>OZ007600.1:144660108-149460108 GCA_963931845.1 Maratus michaelseni
AAGCAATAGAAATATACACATCAGATACAAAAACTTGCAACGACGTAGCTCACTCCAAAATTGACACCAGATGGTGCCAGATGCTGTTAGGAAAGGACAGAGGGAGCATTTAAAAAAATCGGACTGACAGAGCAGAAAGACGAAACATCAGCATTGAAAATGACTGGGCTAACAGGTGAAAATATTCTACTTTTATGAAACTTTTAACGTGTGGACTGGTTTTATGTGTTTTTAGATATGTTTTTAAGAATGTCCAGTGCCTGTCTATATGTTTAAAGATTAAAATAATGGCTTAAATAACAGGTAGTTCGAAGAATTATTATATATGAATCGTTTAATTTAAAAATGGCACAAATCACATTTTTAAAATTTTACACCAGAGATAAAAAACTGTTTTTAAGGCATGATTTTTAGTTTTTTACAATTCATCCGATTGCATCTTAGGAAGAATAATAACATGTATTTTGCACACGCTTTTCAGAATATTTGAATGCAAAGGGTGATTTCTGGGATTTATGTTTAGTCATGGACATGTGCCCTTTCTAGATTAAACACAGATAAACTGAGAGTTCAAACAATGAACATATCAAAAACCAATCGTACTTATATAATTACGAACGCACCTAAAAGGGGAATTAACTTCTCATGTTTCCTATTTTAGACCTTTTACAGCATTATTTTATATTTTAAATCCTTGATAGCGCTATTTGTCCGTGCACTAGAGACGGAATGAATAAGAATGTGCGACAAATACAATGATACACCATTTTGCAAGGGAAGTTCTATTGTATTTATAAAAATATTATAGTTTATCATCTATATTATGGGATATTTCATATTGTTTATACTTGAAACTAACATGACACAATAAAATTATCCTAATGAAAGCAACAATTCATATCGAAATTCTAATTGTAAATACATGGTAACAAATTTGCTTCACCGGACTTTTAAAGTAGTGTAAAGAGCAAAATGAAGAGGAATTTTTACCAATCATTTTCTAATAGTTTGAGTAGTTTTGATAGCTTATTATTGATATTCTTAACCATAAAAACATTCTAATGAGCTTTAATTAATTTCGAATTTTTATTCTAATAATAATTTCGATGTATAATTTTTCTTCAGGTATCAACATGAGCAGCCGTTTCAAATCACCACGCCACTAATCGCGTGAAATTGTTTAAAAATGCAGAGGATGTTATTATTTTAGTGAATGAGTTGTATATTGATTTATGCGAACTTTTATAATTCAAAACTCATCAGAAAAGAACCTCTGAAGTATTTTTTATATAACTCTATTTTTTATAGTTATCACATTAATATATGGTTCATTAGAGATGTCAGTAGGTCAGAAGGTTCAGTCAGTCACCTTGAAATGTGTATGTAATTATAATAACGAAGAAACCTACTAAGGAACTGTTGAACTCTTCTCAGATATTACATAGTTTTGAGGAAAATTAGCCTCTAAATGGCATATTTTCCGCTAAGGTGGGGGTTGTCAGGATTTCACTGACAGCTGCGGTTTACAACTATTGTTATGTGATACTATCCTTGTGTGTGCGTATCTACTGTGTACTGTAAGCTTTAAACTAACGTTTATTTCCTATCTGGAATCTTAATCCGAGTAGGGGAGTGACCTGATATGAGGGGAAAAAATGTTTAGTATAGTGAAGGGAGTTTTTCTATTGTCAGTGTAATGTCATAGATAAGACAGATTTCAACCATTCTCTAAGATGAAAGATACATCATAAAGGGATTACGTTCTTGCAAGGGGACAAACCCCTGCGTACAAGGTACCAGCCCCGTTTACGAAGAGTGCTCTCGTGCACTCAGGAGAGAGAGAGAGGAGAGAGAGAGAGGAGAGAGAGATTAGTTTTAATGTGGGAGTAAAACGTGTAGGTGTTTGCGAGGGAAGCTCTGGTACATGTGTGTTGAGGGGGGTGTCTTGGATTGGAGAGATAAAGTGTTTGTGAGATTAATAGAAATCTCTGGTAACTCTGAGTTAATTAATGTAGCATGAGAGAAGTATTGAGTATCTTAACAGTACACAGAACGTATTTTCTGTATTTTACTTAATGTTGAACCGGATCAGCTATATCCGCGTTTTTAAGTGTAAATAGTGTATTGTTATTTGTAAATAAATGGTTCGTTTAAGTTTAAGTGAAAGATTTCGTCTTTTTATCAATATATATCTCATAACGTGACCGATATCACGTAGTCATATCGGCGGTGGCAGCATACTAAAATTACCGGATTATTCTACAAATTTGGGTGGACTTAGAGGGAATACGACATATATCTTCTTCGAATACAAACATGCATGAGGTGATTGTAACAAGCTGCTAAAATTTCATTAAATTCAGCATTCTATAAATCCTGCATTTAAAAGATATCCCTTTCAATTCTTCCTATATCTTTTGTGCGGCCCTGTAAAATAACTGTAAATTATATATACGCTCTCTTCGAAGAAAAACATGCTGTAGGTGACAGTAACAGCATACTAAAATTTCCTTACTGTCAGCAATCTAAAAATGGCGTATTTAACAATATTTTTTCATACATTCGTATTCTATTATCCGTATTCTTTTATCTCTTAAAACAAACTATAAATGCTTTATACACCTTCTTCGAGAAAACGATAGTGTAGTTGACTCTAACAAAGTACTATAATTCCATTGCTGTCAGGATTCTACAAATCCAGCATTTAACATATATTCGTTTCATATATATTCGTATTGTTTTTTGTTGCCATGCAAAATAACTATAAATGCTATATACAACCTCTTCTAGGAAAAACTTGCAGTACGTGCCTGTAAAACATACTGAAATTTCATTTAGTACCATTCTACAAATTCCGCAGTTAAAATACATTTGTATTTTTGTGCTGCTTTGAAAAATAACTATAAATACTACATAAATCTTATTCGAGAAAATACATACTGGAGGTGACTGTAAGAATACGAATATATGAAACTATATTCGTACCAACATACTAAAATTTCATTCCCGTCCGCATTCTACAAATCGCTCGTTTAACATTTATTCGTTTCATATATTCGAATTATTTTCGGCGGCCCTGTAAAATAGCTATAAATGTTATATACAACATCTTCTAGAAAAAACATATACTGTAGCTGACAGTAATAACATAATAAAATTATATTACCGTCAAAATTTTAAAATCCCGCATGTAACATATATTCGTATTCCTTTGTGCGGCGCTGTAAAATAACTATAGATGCTATATACACCTTCTTCGAGTAAAAACATTCTGTAAGTGATTGTAACAACATACTAAAATTTTATTTCCGTCAGCATTCCAATAATCAAGCATTTAACATATATTCGTTTCATAAATGCAGATTCTTTTGTGCGAAGCTGTAAAATAACTATCAGTACTATAGACACCGTCTTCGAGGAACAACATGCTGTAAGTGATTGTAACAACATATTAAAATTACATTAACGTCAGTGCTCTGTAAATCCCGGTATTAACATATATTCGCTTAATCATTCGTTTTTTTCGTTTAATCAGGCGTTCCATAAAATAGTTTTGTAAAGTATTTTCATAAAGTCGTTTCATTAGGATTTCATATATCTAGGGCAGATATATATTTTTTAATTTTTCACAACTTTTCAAGCGATTGTTTTCAGTTTTCAAGCATTATTGTGTTGTGTACTTTTCCATAATTTAACATCAACGGTTACAAACTACTGCAAAATAAAAATCCATACTTCATTTCAACACTGAACCAAATGATGAGAAATTTAAACCATCATTTCATTTTGAGACACTTATTATTTAAATTTCATCAAAATCCATGCCTTAGGCGGCCTCAGTGTAAGATATAATTAACGCAAGGACGTTAAACACAAGGATATTAAACGTAAAGAATTTGTAGAATTTTTAATGCGTGTACACTGAGGTTCCTTTTTCGCACAATATGCAACTTATAATAATAGACAAAAAAATGAAATCTATACTAATAAAAGAAAGTTTCGGTCTGCGTGTGTGTCTGTGTGTGTGTCTGTTGAAGATGGCTAGCAAATGCTAACCCACCTAGAAGCCTGCAAATTTAGATTTAGGTAGTCCAAACCCTCTCCTGGTGCACCTGAACCTTAGATTTTTAATATTTGGAAAATTAGAGTAGTTATTAATTAAAAACTGATCAAAGATCACAAATAAAAAATCTGTCTTCCGAAAACTGCTTGCGCATGCCCAGAAGGCATTTATTCGTTCATCCGTTAAAAAATGAAACAAAGCATGGGTCATTCCATTTCTTTTTAAGTTTTTCTAAATTCGTCATGGGCTCAAAATACGAAAAAAACGTCTACATATTATCAAAGAATATACTTTTACATCTCGAACGATTCAGTTGGTTTGAAATAATTTCACATTTAACCGTTTCAAAAAAAAATAATGAATACGCATCGAATTCATGTTTTTTATTTTTTTTTTTCGTTTTCCGAGCCTTGCGTCCACCGGAATACAAAAGATACGGAAAAACAAAGGTCACCAAATTAAAGCACTGATTTTGCCCTTTTTAAATCCACTTTTGGTTTTAAAAAACACGAAAATTAACCCTTCGAAAAAGTATATTTTCTGTATGCCGTATCGGTGATTTTTGCGATTCTGGCAATTTTTTAAAATTTGCATCGGCCGTTCAGTGAAAGGTACGAAAAAACAAAAATACCAGACAATATCTATATTTATTCCTTTTTTTATATCTATATTTGTTTTAGAAAAATACGAATATTGACCCTTCGAAAAAAATTCGCGCGCAGGACTCACTTTTGCAAATTCCGATTTTCTGCGATATATAAAATCTGGCATCGGCTTTCTAAAATAACCAAACAAAAAGCAAACACACCTAAAGACATCTACGTTCTATCGGGTTTAGGCAGCAACCTTTAGTTAAAAAAAAAACCCGTTAATCCTTTCGAAAACGTTTTTTACACTAAGTCAATTTCGTTTTTTAGCTATTTCTCCCATCTTTAAAATTTCAAATCTGCGTTTATAAGCAAGATATGAAAAACTAAAAATACCGCGCCTAATCTATATCCCTTTGCTTTTCACATTCTGGTATCCGTTTTGAAAAAAATTAATTTTAACCTCCCCCCCCCCCAAAAAAAAAAAAATCCTTTCCAAAACTCACTCACGCAATTTTCGTTTTTTGGCCAAGGTTTAAAAATCGGCATCGACTCGGGAAATGCGGATATGGAAAAACAGTAGACTCCACATCATAGACATATTCATTTTCTTCAAAAAGCACTGTTGAGTTTTAAAAAATATCTACATTAACCATTTCGGAACCGATCGTTTACGTAACCCACTTTCGCGATTTCCGCTATTTTGCCAATGTTTACCCGTGGTTAAATTTCAATCCTACTAGAAAATTTGCTTGGGTCTAGTGTTCTGAAACGGCCTGTTTCAGAACAGATTGCGCCCCCTGGCGGTGGAAGGTGGAACTATAAGAGTATCTTTGGTTCTATGTGCCCGATTACGACGGGGTTTGGCTCATTCGACTTGATATCTATAGCCTTAAATATTTTAGTTGCACTTTCGACCGCCTGGGTGCGCTTTTCGATTGTGGGTTCTATGAGCCCGATTACGACGGGGTTTGCCTCTTTCGACTTGATTTCGATAGCCTTACGTATTTCAGTCATAGTCGTATAGAACAGATTATTATTATCTCGGGCCCGGGCAACGCCGAGCGGGTTAGCTAGTATTTAATATTATATCCCTAACAAAAAAAGTTGATAGATCAATAGTTAGAATTACGCTTTACTGGCAACTAATAAAGCGTAAGATATTAAGGACAACCCCTCACCACATTTGATGAGTTTTCATCAAAACTCATCGGACATGTCTCATCGAGATATCCTGGAGCGGTGATCGGTAAGCTAATACTTGAAAACACGGAAAGTTGCCGAAGCCAAGGTAAATTGTCACTTTCAGATATTGCTTTAAAGAACATCAGTATGTAAAATATTTTGGATGAAAGTTTGAAATGATATCAATAGTCGGTTAATTACATACTGATGTATTAATGATACGATGGAAATATATAATAATATTTTTTTTCTTATACTATAACTTTAAATGTAGAAATACATATCTTTGTATTATGATTAAATTAATTACAAAGTCATTCTGTAGGAATAAAAAAAACGATATTTATTAATTTAATTAATATTTATTGAGTTAATGTATATTTTAATTTGATTTATTTTGTATTATAAAAAAAATCAGCGAGCGTTTAATATCAATACAGCGAAAAATAAATAGATTAAGTTGGAATTACTCTACATTTAAAATGAATCTGAAAACTAATTAAATTTATTTTTATTTCTTTAATCGAATCATTTCATTATGAGACTTAATCTAGATAAACATCTCGTACTTTATGAGATGTAAGTAAGAAAAAGCTGTGTTTCTAAGAAGATTAACATTCGTGTCACGTAAGATAATTTCTATACCGTAAGACAATTCCTGAAGAACCGTAATATTGTATTTATTAAAATATTTTTATTTTTATTTTAGATCAAAGATTAATTGATGGTATTTCTATCATAATATTTAAAATTGTATTATATTATTAAATATAGATTATTAGAACATGTCTTTACAATTAAAAAAATATATAAATAACCAACAGAGATATTGCATTAACATGTTTTGCATGTGCGGGTTCAATACATTAATGATAACATTTTTTTGAAGCAATAGTTTTTCATACTGCTTTCAATCGTAGGAATTCGTCATATTTTGTATTATAAAAGTACCCCCATAACGAAATAAATTATGATGTTTGTTGCATTGCATATTAGAATTATGGGAAATTTATCATTAATCGTTATTACCTTTACTTGTTGAAACAAGAACGTAAAATCTTGCATTAAGCATAGAATATGAAACACTTTCCAGCACATCCATAATACCTTAGCAAACACTTGCTTTTTAATTAGGTAAATAATATACCCAAGTAAACATTTTTGAATGCGGAAAAACACATTTGAAATCTATATTTCAGCAGTTACGTTACAGACTATAGCCAGAAAAGTACTCCAATGCTTTTGTGCAACCCTCTATATATTACATAGATTTTTACATACTCATAGTACACTACAATTTAATTTAGTAAGAAAATAATAACACGGTTGAAAATTCACCTTCAGCAGTTTCTACCAATAAACGAAAACATATTTGAATTATTTTGTACAGCCCTGTATATCACATTAAGATTTTTATACATGCCACATGTTAGTTAAAGTATAATTCTGAAAACAAAAACATGCTGTAAACTGCAGAAATTATCATATTATGTAAGCCATGTATCCAGTTATTTGCATGGCCTTGTATATGAATTTATTTATATTCAACCAACATCTCTTAGTGTACTAAATATATTTCACGTGCAAAAGGCATAACTCGATTAAAAAAAACCTTTAAGCAATTTACTCCGTACGAATTCTTTTGTGTATACCATGTATATGATCTATTATATTTATACATATCGCATTTAATGCAAACATTTAGTTAAACGCATACCTAACTGAAAGCGCACTTCCAGAAATTAACGTTTGTAGATAATACTTCGGATACAGTACTATATCCGAAATCTTATGTGTATCCCTGTAAATCAACGATAAATGATATGGACATCATATTATACAACATGTATCATGTAGCAAACCTCCGTAATGTATATCAATTTCATTATATTAGAAATAGTGTAACGTAATTAAAATACGCTGCAAACACTTTTTCTCTGTATACCATTATATAACAGAATCCTTTTTGTGTGAACCTGTAAATGAATTATAAATGCTTTACATTACATATTCCATAGTAAACCTCTTGTACTGCACTTCACTAATGTATATCAATTTCAATATATTGAAATATTTTAACCTTATTAAAATGCACCGCAATCCTACCGTAGACCATAGTGTAACGGCATTATTTTGAGGGACCCTCTAAACAAAGTATAAGTGCTACATACTTCATTTTAAATACCGAACATGTTATTACATATATCAATAACATATATCAATTACATGGCAATCCGAGTATATTTGCGTGATTTAGAGAACGGACGGACAGATTGTCAGACTGGCGGCAAGACAGACAGACGGATGGCAAGACAGACAGTCGGACAGACAAACCGAATTCATAAACACTTTTCATATATGTTGAAAATTGTTAAAATGGTTGTTATAACTATTTTATGTATTGAAAGCTCTTGTATGAAATGTGCGTGTAGGTACGAATGTTATAAAGTTATGGGTGTTCAAAAAATGTATATAAGATGAATATTGTTTACATGAAATATATTAAACATTTATTTAGGAAATTATAAGATCTTGAGATAGACATTAATTCACTAACGTTTCCGATTTTATAGTAGACCCCCTTAAATCCACCACCCCAAATTCCGCCCATTGTTTCCAATGTAAACAATGAAACTTACAGTTAAGATGTAGGTGTAATTTTTTTTTAATTTGTGTATCATTCTCTGCACATTTTAATATGTAATTATAGGTAATATGATTCAACTCATATTTTCTTATGAATGAAGTATATGCGTATTTTTGAAGAAATTCAAGATAGTACTAATATCAGACTCGATCACGATATTTTTTCCACATAATTTATGTATTAATCAATCTTTTTTGGTTTTTAAGTATGGCTAAACAAGAAATAATACTTTGTTATTTTGAGATTTTTATATGAATTATTAGTGTACATTTATAAGGCGAGTTTCACTGAATAATTCTAAAAAAAATATCTTATCATCATTATGCATATTTAGTTATGCATTATTAAGTATTTACTTGAACTTTACTTTTAATATTTTAAATGATTTTTAAATTTTCATATTTTTTCTTATTTTATTTAATTATTTTACTTTATTGTAAGCATTCATTGTAATTTCGAATGCATTTTTAAATTCAAATTATTGTTTAAAAAAAGTAAACAAAACAGTGACCGGAAATCTGCGCAACGTCTGGTTTTAAGCTATGCTGATTTAAGGGAGTCCACTGTATCTTCGTTTTAACTTTTAAAATGTTTCCTTCAAAATGAAACAATGTCAGCTTTAACACTAATACTTGTTCCATTAAAAGAGTTTTAGAAGTAAGCCCTTGTTATGTACACAATTATCTTAAACGTGGCTATAAAGACAATTAATTACCTCCTAAGTGGCGTCGAGTGTCTTTCTTTTTGTATTTAATATGAAATGAGTGTATGTGATATATATTTTGGAAATGTATGTGCTGTAAATGAAAGTTCTGTATTTTAAGTGACATGAGTGAAAATTTTATATTTTAAAGAAATGAATCCAATACGATGGAAACAATACTTTGCCTACGGCAATACCGTATTTTTTATTTAAATCTTAAAAAGTAAAAAAAAAAAAAAAAAAAAAAAAAAAAATGTTTGAAAAGAAAATGGATTGCAAATGACAATAATTTGCACCACAAAATTGACCGCAAATGACAATAATTTGCACCACAAAATTGACCGCAAATGACAATAATTTGCACCACTATGTCGCCGAAAACGACAACATAGTTAGCGGAAAATAGTTATTCTTAAAACTACAAAATTAATTCGATTGCCTGAAAAAACAACTTTTGAGGAGTGTTAATTCTTAAAGCCGTTCATCTCAGAAAATCTTTAAAAAATTTACTTTAATTTTTAAAAGAAAGTTGCATTTTCGTTCATAAAACCTAAAGATTTAATAGGATTTCGTCAAAGTAACGTCATTTTTCCCCTCTGCCACTACTGAAATTAATGCTCGATTGTTTGAATGATATTGGTACAGTCGAGACACGTTTTTAAACACTAGAACGACCGGAAATTTTTATAAAATTTTATAAAAATATTTTACCCAGAATTGTTATTTAATACTAATAATTTATTATTTAACTTATTTATATTATTTCTGTGTGGTATACCTTTAAATTATTTAATTTGTAAAATAATCTGGTTCGAATCAACATTTATTCATTGGATCGGGGTCAAATTGACCACTTCTGATCGTCCTACACTGTTAAAAATTTGCAGCAAAATGTCCAGTCGCTTGACCGTTTTTGTAAAAAACGATTTCATAACCGTAATTTAACACTATTCTGACCATAATATGGTGTAAAATATGGTCAGAATAGCGCTAAATTACGGTTATATAACCGTTTTCTATAAAAACGTCCAAATGACTGGACAGTTTGCTGCAAAGTTTTAACAGTGTAGTGTTAAATCGTAGTTTGGCTTTCACAATTAAATTACGCATTTCTATCAGCTTCAAAAAAGTAAAAAGTTTGCTGTCATTTTAAAATATGGCTTTTTTTATGTTTTAGTTTTGATAGATTTTTGTAAAGTCTTGTAAGATAAGAAAAATTGCATAGCTTTAAATGCAATGTTTAAATAAATTTACAATGTTTTTTAAAATCCTAAAAAACAACAACGTTATCGAAATGAAAATCTAATTGATCGAGAAATTTGCGTGTTGCAAGAGCAAAAAAGAAATCACAGAGTAATGAAATTTTTAATCTAACCGAAATGCGTACACTTGAACAAGCCGATCGTGCAATTCCTAAAAATAAGCCAACTAGCCTAATATCATCAATGTGAATGCGCGTTGTATAGAGCAGAAAAGTTTTCATATATAGGTAAAAAAAAAATACGAAAATAGGAAGTTTAGGTTCTGTAATTAGATCCATAGTCCTTTTTTTTTTTTTTTTTTTTTTTTTTTTAAGTGAACGAAATTTGGCACAAAAATAAATACACTGTTGTAACCAGATGGGTTTTTTGCGTGCCAATGGTATTCTAGATGATATTTTCCACGCTTACCTTTGATACCAAATATGACTGTAAAACATTCTTAAAAACATCAGCCGATAATTTTCTTATTACTTCATCATATAAACAGATGTCCTGCTTCAGCGTATAAACCTGAATCAGCCATATCACTGTCGTCCCAATTTTATTCGGAATCCTAATTATATCCTATCCTAGTCCTAATCGTATCCTGCCTAATCCTAATCCTAATAATCTCTTTCAACAATATTCTTTGACAAGAATGCATAAAATAAATCCATATCCATAAATAGAATAAATGTAAAATAGAGTAAATAAAAATGACAAAATAAAATAACAAGAAAGTAAATTTATTCTAGACTTAATCTTAAAGAAACCATATGAAATTTCATACCCATGAAAGAAATTTCAACAATCCGGTACATAAAAATATAAATGTGCAAATTGGGATCATCAGAATTAATATCGTGTTTTCTTTGTTTATATTATGGGCCTTGGCGCGATAGAGAAAATGTTGTGGCAGAATTGGAGAAAATTTAAAGTACTTTCTTGCAACGTTTATTTTCATTTCAGAATCTCACCCGATTGTTATGCTTTTGTGAAATAACTATCAATATATAAAACTCAGAAGCATCTTTTACACTATTTACACCGGAAATTGAGAAGTCCTGTATTTAATAAATACATAAATAAGACATAAAATACTAATGTAGTAAGAAATATAAAGCATATGGTAACACAAATAAATTATATAATAATGCGCATTCAGTAATGCTATTCAGTAATATATATACAAATTTCATACCAAAATACCAACTAAAATAATACGCTGTTCTAGTAGAATTCTCCTACCGTTGTTTGTTTGTTTTACGAAGAGGTATTCATCGATCTCCGCGATTTTACTTAACCCCCTTTTTTCATTGCTTGAAGTTTCCTTTTCGCTATTGTTTATATTATTTGGCACGAAATTTCCCTTCCCTTTTTTAAGAAGGAGTTACGTCAACGTCCATATAAGAAAGAAATACCGTATCGTCTCCTATAAATGTTATAAAGAGTTGGTTAATTATATACGTTATTATCTACGCAATTAGTTCGAAAATATATTGTTGTTAAATCTTTCAAAATAAATTTCGAAAAGGGTCATTTTCCGAAAGACGTTTTCCACATTATGGCAACGCCTCTCCAGGGTGCAATTTTAGAGGTACTGACAAAACAAAAATATGCATATAAAGCTGCAATATATTTTTAATCGACAGTCTAATCGGTTTTAAACAATACGAATATTAACCCTTTCAGAAACACTGGCGAAAGCAGATCACTTCTCGTCTCTTGAAGTCGATCTTTTTTTTAAAGCTAAAAGTAACTCAAAATCAGTGTTTCGATACAGGATTTTTAGATGTTCTCGGTAGACCAGGTTTACATGACCTACAAAATTTTGAAAACATTTAAACGTGTAGAAAAAGACAGAGAGAGAGAAAAATAGCGGGGTGTTTCGGCGGGCCGGCTCTGCTTCACTCATGTTTTCACTACTCAATATAAATATTTTTTGACGAAATTTTAAAGAAAGCTTGGATGTAGTTATATTTAAAACCGATTAAATTTCCAGAGAGTTCGAAAGATGAGAACTATTTTTTATTATTAAGTTAAAGGAGCCGACGTGAAAACAAAAAAAGAAGCAAAAAAGAGAGAAGAAAATATGTATCTTTTACAAGTAGATAACAATATTTTTTCATGAAATTTTTACACGGGTTGTAAAACAGTTACATTTATAACCATTAAAATTTCAAAGGGTTTGGACAAAAAAACTATTTTTTTTAAACTATGGCACGACCCAACGTGAAAAAAAAGAAAATGTTTTCTTACAAGCACTTTTATCACTATTTATAGGTATATTTTTCGCGATTTTGTGATTAAAAATATAAATTCATACAAAATCGGGTTAAAGATATAAAATAATACAAATTTGGGATTAATTTACGGTTATTATCACGGACCCAGACATCGCCGGGCGGATCAGCTAGTTTATATATAATTTGCACACTTAAACATAAATTACGCATTTCAACGTTATTTCGATATACATTTTGCAAATACAAACATCATATCGAACAGTTACGAAGAAATTAAAATTATGAGTTAATTATGGACCATTCTGTACATTCATAGTTGTTTTTTGACGTTTAAAAATATATAGAAACTGATTATGTAGTTTAAATATTAAAATTTTGAAAAAAAAAATGGTACAATTAAATATTTATTTTTGTAAATATTTTTTGTTCCTTGATGCATATTTTTGCATGCAGTTAACTTTAATATTCATAGTTCAGTTCTTCGAAATTAAATATAATTACCAAGCATTATCGTTTAAAAGACAAAAAAGTAGATAAAGATATAATTACTATTTTAGCTTATTTTGATAACTTAATAAAATTTTTGCTTTTAGCAGCACATGAAGGAAAATATTTTATAGTTTGCTGTGGAGTTTCTGAAAAGAAAAATTTATTTCAGTATTTCTATTTTTATTGTGATAAGATCTCGCTAAGAAGGAAATATGATATCCTTTTTATATTTCCTTTTTTTCTATGCCGGAAAATACAAGTGAGATAAAGTGACAGGCAGAGAAATGTTTCCGTTTGCAGCCATCATATTTTATCTTTTTAGAAAGAAATATGGATGGGCGTTGAATGTACGACTTAAGTATCTAATAAAATATCATTTTCTACAGGACAAATTCAATGTTAATTTGAGAAACAATTATATGTTCAGGCTATTTAGCAAACTCCAACACGTCAGTATTAAAGCTAAATAGTTAAAAAAAAGGGCTGATAACAAAATGGTTTTTAAAATTAAAAATACCAATGGATAGTTTAACTAATACTGATTATTAAAAATAAAATTTAGTCATGTAATTAATACTAATTATAAAAAAAAATAAATCATATAAATAATAATAATGATAAATAATATTATTTAATAGTAAATAAATAAAATAATAATATATTAATATATAATAAATAAAGAAATAAAGAAATAAATAATAATAATAATAATAATAATAATAATAATAATAATAATAATAATATATATATATACTGAGTGGCCAAAATATTAGATACACCCTCTAATAACGAGTTGGTTCACATTTAGCTCTGATTACAACCGATATTCTTCTTGGCATGGACTCAACATGTTGTTGATACCATTGCTGAAGATTGTTGGCCCATTCTGACATAATGGCAGTTGCAAGTTGGGTCAGATTGTATGATGGCGTTTCCAAGCTTTGAAGTGCACTTTCGATTTCGTTCCAGAAATGCTCAATATGATTGAGGTCAGGGGACTGAGTTGGCCATGGAAGCAAGTAAAACTCTGATTGATGATTTTCATACCAAATTAAGACCGATCGAGAAAGGTGACAAGTGGCATTTTCCTCCTGCAAGTGGCCATATGCATAAGGGAACATTATAGTCATATAATGTTCCCTTACGTGAATGGCAATGATGTTGATGTAAGTTGTGCTGTTCAGAGTTGTGTCCACATATTAAGGGTCCCAGTGTACTTCAGGAAAACATTCCCCACTCCATAATTCCACGGCCATCAGTCTAATGAGTTGTCATTTGGCCGAATGGGTCCATGAATACTTGATGTTTGTGCCCTTTTTTAATCATGCCATCTGCATGATAGAGCAGGAAACGCGATTCAATCGACCAGGCTACTTTTCCCAGTCCTCGAGGGACCAGTTTCGTCGTTAATTTGCCCACAACAGGCGCCTTTTCATATTTTTCTGTGATACCAAAGGCACTTTTGGTGTTTTCCTGCTGCTAAAACCTATCCTTTGCGAACTCCGTCTGCTTGTGCGTTGGGATATGCTTTGTGATGCACCTGCATTGATTTCAGCTATAATTTGTCGTGTTGTTACCCTGCTGTTCCTGCGTACTGTGCGTGCTACTTGTCTTTCACCACTCTCATTCACCAGTCTTTTTCGACCAAAATGGTTTTTATCGCTTGAAGTTTTCATTTCACAACTACGACATTCTAAACACCCGCGATATTGTTGGGCGAGAACATCCTACAAGAATCGTCGATTCAGAGAAGTTGGCAGCAGCTTTTCTTACGCCAACGATCATCCCTCGTTCAATGTCTCTTAAATATTTCGTCTTAACCATTTTTACAATAACTTCCGTGCTAACTACGTTGTACGAAGCTAAGAGTTCCTTTTATAAGCATCTGTGCGTTGTTACGTCATTTTATGTCACCACCAGACTGGTTTACTTTCAAATAATATACATAAGGGGTTCAAATATATAATATATATATATATATATATATATATATATATATATATATATATATATATTATGTAATACATAATACATAATACATACTATTTAATATTTAATATATATATATATATATATATATATAATATTATACTAATAATAATAAGTAATTTTAATAAATAATAATAATTAATAATTTAATAATTTTAAATAAAGTAATAAATAATAATTGGAAAATATCAGACAAACGGAGAATTAATCCGCCATCTGCATGATTTCATATCAAGTTAGGACTGATTTCATAACTTAATATTTTATAAAAATAAAGAAAATGCTTAAATATTCCGAAACTTTCATCATATTCCTGATTTTAAATTAAAAAATGCATACCTATTTCCACTTTCTGTTCAGTTACGTGACTGTTGGAATTGTGGAAAACATCAAAATCATCAAAATAATCATTAATAAACAATAAGAAGTTTGTGATGTGAAATTTTTGAGCGATAAACGTGGTTAAAATTTGTCAATAGCACAAATGCATGTATAAACTAAATATTATGCAAATCCACAAGAACTTTTTAAAAAAAATTATTATTTTTAATACAATGTAGGTACAAAATTAAGGCGTACTGTCCGGAGTACACTTTTAATCAAAAGGTTTCGCATATGAGAGAGCAATTTCATTTTATCATTAGGAGTAACTAGAAGAAATTTATTTTTAAAATACTGTCTTTGCTCTTGTAGAGTTACCATCCGAAGGTTCTCAAAGCTGCTCATACTGTTACTTTTACTATTAGCACCTTTCTTTTAAGAATTTTTATATTTTACAGGGAAGTTTTCCATTAGTTGATAAATACCTAAAATTAAAAGCTAAACCTTATCAAAATTTCAAATAAATAAACTAAATTATTCAAATAGCATAAATTTATTATACTATGTCGTGACATGAGTTTTTGGAATATTTATGGGAAAAAATTGTATAGCATTAGTAATTGAAAGGATTGCAGTAAGATGGGGTTAGCTGCATTTTGGGCACATTTTGGAAAACAAAAACAATTTTAATATTGAAATTTTAAAAATTCACGAAAAGTGTTTTTTCAATGTACTTAGGTAATAATCATGATCCAAATACACCTATTTTGAGCGATTTTCTTAAACAAGAAAGTGTTCATCGCAAAAGTGTCAAAAATGGAATTGACACCTTCTTGCTGCAAGTCCTGCAGTTATTGAAATTCTTTATGTTAGACTAATGACTACCTAATATGTAATGCGCTAATGCAACATCAAAGTGAGAAAAATGGAATAGCTTTCATGATTCTAAGACAAATAGTGGCACAAAGATGTAGTAATTAAAATTAAAACAAAGTGCGAGTTAGGAATTACGAAGAAATCATTACTTCGTGTAGCCACCATAGGGAGGAATAAATAATGAGCTGGAATACGACTTAAAAAAGAAGCTTTGGATGTGTTCTAATTACACGTCATCCAATACTGGATCTAAACGTTGTTAAAATTCTTGGGGTGAAGTCACGAGGGATATACAGGGTATCCACCACTAAAATCTTGTCCACTCTATTTAATTTCAGAACGGCGGCTTCTATATTCATAAAACTGGGATCTAGATATAGTAAAAAGGCTATGCGCTACACAAGGAGACATCGCTTACATCGCTTACATCGATGATGACACTTACATCTTCACCGACTGGCAAACTATGGAGTTAGTATTTCTATCTCGAAAATAGTATATAATACCAGAAAAAGTCAGTTACAAAGTTGTAGAGCGTCCTCGATTTAGTATGAAATAATGTAATCCATTTTAAATGGTTTCATATTTTAATTGAAATAATGTATTACATATAAAAAATAATTTTATTAAATGGCCTGAAATGTAAGTGTTCGATATCCAATTACAGGATTAAATATGTCGCTAATCGCTTGTACAAGTGCAGCATTATAACGAAGATGCATATTTATTGATGAAAATAAAACATGTATGAAAAATACAGTTTATTTTTTAAAGGAAATGATTTTAGATAGGCTTAAAATGTCCAGCATCGGAACACATGCATTTTGCATGATCTATTTCTGCCGATGTGGGTCACATGGAACATATATACATTATTTTCTGATTAAAATGAAGTTAAATTTAGACACATGTGTTGGTTATGATAGTAAATATGCGTCTTCATTTTTAATGCCACCGTTCATCATGTTATTATTGGCCTATTTAAGCTATTCATTGGATATAAATATTTTACATTTCAGGGCTGCTGACAAAGTTATTTTTACATGTAAGATGCCATTTAATACTAAACTGAGGACGATCTGTAATTTTATGAAAGACTTTTTTATCGTATTCCATACCAGTTTTGATATAGGAATGTAAACTCATCAGCTTACGTTAGGTGGTGCTGCAAGTGGATTTATTGGGTAGCGAATATACAGTATACTGTACCTAGTGACGGAATAAATAAATATAGCTATCGACGTTCTGAATTGTGTGGGCACGGACAGAACTTTAGTGGGCACCTTATATACAATACCATTTGTATACCAATCTTCATCCGCGCGTGTTTGAGAGCAACATATTTGGAGCACCGGCGAGCGAAGGCAGAATTTCGACCTGTGAGGTAATAAACAATTGTTGAATTTTAACTGCAGCATTTTGTCATTTTCCTATGGAATTTTGGTTGTATTCAAGGTTTCAAGGTAATAAAAAACACCAAAAAAGTAGCACTAGTTCGTAACGACACAGGAGATAGCGGGAGTACAATACAATGTCACACTGAATTATAACTACAGGTGAGGTTATAATATGAAAATTGATTAAAAAATGGTCTCAATGCCTTACACCATCCTAATATCCTCGTGCAACGTCATACAGAGAACGGAAATTTGTCAGAAGAAAAACAATGATTTTTATTCATATATCCTGCGTTTAGTGCAACATTTCATATGGATACACCTGTAGTACTTAAAGTCAACGGTAATCACAGCAATATGATTTTTAAATATTTTACTCTGCTGCTCGCTGCTGACGAATAGTACTTGTTGCAAAATGCTATTGTGCAAGAGACGCTAATTCTTGCTGTTTGTGTCTTGATGCTGCTGTGCAATTCATCTTTGCATTTCGTAAAACAGGCCAAACCACATTTTTGGTGGTGTGACAAAGCTCGTGCAATTTTTCCTAACGGTCAGTGCCTTTACACCCACTGATTCTACATTTGCATTACAATGGATTGGTTACGTTAAACACGAGAACAAACTTCTCGGAAGAATAAATCATTTCGTTAAAATGACTTTCATTTGATAAATGACTTTCGTTCTTATCATCGAGGCATACTCAGGCGTAACGCGCAAAGGAAGTACGAAAACTTATGCTTTTATTACTTAAATTCAGATTCTCGTTCTTCCCTTTTATAATCATTCTAGTTGGTTTCACTGGCACATATTGTTTGCACGTAAACTGCAATTTTAAACATTTGCAAGATCTATTATATTTATATATCTTCAGGGCCTGATTACCAATGGGGTACACCTCCACCAGTAAAAAAGAATAGAATTTTTTTCCTTTTTCATATCAGTAATTTTGCATGATAGTAAGACGAATTTTGCATTTAATCGGATGAAAATTTCAATTAAATTTTACTGGTGGAAGTGTGCCCCGTCGGTAATCAGGCCCTGTATATCTTGAAATAACAATTTCTTGTTTTATTGTTAAAACGGTATGCTGAAACTGGAAATTAATTATTCTATCAGTTTCCATATTATTTGGATTATGTACAGGATTCTATTATTTGAAATATCCCTAAATGTATAAAATCTGAATTAAGAAAAAAAAATATCTAATAAGTAGAATTAGATGTTAATTATAAAGTATTCTTTCAGATTTATTATTCAGGACCATGTGCCATTAAACCTCATACAACCAACCGAGATAATTGATAAATACATAACGATTAGATTCATTTATTCTTTATTCTTCTCAATTTTCAGTTTGAAAATAGAAATGAATAAGAAATTACATATTTTTGTAACTCAAATGTAGTCATTAAACTTGTAATTCTCTGAAAAAGGGACAAAAATGTATAAATGCTATTATTCTTTAAGCTTAAATTTCTTTTTAAACAAATATAGTTTCAGTTTATTACTTTAAAGCACACAACGCGAAACAAATATAATAAGAACAATGTTAAAATAATTTTGCAGTACTGAAAGAAAATAATTTTACCATCTAATCCAAATGAGTTCCACGTAGCATTTTTTTTAAATTTAAAATTACTTGCACTTTCTGGAATTTTTATTGCTTCATAGAAATAAGGATGAAAATTACTTTCATTTCAGTAAATTTATTTTTGTATTTAGAAGCGAAATATTGCATATTACGCGTATTCAGTTTTATCCATATAATGTTGAAACGGTTTAATTTCTAAATAAACTCACTTAAAAAATTTTAATGACATAATTTTCGAATAAAACTTTAATGGTGAACTGGTTAGTTTTAACGCGAATAACTAATTTAATATATTGTTACTTTTTTACATTTTTGTGTTATTCACCTTTATTATTCATTTATTTTAATAAAATAAATATTTTAATAATATTTAAACGAACTCATTTGATAGTTCGGGGGAAAAAAGATTGTGATATATTTGAGTAGATGAGGCTAAACGATTTTCCCTCATTAAGCAAAACATTTGCTAAACGGCTGTATTTTCAAATTATAATTATTGGTTTTAGATTAGGATTTGATAATTAAGAGACAAAAAAACTTTAGAAGAAAGTAAAAAAATATAAAATTAAGAAATAATTAGATTGTCTTTGCAATATGAAATTTAAAAAGAAATAATTATTTTTTCCCTTTAATTCGCTTTACTTCCAGTACTTTTAGTGAATTGTTCCAACATGAAAGAAAAATCATTTTAGCTACTAATGAGGCATATATATCCCACTGTCAAACAGTCATTCTGAGATGTAAAAATTAATTCCCGAATTAAGTGATAGATAATAAAATGTTTATCGAAAAATTGCAAGAATATCACTTAGATTACGCGTAAAATAAAAGACATGTTTTAAAAATATTTATATATTTTTCTTGATCCTCATACCGAGACCTTTCTAACGATATCACCTTTGACAAAATCGTGTTTATTTTTTATTTTACCTGTATAGATGACGTCAGGTAACATATTGGTCCATATTTCGTGATTCGTTGGATTCGTGCGGAACATTCATTTATTTTGCTTGATTCTAATGCCAAGACCATTCCAACGATACCACTGTTGACGAAATCTGGAACTTAACAAATGAATATATTCCCTAGTCATTCTAGTGATAGGCATTCTGGTAACAAAACGAGGAGATGGTTTTATACCAGTGCAGTAATGGGACTGTTTAATGACTGGGAAGAAACAGAGAAAGCTTTAAGGGTTTTCCTTGTACTAGAATGATAATAATGTCACTCTACTATCAAAGGTCCTTCTTGAAGACATCCTTTTAAAGAAATATGGACAACATTCTTAATGAATTAGCGAGAAACCATAGAGATACTAATACGCAAAAATGCAATATGTAACGATGCGGCATCTTTTAATTTACCGAAACTGTGGCTCGAGTTACTCCATGGTCACAGAAATGAAAATAAACAACCGAGTAAAAAATAAAAGATAACATGCGTATAATTAATAAGGACTTTATGTTGCACATATAAATACTCATCAAACACTTGCTTCCAACGTAAATTTAATTTAATAAATATGAGTTACTTTAAAACTACATATATAGAAAACAAACCTCGACGTTTCGGTTAATCTTTATAACCATCATCAGGAGAAAAAACCTTCATAAATATGAACAGCAAAAATTTAAATGTGTTACATGATTGAGTCACACTATTCAATCTGCCAAGGGGGCGCCACCAGGCGTATTTTAAATATGTTGTTATAATTTCCGGTATTTGAGAGTCTTGGCAGATTGAATATTGTGACTCAATCATGTAACACATTTTAATTTTTGCTGTTCATATTTATGAAGTTTTATTCTCCTGATGATGGTTATAAAGATTAACCGAAACGTCGAGGTTTGTTTTCTATATATGTAGTTTTAAAGTAACTCATATTTATTAAATGAAATTTACGTTGGAAGCAAGTGTTTGATGAGTATTAACATGCGTATTTTCAAAAAAATGTACATGGAAATAATAACTTCAAAGCCCGTGCAATTATGGAATATTCTCATTTGTTTTTGAAAATGACTCAGGGTAAGTCGAAACATGTTATACAACGTAATAAAAGTTATTTTAATTTGTATTATGTTGTTAGCTTACACCTTTTAGCATTTTAAAACAAATATATTATTACAAGGTGTTATAATTTATTACATTGTTAGGTTATTGATGATTATTAAAAAATGTTCGGTATAGAAAATGAAGTGTGTAACACTTACAGTTCTATTACAGTGATACACAGAATTCACTGACTTCTAAACGTTAAAGTACAATCACTTTTCGCACACTCACTATCAAAAGAATGACAATAAAGGCACAATATATGGTTTATATGAATGACTATAAGCACCTTCAAATAAATAATGCGAAATATTTATACACATCTCTATTTAATTAAATAATTGGACATTTATATAGCACTGATGGGGAAACTGAGAATATCCCAATTTTGTAATTTGTGTGGAATTTATTTATGCTTGATGATCTTCAATTGTTGGTGTTAAAATAATGTTATCGGTATCTAGAAAATGTCGTTTATACGATTCATTAAGATGGTGAGTAATCGGATGGATGCATATGTGGTTATCTGCTGGACGTCTTAATGTGTCTCGTGTCCAAAGACTCTAGGATCAATTTGAATCCAAAAATTCACTATCAAGAAAACTTGTTCTAGCCCATTCACGGGTTATAATCCCTGCACAGGATCGCTTCATAGCTCTTTTATACTGAAGGAGGAGTAACCTACTGTGGTTCAGCTCATTTCAGATCATCGTAGCGCAACACTGAAGACAATATTTGCTAGTACGGTGCACAGGCACCTTCGCAACTCGAGACGACCTATTGTATGTGACACCTTAATCGACAACACGGAAGTGGCCGTTTTGTTGGCTAAGAGAAGACGTTACTTGCAACAGACAACAATGGGCCTCCGTACTATTCAAAGACACTAGCGTCTAACCCCTGCACTTTGGCTACATTTTAAAAAAACGGATCACTCTGCGCGCATGCGTTCTTGTCTGATACTTTAAAATTTTGTTCTAAGCCATTTCCAAATGTGTGCGTTTAGCTCTGTGGTATGTCATTTCTCTTCCGTTCTGTGGTCTTGAGTTTGAATCCCAGCGGATTCGAAACCCATCTAAAAATAATTAAAATTGTAAAAGAAAATATTTAGTTATATTACGCTAAATGTTTTAAATCAAAATCCTTTTACGAATTTAATAAAACTACCGCGGAATGGAATAAAATTAATATGACCTTTCCACTCTCTCGCAGCAGATCACGGCGCGCATGCGCGCAGAACGATCCGTTTTTTGAAATGTAGCCAAAGTGCCAAGGCTAGACGCTTGTTTCAAAGACGAGTCCCGGTCTGCTTTGGAGAGTGATTCAGATCGTGTGCTGATATGGAAGAACAAGGCATCAGATTCTACCTACGTACCATTGTTGAAAGACACAGTTGTAGAGGTAGTGCAAACAGTGTTTGGGCTAGAATCTCTCTAGTGGTCACAACAACCTCCATGTATGCCATGGAAAAACTCTGAGTGCTGTGAAACATCTGGACGAGATCCTTGCTCCGTTTGTCAGACCGTATGGTGGTGCTATTGGTGATGCATTAAACTTAAAGAGTGATAATTTCCGATCATAATGATCTATAGTCGTTGATGAATATCATATCTTTAGGATCAATGTTTAGAGCAAATGGAATGCCCAGCTTAACCTTCGTGCCTTAATCCGATAGAGCATATGTGGGACTGTTTCAGCAGAAAGATAGCTGCCGAAAGTCCTTTCCCGAAGTCGTTAAATGAGCTGGAACAAACGTTTCTCCATGTATGGGCGTTGTTTCCCATTCCAGTGTTTGACAACTTAATTGACAGTATAAAAAGGCGATGCATTTCAAGTAGGGCCAGACACATGCCTTATTAAAATCCGTTTATTTTTTTTTTCACAAAAAGCTGCCATTTTTTATCCAACAGTGAACATATGCAAACAATGCACATGCTTCATGTTAAAAATAAGTAAAATTCTATAAAAAAATGTTTAAAACCAATGATTCTAAATTTCATGTTTTTATCTTCATTTGTTTTCAAATAAGACGCAAAAGACTGGTTGTACATTAACTTTTGGATACCAGCGTATTTTTGTTATATTATGGTGTATGAGGAGAAAGCGTTTGCGGTGGATTTTATTGGTGTTACTACATTTCAAACATAATGAGACTGATTATGCATCATTAAGGTGAACTGTAACAGGGTTTGTAAATAATATAGAATAAGTAGCATTTATAATTCGTTTACAGACACGCACATTAAATTCCATAACTTATGATCCATTGGGAAGAATTTTTTACGATACATTTTAATGATGTTATGATACTTCACACATAATGAAATAAAAAGGATCACTGAAGGGCATTAAAACAGGGTTTCGATAGATATAGGTGTGTAGCCTATGTAGTACATTTACAAAAATGCACAAGTCGGGATAATTACTGAAGTACGTTTTCCACTGTGTAATTCATTTTTAAAATCTAATTTTTAGTGTATTACGTAGCGTGTATAATATCTATAGATTATATAGAGGGATGCGCGAAATAATTTGAAAACATTACTGGATATGCACAGCAATTGCTGAAAATGAGTTGTTCGTGAGTTATGTGTTTTTAAATTGATTATTTAGATATCCTATTTCACTGTATGAAAAATGTAATTTCTTAATAATATTCTGTAAATAATGGAAAGTATTTCTTAATCTATCCTTAATGCATGATTTTTAGTTCTTGTTTCTATTTCTATTTAGTTCATCTTTTAAATAATGGAAATAGATATTCATGATCTTTGTCATCAAAATATAATCTCAGATCATTTTTACTAGAAAAAAATATATTGTATACTTTTTATTACCTTATCTCAACAAAATTATTATATATTCGCTATCATGTCAAACTATTGAATATGAAAAAAATGCATTTTTAATTACTTTTTTAAATTAACCAATTGACATCACTAAATTTTGTTAAAATTATTCGTCAATTAAAAAAAATAATAATTTTTCTTTGATGGACAGGGTTGGCAGTTTGTCCTTCTTTTTATTCAGAGATACCGAATTCATACCGGAAATATTAATATAAAGTTTAATCCACAAATAATTCTTTTCTAAATAAATCATTGAAAGCAAGATAACATTAAATAAAAAAAATAATAATTAAAATAATAATACCACCTTAATGCATTACATTACAACTTTAATTAGCGAAATCTTTGGTGCATAAATTTGTTTAAAAAAATATTTTTTCATTCTCCTCAATTATGATTGCATTCGAAAGTGTATACAGATTTCCACTGTTCTTGTTCATAATGTCTCACTTATAAGCTACATAAAAATTGTGATTTGAAGATAGAAGTTCTGTTACATACAAAAAAAAAATCCTTTATAAAAATGTGAAAAATGAAACATTTTTTTTTGTTTCAAGAGTGGGATAATTTCTTAAAAAAAGACTTTATTCTACAAATGCTTCCATTGTGTTTAGATATTTCTGGCGAAATAGGAGACTTTCTTTAACAGATTTCATCTCTCCCGCACCAGAAAAATTCCAGTGTTCAGTGTCTTGTGCAGAAATATTCTATAAACCTTATAAAATATTTCCTTTTTTTTACATTTTTCTTACTAATATATCAGCATCACTTAACAATAAGAGAAAATTTCAAACGAAATATTCGCATTTATTTATTCACTATAAGAAAAACATTTTTTCCATGAAAAATGACTTTAATTTATATGTTACTAAAATAGACGTAAGATAAAATAACAAATGTAGAAATGTCTTAAAAACATTAAAACATAAGACCTTAGTAGTACATAACTCTCCTAGCGCTTTCGGCTCTACACTAAGCCATTATCAAGAACCCGCGGAGACCAAAGCACAGATGTCGTTCAAGACCAGTTGTGTAATTTTGGAGTCCCTAGAAATTTTATCGCAAGCAAACAACTTTTGCAATGATGTATTATTATACCAAATACCAAGCATTTGGTACGAACTGCGGGAAAGTATGGTCTCCCGAAAATGTCGTGATTTGTGTTTTCCCCTCACCAACAATGGGTCCATCCGCCAGGCGCATGCCGATAATGAGTTCTCCTGTCACTTTGAGTTCTGGTCATGAACAACATCTGTGCTGTGGTCTCTGCTGGTCGAAAGTCCTTGATAATAGCTTAGTGTAGAGCCGATAGCGCTAGGAGAGCTATGTACTACTAAGATCTTATGTTTTAAAGTGCTTAAGCCATTTTTACATTTGTCTTTTATCTTACGTCTATTTTAGTAACAAAAATTAAAGTCATTTTTCACAGAAAAAAAATGTTTTACTTATAGATCACATATGTATTTTAGATTTTATGAAGAAAGTCACTTTAAGAATTCTTGTTTTACTTTTCTTAATATGATTTATCACCCATTGATTTTAGAAACTTATTTCGTTTTATTCCATTTTCTATCAAAATATATCATGAAAGCAAGATCAAAGAATTAAAAAAGAAAAGTTACTTATTATCAATATAATACCAAGCTTCATGCTTTTCTGTTTATAGCTCATAATCATTCCTTTATATGCTACATAAAAATTATGATCTGAAAATAACACTTCTGTTACAAATAAAACAAGAATTTTACCGTCATAAAAATGCGAAGGAAACGTATTTTTGTTGTTTTGAGGAGCGGGATTTATTTTCAGAAACAAGACTTTATTTTACGAATGCTTTCATTGAGTTTAGATGTTTGTGGTATAACAGAAGACTTTCATTTATGAGATTCGTTTTTTTATGAGATTTCAGTGTTCAGTGTATTTATCAAAAGTATTCTTTATCGCAATTTTTCGGTGCTTTCGTAATTAGATAAATACGTAGCACCTATAATCGTTGTCTAATCCGTCTGTCCTCATATAACAGCGCAAATCCACCCAACCGAATGGTTTGAAATTCATAATATATGTTTATAATCTATGCATAATTTTGTGGAGCTATTTCAAATTTTATGAAAATCGAATCAAAACTTAAAAAGATATTAATAAAATTTTTCTTTATTCTATTAAATCCTATCGTACGTAATCTATGTAACAAAAGTGCAAGTCATGTGACTGAAGAAAACAAATACGGGAAAACCACTCCTTTTTTCATATGCCACATGACCATTTTTATTCAAAATTATTTTTTTTAATAAAATTGCATAAAAGTTACATTTTTTAAAGATCGTTGAAAAAAGGTGTTTTCATCAGAGATCAATTACATTAAAAAATGTATAGATTTCGTGATAACTTCAGTGGAAATTACGTTAACAGCCTAATATCTCAATCCATTAGAGTAAATAAACACAAGAAATTCGTTCATTATAAGTCATAAAAATATTAAACTATGGACGTAATCATTCACAAAGCAAGATCTCATGGCGAATTTTACAGTGCTGTCTGGTGTAGAAAAAAAATTGCATTTGTAAACGTGGCATACGTAATAATAAAAAAAAGGCATGCTCGTTTAGCTCATAGCAGACGATATAATTCATTTCACTGAAATAATAAGGATGATTCTTTTACATTTTGAAACTAGTTATAAAATGAACGCACCTCCTATGTCACTTTTAACATACAATTTCCAACTTATTATTTTATTGACAAAGGAATCATTTTAATTATCATTTCGATCAAAATCTAAACGTGCGTACAAAACGTCTGCCAGACTCTGAACTGAGAAAAAGGAATTGATTAAAACTGCAAAACATTTTTGTTAAGTACATTTTGGTTGTTTTAACAAAATTGGAGTAAAATTCAACCATTTTACTTCAATTAACAAAACATTTTTGCTGACGACACATTTTTTTTTTTTTTTTTTTTTTTGGAATTGCAAAAATAAAAGTGGTTTTCAACAAAAAAAATTTTTTGTTGATTCAAACAAAATTTCTATTGACCTATATTTAAACAAAATTTTTGTTTAAATATGGGTCAATAAAAATTTTCTTTGAATCAACAAAATATTTTTTTTTTTTTTTTTGCATTTCCAAAAAAATTTTGTATCGTCAGCAAAAATGTTTTGTTAATTGAAGTAAAATGGTTCAATTTTACTCCAATTTTGCTAAAACAACAAAATGTACTCCAAAAATATGTTTTGTAGTTTTAATCAGTTTCTTTTTCTGAGTGTGTCGTTCTTTTTTTATCCTGCCCAGAGGAATCGAAAAAAAAAATCCGTTTAAAAAATATAAACAATCATTGTAAATGAAAGTGAACCAGAAGGATTTTTTGTAGTTCTCTTTCTCTCTATATAATGGAAATGTTAAATTCGTGATCACAATTCTTTGTACTTTTCCCACTATATGGGTCACCCAAATGATAGTGACACTACAGTCGGTTTGAGAAATGGTTTAATGGTATTAATATAAATTAGAATACAAAAGAAAGAAGTAATACAGTTGTAACAGATCGGCTAGGCAAAGTCACCTTGTAGGTTGGAAGAAGTGTCCTAGCGGTCAAAGAGACGATGGATACATTGGGTGAAGAAGCTCCGGGGTTGGATGTGGAACCAATTTTCAACGGCAGCTTGGACCTCATTATCGTCGGCAAATAGCCGTCTTTTCACAGTTTTCTTGAGTGAACCGAAGATGTGGTAGTCACACCGCGAGAGATCTGGATGCAAGAAGTAATCTGGATGCAAGAAGATCTGGATGGAAAGAAGTAATACAGATGTAACAGATAGGCTAGGCAAAGTCACCTTGTAGGTTGGAAGAAGTGTCCCAGCGGTCAAAGAGACGATGGTAGTCACACTGCGAGAGATCTGGATGCAAGAAGTAATCTGGATGCAGGAAGATCTGGATGGAAAGAAGTAATACAGATGTAACAGATAGGCTAGGCAAAGTCACCTTGTAAGTTGGAAGAAGTGTCCCAGCGGTCAAAGAGACGATGGATACATTGGGTGAAGAAGCTCCGGGGTTGGATGTGGAACCGATTTTCAACGGAAGCTTGGACCTCATTATCGTCGGCAAATCGCCGTCTTTTCACAGTTTTCATGAGTGAACCGAAGATGTGGTAGTCACACTGCGAGACATCTGGGCTGAAAGGGGGATGTTCGAGAACCTCTCAGCGGAATTGTCCCGCTTGCAAAAATATCTACACCATCGGAATACCAATCTGCGTGACATACACTCCATGCCATACACATTTTGCATTCGTTGATAGCACTCGCATTTTCCGCTGTTACAAATTGCACGACCGCGCGTTGACATCGTTTGAATGCGAACAATGCCTTTTAACGTGCTCCCACGCTATCACACATGCTTCTGGCGTGATATGACGATATTGCATACATTCCCAGCAATCTGCGCGTTTTATAGCAGCATGCGCAGTCATCTTTCTCTTAAAAATGGCGGAGTTATTACAGCAATGCTACTTTAATTAGGGCTACCCTTATAATACATCAGCATCACATATGCATTTTAAATTTGGTGGAGAAATTCGAGTTTATAATCATAGGACTTCTTATGTTTGCTTTCATAATATCATTTATCAGTCATTGATGTCTTAAACCTTATTTCATTATATCCCATTTCTTTAGAAACTATACCATTGAAAACCAGATCATACATTAATAAAAACATGATTTATTAATATAATAATAACTTGTTTCATACTTTTTGTATTTAGTTCATAATACCTCCTTTTCTATGCTACATAAAAGTACAATCTGAAGATGGAACTATGGAAAAATGTAGTTAGCAGCATGGAATACCTAGTTGCGCAAAAACTGAACTTCCAGGTTAAAGGTAATCGACTTGCGAGGCAAAAGGGAGCCGTGATAAATTTATAAATTAAATTTAAATAAAAATATTTAAAAATATAATAATGAAATAGAAGTGTAACAAAATGATCTGAAGATAGCAGTTCTGTTACAAATAAAATAAGAAATTTGAGTTTATTTTGCAGCGTGAAAGAAACGTATTTTTTGTTTTGAGGCGCTTTATTCTACAAGTGTTTCATTGAGTTTAGTTATTTCTCGTATAACAGAAGACATTCTTTTACGAGATTTCGTTCCTCCTACACCAGCAGAATTCCAGAATTTCGTGTCTTGTGCTGAAGTATTCTTAAAATTATTATTTTATATTTTTTTGACAGAGGAAACCGTTTGAATATCAGCAAAATCTTCAAAATATTTCATATATTTATACTTTTCCTACTAATATATCAGAATCATATATATATTTTAGATTTTATGCAGAATTTCACGTTTATTATCTATCGTAAGGCTTCTTGTTTCCCTTTTGTCAATATCATTTATCACTCATAGATTTTTATCATCTTATTTCATTTTATCCCATTTTGTTTACAAAACAACTTATTGAAAGCACGAATACATTCTAATAAAAAAATGCTTATCAACATAATAATGCCAGTTTAACTCTTTTCTGTATTCAGTTAATACTACTGCCTTTATCTGCTACATAAAAAATATGATCTGAACAGTTCTGTTAGAAATAAAATAAAAATTTTGTGGTCATAAAAGTGTGAAAGAAATGTATTTTGTGTTTTGATATGGTTTGTGGGATTTATTATCTGAAACAAGACTTTATTCTACAAATGCTTTCATTGAATTTAGATATTAGTGGTATAATAGAAGATTTTATTTTATGAGATTTACTTCTTCTTTCCACGCCTGAATAATTCTAGCGTTCAATGTGTCGAGTAGAAGATTCTTTATAATAATATTTTATACTTTAGAGGAAGCATTTTGTTTATCATTTCGATTAAGGGATTTTTTTGTACTCTTTTAGCAGTAAAAATTGAATAGAAAACGTCCAGACTTTTGATTAATGGATTATTTTGCCCGAATGAATCCAGAAAAAGAAATTTATTACATTTCAAAAAAATCTATCAAGTTTCAAAATGAATTTTTTTTGTATCATTTTTACATTAGATTTTGAAATTACAAATTCGATATGATATTATGTGCAACAGTTTTTAATTTATCACACTAGGGGGCTCTGCCCCCTGCTCGCTACGCTCACCAACCCCCGTTCTGATTTCACAGCCTCTTAAAACCTGGTAATGTATCCTGTTTTAAAAAGATGATTATGATGATATCACGAACGGCGACTATCTTCGGTAATCAGGTTATAATGCTTTTTCATTTAACTGGTTATAATTCTTTTTTATTTAATTCATCTTTTTTATTTTTAATATTCATGTGTAAACACAATTTTTATGACGTAATTTTCTTTATTTCCTGCTTTCAACCCGTGATCATTTAATTATTATTTTAAGCTTTCATTATTTTTTTTTAATAGTCGCGCGCAAATACATTTTTTATTTGAGATAAAACATAATCCTTTGCGCTTGTTTAGAAATTGGCAACAATATAAAAAAATGACTTTTTCAATAAAAGATTTTTTACTCGATTTTTAATGATTTTTTGAGTTTTTCTTGTCCGACCGTAATAATTTTTTTAATTTCTGAAAGCTTGTTATATTTCGCGTCTGGTGGTATGATATTTGAATCCGTAGGATGGCTAGAAAAAAAATAATAGCTCCTCAAAAAAGTCCCTAGTAAAAAAGCGATGAGAATAACCCGGAATATCTACTCAGAATTTGATTGGTCCATTTCTAAATCGTTTTTGGCTCAGTTCCAGATTACTTTTTTTTTAATATAGAAGGATAAGGATTTACTGTGGTTGTTCTTATCGTTATGTAATGGTAATGTTCAAATACGTGGTTACATTTTAATAAACCATTTTTTTTAATATATTAGCAGTATTTATATTTCTTAGATTTTATGGAGAAATTCATTTTTGTAGACAGAAGGCTTCTTGTTTTTTCTTTGCTAATATAATTTATCACGCAATAATTTCTTAAAAGAACGCACACTAATTGTTGTGCACTTTCAGGCACAGCATTCGCTAACAATGAACAGATGATCTATTTATAGACTTTTATTCAAAATAACACAAGAACTCTATATGTAATCACATATTTTCATATTTCCGCTTCTAATTAACGTACAGCGACATATTACATACCTACACATTTCCAATTCAATGAATAATAATATTTTTCTATTTATTTTTATAAATAATAAGGTTCTAATTAATTTTCCAAATCTACGATAGAATTCGTATCAAGCAAACTAATCCAGACTATCAGACGAGGAACAACACCTGTCTTTTAAAGCAGTAAAGCCATAAATACAAATTGAAGAATATGAAACTGACAGACTTTAGACAAGTCACTACAATGCAAAATTACAGCGTAGCACAGCTGAGATGTTTATTATTGAAACCTTTCATATAGGTCAGAGTTCAAGCTAGTGCCGGAGAAAATTTGCATGCATTCACGCACAACCAAAAGACACCAAATGAAAGGACCTGGAGACATAAACATGGTATGTACCTGACGCCCAACCAACCAGCATACCTCAGAGGTAATGAGAAGCACAGGAAGACAGCTTTTACGCAATGAGAAGTAAGATAAAGGACAATATACTCCCCAGAGAGCTGGCAGGTTCAGTTAGTTAGATTTGATTTTTCAATCAGTTAGATTATGACTTTTCAATGAGTTAAGTTCAAAATCTTCACTTAGTTAGAGTCAAAGTTTTCAATCAATCAAGATGGACGTTTCCAGTTAAGCATGACCTGATGTTGCATTCAGCAGTAGTTTCATTCAGTTAATTTAGAAGATTCAATATGTTATGACTTGAGTATTAAGAAGTTCCGTCTGATTTGCAGATTCAGCGAAGAAGAATAAAGAACCAATCCCAGTTATGATGTAGTCGAGAACAGTTTACCTGAAATCGCAATTCGAAGTCGCTGGCAACAGTTCGGAAAACTACTATTAACTTTCAAGACGCCTAAGTTGTCAAGACCTCGCCTGAAATTTACTAAGATGATGTATCTAGCGGCAGATCAACTAAGATGTCCTGAAAGCACCATCAATTGGATAACATCCAGTTCTGGTATGCTTAAGCATATTTCCTTACTATATATCCTGAATCCAATATTGTTTTGGAATGATGCAGATTATCATATTTCACTATGTACTATCTAAATACTATTTAACAATAAGTGACTTATTATAAACTCAGTGCAAATCTATAAACTCTTATCTACTGATGTGTAACCAAGACCGATTGTACAGAGCACGTCAAATTAAAAAAAGAGGTACGTTTTTTATGTAATAATATATCGTGGCATTATTTAATTATAATTTAATACTTTATGAAGGTATGTGTGTATCGACCATACATAAAATAATTCATGTTAATAAAAGGAATAATATTAACTTTAATGTAAAATGTTATACTAAGTAACTTATGAATATAAAGAATAATGGTAAAATCAGTGGAATACCAAGCACTAGTAAAATGCCTTGGTATTTGTATGACCTAATTAACTTCAAACTTAATTAATATTTATGTGTTTTGAAAATATTTTCTATATATTCTCATTTGTAAATGTTTACTCAATTTGTGGTTTTTTTCTTTATTAAATTCTTAAGTTTTAACTTTAATTTAAGACCTATTCCTTTGGTGGTTATGACTTTTATTTATTTCATTAATCCTTTGGAATTTTAGATGTTTAAAGTACTTCCGGTAAAAATAACAGTGTATACTAGATAACTTGGATTTAAAAGGATTCTCGTCTTATCACGTAAAATAACATAGCTCAAACCTTGATTTTAATTAGGATTAAATTAGTTAGTTTAATTATTAATTATTTTGTTTTACCTAGCTTGGGCCTGAAGAGACCTACATCCCTATAATCACACTTATGTTTTGTTTGCTAATTAATTCACCAAAAGTTAATAAAATTATGCATATGTGGGAGAAGATTTAGTGGGTCTCAATGTAACTTTCCCACGTTTGCTAGTACGGTGAAAAATCCCTCCAGAACTAATAAATAAAAAATATTTAGATAATAACACTTTCTTTTATACACTTTCACTATTTAACACTTGCTAAAATATTCTTTTATGAGATTTCATTCTTCCCACGCCTGAAAAATTCCATTGTTTGGTGTCTTCTGTACGAAGTATTCTTTATAATAATGTTTTATATTTTATTGACAGATGAAATATGCTGTTTATCATCTAGATTAAAGGATAAACGCCCGGCTAGAACGACCTGACATTGCCATTATTGGTTTATTCTGTCCGAATGAATCGAAAACAAAATGTATTCTGCTTAAGAAAGTTAACGAAGTTCAAAATGAAAGTTAATTGTTTTATATCCTTTTCACATTCGATTTTTCAATTACAAATTTAGTATGATATATATGTAACAACTAGCAGACTACGCCCGCTGCGCTGGTCGGTTTCTCCAAAAGAACCTTGAATCAAACGAAATATATCGGTGAATTTAACCTTGTATTTTAAAGTAATCTGTACCTTTACCTAGATATCCTATAATAACATAAAAACGGATACTTATTTCACTAAGTTATGTTTTTTTTTAATACGGTTTATTATTACGTTTACAATTTATTACCTACCGTTTTTCATTGATTTATATGTTTTATAGCTACATTTTTAAATAACGGAAATAAACCTATATTATTCACAACTAAATAGAAATGGCGCATCTAGTATTTGTCGAGAATTAAATAAAAATCATGCACTCGTGACATCATAATTATCTTTTATATTTTAACGGAATAATACAGTTACTATAATTTGTGACTCGTGCTGACATATTGCTGTTATTATTGTTTTTTACGCGTGAAGTTTTCGCTATGGTAATGCATTGTGAAATTTGGTCATTTTTGAAATTCAATATTTGAAAAATGGCATAATCAGTGGATTTGAAATTTATATCAAGCAAAATAATATTTTTTACCTTTCTAACGCAGTTTGTCTGTCAATTTTCTGACAAATACTTTTCGAGCAATTAATTTTTTCAGTAACTTCAAATGTTTCATTTTCTGAGATTAATCTGTGGCAACGATCCCAGTCGTCAGCAACATATACATTTTTATTAAAGAGGATTAGGGATTTTCTGTGGTTCTCTTTCTCGCTATGTAATGGTAATGTTAAATACTAGATCACAGTTTTTGCTCTTTTCTTACTAATATACCAGATTTTTACATGTTTTTTTTAGATTTTATGAAGAAATTCATGTTTATAATCATAATAATTTTTATTTTACCTTTGCTAATATTATTTGTCACTCAGTGACTTCTCAAATTTTATTTCATTTTACAGCATTTTCTTTACAAATTATATTATTGAAAGAAAGATCACACATTAGTAAACAACAAAAAAAAAATATTAACATAATAAGACTAAGTTTCACACTTTTCTGCACAGTTTTATGCAGATTTATTTTCTGAAACAAATTTTTTTTCTACAAATGTTTTCATTGAGTTTAGATATTTCTTGTGAAAAAGGAGATATTCTTTTATGAGATTTCATCCCTCCCACGCCTGAAAAATTCTAGTGTTCGGTGTCTTCAGTAGGAAGTATTCTTTTTAACAATATTTTCTATTTCATTCACAGAGGAAATATTTCGGTATCATTTCGATTCAAAGCATTTTTACTATTGGTTTATTCTGTCCGCATAAATCGAAAATGAAATGTATAGCGTTTAAAAATAGCCAGCCAAATTGCAAAATAAAAGTTAATTAATTATATATATATATATATATATATATTTACATTCGGTTTTGTAATTGCAAATTTAATATGATACATACGTAACATTTTATTTCTCACAGAAGGATCTTCTGTGGTTCTTCTTCTTGTTACATAATGGTAACATTAAATACTTGATCACATTTTTTACACTTTTCTTACTAACTTTTACTATTTACTTTTACTTTCTAATGTATCAGTTTTTTATATGTTTTTTTTCAGACATTCAAGTTTATAATCAAAATACTTCTTATTTTTCCGTTGCTATTATTATGTATCACTCAATCAGTGATTAACAAATCTTGTTTTATTGTATTCCATTTTCTTTACAAAATATATTATGGAAAGCAAGATAGTAAAAATAGAAAAAAAAATATTTACTTATTAACTTAACCAGCGGGTACGACCGAGCAATGCTCGGTCAACATTTGCTTTGTGTTCTGACCCTGACCCTTGATGACCCAAAATGACCCACTAATGGAATTTTCTCGAACACGTGACCTAGCCCAATGGTTTTCTGGTGCCCGAAAACTGTAAAATACAAAATTTTGTCAAAATCGTTTGAACCATTTTTATATAGAATTAGCTTGACCCTGACCCTTGATGACCCAAAATGACCCACTAATCGAATTTTCTCGAACACGTGACCTAGCCCAATGGTTTTCTGTTACCGGAAAACGGTAAAATACAAAATTTCGTCAAAATCATTTCAACCGTTTTTTAGATAGAATTTAGCTTGACCCTGACCATTGATGACTCAAAATAACCCACTAATCGAATTTTCTCGAACACGTGACCTAGCCCAATGGTTTTCTGGTGCCCCAAAACGGTAGAATACAAAATTTCGTCAAAATCGTTAGAACCGTTTTTAAAATAAAATTTGCAAAACCACACACACACACACCTCGTATTAGAATATATGATAAGACTATGTTTTGCACTTTTCTGAATACAATTCATAATCCTTCCTCTATATGCTACATAAAAATGATGATCTGAAGATAATACTACCGTTACAAATAAAATAAGTATTTTGCCTTCATAAAAATGTGATTTTTTTTATTTTTTGAGAGAGATGACGTTATTCTACAAATGCTTTCATTCAGTTTCGATATTTCTTGCGGAACAGGAGATAATCTTTTATGAGATTTCAGTCCCTCCACGCCTGAAGAATTCCAGTGTTCGGTACCTTCTGTAGGAAATATTCATTATAATGATTTTTTATATTTTTTTTGGCAGAGGAAGTATTCTGTTTATTATTTCGATTAAAAACTAAACGTGCGTTGAAAACGTCCAAACATTACCATTATTAGTTTATTCGGTCCGAATGAATCGAACACGAAATGTACTACGTTTAAAAATAGTCTACTAAATAAAAGATAATTTTTATATTCTTTTTACATTTGATTTTTTAATTATAAGTTTAATATGATATAAACATAACAATTTTTTTTTTATCACAATATGATTTTCAGTGATTCTCCTTCTCATTATATGATGGTTATGTTAAAAACTTGGTCACTTTGTTTGCACTTTTGTTACTAATATATCAGCTTTTTGTATGATTTTTTTTCGATTTTATGAAGACATTCATGTTTATAATGATAATATTTCTTTTTTTTTCTTTTGCCAATATTATTTATCACTCTTAATTCTGAAATCTTGTTTCATTGTATTCCATTTTCTTTACAAAATATATATTGATTACAAGATGACACACTAATAAAAAATGTCACTTATTAACATAATGAGACCATGTTTTACACTTCTCTGAATACAATTCATAATCCTTCCTTTATATGCTATATAAAAACGATGATATGAAGATAACACTACCGTTACAAGTAAAACGAGTCGTTGGGGGCCACCGTAATACTTACCCATCATGGATATGCATAATGTAAAATATTAAAATAAAAAATGTGTAAACTACTTATAAAATGCATTGCAATTCAGATAAAATCGAGGCTTGATGACGTCACAAACTTTAAAGGCTCGATTACTGAATTGCTTGAAAGAAACATCCTTATAACTCCAAAAATAATAACACTATTAACTAGCGGTTTATTGCATCTGATTAAGCGTCAAATTTCCAATTAAAATATATCTTTGAATTGAAATTTGGATGAAATACAGGGTCATGAAAAATCGAAGAGTGTGGAAAATGGGATTCCAAATATCTCGGCAACTCATTATCCGATCGACTTCATGTTTTATGCAAAATTTATGTATTTTTATTGTCTTTAATATTCATTTCTTAAAATAACCAATTTCGAAAATTTTATATACCTTTTATCAGAACGAATATTTCGAGAGTCCGAAAAAAATAGTTCCGGTTAATCGAGGTTATTGAAATGAAATAGGCTTCTTCCCATTATTACATACTAAGTACATACCAAATTGTAAGTTTCTATCTCAATTTGTTCGGGAGATAGAGCGTTTACAGACACACAGACGGACGGCAATTTTTTTTTCTTCTAAAAATAATGTTTTATATTTTACTGGCAGAGGAAGTATTCTGTTTATTATTTCGAATAAAAGCTAAACGTGCGTTGAAAACGTCCAAACATTGTCATTATTGGTTTATTCTGTCCGAATGAATCGAACACGAAATGTATTAAGGTTAAAAATAGTCTACCAAGTTGCTAAATAAAATTTAATTTTATATAGCCTTTTTACATTTGATTTTTTAATTAAAAGTTTAATATGATATATACGTAACAATTTTGTTTGTCTTACAAAATGATTTTCGGTGATTCTCCTTCTCATTATATAATGGTAATGTTAAACACTTGGTCACTTTTTTCACACTTTTGTTAGTAATTTTTATATGTTATTTTTGTAGATTTTATGAAGACGTGCATGTTTATAATGATAATACTTCTCATTTTTTTCTTTGCTAATGTTATTTGTCACTCAGTGATTCACAAATCTTGTTTCATTTTATCCCATTTTCTTTACAAAATATATATTGAAAGCAACATCACTCAGTAATATAAAATTACTTATTAACATAATAACATAATTACTTATTAACATCATAATGTTTTACACTTTTCTATACGCAATTCTCAATCGTTCAGTAAATGTAATATAAAAATTATGATCTGAATATAACATTACCACTACAAATATAATAACAATTTTGCCTTCATAAAAGCGTGAAAGAAACCTTTTTTTTATGTTTGGAGGAGAGAGATTTATTTTCTGAAATAAGACTTTATTCTACAAATGCTTTCACTGAGTTCAGATATTTCTTGCGGAACAGGAGATATTCTTTTATGAGATTTGATTCCTTCGACGCCTGAAGAATTCAAGTGTTCAGTGTCTTCTGTAGGAAGTATTCTTTATAATAATGTTTTATATTTTATTGATAGAGGAAGCATTTTGTTTATCAATTCGATTAAAGGCTAAACGTGCGTAGAAAACGTGAAGACATTTTCATTATTGGTTTATTCTGTCCGAATGAATCGAAAAAAGAAATATTCCGTTTTAAAAAATACAATGTAGTTGCAAAAAGAAAATTAATTTTCTTTTATCATTTTTAAATTCTATTTTGAAACTGCAATTTCGAAATTTTATTTATAGAAGAACAATTTTAATTTCTTGAAAAAAGATTTTCTGAGGTTCTCCTTCTCTTCATACAGTGGTAAGAGTATTGAGTTGTTCGGAAAGTTCCTTCTGTTTGGGAAAACCAATTCATACCGGAAAATTCTGACCGTCAATTATTAGAAATTAGCTATCATAATTAATATGTAATAATTAAATGATAAAATTTTCTGGTATGAACCAACTTTCCCGAACAACCCAATAATTACGTGATCACATTTATTACACTGCACGTAATAATATATCAGCTTAATATGTGTATATTATATTTTGTGATGAAATTCGTGTTTATAATCAAAGGATTTCTTGTTTTTCTTTTTATTATAATATTGATAAATATTAATAAATATTAATAAATAATAATAATATTTATTAATATTTCTAGGTATAATATTTCTATATTTCTTAAAACTATTATTATTATTAATAAATATTAATATTTGTGAGAAAAAATTTCTCACTAATAAAAATCAGTCGTATTAAAATATTTTATTTACGCGAAAAACGGGTTGATATCAATAAAAAATGCTATTTTTTATATTACCATGGCAGATTCTAATAAACTTTTTATTCAAAAAATGAAAGTAGTAGTGACTCATGGGGAAAACTCCTTTATTTTGGTTCAACAGAAAAATTAATTAATAAATTACAAATGCAAATGCTGATGTAAATGTTAGTAGTGTCTAATTTTTATTTGATACTAGCTATCCGCCCGGCGTTGCCCGGGCCCGAGATAATAACAATCTCAGTGCAAGGCGTTAACCCCGTCCCTCCCCATACCCTCAAATATAACGAATAATTTGTTCAAGAAAACCACCTTCACCTACATTAACGCGATCATTAAAAAAATAATTACATTTTTCTGATAAATAGAACATAACGAAGACGTTACGCTAAAATATCCGGCATATCACAACACTTCCCATCCTCAATTTCAGATCTATATCTTAATTAGTTATCTAAATTTCGTTCATTAGTAAAAATTGGCAATTATTTCCTTTCATTTTCGCAAACTAAATGGGGGATCGGCCAGAGAAACAGATCTCTTTGTAGTTCAGTTTTTAATGAAAGCAGATCCCTGTCTGAAACTGTCTCGGATTTTTTTTCACTGGCGCCAGCAGATTTTTAGCAGTTTTTTGCATAAATTAAGAAAAATTACCGGCCGAATTTTTCAAAAATTGCATAGACGGATACAGAATGTTTTTTTACATATGCTCAGACATTTTCAAATTGATATCTTAATTAGTTTTCTTAAAATTCGCTAATTAGTAAAATAATTTCGAATTCGTTCATTTCCGCTTCCAAATCCACAACAACAGTTCTTTTCTTTAGCCATTTTGATTTAAAAAATGGCATTTTCAATACGATATTTAATGATATTCTAATTAATATCTAGAGTAATTATCAAAATATTAAAATTCTGAGACTCAGGTGCACGTGGTCAGACCTTGGACTATCCACACCTAAATTTCCAGACTTCTAGGTGGGCTAGATTTTGCTAGCCATCACCAACAGATACACACACACACACAGAGAGCGAAACTTTCTTTTATTAGTATAGAAGAATAACACAAAGAACAGAATCTGTAATACATTCTTCTTCAAAATACAACAATCATACAAAAAACGTTTCTATACATAATCGGGAAGCTTTTATTAAAAAATGACATCACGTATTTCTATCTTTTAAAAACAATAAGCAATTAAGTCACATTAAAAAATATTTTTCTTAACATTAATAAATGTTGTATCAGATAGTGGTAGGAGGTTTGCCCAGTTAATAATATATTTTTTTAATGTTACATGAACATTAACATCAGAATACAGGTTTTTATTATTGTTGCTGTTTTTTATCGTACTTTGTATTTAGCATATAAATAAATAGTTATTAACTGAGAAAGACTATCAATATAATGTAATACAACATTAATTGGTAGCGATAGATTAACCTTTTACTAACCGACAAAAATAGATAGTGTCATTTTCATAAAATAACTCAGATCATGGAAATAAACAATTGTTTTACTGTTGTTTTATTGTGAATTAGAATCTATTACAAATAGTGCGAGTGGAGGTTGCACAAACCACCACCTTATCGAATTCACGGCTGAAATTCCAGGATTATATAAAATGATGATTAGCATATCCAAATGGAACAGGTCAGATATGTCATATCTTGGTGGAAACCACCTGCTTACCCAAAAAATTTTAGTGATACATTCGTAGGTCTCCATTAAGTTTTCTATTGAAATTGCTGCAAAAAATATCGCATCACAAATGGGAATTTCTACTGTCAGTAGGGTTGAATTTCGATACAAAATTCATTGGAACCTACGAATCAACCAATAAAAATGGGTGTCTACGTAATTTTCTCCAAGATATGACTTGGTAGGCCAGTTCCATTTTAATATTCTAATCGTTTTCTATATAATCATGAACTAAGAGCCATGAACTCGATTATATGATGATTTGTGCAGCCGCCACCCGAACTAAAATCCACAGATTAAACTCCATATTAAATTCATTTGAATAAAAAATTACATACTAGTGATTTTTGCATCAACCTATTAGATTTCATAAGTTGATATTTTTTCCAACAGAGTGAAAAAATGTCCAGGCTGGCAATCGAGCCTAGAGAATTTGGCTTAAATTACAAATGGTCTTCTAATTGAGCTACCTTGAACGACAACCGGACCACACACTTCATTCATACAACCATTTGTATATAGAATATAGTCTGTGATGTAACCATCTCAATAGAATAAGTCACAGGTAAAAGAATTCCATTAAACAATGGAAATGGATAATAACATTTTTAATTCCGACTATTTTAAACACACAAACACAACAGAAAAATTGAGTGAAAAATTTACCGTCGCCAAGACTCGAACCTGGGACCTTCAGCGTAATGTGCTGATACTCTGACACTAAGCAACCCCTGGTTGATATCCTAGCCCGGCAATTTCTCACATTTATGCATGTTGGAAAGAGTCACAGGATAGCATTTAACAGCTTCAGGTAACACAACAACGATGAATTAATAATTATTCACTGGTCCGTAATTACATATTAAAAGGACTAGGATACCGACTAGAGGTTGTACAGTGGCGGAGCATCAGCACGTTACGCTGAAGGCCCCAAGTTAGAGTCCTGGCCACGGTCAATTTTTCACTCATGTTGGGTTTGTGTATCTAAAATTGTCTGAATTAAAATATTAATATACATAAAGTGATCAGACGTATTGTGTATATGTGCTTGAAATGGAAATGTTATTTGTAGATTAGAACCTGTTGCCAAAGAGTTATACGAGTGATTGTGCTGGTTTTCGTTGCAGGTAGCTCAATTCGAAGAACATTGGCAATTAAAGCCAAAGATGCTATGTTCGATTACCATTCTCGACACTTTTTTGTTCAGTTGGCAGAAATATAATTTGTATGGTATATTTAACAGTCATCATGATTGTGTTAAAAAATAAATCTAATAGATTCATTAAAATTTCAGTTGAGTCAGTATTACCATATTTGTCACTATTAGTTACATTTCTGGGGGGGGAATGGTTACTGTGTCATTTGTAAGGTTTGAAAGTTGTCATACGTATGTGTGTCTATGTAACGTAAGTCTGTCACGATCAAAATTGATTTTTCCTTTTTAAAAATGTCCAAAAAGATAGGTTTATAATTTGAAGAAAAATTATTTATTTTTTAAAACAGGATACTACCTTGTGAGTCTACATTGGTCTCTCTTTGGATTATTATCTAAATAAACTGTTTTCGTTATTTTATACCTATGTGATCTTTAACATTAGAACTACCATGAGCAGTTATTTTGACGGCTATCAAATAAATATATTCCGATTCGAACCAGAAATTCCTTTTCAAAACAAATTAAATTGATAACGCGCATGAATATGCTAAATGAGTAAGTTACATAGTTTTAAATAAAACTTCTGGTGCGAAATAGTTTTATAAAACTTGAGTAAAATTTCCGGTAGTTCTAGTGTTAATCCCGGCATTTGAATATTTATTTTATATTTATACTAGCAAGCTACGCCCGCTATGCTGGTCAATTTCACTTAACGAACTTTTAATCAAACAAAATATTGACATTTCATAATTCACTTTCATATTTTAACAGAATAAAAATGCTACTATAATTTGTGACTCGTGAAATAGCCAATATACACGTCAGAACACGTCGACCTTATCATTATCTTTTTACGCATGACGGTTTCGCTATGGTACTCCAAAGAAATTGTGAGATTTGGTAACTTTTGAAATTCAATATTTAAAAAACGGCATAATCATTAGATTTTAAATTTATATCAAGAAAAATACAATTTTTTACTTTTCAAACGCAGTTTGTCTAACAATTTTCTGACAAGTACTTTTCGAGCTATTATTTTTTTTTCAGTAACTTCAAATGTTTCATTTTCCGAGATTAATCTGTGGCAACAATTAGCGAAAAACCCAGTCGTCAGCAGCGCATAGCTTTTTATTAAAGAGGCTGTTGCAGCAGAGATCGTCACCATCAATTTGTGCTACCATCACTTTTGAAGTCGGTTCTGTAGTTCCAGAGATTCCATAGAAATTGTAATTTAGAATGATTTTAGAACGCTTTTCGCTCATTTCCCCCTTTTAAATTTCGATTTTATTTTTAAATTTATTCTTAGAGAGCATTTATATCTTATAAATAACTTCAATGCCAAATTTGAAATTTCTTGCTCCTTCAGTATACAAAATTCGCAATTTTAGAGCGTTTTTCGCTCCTGCACCCACCTAGGCTTAGTGGCACCGACATAAAATATAGCCTATGTTGGAGCAGGGATTGTCACCATCAATTTCCCTCCATCACTTTTGAAATCAGTTCTGTAGTTCCAGAGATTCCATAGAAATTGTAATTTAGAATGTTTTTAGAACGCTTTTCGCTCATCTCACTCTTTTAAATTTCGATTTTTTTTGTTCTTAGAGAGCATTTACATCTTATAAATAACTACAATGCTAAATTTCAAATTTCTAGCTCTTTCAGCATAAAAAAAAATCGCAATTTTAGAACGTATTTCACTCCTGCACCCTCCTGGGGTTAGTGGCACCGACATAAAATATAGCCTATGTTGGAGCAGGGGTTGTCACCATCAATTTGCCGCCATTAATTTTGAAATCGCTTCGGTAGTTCCAGAGATTCCATAGAAATTGTAATTTAGAAAGATTTTAGAACGCTTTTCGCTTATTTCACCCTTTTAAATTTCGATTTTTTTTTAAATTTATTCTTCGAGAGCATTTACATCTTATAAGTAACTACAATGCCAAATTTCAAATTTCTAGGTCCTTCAGTATAAAAAAAATTGCAATTTTAGAACGTTTTTCGCTCCTGCACCCCCCAGTGATTAGTGGAACCGACATAAAATATAGCCAATGTTGGAGCAAGGATTGTCACCATCAATTTCCCTCCATCACTTTTGAAATCGGTTCTGTTGTTCCAGAGATTCCATAGAAATTGTAATTTAGAATGTTTTTAGAACGCTTTTTTCTCATTTCACTCTTTTAAATTTCGATTTTTTTTAAATTTTGTTCTTAGAGAGCATTTACATCTTATTAGTAACTACAATGCCAAATTTCAAATTTCTAGCTCCTTCAGTATAAAAAAAATCGCAATTTTAGAACGTTTTTCGCTCCTGAACCCCCCTGGGGTTAGTGGAACCGACATAAAATATAGCCTATGTTGGAGCAGGGGTTGTCAACATCAATTTCCCTCCATCACTTTTTAAATCGGTTCTGTAGTTCCAGATATTCCATAGAAATTGTAATTTAGAATGTTTTAGAACGCTTTTTGCTCATTTCACTCTTTTAAATTTCGATTTTTTTAAAATTTGTTCTTAGGGAGCATTTACATCTTATAAGTAACTACAATGCCAAATTTCAAATTTCTAACTCCTTAAGTATAAAAAAAAATCGCAATTTTAGAACGTTTTTCGCTCCTGCACCCCCCCCCTCCCCCTGGGTTTAGTGGAACCGACATAAAATATAGCCTATGTTGGAGCAGGGTTTGTCACCATCAATTTCCCTCCATCACTTTTAAAATTGGTTCTGTAGTTCCAGAGATTCCATAGAAGTTGTAATTTAGAATGTTTTTAGAACGCTTTTTGCTCATTTCACCCTTTTAAATTTCGAATTTTTTTTTTTGTTCTTAGAGAGCATTTACATCTTATAAGTAACAGCAATGCCAAATTTCAAATTTCTAGCTCCTTCAGTATAAAAAAAAAATCGCAATTTTAGAACGTTTTTCGCTCCTGCACCCCCCTGTGGTTAGTGGCACCGACATAAAATAAAGCCTATGTTGGAGCAGGGGTTGTCACCATCAATTTGCCACCATGACTTTTGAAATCGGTTCGGTAGTTCCAGAGATTACCTCCTACGAACAAACAAACAAGCAATATTTACTGCTTTATAATATTAAGTATAGATACGTCACACCTTCCTTTAAATACTACTTAAAAATTATGACCTGAAGATAATTAATCTGTTACAAATAAAAGAAGAATTTTAAAATATGATAAAAATATGATAAAAATATGAAAAAAACGTATTTTCTATTTGAGGAGCGGGATTTTATTTCTGAAACAAGATTTTATTCTACAAACGCTATCATTGAGCTAAGATATTTCTTGCAGAACAGAAGACTTCCTTTTTTGGGATTTCGTTCGTCCCACGTCCAAAAAATTCCAGGTTTCAGTGTCTTGTGTAGAAGTATTCTTCATAATATTATTTTTTATTTTATTGACAGAAGAAGTATTTTGTTTATTATTTCGATTAAAGGTTAAATGTGCGTAGAAAACGTTCAGACATTGTCATTATTGGTTTATTCTATCCGAATGAACATGTCATGTGCAAAATATACTCTTTATCAGAAAGTTTTAGATTTAATTAAAGGATGAATTATTTTTTTTATTATTTTGGCTAATCTTTCAGTGTGGTTTAGCAGTTACATCAGACTTTAGTAGACCTATTAGAAGTTTGTGGAAAAGAAATATTCATGTACAGGGCTACGCAAAGAACAAGGTACATTATCGTTTATGATTGGTAATTGCTGGAAGTTTGTTTTAAGTTGCCTTATGAGTTTTTTACCTGAATTAAATTTTAGTTTAATATGGGGTGTATACAAAAGTCTTTAGGTATTATACAGGGTTGTACAAAATACTTTGGTGCATTTCCATCGATAGGCGAAAATTGATAAATGTGAATTTTCTTAATGAACTAAATTTTATCATGCTAAATAGTATATATCCAAATCTATAGATCATATACATGGCTGCGCAAAATAATTTGACTACATTTTTTACTACGGAATGTAATTTCTAAAATATCACTTTTAAATGTGTTATATATTTCCTATACTGTTTACGTACATATCTTCTTTCACCTTATTTAACGGTGAAGTTTCGCTACCGTTTTCTGGATGCATTGGAAAATGTTTCATAATCTATGCATAACGCATGATTTTTAGTTTTTGTTTAGAGAGTGACTAGTTAGAGATAGACTAGTGCAGGAAAGTTTTAGCAGAGTTTTCTCATTAAAAGTTTTTCTCTTTATATCTTAATTAAAAGTTATGATCTTATGTTAATAGTTTTTTTTCAGTTATATATTTCTTTTATGTGTTATAACAATATTATGATCTGAAGGAGAGTTGTCAATTTGTCCTCCTCTGGTATTCAGAAATTCTGAATTTATACGCGAAATCAAGGAGGAAGAATTTTTACTTTATGTAATTACGAAATGTCTGTCATCATCTCTTTAATTTTCAAGTTATTAAAATTTTGAAAATATGCTCAAAAACTATTGTAAATTTTATTAGAAGGTAGTCTAAAATTGTACTATTTTGCTTAAAAATGTTTTAAATCCCCTCTTTAGGCTGGGGGAGGTGGGGGGATTTTTCCTCATCAGAGTTCTTGGGTAGCATTTCAGCATGCAGACACAAGAAATGACACTGGAAATTAATGTTAAGGATACTATAATTTTAAAATTTCAAATTATTATTACTTACTATAAATGTCCAAAATGAAACTAGTTTTATAAATATTCAGATTTCAGTACAATAGCTGTTGCACTCTTACGCAAAAATGCATGAATACAAAATTTATTTTATGTGCAGATTTTTATATCATAGATATTAATTTTATTTTATGAAATTAAGTTTCAATATACATTTACAATAAACAACTCACAATTCTGTTACATTCAAATTATACTATGCGCAAATATCCAATACAAGATAATGTAAAAAAAAAAATCATATTTATTATTTCCGTGAAATGAATTATATCGTCTGTTATTATGAAATGATTAATTTCCGTAATAAAAAAGTACATTTTAAGTTGGCAACATTTTATCTTTAGTTGACATTTACTGATATTTCAATAGGAAACTTAAGCCTAGCTTTGAAATTTTCAGAATTTGAAATCCATTTTCATACTCTTTTTCCGTTTAATATCTGTATCTCCGGAAACATCTATCCAAAAAACTGTCGCATGTCGGTAGATTATATGATTGCTATAATTAAATTACTTTAGCATACAAATTCGGTTTGTAAATTCAATACTACAGAAATCATATGACTCCATTTTAAATAGGACGTAATCAACATGGCAACTTACAATCAGTACTTATCATGGGATATTATTGAATTAATTACGTATCATAGAATTTAATAGAATGAAGAAAACTTTTATTAATATCTTTTTAAGTTTTGATTCGATTTTCATAAAATTTCAAATAACTCGACAAAATTCTGCAACGATTGCATATATTAAATTTCCAACAATTTGGTTGAATAGTTTTTGCGCTGTTATATACGGACAGACGGACGGACTAGACGACGACTATAGGTGCTACCTATTTATATAATTACGAACGCACCTAATTAGTATGATCTGGCCATCACAAAACTTTCTTCTTTGCAAATGAAGTCGTTTGTAACCAGAATTAAATGACAATCTATTCGTTCATGAGCAGTAGCTATCACGGAAATTACAAACAATAAAGCGTAGCAACGTCGCCTATCGGTCGATATACATTCAAACCTAATTTACACAAATTTATGTCAAGGTCTAACTGAATCTGGAGTTTCATATAATTCTGTGTATTAGTTCTTGGGATATAGCTATATATAGATAGCCTGTTGGACTATATACACCCACACTTAATCAGCACACATTTATAGCAATCTTTAACTGAATCTGAAGTTTGATGATTAAATTCAGTTAATAAATTCTTGAGATAGAGGACCCACAAATTTTGCATTACATACAGACAGACACACAGTCTCCTGGACAGATACTTTCCAAATACAGTCAAATTGTTTTCAGAGCCTTCGAAAACGCATAAATCCGTCGAAAACAGGAAGTTGAAATTTTTCACGAATCCGATACTTTATTCTTGTAAAAACAGATGAAAGTAAAATTTTATTGATGTGGGAAGAAATTCACCCAGCAGAGCCTAAAATGTTAAATAAAGCAAAATTTCCTATTTGATGTTTCTGTTATGAATTCGGAATTCCAGAATAAAATCCAGACCAAACTGGCAACCCTGATTTCATGAAAACTCTTCTGTGACATTAAAAAACAATTAATTTTGGTTTGATAAAAAAGAAGGAATGCAATTTTATGTTGAAATGATCCGAATATTATTTTCTAAAGCAAGACTTTATCCTATTAACAGTTTTTTAGCCTGAATATTTCATACAGAATGGCCGTTTTTCCTTTTTTAGCATTCTTTTCGCTACGCCTGAAGAATTTCATTGTTCGATGTCATATGCAGAAGTAATACTTATCAAAAAGTGTTTATATTCCTTAGAAATTTATATTATTTCTATGATTGCTTTTTTTTTAAATCCAAAAGTTTTTTATCAGTTTATATTCAGTTAATCATTTTACTTACCCATCATACGTAGTATAGGGTAAGTCTTGTAATCGTTTTGAAAATCGAAAATTTTTTTTTGACGGATTTACACGTTTCAGACACTGGAGATTCCAAAAAACATATTTTTAGAAAAAAAAAAATTCCGTCCGTCTGTGTGTCTGTGTGTGTGTCTGTGTGTCTGTAAACGCTCTATCTCCCGAACAAATTGAGATAGAGACTTGCAATTTGGTATGTACTTAGTATGTAATAATGGGAAGAAGCCTATTTCATTTCAATAACCTCGATTAACCGGAACATTTTTTTTCGGACTCTCGAAATATTCGTTCTGATGAAAATTTTCGAAATTGTTTATTTTAAGTAGTAAATATAAAAAACAATACAAAAACATAAATTTTGCATAAAACATAAAGTCGATCGGATAATGAGTTGCCGAGATATTTGTAATCCTATTTACCACACTCTTCGATTTTTCATGACCCTGTATTTCATCCAAATTTCACTTCAAAGATATATTTTAATTGGAAATTTGACGCTTAATCGGATGCAATAAACCGCTAGTTAATAGGAGTATTATTTTTGGAGTTATAAGGAAAAACCTCTTTCAAGCAATTCAATAATCGAGCCTTTTTATGACGTCATCAAGCCACGATTTTATTTGAATTGTAGTGCATTTTATAAGTAGTTTACACATTTTTATTTTAATATTTTACATTATACATATACATGATGGGTAAGTATTACGGTGGCCCCCAACGACTAGTTTTATATGTTTCATAAATTTTATCATCTTAAGATAACTGTTCTGTTGAAATATAATAAAAATTCTGAAAGTGTAAAATATGGGAAAAAAAAGTATTTTTATGTTTTCAAGAAATGATATTTATTTTCAGAAAAAGACATTATTTCACAAATATTTTTATTCAGATTGTATGTATGTGGTAAAATGACTGTTTATCTTTTTACTTTTCGAACACATATTGCAAATAAATTATTCTAATCATGATGTATGTTTGGTGTGTATGTGTGTCTGAGTGAACACGATTGCTTCCAAACGGTACTTCTGAATAAGCTTCCATTTGGCGAATATGTTATACATAACAGTCTCAAGATCTCAAGAATTGTATAAATTTTCGACTACATAAATATCGGATTAAGTATCGAAACCATTTTGAAAACGATTCTATATAGAGAATCACTAAGGAAATATGACAGAAAAAAAATTATAAATACTGCGGTGATGTCATCAAACATAAGTGGCTCAGACATGAAGCCTCCAATTTCGAAACAAGAGTGCAGTGTTCGAATCCAGAAGACTACATTGTGTCAGAAATTTATTTATCTAAATCCACGGTATCCTTTTAAATGTTCGGAAAATTTACAGGAGTGACTTTGTTATGGTATGATTATTTACCAATATATCGGTCAAATATTGTTTTGTTTTTTTAATTATCACAATAATGATATCTACGCTCTGACTCTGACGATATATTCCAGTACTTTTTTTTACTGCACAGCGACATCAATTTCTGAGAAAGGGCGACGAATATTCTGTACATATATCACAATATAAAATCTTTTCTTTCATACGATACATGCAATTATTTATGCGCTGTCCGCTTCATTCAAATCACAATTATCCCCTCGAGTAATTATCAATCTTTCTTTAATATCCCAATTTATCCAAATGCATCTACGTTTAATTTTATTTTTACAAACCGCATATTTCAGCGATCGCTCGTTACTGAATAATAGTGTTATCGTCTGTGCTTTAACTCGGGAGAAGTCCCCATAACCAGATTATGAATGATTTTTACATTGTCACCAATAAATACAATTAATAATCGTCACTTTATTTAGTCTGAAACAATTGTTACAAATTCTATGATAATATAAATTATAGATTACTTTTCAAAAAATAGTTATGGCAATTGTAAAAACCGTACGCCCCTGGGGTATGTCATACCCCATGCGACTGATCCCGGGTTAATTCCGCCACTGCTATTAGTCTTGTTATATTGTAATATATCAAGTGATTGATATATCATGTCCAATAACAAAAGCTAAAAATAAGTGCTGGTAAATGTGGGATCGATAGTTTCACTAAACTCAACTAGTATATCAGTAGAATAGTTCAGCTGTGAAGCTCGGTTTGATAACAACCATTCAGAGTCTGCTAATGATAACGAAAATGGCCTTTTGCTTTTTATCGTGTTGGAGAGCAAAAAATGTTTTAAAATAATATAAAGCATTTTGCCATTGTCTTTTATGCGTGCGTAGATTAAAAAAAATAATAATGATAACGCTCAAGAATTAGCAGATACGCAGCGTGTTACAAATCGCTATACTTATATGATGTGGTCAGTTTATCGCATGTCGCTAACGAGTAGACGAGGTACAATGTGGTTTTCTTAATCGTTCCAGTTGGCAGAATAGTTAAGAATTCTATGCTATTTTTTTCTTCAAACCTGCCTAACGCTGCATAAATACAGGGTGATCAGAAAATGAGTATACATTTGAAAAATTAATAATTCAAGAAATAATGTAAGTAGAGAGGCAAAAATTGACACACATGCTTGGAATGACATGGGGTTTTATTGTATCTACAAAAAAGTTCATAAAATAGCCGACAGATGGCGCTTCGTGTGTTAAGAAAAGCAATAATTAGCATAACAAATTATGACAAAGCAAAGACGATGTTCTTCAGAACGTATGCTCAACATGTCCACCGTCATACCGCAACAATAGCTGTAGCCAAGGGACAATGTTGTGCACAGCACCGTGCTGTATATCTGTAGTTATGGTGAGAAATTGGCGTTGGATGTTGTCTTTTAGCATGCCTGTTGATGTCGGTCGATCGCTGCAGATTCCCCATTTTGATAGTAGAGCTTCACTAACTTTGCCTTTTCTGGTAACGTCAACATGCTGCGATTGCTGGTGCATCTGATTCTCTCTCTCATTACAGCAACTTTTATACACGATTCTCAGGCAGTCACTGACGTTTTGCTGTTCAGTGCCATCTGTCGGTCTTTTTATTTTTTAACCTTTTTTTGTGTGGTTACAATAAAACCCCATGTCATTCCAAGCATGTGTGTCAATTTTTACCTCTGTACCTACATTATTCCGTGAATTATTAATTTTTCAAATGTATACTCATTTTCTGATCACCCTGTACTTATTAGGTTACCTTGCGAAGATCCCTCCACGAAGGTCATTTCCCTTCTGTCTGTTTCCCTCGTGCAGATAAGCGGCTGCAATAAACATCGTCATCACCAACATCATTTGAAAAAATCATATTTTGTTATACCTAATTCTTTGCATTTTGTTTACATTTGCATCTAATTTTTGGTAAACCGTTTATGCCATTTTAAAAAATTGTTACCTTTAAATTTGTTCCATACATTTGCTTAAAGAAATCTTTAAACTGTCTTAATCTTACAATTTTACTTTTGAAGAAATTATGTATCTTTATTTTAAATCAATTTTAAATAAATAGATATTTTTCTCTCCTAAGAAATGATGCACTACGCGCCCGATAACGCTCCCATAACTCAGTCGTACGAGATAATCAGACATATAGCATAAATTTGTACTCTTTCAAAAATAATTAATATTTAACAAAAGTCCAAAATAATTGAAAGTTTTTAACAATATAAGGAAACTTTATGGGATGTAAACTTTAGGTCATTTCATACAGATTTATTTAGATGGGATTAACACGTCAAGAACATCTGGCTAACCCTTTTCGCAAACAAATTTGCACAAATTTACAAAATAACAATTTTGATTAGATTAACTTAAAAAATGAAACTTTCTTATGTCGTATACAGCAATAACTGAGATGATTTTGTTCTAATACAAATTTTTTAATTCAGTTTTGTTGAAAATATTGCCCATTAACTATATTTGAGTAAATAAATTCGCAAATAGATATCTTTTGTAGATTTAAGCGTATTTGATTTTATATATATATTCAATCAGTAAAAAAACGATTTTGTCTACATTTCAACGAAATTATTTTATGGTTTTGGAAGAAGTGAAACTTTTTTACTTAAGAAGATATTATAGAATCAGTTCTTTCTTTAAGCGTATATATATTTGCCAGAATAGACCTTTTTCCCTTTTGAATTACTTTTCTTAATTGACTAAAGAATTCTCCATTTTAGTGTAATGCGCAAATACATTCTTTATCGGATTTTTTTTTTAACCAAACAAAGAACCAAACATTGATTGTTTGGGCTTAAAGGGGAGTTAACGTATACTATTCTGTAAATAATTAAGTCTATTTTTTTTAAACATACTTTCATTAAAATTCACAAAAAGTCAACTTATATTATAATATATTATAAAGCACAAATGTGTAGTCGCTCAATGCTGACGTCATAATAATGCGCGCAACAATGTGGTGAAAATGGGTGAATGTTGCAACAATGGAGCTATTTGTTCAATTAAACAATCGTAACGTTTTTTCAATGGGGAAAATGCAAGTTTAGGGCCGACGTTGCCCCCCCCCCCTTCGAGATTGAATTAAAAAAATAATGTATAATTCATGTATTGCCCCCAGGAAAACATATATATTACAAATTTGAAAGATATACATCAACAGGAAGTGGGTGAAAAATGAGTCGCAAAATTTGACTGCAACATACACACAGAAATGAAAGATAAAACTAGCCGGATGTGCTAATTCCAAAACTTTCTTCTATCTCAGTCATGTTAATACTACAAAATTCGCTATCACAAATATCACTATTCGCTAAAAAAAAACAATATTTTTCGTCATTCTGTTGTACGTCAGCTGCTTGCGAATCGTCGGGTTATTTGGATGCGATCAACTGATGTATACTAAACTACGAAAAGTCATTCTGGCTTGTACCCTATTCCTTAGTTTTACGATTTTAGCTAATTTTACTGGAAAACAAGAAGCTAAAAAGCGTGGAACCCAGTTAAAGAAGATTCATTCCCAGCCCGTCAACATTGAATTTGAATGATAATATCGCCAAATTAGTCCTCTACAACCAAGTTAGCTTCATTTATGGCAACCTACTTTTGTTGCCAAATATGGCGATATTTCGCCAACTGTCGCCAAGCTTGGTGAAAATTTGATGTTGGCGAATATAAATATATAGTGTTAAGCATGGAACAATGGTTACAACAATGAAAGAAAATTTGCCGAAAACATATTAACTAAAACTCATAAATTAAACCCGTTTATGGATGAATTCTGCTGTCTTATTTGAAAATGTGAGCCACCCTAAAATTTCAAACCGCTATATCTCAGACATTTTTTCAGATAGAGGCAACACAAAAATTGCTCCGGATTCTCCGGATCAAGGCCAAACATTTAACGGAAAAACTTTTATGATTTCAAATTTTTTGTACAACTTTTTGAATTTGAAATCTTTAAATGGCTATCACACCGCCCCCTTCCGGCGGAATATCCCCAAAATCAAGTAGGACCTCCTGGCCATAGCCAAAAACATAGAAAAAAAATTGGTTTAATTATCTGCATGACATCATACACTTTTCGATGATACAATAGTGAAAATCGAACACAAATCACGATCGCTGTGCCCCCCTTTCGTCAAAATATCCCCGAATTCAACTTGGACTATAGTCAGAAACATATAAAAAAAGATTTGGTTTGATTATCTGCATAACTTCGTTACACTTTTCGATGATACAATGAGGACGGACAGACGGACAGACAGACATTTTCTAAAAAAAAAAAAAAATTCGCAATCTCTGTCCCCTAAAACGTGTAAATCCGTCGAAAACCGGAAGTCAAAGAAATTTTCTAAACAACACTTTCTTCTATTATAGATAGAAGAAAGTAAAAAAGTATGTAAAAAGAAAATGTTTCTTAAACTAGATCTTATCATTCTTAAAGTTTACGAAAATATAAAATAATATCTTTTCAGTTACTCACGATTTTGAAAAGCCTTTATCTTTAGAAGTCTCTGAAACCAGTAGATTTCGGAGATTTAAAGAAGCCTTTATGAAACAGAAGTTTCTTTTACTGCTCGTATTTTTCAAAAACATTTGTGAGAAATTTTTACAATTTATCTGTTTTCTCTATTTGGAATATCTGTTTTTTGCATGTTATTTGTTCTCCAGTAAAAATTGACAGGTGCCTAGCAGAATTTATACTTTCAAGAATAATAAAATAATATTTGTTTTAATCTTAATGTTTATGCTATTATCTTTAATTTTAATTATAATCTGTTAATTTATCACATTTTTTAAACATGAAAAATTTTAATTGAGAATTGATACCATCCGAAAAACCGGTATTTCGTGTGAAAATTCATTAATATACTGTAAAAACTATTTTCAAAATGTTTACTTATAGTTTGACTAGATAGTGTTGACGCCTCATAAGCCAAAAAAATGATTAATTGTCGGTTAAAATTCTTATATCTCATTTATTTTTAATTGTGTCAAAGCGATTTAATTTTTAGTGATTTTCATACTGCCAACTGCGAGATTAGAAGGCAATCTTTGAAAGATTTGAAATATTTTTGTCTGTTTAAATGGTTTGATGTCAGATTTACGAGAGGGAATGGAAATATCGGGGGAAAAGAAAAGGGAATTTATGCTGTCAAAGGTACTCGTTGACACACCCTTTCGCAGTCCTGATTGAAATACCCGTAGCCGTGACGCATCCCCGTTTAAATATCGTCATGGAGAACGTGCATTTTCATTCAGGGTCGAACTAATAATTTTCAAGAACCAGGGAACCACATTCGTCACTGTATTCGAATAGTATTTTTCACAATATTTATTACAGAAATGCCGCGTTTAAATAAGGCGACGATTACTGTTCGAAAATAGTGATACTTTCAGACCAAAACCTGAGACTTTTGTACCCGTGCCTTAATCTAGCTCCTTTTTTTAATTCGTAAACCTAAAACAATTTTTATCATAAAAACATAATTTTTAAAATGTAAGTTTTATAATCTGCATTTAACATTTAATGTATATGTAATTTTCTGCTTATTAAGAGAGACATAAGAAAACGTTTAATAAAAATGTTTTCTAAATGTAGAATAAAATAATATGTATTTTCTCCCAAATATGAAATATATCGTGCAATGTAAATGCATTGAATCGCGTTATTAACTCAGCTTGTTTCATACGTATATCATACGTATATTATATGCAAATATACTATTACATATTATTTTCCACGCTATCTTGTGGTGCTATGAAAAGTGCTTAATTACAGAGATAAAATAATGTATATAAATTAAGCCCCCATTTCTACTCTTATCTTCTTAATGGAATTAATTTTATGCCTGAGTTAATTCGCATATGCTTTTTATCAGCACTTACCTGTTGAATGGTAAAAAAATATGTTAAGAATTATTGAATATTACAAAAATACAACAGCGGATTGAAATAAAAATTTTGCATATGCTTGTTTTTTGTAAGATTATTGGTGCTATAACGTACGTTTTTGCATAGATAACAACTTTCTATAAAAACATAAAGTCTGTAAAACAATTTTTTTTTCAATCCACTTAAACGTTTGGCCTTAAATATGCTCTAAATTCTCCAGGCTAAAATATTACCATGCTATATAGGGATTTTAAGTAAATTGTAATAAATGTTTAAATTTACTACAATTTACAGTAATGTAAATTGTATTTTACATTACTGTAAAATACAATTACATTACTGTAAAATACAACAAAACATAGTGTATAACACTATATTTTTATGATTCTTTCCATGATAATTTTCATGAATAATAAGAGAATATTGCTTAGTTAATATTAAACGTTTTTTCCCACTTTCCTCCTGAGACTTTTTTTAGGGATTTCTTCTAGTAATATAAAACGTTTACTATCTACATATATTTTCACATTACACTACCATTCACAGACATTAACAACAAAATTCACATATAAATACTCAATGTAGATGTTATTTACAAAGATATACGTTACTTTCCTCTAAACAGACGAACTCAGTCTTTTTAAAAACACTTGTATGTGCTAAAAAAATATTTTCGCTTATCGTCTCAGGCGAAAATATTTTTTTAGCACATATGAATGTTTTTAAAAGGACTGACTTCTTCTGTTTGATGAAAGTAACGTATATCTTTGTAAATAACATCTACATTGACTGTTTGTATGTGAATTTTGTTGTTAATGTCTGTGAATGGTAGTGTAGTGTGAAAATATATGTGTATAGCTGAAATTAGGAAAATAACTTAAAAAACTTTTACAATCTACATTGTGAAGCAAATACATGTCCGCTAATGACGCGGGCATCATATCGACGGTGGAAACGACGTGGCGAATAAATTTTGCTATTACTGCAATTTATTTAACTTCTAAACATGGAGCAGTTTCAATTTTTACACCATCAAAATAAAAATACTATGTACTCTCAAATGCATTTTGTTTGATACTGTATCTCAATATACTGATTTGTTATGGATTATAAAATAATTGTGAAACAAGAATATTTTTTAATCTGCGGGCATCCCATTTTCAAAAGATTACCACGTTAGCACATAAAGAAATATAAATAATTCTGCATTTGTTTGTTTTCGTGTAATATTTCATATCGAAATTAAACCTTCACAAACAGATAGATAAATAAAGCTCGAATTTTACAGGTAAGTAAGTTATCGAACTACGCGCTTACAACAGAAATAATCAAAACCACAGAGGTTTCTATATATAGTGAAATTCTTCGGCATCGTCTGCTGGCATGTGGCTAATGCAAAAGTACCAAAAATACTTTTTGGTATAGTTGTCTGGCAATGTAAGAAAAATGTATTAAATGTAAAAATATTTTTAACAAGTTGGAAATTGTATGTCAAACGTGATAAATTAGGTGACTTCGTACTGTAACTATTTTTATAAATAGGGAACAGGGGGATGAATGGGACAAGGGATGGATGGAACATTCTCTATATTTCAGGCAATAAACATTTTTTTTAGTGGCTCCCTATCCTCATAGATGACACTATCATAGTGTGCTTCAGAACCAAAAGCAAGACCACATGGCTGTTTTCAATTTCCTTCAAAGTTGCATTTCTTGAAAACTTTTCTTAAAAGTGATTTTTTTAATGTTTGAAGTTGTTTACATAATTTATGCATTATAAACAATTAAGATATGTTATAGGTATTTATTTTAAGGCTCAATATTGGTAATTAAAATGATTGAATATTAACCATTGTGACAAATATTTTCTGAGACAAAATGGCTGACAATCGAATATTTGCATCATGGGAATGATTGGGACATTTCAAATGGGGATGAATGGGACTGCCTCATTCATCCCCAGAGGATACTGAAAATCTCTTTATTAACTAAATAATATTATATAAGTTGATAAATTAATAATTTATGTTAATTATTTTTTTAACTTTTCTTCCTCACTGTAGCCACCGTCGTCTTCAGCCATTGGATGTTTCTGCTTATTGACCTTTAAAGGCAAAGTTGAGATCAGTCCAAGATGATTGGCTGACAAATAATCTTAGAGAGCATGTTACAACATATATCCTTTAAACTTTTGCCAAGGAGGCATTTTTGTCAGCTTTTATTTCTAGCAACATAAACATAACCAGTGGTTTTAGGAAAACTGCCATTTTCCTTTTTAATAGCAATACATTCACTGAAACTGATTTTATACCAGCTTATGCGACTGACAGACCACATTTAGAACATTTTAGACTGACCACATTTATTGTGTTACTGATATTTGCACATCCGTGCAACTTTAACTTTTGGATTTCATTAAAGTTTTAGTTAAAATATATAATATAAATAACAGTTTTTTAATGCATAATTATCTGTGTTTTCACTTCGTAGATTACTGACACTGATATATAACAGCCATATAATATCATATATTACAAATATAATTACATATAAGTTCATAATTCTAAATTTTAATTTAGTATCATTGAATACATAGAGGAAAATAGTTGTGTCCCATCTATCCCTGCTGTGGGGATGATTGGGACAGAGAGGAACTTCTTTTAAATTTCATAATATATTTCTGTATAATAGTAAACTTGAATAAATATTGTGCATAAGATGTAGACAAACACCAAATGTATGAAATAGGATGTATAATATTAATAATAACTTAAATAAAATATTTAAAATAAATATTTTTGTGAAAATGTCTCATTCAACCCCTATCTCCCTATTCAGATCTTGGTGCAATAACTGTTGCATTTTTATGCAAAAATGCATGAATACAGAATTTATTTTATGTGCAGATTTTCATATTATAGATATTAATTTTATTTTATGAAATTAAGTTTCAATACACTTTTACAAACAATTAATTACAATTATGTTGCATTAAGATTATACTATGCGTAAATATCCAATACAAGACAATGTACAAAAAATATCGTTATTATTTCAGTGAAATAATTTATATCGTCTGTTATTATGATATGACTAATTTCCGTAAAAAAATAAATACATTTTAAGTTGGCAACATTTCATCTTTTGTTGACATTTACTGAAAATTCCAGTGGGAATTTTAAAGAATGGGAAGAGAATGTAGAAAATGTAAAATGGGAATTCCACCTGTCGGTAGATTATATGATTTCTATAATTAAACAATTTTAGTATACAAATTCGGTTTTTAAATTCAGTAACACTGAAATAATTTTACTCCATCTTAAATAGAATGATATCAACATGGCAACATAGAACCATTACCTATCACGGGATATCATTGAATTATTTACATATGATAGGATTTAATAGAATGAAGAAAACTTTTATTAATTGACGAAACGTCAGTGAAGGCTTACTGTTGAGACCCGAAAAGTTTTTGGTTTCTGTCTGTCTGTCTGTCTGTCTGTCTGTCTGTTTGTCTGTCTGTTTGTCTGTCTGTCTGTTCCGCGATAACTGCCGTAAAAATGATCCGATTAGTTTGATTTTTGGTAGGTATATTGGTGAGATACCCGGAATTAGCTGTATAGTTTTTAGTTACATTTGGTTCATTCGTTCGGAAAATATAGAACATTTCTTTTTTGATCATAATGATTTCCTATGGGATTTCAGACGATTTTGAATTTTTTCAGTCGTTGAAAATAAAATGTCGCATTTGATTAATGTATTTAAACGGTAAGCTATGAAGGCTAAAATTTATCAAGTCAGGTCTTAAATTATTCAAATTAATTTGAAATTTTGTTAATACATTCGTCAGATTTTTTAAATTAGGTGTATAATTTTTGGTGCAATTTTATACATCTGTTCTAATAATATAATACATTTTATTCTATCATTTTCTGCAAATTTTAAAATGCATTTATTTTTATTTACCTCTTTAATTTAACCGTAACCTAGCAACTAAATTTTAAAGAATATCAAAATAATAAAATTCAAATAATTCAGACTATTTTGCTACAATATTTTATTGGGTGCTTTTAATATTTTATTGAGAGATTTTATTATGCTATTGCCATCGAGTTAGATCAAGATGTACGTATGTAAAATAAATATTATAGAATGACCATCAAAACTGTTTTTCCGAAACAAAAATTGTAATAACACTAGATTTCTGCAATAGATATAAGTGAAATACAGTAGATTCAGTTTACATTTCCATAAGTTGCTTTTGTACACGAGATATTATTCAACTTATCTATCAGATGCGAGTGTTTCGTGGTTGGCACGTAAGTAAATATTGCTATTTAGATACTAGGATAGCATGAAATTATTTTCTGAATTTTTGCTTATCCTAATAAAACCACTGAGTAGAACGAAATCCAAGATATACTAGAATCATTCACACAAACAATAGGAAATCACGAATATAAATTTAATAAGATTACGGAAAACATTTCTTTTTAGGTCATAATGCTTTCCTATGGGAATTCAGACGATTTTGAAAATTTTCATCCATTGAAATAAAATGGCGCATTTGATTAATGTATTTAATGTGTAAGTTATGAAGGCTAAAATTTATCAAGTCAGGTCTTAAATTATTCAAATTAATTTGAAATTTTGTTATTACATTCGTCAGATTTTTTAAATTAGGTGTACAATGTTTGGTGCAATTTTATACATCTTCTCTAATAATATAATACATTTTATTCTATCATTTTTTACAAAAATTTCCAGTGCATTTTTTTTCTCTCTTTCAATAAATGGTTGCTAAGCAACTATATTTCAAAGAATATCAACAAAGGAAAATTCAAGTGGATCGCATTATTTTTACGCGAAGTTTTATTAAAAATTGCCAATTTTCGGGTTTTAAGTTTTTAATGTGCTTTTTTTTAATGAAATAGATGAGAATTTATTTTAAGTACTAAAAAATGATTACCAAATCGGTTTTCCAAATGAAAATAATAAAAACGTTGAATGCGTAAATTGAATATAGGTCAAATAAGAGGAATTTAAATTTGTATAAGTATAATTATACACGAAATTTTATTCAACTTCAGAAACATATGATGTTTAGTAGTTGAAATATAATTATTCTTTTAAGGATAGGATAAAATCTCTTGTACAAAGATATGGTTATTCTAATGAAATGAAAATTGCAAATACATTCAGACATATACTCAAGAAATAAAATAGCACAATTACTGGAAATTGAGAATAGAATATTAAAGCGACAACGGGGGGTTCAGGGGGGTTCAGGGGGGCGGAGCCCCCCTGAAATAATGTATTGTTATTCTGAAAAAATACAGTAACAAGTAGTTTATCCTATCATTGCATAACATTGTGTTTAAGGGGATACTTCTAAAATTTCCGAAACTTTCGATAAATTTATATTCTTATCAATGTATAAATAACTTAAAAAGATTGAATTTTAGTGTGTCAAATATTTTTCAGATAATGTTAAAAATTAGTAAGATTAATGAACAATGATTTTTTGAGCTGACGTTGAGGCCTCTGATCTGTAGATTTACTAGTATATTTTTAAGTTTTGATTTGATTGGAATAAAATTTGAAATGACTCGCCAAAATTCTGCAACGACTGTATGTATGAAATTTCAAATCATCAGATTAGGTAGTTTATGCGCTGTTATATGAGGACAGATGGACGGAACAGACGACGACTATACGTGGTACGTATTTATATAATTACGAACACACCTAAAAAAAATTTTCATCTATGTTCTGTAGACCGAGCAGTAATATCGAGTATCTTTACACGGGTACGTCAGGCTGGATTATCAGAATATTTTAAAATTACACAAGTTGTAAAACTATACGAAAATGGATTATAATAAAACCATCATTTGTACTTCAAATAAAACCATCATTTCTACTCTTATCTTTATAATGTTATTAATTGTTTTGTGTGACTTAAATCCCTAATGAGTTTTGTCAGCTCGTATCTGTTGCGAAGTTAAGAGCCTACATCAGTCATGCAAAAAAACACTCTAGCTAATGTTAAGTCTATGGGACGGTTCTAGCGCTATTTCTCGCTCACATTTTAATATTTTTAAATGCTTTTTGTTGCATAGGATGGCTGAGGTCAATCTCCAACGTTGTTAGTTTTTACTTTTTCGATTTTGGTTTCAGTTATTTTATATAAGGGTACTTTCACTTTCAGAAACGGTTCCAACCGGTTCCAAAATTAGAAATGCCCGCTTTTAAAAAAACTGCAACAAAAATCGAAAAACTAAAAACTAACAACGCTGGAGATTGACCTCAGCTATCCTATGCAAAAAAAGCTTTTAAAAATATTAAAATGCGTGCGAGAAATCACGCTAGAACCTTCCCATAGACGTAACATTAGCTTGAGCGTTTCTTCCCGTGACTAGTGTAGGCTCTTAAGGGTATATTAAATCTGGTTGAATATTATGAAGGTACAACGAAAGAATAAAAATAGATCTCAGCATATGACTATATATGGTGATATTATGCAAAATTTACTTTTTTTTATTAAACATTTAAACTATTTCATTTAGTAGTTTTAAATGCAATTTCTTACGAATTCGAAAATAAAATTTAATTTTGTTCTAAAAAAAGTACACAATTTTCTGCTCACTTAGCAGCTGTCTAAATGAACTTTAAGATATAAACACTTATTTAAAAATTTTATCTATTCGTCTAATATTTTGAACTATAAATTTGTGTCGTACGTTCCATGGCGGCAGAACCGTTTTTCTTAAAACTTAGAATTATATGGCTTTAATGTGCCCATTATTATTTTAAAGACCAAAATTGTCATTACAAAAATGTTCCACTATCCTCCTTTGTGGGCTATAACAGCCGCTTAATTGACCAGATAAATATACGCGTTTACATTAAGATGTCATGTCTACTTTTATCTTTATAACGGAATTAAACTTTTGCTTGAGTTATCCTCTTAAGGTTTCGTCAGCTCATATCTGTTACACAGTTAAGTTATATGATAAATTAAGGAGTATCTTGATGATACAACGGGGAAATAAAATTGTATTTCTCTATAATTGCATATTGTGGAATTACGTGTATCATATACGTAAGAAAGCAATATTTTTACAATTTTGCATTTAAACTATTCAGAAATACTATTTTAATGTTTTTAGAAACATGACGTTTTATAAAGTCTACATAAATATATTTTTTATTATATAGGGTATTTCAAAACTCTTACTAAAATGTTTAACCCTTTCAGGGGCAAAGTAATTATGTTGCTAAAATTTTGAAATCCTTGAATGGCACTAGAATTTACAAACAAGTTGATTTGAAAAAAAATAATTTCTTCACGTGCATTAAAAAAAAGAATTTTATTAAAAAACACTTGGTGCAATTTGGCAACTTAAAATTAAAATTAGGTTGTATAAGTATCTTATCATGTCCCTTCAACGAGTTAAGTAGATATAAAACGCAACTAGATGCCATAAATCACTACAAAAACATGTTTATAATTCGAAGAATGAGGCATTACACTCTCAGAAAAAAACTGCAAATTTATGAGCGTTAGCCCTTCAATTTTAACGGGCAACAGCCTTATTTGATGAAAAACGGTCTGATCCACTCAATAAGCGGCCTTATCCCTTAGATACTTAGAAAATTAAGAGCAATCCACATATTCTTACAGTTCTGGCCCATGTGTTAGCAAAAATACGGTACGACCCCATTGCCCTCCGCTAGGTGTAACCCTTCATTTTACTCGTGTTTCGAAAATTTTAATCCGCCAAAACAGCAATTCTGTGATGATTATCTAACGTGCTACGTGCTACGGAACAGTAAGCAAAGTGTTATTGTGTTTTAAAGTTCATTATATCCTGTGCATTATAATGCTATATTACTTTGCCCCGTAAAATTACGGGCTGCACAAAATGATGGGCATGGATTTCTTTTTTTTTACGGGGAATGACTGGAATCTCTACTGCCGGTCTCTGCCCGTAATTTTACTGCAATCTTTTTTACAGTGTAGAGGCCGATTTATTATTATTGAGACATTTTTTAGACATTATAAAAACTAGTCGGATGTGCTAATCCCAAAACTTTCCTCCATCTCATACAAGTTTCACATGCACCAAAAACGAATTAGCACCAATTTGTGTCAAAGTCGAACTGAATCTAAAGTTTTATTAAATTCCGTGCAGTAGTTCTTGAGGTATAACTGTCTCTAAAATCGTGTAAATCCAGAAAAATGCAACATAGCAGAGCCCTAATTGGGGGATTTACACCAAAACCTAATTAACAACAACGTATGTCAACGTCTAACTAAATCTGAAGTTTGATAAAATTATGTGCATTAGTTATTGAGATATAGCTATCGTTAAAAGCATGAAAAAAGTAGCATAGCAGCGCCATCTGTTGGGCTGTTTACACCACAACGTAATAATCGCCTATTTATGTCAAGGTCTAACAGAATCTGAAGTTTGATTAAATTATGTGCATTGGTTCTTGAGATATAGCTATCAGGAATATCTTGAAAAATGTAGTATAACAACGCCAACTGTTGGACGATTTACACAAAAAATTAATCGGCACCAAGTTCTATTAGGGACTAAATGAATCTAAAGTTTTATTAAATTTCATTTATTAGTTCTTGAGATAGAACGCCCAAAAAACTTACACACAGACAGACAGATCACATACTGTCACATACAGACAGGCAGATGGACAGACAGACAGACAGAGTCACAGACTCACAGACAGTCATTTTCTAAAAACAGTAAAATCGTGTTCAGGTGCTTCTAAAACGTATAAATTCGTTGAAAATCAAAAGTCGAAAATTTTCATGAATCAAATACTTTCTTTTTGTAAAGGTTGAAGAAAGTAAAAATGATTGCTGTTTTTGTTTATGTAATGTAACATTGAGAATGAAAAAGTGAATGATAACTACGAGAAGAAATATAGAAACTAGATAAGTTTTGAGATACATATAAGTATTATACTTTCTATAATTAATTGGACTTTCATCAATTAATTAATACTTGACGGGATTTCACTTAGTAATTTAATGTGAATACTAGGAAATACCCGTCAAGATTTGACCGTAAACAACCTGAAAGTTACATTAGAAATATGCTTTACTGTTTCATTAGTTGCTTTTAAGTTAATTAAGTATTGAAATCTTGATGAATTACTTTATTATATAAGCAATTCCTTTTCATATAAGGCAATATATGATGCTGTCAGTCCAACCTACTCAATTAATGAAACAAAAGAATTTTAGTCTTGTAATTTATAACCTATTACGCTTGCTTTTCAGCAAGAAGTTTAAATAAAAATATTAATTGAATGATTAGGGCATTTAATTTTGCTTACTACAGTCTTAATTTGTTTTAAATATCAATATTTAGTATTTTTTATATATATTTTTTTAATTACGCAACCTTTAAAATTTTCATTAATTTTATTTTTATCTGTCTGACTCTGAAACCTTGAACATAAAATTTGCTGTTCTTATTTGCTCGATTTATAATTACTTTAATTTAGTTATATATTTTCATACATTATATAATTATTAAACAATTCAGATTAAGGTAATTTTTTTATAGTTCTTATATGAATATTTTCTTCTTTTCTTTCTCCTTTCCTTTTTTTTCTTTCTTTATGGAGAATAAGTACATGCTTTTTCAGTATACAAATAAATCTTCTTGATATTGGTCATTAACAATAATGACCCGTAAAATAATGAAATGTAATATAAGAATGAATAATTTTTAGAAAGATTTATTTATCAATAATTGCAAAATCTTTGAATTTAAATATTTTTAATATAAAATTAGCAATTTTTAAAATATTTCTGGGTGTGAAATTTTACTTATCACAATCCTAATATTTTGAAAAAATGACAATGTTTAGTATCTCCTGATTTATTTCAAATTACACGACCTGTATAATTCTTCATTAACTTTATTTTTATCAGTGTGACTCTAAAACTCTCAACTCAAAATTTGCTGTTTGCAGCTAACGATTTATAATCAAGATTTTTTAGTTACTTGACTGTTATTTTAAATTTTCATACGTTATTTAATTATTAAACAATAGATATCATGGTAATTTCTGTTTTTTTTTTCTTCTCATCGCTTTCATTTTTTAATTAATCACATACTTTTCTTAATATATATACATCATATCTTACTATATATTTGATATCTTGATAATGGTTATACAAAATATAGCAAAAATTGTTGATCAGTTCAATTTATTTAATCGATAATTACATACAAAATCTTTTAATTTAATAAATTTAAAATAAAATTACTAAATTAAAAAAAACATTGTTGTGTGTTAAATTTTATTTAATTATAAAACATTCGAATAATAAAATACAAATTGTATAACTTTTTTATCCAGAAGTAAAATCTACCATTATTGAAATAAATTACTATCTTATCGCCAATAAAAATACAGAAAACATTCTGTCCGGAGTAGGGATGAAAAAAACGATCTGAGAGAACAACTTAAATCTGTCGTCTTGTATCACTCAGCCACCCTGAAGTCATTCTATATTAAATTTTACGCATGCGCAGTTATGTCCATTTTACTCTGATTTCTGAGGCTTGTGTTTTAATATATACGATTAGAAATTAAAAAATTAAAATATGTCATACGAAAATGTGCTATTGCGTCTGTTATTGTAATTTGTGGGCAGCTTAATTATCTAGATAATATAACATGTCTAAATTAAGCCATCATATGTACTCTAATCTCTTTAATGGGGTTAATTTTTACTGGAAATAAATCTCTTATACTTTTTGTCATCTCGTAATTTTTTGTAAACTTTAGTTAAGACATACATTGATACTATGAACATACAACAATACATAAGAATAGAAATATATTTTTTCATATATTTGTTTAATGCAAGAGTATATAAATTTTATAACTTTTGTTTATAAACATTTCAAAATATTTGACTATTTATTTTCAAATAAAGCTAAATTCACCACAAATAGTCACCACAAATAAACAGTCATAAGAAAGAAAAACTGGTCGGTGTGGTTGGAAAATATAGCAAAATTTCCAATAAAACAAGAAATAGACAAAACCCGACAATCTTTAATCGGATCGCCATTCTCGCCAAATTGTCAGTATTTTTTCTTTATGAAACAGGTGTGATTCTTTGTTGCAATCTTTAATGAGTCTTTATACCTATTATTTTATGTGTTTTTGTTTTTTTACTTTGAGAGTTATATGCCACAAAATTCTTTTTAACTTTTCCCCCTCGGAAATGGCTTATGGTAAACGTAAATCGTTTTCGTAGAATAATATTATACAAAATTAGTTTTAGAATTTAATGGAATTACAAAAATAAATAAATAAACCAATTATTTGTAATTAAAGCACAATTTGAGTTTATCTAAAACTGTTATTTGATATGTATGGCATTTTACATATTTTTTTATTAAATATAATGGGAGAAATTCTCTTGTTTCATTTACTTCAAAATAAATTTTAACTTTCACACCACCATATTTTACAGGGTTTCACTTAGTAATTAATATAGATATTATTATTATTTAAAAATAAAGTCTGTTATACGAAAATATAATAACATTTCTCACACGCACCTTTGTGGCTTGGAATAGCTGCTTAATTATCCAGATAAAATAACTTGGCCTAATTAAGCCATCATACCTACTCTTATCTCCATAATAGAATTAATTTCATGCTTGAGTTAACTCCCTAATGCTTTTTGTCAGCTTGTATCTGTTGCATAGGATATGTTTAGCACTTAAGGCGGACGATAAATTAGAATGAATATGATGAAGACACAACAGAGGGATGCAAATATTTTTCTGCATATTCTTATTTATCGTGAGAATATTATTCAGGATAAATAAATCTTACATACTCTGGTTTTTTATAACCCACATTTAGAATTAAACTTGTCGTTGGGGGTCACCGTAATACTTACACATCATGGATATGCATAATATAAAACATGAAAATAAAACATGTGTAAACTATTTATAAAATGCATTGCAATTCGAATAAAATCCTGGCTTGGTGACGTCATAAACTTTAAATGCTCCATTACTGAATTACGTAAAAGAAACATCCTTACAACACCAAAATTGATAATCATATTAACTAACGGTTTACTGTGTCGTATAAAGCGTCTCATTTCCAGTTAAAATATATCTTTGAATTGAACTTTGAATGAAATACATAAAAATCATGAAAAATCCAAGAGTGTGGAAAATAGGATTACAAATATCTCGGCAACTCATTATCCGATCAACTTCATTATTTATACAAAATTTATGTTTTTTTTTTGTCTTTTATATTTACTCCTTAAAATAAACAATTTCGAAAATTTTTATCTACCTTTTATTTGAACGAATTTTTGTAGAGTCCAAAAAAAATAGTTCCGGATAATCAAGGTTACTGAAATTCAATAAGCTACTTCCCATTATTACATGCTAAGTACATACTAAGTCTCTATCTCAATTATACAAACACACACACAGACAGACGGACGGTAATTTTCTTTCTAAAAATCTGTTTTTCGGAGTCTCCAGTTTATAAAACGTGTAAATCCGTCAAAAAATTGTTTTCTCGATTTTCAAAACGATTACAAGGCTTACCCTATACTACGTATGATGCGGAAGTAATACATTTTACTATGTCGTACATAAGTATTTAAAAGGATTCTGTTATTTTTATTTATTTATTTTTATTTATTTATTTATTTATTTATTTATTGTAAATTTAAATATGCATGTTTTGCGAAATCTAAGGAACAGCTCAAATTTGTCCGGCGGGACGTAGCAAAAATTTTATAACAGACAACTTGGTGTGTTTAAGCACTTTAATACAAAACAATATTTAATGGAAAATCAGGATTACAATCTACACATTCAGACAAGATTCCAGAAAGTGCGATTCAATGCCTAAAACAATTCATAACTTTGCCAATAGCAAATGTGTTGTAGTGAAGTTTTCAACATATTTACATTGCTTTATAAATGTGACAGAATTGCATGAAGCGCTGGATTGGACATCATCCAATCTGTACATACTCCACAATTCAGAAGGTATCTGGTAGTACATAAAAAGTATCTGACACTATTATACTGCATTTTAAACTTTTTAGGTTATATCACCACATTTTAAACACTCCAAAGATATTCTATCTAAATTGTTGTTAACCCGAGATCAGGCGCAGCGTGCCTGACAGGTGCGCTGCCAATGCGGACTGGAGGCTGCATAAGCAATTGATTGTCTTACAAACGTTTTGAGGTTAATAAATAAGGCTGTTTTTTAATCAGATTTTAATCAGTCTCTTTTTTTCCTTCCCAATGAAGGTCAATAATCTCTTTAGCAGCTTTATAATTGAGTTAATTTAGTGCTAATGACTATTCTAAAACAGTCGCTTGAACTCAGGATAGAGAGGTGCGCCGGACGGAGGGTTAAAATAGCATTAATATTTTATTACCGTTAACGAGCGTTATCACACTTAAACATTTGTATTAATAAATTTTGAGCACTCTTCATATACAATTGATGATAAATTTTAGACTGTTTTGCTTCTATTTAATTAACATTTAATATCTACCCTATCTATCTATATTATAAAGGACAAACGTGTCCGTGCGTAACGCTGACATCATTCCGGCGTGACAGAAAGGCAACAGTTGACGATGAAATTTCGGTTTTGCGATTTTTGCTACTGCATTTTTTTTCAAATTTCTAAACATCGCACATTTTTCATTTTTACACCGTTTTATAGGAAAAAGTTTACTTTCAAAAACGATCTTAGTTGACTGATTTATTATAGCATTTAAATTAATTTTCAAGCATGATTTTTAGGTAGCTTTCAATACAAAAAAGTATAAAGCGACCTATTGCAGCCGTTCGGAGGAAAGCAGTTCCGGAAAATTTTGATATATTTTCACCGATCATGACCCCCAGACCCCAAAACCACCCTCCGTTCAAATGTTGATTTATATATATAGATATATCCACATATATATGTATATATATATATATATATATATATATATCTGACCTATGTCATACGATAACGCTCGTATTTATAAATCAATTTTGATGAAACTAATTGTGTGTATTAAGCTAACCAATGTCTCGACCGAGTTCGTTGGCCAACTTGGTCCGCCATTTTGTTTCAAGATGGCGGCCATTTAAAAAATTAAACTAAAATAAATATACAAAAAATTTAAAAAATCAAATTTATTTTTTAATTACGTATTAGGCCTTCATACAAAGATTCCAGAGCATTTTTTGGTTTACCTCTATCTTAGAAAATGGCTGAGATAGAGCAGTTTGAAATTCTAGGGTGGCTGACATTTTGAAACAAAACAGCACATTAACGCGATTACTCGCAAATTATTTTCTTTCATTGTTGTAATAATTTTCCCAATCATACGCATAAAACTATATATTCATATCCGTTAGCGCCAAAATTGGCGACATTGGCGACAAAATTGGCGATATTGGCGACAAAATTAGCGATATTCGGTGAAATATCTCCAAATTTGGCGACAAAAATAAGTCTTCATAAATGAAGCCAATTTGGCTATTGTTCAATAGTTTGGCGAATTTCTTATTCAAATTCAGTATTAACGAATCTTTTGTAATCGTTTCTTTGCATTTGAACTTGCTGTTTTCATGTAACATTAGCTAAAATTTTAAAACGAAGATATAGGAAAGCTACCTTTTCCTTCCGGTATAGGCCGGAAGGACTTTTTTTAATATATCTCTATCGCTTGCAGACGATTACAAAATATTAATCCGTTTGCACTTTAAACAATATAAAAAATTCAGCATTGTTTCCAGCTAATATTCAATAACGAAATTAAAATTTCATTGCGGAATAAATAAAATAGTATAAATAAAACACAGATTTAACAGACAGGTAATTAAAATAAGCGCTTAAAACTGCTGAAATTATCAGAATAAAAAAAACTGCTGTAGATAACGAATTTTTTAGCGATTTCTTCGGATAATTTATGACTGGAGGCCAATACAAAATTAGCGGTTTTAATAAATTTCAAAATTTTAATTAAATATATAATTGACATATTTCATATAAAAATCTCATTGGTGTTGTTAGCGGACGATCTCACAAAAATTACTAAATGTAAAAAATCTATCAGAGTTTTCAATAACAACAAAACATAAATGGTTTTCACATATATTCTCTATCCCGGGAAGTCCGGGTTGGATGCCCTAGTATATATAAAATCCTAATGAAACGAATTTATGAAACGATTTTATGAAACGATTTTATGAAACGATTTTATGAAATAATTTTATGAAACGACTGATTAAAAGACTGATTATATTTCACAGCTATTCCTCCTAGGATATAGAACGTTGGGCGCTCAAATTAACATCAGCTATCCGCATTTATCCGAGGATGTCAAAAGTGGTCTTAGAATTTTAAAATTTTAATTAGTTTTCAAGATATTAATTTTTTTCTAATTTTAATTACATTTCTGTAATGTTGGCAATTACATTACTTCATTTTTGTGGATAAAAGAGGGAAAAGGGAAAACGATAGGGATTATTAGATTTCTTTTTTTGTCGTCATTTTCAAATTTAAATTAAAAATTGAAATTATCTGTTATTCGAATAGATAGTGAAAACAATATTGTGATTGAATTATGTTTTTCAAGAATATATGAAGAAATAAAACTTATTTTCGCATATTTGATCTTCATGAATCAGTTTATTTTAGAGAGCCAAAAATCGTCTGTCATCTTGTAGATTGACATAAATTTCATTGACGTGAAAAAGAAAGAAGAGAGAATTCCATCGTAGCTTTTTTTAGTTTCATCTTCATCCCAGGATGTTAAACTAAAACACATTTGATCTCCTTGCATTTAAGTAAAGATACTATTGTTTTCTATTAGAAAATTAATTTAAAGAAGAAATCCAGCTCTCCAAAAAAATATTTCTTATAGATCGCGATTAAAAATGTTTACTAAGGCGCTTAAAACCAAAATGGTTTAATTCATTTATTTTAATTCATAATCTAGAAATATTTTGAAAACATTCGTCCAAATGACGTCATTTATAAAATCTTTTGTGGATAAGAAAGGAAAAAAATGAATTTATAGGGAATATTATTTATTGATGTAATTTTTTCAATCCAGTTGATAAGAATGTTTACGGGTTGTTTGTTTGGAGTTTGTATCGGAAATAGTACTGTATGTCACTGGGGGGGGGGGAACTTTTAAAATAAAATATTTGAAAGACTGTTTCATACACACCCCTTCTTAAATAATAAAGAAGCTTATTTTATTGACATTGTTATAGCATTTTTTTTTCTTTTGCGTCAAGTTTTGACGGGTTCCATCTAGTTTAATAATATAAAGATATTTTATTAATGCCCAATCTTTTAGTATATTTTCAGAGAATAGAAAAAGAAAATTGTAATGTATGTACTAAAACAAGTTATACTATGATGAAATTTAGAGCCATAGGCAAGTATCAAGACTATCCAACAGAGTTGAAAAGTCTCAAAAACAAGAAATTTATGTATAGAAATTAACAGATCAAATTTTTTCCATAAAACACGATCCAGTTTCTGTGCCCATTTCTTCCAATTATATATGAATATAATATATAAATTATGTCTTGTATAATTCTGATACAATTATGCTATGAATAATGCATTAATTAATTTTTAATTCACCTGTAACAAAAGGCACATAATTCTTAATCTAGGAAAATGCAATGTAACCGTAATTAAACATATATAGGGTGATTATAAAACAAGTGGGTAAGTGTGATCCAAGTTCCCACAAAGGGTTTCGTTTAATATTCCTTTCAAAACATTTTATCCTTTCTTTAAAAAATCCAAATAAATTTCATTTTCTAAAAAAAAAAACCTGTCTATTTTTCTCGATTTTTCGAATATCTGAACTGGCCCGATAGCGGGTGAAGCCCACTATTATATTCTGTCATAATAATATCTGTCATGTGGACTAAATGAGATATTAAAAAAAAATAATTTCAAAATTAAACATGTTGTACACCTTCAAAATGTTAAAATATGCGAATATTTCCATAATCGGGTTTTTATCATGATTCAAAACGTTCCTCAAACTCATATATTTACTATTCTCTATTACTCATATTCATACTCGCTTTGTATTATACTGAAACATTTTAAAAATCCTTTAAACTTGCGATATGACGTCAGATTTTCTTTTTAATTCTCTAATGACGTGTAATTAATCTGCTTTGTGTACATGCACACATACTCATACTCCTTGTATTATTGAGAAATCTTTCTGTTTTATTACCACTATGACGTCAATCATTTTTATTTCATATTAATCTTTTTTTGCAATTGGTGAAACTTTTTATTTCATTTTTATTTTTCACGTGAAAATCGTCTGATAGAAAATTAATTATTGTAGATAGAATTTCATCATGGATTTTTAATTTTTGGCATCTGCTATAACGGAAAATTTTCAAATTTAATAAGAAAAGGCTGTTAGAATTTTTTTATCTCTATTTATTAAAATAAAACGAATTTTCAAATTTTAATATTTTCAGCTCTTCACAGCTGATATTCTGATTTATACACAAAGTTTCAACTCTGTAAGTTACACAGTTTTCGAGAATGGCTCTGTGACAGACAGACAACGGAGCGGGAGCAATAGGGTTTCGTGAGATGAACGAAACCCTAAAAAACTATCCCGATATATGAGTCTCTAATTTTAATAGAGTTAACAGAAACTGAATGAAATTTTGGCTAAAAGTATTTTGAGATATGCGCTCAAGAATCATATGATAAACAACAGTTAAACTCTAACAGTTACGACTACAGTGACAAAATTCCGAAAATTTCAAATGGCAACATCTACTTATTTTTAGAGTAATATGATATTCATAGTGAAAAATCATAAAAATCGTTGGAACGGTAACTGTAGCACAAAAATCGCCGACCCTAGACGGACTGAGAACATAACTGAAAACAACCAATAAAGGACAGAGAAGCGATAGAATGTAAAACATTTTATTGTTCGGAGCTATCCACCGTCGACCGCATGCAAAGTGGCATCGTGTGTGAATTGGAAAATTTGTGAAACACAATAAAATGTTTTGTTTTCTGTTGCTTCTCTGTCCTTAATGGTTGTTTTCACTTTTCTTCTTAGTCTGTCTAGCGCCGGCAATTTTCGTGCTACAGGCAACGTTCCACGGCGTTTTCTGTTTTTTTTTTCCGTACGAAGATCACAATCCAATAACAACTAGTCGGATGTGTCAATCCCAAAACTTTCTTCTATCTCACACAGGTTTCGCATACACTAAAAAGAATCAGCACCAATTTATATCAAGGTCTAACTGAAACTCAAGTTATATTAAATCCCGTGCATTATTTCTTGAGTTATGACTATAGCTAAAATCGTGCAAATCCTGCAAAATGCTGCATAGCAGCGCCACCTGCTGAGCGATTTTTACTCAAAACTAATCAGCACCAATTAATATCAGAGACTAACTGAATATAAAGTTTTATTCAATTCAGAGCATTAGTTCTTGAGATAGAGCTATTGCGGACATCGCAAAAAATGCTGCATCGCAGCGCCACCTGCTGGGCGATTTTTGCCAAAAACTAATCAGCACCAACTTATATCAGGGACTAAATGAATATAAAGTTTTATTAAATTCCGAGCATTAGTTCTTGAGATAGAGTGCCCACAAATTTTTTGTCACATACAGACAGACAGAGTCACAGACAGACATTTTCTAAAAAATAGTCAAATCGTATTCAGGACCTAAAACGTATAAATCCGTCGAAAACCGGAAGTTGAAAATTTTCATGAATCGATTACTTTCTTCTTGTAAAGATAGAAGAAAGTAAACAGTAGGTATTGCCATTTGAATTTTTCGAAATTTTGTCACTGTAACCGTAACTGTTAGAGTGTAACTGTTGTTTTTCATATGATTCTTGAGCGCATAAATCACAATATTTAAACCAAAATTTCATTCAGTTTCTTTGAACGGTATGATCAGTTAGGGGCTCATATATCTAGATAGTTTTTTTATATATATATATATATATATATATATACCAGCGATCAGAAAAACATGAAGACAGAGGGTGCTAAGAATCACCGGGCTCGGCTTGGCTGCCATAAGTTGATGACCTTGGCTACGTATAATGGACGATCCTTATCTTCTGAAAGTCGTTTACAGGAACTTGAAGAAGAATTAGAAAGAATCAACTGGGACATTCTAGGATTATGCGAAGTAAGAAGAAAAGGTGAAGAGAAGATTGATCTTGCCAGTGGACATGTATTGTACTACAGAGGTACAGAAGATGGAAAAACAAGTGGTGTAGGATTTCTGATTCATAAAAGGTGGAAGAATCAAATCGTAGAATATGATAGTGCATCAGATAGAGTTGCAAGGTTAGTTATACAAGTGTCAAAAAGATACAAGCTGCAAATTACCCAAGTTTATGCACCAACAATTAGCTATACTGATGAAGAAATTGAGGATTTCTATGAAGAAGTAGCTTCAATGCATCAAAAAGGAAAATGCTACATAAAATTAATAATGGGAGACTGGAATGCTAGAATTGGGGAAAAAAAGAAAGGTGAATTCTCAGTAGGAAATCATGGATATGGGGTGCGTAATGAAAGAGGAAACAGATTGATTGAATTTGCAGAATGTGAACAGATGTATATCATGAATTCATTTTTCAAGAAAAAGCCACAAAGAAAATGGACATGGCGTAGTGCAAATGGCTCAACAAGTGAAATCGACTACATCTTGACAAACAAAAAGCATCTTATTCAGGATTGCAGCGTTCTCAATAACTTCAATACAGGAAGCGATCACAGGTTAGTTAGATGCAAACTGCTTTTAAATACTAAAGTGGAAAGAATGAAGCTTTTGCAATGCTCAAAGAAATCAGTCGATATTATAAATCTCCAGAAACATAAAAAAGAATTTAATTTAGAACTTAAAAATCGTTTTCAAGTACTTCAATCAATCTTAGAAGAAGAACAAGATGTTACAGTAATGAACAAGAAAATAACAAATACTCTACAAGAAATTGCAAGGACGATAGCTGGTGAAGTACAAGTAAAGCAAACAAAGAAAATAACAGAAGAAACAAGAAGATTGATGAAGAAACGCAGAGAATTTAAAATGAAGAAAAACTATCCTAAATCAAGAGTTGAATATGCAGAATTATGTAAAACGGTAAGAAAATGTGTTACAGAAGATATCAGAAAATTTAACTGTGATCTTGTCAAAAAAGTTCTAGAAGATAACAAAAGTTTAAAATCAGCTAAGCGCAAACTGTGTGTTGGAAGAAAAGGTATTTTTGCACTGAAGAGAGCAGACGGAACAATCACCAAAATCAATAATGAAATAGTACACATTGTCGAAAAATTCTATAACAATCTATATAAATGTGAAGATCAAAGGGAAATCAACCTACGTGATCCACTAGTAAACATAACAGAAACTGAAGAGATAATCCCAGTGATGACAGATGAAGTTGTACAAGCCATTAGAGGCATGAAAAAAGGTAAATGCCCTGGCGAAGATGGAATTACAATTGACCTTATCAAAGAAGCAGGAGAAGAATTTGCAAAAATGCTAGCCATACTGTTTTCCAAATGTCTCGAGAAATCAGATGTACCAGAAGATTGGAATAATGCTGTGATGGTGTTACTTTATAAGAAAGGAGAAAAGGAAAACATTAAAAACTACCGTCCAATCAGCTTACTGTCAGTGATTTATAAAATTTTCACCAAAGTTTTAACGACAAGACTTGAATCAGCTCTGGACTCAGCTCAACCTAGAGAACAAGCAGGATTTCGAAGTGGATTTAGCACAATGGATCATATTCAAACAGTAAGGGAAGTTATAGAAAAACATAAAGAATATAATTTACCTCTCTGCCTTGCCTTTATTGATTATGAAAAAGCATTTGATTCGGTCTACACATCTGCAGTAATTACTTCTCTGGAGGACATTGGTATAGACAAACCTTATATCAATATTATAAAGAAGATCTACAAGAAAGCAACAGCCACCATCCGTTTGGACAAAGGAAAAGCGAAGATCAAGCTTGGAAGAGGAGTAAGACAGGGAGACACCATTTCGCCTAAGCTTTTTACTGCTGTCTTAGAAAGTATTTTCAAGAAGCTGGATTGGGAAAACAAAGGGATTAGAATAAATGGGGAATATTTAAGCCATCTCCGGTTTGCTGATGACATTTTAATTTTCAGTAATAGCCCTGAAGAATTGCAAAATATGCTAAAAGATTTGGCAGAAGCTAGCATTAATGTGGGATTAAAAATAAATTTGGAAAAGACTAAGGTGATGTTCAATTCATTTGCATCAAAAAAGAAAATCGTCTACAACAACACTGAGATTAAAGATGTTGAAAGTTATGTGTACCTTGGACAAGAAATATCATCAGACAACAGTATCCTGAATGAAATCAATAGAAGAATAAGAAATGGATGGAGTGCTTTTGGGAAGAACAATATTATTCTGAAGAGTAACATGCCTCTTTGTTTGAAAAGAAAGGTGTTTAACCAATGTGTTTTGCCTGCACTAACTTATGGAGCAGAAACTTGGACACTAACAAAACGGATGGTACAAAGATTACAAACAACACAGCGAAGTATGGAAAGATGTATGCTAGGCATAACCAGAAGAGACCGAAAGAGAATAACGTGGATAAGAAGTCAGACGAAAGTTTTTGACATCATCGAGAGAATTAAACGGCTAAAATGGAAATGGGCTGGGCACATTGCAAGAAGACAAGACAATAGATGGAGCACAAACACCCTACAGTGGTATCCCAGAGATGTAAAACGACCAAGAAGACGAACTCAAGTAAGATGGAGTGACGAAATCAGAAAAGTGGCCGGTGTTAATTGGATGACTAAAGCACTAGACAGGCAACAATGGAAAAATCTGGGGGAGACCTACATCCAGCAGTGGATTGAAAACGGTTGATGATGATGATATATATATATATATATATATATATAATCACCCTGTGCAACAACTTCTTTCAAGTTACATATAATTCCCAAAATCGTTATTTATCTGTAGAATCATGAGAAACAAAGATATTTTCGAGATTTAAAGAAGCATTTTTAAAATCAAAATTTCTTTTGTTGCCGCTGATTTACGAAACCGTTTCCGAGTAATTTTTATAGAGTATTAATCAGTTTTTTTTTTAACCGGAATAACGGTTTTTAGGCTGCTGTTATTTCTCAGATAAACATTTTCAGATGTGTTACTGAAATTACACATGTAAGAGTAACAAATTAATATTAATTTTCACGTTAATGTTAATACTGTTAATTTATCATGTTTATCTGTAAAACATGTTTGTTGGAAACGAAAACGCTTACTTAAAAATTTATAGTATCTTAAAAATTTATAACATCTAAAAAAACTTATATTTCACTATGAGAAAAGTGATATATACTATAAAAACTACTTGGGAATGTTTCCAAAAATTAGTGGTAGCAAAATAAACTTAGTTTATATAATTGCTTCTTTAAATCTCGAAATTATATTGGTTTCTGAGGTTTTTAAAGAAAAAGATTTCTTTTCGGAATCTTCAGTAACTTGGAAGGGGGTATTTCGTTCTTGGTTATATTATATTTTTTTTAATTAAAAAAAAACATTTATATTTTTTCTATATTGTACATCTAATCGTATTACAGCAATAAGGTTTTAAAGATCTTTAATTATTTTGTAAATTGAAAACTCGTTTAAAATATTTACCAAATTAAAGTTATGTAGAAATGTACATACTTTAAGGTATGTAATTAAGATAAACATTAAGAACTTCAAACAAAATGTGCTAAAATTCTATTAATATAAAATGATTTCTTTCTTTATCCTATGGCAAGTTCATTATACATCAACGATTGAATTAGTTCTAAGCAATCACTTAAATTAAGAATAGCTTTAGAGTTTCTAATTATATGCGTGAACAGGAAAGTTTAGAAAATAAGTAATATCCCCGTGTGTAAATTTTATAAGAAACGAAACATTGTTTCCTTAGTAATTTGTAGAGAGCATTTATTAATTTAATTTGAATTAATTTTGCATTTTTGCGGTTTTAATATAGAATGCAGAAAATTCAAAGCTGAATTTATTAAGATGATTAAGTATAAACTGTTCTGTTTACAGATTACTGTAGTTTATATATAGAAATCTAATCACTGACATACATAAATGAGATGACGAAAACAACTTTAAACTTTAAACAAAAACGAAAAATCATGCGTCAAGTGTATATTATGTAACACTTTCCAACAGTTCCAAAATAATTTTGCAAATCATTACCGTAAGCAGGTGTAAGATGATATCTAACTAAACCATTTTGAAAACGCATAACATATTTAAAAATCCAATTTCAGAAATTACCAACAATATTCGGAAAAATATCTTAGCCCTTTTGTGCAGTCCTGTATATAATCGATAGATATGTATATATACGAAATATAATGCTAAATTTTAGTTAAGGTAGGAAACGCGTAGAATACAGCTTTAAAACTAGAGCTATCTAGGCGGGTAATCCATAACCCAAGACGAGATTTTTCTCTCGTATCACTGTTGTTTTTAGAATAAAAATTTTAAATTGCTTGACTTTTCCTAAATATACAGTATAATGCTTTAACACGAATTTACTTTAAATCCAACAAATACTTTTTTTATCTATAGGTCTGTATACCTAGAATTACCGTGCATAAAATGTAACTAAAATATCATGGAGCTATATATATTTAATTTTTATTCAGTTTTAATATCTGATTAATCTGCAGGGAAATTATATTACGGAATTCAAATTGATAATTAAATGTATATTATTTGAAAGAATTTCATATTTTACATTTCATATGAGCTTTCAAAATCTCACAGTATCTTTTCTGAAATTAGAAATTTAAATTTTCTTTGAAGGTATCTGATTATTGTTTCATATTATGTAATATTCTAGAAGCTAAATATTATTAATCATTAATTAAAAATCATTGCATTAAACGTCAAACGTAATTGTGTGTCTTTATTCTCTATACAAAAGAAGAATAACATCACTAAATTCCATGGGTCAGCTATGACCCACACCAGTAGTTCTAGGTTACAAGAAACATCGTAGTTCCAATGCTAAGTTTCTAAAACTTCAACTAAAAGCTCTTAAACTCTTAAAATAACTTACCGCATATTCTGACGTATAACACGCACCTAGAATTTCAGACTTCATTTATTTTATTTGTAGTTTTTTTTTCGTCATGTAATACGCACTTTCTTCTTTTCAAAAAAATCTCCATGAGATACAGAACAAAAAAAAATAAAATGCAGATTAATGTAAAAGGGAATAACTAATACTTTCCCTGTAACCTGGCAGCAAAAATTATTTTATGTTTGAAGATAGCATGTTCATTAAATTAGAATTCGTTGTTAACATATAATCATTTTTTATTTTATTGATTTTTAATACGATAAATAATACGGAAATGTGTTCCCGAACTTTTGTGCTTCCCTGTATAGGATCTACAGAATTTATACACACCACGTAATATACAAAAAGCGATTTAAAATTAAAATCGCGTTCAGTAACTTAAAACGCACTTCCAGGAATTATTGTTAACATACAGTAGAGAATTATTTTGTGTGTCCCTGTAAATGAACGATGACTGCTATACACACAATATTCTGTAGTAAGTCTCTTGTAATGAACCTTATATCAATGCGTTTAAAATAGGGAAGCATTATTTAAATAAACTGCAGACGATTTTTCTCCATAGACGTAATGTAACGGAATTCTTTTAACTGTCCCTGTAAAGTAAATATAAGTGCTATGCACACCCTATTCCATATTAAGCTTCTTCTAATGCACCTTAGTGATATATATAAATTTCAACGCTTTTAAAATAGTGAAACATTATTTAAATAAACCGCAAATGATTTTTCCCCATAGACCGCAATGTAACGGAATTCTTTTGAGTGTCCCTGTAAAAAAACTATAAGTGCTACACACTTCCGTTGAAATAGGAAACATGCTATAGATAACGATTATAACATATAAAAATTGCAGGACAATCCGAGCATATTTACGGGAGTTAGAGCACGGACAGACGGCCAGACAAACCGAAGTCAGAAACACTTTTCAACTAGGTTGGAAAGTGTTAAAAATGAGTTAAATTTAAAAACGCGTTCAACAACTGAAAAAACATTCCCAGCAATTATTATTAATAAGCAGTATTTTAACCGAATTCTTTTGTGTGCCCCTGTAAAAGAACTATGAACGCTATACACGCAATATTCTATAGTAAGCCTCTTGTAATTCACGTCAGTGATATATATCAATTTCAATATGTTTGAAATAGTCAAACATTCTTAAAATAAACTGCAAACGATTTTTCTTCATAAACCGTAATGTAACGGCATTCTTTTCAGTATCCCTGTAAAGGAACTATAAGTGCTCTGCACAACGCATTCTATAATTAGTCTCTTGTAGTGCACCTCAGTGATAGATATCAATTTCAATATGTTTGAAATTGTGTAACATCATTAAAATAAACCGCAAAGGATTTTTCCCCTTAGACCGCAATGTAACGGAATTTTCTGAGTGTCCCTGCAAAAAAAACTATAAGTGCTACACACTTCATTTTCAATACCGAACATGCCACAGTAAGCCTAAATAACATATACCAATTGCATAACGATCCGACTATATTTACGCGAGTTATTGCACGGACAGACAGAAAAACCGAATTAATAAAAGGAAATTAAGCTTCAAGGAAATTAAGCTTAATTTCCTTGAAGCATTCCATATTCCTAAAAATCTTGGAAATCTTGTTAATTGTGAATTTGCTATTCCACCATTATCAGACTGCTGGAAATATTACATTAAAACCATTTTTTCTTAACTTTTTAAACTATTTCTCAGCATAGCGTTTCCATTTCCTATCGATTTTCCTATTGGATGTTGCCTAGAACCGTCCGTTTTCCTATTGGCTAATAAATCTGTCACTCGAATCCTCTATTTTCCTATTGGCTGTTTGCCTGGAACCCTCCGTTTTCCTATTGGTTAATAAACTTGTCACTTGAATCCTCTATCATTTCTATATATATGAGCAAATTTCCATTTTCTTCAGCACTGAGGAAGGTATGCTATATGCTACCGAAACCGGTATGCTGTAGATTCAATTACACTGGTGTTTTAACGTTGTATTTTATTTGTACTTTTCAACTATGTTGGAAAGTGTTAAAAATAAATATATTGAACAAAGCAGATAATATTTACAAGTATATACATTTAAAGATTGATTGACAGCTTTACTTATTAACAACATATCTTAAATCCGCCACGACAGCTTAAAGTGATTCTACATTCTAATACCATCATCGTCATTCCGTCTTCCTTCGTCGGCCGCACAAAACTCACTCCCGCGCGATCTGGGGTCGCTTTATTATGTAATCACTGTCTTCAATTTTGAATGTAAATTGAATCCTTTGAAAAAATATGATAGTAGCGAAGTAGTGACCACTTTTGAAAAGTACTTTGTAATTCACCTTTAAAACAAGTAGTTGTAGCTGCAGGTAACTACATATTCAATAAAGTAGTTGCAGTTGTAGTTCGCCCCAATAAAAAAGTAGTTCCGACCCCTGGGTATATCACAGGCAGAGAATGTTCTAATATGAAAAATAACCAAAGTATAAGAAGATAAATTAAAATAATTCTGATGTTATTGAACTCTAAATTATTTTTTTGTCAGTTAAAAACATTCATTGTGTATTTTTAAAAAAACAATCAGCATACTAGAAAAATAACTTTATCACCAAATAGAAAACAGTAGATTAAGATGCATTTGTTATTTACTATTATAATTTAATTTGTTAAGTTTTTACCTGACAAGAGTCTATTACTTTCTATTCAACATTTTTCGCAATCATTTATGAATTTGTAATAGTTTTGGTTATTAAAGAACTTTAAGATAATTTTTTATATTTTCAACTTTATTTATAAATTAGCTTCAGTTTTTTTAAACATGCAAAGATTACTTCTGAAAACTGTTTATAAAAACTGTTTAAGAAGATTTCTGCATAATATCTACTGGTACTATTTTACTTTTTTACTTGATTTATAACAATAATAATACTGAACTTTACCTAAAGTTTATGTTTAAGTTATCCCTGTTTGAAATTTAAATATTTATTATTTACAAATTTGGATTTAGCCAAGCTCGAATAATTTATTTAAAGTAAATGCTATGCATTTTTTTTAATTTAAAATTTGTTTTTATTTATATTAACTATGCTAGAATATGCAAAGTATTTAACTCAGAAAATATCTTAAAAGTGGAATCTTGCTAAGAATATATATTAAGTCTGCGAATGAGCCAAGTATAAGAACTTCCTAAAAAAACTCTATTGTTATTCCGTCTGTCCTAATTAGCTTTTTGATCGTTTGGAATATTCTTTGCACGTTCTTTCTATGAAAATACGGATTCAAGGTTTTAGAGAAAAAAAAAACCTTTTCTGAACCAAATAGTAAACAGAATTTAAGATGTTTTAATTTTTTTACTTATCGTTGTAATTTAAAAGTCCTTTTCGCGTAAATAAATTCTTGCGTATTCCATAAATTAATTCCGTACAATTCATTTGGACTCTAATTGTAAAATACAATAAGTTGGAATGATCATTTTAAAAATTGAGCAACAAATATAACTTTAACGTCAGTTTTGTATAAATGAGTTTATGCGTATTTCATTTATTCACTAAGTTTTCGATTATACACTAAATTCAAAATGAAGCGTATGATAAAATGAAATGACCATTTTCAAAATTCAGCAATAAGTATAATTTAAACACCCGTTTTGCTTAAAAGAGTTCTGGCGTATTGCATTTATTAACGCAGTTTTCGTTTAGAAACTAATTGCAAAATGAAGGGTATGATAAAATGATACGATCATTTTAAAAATTCACCAACAAGTTTAATTTAAGCACCCGTTTTCGCTTAAAAGAGTTCTTGCGTATTACAAATATTAACTCAGTTTTCACTTAGACGATAATTGCAGAACATAAAGTTTCCAAAAATGGAATGACCATTTTAAAAATTAAACAAGAAATATAATTTAAACGTCTTGTTCCGTTAAAAAGAATTACAAAAACATGTAAAAAATAATATATGAATTTTGTGATTCTAAATTCTCACATAGATTGTTTTAAATGAATAAATGAATAATTATACATCGTTGTAAATGAATGAATGCAGATTGTGGTGCATGTAAAAAAGTGCCGTCTCCGAAAATAACTCCTATTGTGTCTTTTCGAACAACAATTTATGCGGAATATGGTCTTAATTTCGGCAAAATGCGGTGTTAACTTCTCAGTAATCATTCGAAAACATTATAAAACAAATTTTAGAGTATTCCACAAATTGATATTATTTTCATTGAAATTCTGTGTGTAGACAATTCTTATAAAATTAAATCTTGCGGAATTGCTATGCCAGAAATTCTATATAAGAAACACCGACGGTGCACATAGTTGAACCAATGTTGGATACAATAGTTGGACCAATTTTGGATACAATAGTTGAACCAAAGTTGGCTAATTGTTATCCCACGTTGAACTACATTAAGAAATGTCCGTCTTGCCGTAACATAACTAAGTCTTTCTAATTTGTGTTCTATCTCTTCTTTCAAATGATTCTTCATACATATGCAGTTTACACATGAAACTGGCACATTTATAGGGTGGAGTGGGTGATGCAAATCCATAATATAAATTATATGCCAACTTCTGTAGTATATCAATATGGGCGATCTTCTGGCATACATGCAAGATTAAACATTTTCTTAAAACTATTTATTAAAATGAGCATATTTTGATTAGTACAATTTGTGTGATTCTTTATGCAAAATATACTAATATTTATCCTCTCTTCGAGACCAGAAAATACAAAAGCTCTCGATATAAACGTACACTGTAAAAAAAAATCTACGAAAATATAAAATATTCTTAATCTACGAAAATATCAAATAAGCACAAAGGAAAATATACAGTAACCTTTTTTGAGTTACCCGTGATTCCCAAAAGTTTTCATTTACTATAAAAAACTCATAAACCGATATATTTTCGAGACTTAAAAAACATTTATAAAAACAAAGTTTATATTGCTGCCACTGATTTTCGTAAACGTTTCCAATAATGTGTATTAATCAGTCTTCATAACCCAGGAACATAATTTTTTTCACATGCTACCAATTATCAAGTAAGAATTTTCATATTCAACAAGCATTCGTGAATCATACGCAATTGAATCTCACTTGTTTTAAAAGTTTTCTTCTAAATCAGACACAATAAAATCTTTTAAATTTGGAAGAAAGGTCAGTTCAATTAGTATTTATGGAATACAGTACAACATCCTTCAAACAGTTAATTCATTTTGTGTTAGAATTAGTATTTCGTAAAACCTTCCCCTGAAATATGTCTACCAATTAATCTAACATTTAGATCAATCTCTTTTCTAATTTCTATGTATTGGTTCAAATCCAGCCTCTTCATCTTATTTCTGCATTCAGCTCTTCATTTGTTTAAAGAAAAATTATGAAATAGTGTTTGATCTCCTTCACTTTCGAATTTCGGAATTTGTTAATTTAGATGGTTAAGCATTCAAGCAATACAACACAATATACCTTAAATAGTTAGTTCATTTTGTATAAAAATTAGCATTTCGAAAAAATTTCTATTTTTACTGTATTAAAAATCTATTAATCTAGCAACTTCATCTATTTCTGGAACTTGCTCTTCAATTGTTTGAAGAAGTATGAATGAAAATCTGTTTGATATATGTCAATTTTGAATTTTCGGATTTGTTAAATTGGATAATTAAGCTTTAGAAATGCAACACGATATCTTTAAAATAACTATTTAATTTTGTTTTAAAAAGTCTCCTTCTAGAAACTTCTGCCTGTAATAAATCTTCGAAATAATCTAACATTAAGATAAATTTATTTTCCAATTTCTCTGTATTGATACAAATCCAGGCACGTCATCTATTTCTACAACTTGTTCTTCAGTTGTTTAAAGAAAAATGAATGAAATTCTGTTTGATATGTGGCAATTTCGAAGTTCCGAATTTGTTAAATTGGATAATTAAGCTTTGGGGAATACAACATAATATGTTTCAAATAAATATTTCATTTTGTATTAAAAGTCGTCCTTCGAGAAACCTTTGCCTGTAATAAATCTTCGAAGTAATCTAGCAATTTATTTTAAATTTAATTGACAATTTGTCTGTATTGCTACAAATCCAGCCACTTCTTCTTAATTATACATCGGGCTATTCATTTGTTGAAAGAAAATTTAATTAAATTCTGTTTGATCTCTTTCATTTTTGAATTTCTGAATTCCTTAAATTAGAGGGTTAAAGTCTGATTCCGGATTTTCTCTTAAGAATACAGCTTTAAGACTAGAACTATCTAGGCGGGTAATTCATAACCCAAGACGAGATTTTCCTCTCGTATCACTGTTGTTTTTTAGAATAAAATTTAAAATTGCTTGACTTTTCCTAAATAAACAGTATAAATGCCTTAACACGAATTTACTTTAAATCCAACAAATACTTTTTTTTATCTATAGGTCTGTTGTATACCTAGAATTACCGTGCATAAAATGTAACTAAAATATCATGGAGCTATATATATTTAATTTTTATTCAGTTTTAATATCTGATTAATCTGTAGGGAAATTATATTGCGGAATTCAAATTGATAATTAAATGTATATTATTTGAAAGAATTTCATATTTTACATTTCATATGAGCTTTCAAAATCTCACAGTATCTTTTCTGAAATTAGAAATTTAAATTTTCTTTGAAGGTATCTGATTATTGTTTCATATTATGTAATATTCTAGAAGTTAAATATTATTAATCATTAAATAAAAATCATTGCATTAAACGTCAAACCTAATTGTGTGTCTTTATTCTCTATACAAAAGAAGAATAATATCACTAAATTCCATGGGTCAGCTATGACCCACACAAGTAGTTCTAGGTTACAAGAAACATGGTAGTTCCAATGCTAAGTTTCTAAAACTTCAACTAAAAGCTCTTAAACTCTTAAAATAACTTACCGCATATTCTGACGTATAACACGCACCTAGAATTTCAGACTTCATTTCTTTTGTTTGTAGTTTATTTTTTGCGTCATGTAATGCGCACTTTCTTCTTTTCAAAAAAAATCTCCATGCGATACAGAACAAAAAAAAAAAATAAAATGCAGATTAATGTAAAAGGGAATAACTAATACTTTCCCTGTAACCTGGCAGCAAAAATTATTTTATGTTTGAAGATAGCATGTTCATTAAATTAGAATTCTTTGTTAACCTATAATCATTTTTTTATTTTATTGATTTTTAATCTTTCATGTTTATAACCGGTGTACATACAACGCACAGCTGTAAATTTCGATCAATTTTCTTGTATGAAAGCGCGCGTTATACGCCCATATATACAGTATATATACTGTACAAAAACTGACGGATGTTTCTTAATCTAGGAAAGTATAGTATAATCATAAACGAAAATGTAGAACATCATTTTTTCCAGTTTCCCAGTATTCCAAAAAGCATTTTTTTTCGTTAGTAAATCAGATACCAATATATTTAAAATATTTAAGAAAGCATTTATAAAAAAAAAATTCTTTTGCTGCCACTGATATTTGGACACCTTTTCACGACGTTTTTATAGTTATTAACTAGTCTTCTCAACCCGGGATATACGTTTTTCGGATGCTATCAATTCTGAAGTAAACATTTTTAGGTTCAGGAAACATATTTCACAGACATATGTGATAAATTAATAGCATTAAAATTAAAATTAATATTATTTTGTTACTCTCGAATGTATAAAATCAATTATGCACCTAAGAATATGTAATAAATTATTGGTGGCACCCTGAAAATATATATTCCAGCTTGAGAAAACTGATTAATAACGCAATAAAATATACTCGAAAATCAGTAGGTGAGTATATATACTTTTTAATCTTGAAAATATATTGGTTTCTAAGGTTTATAAATTTTATAAAAATAAAGAACACTTTTCAGATCATGGGTAACTTGAAAGAGGTTATAGTTTTATAGATAGAGGTATAATTTCGTTCATCGTTATATTATTATATTGTAAATTAAAGGGAATTGGTAACCTTCAAATCATAAAAAATAACGAATATATATATATGCTGAAAATAAACTTTGGCACCTCTAGTATATTTTAGAGAAGATTTGAAACAATCTCACAACTATATATGTAGTAAAATCACTTTTTTATTATTTTACCATCCTTTTAAATCCCATGATATATATATTCTAATTACAGTAAAATGTTCACCAATAGAAATATAATATATGTAACTTATAGGTATACAACAGGTATATAGCAGCAACGGTATATAGCAGCTTATAGGTATATAGCAGCAACGTTATCATCTGTACCATTATCTGTACCATTTTCTCATTCAGTTAGTATTAAGAAAATGGTACAGATTTTAATATTTTTTTACTAAGTAAAATATATTTAAATTAATTTTTCGCAGTTTGCACTTTTTTGAAAACTTGCTGTATTCAAAATGCTAAAACATCAACAATTATTTTTCAAATGTCATGATTTTTTTATGTATTCAATATTATCTACCTGTAATAAAATTTGAGATAGATTTCGAAATACGATGAAAAGAAAAAATTAATAAAAATAGAAATGTAGCAGAATCCTTGGTTTTCTGCAGCATTTTACCATAGATACGGATTTTTAAAAAAGTAAATAAATAAATAAAAAAGTTTACAAGCAAAATTATTTTTTGCCATTTAAAATGAGTTTATTTAGTAATAACTTCTAATAACATGCACTGTTAAAAATAAATCCGTAAAATATCGATAAACCTACTGGTAGCAACGTTGACAGACTTTTCCGTTCCGTTAGTAGGTTTTCCGTTTTGGGAGATAAAAGAAGGAAAAACTCCGTTTAAAAAAGCGGCAACTTTCTGTAATAAAGTTGGTATATCACTTATATTCAGTTTAAAACTATAATTTAAAAAATAAAAACCGAACACATACTTCTGATCTTATGGTAAACCATGAGATGTACAGTGAACAAAAACCAACTTGCTTTACGAGATCGTGCGGGTCACAGTCAAAAAATATAGTTTGTGATCCTGACAAACTTGAGTTTTTTTTTTCATTTCTGTGCAGCAACATGTCCGTTTTTTAATCATTGCAAATACATATGCAGTAGATAACGGAATGTCTCCGTTGCCCCTTTCCGTCTCCGTCCTTCTGTTGTTTTCAAGAAATATGATGATATTATATGTTTTTTAACGGAAAATGCTCTTTTGTCATGAAAATGAACTTTTTCTGTGAAATTCAGGTCTAAAAGTCCCGTAAATTTCAGATTATTTTTTAAAGTGTGCGCAAGAGGTAACTGGAAATGCTTTATTAAAAAAAAAAAGTTCAATGATTACCAAGCCCCTTAAGAAGCATTTGTTTTTAAATACTTTCCAACATAATTGAAAAGCGTTTATGATTTCGGTTTGTCTGTCTGTACTCTAATTCACGTTAATATACTCGGATTTCCATGCAATTGATATTTTTATTGAGACTTACTATGATATGCTTGGTATTGAAAATGAAGAATGTAGCATTTGTAGTTCATTTAAAGGGGTACCGAAACTAATTACGTTACATTACGGTGCATGAGGAAAAATTGTTTGCAGGGTATTTTACTGATCTTACACTATTTCAAACACATTAAAATTGATATATATCGTTGAAGTACATTACAAGAAGCTTACTATAGAATATGGTTGGCACAGCATACATCTTTTATGTACAGGAGCACACAAAATAATTTTGTTACTCTACTGTCTATGAACAATAATTGCTATCAGTTGTAGCACGTATTTTTTTTAATTTAACTTTTTTTTAGATATTGCTTGCTATATTTAAATGCTACAGGTCATATACTGGGAAGCACAAAATATATCGAATCATATACAAGGCAACACAAAAGACATCGAATACATTTAGGTTTATTGAGGGAAATTGCTGAATATGAATTCTTAACTGTGCTATGCATTTCCTAACTGAACTATATTTTAGCATGCCATGTAGCATATATACAGATATACAGATCATATGCAAATCTGTACAAAATAATTCGGATAGTTTCCCGATTATTTATGGTGGTTGTCAAATTTGTTATGCGTTTTCCATACTGCTTAATTAGACACCAGCTTTCATAATATTAATCGGTAATGTGGTGTTAAATTATTCTGGAAGTATTGGAAATTGTTTAATAATCTATGCTTGGCGTATGATTTTTCGTTCTTGTTTAATATTGTATGTTCTTTCTAATATATTGATTTCGTGGAGGCGTTTTAGGGCATATCCTTTATATCGTGATGTACACACACAATTGTTTCACGTTTTGTACCATCGCAATTAATCGCTTTTCAACAAATACAAGTACAAAACGAGTATTTCTTACAGAGCACGATCTATTTCAAATAGTTTATTCAGTGTAAACATTTCTCTTTAGTCAAGGATTCCTTTGCAATAAATTTCCGCAACAGTCCTACACTCTGATAAATCCTTTTTCAAGTATCCTTTTATTGACATAGGGACAACCTTTTCTCTTATTTTCTCGTCTTACCTTTTGTTTGTTCTATACAACATGTGGGAATTTACTTTGAGTACTTTATATTTTGAATTCAAGAAGTTTTTGAATTAGAACATTAAATGTATTAGTGGAAACTGTATTAAAAAATTGAATTGAAAAATTGAATTGAAAATAGAAATTCTCAAATTTTTTTATGTTGATAGTATTTAAATAGAGTAAACATTTCTTCTTAGGTAATAAATCCTTTGCAATAAATCTCCGTAACAGTCCAACACTCGCATAAATCTGTTTTCAGTTCTCTTTTATTGACACAGGACACATTCTTTTTGTCTTATTTTCTTGTCTTACTTTTTGTATGTTTTTTAACAACATGTGGGAATTCATTTTGAGCGCTTTGAATTTCGAATTCAAGAAATTGTTGAATTAGTAGATTAAATGTATTTCAATTATCTTTTTTATTTTTATTTTTGTTAGATTTATGTATGTTTTTAACACATTGACGGACAGTAGGAACAAGTGAAGTTCGAAAATTGAAACTATATGTTTTTGTAATTTTTAGAATATTAGAAGTATAGTTTTACTCTTTCTGCTTAAATAAACATAATTTTGATTAATTCAGACCCTTTAATTAGGTTGCACTACTCCCTTCACAACCAAGTCACGGTGGCTAGTGGTCAGGGAAAAATACAGTAAAAAAAAGTGATAAACACCAGTATATTCTTATTGAAAATTTTATCTTGATTAATCAATCAAATAATCAATTTGAATTTTTCTATAAGAATATACTGGTAATTATCATTTTTTACTGTATTTTTCCCTGACCACTAGCCTCCATGCACGTGCATACTGAAGCTGGAACTCGTATAACAGGTGGAAAACGAACTTCAACCTAAAAAATTGTTTTCAAAACACTGGGCTTCTACTTGTGCGCCGGTAAATGCACATTTGTGCTGCTATAGCCGTAGTGTCAAACGACCGTTTCGTTTTGGGCGGCTATAGCCGTCATGCCACATTGTGAACTTCGCTTTGGCGGCTATAGATGCAAGTGTCCGTCAACGTGTTAAAACAATTGTATATTTAAATCGCAGTTATATTGGCAAATGTGAATATCAACCCCCTAATATTAACATTCTGGGAAATGTCCGAATATTTCCAGAAATATTATCATAGTAAAGTAAAGATATAGTCCCTTTAGGATTGATACGTTGATAAGGAATGGGATATTGATCGGATTTCTTCGAGAGTTCCGAAAAATTTCTGTGACACCAACGTCGTAGATAATCGTTAAATCTTTATATATTTTATTTATTTCATCATTAAAACTCATTATTAAAACTCATAAAACTCAAGTTCATTATTTCAAAATTTCAAAGTTCTGTTATATAATGAATTAATTACAGCAATTTTATGTGATAGTGAGCAATTGGATTTAAATTTTAGATAATGTTCAAAAGAAGTATTTTTTTCTGTAAATGGAAATCTTCGAAATATGAACGTTAATGCTAAATTCTCTTTCGAGTAATATATCAATGAAAGCGAGTATTTGATCATTATATCAAACAGAATCCACTCATTCAAATTTGGGGAAAAATTGCATTTTTTCACAAATAATATTTAAAATCGTTAAAAAAATGTGAAATTACCTAAATTTAAATTAAACGTCTACATTTATGGAAGCAAAACCATAAATACGCTATACCTTATTTTTGTGGAAAACGAATTTCATATGTATACATTTTTTTAATGAAAAAAAAACGCTTTCTATTTTCTAAACACGTTTACCTCTTTTTATTTCTAGGTGTAAACAATGAATATGAAGAAGATCTTGATTAAAATTAAAAAATAAATATGAACAATTTAAAAAATTAGGATCTTGCAGTTAGAGAAGGGGGCGGCAACCTTTTCTGGCTGCGGGTCACAATCTACGAAAATGTGTGTATTAATAAGACGTTTCGGGTCATTAATATGTTAATTTGTCTTTTTTTGGTGAATATAAATTTTATTGAAAAAAATAATTACAACACGTGTTTTTAAACTTTAAACATAAAAACTAAAATTGTAATTATAATCATTATTAAAAGAAACATAACTGAATGAACTTTACATTTTCTCTTCGATATCAATGGCTCCCCTGATGCTGAACTTGTGATGTAAATTCAGCCAAGACTGGTTTAACTTTAGTCGCGTTAAGACGAATGCAAGCATCTGAATTTTCGGTTGTTAAGCAGCTCCGGTTTTTACTTAAAATAAATTTCATGTGTGAAAATATTTGCACACATTTAAAAGTTGAGCTGGATGCAGACAAAATGGCAAAATCAATTTGTTTCATCATTCACTGTCTAACTATATAATTGCGACACTATTCTTGCGTTACTGAACAAGTGCTACAACTGAGAGTATATTAAGAGACCTAAGACTCCTAACCGCCAAATTGTAGCAGTAGCTCAAGCCCACTTTTGATTGGACAAAATGCTGAAGTGGCGAATATGTACAATGGAGTGATTGATGCTGTCTTCGGCCGAGTCTTCATTTGTCAAATTGCTTCATCCGTTATGCATGTTCGTTACTGCAATTTTTGTAATCGGACAAAAGTGTTATCGTTCTTATTAGGTGCGTTCGTAATTATATAAATACGTAGCACCTATAGTCGTCGTTTGGTCCGTCCGTCTGTCCGTCCGTCTGTCTGTCTGTCCGTCTGTCTGTCTGTCCGCATATAACAACGCAAAAACTACCCAACGAAATGGTTTGCAATTTAAAATATATTGTCTTTGCAGAATTTTGTCGAGACATTTCAAATTTTATTAAAATCGAATCAAAACTTTAGGAGATATTAATAAAAATATTTATTAAGAAATTTGAATTTTTTTTTTTAAATCGGTGCTTTTTTGTTATAGGAGCTTCCGACGTTTAATCGTCAAGCGACCGAGATACTTATTTTATGACAGAAATTAATCTGCAGACGATATAATTCATTTCACAGAATTAAAAATCATCAAGATCTGAATATTTATATAACTAGCTGATACATATATATCTGAATATTTATATAACTAGTTAAGATATTTGTATGAACAGTGTCATAAAATATATACTTAACTAGCTGTTTAACCCGTTCTACGCACGGGATATCATGAATTTAATTCTAAAACGTGCGTACGAACGCACCTCGTTTGTAACGTTTGACGTACAATTTCCAACTTGTTCATTTTCAGTTTACTTTTTTATGTATTCTTTAAGTGTTAATTTCATATTTATATTTTATAATTTGTTTTATATATTATGTTTTTTTCGGAACTCAGGTGGGTCACTTGAAATTAAGAAATGGTTCACTGGGTGACACGGGTAATATGTTGGCTACCCCTGACTTAGAGATTACACTTTTAATTTGTTTTACATTCATATATAATTTTCTTCTAAATTCTTCACAGTTAAAAGGTTAAGAAATATCACAAATACGGAATTAATATCGGTTTTGCTTTAAAGATTACAATTAATGTAAACATACCTGTAAAATGCAACCTCTTTTGCCTGTAAATATGTCATATAAATACATCTTTCTACTAAATTCATTTTTTTAGTTCTCCTTTATTGATACAATGGCATCAATTTCTTCTTATTTTAAAATTTCACTGTTCTTTCCTTTTATTCAGCAAATGAATTTGAATTTAAAATCAGAAGGTGTAGCGTATTCAGTTTAATTATTTTCCAAAGTATAAAATCCTTTTTTGATGGATTCCAAGAATTTCTGTCACGTATATCCGTAATGAAATACTGCATGTATTGGGTTGTATTACGTGAATGTATCAAAATTTTTATTTTTAATTTAATCACACTTAAAAGTACAACAAGCACACTTGCATCACTAATATATCTTTGACAAATTAATCTTCTTGAAAGACTGCATTTATTATAAACATACTTATATTAATTCATTTTCTTCTGCAATAACATACTGTAACAAATCCGTCTCCTTAAAAAATCGTTTTTCTTCTCCCACGTTATTGGTGTGACAACAGTTTTTCGTTATTACAAAATCTCACTTTTCAAACATTTTATATATTTTTTGTTTTAATACAACGGGATAATTTTCTGATAATGAACGTCAAAAATTCTTGCTTAAATATTTTTTAAATAAATGAAATCGCGTTTAAATAAAGTATTACAAAATATACCATGCTTCACCATTGTACGCTGCAAAATAATCAAATGCTTATTAATCTGAGAAAATAACATTTATTTTTGTTATAATATAAATATCTCTATTTGGAGCTGTGTGTAGCTTAAAAGAATAACCCAAATGAAACCAAAATTGGTAAACTTACTAATCGAGAAGGGGGAGGATGAATGTAACAATAAAAAAAGGTTGCAATAATCGCCAACAGATGGCGCTACGTGGCCTGTCGGTACAAACGCCGTTGTGTACCATGGAGGTGATGCAAACCTCAATCACTTAAAAGATCGCATATCACAACATGTGCGAAACGTCGCTCCTGATACGTTATATTCTGCAGTTGACCACGTCGTGCAACAGCTGCATTGTGTCCTTCAGCACAATGACTATGTGGAACCTGAACTTGATAGGCACCGCCATGTGAAAGCGTAATCACATTCACTGTGACATTTTTTAATAAATTCGGTATGCCATCTAGTTTTACGTCTTAATTCTTTGATCGTGTATTACCACTCAAAAGCACCATCTGTCGGCGATTATTGCAATTTTTTTTTATCTATTCTTCTACCTCCTTCTTGAATAGTAAGTGTACTGATTTTGGTTTTATTCGGGTTATTCCTTCAAGCTACAGATAGTTCCAAATAGAGATACTTATATTCTAACCACCCTGAATATCAACCCACGTAAATATACAATATTCTCTGCCGACAAACCCCCCATTTCAAAAGACGTTCTTTAGTTTTAAAAATCTCACATAAATCAACATATTTTTAAGATTTAAATAAGTATTTATAAAAACAAAGTTTCTTTTGCTGCCAGTGATTTTCGGAATAATTTTCGAGTATTTTTATAGTGCATTGTTTTTCAGATGCTATTAATTCTCAAGTAAAAATTTTCATGTTCAGCAATCATGTTTTACAGACAAACATGATGATTAACAGCATTAACATTAACATTAAATTTAATATTGTTTTTTTAACTGTTGTATGTATAAATTCAATTACGCAGCTATAAAAGTGTAATTAAAAATTTATTGCATCCTAAAACCCGATATTTCGATTTGAGAAAACTGATAATTACACCAGAAAAATTACTGGGAAACGTTTCTGAAAACCGATTGTAGGAAAAGAAACTTTGTTTTTATAAATGTCTGTTTAAAATTTCGAAAATATATATACAGGGTGATTTTTTTTAAAGTTGTGAAAGTAAAAGCCTATAACAGAAGAACCACTGATCCAAATGACCTAAAATTTCACCAGTATGCTCCCAAAGCAATGGGTATTTTTTAGGTGTGGTTTAAAAAAAACTTAAAATCGCACCGATAGATGGCGCTGTACATGCAGTAAAGTCGGGAGACGAACTTGCGCCCGGCGCACGCACATTGGCAATAAAAACGTGAAGTACGCACATCTTGTGTTCATTATTCTACGGAAATCCTCGCATTGACTGCGCCATTGACGGGCCTTGCGTTGTAAGTGAAACTGTATTATCAGAATAATGACAGCGCAGCAACTGCTCTTAGGAGATTTAGGACACTTAAGAATTTAAGAAAAGGTCCAATGACGACAGAGGGTCTACGGAAGATGGATTCTCAAACTACCGTCGATTGTTTTCCTCCCACAGACGATATTCTTTGTTTCTGCTACCTTACAGCGCCATCTGTCGGTGCAATTTTAAGTTTTTTTAAACCATGCCTAAAAAATTCCCATTGTTTTGGGAGCATACTGGTGAAATTTTAGGTCATTTGGATTAGTCGTTCTTTGGTTATAGTGATTTACTTTCACAACTTTAAAAAAATCACCCTGTATATATATATATATATTTTTTTTTTTTTTTTTTTTGCATTTGTAAATGTAAAGAACGCTTTTCGGAATCTTGAGTCACTCGAAAAAGTTTATTGTATATTTTCGTTTGTGGCTGTGTTATAATTTTGTAGATTGTACTGTTTTCGTTTTGATTTAAACTCAGTAGATAGCAGCACTAAAATTGATAATTATGCTTCCTCCGCCCTCTGTTGATTAGAACTTTTTTTTTGTAGCTGTAAATAGTGTCTGAGTGTTATGTTTCTAATATGAACGTTGTGTCTTGATGTCTGTGTCATTAAACATCTTAATTAACTCGAACCAATCGTGCACTTCATTGAAGTATATAATTATTTTAATTAATTAATTTTCAATATAATAAAATGGCGTTCGACCTAAATATTCCATATCCTAAACCAGCTAATTTTTTCCACCCAAATACTCCAAGTCCTAACACAGCTCACTCTGATATGTTACCTTCAGTTCTACAACCTACTGTTCCCAATAGTACAATTGATGATGATGAATCTTTAAAAAGTAATTTTCTTTCTTCCTCCCCACACATACCTAGAAGGTCTACAAGCACAAGAAGAGCTTCTACTTGACTGAAATATTAAGTGGGGGAGAAATGTACTAATTTTGGTTTAATTAAAACTCTGTAGATGACAGCACTAAAATTCATAGGTATGTTTCTTCGACATCTGTTGATTAGAACCCCTTTTCTTGTAGCTTACTAGTGTCATGGTTGTAGTGCGAACGTTTTGTCTTGAAGTCTGTGTTATTAAATCTTTTAATTAACATGAACCACTCGTGCATTTAATTGAAGTATATAATTAGTTTAATTAAATAATCTTCCATATACTACACAGATTAAGAAACATTTGCCTATTTTTACACTGTACGTTGAATATTGAATGAAACATATTGGCTTGCTCTACTGTTATGGATAATTGTCTTCTAAAGAAAAACAAAATCACAATTGCGGTACAATTTGTTCTCAGGCTGCAATCATTTACAAAGCTTCCAATTAGAGCAAACACTCTTGTTAGATCCAATCTACTTCACAATAAATCACTCCAACATGTCCAACGCCGTAGTAAATTTGTTTTCTAGTTATCCTTCACTCACATATAGTAGGATGACAGCAGTTTCTTTTTATTTCAGTACTTTACGGTTCGTACCTTATTAAGTATTTTGTGGAAATTAATTTTAATACATCAGAAATTTAAACTCACGTGTGCGTTGTTTCTAAATTAAGAATTTTTCGAATATATAAATTTGCATTTTAAAGAAATTCGCAGATTTAATATCACACATATCACCATATTTTGTGGAATATTGAATGTAATTATAATATGTTTCTTTGTTTAATATGAAGGGATAGAAAACTTTACATTTTCAGGAAATTCGCGGATTTAATATCACACATTTCACCATATTTTGTGGAATATCCAATTTATTATATTAGTTTGTTTAATTTTAAGGCATAGTAAATTTTTTCTTTTAGGGAATTTCGTCGATTTGATATCTCAGATGACACCATATTTTACTGAAGACTGAATGTATTATATTACTTTGTTTAATATGAAGTTATAGAAATCTTTACATTTTAAGGAAAATCGCGGATTTAATATCACAACTATCACCATATTTTGTAGAATATTGAATGTATTATACTAGCTTGTTAAATTTTAAATTATAGAAAATATTCCATTTTAAGGAATTTCATTTATTTAATATCTCAGATGTCAACATATTTTGCGGAATGCTGAATGTAATATATTTGTTTGTTTAATATCAAGTTATAGAAAACTTTACATTTTCAGGAAATTTGCGGATTTTATATCACACATATTACTATATATATATATATATATATATATATATATTGGAATATTGAATATTTTACATTATTATGTTTGTTTGTATAATATGAAGGGTTGGAAAACTTTACATTTTGAAGAAATTGGCAAATTTAATGTCACACATATCACCATATTTTGTAGTATATTAAAATTGTTATATTTTTTAATATTAAGGCATCAACAATTTTGCATTTTAAGAAATTTCGGGGATTTAATGTCAGACATATCACGACTTTTTTTGGAATATTGAATGTATTATATTAGTTTGTTTAATATAAAGGCATTGAAACTTCTATTCCATAGTCTCCATAATCTTCAAAGTTAAAATAATAAAAGTATCCTCATTTGTAAAAATGCTGCCTCTTAAAGAGAGCAATATTTTTGAAAATTTATTGTAAACATAATTATTGTAAACATAATTAATGTGTAAACATAAAATTAATCTTCTTGTAAAAAAAAAAGTCTACGTAAAAAATCGCTTTTTTCATTTACTACGACCCCTTTATTGAATAGAAAATGCGATTTTCTATATATTTCAGCATTTTTATGTTTCAATAGTATTGCGAAACTAGATTAAAGTTCTCTATTTTCAAAAATGTTATAATATATTTTTAGAACTTCTAAAATTTCATATCACATGTATCATCATATGTAGCAGGACATTAAATTTTTTATACTACTTTAAAAAGTCACTTGTTCGTCATATAAAGACATAAAAAGTTTTGATTTTAATTAAACTTTTAAAAGTACAACAATCAGAATTGCGGTTACGTTGTCTCTTGGAGAACTTAATCTGCTTGATAGATTCGAATTAGTGTACACACTCGCAAAAGAAACATTTAACTGTTGCAATAAATCTCTGTGATAAATTCGATTACTTAATTAATCCGCATTCTACCATGCTTTTATCATTATAATGTAACAAAAAATTATTCTTCTCTTAAAAATTCACTGTTCTTTCATTTCATGCAGTATTGTAACTGAGCGAATTCGTTGAGTCAAGTTTGACGATTCTGACTCTATTGTGGTGAGTTTGAACTAGATCTGACTCATTTGCGAAATTCTAAACGCAAAATGAACTGAATTCCTTTGTTTGCTTGAATTAAGTTTAAATTACAACACAAATTCAGATCCATCTATCTTTTTTCTGTCGAAAAATATTCTCATTTTTAAAAGTATTTTTGCATTTCTACAAAAGCAAATCGGAAGCTCTTTGATGAATTCACAGGATAGTGTACTGAGAACGAATAGTCTACCACAATTGAAAACACACATTCAGCAATTATTGTTCAAAGACTGTATTGTAACCGAATAATTTTGTGTGTCCCTGTAAATGTACGATAAATGATATGTACACTGTATTCTATAGGTGATAATATATAGTTCAGAAATTATTGGGATAACAACGGACTTTAGCGGGCGCACTGTATAGTGGCTTTTTCTCAATCGATATATTGAAAGCGTAAAATTGATAATTCTGAACATTGGATTGTTCTGAGGATATAGTGCATCGGTAGGGTTTCAAACCACGAATATTTAAACAAATTAAACTATTTTTAAGTGGTTGTGTTGTTTTTCTAAATGAGTATTGTACTTTGTAAGATATTAAACGATTTAATTGTAGCAAGTTTTGTAAGCATCTGAAAACAATAGGGGAAAATCTATTCTGTACCGTTCACAATATGAAGGAATGTTTTAAAAAGCCTGTACAAAATGAACATTTTTAAATTAGAATTTTGTTGAAAATAGTTTGAAAACTTTTAGTGTACGTTTTATTACGATGAAGTTGTAGTTTTAATAGAATATTCGAATCAAACTTTAATATCTAATTTAACAAAATCAGGAATTGGAAATTGAAAGCGATGTAAACGAATTTCCGCTCGCTTCATAAAACAAATGAAGAAAAAGGTACAGAAATAAGGTAAAGTGTCTGATTATGTTTGAATAGAGGAAAATGAGAAAGTGATTTTTCAGTTTGTTGGATTGTTAAGGAGATTTAATACTGAAGAAGCGCTGTCTAATTTAAAATGTTTACACAAAGTGAACACCTTTTAATAGGGGATGATTTGTTCACAATGACAATTGAGAAACTCTTTTGTGAAATTTTAAATGCTTTAACTGCGGTAAACGTAATGGGAAATTAAAAAGAAAAATGGGATAAAATTATCTGTACTTCACGATATAAAGTAATAGGGTTTAAAATTGTTCCACAAAAAGATATATTTGGAATACAGACATATGTGTTATTAGACTGCTTGAAATCTTTCTGTTGAAGGTTTAGTACTTAATAATTTATTTAAAACACAAAGATGTTTCTTTAGTCAACTGCCCTGACTTTTTTGACTAAACCAATTTTGATAATTCTTTTCTTAAATGAAAGCTGTTCATTTGTAGATATGTCCATTAGGGTGGAACGAAAAAACTTTTTTTTTAATTTCAAAATGCTATAGTTTTCAAAAGTTTCCTTTGATCAAAATAAAGACGGAAATTAAATATTAGCGTAATTGGACTATGTTTTCAGGTGCCGCAAGAAGGGTAAACTTTAGGTTTTTATTAAAATTTTGACAATTTTCGCAGTTATGTAAATAATAATAATAATAATACTAATTTCAATACGCTATGGTTTTCAAAAGTTGCTTTTGATGAAAATAAAGACGGAAATTAAATATCAGCGTAAATGGGTTATGTTTAGAAGTGACGCAAGAACTTTAGGTTTTTATAAAAATTTTGACAAATTTCGAAATTATGTTTAATATTTTTTTCAATAGGCTATAGTTTTCATAAGTTGTCTTTTAAAGCAGTTTTAATCAGAAAACATGGTAAACTTACTGCGTAATACATTTTAATTACAAAAATAATGAAACATAAATAGTATACAATGTGGTAGAAACAGAACAAAGTTCAGAAGAGAACACTAAACTATCCCATGTTTTTTAATGCCTCTACGTTCAGTGTCTCTGAAACCTAAAGTAATCAAAATCATAGTCAAATGCGCATGAAATTGCGATTTGTGGCTTCTACTTCGAGCTTGAGTATCAGACAAAATTGCTGCAAGAATTCCAAGCGCCGCTCTGCAGGATATTGGTCTGATAAGTGATTAAGAGAGAAGTATGGCAGAAATGTATTGACAGAAGGAAAATTAGATGAGAACAAATAAAGAACCGAAAAAGATATGTAGAAGAAACTGTAAAACTAGTTACAGAAAGTATTTTTTATGCAAGAAAAGACAAGAGTATTGTGCAAGAGAAGAAAGGAACTAAGCATTACAAAATAACTGTTATCGAAGAACATATATCACTTGTTCCAGAACTTGGATCCAAATTTTCAAGACACGTAAAACCGATTTGTGGCACTGGAAAAGGTATAAAAGACAACATAATGACATTTTTAAAAGGCAACAACCAATACTTAAACATTACTGCAATTGGATATGATGGAACTGCCTCGAACACTGGATTGAATAATGGTGCGATTGCTTTATTGGAAAAATAATTATGAAAGCCACTGCAGTGCTTGATTTGTCTGTTCCATGCAAATGAACTACTCGTTCGTCATCTATTTTCTTTTCTAGATGGAAAAACTAAAAATCCAAATGAATTTGGAGTAAAAATAAGGAAACAACAGGAAAACTGTTATGAACTTCCAGTGACTGAGTTTACACCTATTGAAAATAGCTTTCCATTGCGAAAATTTAAGGATAATTTAAGTATGGTCCAAATATATTTCTTAGAAATGTGTAACACAATCTCCGTTAGAAGTTGCTCTTCTGATTTGTCTATGAAGAAACCAGAAAATTTTTTTCATTCACCATGGTTTACCTTAGCAAACAGAATAATTCGCTTTTACGTGGGAACAGAATATCCATATACTGACTGAGTACATTTTGAAAGTGTATGCAACTGTTTGGTTTAACATAAAATTTAACCATCTTCTATCTATGGGCGAAGCACTTGTGTAAACGTGTCAGCTATTTACGTTATTTCAATTACACTCCTAAAAATGTAATTGACGCAATCAGCCAAAGCAATGCATACTTTGCTGCACATGAAAATGCACTCCATTGTATGCTATCAGGTGATAGAAGTCATTAAAGAATTTGCATTTCTCCTAACTGTAAAAGCAGGGGCTGGAAATGAAGTTGGCATCAGAAATATTTTGATTCCTGTATGCATAAACTTTGATGTCACGGATTATATTGATATGATTCAATGGCATGATGTTAAAGCAACATAACCTCCTATGACGATGTATATTGCTGACTACAAACTAAAACAGTAAATAAAGCAAGCAGAAGAACCTGATCATGAGAGTCAACTTCAATTTTTCCCTATGTCACACACAAGACACAAGCAGTTAAAAGGATTGTTAAATTAGTTACCGAGTCATCCTTGTCAGTTTGCAGCACTTCTGCAAGAGATGCATTGATAAAAACCAAAATAATTTTTCAAAAGTTCATGCCAAGATTTGAAACAAAAAGAAAAATCCAACCTGTCAGTGTGATTATTATGGACCATGTGTGATTACAATGGACATTAGAGAAAAAATAATGTTTCTTAAAAATAACGTTTTGCCTTTAAAAACAATATACAGTCAAACCTCTTTTAACGGACACCCGTATATATACGGTCACCCCTCTCTTACGGCCAAATTCAAATTTCTGATCGTTCTCGTTAATTAAGCTCTCGTTATAACTAACAACCAATATCCTGCAGTCACCTCATTTTTTCAGACATTTTTTTTTTGGTCACATAGGTTTCCGTTAATCAGAGGTTTCACACTTTTAAAGTTTTTCTAAATAAGTGTGATTTGTTTAACTAAGATATGATAATTAAAGATTGGATTTCTTTCATTTCAATGTAGTACTATAAGAACATTTTACTGTAAAATTAATAAAAATTAATATGGTGAAAATCGCTAAATTCTACAAAATAATTCTTTCTGTAATGGCATCTAAAAATTCGTAATACATAGAATGCGCAAGTTTTCTGCAGAAGTATCATATTTTGAATATTCTGTTTACAAAATATATAACCGTGTGAATGTTTTTATGCAAAGTTGTAACCGGCAAACGTGACATCAAGCTAGGAAATATATTTATTAGTAATCTATTGTACGTTAAAATATTTTGAAAATCGTGAAAATGAATATGAAAAGTACGCTTGAAAATTTTGTTTTGGTAAAAATGACATTATGCTTAGATTTCGTTGAAAAAAAAAAATGTCAAATTGGCGCTATTGTTGATTTTTCTTTCCATAATACCAAAGATCAAATTCTCCTTTGATGACTTCATAATAACTTATTTTGATAACACGTTTCAGATTACTTAGAGTAATGTTTAATTTTTCAATAATTCGTAAAGTTGAAGTTAATGGAAACAGCAGTTCGGTAACTTTTGTTTAAAATGATACATGTTTTAAGAGTTAGATCAGACGATATAAGATTCACTTTTTTATTGTAATTATTTTTTGTAAGGTTTTTTTTTTTTTTTTTTTTTTTTTTTTCTTTTTTTCTTGTAGAAAAAGAATAAAACAATGAAATAGTGTTGACTTAAAAATAAAAATATTTATTTTAAAAATGTAATGCACTCAACAATTTCTTTTTTTAAAGAAATAAATAATGGAAGTGTTCAATGAAAATTGATTACAATTTTAATTATGATAATTGATTATAAAATATATTAAATGATAAAAATAAATAATAAAAACAATTTTTTTAAAAAAAAACATGCTTTTATTATTGCATTTATATATATAAACCACTTATTTAATCAAATATCTGAAGATCAATATAAAATTCGTATAATCATGTAGCGGTGAAAAGATGTGATACGATTATTAACAGAATGAAAAAAAAAATCAATCTAAGAGATGTTTTAAACATTTTAACTTGTCGAATTCGATGTTGTTCCGACTCGTAGTATTTAAAAAAAAACGGGAACTCGAATAAAGTTTTAATCATCTAATTTAACAATTCCCTGAAAGTGAAATGGGAAGAGATCAAACTGAATTTTCTCATCTTCAATAAAACAAGTACAGCACAAAAATAAAATAAAGTAGTTGGACTTGTGTCAATAGAGAGAAACTGAGAAAGAGATTCATCTGACATGAGTGTAATATGTTTGCAAAGAATTATTGCAGTAAAACATAGCCTGAATATTATAAGAGCAAACGTCACTCCGTATTGTACTAGTAATAGTTATCTAATTTAAACACAGTATTTATATCATAAATAAGGCAAAAATTACGATTCGAAAATACTGTTAGATGTTTGCCTGTGACAATAAGGCTCTTTAAGGTAAATGTAGTTGAACTGCGTTTCCATACACGAAAAGAATACGTTGAAATACGTTATGTAGGATGCGCTCTCAAAATAAAAACTGCGTTGCATTTTTCTGAGATTTTATATGGTTAATGTATGGCAGAATTAGCAGGAAACTGAGTAAATAAGTGAGATAGAATTATCTATACAACACGATATAAAGTGATGTAAAATTAATTTATTACACAAAATAAACCTTGTGGAATGAACAAACATTAGTTTTTTAAAAATATGAATATTTGTAGTTGAAATTTTAGTATCTTGAAATTTTGTAATCAAAAGAAAACTCAAATCACACATTAATCATGAAATGAACACAAAATCACGAAGTGGAATTCGAAAGATATGAAACAGATTTTCCCCTCGCTTCATAGAAAAGGGAAGAATGAGATATAGTAAATGTTTGTTTGTCAATAAAATGTGTGAAAAAATATTTATGAAAGTATGTTTTTATCACGAATCCTTACAGTATAGAAGGAGCTTTGTTTAATTTTAAATGTTTACAGGAAATAAACTCTTTGAAATATATGGTATTGTGATAATTGTACTTTAATTTTGTGTGAAATTAAAAGATTTTATAGTGGTTCTTTCCGAATTAATCAGTGTAAAGTAAAAGTAAAATAAAAATAAAACACATTTATCGCAAAATAGTTAAAAGTAGGACATTATTTCTTTATCACAAATTTGAAGATTGGAACAAAAATCATCAAAAGCGTGAAACATTGATAAAATTACTCCAAGTAAACTGGAATTTTAATCATATTCATAAAATGTAACTTTTCATAACATATTAGGAGTTTTCATTTTTTTTCATAAATTATAATTGAGGCTTAATTGACTTATCATATATTTTTTTTTAGCGTTTCACGTTTTTACGATTTTTGCTTTCACGTCCAGATATTTCTTATTTGAATACTGAATTTCAGAAATTAACGTCGATGGTCGAAAAATATCCATTCGTTTATGCAGCCCTGTATATGATCTATAGATTTGCATATGCTCTGCATAGTGTGCAAAAATTTTGTTCTGTTAGGAAACGCATAACACATTTAAAAATTAAGCTTCAGCAATTCCGGCCAATAAGGGAAAATATATTCGAATTCTTTTGTGCCTTTATATGATCTATAGAATTTATTTACACCAAGTATGCAACAAATTAATTGAATTTAAAATAGCATACCAGATTTGGAAATACACTTCCAGGAGTTATTGCTCATAAACGTTACTGTAATAGAATTATTTTGTGTGTCTCTGTAAGTGAACGATAAATGCTATGCACGCCATATTCTATAAAAATCATCTTATAGTGTGTCTATTTTTAGTATATCAATTTAAATACGTTTGACATAGGCCGCATTATTAAAATAGAACGCAAACTTTTCCCCCTTATACATCATAATATAACACATTCTTTTGAGTACACCTGTAAACAAACTATAAGTGCTATACATTCAATTTTCAATATGTAACATGCCAATGTAAACCTTGATAAAATGCATGAATTACATGACAATCTGACTATATTTACGCAATCTAGAGAATGGACAGAGGCCAGATAGACGGTTAGTTAGACAGAGAAACCAAATTCATAAACACACGAACAAAAATAATGCGTCAAGTATAGATTATGAAGCACTTTCCAACATAGCCAAAAAACTGTAACGAAACTTCACAGTTAAATAAGGTGAAAGAAGATATGTAAGTATACAGTTTAGAAAACATATACCACATTTAAAAACACAGTTTTCGAAATTACCTTCCAGTGTCAAAAAGTAGTCGAATTATTTTGTGCAGCTCTGTATATGATCAATAGATGTTGATATATAGCATGGTAAAATGTAGTTAAGTTAGAATATTTACATTTACCAATTTTCTCCGATCTATGGAAATGCACTCGAAATCCTTTGTACTGCCCTGTATATTATCTTAATACTTTTGTACACACAACATATTAATCTAAAAGACAACTTAAAACTCACTCGCAACAATTACCAACCGCAAACGACAAGATATCTTTTTCTTTACGTAGCCCGGTCTGTGAATTGATTTATATTCCACAAACTTCTGTTAGTATGCTAAATATATTATTGTCCAGCAAGATAATTAAAAACAACTCTTAAACAATTCGCTCCCATAGTCTGTAATACTTACGGATTCCTTTGTGTAGCCCTCTATATGAAAAAACGAGTTTATAAACGCACACGTACTATGAAAAAAAATTAGTTAAACTGAAAAACGCTAACCAAAGTTGAAAAAGCACTTATCACACATAGACACTGTAAATATCGCACATGTACTGTAATCGATATCTTTTGTGTGTCTCTGTAAATAAACGCAATGCACACCACACTTTCAAGAGAACAATTTATAGTGAACCTCAGTAATGCATATAATTTTAATTATGTTTGAAATCGTGAAATATCACTAAATTACACTGCAAACGATTTTTCCCCATAGAACAATGTGTAACTGAATTCTTTTGTATGACCCTGTAAATGAATAATTAATGCTTTGCACCCCATATTCTACAAAAATAATGTTTTAATGCGCTGCATAATTATATATAAATTTCATCATGTTTTAAGCATCATCAAAATGCACTTGAAACGATAATTTCCCATTGACTATAATGTAACGGAATACTTTTGACTGTCCTGTAACAAAACTATAAGTGCTACGCACTTCATTTGAAATAGGGAACATGCTATAGTAAACGACAATAACATACAAAAATTTCAGGTCGATCCGAGAATAAGTACGCGTGTTAAGCACTGACAGACGGCAGACGGCCAGACAAACCGGAAATCATAAATACTTTTCAAATAGGTTGGAAAGTGTTAAAAAGAGATATTTCTGTTAGAAATATTTAAATCATACCTTCAATTTTGTAGCATATATAGCAATAATTAAATCTAAATCATTCTTTTTAATTTATACCTGTTAAAGTATATTATTCGTCAAAATGTAAAGTATATGGGAAAGTATTAAAAAGCACGTATTCTCCGACTGACTCCATTGTAAATTAAAAACTCTGAAAAAAGACATATTTTTGTTTTATGTTGCACATAAAATTAATATCAAGGTATGTTAAGTTAGTTAAACTGTTGTATTGTAAATTATTATACATTCAAGTGGTTGAGATACCTTAAAACGTCATTGTTACTAAATTATATTTACTACATTGAGCGTAAAAAATAAAATAAAATAAAAAATAAAAATAAAAATCTCACAAAAAGGCTTATTTTTGTTTTATTTTCTTTCAATACGCAATAAAATAAGCAATTCTCAAGTGCTATATAAGACGTCGTCACCCACCTTGCTATATAAGACAGAATTTTATCATGCTATCACAAGCAAAAATATGAAACTACATATACAACATATTTTGAGCACCAACATGAGATTCCAAATATATCCAATTTAGATCTTGCTTTCGATAAATGATAACAATGCATCGCATTAACAAAGGAAAGAACAACATATGTAATTGCTACGTGTTTCAGAGAAATTACAGTATGGAGAAACAACTGCCGTGTGTTTAACAGCCTCGTGAGACAAATCATGTCTCTAAGTATACACAATTTGCCACTTTTATTTATATTATTCTATAGTTTCTGTGTTTCACGTATAATCGCAATGATTATTATAGCTATTTTTCTTTGTTTGATTTAAAGTTTGCCAGGAGATTATTAAAAGGTATCTGAGATAAACAAAACCCAAATACTACTTTTTTGATATTTTAGATATTTTTAAAAGTATTTTTACAGTATTTAAAGGAACTTACAAACTTTTTAAATTTTTAATTTAATTATTGTAAGTTAAAATATTTTTTAAATGATGAAAATGAATATGAAAAGTAGGCTTGTAAATTTGGCGACGGTGAAAATGACGTTATGTTTGGATTTCGTTAAAGAAATATGATTGTGTCAAATCGACGCTAATTTTACAGATTTTTGTTTTGTATAATATGAAGGATGAAAGGTTCATTTGATAACTTCATAATTATTTATTTTGATTAAACGTTTTTAATTACTTAAAGGAGAAAGTGTAATTTTTCAATAATTTAGAAATTTGAAGTTAATGGAAGGAGCAGTTTTCTAACTTTAGTTTAAAATAGTACTCGTTTTAAGAGTAAGACCGACGACGTCAGATTCATGTTTTTATTGTAATTATATTTTTACGTTTTTTTTTATAAATTCAATCTAACAGTTCCTTTAAATATTTTCATTTATCGAAATCGACAGGCTCCGACTTGCAGTATTTAAAACAAAAGAAAAGGAAATTGATTCACACTTTAATAACCTAATTTAGCAATTCCTCTAATGTGGAATTGGAAGACATCAAACAGAATTTCCCCATGTTCAATAAACCAAACTATACGGGATGCTTCAAATTGATTGAAAAAACTTCAAGTGATGATAATGCGCACAACAGAGAACAATTTTTGAACAGACAAATAGGGTCGCAATTTACTTCTTGAATAAATCTATACACTCTCAGAAAAAAACTGTAAATTTATGAGCGTTTGCCTTTCAATTTTCACGGGCAACAGCCTTATTTAATGAAAAACGGTCTGATCCACTAAATAAGCGGCCTTATCCCTTAGATACTTAGAAAATTAAGGGCAATCCACATATTCTTACAGTTCTAGCCCATATGTTAGCAAAAATACGTTACGACCCCATACATTGTCCTCCGCTAGGGTGTAACACTTCAATTTACTCGTGTTTTGAAAATCTTAACCCGCCAAAACAGTGATTCTGTGATGATTATCTAATGTGCTACGTGCTACGGAATAGTAAGCAAAGTTTTATTGTGTTTTAAAGTGCATTATATAATGTGCATTATAATGCACATTATATAATAACAGCTTACTCTGTCCCGTAAAATTACGAGCTGCACAAAATGATGGGCATGGATTTTTTTTCTTTTTACGAGGTATGACTGGAATCTCTGCTGCCGGCCTCTGCCCGTAATTTTACTGCAATTTTTTTACAGTGTATAGGATTTCTTACATGAAACCGATTTAAAAATTTTCTTCATATCTTTAATAACAATTAAAATGCTCTAACAAATTTGAAAATAGATTGGTGCTGCTTTGTCGGACAAAAGGGAGAAATGGTAATTGGGAAAGCACTAAACAAAACACTCCATATTTCTAAATAAAAACAATAGTTCATAGGATTTCAATTACTGAAATGCTGTACACTTTCATAAAATTGTATGCTATCATTGAAATTCATACAAAGCTAAGTAAATCTAGCAAAAATTACTTCAAAATATCTTTATTTAAGTTAAAGTTATGAACGATAGTTAAGTTCGGATTGAAGTGACACATTTGTTATATTTCAGTGAAAAGCTTGTTCATGAACCAAGTCTCTATAACAAAATTACTTGTTTGGTGTATTCTACCATCTCTTAAAGTTTGTCTAATACTGTTTGAATCAATCTGTATTTCTCATTATTTTGCTTACGAAATATTGTATTGCCACTACATATTCATATGCTATATTTATCTAATTAAATGCGATTAAAATATAGTTTAGCGTATGTTTTTACAGTTAAGAGACAACATTCAAATTCAAGACAAGTTCAAGAACATTCTATACAGGTAAATATTTTAACAAACCTAATTGCTTATACGTTTCAATCGCCGAAAGAAAGTCGTCGTGTCATTTTTTTTAATGTTTTACAATAATGAAATTAATTAATTGCATCTATTGTACTGTTCTGAAATAGGATTATGGACAATTACACATTAGTTATCATCTTTTCCAATTCTAGAAAAATGAGTTATATAGCTATTTTATATAATAAACAAGATAGAACATAAATTATAACTTAACTTCAAGTATTTCCTAATATGATTGCCCTGTTTGTAGCAGTGCCCAGCTACTCCTTTATGAAGGTACTTTGTATTCGAGTTAGTTTTGGGGATTTTGCGAGCAATGATGTTGTCCTGAATTCTATCATTTGTGCGTGAAATCGAGCCGTATGTCATTTCTTTAAATTTCGAAAAGCGTGTCTGAATCTCCAGAAATCCGATTTTCGCGATTATTTTGTGCAGTGACAGGATAATTAGGTACATGTGGTAATTTATCTGTCATATATATGGCGGTAGGAGTTAGATTCTGTGGATTATAAACATTTAGCCCATAGTGGTAATTTAGTCAAGTGTTTCATCGCTTTCTGCTTTTGAACGTCGAGCTGTGTTTCGCGTGATGAGTAGCCAGTGAGCTATTTTTATGATAAAAGGCTAACAGAATATATCTAGTACTATATAAGGTCATTAAGAAGAATAAGTATATATATTAAAATGGAAATGAAAAATATATTAAAATATGCAGAAAGAAATTAACAAGATCAATCGGAATGCTAAATTTTAAATAATAGCTAAATATCGTACAATAAATTAATAAATTAATTTCTATCTATATATATATATAATTAAAAAAATCGATTTAATATTTTAAGGCTAAAAATCGATACATATTTAAAGACAAAGAAATATGTTTAGTCGCATTTTTTTCCGAAAAATAGGGACGTTTCTAACACAGAATCGTTGTTATCAATTGATTGTTTTTTAATTGTAGATAATGATTGAAATCTTTCTAATTATTGAAAATCGTTCTAAATGTTAAAAAATAGAATACGTTTAAAAAAAAACAATCATTCAAAACTAAGGTCTTTAAATTTCAGAATCACAGCTGCAGAAGGAACCCGAATGACAATAATGTGGTTGATTGCTTCTTTACTGCAGTTAAAGAATAGTTGTTACTTATTATGGTGGTTTGAGCTTGGCTTAAGAAGGTCTTTAAAATGCATTATTCTTTACTTTTTCTCCCATTGTTTAAAGAAATTCATTGAAATGCACTATTTCTTTATACAGAATTGAAATGACCATTGTATTTGTGCATCTGTCGCAAGAAAAATAGAAGATATAGGGAAAGTTGCTGAGAATTTTTTTTAAAGAATTACTAAAAAAAATCATATGCATTTTGAAATAACTATTCAAGAAAAAATTGCAATACATTTAATAATTATTTTAAAAAAATCTTTATAATAATAAATAGATCAAATAAAATACCAAAAAAGTTTTAGTGTGATGAAAATATCTTAATTCTTTTATATTGTGAATAAATTTAATGTATTAATATGTTGCATAGCTATTTGTAAATAATATTTACAAGGAAATATATCTTAGGGCCTATGTATTTAACATAATATTTTTCTGTACAAACCTATATTGTAACATCCTTTATGAATTTGCTTTGAATATTTAAAAACAAACAAACAAACAAAAAAAATAGAGATTTTAATATTTTCTTGTATTTTGTAGATTTATTGCTACGTTATAATTGATTTTTCATTATTAGTTTTTAAAACACTTATTAATAGAAAAAAAAATACATTTTAAATCAATAAAAACTTCCCATCGAAACTAACGTCTGTAAATTGTAAAACTCCAACCAGAGAAGTTATTTGAATCACATCAGTATGGTTGATTGATAATTTAAAGCTTATTGTAAGTATGTTATAAATATACAGGGTCATTCATAATTCCCTCCGGGATTTCGAAACGTTATAGTAAAAAAACGAAGACGAATATGAAAAAAAGAAACATATGAAATTATTCCGAAACTATTCAAGTTTTACTTACATACATTACAGGTGTTCTATGTGTGAACCATTGGTCAAACGGCATACATCCATGCGATAGTCCAGTTCCTGCCATACTCCGTTTCTTTAAATCTGAATCAGTGGTATCAGTTCAACGGGCCTTTCGTAATAAATATCGAAAACAGGGACCAACTGACAAAACAATTCATGTGTGGTACCGGAAATTTAAAGAAACGGAGTATGGCAGGAACTGGACTATCGCATGGATGTATGCCGTGTGACCAAGGGTTCACACATAGAACACCTGTAATGTATGTAAGTAAAACTTGAATAGTTTCGGAATAATTTCATATGTTTCTTTTTTTCATATTCGTCTTCGTTTTTTTACTATAACGTTTCGAAACCCCGGAGGGAATTATGAATGACCCTGTATATTTCGTTTTATCAGAACGAATATTTCGAGAGTCCGAAAAAAATAGTTCCGTATAATCGAGATTGCTGAAATTCAATAAGCTTCTTTCCATTATTACATACTAAGTACATACCAAATTTCAAGTCTCTATCTCAATTTGTTCGGAAGATAGAGCGTTTAGAGACACACAGACACACAGACATGCTGACACACATACATACAGACGGACGGCAACTTTTTTTTTCTAAAAATATGTTTTTCGGTATCTCCAGTGTCTGAAACATGTAAATCCGTCAAAAACGTTTTTTCGATTTTTAAAACAATTGCAAGACTTACCCTATACTACGTATGATGGGTAAGTAAACAGTGACATTTCTACTTGTTGTTGCAAAAACCTGCACGAAATGTAAAATACCAGTTTTTGGCAGCTGGTTTTTTTATTATTCATTAGATAATAGATCAGGACATTATCTCCTTAAATTTCGTCGCGGAACACTGTGGAACTTAAAACTTTCTGATGTTTAAAAACAAAAAAAAATAATATTTTTAAAAAATATTTTAATCAAAAATAATCATGACACTATTAATTGTTATGCGCTTAATATAATTTTTCTAATGCATGCTAATAATTTACACATCGTCATTATGTGAATCCATTTTACAGAATTAAAACTGGATGATATGGAAAAATGTAGCACGTGTTTAGAGGAACCGCTATTTTGCTCTCTTTGTTCACCTCAGATGATTCTTCTCCAAGCGTCACTTTTGAAATGATGCATTTTGTCAGGGAAACGCGAAAACCTTTTTCTAAATACAGTTTCTGACCCTCCAAACATTATTCTAGCCAACTGTATAATCAAAATTCCCGAAATAGTAATTTTATTTTTCGACTTTTGGCCAGCTTTTCGTAATTTTATGCTACTGTGCGCCCTGTTAACTTGCACGAGCATCCGATATATGACCAACTGACAAAACAATTCAAGTGTGGTACCGGAAATTTAAAGAAACGGAGTATGGCAGGAACTGGACTATCGCATGGATGTATGCCGTGTGACCAAGGGTTCACACATAGAACACCTGTAATGTATGTAAGTAAAACTTGAATAGTTTCGGAATAATTTCATATGTTTCTTTTTTTCATATTCGTCTTCGTTTTTTTACTATAACGTTTCGAAACCCCGGAGGGAATTATGAATGACCCTGTATAAGCATAACACCGCCAATTTTAAATGAAGAAACAACAATAACAAAATAAATATATATATGCGTAATCAAATTTTGATTTGAAAATAATGAGTATAAGTTTTCACATTGCGATAATTTAATATACAAAATTATTTTTTGTTAAACGGTTAATTTGTTCGTTAACATTATAGTAAATTTCATTTTTATTGGAACGAATCCAATAAAGCTCCGTTAACAATAATGGTTTCATGTGGTAGCTAAGCAAATATTGCCTCATTTATTTGTTATAAAACATTTTTAATTTCTCGTTACTTAAATTAATTTTCTTACTGTACATACTTTATGTATGTATAATTTTATGAAAAAAAGCTGTTTAAAAATCTATACTACTGAAGTGCGTCATTAGGATGTGCCACATATTTACCACAACCACGGCATTAACATCTCCTTTCACAATCTGGTATACTAGCCATTCAAAGTGCTTATGATATGCAAAATATATTACCACGGAAAATAATATATTTTCCATACAGCTGTGCGAGATGATCGAATTCTCTTGCTTTAAAAAATGTTTAAAATTGTATATTTTACGGACATATAATAGGGAAATATTTTATGGCTTGTTTTTAGAGCATTTGAAATAAATAGAAATAATCTTCAACGTAGGATTTTACATATCTTCGAGAAAAATCTAATATCAGATTATTAATTTAAAAGAGTGATATTTAAAAAACGGTCATGTTGCGTATGTTTGGTTTAGAAGTTTAATAAGTGTCGAAATAGATTTGAAAATAAAATTCAATTTTTCTTTTTGATCTGTAAAAATGACTTTTCTACAAATTCAAATCTTACAGCATTATAGAGATTATAGTATATATAAATTAGTTTATATTTACTGCATTTTTGTGTAGCATTAAAATAAAAAATAGTGCTTTTAATTTAAGTAAAACTAGGGTTTTCCTTCTTCTCCTACCGTTTCACTTCAAGAGGAAACCGTGATTACCTCTGTATTTCTTCACATCCTTCGAGTTTTGGTAGAGCAAGTGCAGGTCGGGAAAATCGGACTTAAGACCCAGGACCTGGGTCCCTTTCGGGTGTCCGGTTTCGAAGCTGTTGTGGGACTCCGTCTCGTCCCCAAGTGTATACGTGGTGGTTTCCTCTGATATTGGGATCCACCGCGTATCGCAACGACGTATGTCGTCACCTCATGGGTTCAATACCAATGATGCGCAGGTGGTGGTGCTCCTACTGGTCGCAGCGAATACGGGAGGCCTTTCCTGGTCGTACCCGATATAAGGACGTGGGTGCGATAGTTGACGTGCTTGACGGGCGGCGCAGCTCAGGTTTTTCCCCTCTTTCCGAAGAATAGGTTTTTAAAATCGTTTTACGATAAAATTTTACATTAATTCATAACTATTAAAAAGAAAGGCCTGGCATGTGGTATAAATTATTTGTTTCTACACAATATAAAGTATCATTTTAATTTTACGAAGCAGAAAAATATTTTTTAAACGTAAGTCGTGAACGAGAAAGTCAATGTACATAACTTAATAGACAACTTACAATACTAACGTTTACAGCACATATAAATGAGTTTATAAGTATTCCGTTTTGCGTAGCATTGTAAAAGAAAAAATAACATTTACATTACGAAAAATTAGCGTTGTCCTTTCCCTATTGCCGTTTTACTCTTGCTATCTCTACCCAAAATATTGGTTTTAAAAATAGTGTTGTGACGAAATTTTACACTGACTGAGAACTATTAAAAAAGAAGGCCTCTCTGTGGTAATTTTTTCCCCTTTCTACAGAATGTAAAATATCATTTTAATTTTACTAATTTAAAAACGAACTTTAAAAAAAAAAGTTGTGAGCGAGAAAGTTAATATACACAACTTCATTTTATTCGTACACAAGATTCACGTATTTAAATCAATTTATTTAAATCAAACTGTTTAAATTATGCGATTTAAATATAAAATACAGAATTTCTAATCTGAATAACTGAAGCCATACTCCTTGGATATACCAAGAAATGTGCACAACATGTATTATCTACATTATTGAAATAATCATTAACATTTGTCACCTGTTTACGTCTTCTGTGGCATTAATATATGTTGATAATCTTATATTGAGCAATCGACTTCAAAATAATGATATATACGAAATATATTATATAATTCATAATCATCGTTAATCATGTGTACTCCCAATACAGATGGAATCTAAGTTCGAATATTCATGCGTTCTGAAAATATTTTAAACGGTAAATTTCACTCTAGTACCTTCGGAAAGTGGAAAGTGTATTATCTCTATCTCTATAAAAGAGTACATGGAATATACAATACGTATATGGAATGTATATGGAATTTTGGGTTCGAGGCTATTTCAAGCTCTTCCCATGAAATAGCCTCGGCAACGCCATCCGTGGCAACGAAGAAGCCAGCCAATGAGAGCAGGTGCAGGATCCAGGATCTAGCGACCAGCGACGACAGTTTATGGCCGTAGCATAGTGTTTATTTTTTAGATTTATTTTAAAGAATTTCGCGGCCGGATTTTTAAATTTTAATTTAGATTTTTTTTTAAAAATTAAAACGTGTATGTGGAATTTTGGGAGTGTGTATGGCACGCCCAGTGTATGCTGTCTAAGGTAGTGGGGCTCCCAACATTAGATTTGTTTAAAAATAAAAAAATGTTCAACACTGATTTCAGGTACATTTAATGTTGTTGGCACGGGCAACGCCGGGCGGTAAGCTAGTTCTTTTATAATAATTTTAAAAAAAATAATGCATACAATTATATAAATTTAAATAAAATAAAATGTACCAATGAGATCAAAATTAGATTTCATTCTATGCACTGTAAGAAATGACAAATGTTTCTTAACATACGAAAATATAATATAACCACGCACGAAATAAATAACATAACCTCTTTCGAGTTACTTATGATTCTGTAAAGATTTTCTTTATTTTTTGAAAACGTGACAACCGTGAAACCGTGATGAGAGTAGACAAACCAATCGATTTTCCAGTTCCAAAGAAGTACTTATAAAAACAAAGTTTATTTTGATGCCCATAATTTTCGGATACATTTTCGAGTAGTTTTTATACTGTATTAATCGGTTTTGAGTTAGTCAGTTAATCGATCAAATATAATTGATGAATCAGTGAATTGATTTGAATTATTCAGTTCAAGTAAAAAAGAATATACCAATTTGATCAAAATTAGATTTCAGACTATGCACTGTAAGAGAAGACAAATGTTTCTTAACCTACAAAAATTTAATATAACCATGTACGAAATAAATAACATAACCTCTTTCGAGTTACTTACGATTCTGTAAAGATTTTCTTTATTTTTTGAAACCCTACAAACTAATAGATTTTCCAGTTTCAAAGAAGAACTTATAAAAACAAAGTTTGTTTTGATGCCCATAATTTTCGGATACATTTTCGAGTAGTTTTTATACTGTATTAATCGGTTTTGAGTTAGTCAGTGAATCGATCAACTAATTGGTGAATCAGTGAATTGATTTGAATTATTCAGTTCAAATAAAAAAGAATATACTAATTTTTGATCAAAATTAGATTTCAGACTATGCACTGTAAAAAAAGACAAATGATTCATAACCTACAAAAATTTAATATAACTATGTACGAAATAAATAACATAACCTCTTTCGAGTTACTTATGATTCTCTAAAGCGTTTCTTCATTTTTTGAAACTCCACAATTCAATACATCTTCTAGTTTTAAAGAAGCACTTTAAAAAATCACAGTTTGTTTTGATGCCCATAATTTACGGATACGTTTTCGAGTAGTTTTTATACTGTATAAATCAGTTTTGAGTTAGTCAGTGAGTCGATCAATTAATTAATGAATCAGTGAATTGATTTGAATTAATCAGTTCAAATGAAAAATAATATACCAATGTGATCAAAATTAGATTTCATACTATGCAATGTAAAAAAAGACAAATGTTTCTTAACCTACGAAAATATAATATAACCACGCACGAAATAAATAACATAACCTCTTTCGAGTTACTGGCGATTCTGAAAGCGATTCTGAAACCCCACAAACCAATAGATTTTCGAGTTTTAAAGAGACACTTATAAAAACAAATTTTGTTTTGATACCCATAATTTTCGGTTAAGTTTTCGAGTAGTTTTTATACTATATTGATCAGTTTTCTCAAACTAGAATGCCGGTTTTTACGGATGTTATCAAATCTTAAGTAAACATTTTCAGCTTAGTAATTGAATTTATGAATGCAAGAGTCGCAAAATAACGTTAATGTTAAAGTTATTGTCAATGCTGTTAATTTAGCATTTATGTCTGTTAAACATACTTGTTGAGCATGAAAATTTTTACTTTAGAATTAATAGCATCCGAAAAACATATATTCCGGGTTGATAAATCTCATTACTATTAGGCTGTATCAAAAGTATTTTGTATTTTCGTTTTTTAAATGTTTTTATACCAAATCCTGTAGTTGGCAATTTATCAACCCCTATATTTGAACTTAAAATGTTATTTAAGAGAATAACAAGTCCCGCTATATTCTATAATAATACAGGCTTTTTTCTTCCATTTTTAGGTTACGTAAAGAGTGATAAAAATATTGTGATTTAATGCATCTTAAGGTACGATTTTGAACTAGGCCTTAAAACCTATAAAGCTGACGTCAAAACTCGTGCATTTGAAGGCCAGGACAAGAGTAGTGTTTGTACAGATTAAAACAAATCAAAAGGTTTTTAGGAAGGGGATCTCAGCCTTCAACAAAAAGTCAGGAGTGACAGGTGAATTTTGACCGGTTTAAGAGAAAAAAGAGGAGAATCTTTTCTTCACAATAAATTTTTATGCTAAAAATTAACAAAACTACACATTTAAACTATTAATAATTGTTGAATCTGTAGCATCAAATTTTTTTGCGAAGAATGGATTAGCCTCTTTTTACTCTTAAACTGGTCAACATTCACCTGTAACTTCTAACTTTGATTTTAAGGATGAGAACCCTTTGCTTAAAACGTAAATTAAAATCATGCCTTAAGATGCATACAATATCAACATTTGTATCACTCTTTACGAAACCTTAAAATGAAACAAAGCAGTCTGTATGATTATAGAATATAGAGGAACATGTATTCTTTTAAATAAAATTTTAATTTCAGCAATAGAGGTGATAAAGTGGGCTTTTGTATAGAAACATTCAAAAAACGAAACTACATTTGATACAGCCTAATATATTGTAAAATGTACGTTTTTGAAATTTGCAAGTAGCAAAGCAATTTTTCTTTTTTAATTATTTCCTAAATCTCTAAAATATATTAGTTTCTGAGGTTTTTAAAGATAAAGAAACGCTTTTTGGAATCGTGTGTAACCCGGAAGAGGTTATACTATACTTTCATTCGGGGTTGTATTATATTTCCCTATATTAAGGAATTTTCTTTTACAGTCTCGACAGTAGCATAAATAGATTCGGATGTATTAATTCAGGCATTATTTTTACTTAAATTAAATTATCTACTTTGATATTCTATTAATAACTATGTTTAAATATTTTTTTTAATTTATATGTGTTAACGTATATCGGCAAACGCAAAACAGCATTTCATAATAATTATAATACCTTATGTTGGACTGATAAATGGAAAAAAGAGAAATAATATATCTTAAGCATTGATCATATTGAATTTATAGTTTTGAATTTATATTTTGAAAATATATTTTTTTCTTAGAATAAAAAATCAACGAAGAAATAATCTAGACATTTCTGTAAAATTCATTTAAATTATTAAAACTTTATGCTGATGCAAAATATTACACAGCTAATGTAAAATTAAAACAAAATTATGCATGTCATAAACAGTGAATCAGTTTTATACACTCAATTATACGTCTTCAGAATTTTAATGTAGTCAAATAGACTTACGTTATTGGAACATCTAAGGAATTTTGAATATAGTAATAGAAATCAAATATTTGTTATTAGAGTTCTCGCACATTGTGAATACATTTATTAACCCTATTTTAAATTTCATAATTGTACACAGTTTGCACACATTTCATGTATTTCTACCAATTTTTGTGAATGCAATGCTTATAAATCTATGTTATTGAAATATGTTATTACCATTTGTCACTTATACGGCATTAATATTTGTTTTGATAATCGTATACACTGCGTAGTCGAATTCGAACTGCTTGAGTGTGATATTTGGATGTGATATGCAAACTATATTGTCTCTATATTATTCACGATGGTTATAACCATCGTGAATTATATGTTCTCACTACGGCTGTGTAGCAGAGAGCATGAGGTCCCGAATATACTTGTTTTATGTTTAAATCAACATATTTCAGAGGGGTTCAGGGAAAAATCTAAAAGTGTTTTGGAAATGTATATTTCATAAAGAAAATAATGTGTAATACGTGTAATATTTGCAACATTCAAGGCAAGAAAAAAAATACTGGAAAAAAAATGGAGAAAAAAAATGTAGTCCGAAATCCTTGCACGAGTCCAAGGTAGTGATAATCTTTTGTAATTGTAATAGACGGATTTAGGCTTGATTATTCATCTTTTCTAAAATTTTAAAATAATGTGTAATACGCGTAATATTTGCAATATTAAAGGCAAAAGTAAAATATCCTGCGTCCTTAATCTATGATTTTTCTTTAGACGTTTAAATCTACATTTAAAAATTTGCAGATATTGGTAAAAAATATTAGATATTGGTAAAAAAATATATTAAATTGGAGTCCGAAATCTTCGCACGAGTCCAATGTAGTAATAATTCATTGTAATTGTAATAGATTGAATTTAGGCTTGATTATAAATCTTTTGTAAAATTTTAATCCACTATATTTTGCGGAATACTTTCAAAAATTAAGAAGAGTATTCTGGTTTTACATTTCACAAAGGAAATATTGTGTAATAAGCATTGAAGATGAAATGGAATATAACAATATGACCAACACATATACGCTGTATACATGTACGCTTATAAAGAGTCGAGAGTTACAACACATTTTTAAATGTTTTATTACATACTTTCATTTTCTTATAGCAATAGTTCTAAAGTGCTGTTCCTGATAAATATCTTTATGAAATAAATATCAATACATAAAACTCACAAGCATTTTTTTCAATTTTTACATCACTTTTTGAGAAGCACTTTATTTAATACTAGCTATCTTAAATTGTAGGGTTTTGATGTAAAGACTTGCTTTTTGAGGTTATTTTCGAGTTACGGATCTGTATATGGTAGTGGCCGAATGAAAAGAAGATATGTTTGGTCCGTTTTTCGTAGCGGCATTCCAAGAAAAAGTATTATTTTGTTTTGACTTCTAAATCTTCGGTTGGTGTTGTCTTAACGAAGAAATGAGTTAATAACTTAGAAGACCGAACATTATTTTTGGGATGGAATATTGTCAATCCTAAATCCTAGATAAGTACTGAGTTAGGGTTTGAATAGCAGAGAAGACTTGCCCGCTGTTCACGGTCTCTGTAATGTGAGGATGTCATGAATGGAGAATGAACCCAGATCTCCAAGTGATGTATGGAGCAACGGTATTCATGTAGGAAAGACCAAGAAAAACTAGTCGTTGGGGGCCACCGTAATACTTACCCATCATGGATATGCATAATGTAAAATATTAAAACAAAAATGTGTAAACTACTTATAAAATGCATAGCAATTCAAATAAAATCGTGGCTTGATGACGTCATAACTTTATAGGCTCGATTACTGAATTGCTTGAAAGAGGTTTTTCCTTATAACTCCAAAACTTATGATCCTATTAACTAGCGGTTTATTGCATCTGATTAAGCGTCAAAATTCCAATTCAAATATATTTTGAAGTGAAATTTGGATGAAATACAGGGTCATGAAAAATCGAAGAGTGTGGGAAATAGGATTACAAATATCTCAGCAACTAATTATCCGATCGACTTCATGCTTTATGCAAAATTTATGTTTTTTTATTGTCTTTTATGTTCATTTCTTAAAATAAACAATTTCGAAAATTTTTATATACCTTTTATCAGAACGAATATTTCGAGAGTCCGAAAAAAATAGATCCGGTTAATCGAGGTTATTGAAATGAAATAGGCTTCTTCCCATTATTACATACTAAGTACATACCAAATTGCAAGTGTCTATCTCAATTTTTTCGAGAGATAGAGCGTTTACAGACACACAGACACACACACAGACACACACACACACAGACACACAGACACACAGACGGACGGCAAATTTTTTTTTTCTAAAAATATGTTTTTTGGAATCTCCAGTGTCTGAAACGTGTAAATCCGTCAAAAAAAATTTTTCGATTTTCAAAACGATTACAAGACTTACCCTGTACTACGTATGATGGGTAAGTAAAAGGTACCCACCCGTGTTGTGCTATAATACTGATGCGCTAGTGAAATATTCCCCCCGTGTTGTGCTATAATACTGATGCGCTAGTGAAATATTCCACCCTTAGAGGAGAATGCAAAGAATTGTGAAATAAAAAACTAAAAAAAAAACTGTGAGGAGCTTATGTATAGGCCAAGAGCTTGCCCGCTGATTTAGTTGTAGAATTCCGCATCTTTTGTAAGTAAACTTTACATAGTTTTTTTTTTATTTACATATCTTCCTGATGAAATAATATGTTTGTTTGTTTTAAAGTCTGAAAGTAAAATGAATATCTCTAGTTAATGTCAATAAGGATTTACATTATGAATAGAAATAGTTTGTAGGTTAATATGTAATGTCTGTATAACTGAACGACCATTAAATGGTGATATGGTGATGATTTTAAAATATGATGTCTAATTTTAAAGTAATCAATGAGTAGTTTCAATTTAATGGATTATCCATTATAATGTGTTATTATGATTATTTTGATAACTTAGTTGCTTTATAAATTTTAAATGTTCAAATAAAGAAAATTTGGTTTATTCTCAAAGATGGTATGTTTTTCTTTGTACAATCTTTAAATAATTAATATTTTATATTCACAGTAAACCTATAAGAGAGGCTTAACCAATATATATATATATATATATATATATATATTTAATTATGAAAACTATAATTTTACTAAATTAAAACTTCTGAATTTCTTAGATTTATATTCACAACTGATTGTTTTAATGAACATTAATTAAGGTTTACTCAGAGTTATTCGATGTAGTTTTGATCTTGTCTCAATGATGGATAAACTAATAAATGATGATACAGTAGTATTAAATTTAATTTCATAATTGATTAATTTAATTCTTAATTCTCCTTTCTTTGGAATATTATTTAAAATAAACAGTAAGTTGTTTATTTTTAAAAAGTAAAAAAAAAAAAAAAAAAAAAAAAAAAAGTAATTAGTAAATTTTGTGGCACTATACGATTTTCGGTTAACCGATCTGATCTTGTTCAAAACCTCCATAATTATTCTAAATTTCTGGTATCTCATCATATTTTTATTTTGTTAAACTTTCTTTCCTCTTTTTGACCTCATATTAGAGGAATTTCAGGCTTCCTTTATTTTTCCAAATTGAATGATGTTTATATTTTGTTAATTTTGTGTATATGGAGATTTAAACTTGATCGGGTTGGAGTGGAGTTGGATGTTCTCTGTGCATTACAGTGTACTATTTGATTTAGAAATCTGTTGCCCCTTACTGCATTTAGTTTTCTTTTAAGTTGAAGTTTTCAAAATTATCATGTTATAGTAACTTATACGGTTTTTTAAGTTTTGACATTTTAATAATTTTGGTTTAAATTGCTCTTCCTTTCATGGCAACAGATTTCAGTGGAGTTAATCAAGGTATACTTGTTTTTTTTTATTGTCAAGTGAGTAGTGAGTTGTAAGTGATTCTTTAAATTTTAAATTAAAGTAAGTTGTTTAAGACAGAACATCCAAAACTCCACAGTATAGAGGGCATTGAGTTCACAGGCTATTCACACTAATTGTATATTATACTATTATTTCAAAGAATTTGAAATAAGCCCATCGAAAAATCTACCCTATATATATAAAATCCTAATGAAACGAATTTGTGAAACGATTTTATGAAACGAATTTATGAAACGATTTTATGAAACGACTGATTAAACGACTGATTATGTTTCAGGGCTATTTTTAATAAAATATTAAACGCTTGATGGTGAAATTAATACCAATTGTCCATAAAAATCCGCGGATGTCAAAACTGGTAATAGAATTTTGAAATTGGAATTAGTTTTCGAGATATTATTTTTTTTTTCTAATTTTAATGATATTTCTGTAATGATGGCAACTAATTACTCAGTTTTTTTTGTGACAAAAAAGGGAAAAAAATTGAAAAGGATCCCGATAGGGATTTTTCATTTCTTTTTATTCGTCATTTTCAAATTGAATTTAAATTTATCTTTTATTTCAATCGATAATGAAGACAAGATTGTGATTAAATTATGTTTTTCAGGAAAATTTGAAAAAAAAATCACATTTCTATCGTCAGGATTCAATCGTCTGTCAGCATTTAATTTAATTTATAAACTGAAAACATTTTGAATAAATTCGTCCAAATGACGTCATTTATGTAAATACGTCATTTATGTTTATACAATTTATTTAATATAAAGAAGCCATTTATCTATTTTTATGTACAAAAAGAGGTAAATTGAACGACAATTATAAATAAATTGTATATATACATATAAATACATGTATAAACAAGCATAAACGTTCGGTGCTTTTCCAGTATATGGGGCCTTGACGAAACAGGGAAAATAGCCTTGGCGGAAAAAGAAATTTGGCAATATACTTTCTGTCAACCTATTCACTTTGTCATTTTGTGTACGGAAGCATTTTTTCAATATTTATACAATTTGTTTAGCGTAAAATGTCATTTATCCTATTTTATATATAATCAGAAGTAATTTGTATAGAAAAAAAAACAATAATAATATGTGTATAATTAAAATACGCATATAAACAAAAAAATCGTCGAATTAGTTTCCATGGCTGTTTATGTCATTTGGCACCAAATCTCACTTTCTGATGCCCGAATTGCGCCAAGCTTTTTTAAAAAAGCGTCAAGACCCCTATAATAGAAAAGCACCAAAAGTTCATTGGGATTGTTTTCATAACTTTAGGCAACGAATCTATCCCTTTTTGAAGCTCGAATTACGCCAAACCTAAAAGCAAAGGATGCTATACTGGAAAAGTACCCGATTTTCTTATTTACAATATTCAAGTGACATAACATGGCGTAAAATTATCGCGGAAAGCAAATTTGTTTAAATATCTCATCAATTGATGCCGAATAAATGCAGGCATGCATGCACAAAATATTTAACTAATTTTGTATGATAAATAATTATTACAAAATTCGTATATACATATTAATTAAAATAAATAATTTACATATTTAAAATAACATGAAAATATGCATGATGGTGCACTAAAATAGAGAGAAAATTAAAACCTGTTACTGAAAATGTCTATAACATAGTACTTTTCAATACCGTGGTTCTTAATGCTATTCACAAGCAGATGGAATTTTTCTCATCCTTAAACATAAAGGAAGAATAGAATACAGATCGTTGTTATAAAAGTCCGAGAGGTAGCCACAATTTAAACCTAACCATTTTATACAAGCTGGTTTTCATGTTGTAATTGATTTTACTTATCAATCCCAAAAACAGTCGTCAGTTGTCGCAACAGCTGTGTATGAGGCCATGATAATAAAAAAAATGCCGTATTAAAACGTTAAAAGCATGGCAACCCAATTACACATTTACCAATGTTTTTAAAACAAAGCACACTGTCATGTTTTTAGAGGCCTTGAAGTCTGAGCGGGGGTTGGCGAGCGTAGCTCGCAGGGGGTAGGCCCCCTAGTAAAGAAATAAACAATATATTAAGAGGGGGTCATCCCCCCGTTACCCCCCCCCCATAGTTTACTAATGAACCACTTAAACTAATCAGGTAAATCTCTAATTACAATGAATATATATACAAAATTTGAAGAAAATCGGATAATTCTGCATGAAAAACCCATTTATATAAATTAAGGCGGGATTAGCCCCCTCCGTTCCCCCCTTTTATACTTAACCAATCAATCCCGAAAACTAATCAGGGAAGCGTCTTAACCCAATGAACCTATAAACAAATTTTGAAGCAAATAGAATAATTCTGCATGAAAAACCCATTTATATAAATTAAGGGGGGATTATCCCCCCGTTCCCCCCCCCCTTTATACTTAACCAATCAATCCCGAAAAACTAATCAGGGAAGCGCCTTAACACAGTGAACCTATAAACAAAATTTGAAGGAAAACGGAATAATTCTGCATGAAAAACCCATTTATATAAAATAAGGGGGGGGGGATTATCCCCCCGTTCCCCCCCTTTATACTTAACCAATCAATCCTGAAAACTAATCAAGGAAGCGCCTTAACACAGTGAACCTATAAACAAAATTTGAAAGAAAACGGAATAATTATGCATGAAAAACCCATTTATATAAAATAAGGGGGGGATTATCCCCCCGTTCCCCCCTTTATACTTAACCAATCAATCCCGAAAACTAATTAGGGAAGCGTCTTAACACAGTGAACCTTTAACCAAAATTTGAAGGAAATGGGATAATTCTGCATGAAAAACCCATTTATATAAATTAAGGTGGGGATTAGCCCCCCCGTTCCCCCCTTTATACTTAACCAATCAATTCCGAAAACTAATCAGGGAAGCGCCTTATCACAGTGAACCTATAAACAAAATTTGAAGGAAAACGGAATAATTCTGCACGAAAAACCCATTTATATAAAATAAGAGGGATTATCCCCCCGTTCCCCCCTTTATACTTAACCAATCAATCCCGAAAACTAATTAGGGAAGCGTCTTAACACAGTGAACCTTTAACCAAAATTTGAAGGAAATGGGATAATTCTGTATGAAAAACCCATTTATATAAATTAAGGGGGGATTAGCCCCCCCCCCCCGTTCACCCCTTTATACTTAACCAATCAATCCTGAAAAACTAATCAGGGAAGCGCCTTAACACAGTGAACCTATAAACAAAATTTGAAGGAAAACGGATTTTCCTATGAAGAGTTTTCGCATTACGTACATACATACATATATACAGAACCGGCTGGCAAGCTCTCAGGGCTTGTCAGCCAGTTTGATAGCTAAAAAATCGCAATTTTAGAACGTTTTTTGCTCCTGCACCCCCTGGAGTTAGTGGCACCGACATAAAATATAGCCTATGTTGGAGCAGAGGTTGTCACCATCAATTTGCCACCATCACTTTTGAAATCGGTTCGGTAGTTCCAGAGATTACCCCTTACAAACAAACAAACAAACAATCTTTACTCCTTTATAATATTAGTATAGATATACATAAACAAGACATAAACAGTAATGTAGTACGAAATATATAAGATATGTGTACACAACTAAACTATATAATAATGCACATTTAGCTTCGCATACATCTACAAATTTCACACCAAATACCATCTAAAATGCATTGTTGCAGTAAACGTTCTTCCAGCTTTATTTTTTCGTTTCACGAAGAGAGATTCGTCGATTTTCACGATTTTCTTGGCCTTCCTTTTTCCATTGTTTGCAGTTTCATTTTCGCGATTTTTTTATAATATTTGGCACAAAATTTCACTTTTAATAATTTCTTTCAAGCCCCTAGAACAAAGAAATACCGTATTGTATCATATAAAAGGTGATAAAAAGTGGTTAAGTAGATATGGTTTTAATTATCGGGAGTGAAATGTTTTGCTTAATTAATACATTTATCCTTCTTTTAATGTTACGCGAATGATATCACGGATAACAGTTAACATTTCAAAATGTATGAGATAAGTTTAATTGGCAGATGTAGAAAGTGGATATAAAAATGATAAAATCTCTTTGTATTTAAGTAATCAGCACTAAGTTATGGATAATAGGCCTTTTTAGGTGCGTTCGTAATTATATAAATACGTAGCACCTATAGTCGTCGTTTGGTCCGTCCGTCTGTCCGTCCGTCTGTCTGTCTGTCCGTCCGTCTGTCTGTCTGTCCGCATATAACAACGCAAAAACTACCCAACCAAATGGTTTGCAATTTGAAATATATTATCTTTGCATAAATTTGTCGAGACATTTCAAATTTTATCAAAATCGAATCAAAACTTTAGGAGATATTAATAAAAATATTTATTAAGAAATTTGATTTTTTTTTTAAATCGGTGCTTTTTTGTTATATGAGCTTCTGATGGATGTTAAATCGTCAAGCGACCGAGATACTTATTTTATGACAGAAATTAATCTGCAGACGATATAATTCATTTCACAGAATTAAAAATCATCAAGATCTGAATATTTATATAACTAGCTGATACATATATATCTGAATATTTATATAACTAGTTAAGATATTTGTATGAAGAGTGTCATAAAATATATACTTAACTAGCTGTTTAACCCGTTCTACGCACGGGATATCATGAATTTAATTCTAAAACGTGCGTACGAACGCACCTCGTTTGTAACGTTTGACGTACAATTTCCAACTTGTTATTAATTATAAAGTATTTTCAATATCTGCTAAATGCTATGGAAAATAATTTTTTGTAATTAATAATTGTTACATTTGTAAAAAAGTCCTTCCGGCCTGTACCGGGAGGAAAAGGTAGCTTTCCTATATCTTCGTTTTAAAATTTTAGCTAATGTTACTCGAAACAGCAAGCTATAATGCAAAGAACCCAATTACAGAACATTCGTTAATACTGAATTTGAATAAGAAATTTGCCAAATTATTGAGCAATAGCCAAATTGGCTTCATTTATAATTACTTATTTTGGTCGCCAAATTTGGCGATATTTCGCCAAATGTCACAAATTTTGATAATTTTGTCGCCAATTTTGCCGCCAATGTCGCCAATTTTGGCGCTAACGGATATGAATATTTAGTTTTATGCGTATGATTGGGAAAAATATTACAACAATGAAAGAAAATAATTTGCGAGTAATCGCGTTAATGTGCTGTTTTGTTTCAAAATGTCAGCCACCCTAGAATTTCAAACTGCTCTATCTCAGCCATTTTTTAAGATAGAGGTAAACCAAAAAATGCTCTGGAATCCTTGTATCAAGGCCTAACAAGTAATTAAAAAATAAATTTGATTTTTTTTATTTTTTTGTATATTTATTTTAGTTTTAAATTTTTAAATGGCCGCCATCTTGAAACAAAATGGCGGACCAAGCTGGCCAACGAACTCGGTCGAGACATTGGTGACCTTAATACACACAATTAGTTTCATCAAAATCGATTTATAGATATGAGCTTTATCGTATGACATATGTCAGATATATATATATATTATATTATATATATATATATATATATGGATATATATATGTAATAATAAAAAATTTTCGCCATTTTTCTTTAGTTAAATTATTCCAAATTCTTCAATTCTTTTTTCCCTCTCTTTTTAAAATATCTCTTAAATCTATTTTGTATTTTATTCCATAACTTAATCAAAATATTCTTTTATTTATCATTCTAAAAATCTTAATCTGTTAAAAGCTACACGTATTTATTAAAACCTTATTCTCTTAAATTGCAACACTGCCTCTAAACGCACCTGCCTAATTTCTTCTTTTGAGACATTTAATTTTTATTCTTTGGAACTTTTGTAATACCATTTTTATTTCTATTTAATTCATTCGGCATCCCATGATTCCAAGCGGTTTTCGCGCCCAAAGGCCTTTTTACCTTTTTAATTTGCCGCTTCTGTTAAAGAGTTTTAATCATACGTCAGAGACACGTCTTCGTGGCCTCATTTTTTCATCCATTAGCGAGAAAGCTCCGCCTTCTTTATCCCCCTAGCGACCTCCGAACATGGATGCGAGTGGACCAGCTTGTTCGCGCGTTTTGTACCTTTGGGCCAAATTTTGAAGTATTTATACGGTTACACTGGCTTCGGAGGCAGAATTTACACGAATTAGTGGTTGTCATCTAATTGCCGTCACTGGGGAGTCTACACTAATGCATCGGTAGTATGTTCTTCAAGCTCTGCTAATTCTTCAAGATCTTCAAATGTGTTCAGTTTTTAATGAAGCGAAAGTTGGTGGAGTTGCTTTCATCTCTGTGATCACAATAAAGCCACTGCTCATCTATTAAGTTATTAAGTCTTCTTTTTAATGTTTTTGGGAAATTTCTTCTGGATTTCACTGCCTCTGCTCAATTTTTACGACTGCAAATACACTACGATTTCCGATGTGATATACTTCGAGATTTGTCTTCATGGTGAGCGACTCGAAGTGATGCCCTGTCCGGGTGTCATGACTACATTTCAACGATCTAGACTGCGGCTACCTCGATATGATTATCAGGTAATTTTAGTGGTTTCGGACTGAGATGTTCCGATTGTCTGGTGGAAAGAACGTTCAAGTCGACAGCAATAGCGATCGTCTATAATGTGCCAATTTTCGACAGGAATGTATCATATATATATATATAAATCAACATTTGAACGGAGGGTGGTTTTGGGGTCTGGGGGTCATGATCGGTAAAAATATATCGAAATTTTCCGGAACTGCTTTCCTCCGAACGGCTGCAATAGGTATCTTTATACTTTTTTGTATTGAAAGCTACCTTATATAATCGAATTTATTGGCAATTTATTTCTTGCATATTGAAAATGTATTGAAATATCGCATTATCTGTTGTATAGCAGTGTACACCTTTCAGGTATTTGAATCAATTTATGCGGTGCAAGTTGTTTACAGATCTGTACTATCGAAATGCATCATTAACATTTGTCAGCTGTTCATGCTTTCCACAGCATTGTGACAATTTGGTATGCTACTAGTATTATAGGCATCAAAGCGCTGAGATAAGCAAAATACATTATCTCCTTTATAAACATCATTAATAATGTAGTTTCACAAGTACTGTAAAAGATAGAATATTGTCTAGAATGTTCATGCTTTGTGAAAATATTTAAACCAGGATATTTCATAGAATAATTTCAAAAATTTGGAAGTGTATTATAGTTTTATATTTCAGAAAGAAATATCTATGTAATAAACATTACGTTTGGAAGCAATAGGCAATGGCTAATTCCTAAACTGTTAGTGAAAGATATGTAGTTTCACACAATATAAGAACACACATTTTATCAGACAATTAAATACACTAAACCAACATGAGTGAAAAATTGACCTGGGCCAGAACTCGAGCCTGGGATCTTCAGCGTACCGTGCTGACGCTCTGCCACTAAGCTACCCAGATCGACATCCTACCCAGGCAATTTCTCACTTTATTCATGTTGGGAACAGTCATCGGCCAACAGTTTGCAGCTTCAGATGACATAATACGATGAATAACGATTCATCGGTCTGTAATTAATTAGACATATATTTTAAAGCATAAACACTACGTCTCATTACTTTATTTTTACACAATATAAGAACACACATTTCATCAGACAATTAAATACACTAAACTAACATGAGTAAAATATTGACCTGGGCCAGGACTCGAACCTGGGATCTTCAGCGTACCGGTTCGAGTCCTGGCCAAGATCAATTTTTCCCTCATGTTGGTTTAGTGTATTTAATTGTCTGATAAAATGTGTGTTCTTATATTGCGTAAAAATAAAGTAAACAGACGTAGTGTTTATGCTTTAAAATGTATGTATATGTAGTTCCAATTGCTATAATATTTTAAATGGGGTAAAGAAGCATTATGAAAGCGATATGAGGCAATTGAAACATTTCTTTAACAAATTACGAAATTTAAATGTTTATACGCTCTTCCGATCCTATAAATTATATTTAGTAAAAATATCCTATTGCACTAACAAGTAAGGCAAAAAACTCCCACTGTTCTACAACAAAAACTTATCGAGTAATAACTATTTAAAGTTGAGGCATATTTTTTGCGTCGAAATAGGAGTCATTCACAAAATTATTAGAAAATCTTATTTAAAATTTCGTTCTAGATTTCTTGCACATTCTATACTTGTTTAATCACAACATTTCTTGCTGTATAGTTTATGTATTTGAATTGTTTTATTTATGTTGTGCAAGCTATTTGGAAATATATATAATCGAAACATGCCAGTAACTTTTGTCAGAACAGGTACATATGGATGTTGGGCAATAATAAAACAGGTATATTGATGTGTCTTATGCCACATCAATATATATCTTCAGAATTCAGTATATTGCGCAATCGCACATAAATTTGTTATCACCTTTATAAACACACTTCATAATATCAACTATCCAATTAGAAATTGATTTTGGCGTTAATACTTTGTTAAAACATTTTTTTATGGATTCTTGAGATAATAGTTGCTAAAAATATTTGCTAGATAACAATATTTAAAAAAAAAAAATAATTTCCTGCATTAGACTGATAAACAACAACATGCAAAACAATGAAACAACATGTAAAAACTTTGAGTATAATACATTTATAATTTCTCTTAAATGCTAAATACTATAATAAACTTTAATAAAAAAATGTCATTCAATCATGAAACAAATTTAAAATATTTTCCGAAGTTCGTTGTAATAAGCTCTTAGCAATAATTTTATTAATGAAATATTTTTATTAATAATGTAATTTTCCAGTTTGACTCATTTTATTAGATATCTTTAACCGTTTAACGTAATTTAATTTAATATATTAGTATGCTTTTCAAGAACAGGCAGTTGAGAAGAAAAGTAAATGTTTCTTAATTGATTTTCTTTACCTTCTATAAATCAATTTCCAATTAAATTTTCACCAGGACAGAAACTGCTCGTAAATTTAATAACCCTGACAAAGAATGTAAATTAATTTTCACTTTGCTAAGCAACGCACAACCAACAGAGTGAAAAATGTGTCCAGACCGTGGAGTCGAACCCAGATACCCTGGTATAGAGGGTATCTCGGTCTGGACACATTTTTCACTCTGTTGGTTGTGCGTTGTTTAGCAAAGTGAAAATTATTTCACATCCTTTTTCAGTGTTACTCTATATTTATTTGATCACCACATTTCTTGCTGTACTGCATACACAATTTATGTATTTGAATTCATTTATGTGGTGCAAGCTGTTTACGAATCTATATTATGGGAACACATGTTTAACATTTGTCATATCTTGATGCCTTCCTCCTCATCTATATCAATTTTGACAATTTAGTATATTGCGCAATTGATTTCAATGTGGTGAGACACACAAAATGTATTATCACCTTTATAAGCACAGATAATTATATATTCTCACAACAGCAATAAATGATTGGAATAGGGCCATAATATTGAGATGTAAAAATGTTAAAAGTAGCATAAAATACTTTTGAGTATTTGGAAGTGTATAAGTGCTTTATTATTGCATTTCACAAAGAAAGTATTGCGTAACAAGCAGTACAACTTGCAAATTTAAGTGAAAAATAATTTGAAAATATAATCGTAATTCTTGAAACCATTGAGACTAGAATGATCTTATTGATTTATTGCAATGTATATTTTATTTTCTTTAAAACAAACATATATATATTTAAAACGAAAAGCACATTCTGTTTAATTTTACACACAAATATCGTCTTTTTGCGCATGCTCCAACGCTTTTTGAAAGTTTCTCCCCTCAGAAATGGGAAACCTGATGAATTAGTCCTCACCTGTTTAGCCTAGTGGGATTGAAAAGTGTTGATTGAAAAAATATGGAGTCATCATTGCATTGAAAGCATAGACCTTCTATTTATTTATTTATTTATTTTTTTTTGCTCTGAGATTGAAAGCTAAAACACTTTTACTACTAAATATCCATATTTTTTCGCAAAATTTTAAAGTGAGTTTGGATACAGTTAAATATTTATAACAGATTGAAATGTCAGAGAGTTTGGAAGATGAGAACAATTTTTTATTGCAATTTTAAAAGAGCTGACGCGAAAACAAACCAACAAACAAAAAATCGAAAAGAAAACATTTCTTTTACAACTAGATAAAAATATGTTTTCACGAAATTTTTACACGGGCTGTAAAACCGTTTTATTTATCACCAATAAAGATTTTAAAGAGTGCGGACAGAAACAACTTTTTATTTTAAAACTATGAAACGACTCTACGCAAAAAAACAAGAAAATGAGTGCTTCTATCACTAAACATCAATATTTTTTCGCGAATTTTTCATTTTAAAATTAAATTTCTTACAAAATCCGGTTAAAGATATAAAATAATAAAAACTTCAGGTTTCTTTTTAAATTTATTATCACGGGCCCGGGCAACGCCGGGCCAGGGTCAGCTAGTTTGGTACTTAAAATTATGTTAAAAATTAATTTTCCCATTATAATTTTTTAAAAATGAATTGTACCGTTAAAAATCTGTTAAAATAATTTCTAATAAACTGAGAGCATAATTAGGGATGTATAATTGTTAACATTTATAGTCAAATAACAGTTCTCTTTATGATAATTCGCTGTGTTATGGCTAATAAGCGAAAAGAGGTAGAAAAATATGCTTTAATCATTAATAACTTAAAATTTGTGTAAAATTCTAAATAAAATAATTATTTTCAATAATATATGTCGCACAAGAGAACATTAAACTTTAAAATTTTCGGCTATTCAACATTACATATTATTATTTTAAACATGTATCATATAAAAATATATATTAATGATGCAATTTTTCAGTTTGACTTATTCAGTTATACACCTTAAACTGTTCAACGAATTTTAATTAAATAATATTAGTAAACTTTTCAAGACTAATCTGTCGAGAAGAAAAAATTTTTCTTACTAGATATCTCGCACATTTTACACTTATTTATTCGCCTCATTTCTTGCTGTATAGTATAGACCTGTCATATAAATAATTTTCAAAATACAAAAATTGCCATTTAAAATTACTTAAAGGTGTTTTATTAAAATATATACATTATACAACTAAAATATCAAAACCAAGTACTTTCAGCATTTGACGTGTTCATCATCTGTGTTAAAATCGCTAACAATATAACCGCAAGAGTTGTTTTAATACAGTTTTAATGCTAAAATCAATTTTAATAGCATTTGAACACGATTGTTTTATTTTAACGAAAACAATATGTATGTTGTAATATCTAAATATAATTATTCTACTCTTAATAGTTTCAAGAATAAATTTTATCATTTTTAAATTACTTTTCAACGAACTTTGCGAAATCTAGTGCTTGATAAATAATATTTGCTTTGTGAAATGTAATCATACTACACTTAGACATTATACACTTTCTATTGTTTGAAAGTATTCCGTTAACTATGTGGATTTAAACAGTTTTACAAAGTAGTAAGAATGTAACAGTTTTCATTATATATTTCAGAGTTAGTGTGAGTATATTATTAACTATGTTTATAAAGGAGATGATATATTTTGTATATCTCAGCACACTGAAGTCGATTACGCAGTATACTGAATTGTCAAAATATATATTGATGATACGGAAGGCATAAACAGTTGAGAAATGTTAATGATGTGTTTTAATATTATCGGTTTGTAAACAGTTTGCGTCACATAAATTAATTTAAATATAAACTAGTCGTTGGGGGCCACCCTAATGCATATCCATGATATGCATAATATAAAATATGAAAATAAAACATGTAAAAACTATTTATAAACAGCATTGCAATTCGAATAAAATCGTGGCTTGATGAAGTCATAAACTTTGAAGGCTCTATTACTAAATTACGTAACAAAAATATCCTTATAACTCCAAAATTGATAATTATATTAACTAATGGTTTGCTGCGTCGAATTAAATGTCTCATTTCCAATTAAAATATATCTTTTAATTGCAATTTGAATGAAATACAGGGTCATGAAAAATCGAAGAGTGTGGCAAATAGGATTACAAATATCTTGGCAACTAATTATTCGATCAACTTCTTTCTTTATGAAAAATTTATGTTTTTTTAGTGTCTTTTATATTCACACCTTAAAATGAACAATTTCGAAAATTTTTATGTACCTTTAATCAAAACGAATATTTCGAGAGTCCGTAAAAAATAGTTCCGGATAATCGAGGTTACTGAAATTCAATAAGCTTCTTCCCATTATTACATACTGAGTACATACCAAATTTCAAGTCTCTATCTCAATTTGTTCGGGAGATAGAACGTTTACAGACACAGAGACAGACGGACGGCAAACTTTTTTTTTTCTAAAAATATGTATTTCGTAATCTCCAGCATCTGAAACGTGTAAATCCGTCATTTTTTTGCGATTTTAAAACGATTGCAAGACTTACCGTATGCTACGTATGACGGGTAATTAAAAATGTTTAAACTAAGTGAAAATTGTATAAACTATATCAAGTTTCTTGAATACTTAATTCACTTTATTGTGACAAGTCATATAAACTATTTAGTAAAAACAATTTTATTCATATATATTTGATGGGCTGTTCCAAAATTCAAACTGAAAATGGGAGGAAGGTTGAATTCTGGAACAGCCTATCAAGTATAAATGAATGAACTCGACAACTGGTTTTTAAAGTTTTTAACCCAGATGATGAGCACATCAAATTCTAGAAAGTACTTGGTTTTGTTATTTTAGTTGTACAATGTATGCATTTTAATAAAACGCCATTAAGTAATTTTAAATGGAACTTTTTGTTTTTATGAAATAATTTGTATAACATTTTACAATAAGGTGAATTAAGGATTTAAGAAACTTCACATAGTTTAAAACATTTTAGCTTAGTAAACACATTTTTTTATATTTCAATTAATTTATGTGACGCAAGCTGTTTACAAATGTATAATAATTAAACACATCATTAACATTTGTCAACTGTTCTTGCCTTCCGTAGCATCAATATCTATTTTGACAATTCAGCATACTGCGTAATCGACTTCTATGTGCTGAAATATACAAAATATATCTCCTTTATAAGCATAGTTAATATATATTTTCACTAAGTGTAAAACATGTAATGCAATCTGTTACATTCACACTACGTTTTTAAAATGTCTAAACCTTCATAGTTAGCGGAATATTTTTAAACAATATAAATTGCATACTGTATAATTGTATTATGATCACATTTCACAACGCAAAAATTATTTATCATGCACTACAAATTGAGATGAAAAGTAATTTAAAAATATGATAAAATTTCTTCTTGAAACCATTAAGAGTAGAATGATCATATTTAGATATTACAATGTACATATTGTTTTCATTAAAAGAAAACAATTTTGTTGACTTGCTGTTAAAAAATAATTTTAACTGTAGATTCCTGTTAAAATAATTTTTAATGAACGGATAAAATAATTATAGATGAAATAGATAGCAAATCGATAGATAACAAAATTTCATACGAATGATAATTCGCTGTGTTATAGAATAAACATGCATCAATATTTAATCATCATGCATTTATAACTTATTTTAATACTAAATAATTTTATTCCGCAGCATCAATATATGTTTTAACAATGGCATAAACTGTACAAAAACTTCAAAGTGTTGAGATTCGCAAAATACATTATCTTCTTTATAAACATTGTTAATATGCTCACTATAGTTGCAGGTGATAGAATGCAAACTAGAATATTCATGCTTTGTAACATTGTTTAAAATCGCATACATCATGGAATACTTATAAAAGTATAGAAGTGTATCATGGTTTCATATTTCACATTAATCATATTATATAAAAGTCATTTAATTTTGTAAATTTAAATGATAAAATGCATATATAACAATATGATCAAACGTCATTTTGAAACGTCCGAGAATAATAAAATCATGTTTAAAAGATTTAATATAAGTATTATCTTTGTTAAAATAATAATTTTTCAAATAAATTGATATTGACAATAAAATGAATGCTGTTTTAATGCTGTTTAATGTTACATTCACACTACGTTTTTAAAATGTCTAAACCTTCATAGTTAGCGGAATATTTTTAAACAATATAAATTGCATACTGTATAATTGTATTATGATCACATTTCACAACGCAAAAATTATTTATCATGCACTACAAATTGAGATGAAAAGTAATTTAAAAATATGATAAAATTTCTTCTTGAAACCATTAAGAGTAGAATGATCATATTTAGATATTACAATGTACATATTGTTTTCATTAAAAGAAAACAATTTTGTTGACTTGCTGTTAAAAAATAATTTTAACTGTAGATTCCTGTTAAAATAATTTTTAATCAACGGATAAAATAATTATAGATGAAATAGATAGCAAATCGATAGATAACAAAATTTCATACGAATGATAATTCGCTGTGTTATAGAATAAACATGCATCAATATTTAATCATCATGCATTTATAACTTATTTTAATACTAAATAATTTTATTCCGCAGCATCAATATATGTTTTAACAATGGCATAAACTGTACAAAAACTTCAAAGTGTTGAGATTCGCAAAATACATTATCTTCTTTATAAACATTGTTAATATGCTCACTATAGTTGCAGGTGATAGAATGCAAACTAGAATATTCATGCTTTGTAACATTGTTTAAAATCGCATACATCATGGAATACTTATAAAAGTATAGAAGTGTATCATGGTTTATATTTCACATTAATCATATTATATAAAAGTCATTTAATTTTGTAAATTTAAATGATAAAATGCATATATAACAATATGATCAAACGTCATTTTGAAACGTCCGAGAATAATAAAATCATGTTTAAAAGATTTAATATAAGTATTATCTTTGTTAAAATAATAATTTTTCAAATAAATTGATATTGACAATAAAATGAATGCTGTTTTAATGAAACTGTTTATAAATTCATAATAATATAAAGCGTCATTAACATTTGCCAGCTCTTCATACCTCCAGTAGCATCATTATTTGTTTTGACAATGCTATAATCTGCATAATGAAATTCAAAGTGCTGAGATACGTAAAACATATTATCGCCTTTATAACCATCGTTAGATATACAGGATGGTTATAATATAAGTATGCCTATTTGGAACTGTTTGTATTTCGAAGGAATAACCCGAATGAAACCAAAGTCGGTACACTTACTATTCGAGAAGGGGGAAGAAGAATGGAAAAATAAAAAATAATAATTGCAACAATTACCGACAGATGGCGCTACTGAGTATGAAATGTAATGTGTTATACAATAACAAAGAATTAAGGCGTCAAACTGGATGGCACACCTAATTTATTGGGATTTGTCACAGTGGATGTGGTTACGCTTTCCCATGGCGGTGCCGATCGTGTTCAGGTTTTACATCCTGGAGGACACAATCCAGGCACTGCCCGACGTGCTCAACTGCTGAATGTAACGTATCAGGAGTGATGTTTCGCACATGTTGTGATATGCTGTAAAGTCATTGAGGTTTGCGACACTACCACGGTACACAATATTACACATTACATGTCACACTCAAAAGCGCCATCTATGGACGATTATTGCATTTTTTTATTATTCCATTCTTCTTCCCCCTTCTCGAATAGTAAGTGTACCGACTTTGGTTTCATTCCAGTCATTCCTTCAAGCTACAGACAGATCCAAATAGGGATACTTACATTATAACCACCCGGTATATACCCATGACATTTGTAAAAATTTGAATACAGAATATAATATTCATACTTTGTCACAAAGTTTAAACAAGCATATTTCATTTATTTACTATGGAAAATATGGAAGAGTACGATGATTTTGTATTCCACAAAGGAAAAATTTCGTAAAAGTCTCTTGACAAATTTATATAAAAATCATTATAAAACTATGATCAATCTTCAGTTTGAAAATGATGAGAGCAATTTTTATTCGTGTATATATATATGTATATGTTACGGTGAAATACTGAAATCTGGAGAATGTCGACTTTCACCGGTGAATGTCAACAAACACATAGTCGCTTGGTGTATGTCCGAAATATTTGCTAAATACCCTTATTTCTGACTTACACCGGTAAATGTCGACATTCACCATGCACTAATGGTGAATGTTGAACATGTCCGAGATTTATATTTTTTTTCTCTGTAATTCAGTCGCGATAAATTTTTCGCCTCTCTTTCTGAGAGGAATGACTAAGAATTTAAAACACACGGTACATTCAATATGAGAAAGGAAAATAATAGAAGTTAAAAACTTACTTAATTATACAGAACATTCAAAATCAGAAAGGAAAATAATAGAAGTTAAAAACTTATTTAATTATACTCTAAATCAGAAAATAAAATAATAGTAATAAAAAATTTACTAAATTATGTGATTCAAATCTTATTTATTGCAACAACTTAAACTATTACTAGATGGTACCCGTCAAAACTTGACGGAAAAAATTACAATAGCAATATTAGTAAAATAAGCTTCTTTATTACATAAGTAGGGGTGCTTATGAAACAATCTTTCAAATATTTTATGTAAAAAAATTTCCCCCAGTGAATTACGTTATTATTTCCGATGCAAACTCCAAACAAACAATCCGTAAACAAAATGGAAATCAGTTTGACATTACCACCCTATTCCCCACGGCAAGAAAGAAAATTTCCTGAACCTATGAAGTATCATACAAATAGCATATCCCTACGTTCATCTCATATTCAGTCAATAAAAGAACATATTAAATAAGGCACACATCCCCCCCCTGTGATAATGCAACCGAATGAGCTCCTATGTGCACGTGCATTGCTTCTCCCCAAACGCACCGTCGAAATTCGACGTTAAAAAAAGTTTTAAAATGTTTTGATCAAAATTTTTAAAATGTCTTCTTTAATCATTGTTCGTTTTAAATCCATATCTTCTGAAACGCATCTATTGTTTTAAGCTAATCAATTTTTATGTAAAGATGAAGAATTTTTTTTACAATAATAAATCAATCTACAGAAAAAGAAGATTTTTAATGTTTTCAAGTGTAATTTATTTGTATGGTTTCTTCATTCCTTTACATAATCAGGATGATTATTCCTTTTCCATAATTAAGAGAAATAATGTAAATAAATAAATATCCAAGATTATTTTTGATTCTGTTTTCATTAATATATTGTAAATTTTATTGTTAAAAGTTACTGATAAATGATACTTTAGTAAATGGGGCTTTTCTTAATTATTATTATTATTATTATTATTATTTTGAGATTTAATGGCAACATTCTTCCGTTTGTTTATTGGGCGCTACAGTTTGGCGAATTATTTGAGGTACTTTTCGGTTACCAGGGCGCCAATGAAGTATATATTATATATATATATATATATATATATATATATATATATATATATATATATATATATATATATATATATATATATATATATATATATATGTGTGTGTATATATAGTATATACATACATAGATATACAAATATATATAATGTATATAGTTTTGTTTTTCTAGTATTGAATTTATGTGGTTTATAGATTTTGGTTGGCTTTTGTGATAATGATTCTGCAAGTCATTTTCCATCGGAGTTTGTTATTATGTGTATATATATACTTTATTGGCGCCGGCTAACCGAAAAGTACCTAATTTGCATATAGTTTTTTCTTTCTTAATCGGACGACGGGATAATGCACGGAATTTCGACGGGATAATGAATATTTTTTATGGTACCAGAATATTTTTCTGTATTTTATAGTTATATTAAGAAATACATATTTTTATGATTTGCTGAATCACTTAGTTGTTTACTTTTTCATGCATTATGTTATTGAAGGTTATTAGTTCTCTTATTCGTTTAAATATACCCTACTTATATAAAAAATAGCGTGTGTTCTCTGTGCTGTTTCGCATAAACGTTGTAAAATTCAGGTTATTAGATTTTATCCAAATTTGCTGTCATAACAGCTGACGAAGCAGCCATTTTCGGCGATTTTTTTGTTACCTGTAAAATGTTTGTTTTTGGTATAGCCCGAACTAAGAAAAAATTTAGTAATTTTCCATTATACGGACACCATTGTCGCCAAGCATATATTTACATGTATGGCATGGTGTCGGTATAACGGAAAAGAACCAAAATTTGCGATCGGTCAAATAATTGAATTTCGTTAAACATTAAATTTTCTGGTACTTTTCTATTATCCGGTCGACCACTTTTCATAACAAAAAATTATCGCCAAACTGTAGAATTAAACGCCAAAAATACAGTCCGATTTACTTGATGTTAGAAGCATTATACGTGTTTGTTACGTCATCAAGTGGTTTTTAATTCGAGATTTGCGTCTATTTTTCATTATATTTTACTGATTTATTAGTTATTTCATTAATTAAAATAACAATTGTGTCCTTAAATTCATGTATTTTATTTATTTATTTATTTTGATATTCCAATGGGAACGTTCTCCCGTTTATTTGGCGTTACAGTTTGGCGATAGTTTTTTGTTATGAAAAGTGGTCGACGGGATAATAGAGAAGTACCAATTTTCTTATTTTTAATCTGAGAAAGAAACTGAGAATAATCATGGATTTAATTAATTTTGCAATATGCGGTGCAACCAAAATAATTTTGATTAAATCAGTACAGATATCGCAGACGCACCTGGGTTATTTTTTGGCACCTAAATGACGATTTTTGCTTTGTATGGCAACCTGGTGTTTTATAATAAATTTGAATATGTGTGTGTAAATAAATAAAATAAAATAGGTACTTTTATGTCAGCTGGGCGTCAAGGATAACTCTCCAAATCTTGTTTCAATTGGAATCATTTAAATTGCAACATTTTACGTGAGATTTGTTATTCATATTGATATGTTTACGTTTAGATATTTTATTATGATTATATTCTAGCTAATTAAGTTTTTTTTTAAAGATTTTATACTACAATGTTAAAATATTACCTAGTTGATATTAGTTAATGTCAAAAGATTGGCGAACCACAGGGTTCAGAGAAAAAACTCTTTGCCCTCAAAAGTGGGAGTTGTCAACTTTATGACGTCATAAGCAGAAGTAAATGTTTAATTGAAAATTACAGCTAATTAATAAAATTTTCGAACAAACGAATGCACGATAACAAATCTGTGTCCTAATATCTTTCATTTAAAAAAAGAATGGTGTAATTTGATGCAGTAGTTTGTTCTAACGGATTGTCGAAAGAAATCGCTTAGCGTTTTAAATATATAGATGACACTTTGAATTGCACAAGAGGCCCTTGCTTTTACAACTGCATTTATTTGTGGAACACTTCCTTTTGCAATGACAGCGTGTATAGCCTTGCCCACTGCTTATCGAATTAGCTGCAGCTGCTTCTCTCAGCGAAATTTCTTTACAATAAATCTCATCTATGGAAAGCAACTTTTCTTTACAAATTACGAACTGATTACGTGTGTAAAACTACTTGAGGGTACTATTTTCATTTGCAAGTTTATAGAAGTCAGAGTCTTCTATTCCAACAACAACCGCTAACACATTTCGGTTATCTGTATGACCACAGTCGACATCAGGGACTTGTATTCGTACAGTATCACCAATTTGAGCAGGAGGAAATTGTTTTTGTGAGGTTCGTAACATTTTTGTTGCTTGCAGTAGAAGATTCTCTTTCGCGGCCACTCTTTTTATAGAAATTAACTCGTGTTTTTCAGTCAGAACTTGATGTGAAGACGTGGTAGATTGCAAGTCCTCTTTAATATTCTTCTTTGGAATATGGTTTTTGGTATGACCACCGCTCAAATTTTTTTCAAAAGTATTACTAGTTTCTTCAAGTTGTTCTTCGATTTCAAAAGTATTGGCAATATCTTCAAGTTGTTCTTCGGTTTCGATATTTGCGATTTTTCGCTAGGCAAAAAAGACGATGCTATGCCTTTTTTCGCTTTAATGCCAAGCATGGCTTCATAAGGACTTTGGCGTATTCCTTCGTGCTATGTAGTGTTCTTGGCAAATTAAACAAAGGGTAAACCTTCTGACAATTTATTTGTATCGTAATCGTTCATCCATACAGTTAGTATATTCTGTCTATCCTGATTGGCCCTTTCAACTGAGCCTTGTGTTTGACTGTGACGAGGCATTCCATGAACCATCTAACATCTTTCCACATAGCGCATATTTCGGATATGACTTGATTACTGAATTCTCTACCATTATCTGATTGCAATATTGCTGGAGCACCAAATGTTACAAATATTGGAAGAACGTGATACGCTACTTCTTCCGCCCTCTTAGTTTTCAAAGGTCGTAAATGGACAAACTTAGTTAAATGATCTTGATGCACCATTATGAACTTATATTCACCATCTCTGTTTGACTGCAGATCTATCAGATCAACTTGACATCTTGAATTTAACTCAGAACTGATCATTGGTTTCACAGCAATACCTTTCTTAGGTGCACTGTGTTTCATTTGACATTGTTTGCATAAATTTAAGTACAACATTACAACTTCATATGTAATATTTTTGTATTTATTTTGCAACTCTTTAAGCATACGTGTTCTTCCTCCGTGGCCTATTCTGGTGTGAGTTTCATATAGTATACTGAACAATTCCTCATTGGTAACATAATACTGTATATTCGTTTCTCCTGGTTTTAATGGTACTATTAACTTCTCTTCATCATTAATTTTTAAAACGTCAAAACGTTTTAATCGTCTGTAATCCAAAGGTGTGTTGCACTTAGTTTTAGCAGAAACCACTTCAGAAAGTATTTTAGAGTACTTTTCTTGAGAATAATAAAAACAATTGTCTTCTCGTTTACCCGCAATTAATGCATTTAACTTTTCAAGAAAAAGATCACGATTCACTGCAATATCCATTCTGTATAAATTAGGGTATCGGAAAAAAAATAAGAAAACGTTGCTCTCACCACCAAACCTTGCATAAGACTGACAAAGCTGACTGACTCCACCAGAACAGAGGATTTGGCGGGAAACAACCAGTCGCCTCTTTGTCGGCTCAGGGCCTTCTCGATGATCGCGCTGCGTGCGCAAGTCAGTAACACTTCTCTCCGGGCCTGAATGTACGGATCGTGACGTCACACCTTCACGCTAGCTACCGCAAGGGAGAAAGAGATTCAAGCTCCTCTCTTTTCGACCTCCACCAGAGCATATCTGTGATTGTCGACATACACCGGTGAGGGTCCGAATGTACAAGAATGTAACGAAATATTCGATCCGTCACCGACGTATTTGGTGTTTGTTGACATTCACCGATGAAAGTCGACATTCTCCAATTTCGGTCTTTCACGGTAACATATATATATATATTTCTTTTTTTTGCTAAAATTACAATTTTTTTATTACAATGCAGTTAAAAATAACTTTCGTGTTAGAATCTTTGTTGTTCAATAAAAAAAAAATAATAACAATTAAAAAAAATTAATGTAAGAAATCTGTTAAAATATTTTTTTTAGATATTAGATATGGATGTATAGTTCATAACGTTAATCGGCAGATAACACTGTTATATATCCTAAAAGTGACAATTCAACTGCGTTTATCTTATAAAAGAAAGGAATAAACAGGCATTTGTTATTAATTATAATATATTTACAATTTCTCTTAATCGATGAAAAAGTTAATATCCTTTAATAAAATAAGTTACACATGCAAGAAATGAAAATTCCCACTTTTCTGCTATTTAAGACAATGCACTCTTTAAAATAATTTCGTTAATCAAAATAAATTATACAATGTACATAAACTGCCATTGTCTACTTGGCTTCTTATAGCGAAAGAACTGTCCATGCCACGAAATCTTACATGTTTTTGTTTACTTTTAGTGTATTTGTATCATGATGTTAATTTAAATTTATATACAGTCAGTACCACAAGAGCGTTTCATCTGTTTCTCTGAAAAAAAAACCCACACACACAACGGGTTAAAATTAAATTTGCATATAGTAGTACATTCATTAAACTTAACTGATTTTACTTAATCCCCCTTTGATGTCGTGTATAGCTTGACAGCGTTGAAGCATACTTTCGAAGGGATATTTAGCTAATTCCGAAAGAAGACACCCCCAAACTTCCTGTATTCTGTGACTAAGATGTTAAAAATTGTACACATTGTGTTCCCTAACCGCACGTTTTGAATTGAATTGGCGTCAGGCGACTGGGAGGGCCAAACCATCGTTGTGTCATCAATTCACGACTTTGGTGTTTCGGGTCTTTGTCTTCTTGAATAACCCGCGAACTGTTATCTGAGTCAAAACATCTCTGTACAGACTTCCGGAAACACTTTTTTACATATTTTAATCCTTTTTTAGCATTAAATTGCTCGTAAACAAGTGTAAAATGCCAAAACTGTTTGAAAATAACCATCCCCATAGGCGGACAGGTTTGTCACTTTATACTGAAAAAAGCGATTACTTTGGTTGGACCGCGCATGCTTTCACACTTGTTTCGTGTCGGTATACCGTTTTATCCACTTCCTGACGAATTTATTTAACTTTTACATGTAGCGGTCTGCAGCATCATCAAATAATTTTATGCCATTTGGATGTGTGAAAAAAAAGCCTCAAAACGACTCGCATATTTAGCACTCATGTTGAATATGTTACTTACTTTAAATACACCAAATTAAGTCGAACTGAATATATAACATCAAAACATTCTTGCTGGATGTTCAACGAATAAGGGAAACAAAAAACTACATCTGTGGGTCATCTATTAATGAAATTATAACCAGAACGCTCTTGTGGAACTGACTGTATACATATGAAATTTCAACTATTACACACATAATGATTTGCAATAATGAAAAATATCATTTCAAACCCATGCCTTTTATAGAATATTTCGCATTGATATTGTTACACATTTTTAACTTCTAAAATTATATAAATTATGTTGGTAATGTTTCCAAGCATATTCGCAAAAGAATAGAATTAAAATTTTCTTATTATATTTGTCTTAGAAATATGTCTAATCACAACAGCCATTTCTTCGTAGCACAGGAAGTTTATACATTGGAATTAATTTTTGTATATATATTATTGAAATTGTTATTCTATGTTATTAAAATATATCACGGACGTTTGTCAAATCTTTATGAGTTCCTCGGTACCGATATCTGTTTCTATAATCCATTATACTGCGCTATCGACTTCAACGTGGGGAGATATGCAAAATATATTATAACGTTTATGACGATCGTGAATAATATATTCACGCTACAGCAGTAAGAAGCAGAATGCAGGCTCGTATATTTATGCTTTATGGAAATGTATAATCCGGTATATTTCATTATAGCACAGTATGGAAAGTATGAATAAGGTTTTACATTTAAAAAGGATTACGCACATAATATGGAAAAACAGCCTGATAAATAATATAAAAGTATGATTAAAATTTTGCTTGGAAATGATTCTATTATAAACATATTTGAATGTTTCCAAAAACATATTTATTTCGATAAATTAAAATGTTATCGTTAAAACTCTAATATATTTTACTAGATGGAATCGGTATTTAACTATATGTAGGCATTAAGGTTAATCTGAAATAATAAACTCTTTTGCACAGTAATGATATATAACCATATAAAAGTGACGAAAGAAAGAAAATAAAAGCATGCAATAGCTAATATTATGATACGTTAGTCATTGATTACATGTCTTAATAACATATTAGAAAATATATTTGTAAACTTGTGAAAATAAAATTATCTATACTAAAAATATATAAGCAATATGCATTAACAAAATGTTTCAATAAACTGTATGTAAAAAACTTAAAAGATCATTTATAGTTATAGAAAACTGTTACAAACCTTATTAAATATTTATTTAAAAACGAAACGTGTTCTTTCAGTTATTTTTGAGCTTTCGTAAGTGTTTTTTGTTAAAAAATGTAAATGAAAAATAACTGACAAGCACAACCAATTTCATCAATTTAATAATAATATATCAATTTAATCATCATGTTTCTTTTTAAATTTCAGTATACATTATTATTGTCTGAGTGAACACGAAGACTCATGCACAGCGCAGTATTACTTTGCCCCATATATAGCTACGATGGATATTAAAACCTTTCGTCAAGCATAACTCAAAAAATATTTAACGGATTTCGTTCCAATTTTTACAGCAGGTACCTATAAAGGTGATAACGACGCCTATTTATTACCAAGAATAAATGTCAAACCGTTTGGAAATTATATTAAAAAATAAATAAAAAAGCACAATTAAAGTATATACGTCACGAAAATTTAGTGCATACGTCATTTTCACCGGCGGAGATTTTCGTAAATAATAGGATTTCAAAAGTTCATGAAGCAACACGGAGCAAAAAAATATACACGCACAGTGAAATACAATATCAGTACAATAAAGTATATTTCCATTTAATAAAAATGAAAATTAATTTGGAATTTTTTCTGTTTAAACGAAAAAAACCCGCAATAACTTAGTATTAGAGATTTGGCGCAAATGTCACCATTAGTCTAGCTTTTTTATTTCGCGTGTGTAAATCAGAAACATTTCTTTGATATTTAAATAAAAGGTTTTTTGTGGCATTATTTCTTCCTATTTTCTTTTCCTTTTTAGTATTTTAAATGGAATTAGTGAAAGGCATGTATTTTAAATTAAAGGAGTAAAATACATGTATTTTTAATGTATGTATTTCAAGTAAAATGAGTAAAAGGTTTATAATTAAATGAAATTAATGAAATACTTAGATGTTATGATAACAACATTTGAACATTTATCAACTGCGCCAAGTTAACATGAAAGTACCAATACATATGTGAAATGAAAACAAGGCACAGATGTCCTATACACATCACTTTGGCGCGATTTTTCCCCCCTGCCAATTTGGCGAAAACCGATTTTTGAATATTAGTTACAAATTAGCGTGCAATAATAGCACGTGAATTTTTATTTATATATAAAAATAAAATAACGTAATAAATGAAATAGCTTCTATTATTTTAAAAAAGGAAATAAAAATAAATAAATAATAGTTTGATATAAATAAATATTGATATACATATAAAAATAATCTGTAGAATTAAAATAAAAAATAAAAGTAAATAAACATAACAAACAGTTTTCGCCAAATTGGCGAGGAAAAAAATCGAGCCAACGTGGTGAGTATATGACATCTGTGCCAGGATTTTTACCCTTTTATCTGTGCTTTCGGAAATATAAAAAAAAATAAAAAAATACTTATATCAGGCGTATAATGTTTTGCATTTTAATATGGACCACTTCTCCATTTTAAGATTTTAAATGCTATTTATATCAGATATTTCCTGAGATTCCCACAAGTAATTTTCGGTAATTTTTTAGTTCGCTTATTAATTGTTTACAATTTGCCCCCTGACAATAACAATTATTTATCACAAAAATGTCTCTTAGTTTTGTTAAATATGTTTGTTATGTATTTTCAATACTTGTTAAAATATCAAAAATGGCAATAAAATTTTACTTTAGCATCGTACTTATTTTTTTAAGATGGCGCAAAAACATGGTTAAAATAAACGTATATTTGTAAATATTTGAAAACCATGTTTTTCCACTGTCTAGAAAAATTTGGTAAGATGCTAAAACTGCCTATTAGCACCATTTTTAATTTTTTCCTCAATGGCGCCAACCAGCACATGATACGGAACTTTTCCTCATACAGATACACAAACAAGGTTGGTCTCAAACAAGAGTAATGCTAGCAACAATAATTTTTTAACTCTATAAGAGTTACAAACAATAATGACATTAAATTATCCGAATAGCTTTTGGCCCGATTACGGATGTTTCTCCTAGAAAAAAAAAACTGTAGTAGAAGTCTTTTACATTTGTTTCGAATGAAACACTGTCACGAAAGTATTAATTAATAATACAAACAACATTAATATTAACATGGGGGCAAAAGTTTGAATTTAAGTGTAAATATTTGGAACCTCTCTCCCCCCCCCCAAAAAAAAGGGTTACAGAAATTAATTTAAAATGGCGTAAAGCCACGCTTTCTGACATAAGCAATTGGCTGCGAACCCGATTACGAAACTTTCACTTAATTTAATAACATGTATCTAATAGCCCTGAGGGTACTTTCCCGTCCCAGTTATACGGAGCTTGGGGCTTTTTTAAAAAGCTTGACGCAGTTCGGGTTTAAGAAGTTGAGATTTACTGCCAAATGACATAAACTACTATGAAAATAAACCTGATGAATTATTATGCTGTTTTATGTATCTATTTAAAAAGTTGCATCTGATTACTCTTATTAGATAAATTACTCTTGTTTGCATTTAATAACAGATGAACGGCTTCTGTATACTAAATTGTTTAAATAATGGGAAGTGGTGGCGAGAGGTAGAGAGACGTGTAAACAAACGGGTAGACAGACAGGTAGAGAGACGGATAGTGACATAGATAAGCTAACGGGTTGCGAAACGAATAGACAGACGGGTAACGAGACAGGTAAACAAGAGGGTTGACAGAGGGGTAGCGAGATGGGTAGGGAGACGGTTAGCGAGTCGAGTAGTGAGACCGGTAGACAGGATGTACAGGGAAAGGTTGCGAGACTGGTAGCGTGTTGGATAGAGAGACGAGTGTAGAGAGATGAGTACAGAGACGAGTTGACAGACGGGTAGAGAGAGGGGTATATAGACAGACAGACGTGTCGAGAGACGTGTAGTGAAACGGGAAGCGAGGCAATTAGAGAGACGGATAGACAGATGGGTAGAGAGACGGTTAAAGAGTAGGGTAGAAAGACATACGGATAGTGAGATGGGTATACAGACAAGTAGAGAGACAGTAGACAGATGGGTACGGAGAAAGACACGGTATAGAGATACGGCTAGACATCCGGGTAGTTAGACGGGTAGACAGATGGTTAGAGAAACAGATAGGCGGGTAGCGAGACCAGTAAAGAAATATACATACATGTAGGGAGATGTGTAGAGAGATGTGTAGAGAGAGAGTCAATCGGGTAGAGAGATTGGTAGAAGAACGGATAGGGAAAAAACAGATTGTAGATAGAGACAGACAGGCAGGCAGAAGAAAAGTCTGGGGTTTGATGTAGTAAAGGCGCAGGGGGGAGAGCCTCCTAGAAAATAATCAAGGAGTATTATCTTTGAAATATTTTTTTTTTCAATTTCGCCGATATGGAGATTTAATGTAAAATTTATATTTACAGAAGTCATCAAAAGATTTTTTATGTACTTTAGTAGGAATTTAGGCTACAATTTGGTAAACAGGTTTGTAGCAAAGCATGTTATCAATGTGGTTTGAAGTGTACGAGTTTCTATAAATAGTTATTCAAATAAACAAGAAGGAATATTTTTTAATTCAAATGTAAATATTTGCTACAAAGAAAATGTTGCATCAATGAAATTAAATTTGCGTTAAACTACGTTTGCTAAAATACGCTCTTTGCTGCAAATCCGATTACGAAAGTTTAAAAAGCTTGGCGTTTTAAAAGATCCGGCTTTTTTTCTTTTCTTTCCTTTTTTTTTAAAGTTTTGAGCAATACCCGCTTAAGAAAATGAGATGCTTTGCCAAATATTATAAAAAAATATATATATATGAAAACATAACAGTATATATGAATTTATATATGATATTTTGTAATTCTATCATTTAATTTGCTCTTTTTCATATATTATATCTTCTTTATATCGTAATTGTTAACCCCATGTTCTCAGAAATATCACTCAGACTAATCCCTTTGAGGGAAGTCCTAGTTAACATTTATTCCAACACGATTCCAAGTGTTAAAATATCTTTGACAAAAGGAATAGGGTACTTCATATTCAACATATTTAAACATCAACATGGGATTACATAAGTACCTATATTTTCTATCTTTTCTTTTATTTGTGATAATAGTGTACTGCATTCACAGAGGAATCATAAACATGTGTAATTACTCCGTGTAATACTACAGAGTAATAACGTCATTATGCGACAACTCATATATATTGGCAATGTCAATTCCTTCTATAATACACTCTTGAGACAAATCCTGCCTCTTACATAGAGACAAATTTTTCTTTTTATTGTTACTTAACTCTGTGTTTCTTATTTAATCACTTATGACTGTTTTTTTATTGGTTAATTTTTCTCACGAAATTGTTATAGTTAATTAATCATAGCGTCCCATACCGTATTTTTAACTTATCTCTTCTTCTTTTTTTCAACCAAAATATAATGTCAAATGTAATTTTTTTATCCATTGCTTATAATATATAACTTTAATTCTAACTAATATATCATATAATGTCTTATATGCAAAAAAATATATATATTAAAAAAATATTATAAAATTTACTTTCATGTTATTAAAAGCATCGTGCATACATGAATTTTTCTACACATTTTTGATTTTTTTAAAAAATGTAAAAATGTTTTTTTCAGAAAATGCAAATGACGACAGGCTAAAAATAACTGACAGGCACAACCAAATGCATCAATTTAATAATCATATATCAATTTAATCAACATGTTTCTTTTTAAATTTCAATATACATTATTATTAACATTTATTCCAATACGATTCCAAGTGTTATAATATCTTTGACAAAAGTAATATGGAACTTCATATGCAACACATTTAAACGTGAACATGGGATTACACAAGTACTTATATTTCCTATCTTTTCTTTTATTTGGGATAATAAAGCACTGCATTCGAAGAGGAATCATAAACATGTGTAATTATTCCGTGTTTAAGAGTAATAATGTCGTTATGCGACAACTCCTATATATTGGCAATGTCAATTCCTCCTATAATACACTCTTGAGACAAATCCTGCCTCTTACATAGATACAACATTGTCTTTTTTATTTTTACTTAATTCTGTGTTTCTTATTTAATCACTTATGACTGTTTTTCTCATTGGTTAATTTTTCTCACGAAATTGTTAGGCCCTATAAGAGAGAGTTAATTAATCATAGCGTCTGATACAGTATTTTTAACTTATCTCTTCTTCTTTTTTTCAATCAAAATATAATGTCAAAAGTATTTTTTTTATTCATTGCTTATAAAATATAATTTTATTAATATATGTAATATCATATCATATAATGTATTATATAAAAAAAACATAAAATTATTTTAAAAAACCCTATTTTATATTACATGTTTATGTTTTTAAAAGCATTGTGCATACATGCATTTTTCTGTACATTTAATTTTTTTTATCAAGAACATAAAGTTTTTAGTGAGAATTTACTGTAAGTGGGCACTTCTCGAGTATTTACTCCCCTGTTTTAATAAACAACAGTTGTTTAATATTTATATTAATTCATCTTCAAATTCCACAGTTATTTCTTAACCATATTATCTCTTGTTTATGTAGATATCTATACCAATTGTTTAAAGTTTTCAAGTACATGCCGAATTATGTGTATTTTCTTTTAACTCTTCTGTATATATAAATAAAAACTCGCTTCTTATAGTGGATAATAGTAGATAATCAAATGTTTGCGAGTCTCCAGTAATGTAAATGTTTACAGTTATGTAAAATATTTTGACCTATTCTTTTTGTTTACATGGGAGATTTAAGTGCTAAAATTTATTTTTATACATTATAACTTCTCAAGAAAAAGTCTGAAAATATATCTCACAGATGTATAGCTAATGGTGTTTTATTACACTATCTATTTGACAGAAGTAAACTTTGGAACTTTGAAATGTCCGTAAACGCATCCGTTAACAGACAGCCAAACTCTAATTATTTTTTTTTAATATTTTTCTGAAAGAATTTTGTAAACTACACGGTGTTTCAAAAAGTATGATCCGATTCAGCTTTTAATCAGTTTTGATCGAGAAATGTATAGATAGAAAGAAGGGTTGGATTGACCGTACAGAACCTGACGATTCAAAACCTGACATCATCAGTGACCTCCAAAATTGCCGGACATCTCAGTGTGCGATTTCTTCTCGTGTGTTTTTATAAAAGATTACGTTTATTCGCCTCCAATTCCAGCTGCACTAACTGAATAAAAATACACATAACAGCAGCCGTGAAAGCAGCGGATGCAGACATGCTCGCAAAAGTTTACGGCGAATTTGACAACTGTATACACTGAGAAAAATGACACTTTCAGATCTTTGTAAATCGATGTTTTCGTTTTGTTATGAAACTTTTTGTTTCAAATATGACTACCCAATGCTTTCGATTCTGAAATACCAGAAATACTCAAAATATTGAAACATGGACAAACCAGAAAAAAAAACTTGCAATCCTATTAAGCGCAGGTCACACATACTATACCTTCATAGACGATATCATATATTTCCTTATAAGCAAGTTTTTTTTTGAGGAAAACGGTCGGAAACACAGTGTGATAGTGTAACACCCGTAAATTCATCAATGATGAACTTATCACCATTTATTTCTCCTACGACAGATATCAACTTGCATTTTACCAATCAGACCATTTAAGAAACAATTGTTCTCAGCACTTGGACTTTACATAACATTTTAATACATTTAGAAGTTATTACTCGCCAAATGTTTGGCGTGTTGCTTACATTAACGGATTTCATTCAGTTTTCAAAATAACGCTCAACGTAATCCAATAAGCCGCTTCTCGAAAGCGAATTACAATAGCATGTTATATCAGATCATATTATAGTACACGTGATTGAGTCTTTTTTCAGTCATAAATGCAGAATGTCTGACAACTAGTCGAACGCTATTCTCGTTCATAATTCTTGTTCTTTTTAGAAAATACGTTAACAAGAATGGCTGAAATGGGTATGATCAGTGTTCAAAAATCCCTGATCTAGTCATTACGTAATTCGGAATGTAGCTCACTTTAAATAAGGTATCATTGATCTAATTGCAATGCACGTTCCTTAATATCATCAATATCCACAAAACACAAAGTTATTCTGCTGAATATTTTGATAACTTTTCATCATTTTAATGTTATTAATTGAACTCAATGATCTACATGGAGTGTGGTATGCTGTATTTTAGACTATAAGTGGATTGCGATTCTGGTTTCGTATACAAAAATATTTTTTGCAGTGCGCTGTACAATTTCTTAAACATTGTACATGATCCTTCCGGATACTCTGTATATTTAAGGGGTTTTGAAAAATTGTTACCCCACTTCGAAGTACTATTTTCCTCTGTTTCAATTACACAAGAAACTATTCGGATGTGTCAATCCCAAAACTTTCTTCTATCTCACACAGGTTTCGCATACACTAAAAAGAATCAGCACCCATTTATACCAAGGTCTAACTGAAACTCGTGTTTTGTTAAATTCCGTGCAATATTTCTTGAGACAATGACTATCGCTAAATTCGTGTAAATCCTGCAAAATACTGCATACCAGCGGCACGTTCTGTGCGATTTTTACCAAAAACTAATCAGCACCAATTTATATCAGAGACTAACTGAAAATAAAGTTTTATTAAATTCCGAGCATTAGTTCTTGAGATAGAGCTATTGCGGAAATCGTGAAAAATCCTGCTTAGCAGCGCCACCTGCTGGGCGATTTTTACCAAAAACTAATCAGCACCAATTTATATCAGGGACAAACTGAATCTAAAGTTTTATTAAATTCCGAGCATTAGTTCTTGAGATAGAGCTATTGCGGAAATCGCGAAAAATGCTGCATGGCAGCGCCACCTGCCGGGCGATTTTTACAAAAAACTAATCAGCACCAATTTATATCAGGGACTAACAGAATATGAAGTTTTATTAAATTCCGAGCATTAGTTCTTGAGATAGAGCACCCACAAAATTTGTGTCACATACATACAGACAGACAGACAGACTCACAGTCTCACAGACAGAGATTTTCTAAAAACAGTCAAATCGTGTTCAGGACCTTCTAAAACGTATAAATCTGTAAACGTATAAAACTGGAAGTCGAAAATTTTCATGAATCCAAAACTTTCTTCTTGTAAAGATAGAAGAAAGTAAAAATATCTACATTAATATTCAAACATCTTACAATCTCACATTAGTTTAAAAATCCTATTGCTTACATTATATGTAGATATAAAAAAACTTTTAGTTATATATGTTGATATCAGTTTTTATATAGATATGAATTTTCTATTTAATTGTCTTTCCGTAAAAAAAAAAAAAAAAAAAAAAAAAATACTTTATCGTTTAATGAAAATTGATTGCCGAAAAGATACGCCATAATCATATACGATACTTAAAAGACATATACGTTAAATTAGCTATCGTATATTTTAGCGGATTCGGCGATCCACAGATAAGGTAAAATGAAAACAGACAAAAGTTTGTGGATTTAGCATATATTTCATAAGACACTCAGTTGGCAAAATTATAACTCATATGATTATTTTACCAATCTAGATGATTGTGCAGAATGTATCCAAAGCATATTGCAGTTTCTTTACCAGATTTTTACTATGCCTTCAGATAACATACTTTTGTCAAAAGGTTTTTTCCAAAAGGTTATATGATAAAAATTGTGTCTGCCGGATTTCTCTAGAACAACTTAGTTAGCAGAACGTTGGCAGCTTAAGCCAATGTCATGTATTCGAATTCCGGCATGGACACGTTTTCACTCAGTTGGAAAAATTACAACTCATATGATTTTTTTTACCAATCTAGATGATTGTGCAGAAATTATAAAGTGTATTTATGTATCCAAAGCTTATTGCAGTTTCTTTACCAGGTTTTTATTATGCCTTCAGATAACATACTTTTGTCTGAATACATACTAATCTGACTAAATTATGTCCGCCGGATTTCTTTAGAACAGATTAGTTAGCAGAACGTTAGCAGCTTAAGCCAATGTCATGGATTCGAATTCCGGCATGGACACGTTTTCACTCAGTTGGAAAAATTACAACTCATATGATTTTTTTACCAATCTAGATGATTGTGCAGAAATTATAAAGTGTATTTATGTATCCAAAGCTTATTGCAGTTTCTTTACCAGGTTTTTATTATGCCTTCAGATAACATACTTTTGTCTGAATACATACTAATCTGACTAAATTATGTCCGCCGGATTTCTTTAGAACAGATTAGTTAGCAGAACGTTAGCAGCTTAAGCCAATGTCATGGATTCGAATTCCGGCATGGACACGTTTTCACTCAGTTGGAAAAATTACAACTCATATGATTTTTTTACCAATCTAGATGATTGTGCAGAAATTATAAAGTGTATTTATGTATCCAAAGCTTATTGCAGTTTCTTTACCAGGTTTTTATTATGCCTTCAGATAACATACTTTTGTCTGAATACATACTAATCTGACTAAATTATGTCCGCCGGATTTCTTTAGAACAGATTAGTTAGCAGAACGTTAGCAGCTTAAGCCAATGTCATGGATTCGAATTCCGGCATGGACACGTTTTCACTCAGTTGGAAAAATTACAACTCATATGATTTTTTTACCAATCTAGATGATTGTGCAGAAATTATAAAGTGTATTTATGTATCCAAAGCTTATTGCAGTTTCTTTACCAGGTTTTTATTATGCCTTCAGATAACATACTTTTGTCTGAATACATACTAATCTGACTAAATTATGTCCGCCGGATTTCTTTAGAACAGATTAGTTAGCAGAACGTTAGCAGCTTAAGCCAATGTCATGGATTCGAATTCCGGCATGGACACGTTTTCACTCAGTTGGAAAAATTACAACTCATATGATTTTTTTACCAATCTAGATGATTGTGCAGAAATTATAAAGTGTATTTATGTATCCAAAGCTTATTGCAGTTTCTTTACCAGGTTTTTATTATGCCTTCAGATAACATACTTTTGTCTGAATACATACTAATCTGACTAAATTATGTCCGCCGGATTTCTTTAGAACAGATTAGTTAGCAGAACGTTAGCAGCTTAAGCCAATGTCATGGATTCGAATTCGTCATGGACACATTTTCACTCTGTTTGAAAAATCACATCTCATATGATTTCTTTACTTATCAGTATGTTGTTAAAATAATAAAGTGTCAGAGTAGTATAAAATGTATGTTAGAGTTTCTTTACCTGAAATTTATTCTGTTTCTTCGTAAGTGAGAGATAAGTGTTTTCGTCATATGATCTTACGGTATTCAAAATTTTCTGTTTTATTTTCTTTGTTTTTATGCAGATATTTTAAATTATTTATTTTTATGAAGTTAGTTTCTTATTCAATTTCGCGTAACCAGGGAAAAGGGATATTATTTCACAGCAGATTCGAGCAGGTCAGGGTCCAGGAAACGCGAGAAATAATAGTTTCTGAAAATAATTTATAATGTGTATGTAATGTGCAGTTATATTTACTGAGTGTGAAAATTATATTCTTTTGGAAGATATATTTATAATTTTTATTTTGTTTACATTTTTGGTATGTGATTTAAATGCTATACTTTCTAAAATTTTATATGTTGAAAAGAAAAAGTAATTTATTTAATTTTTAAAATAGTTTCGTGATATGAAATGTACGGCTTATTTCCGTTTTTTATTAACCCTCTGAACGTCTGGGTGCTTTCCTGTATTTTCGTAAAAATATTTGTAAAATTTAAAATAATTTAATTTTTCACCCGTTTGTTTTCAAATTACACTTCATACCTCTTTATTTTACATATATCTTAAAATACAATTTTATTAAAAATGTTTTTGTCTAGAGTCGATTTAAGTTGTTTTTGGGAAACGGAAAAATACGGGCAAAATGCTAAAGCTTTGCGAATGTGAAATATAATTCCTTTTAAATTATTAGTAGGTAAATGGAGATATTTACAGTAAATTTTTATTTTTACATAAAATGAAGAATTAATAAACCTAACTATATATACAGATTTTACTGTTGCACGTATTAAACATTCATAATCTCATACTGATATAAAGTAAATATTGAGTTCTGTTATGAAAGTAATTTGACAACTATTTAATCAAAAAAAATTTTTAACATAATTCTATATATCTCGTGTTTACACGTTATTAATTAAGACGAAAAAGCAGTATGGTTTACGTGAAAAACTGTGCACTAAATATAATATCTGCAGGGAGAAAGAGGGAGGTATTGGATGTGTTCCATTTCATTCTCTGTATTTCGGGATAGCTATAAACATTTATTTTCAGATTTTTAAATTATTTTTATAAGGAACATTTTTTACATTATTTATTTTGACAGATATTTCAAAACCTATTTCAATATAGAATTCACTACGTAATTTTAATCCATTAAAAAAGGTTTTTGAACTACAAATGTCTTTAATCTTTCAGCTGTAAAATTTATAGACCTCATAGTAATTGATAAAGCCAAATCACGTTTTTCATTTACCTTATATCTCTAAAAATATAATATTCGTTAAAGTATAATTTCCTCATATTTGTACTATACTTTAGATGCATGTCCCACTCTTGCCGCATTTAAGGGGGGAGCGCAACAAAATACTCGCAATTTTCCAATTCTCTCGAAATTTAAATTTTCAAATATTTTGAGTTATCATACATAATTTTACATTTAAATAATACTAAACAGTATTATAAAACATTTGTAACCTTAATTGTAAAGAACACATTCAGACGGAAGTGTTTTTCAAGAAATCTGTCCAATTTTTGCATTGTCTTACCTACATACTAATTTGAAAATCACTTCACAAAATGATTATGTATAATTTCGTTTTATATTTATAAATTCATTTAATAAAATCTTATACAATGCATGTTAAATACTTTTAGGATAATAAATATGTTTACTAAGTAAATGTATTGCTTGATGGGAAACTTTGTCTATAAAAAAAGAAAAAAATCCTTATCGAAGGTAAATTTCTGTGAATCTACAACTATTTCTATCGTGGTAAATCTACGCTAGAATAAGTTATATATGATATGAATAAAATATATCTGATAAACATTTTCTTCATTTAAATGAGAACTACTCAATATTTTAACAGTGGAGATAAAAATTCTATTAGTATTTAAATATAGGTGAAATAGAGGCGAGAATTGTACAATTTTCAGAAAACAAAATTACTCAAGTTATATTCTTTTTATTTTTGGATAGAATTGTACCATAAAAACGCTTAATTGTACTATAATATTGTTACAAATGTACTATAACAATGTTATATGGAAATATAAATAAAGGTAACAGAAGTGAAAATACTCGAAAAATTTAATTTTCAGACAATTTGAAATTTTTTTTCTTAATCCTTCATCAAGTTTGAGAAGATACACATCTAAAATAGAGGAAAATATGATAAATTTACATTTTAACAAACATTAAACTATCGTACATCTGAGCTAAATGAAAGAATGACATTGATTTATTGCTATTTGCTCTACAAAATTTGAAGTTTGAAAAAACAAAATAGTTTTTAGTTCAAATATCTTTTTTTGAATGAAACATAAACGAAACTCCATAAAAATGAATATATATATATATATATATATATATATAAGATAAGTATAATATATAATTTATATATAAGAATATAAATATATGTAACATAAGTATGAATATAGTATAAAATAAGTATAAAATATTTTTTAAATAATTTTGAAATTTTTCTTTTTTGATCCGCAAAAATTCTCCAACATTACAAAAGTTGATTTAAAATTATGAAAATAAATATTTGTAGCTATTTGGAAAACACAAGAGAGAAGTGCAACATATCCCATGTCTTCCTTTCTCACAGTACTCTATTCCTTCGTCCACGTAGTGTATTTAGTATATGATTTATCACGTTAACAATATTGCTTTTAGGTTTAACTTAATTAGTGACATATAAACATAGGATATATAAAATTAAGATAAAAGCTCATTATTTTTGTTTTACATATTAACAGTCTCAAAATCAGTTTTAAAATAGTATTATCCCATTCCTCCCTTTCTCACAGTGCTTTATTCCTTCGTTCACGTAGTATTTTTAGTATAAGGCTTATCATGTTAACAATATTGATTTTAGGCTTAACTCAATTAGTGACTTATAAACATGGGATATATAGAATTAAGATAAAAGCTAATTTTTTTTTTGTTTTACAAATTGACAGTCTCAAAATTAGTTTTAAATTAGTATTCAATATTAACTCTTGATCTCTAAATATCTTTCTAATTCAACCGTTTGAAATATTGAAACTCGAAAAATTACAGCATTATATAAATGTGATTATACTGCACTCCATCTTATATAGAATAAAAATAATAAAGAGTGTGTATTTTTTAAGCACGATTAGTAGTATCCCACTTCTGCCTCCTTTATTGTGCATGCTGAGTACAATTTCCTTCGTACAATCATAAAGTAAAATTTCTTTTCCTATTCTAAAATTCATTGTAACAATTTTTTAACATAATGTAAAAATGTAATGAAATAAAATTCTGCATAATATCAACTTTTTTTTATAATGATATGTCATTGTATCAAACATGATATGAAAATAGAAAAACAAATTTGAAAAACAAATTCCTCCTTTAAACGAGAAACTTTCATTTTTTATATCTGGTAATATAAAATTAATTCTCTAATTATTAGAAAACATACTTCCCAAAATTTTATTAAACACAATCATGAAAAATTCAGCGAATCATCAAATATTTACTTTTTAATAATATTTTACTAGTGTAAAATATTTGTCAAATAAATCTGATATATCAGGAAGACATTATTTTTGGCAAATATAATATATAAAATGTATTTTCTATGTCTAAAAATATAAATACTAAGTAACATTTCATTCTGCACGTTCATTAACTAAAATTTTAATTCATATTACTAAATTAATTATTACTAAATTAATCAATTTCTTCACACAATTTATAACGGATATTTTTAAAATAAGAGATGTTATTTTAATATGTGTACTTTAAGGTGGCAATTTTTAAAGGTTATAAAGGAAAACTTCAGTTATTGAAACAGAAACGTTCCGAATTTTCACACATTTCTTTTTGATATTAGTATTCTAACCTATGTTTTATGTGACATGAATAACATACATTTTTAAAACATTTTTTTTCGTTTGAATGGAAAGCATTAAATATTTTATCGCAGCCAATATAAAATGTCGTTTTAGGTAGCTTTCAATACAAAAAAGTATAAAGCTACCTATTGCAGCCGTTCGGAGGAAAGCAGTTCCGGAAAATTTCGATATATTTTCACCGATCATGACCCCCAGACCCCAAAACCACCCTCCGTTCAAATGTTGATTTATATATATATATATATATATATATATATATATATATATATATATATATATATATATATATAATTATAATATCTATGAATTTCAAAAACATATCAAGTTCTAATATCATTCTACTAAAATCTACTAAGAGATAATTAATGATATTGTGTAATCAGAATACCACATAGCTAATAATTAACTTGTGCAATCATAAAATTGCCATAGCATGTGCTTCAATGGTAATTAGCCAAATTTACTCATACCTGAAGAACATTTAAAAAGAAAGAGAGAGAAAGGGGGAAAAATTATAAATTGGAGTTGCTATTATGTAAACACAAATGGATTAATAAATTAATTATGAACATTATTCAGTGGAAAAACTGGACCACAAGAGAACCAATCAAGAATTGGATATGAAAAAACATATGTGGATGTACTCGTCAGCTTGGCTGCACCCACATGTGTTTTAAAAATAATTCAGTATTTCATAATTCTACTGGCATGATGCTAAGTACAGTAGAATCAGCCAAGTATACTGAATTATTACCAGACAACAATTGGAAAAATTTAAAATTGGAAATATGTAAAATGTAAATAAAAAACCATTAAGAAATATATAATATATCACTTACAACGATTATCCTAAAATCTTTATAAATCACCACACTATATAACAACCAGATATCATTTTTGAAATAATATTGGAATTTTGAACCCTTAAATTGTAGAAAAAATGTTTTACTCAGAAGAATGATACAGTATCCTCAAAATATAGCAACTTCTTCATAATGATCAATTCCACATGGCACGTATCAAACATGTTGACATTCGAGTCGAGTTGAGAGAAATGATTTGAAAGACAAGTTGAGAGCTCATTTTTTTAAAAACACAACTCGATCAATGACACCCCAACACAATATACCGTAATTTCGGGTGTATAACCCGCAGCTCAAAGAGTCGTTTTTCGACCCAGAAATTTTATTCAATAATTGTAGATAAATATTTACAGCGATCTTTTAAGTTACATTTTATAAAATAATATTTCTGGGTCGAAAAACGACTCTTTGAGCTGCGGACTATACACCCGAAATTACGGTAATTCAAAAACACACAAAACTATTCTGTTGATAATACTCTTATAACAAAATTATATCCGTGAATATATAATTACTCCATCTAATTTTAATTCCTGAAAGTAAAATTAATATACAAGCAATAGCTCCCTCTATAGTTAAATTCAAAATAATATCTATAATATCATCAACTAACTAAAACGTAAAGCGTCACCATCTATTGGTATTATAATTATTCATAATTAATATTTAGTTACATATCCATATTATTATTAACATAATCACTTCATTAAATTTAATCAATATATAAATTTTAATAAACAATACTTCCTTGTAGTTTTAATATTAAATTCGAATAAAATCCTACAATATGAATAAATATACACAGAATTTATTCATCCTGCACAGCATTTCAGATATTCTTAACAAAAGTATATTTTGTAAAAGAGATATTATTTTAAAACAAAGTGCTTTGCTGCCAGCTGTGTTAAACCACTGATATATATTATAAACTTATAATTAAATTATTAATTTTTTATTGTTACTTCTACTTAAATATATTTTAGACTTGTTATTAAATAATTAATGTATTGTTTATACTTATACTTAACTATATTTTAGATTTCAGAGATTAATTTAATATCAAATTAAATAATTATTATTATCACTACTGTGCTTCAATCAAATTTATGCTATGCAGTAATTAAAATTACTTATTAAATTTAATTTCATAGATAAAAATAAAAAACTATATATATATTTATACACTTTGCAAATAGATATGTTTGTGAGTTATAATAACCAATGTTATCCATGTATAATTTTAAATGTATGAAAACTGCTCATCAATGACACCCTAAACATATGTGATCGGCAACGCACAATCACATACTATACAGAGTGTATATAATGTTCAATCAAATTTTAAATTTATATATATATCTCCATATATATATATATATATATATATATATCTGACCTATGTCATACGATAACGCTCGTATTTATAAATCAATTTTGATGAAACTAATTGTGTGTATTAAGCTCACCAATGTCTCGACCGAGTTCGTTGGACAGCTTGGTCCGCCATTTTCTTTCAAGATGGCGGCCAATTAAAAATTTAAAACTAAAATAAATATACAAAAAAGTTAAAAATTCAAATTTATTTTTTAATTCAGTGTTAGGCCTTGAAACGAGGATTCCAGAGCATTTTTTGTTTTACCTCTATCTTAAAAAACGGCTGAGATAGAGCAGTTTGAAATTCTAGGGTGGCTGACATTTTGAAACAAGACAGCCCATTACAAAAATTTTCATTGTTGTAATAATTTTCCCAATCAAACGCATAAAACTATATATTCATATCCGTTAGCGCCAAATTCTCGCCAAACTTGGCGACATTTGGCGAAATATCGCCAAATTTGGCGACCAAAATAAGTCTTCATAAATGAAGCCAATTTGGCTATTGCTCATTAATTTGGCGAATTTCTTATTCAAACTCAGTATTAACGAATCTTTTGTAAACGTTTTATTTGCATTTTAATTTGCTGTTTTCGTGTAACATTCGCTAAAATTTTAAAACGAAGATATAGGAAAGCTACATTTTCCTCCCGCTACAGGCCAGAAGGACTTCCGGCCTGTACCGGTTAGATCGTGTACAAGTGTAGAAAGTGTTAGATCGAGGTACAAGGATTCCGGGACATTTTTTGTTTTAGCTTTATCTTCAAAAATGACTGAGATATGGAAGTTTGACATTCTAGTGTGGCTGACATTTTGTAACAATCTGACGTATGTTATGCTGTAACTCTTATGCTGAAATTCACATTCAAATTCAGTATTAACAAAAACCGGCATTGAATCTTCTATAATCGGGTTCGAAGCATTTTAGCTTCGGGTGTTTGAGTAAAAAGAGTTAAATTTTTAAAAACATGGACTATGAAAGCTACCTTTTCCTCTCGGTACAGGCCGGAAGGACTTTTTGAATATCAAAAAGCGTATAGTAAGTAAAATTTTCTTTCACACAACTATTATTTTCATTTCTGATTTCTAAATTCACATTAAGAATTCTTTATATATACTTTATGGCGAATATTCATAGCTTTAAATAAATGTTATCTACTTATGAAATCTATAACATGAGATTTTTCAGCTGTCTTATAGCAAAACTCTAGTTATTGAAAAAAAAAACGTCTGCTAAAATTCATCCATTTAATTTTTTAGAACACATTATGCATGACGTGAATAAATTTCATTAATGTTATATATGCTTGTGATCTATAACATCATAATTTTCATCAGTCACAAAGGAAAGCTCTAACAAAACAGAAATTATGTTAATCTTGATCTATTTATTTTTTGCATAACATGATATAAGAGACATTAATAAATTATATTTTGAAAACATTTTCATTACTTGGATGGAAAATATTCAGTATTTTATTTTTGACAGTACAATTTTTTGTCCAAGTATAATGCAAACACAAGCAATGCACATTAAATAAAATTTCCATTTATAGTTCTAAATTATTTTTAAGAATTAATTAATAACTTGATGAGTATTTATATAATTATAGAAACATTAACACATGTCAAGGGGGGCGAACCTATGGTGCTAAAACTAGCATATTAAGGAATAGTTTCGGCACGGTGTTGATTAATGCTAAAAATCAAGATACAGTTAGACAGGGTTGTTACGTGTGTTTACTTTTCCACTTATGGTATTCTTCTTTTGAATACCAGTATCTGGGTGGGGCTAGTTGATCTTAAGCCGAAAGGTAGGCCACCCCGCCCGGTTTGACCTTTGACCTTGAGTACAAGTATTTCTATAAAAATATTCTGCTGGATATAATCGTAGAATCTTTCATTTAAATACGGTAAAAAAATAATTTTCAAATTTTTAGGTATTCAAGAGTAAGCACCCGTAGGAAACCTGTAAGAATACACAAATTATAGGAAATTAGATAAAGTAAGTTTGTCTAAATTTGTTGATTGGAAGCTGGAAAATTTTAATTGCAGCTTATTAAATTCCAATCTAGTTCTATATTGACTCACAAATTTATCAAATTAAGATACAATTTGCAAACTATTGGAAAAGAAATATTAATAGACATTATATGTAAATATTTCAATGATAATATAATGGAAATAATTTAATTATAGTGTAATATCTACATAATACGTTACCCATATTTATTAAATTCCACAAAATCTTTTCAAATAATTTTGATCGACTAAATTTGCAGTTTAGTAAGACTTATTAATCTGTCGTCCGTGAGCTGCACGCGATAGATTTAAAAAATCTACACTTGAAAGTTATTTGGAAAACCATTAAGGGGACAGTGGACATTAACAACCAAATCCTAGAATTTTGAATGGATTCATTTGAAAATTGGCCGACTAGTTAATGACAAGCTCAAAAAGTCACATTCAAAATTTGGTGTTAAAATAATAAAAAGTTTTAAAATTATTCAATTTTTAAATTTAAAATTAACAAAAAAATATCGTATTTTAAAATGCCCCATGCGCATTTCTTTTGCATAAAATAGGACAATATTTATTTATGAGGTACTTTTTATATATTAGAATGGAAGTTGGCATAAATTGTCAATGTTTACTGAATGTATAATCAGAAAAAATATATTTTCATAATTATACCTTGTTTTTTTTCTAAAAAAGTATCTATTTTTTTCATATGCGCACATATTTGGAAATTAAAATACTCCAGAGATACTTTTTTTTAATGCCAACATTTATTCATTAATATATAGAGGATACGGAGAATAAATAAAAACAAATTCTGATATTTAATGCGCATAGAACGTTTCAAAAGTTAGAAATGTGCACAATTTTCACTTTTGATAAAACAGCATTTTAATTTTAAAAAAACTGTATAAATATGTAGAGTTTTAACAAAAATAAAAGATCATGTCAGTGCAAAGAAGCCTCAGAATTGAAAAATTCTTTTTGCATCAGATAAATTTGAGCATCTAGTTGTTTAATTCTTCAAATACACAAAATCAATTTTTCAGTCACATTTCATGATTTTGAATGTCCACTGTCCCCTTAATACTAAAATCAGTAAATTGAGAAACAGTTTTTAAACAAATTGCCTTTTAAAGAAAACAAAATCCTACTGCACGGGGTGAAGATTAAAATTATACAATGCTTAGAAGATAAAAAAAAAAATACAGTAAAAGTGAAATATTTTCTTTAGGCATTCATCAATATACCACTTCAGCGTTACTCCCTTACAGGTTTTTGCTTTATAATGTAGATTTTATCTATATATAAGTACAATATGGGTATTTCTAAAGGTCATAAAAAAAAACTTTACTCATTGAAACAAAAATTCTACGAATCATCATCATCCATCTACTTTATGTATCATGTTTCAGGTATACGATATATGTGATAGAAATTCAACATATTTCAGGAACATTTTTGTCATTTGAATGTAAATGTATTGTATATCTTATATCGACAAAAAAAATCTAAATAATAAAATATATATATGCGTAAAATGTTGTTGCACATAACTATTAAATAAAGTTTCATTTCATATTTCCCAATTCATTACAGCTTTTATCTTAATATATTTACAACGAATATTTTTAGAATTAAACAAATTATATCTGCATTTCTGTACTAAAACATGATAATTTATACAGTTCTTATAGAAAACCTTTAGTTATTGAAATGATGAAACGAAGATAGGATTGTAAATAATCACGAACTTTCTTTTATTACACCTTTTTGAGATGCCACATATTCTCTTAACAGTTCGGGATAGACATCTAGTGTTAAGATCAACAAAATTCAGTTTGTGTGTTACTGTGAAATGTTGGTACACGACATCTCGCAAAAAAAAGTGTATTCATGTATATCCCAAACAATTTCGTTGCAGCTTCCTCATCATCAGGTAACTACCAAATAGTCAAATTCGTCTAAGCGTCGGTGAAAAATGTTAGTTATAACTTAATAAAAAATATTTTTTATTCGAAAAATATCAAATTAAGATGTTTTGCGTGATTACGATTAAATAATATTAATAATAATATTAACATGTTGGAAATTGTACGTTAAACGTGACAAATCGTTTTCGTACTTATAACTAGTTTTACGATGAAAAAAAAATCATTGTTATTATTTTAGTGAAATGAATTATATCGTCTGTTATGAACGAAATAAGATGCCCTTTTCTCTTATTTTACATTTACATACACGAATTTGTTCTCGACACCAGACAGCGCTGAAAAATTCATCATGGAGATCTTGCTTTGCGAATGATTACCTCCATGATTTAATATTTCTATGACTTACGATGAACGAATCTCTTATGTTTATTTACTTTAATAGATCGAAGTATTCGGCTGTTAACTTAATTTCCACTGAAGTTATCTCGGAATCTGTACATTTGTTAATGTAACTCTCATCAAGCAAACAATTTTTTTTAAACGATCTTTCTAAAAATGTAACTTTTATGCAATTTTATTTGAAAAAATAATTTTGAATAAAAATGGTCGTTTGGCATATTAAAAAAGAAGTGGTTAGCCCGTATTTGTTTTCCTCAGTCACATGACTTGCGCTTTTATTATATAGATTACGTATGATAGGATGTAATAGAATAAAGAAAACTTTTATCAATATCTTTTTAAGTTTTGATTCGATTTTCATAAAATTGGAAATGAATCGACAAAATTCTGCAACGATTATATATATTAAATTTCAAATCATTTGTTGGGTAGTTTTTGTGCTGTTATATGCGGACAGACGGACGGACGGACCAGACGACAACTATAGATGCTACGTATTTATATAATTACGAACACATCTAAAAAACAATATACTATGTAAGAAAAAGTATTAATCGTTATCACTCATAATGTAAAAAAAAATTATATTTTTACCATGTAAAATCCAAAACGACGTACTTTAGATACTAAATTACATTATCTTAATTTGCATTAACTTTTTTTCGCATTGTCATGTAGTATAACTTATTAGGACAATAGTATTTATCTCACTTTAACTACAAGGAATTTTCCGTGCTTTGCAGTTTTCATTTAATAACCGTAATTATCGCATTTGAAAGCATTCAGTTTATATTATTTAATCGAATTAATAGAAGCAAACTCTTTATTGATCTACAACCTAGGAATTCAACATTATCATTTGTCAGCTGTTTATGTCTTTTGCGGCATCAATATTTATTCCCACAATCCACAACTACTATGCAATAGACTTCAAGTTGCTACGATATGCAAAATATACTATATCCTTTATATCTATGGTAAATAATTTATTATGACTACAGTTGCAGGAGAGTGATTTCAGGATTGAATGCAGATGAGCTTTGAAAGTGGGTAAACCAGTATATTAACCTAAATTCCTCAGGCATTTCAATAATATATTAAAATGTACTTTTATGTTAGCCGGGCATGTGCGTAAATTAGCAGCTTTTAATTTACATATGTGTGCATTAATATAAAAGTACACAAAAATATTGACATAAAAGTACACAAAAATATTGGCATAAAAGTACACAAAAATATTGACATAAAAGTACACAAAAATACTGACATAAAAGTACACAGTTTTATGTGTTAAAAAGAAATTAATTTTAAGTACACACAAAATATCAATAATATGTAACTTTCAGTAATCTATTAAAATGTACTTTTATGTTAGCAGAAATTTCGCCATTCGCAGCTCTTAAGTTACATGTGTGTAAATTAATATAAAAGTACACAAAACTATTGACATAAAAGTACACAATTTTATGTATTAAAAAGAAAGTAATTTTAAATACATACAAAATATCAATAATCTATTAAAATATACTTTTATGTTAGCAGATCCTGTGTGCAAAATTCGTCATTAACAGCTTTTAATTTACTTATTTTACTTATTTATATTTTCTTATATTTGCACAGTTAAAGTACATTCCGGATCCGTCTGATTACATAACTCTGTTTCAAAAATGTTTTGTTAACTTTGCTCCCGGCAGTTACAGATATTCAAGCGGCCTTCCGTTCAACGCAATCTACCACAAAACTGCAACCGCCGCTGCCAAGCCTGCCTGATGACTGCTGATCGTAATATCGAACACCTTCTCTAGTACAACCTTTAAATAAAATGTTTTCTGTCCCATTAATGTGTTGCTGTTTCTGTTCATTTTCTCTGCTTCTTTGAACCATAGTTTTGCAACTACGGCATTTTCGACCCTGCATTGCTATGTGATTCCGAATCGTCTCTGTGCCCCCTACACCTCCTGCCAGTTTATCGGTCTGGTACTGAAACACCCTGTATATGTCGGTAAGGATGCAAGCTCAGCCCAATATGGAAATGTCATCATGAGCACACAAACCCTGCGCTAAACTTTAGACTACACACATAGCTCAGCATAGGACAACACATATATGTAATTTTAATTAATTTTTCAATTAATTCCCGGATTGGACATTTTTCACTCAGTCAGTTTTACGCTTAGTTAGCAATGTGTAAATTCACGTGTTTATTTTTCAATAATTTTGGGCGAATTTCACTTCTAAACATTAATCATACTTAAAGTAAACTTGATGTCATCCTTACTGATACATAAACTGTTGGTGACATTCATTTGTAGTAAATTTATTATAACTTTCTAACGTGACAAAATATAAAAAAAAGTAATCAAAGAGTTAATATTATTATTACGGGTCTATTTTCTTTTATAAATATATATATATATGTCTAGATATGATGTAATTTAATGTAAAATATCATATAAATTTCTTTTTTTCCCAAAGCGTTGTTCTATGTTTTCATTTTCTTAGTTAAAAATTCTTTTAAGTACGCAAAAGACATTTCACTTTTCTGATTAAAATTTTTAATCATAAATACCTTCACCATTCTTTTATTTATTAACTTACAAAAAACAAACAAAAAAACAGCATGGTATTTAATTCCATGATGATCTTTACGGAAAAATCCTTAAGAAAAAAATACTTTAAAATTACAAATGCACTAGCAAAGAAAAATGCTTTAAGAAGTGCTGACATGATTCCAATCTTAATTAACATTTGTTTATTTCATATTACTAAGAAATATTCTTTGCACGTTTTTCAAGCTATCTTGAATATCAAATCTCCAACTAAAAATAACTTTAAAAAAAAATTCGAAGTCTCAGATGTTTCAAGTCTTTATTAACTTTTATATTTTCTTTTCTTTTATTTTAAACTTTCTTTTCGTACGATGCATTTCTATTCTATTAAAACTTTTTGTATTTTCTACATATAATACTTCTGTTACCATTTCTTTAAAAAGTTACCAAAACTGTTTTTGAAACAGAGTTATGTAATCAGAGGGATCCGGAATGTACTTTAACTGTGTAAATGTAAGAAAATATAAATAAGTAAAATATGTTTAAAATGTAGTGAAAACTTAAACTGTCAAATATTTTGAAATATGAAATAGTTACACTGCAAGACATTTTAAAATCATACGCTTTTCTAAAGCAATGTTGAAGAGTCCAATTAGGACAAAAATGTTTTTCGATCGATTAACATTTTGTAGAATATTGAAAAGATGAATTTATTTGTCTAGTCATGGCATTCTTTTGAAATGAAAATGTTTTTCTAAAATATTTAACAAATATTTCAGCGTACATTTGTTAGAGTGTGAATCTGAATTCTTATTTTTTTTAATGGCGATTTTACATTTGAATGTTTCATGTGTTAAAAATACATGTGTTAAAAATATGCAAAATATTTTTTCCGATTTTTCATGATCTTTGTGATAATTGATAGCGTTCGACAAAGACTACAGTATTTTAGTGTATCGACATTGGGGGTGTGGCTTATTTTTTGTAACATATTGGGTCTATGCATAATCCCTTAGCGAAAATGGAGTAAATTTAAAATGCAAAACATTTAGGAAAAAATTAATTAATCAAATATATTCCATTCTATTCAATAACTTTCTGCCACCTCTCCACGAGTTTCATTATCCCTCTTTCATAGACATCTTGACATTTTTGGGCAAAGACGTCATCCAAGTGGTTTTTGAGGACATCCAGGGAACGGATGTTCTTGTTATTCAAATTGTTCTCTAGCGCCCGGAACAAGTGATAGTCTCAAGTTACAAAATCCGGACTATACGGTGGGTGCATCAAAACATCCCATCCAAGCCCCAAAATTTCATCCGGATTGTGAGGACTGCGCATGCCTTTTCTTTCTCTAGTAGCGCCCCCTTCTGGAAAAATGGAAAAGCGCAGCAGTAGAATTTGGAATGTCAGCGGCGAAGAACGTTGTTTGTGATATGAGAAACCAGAATTTGTTATGAAAATGGCCGTAAATGTTACCGGTCATGAATCTTGAAAAATATGAATAATCTTTTATGTTTATTTAATGTATCTGTCCTTGTCATCTGTATTTGTCATCGTTACGTCATCGTTTTATTAAACTTGTGTTCGTCGTTAGAAAGGCCTGTTTAATTAGAACACTCCCACATTCGGAAGAGTCTTCACACGGATCATCAGTGAAACGTTTGGTCTGGCGTTCTCGTGGTGATAAACAACGCCCTTTCTGTTCGCCAATTCGGACCACTTAGGTTTGATTTCTCGCTTCAATTTGTACAGTTGTAAGCGGTACTTGGTCGAATTTATCGTTTTGTTGGGTGGTAGAAGATCATAATACACGATTCCTTCCCAATCCTTCTACACCTCCTGCACGTTTATCGGTCTGGTAGTAAAACACCCTGTATGAATGAGAGATTCCAGGCTGAGTATCGTCCTCGTAGAGTTTTATTCCAAGGGTCCATACTCTGTTCTCTTCTTGGAGATTTTTCACTCGGTTTTGCACTTGCTTAGCAATGTGCAATTTCACGTGTTTATTATTCAATAATTTTGGACGAATTTCACTGTTGAAGACTAATTGAACAATTAATTATTATTACATATGCGTGTTGGCCTAAGCTGGGCTTTGTGTGTCGTCTCAATTGTTCCGCAGGTTTTATGTGCTTATGATGACATTTCCATGTAGTGTTGCGGTTGCAACCTTACTGACATATATGGGAGAGAGATGCAAGGCGCTGTATCGTTCTCAAAGATCAATGGTAAAACATTCGAGCGTTAAGGGTCCTAGTTCGATTCCCGGGTTGGACATTGTTCACTCTGTCGGTTTTACGCTTAGTTGGCAATTAAAAATTCACGTGTCTATTATTTAATATTCCTAATTACAAAAAGAAAAAAAAAACAGTGATATAAGAAAATATAAGAAAATTGTTTATTATGATATAATTTACTATAAGAGATTATTCACTATAAAAAAATTAGACAAATAAAACATTGGGGCAGGTAAATAAAATTAATATACCCGTGCTTTTCTGCCTAACTACTAGTATGCATGCCAGTTGATTAAAAGCAATGCAATTTGTGTTCAGTTTTATTTCAATAATATAATATTTGATCTTTAAGATAAAATCTTTCAGGATAAACTTCAATGTTATCTTTTAGGCTTATATTATGGAAGCGGAGTGAATTTTGGACATTTTTTATTATAAAAATGACGAGAAGGATGTGTATTTAGTGTCGAACGTCATAGGCTACATAGCTTGATTTAAAAACTAAGCATTTTTTTTTCTTATGGTCGAGAATGGACCACTTGATGTTTGCATTTTACTATTTTAATGAAATTCTGTAACGTTAGAAGAATTTTTTAAGCGTTTTTAACGAAATTCTGTAACTTTAGAAAATTTTTCTTTGAATAGGCAATAGAAATGCATAAAATCGTTACAAAAATGTTAAAGTTACAAAAATGATAGATGCAAATTATAAGATATGAAAAAAAAAAAAAAGCCGAATTCAAAAATTGACGTTAGATTAGAAATCGTCTTATAAAACAAAAAACGTGGTCTTCAACTTTAATTTTCTCAAAATACCTTTAGTTCAGACATAAATCTAATCAAGAGTTAAAGCAATACTTAAATTTTGCTTAAGGGATGGTCTTCAAATAGAAATTGCGCCAAACTTTAAAATTTTTAATGCTAACATCTAAAGTTGGCATCATATTTGGATATTTCGGTTTATTTACTATTTCTTGTGTTTGGTATTAATCTTCTTATTTGATAAAGCATAGCTAAGAATATAAGATTTCCATTCTTTAACAAAATATATTAGTGAGAATGTAGGTCATTCAACCAAAATAATCAAAATAAATCCACTGCATAATATAACTTTTTTTTTTTTGACAAATAAAATTTCAGTAATGTTTTGCATTTTTGTAATCTAGAAACTAAATAAAAAATGCATAATATACTTTTACAATTATCATTAATGCGTCAAAAATATTTTTCCAATTTAATTAATCTTTGTGTTCTGTTTATAGAGAAAAAATACCTTTGTATTACAAAACTACTTTTTTAAGGTTTTATTTTTATTATTTTCAATATTAATGATAGATGCTTTGAAAGTTTTACAAGAAAGTTTTGAAGACTTCATAAATCAAAATGATGAATTATTACATCGGAAAAATTCAGATAAATCTGTAAAGCCCGATTCAATATCCTTTGAATCGTCGAACATTTTTATTGTAAAAAATTGGATTGACATAAATCTACTATACACTGAAGGGGATATTCAGAAAATCTGTGTAGTGTAATGGAATGAATGAAAACTTATCCAGGTATAAAATACACCAGAGAATTGTCTGTAAAAACATATTAAATAAATAATGATCTCTAACATGCCAGTGAAAAAAACTTTTTTAAACACAAAAATATAATAAGTACCATACAAGTAAAATGCATGTATTGTTAAAATGTAATGTATTTTCTTAAAAACAAAAATATAAGATTTAAAATTCAAGAAATATGTATGTGCCAGACATTTATTTTAATATACAGGGTGCATATAATTAAAGTCCCACATTCAAAATGCTGTAAAAAAGAAACCACTAATCAGAATGACTGCAAATTTGAAGTGAATATACTGGAAGAAGGGGGAAACGGTATGACATAGAAAGAAAAGGTTCCAATGTGTAACAATAGATGGCGCTGTAAACGGCATAGTGAAAGTGGATCCAGCTACAAGTGACATTTTTAATCGAAATACGACGGCTTTGGCATGAGTTGCACAGTAAACAAACCGTACAGTTCAATGTGCACGAGTATTTCGGTTGTTTGACGGAAAAATGACCTCCAAATCAGTGAAAATTTGTGGTACTGTTAGTAGAAAACCCATCCACCACAACAAGGTCGTATCACATTGTATGGGAAAAATCGGTTTTTAATTGCCTTGGGCCGAAAACCGCATAAAAAGCACATAATGATTCGGTTTTTAATGGCGTATGATTGTATTTTAATTTGCATAGTATAACTCTTACAGAGTCATCTATTGATACACTGTGGAACTTTTTTATTCTTTTGCCATACCTTCTCCCCCTTTTTCCAGTATATTCAGTTCTAATTTGCAGTCATACTGACCATTGGTTCATTTTTACAGCATTTTGAACGTGGGTCTTTAATTATAATCACCCTGTATTATCAATCACTATTAAATTACATTTTAAATTATTAGCGATAAAGTAGTAGTACTGTTGTTTGTAGTATTGTTAATAATATTGTTATAGCAGTAGTTTTGTTGAAGGAGTATTCTGTATTGAAATAAAATGTTCCGATTATAGAGCCTTTTCAATTTGATTTGTATTTATAAATTATTTGTTAATCAGGGAATATTTTACAGGCCAAATACACTGAAAAAAGGTAAATGTTTCTGGATCTGGCGAATTTTTAAGAAACTATAACATAAACTTTTCCTAATAATCACCGATTCCTAAAACATTTTTATATTTTCTGAAACCTCAGAAACTAATAGATTTCCAAAACTTAAATAACACAGTCCTGAAACAAATGGAACAAATGTTATTTTTTTCTGCCCTTTTAAAAAACGAATATAAAACAGAAACGTTTCCGAGGAGTTTTTACTGCGTAATAACCCGTTGTCTCAACACGAAATACAGATGTTTTTATGATATCAATTCTCAAATAAATATTTTCAGGGTTTATACATGCAATAGTAACATAATAATGTTAATTTTAATATTGTTATTAATGCAGTTTATGTAGCATGTTTGTATGTTGTGCATGTTTGTTGAACATAAAAATGCTAAAAGGAAAAATATCAAAGTTAATAATGCACAAATAATACACAAAAAAGCACAAACAGCTGTTTCGAATCCACAAGCGAGATTCTTCATAAGTGCGACTAAGAACAAAGCACAGCGTGATAGAAAAATCAAGACTGTGCAAAACGACAAAGGGGCGGGCGGTGGCTTAATTACCCGATGCGGATAGAGACTATTTGATGTTTAAACCTTTTTGTGATGTTTGGGACATTTTTATAAAAATCCTTCAGAATTTTAGAAGGTTATGTTTTCAAACATAAATTCTATTCCAATGACAAACTTTTTTCTTTTTAAAAATGTTCATCCCATCTCGAATAGATTTCATAGATTCATCTTATTTATTTTGTATCTCTATTCACTGTAAAAAATGACCAATGTTTCTTATTTTATGAAAATATACTATAACCACGAACGAAAATACAGTATAATCTTCTGAGTTATCCGAAATTCCGAAAACCGTGTTCCATTGTCTTTTGAATCCCCAGAAACCAATACATTTCCAAAAGTTATAGATTTATAAAAGCAAAGTATTTTTTGCTGCCCGGATGTTTCAGAAACGTTTCCGAATAGATTTTATAGTGTATTAATCAGTTTCCTCAGCCTGGAATACCTGTTTTTTAATGTCATCAATTCAAAAGTGAAAGTTTTCAGCTGCATAAGTTAATTTATACATGAAAGAATAAAGAAATAATCTTAATTTTCATGTTAATGTTAATGCTGTTAATTTTACATGTTTGTTTGTTAAACATAATTGTTGAACCTGAAAATTTTTATTTGAGAATTGATAGCATCGGAAAAAACTATATTCCGGGCTTAGAAAACTGAGTAATAGTAAGTAACTTTAAAAGCTACTCGCAAACGTTTCGAAAATTGCGGACAGCAAGAGAAATTTTGTTTTTATAAAAGATTCTTTAAATCTCGAAAGATAAAGAAACTCTTTTCAGAATCATGGTTAACAAGAATGAGTTTATATTATAAATTTATTTGTGAATATATAATATTTTCTTGGATTAGGAAACCTTTGTCATTTTTTACGGTGTTGATTCCTGATTTTCTTTTTTTGGGAACACTGTTAAAATGTGCAGCAAACTCTCCAGTCATTCGAACGTTTTTATAGAAAACGGTTACAGAACCGTAATTTTATGCTATTCTGACCATATAATTGCCCATATTTTGGTCAGAATAGAGTTAAATCACGTTTATGTAACAACTTTTTCTAAAAACGGTTGAATTACTGGACAGTTTGCTGCAAATTTTTAACAGTGAACAATGTCCCAGAGAAAAATTATGAAGCTTTATAAATCGCAATGAATTACTGCATTTCATGATTTTTGATAATGCTGAAAATTTAGAAATCATCTCCTAGTTTGATAGTTCTAAAGTATTAAGAAATTAACTAGAAAATTAATATTAAGTGGCCAGAAAACCGTAAAACAGAACATCAATATCATCCGATCTTTGAATAAATTTTACATAATTTTCTCAAATATCCTGTTTCAATAGTTTTTAGCAAATCTTCTATTTTATGCAAAATTTGTAAAATGAAATACAAGTAACTTTATTAAATCAGAATGATGAATTTATTTAACCCTGGTACTCCGATAATGTAAACCCCACAAGCGCAATTTTAAACCTTATGAGATACCTTTGATGTAACAATTTCGTTTTTGACAAATGATTTTTTAAAATTTTTAAATGCTTTCTCATGCATAGAATGAATATTAATGTTTCTCCGAGGAATGATTTAAGTTATTATGTGACTGTACCTGTGATTAAAAGTATTCTTATATTTCAGTATTTTAATAATAAAATAATATTTATTAAGGGAACCCTGCACAATTTCAGAATGTTAAGAGTTTCATTAAATCATTTTTTATATTTCTTAGTTTGTTTTCTCATTTTAAAAGAAATCGATTTCTTGCAATCTTCAAAGTTACCTTAGGAATGTTGTATAAAATTATCCTATTTATATACATTTTATATTTATTTCATACTGGATATGAATTATCACTTACAACTCAGCGTATAACCAACAGAGTGAAAAAAATGTCCAGAACAGGGATCGAACCCGGAACTCTTGGTATTACGCACCAATGCTCTACCATTTGGAGCTATTCGGACGACATTCAGTCTAGCATTTTTTCACTCTTATGTATTTGTACGTCTGCAACTTTGCAGCACAAGATGGGATGTCAACCATGAGCACACATCTTCAGTGGCATGCATGATATGAATTAAATCCAGCATCGGGGTATGGATGTATGCTAATTAAATTTTCCAGTCGATAGTCCGTAAAATAAATTTTTGTCTAGATAGTTCCAAATGGTAGAGCTTTGGTGTGTAATACCAAAGGTTCCGGGTTCGGTCTGAACATTTTTTTCATTCTGTTGGTTATATGCTGAGTAGTACGAGGGTGGTTTGATAAGTTCTTAGCCTGGCAATGAAAGCACAAGATTTTTCACATAATTTCATATAATTTTTCAGTGTAATCACCTTCCATCTTAATACATGTAATACACACTCTTTTGTGCGAATTCTTTAGTGCAGCCCTTTACGAAGGTGGTTCGAAATGTTCTCGGTCTGAGAAAGAAAATACAAGATTTTTGACAATATTTCATTTTATTTTTCAACTTGCAACACAATACATTTCAGAAGACTTGAGAAATGTTCATTCTTTGGCGTTTTTGGTGGACGTTCAACATACGCGGCACGCATCGAGCAGAAAGCTTTCTTATATCCAAAACATCGTGTAAAATGTAGTGTACACGGTGTATTGAGATGTTTGCAATGTCAGCAAGTTCGCATTTCTTCAATCAGCGATCATTCAATAATATATTGTGAATTTTTTAGACGATTTCGTCAGTCGTAGCGGATTTCGGGCGTTCTGATCATTCATCATCGTGAAGTGATTTCCTACCATGTTAAAATTCAGAAGCCCACTTTTTTATCGTGGAATATGAAGGACAAGAATCATTCAAGGTAGAATGTAACTATTTTTGAATGTCCGTGGAAGTTAAACGTTTTTAACAAAGTATTTTATGACAGCTCAAACTTCATTTTTTTTCTATTTTTAGAAAATGTCAAAACTTGTGTACTGTACCTTAAACGCCCAGCAATAACGAATAAACTTAGGCATCTGAAACTCAGCAGCATGTCATCTAAAGGATCATACTTTACAAACATCATTGTCATTTGGTCATTCTTCTTCCATCTCTCTGTCAGGCCCAGAACCTATCAAACTACCCTCGTAAGTGGTAATGTATATCCTTTCTGTTATATAAGTAATATCAAGCGTAATTTCAGCTCTTCTGGAAAATTTAATTAGTATATATTGCATACTGTTAATACCAAATCTTCTATTATAGAATCCATAAGCTAAAGGCAATAAAAAATTTGATAAATCAAAGTTTTCCTTATTCCGTTTCAGGCAAAACTGCACACTCTCAGAAAAAACTGTAAATTTATGAGCGTTTTCCCTTCAATTTTCACAGGCAACAGCCTTTTTTGATGAAAAACGGTCTGATCCACTAAATAAGCAGCCTTATCTCTTAGATACTTAGAACATTAAGGGCAATCCACATATTCTTACAGTTCTAGCCCTTCTATTAACAAAAATAAGATACGAACCCATACATTTTCATCCGCTAGGGTGTAACCCTTCATTTTACTCGTGTTTCGAAAAATATTGTCACTTAACCGCGATTGTAACATATATTTAAACCGCCAAAAACGATTCTGTGACTATTATCTAACGTACTACGTACTACGGAACAGTAAGTAAAGAGTTATTGTGTTTTAAAGTGTATTATATACTGCGCATTATAATGCTGTATTACTTTGCCCCGTAAAATTACGAGCTGCCCAAAATGATGGGCATGGATTTTTTTTTTTGTTTGTTTGTTTTTGTTTACGGGGTATGACTGGAATCTCTGCTGCCGGCCTCCGCCCGTAATTTTTTTTAACAGTGCACATCTAAAAACAACACCTAATGAGGTAATGCAAATGAAGCACTAAGGTTTTATGAAAATGCGTTTGTTTAAATCCACAATGCTTTCTCATTATTAGGTTGAAAGACAGTGTTTCTACAAGACGTTATTTATCAACATAATGTGGGAATGATTATGTCATAGTTGACAACTTTTACGCATTTTTGTTACGACTAAAATGTAATAAGTTTTTCTTTATCCAAAACTTACTATTATTTTTTAGTGAAAAAATGCGAAAATTTTGGCAGCTATGTTATATGAACTGATGTAGTTTCTAAAAAATAAGAAAATAAGAAAAATTTTCACTCATTCATGAAGTGAAGAAAAGTTTTGCAGATAAGTATTTTTAAAAAATGCTGTTATCATTTGGATTGAATTATATTTTTTTTTCTTGTGGAAATATCAGACACTAAAACAAATCAAAATCATTAAAAAGGTATTTTCTTCCTTTTACATTGATTTTACATTGATTACCGAATCCTCTATTTTATGCGCAACTTCTATGGTGTGGGAATGGGAAAAATCAGATTCAAAATGATAGATTACGGCTCTTAAAATGCTCGATTAATGGTGCTTCTGAAAGCCAACACTAAATATTAAAGTAATGCCACGTCATTACAGGAAAAGTTATTTCCCTAAAACATCACTGATTTCTAGTAAATGTATTGAAAGACAGTGTTTTTACAAGGAAAAGTTTATCTACATAGCGTGGGAATATTTATATAAACTAATGTAGCTTTCTAAGAATTAGTAATAAATCATTGACGTGAACAATGGTTTTGACGGACAAACGTTTACAAAATACTATTTATCTTATGGTTCGATGTCGTTTTCTTTTTAAATTTATAGAATTTAAAATATATTTCTATATAAGTTTTTTAATGATACAATTACAAAAAAATATTAATAAAACATGAAACATATGATTCGAACAAAAAATATGTATGCTAAATAATTACGGCACTCGTTTCAAATAAAAACAAATTCTGTGAATTTCTACATGCTTTTGTTTAAATTCATTATATATTATTTTATAATGTGTACAATATGTAAAAAAAAAATCTGAATGAAAACTCCAATTTTCATTTTGAAAGATACAAACATTTGATTAAATGTAATGCTCTTTATAATATATAATTCTTTTTACGTTTTTTAATAAATGGTAGTCTGCATATTAAAATTAAATTAAACTTTTAAAATTTTTAAAGCCTTAACTATAAATTTATTACATATTTAACCTTAGCATTCAAAAAGTACATTGAAAATACAAGTTGTTTCCATATTTAATTTAAGTAGGCAGTTAACGAAATATGAAATATTAACACTCGAAACAAAATAACATAAAAAAAGTTGATTAATTAGGTGCAGATAATCGTATAATATATGTATTTAATTGCTTTTTATCTTGTATGATACTTTATGAAAATTAGAACATATAGCTTATGCATTTATTGGTTTATACAGTTATTTAAGTATGATTTTATTAATACTGATTTTAATAATATTAATACATCTTGTAATTATAAAGCATTATATTATGATTATAAATCACATATATATATTATATAAACGTACATTTATTATAGGTTTTAGAGTCGTAGTAGTGACACTTCCCCAATTATACATACATACTACTATTTGACACGTTATAAGCAAATATGTAAAAGCGGCAACGCAAAGGCTTCATACTAGGCCGGGCCGAAAATAATAGAAATTTGGATTATCGAACTGTAATAGCGCGAGAAAGTTACATTATCTCGTCAATAGTAACTGGGCAAAATTTCCTTTTCATTGGTCAATATATTTTGCTTCTTCAAGACGGCCAAAGTGTCTAAAAACGGCAATTTTTTACTAAAAAGAATAAAAATTAGGAAAAAAACAACTGTTTTCCAATAAAAGGCAAATGGTCTACCAGTCCATCCTAATGAACTATCAAAAATTAACCAGATCGATTAATAGCGTTTGCCTCCCCAAAGTTTAGAAAAACTGCCTAAAACTGCTATTTTTTACTAAAATTAATACAAAATAGGAAAAAAGACAATTGTTTTCTAAAAACGGCCAAATGGTCTATCATTCTATCATAATTAACTCACCACACATATGTAGAAAAATTTTCTGCATCCGAAAATAATTTTTTTTTTGTAAAAATCGGACGCTATTTTTTTTAATGCAAAACTAGCTTTTTTTTGAAAGAGAAAGAGAATAAAGTGCGAAGTCAAACCAAAATCACGCCATTTTGTTTCGTCTCAAAAGTTACTGATGTTTGTTAATTGTTAAAGGTCATTGGTTAAATTTTCAGTGGGGACTTCGGTCGCAATTAAAATATCTCGTTAATGTTTAAGATATATAGAACTTGCGCTCCCTGTCGATAGCAGTTGGAACTAATTTATTTTTGCAGGGCGTGCGCAGGACGCCTTCTATACAGTTCCGAAGGCAGCGGAGACCCGTTCCGGAAGCTTGTTCTAAAATTTTTATGTAGAACAGAATGAGTCCCTTCACTGCGGAAGATGGAACGAAAAGGTCTTTTAATCATTCGAGGTTCGTTTGGTAAAATTGACCAGCAAAGCGGGCGTAGCCTGCTATTGTCTTATAAAAGGAAATTTAAACAGTCTCTTAAGAAAATCTTAAAAGGAGTTTTTATGCACAATTTTTATTTATTAAATATTAATAATTTAATTTTATGGTAAATAAACAAAATTTTTGCAATTAATATACAGGGTGGTTATAAAATAAGTATCCCTATTTGGAGCTGTCTATAGCGTGAAGGAATAACCCGAATGAAACCAAAATCGGTACGCTTATATTCGAGAAGGGGGAAGAAGAATGGAGCAATAAAAAACTAGTTGCAATAATCGCCAACAGATGGCGCCGCAGGGCCTGTCAGTGCAAACGCTGTTGTGAACCATGGAGGCAAACCTGAATGACTTAAAAGATTGCATATCACAACATGTGGGAAACACCTAATGCGTTACATTTCGCAGTTGAGCACGTCGTGCACCGTCTGGATAGAGTGCTCCAGCACAATGGCCATGTGGAACATGAACTTGATCGGCCCTGCCATGCGAAATCGTAACCACATTTACTGTAACACTTTCCAATAAATTAGGTTTGCCATCCGGTTTTTCACCTTAATTCTTTGTTCTTGTATTACACATTACATTTCACTCAAAAGCGCCATCTGTCGGTAATTACTGCAATTATTTTTTCTATTGTTGCAGTCTTCTTCCCCCTTCTCGAATAGTAAGTGTAGCGATTTTGCTTTCATTTGGATTATTCCTACAAGCTACAGATAGCTCCAAATAGAGATACTTATATTATAACCACCCGGTATTTTCTTTTTTAGGGTTTCGTTCATCTCACGAAACCCTGTAACTCCCGCTTCGTTGTCTGTCCGTCAAAGAGCCGGTTCTCAGAAACTATATGACTTACACGCTTGAAATTTTGTGTATTTATAGCTGAATACATATTCTGAAGCTCAAAATCATCAAATTTGAAAAAATCGTATTATTTTAGTATATATAGATAAAAAAACAAAAATCTAACATCCTTTTCCTATTGAATTTAAACATTTTTCATTATAGCAGTTGCCAACAACTAAAAATGCACAATAAAATACTTTCTACAATAATTAATTTTAAAAGATTTCCACGTGAAAAAGGAAAATGAAATAAAAAGTTTCACCAATTGAGAAAAAAATAGATTAATATGACGTCATATTGGTAATAAAACGGAAATTTTCAAACATTTCTCAATAATACAAGGAGTATGAGTATATGTAAATACAGAAGGCAGCTTAATATGACGTCATTAGAGAATGAAAAAGAAAATTAATCTGACATCTAACATTTTGAAGGAACATTTTATCTGTATAACATGTTTAATTTTGAATTTGATTTTTTTTTTTAATACCGACATGACAGATATTATTATGACAGAGTATAATAGCGGGAAAAACGAGAAAAATAGACCGGTAGAATCTACTTTATATAAAACATGACTTTTTTTTGTTGTTGGAAAATGAAATCTATTAGGATTTATTAAAGGAAGGATAAAGTGTTTTGAAAGGAATATTAAAGGAAACCCTTTGTGCGATTTTCGATCACACTTACCCACTTTTTCTTTTCTTTTTTAATTTTTGTAGTTTTTTGAAATGTGTGAAAGTATTTATCTCATTCTGTAAAAGATTTTATGAAATTTTCACTTTTTCTAACACTTTCTAAATAGCTTAAAACTGTTTATGACTTCGGTTAGTCTGACCGTCTATCTATCAGTCTTCACTACAACTCTCTAAAATGTACTTTGTAACGTTACGTATAGTTTGTAACATACTTTCTACGTAACTGATATATGGTATTGAGATTTCCCATGGTATGTTTCCAATTACAAACTGAGTATATCATTTATTGTTAGTTTACAGGGGCATTGAAAAGAATTCCTTTAGTTTGCGGTTAATGGGAAAAATAATTGAGCGAATTTTAATGATGTTACACTATTTCAAACATAATGAAATTTAAATGCATTGATGCGATTCTGTAAAAAGAAAAATCTGTAGAATATAAAGTACAAAATATTTGTTATTCACTTACGGGGTCAGACGTAAGAATTTAATTATATAATGGTCTACGGGGAAAAATCTTTTGGAGCGTATTTTAATGATATTACGCTATTTAAAGCATAATTAAAGTTGTATACGTTACTGAGGTGCATTACAAAATGCTCACTGTAGAATAGAGAATGCGTAGCATATATCGTTCATTTACAGGGACACACATAAATATTCGATTACAGTACTGTCTAAGAGCGATAATTCCTAGCAATGCGTTTTCATCTGTACCTATATTTTTGCATAGTATGTGGTGTATATTAATTTTATACATCATATATAGGACTAAAGAAAGGAATTCGAAAGACTGTCTACACTCTAAAAAGAGACATTTTAAAAACTTAGCAAAAAATACTCAAATCTGAGTATGTCGCATACTCAAAATGGCTCCGAATCAAAATTACTCAAGTTTGAAACATCTATATAGGGGAGAGGGGGGTACAGTGGGACAATTTTCACTTGTTTTATGATAATTTCTTCCCTTTTAATTAAAAAAAATAAAACAAATACAGAGTAATATTTTGGCAACTTTTAGCTTTCATTGTAATTTTTTTCATAATTTATACTTCTCTTATTCTTTGAATTTTTTTTTTCGAAAGGTATTCAAGATGTCACATTGTGCCCCCTGGCGGGGCACAATGGGACAGGGAATGGGGTGCAGTGGGACGGTGAACAAGGCACATACAAAATTAGCAAAATTATCACAACACATTTATTATTATTAAATACAGGTTTAGATATTGAACATAGAAGATATGAAAGTCATTTTCAAATGATAAGACTTAAAAATAGTTATAATAATGGAACACATTTAAGAGTTGAAAAATTCTTTGCAAAATAATGTATGATGAATTGAAAATAATAAGGTAATATCAAATTAAACATTAAAGGATAACAAAAAGTTTTCAAAAGTTCATTTTATCATGGAATAAACTTGGAAGTCTACAGGAAATGATAATTGTGTCCTTGTTCTTTCTGACCCTCCGCAAACCATTGGTTTTGGTCATTTCATTTCAATGTCAGCAAGAAAAGCTAAATATGTTGTTTCATCATCAATGACAAAATTGTATGCGGGCAAAAGTATTTTCATATACTTCACTTCAAAGTCAATTTCACTTTTATTTATGATTTCTGCAACATAATAGCATATGGCTCCTTTCCTTTTCCCACACACTTTGACTAATACAAAATCTCCAATATTAATAGAAACGCTTTCTATTTCTTCCATAATATCCTCAAAAATACTTTATATTTCTTCCACCTCATCGTCTGAAACACTATCACTTGATAAGAGCTTCAAATCTTCGTATTCTGAAGAACTGCTTTCCCATAAACTTTTATTTACAATCTTTTTTTTTTTTTTTTTTTTTTTTTTTTTTTTTTGGTTGTCAATTTCAAAACATTAGAAGAATACTTCTTTTTACCTTTATTTTGCTTTTCAAATTTTTAAAATGTTTCCTGCTCTATTCTACATTTTACAGGTGGTATCAGTCAATATTTCTGATTTCCTCTTCCTTCGGTTCCTCTTAGAATTATCAGGTGCATGTCATTTTATTAGAGGCCTTATTAGTTCTGGTGACAAAACAGGTTCATCAACTTTTTTTTTTCCACCAGAGATAAATTTAAATTGTAGCACCCTGGTTGTGGCTCTTCTGTGAATGGTCTAGATTTACCAGCTTCACTTGACCCCTGTGATAGAATGACATGTTCAGTAGTTGATGTGTCAGCAACACATGCTGATGGAACATCGGTAACACTTGCAGTTAAGAAGTCTTCTTCAGTATAAACGTTGTTATTATATGGAAAATGCATGTAGATGAAAATCCAGATAGAATGTTCTTTGCACAAACGGCCAGAGGATAAGCCTTGCCAACAAGCTCTGCTATATTGTGGATTGTTATCCTTTAATATATTTACATTGAGGTACAGTGGGACATGTCCCACTGTGCACCTATCAACATGTACCACTATACCCCCCAAGGAGTATTTTTAAATTTAAAGTCAAAAGTTGCACAAAATTTATTAATAGATTTAAGAACATTGCACACATATGATGAAGAATGTTTAATCTTTAAATTAATGCAATGATATTCATTATTGGATGATATTTTATTGCTCAAATTCAAGAAATTAAAATTTACTTCATTTCTCCAACAGTGATAGTAAAAACAAAAATGGCTGTAGCTTCCCTACAAACGCCTTTTGTCCCACTGTGCCCCCCTTTCCCCTACTCAGTTCTGAAAACATGCACACACTCAAGAATAAAACATCATGTGCTCATATTTGAGTATGTCCTGTCCATGGTTCAAAAATGAGTGTGAACTGACTTCTATGTGCTCATTTTTGAGTATTTCAATGTTTCCAAAATGAGTTTGAACTGATTCTAATCATTTTTGAGTATGCGCATGTTTCAAAAATGAGTATGAATGACCTCTTTGTGCTCAGTTTTGAATATGTACATGTTTCAATATTCTGAGTATTTCTGGTATTTCAGAATTGAAATGCATTGGGTCGTCACATTTAAAACAAAAAGTGTTATAACAAAATGAAAACGTCAATTTACGGAGATTTGAAACTGTCATTTTTCTCAGTGTATAGGCGTGAATTGCATAAGGGTGGTTTTTAATTGTGTTTAACCGCTGAATTATATTTAGTATACTAAAAGATATTTGTATACTATAAATAAATTAATATACACATGTAGAGAGCACAAAGTATTGTATACACTGCAGTCTATAGTTGGTAATTGCTTGAAGTGTGTTTTTAGAATTGTTATGTTTTTTTTTTTTACCTGTGGGAAATTTCAGTTTAATATGTGGTGTATATAAAAATCTGTAGATAACATACAAGGTTGTACAAAAATTATACATTTCTGTCTATTGGCTGAAGTTGCTGAATGTGAATTTTTAACGATGTTATGCTATGCATTTTCTAACTGAATTAAATTTTAGCGTATTATGTTGTATATACATAAATCTATCCATCATATACAGGGCTGCACAAAAAAATTGTGTTCACTGAGAAAAATGACACTTTCAAATCTGAGTAAATCGATGGTTTCATTTTGTTATGAAACTTTTTGTTTCAAATATGATGACCCAATGCTTTCAATTCTGAAATACCAGAAGTACTCAGGATATTGAAACATGGACATACTCAAAACGGAGCACACAGAGGTCAGTTTATACTCATTTTGTAAACATGGGCATACTGAAAAATGATTAGAATCAGTTCCACTTCATTTTTGAAACATGGAAATACTCAAAAATGAGCACATAGAAGTCAGTTCATACTCATTTTTTAATCATGAACATACTCAAATATGAGCACACTAGTAAGTGCATGAGTGTGTGCATGTTTTCAGAAACGAGTATATACATGTTTCAAACTTGAGTAATTACTTACCCATCATACGTAGTATAGGGTAAGTCTTGTAATCGTTTTGAAAATCGAAAAATTTTTTTTGACGGATTTACACGTTTCAGACACTGGAGATTCCGAAAAACATATTTTTAGAAAAAAAAATTTGCCGTCCGTCTGTGTGTCTGTGTGTCTGTGTGTCTGTAAACGCTCTATCTCCCGAAAAAATTGAGATAGAGACTTGCAATTTGGTATGTACTTAGTATGTAATAATGGGAAGAAGCCTATTTCATTTCAATAACCTCGATTAACCGGAACAATTTTTTTCGGACTCTCGAAATATTCGTTCTGATAAAAGGTAAATAAAATTTTTCGAAATTGTTTATTTTAAGAAATGAACATAAAAGACAATAAAAAAACATAAATTTTGCATAAAGCATGAAGTCGATCGGATAATTAGTTGCCGAGATATTTGGAATCCTATTTTCCACACTCTTCGATTTTTCATGACCCTGTATTTCATCCAAATTTCACTTCAAAGATATATTTTAATTGAAAATTTGACGCTTAATCAGATGCAATAAACCGCTAGTTAATAGGATTATTATTGTTGGAGTTATAAGGAAAAACCTCTTTCAAGCAATTCAGTAATCGAGCCTTTAAAGTTTGTGACGTCATCAAGCCACGATTTTATTTGAATTGCAATGCATTTTATAAGTAGTTTCCACATTTTTATTTTAATATTTTACATTATGCATATCCATGATGGGTAAGTATTACGGTGGCCCCCAACGACTAGTTTTTATTCGGAGTCATTTTGACAATGCGACATACTCAGATTTGAGTATTTTTTGCTCAGTTTTGAAAATGTCGTTTTTAGAGTGTACCTACCCGATTATGGTTGGTTAGTGCTGAAAATAGGTTTTTAAATGTGTTATGCGTTTTCTACATTAGTTAGTTAAGTGAAATTCTTTCACATTATTAAACTTTAAAGTTTCATTTCAGAATTCTGCAATTGTTGAAAAATGTTTCATACGCTAAGCTTGGCGCATGCATTTCCTTTGTATTCTTACATTGATTACCGATATTTCTCTTTTATGCACAACTTCCTGGAGAAAACAGGAGAATCATGATAAATCAAAATGATGGATTGCAGTACTTCAGGTACTCTGATAATACGGAAAGCTTTGAAGCCAACACCTGTTAAAGTAATAAATAATAACAGAACTTTTTTTTGTTGTTGTAGTCAAATACATTTGTTTAAATCAGCAGTACTTTGCGAAGTACGCATTGAAAACCGATGTTTCTACAAGGAATGATTTATCTACTTGATGCAGAAACTTTAGATAAATCGCTGTAACTTTCTAAAGTGGATCTGACAAAGATAGACTTTGTAACTATGAACTACGTGAACAATAATGTGGGAGTAGAGCTTTTAGAAGGCATTACCGAATTTAATTTCGGAAAAACAGACAAATGTATAATTTCAAAATTAATTCTTATTAACTGTTCATTTAATTATCAACTTTATAACAAGTACCATGTAAAAGACTCAAAATTTAATACTTTATTTTATAAGGGGGGAAACATGAAAGTAAAATAAAGTCCTTCCGGCCTGTACCGGGAGGAAAAGGTAGCTTTCCTATATCTTCGTTTTAAAATTTTAGCTAATGTTACACGAAAACAGCAAGTTAAAATGCAAAGAAACGTTTACAAAAGATTCGTTAATACTGAATTTGAATAAGAATTTCGCCAAATTATTGAGCAATAGCCAAATTGGCTTCATTTATAAAGACTTATTTTGGTCGCCAAATTTGGCGATATTTCGCCACATGTCACAAATTTTGCCACTTTTGTCGCCAAATTTGCCAAATTTGTCACCAATGTCGCCAATTTTGGCGCTAACGGATATGAATATATAGTTGTATGCGTATGATTAGGAAAATTATTACAACAATGAAAGAAAATAATTTGCGAGTAATCGTGTTAATGTGCTGTTTTGTTTCAAAATGTCAGCCACCTAGAATTTCAAACTGCTCTATCTCAGCTATTTTTTAAGATAGAGGTAAACAAAAAAATGCTCTGGAATCCTTGTATCAAGGCCTAAAATGTAATTAAAAAATAAATTTGAATTTTTAAATTTTTTGTATATTTATTTTAGATTTTAAGTTAATTTAAATCTTTAAATGGCCGCCATCTTGAAACAAGATGGCGGACCAAGCTGACCAACGAACTCGGTCGAGAAATTAGTGACCTTAATACACACAATTAGTTTCATCAAAATCGATTCATAAATACGGGCGTTATCGTATGACATAGGTCAGATATATATATATATATATATATATATATATATATAAATCAACATTTGAACGGAGGGTGGTTTTGGGGTCTGGGTGTCATGATCGGTGAAAATATATCAAAATTTTCCGGAACTGCTTTCCTCCGAACGGCTGCAATAAGTATCTTTATACTTTTTTGTATTGAAAGCTACCTAAAAAATAAAATATTGCAGCAAAGAATTGTAAAATTGTTTTATATTAGAAATTAGGTAAAAAAGTAATAATTCAGATGTTATAATGTGGCAGAAAATAAGTTTTTCATTAAATATTTTTTTTTACGTACAAAGTCAATAAGAAATATCCGTCTTTGTATTGTTGATTGATAGTTGAAGTAATTAATTAAGTTTAAGTAAGAGTCTTGAAATAATTTTCTAATAATTCAAATATTATATGGCAGAAAAGAAATTTTGCATAATTTTTTTTTAATGTACAAAGTCAATAATAAATATCCCTCTTTATATGGTTGAATGATAGTTAAAATAATTAATTAAGTTTAAGTAAGCGTCTTGAAATTTTTTTCTAGTAGTTCAGATGTTATAATATGGCAGAAAAGAATTTTTTTATTGATTGTTCTTTTTATGTACAATGTCAATAATAAATATCCCTCTTTATATTGTAGAATGATAGTTAAAGTAATTAATTAAGTTTAAGTAAGTGTCTTGAAATATTTTCTAATAATTCAGACGTTATTGTATTGCAGATTATAACTTCTTCATTATTAGTTTTTTTATGTACAAATACAATAATAAATGTCTTTCTTTATGTTATTGAATGGTAATTAAAGTAAATTAGTTAAGTTTAATTAAGCGTCTTGAAATAATTTCTAATAATTCAGATGTTATTATATTGCAGAACAGAAATTCTTCATTAAATATTTTTCGTGTATAAAGTCAATAAATATTAGTCTTTATATTATTAAATGTTAATTAAAGTAAATTAATTAAGTTGATTTATGCGCCTTGAAATATTTTCTAATAATTCAGATGTTATTATGCAGCAGAAAAGAAATTCTTCATTAAGGATTTTTTTGTGTACAAAGTCAATAATAAATATCCCTCTTTATATTATTGAATGATTAAGTAAATTAATTATGTTTAATTAAGCGCCTTGAAATATTTTCTAATAATTTAGATGTTATATGGCAGTAAAGTAATTCTTCATTAAAGATGTTTTTTGTGCACAAAGTCAATAATAAATATCCCTCTAAGTTTAATTAAGCGTCTTGAAATGATTAACAATAATTTTGATGGTATCTGGCAGACAAGAAATTGTTCATTAAAGATTTTTTTTTTGTGTACATAGTCAATAATAAATAACCCTCTTTATATTATTTTATCCCTCTATATATTATTTTATCCCTCTACATATTATTTTATCCCTCTTTATGTTATATAAATATCCCTCTTTATATTAAACTATGTACATTTTTTCCCTACCAATTATACATATTTATCTGTCATATTAATTACAAGTACATGTTAATTGAAAATGGTTGCACTGATTACAGTAGGCACTAACTTTGTTGTAAGGAAGCAGCGCAATAAAGAAACTAGTAAGTTGTGGCCACCACAAAACTTTCTTCCATGCTCGTATAAATTAAGTCTGCAACCAAACTTAAATGACAAATTCTTCGTTCTTGGGATTTAGCAAACTCGAATCGTGAAAAACAGAACATAGCAGAAAAACCTTCTGGACGGTGCACAACCAAACGTAACAAGCATATTTTTATGTCAAGATCTAACAGGATATGAAGATCGATGAAATTCCATGCATTAGTGCCTTGAGATATAGTTATCGCAAAAATCGTGAAAAATACAGTATAGAGCGCGACTTGTTGGATGATGAACACCAAAACCTAATCGGCACTATTTTATGTCAAAGTCTATAACTGAAACTGTAGTTTGATTAAATTACGTGCCTCCGTTCGTGAGATATAACTGCCACAAAATCTGTGTCAGATACAGAGAGACTCACAGAGAGACTCACGCACATACACTTTCTAAAAGAAGTCACATCGTGTTCAGGATATTCTAAAACGAATTGTTAAGTCAGAAACCGGGTCCAAATTTTTCACAAATCTAACACTTTCTTCTCGCAAATATCGAAGAAAGTAAAAATATAAACACAATACAGTAAAAAAAATGCGATTTTTGTCAAATTCTGACGCCATTATATTCTGGAACATGGGCAGCAAAAACAATTTTGCAGCCAATACAGTATGTTTGCACAAACCGTACATAACATAAGATATCAATATGAGATTCGATAGATCCAACTGTTATTTACAGGCGACATCTAAAAGACACAAATAGATGTTAAAAGACGTTTAAAATATTTAAAAACCTTCCAAATACTTTCGGCTGGTTAACGCGACCATCCTCAGGGAGCGAAAATCATTTCACGTAGGTAAATGTGCATAACATCTATGTATGTTCTCCAAAGGGTCACAGTATCATTGAAATTCGTTTTCCAATGTTTAGTATGAATGGTATTTCTCAAACTCGAGCGCACAAAATACTTTTTCTTCTCCTTTAATCAATTCTTACTGCTTGTATTTCCATGCACACATGAAAATTGATATAAATGAATAAAAACAAATGTATAAACGTGTTGCATATAATATTTTGAAGTATAAACTTCATTTAATGTTGTAATTCAAATATTTTTCTGTCTATTCTTCTTTACAAAGAACTTATGTTCTTTGTTCTTTCTGTATTTATTTTAATGGAATTATGACTGTAACTAACATAAATTGTGTCTCAGTAATTGATATTGCTTTGTAAAACTCATTAACTTAAAAATTAACTTCAAATATAACAATAACGTTTCGGAATTTCTTTAACTTCGTATTGAAAATTAATATCAGTTAATAGTTTATGTGATTACATTATGTTTTTACAGATTTATTTCTACTAATTAAATATCATTTTAAAGTAAGCATATATAAGAGATACATCAAAGTTCATCTTAGCTATATTCAAAATCGCTGTTTTAAAAAATTATATACTTTATATTCCTTCCAGATGTCTATTGAATATATGATTTATTAATACATTTATGAAAATAGGATGAAAAATGTCAAAATCCTTTTATCTCTACTTCAGCAGTCATCTTTTAGAGTCTTTACATATAACTTCAATCACAAATTTGATTAACATTAAATGCCACAATTTTACGATGCATTTTCTGTTTCCAGGGTTTAGAGCATTTTGAAAATTGTGTTTTTAAAAGCTATGTGATTTATTAATGATGTTTGAAGTTCCGCTGAAATCCCATTTTCAGTTTTATTATGAAACGATTTTGAACTATCACTTGTTATTTACGCATTAATATAAAGCGTATTTAAGGGTGAAAATTTTTATATTACACGAAAACATAACGTAGGAATTTTTCTTAGAATAAATTAGTTTCAAATGAATTAATTGTTTTCATCTATGTTTTCTAATGACATTTTTGATTCATTACTGATAAAAATGGAATATAATTTGTTTGTGTGTTTCTTTTTTAACTGTTGGAAGATTTCTGGAAAAATAATTTGTATTAATTATAGCGTGAAAATACATTTTTAAACATATTACAAAATATCCTATAACGATACCTGAGTTATTATCTATAAAGTGAGTAATGCTTTTATAATTAAATTTAAATAAACTTCAGAATTTCATATTCTTATTCTTTAAATTTTAATCTATGTTCATCTATTAAGGTGCAACATTTTAATAAATATTAAATCATACTTTCATATATAAAGTGATAGAGATGTAAATTATTTATTTAATAATATTTTCTTCGTATCAATTCATTATGAGAACGTTGTAATGTGGATTTCATCCGGTTGTCCAACATTAACAAAGGGCGGTAATATTAGAAATCCCGACATAGCATTAATTTCCCACTGGTTTAAAGATGCGTGAAATCAAATTCCTTCCGAAATGATTATAAAATCGTTCAAGAAATGCTGCATAAGCAACGAACTAGGCGGCACAGAAGATGATGCCATTTTCGAAAGTGATAACGACGAGGAAGAATGTAGCGATACAGAGATTGAAAACGTGTATCATGATGAGCCGATGACGACGAAGGATTTATGTGAATTGTTTGTCGAGTCCGATATTGAATCGGACCTTGAATCAGTTTAACTTTGTATATTATTATCTTCATTATTGTATATTTAGTACTTTTTCTTTCAGATGATTTCGAATAAATGTACAAAGATAAAAAAATTAAAGTTCCTTTATTATTGTATATTTAGTATACTTTCTTTTTTTTCCAGGTGATTTTGAATAATGTATTTTTTTTAAATCAAATTTATTGATCGGAGAAGTGGGGGGTCGACTTATACGATGGATTTAAAACAATTCAAATTTCTTGATCGGGAAAGTGGGGGGTCGACTTATACGCGGGATCGACGTATAGGCGGGTAAATACGGTATTTATCTGTTTGCATGTCTTTTTTGACTTTATAGGCAATGCAGGTCTTAAACATTGGTTCAACATTTCGAAATAAAAATGTGTTGTTGAGATGCACAGTGGTACTTTATGTTTTAAAATTGTCTAGTTCTTTAACGCGAACATGTCAAACTTTTAATATATGCTTATCTAATGTCCGTCAAATTCAGCGATATTGGCAACAATGTGATTTAAAGTTAATTTTGGATAATACCGCTTGGATTCTACATAATTCTCTTGCAACAGTTCGTTCTCAATAAACGCTAACTAACGAGCAATAAGTAAATTAAAAGTTAATTTGGATAATACCACTTAGTTTCTACACAATTCTCTTGTGACAGTTCGCTTTCACTAAACGCCAACTAACAAGCAATAAGTAAATATCATTACAATAAACAATGAAACAACCTCTTGAACCCTCAATTTATTTCTTTTATTCAAACAAAATTTGTCCACTCTCTTATTGAAGAAATTTTGGTATGCCAGTTTATACAAATGAAAATAAAATGCCTTTTGTTGCATTGAAAATGCATTGAATTGTTGACAAAAATTTGCTACAAACATTAGACTCTCGTTAATTTAGATGTAATATAAATTATGATATTTAAAATATTTGTTTTACACATCTGTTAATGTTTTTAATTCATGTATAATTATTGGTTATAATGTCTGTTATTGTTCAATCGTTTTCATATCCAGAAAAAGGTAAATAATGGACATTAGAAAGGGTTTAAATAACTCAATAAACTTTCTCGTAAATGTTTAAACTAAATTTTCTTCATTGAATTCCTTGAATAGCATTTCGTGCGTAACATACCACAATAATGTTTCTTGCAGCTTCATAGTTCACTTCAGTAAGTGTACTTAACGAAATATATTACTCTTCATAGTAAACGTAATGTGCAGTGCTTTCAAATTTAATCAGTAGAATATTTGAAGTAGGTTAAATAATAGAAATCTATGCTATATCAATTGCAAGAATGACTCAAAATCACTTGCAAATGTTTGGATGAGAAGATGTGATGGATATTGTTGAACACTACATAATGCATTTGAAAACAATTAAAAGATAAACACACATTTGGTATTCAAATAGCTCGTAATTTAGTAAATCAGAACTATTGCGTTCTGTTACAATTCCACATAAATTATTTCTACACTTAAATAGTGGAAACATACAACATAAAAATATGATTTTATTTCAATTTTTAACATTCATTTTGTGCTGAATTGTTAGTTTCTTTTTTAAAAAAGAAGTTTTCAATATATGTGGATTTAATCAAAAGACCTAAATTCCCACCATTAAGGGTTCTACTACGACATAAAGACTGCAACATAAATCACATGTAGCCTTAAATAATGCATTTGGAAACACACAATTTTTAAAATATCATTTTATCTCATATTTCAACATAATTGGTGTGCTGAATCGTTGTCTATTGTCTTTATTTAAACTAAAGTTTTAAACTATGTGGAATTTATCAAAGGACATAAAACTGCAATATAAAGATGACTACCACAACGTAAAGACTAGAACATAAAAAATATTATAAAAGATTACAACTTAAATCACTTATAGACCTTAAATAGGATATTTAGAAATATATGTACAATATTCAGAATATGATTTTATCTTTATTTTCAATAGCAGTTTTCTGCTTAATTGATTGTTAATATATATTTTTAAACTGAAGTTTTAAACTACGTGGAATTAGTCGAAAGGCATGAATTTAGAATATAAAGACTACAACATGAAGGCCACTACAAAAGAATAATACAACTTAAATCCCTTCTAAACATACACAGTTCATTTGGAAACATACAATATTCAAAATGTGACTTTATTTTAATTTTGAACATCATTTTTGTTCTGAATTGTTCTTTAATATTTTTTTTTTCTAACTGGAAGTTTTTAAAATATGTCGAATTAATTGAACGGGTAATAATCACAGCATTTCTAATATTTTTATAGTAAATATAACTTAATTCTCCAGATTTCTAAATCAATTTATTATATACAATATCTCAGTGTAGAATAGTTTGTCATATGAGTCCCAAAAATATAGAGACCATAAAAATAGCTTTTTTAAAAGCAATAAAATGATATCGAAAATTTTATCTATAAAATTAAATTTTAATAACATGTCTAAAATATTTTATTGTTTGTTGATTTTATGGTTTGCTCAAACAAGAGAGTATTTTATGTGAAATTATTTAAAATTCAAATTTTCAAACTCGTCTTACTTCTACAGTAAAGTTGCTGTATGAAGTATATTTATAATAACAAACAACGAAAGCACCAAAAATACAATTTATTACAAAATTTTAAATTTTAAACTTTTCAAAAGATATTTTGAGCAGAAAGATTTATATTTATTGCGATGTTTTTTCCTACACACATAACTATAATATGAAATAAAATCATGAATTCATTTCCTAATGTGAAAGGTGTGAACTCATTGTCATTTAAAATAAGTACTACAAATAAATAAATATTACATGAGTTGTTTAAACAGCGTATGAAAGACAAAATTATAAGGAAATCTTTGTGTTGTGTTTCAGAGAATATATTTCAATATGGTAGTTTATTACATTTCAATATTTTTATCTTTGTGAAAGAGAAACACATTTTCCCTACGCAGAAAGCATATAAAATAACGATAAAAATATAGTAACTGTTTAAAAATTAATTAATCCTATAGGTAACTGATCCTATAATATAAATAAAATCAGGTTTTCATAAGTACTGGTCCTAAAAAAATAACAGTAATAAAATATTTGGCTAAATCGTAGAAGTAATGGCTTTAGAAAGACATTTTAAAATAAAAAGGAATCGTTTTCATTTTTACTGCATGTAAAACACTTTAAACAGTACGTAGAAACGCCGATCGTATTGCACTGTATAGTATAAAAACGAATTTTGGTTTCGGATTTATTTCATTTGATTCAGGCCAGGATGCTAAGCACTTGATTTGATTGGTAAACTCTTAAATCGACTTGACTATTTTAAAATAAATAAAAGAGAAATATTATGAAATTGTAACAATTTTTGTACATGTTACAAACCAATAATCCTAATATCACAACTAGTCGATGTAACGAAACTGTGACATCATAATTATTCGAGAAGTTAACTATCAAAATTGTAAATAATACAGTTGGCATCTTTATTCCATGGCCTGCTTATTCCCTGGATATATCTCCCATTGAGCATGTCTGAGATTTCATTGGTCGGCACCTCACTTATATAGCTGGTGAGGCAAGTAGTAAGACTGAACTTTGGCTTCAAGTCGAAACCATCTGAAATGCCATTCGCCAGAGGATTACATTCAGACCCTTTATGATTTAATGTCACGACGTGTACCGGCTCTCATCGCTCAGCGTGACGGATACACAAAGTACTAATTTCCGACGTTCTTTTTGTTTTTCAGTCTTGTAAATTTGATCGTTTATTTGTACCACAGTCAGTAATGTGTGGAATAAATTTCATTAATTTCTGACAATTCCTTCATGATGTTGCAATTTTCACAAACATGAGTGTAGGTGAAATATTTATTTTGCCACATCATAACTCCAATGTGAAATTCACTTCGTGAGTCCATTGTGAAAACTACCATGACTCATGTTGTAGTTATATACATCTAGTGGCGGATCGTGACTCACTTTTTAGGGCACTAAATGCATGACTGTCAAATTTATTCTGTAGTTACAACTTTTTCTCAAACAAAATCTTTCCTTATTTAATGGCATTAAATTATTCGATTAAACAAAGAAAATAATTCTTTAAAAAAGTAATGCTAAGAAAATAATAATTTTTTTTTCTGCCAGGCAATTATTGCCCTCCAAAAAGCCAGTCACGAGTCACCACTGTATACACCTCGTCATAAAATAGGGCATAGCGACTTGACAGTGACGAGAAAACGACTAAATTCAACGTCTCTGGTCGACAATAACGGCAGTAACATTTACATTTGAGTCACCGGTGATATTAGGGGACTTGATCATGTGATGTGATGCATCGTTCTCTATCTTGTCATAATTTTTGATTTATTTAATATGTATCATGCGTTAAGACTAAAAACATGCATCAGTCAGACCGGTCATTTGCAATCTCCCTCCCCCCCTCAATAACACTTTTTAAAAATATTAATGGCTGCACAACTGTGTTGAAGAATATTTTTAAGTGTAATATAGTAATATATATATATATATATATATATATTAATTTTCGCTAAATTTTGCTAAATGTTGTTTATATTCTGCTAACTTTTGTTTATATATTGTAATATATTACTGTACACGTACATTGTTATACAGTAACAATGTAAGACTTACAAATGATTTTGTCACATTTTAATACTTTTTGTTCCCTTTAAAAATGTCCATTATTAACTGTTTATAAATGTAAAAATTATTTATTTATTGCACTAAATAAAACTCATATGTATAAAATCACTCAGAAAGAAGTTGCTTGAAATAAACATTTATATTCTATTCAAATCAAATAATATGCATAATTTAGAATGTAGAAAAAATGTTTAATTGTATAAAATAGAAAGAGAATTTTATAAAATCCAATACGAATTTCATACATCTGCAATTAGTTCTGTCATACAAACTTTATAGGAAAGCAAAAAATAAAAATAATAATAATGAAATTATATAACGCTTGCTGAAGGCATTTTAAAAAGGAAAATATTTTTTAGCTTTATCCTCAAAAGGTTTAATGTGTAGGTATTTAAAATTAGAATGTTACCAGCAGTGCCTCATACATATTAATGTGAAATATGAAATATAAATTGTGAAATATGTATAAAACCTTAAATGTATGTGTTTAAATACGTAAACATAAAGTACTTTTGACGTAATTAAAAAAAACATAGTTTACATAATTTGTTAAGGAATACGTTATTGTTTTTGGGTTGAGAGATTTGATATATAACAACATGTTTAAAAGTTATTTCAAACGATAAAAAAATTCCCGAAACCCGATTCAGAAATATTTTATGAAATAAATACAAATCTAATTCCAACAAATTTAAGCCTTTTTCATTTTTTCATATTTTTGTAACATAATATAGTCTAAAAGCTTATACAACAAACTAAAACAAACTGAATTCCCATATGCTTATAATTTATTAAAAAATATTTTTGCGTTAGGCGTTAAAGGCGGTTTTTTACACTAAAACTTATTATCCGAAATGTATTCATACGTTTAAAAGGTGAATAAAAATTTATTGTCTGACTATTTGTCTGCGATCAGCTGTTTCTTGTTTTTATTTCATTTTACAAGTAAGTATGATACAATTTATTGTCTGTATTTACTTTTTGAAAGTATACATATCCTCTCAGACTTTTATTGAAATATTTAATACTAGCAAAACCCGCAATTTTGCTCGCGTAATTCTTGAAAAATGTCAAGTGGTATTAGTTGGGGTATTTTCATTAGAGGAAATTTTACTGCCACAGATAATTCAGAAATTACTAATTAAGCCACACTAAGCAAATTTCTGTAATGACTATGTCACAGAAATGCGCAATTTTAAAACTTGTCTGTTCCTGCTCACATTAAAATTTCAAAAATTTTAAAAACTGTTCTATGGATGCATTTGTGCCTCTAACGTAACAGCTATGTAAAATTTCAGGTTTCTATCCCTAATAATTTCAGATAAATCATTCTTTAGAAGATTTTTAGAACTTTTTCATCTTATTTCACTTTTTTAAATTTCGATTTTTTTTAATGGAAACTTTTTTAGCGAGCACTGAAATCTTAAAAATGACCTCCATGCCAAATTTCAATTTCCTATACCAGCAGCATCACTAAAATCGCAATTTTGGAATGTTTTTTTTCTTCTGCACCTTTTTTAAATTTCAAATTTTGTAAAAACTGTTTTGTGGAAGCATTTACGTATAAAAAAATAATAGGAAGGTTTCTATCGCTAATAATTTAGAATTTTTAATAGACTGTTTATACCAAGCGTCTGCATCTTAAAAGTTACAACTGTACTGAATTTCTAGTTTCTAACCCGAATAAATCCAATTAAATCATACTGTAGATCGTTTTTAGACCGCTTTCCGCTCATTTCAGCCTGTTAAATTTCGATTTTTTTAGAAACCGTTCTTAGCGAGCATTTGCATTTTAAGAGTAACCACCGTACCAAATACGAAGCTTCTGTACCAGCCGTATCACATGGATATCTTATAAGTTACTATCTTGTCCAATTTCAAGTTTCTAGCTCATTCAGTATTAAAAAAAATCGAAATTTTAGAACGTTTTTCGCATTTGCACCCCCTGTGGCAGTGGCACCGACATCAAATATAACCTATGTTACAGCAGGGACTGTTACCATCAATTTGCAACCATCACTTATGAAAATGATTCTGTAGTTCCAGAGAATCCATAGAAATTGTAATTTAGAATGTTTTTAGAACGCTTTTCGCTCATCTCACCCTTTTAAATTTCGAATTTTTTTAGAATTTGTTCTTAGAGGGCATTTACATCTTATAAATAACTACCATTCCAAATTTCAAGTTTATCGTTCCTTCAGTATAAAAAAATCAAAATTTTAGAACGTTTTTGGCTCCTGCACCCCCTGGGGGTAGTGGAACCGACATAAAATATAGCCTATGTTGGAGCATTGACTGTCACCGTCACTTTTGAAAACGGTTCTGTAGTTTCAGATATTCCATAGAAATTGCAATTTAGAATGTTTTTAAAACGCTTTTCACTCATCTGACCCTTTTAAATTTCGAATTTTTTTAGAATTTGTTCTTAGAGAGCATTTACATCTTATAAGTAACTACCATGCCAAATTTCATGTTTCTAGCTCCTTCAGTATAAAAAAAAAATCGAAATTCTAGAACGTTTTTCTCTCTTGCACCCCCTGGGGGTAGTGGCACCGACATAAAATATACCCTATGTTGGAGCAGGGACTGTCACCATCACTTTTGAAAACGGTTCTGCAGTTTCAGAGATTCCATAGAAATTGTAATTTAGAATGTTTTAGAACGCTTTTCACACATCTCACCCTTTTAAATTTCGAATTTTTTTAGAATTTGTTCTTAGAGAGCATTTACATCTTATAAGTAACTACCATGCCAAATTTCATGTTTCTAGCTCCTTCCGTATAAAAGAAATCGAAATTTTAGAACGTTTTTCACTCCTGCACCCCCTGGGGGTAGTGGTACCGACATAAAATATACCCTATGTTGGAGCAAGAATTGTCACCATCAATTTGCCACCATCACTTTTGAAATCGCTTCAGTAGTTCCAGATATTACCCCCTAGAAACAAACAAACAATCTTTACTATTTTATAATATTAGTATAGATAACTTCTTTTGCTGTCTGTATCTATGGTCAAATGTTGCAATCCATTTCTGACCAATTTTTATCAAACCAGTTTTTCTCAAATGCTATACACGAGTTCGGTCGATGGCAATGCGATTCAAGTATTTTCAGAAGCAGGTTCCATGGCCTTTTCCGCACAGATTGAGAATATTAGACATATAAGTCAAACAAGAGTGATGCTGGCAACAAGAGAGTTACAACAAATATGTTAATTAAGTCCAGTGTATCGCTTTTATATATATATATATTTTAATGACTGTGCAAAAGTATGACAACAGACTTTTTTTTTTGTATTTATAAATCTGTTGAATCAAGAAATGTATTCTATTTAATAAATGTGTTCACCAAAAGTATGTTATTTATTAAAGAACACACTATGAAATTTTTATGCAAATATATAAAGATATTCAGGACTTTTAAATACATATTTATTTCTAGTCTTGTAGATGATATTCAAAGAATTATTGCTTTAAGCAAAGTACTTAATTTTAACAAATTAAGGACTTAAGATAAGTATTCAATAACTTTAATAACATCTTTCTTAATGTTGCATGTTAGGATACATAAAACATTAAAATATAACAATAAATTGTCGCCAGAAAACCAAGCTTTGAAATTTTGAAAGTAACCGCAAGCACTTTCATGATATATTTGCCAGAATATGCAACTAATTAAAAGAAATTGTGCATTATTAACATATTAATTTGAATTGTACAAAATGAAATTTTAACTTGTAGACTCAAATTTTTATTACCGTCTCATGTAACGTGAATGTAAATTAAAACTTTGAGAAAAGTTTGAGTTGTTGGATTAGCATATACAGTGGACGCTCGTTAATTCGAACTCAAAGGTTCTTAGAAATAAGTTCGAATTATCCGATGTTAAGAGAAAATATAACTTAAAAAGTGTATCATTGAAGAAGAAAAATCTCCATAGTATGTATAACCCCAGAAAATATATTAGACTATGCTATTTAAAATTAAACGCATTAAAATGCAATAAAGACTTGCCTTAATCATAAAATGAAGCAGTAGGTACGCAGTAAAAAGAAAACTTTAATAAAAAATATAAATTAAAATGTAATGTCTTGTTTGGCAAGAGTTTATAAAAAAAAAGTGCAGTTTCGTCCGTATTAAAAATATCTTTCGGCAGGTAAGTAGATAAAAGTCCAGGCAGTTTCCTTCCGAAATTAGTGCATACGTCTTCGTTTACATCAGAGCTTTGGCCACATACAGTTTGATAGGAAATATTCTGCCTTGACTTAAATCTAGAAAGCCATTCATCACTGCATTTAAAATCTTCAAAACCCATTCGACTTGCCAATTCATCAGCCTTCGTCTGCAGTAGGGGTCAATTTATCGGAAATTTTCGAGATCTAGCATCCTGGAACCATAGCAGTAAAGCTTTTCTAGATATTCTTGGGATGTATTTCTCATGCGTTTCCTTCCTTTAGCAAATTTAGATTTTTCCCATGAATTTAAATTGATTCCTTGTTTTTCAAATAAATTGACAAGGTATTTTTTTTAATTCCATAGCCAGCTGCTACCTTTGTTTTACATTCGCCATTCTCTACTTTCTGTAACATTTCTACCTTTGTCTCCAAAGTCAGGGTTTTGTACTTTCCACGTGTAGACATCCTAAATTTTTACACGGTCACACCACACACTGAGGAAGAAAAACTACCGCACATTAACTTGTCTGCACTGTAATCAGAATTAACGCAGACCCCTAGAAACTGTAGTAAAGACAGTTTTTTTTCTGAAATTCTAAAAAGATCGATAACAAATAAAAATGATAGCGCTCCCCCCCCCCCCCCCCCTCGTGCTTCTTCTTCCCGGCCGCTCTGTTTCTACTAACGCGGGTGGATTCCGCTTGGCTGGGGGGGGGAGGAAAAGTACGTTGGAATGTTTTTAGTTTAAGTTTATTACTATCGCGGGTGGCGTGCTTGGAAAAAAAATAGACATAGAATAGAATAGAATAGATATTGACGCACAAAATTAAAAATACATCGTGCTTTTTTCTCCGTTAATCGAGAAAAGAGAAATTATTTTTGTCAAATTTTTAGTTCGAGTTAACCAAAGTGATTAAAATTAGTTCGAATTAATGAGATATTTTTAACATTAATTCCAATACAAGTTTTTTTTTGGGGGGGGGGCTTTTGGATTAGTTCGAATTAACCGAAAGTTCGAATTAACGAGCGTCCACTGTATTAAGAATTACTGAAAAATAACTTTAAGTTACTTTATAATTTTTGATTCGTTATTTAGTTTTAATGAAATGATAGAAAATCTGCAATAAAGTACACTTACCGTGAATATGCTAAACATAAGGAGATTATTCAATGTTACATTTACATAGTTGCCAACCTCCCGATTTTTTTCATACCAATATTTTTATGTAAAAATATTTGTTTATTTAATCGTACAATTTCTGCGGAAATTTTTGTAAGATTTTACTGGTATTCAAAAATTCGGGAGGTTGGCAACTATGTAACATTATATGATAATCTGATGGATTAGAAAAATAAAAATGATGGTATTTATACTTTACTGCAGAAAAATGAGAAAATCGATACTATTATTTTAAAATATAAATGTGTTCCAGAATGTAAAGACCACGTAAATTGTATAAAGAACAAATGTATATTTTTGAAAAAAAGTTTTGAGTCTTAGTATATTGCATTTTTGCTTAATGGTATTCTTTCATAGTGAAGGAATACAAATTCAAATTTTCAAAGATATACATTAAAATTTGTCCTGAGAAACAAGCTCGAAATAATGAAAATACATTTAAAATAATGCACATACATAGACGATTATTTTATTAAGCATTTGTTTGGCTAAAACAAAAAAGGAAAATATATTAAAACACTTAAAAACGACAGCACCTAAAAAGCGAGGCTAACGAAAGAGACAGGCTACCGTGGTATCGTCCACTTATCTTTTTTTACAGACCGCTAGAGTGACGTGAAGCTCTTTTCGTACACCTGCATTGGTGGATTCGAGTATCACGTGACTCCCGCGGTCTTTAAAAAAAGATAAGTGGACTGTACCGCGGTAGCCTGGGATCTCTTTCGTTAGCCTCGCTAAAAAGCATGGCGTGTTTACACTTCACATTTCGAAAACTTTGCAGACTTCAATATGCTCAAATAAATAAAAATTAGATCCTAATTTTACAAATGTAAAATGTTTTTGAAAATAATCTCATGTTCTAAAAAACGTGCACCTTTATTCATAAAGCTGAATCATTTTTCCTAAACAGGAAATTGTGACATCTCTCCGACCAAACTGAGATTAATGTCTGTAAAATAAAATAAATTTTGATTTACATAGTCATGTTAATGGAAGTTTTAAGCTATTTTAAATGTACATATTTCACAATTTATTCTCAGCAAAATACAATACATGCAATTTTCATATGCTTTTATCAGAATAACAGAAATCAATGTAATTTGTTGTCTTCGTTATTTAAGAAGTAAAAAATTACTAAACCTATTAACGTTCTGTTGAAACAAGATTATTGTATGAACACAAGATGAACATGAATAATAAAATTATTTAATTGAATTATTCTGTTGAAAAAGAAGATGTCTATGAGTTTTCTCTAGACGGTATTGCATTCCCTTACACAAACAGACATACAGACATTATCATAAAAATTAAAAAAAAGGACTCTGGGGTCCTTAAAATGTAACAAAATACCAACATACATAATTACATATTGAATAGATATAAAAATAGTGAAAACGAAATCAAAACGTAAATATATACCAAAAAACGTATCAAAAAAATATATACCAATTACACGTAAAAATGTAAATATATACCAAAATTTCATAAATCATGATGAACAATACTTTTATTAAAATATATGTATCCGGAAAGTAAAAATACATAAAAGAAAATCAATCTTAATTGACGAAATACTGACACAATTACTTTTACATTATTTACTTGGCATGGGCATAATATTTTTTCGGATCACGTGGTTGATATATAATGTGTTTTAGAATGGGAGTGTAATTACTACCTAAATTCACTAAGACTATATACAGGGTGTTTCACAAAGGACCCCTAACTTTAAAAATCAATAACCCGGAAACGGTGATAGAAAGAAACATGAAACTAGTGGTATGTTTATTAAAAAAATCGTAAGAATCTTATACGTAAATCTCAAAATTTAGTTAAAAATAGCACCGATAGATGGCGCTGAGAGCCTTAAGAATCCTTCTCAAGAGAGTTCAGAAGCATAGAATGACTAGCCGTTGAAGATTTCGCCATTGAAATCTGACCGCTATTTTCGTATAGTGAAAATAATTCGCATCGGCCACGTTGCCTGTCTGTTGAATTTTTTTGAAAAGATCACAAATTGTTTTCCCATCTGGGCCTTTTGTGACTCCAAATTGCGTTTGAAAACTTCTCCTTGTGGAAGTAGGATTCTGATTTAATGGCTGGTTCTCCAACACAATAAGCACACGTTCCTCCACGGTATACACCACTTTCGGAATTATTTTCATTATACGCTAATAGCGACCAGATTTCAATGACGAAATATTCGACAACTAGTCTTTCTATGCTTCTGAACTCTCTTTGAAAGGATTCTTAACGCTCTCTGGGCCATCTAAATTTTGAGATTTACGTATAAGATTCTTACGATTTTTTAATAAACATACCACTGGTTTCACGTTTCTATCTATCACCGTCTCCGGGTTATTGATTTTTAAAGTTAGGGGTCCTTTGTGAAACACCCTGTAGCAATAAGTAAACATGATATTGATCATATGAGATTAACTTGTTCATCTAAAATGACGTCATTCATAGAAAAACGAACACAAAACTGAACTAGATGAATTCACCATATACAAACTATATCAAATCTAAATATTATATATTATATGTAATAGATGCTAAATGTGCCCCATATGTTCTTTTTTTTACAGATACCGCCTATAGAAAATATTATGATTTTATACGATCCATTGTTCAGACTATTATTTTTAATTTAATTCTTTTTGGCGTATAATAGATTTTTTGATAATTGCTAGTGTATATAAAAATTCATTAATGCAAATGAATAATGCTCGAATTTTTAAAAGCGACATAAAGAATAGAAAACAGTTAATTATGCTTGTTTTTGTGTACTTTATCAACCAAGTATTGCAGCAAAATATTGACAATAACGGTAAAAAATATGTTTATTTTGCTCTTTAATCCATATACCGTTAAGAATACGCTCAGCGCGTCCCCCTTTGAATCTATTCTCCAACTTTATGGACGCTCTACACGCATCTATATGGATGTTTCAGTCCCATTTAGTCATTCAGCTGCCGACTGTTGACGCATCAAAACTCATATCACGAAGTTTACATTTCGGCGTAAATCCCAGCGGGATTTAAAAAATATTTCGCCCTTACCAGATGCTTCCATTGTCATCGGCTTGACCACAAGGCGCAGCTGTGTAAATTTAGCCTTGTATGTGCTCGTTGTTCTGGTGATCACAAAGCTAATAAGTGCTCAGTACTAGATACTAAGCTTTGCTGTCGTATTGCGACTTCGGATGGTGGCTCCTGTATTACTATGGATCTAACACTCAAACACACATCTTACGATTGTAGCTGTCCGACTGATAGAGCCACACATGGATGGTCTTGGTCTTCATGAATCAACCATTAATAGTTAGTGCTCCTAAATGTACATAGCATTATGCAACATCTGTTATGCAACATAATTCATACATCTTGAACATTGTGTTCTCCATCATATACACTTAGTCTTCTGAATTTGATTCCTGTTCACCTTTAAGCTTGCGTTGTGATCTGCGGCTGAGTTTTCACCAATTTTAGGTGCGTTCGTAATTATATAAATACGTAGCACCTATAGTCGTCGCTTGGTCCGTCCGTCTGTCCGTCCGTCTGTCTGTCCGTCTGTCTGTCCGTCCGTCTGTCTGTCTGTCCGCATATAACAACGCAAAAACTACCCAACCAAATGGTTTGCAATTTAAAATATATTATCTTTGCAGAATTTTGTCGAGACATTTCAAATTTTATTAAAATCGAATCAAAACTTTAGGATATTAACAAAAATATTTATTAAGAAATTTGAATTTTTTTTTTAAATCGGTGCTTTTTTGTTATAGGAGCTTCCGAAGTTTAATCGTCAAGCGACCGAGATACTTATTTTATGACAGAAATTAATCTGCAGACGATATAATTCATTTCACAGAATTAAAAATCATCAAGATCTGAATATTTATATAACTAGCTGATACATATATATCTGAATATTTATATAACTAGTTAAGATATTTGTATGAACAGTGTCATAAAATATATACTTAACTAGCTGTTTAACCCGTTCTACGCACGGGATATCATGAATTTAATTCTAAAACGTGCGTACGAACGCACCTCGTTTGTAACGTTTGACGTACAATTTCCAACTTGTTTTAATTTCCTCTGCCCAGTGTCGCGCAATCATGTGTTCTCCACCATATACTCATTGCCCTGTGAGTTTTACTCATGTTCATCATTGTGTCGCCATACTAGAATATTTTAAGTTTTATATGTGTTTAATTCAAGTGTCCCTATCTTTTGATAACGGTTTGTAGTGTATCATCATCTAGTGAAACTGCCAGGACGCCACATGCCATTGTGTTATCGTCATTTTTTATATCATCCTCTGTCCAGTTTTTACCTATTGTTCACTACCCTAGGCTCTGTGGAAATTACTGGAAGGTTCAGCGTAGGATGAATTATGTATGTTGTATTTTAATACCTCAATAAAGGGTACCGAGAGGGACATTTCTTCTCTACAGACTTCGGTTGCTTGTCTGAGTAGTACCGCTCGAGCAGTAAAAATAAAAAAGGTTTTGAGCGTTACTAATGCGTTTACCATGTTTTAAAGTGATTGTCTCTTTCATCAATAGATGTCAACAATAAATAACATCCGAATACATCGAAAATAAAACAACTGAGGAAGGCCCAAAAGGAGAAAACTGAAAGAACTAAGGGTTTAAGAACATAGTCATCCTCTATATTAAAACGAAAGGGGATTTTCGTTAAATCCCCTTTTCACACGAAAATGATCCATTTGCGCACGCGTAAAATTAAATCTAGAATCTAACCAGTTTTAGAGTACACTCGAACTAGAAAGGGGTGGCCGAGTGGTGTAAGGCGCGGTGCTTCTCTGTTATGATCATCGTGTTTGTTCGATAACCACTCCTGATAGAATTATTTTTCTTATTTTATTGGCAGTAAATCATATTAATAATGCCATATTTAATTCAGGAGGAAAAGTTATATAATTTGTATAGTTTTATTCGAATGCTTTATAATTAGGTAAAAAGAATATTTTGTTTTAATTACTAAGTTTATATTAAAATTATTTAAATTCAAAGATCGTGCATGTAATTATCGATTAAATAAATTGAACTGGTCTACATTTTTTATTATATTTGGTATGACCATTATCAAGATGTCATATATATAATAAGGTACGTATGCGATTACTTTTCGAAAAAAAGGAAAAATAAATGAAGAGAAAACAAAAAGAAGGAAAAATATTCATACAAGAACTTCAATTATCTTGATATTCATGATTTAACAATTAAACAATGTGTGAAAATGTAAAATAAAAATCCAAGTAATTAAAAAATATGTATTATAAATCGCTAGCTGCAAACACCAAAGTTTAAACTCAGGGTTTTACAATCAGATTGATAAAAATTAGTTTAATGAAAATTTTTAAAGATCGTGTTGTTGAAAAAAAAAATCAGAAATATTAAATATTGTTATTTTTTCAAAATATTGGGACTGTGGTAAATAAAATTTAACAATCGACGATATATTTCTAATTACTTATTTTAACTTATAAATATTTAAATTAAAATATTTTGCATGTAGTTATCGATTAAATAAAGTGGTCTAAACATTTATCTATATTTTGTATGACCATTATAAATAAGATATATTTGTATAACTAAGAAAAATATATGATGTGCTTTTATGTATATGCATCATATTAAATGGGTTTGCATTATATTACGATTGTCTTTTTGTTCCAATTTTTAATGTATATCTTTAAAATTTTCAGTTTTTATTCATATTACTGTGGCAATGAATATAATTATATAAAAAGCCAATGTACTAATACTTAAAATCTAATTACAAAAATAATTAGTTTTATTGAGACAATTATTCCTTTATAAAATTTACGTGATCTTTATACACCTTTAAAACTAGTCGTTGGGGGCCACCGTAATACTTACCCATCATGGATATGCATGATGTAAAATATTAAAATAAAAATTGTGTAAACTACTTATAAAATGCATTGCAATTCAAATAAAATTGAGGCTTGATGACGTCACAAACTTTAAAGGCTCGATTACTGAATTGCTTGAAAGAAACATCCTTATAACTCCAAAAATAATAATCCTATTAACTAGCGGTTTATTGCATCTGATTAAGCGTCAAATTTCCAATTAAAATATATCTTTGAAGTGAAATTTGGATGAAATACAGGGTCATGAAAAATCGAAGAGTGCGGAAAATAGGATTCCAAATATCTCGGCAACTAATTATCCGATCAACTTCATGCTTTATGCAAAATTTATGTTTTTTTATTGTCTTTTAAATTCATTTCTTAAAATAACCAATTTCGAAAATTTTTATATACTTTTTATCAGAACGAATATTTCGAGAGTCCAAAAAAAATAGTTCCGGTTAATCGAGGTTATTGAAATGAAATAGGCTTCTTCCCATTATTACATACTAAGTACATACCAAATTGCAAGTCTCTATCTCAATTTTTTCGGGAGATAGAGCGTTTACAGACACACAGACACACAGACGGACGGCAAAAATTTTTTTCTAAAAATATGTTTTTCGGAATCTCCAGTGTCTGAAACGTGTAAATCCGTCAAAAATTTTTTTTCGATTTTCAAAACGATTACAAGACTTACCCTATACTACGTATGATGGGTAAGTAAAAAGAGAGAGAGAGAGAGAGAGAGAGAGAAGAAAGAGGCAAAAATATCCATATAAGAATTATTAAAAAAAATCACCTTTATATCCATGGTTTATATGGGTTTTGGAGTCAGGCTGATAAAAATAAAATTAATGAAAAATTTTAAAGGCCGCATAAAAAAAAAAAAAAAAAAAAAAAAAAAAAAAAAAAAAAAAACTAAATGTGGATATTTAAAAAAAAAAAAAAATGAGACTGTAGTAAGTAAAAATAAATCATTCAATTAATATATTTAGTTAAATCCATCCTAAATTAATCATTGTCTAATAGGATGTAAATTACAAACTTAATACTTTTCACTTCATTAATTTAGTTGGCTGAACTGACAACACAATCTATCGTCTTATATCTATAGAAATCGCTTACACAATATAACAAATCAAAGTTTCAATACTTAATTAATTTAAAAGCAGCTAATGAAAAATAAAAGCATATTTCTCAAGGAACTTTCAAGATATCTGCCGTCAAATCTTGATGGGTACTATCTTGTTTATCTGAAATGAAAAGTGGGGTTTAACCAACTGTATAGTACAATATATGTATTTGTCCACTAAAGTAAATATGTCATTACTTATTTATTCGATATATGAATACCAATTTTATTTTAAAATATAATGAAATTTATAAGCAATTGTTTACTGAAAATAATTTGCGTTAATCATGAATTTCTTACAGTAAATAATTACTTTATTTTCTCAAAGCCAAAAAGCTTTAATAAAGCTTTACGTCTATTAATTTTACAAATAAATTATAGATGTATTACACTTAAACAATACTATATTTATTGATCCATTTAAATCAATCCTGAGTTTTTTTTTAAATTATTTATCTGATTTATTTAGTTCTTAGTACTTACAAACATTTCTGTAGATGTTTAATTAAACAAGTAACTATATATAAAACATTAATCTTAGATATTAAGCGATAATGAAAATAAATGAAAAGTAATAAATCATCGCTGGTAAATAAAAAATACAGAAGCTTTACATTAGTCAATATCATATTTTATAAATCTCTAAAAACTCGTTTAAGATAAATCATTAGTTTCAGTTTTCAGCCGAAATATCTTTTAAAAATTTTGAACGCGTGGAAATGCATCATTTATAATTTTTGTAGAACGAATTTTGAAAGATCAAATCTTTTATCGATAAAATGTTGATTGTGCTATTTAATATAGAGAGTAAAATGCGGAACATTTTAATAAATCTTTTTGGAAAGGAAATAAATTATTGGGAAAAATATTTTTTCGGCTTAACGTGTTTCTTTGAAAATTGCATTTCTGAAGTACGCATCATTTATTTATTTATTTATTTGCATGCTTTTTTCTTTAGCTACTTATTTTTACATGCATGTTTTAATTTTCAGTTTCAGTAAAAATAAAAATAAAAAATCAATCTGTTAAAAATTTGAACATGTTTTCGTGTACATTATATTATTTTAAGTTTTGCATGTGACATCCTGTTTTATTTCTTACAGACTCTGATAAAACAAGTAGCTTTATTATTTTCTATGACAATATTTTTTCAAATATCGTACATTGTATTTCAAAGGACAACCCTCTAACACAATTGTAAAATTAAAAATCTTCTTTAATCGACTAACGATAAAATTACTCTGAAGATTTCAAGTTTTACTCTTCTAATTAATAATTGGATAGTCTTTTATAAGATAAAATATTTTCAGAAGTATTTTCTCAGGATTCAAAGAGGCTGAAATGTGCAATTTTCTTTAATCATATTTGATCGGATATATATATGGGTATTTGGACAGGCATATGCAAAGTGCTGGTAATTTTCTACTAAAACGTTTAAAGGACTTAGTTTTGTTCGTGAAAAAAATATTGCTATTTAATTTAAGCATTCGATTATTTGGTGCGTCAAATATTTATAAAGGTGCTTAATATATAATATGGCACATTAAAATAATACATTATGTTTATACATTAGTCAATGTGAAAAAAAATAAAATCCTGTTTTTTTCCTACAGACTCGGATAAAACAAGTAGATTTATTATTTTCTATGACTTTTTTTTTTCAAATATCGTACATTGTATTTGAAGTGAAAACCCGCTATCACAATTGAAAAATTAAAAAAAAAATCTGCTTTGATCGACTAATGAACAATTACTCTGAAAATTTCAAGTTTTAATCTCCTTATCAATAATTGGAATGTCTTTTATAAGAGAAAATATTTTCAGAAGTATTTTCTCAGGATTCAAAGAAGCTGAAATGTGCAATTTTCTTTATATTTCATGGGATATATATATGGGTATTTTGACATTCATATGCAAAGCACTGGTAATTTTCTACTAAAACGTTTAAAGGACTTAGTTTTGTTCGTGAAAAAAATATCGCTGTTTAATTTAAGCATCCGATTCTTTAGTGCGTCAAATATTCATAAAGGTGGTTAAAATTAGATGGCACATTAAAATAATACATTATGTTTATACAATTGTCAATGATAAATCCTATTTTTTTCTTACAGACTCGGATAAAACAAGTAGCTTTATTATTTTCTATAACATTTTTTTTTTCAAATATCGTACATTGTATTTGAAATGAAAACCCGCTATCACAATTGTAAAAAAATAAAAATCTTCTTTAATCGAGTAATGATCAATTACTCCGAAGATTAGTTTTAATCTTCTTAACAATAATTGAATAGTTTTTTATAAGAGAAAATATTTTCAGATGTATTTTTTTGGATTCAAACAGGCTGAAATGCGCAATTTTTTAATATATATATTTGATGGGAGATACATATGGGTATTTTGACAGGAATATGCAAAATGCCGGTAATTTTCTACTAAAACGTTTAAAGGACTTAGTTTTGTTCGTTAAAAAACTACCGCTATTTAATTTAAGCATTCGATTCTTTTATGCTATTTACATATGACAATAAACTATAGAATTTTGTTTTGCGAATCCGAAGTTTTCGGTCAAAAAAAATGTTGTCCTACCTCCAACGATATTAATTAAAAAAGGGGAGTTTATTTTTTAAAAAAATGTATAACCAACAAAATTGGTAATGTTTTTTATAAAAAGAATTTTTCGGTAACAAATTCGATTTTTTTTTTTCGTGAAGTGAATAGCTCTTCGATATTCTTTCAACACCATATAATAAACATTTGAAAATAGAATCGCGATTCCAATGTGTACTCCAACTGCTAGATATATTCAACTTTCTGCCGTTATAGATGGTTCTTTGATGTTTTAAATTATTTCACAACCCATATAGCTAATATATCTATTCCCTGTACTTCAGAAATTTTAAACACTTTTTTGTGTGAGAATACTATTACCAGCCATGTTGCCATTAATTTAGGTTTTGAACTGAAAAAGAAAAATTTCGCAGTGCAATAGTGAAAGGCTCTTCGTTCTACTTTCTGAACTTTACATTACATCGTTGGAAATGGAATCGCAATTCCAATGTGTACTCCAACTGTTAGATATATTCAATTTTCTGCCGTTAAAGATGGTTCTTTGATGTTTTCAATTATTTCACAACCCATACAGCTAATATATCTATTCCCTGTACTTCAGAAATTTTAAACACTTTTTTTGAGTGAGAATACTATTACCAGCCATGTTGCCATTAATTTAGGTTTTGAACTGAAGAAGAAAAATTTCGCAGTGCAATAGTGAAAGGCTCTTCGTTCTCCTTTCTGAACTTTACATTACATCATTTGAAATAGAATCGCAATTCCAATGTGTACTCCAACTGTTAGATATATTCAATTTTCTGCCGTTAAAGATGGTTCTTTGATGTTTTCAATTATTTCACAACCCATATAGCTAATATATCTATTCCCTGTACTTCAGAAATTTTAAACACTTTTTTTGAGTGAGAATACTATTACCAGCCATGTTGCCATTAATTTAGGTTTTGAACTGAAGAAGAAAAATTTCGCAGTGCAATAGTGAAAGGCTCTTCGTTCTCCTTTCTGAACTTTACATTACATCATTTGAAATAGAATCGCAATTCCAACATGAACTGCAACTGTTAGAAGAAGCATTAAGTTTTATGCCGTTAAAACTCCTATTTCCAAATCCAGTAGTTGTAGGTTCTTTGATGGTTTCAGTCAACAGCCCATATAGTTAATGTATTTATTCTCCATACTTCAAAAATTTTAAAACCTTTTTCATTACTATACTACACCCAGAGAAAAGTTATGTTGAATCAACAAAAATTAGGTTGGCCCAACATAACCTTTCCGTTTAAATATGTGTCAATGGAAATTTTGTTTGAACCAACAAGAAAAATATTGTTGATTTTTTTTTTGCAGTTCCAACAAAATATTTTGTATCATCAATAAAAAAATGTTTCGTTAATTCAAGTAAAAATGGTTCAATTTTACTTGAATTAACAAAATTTTTTTTTTTGAAAGTTTTCTAAAAATAAATATAATTATCTGTTCTTTTCAGTGTCGGCAACAAAAACTTTTGTTTAAAGAACAATTGTTTTGTGTAATTTTAAGAATTTTCTTTGTTTTAACAACAAAAGGTTTTCGTTACAGAAACAATTATAATATTTGCTTTAAAATTATTTTTTGTATTAGAACCAATCTAAACGTAAATACTTTTTAATTCATTTTCAGAAGTGAATTACACATGTATTCCTTGAATGATAAATAACAAATGAACTTTTATCCTGCTTTTTTTCAAGCGTAAACCGACAGATTGAACATTATCCCAAGCCGGGAATCGATCCCGGTTCCTCAGAACAGCGCGCTGAGACTCTACCACTGAGCTACAAGGAACGACATCCAAACTCGAAATTTCTTACTCTTATATATGTCGTACCGGCTGAAACTGCAGCACAAGATGGAAATGTCATCATGAGCACAGGGCCCTCTTAAGACATAAAAGTGGGGCCTCCGTGGCCGAGTGGTTAAGGCACCACTCCGCTAATCGCTTTATAGCGTAGGAAGCAAGGCCGGCGGTGTTCGACTCCCGCCAGCTCCATTGCACACACTTTGTGGAGCTCCCGGATGTAACTCTTGGTGTTGTAAATTTCCTTGTACTGTCTCGTCAAGATTTATATAATTGTTGAAGTCATGTCTGTGTTTCTGTGAATAAAAAAATGTATATGGATCATTCGAGACGACAGCCTAGTAGCTATAGGTCTCAAAGCCCACCCACCCCCTTCAAGACATAAAAGTAGGGGAAGTCCGACGTTACTCTGGGGTCCCACTCTACCAATTGCTTTGTTATTTACTAAATCCATTTTTGGTATGCTGCAGCAATTTGAAATTTTACCATCAAAATTTCGAGTAAACAACAATTTATAAAGAGCGAGCTTCTTAGTTAAAAATTTCGTAAGGAAAAAGTGCATTTTTTCCCTGATTGATTTTTTTTTTTTTTTTTTTTTTTTTTTTTTTTTGTGAAAAGTTATTTTTAAAAATAAATTTGGGGGTACCTTTGTATTTCTTTGGGTAAACACGGGCATCTCGGGCCTATTCAGTAAAGAGGCCCTGAATGAACATGCAAATTTATGTGGCAAACATGAGACGAAAATAAAAAGCCCAGCATATGGCAACATATAGTTAATTTGTAATTCATTTTCAGCAGTGAATTACGCCTGTAAAAAGCAGGATAAAAATTCACTGGTTATTATTCAAGGATTACAGGCGTAATTCACTGCAGAAAATTAATTAAAAATTAACTGTGTTGCCGTATGCTGGGGGTCTCAGAGCGCTATTCTGAGGACCGGGATACGATTCCCGGCTTGGGACATTTTTCACTCTGTCGGTTTATGTTTGAAAATAAGCAGGTTAAAAATTCACTGGTTATTATTTAAGAATTGCAGGCGTAAATCACTGCTGAAAATGAATTAAAAATTAATCCGTACATTAGTTTTTGAGATTTATTTATAGTGAAAATCATGAAAAAAGTAGCATAGCAGCGCCACCTGTTGGGTTATTTACACCAAAACGTAATCAGCTTCTATTTATGTCAAGGTCTAACTCAATCTGTAGTTTGATGTAAATCAGTGCATTAGTTTTTGAGAAATCGCGAATCTATTGTAGAAATCGCAAAAATTGCAACATAGCAGCACCACCTTTTGCACTATTTACGCCAAAAACTAATCAGCACCAATTTATATCAGGAAGTTACTGAATATAAAGTTTTATTAAATTCCGTGCATTAGTTCTTACAATAGAGCGCCCACAAAATTTTTGTCACATACAGACAAACAGAGTCATACACAGTCATTTTCCAAAAACAGACAAATTGTGTTCAGGACCTTCTAAAATCCGTCGAAAACCAGAAGTTGAAAAATTTCATGACTCCAATACTTTCATTTTGTAAAGATAGAAAAAAGTAATAAATGGGATAGGGGGGGGGGGGGTTTAAAAATACCTTGTTCCGTGCCAATTAAAAAAGTTTTAATTATCCAAAAATTATGCTAATCCTTTAATTATATAACTATATAAGTCAAATAAACCAAGTTACAGAAGAGAGTTATGGCTACTACACAACAACTTAAATTTTGTATAAATTACAAAATTATGGTAAAATTAAAAAAATAGATTTTGTTAACTCAAGTAAAATTGATAAAATTTTGTTAAAACTTTGTAAGAGTGTTAACAATATTTTTTTGTCAATGCAATAAAACCAACTTTTCACTTCAACTAAAAATTTTGCTTGAAACAAACAAAATGTACTCAACAAAACATGTTTTGTTGTTTTAATCAATTCATTTTTTTGGGTGTATTATCGGACATTTTGAATCTTTTGTTTAGTCTCTGAACTGATGAAGAATACTTTAGCTGTGAAATAGTGAATGCAACATAATTTCAGAAGTAAAATGATAATGAAACCAAATGTGGATTGCAACAGGAAAAGATAATCTGATTACGGCGATGAAAATTATTTTTACACTTTTGCGTTTAATGCAAATTCTCGGGTGAAAGGCTTTATGATTATTATTAAATTAATATAACTAATTTAAGAATATAATTAATATTATTTTCTTTTTTCCTAATTATTTTTTAAATATATCTATACTTATAAAAGAACATGTCCTGATGACTCATAATAAATGCCGAGCCTCAAACGGGAGAATAAAGTTTGAAAGACATGTTCCTTACACAAAGTAGGCACTCACTCAGAAAATATTTTGGAAAAATTCACCCCTAAGTAGGTTAAATGGGGTCGAAAGTTTTAGATCATTTCGTTTTTTTTAATTTGCGATTTAAATACTGATTACCATATTTATTGGCTCGGGCATGCACAAGGCTTTGCTATAGTGATTACGGTATAATCTGTTTATACTGTGAAACCCACAGTCTTTGTTAAAATGACGATTTTAACAGAGAACCATTTTAACGAATTATACAAGCAAAATGGAACGCACAAGGACCCGTTATATTGATCACCGTATTGACAATTTATGGGCGTGAAACAAAAGTGTCCATTTACAATGATCGCTATGTATCTTAGGGTATCCCATTTTTGTTTATTTTATCCGAGCGCTCTCTCTTTTGCAAGGGCTGGTCCGAGCAGATCTATTCAGGGGGTTCATGAATAAGAATTTTTATTTATGTTGCAAAATCTTCATATACGCACTTTTTTATATTGTTATCAGCTATTTTGTGTAGTTTAAAATAAAATATTTTATTTATATTTTTCTGTTTGCATGTAAAATGCACGCTCGGGACTCCAATCGAAATCTGGATTATACGCTACAGAAGGTACCTGGGACGCACACGAAAGTGACCGGCTAGACGGCCGAAGACAATCAACTATTAGTTAATTTAAAAATGTACCTCTGTCGAATTACTGGCATTTGAAATTAAATTTTTTATGGAGAGTTCTACTGAACTTTAAAATTCCCACTAAATTCCCTGACTTTGAAGCTTTAAGCTAAAATCAGAATAAAAAGATAGTTTTGCTCATTGTGTCGTAGAAAAAGAGACATCTTGAGAACCAATACTGTTGGCACGTAGTTGCCTCTCTTGTTTGTTTTCATAATTAATGCTTAATGTAGCAATTTATAATATATCTAATTTTAATAATTAATCACCTACAAATAGCATTTGAAATTGATTTACTTTTTCAAAGGTGATATTAAGTACTAAATTGTCCTTAAAATTCCTACTACATTTACAGCTTTTAGATTAAACTAACTAATTTTGCTCATTTTATCTTAGAAAAACAGGCATCTTGCCACACATCTTGGCAGAAAAAATTTCAGAACTTAATTACGCTTCTCTTTTTTTTTTCTTGATAATAATTAATTTATAAAATAAATTATTTTTTAACATCTCAGTAGACAATGATAATTTTAAATAGAAATCAATGCAGCATATTTATTTACTTTTGACATCATAATTTACTTTTTATGATGATAAAGGTCAAATGCAACGCACTTAACGTATTTGAGAAACAAATTTACGTATTATAAAAAAATAGAGGATAATCTAGTGTAAATATGTATATTTATACTTGTGTAGAATAAATTCCAACTAATGTAAATGCAAAAAATATAATTATTTTAGTAAATGTTTACAAAGCAAACTATTCACCGGAGAATACTTCTTAGACATATAAAGTTGATAACAAGAATTAGACTAATAATACACATACGTTTCCTCAAAGGGAAAAAATTTTTTAGAGAACTTGAGAGAGAGATTAAATTTGCTTAGCACACACACACAAAAAACAAAAACAAATTAATTTGTATCGCATGTAAATGAACTAAATTAAGCTTTACTTAATGTAATATAATTTTATGCAGTGTCGTCTGTCTTTGGTAAATATGTATTTACCTTCTAAATTGATATCTACTTTCAGTCAACAAACCTTTGCATTACCTTTTCTTAACGAGTATTCTATTATGTTGGGAGTTAATATACCTTTTAAAATAGTAAAATATAATAACACTTTTCTAAATTAAGAAATGTCCTTTTTTCGATTGGTTTATTTCATGGAACTTTTTTCTTTCCGTGAGGAAAACAAATTATTTACTTCATAAATAATTAATGATCACAATTATATAATTATCTTCATGTGAATTTCATCTTCATTCAACCACATCTTGTCTTCTTTCGAAATAATATTGTAATTTAGAAATAAAAGATAGAGGTATAAAGAAACCTAAAAATTACGTAACAAGCAATATAAAAAGCAAACTGCGAGAAAGTTTCACGATTGTTAAATTAAAATACGAAGGTCACACTGAAAATTTTGAGATACAGATAACGGGTACAAGGTAAACTTAAGAAATTATAGGGGTATTCAAAGTAGTTATCTCCAAGATCAATTCACTTTTGAAGTAAATTTTCCCAATCATTAAATGCCTCGAGCCATCCATTTCTTGGAATAGATGAAAAATATTCTTTTATAGCCTCATCAATCTCTTCTTCGGAATGCAAACGACGCCCACGCAATTTTTGTTTAGATTATAAAATATCCAAAAGTCACATATTGCAAGACCAGGAGAATAAAGTGGATGTTCTATAACTTTGATGTACTTTTGTTCAAAATATTCGACTGTAATCCTTGATGAATGAGAAGATGCATTGTATGGTGAAGCATGAGTCCCCTGACATTCACTTCTTGAAGAATTTCTGGAAGACACTTAGTGGTGTACCAGTTAGCTGTAACTGTCTTCTGTCCGTCTAGCTTAATGGCTTTGACTAGATCTGTACTTCTGAAAAACACGACATACATCACTTTTTTTGTTGCTCGTTGTCTTTTCACCATTGTTTATTTGGGATCATCTTCAAAAACCCATACTTTACTTTCTTGACGTGTTGGAAGATGTAAAAAAGGTATATACGTCTCATTACCATTATGATTCTAGAAATAATACGGTGGTCACCATCATTAAGTAATTTTAAGGTTTCTTTGCTAATTCTCAATTTCTCAATTTCTCACTTGCTTTTTGGTTTTCTTTTAAATTATGGCGACCTAACGACAAACTAATTTTATTTTATGTATATCTCCGGATCCAATGTTAATTTTTTTCTGTATCATTTAGTACATACAGCGATTATCATAGATTAAAATTTTTCGTACGGCCGACATATTTTCTGGGACTACAGCTGGTCTTCCTGTGTGTTCTTCATCCAAAAGAGAATTTCGACTTCTTCTAAATTCTGTAAACCATCTGAATACGGTTGTATGAGATGGGGCTTCATTTCTATAAAGTAATTGTAGATGTTAAAGGCATTCATCTTGATTTAGCCCCACTTTAAAATCATAGAAAATCATAGCTCGATAATGCTCTCGCGTCAACTTCATTTTCTCTTATTTCTAAATTTATTCTACGATAGTTAAATTGCAATTGTTGCCACAAATGTTTGACTGCGGACATAAAAGTATTCAAATTGACATTTCCAACCAATATTTTTTTTGGCGCATATCATCTGCCCCTGACACAAAAATTTCAGAATGACCCTCGTATATAGAGATATAACTAAAAAAATCAGTTAAATTCACATGTTTATGCACAGTTTGTAACACACAACCTTACACAAATAAACCAATTTAAAGCTAACATTGTATGTTCTTTAAAAACCTTGTTGCACGATCACAAACACACAGCTAACTTTTCTTTTCAAGTGAGATAAGTCCTTTAAAATTTAGTATAAATTATAGCGATATACTTCTTAATTATTAAATAGAAAGAGCTGTTAAATACTTTCTGAAGACAAATTCATGTAAGCTTTACAATATTTCTAATATTCAAATTGGGAAACATCAAAATAAATTTAGCTGTCAGCATTGTAGTTATAGTTAATATGTTAAAATTGGGGTATATTTTTCTTAAATTTCATCTTTATAAAATTTGAATAAAATCATATTTAGATTTTTTTTAAATGAATAACTAACAGTTAACACTAATGAAGAGTAACTATAAGAGAACATGCTGCTGTCATCAACTGGTAGTAAGTGAATGTATCGTGATAGCATGTTAAATGTTTATGAAACTAAAAATCGTAGAACAGTTAAAGGCTATGCCTGTAGTATTTTACTAAAATATATCTAAAAAAATAAAACAATACGAGATTGAAATTTCATGAGATTTTTGCATTTACCAAACATGTTTTTGGCTGGAAAATGTTCTTAATTATTACAATTCATTGTTTATATCCTAACAATTTCATCTATTTCCTCGGAGTATATAATTATCTATCACATGTTACTTTTTATTGGAAGTAATTTCCAAAGAATTCTCAGATTATAAGTCTATTAATTTCTTGTAAATTATCATTTAAATAATATTTGTATTTATTGAAAGGGACATGTTATAGCTTTAAAATCTAATTTAAATAACAAATAAATTATCATCCTCTATTTTGCTGTTTAAAATTTAATTATAAAATATGTTCGTTTTTTCTGAAAAATCCTACCTCCTACCATGTTAAAGTAACTTTTTAAATTAAATTATAGACAATGAGAAATCTACAATTGCCAAAACGAAGCATTTATTCAAAATGTGTTGGAATGTTGGAAAGCAACTTAAATGAAATAAATTTTGATAGTAAATTTCCACTTGTTAAAATATTTATACTCCAAAATGTATTTCGTTTATCCAATAATTATTTCCCACATTTATAAATTTTTAGATGATTAATGAGACATTTGTTTTTAAAAAAAAACGTACAACATTTGTATATTAAATTAATTCTTAGAGATTTAAGCAAATGCATTTCTTTTTCAAAATTACACCCTACGTTCAGTTGTCTAATGCTTTCTCAATGTCTATTGACAGTATGATTTATTTTACTTTTTATGAATAAAGGATGAAAAACATCAAAATCCTTTTATCACTCCTTCAAAAGTTACTGTATTTGAGAATGAAAAGCAAATTTGAATTTCACATATGATTGTTATTATTATTATTATTATTATTATTATTATATGCTAAATGCTAAAATTTCCTTTTTTTCTCAAATGTCTCTATGTTTATGTATATAACAATATGTATAAAATCTTGTATTTTATATATAAGTTACTTATTAATCTCGTTTAAGTTTCGTTAAAATTCTAGTTTCAATCTTCTTTAGAATACTAGATTTTAGCTACTTTGTTTTAAAACTACTTTTTTTATATAATCATTATTTTACTATTATAATAATTATAGGTTCATCGGTTTGTTCTAGCGCTTTTACGTAATACAAAAATACGTATACAAAATACGAAACATTAAATTTTAAGAAAACGAAAGCGTTTTTATTAAATTAATCAGTTTCCATTTAAAAAATTTCTTGAAAACAACTGAAAATATTTTACTTGATGATAAGTCTCTTATAATAATATATATATATTTTAAATGTTTTTATAGTTTTAAAGCGTGTATTGAGAAAAAGGCGGTATTTATATACATTTCATTGTTATCGACGTATTTTAAACCATGTTTTATTAACTTAGATGATGTAATGAAATATTTTTATTGCAAAGTATAACTGTATTTAAATATTTTCCTTTTTTATTTCTGATGTTTATCATTTATATGGAGAAATCATGGGAAAATTCTAAACAATTTTAATCGTCCGAGATGCACTTCAATCTGTCTAATAGCACCATCTTCACATCCAGTACTGGTATTTGTACCCATCACAGCCTACCAAATCTAAGTATTCTAGTAAAAGACTTTGTTCAGTAATCAGCTAAATCGATCAGCTCAATAGTATCAATTTACATTTAAATCTTAACCTGAGACCGCAAACTGACCTCAGTTAATTATTTTCTTAATACATCAAAATCACTCAAAATTTAATTTTACTCGATTTTTATTGAGCTTGAGCGATTGGAAGATATTGTCTAAACGCAATTTTATTATTATTATTATAATCAAACAGTACAATCTGAAAATATTTTTCAGCGATAAAATATATATATACGTATTTTTGTTTTTAATTCTAAAAAAAATTGAAATTTGAAACTTTTTTGAATTTTTAAGCGGTTTGCACAATTAGAAGATAAAGTCCGATTTGAATATTTTATTTTTCTTTTATTTACCAATCGCATGTTTTCCGCACTATAGCGACTTGGAAATATTAACTTGACTTTTTTCGCACCACCCTAATATACACACACATTCTGCATGTTTATGTTTACTACCTGACCTTTCATATTTGGAATATTTTCTTCAATTCAATTAGACAAGATTTTTAGGATATATTTGAATAAAAAAATAAAAATGGCATCAGTGACAAATATATTTAAAACTGTATTTCGTTAGAAGGTTTTACGCACATTCAATCAGATGTTACATTCATAATCAATTTCTTTCAAGTAATTTCACACTTTTTCTACTTCAAGTAATATGAAAACAGATAACATGTTACCCCAATTTATGTTGGAAAACTATACGGAATTAAACAGGCAGTAGACGCGTATCGGTCTTTTTGGCTCCCATATCAATATCTTCTCATAACTTATCTCTCCTTACAAATACAATGGGGAAATTCTATGCAGCTGGCCTTAACGCTTTGAGAAGCGGTGGTATATATTATATACCACCTAATTTTAATCCGATTAAAACCAGAAACATTTAATTAAATTTTACTTTTTTAACTTTGACGGGAAAAAGGGGAAATATTGCTTTTCCTTATTTGGAACTAAATTCTTTTCTAAATTCCGGTGAGAATTCAACGTTACAGTAGCACACGTGCTTGCCCCTGAAAGGATTAAATATTTCTCCACCACTATAGTCAAGTAACACGATGTCTGTTTCTTATTTATTTTTTTCATGAACATTTTTACGAACAAAGTTGAAATTTGTAGAAAAGTCTCTGAAACGATCAATAGTGTCAGTTCATTTTTATCTTTTCCCAGTATCTCAATATTCCAGAAAAAATGCATAATTTAAATAAACTGCAAATTTATAACTTCACTGAAATGTAATATTCGAATATTAAATGAAAAATGTCTCTTGCTTAACATTTTCTGTATGTGGAGATCGGCGGAAAAAACACCGAACCAATGACGTTCTGGAAAAAGTACTTACGAGTTTGTAATGAATTTTCATTGCTAGTGTTATGTTATACCTCTAAAAAGTTACAACTTGAAATTAAAAAAAAAAACATTTTGACGCACATGCCGTTTAATTTTACACTAATGTGCTAATAAAACAATGAAAATGTTTAAGATGTCTTAAATTCACCGAAAATCAACAAAAATATTCAAAGTTTGAATTAGTGTATCTTCAAAAACGATTCATATATAAACTTGAAATTTTGCTACGGATTAAACAGATTGCTATTTTTAATATAATATCATTAGAAACTGACTAGTCATTTACAGAGTTTGTGCATTGTTGAAATTAAAATATATTCTTTGGTTATTACTCCGTAAGTCATTGCTCGCATAATATCTAGAGAACTTATGCCTTAATTGTTATGAAATTTGATGTAGATAATAAGCACACATATATTTAAAAAATATATCTACTCTTAGATCAAAATTATTTCATTACCCATGTAAAACAATATATTTTGTAAAAATAATTAAAAATTTTACATTTTTTAATGAATAAAAGTAGTCACAACTAAAAAACCTATTACTGTAAATATTTAAAAGTAGACCATTTTAAAAGCACAAATTAAGAGTGTGGATTAAAATTCACACTCTCCACATAACCTAGTTTTTAGAAAAATGCAAAAAATTGATTATTATTAATAAACATATTGGCACAATTTTTTGTGTGTGATATATTTGTTGGCATAGCAAATAGTTGCACATTTGAATTTAATTAACAATTTAAATTTAAATATAGAAAATTTGAGTTTTGCAGCAGACTTTTATGGGTAATGTTAGGTATGAACCAAAATAGTTATGAATTTAAAACAACAAGAACCAAAACGAAAAAAAATTCTGAACATTAGTTTTCATTATGTTATATTGGAGGGTAATAAACAACAAAAATCGAAAAACATTAATAAAAATAATTTGTGCAAAAATTTTACTATTAGACATGGCTCAACTTCTTCACTGTCATTAAACTAGTGCAACATTTTACACTACTTCCTACTTCTGTACCTCCCTGATTGGTTGAATTGGAGAGTGTGAGTTTTGCAGCAAAACAGTTGTTGAATAATGTGAGTTATGCAACAAAACGAGATTTTCAGCATTTTTTTCAACCTTAATATGTTTTTTATGGTCAAAATCACTATCACAGTCCGATTCGCTTTAAATAGACGAACACGGTGATATGAATAACTCAATACCTGAAAAAAGTGGAAAATGTGACTTTTGCATCTGCATCATTCAAAGGTGCTTATTATCTGTATCAAATTTCAAAAGAAACTATATATACGTTCTTAATGTATCAGGCGCGCAATGACTCACGGAGTTAAAAAAAAAGGAATTTTTATAATTTCAATCCTGCACAAATTCTGTAAAAGGCTAATTAGTTTTGAATAGTATTATATTAAAAAAGCCCAATCTGTTTAATCAATAGTCAAATTTTCATGTTTATAAAGGTTTATAAACATGATCGGGTCATGTTTAAAAGGGTTTTGAAGATACACTAAATAAAACTTTGATTGTTTTGTTCACTGTTGTCGCATTTAAAAAGTATAAGATCCCCTTAAGAAACAAAAATTCAATATAGTCACTACATAGTATAAAACAAAGTCGCTTTTTCTGTCCCTATATCCCTATGTACGCTTAAATCTTTAAAACTACTCAACGGATTTTGATGCGGTTTTTTTAAATAGATAGAGTGATTCAAGAGGAAGGTTTATATGTATATCCATTAAATAGTGGACAAATACTGTTATTTTTGAGGTTTTTAATGTGATGTCGTAAATAATTTCATTTTTTTCCGCTTATACATTGCAAACGCAGGCTGAACCCTACAAGATTTATCAAAATAATGTACTAATTATTGTACACATTAAAAAGGTCTACAGAAAACACAAAGAGATGAAGGTTTTCAAGGTTAACCCGAAGCAAAGCGAGGGAGGGCCGCTATAAATATAAAAGTTATTCATGAAATGTCAATATTTTGTTTGATTAAAGGTTCGTTAAAAGAAATTGACCAGCGTAGCGGGCGTAGCTCGCTAGTTTATAATATATTAAACTTATACTTTAAAAAATAAGAAATATTTGATTTGAAACATATGTCAGAAGAAATTTAAAAACATTAAAAACATATTCATAAAATTTATTCCTTTATTGCACGAAGAGAAACTATTCCACGCCAAAAGGAAAAACATTAAGAAAGAAATTTATTGGTATAAACATGCAAGTTCCATCGAAATATAAATATAAAAATGCATAAAATTTCTCCAACACTGATAAAATTTAATGTATGAGGAATATAAAATATCGCAGATCGTTTTATACAAATCAAATAAATGTTTAAAATTTTGTTACTGCTGCCAGATATAAGTTATAGTTATGTAAAATTTAATAATAATAATAAGTTTTCAACGGTCGCTGAATGCGTGTTAAAAAAAGAAATATACATTTTTTTTAATACTCTGTTGAATATTTATGATTTAGATGGTATTTGTAATTTAAAATTTCAGCGATGTAAATATTTTACCATAATAGTAATGTTAGGTAGAAAATATAAATTTATAAAAGCAGTGTTCGGAGATATTAAAGAGTAAACATTTTTTAATCATAGACTTAGTATTAAATAAAACAGATATCTTCTAATTTGCCTTAAATAAATCTGAATTCAATGATAATATATATATAAACAAATAATGTCTAATAGAGAAAAGTTGTAAGTTAGTTAGCTTCGCAATTCCCCTCGCTAATTTTAAACTTATGATCGTGGAATGCATTCGTAAAATAAAATGCCTTCTCAGAAAATGCGTATGTTTAACTTATTTTTTCTATTTATTCTTCTTAAAGGACGTCACTTTTATTCTTAGTTGTAAAAATATTTCTAAAATATAAAGGGGAGTGTAGGGTAAATCAGGGTAACCTGTTTTCTTGCTGATGGGTGCTGTACTGGGGATAGCACTCGTCTTAACTACATCCCTTAGCGTCACCTAACAGTGTACCATAGGCTTTCGAAGAGAGTTAATCTCTCTGTCCGTGCAGTGGTTTTGCGAATATATTCACCTCAAAAGTTTTAATTTATCGCCGTCTTTTCTGCTTTTCAACTAAATCTAACTTGACGGATCGATTTAGGTAAGTAATCCACTGCTTTATATAGCTTTCCAATGATATTTTGATGCCAAGTGTGTAAGAAGTGTGTACGTCCAGCTATTTAGGAGAACGACCATGTTGATTTTTGGTCGTCTATTGGGACAAAACCGGTTACCCATGGTTTTGCATTGAATTCTGTAATGCATTTTTTATTCACTCAACAGGTGGTGAAGTTCAGTATACAAATAATTGGCACATGAGGGGTGTAGCTGACACGAGAAGTAAAAGCCGAGAAAGCTATTAAATAACAAAATTAAAAATTGCTTGAAAACTTGAACACCGAAAAAAAAGTAACTGATGTAAAAAAATGTACATATTCTTTAAAGTGTGATTCAAAATTTATTACAATAAATCTTTTTGTTAGTGGAAGTGTAAAACTTTAATTTCTGATTAGTACTCGTGTTTTTACCCTACCATCAAAACACGGAGCTGTTTTACATGGTCCTAGAAAAATCTCTTTGCCCAAATAGAGAAGAATTTTCTTGTAGCAACAGGTGTGGTTTTTCAATAGTCTAGATATCCATTAACGCTTTTGTGGAGTATTCTGATTTTTCCGCCCTTCTAGAATTTTGTGAATAAAGGAAAACTGTTAGGTACATAGTTTCAACCTACTTTCTCCTACGTATTATTTAAGTGTTAAAATCTTATTCACAGTTCGCCTGTTTTTAACACATAAAATATTACATTAAGCACATATTTCTGAAATATTTTGACAGTTAAGAAAAAAAGAGACCTACTTAATAAAGAGTACAAATCATAAAGAAGTTTAAAATATCAATTTCCTGAGGAGACATTTTAAATATACGAATGCATTCCAGGCCCATTGGTTTAACATTAAGCGAAGGGAATTTGAGATTGCATTTTTCAACCCCTTAAGGCTTTGTCCAAAGCTGTTTATTTCAGACTCAACCCGTGGTTGCAAGATTCTTCTCTCAAAGCTTGCAGATGGAAAGCTCTGCGTTCTAACACATATTTTGCTTATCGACCTAATTGTTGAGAGTTTCACACAGTTTTCTTCGAACCTGTGTAATGCTGCATAAACAAGGCTTAAGTTCAATTATAAGGACGTCTATGGAAAGAAACATCCCCTCGCAAAAATAATCAGCCATAACAAACACCACTTAGCCAACTAAATTCCATATCGCGACAATTGGATCATAATTTGGAATATGATTATATTTCATAGATAATATTTCCCTATTACAAACAACCTCTTAATTTTTTAAGTCATTCATATTTTTTTTCTGCACACCTGTGAATTTGATTGGAAGTAATAACTGACTGATAAAGTTTATCTTAATTGTTCATTCAGCTAGCTCTGAATTTTATACGCAGTTTAATATCAAATGTTTGATTACATCTTTATTTCTAAAAGCAATTTTATTGCTCAAAATCTCCACTTTATTTATTAAATAATGAATTATGTAGGAATTTCTCATGTACAAGGTAGCCAGCCATAATTAAACTGACTGTACTCAGCGTGTTCTGTAGCACGATTTAATTGCGAGAGAGAGACAAATTTTATACGACGATTAAACAAGACCGGGGACGAAGTATTATGCAAAAAAATCGTTCCAAAAGTCATCGCTAGGGGAATATGTGGAGCTGTGTAATATAAAAGAGAGTTTTACAAAGTGCAGAATTAATACTGTTAATAAAAATATCTTTTATTTTGCACAATCAATTCAAGCTCAATGTGGTCGCAGTTCATGTGGACCACATATTGCATGTATATAAATGTGGATATATTTATGTCCTGGATATATTTATTCTGTACACAACATTCGCAACAGCAGAAAGTAACATGTTTGCAGGAATATCCCGTACAGTCTGTGATACTTTATCCGTGGAAATAGCCAGGTCCGAGACATATTAAAGATAGACTTTGGATTTTACGTAAACGCATAACCAAAAGTCGGATGGCAAAACATGAGGGGTCCGAGGCGGCCACGCAATTGTAAAGCAGCAACCATCGACTGTTTCTGTTCTTAACGCCTGTAATCGCACAGAAATGTATGGAGGGGCTCCATCTTGCATGAAAATGATTTCCACCATGAATTGTCATTTCTGAAGTGCGCAATGACAAATTTGTTTAACATGTGGTAATATACCTCTCTGGTAACAGAACAGGTAATTAGTCCTTTCGGAGTAATATTCTCATAGAAGTTAGGAATTATAATCATTTCTGCTATGAACCACACCAAATAGTTAATTTTAGTGATGGTAAGGTGTATTCTTTGAATGCATTTAGTGAATTGGAATCACAAATTCTGGGTATTTACATATCTATTCAGGTAAAGGTAAACCTCGTTCCCCATAAAATTGTCAATGTCAAGCATCATCCACCTCCATTCTGGCAATAAATGTGAGAGAAAATCTCAATCGCTTATCATCCTCGATATGACGTAACTCTTGCACACAACTGATTTTGAATTACAGAGAAGTTACTAATCTGTAACATTTTCCATACTGTACAATAAGACATAGCCAGATTTCGAGCTTTAAGTAATTTTTAAATAAAAAATAAATTTTTGTTTACACTATTAGGTGCCGAAGCATCTGCTTTTACGTTGACTTTCATTAAATCAAACTCCGCTAACTGCCAAAGTTTCAACTAGGCGCGGTTATCTGAACGTTTCTGAACTATGCAATACCTACAGAAAAGAAATGTACAAACGATTTTACGAGATATAGCGGAATCTTGTCTCTACAAGACAAAAATTTTGAAAATTATGAAAAGTACAAAACAATATATAGATATTAAAATACAATTAATAAAAGAAAAATTAGGCTCAGAATAATAGTCTCGTAAGACGATAAAAAATAATTTACATCATAAAAAATGAACTTACATAACTTTTTTTTTTTTAATCAGATGCTCATTTTTGGTTTTCACCTTTTATTCCTAATTTCCCGATATATTTCCTTCTGAAAATGGGGGCAAGATGGTATGTAAGAGTAAAAAACATGTATGGTTTCTCATGCTGTGAGACTTATACAACAACTCTTCATAATTGAAAAACCTTGAAAAAACCCATTCAATTTTAACCTATGTCGTGGAAATTTGTCGTTTCGGCACATTATGCGCCGTTTAATTTGGCAAGCTCAATTAATAAATAATTCCAAAGCACGCGAGTGACGCGGAAAATCGGTTAGGCTTGGATATTTACAGAATTTTAATGTTTAAACATGCTGCCAGATAATACATATAATACTAGATGGAACCCGTCAAAATTTGACGGCAAAAAACTTGATAGTACAATAAAAATAAAATTCATAGCTGCTTTAAAATGTTTGAAACTTTTGCAGAATAATTCAAATAAATAAAAAACCCACTTTGAATTAAAGCTAGGTTGAAGAACAGCAATTGGCTAAGTTTCACTGGCACATGTACTCGCGGAATTTCTTTCATCTGACACATTTAGCGCTGTTGTGCAAGTAAATGGTAAGTGCCCCCTTGGGGAGGGGGAAATGGCGGGATGGTCCAAGGAGATGCATAACATGAATAAGCAGTCAAAGACCTTTCAAACGATATGTAACATGAGGGGTGTGTGCAAAATTTTAAAAAGTACCCCCTTGGGGGGGGGGGGGTAAAGTAGGGGATGGACACGGAACATGCATAATACGATTAAGTGGTCACAGACCTTTCTAACGATATATAACATGAGAGTTGTGTGCAAAATTTAGAAAAGTACCTCTTTGGGGGGGGGCAAAGCGGGGAGATGGACATCAGAGATATGCATATGATTAAGCAGTCACAGACCTTTCCAACGATATATGACATGAGGGTTTTCTGCAAAATTTAGAAAAGTACCCCCTTGGGGAGGGGGGGGGCAAACTGCGGAAATGGACATTGGAGATATGCATATGATTAAGCAGTCACAGACCTTTCCAACGATATATGACATGAGGGTTGTCTGCAAAATTTAGAAAAGTACCCCCTTGGGGGAGGGGAGGGGGCAAAGTGGGGAGATGGACATTGGAGATGCATAATATCATTAAGCGGTCACAGACCTTTCCAACAATATATGACATGAGGGGTGTCAACAAAATTTAGAAAATTGCCCCCCTTAAGGGAGGGGGGAAGTGGCGGGATGGACCCCGGAGATGCATAACATGAATAAGCAGTCAAAGACCTTTCCAACAATACGTAACATGAAGGGATTGTGCAAAATTTACAAAAGTACACCCTTGGGGGGGGGGGCAAAGTGGGGGGATGGACACCGGAGATGCATGATATGATTAAGCGGTCACAGACCTTTTTAACGATATATAACATGAGTGGTATGTGCAAAACTTAGAAAAGTGCCCCAATTGGCGGGGGGGGGGGATGGACCACACAGATGCATCACATGAAAAGGCAGTCACAGGCCTTTCGAACGATATATCATATGAGTGGTGTCAACAAAGAAAAGTCTCCGCCCCGTGTAGGCAAAACATACTCCCCCCCGCCGCCATAATTATTGATGCGGACTCATTTTTTAAATTCGTTCGCACCCCTCTTCTCCCGCAAAATGTTGTGAATTTTAAAAACTCCACTTACGAATTTTTTTATACCAAAAGCACTTATGTCCATCGTCTGCATGCAGAGTTTTGTGCTTACAGACGCCAGACACAACAACACACACACAGACAGACGTTTACCGACATTAATAGTATAGATGATACTCAGTGCCTACACATTTCACCCTTTATAATTCAGCCAATGAGTTGACGGTTGTTCATTTCCAGAAACGAAACAATAATTCTTTAGGATGAATTTTGTTTGTTTGATACACCGTGGCAGAATGCGTGCAATGCAAATTTCTCCAAAAATGCTGAAATTTTTTGGGCGGGAGGCTCCCGCTCATGATCTTTTTTGGGCAGGATTTCAAAATTTTCCGCGCGAATCCCGCCCTGATAGGTATAGTTTTAATCTGAAATAATATACTGAACTTGAACTAACTTTTGAAAAATCGGGTTAACCCAAATCCAACTTGCAGAAATCTATACTCAGTCTGAAATCGACTCGAACCATAAAGACAGTTAACCCAACTTGCAACAAAAATAATTATTTTCTGTGAATTTTCTGATTTTTTCTTTTCTGAGAAATGCTGTAGTCATTTTGTCCCCCAATTTTGCCCTTTACAATTCAGCCAATGAGTGGAGGGGGCCAAAGGAGCGTTCCTTATCACAAACGAAAGATGAGATACGTTCGTTTGATGTCGTTGTTGAAAATTTATGGATTTCTATTATTAAAGTAATTTTTTCATTTTACCGTATTTATTCTCTTTTTGTGTTGTATGTATTTTGCTACTTTGAATTTTTTTAAACTAACCCTTTTTTTTTTGTAGAGTGAGAGAGAGATTTAGTAATTTGGTGACACGAAGTTCAGCAAATTCTTAAAATCCACAAATCGTTTCCAATGTAAACAATGAAATTTACAATTAAGTTGCAAGTGCAAAATTTCAGTTTTTTAAAATTTTCATGTCATTCTGTACACATTTTAATATGTCATTCTGATCATTATACATATTTAGTTATGCATTATTAATTATTTACTTGACCTTTACTTTTAATATTTTAAATATTTCAAACTTACAGCTGAATGTAATTATTAAAACATTTGAAATACTGCATTCGAAAAATGAAATTTCAGCTTAGAAACTCGACAATTAAAAAATTTAAAGTAGAAAAGTACTTATGATATAAAAAGAAGAAAAAAAATACACCAGAATTTATCTGTATTACGAAAGCGGGAGAAATGATTTTCTGTGCTATACGAAAAGATATCCAAATAACTCAATCATGAACATAGAAATAGGTATCGGTTTTTATGTTCACGTGCACTCACTCAATCCAAACTTGAAACATTTAAAACGGTCATTGAATGAATGAAATTCATCTCCGCCTTTCACATCCAGAACACTTGCTGTGGCCAATTATGTTTATATTTTATATATATACTAGGGGGCCTACCCCCCTGCGAGCTACGCTCTCCAACCCCCGCTCAGGCTTCGAGGCCTCTAAAAACATGACAGCGTGCTTTGTTTTAAAAATATTGGTGAATCTGTAATTGGGTTGCCATGCTTTTAACATTTTAATCGGGCATTTTTTTATTATTATCATGGCTTCATACACAGCTGTTGCGACATCTGACGACTGTTTTCGGGATTGATAAGTAAAATCAATTACACCTTGAAAACCAGCTTGTATAAAATGGTTAGGTTTAAATTGTAGCTACCTCTCGGACTTTTATAACAACGATCTGTATTCTATATTCTTCCTTTGCGTTTAAGGATGAGAAAAATTCCATCTGCTTGTGAATAACATTAAGAATCACGGTATTGAAAAGTACTATGTTATAGACATTTTCAGTAACACGTTTTAATTTTCTCTCTATTTTAGTGCACCATCATGCATATTTTCATGTTATTTTAAATATGTAAATTATTTATTTTAATCAATTATGTATATACGAATTTTCTAATAATTATGTATCATACAAAATTAATTAAATATTTTGTGCATGCATGCCTGCATTTATTCGGCATCAATTGATGAGATATTTAAACAAATTTGCTATCCGCGATAATTTTACACCATGTTATGTCACTTGAATATTGTCCATAAGAAAATCGGGTACTTTTCCAGTATAGGATCTTTTGCTTTTAGGTTTGGCGTAATTCGACTTTCAAAAACGGATAGATTCGTTAATATACATATATTTGTTGCCAAAATTTATGAAAGAAAACCCAATGAACTTTTGGTGCTTTTCTATTATAGGGGTCTTGACGCTTTTTTAAAAAGCTTGGCGCAATTCGAGCATTCGAAAGTGAGATTTGGTGACAAATGACATAAACAGCCATGGAAACAAATTCGACGATTTTTTTGTTTATATGCGTATTTTAATTATACGTATATTATTATTGTTTTTTCTATACAAATTACTTCTGATTATATATAAAATAGGATAAATGACATTTTACGCTAAACAAATTGTATAAATATTGAAAAAATGCTTCTGTATACGAAATGACAAAGTGAATAGGTTGACAGAAAGTATGTTGCCAAATTTCCTTTTCCGCCAAGGTCATATACTGGAAAAGCATCGAACTTTTATGCTTGTTTATACGTGTATTTATATGTATATATACAATTTATTTATAATTGTCTTTCAATTTACCTCTTTTTGTACACAAAAATAGATAAATGGCTTCTTTATATTAAATAAATTGTATAAACATAAATGACGTATTTACATAAATGACGTCATTTGGACGAATTTATTCAAAATATTTTCAGTTTAATAAATTAAATTAACTGCTGACAGACGATTAAATCCTGACGATAGAAATGTGATATTTTTTTCAAATTTTCCTGTAAAACATAATTTAATCACAATCTTGTCTTCATTATTGATTGAAATAAAAGATAAATTCAATTTGAATTTGAAAATGACGACTTAAAACAAATCAAATCAATAATCCCTATCGGGATCCTTTTCGATTTTTTTCCCTTTTTTGTCACAGAAAAACTGAGTAATTAGTTGCCATCATTACAGAAATGTCAAAAAATTAGAAAAAAATTAATATCTCGAAAACTAATTCCAATTTCAAAATTCTATTACCAGTTTTGACATCCGCGGATTTTTATGGACTATTGGTATTAATTTCACCATCAAGCGTCTAATATTTTACTAAAAATAGCCCTGAAACGTAATCAGTCGTTTAATCAGTCGTTTCATTAAATCGTTTCATAAATTCGTTTCATAAAATCGTTTCACAAATTCGTTTCATTAGGATTTTATATATATAGGGTAGATAAAAAAATAATAATTCAGGCACTTTTCCGTTATACGGGCACCATTGTCGCCAAACATACATACATACATGCATTTTGGCATAGTATCCGTATAACAGAAAAGTACTAAAGTTCATGGTTTAAAATCACAATAAAATATCATGAAATTTATTGATTAGTTGTGGGAAAATATCGGGGAAATAATGTGTTTTTCGTGAATTTTTTGTTCTGTTAACAATGTGGTTAGAGAGACAGGGAGAAATCCAGAAAACTTGCTGTGTCGCCAATTATGTTTATATTTTATATATATATATATATATATAATAATTCAGGCACTTTTCCGTTATACGTACACCATTGTCGCCAAACATACATACATACATTTACATACATACATACATTTTGGCATAGTGTCCGTATAACAGAAAAGTACTAAAGTTCATGGTTTAAAATTGCAATAAAATATCATGAAATTTATTGATTAGTTGTGGGAAAATATCGGGGAAATAATGTGTTTTTGTGAAATTTTTTGTTTTGTGTTGTTGTGTTTAATTGTAAGCATTCATTAGAATTTTCAGTGCATTATTAAATTGAAATTTTTGTTTAAAATATGTAAACAAAACATGACCAGAAACCTGCACAATTTCTAATATAGATAGATAGATGCATGCATGTAGTACTTTTAATTATTTGGTAAAAATACTGTGATCGTCACTGAGAAAACCTGAATTTAACCTAAAAGTAATTGTCGAGTGTTTAAGCTGAAATTTCATTTTACGAATACAGTATTTCAAATGTTTTAATAATTACATTTATCTGTAAGTTTGAAATATTAAAAGTAAAGGCCAAGTAAATAATTAATAATGCATAACTAAAAGTAATTGTCGAGTGTTTAAGCTGAAATTTCATTTTACGAATACAGTATTTCAAATGTTTTAATAGTTACATTCAACTGTAAGTTTGAAATATTAAAAGTAAAGGCCAAGTAAATAATTAATAATGCATAACTAAAAGTAATTGTCGAGTGTTTAAACTAATTTCATTTTACGAATACAGTATTTCAAATGTTTTAATAGTTACATTCAGCTGTAAGTTTGAAATATTAAAAGTAAAGGCCAAGTAAATAATTAATAATGCATAAGTAAAAGTAATTGTCGAGTGTTTAAGCTGAAATTTCATTTTACGAATACAGTATTTCAAATGTTTTAATAGTTACATTCAACTGTAAGTTTGAAATATTAAAAGTAAAGGCCAAGTAAATAATTAATAATGCATAACTAAAAGTAATTGTCGAGTGTTTAAGCTGAAATTTCATTTTACGAAAACAGTATTTCAATGCATAACTAAATATGTATAATGATGAGATTTTTTTTCTTGAATTATTCAGTGAAACTCGTCTTATAAATGTACGCAAATAATTCACATCAAAATCTTAAAATAACAAAGTTTTCTTTCGTGTTTAGCTATGCTTAATAACCAAAAAAGCTTGATTAATACAAAAATTATTTGGTAAAAATACTGTGATCGTCGCTGAGAAAACCTGAATTTAATCATATCACACAGAATTACATATTAAAAGTTTAAAATTAGTTTGTTTACATCGGAAACGATTCGCGGAATTTCGTGCCACGAAATCTCTCTCTCTCTCAAAAAAAGGGTTACTTATAAAAAATTCAAAGTAGTAAAATACATACGACTTAAAAAGAAAATAAATACGGTAAAATGAAAAAATACCTTAATAAAAGAAATCTATAAAGTTTCAACAACCGAACAACCAAATGGAACACATACGCTTCAAGAGAGAGGAAAAAGCCTTCACCTCATTGGCTGGAACATCACGTCTGAAGATAGTAAAAGCCTCTAGCTGATTAGCTGAATGCTCGCGCATGCGTATAAATAGCATTTTTGCTCGAAAAACTAAAAAGCAGGTTAGCTTTAAGTATATGGATATTAAATTTAACACAGTTATTCTAATTGGTAAATAAATCATACGAGTTGTAAATTTCCAACTGAATGAAAAAGTGTCCTGGCCAGGATTCGAACCAAGAACCTTTAACGTAAGCTGCTAATGTTCTATCATTTGAGCTATCCTGGACAAACCTGGCGGACCTTCTTCATGCAGAAAACTTTGTTGACTCTTTTTCACACATTTGGAAAATTACATCTCGTAATACCATATCCGTCTAGATGCCAAGTAGTACTAGATGGACAAATATTACTGAAACACGCAAACGAAACTAGAAATGTTGAATAGCATTCAAATGTATTTTAAACAGTCCAGTGGGTTTTGTCGAAAGGGAAATTTTTGACAATGAATATAACGATTCCTAAAAATTCTCCGGAAGCTAAATGCCCACCAAAACACAGAGTTACCACTTTTTTATTAACATTTCTTTACATAGTTGAAAAGTGTTTACGAATTCGGCTTCTCTGTCTGTCTGTCAGCATTCAGACCCTTTTCTGCACTCTAACTCTCGTAATTATACTAGGACTGCCATGTAATTGACCTATGTTATTGAGTTTGACCGTACAATGTTCGGTATAAAAGTTCATTTACACCAGGAGTGTCAAACTGTGGCCAGCCAGATACAACTATTTTTTAACAGAAATAGTTGACTTCATGAATAGCAGATATTCGATGATTAGAAAAGGAAGATATTACTATAAAATTTTAGTGGTATCCAGCTGGCCCCAGTTTGATACCCCTGATTTACAGGGACACTCAAAAGACTCCTATTATATTGCGGCCTATGGGGAAAATTGCTTGAGGCGTATTTTAATTATGTTACACTATCTCAAAAATAACAACAATGATATGCATTTTTTGAAGTGGACGAAAATATGCATTCCATAGAATATGGAGTGCAATGCATTAATCTTTAATTTCCAGGGTCGCACAAAATATTCGGTTAAATTACTACCTATGAGATATAAATGTTGGAAGTGCGTTGTCAGTATTGGCGTGCATTTTTCCGTTTAAATAACTTTTTACATACTACATGGTTTGTATGGATTTAGTAGATAATTTAGAGGGCTTTACAAAAGAATTCGCGAATATTACTGTGTATGAGAGTGAATGGTAAAGCGTTCATTCTGAATGTATACATAAAGGTTTAAATGTGTTTTATTTGATTTATGCATATTCCAGCTGAATTATATTAAATATATTAAAATATGTTTGTAGAATATAAATAACTTAATATACAGGCTAAATAAAGACCTGGATATATTGCCTACTATGGATAGTTATTTCAGAAAGTATGCTTTCAGTTGTTATGAGTTTTCTAAATGGGTTGCGTAAGATATCTTCTTTCAATTTATTAAACAGGGAAGTTTCAAGAAAATGTTTCAAAATCTATGCTTAAAGGATGATTTTTCACTCTGGTTTACTTTATGCATAAAGGCAAAAGAGATGAGAAACCAATGAGAATTCAAATAAATCGAGTGAAACCGCCAATCAAAGAAAAAAAGAAATCATATATATTCAGGGTGTTCCAAAAACATTAACTTCGACTTTTATTCTTTAAATATTGATCATCGACATATATTATAAATTACAAAGTTACGTAAAAAAGGATACAGAATTTTATGAAATCGATTAGAATTTTCAGGGGATTAAATTTGAAGAATTGCAAAATTTAAATTTTCAGGCTCCAGTACAAAAAAATTCTCATTGCATATTAATATTTTACATGATGAATTACAAAATATATCTTGGACATCAATGAACATTAAAACAGCTTAGAAATGTTTGCATTTGCAAATATCTACATCTGATCGGTGCGTCACAGAGTCGCAACCGAGGCTAACGATAAAGACAGGCTACCGCGGTGCATTCTGCATATCTTTTTTTACAGACCGCGAGAGTGACGTGAAGCTCTTTTCGTACACCTGCATTGGTGGATTCGAGCATCACGTGATTCCGCCGGTCTGTAAAAAAAGATACGCGTAAAGTACCGCGGTAGCCTTTCTTTTTCGTTAGCCTCGGTCGCAACAGACTCGTCATTACATGAGAAAGTTATTTGTGCTCTGTCATTGGTAATAGCATCGTTCATGTAAGCGTAACGCTCGCGGCCGGACAGTCTAATTTGTCATCGGTTTCCTTCGTAATTTGTGAACGACCACTGAAACGTGAACATCCGACATGAGCATTTATGCATTTTCATATCTCTACGACATTTTATGATAAAATGCTGAAATTTTGTACCTTACCTTATTAGTGTATGAGGCACATTTTACACATTGCAAAATTTTCGTACAAGGGCCGTATAAAAATTTTAATTTTGTATTTCTTCAAATTTAATTTCCTGAAAACTTTAATCGATTTCATAAAAGTCTGGACCCTTTTTTACGTTACTTTGTAATTTATGATATATGTCTATGATCAATGTTTAAGGAATAAGCCAAGGTCAATGTTTTTGGAGCACCCTGTATATATACATAAGAAAATGAAATAAATGCAGGTTAAGTTTACAGAAACATTATAACTAATTAATAAGTAAGGGAAGTTAACAAAAAGTATGAATTTATATGTGTTTTAACATCACATATAATATATCACTTTATTTACTAGATTGAAAGTAATTCATAATTTTCGTATACAAGTGAATATTAAAACAACAGTTGAGTAATGGTGCAAGGTTTTAAACGTACATTTGGGAACATGTATTTAATTTAATTTTTATTTATCAATTACACTACTTAAATATTATGTAATTATTGGTGTAATTCCATATTTGTAGCATTTACAGAATAAAATTTTAAAGATTTTTCTTAATAATTATCTTAGAATCCGCAGGGACTTCTACATAATTTGCATAAATATTCTGGAACTTATAACGCATTCTTTAAAGTTATCTAATTATTCTTATTGCAGCAAACTAAAGATTTTAAAAAAATTCAATTTCTGAAAGTCCTTCAATATAAGATCCTTAAAAGGAAAGTGTCTCAGAAATAAATACGTAGATTTAAGGGATTAGCATACATTGATAAGTATTAAAATACTTTTAAACTTCATTCAATTTTGTATAGACACAATTTTGTTTTAATTATATGCCAGATTAAAGTATATTTATGGTAATTGGGACAAACTTGAAATAAAGTTAATTACATATTACTGAAAAAAAATATCCTGAAATGAATTCCATTTCTATTCGAAGCAATAATCTGAGTGTTCTATGGTGTTATTTTATTTTAAAACAAATGCTGTTTCTGTATTCTCTAGTGTAGTAATTTTCTTTTTTGAGAATATAATTAAAAAGAAATTTGTCTAATTGTGCGAACTATTAATGTACCAAGTAATGCCTTCAATGTACATGCCATCATAATATGTTTTATTCATTTTCTTTGTAACTAACTATACTTAATTGTTTTAGAGATTATTTAACAGTTTACGCAATATCTCTAAAAACAGTGAAATCGGGTTTAGGACCTCCTAAAACGTATAAGTCCGTCGGAAACCGGAAGTTGAAAAATTTCATGAATCCAATACTTTTTTCTTGTAAAGACAGAAAAAAGTAAAAAAAGTAAACTTATTAGAAAACATTGAACAATACTTTTCTAATAAAATATTTTTTATGTTTTTAAACATATTTTTACATGACATGCTACACTAAAATAAAATACCTTATTCTAAATTGCACTTCTTCAGTTTAAAGCAATACAAAAATTTAATATTTTTTACAGCAAATTCACAAAATATTTTGCAAAATTCAAACGAAAATAAAATTTAATACATCTTTGGGATAACAGTTTTAACAGATATTTAACTTGATTTATTTTAACCTAATTATCTATAGTCAAATACGATAACGCTTTGAAACTAAAGGCGGTTCAAACCTTTTATTAATCTACGTTGTTGATGTTGGTCATTAACATTTGTCAGCATCATTAAATATGGCGTGGCCATAGATATCTATTATAATCTCGACTGCTGTGCAATCAACTTCAAAGTGCTGAGATAAGTAGAATTTATTATTCCGTTTAAAGTTATCATGACGTTTGAACTTACCATGGCAAAAGGTTAAACCAATGCTATTAAAAGAGTTAAGCTAGACTTCTTAAGTATGTATCACATATATATTCCAGAATGGACTATAATTTTAAAAGTTTTAAAACTGCATAAGATTTTATTACAAACAATATTAGTACTTTTAAACGTTGAAATAAAATTTAAATATCATAAAGCATATGTGTATATATTCTTGGTTATAATATTATAAGTCTTTTTGAGACAACCATGTTGATAATGAATGAGAGTAAATTAAGTGCGTTCTGCATTAATTATTCAGGTCTACGATATAAATCAATTTATATTTTTACACTGTGTGTTTCTAATTCTGTGTAACTTAAGCGTTTGTCACTTTTTTTCAAAAGATTTAAAAGTGTATAACATTTTATTATAAATAATATTAGTACTTTTAAATTAAACATTGAAATAAAACTTAAATATCACAAAGCATATGCTAATACTTGTATATTCAGACACTGTTTTCTAGGTTATAATATTATAAGTGGTTTTAAAAAAACAATATTGATAATAGATGTTACTAATATAATAAATTATAACAACTTATAATAATATATTTCTTTTAAATGCTAAAAGGTGCTTTTTTTTTACTTGGTTTTTTATTTTCATATTTGTAACCATGGAGTAACTCGAGAAACAATTTCGGTAAGTTAAAAGATGCTGTATCGTTACATATTGACAACCGTAGAAATAGTAGCATGCAAAAATTCGATATGTAACGATGCGGAATCTTTTAACATACCGAAATTGTGGCTTGAGTTACTTCATGGTTACAAATATGAAAACTAGTCGTTGGGGGCCACCGTAATACTTACCCATCATGTATATGTAAAATGTAAAATATTAAAATAAAAATGTGTAAACTACTTATAAAATGCATTGCAATTCAAATAAAATCGTGGCTTGATGACGTCATAAAAAGGCTCGATTACTGAATTGCTTGAAAGAGGTTTTTCCTTATAACTCCGAAAATAATACACCTATTAACTAGCGGTTTATTGCATCTGATTAAGCGTCAAATTTCCAATTAAAATATATCTTTAAAGTGAAATTTGGATGAAATACAGGGTCATGAAAAATCGAAGAGTGTGGAAAATAGGATTACAAATATCTCGGCAACTCATTATCCGATCGACTTCATGTTTTATGCAAAATTTATGTTTTTTTTATTGTTTTTTATATTTACTACTTAAAATAAACAATTTCGAAAATTTTTATATACCTTTCATCAGAACGAATATTTCGAGAGTCCGGAAAAAAATGTTCCGTTTAATCGAGGTTATTGAAATGAAATAGGCTTCTTCCCATTATTACATACTAAGTACATACCAAATTGCAAGTCTCTATCTCAATTTGTTCGGGAGATAGAGCGTTTACAGACACACACACAGACACACACACAGACACACAGACGGACGGCAATTTTTTTTTTCTAAAAATATGTTTTTTGAAATCTCCAGTGTCTGAAACGTGTAAATCCGTTAAAAAAATTTTTTTCGATTTTCCAAACGATTACAAGACTTACCCTATACTACGTATGATGGGTAAGTAATAAACAAACAAGTAAAAATAAAAGATAATCTGCGTAATTTTTAAAAGGTACATGAAAATTAATGATAGGATTTCAAATGAAAACTTCAAAGACTCTGCAATTATAGAATATTCTCATTTGTATTTGAAAAAGTGTCGGAGTGAGCTGAAACATCTCAACAGCCTAATAAAAGTTATTTTACTGTATATTATGTTGTTAGTTTACACCTTTTAGCATTTAAAAGAAATATAGGTGTTACTGCTTGATGAAAATTTGATTAATAGAAATAGAGCATATGAACAAATTTTGGACGTCCGTATTATGTCCATTTTATGTTCATTTTACGTTCATTTTCTCGTCTAAAAGACGTACTTATTACGTAAAAGGTGGTGACATTTGAACGTAAATTGATGAGATTTAGCTGAAGTACAGACTACTTGTGGACGAAAATTGGACACGTCCATACGTCCAAATTACGTACTTTAAACCAAAATTGGACGAATCTGTGTTATGTGGGTAGTTGCCAACCTCCGATTTTTTTAAAATGAGAAAAACATATTTGAACAAGAAATTTTGTTTAATTAAATGTGGCTTGGTGATAGTCATTTGAAAACGGTTTAATTTCATTCATAAAATACATCTTTTGTTCTAAGTTTTTTTATTTAAGAAAACAGCGGAGGTTGGCATGTAGAATAGAATAAATTAAGTTCATTAACTACTGAGGTCTGCGAATTAAATAATTTTTTTACACCGTTTTAGGTGTTTCTAATGCTTTTTAAAAAGATTAATTTAGAAATTCCGAACTCGTTAAGATAAATATCTAGACATAAATATCTGTTTCTAAATAAGAAAAACATAATTTAAAATATCTCTTTAAGATAAATATCTAGAAAAATCGAACAGAAGAAATAATATTTTCAAACACAAGTCAGAAGATTTAGCTGAGAAAACATGGCTAGTTATAAAACACTTAGAAATAAGCCACGTCATACTTTTCATTGCGTTTATCCTAACTGTCTCAAAATAATTTTTTTCTTCTAGAATCTCTTTCTAGAACTACTTCTTTTGCACCATAATTTCAGCAGCTCCTCATGTTGTTGTTGCACATCCCCTTAGCCCAGCAGGGCTAGACCAGGTCCATGATATTATACACACTATGGAAATCCAGCACTATCAAGGGATCATCAGCAAGATCCTGCTTGGAGAGCCCCAGGCACGCAATGATATGATCAGGAGAGGCCTGCTCAGTGGAACACTTGGTGCATATTTCAAAGCACTTATTGCCCTCAGAAAATTTCATAGTTCTAAGGTGTCCACTACACTCTCAGAAAAAACTGTAAATTTATGAGCATTTGCCCTTCAATTTTCACGGACAACAGCCTTATTTGATGAAAAACGGTCTGATCCACTAAATAAGCGGCCTTATCCCTTAGATAATTAGAAAATTAAGGGCAATCCACATATTCTTACAGTTCTAGCCCATATGTTAGCAAAAATACGGTACAACCCCATACATTGTCCTCCGCTAGGGTGTAACCCTTCATTTTACTCGTGTTTCGAAAATTTTAACCCGCCAAAACAGCGATTCTGTGATGATTATCTAACGTGATACGTGCTACGGAACAGTAAGTAAAGTGTTATTGTGTTTTAAAGTGCATTATATCCTGTGCATTATAATGCTATATTACATTGTCCCGTAAAATTACGGGCTGCACAAAATGATGGGCATGGACTTTTTTTTTTACGGGGTATGACTGGAATCGCTGTTGCAGTAATTTTACTGCAATTTTTTTAACAGTGTACGAAAGTGAGCAAGAGTGGTTTGTTCCTGCCTGTTATAACCAAGAGCAAGAGATCATCCTGGTAGAATACTCTGGTGGAACAATCCAAGTGATCTTATTCTTGCTTTTTGTTCTTGAGCAAGTCACCAAATGTGTGCGGGGTGCAGAGAGCACCCAGGAATCACATGCACACGCCTTCGCAGAGGTGTCCGCGCTCTCATTTCCCTCAATATCGACAGGGGAAGGAATCCAGTGTAGATGTATCCGATGAAACAAGGAAAGACGTTTCAGTGTGTTAAGAATAGTCACTCCCATATTACCCCGCACGCTATTGGAATTGGCTACGTGTTGGATTGAACTTCTGCTATCGGGCAAAATCCATATTTCATTTCCATGAGTCAGTGACAAAAGTGAACCAAGCCCCTTATTTGTGGCATTTAGCTCACTGCGAAAGATAGAGCAGAAGTAAGGATTTCTCTTCTGAATCTTTACATCATGATCCAGCTCCTCATACAGCAACCAGAGGAGCAATATTATGTTTATTAGTATCTGCTTTCGCTATGTCTTATTGTCTTTTATTTGCCAGCGGAAAAGCAGATGGATAGATAAAAATTGATAGCTGTGATGTGCATTCAATAGATTAATTCCTTTCTGTCAAGACGTTTTGATCGTTTTAAAATCATTTAGGACCCAGATTTATTGCAGTGTTTAAACGTGTTGTACAAAATCATTAACATAGGCTATTTTTTCAAAATTTAATGTACCGTACATACCGGCGTATAACACACTCCGGAGTATAAATGCGCAACTAAACTTACAGCTATCATTTTTCTATTTTTATGTATATTCGCCGTATAACACGCACGTCTTTCATTGCAAAGAAAGCTTCATGAGTTACATAGAAAAAATAAAATAGGTATTATTGTAAAGTATATAATAAGTATTACCTTTAATTTCATCTGATAGCAAAAATTAGTTTTTTTATTCAGTTTTATTCATTTTCATATTTTTTTTTAAATAATTAAATATTATGTTTATTAAAATAAAAATATTAGTTCTTCTAATAACTTTTTTTGGTAATTTTTCATATTTGTAACCGGTGTATAGCGCGCACCGGTAAAATTTGAACAGTTTTATTGCACCAAATGTGCGCATTATACGCCAGATTATATGGTAAATTTAAAGTACTAGGGGGCCCCTACTCGCTAACGCTCGATAATTTCCGTCAATTGCGAAGCAATTCATATTCCGACCGCGCGGTCCCAGCTTGTTTCACTCACACTTTTTGTTTTTGCTGCAACTCTAGTCGTAATAAGTACTGTCATAAATCAGTTTAACGAATGAAATTGACCAATTTTATTAATGTAAAAGAAAGTATTTGAACAATTTGTTGAAAACATTAAAAAAGTACATTTAGTTGGTGCAACCAATGGGCATAAACCATTTAAATAGTATGAAAAAATGATCTTGGAAACACAATTAATTTAAAACTCATTGCACCTATAATATTATACAATGCGACTTAAATTCTTCCAAAAAACACTACGTGATAGGAAGATAGTTTTTATGAATCAACAATCATTATTTTAAGTTCGTTCAATGTGAAAAATACGATACCTTTCACATGTAAACACTTTTTCTACTGTGTGTAAAAGTAAAACACAGTACAATGCTGTGCAGCTGATTTGCTTATTGCATCACGTGACCATAAAACGAACGAATGACATACATCTACGAAAACAGCTACATCAGCCGATAGATGATGCTGTGTTCAAAATATGATACGGCTCAGAATTTTGATGTGCTGAATGAAAAACACTTGACCGTACAATTCACCACTCAGAATCGTCGCTCTGGAACCTATGGTTGTTGCCAAACGGAAAGGAGAAATTCATCCATATTTTAGCGCCACTTAAGAGAAATATATATATAGATTATTTTCCTTATTCCTATTTAACAGTCTAGATTTTTGTAACAGGCTATTTCATTAAAAATTAAACATTTATATTTTGTAGTTAAATGTTCATAAAGGAAAAACTGAGGGGAAAATAAAGAAAATACACAAATAGGGATATTTTTCTATTACCAATATCAATTTCATCTACATTCAAACAAAATAGGAATAAGTCAAAATAATGAAAATAAAAATATTTTGTAATGACTTTTGTTTAATCATACATTTAAATATAAACTTAAGCAAACTCATGATAGTTCTTTTGTACTTCAATTCCAAAGTGATGTTCTGGGATGAGAATTCTCCGTCTTTTTGCATACCAGTATAATCTTAGAGGGAGTGTGTTTTTATTTAATCAGAAGAATCTGCGACTTAACAGAACAACATTTTCTGTAAGATTATACTGGTATGCAAAGAGACGGAGAATTCTCATCCCTGGATGTTATGAGTAGTCAGATAATCACCAGATGCAAAATGAGAACAAATGTGTATAAAAGCACAACCATTATACTTTAAATGTATATTATATAGCAAAAAAATTCATTGACTAACTCTGACGACATATTCATGGTAGCAGCGATCTCCAATAAATTTCGATTTTACTGCATTTTTTAAACTTCAAACATTACACACCCTCGAATAAAGGAAAAAATGTTCTTTCAAATAAAATTTGTTTTGAATTTTTATCTCACTTTACTGATATTTTATAGTTAAAATAATTTTCAAGAGTGATTTTTATAATCCATCATCTAAATCGCGTGCAGATGGCTACGAAAGAATTGTACTTAAAACAATATAACTAGTTCATCATTTGTTTCATAATATTTCATTACGAAACTAATATTTCATGAATAAAAAGTAAATTAACAAAATAATATAAATAAAACACAAATGTAACAGACCTCGCACTACGTGCTTAAACCACTGAAGTAATCGGAATAAAAAAGGTTGCTGTAAGTAGGGAAATCTGCGGAGATTTCTTCGAAGATTAACTTCTGGGATGCGGCAAATAAGAAACTATAGCTTTTAATAAATTTATAATTTTATTTGAATTTATTATTTATGTTTGTCCTATAAAAATGCCTTTGGTGTAGTCAATGGGCAATCTTAACCCCTTGCCTGTGACACCCCAAACTCAGTTCAGTCAACGCAAATGCACCAATTTTGAAATTCCCGACCTGAGTTCGGGCAAGAGAAAAATCGGTGTTTCAATTCCGTAAAGCCCGAACTCAATTCTTCCAATGCATAATATGTAATTTACCATTTTCCTAATAGATGGCGATACTTTTTCGCGAAAAGTTCGGCAGTTTCGCGCCATTTGTCGGATTTTTGTAATATTAGTCGTTATTTCGTTTAAAATTTTATTTAAACAAACTAATCTATTTTTAACATTTTGATGATAATAACGAATAAAATTAAAGAGATTTTTTTCCATTTTTGGTAAGTTTTTTCTCAAATATATTCCACAGGCAAGGGGTTAAACAATGTACTAAATGTAAAAATCCCTTAGAGTATTCACTTAAATTTTTTTCCACTTCTTGTTCTGTAACCCGGGAATCCTGGAATGGCTCTCTTGGTATATATCTCAGCTGAAAGCTTTCATTGTAGACAATAGTGTACTTGACGGACTAGACTTATACTCAAAGAAGCATAATTACTATGATTTTTGATATCAATAAGTCGACATTTATTTGCACGAGAGATCCATATAATAATTTACCTTGTGTTGAACATGATATAAATAATGTTATACGGATAAGTAAACTACTTCTAAACTGTATATTGATTACTTCACGCTCCTTAATATATAACATTTCACGCGTGGCATACCACAATAATGTTTCTCACAGCAGAGAGATTCAATTCAGTTAGTGTACTTCTCAGAATCCATTACTCTTGATAGGAAACTTAATGTGCTGCACATTCAAGTTTATGCTATATAATGTTGTAGACAAACCTTCTATCACAATATCAACTCTACGTATAAATAACAGAATAATTTAAAATCTACAGTCAAAATTTCAAAACAGGGACTGCATTTTCTTCACATTGCATTTCACACGTCATGCATTTTTTTCGCAATGGCAAACGCATAATGAGTTTCTTAATATATCTTTAATGCCTCTGAATATAATTAACTTCTGCTGACTAGACATGAATGACTGATTTACAAGGTATATCCTTCTGTCCATTAAGTGTGTGACAACATTTGCAAAATCACATGTAAAACAGCTCGCATTCAATAATCGTCTTCGGGTGAACTATTGGGGTGTTTCCAACATTTTTTAATAGTTTTTGCAGTATCTATACTTTAAATTGAACAAATAAAGAAGTTACAATTGTTATGTTAATGAAAAGAAATATTAGACTTATTTTATTTTTCAAATAAAATAAGTATTTTAACTGTATAATACTGTATTTATAACTGTATTTTTTTTTATTTCTTGCCAAATGATTAATTTAAAGTTTAGCTACTGTTAAAACTATTAGAAAAATATTGAAATCCTTTCAATAGTTTTTAATAGCAGGTTCAGCAATGTAAACTGTTTTGACAATATTTTGTTGTTGTTTTGTTAACGAAATCACGTAAGTATTATATTTTTTATTATTTTTACTTGTTGCCGAATGATCAATTTATAGTTTAGCTACTACCAAATCTATAAGAAAAATATTGAAATCCTTTCAAAAGTTTTTGAAAAGCAGGTTCATCAATGTTAACTGTTTTAACAATATTTTGTTGCTGTTTTATTAACGAAATCACGTAACTATTGTATTTTTTATCTCCACTTCTCGCAGAACGATCAACGTATATTTTACCTACTGCCAAAATTATTAGAAAAATATTGATTTCGCTCTAGTATATCCGTGCAAAAATGTGGATGAATGTTAGCTGTTTTACATGTGATTTTACAAATATTGTCGCTCTCTTAATGTGGCTGTAGTTATCCGTACTGCAATTGAAGTATAAAAAGTAAATAACTTGCCTACCCAAAAAAACAAAACAAAATTAAATTACTTAAAAATTGCATTAGATTTTTTTTTTTTTTTTTGAGTCATTTGATTATTTACTACAATTTTTTTCTGAATTAATTTTTTCTACTAAATTAATTTCACCTTAAATTTTGCGGACGAAAATATTGCTGTACGAGCAAACAAAATGTGGGGCAGCCATGAACTTAATTTAATTGAAATGGACCCAAAGAAAACAAAATTGCGCTTGCTTGAAAATCGATCCATGGATGTGGTTTTTTTTTTCATATTAAAAATCAAGGAATTTTTTTAAAACAATTTAATTATTTTTTTAATATTAAATAAATTCATGGCCCTAAAAGCAGACTATCATTAAATTCTGAAGAGTTTTTCAATGAACTGTTGAATTCTATACTCCAATGGGTATTGCAAAAAAAATGGTTTTAAAAATTAAAGTCGTTAAAGAAATCAAACTACCTGCTCTTCAGCAAACACTCGTTTCTGTTCAAAGAGATATAACATTGTAAATAACTTGAATAACTATAAATCATTTCAGGAGCATATTTTAACACACTTTAGGGATAGAAAACTTGTACTCATTTGATCAATCTATTCCGAAGCTATATGAAGAAGAAATTGGCATTTCTACACAGCAATGAAATTATTACGTGGAGATTTCATCATCATCACATACCACATCACATGACGAGACTAAGGCTAAACATCAGCGGCACAATCAGAAAAAAGCAAAAAGCACCCAGATACATTGAAAAAAACAGAGAATTAAATGCTAAAGAAAGAAAGCATCCAATAAGCACGTCTCCAACAAATGCATAAATGACGTATGCGACAAATGCACACGACTTAGTGATACAAATCTCCAATGACATTCCAGGCAAACACATATGCCAGACACAGTTCCGTCGGACACGGTTGAGCCATACAGACCGTATGCTACTTCTGAAACAATGTAAAAGAGATTCGCAGAACAATCCAGAACATACCGTGAAAGGAACATAAGGAAAAACGCCGTAATATTGTTAGTGAATATCAACCATTCACATCAAGGTATCTCACATTCGTGAGATACAGCACCGCTGAGGCCCTACGTTTCATATAGTAAATCTCTTACGTGCTTTCCACCCGTTCTCCTATCGTACATTGCCCAATACGCAATACTTTGGACACCGCCACTGAACTTCTATTGCGCGCTTATAATAATTAAATTGATTTCGAAAATCCACAAAATGTATCTTTTTTTGCTATCACCAACCATAGACGCTGTTTCGTAAATATATCTACGGCCGCGTGTATACGACATAGCCCACTCCAATTTTTAAATATTTGTTTTATATTAGATGTATATACATTAATTGATATATTATAAAATGCAAAATTGTTTACAACTTAGTTGAAATCATATTATGCAGATACAGAGCAACAACTTTTACTTTGCAAAGTTTTCAGACCACTCTGATGTCATAAACTGAGTGATTTAAATTAAGGTATGATTTGAAATTTTTAAATGAAAAATAATGTCTGCGAGTAAAGACAGACTCATGCATAACGACGGTGGTGTCATAGACCAATCTGGTTTTATAAATTGAGTGATTTAAATTAAGGTATGATTTGAATTTTTTTAATGTAAAGTATTGTCTGCGAGTAAAGACAGACTGGAGAATAACAACGAAATGCAACTTCAAATTCTAACATAATATTACAAAATATTCAGCTTCCAATCTGTGAATATAAATATGTATTTCAAATGGCATTATCTGAGTCAACAAATGCAATATACTAGAAGAATTTTCCAGAAGTTCAACGTAAAGATTTCAATTCGTATCTTAAATATCAAGCAAACAGCGTAATGAAATTCAGCAAAGCGCAAATAAACAATATAAGAATAGCGCACTTAACCTTTTGATTTCTGACCAGGACTGGCGACTATTTTTATATTCAATCGTACCATAATTTACGAAAAAATTTCTTTGTGATTGATATCGTTTGAAAATAGTCTAGAAAATATCTCCGCAGAGAATATTTTTGGAAAAACTGGTACGAGTAGAATAAAAAAGTTGTCGCTGGGATACACAGTGTCCCAACCCCCTAATCGAAAGTTTAAAATTTATTTGTTTGAGACTAAAATCTAAACTGACCCTCCTTTTGTGTCATTTATGTGTATTGATATGTTTTGCTCTTCTCTCGATAATTGTGATGTCATATTTCCGACACTAGATGATTGCAGAAAAGTACAGAAATTACTATAGTTCAGGTGTCGTTTCTCAAAATTTTCATATAATAATTTGTTGAGCAAAATTACACCTTAAGTCACCAAATTAGTCGACAAGATCGGTAGTTCAATAGCACCGTATAAGCCTGTCTGCTTGTTGCTGAACATAAAAGGTTATTTCTAAAACGTTTTAGACAATAGTAAACGACATGCGCTCAAACGTTACTGGGCAGATATGTAAATGTCAACTATATTATACTCAGAGATGGTAATTTATAATAATTGCAGTTTAAGTATTCAAGAAAAAATTTTGAAAGAAAGAAAAATTGGGATGACGAGAGATCATTAGCGCGCTATCAATTTCTATGATATCAAAACGGGGTCAAGTCACGAAGAATACTTTTAACTTCTAAAATTAGCATACAAAAATTAAGAGCTGTCTCTTACCACTGTATTCAGATTATGTTAATTTTTGACAATCGATGTATTTAATAAATGATATAGAAGTACGTTATCATTGGATCCACAGCTATACACAAAATTAATAATCAACCATTTCTTATGCAGAAAGTATTTTGTCGGTAGGTTCCCCCATAAGTTAACATAATGCCAAAATGCGGAAAGTATCATAACAAAAATAACAACTGTAAAATTACTTATTTATGATGCACACCGTATTAGTTTTAATTTCAAAACAGGTGATGATATGTAAATAATGCTTTTTTACATTACAATATGTCAAGAAAGTAAATTATGAGTCTTTGAGAATAACACCAACAATAGTGAAAATGAAAATGAAAATAAAACAATAATGCCTATGGTTTTCTTCAGAAGTACAAGACTGTGCAAAGCCATAAAATCAGAAGGGCAGAAGACTGTTCCAGGTAAATTGTATACAACAGAGAGTAACTCAGATATTCTTTAAGAAGTGAATGTTAGTGCAAACATAGTTCACTGTGATAATGCATATTTCATTAATTTAGATTAACAGTTAAATTTTAACATACGCAACCAAAGTGGTAGAACATCCACCTTATTCTCTTGATATTGCTTATGTCTGACTTTTGGCTATTTTTTAATCTAAAAACAATCACTTGGGAGTCACTTTCTTTTCGAAAATAACTTCAATGAGACTATTAAAGTATATTTTTAAACAATTTCAAGAACGATATTGCTTGAAGCATTTAATCTTTAGGAAATTCGAAAACAAAAGTGCATTAATGTTGCAGGTAACTACTTTGAACACTCCTAAGATTTTGATGGTTTAACTTGTACGATTTGGCCGTATTTCAAATGTATTAGAGGGATCTTTGTATTTATTACTGACAGCTTTCTATTTTTTAGATTTTCATTGTTGAATATTCCTTATATTGTTGTTTGAGAAATTTTATAACAATAATGTTTTAAATTTAAAAGTTTATTTTTTATAACATCAAATTTCTTTTAAGTTTTATGATAGAAAATTGTGTACAATCATATTGTATTAATCTTATGTCTTAATTTAAATTATATAATTATGCATTTCAAGTTATGTAATTTTTAATGGTGAATTATAAACATAAAAACATATATATATATATTGCATTTATTTTTACACCACCCATCTCTTAGTTTGAACAATTAACAAAAATCTCAGAACTAATCGTGCATTTTTCTCTTTAAAAAAGATATACATTATTTCGAAACAGAAATGGTTTCTCTTTGATAAATTAAATTCCTTCCTGAAAAATAATTAAAGTGGATAATTAATTATATAAATATGAATAAAAAGCGTTACTTGTGAAAGAATTATATAGGAAATAAAATAATACGCAGAAGCGAAGTTATTTGTTAAAGTTTTTTTCTTTTTTTTTTCTTTTTGTACTTATTTAGTATTCTTGAATTTTTATTTTACAATTATCAAAACAATTTTAAGAAAAAATTAAATTGATGGATAAGCAGTAAATTCCTAATAAATTCATATCTTAAGGCATCGATTTAATTATTTTTAATAAAACTTTTTCTATCTTCAATAAAAAAAATCAGCGTACCACATTTGTTTACGGATAAGTAAAAAATTCACTAATGTATTTAGTTAAAAATCATACGTTCTCACAAACATATTACATTATCCAATACATTCTTCTTACATTGATCAATAGTGAAGATAAAAAAATATTAATGATGTCTGATATATAGAAATATACTGCGCTTTTTTACAAAAATTGATATGAAATGAAAAAAATAAAACATCTTACAGATAAATAATTAGGTCCGCCTTTTAACAGCAATGATTTTTTAAATGTTGAACGTGGGGAAAATACATCAATTATAATTCTTGAATGTTGAAGCTTCAAATCCGGTATTTGAAAAGCTTCATTATGCCATTCATTTTTTAAAGTAAAATGCAGAAGTTTTAGGCCGGAAAATTTAATTTTTTACAGGAATTAAATTCCCGTAAAACTGCTTAGTGCATTTTATAATGATGGATTTTTAGGAAATATCTCAGTACAAAACTAAATATAAATGCATTACAAATGCAATGTTTTAATTGTACATAAAAATACACACTATTAATTATATCATGTATTTGAATATCAAAAATGCAAACATGTGGATTTTGTATTGTTTTCAATGAAATACAGATATAAAAAGATTATTAAAATTACATCATACAAGTGGATAAATCACTTACTTCAGATATTTATATATTTACAAAAAATTATTTCATTGCTAAAATACGCATGAAAAGTAGGAGCAGTTATAGGTTTCAGTAATCGGAATTGTAAGGGTATACAAGCTGTAATTTTTAAATATATGTTGTTCACTGACTATGAAAATGTAAGAAGTGTTAGTCGCCGATTATGACGAGAATGGTATCGTTGAAAAAATCTCGTTGTGCGGAGTAAAAAACTCAATGGAACTACCCGACTGAAATGAGCCGTTTTCGAGATACAGTGTTGCCAGGTTGTCGAAAGCCAATTATCCCTAAAAATTCTAAAATTTGCCCCAAATCAGGGGGTTTCTTTTCGAGAAAGTCCCCATATAAGTTTTTAGTCAAAAAAATTAATTTTAAATTTTAAATTGAACACTATAAAATTATTTAACTAATTTAAGCTTAAACATTTTTCACCGAATCGAGCCTTTTTAAACAAATTCCCCATTTACAAAAAAAAAAAAAAAAAAAAAAAAAAAAAAAAAAAAAAAAACGAACTTGCAAATCGTCATTTTTATTGTTATCAATTACCTTTTTAAAGAAAGTAATATGAATTACGAAAAGATATTACAATTAAATGCATTACATATTAGAGCTTAAAGTACGTGTAATCGACGAATATCCAGTGTTGTCAGGTGACTAAAAGTAAATTTTAGCACGAAAAAATGAAAAAATTCTCCACAAAATTCCCCAAAAATGTTGATATATCCCAAACGTTTCCCCACTAATAACTTGTCCCAAAAAAATTTCCCCCGCAATCTCAAAATTCTACAAATCGGAGACAAAATCCGCCAACTGGCAACACTGTCGAGATACCCGATAATTTGTCTTACACATTTTGTTTATTTTTACTGGTATTTATTAGAAACAATGAAAGAGTAGTATGTCAAAAGGCGTTGCTCATATAGAATAATTGGTAGAATGTCTGTGATGTTAGAACTCCTTGCCCGGTTCTATGAGATGAAAAGTAAACATAGGAAACGAACAGACCCTCCTGTTTTTGGATCAGACAAAACAGATTAAATAAAAGGCCGCGCAATCTCTCCTACCAAAATTGATGAGTTTGCGCGTCCACTACTTAGGAGAGATGGCGCATTGTTCCCATTAGTTTCCATGCTAGGAGAGATTACGCAGCTTATTGGTAAATTTGCACAAAAAAATAAAAATGAAAGGTCAGGACAAAGAGGCATAGAGATCATGAAGAGAAATTGGCAGGGAATGTAGAGTCCATGTTCTTTCCTTCCAATACGACAAAGTACCTGCAGCCACTCGATTGCAAACATAATAAGTAATATAATTAATTCAACAGGAAGCCATTTAACAGCAAAAGTTACAAATATAACGACATAACAAATTTTAGCATAAATACATTGTAATAAATAAATAAACAAATTGTGTGACAAATGGTCGGATATCTCGAAAATGGCTCATTTCTGATGGGTGAGTTTCCCAAACCACAGCGTTTATTTCCGTCGTTCCCAAACCACATCGTTTATTTCCGTTGTTCCCAAACCACCAACCTCTGTTCCATTGAGTGTTTTACTCCCTACGACGATATTTTTCCAATGATACCACTATCTTCCTTTTTATTGCCAAGATGTGTAAAATAAAAATATTATAAACAGTAAAATAGGTTTTGTTAGGCTATTGGCATATGTTTCAGCTCAATCTGAGCCATTATCAAAACAAACTCCATTGAGTTTTTTACTCCCCACGACGATATTTTTCCAATGATACCACAATCTTGCTTTTTATTGCTAAGATGTGTAAAATAAAAATATTATAAACAGTAAAATAGGTTTTGTTAGGCTATTGGCATATGTTTCAGCTCAATCTGAGCCATTATCAAAACAAACTCCATTGAGTTTTTTACTTCCCACGACGATATTTTTCCAATGATACCACTATCTTCCTTTTTATTGCTAAGATGTGTAAAATAAAAATATTATAAACAGTAAAATAGGTTTTGTTAGGCTATTGGCATATGTTTCAGCTCAATCTGAGCCATTATCAAAACAAACTCCATTGAGTTTTTTACTCCCCACGACGATATTTTTCCAATGATACCACTATCTTCCTTTTTATTGCCAAGATGTGTAAAATAAAAATATTATAAACAGTAAAATAGGTTTTGTTAGGCTATTGGCATATGTTTCAGCTCAATCTGAGCCATTATCGAGACAAACTCCATTGAGTTTTTTACTCCCCACGACGATATTTTTCCAATGATACCACAATCTTGCTTTTTATTGCCAAGATGTGTAAAATAAAAATATTATAAACAGTAAAATAGGTTTTGTTAGGCTATTGCCATATGTTTCAGCTCAATCTGAGCCATTATCAAAACAAACTCCATTGAGTTTTTTACTCCCCACGACGATATTTTTTCAATGATACCACTATCTTCCTTTTTATTGCTAAGATGTGTAAAATAAAAATATTATAAACAGTAAAATATGTTTTGTTAGGCTATTGGCATATGTTTCAGCTCAATCTGAGCTATTATCGAAACAAACTCCATTGAGTTTTTCACTCCCCACGACGATATTTTTCCAACGGTACCACTCTCTTCTTTTTTATTGCTAAAATGTGTAAAATAAAAATATTATAAACAGTAAAATAGGTTTTGTTGGGCTATTAGCATATGTTTCAGCTCAATCTGAGCCATTATCAAAACAAACAAAAATATTCTATAAGTGCACTTATAGAATATTTTTGTTTGTTTTGAAAATGGCTCAGATTGAGCTGAAACATATCTCAATAGTCTAATAAAGCTAATTTTACTGTTTATAATCTCTTAATTTACACCTTTTAGCGACTAAATAGAAGTTTTATAATTACAAGGTGTTATGATGTGTTATATTGATATCACTCTCGTCAAAATCGGCGACTAACGCTTCTTGCAGTTCCCTAGTAAGTAAACTATACATTAAATTTATATTAATGTGTAATTACACTATTTTGGATAAAACGCAGTATGTCAGCATGGCATTCAGTACCATATGTAAAAGACCAAATTTGTAAATAATATCATTAAATTACCATTTATGTAAGATAAAGCCAGGAGAGATGGCGCGGTCGGAAAGGTTGCGCACATAGAGGTTCGGGGGGAAGGAGTAGAGTGAGCGCGCAGCGACTCCAGGTAGTTGTACAACAGCAGTAATGGAGTGTCCACTTGAAAGTGCACGTTGATTGTTTTGAGCGTCTAAGATAAAGCATTGCTTTTTTGTTTTGTTTTCCCAAAGTAAGTGCTTGCATTTTCATAGCTATTCATCAGAATTTCTATACAATGTCAGTAGTACAAAATATTTTAAACTTAATCGATTTCTCATAAGCAACTAATCTAGACTGACAATGTGAACATGAACGGTTCGTTTTAGTAGTGGCCATATTTAAATAAAAGGCCACGCAATCTCTCCTACCGAAATTGAAGAGTTTGCGCATCCGCTACTTAGGAGAGATGGCGCATTGTTCCCATTAGTTTCCATGCTAGGAGAGATTACGCAGCTTATTGGTAAATTTGCACAAAAAAAATGAAAAATGAAAATGGACTAATTTTAAGTTAAACGTGTTATTAAGTAATATAATTTTATTTTGTAATCTTATCTGGACTTGTTTTTTCTGATACTTTAATTTTTTTCCCTTTAATTAAAAATTGTAGTAGTTTTTAAAATTATTTCCTTTTTCTGATTCTTTAATAATTACGTTGAAATATTCACTCCTAATACGATAATATTTGTTCACAAAAACCTTACAACAATGTCATTTAAGTGTAATTATTATTGTTAACAATTTAATTGTAGTTATTATTAGTAACAATCTCTCCTACCCATGTGCGCAATCATACCAACCCTGTAAGGACAGATTGCGCAAAATAACTTTCTTGGTTTTACTATAGCTGTTCTATTAAATTACAACATAACAACAAAATAGCAATGGAAATGCATAAAAAACAAATGAAGTAAAATTTATTCATGGATAGTTTAGCAAAAAATTAATATTTAGATTTTTTATTGTTATTCTTTTGAATTGTGCGCAGACTCTCCTAGCTTTACCTTATTTCTGCTTGCGGAATTGAAAAGTTAATTTACTGTTATTAGGATGAGTGAAGCGAATCCTCTTCTAGGCAAAACAAATTACATTTTGCCGTACACTTTACAAAAAAACTATTTAGTATTTTGACTTGAAATTAAACGTAAAAATAAATTATGATCTGTAGATTTGCACAATATTATTTTTTTACAGAATAACCTTAAAAAAATTATTATTTTAATTAATTTATTTTACATGTTTCCCATTACGGACGCATTTTTGCAAATAAAAAATGAAACACGTATATTTTCAGAAGAAAAAATAAATCATGGAGTTAGTAATTATAACTCGAATCATGCAAAAATCCGCCAAAATATCTCAAAAACTGTTTTTTTAAATTTAATTAAGGAAAGAAATATTTTTGGACTTGATAGAAATAAAATATGGTCTGTAGATTCTGACAATATTATTTTCTTATCGAATTATTAAAAAAAAAAAAAAAAAAAAAACATTTTTTATTAGTTTGTTGAATATATTTTTCCATTATACGGATTCATTTTTGTAAACGATAATGAAACCTGCGTATTTCTTACAGTAAATAAAAATCATTGAGTCAGTAAAAATGAATAAAGTCATTAATGATTAAGTACGTAAAATATTATCATTGTATCAAAATTTCTTACTTAAAAAAATATATATTGAAATAGGGAAGGGAACCTATATATATATATCTGCATTTTGCGAAGACGAAATATTTTAAATATTGAAAATAACTGCAAAATTTATACTTCAAACCGTAAAAGAACATTCAAATTTCTTATATTAAAAATGTATGTTATTTGACAGGAAAATATACGTTTTAATAGACCAAAAATATATTTACTTTTAAACGTATACTAATCACGAGGGAAAATCATATATTAAATTAAAAGTTCTAATTCGTTTCAAAGTTTTAGATTAAAAAAAAACCAGTTTATACAATTTACACTAAACAAAAATACATTCATAGTACAATTCAACTGGTTAGTATAACTCATATTGGTTTTGAGATATTTCTATAATCTTAGTTATAGATAATCTAAATTTAATATTTTCTTAAGTTGTTAGCCCTAAAAAAACTCATCGACTGTAAATTTTTACAATGATTTGAAAAATGTAGTTTGTATGACCCGTAACGAGATAAGTCCGTAAACTCAAATTGATTTACCAATTTAAACATAATATCCCAAAAGCAATTTTTTAACAGCTAATAATGCAAATATTTCACTACAGAATATCAAAGCAGAATAGAAAAAATATATTACGAAATATATTACAAAGTGAAACAACAAAGTATATGTTCGCATTTATTAATAATAATTTTTATAGCTTTCGTTAAAGAGAAATAATATTTTAAAGTTAAATTACAGAGAGTTATAAACTCACTATTAAAATTAAATAAAGAATTATCTTCATTATTTAAATTAAGTTAATTTTAAGAGCATACTGAAGAATGCACACTTAAGAATTTTATTGCTCTACGCTAAATACATCTTTGATTTGTTTGAGAATACATTATAGTTTGTTTTATTCGAAACAGGCGTTTCTTTAAATTTCACTTTCAATGCAATGCACATTGCGTTAGAAGCTATACTAAATGTGAAAGAATTTAAAACAATATTTTTCACGTATTACTGAAAATAATATTTTATGTTTATTTCAATTGTAACGTCTCAGAGTATTTACGTATTTTAATATGTTATAAAGATTGTTTTTTGCATTCCAAAATACAACAAGTCAGTATCAGAATAAAGCATAATCAATATATTCCACAGTTTTTATTATTATATAAATAAATACAATTAAATATTAAAAAAGGAAAATTGCTTGAGAAATTTTATATAAATTACATATGGAACTTATTTTAACTTTAAAAAAACAGTTGCTTTTATTGGAATATATAGGAACTAACAACTACAATTTTTATATATAATTTTATAATCTATTTGAACTACATATATATATCAAAGTAGCACATATTGTTGACCTATGGTTGGCAGTTTGAGAAAACAATTGGTAAATGGTTGTGAAATATTAGGTGCAGAAACACCTCTAATTTCAAGCCTGTCTGAGTAGCTAACGGTTCAATCTTTATTAGCAAATAATTTGTTGGATAAACGTACGGCAAGGCTGACATATTTTACGTTTGGCCAACGGGACAGCAATGAGCCAACAACATGTCAAACTTAGCATAACCATTTTTGGCAATTTGGGAATGCTGTCATTTGTCATATTTCTGTTTGCTAATTTTTTGCTGACTTTCTTTTCATTTTCAGTTTTATAAAGATTATCACTTAAACTAATTAAAGAAATAAAAAATAATTTATTTTGAAAACTAATAGCTGTGTTTTTCGACAATTTTAGATTTTAGAAATGTTTCATTTAATTTCCTTATATTTGCACTTTAACACTAACATTAAGAATTAAAAATTCACAATTTCATTAAAATGCGCAAAACTTTTTTTATAAAGTTATGAGCATTAGCAACTTAAAAAAGTAATGTATGAGAACATTTGTTTTAAACTTTATTTTTTGAAACATTTTCAATTCTTAGTTTTTTTAAGTGAATATTAAAAAAAAGAACATTTCATCTGAGCAGTCAAAGAAAGAATATGCCCAAAAAAATCACGCAATGAAAATTTAACAGTCAAAAACAAATAAAATGAAGCTTTTTCCAATACTTAACATTTCTTTACTTCTCCGTTGTATCAGAGAAATCACATCCTCAAGATGTTAACACGATATGTAAAAGATTAAATTTCTACGATAAAGAATTTCAAATTTGAAAGTTCAATTTAAACATAATCCAAAACATATTTTAACGCATTGAAACTTCTCAAAATGTTTTTCGACATGGAAAATATATAATTCATTTTAAAGGAAGTTACATTCTTACGAAAAGTCTTCTATATTAATTGCGTCTTTGTATTTCATTTTATCTTTTTTGTGTGTATGCAATATATTGTTCAGGTGCAAATTTGCCAAATTTTGCCAATTATGCCAAAATAAACTCTTAGTACATATGTAGATCTCCTCGATGATATTGACGTTGGAATTCTGGTTGTGTCTTGAACAGAACCTACAGATGTATTATCAGATTTAGTATGAATAAAAGTATTTGCTTCAATAGCTCAACAGTAAAGTGAAAAAGCAATTCTTTCGCACTATATTCATTTATTTTTCGTCCTGTAAAATTAATATTTTTGAGACAAAACTTATCAACAAAGAGAAAATTTTTCATTAAACTCTGATTCTGGACTAACATGATAATTGAAAACTTCAGTTTTTGTCTGGTAAAATATATTGAAAAAATATTTTATCTGCTTCATAATACAAAATTTTAAGGAGGCAAAGTTGAATTATAAACTAATTTTTATTTTTGCCATTTTAGTCATTGTTGACATTTTCAGATTTTTTTTTTCAACAGACTACATATATCTTAAGATTTTATATTTTAGTTAAATTTATCAAAGTTTTAGTAATTAAATGATTTCCATATTCTAAAAAATAGATAAAAATAGATTTTTAAAATGCTTTTTATATTCAGCATTAAAAAAAGGCTGAATATCATATTGGAACATAATTGAAAAATTGCACCTGAACAATATATTGCACACACACAAAAAAGATAAAATGAAATACAAAGACGCAATTAATATAGAAGACTTTTCGTAAGAATGTAACTTACTTTAAAATGAATTATATATTTTCCATGTCGAAAAACATTTTGAGAAGTTTCAATGCGTTAAAATATGTTTTGGATTATGTTTAAATTGAACTTTCAAATTTGAAATTCTTTATCGTAGAAACTTAATCTTTTACATATCGTGTTAACATCTTGAGGATGTGATTTCTCTGATACAACGGAGAAGTAAAGAAATGTTAAGTATTGGAAAAAGCTTCATTTTATTTGTTTTTGACTGTTAAATTTTCATTGCGTGATTTTTTTCGGCATATTCTTTCTTTGGCTGCTCAGATGAAATGTTCTTTTTTTTTTTAATATTCACTTAAAAAAACTAAGAATTGAAAATGGTTCAAAAAATAAAGTTTAAAACAAATGTTCTCATACATTACTTTTTTAAGTTGCTAATGCTCATAACTTTATAAAAAAAGTTTTGCGCATTTTAATGAAATTGTGAATTTTTAATTCTTAATGTTAGTGTTAAAGTGCAAATATAAGGAAATTAAATGAAACATTTCTAAAATCTAAAATTGTCGAAAAACACAGCTATTAGTTTTCAAAATAAATTATTTTTTATTTCTTTAATTAGTTTAAGTGATAATCTTTATAAACCTGAAAATGAAAAGAAAGTCATCAAAAAATTAGCAAACAGAAATATGACAAATGACAGCCTTCCCAAATTGCCAAAAATGGTTATGCTAAGTTTGACATGTTGTTGGCTCATTGCTGTCCCGTTGGCCAAACGTAAAATATGTCAGCCTTGCCGTACGTTTCTCCAACAAATTATTTGCTAATAAAGATTGAACCGTTAGCTGCTCAGACAGGCTTGAAATTAGAGGTGTTTCTGCACCTAATATTTCACAACCATTTACTAATTGTTTTCTCAAACTGCCAACCATGGGTCAACAATATGTGCTACTTTGATATATATATGTAGTTCAAATAGATTATAAAATTATATATAAAAATTGTAGTTGTTAGTTCCTATATATTCCAATAAAAGCATCTGTTTTTTTAAAGTTAAAATAAGTTCCATATGTAATTTATATAAAATTTCTCAAGCAATTTTCCTTTTTAAATATGTAATTGTATTTATTTATGTAATAATAAAAACTGTGGAATATATTGATTATTCTTTATTCTGATACCGACTTGTTGTATTTTGGAATGCAAAAAACAATCATTATAACATATTAAAATACGTAAATACTCTGAGACGTTACAACTGAAATAAACATAAAATATTATTTTCAGTAATACGTGAAAAATATTGTTTTAAATTCTTTCAGATTTAGTATAGCTTCTAACTTAATGTGCATTGCATTGAAATTGAAATTTAAAGAAACGCCTGTTTCGAATAAAACAAACTATAATGTATTCTCAAACAAATCAAAGATGTATTTAGCGTAGAGCAATAAAGTTCTTAAGTGTGTATTCTTAAGTATGCTCTTAAAATTAACTTAAGTTAAATAATGAAGATAATTCTTTATTTAATTTTAATAGTGAGTTTATAACTCTCTGTAATTTAACGTAAAAATATTATTTCTCTTTAACGAAAGCTATAAGAATTATTATTAATAAATGCGAACATATACTTTGTTATTCCACTTTGTAATATATTTCGTAATATATTTTTTCTATTCTGCTTTGATATTCTGTAGTGAAATATTTGCATTATTAGCTGTTAAAAAATTGCTTTTGGGATATTATGTTTAAATTGGTAAATCAATTTGAGTTTACGGCTTTTATGCCTATGATGATCAACTAGTAACAGAACACACACACACACACGCTCTCAAAAAATATTTCGTCAAAAATGTAAAAAATACAGAAAGCTAGCTGCCGTAATACACTTGTGATTGGAAGAGATTTTTCTTTTAAACACATAAAAACTTTCTTTTACTGAAGTAAGGTGTCACACAAAATATACATATAAAACAAATAAACCAAGGTGTCATACGAAATATACATATAAAACAAATAAACAACTCACATGTTTCGGTTTCATACGATATAAAAAACATTATCCTAAGTATAAAGCATCGATCAACACGAATGACATTGGACAACGAAATATATAGAACGTGCAAAACACATAAACACACTCTATTTCAATCATTTAAAAAAAAATAAAGACAGCACCTTAAAATTGTTTACTCCCGTTGCTCCCCTTATTCAATTTTTTTTTAAAAATATTTATTTAGTAATTCCAAACAATAAATTTGGAATAATATAGGAAAAGGTATCGTTGCAGAATAGGGGGAGCCACGGGAGTAAACAATTTTAAATCGGTGTCTTTATTTTCGTTTCATGATTGGTATTAGAGGGCGTTTATGTGTTTTCTACGTTCTATATATTTCGTTGTCCAGTGTCATTAGTCTTGTTCGATATTGTATTCTTGTGATAATGATTTTTTATCTCGAATGAAACCAAAACATGCCATTGGTTAGTTTGTTTTGTATGTATATTTTGTGTGGCGCATTACTTAAGTAAAATAAAGTGTTTATGGGTTTATATGTTTATCAAAATGTGAATTTCTCTTTTAAATTTTAGTATCTAAAAATGTTTTTCTGTTATTTGCAGAGCTTTCCGTATTTTGACTGGAGCATTTAAGGAAATGCTTAGCTTCGATTCGCAAAGTTTTCGTGTTTTCATAGAAAATGAACATACATAAAAATTTCGTTTCTAATAAAAAAACAAACTCAGCAGCATAGTAACTGGAATATTACTGTTATTTCACGAAAATGTATTTTTTGATGGGAGTAATTTTTGCGTTAGATTGGAGAATTTCCTGTATTTTGGGATGAAATTCGCAAATAAAAGCGCAAAGTTTTCGTGTTTTAACGAGTAAGAAACAATGCAAAAATTCGCGCAATTCACGGATCTTTTTATATTGCACACACACACACACAAACATGAAGACCAGGAGATAAGTATTGTGCACCCACATTACTACATGTGTAAATGTAACAATTAGATACAAATATTTAAAGCTATAAAATTATGAATTACTTTTTTATGTTTTTAGGTGCGTTTTCGTAATTATATAAATACGTAGCACCTATAGTCGTCGTCTGGTATGTCCGTCTGTCCAAATATAACAGCGCCAAAATTACCCAACCGAATGATTTGAAATTTAAAATATATTATTGTTGTAGAATTTTGTCGAGTCATTTCAAATTTTACGAAAACCGATTCAAAACTTAAAAAGATATTAATAAAAGTTTTCTTTATTCTATTACCTCCTATCATATGTAATCTATATCTATATCTATACTATTATATAAAGAGGAAACGGTGACTGACTGATTGACTGACTGGGTGACTCATCAACGCCCAGCCGAAACTACTAAAGTCAGGGTCACGCAATTTGGACTGTAGATTGCTGTTATGGCCTAGGCAAGCAATAAGAAGGGATTTTTGAAATCTATACTATTATATAAAGAGGAAACAGTGACTGACTGACTGACTGACTGGGTGACTCATCAACGCCCAGCCGAAACTACTAAAGTCAGGGTCACGCAATTTCGACTGTAGATTGCTGTTATGGCCTAGGCAAACAATAAGAAGGGATTTTTGAAAATTCCCCCCCGAAGGGGGTTAAAGAGGGGTTCGAATGTTTTAGTTCATTTTGCCATATCTCAGCAGCAGTTATAGGTAGGAGCTTGAAATTCCAGAAAACAATTCTACTAAAAAAATGATTAAACACCTATTTCAGCGATTTTAGAAATTCCCCCCAGAAGGGGGTTAAAGGGGGGTGGTCGAATGTTTTAGGTCATTTTGCCATATCTCAGCAGCAGTTATAGGTAGGAGCTTGAAATTCCAGAAAACAAATCTACTAAAAAAATGATTAAACACCTATTTCAGCGATTTTAGAAATTCCCCCCAGAAGGGGGTTAAAGGGGGGTGGTCGAATGTTTTAGGTCATTTTGCCATATCTCAGCAGCAGTTATAGGTAGGAGCTTGAAATTCCAGAAAACAAATCTACAAAAAAAAAAAAAAAGATTAAGCACCTATTTCAGCGATTTTAGAAATTCCACACAGAAGGGGGCTAAAGGGGGGTGGTCGAATGTTTTAGGTCATTTCGCCATATCTCAGCAGCAGTTATAGGTAGGAGCTTGAAATTCCAGAAAACAAATCTACTAAAAAAATGATTAAACACTATTTCAGCGATTTTAGAAATTCCCCCCAGAAGCGGGTTAAAGAGGGATGGTCGAATGTTTTAGATCATTTCGCCATATCTTAGCAGCAGTTATAGGTAGGAACGTAAAAATCAGGAAAACAAATCTACTAAAAAAATTATTAAACACCTATTTCAGCGATATTAGAAATTCCATCCAGAAGGGGGTTAAAGGGGGGTGGTCGAATGTTTTAGGTCATTTCGCCATACCTCAGCAGCAGTTATAGGTAGGAGCTTGAAATTCCACAAAACAAATCTACTAAAAAAATGATTAAACACCTATTTCAGCGATTTTAGAAATTCCACCCAGAAGGGGGATAAAGGGGGGTGGTCGAATGTTTTAGGTCATTTTGCCATATCTCAGCAGCAGTTATAGGTAGGAGCTTGAAATTCCAGAAAACAAATCTACTAAAAAAATGATTAAACACCTATTTCAGCTATTTCAGAAATTCCACCCACAAGGGGGTTAAAGGGGGATGGTCGAATGTTTTAGATTATTTCGCCATATCTCAGCTTTTATGTAGGAGGGCGAAATTAATTAAAACAAATCTACTAAAAAATTGGTTAAACACGTATTTCGGCGATTTTGGAAACTCCCCCCAGAAGGTGGCTAAAGGGTTATTCAAAAGTTTCGGGTCATTTCGCCATGTCTCAGCAGCGGATTTAGGTAGGAGCGGGAAATTAAGGAAAACACATCTACTAAAAAATGGATAAACACGCATTTAAGTGAGTTTAGAAATCAACCCCCCCGAAGGGTTTTAAAGGGGGTGGTTTCGAAAATTTTAGGACAATTCGCCATATCTCAGCAGCTGTTTCATTTAGGTTCGCGAAATTCAGGAAAACAAATCTACTAAACAAATGATTAAACACGTATTTCAGTGAATTTAGAAATCACCCCCCCCCCCCCTAGAAGGTGGTTAAAGGGGGATTCGAAAGTTTTAGGTCATTTCGCCATATCTCAGGCGCCATAACCAGTTTTAGGTTGCAGCGCGAAATTCAGGAAAACGAATGTAATAAAAAAATTACATTGTCTACCCGTGCAAAGCCGAGACGGGCCACTAGTCTATATAATAAAAGCGAAAGTCATGTGACTGCGGAAATCAAATCCGGACAAACCACTTCTTTGTTTTGTGGCAGGCGGCCATTTTTATTCAAAATTATTTTTTCGAATAAATGTTACATTTTTAGATAGATCGTTCAAAAAAAAAAGTTTTCTGGATAAATGATTTACTTTCAACAATGTATAGATTCTGAGATAACTTTAGTCGAAATTAGATTAACAGCCCAATATCTCAATCCATTAGAGAAAATAAATACAGAAGATTCGTTCATTATGAGTCATAAAAATATTAAACCATGGAGGCCAACCCATACCAACCCATAAAAATATCAAACCAAGATACTCATGGTGAAAAAAAAATTCGCATTCGTAAAGGAGGCCACGTTATAAGAAAAAAAAGGCATGTTCATTTCGTACCTACCAGACGACATAATTCATTTCACCGAAATAATGAGAATGGTTTTTTTACATTGTTAAACTAGTTATAAAACAGACGCACCTCATATGTCACGTTTAACGTACAATTTCCAACTTGTTTTTTGTTGTAATTGCTTATGTTATTATCTGCATGTAGAAATGATAATATGTATCTTTGCATTTATTATGAATTTATTTACATTTCAGCATTTAGTAATAAAACCAAAATGATTCCTTAAAGATTTATACACCGCTTCTATTTATTTTAAACATCTGTTTCATTCTTCAAATAGGTGTTATCTGTTCGTAGCAAAAACAATTTATGATAAAAATAAAAATAAAATAAAAATTACATTAACTATGAAAATTTTTATAACTATTTAATACTATTGAAATACGACATTTTCAAATGTAATCAATTTTTTTTCCACAATTTATTGTCGTAAATAGCAAATAACTATTTTCGTTAAATTTCAGTAAATAACATTTTCATTAAATTCAAATTTTTTGACTTTCGAATAGTTTCCAAAAAAGATATTTTTTCCAAAAAAAAAAAAAAAAACTGGATCTGTTATTATTTTACGCGTGAATATATTGTTTTAATTGTATGTTCATTTTAAAATTAACAAAAAAAAATATTTACAGAATATACTGATTCCACTCTGTAGACTATTTAAATACGCTATCTGAATTCGTAATATAAATTTAAAAAATAATCTTAATTTGGTGCTTCTTATTTTTTGTAGGATTGTGATATGCATATTAGACAAAAAACGTATAAACAATTCCTTTGAAGTTTTTTTTTTCATTTTTAGTTTTAGTTTTATGCGATATTCATATTACAGTTCCCGCTACGAAGAATTGAATAGATTTATTATATGTAAAAGCAATTTGAATATTTATTGGAAATGTCCAAAAAAATCCTAATCAAATTTGAATTCTTCATAATGTTTCATGAATAACAACTAGTAACATACCAGAGTAAGATCTCTCTTAGCTGACGATCTAATTTCAGTAAATGTACTTCACAGAGTAGGATGTTATTTATGTAAAGCCTAATGTGCAGTGTATTCAAATTGAAGTAGTAAAATAGTTAACCGAGAATCTATGAAAACTGATTATTTATCAGTGACAATAGTAACTCAGAGTCACCTGCAGATATTCATGATGGAAAATAAGATATATTCCATAAAGGATTGTTTAAATTTTATAATGAATCTGAAATCGATTATAGATTAACTAAACATACAGGCTTCAAATGAAATCAAAATAGTATGAACTCTTATTTTTCTTATAAAAAACAAAATAAATCCATTGTCAAATGCATATAGTCTTGTTAGCAAATGATTAAATCCTCTGGACTTGGGAATTGGAGTGACGTCCCTAATATGAAAATAGCAAGTAATCTCTCATATTAGTTTATATATATATATATATATATATATATATATATTAAATTCACACTCATAGCTACAAAAATCCTACAATATGTCTCGCATTCAACATGAAAATTTAAACATTTTCATTAATATTAACACTATACATTTCCTAACCATCCGTTTTTGAAAGAGTAGTTAAGAAACATCCGAAAAATTCAAATGGAAACAACAACTTTATATTTTGTGAAGCAAATAAGAATTAAAAAAATATTAATTGTTAACGACATTCCTCTTAAACATAACCCACATGTATGATTTTAAAATGTTCTTTCAGTTTTTCTACTACGTAAATTAATATTTCATAACTCATTAAGTAGGATTCAATTACAATAATATAATAATAACAATATAGATAATATAAGAGTGGGTTTAAACTGTCAAATCCACCTCTCTATTATTGCCTAAACTGAATATGAACACTTCATAAATTTTCTAGATTAATATTTCGCATGTAACATGCCACAATAATGTCTCTAACAGCTGAGGAGTTCTCTTCAGTAAGTGTCCATAAAAGAGCACGTTAGTCTTGATGATAAGCTTAATGCGCATTGCATTCAAATTTAATATGTAGAATAGCTAAACGTAGATGCAATCAAAGTAGCTTTGCTATGAGTAACAATAGTAACTCAGTGCCAGCTATATTTAAGATTGAAAACAAAGGGGATTCAAATCAAGATTTTGCTTAATATATCATAATTTATCCGAAATCATTTGTGGGATATCTTTTCATTTATATTCTAATAACATACAAATTGCTAAGAATTTATTATAATAAAATCTGACTGTGTGTTTGAATTTCACAACTATTCCTCCTAGAATATAATAGTAACAATTTTGATAATATAGGAGTGGGTTTAAGTTGTCACATCCACCTCTCTATAAATGTCTAAGCAGAATATGAAAGCTTCATTAATTTTCTAGACTAATATTTCGCATGTAACATGCCACAATAATATCTCTAACAGCTGAGGAGTTCTCTTCAGTAAGTGTCCATAAAAGAGCACGTTAGTCTTGATGATAAGCTTAATGCGCATTGCATTCAAATTTAATATGTAGAATAGCTAAACGTAGCTGCAATCAAAGTAGCTTTGCTATGAGTAACAATAGTAACTCAGTACCAGCTATATTTAGGATTGAAAACAAAGGGGATTCAAATCAAGATTTTGCTTAATATATCATAATTTATCCGAAATCATTTGTGGGATATCTTTTCATTTATATTCTAATAACATACAAATTGCTAAGAATTTATTATAATAAAATCTGACTGTGTGTTTGAATTTCACAACTATTCCTCCTAGAATATAATAGTAACAATTTTGATAATATAGGAGTGGGTTTAAGTTGTCACATCCACCTCTCTATAAATGTCTAAGCAGAATATGAAAGCTTCATTAATTTTCTAGATTAATATTTCGCATGTAACATGCCACAATAATGTCTCTAACAGCTGAGGAGTTCTCTTCAGTAAGTGTCCATAAAAGAGCACGTTAGTCTTGATGATAAGCTTAATGCGCATTGCATTCAAATTTAATATGTAGAATAGCTAAACGTAGCTGCAATCAAAGTAGCTTTGCTATGAGTAACAATAGTAACTCAGTACCAGCTATATTTAGGATTGAAAACAAAGGGGATTCAAATCAAGATTTTGCTTAATATATCATAATTTATCCGAAATCATTTGTGGGATAACTTTTCATTTATATTCTAATAACATACAAATTGCTAAGAATTTATTATAATAAAATCTGACTGTGTGTTTGAATTTCACAACTATTCCTCCTAGAATATAATAGTAACAATTTTGATAATATAGGAGTGGGTTTAAGTTGTCACATCCACCTCTCTATAAATGTCTAAGCAGAATATGAAAGCTTCATTAATTTTCTAGATTAATATTTCGCATGTAACATACCACAATAATATCTCTAACAGCTGAGGAGTTCTCTTCAGTAAGTGTCCATAAAAGAGCACGTTAGTCTTGATGATAAGCTTAATGCGCATTGCATTCAAATTTAATATGTAGAATAGCTAAATGTAGATGCAATCAAAGTAGCTTTGCTATGAGTAACAATAGTAACTCAGTACCAGCTATATTTAGGATTGAAAACAAAGGGGATTCAAATCAAGATTTTGCTTAATATATCATAATTTATCCGAAATCATTTGTGGGATATCTTTTCATTTATATTCTAATAACATACAAATTGCTAAGAATTTATTATAATAAAATCTGACTGTGTGTTTGAATTTCACAACTATTCCTCCTAGAATATAATAGTAACAATTTTGATAATATAGGAGTGGGTTTAAGTTGTCACATCCACCTCTCTATAAATGTCTAAGCAGAATATGAAAGCTTCATTAATTTTCTAGATTAATATTTCGCATGTAACATGCCACAATAATATCTCGAACAGCTGAGGAGTTCTCTTCAGTAAGTGTCCATAAAAGAGCACATTTCTCCTGATGATAAGCTTAATGCGCATTGCATTCAAATTTAATATGTAGAATCGCTAAACGTAGATGCAATCAAAGTAGCTTTGCTATGAGTAACAATAGTAACTCAGTGCCAGCTACAGATATTTAAGATTGAAAACAAACTTGATTCATATCAAGATGTGTTTGACATTTTCTAATGGACCCGAAATCATTTGTGGGATATCTTTTCATTTGTCTTATAATAACATACAAATTGCTAAGTATTTATTATAATAAAATTTGAGTGTGTGATTGAATTTCACAACTACTCCTCCTAGAATAAAATAATAGCAATTTTGATAATATAGAAGTGGGTTTAAGTTGTCACATCCACCTCTCTATAATTGTCTAAACAGAATATGAACACTTCATTAATTTTCTAGATTAACATTTCGTGTGTACCATGCCTCAATAATATCTCTAACAGCTGAGGAGTTCTCTTCAGTAAGTGTCCATAAAAGAGCACATTTCTCCTGATGATAAGCTTAATGCGCATTGCATTCAAATTTAATACATTAAATAGCTAAACGTAGATGCAATCAAAGTGGTTTGCTATGAGTAACAATAGTAACTCAGTGCCAGCTACATATATTTAGGATTGAAAACAAACTTGATTCATATCAAGATTTGTTTGACATTTTATAATGGATCCGAAATCATTTGTGGGATATATTTTCATTTGTCTTCTAATAACATACAAATTGCTAAGAATTTATGATAATAAAATCTGACAGTATGTTTGAATTTCACAACTACTCCTCCTAGAATATAATAATAACTATTTTGATAATATTGGAGTGGGTTTAATTTGTCACATCCACCTCTCTATAATTGTCTAAACAAAATATGAACACTTAATTAATTTTTAAAATTAATATTTCGCATGTACCATGTCACAATAATATCTCTAACCGCTGAGGAGTTCTCTTCAGTAAGTGTCCAAAAAAGAGCACGTTAGTCTTGATGATAAGCTTAATGCGCATTGCATTCAAATTTAATATGTAGAATAGCTAAACGTAGATGCAATCAAAGTAGCATTGCTATGAGTAACAATAGTAATGTATTCCCAGCTACAGATATTTAAGATTCAAAACAAAGGAGATTCATATCAAGATTTGCTTAACATATCATAATTGATCCGAAATCATTTGTGGGATATCTTTTCATTTGTCTTATAATAACATACAAATTGCTAAGTATTTATTATAATAAAATTTGCGAGTGTGACTGAATTTCACAACTACTCCTCCTAGAATATAATAATAGCAATTTTGATAATACAGAAGTGGGTTTAAGTTGTCACATCCACCTCTCTATAATTGTCTAAACAGAATATGAACACTTCATTAATTTTCTAGATTAACATTTCGTGTGTACCATGCCTCAATAATATCTCTAACAGCTGAGGAGTTCTCTTCAGTAAGTGTCCATAAAAGAGCACATTTCTCCTGATGATAAGCTTAATGCGCATTGCATTCAAATTTAATATGTAGAATAGCTAAACGTAGATGCAATCAAAGTAGCTTTCCTATGAGTAACAATAGTAACTCAGTGCCAGCCACATATATTCAGGATTGAAAACAAACTTGATTTATATCAAGATTTGTTTAACATATCATAATGGATCCGAAATCATTTGTGGGATATCATTTCATTTGTCTTCTAATAACATACAAATTGCTAAGTACTTATTATAATAAAATCTGACTGTGTGTTTGAATTTCACAACTACTCACCCTAGAATATAATAATAACAATTTTGATAAGATAGGAGTGGGTTTAAGTTGTCACAACCACCTCTCTATAACTGTCTAAACAGAATATGAACACTTCATTAATTGTCTAGATTAATATTTCGTGTGTACCATGCCTCAATAATATCTCTAACAGCTGAGGAGTTCTCTTCAGTAAGTGTCCATAAAAGAGCACATTTCTCCTGATGATAAGCTTAATGCGCATTGCATTCAAATTTAATATGTAGAATCGCTAAACGTAGATGCAATCAAAGTAGCTTTGCTATGAGTAACAATAGTAACTCAGTGACAGCCACAGATATTCAGGATTGAAAACAAACTTGATTTATATCAAGATTTGTTTAACATATCATAATGGATCCGAAATCATTTGTGGGATATCATTTCATTTGTCTTCTAATAACATACAAATTGCTAAGTACTTATTACAATAAAATCTGACTGTGTGTTTGAATTTCACAACTACTCCCCCTAGAATATAATAATAACAATTTTGATAAGATAGAAGTAGGTTTAAGTTGTCACATCCATCTCTCTATAATTGTCTAAACAGAATATGAACGCTTCATTAATTTTCTAGATTAATATTTTGCATGTAACATGCCACAATAATATCTCTAACAGCTGAGGAGTTCTCTTCATTAAGTGTCCATAAAAGAACACATTACTCCTGATGATAAGCTTAATGTACATTGCATTCAAATTTAATACATAAAATAGCTAAACGTAGATGCAATCAAAGTGGCTTTGCTATGAGTAACAATAGTAACTCAGTGCCAGCTACATATATTTAGGATTGAAAACAAACTTGATTCATATAAAGATTTGTTTGACATTTTATAATGGATCCGAAATCATTTGTGGGATATATTTTCATTTGTCTTCTAATAACATACAAATTGCTAAGAATTTATGATAATAAAATCTGACTGTGTGTTTGAATTTCGCAACTACTCCTCCTAGAATATAATAATGACAATTTTGATAATATAGGAGTGGGTTTAAGTTGTCACATCCACCTCTCTAAAATTGTCTAAACAAAATATGAACACTTAATTAATTTTCAAGATTAATATTTCGCATGTACCATGCCACAATAATATCTCTAACCGCTGAGGAGTTCTCTTCAGTAAGTGTCCATAAAAGAACACATTACTCCTGATGATAAGCTTAATGCGCATTGCATTCAAATTTAATACGTAGAATAGCTAAACGTAGATGCAATCAAAGTTGCTTTGCTATGAGTAACAATAGTAACTCAGTGCCAGCTACAGATATTTAAGATTGAAAACAAACTTGATTCATATCAAGATGTGTTTGACATTTTCTAATGGACCCGAAATCATTTGTGGGATATATATTCATTTGGTCTTCAAATAACATACGAATTCCTAAGAATTTATTATAATAACATCTGACAGTGTGTTTCAATGTCACAAATCCTCCTCCTAGAATATAGTACATTGCACGATGAAACTACAGCCAATTATTCGCATGTATCCAAAGATGTCATAAAAACTGTCGGAATTATGTATTTTATATGTTTTTAAAAAAATTATTTTTAATGGTATTTATGTAATGCTGGCGACACTATTAGTTCATTATAGTGATAATAGAATAAAGAAATGTCAAATAATAAGAGTATTATGTACTTTTGTTGCAAAAAATTGAAAAGAAAAACAAGTTTTTTTTTTTTTTGATAGCTAGTATATCACGAGTATCATCAGCTATCAAATTTGGTTAGCATATATTTGTGGTTCTCTTTGGTTTGTATGAATTGATTTAATGATTTTTAGCTTACATCTTTGTTAACATAATGTGAAGTAAAGAATTTCATTTGCCCTACTTCCACATTTACTATAATTTCTAACACACTATTGGAATATCTCAATATTATTGATCTGTATTAAATAAATTTTCCAAATCTATTTAAAGTGTAGCTGAACGGATCCTGACTGAACATGGAATTCTGAGTGTGAAATTGCACAGACCGTATGCACAAATTTGAGGGTTTTGTTCAAGCAATAGCAACCTATATTATAAAAGTTGGTGATAGTGATACTCAGCTAGAACAGTTTAAAAACAAGTTAAAAAACATAGCTTGGCGATAATTGTAACTTCGTGAAGTTTTTGTCAGAATAACATCTCGATCCATCATATTTTATTGCCCGTATGTTGATACCCTTTTATAAAGTTATTCTACAATAATTGCTCAAGATCACTTAATTTATAACATGTAATTTTCGTAATTTTGAGTTACGTTACACTGTAAAAATATTATTTTTTGCTTAAAATTTGAAGTAAAAAATAATAATACTTTAGTTCTATTTTTTTTTTAAATTTAGAATAAATTTGTTTCTATTTTTCTCAAATTGAAATGTTTCATGCAATGCAAATTCAACATATCGGGTTGCTATGCGAACAAGTTAGTTAAATTTCATTAAAATATAAAATAAAGGAATAGAGAAATTCAATCACTGCTAGCTGAAAGTGATGGAGTTCCGCTTTTCAAAAAGTAAGATTTTTTTGTCGAAACATAACAAAAGACATTATAAATATAGCTGATACGTTTCAAGTTTTTTTTAAACAAAATTATATAATAAAAAATAAGATACAGGGGTGTCGATAGATTTATTTTTTGTGTATCGCAATTTACGAATAATAACCTAAGCCTTATTTGAATACAGAAATTCTGCGATTAAATAAAAGGAATTACTCTTAGGGAATAATAGTAAAAAAAATTTCCTTGAATATATAAAAGAAAAAATTGTAATGTTACAAGTACAAACAAAAAATTTTCTGGCATTCTGCATTTGTCGTTTACAGATAAACAAGTCTTGAACTCCACATATATAGATATGAAAGAGAAGTTTAGTTGAGGTTTTGTTGATATATATGAATGTGTGTGTGTGCATTTTATGTAAAGATTAATGAATTTCATTAATGAATTATTAGGAATTTAATTATATTAAATTCACTGTAAGAAAATAGAGCTTTTAATCAAACTTCTCACATCTTCTGTAGCAACAAATCTTAGTTGGACGGTCCTAACAGTGCAAATCCGAAATTGCAATTTTAGAGGAAAGTGAAAAAACTGTATACGCTTTGTTTTTGGTTTAACTGGATACAGGCTGTTTTGGTTAATATGTATGTATTTAGCTATGAAATGCGTTTTGTTAGTGTAAATTAATAATTGTTATTGTTTCGTTTTGTGCAGTGAGTACTGCAATAAACCTCCCTGAAAGACCACCTCTATAAGGAGACCACCTCTCATAAAGACCGTTTATTTATGGTCTAAAATTTTTGGCTATAAGCTCAATGTTAATTTTTCTCCATTAAATGACCACTATTTCCAGTTTCCCTCCCTGAAAGACCACTTTTCAGTCGAAGAGTATTACTTTCCTTTGTATGGGGAAATCTCGGAATTCCACTCATCTCCGGAAAACATGCTCAGTAAGTTTGCTTCCTTAGATCTGATGAATCAAGGTGATTTCTTTTCTCCCCCCCCCTCCCCCGTTTAAGAGGAAAACGATGGGTCTCGCGCATGTTTAATGTGACTGGGGTTACGGAAAGATAATTTGGTGTTGGTGGGAGAAGGGCTCTTGTCGCCTTTCCTGGAATTAAGTAACAAACACCTGTAAAGTGCAGGAGTATTTTTTAACGGTTAAGTGTATGTGGGGGGGGGGGCTTCTATTTCATGTCAAAAAACATTTGTTGAAATTAATAGATTGATAGAAAGTTCCATACCTGCAGAGATGATACTAAGATTAATAATTTGTTTAAAGAGATCAAAGAATGTTTAGAAACAAAAATTGTTATTGAGAAATTGTTAAAATCAAAGCAAACTACAATTAATTCCTTCTTTAAAGCTGTATTGACATGAAATACTATAATAAAAAAATTCAATAACATATTTTTTTGTAATGTGTATTTCACGAAACTTTGCTTTACCCATCACCTCTATTCAGAGACCACCTCTCTAAAAGACCGATTTTTTATGGTCTAATGGGTGGTCTCCTTAGAGAGGTTTCACTGTACTATGAACAAACATTTCACTGCATTCACCATGTGATCACGATGTAAATTGTGTGCCGGTAACGTGTTGCACTTCGTTCACGGCTGCAACAGATGTTTGGGGTCTCTCGAACCTTGCACGATCTTCAAATAAACCTTATTCCTCGAACTTTTTTATCACATTTTTGAGTCACATTTTTCAGTCCACTATACAACACTGAAGCTTACGACATCAGGAAGATTTGGTTCAATAAAAGGGAGGCTTGACCAACTAAATAAAAATATATATTCTCACTTGAAATTTTATTTGATAAAAAGTAACTTTTATATGTACGGTATCTTTTTAATTTCTTCTGTTAAATAAAATTTTTGTTATGAAACATATTTATTGGATTTGGCTTCTGGTTTAATTAATGATTCGGCATGCGCTAATATCTCACATTGACAAATTTACAAATTAATGAATATTAATTTAACCAGTAAAATTAAATGTAATTTTTCAATCTATTGTTTTTAAACCACAACTTCTAATTTGATGCGGTAACGTAAGAAGACTGACGAAGAAATTAACGCAATATTTATTTGAATAAGCAAAATATGTGTATATGTGTATGTTATGCATAAAATACAGCTATTTATGTTTTATGTAACTGTATTGTAAATCATTTGTCCCGAATTTTACAACAATTGTGTTTGATTTTGTACTTCATGTCATTTATTAAAAGGTATTTTTGCATTCAGTTTCAATTGAAATATTGCACGTTTATATAAAATAACCTTATTGAAAAGATATTGTTAAATCATGTAATTAATTACTAAAATAAATAAACTAATATTATTTTGGTAAAGTAAACCACTATTATTAAACAGAGTGCGTATGGGTACTTACTTCTCCCCTTATTTGTATTTCTTTTAAATACCAATATTTCCGTAACAATCATTTCGCAGTACATAATCTGCGATTCCATGTAGCAATTTTCTCTTTTTAGAAATAGTGGTACTCAAAAGAAAAAAATAAATGAAAACATGAACACCTGTAGAAACCCTGTTAAAATGTGTTCAAATACTCTATATGAAAAGCGGCAGGTTCTACCCGGGTCAAAAATTCCAAAATGAAAAATTAAATGAAAACATGAGTACCTGTAGAAACCCTGTTAAAATGTGTTCAATTACAGTATATAAAAAGCGGCAGGTTTTAAGGATCAAAAATTTCAAAATGCAGTTTTTCAAACTAAGAACAAAGTATAAAAACGCAGGACAATAACTATACAAAATTATTATCAAATACATAATTTTTATAGCATTAAACAAACTACATTATAAGTAAAAAATCCCCTTTGATATGTTTTACAACATGCTTGGGAACCTACGAATGATAAATGGAAAACTGGCGTTTTGGGTATATAATTAAAAAAATACAATTTTTTTACCTTTTTCTAGAACCACAACTGGCTATAAAACAACATTAACTAGTAGAAAAGGATTATAATGTACCTCGATCTTGGGCTTTTTAACAAAAAATATTTTTTAAAGAAAAATAAAAGTCTAATTCTCCCGTATGGTCAAACATGCCCACTTTCCTCTCAATCTTTTTCAGTTTTAAGTTAATTCCCATACATATTTAACCAGTTTGACACTTTTAAACATAGGGTGAACATTTCATACGCTCGCGTATTATACATGAATCAATAGGTAAACAAACACCATTTTCCATTTCACTATACGTATAAATTAGTATTATTTCGGCATAATTGAAACAATAACTTAATTATGAAATAATTCTTAATGAAACTAATACACACAGATGTAAAGTACCATAATTTTTTTCCATTATCTGTTGAGGGAAATCGAAAACTTCGAGACATGTTTAAATTTAGAATTTTCATAAAACTTCATTATTATTGTTTTAATTTCATGAAATCAAGACATGAAAATCCTACTTGGCTGTTCCAAAAAGTGACCTCAAGCGATATCCTCCAGATATAATTAGCAAATACATCCAAGTACACCTACCAAATGTGTAAATACTTCCAAGAATTTCTATATTGATTCTCTCTATTTTAACAATAGTAAACTAAATATTGAAAATATTTTTTTTATGTAAACTGCCATATGAAGTTTCCAGGAAGTAAAATATGTTAAAATTCTCAGTTTTCAGTGATTAGCATATATTAAGGAGAATTAAAAGGTATTTTCTGAATTTCCTAGCATTTCTCTGGCACAACATATGTTTAATAAGATTTTTGAGGAACCGTAATAGAGTAAATTTTATGCAAATGTGATATCCAGAAAAGTATATTAATTAAAGAATAATATTTAGATTTCAATCAATAGTACACTGTTAAAAATTTGCCGCAAACTGTCCAGTCATTTGACCGTTTTTGTAGAGAACAGTTAGATAACCGTAATTAAACTCTATTCTGACCATAAAATGAACAGTAATACGGTCAGAATATAGTTAAATTACCCTTATGTAACCGTTTTCTATAAAAACGGTCAAATGACTGGACAGTTTGCTGCAAATTTTTAACAGTGTAATGCTAAAGAAATAAAAATAGTTAGGCAAATTATTTACTATTCTTTTTGGTAAATAAGATAAATAATTAAATTTAAGTCTTTACTAAGTAATTTCTACAACATGATTTTATAGTGCACACTTTTAAAAACAATTATTTACAATTCTGTTACATTAAAATTATGCTATGCGCAAATATCCAATACTTATGAATATTTACACGGAACAGGTATTAGTATTGAATATAATCCCTCTCATTTTTTATGAGCTTGCCTAGATCAGGACTTGCAGGAGATTGGCACTGGTAGGGATAATATCATTCAATCGTCCATTTTCGGGTATTTTTTTTTTAAACTGAGAAAACTTGAGAGTTTTTTTTTATTTTACATACTCCATACTATTACATATACTATTAAATACGACTACTACTTTTGAACTGCGCATTCAGCAAATCTTTACCGCAACACAAAGCGAATGTTTGTGGGGATGTTGATACGCATAACTTATGGATAATTTTCCCACTTCAAAATAAAGCAATCGCTGGCATGAAAACAGTAAAAGACTTAATTGCACTTAAGAACTATGGAATTAACAAATGCTGTCAAGTAAAGATAATGCTATACATGAAATTGCAGTAAACAGAAAAGAAAGCACAAATAACAAATTTATTTTATTAAACCAAGTTTTTCTGAGCAATAAATGTGAGTATGTCTTTATATTTCTTTATATTGCTTACCTTTCTTTACTCATATACTTATTTATGTTTCTAAACATTATTCTTTATATTTTCTTTCATTTCCGTTTCATTTTCCCATATGGTGCATTTTTCGGCCGGTGCGATGAATACAAACTTAAAATCGTGATTCACTGTATTACAATTCAGCATTTTTAAATATTTTTTTTCAATATTATTTGTTTATTTATTTTTGTTATAGTATTTTTATTTACATAGCTTATGCGGAGATCTTTTTAAACTTATATATATATATATATACAGGGTGATTATAAAAAAACTATCCCTATATATGAGCCCATAACTGTCATACCGTTCACAGAAACTGAATGAAATTCTGGCCTAAAGTATTTTGAGGTATGCGCTCAAGAATCACGTGAAAAAAAACAGTTAAATTCTAACAGTTACGGTTACAGTGAACAAATTTCGAAAATTTCAAATGGCAACACCTACTTTTATTTATTGGAATGTGATCTTCGTAGTGAAAAACCATAAAAAGCGTTGGAACGGTACCTGTAGCACGAAAATCGCCGGCGCTAGACAGACTAAGAAGAAAAGTGAAAATAACCAATAAAGGACAGAGAAGCAACAGAAAGTAAAACATTTTATTGTTCAGTGCTATCCACCATCTGCCGCATGTAAAGTGTCGTCGTGTGTAAAATGGAAAATGTATGAAACACAATAAAATGTTTTGTTTTCTGTTGCTTCGCTGTCCTAATTGGCTGTTTTCACTATTCTTCTTTGTCTGTCTAGCACCGGCGATTTTCGTGCTACAGGTACCGTTCCAACGCTTTTTATGGTTTTTCACTATGAAGATCACATTCCAATATAAAAAAGTAGGTGTTGCCATTTGAAATTTTCGAAATTTTGTCACTGTAACCCTAACTGTTAGAATTTAACTGTTGCCTTTCATATGATTCTTGAGCGCATACCTCAAAATACTTTAAACCAAAGTTTTTTATAATCACCCTGTATATATATATATATATATATTAATTGGACAAAAATGTATTTTACAAATTCATGCACGTTAAACTTTGTGGATCTTTAAAGTAGAATAATGATTTTTTTTCAGTATGCACTGCATCATATAAACATTAAAAAACAATAACAGATATTGACTTTAACCTCTAACAAAAAATTCTTCATTTGAAAACGAAAAATATTTTTAATAAATTACATTTGTTCAGCAGAAATAATGAAGTCAATTAATTATTTTTAGCGATATAAAAGGTTTTGCTTAAAAGAAGTTATATTAGTATGAATTAGAAGATGCAAATTTATTGATTTAATATGTTTTGCAAAGTTAAATAATTCATTTTTTCAATTATTAGATAACATACGCATTTTAACATTAAATGCATTTAGCCATTTTTTTTAGTTCGGTAATTGATGATAATGATTTAAATTATTGATTTAAATTAAATTAAATACGGAACTATTATATTTTTCTTTGGATTTCACATTTTATTTAATGAGTTACATTAAGCAATTTTATTCTTAGATTTGTCAAACATCAATCCGATCATTAATTAAAAATAGATCAAAATATCCTTTATTAAAATTAGATGTAAATACAACATACCGAACATTATATATTTTTCAATTAAAAAAAACAATTAAAAGTGACATAAACAGATGAAAATAAAAATATACAAATATATAAAAATATCCTTCATATACTTCAATATCAAAAACAAAGAAAAAGAGAAAAAAAATCAGTCTGTTTTAACATGAATCATTATTCTCATTTGTCAACAGAGATGTCTTTTTAAATTATAAACATGCCACAATGCATAATTTATGTTTACTGTAAATCACGATTAGTTATCGGAAAAAAACGTTCATTATCCTATTTATTATGTAAAGTACACAGCGCAAACTGTTGTAGAAAAAAAATCTAGCTGTTAAAGGTACTAGGGGATACGAACCGGTATTCCCGGGTTACTAAAAGTAGGTGAAAACCATTCCTTTAATTGAAAACTAACACATTTTTTACATTTAATATATTTTCTTAGATTGTCCACTAACAATATCAATATTTGCTAGAAGAAGTCGCCAAAGATCGCTAGAGTCTTTTTGATTTTTTATTTATCAGCCATTCTGATTCTAATAATTTCAATGTTTTAAGTGCGTAGTTCGATTACATGTCTTTTATTTATATACTAGCTAACCCGCGCGGCGTTGCCGGGCCCGAGATAATTACAATATCAGAGAAAGGCATTAACCCCTCCCTCCCCATACCCGCAAATATAATGAATAATTTGTTCAAGAGAACCACCGTTCCCTACATTAACGCGATCATTAAAAAAATAATTACATTTTTCTGATAATTAGAACATAACGAAGACACTACGCTAAAATAGCCAGCAGGTGACACCCCTTCCCAACCTCATTTTCAAATCTATATCTTAATTAGTTACCTAAATGTTTGTTCATTAGTAAAAAATGGCAATTATTTCCTTTCATTTTCTCAAACTAAATGGAGGGATCGGCCAGAGAAACAGATCTTTTTGTAGTTCAGTTTTTAATTAAAGCCGATCCCTGTCTGAAACTTTCTCAGATTGTTTTCACTGGCGCCGGCAGATTTTTGGCAGTTTTTGCATAAATTAAGAAACATTACCGACCGAATTTTTCAAAAATCACATAGTCAGATGCAGAATTTTTTTTTACATATGCTCAGAAATTTTCAAATTGATATCTCAATTAGTTTTCTTAAAATTCGCTAATTAGTAAAATAATTTCGATTTCGTTCTTTCCGCTTGCAAATCGAATGCGCCTGTTCTTTTCTTTCGCCATTTTAATTTAAAAGATGTCATTTTAGAAACGATAGTTAATGAGAATCTAATTAATATCTTGGATAATTATCAAAATATTAAAATTCTGAGGCTCAGGGGAACGTGGCCAGACCTTGGACTATCGACACCTAAATTTACAGACTTCTAGGTGGGCTAGATTTTGTTAGCCATCGCAGACAGACAAACAAACACACATACACACAGAGAGAGACAATCTTTCTTTTATTAATATAGATTTTAAATGTTCTTTACTCTTTATTTTTAAATTTAATAAAGAGATTTTATTTCCGATATGGAATATAAACCGGAAACAAATTTTGACTGTTTATATTAATTTAAGTGAAGACGGATTTATCTTTCGTAATCGTCTGCACGCACCACAGATATATAATTTTATTTTTTAAAAGTCCTCCATGAAAATTATTTTATAAACTATATAAAATGACTCAATTACAGTACAGTTTACAAACAAATTACGATACAGTTTTCAAACAAATTGCATTTTAAAGTAGAGTTTATTTTCCTACATAACGGAGTAAAAATTTAAAATGCGCGATGTTTAGAAATTTGAAAAATTGCAGTAGCGAAAATCGCAAAACCGAAATTTCATCGTCAAGTATTGTCATTCGCAAAATTACGTTTATCCTTTATAATGTAGTTTCTAAACTGCTGGAAAAAAACCCACATAGATACATATTGCATTTTATAATAGTGCATAAAAAATGCATCTGAAATTAAAAAAATTTTCATTATACTTTTTTTTTAATGACTAAAGTTTTCCAAAGAAGAAAATTCCATTGAGTTATAAGAATGACTTATAAAAATTAATTATTAAATTCTAAACTTCAGTTTCTTAAAGACAAAAAGTAGTTACTATGGAAAAAACACAAAATTTTTGACTTATAAGAAGAGATATAAGATTATGATAGTAATTTTAGAATACAATTCAATATTAATAGCAGGGAAATCATTATAGGGGAAAAATAGGGCTACGACTCGAGCGCTAAAAACTAAAGTACAAAAAATATGCAAAATATTTAATAAATCGTTTTCTTATAAGTACCATTTCTAAATTCGCGGAAAATAACTTTCCTAAGGCGTCGGAGTTACTCCCGAATGGCAACCATGTAGTTTGAACTGATAGAGTACTTAAATAAGTTAAAAATGCACAGGATTAATTTGTTATCAAAATATAAGGCATCGCAGCATTTGAAGATAATCATTGTACGAATGACAATTAGACGGTTTCATGCATTATCAGTAAATAAGGAATTTTACTTAAAAAAAATAGAATTCATTATACGCTGTAGCGCAATATGAATTTATATTCATTGTTAAATTATATTAAAATATTTTGCTATAGATACTTTTATTTTTAAATTATGGATTATCCTTTTTTTTTTTTTACTTTTATACTTTTTCCTAAAAAAATATTGTTTAATTTTCAGTCGCGGTGTATGGAAACACGAGTCTTAAACAACCTAAAATACGGTAATTGGAGATTATTAGGTTTTATTCAATTTAATTCAAAGCTTTATAATATTTTGAACTATACCTCTGGGCATTATAGCAAAAACATACTTATGTTCTTCTAATAAATGATTTGAATGTAAAAGTTTTTAAAACGCTATTTTCTGTTTGGCAACTATAATAATTTTAAATAAAATAACATATTTTAGTATAATCATAACAAATGAGCAAATATACACTAATGAATAAAATGAAAATAAACCTGAGACAATAAATAAATGTTACACCCACACACACACACACACAGAAACATAGATATATGACAAATAAACGAAATTTTCTCGAGGGAAAGAAAGAAAAAATAATCATAATAGAGATAAACGTAAGAAAAGAAATCTTTTTCAATGTATGCTTATAAAATTAACTTGGCTTGAATTAATTCTGATTACTTTCATTACATGTAATTATTTCCGGAGTCTAATATGATAAATATGTTCTATATATATCTATGTTTTGTAAACAAATATTCCTCACTGCTTCTTCTCTTATGGGATATCAATTATATTTACCTTAATTAAAAGAATCAAAATTGTATTATATGATCTACAAAATAAATATTTTACTTTTGCTCAGAATGTGTCATCTCATAAATTAGAAACAGGATTTATAGGGAAAAAAATAAACAATCAATTTCCTTCTATTTTTAAGATAAACACGGATTTAAAGAACTACTTCTTTAATTAAACTGATTAAGAACTTTACATATTTTTTTGAAAAAAAAAATCAAAATAAATAAAATAAAAAAATATATAAAATGCTAAAAAAACTACATTTTTAATTTTTTTTTATCTTGATGACTAGTCTAAACGGACATTAAACGTATCGCAAAATAATTAGAATTAGGTTAATAATGCATTTAATCTATTTAAAACAGAATTTCGTAGTTTCGAAATTTTATATGTAATAAGTGGTTTAAAACATTCTCTACAAATATAATAAATTATAACACCTTGTAATAATATATTTATTTTAAATGCCAAAAGGTGTAAATTAACGACATAATATACAGTAAAATAACTTTTATTAGGTTCTTGACATGTTTCGGCTCACTCTGAGCCATTTTCAAAAACAAATGAGAATATTCTATAACTGCACGGTCTTTGAAGCTATTATTTAAAATGCTATCATTTAATTTTCATGTACTTGTTAAAATATGAAAATAAACAACCAAGCATAAATAAAAGATAACATGCGTAATTTTTAAAAAGTGCATGAAAATTAAATGGTAGCATTTAAAATAATAACTTCAAACACCGTGCAATTATAGAATATTCTCATTTGTTTTTGAAAATGGCCCGTAGTGAGTCGAAACATGTCAACCACTTAATAAAAGTTATTTTACTGTATATTATATTGTTAATTTACACCTTTAAGCATTTAAAAGAAATACACTCTCTACAAATGTCTTATTTCTCTCATTCAATCTCTGCGGTATTATAGATAGAAATCTAGCATTCATATAATAGAATTTTGAAGAAATTTCTGGAATTAAAGTAAATATACTAGAAATGGGACATACCGACTTTGGAAAATGTAAAACGAGCTTATGCATTACAATGCCAAGTACAGTGTTGCCAGTGTATTCCTTTTATTTTACTCAGATTGCTGCCACCACGTTTTAACACTTTCCAACCTTGTTGAAAAGCGTTTATGACTTCGGTTTGTCTGCCGTCTGTCGTATGGCCGTCAGCCGTCTGCCGTCTATCCGTGCTCTAACTCCCGTAAATATGCTCAGATTGCCTTGCAATTTTTATATGTTATTGTCGTTATCTATAGAATGTTCTTTGTTTCAACTGAAGTGTGTAGAACTTATCGTTTTTTTACAGGGACACTCAAAAGGATTCCGTTACATTACGGTCTATGGGGAAAAATCATTTGCGATTTATTTTAATGATGTTACATAATTTCAAACACATTGCAATTGATATATATATCACTAAGGTACATTACAAGAAGCTTAATATGGAATAGAGTGTGCATAGCACTTATAGTTACTTTACAGGGACAGTCAAAAGAAATCCGTTACATTACGTGTATGGAGAAAAATCGTTTGCGGCTAAATTAAATAATGTTTCACTATTTTAAACGCATTGAAATTTATATATATCACTAAGGTGCATTACAAGAGGCTTACTACAAAATATTGTGTGTAGATCAGTCATCGTTCATTTACAGGGACACACAAAATAATTCTCTACTGTCTGTTAACAATAATTCCTGGCAATGCGTTTTAAGTTGCTGAACGCTATTTTAAAATTAACTCACTTTTTGTCTATTACTTGGTGTGTATAAATTCTGTAGATCATATACAGGGTAGCACAAAAGTTTGCGAACACATTTTCGTTTATTGACAGAAACTCTAAAAGGATAATTTCAAACTGTGCTACGCGTTTCCTAACTAAACTAAAATTTAGCATCCTATGCAGCATATATACAAATCTATAGATCCTATACAGGGCTGAATAAAAGTATTCGGATATTTTTCCGAATATTGTATATGTTGGAAATATATGTTGGAAATTCCTGAAATTACGTTTTTAAATATGTTATGCGTTTTCCAAATTGTTTACTTAGATGTTATATTTCAGCTTGTTAAACGGTAATGATTTGTAAAATTATTTTGGAAGCGTTGGAAAGTGTTACATAATCTATGCTTGATGCATGATTTTTCGTTCTTGTTTAATAATACAGTAGGCTCCTTCAAATCCGCCACCTTAAAATCCGCAAATTCTTTAAATCCGCACATTATATCCGATGTAAACAATTAAACTTACAGTTAAGAAGTAGGTGTAAAATTGAAGTTTTATTTTTATTTTTATATCATTCTGTACACATTTTAATATGGAATTCTGGTTAATATGATTCAACTCATGGTTTTCTTATGAAGGAAGCATAACTTTATTTCTGAAAAAAATCAAGATAGTGGTAACATATCAGTGGTGATAACGATATTTTTACCAAACAATTTATGAACTTATCAAGCTTTTTTGCTTTACGTACAGCTAAATATGAGATAAAACTTTATTTCAAGATTTTGATGTGAATTATTATTGTACATATATAAGGCAAGTTTCACTGAATAATTCAGGAGAAAAATAGCTCATCACCATTATGCATATTAGTTGTCGATTATTAATTATTTGTTTGATCTTTATCTTTAATATTTTAAAAGTTTTTTAAATTTTCTTAATTTTATTTTAAATGTTTTTTAAATTTTCTTAATTTTTATTATTTTACTTAATTATAAGCATTCATTATAATTTTGAGAGCATTACTAATTTGAAATTATTGTTTGAGAAATATAAACAAAACAGTGACTAGAAATCTGCACAACCTCTCGTTTTAAGCTTTGCGTATTTAAAGGAGTCTACTGTAATAATAATAAATACCAATTAAATAATTCTCCCTATTTTTGCATTAATTAATATGTCACAGTACATTAATTAATATGTCACGCTTAGTTTAAAGAAGGTGAATACTTCAACTTCAAAAATGTGGTTGCAATCAAGCAATCTGAACTTTTTTTAAAAAGTAGAAACCTGGCAACATTGCACCAGCAAGTATTAAGGGTATTAAAACAGGTGTTAAAGGATAAATTTCTATCAATTACTATGACAATTTAGTTATTTCTGTCTGTGATATATAAAATTGTTTTGCCTTTGTCAAAACGGACAGAGTAAAAGTACATGTACTTACTTTATATCTAAACTCTCAAATGCAAAAGTATAGCACAAAGGGATAAACATAATGCCCTATTTGTGGATAATTTTCGATAACTATTATAAGAATTCACGTGTGTCTAAGTAATCAATATATATTTTTATTAACATGAAATGTACTTATATTAAAATTTTATTGCCCGGTGACATCATATGTTTAACTAAAACTTGGAAACTATGTGATCGCGAGGGCACTTGTACCCACAAGTCTCTTTCTGGGCTCTTTGTCTTTATACTAGCTGCATAATAAATGTATTAGTACGAAGTATCTTCTTATTTATCGTACATTACCTTTTATTTCATTTTGGAATTGATTGCACTAATTTAGTGCCCATATGTTCGACTTTATCATAGTGTAACCAACTTTTATAGCTTTTTTTTTATAGCATTATTCAGTTATCCAGTCCTTTTTATCTAAAGGTCTCTTCAAATTTTTCCTCAAATCTTTTATTGGATTTCCATATGGTAAATTTACTGGTCAATAAAGTAAATTAATTTTTTTTTTGTTTATGAAAATTTTAAATAATTTTGAATTGTGACGTGAGGGCAGGTCATTTTGAAATTCCCGTCAAAAGTTTGCATGAGTAGAATATTTCTATGCACTTGTATGATTCACCCATACATTGAGCAGGATAAGGATCACACAGCATCCATTGCCATTGGCTCTGAAGAAAACCCCAAAAATCTGTGTCAGGTGATGTTTTAAAACTTCTTGGACGTGCTGAAGTATTAAAGGCCTACGCTAATCACACGAAGAAACGCTCAAGCTAATGTTAAGTCTATGGGAAGGTTCTTGTCGGATTTCTCGCTCGCATTTTAATATTTTTAAATGATGTTTTTTGCATAGAATATCTGAGGTCGATCTCTAACGTTGTTAGTTATTACTTTTTTGATTTTGGTTACAGTTTTTTTATAAGCGGACATTTTCAATTTTGGAACCGGTTCTGAAAGTGAAGGTACCCTTATATAAAGAAACTGAAACCAAAATCGAAAAAGTAAAAACGAACAACGTTAGAGATCGACCTCAACTGTCCTATGCAAAAAACATCATTTAAAAATTATAAAGTGCGAGCAATAAATCTGCCAAGAACCTTCCCAAAGACTTAACATTAGCTTGAGCGTTTTTTGGCATGACTGATGTAGGCTCGAGCTAATAGTTTGTTCGTCTAATGATATTTGATTTGTAAACATGTACAAATAAATGAGTTTCATCACTAAAAACCCTCTTTTTCAAATCGTGAGAAGTACATTTTTTGTGGGAGAGTAGGGGGGTGCTTGGTAAATTTTTTTTATCATTTTAGCAGTAAATTTTGTTTTTAGTTGGTCTTCTTGCCTTCCGGTCAGCTTCCAGACGGTGCAGAGTTGAATCATTAACATCAAATCCACTATGTAATAAATGTCTTTGAAGGTCTGAGCTTGTTTTGTCGGATTCATTTTAATATTTCTGTTTAGCATTTTATTCGTTCGTGGAGTTGTGTTTCGTTTTTTTCACATTTACCGCTCTTTTTGTAGACGATGATAAGCATACCGTATATCTTGTAAGAATCATTAATGCACTTGATTTGCCCACACTAACTGCAGGCGTTCTCTTACTGTCCGAAAAGTGTGTTACTTAAAATCAACTATTTTTGCACGCGTCTTTGATACAATATCCCTTATAAAATATACGAAATCAACATGTATATCCCAGAGAAAAAAATATTAACATCCACCGCTCTCACACACAGAAATTCACAACTGAAGCTGAACTGACTTAAGTGAAATTAACTTTAAAGAATTAAATTTAATTTAAAATAGTACTTATAAGGTACAAAAATTCCAGTTTAAAACTTGTCAAACTACATTCTTAATGTCAAGTTCAGACATTCACATCAATTCAAGACAAATAAAACCTGTTTAAGACGGTTTAAGACTTTAACCGACAGTCACATTAAAATTCTGAGAAATATATAGCTTGTCCCATTTAATTTGCACAATATAGTAAAATTAAAGTAAATTTCGAGGCACTAGAATCCGAGAAGAATTATTGACTGAAGTGGCTAACTCCGCTTTCTTGACCATGAGCTCTTTGATGCTCTATATAGCATATGTCATTGTTACATAGTCATCCTAAAACGGAACCTCAAGGGACTTATGATACCCATATTATCGATACCGAAGAGATGAAAGGTTGACTGAATCTTACCACAGTTCAGAGAAGAACCCCAAACCTGTGGAAGCACAACGTTCTAACCATTAAGAAATTGTGCGTCTTTACATAAAATTAATTTCTACAATTTTCTTCAGCTTATTTTGTTTTTAATTTATGATATGCAATATGTAATTTCGTTAAGTTGTGTATCATGCGTGAAATTAAATCTGATTCTCAGAAAAAACAGTTAGTTTTTACACAACTCTACGTTATTCTTATACTTATAACACTGTATATGAAACAAAATTTATAAGAATTTTCGTACACTTTTCGAAAAAAACCATGCCGAGAATTTTCGATAGAACAAAAATTCTAATAATATTAATATGACTAACATACCTTTAACAAAACAATATATTTACGTATAAGGTGAAAGTATACATACATGTTATCATACCTTCCATGTTTATAAGAAGATAAAATTTGTCGCAGAAAGATTAACTTTACATTTATACAAATGTACAAATGTGTGAATTATACATACACATTTTTGTCGGCGCTTTTTAGACCGTTCGATTAAGATTTAACGAAAAAGTTTATTTATCTTTCCTGACTTGTTTTTATTTCTTTTTTATTACTATTTTCAGATCTATTATAATATTTTTAATTGGCAATTTGATACATAATGGATACCAATTTTCTACTTATGTAATTACCAAGAGAAACTATCTTATATCATGCTAGTATATATATATTTTCTGTAAAGGAAGACATAATATATTCTCTAATTGACGAGTTCTCTGAAATAATACTTTCTCTTAGATACTATTATAATGTAACTGAACACAGCTTGTAAAGAATGAAACGTCATCATTATGTCATTCTGTATGTTTAAAAATAAAGCACATCAAGAAAATAAATTACAGATAAATTACATGAAAATTTACATAAAAGTATAATGGAAAAAACATACTAATATTGAGCATAATAGAAATGCTGTTTGCTTTTTATTTAGCAGAACAAATGTTGTCTGCATATGTTTATAAAACTAATTTTGCTTGAATTCATTCAGAATAATTTTATTTCATGCAGTTATTTTGGGAATGTAATACGATAAATATTTTCTTATTAGTGATATCAATGTTTTATCAATAATTACTCAGAATAATTTTTCGTGCATTATCTGGGAGTTTATTTATATTTACTTTACACGAAATAATACTACTTATCTTATTTCATTTACTAAATAAATATTTTATCTATATTTAGGAGAACGTGACCAGTTATAAATTATTAGTTTGGATTATTATTAAAAACACGGGGGAAAGGAATATATTTTATTTCTGTTTTTATGTTGTAACCTATGACAAAAGAAACGTGTATTTGTCAGAAGGAATTTGTTTATAAATGTGAAATATTTAGGAAAAAATACATTTTTACTAAAACCAATGAAAGTGCAGAAAAAAACCAAAATTTGGCTAAAAATAGATTTTAATACACCGTTTGAATTCACTTTAAATTAATAAAAATATAATTAGATTAATTTAAAAGTAATTTAATGTAGTGTTTTAAAGTGAAAAAATTTACATATAACAAGCTATTCAAAGTACTCATTGCAAATTCCTAGAAACTGTTACACCTTTTATGTTTTAAATATCACTACATCCACATTTTACCAGACAGTAAAAAAGTAAACTTCAGATACAAACGCATTTTTTTCAAAGTATAAAACATCGGTCTAATTGAGGAGAAAATAGATTATGTCTATTATTAACAGATGTGTAAAAAAAAATCGAATGCACTGTTTTTTCTACTAATATGAAGAAAAATTATATTAAACGAATCTTTGAACTTCATGAGTAATTTAGGGCCCACCAGTGACTGAAAGGTTCTTCTCTCAAAGGTGATATAAGATGACGTGCTGGGTTCGAACCCCTATCACGCTTGTCTGCCTAATAGTTCGGAATTTTCCTTGGGTTTTTCGAACCTGCCTAACGCTACGCAATACGAGTTAGGTTCCCTTAGAAAGATCTCCACGGAGGACAATTCCCGCTCCCCAACAGGTCATACTTTCCCGCAGGTAATCAAACCGTAGCAAACAACAACCAACCAACCAAACATTTATTGAGTAATGTAGACTGCTCTAGGAGTATTTAATATAGGCATGGAGCATTTTGAATGGTCATTGAGTTAGCATTTAAATTAAGAAAAATAAATATTTAGAAAAAGTGCACATTGGCACATACAATAAATATTTTCGTTTATTCGTCTATCTCATATCTTTATTTGTATCTTATTCTTCTGTTAAATTACTTCCTTAGAGTAGCTTAAAAAATTTACTAGTCATGCTTGGATTAGCGGTAAAAAGGGTATTGGGTGTTTTCAGAAGTTAGATTAATCGATTTTACATTTTCAATAGAAATATTCTGTTTATATCTCGTCATTCATTTATCTGATATCTAAAGGAAAAAAAAGAAAATATAGTTTTTTCTTTTTATATTAAAAAAAAACATGACATTAAATGGATTATTTCAAGTGTTTTGAGTAATTAGAATGCACGGAAAGCATTATGAATGATAATTAATTTTTTTACATATCTAAGTGATATATATATATCCTCTTGAGACCCAAGCTCATATTTTTTCAGCAAATGTTACAATTTTTGAGATTTATGTTTCTTTTGAGTCTAGAAAGCAATACATTTTTTCATTTATTTAAAAAAATTAAAAATACTTTGTTTTTTTAGCATGTCTAATAGAATAGACATTGTGGGTCTTAGTCCTGTAAAAAACTTGCTATTGAATTAAATGAATCCAAATGTAAAATTCTTAATATTTCAGAAAAATTAATGGCACAAAATTGAATTCTACATAAAATAATGATACAAAATTTAATTAGACACCAAATAATAATAATAATAATAGTTTTAAAAAGTTCATTACCCGTAAAAAAATAAATAGATGAACCTGAAATTCAGTACTTTATGTTCTACTTCTATGTACTTTATGTATGTTATGTATGTTTTTTCAGTGCTTCTGCAAGTCAATTATTAATTATAGTTAAACGAATATACGAATACAAGTTGCATTTCATGCGCACAACCTTATTTTATATTATAATACTTATCAAATAAGATAAGATCGCTACATAGGCTTAAAAAAAAAGATTTTTAAACAAAACACTCAAAAAACAGCATCAAGTTCTTATTTCTACAAACTTTTCTATCATCAGAAGTGTGTTTTTATCGTTTATACGTCACTTCTAAATATCGCATAAATTCAATTTTTTAATCATTAAATAGAAAAGGTGTACTCTAAATACAAAACATGATGATCAATGTACTAATTTTCCAAATAATAATAATATTTTATTTTGTTTTTTAACTGTTCTCAACACCAGTCATTTGTTTGTTAGAATAATGATAATTAGTGGCACAGTTACCACAATTGGCAAATAAGTGCCAAGAAGAAATGTAAAAGAAATCAAAATGAGCTTATTTATAATCTTATAATCTTTAAATATATTGTCCTTAATTTTTTTTTGTTATTTAAATATGATTAAATTTATTAATTCAATTATGAATAGCATAGTAACAGAAAATATATACCAAAAATAGTTACAAATAGTAAAACACATAATAATAAAAATAGTAAAACACATAATAAAAGCTTACTTCTAAGTATCTGCATTTACCAAATGCTGCACAAAAATATTTCACTGTATATATATTTTTATTTATTTAAGAAAATATATTATCTACTTCTGTATCTATTATTTATTTCAATCCTGTTTTGATTTTTAAGTAAAAACTAATGCATTTCTTCAGTATACAACAAGAGTCTAATATGAATAAAAACAACTGATGAAGACCCAACGTCCAATAGAATGGATATTAAATTGTTTTTTTTGGTTTATTCTCTAAAATATTCAATAAATTACTTAAACTGCAATGTCATTTCAGTGATACAACATTTAAAATTAGATTTGTGTAGCATTAATATCAAAATACTTTTTAAAATTATATAAAATTAGAGTTAAAACTGTCTGCTTACCTTCAACAGTCTTTTCCTCTGCATGTTCTCTGCCACTTTCAAATGATTAAAATATATATTTAGCTGCATTTTTTTAAATTATTACGGTGCACACATAGCAGCACTAGAATATCTAGTATAATGGACAGCAAGTATTTACAAGTTTGAACTGAAATTAAGTATTTTATATAAAAAATAAAAATGTCCAATAGAATGGTCTCAAGAGGTTACATATATATATAGTTATTTTATTTATTTATTTATTTATTTTGCAAACATTTGCGACATAAAATAAATTTCTAAATTATAAAGTATATTCATTTCTTACATAGGCAAGAAATAGGTAAATAAAAAAATATATAAATAAACATGAAATCCATTTACACAAATATATAAAAATTTTAATACAACATATAAATGCACGAAATCACTGCAGTATTCATTAAATTTAATAGTTTTTAATCACAAAATACGGTATCCATACAAACAAAAATAGTGTTTTATATTTATTTATTGTTTTATATGTATAAGAATATAATATTTTATTTGAACCGTCTGTAAGGAAATATTCAAAAATATAATATTTATTTAATTTTCCTATAGAAAAAAAAATACGGAAAAAGAAATTTGCTGCGTATAGTAAAAATGAAATTTCTGTCTACAAAAGAAAATTGCCCAACTAAACAGAAAATATTATGATAAAAAATATTGGCTTAAATATGCAAATAGTATCGGAAACATAAAAATGCATAAAATATTTCTGACATTGAAAAAAACTTTAATGCTCAACGGAAATAAAATGGCGTAAGCTGTTTTATACAAATCAAATAAATGTTACACATCTATTTTATATTTTACCCATGTTTGAATTATGATAGTAAAAAATTCAACTATTCAAAAAATATTGCAGCGATCATTAAATGTGGGTTAAAATAGTTTTTTTTTCCAGAAATGGTCGCGATGTTTTTCATAATTTAAATTGTGTTTGTAAATAAAATATTTTATAGGATTTTTTATCTGCAAAAAATGCATTTATTTAATAGAATTTTATTTATTTATTTGTCTGTTATATTTTCTGAATGTCTCAAATTTCATAAATGTGCTCTGGAATATGTTTTTAAAATGTCAAGCATATATAGGAATTTTAAAGACAGTTTACGTGTGAGAGATGCCTGCAGTAAAATTTTAAATGCGATTTTCTCGAAGATGTTTTTAGGTCCATTAGCTCACCCACCCGGCGTTGACCGGGCCCATGATAATAAATTAAAAAAAAATCATTTTTATATTATTTTATATCTTTAACCCGATTTTGCATGAAATTATATTTTAAAATGAAAAAATTGCGAAAAAAATATTGATGTTTAGTTATGAAAGTGCTCATTTTCTTGTTTTTTTAAATAGGGTCGTTTCATAGTTTTAAAATAAAAAGTTATTTTTGTCCGAACTGTTTGAAATCTTTATTGGTTATAATTAAAACTGTTTTACAGCCCTTGTAATCATTTCGTCAAAATATATTGTTATCGAGTTGTAAAATAAATGTTTTCTTCTCGCTTTTTTGTTTGTTTGTTTGTTTTCGCGTCGACTCCTTTAACATAGCAATAAAAAAATAGTTCTCATCTTCCGAACTCTCTGATATTTCAATCGGTTATAAATATAACTGTATCCAAGCTCGCTTTAAAATTTTCGAGTTGTAAATCGAGTTGTTAAAGAAAATCGAGTTATAAAAGAAATGTTTTCTTCTCACTATTTTGTTTGTTTGTTTGTTTTCGCGTCGATTCCTTTAACATAGCAATAACAAAATAGTTCTCATCTTCCGAACTCTCTGACATTTCAATCGGTTATAAATATAACTGTATCCACGCTCTCTTTAAAATTTTCGAGTTGTAAATCGTGTTGAACATCGAGTTATAAAAGAAATGTTTTCTTCTCACTTTTTTGTTTGTTTGTTTGTTTTCGCGTCGACTCATTTAACATAGCAATAACCAAAGAGCTCTCATCTTCCGAACTCTCTGACATTGCAATCGGTTTTAAGTATAACTGTATCCAAGCTGTCTTTGAAATTTTCGAGTTGTAAATCGAGTTGTTAAAGAAAATCGAGTTGAAAATCGAGTTATAAAAGAAATGTTTTCTTCTCGCTTTTTTGTTTGTTTGTTTGTTTTCGCGTCGACTTCCTTAACATAGCAATAACAAAATAGTTTTCATCTTCCGAACTCTCTGACATTTCAATCGCTTATAAATATAACTGTATTCAAGCTCTCTTTAAAATTTTGAAAAGAAATATGCATATTTAGTAGTGAAAACATGAGTTCTGTAAAAAAAAAAAAAAAAAAAAAAAAAAAAAAAAAACCTTTCAACACAATGGCCATATTATGCCATTCGTTTTCAATCAACCCTTTTCGATCCCCCTACGCTAAACAGTTAAAGGCTAAACATGTTTCCCGTTTTTGAGGGGAGAGGACTTAAAAAAAACGTTGAAGCACGCGCAATGAGACGATTTTCGTGAGGAAAAGAGAATGTGAATTTGACAGAATGCGCTTTTCTCTTTAAATATATAGATACCCAAAATATCTTGTGAACGGATGACCAATTTCCTTGTTTCGATATATTTTTTGGTTTAGTCGAGCAATTTTACTTTATGTGTGGCAATCCGTACTTCTTCACGGCCATCTTTTATAAACTTAGGTCATTTTCATACTTGAGAACTCGATAGAGTGTCGTTTCTGAAATGTACCTTTGATCTGTGCCAAATTTTAATTGGTTTTGCATTTCATTTGCTAAAAATTAATAATTATAATTTGTGAAACTGTAGTAGGCCCTTTATTTTCACTAAAAACGCTATCAACTATTTAATTAATGTATCTATTAAGAATAAAACAATGCCAAACGAATTTTTAAACCTTATATAGCGTATCCTGGTTGCCATGAGAGCAAGTATAAACATCGTCTGTAGATCATTTTTAGTCTCGTTTATTTTTGGTTTACCGTCGGAGTAGATATGCAAAATTTTAATATGTGAACTAGGTTTTTTTATTATTTATAGACATTTTAAAGAACACAAAATTCAGTTTTGGATAGTACAGATGGTCATCTTATTCTTTCTGTGCCCAACCCCTCTTTTAAATAACACAAAAATGTGGTTCATCGACCATTATATGTATGGAAACGTAAAGATCTGAACGTATATAATTTGTTATTGTGTGAAGTAAATTAAAGGTAGAATAAAATGCCAAAAAGAAATGATCAATTCTTTTACAGTGTGTACAGTTTCAAACAAATAATATTTTTTTATTGTGTGAAGTCCTTTAAAAATATAATATAATACCAAAAAGAAATATTCAATTCTTGCACGGTGCGTACAGTTCTAACACATTTTTTTCATAATAATTTTTCATTCAATTTAATCAAAGAATGATGTTACAAATTCTGCTACTACAAAATCTACAATTTAAGTGTTAAAAACAAAAACTTTTGATATGATAGTGGTGGCAGTTCCTTTGGAAATTCTAAGCAGTGTACGTACTCTGTACCTTAAACTCTCTCAAATGTTTTAGTTTGTTTTCATACAAACGCGACAAACAAACAGTGCGATAATAACAATCTAAAATTGGTTAATAAAACAATTTTATATTTAGAAAATCCTAATATTCACAAATAATTTTTAGCAATAAATACCAACGTTACAAACGAACTTTAACGCTAGTCACGCGAAGAAACTCTCAAATTATAGAAAACCCAATGAGAGCGTTCTTTTCAATTTACTGAAGAATTTTAATATTTTAAAAAGCTTATTTAAGCATAGGATAGCTCAAATTAATATGAAACTGGGTTATTTTTACTTTTTCCATTTCGATTGCAATTTTTTGTATATAGTTACTTTTCTGGTTCCGGAAATGAGAGTAACCTCAATCTGTAACCAAATTTTCAAAAGTACAAACTACCAACGTTAGAGATCAACCTCAGCTATCCTTTGCAAAAAATCTATTAAAATATAAAAATGCTATCGAGAAATTTAAAAAGAACTCTCCCATACATTTAACGTTAACTTGCAAGTATCTTTGCATGACTAGTGCTGACTCTTAAATCTGAGAAGAAATTAACTCTCATAACAGTTAAAAACTAACCTGATAATTTATGAAAAAAAACTATTTCATATTTATATTAAAATTAGTACAAAGTACATAAAATAGTACAAAAGTAACATAAACAAAGTATAAATTATTCACTTTTTGTTTATTTATTTGTACCGATCCCATCTCAACTGAACATTATAAACGAGTTACTAGCTTAGACTAACTGGGTTGGCCTTTTGCTCGACGCTTAACGATCTCGCCTACTGTCTATGAGATCCCTGGTTCGATCCCCGCCAGCGCCAATCTCTTCATTGGTGACCCGGACAAACACACAAACTTCAACAACCACAGTCATCTGCTCTCATAAGCAACAGATGGCAGCACCACTCAGAATCATCCCCAGCACGCAAAGCCTGTGAAATGGTCACAGTGCAAAGTCTCTCACTCACGCTGCACTTCGCACCTGCTCACGACAGCCCCACTCACGCATGCGCATCGCTCGTCAACAAGACGTCTTCCTCACTGGGGATGGTGTGTGCAGGGATCTCATCTCAATTGAATAGTATAAAGAGAGCTACTAGCTTAAAGTAACTGGCTTGGCATTTTGCTCTACGCTTAACGCTCTCACCTATTGTTCATGAGATTCCTGTCTCGATCCCCACAAGCGACAATCACATTATAGTCTTTGCTGACATAAAGGAAAATTTAAAAAATAATGTGTATTCATTTCTTAAATGGACAAAATCACACGATAAAGACAAAAAGAGGAAGAACTAAGTAAATACATTAATAAAGAGAAAACGTTTTATCCTAATTGCAAACATTTTAAAGAAAACACAAAAGAACTATAGCATTGATAAAATTGTATGATTCTCAGAATAAAATATTCTAACTCATATAAACAAAAATAGCATTTTATACTTATTTATTGTTTTAAATATATACAAATATACGAGTAATACTTTCTGTGAAGCATTTGTAAGAAAATACTCAGAAATATATAGCACTTATTTAATTTTATATGGAATAAAGCTAACTCCAAGTAAAACAGAAAATATTGAGAAAGACATTTATTGGCTTCAACATGCAAATATTTCTGACATTCAATAATTTATCATTCACGGGAAATAAAATATCGTGTACCATTTTATACAAAACATATAAATGTTGCATTTGTGTTTTATATTTTCCTCACGTGTGAGGTATGGTAATGCAAAATGAAAATTTAATGCACTGTTGTTGGATTCGTTTTAGATTAGTAATAGTTAATGTATTTCAGGTATGTCTGACATAATTGTTATAGTTAAAAATATATTTGTAGTTTAAGAATTCACTAATATTTCGTCTAAAATAGTAATTTTAATATATTAAATTAAGTTTTCAGCGGAACTGAAACTACGCTGGGGCTTAATGTATATAACAAAGGATGTGAATTTTCAGTATCTATGCAGCGTATAACCAGCTGATTGAAAAATGCCCAGACCGTGAATTGAACATGGACCTTTGGTATAACGAATCAGTGCTCGACCATTTGAGCTATCCGGACGTCATCCAGTCTGGTATTTCCCACTTGGCAAGTCTGCAACTTTTCAGCCCTAGATAGAAAGTCATTAATGGGCACATATTTTTAGTGGCATACATGGGACTTTTGAAAATGTATTATATATATATATATATATTCTCCCATGCTGGGGTTTAGTTTGACTCAAGTGTCTTTTGCCGCCACTGCTTTTCGGAAACTTTCCCGGGTAGTTTTTATAGTGTATTAACCAGGGCCTGACAAATGCGGTTATCAGGTCGCTCCTGGCGATCAATATTTTTCATCTGGCGACCAAGTCCGGCCTTTTTTTGTACAAAATTCACCAAGAAATGATCACAAACAGCATTTTCTCTCCCCTCATAATTCTCATAAAATGTCTCATTATCTCATTATTCATGTTGCAAAATTACAAAACATTAAGAAATATAGAAATTATATTCAAACAAAAATATTTTTAGCTTTTGCTAAAATAATTTCACCAAATACAAATTTTAACATAAAATATCTGAATTATTTGACTAACTTCGATAGGAAAATAAGCATTTTAAAAAAAAGAAAAACGGCTTCACTATTTCATCAGTGCCTCCCTCATCAGATTTAGATTTTCTAGCACTCAACTATCTGGACATTTAAAGCATTCTGCAATTAATATTTCCCAAAGATGCCGGTTAATTAAGCCTGTACAGTATTTTTTTTTCGGAGATATATAATTTTGATAAACTTTATTAGAAAACTTAGTTTATATTATCTTTCTAAATCATGCCCTATTTTAAACTATGTAACCAATAACTCTAAGCTATGCTTCGTATTATTTTTTCTCAATTAATTCATAAAAACAACTTGTTATTTTTGAAAATCAATGATAGGAAAGTGGGGGCGGTTAAATATTTTTTTACTGGCGACTAGAAAATGTTTCCAACAATCAATAGCAGCAAAAGAAACTTATTTTAGGTAGATTTCGTAAGAAATACTACCTATTACTACCTATCCCCTATGTTGGAATTTCTGAAAAATTTTATCAGATCTACGCCGATCATGACTTCCACAACACAAAACCACCCCCAGTTGAAAACGTTATCTATCTATCTGTTTATCTATCTATCTATCTATGTCACTTTTTTATGGTCACGATAACGGAAATAATTCTGCACAAATCTCCTCCAAACTGACACATGAAATAAAGGAGCATAAAATCTCGATCAATTTCGCTAATGGGAAAAATCGAACCAAAGGGGGTTTGTTTGAAACTTTTCCAGAAAACAGAAAAAAACATAACTTCTTAACTATGTTACGTATCGAATCCGTTTAAAGTTATTATTAAAAACAAAAAAGTCCCTGTAGGCTCCGTCTGCAACCACATGTAGATTTCGAAGTGGACGATCTCAACTGCCGCATCATTGCAAAAAGGTCATTTCTTCTGCAATTCCCAATAAACAGGCCCCCCCGTGGTCTGCGTTTTCGAAATCTACCTGTGCCTGTAAGCCGAGCCGTCAGGGATTTTTTTTTTATACATGCTTCTTTAAATTTTGAAAATATTATGGTTTCTGGATTTCTAAAGATAATGAACGTTTTTCGTAATCGTGAGTAACTTGAAAGAAAGTATTGTATATTTTCGTGCGTGGTTATATTATACTTTGCAGATTGAAAAAAAAATTATACTACTAAAATGAGAGAATCATTGGAGATTTTGAGTAAAGTAAATAGCGCATGTAATGATGGTTATCTATCATACATCTATCTATCATCATCTTTTACTCTGTAATAAACAACCTCCATATTTAATTTTTCTGCAAAAGTCCTTTTCAATTTGAGAGTACCTATAATTTTCAAAACTTGCCGTATCCAGAAAATCAAATTTGGGGAAAATGCCAAAAACTGCATTCTGTGTCTATTGGTTTCAATATAAACGAGGATTTTACAATGTCAGAATTATAGTTTAAAATGATTACTAGACTGTTAGGGAAAACACAATTTTTATGATTTTGGATAAGGCGAGTTTTGAAAAAGACGTCCTCATTTATTCTGCAACATAAACTGTGGATCATAGATGTTTGGGAATTATACAAATGTTTATTTGAGAAAGTGGACGGTAATTCATTTTCTTGATTATTCTTGTAAGTTAATTTTTTTTTTTGTAAACTTGAAACTTTCACCCAAACAACTTTGTGAAATCATCAAATAAATCTACTTTTTTCCTGAAAGTGTCGCCAGGAATGGGGAGGTAGGGGGGGGGGCAACTTTTTAACAGGCCCTGGGCCCAACTTCAGCTTAATCGGGCTCTGGTTATCATACAACATACCCGAGATTTGGTTCAATATTTTGAAAATATGAAAGTCTCCAGCGCCTGAGCGCACTGACTTTTTATACATCCCTACAGATTAGTAGACTAGCCTTTGTTCAAACCTGTTACGTAACACAGCACAGTAGAAGCGACAATTTTGTTGTCAGTTAACGTTTCCCATTGAAAATGAACGCGTGTGTGTTTGAAAGATCTCGGGATTAAAATATGTTATAATATCTTGTACATATGTCTTATTTTAGCACCTTTTAAGTTATTTTAATGAGTATTTTATCTAATGAGAAAAACTTGTCACTTTTTAGAATGCGTGTTGTGCTTGTTGAAAGTTTTTCTTATGCAGTTTCCAAAAGAATAAGTATACGCGTTGTTCTAGTTTTAACTATTTTATAATAGTGTACTTGTCTTGAATTTAAATTCAATTCCAGTATTTGAAATGGTAATTTTTGTATTCGAACACCATTTCTAAAAGCTTGTGTTGAGTATTGAGAAAATTACTCAAGTTTTAAAGTCATTAACAAGAATCGTTGAAAAGAGAACTACACTTGCAAGCTTATTGCAAGCTCTAACTACAAATTTAATTTTTATGCACATACACAATCTTTTAACCCCTTTAATATTTTATGTGAAACTTAAAATTAAGATATATCATCTTCGGAAACAAATCAAATATTAACAAGAACGAAAAATCATGTGGCCTTCATAGAATATAGAACGCGTTCTAATACTTCAAAAATACGTTAATAAAGCTTTACCAATTAATAATGTGAAAACTGATGTCTAAATAAACAATTTGCAAAAAGCATAACAAGTTTAAAAGCCCAATTTGAGAAATTACCATCAATAGTCGGGAAAAATATCTGAATTCTTTTGTAGTGCCCTGTATATGATCTATAGATTTGTATGTATACATCATAGTATGCTACAATTTAGTTCAGTTAAGAAACGCATAGCGAAGTTAAAAATTCCTATTCAGCAATTTCTGTCAATAAACAGAAATGTATTCTGTATCTTTTATTCTGCTCTGTATATGATCTATAGCATTTATGCACAGCAAGTAATATGTACACAAATAGTTTAGTTTAAAAATACGTATCACAACTGAAAACACACTACCAGCAATTTATCTTTCATAGAGCCGAATTCTTTTGCGTGTCCCTGTAAATAAACGATGAATTTTATGCCCACCATATTCTATACTAAGCTTTTTCTAGTGCACCTCAGTGATGTATGTCAATTTCATTATGTTTAAGTGAGTGTAACATCATTAAAATACACCGCAAACGATTTTTCCCCATAGACCGTAATGTAACGGAATTCTTTTGAGTGTTCCTGTAAATGAACTATGAATGCTAGAAACTTTATTTCCAAAACCAAACATACTATAGTAAACCTTTATAACATATATCAATTGCATAACAATCCGAGTATATTTATACGTGTTAGAGTGCGGGCAGACAAACAAACGCCAGACATACAGACAAACCGAATTCATATATACTTTTCAACTATACTGGAAAGTACTAAAAAGTTCGTTAAGAGCCTACGCTAGTCACGCGAAAAAACGCTCAAGCTAATGTTAAGTCTATAGGAAGGTTCTTGCGCGATTTCTCGTACGCATTTTAATATTTTTAAATGATCTTTTTTGCATAGGATAGCTGAGGTGGATCACTAACGTGTTAGTTTTTACTTTTTTGATTTTCTTTACAGTTTTTGTATAAGCGGACATTTTCAATTTTGGAACCGGTTGAAATCGGTTCTGAAAGAGAAAGTATGCTTATGTAAAAAAACTGGAACCAAAATCGAAAAAGTAAAAACTAACAACGTTAGAGATAGACCCCAGCTATCCTATGCAAAAAAAATCATTTAAAAATATTAAAATGCCAGCAAGAAATCGCGCAAGAACCTTCCCATAGACTTAACATTAGCTTGAGCGCTTTTTTGCATTACTGTCGTAGGCTCTTAAGGCACTACACTAGTCACACGAAAATACTCTGAATCTGATGTTAAACAAACAGCAGCATTCATATTCCTTTCATACATTTTCCTTATTAGAATTTCAATATTTCTAAACGATATATTTTATATAGGATATCTGAGTTTGATTTCTAACCAGGTATTTTTTTTTAGGTAGATTTCGTAAGAAGTACTAACCTATTACATTCTCACCTAAGTTGGAATTTTCGAAAATTTTTTGCAGATCTACGCCGATTATGACTCCCAGAACCCAAAACCATCCCCAGTTCAAAACTTTATCTATCTATCTATCTTTCTATCTATGTCACTTTTTTATGGGCACGATAATTGCAATAATTCCGCTCAAATCTCTTCCAAACTGATTCTTAAAATCAAGGGGTAGAAAATCTCGGTCAAGTTCGTTAATGGGCAAAATCGAACCAAGAGGGGGGGGGGCTTTTTGTGAAAACAGAAAACCCCCCATAATTTCTTAATTGTGATACATATCGAATCCGTTTACAGTTATTATTACGTATAGAAAAAGGGCCGAAAATTTATGTATGACAGATTTTTTGATATCATTAAAAATGGGGGTTTTAGAAGAAAAAAAATCATAACTTCGTCAATTCAAAAGATATCAAATCCGCATAAATTTATTATAAATCCTCTTAATATTATCTAAAACTTTTATATTGACAAGTTTTTTTTTGTAGGACTAACCCTTATAGCAAAAAAAAAAAAAAAATCCCTGCCGGCTTCGCTTGCAATCAAGTTAGGTTTCGAAGAGTGCGGTTTCAACTACCACTGGTCACCAAATATCCACAACTATAACATTACCAACTATCATGGCAAAAAGTGTATTTCTTCCGCAATTCCCAACAAACAAGCGCCCCGCGGTCTACGTCTTCGAAATCTGCCTGTGCCTGTAGGCCGAGCCGTCAGGGATTTTTTTGTTGTAATTTCAATGTTCTTTGTTTCTTTTAAAAAGTACCCCAAAGCATATATTATGAGCATATAAGCTTTTTTTTATAATTTACGTATGAGTGCAATTATTTTCAAGCAATTATCTATCGAATCACAATTTTTTAGCAACAGCAATTTAAGCATTGAAGTTTCGATTTGGGCAATTAATTGACAACGGCATTACGATTCAGAGCAAATTTGTAACATTTTATTGGATTTGCATAAAGTTAATTATGTTTTTTTTTTTCAAGTTTGTTTTCTGCAAGCACAATAGGTACACACTTAGAAATCAAGATAAACACTTACAACAATTAAACAAGTTGGAAATTGTACGTCAAACGTGACAAATGAGGTGCGTTCGTACTATAGCTAGTTATATAAATTTTCATATCTTGATGATTTTTAATTCTGTGAAATGAATTATATCGTCTGCAGATTAATTTCTGTCATAAAATAAGTATCTCGGTCACTTGACGATTAAACATCGGAAGCTCCTCTAACAAGAAAGCACCGATTTTTTTAAAAAAATTCAAATTTCTTAATAAATATTTTTATTAATATCTCCTAAAGTTTTGATTCGATTTTAAAAAAAATTGAAATGTCTCGACAAAATTCTGCAAAGATAATGTATTTTAAATTTTAAACCATTCGGTTGGGTAGTTATTGCGTTGTTATATGCGGACGGACGGACCAAGCGACGACAATAGGTGCTACGTATTTATATAATTACGAACGCACCTTAAAATAGATAATGATATTATTTGGAAATTTTTAAATGCATGGTAACGGAATTACAAGAAATGGATATCAAGTAATACCGTTACTGAGCATTTAACATTTTCGAAATGAAATCCTTATATATTTTTTAATTGTTTTAAGTGTTTATCTTGATTTGTAAGTGTGTACGAATTGTGCTTGCAGAAAACAAAAGTTGAGAAAATCAATTAATTTTATGTAATTCCAATAAAATTTTACAAATTTGCTCTGAACCGTAATTTTGTTGCCAAATAATTGTCCATTTATCTATAAATGACAGTATAAAGTGTCTAGAAAATAATGCTTGTTAAAATGATCAGATTAGACGGATACATTAAGAACAGTTAAAAGATATTTTAAACATTTTTTAGAATTTTTTTGGAAGTAATTTCTTTCTCTATTTCCGTTCAAAAGTAATTAGCTGGTAAAGGAAACAATTAGACTGCATCTTTTATACAAAACAGATATATGTTTAAAGTGAAAAGTCGCATTTTGTATTAAAAATGTCTCATTGTTTATAAATAATAAACTAAAATTTTTGTATAAAATAATTAAGATATAATATTTTGTATGTGCAATGTTACATTTAAATATATATAAAGGGTGTCCATAAAATAATGTCCCAGTTTCATTAGTATATAATAACAGCTTAATTTAGACTATTTACAACAAATCACAAATCAAATTGGAGGTAAACTAACATACATTTTCTTACAAATGTTTAATATGTGCGCCTTTAGTTATACGGCACACATTCAACCTGAAGTTCAATTTTTCACACACTTCGGTTAACAATTACGGAATAATCGAAGCAATAACCTCTTCAATTCTGTCTCAACTCTGGCAAATAATTAGGTAGCGGCGGGATGTTGACACGATCTTTTATAAAGCCGCAAAGGAAAAAAATGCATGGTGTTATGTCAGGTGAACGTGGAGGCTAGCGGAAGAGATCTATGTCGTCTGGACCTTTACCACTAATCCGACGGTCAGGGACCTCGACGTTCACTCTTACTTTGGCTTATAGGATAAAGGCGACCTACAGTGCATGCAGTTGATGCTATTACAATTTATGACTGGGACATTCTTTTATGGACACTCATGTATATTGAATCACACATACTCAAGTTAACTTTACCTGTCATTTTGAAAATCATTATTTCGCAAAAAACAATGCATTAACATTTTATGATTTTATTCCGCTTGGATGATTCTTCTACCTACCAGTTTTATTTTAACTTTAGTCTAAATAATAGTTAAGTTTTAGTCCCGATTATAACTGCTGATCTAACGAAATTTGCTTATTTGTTCACAACTATAAAAAGCAATGTCGAGATTTTCACAAAAATGCATTTTGCAGGGTTTTCGACCATGTGGATTTTACTAAAATATATATTTTTATTTACTAATTGTTAATAAAATGTACTATTATTAAGTAATGAATTATTCAAGAACAGTTTTTTGCAAAATAGGCACTCGAGTTGAAAAAAAAATGAAGGTTTTCAGTGATTTTCTAATATTTTGAGCAATTGTTGTTTTCTGTGCTTATTTACCTAGCATGGCAACAAAGAAAAGAAAATTTCAGTTGATTACCATTTTATGATATGTTTATTGCTAATACGTTGAAGCACCAATTATATTCTTGAGCAAAATATGTGAATTATTTTTTCTTGCTCAATGTGTTCTCCAAGGTCTATATGGAATGTTCGTCGAGCGTTGTTGCGTTTAGTCTTGTGGATTGTGTACAAAAGCCGCAAAGTTCGAGTATTTCGAGATGTACTTTAATTATAGTCAGCTTGTGCATAAGTTATTTTCGAGTTATGTCTGAGTAACTGACGTTTGTGCTTAAAATTTGTAGTCGTATTTTTCAATATTTCATTTATCTCTTAAAAATAATACAAAAGTAATGCATTTTGACTGATGTTAAGCATTAACTGCAGTTAAATGAGTAACAAAACTACGGTGTTGCAATTGAACATTTTAGAAATGTGTTAATGTTTATAATATGTAGACGATTGCCTATGGTAAAATAAACCACGTACAATTAGAAAATATTCTCTACGAATAAAGCAGTACTTCTCTTCCTTTATTGCATGACTTAGAACTAAAGTTATTGGTGTCAAATTTTGAATTTTCCTTTTTTTGTGTAATATACATGATAAATATATTAACAATTGTTAGTTGACGACGAAAGCGTAGAATGTTTTGCATTTGAACATTATTCCAAAATGTGTGAGGCTCACTGATTTTAACATATTGTTCAATTGACATTTAAAATTATATTTATTTCCTATCTCACTCTTTTTTTCTAGTATTATTCAATATCCACAATCTAATTTTAATTTATTTTAAAGTTTTATAGATTATTAACACTATTTTACTGCGTAACAGTACCAACATACCTATCAACCGCTAGTAAATATAGACCTAAACATTTCCAATTAATAATGTCTATAAGACAATTGTAATAATGTAAAACAAATCCTCACGTAATTAATGTAAATGTACTTGCTATATGTTTAGAAAAACATTCCACAATAAAATAAAATCTACATATATATTATTACAGATAAATTAAATTTACTTTCAGTATACATAAGTAAAATCAATTATAACAGACATGAGTTTAACGTATTACTCAGCAGAAAAAGCACCTGAAGTTTATGCATATAAAATTATTTTGGCATTAATTAATTCACAATAATTTTACTTCATGTAATAATTTCTAGAATCTACTATTATATATATTGCTTAATTAGTGACGTTTATATGATCGTAACATTTTTTTTTTCTCATTACATCCTTTATCTCGGGAGAACGTTTATAATTACTGAAACATAAAAATCATATATATTTCATTTAATTTGTTAAATAAATATTTTACCTTCATATGGGAAGAACGTGCCAACTCATAAATTAATTTTCTAAGAAAGATTTATAAGAAAATGTCACATGGATTAGAAAGATACGTTACACATAAATTTATTTTGGAAATCTATCTGAATTAACTTCAGGAAACCAGAAAGGATTGAAATGAGGAAAATTGACTTAAGTTTGAATAACGAAGATTGTAATTAATTAATTTCTTTTTGCTTTTATTTATTCATGTTGTATACAAATAAACATATTTGCTAAATTGTAAAAACCAAAAAAAAAAAAAAAAATCTGATATTGTACAACAAAATGAATCTTACAAATAATGACTAAATCACTTGTTAACGTTAAATGAAAGATGTAATTACTGCTTAAAGTGATAGAAACATTGAAAACAAGATTTGAAATACCTTTTAATATAAAGAGGACATGTTTCATGCGCTCTCACGGCGACTTCTTCAAGACTAAAATAATGTCGGTCAAAAAATCTTTGCAGATTGATTTCAAGAATAGTAAAATAATTTTTCCATCAACACTTTATTTCCCATCCATTGCCCGTGAATCAATAGAAGTATATTTACGAAACGTGAACATTTGGAAGGAATCAGCCTCTTTTAAATTACCTAAAATTTGGCACGCGGTGATTCACAAATTAAAGAAGCAATAAAATAATAATTTTCATGTTTGCAGTTCGACCAATTCAAGCACCAGCTTACATTATACATGTAATCTTGTGATTTGTGTTTATCATTTTCAAAAACGTATATTTATGAAAATATTGTATTTATCATTTTGATCTGGAAGAAGTCGCCGTTAGAGAGCATGAACCATGCCATCTTTATATTAAAAGGTATTTTAAACCTCTTGTGTAAAGTTTTTATCACTTTAAGCAGTAATTACATCTTTAAAATGGATCGTATAAACGTATAAAAACTAGTTTTGCAACGATAATAAAGTTAGGGTTACATATTTTTGAATCTTTATTTCTTCTCTATGCTGCTTTTTGCGTTGTCTCTCAATTATACTGGAAACATAAAAAAGGGAAAAAAATATAACAAGAAATTCAAAATTTTTAAAAAAGTATCATATTTTTTGTGATACTTGAACAAGAAATTTTAATGCTTGTTTTTCTGGCACAGTTAGTAGATTTTTTAAAAATATGCTTTACTAGCAGATCTTTGACCGACTAGTCGGCCGCTAGTGCGTGGGGTGTCCAGATTCCTTCTGTAGCGTATAACAAGAACTGCACGTGGGGCCACATATTGTTAGGTGCGTTCGTATTATATAAATATGTAGCACCTATAGTCGTCGCCTGGTCGCCCGTCTGCCCGCATATAAAAGCGCAAAAACGACCCAAACCAATTTGTTTGAAATTTAATATATAATCCTTGCAGAATTTTGTCGAGTCATTTAAAAATTTTATGAAAATCGAATCAAAACTTAAAAACTTCTAAGAAGGATTCCAAAGCATTTTTGGCGTCTCCTCTATCCTAAGCAATGACAGATATATAGCAGTTTAAAGTTCTAGGGTCGCAAACATTTTAAAACAATCTAATTTTTGTCGTCGGCCAAATCAATATTTCAAATTCAAAAAGATGCACAGAAGATTTAGAAATCTAAAATGTTTTTCCACCTAAGTTTTCGGTCTTGATACAACGTTTGGGAAACTTTTTTTGCTTTGTCACTTTCTTTAAAATTGACTGATATATATCAGTTTGAATTTCTAGAGCGACTGCTATTCTATATTTAGGTGCTATTTCTGATCATTAAAAAGCCTGGTTTCTGGCAAATTTACTGTAATTGCTGTAACCATTGTTGTTACTCTCAAACGTTTAAAACTACATAGTCTTATTCCTAGCAGCCAATTCTCACCAAGATTGGCGATGCTTGGCGAAATACCGCTAAATTTGGCTACTAAAAATAAATTACCATAAATAATGCCACCTAAATTTGTATATAACTGACTTACTTGACAAAATTCTCATTCAAATTCAGTATTGAGGAAAACTGCGACTGAATATTCTATAATCAGATTCGAAGCATTTTAGCTATGTGTGTTCGTGTAAAATTAGTTGAATTTTTAAAAACAAGGAATATGGAAGCTACCTTTTCCTACTGGTACAATCCTCAAGGACTTTTTTTAAAGTACATTTTAAAGGAAAATACATGGATCATTAACTTTGGTGCCAGATAATTATTTTTCATAAACTCGAAATTTTTATTAAAAATGTAATTTAGATACCTTAATGAAAATTTAGAATAGGTTATTTACATTACCAATGCATCCAAGATCAAAATTATGCCAAATAAAAGCGTATTATGTATTATAGCTAAACATTTAATCATAAAACATTTTGAAAAACAAATAAAAATATAGTCTTCATCACGTAGTTACATATCCTCTCAAGAGCAATCAAATTATCTAAAGAGTTCTCTAAAGACGTACTTCATTAATCAATGCGGTTTTAAATCTCCACAATATTAGTTTTGAGATTTCTTTCATTTCGCCAAAAAATAAGATGTAGAAAATGTTATGTCAATTTCATTTTATTTTTTTTAAATGAAAATACATGGTTCATTTAACTTTTCATCCAGCTAATTGTTTTGTTACAGTCGAATTAGTTCGTTAAATATCTAATTTAAATGGCTTACAAATAATTCAAAGTATTAGTTACATCACTAAAGTAATCAAGATTAAAAGTTATATAAAACAGAACTTTTTTTTTTTTTTAGTTTGAGTGTGCTTTTTGATCATATGGAATTTCAGAAATGTTAATAAAAAAAATCTTCCTTGCGAATTTTTGTATCATTTTAAGAGCAATCTATATACCTAAAGAGCTATATAATGACCTATACTTCATCATGTAATTCCGTGACCTATCCTTCCGGACTGTGCACTGGGAAAAGAGGCTATGACACAAGTTTCACCAAACATAACAATTTATTTATAGCGGTAAACAGGAAATTACCAGTAGAGAGGGTAGATTTAAATATAGAAGATCAAACTAAAGTTTAATTCTATGTATGTGTAGAAAAAGAAAATATTTTCCTAAAACTTATCAAATTAACTCGGATGCAAATAACTTCGCTCTACAGGATCCCAAGAAATTAATTTTAGTAGATAAAAGCAATTTAAATGGAATCCTGTGGATTCCAATGGCTCTTTATTCAAGCAGAAAATTCAAGTTATTGGCAAATTAGCGAAAAGTGAAAGAAGATTCTATCTACATTTCTAATCGGAAATTCAGCTTGAAATAAGCAGTTAAGTCGAATTTCACGAGACAATTCACAATCTCGTGGTCAGAAAACGTTCAAAGTCCAGTGTCTCCATCTACCACCACACTGTACATAACTACTAAACAACTGCATTTACCTAATTAACACATCACTGCAAAACTAATTATAACAACCAGGTTACCGGAGATACATATGCACTTTGCGAAATCTATATAATAATTTTAATAGTCTTCATCATGTATTTTCGCACCATCTTAGGTGCAATCAAATTATCAAAAGAGTTCTCTAAACATTCTTCATTACGTTTAACAGATAGTTTTAATTGAGGTTTTCAAATCACTGCAGGTTAGTTTTCAGATTTTTTTTCATTTAGTCAGGAAATAGAACAATTACTTTAGAAAAGATAATTTTCATTTTATATTACAAATTCATTCTAATTAAAAATATGGGGATCATTAAGTTAGGTTCTAACTAATTATTTTTTATATATATTGAAATTAATTTCACCTGCCTGTTAGTTAATTACCTGGAAGTTAATTACTGGGCAAGAGGTGCGGGTTTCGATTTCCAATTAGGCATCCCAAGTAGCACAAAATGGTTGGGCCAACGTTGGCTGATTGTTTGCTAATTGTCGTTCCAAATTGTTCAACAGTATGCGATGTCAATTTAACGAACCATGTGCCAACAAATACCTAACAGTGGTCCAACCGTTCGATGCTTAGAATCCCGCTCCGAATTAGAAGGATCTCTGCACCCACTATTTCCCAACAATTCGCCAATCCTACTATTTCACAAAATATCAACGATACGCCAACAAACTGTGCTATGTATGTTTGTAGTGAATTAGAGTCCACTTAAAATGCAGATCCCGGTCTGCTTAGACCTCGTATACAAAAAAAAAATTGCACACCAAATAAACTAACTGGAGAAACGAAATAATTTATTAAAACTGTAATTTAAAGATCTCAATGATATATTATTTTCCTTCTCTAAGCAATAATCAAATTATCTAAAGGGGTTTTTAACATATTTGCATCATTAGAGCATATATGTGTTGTCCATTTCAGAAATTACTTTTTTATTCATAAATTCCGAATTCATACCGGAAATTCCGAAAGAGAAATATTTCCTTTATGTAATCACGAAACGTCTGTTATTAAATAAAGCAAAAATTACTATGCACAAATTTTTTTATGAAAACAGAATTTTTGAACATAAAAAAAAATCTTGAAAAACATATGCCATTGATGCAAATGGGTCATTAAGTATTGCCTTTCTGCAAACCGTTTTAATTGAAATTTTGTAATCACAGTAGCATTACTTTTAGTATTTATTTATTCAAAACATTAAGACTTATTCTTTAGAAATAATGTGTTCGATTTATTTTATAAATTCATTGTAAGAGTAAATACATGGATGATTAAATTCTGTTCCAGCTAATACTGTCTATTGTTATGGTGAGTTTCAAAATAATGCTGATCATTTTCAAGTTATTTTTTTAATGTGCATTAATTAGTTGTTGTTATTTATTTTCAAAGAAAGTTGATGAAAGAGAGAAAGTAGATTTTTTTTCGTGTCCTTACAAATGGAACGTTCAGAGCCAAAGTGGATAAAGTTCAAAGTATAAAAAAGTTCGTCTGTTGTGGATTAATACTTGTTAATGGTGTATATTTCTGAGCCACAGTGAACCAAGTCCCATTTTCACTGCGCCGTATTCATTTGATTAATTAAGATCTTTCATTGCCTGAACAAAAAACTTATTCTCTCCGCTCCTAAAAACCCTGTTTATATTTATTTTTATGTTTTTTTTCTTAAAAACCGTGTCATGACCGTATTTTAAGTGAGCAATCAGGAAGACTCAGGAACAATCAGGAACAATCAGGTCACTGACGTGCTTCATAAATAAATATTTTCACTTGCAAAGTGGTTATAATTGAGATTATGAAATCACCGCGGCATTAATTTTAAGATTTCCTCTATTTAGCTATAAAAGATAATTTATTAAAAAAAAAAAAAAACCTATATTCATTTTAATTTATAAGTTAATTTCGTAGAAACATGATTTAGTCTTTAGAAAATCTTATGTTCATAAGTTAATTTTAAAGAAACATACATGGCTCATTAACTTTTTTCCAGCTTTCCAGTTTCGATAAGTTTGAAATAAAGTATTAAAAATATAATTTAAATATGTTAATCAATAATTAACACAATAACCTGATGGTGTTTTTCAAAGATCAATACGAATAGAATAAAGAATAGTTCCCGGGACGACATACGGTCCCAACCACGTAATTAAAAGATTAATTTATCATGGTTGTCTGCAAAATAATTAGTTTTGTTCATGACATTGTTTACTTGAGAATTCATAACATATGAAAAATTTGTATTCCGGATTGGGAAAACTGATTAATACGCTATAAAAAAAAACTTGGAAATATTTCCGAAAATCGGTGGCAGCAAAAGAAATATTTATTTAATAAATGTTTTTTCAAATCTCGAAAATATATTCGTTTGTGAGATTTTTAAAGATAAGAAACGATTTTTGAAATCGTGAGTAACACGGATGAAGTTATTGTATATTTTTGTACGTGGTCACATTATGATTTCCTAAATTAAGAAAAATTTTCATTTTCTTTTACACCTTAGAATAATTTTTAAATTTCAAATGTATTCATCATAATATTATATAAAATTAAAATGTTAAATACACATAATTAAAACTATGTATTAAACATTTTATTTGATTTAGTATTCGATGTAAAATTTCGAAAAATAAAGAATGATATACTCTTTATTATGTACTTCTGTACCCTCTGGGCAGCAATCATAATGTTTAAAGAGCTCTTTTAACATGTATTTTATCAAGTATTGCCTTTTGGCAAACTGTTTTAATTGGGTTTTTCAAATCTCACAGAATTATGTTTTGGATTTATTAAAAAAAATAAGATTTATTATTTTGAAAATATTCGTTCGATTTATTTTATAAGCTCATCTTTAAAAAAATACACAGATCATTAACGTTTGTTCCAGCTAATTATTTCTCTCTTCTTATTTTGAATTTCCAATTTTCTTTCTTATTGTAAGTTTCCATATATAAGCATTCATTTTCATTTTTTTTTCATTTTTACGTGTATTAATTTTCATATTATTTTTTTCCAAAAACATCTCTCAATAAATTATTTTCTTACTGTATTAGTAAGTGAGTTATTATGCAACAACGCAAAATATGTGCTAAATTATACTTTTTTGCTTAAAAGTACTTGTTTTTTAAAATGGTTTATAATGAGATGCCGTTATATGAGTGGAATTGCATAGCAAAAAAAAAATTCTAAAATAAACTATAAAAACGAAGGAAAAGTGCAATTAAAAAAATTTTTAAGCTTCTACTGAAGGAATATACATTTTCTTCTAAAAAAATCCATATAAAAGGCATTTATATGTTTTGAAAACGTCCTTTTTAGGTGCATGCGTAATTACATAAAAACGCAGCATATATAGCCGTCACCTGGTCCGTCTGTCTGTCCGTCTGTTCGCATATAACAGAGCAAAAACCACCCAACCGAAATGTTTGGGAACTTTTATGAAAATCAAATGTAACTTAAAACTTTAAAATAAATATCAAAAGTTTTATTTATTTTATTAAATCCTATCATACGAATTAATTCAATGACATCCCATGATAGGTAATGATTATAGGTTGGCATGGTAATTACGTCATATTTAAAATGATGTCATATTATTTCCGTATTACTGAATTTAAAAAACCGAAATTGTATACTAAAATTGTATAATTGTAGCAATCATATGATCTACCAATAGATTTTTGGATAGATATTTCTGAAGGAATAAATATTAAATGAAAAAAGAGTGTAAATATGGATTTCAAGTTCTGAGGGTTTCAAAGCTAGGCTTAACTTTCCTATTGGAATTTTAAATAAATGTCAACAAAAGATAAAATGTTGCCGACTTAAAACAGTAATTTATTATTATTAAATGCATAACATTGTAAAAATAAATGGTAAAAATAATTAAAATAACATAAATTAAAATATACTAATAACTGACAAAAATTAATAAAATAAAAACTATAATAACAAATAAATTATAAACTATAATAAATAAATTATACAGGTGTCAAGAAATAAGGGTTACCGTAATTAATGTTATTGGCACCATTGTTGGCGCTGTTGTATGTTCAGGACACAGCTAATAAGTACCAAAACATAAGTTAAATAGTTTAATGAACGATATTTACATCTCCAGTATAATCAAATAAAAACTTAAATGGTTCATTTTTGTACCTAAACATCTCATTTCATGATATAAGATTTTGAAAATGTAATTAAATATGTATTCTTCCATACTTAATTTCGTATACTTGTAACGAGCATTGTAATTACGTATTGTAAAAACGGTTTTCTAAATGTATACCTCATCAAGTATTAGTCTTTTCCAAATGTTTTTAATTGAGTTTTTTTAACCCCCGCAGTATTAGATTTAATGTTTCTCCAATTTAACAACAAAAAAAAAAAGATGTATTTTTTAGAAAAGTTTATCTTTAGTTTATTTTTAAACATCATTTTAAACGAAAATACTTATATGCAAATTATTCGAAATAAATATTTAAAATGTAAATTTCTCTTTAAACAATTTTTAATAATATTTACTCGATCATTTATTCGAGACTAAATGTTGTTGAAATTCAAGTGATTTATTTTTTATGCAGTTTGTCACAGCAATCTGAAAAATAAATTAAAATATATTCTTCAATATGTCGAAATATATGTTTCTTTTAGAATCGTTTTCTCTTGGAAACAATTAAATTTCTAAAGAGTACTCTAAAGACGTACTTCATTAATTATTGCCTTCATTACCATTTAGAGAGTGGTTTTAACTAAATATTTTTAATAGTTCTAAGATAACTTGCATTTTGGCAAAAAAAGTATTCTATAAAAGCTTATGTTCATTTTTAAAATTAATTTTGTAAAAAACATGCATGGATAATTAACTTGAGTTCCAGCTAAATATTTGTTATTGTACTTTTTGAATGCTGATTTTTTTAAAGTTATTTTACTTTTATAAGTGCAATTTTTTTTAAATTTCATTGATTTTAAAAAAAAATATTCATGAAGTGATTTTCTTGATCATTTTCGAGATACCCGGTGTTAGATCAATTCGCTAACTTATTAAAATTTCATAAAAACGGAAATTATATAATTATATGCGGTTTTCTAGAAAGTTATTCTTATATTGAAAGAGTTTTTCAGTCAGATATTTTTTTTAGCTATAATAAATCCAATACAAGTTGGAAATTGTACGTTAAAGGGCACATATGAGGTGCGTTCGTTTTATAACTAGTTTCACAATGTAAAAAAATCATCTTTATTATTTCATTGAAATGAATTATATCGTCTGCTATGAGCGAAATGATCAAGTCTTTTTTTTTCTTATTACGTATGCCACATTTACAAAGGCGGATTTTTTTTTCTACACCAGACAGCGTTGCAAAATTTGCCATGAAGATCTTGCTTTACGAATTATTACCTCCATGGTTTAATATTTTTATGACTCATAATGAACGAATCTGCTGTGTTTATCTATTCTAATGGAATGAGGTATTCGGTTAAAATAATTTCAGTTGAAGTTATCTCAGAATCTATACATTTTTTAATGTAACTCTTAGGATTTAATGGTATAAGGAAAACTTTTATTAATATATTTTTACGTTTCGATTCAATTTTCATAAAATAGTTTTTGCGCTGTTATATGCGGACGGACGGACAGAAAGACAAATGGACAGACGGACAAACAGACAGACGGATAGGTGGACAGACCAGACGACGACTATAGGTGCTATGTATTTATATAATTACAAACACACCTATACAAGAGCAGTTTATAAAATAAGTCAATTCTGAGGGGGAAATATTTATTTGTTAACAGGTGAAACTTAACAAGCATTTTACAACAACAAACACTAAAACGCGTCCACTATCATAAGGGATTGTGCAATAGGTGTAATTAACACTATTAGGTGTGTTATTCGTTCGAAATCTATTGCATTAATCCACCTGTAAAACAAAGACAATAGTTTCTTAATCTAGAAAAATGTAGTATAACCACCAATGAAAATAAACAATAACTTCTTCCGAATTCATATATTTCCAAAATGCGTTTTTAAAAATCTTTAACCTTCTCAGCGCCATGAAATGATATGTCCGTTCACTAAGCTGTAGGTTTCACTGCAATAAGAAGTATCATTTAAATTAATATGCGTAATTCTACAGATATAATAAAACATTGAGTAATGATTAATACTCTCAAGGAATATATTCATATAGGCAATTAAGTTTCATATATGCAACTAGTAAATCTGCAGAACTGTAAAAGTCTGTAATCTGTTACGTCTTTACTGTCGTTGTAATCTGTTACGTGTAATCAGTTACGTGTAATCTGTCAGAAATCTGTAAAAATCATTGTTTTTTAATCTCACTTTTCATATTAATTAGCATCTTTCAATCTGCAATTTTTTAGCACTTTCCAACCTAGTTGAAAAGTGCTTCTGGCCGTATGTCCGTCTGTCCGTGCTCTAACTCCCGTAAATATGCTCGGATTGCTCTGCAATTTTTATATGTTATTGTCGTTATCTATGGCACGTTCCCTATTTCAACTGAAGTGTGTAGCACTTATAGTTTTCTTACAGGGACACTCAAAAGAATTCCGTTACATTGCGGTCTATGGGGAAAAATCATTTGCGGTTTATTTTAAAAATGTTTCACTATTGTAAACGCATTGAAATTTATATAGATCACTAAGATGCATTAGAAGAAGCTTAATATGGAATAGTAGGTGTATAGCACTTAGAGTTACTTTACAGGGACAGTCAAAATAATTCCGTTACATTACGTCTATGGAGAAAAATCGTCTGCGGCTTATTTAAATAATGTTCCACTATTTTAAACGCATTGAAGTTTATATATATTACTAAGGTGCATTACAAGAGGCTTACTACAGAATAGTGTGTGTATAGCAGTCATCGTTCATTTACAGGGACACACAAAAGAATTCTCTACTGTCTGTTAACAATAATTCCTGTAAGTGCGTTTTAAGTTACTAAACGCGATTTTAATCTTAACTAGCTTTTTGTCTATTACGTGGTGTGTATAAATTCTGTAGATCCTATACAGGGCAGCACAAAAGTTCGCGAACACATTTCCGTTTATTGACAGAAACTCCAGAAGGAGAATTTAAACGGTGCTACGCGTTTCCTAACTAAATTAAAATTTAGCATCCTATGTATATATACAAATATATAGATCATATACAGGGCTACATAAAAGTATTCGGATATTTTTCCGAATATTGTATATATTGAAAATTCCTGAAATTACGTTTTTAAATACTATGTTATGCGTTTTCCAAATTGTTTACTTAGATGTCATCTTTCAGCTTATTAAACGGTAATGATTTGTAAAATTATTTTAGAAGCGTTGGAAAGTGCTACATAATCTATGCTTGACGCATGATTTTTCGTTCTTGTTTTTATATTACATACATATTTATAGGCATATAAAATACTTCAGAGGTTTCACAAATTAGAAGCGTTAAATTAAACACGGTTTATGCAATGGTATTCTGAAATTCTTATGAACTTCTTATTCATGTAACTTTTTAGATAAGAAAAAAATAAACTTGTATTAAAATAAATTCTTTATTTATGTCAATAAGAATACAAAAATAATTAATTTTGATAATAAAATATTGCAGCAAAATAGTGCGAGTTTCTTGAATTTTATTATTTTGATATTCTTTGAAATAGGGTTGCTAAGCAACTAAAAAATGAAAGAGCAAAGTAAAAAGAAATGCATTTTAAAATTTGTAAAAAAAAATATGAAAATAAAATGTTTTATATTTCCCGTACAGATGCAAAAAAATTTCCAATAATTTAAACAATTAATTTCTAAATTCTAATGAATGTATCAGCAAATTTTCAAAGCTATTATATATATTTAAAACCTCCATATCGAAAATTTCGCATTAGTAATTTTACGTTTAAATCCATTATTCAAATATGTGATTTTCATTTTAGTTAAAAATGAAATTTGAAAATCGTCTGCATTCCCATAGGAAAGTATTATGAACTAAAAAGAGATGAACTATATTTTCAAACGATTGAACCAAATGTAACTAAAACCTATACAGATAATTCCGCGTACCTCACCAACATATCCACAAAAAACCAACCTAATAGGACGATTTTTACAGCAGCAATTTCACTTTTTATGCGTGGTCAGAGAGTTAAAAACCTCAGAAAGCAATATATTGTCGAGATTTAAAGAAGGATTTATAAAAAAATATACATTTTTTAATTCCACTGATATTAGGAAACATTTCCGAGTAGTTTTTATAATGTATTAACCGTCTTTCTTACCTCGTTATATGGGTTTTTTAAGATACTACAAATTCTGAAGCAAACATTTTCATGTTCATGAGAAATGAACAACATTAACACTAACATTATTGTGTTAACCCTCTGAGCGTTTTGAAAAAGGGTAAAATTGTAATGTTGTTTTTTCTGCATTTTGTTTTAAAAGCTAAAAAAATATGATTCTTTCAGCATTATAAATAAAACTTAATTACAAATATGAATGTAACCCTTGATACTATTAATCATTCTTCAATGTTTTGAAAATTCATTGAATCTATAGAATTATATTATCTTAAACATTGCATGTATTGCAGTGAAACCTGGAGCTTAGTGAACGGAATATTACGTTCCACACGCTTAGAGGGTTAATCTTACATGTATAAATTCAATTACGCAGCTGTAAATTTCAGGTAAGAACTGCTATCATCGTAAAATCTGATATTCCGGTGTAAGAAATCTAATTAATACACTATAAAACTAATCGGAAATATTTCCGAAGATAAATGGCAGCAAAATAAACATTAAATCTAAACATATATTTGTTTCTGAGGTTTCTAAAGATAAAGAACACTTTTCTGGATTTTGGGTAACCCGGACAAGGCTATTGTATATTTTAGTTCGTGGTTACTTATATTTTCGTAATTAAGAAATATTTGTCTTTTTTTCTTTTTTTGTAGTGAAGTTTTCAATTAAAGATGTTTTATTTCTCAATTATAAATGTTTTGAATCACACATTGTAATTATTTGCGGGTGTAAGAACACGTAACACTTTACGTTGTAAAACGGCAGAAATGAAATTACACAAAGCAAAAATTGCATTATGAGATGAAAGTTCATTGGTGTGCTTTGTTCGGTTTATTTGCAGGTAAAGACGAGTAGATAAAGCGATGCTGTTTACAGTTTCGTGAAAATAAACTTTAGTTTAAACACTATATATTAGGTGTTATACGATCAGAAAGCTGGTTTACACTGATGTTAGATCGCAACAAATATTAAAGAAGTGTTTGTATTGGCCAACCTAATAAACTATGCGCAGTAGATGCTCCTTAATTCAAAATCTCAGACCCCAAGAAAACATTTCGAAATAACTGATGCTGAAAATAAAAATGATTTTTTGCACTATCACTAAAGAAAAAGTATTTTTGTAAAGTTAGAAAAATATAACTTTTCCATAAATCAAGTTGTTTAAAACATATAAAATTCTAAAATATTACATTCTAAATTTAAAATCATTAGCAGCATATAATTCTCAATGAATTAAAAACAATTTACCTTTACATAAAACTAGTTCATGAGTCCGGCGTTGACCGACCCCAGAATAATAACCTTAAAAACACCAAAAATCAGTGTTGAATTCAGACATTTTTCTCCGGGGTGATTTAGTGTTGTGTCTCTCAATGTTTTCGGCAGAGGAACCCTCCAATTTCTACTATTTTCATTTTTGAACGGAAATACCTCAAAAGAAACTTGATTGTGTATGCGTGTGGGGCGGAGCGAGTCGCTGCCTTCGGCAGCGTAAATCCAGGCGTGCAGCACACATTCCGGTATATTAATGAAAACGAATCTCGAATTTGTTTTCTCTTTTATATTTTTAAACGAAAATCTTTCCAAATATTTCGCCCTCTTTTAATATGCGAAATGATATTTCCGAGTATCTGAGAAATTATATCAAGAGAAATAGTTCTCTAGAAGCACATTTTATTATATCAACCATACCTATTCCAAAAAGAACAAAAATCGCTGTTTGTTGAACGAATTACAAGAACGAATTACAACAACGATTACAAGAACGAATCTCGAATTTGTTTGCTCTTTTATATTTTTAAACGAAAATCTTTCCAAATCCTTTGCCCTCTTTTAATATGCGAAATGATATTTCCGAGTATCTGAGAAATTATATCAAGAGAAATAGTTCTCTAGAAATACATTATATTATATAAACCATACCTATTCCAAAAGGAACAAAAATCACTGTTTGTTGAACGAATTACAAGAACGAATTACAAGAACGAATCTCGAATTTTTTTGCTCTTTTATATTTTTAAACGAAAATCTTTCCAAATCCTTCGCCCTCTTTTAATATGCGAAATGATATTTCCGAGTATCTGAGAAATTATATCAAGAGAAATAGTTCTCTAGAAGCACATTCTATCATATCAACCATACCTATTCTAAAAGGAACAAAAATCTCTGGCACAACTCTCTTAAAAAACAACTATGGCACAACTCTCATAAAAGACTTCTAAAAAATGTTTTTTTTTTCATTCGAAATATTAATATTTTTAAAAAGAAAGATACTGTTCAAAACAGAAATAAATTAGCTGTAAGAGGTTTATTTATGTATTTAATATTATTATTATTATGTTTTCATTCGTGACACGAGGTTAGCAATGTAAAACTGCAGAAAAAGCGAAAAACATGAACACAAATATGAAATCGACCTCCAGAAAAAAATGTTTCTTAACATAGTAATTATTAATATTTTTTTTATAAAAGATAGCGTTATAACCGAGTATTTATGATCGAAAGTTTTGTATATATATATATATATTTGTAACTCCAGAGGGGGCCCCAGTGATTGCTCTTTCGCATAAAAAAGTGAACATTTACTACGCTTGTACTGAAAAAACTTTGTATTCTCCGAACATGCAATCGCCGAGAGAATGGAAACAAGTTCATTAAAGTTCGATAAAAGTTTTTAATTAATATATCGGCTAATTACAAAAACATGTAAAACCCGAGTCTCGGGTATATTCAGACTTAATTGTCTATCCTTATCCTGATGCTCTACTAGCGATAGATTTCAATAGCTATCGCCACACAGACAGACAGACAAACATATTTCATTTTTTAACATAGACTGAAGCATAAATATAAAAATATAAAAAAAGGAATTAATTGAAGTATAAAAAAATAAATTTTGCTGAGAAATATTCGTCAACAGATATTTGATGTAATGTGTTATTTTTAAATTTTGCTGCCAATTAATCTGTTTCGTATTAACATTTCAGTTCTTTGTGTGCTGGAGTCTTTATCAGAGTAACACTTTTCAGAATATTAGTTCCGTCTATCACTAACTTTTCATTAAGATGTTGAGAGTCTAAACATATGACGCATAAACTCATTATTCTTGTATTAATTCAGTTTTTAATAATTGGTGGTGGGGGAATTTTTATCAACTCTTTTTTTTTTTTTTTACTTTGTTTGAACTTATGTTATAAAAATATGTTTTAAATAACGAACTAGTTTTAACATTAGTTTTAGTACTGCGTTTTCGGAATTTTAAGATTAGGTCGAACTAAGAGAAATTGGAACCAACGGACGTTCGAATCACTAGAATCTCGAATTAACTGAGTTCGAATTATCACGTGTGCACTGTACCATATAAATAACGATATTAATACGTAATAATTGCCGATTTTCAGTCTTAATCTAGGTGCGAATAAATATAAAAATACGTAATGTACTATTCGGTGATCAAATACGATAATCATCCTATTTTCAAAAGTTAAATTACATTAAGAAAAAACTTAAAATCAACTTGGTTCTTTTGGCAGAATATAATACACAATATAGCTTTTTATCTTATAAACAAATATGTTTATAAAACAGCATTCATTATAAACCAGCATTCATTTTACAGTTACATCTTTTTTATTAATTCGAATGATTTTCTACTGTTTTCAAAATAATTTGTTAATAATTTCTCCCTTATATGGTGTAAATGTGTTGATTATCCTGAAGTATAATTTTATATGCGATGAGAAAATACTTGGACGTAATATATAGCAAAGTTATTTAAAACTTAACTACATTTTTGTAGGTTCTATTATACGGTAAAGCTAGGAGAGTCTGCGCACAGTTCAAAAGAATAGCAATAAAAAATTTAAATGTTAATTTTTTGCTAAACTATCCATGAATAATTTTTACTTCATTTGTTTTTTATGCATTTCCATTGCTATTTTGTTGTTATGTTGCAATTTAATAGAACAGTTGTAATAAAACCAAGAAAGTTATTTTGCGCAATCTGTCCTTACAGGGTTAGTGTTATTGCGCACATGGGTAGGAGAGATTATTACTAATAATAACTACAATTAAATTGTTAATAATAATAAGTACACTTAAATGACATTGCTGTAATGTTTTTGTGAACAAATAGTATTGTATAGAAGTAGAAGTGAATATTTCAACCTAATGATTAAAGAATCAGAAAAAGGAAATAATTTTAAAAACGATTAAAATTTTTAATTAAAGGGAAAAAAATAAAGAATCAGAAAAAGGAAGTCCAGATAAGATTACAAAATAAAATTATGTTACTTAATAACACGTTTAACTTAAAATTAGTCCATTTTCATTTTTTATTTTTCATTTTTTTATGCAAAATTTACCAAGAAGCTGCGTAATCTCTCCTAGCATGGAGATTAATGGGAACAATGCGCCATCTCTCCTAAGTAGCAGATGCGCAAACTCTCCAATTTCGGTAGGAGAGATTGCGCGGCCTTTTGTTTAAACATGGCCGCTACTAAAACGAACCGTTCATGTTCACATTGTTAGTCAAGATTAGTAGCTTATGAGAAATCGTTTAAGTTTAGAATATTTTGTACAATTGACATTGTATAGAAATTCTGATGAATAGCTATGAAAATTCAAGCGCTTACTTTGGGAAAACAAAACAAAATAGCAATACTTTATCTTAGACGCTCAAAGCAATCAACGTGCACTTTCAAGTAGACACTCCACTACTGTTGTTGTACAACCTGCAGTCGCTGCGTACTCACTCTACTCCTTTCCCCCGAACCTCTATGTGCGCAATTTCTCCGACCGCGCCATCTCTCCTGGCTTTACCTTAAATAAGCTTTCTAGAGATTCTGAAGAGGTAAATCAGGCATCTGACATTGGACATATTTGGTAAGATAAATGCATTCAGTAATTCAAATCAGAAAATCTAGACTACCAACTTTGTGTTTCTTATGATATAAAGAGGTTTTTTTTTTTACATCTCGGGAATCACACAAAATTCACGCTTCATGAATTTATTGCTTCCAAAACTGTTGCTTTTTATGCATTTCTGTTGGGTGAAGGTGTTTCATTTTACATTTAAAATTTAGCATATTCAAAATGTGTTTCTTTACGAATTTATGATAGACTTATATTGAATAATCATTATTAATTAAACGTATACATAAAAATTAAATATTTAAGACTAATAAATTCCAAATCGACATTGCTTTTTTTTTTTTTTTTTTTTTTTTTTTTGCACTTTGTGAATTACACAAATGTCACACTTGATGCAATTATTGCTTTCAAAACTGAAACTTTTGATATATTTATATTGCATGAAGTGTTTAATTTTACATTTAAAATTTCGAATATTCAAAATGCGATTCTTTACAATTTTATCACAGACCTGCATTGAATCGTCATTATTAATTAAATTTGTACCTCAAAATAAAATCTTTAAGATTAGTCAATTTTAAATTGTCAATGTTTTACTTTCTGTTATTTTTAATAATGTACTTTTTGAAGATTTTATAATAGTTTCCTTTAAAATATCGTTATTAAAGTAATTTTTTTCGTGAAGTATCAAACATAAGACTAATCACATTTAAACTGTCATTTCTTTATTTTGAATTTTTCTGTAGACTTCGTATGATTTTACTTAATTCTTATGTATAATATTTTTACAAACACCCTTTTTTTATAAGTAAGTACTATTTTGGATAAGTTTAATACATTTTTTCCCTTTTTTAACCTTATTTGTTTCGTTCTATAGCATCTTTTCTACTTTTTCTGCAACAAATCACATATCAATAAATTGATATTTGTCCATCCCCAACACCTGCTACAAAAACAATTGCCTGTTTTTTCTTACAAATCTAGTGTTCATAGAACAAGAGATTTAGTCGAATGTATGAATGGATATCATATATTCTAATACGAGCAAATCTTGTGCATGGTTATATATATATGCAAATTTTATCTTAAAAAAGGCTCTAACGATTTTGACGAAATTTTGTACCCTACCGTTTTGGGGCACCAGAAAACCATTGGGCTAGGTCACGTGTTCGAGAAAATTCGTTTAGTAGGTCGTTTTGGGTCATCAAGGGTCAGGGTCAAGCTAATTGTATCTAAAAAACGGTTCAAACGATTTTGACTAAATTTTGTATCGGACCATTTTCGAGCACGAGAAGACTATTGGGCTGGGTCACATGATCGAGAACTTTCGATTAGTGGGTCATTTTTGGGTCATCGCGGGTCAAATTAATTTTATCTAAAAAACGGCTCTAACGATTTTGATTAAATTTTGTGTCCTACGGGTTTCGGACACGACAAAATCATTGGGATAGGTCCCATGTCCGAGAAAATTCGATTAGTGGGTCATTTTCGGGTCACTGTGGGTCAAGCTAATTTTATCTAAAAAAGGCTTAGATTATTTACACTAAATTTTGCATCCTATGGATTTCGGGCACGAGGAGACTGTTGGGCTAAATCATGTGTTCGAGAAAATTCGATTAGTGGGTCATTTTGGTCATGGGTCATTATGGGTCAAGCTATTTTAACTAAAAAACGGCTCAGACCATTTAGACTAAATTTTTTTCCTCCTATGATTTTTGAGCACGAGAAGACTGTTGGGCTAGGTCTCATTTTCGAGAAAATTCAATTAGTGGGTCATTTTGGTCATGGGTCATTATGGGTCAAGCTATTTTAACTTAAAAACGGCTCAGACTATTTAGACTAAATTTTTTTCCTCCTATGGTTTTTGAGCACGAGAAGACTGTTAGGCTAGGTCTCATTTTCGAGAAAATTCAATTAGTGGGTCATTTTGGTCATGGGTCATTATGGGTCAAGCTATTTTATCTTAAAAACGGCACAGACTATTTAGAATAAATTTTGCCTTCTATGGTTTTTGGGCACGAGAAGACTGTTGGGATAGATCACATGTTCGAGAAAATTTGATTAGTGTGTCATTTTGTTCATGCGTCAGGATATTTGAACTCAAGGCTAATTTTGACCGAGCATAGCTCGGTCTTCCTTGCCCGTAAATTTATATTTTGTGAAAGTATGTTAGTTTTAACACTTTATATTAGATTATTTACTATTTGGGTCAAGTACCAAACTTAATGGTATAAACCGGACGATTCGTAATGTTGCATGCTTAAACTAAATAAAAATGCTTTTTTCAATGCAGGACAAAGGATATTTTTACTTGAAATGTTTATTATACTGGACGAAAACGTAACAATAATGCAGGACAAAGGATATCTTTACTTGAAATGTTTATTATACTGGACGAAAACGTAACAATAATACATCATATTAGGTAAAAAAAAAATAGTTATTAAATTTCAAGAGATGATGCTAACTATCACAAAAATAATTTAATGAAAAGCTTCCATTTTTTATATAAATTCAGTTCGGCATTAACCAGTTAACACACGCGCTGGGATAAAATCTACCCCAGCTCACAACTATTACTTAAAAATGTGTGAAAATCGTTCGTGATCATTCTGAGCTTTAAAGTACCTTTCAAGCTGAAAGATATCAAGATGTGGCCAAAAAGAATTTATCTCCGGTTGTGGATTTTCCATTCTTTTGTTATAAAAATGTCACGTGGGAGGAGGAAAATGTTAATGCAAATGTTTATGGAATGCAAATAATAATATAATTGTTCTTTTAAACGTTAAGAACTCTTGCACATACAGTTTCTATATATCAGTTTTATACTTTTTTTGCATTTTCATGGCTTAATTTGGATTCTAAAATCTTTGTATGTAATTATATGCAGAAAAAAAAATCTTAATACTAGATTTTATGTTTTTTTTTCTTTATAAATATAAAAGAACTTCTTATTTTAAGTTAAATTATGTTCTTTATTGATTTACAGTTTATTTCAAAATATAAATTTTTGTTTATAATCAAACAGGGGGGAAATTGGCACAAGAAAAGCCATTGGGGTAAAATTTATCCCGCGCGTGTAGTAACGCAATGGAAAGGGGCGCGTGTGTTGACGGGTTAAAGATCTTTGCATTTTTGTAACAGCCTGAGTTTTTTTCATAAAGTTCTGCGTAATTTCTTTAATGAAATACTTATTATTTTTACCAATTTCCGTTTTAACTTTCAATCCATAACGAAGGCGTTTAAAATATATCAGTGATAAATACAATTGATATAATTAATTTCATGTAAAGTTACATGAAATTAAGTTAATTATTTTTTAATTTATTGATCAAATTAAAAATTTCTAGTTCATTTCGTTCATTGTTACAACATTAATAAGTTTGAAAAAAATTGAGGTTCTATCTAAATTATTTTTGGAGAAATCGTGCGCGCAAGTTTGAAAATCATTGTTGTGAATTAAATGCATTTAAAGTTTTCACTCTCCATTCAAAAACAAAGAATGACGATTGCGTTTTACTTTATATCTTCGTCAATAATTATCGCCTCTGAAAAACATTGGTACCTTTCTACTCAGAATAAAATGCACTATTTACTGACATCAAAACCTTGAAATTGAATTTTTGACCATTTTAAAGGTGATCTGTCCCCTTAATGGGCAAATAATAACGATGGCCAACGTGTAGTGCTATACTGACATACAATTCGGGAAAATAGCTTTTGTCGACTAACAAAATATTCAAACAGAATAACAAAACATCACAGTAATAAGACATCGTAGTCCACGTGAGAGCAATTCATCTTGTTACAGGAATTAGAGATAGTATCATGGGAATATGCAAAGCAAACACGAAGAATGGTATTTGAAGTAGTTAAAGATGTTTCCAACGATACCTAGCCAATATCAAGTTCAACATAGTGATAATAGGCCTTCGGAACAACTTTACACGATCAACAATAAATTGAAAGATGTCGAAAAGACTGATTATGACAAGTGTGGCAGAACAATATGATATCGCCCACAGCGTTCTTTCTTGTGCATGAAAAACCTTTCGAAACACTGATACAGTTTTGAGAAACATCGCAGCTAATTATTCCAGAAACACAACACTATCCAATTACATAGCCCCCTACCTTCCCTCAAAAAATCTGTTTGATGCCTGGAATATTATAACTGATTTCAGTTATATATAACATTCAGTTACTATATTGGGCGCTTTAACTCAGAACCAGAAATCAGTTTTTCTCTATCAGGTCTACTTGATTTGTAAACACAGGATATGGAAAAGCGCCATCTAAATGACCTTCAGTCTCAGCTTAGCATTGCTAAGCGACGGCTGTTTACTTTCGTAATACGATCAGAAGAGTCTGTTGGGAACTTCCCTCGGGTCATTACGGCGAGAGACATGCTGTACTTTATAACTGTTTTATATGTTATAGAAGAAATGACTTCCAGTCGAAGAAGTTGTGTGAATCAGCCTGGTATATTTTGTTACATATGCGGAAAAATGCCTGGGATAAGTGCAGAAAAACTGAAAGTTAATAAGACAGCTTATAAACGATCCTCGCAAATTACGTTTTTATCAATTGAAAAGGAATTGTCGTGGAAAAATTATACATTCTTGATGTTGAACTTCGGGGAACTACAAAGAAAAATTGTTAAATAGTATAGTGAAAATGTCCATTCATTCTTTATGAAAAAAAATAATATTTTTAATTATTAAGAAAAATATTTAAAAAAACTAAATAAAAATAGCCCATGTTCATTTCTGGGTTGTAATCATGTATGATCATAAATACAAAGGCATTAAATCATCCGCTTTGACTCTAATTTCACCCAAACATTCCCACACCCCAGCTAAAAATGAACTGCAGTGAAACTACAAAAAAATGCAGTTGGAAAACTGCGGTGATTTGGCACAAATCCCTGCAGTTTTTTTTAAGTCGACATAATTACAAATTTACTGCAGTAAATTTGTAGTTATGTCAACTTCAAAAAAACTGCAGAGATTTGTGCCAAATCACCGCAGTTTTCCAACTGCATTTTAACTGCACACTTACTGCAGTAAATTTGTAGTTATGTCGACTTCAAAAAAACTGTAGGGATTTGTGCCAAATCACCGCAGACTTCCAACTGCATTTTAACTACACACATACTGCAGTAAATGTGTAGTTATGTCGACTTCAAAAAAACTGCAATGATTTGTGAAAAATCACTGCGGTCTTTCAACTGCATTTTTTTGCAGTTTCACTGCAGCCTTTTAGAAATTTATTACAAAATATGTATATATATAAAATATTAATTTTTCTGTATGAAAAAATCAGCACTAAAATCTAATTAAATATTTTTTTTCATATCTCAATTTATATGCAATTTGTGCATAAAATATATCATGCATACAACGATTAATCATCACTGAAAAATATTTTTTGATCATGGCTGACTTATTCAATTATTATGGTTATCTTTTGAAAAATGAAAGAATTCAAGAAATTGTATGAACGACTTTACTCAAAATAATAATATTGAAAGATGAGTGAAGTATTCATAATAATCATAGTACTTCAATCTTCAAGCAATGATTCTTTTATGGTATTGAATTGTTTTTATTTTTTCAATAGTTTCATTACTGGGCAATTTCTTTGAAATCAAGGACACATGGTTATTGGCTAAAAATTAAAATCTTACTTTTAAAATTTTGTAATAAAAAGTGCAATTTTATAAATAAATTCAATGTGGAGAAGAAAATTGATAATGTGTATTTAGTAATTCCATTGCAACAATAAAAATTGCAATTAAAAATAATTGTATATGAATTTAAAAAAATTAAATTCTAATTCTTTATATAATGGCATATCTTTTCAATCCTCTACAGAAATTTCAAATTGATAAAGCAAATAGATGCACAAGAATTTAAATCAGAGTGGACATAACTCTTTCTTTGTCCATTGTAATTTTGTTATCCAAGCATTTAAACATTTTATAAAATATCCTTGTTTTTTTAATTGCTGTAACTGTTTGATTATTCAATATGTACTTACTGCCTCCCCCCCCCCACCCAAAAGAAAAAATGATTTTCTTTGTAGCTTGTGAGAACATATATTACGAAGCTTGTGAGAATATATATATTGTGCGAAAGGGATTACAAATTTTTAATCTCATAAGCAATTCATAATGAAGTCTATTGTGGCAGATTTAGATGATAATTTTAAATATTAAATGTAGGGGAGACTGGTACACAGTGGACCACTTTTTCAGTTAATTTTTTTTTTTCTCTTTAATGGACAAACCGATCTGCATAAAAAATATTTTTAATATTCCTTAAACCTTTATACATTTATCATAACATAATTTTCAATATATTTTTCAAAAGAAATTTTTTTATATGCATCCGTAAAGTGGACCACAGTGGACCGCTATTAGGTATTATCTGAAATATACAATATAAGTCTATTTTTCATTAATCTAAGTCTTTTTTATTTTCCCTTTACCCACGAAATAACATAGTAATATAAATTTACGAGTAACATTTTGAAACAAAAACAAAATGAATTATATTTTGAAAATAATAACAGATTAATACAGGAACAATTGCAATTTAGTTGAAGTTATTACTTAAGTACAAAACAATCAGCGCACATTACAATTTGCAAATGAAATTCCAAAATACTTATGAGTATGATTGAGCCTGGAACTTTCCTGAAATACTTTTGGGTCTGAGAGCAATATTATGAAATCATTGACATCAACAATAGATTCATCTACAGTTTCGGGAAAAATAAACTGATTTCCATTCAATTTGCATCTCACGAATCTTACTTGAATAGAATAATCACCAATTTAGACTACAGTTATATTTATCAAAGGCAGTAAATACAAAACAAAATATTTCTTACTATATTAAATAAATTGTCATTTTTCTTTGTTTACTTTATTTTACAGTTAAATAACTACTTTTAAACAATATTTCTTTATAGTAAATAAGCAATTATTAAATATTTTGAACATTCTGCATTACAGGAGCAGAGTGGATTGTGGACCACTGTGCCCAGGAGTGGGTGGTCCACTGTGACCCATGTTGAAGTTCAATAAATAATCGTATTAATATTGTTTATAGCTTCCTTTTAAATATATTAACTTTAAAGTTAAATAAAAACAAGTATCTTAGCTTTACAAAAAAGCTGTTTTATCTTATTTATCTACAACCTTTAATTACTAAAAAAATTCAAATATGATGAAAAATTTTACTATTAGAAGCTCAAAACAACCAATCAGGATAAAACAGTTCAATCTGAGCTAAACATATTTTCTGAAGGCTATAAATAATCAGTGCAGTGCTGTTGTCTATTAGGATATAAGAGAAGCTTTTAAAATGTTTAAATAAATAAAATATTAGGGGGTGGTCCACTGTGCCCATAGCTCCAGTGTGTACCGGTCTCCCCTACACGAAATTTAAATGCAAAAATTAATTTTAATTGCAACTAATTTTTCCAAAATGTAAATTTCAAATTTGAATATTTTTGCATCTCTTAAAGAAATTATCTATATTTGCATTGAATATTTATATAATTTCGAATATATAAAATAAATTATATGAAAGGATGATACATACATATATGTAAATTTCTAAATTATATACCATTTACTATGAAATAAAATGTATTACATATATTACAGCTAATAAAAAATAACTGCATAAAATTCATATTAAAAGCAAAACAAATAGATGCTTTTCTGTTTTTCTAAAAAAATGCTAAAATTTACAAAAATTACTCTTACCTGCGTCCTGATTTGTCCTTCCAATTTTATCTTGTATACAATTATGGTGCAAATAAGGTTTAAATTTAAAAAAAAAACCATTTTATTAACATTTGATGTTTATGCTTTATAATTTACATCGTATTTAAATACCAAATGTATTTACAAATTCTTCTCACATTTCACAGCCTTTGCTGCCGAATTTAGCTTGTTTCGAATAGTGGCACGTACAAGTGATACATTTACAACAAATTTGCAGGAAACATGGCCCTGAATATCCATTATCCTGGATCCCATTACCAGAGGAGACCGCGAAAACACTTATATAAATGCAAATATATGCAATTATCCGTTACCGGATTAAGCAGGTACATTAACCGAACATTAACTCCGCATACATTAACTGAAAAAAAAAACCTTGGATGCATGAAACTCACCATGCAGCAATCTCTAGAATGCATAAAATTCATTCAAACAGCAGTTAGTAACATATATATGTATGCTTCGCATACATTAACTGAAAAGCCCCACCAGTGGCTGAGAGGTTCTGCTCTCGAAGCTGGTAGACGGGAGGTGCTGGGTTCGATCCCAATCGCGCCCGTCGGCCTAATCGTTCGGAGTTTTCATGGTTTTCTTCGAGCCGTGGATTTATCCATGCGTAAATACGGGTTAGGTTCCCTTAGAAAGACCCCCACGAAGGGCACTCCCCCCGGGCCTATATCCCTAGTGTGGATAACTGGCCGTCAATAATCAACCCAACCCAACCCATTAACTGAAAAAAAACGTGGATGTATGAAACTCACCATGCAGCAATCTTGAGAATGCATGAAATTCATTCAAACAGCAGTTAGTAACATATATATATATGTACGCTTCACCTACAATAACTCCCCACCTCCCAAAAAAAACACACTCCTGGATGCACGAAACTCACAATGCAGCAATTTCTAGAATGCATGAAATTCATTCAAACAGCGGTTAGTAACTTATATATATATGTACACTTCACGCACATTAACCGAAAAAAAAAACCCACAAATTGAATTTCGGAAGAAAAATTGCAAATTTCACCATTCAAGAGTGCAAAAATCCTGAATTTCATCGATACTGCGTGTAAAATCATGAATTTTCTCAATCGTGTGCGTAAAAATTATGAAGTTTGTCGATCATGCTCAGAAAAAGTAATGAATTTTGTCGATCGGCTACGTAAAAAAACTTCGCCATTCGGGAGTGTAAAAATCCTGAATTTCATCGATCAAATGCATAAAAATCACGAATCTCGTCGATCGGGCATGTAAAAATGATGATTTTTAGCGACCGAGTGCATAAAAATCCTGAATTTTATCGATCGGCGTGTAAAAATCATGTATTTTGTCGATTGGCTACGTAAAAATCAAATTTCGTCATTCGGCAGCGTAAAAATCTTGAATTTTGTCGATCGTGTGCATAAAAATAATGAATTTCTTCGATCGGCCGAAGAGAAATAATGAATTTTGTCGATTGGCTACGTAAAAATCAAATTTCGTCATTCGGCAGTGTAAAAATCTTGAATTTTGTCGATCGTGTGCATAAAAATAATGAATTTCTTTGATCGGCCGGAGAGAAATAATGAATTTTGTCGATTGGCTACGTAAAAATCAAATTTCGTCATTCGGCAGTGTAAAAATCTTGAATTTTGTCGATCGTGTGCATAAAAATAATGAATTTCTTCGATCGGCCGGAGAGAAATAATGAATTTTGTCGATTGGCTACGTAAAAATCAAATTTCGTCATTCGGCAGTGTAAAAATTCTTAATTTCGTCGATCAAACGCATAAAAATCATGAATTTTATGGATCACCACGTAAAAATCATGAATTTCTTCGATTATGCACAGAAAATCGTAAATTTCTTCAAACGGGCGCGTAAAAGCTATGAATTTCTTCGAACGGACGCATAAAAATTATGAATTTCGTCGAATGGACGCTGAAAAATCTTGAAATTTAGGAGAAAATGGTAATTGGGAAATCCTGCATTTGGCTTGTGCTTTCCACATTTTTAATCGCCAATTTTTAAAATTTAATCAACAACTGGCGACTGCTTATTTTCACCTTTAGGGAGGGGGGGGGGGGGAATCGCAAAATTAGTCGCTCAAGGATTGCCATGGAATGTGTTACCTGAAAGCAGAGGTGGTAAACAATGACAATGTTTTAATTGCGTTTTACAACTTTAATCGCTATGTGGTGAATAGCTACTGCTAATTTTTAACTATAGCTAAATTCTAAACCTGTTTACATTTTACATGCGACTCTCGGCATTGAGCAATAAGTGACAGCGTTCGTCCATTATTTTCCGTAATTCGCTAACTTTGTTTATATAATAATTAACACCTTAATTCATTTTTTAAATGTTTATACATAGCCATAAGATAGCTAAAAATATGTACCGACAGACACTTCTTCAAAACTGGTTTCTCTTAAAAAAAAAAATAGATAGATTCAACGTATTTATAAAAGCCTTACTAGAAAAAATATTTCATAGGATATTTGTATTTTCAAAGTTTTGTTCATATTATCTTATTTTAAACTTTTCTTTAATAGTGATGGAGTTAATTTAGAGTTTGTTATTGTGAATTCAAATAACTCATATTTATTACAAAATTAAATTAAATATTTGAGCCTTTTATCGTTACAATGAAATTTATAATATTGTTTGGGTTGATCTTGACTGTACTTAGCCTGTGTGTCAATGCAATTAATGGTTTCTCAAGGTTTTTACATATATTTTCAATTGATTTTAATCAAAGTTTACAAATAATATACCAGGAGGAAAATAACTTTTTAAAAATTATAATTTAATTTAAAGTAATGCTATTTTAAATATTGTCCTCCTGAATGATGATATGTTACATGAAATGTGATTAAAAGCTTTTTCTTCTTTTTCCAAGATAGTTTGCCAAATTGGTATGTTACAGGTGTCAGTTAACATTTTTAAATTAATAACAAAATATTTGTTGCTATATTTTTATACTTGATAGCAGGGGTGTAAAAATCTAGTCGCCAATGGGTAGATTACTACCACTAAATTTTTAATATTCTTCGACTAATAAGAATACTGATAAAATTTAAGTGAAGTATAATAATAAAATTTAGCCGAAGAATACTAATAAAATTTAGTGGTGAGAATTGGCCCATTGACTCCTAGATTTTTACACCCCAGCTTGATAGCTTATTTTAAAATTTTGGATGCTGTTATTTGTTTGTAATAATAAAAACTTGGATTTAAAGAAAATAATTTTTTTTTAGCTTATTTATCCATTGAACACCATAAAACACATTTCAGGATTCATTTTTTGCATTTTTTATTACAAAATAATGTAAAATTAATACAAGAAAAAACATCTAGTGACCAAAATTTATCAAATTATAAAGCATATATGACATTATAATAATACTATATGTGTTCAACATTTCGTGATTTATGTGGCGGAAAGTTATAGTCATATGATGCAAATAATATATATATATAATGACGTATATAGCATTAATATGAGTGTTTGGTGTGTAATATATATATATTCATATATACGATGCATATGTAAGCTTGGCGATGATTTTGATATAATCATAGCTGCAACCTTGTCATAATCGTAATTGTAGGGGCAACAAACTTTAAATTAACTCCATCGCTATTACAGTATTTAAAAAAAAAAGTCTAAAATAAGACAATACGGACGACACATTGACAATACAAATCTCCTCCGAAATAATTTTTTTGGCAAGACAACGTGGTACTTTATAAATACGTTGAATGTATCTAATTTTTTAATCTATCTAGATTTGTAGAGGTGTCTGTCGGTACATATTTTTAGCCATCTTATGGCTATATATAAACATTTAAAAAATTACGGCATTAATTATTATATTAACAAAGCTAGCGAATAAGAAAAACAATATACAAACGGTTGCACTTACCGCTTACCGCCGTCGCCGTCGCCGTCAAAATGTAAACAGAACGATCAGAATCTGAATTGAGTTGAGATGTAGCGTTTCTTCACATAGTCAGTTACGAAAAAAAAAATCAAATGTTCAAAGGAGATTTACATTTTTCACTTGTTTTTTGAAGTAAAATTTTCTTAAAAACTGGAAGTCATCTTGCCTGTAGTTAATAAGTGGAAAGGCAATTTCCCCCTTCCTCGATTTTGAAATTTAAATAACTAAATAATTAAAATAACTAAAATAAATAATAATAATAATAAAAATAAACTTAAAATAAAAGAACTAAGAATTTTTCGTTGTGTGTAGGGTGTATATGTGTGGGTGTGTGTGTGTGTGGGGGGGGGGTGTTCAATTACTACTTTCTTCCTGAATTTTAAAGTTTAAGTAACTAAAATTACGTTTTCTCCGTTTTTGAACAGCATAATAAAATTGGTTCTTTTGAGTAACTTAAAAGAGGAACTAAAAATTTTCCGTTGGAGGGGGGGGGGGCGTCATTAACCCTCCCTGGATTTTGAAATTTTTTTTAATTTTTTATTTTGACCGATTTTGTAAAACAGTAAATTTATTCTTTTTTCGAGTAATTTAAAGTAATTAAACACTAAGAGAAAGTACAAATTTCCCGTTGGGGGGAAGGGCGGACTTTCCCCCCTTAAATTCCCCATGAAAGTTATTTATTTGTTATTTTTTATATTTATGTGTTAAAAATTTATCTCAAAAGGGGTGGTTCAAAGCAGTGTCCGCTTCTTAACTCGCTGTTCCTCGCTTAACTTAAAAGAGGAACTAAGAATTTTCCGTTGGAGGCGGGGGGGGGGGGGGGGTTGCGTCATTAACTCTCCCTGGATTTTAAAATTTTATTTAATTTTTTATTTTGACCGATTTTGTAAAACAGTAAATTTATTCTTTTTCCGAGTAATTTAAAGTAATTAAACACTAAAGAGAAAGTACAAATTTCCCATTGGGCGGAAGGGCGGACTTTCCCCCTTAAATTCCCCATGAAAGTTATTTTTTTTATATATATATTTATGTGTTAAAAATTTATCTCAAAATGGGTGGTCAAAGCAGTGTTCGCCCCCCCCCCCCCGCCTGAGGATTTTGATTTTTGTTCAATTTAGTCCCATTAAACTAAACGTCTTGAAAACAGTGTTAATTATTAATAACAGAGTAAATACGCAATATTGTCAAAAACTGAAAGACTTTAATATTGCTTAGCTTTTAAAACTGCAGATAAATTGCAGAAAATATCTCACAAACTTACTAAAATTAAGTTCTGTAAAATTACCTTAAAGTAACTGCAGTTATACTGCAGATACATCAGAAAATATAATACTGAAATAATGACTGTAAAAATACTTCAAATTTACTACAGTTTTACTACAGATGTAAAGTCTCATTATTTTTTTAATTTATGATTATAACATAAATTCACGTAAACTGCAGTATTTTTGCAGATAAAAGCTCACAGTATTTTTGAAATAAATTACTGCAAAATTACTTCACATTAACTGCAAAATAACTGAAGTATTTTTACAGTCAAGATTGCACTACAGAAAATCTGCAGTTGCCTGTAGAAAAACTTTAAAAACACTTCTGTAGAAAAACTGCAGTTCATTTTTAGCTGGGACACTTTCACATTTATACTCTCTCTCTCTCTCTATATATATATATATTTCTCTTATGTGGCACAAGAATAAGGCTGAGATTATAGCTTGCCGTTTGGCAACATCCGTAATTTCTGAAGCGGCGATTTTCAAGGTTTCATTTTACGGTCACATGATCCATTCAGCAACAAAAAATTCTGAACAGGAGCACTTTTTAAACACAGCACGATCTTTCAGCTGATGAATGAATAGCAATGGTCATTAGTTAATTTTACTGTCGCGTGATGCATTCAACATATTAGGCTTTTAGTCAAGAGTTTCTTTTAGATGCAGCAGAAAACGTGTTGTTTAAGTTTTGTTAACTTGCCAACCGTCTGAAAGATATTGCATTTTCAACAGGAACGAACTTTAGACGTACGAACTTTACTATCAAATTATATAACTTCATGATTGTTGATTATATTGAACTATTTTGCTATCCCGCAGATGTTTTCCAGGAGTTTTTCAAAATGAATTTAAGCCATGTTGTACAATATTATTAGAACCAACTATAACTATTTTTAATTGTGTGTTTTATTGTGTTTTCAAGGTAATTTTTTCAGTTGATTGCTTTACATTTCAAAAAATTTGTAAATCTCATAATATTAAAATGCCATTGGCAGCATCAACTAAATGCATTTTTAATTGTGTTTTCAATAAAGTTTTCAATTCCTTTTTTTACATTTAAAAAAATGCAAGTTCTATACGTTAAAATGATTTATGATAGTATTCATTCTGGCTAGAGTTGCTACAAAAATTGGCGAGCGAGCGAAGCGGGGAGGGACTGCGTAAAGTTCGCAATTGACAGGAGTTATACAGAGGTTATCATATAATTTGTTACAATTGATAAGATTTTCAATATATTTATGTCCACAATATAAAGTCCAATTTTTATTCTGCTTTTAGAATGACTGCACATGACATATCTAGAAAATACATTTCGCATTGCCATATTTTTAAAGGATAGTGAATATGCATGCTAATCATCAAATGTAAAAAAAAAAAAAAAAAAAAAAAAAAAAAAAAAAAGTGTTTTTGAATTTTTTTCTAATGAGATTATATAGAAATGGTGTTAAATACTACTTTACTAGTAAACATTTAAAGAAATATGAAAATCTAAATATTTTCCAAGTGCACTTTTCAAAATGTGAAATATTTTTTCTTCAACGCTAGAACAATAAAATAGCATTTGTTTGCTACGAATGCCAATATTCCTTTTCTCTGGAAACGCTATTCCATATGCAGATTTAAAAAATAAATTTTTCTTTTTCATTTCGGATTTCGTTTTACTTTTTCAATTTTGTATATTTTATTGATTTCGATTTGTTTTTAGAAAAAATTCTACCATATGACAGTAATAAAGAACCCATGGCACGCGTGCTACAGGTTGCACGCGAAAACTTTTAATAATAAGTAAAAGTTTATTTAAGTATCGACTAATACAAATAGCACATACATTTTTGCATGGATAAACATATTAAGATTTTTTTTTCTGTGAGCATATATTCCGTGTTAATTTTCTCTTTATGAAGCGTTTTAGACAAGTAAGGAAAAGCTAGGAGAGTCTGCGCACAATTCAAAAGAATAACAATAAAAATTCTAAATATTAATTTTTTGCTAAACTGTCCATGAATAATTTTGACTTCATTTGTTTTTTATGCATTTCCATTGCTACTTTGTTGTTATGTTGTAATTTAATAAAACAGTTGTAATAAAACCAAGAAAATTATTTTGCGCAATCTGTCCTTACAGGGTTGATGTGATTGCGCACATGGGTAGGAGAGATTGTTGATAATAATAACTACAGTTAAATTGTTAACAATAATAATTACACTTAAATGACATTGTTGTAAGGTTTTTGTGAACAAATATTATTGTATTAGGATTGAATATTTCAACCTAATGATTAAAGAATCAGAAAAAAGGAAATAATTTTAAAACCGATTAAAAAATTTTAATTAAAGGGAAAAAAATTAAGAATCAGAAAAAGGAAGTCCAGATAAGATTACAAAATAACATTAAGTTACTTGATAACACGTTTAACTTAAAATTAGTTCATTTTAATTTTTCATTTTTTTAGGCAAATTTACCAATAAGCTGCGTGATCTCTACTAGCGGGGAAACTAATGGAAATAATGCGCCATCTCTCCTAAGTAGCAGATGCGCAAACTCTCCAATTTCGGTAGGAGAGATTGCGCGGCCTTTTATATAAACATAGCCGCTACTAAAACGAACCGTTGATGTTCACATTGTTAGTCTAGATTAGTAGCTTATGAGAAATCGTTTAAGTTTAAAATATTTTGTACTACTGACATTAGTAGTATAGAAATGTGACATTAGTAGTATAGAAATGTGACATTAGTAGTATAGAAATTCTGATGAATAGCTATAAAATTCAAGCACTTACTTTGGGAAAACAAAACAAAATAGACACTATTATCTTAGACACTATACTATAGACACTTAGACTATATCTTAGACACTCAAAACAATCAACGAGCTCTTTCAAGTAGACACTCTACTACTGCTGTTGTACAACTACCTGGAGTCGCTGCGCGCTCACTCTACTACTTCCCCTTGAACCTCTATGTGCGCAATCTCTCCGACCGCGTCATCTCTCCTGGGTTTACCTTAAGCATTTTGTCATTCTATATGAATTTAAAAAGCCTTATGTCTTCAAATGAATTCCAGAAGGCAATCACAGCAATAAAATATCAAGTTAATCCGACATTGTTGTATATGAGAACCTGTCAGAGTATATAACTAAAATAACAAACTGTGAACCAGGCATTGTATATTTGTATATTACTAAAATAACAAACTGTGAACAGGCATTGTATATTTGTATATTATTAAAATTACAAACTGTGGACCAGGCATTGTATATTTGTATATTACTAAAATAACAAACGGTGATCCAAGTATAAACCATTCTTTATCAAATTTACAATAGCAAAAATTTTTTAATACATTGGTAATGCATGCTTTATGCAATTCGGATTATTATAAGTTTTCTATAAGTGATCCATAATTTAAAAATTACTAAAAAAAATCCTTAAAATTTCTATCTTTATTACTGTCCGTGCTATTTAAATGTATATTTGAGAATCAAAATTTCAATAAAGTAATGTCTGATTGTAATAGATAGAAAAATGATATTTATATTTTTGTTTTTAGTTACTTAATGCATGAAAACGAATGAATCTATTAACCAGTGTATTATTTCGTATAAGCAGCATAAGTTGCAATTTTTTCATGAAAATGTTTGGCACGTTAGAATGTTGATAGGTATTATTTTTGAATTTTTGACACGCTGATGCGAAATAAAATTGTACACTCCTGCCGTATGTAAACAGTTGTACTTTTATTACATACGTTTAGCAAAAAAGTAAATTTGTGGTTATTGATTAATTATCTTTTTTAATTATTTTTTTTAATTAAAAGAAAAGTTTTATTTCTAAGAATATAAAGATCATTCTTCTCAGTTCAATTCTATTCCATATGTGGATATTTTTTTCCTGCGTTTTTAATTCCGATTTCTTTAAATTAAATCTGGAAGTTGTGTTTATTTTTGAATTATTTTTTATATTCTTTCCTATGTGGGTAACTATAATTATTTTACAAATGTATCTTTAAAAACAGCATATGTGGCAAATTTTTATGTAACGTTTGGTACGTTACAATGTTGATAGGTATTTTTTGCAAATTTTTGGGCGCGTATGGAAATAGCTATATTTCTATAAAAATATTTAGAGAAAAAGTAACTTTCTTGTTGTTGATAAGAATAAAAACAATAAAATAATATTTCGTTCCTAAGAATACCAGATTAAATTTTCACTTTTTATTTCTATTCTATATGCTGATTTTTTTTTTCACTTCTTTTTTCAATTCCGATTTCTTTAAGTTTAATCTCGAATTTGGGTTTATTTAAGAACAGGGTTTGCTCTTTAAAACATCAGTCCTTATGCGAATTACTATAATTATTTTACAAATCTAAATCTAAAAATTAAGGTATTGGTTTCTGATAATAAAGTCTTCAGTAATAAACTTCCATTTGAAACGAAATAGCTACCATAATTCAACACTGTTAAAAATTTTCTTCAATGTATGAAGCATGTCCTTGAAACATGAAAACAACAAAATGTTAATATTGCATTTCTTAGAATATGAATATGCTTTTTCTCCAGAAATCCCTATCCCCCATACCGATAACTTTTTTTTTAAACTTTTTTTCCCCCAATTTCTTTTGCTTTATTTACTATTTTTAATTTAAATGTTTTTATTATTTTTTAAAACATTCCATATGCGACTAAGCTATACTTCTATTATAAGTTTTTATCTGAAAAGCAAATGCCTGATTATTGACAATTAGATCTGTAAGAACAAAAATAATAATAGCTGAAGTAAATACAAACATTTAAAACTGTTACAAGGATAAAAAAAAAAAAAAAACTGCAGTATGAACCCAATTCTTCAAACATGAAAACAATAAGATTTCAATCTTAAGCACGTAAACACTTCATCATTTTAGCCTCATTTTCCTTACTTAAAACAAAAATCACAAAATGAATGATTTCCTTAAATACGAAAAGAGTAAATAGCATTTCTTGTCTGAGTAAAACAACTTCCTTCTCCTGTGGAAATAATTTATCATATGCGATAAAAATGTTTTTTTTTAATTCCAATTTTTTATCAATACTCTCTTTTATGGTTTATTTTAAAAGTATTTCTTTTTTATGAAAATTTTATTCCTTGAGTTATCTGCGCTTTATTTACACATGCTTAGCCTAAGTGTAACTACCATTTTATTGTTAATTAAATCTCCCAGAGCAATATACTAAAGACGTTTGTTTGTCATTAAGTCAGAGTTCCTACTGCTTAGGGAATTTCCCTGACTTTACGTCAGAAAACGACTAGTATTTACTTATAGAAAAAATTGCCTAATGCAATCGCGCGATTACATAACTAGAGTTTTTCTATAAGAAAATACTGGTAGTTTTCCAGAAACTGTAGGAACCCTGTAAGTGCATTTTCTAATCAATTTTTAGATTTATTCCTCGAAAATTGTTCACACTATGCTTTAACCACTAAATATAGGACGATCCAAAATAATCCTAGAAACTAACAGTTACATAAATAAGGAATAATACACAGCTCGATAGTTTTCACTGAACGGTCAAAAATTCAAAGGATTTGTTTAATACAAAATTGTATGTCAGAACAATTACGTATGCCACTAACATGTGGAGCGTGAAATATGCCCGCGGTTTCTATAGTGGCGTAGCACAGTGGGCTAGTAATATCAAAAGATCAGGAGGAATACTTTTTATATTCAATCGTACCAAAAATTGCAAAAAAAACAAAAAACAAAAACAAATGCGATTCTCTTGAAGACATCCTAGTCTAAGTGCATGGCAGAGATAATTTTTCAAAACGTGGTACGAATAAAATAAACTAATAATCAACTGCTACGTATATGTCCTGATTCGTAGTCTAAAGATTGGTGTGTTTATTATTATGGACGACTATAATTGGTGACTATTGTTATATTCTATCATAATACAACTAAAGCAAATTATTTGTGGTAAATTTATTCTGAAAATATTCTAGTATAAGTGTATGACAGAGATTAATGCTACGAATAGAAAAAACACATATTCCACTGGAAGTACATATTCCGACACGCGTAGTCAAAAGGTTAAAAACAAAACAATAAATTGGTGTTTCTTTTCTGAGAACTTTTCAATCCTTTTCTTGAAGAAATACACATCCGTATGGAGATAAAAATTTTATTATTTTTTTTCATTATGATTTCTTCCCAGCTCATACTCTCTATGTTTTTGACAGAGGTTTGTTTTCAGGAAATCTTATTTCTTATCTCTCTTATTCTGTATGTTCAGCTAAAAAATATGTTTTTGTTTATTAGAATTTGCGTCAGCCAGAAACAAAAGCACAGTTAACATAAAAATGCTAAAACTAACTAGATTTGTCACACGTATATTTTTAAAATCTCAGAATATTTTTTTTTCTTTAAACACGAAAACATTAAAATAACTTTTCCTAAGAACATTCATATCCGCTTTCTCCGGAAATCCTATTCTAAATGCTCAAAAAAGAAATCTACTTCTTTTTTCAATTCAGATTTTTTTATACATCTACTTTTTTAGATAGTTGTTTAGGAGTTATTTTTATTTTAGAAGTTGCTGAAAATCTTATTCCTTATTTGAATATCTTCTATTGCAAATGTTTAGCTAAAATGTAAATTCTCCGATGCTAATATTTAAAAGCGCCAGGAATGAAAGACAGAAGAAGTGAAATTCTTTAGCAAAAAGCCTGGAATATGAAATTTTTTTTTAAACGCTAAAAAATAAATGAAAAAGCTAAAACTAACTAGATATGTCATAAGTATATTTATAAAATCTCTGAATATCATTTTTTTTCTTTAAATACTAAAATGTTAATTTTTTTTCATAAGAACATCCACATTTGCTTTCTCCGGAAATACCATTCTAAATGTTCAAAAAAGAAATCTACTTCTATTTTCCAACTCATACTTTTCATACATCTACCTTTTTAAGGGCTTTTTTAGGACTTTATCTATTTTATAAGTTGCTGAAAGTAGCATTTCTTATTTGAATATCTTCACTTGCAAATGTGTAGTTAAAATGTAAATTTTCGTGTACTGATATTTAAAGGAATGAAAGCACAGAAGATGTGAAATTCTCGTTTTAAAAAAAGTCTAGACTATAAACTTCTTTTTAAACTGAAAAAAACAAATACTAATTCCCCCTTACAAAATCAAAATCCTTTTCCTCTGGTAAATCCATTCAGTAAACGGTTCCGTTTGATTAATTTTTCTCCATGTTTTATTGAAAAGGGATGGATTGAACTTTGTGCCGTTATATTAAAAATAAATAAATGAACAACGTGAAAATAGCACAAATTAAATGCATGTGAAAATGGCGTACAGCTTTTTTGGAGCTTCTAAAGCTCCATCATCAGTGCCAAGGTTAAAAACACATGTAAGTGTTTAGACCAAGCCAATATGCAAGCGTCTCCGGTCGTGGCCAGCGTGGAATGACGATGAGTGTTGAAAAACAAACAGCGAAATCGAGAGGTCAAGAGACCAATGATAAGTGCTTAGCCAGTCTGGATAAATTTAAGACGGTAGGAGAAAAAAAAGGGAAAGTTAAGAGAGTGAATTAACTTGCATACCGACATGCTCTAAACACTTACATCCTAAACCTCGGCACTGATGATGGATCTTTAGAAGCTTCGAAACAGCTGTACGCCATTTTCACATATATGTTTTATTTTCGTCTTAGAACTGGTTCAAACACATTATTCCTTATATAAATAGTTGTTCTTATTTTGCGAATATTTATCTAAATGTCAAATCATTGATAAGTAATACGTTCTTATATTTAAAAACATCAGAAACGTATTTATTAAACGTATTTATAAATACGTATTTATAAAAGAATTTTTTTTTATGCTGCCAAAGATTTCCGGAAACGTTTCCGAGTGGTTTATCAAACAATATCGTTTTCATGGTGCTGACCAATAAAACATTTTCAGATGCGTATAGAATTTATACATGCAAAAGTAACAAAATAATATTAATTTTAATGTAAATTTTTAATTATTTTATTTTATCATGTTTGTCTGTAAAACATGAAAATATTTACTTGAGAACTGATAGCATCAGAAACAGCTATATTCGAGGTTGAGAAAACTCTTTAATACACTATAAAAACTGCTCAGAGGCAGCAAAAAAAAAAAAAAAATATATGGGTTTTATAATTGATTCTTTAAATACCGAAAATATATTGGTTTTTGAGTTTTCTGAATCCTGGGTAACTAGGAAGAGGTTTTTTTCATATTGGTTTTTGTTCATATTATATTTTCATAGATTAAGAAATATTTTTATTTTTATTAGTGTAAACACGAAACTGCAAAAAGTAAAATATCTACCAGAATCCAATATTTTATACATATTTTAAAAATTCCTTAGAATATGAAAAAAAAAATTCTAATCACGAAAACAACGAAAGAACATTTCTTATTTAACATAACAAATAATACAAACATCAACATATTTTTCACTTCGGAAATCCTATTCTATATATGGATAAAAAAATCGTATACTTCTCTTTCAATTCCGAATTCTTTTTTTTTTTTTTTTTTTTTTTTTAACTGGTTTGTTTTTAGAAAATCTAATTCATTAAGTGAATAGCTGTGCTTCTTTTTCAGTTGTTTAGCTAAAAAGTACGTCGCCGATTATGGGTAATTAACTGTATCTGAAAATAAAGCCCAGATGAAGTGAAAAGCTGAAGTGAAGTACTAAATTTTAAATTATCAAGCATATTTTATAGAATTTTTTCTTTTTCTTTTATTTACAAAAAACTGAAATATTATTTATTTTCTAAAAACATCAACGCCCTCTTTCTTTGAAAAACATTACCCATGTGCGGATATATATATATATTTTTTATATATTTCTCTTAATTTCGTTTCTGAATTTCCTCATTATTTATTTATTTATTTATTTATTTATTGCTTCAAAAACTGGTTTGTAAGTAAGAAACTTTATTTATTTGTTTTAAAGCTATTATTATACTTCGAACGTTTTGATTTAAAATATATTTCACTTATTTGATAGTTAAGTCTACCAGTATAGAAATGTCAGATAAAATAAAATACTTACAAAAAGTAAATTATTGTAAGCATTTTTTGAGAAAAAAAAAAAAAAAAAACATTGGATAGTGATTTTTTTTTAAACACAAAACTAATAAAATAATATTTCTTTCCTACAAACGTCAAAATTAAGTAAAAAGGCAAAACTACTCCATACGCAAATGAAAATTTTTATATTTATTTTTCAATTCCAAATCTTTCAGCTTTACTCTTCTTTTTTCAAATATTTTAGCAATATTTTGTTTTTACAAAATAGTATTACTTATGTAGATAGCTCTGTTTCCGTTGTTAATATCTAGCTAACACCTACATTACTCGTTTTTGATTTTTTTAAAAAATCTGATAATAAGAAAATAATTGGTAAAAGGAAATAACTACTAAAACCTAATTTTTTTTAAAGTACATATATAAAAAAATGAGATTGTCTTTTTTTTCTTTAAACGCAACATGATTAATAAAGGGGACCTCATTTAAAGTTTTTTTTTTTCCTCAGACATTTACTGATTTACTGAAATTAACTGATGGCCACTTGAGACAATTAATACCAATAATGTCAAATTGCTAATAATTTAAATATTACCAATAATGTCAGATTTTTTTATTAAAAATTAATAAGATAAATTTTAACTAGACATTAACAAAGGAAGCATAGTTATTCTTATAAAAAATGCGAGTTTGTAAAAAAAAAAAAAAAAAAAAAAAAAAAAAAAAAAAAATTGTTAAAATAATCGTAAAAGGGAGAGAAAAACTGAAAAAATAATTTATAAATATTATATAATTATATAAGTTTTTCTATTTTATTCTTCAAAAAAGCATTTATGCATACACCTTCGTTGCTTATACTTATTCATTAATTTTCTCAAAGCATAAATCTGAATAATTTTTAATGAAAAAAACATAAGGGTTAAAATGTGTCCCATTGTGCCCCATACCTTGGGTACAATGATACATCACATGGGGCATAGTGAACCATATATAGGGAGCCAAGTCTCCGACTTTTTGGATACCAGTAGTTTAGTACAGAAAATGTTGTTTTATTTAATCAGAACATTTTGCGATTTAAAAGAACAATATTTTCTGTAAAAAATTACTGGTGAGCGAAAATCCGGAGACTTGGGAATTCTGCATAACCATATCTATCAAAATTTTACCTAAACATTTAATTTTAAATGAAAATTATTTATCATGTGTATAAAAAGAAAAAATATAAGAAACTTTTATTTGTAAGTTCCAGATGACTTTCGTTACAACAATTTTTAAGAAGTACACTGTTAGATTTCGATATTTGTTGTTTGAGTGTTATAATTGTTGTGCTTGAAAAAAAAATGAAGAAAACAAATAGCCGTCTAAAATATTTTTCTCAGTTTAATATGAACTAGTAGCTGTAACCTTCATTATATTAAGATTGCGCAGAACACAACACTATTTTTTTTTATATTTTACAACAAAATATGCTAGAATAATTCCTTCACTACAGTTTTAATTTTAAATGAAATAAGGACGCATTGTTGTCTTTTTATGTTCTTCTATTGCACAGCTCACTGTTAATCAGTATAAAAAAGTGTGTACCTTTTTGAAGTGGTGTACCATGTAGACATGGAATTAGAAAAATTTTCAAAATATTTTATTAGATAATAAATAATTATTAGATATATGAGATTATTAATAGATAATTTAACTGCCAATTTTGCACAGATTTCCCAATAAAAGTACCCTTTCTTCATACTGCAATTATATATATATATATATATATATATACTTTTAATCATTATTAACAAAAAATCTAAAATTCTAAAGTTGCACAATATTACATTTGTAGAAAAAAACAACAACTTCTTATCAAATGAATAAATTCTGCATTCACTGTATAATTTTAGACTAAAAGTAGTCATTACTATACTGTTATTTATGAGTACTAATATGAAGATAAAGCAATGTAAAATAAACACAACTTGAAGGGGTGGTCCGCTGGTCCCCGTCTTCTACTAACAATTTTGCTAGACGCACAAAGTATATTTGTCTTATATTTGTCCGGAAATCCTATTCCTTATGCGGATACAATTTCTTATATTTCTTTAGAAACTGATTTTTTTTCAAAATCCCTAAAAAGTCTTTTTGTTTCATATATCCATTTGTTTGTTTTTAGCAAATGCTATTCTTCCTGTAGATAGTTGTGCTATTTTGAAAATTTTTATTTAAATAATAGCCTGGATAGGGACAGTTAAATCTACAGAAAAAAAGCACACCTGAAGTTAAATATTTTTAATTTTGTACATTTACATAAATAATAATATTCAAAACTCATTCGAAATGTTTCTAAATGTTCTTATAACACATAAATGTGTTTAAATGTGTTTAAAATATTCTTATAACACATAAATGTGTTTAAAATGTTTTTATAATACATTCTGCACCATCTTCCCCTAATATGTATCATTCCTAGAAACATCAACGTACATTTTTCCGAAAATCCTATTCCATATGCGGATAAAAATTCTTATATTTCTTTTCAAATTGAATTTTTTTCAAAATCTATGAGTCTTTTCGTCCTATATTTGCACTTATTTGTTTTTAGCAAATATTATTCTTTCTGTAAATAGCTGTGCTACTTTTGTAAATGTTTAGCTAAATATACTATTCTGTTTAGGAACAATTAAAGTTTAAGAATAAAAATTATGCGTGAAATTAAGTATTTTTTTTTTTTTTTTGAACATTTACATAAAACAGTAATACTCAAAACTAATGACAAATATTTTTATAACGCACTCTGCCCCACCTTCCCCTTACATATCTTTCCTAGAAACATCAACGTACATTTGTTCGGTAATACTTTTCCATATGCGGGTAAAAGTTGTTATATTTCTTTACAAATTGATATTTTTCAAAGTTTTGGAATATTTTGTTCTACATTTGTACTTGTTTGTTTTTTTGCAAATCCTATTCCTTCTGTAGATAGCTGTGCTACTGTTGTAAATGTTTAGCTAAAAATACTATTCTGTTTTGAGACAATTAAATATTCAGAATAAAGAGCATGCCTGAAATTAAATATTTGTAATTGTGTGCATTTACATAAAACAATAATACTCAAAACATATTAGGAAATTGTTTTTAATATATATGTTATACATTGGTGTTATCTGTATGTGCTACATCTTCGAATTCCAGTCTAAATAATATAGTACCGCTCAGGCAGGCAAAAATCAACTTAAACTGAAAAACATGATTTATGGTGATCGAATGAAATATGGTTACTTTGGCTATCAAAATTAAAACACTATTTGTCATAATAATTCATATATTTGTGTTAGAAAATAGGGTGACTCAGAAAAATTATACAATAATTTACAAGTTTATAAAATATACATTAAAATATGCTTAAAAGGTGACAAAATACAAATATAAATATTTATTTATTTACATCCCGAGACTTTCGAACACTAACGTGATCATCTTCATTGGGGAAATGTTGACTGAGTTGAGATGAATGTCGCTTTCACTGTGCAAATATGTAACGGGGTTTTAACGGGGCCAGTCTATTATTTTGTAGGGGTGTATCAGGAAAAGTCCATTAGCTCCGGCGCTGGGGTTCTTGATAATTTCAAAATATTAAACCAGATTTTAGGTATATTATAAGATAAGCAATCATTACAGACTCTATTTCCTTTACATAAAATCTCCAAAGACTCTCTGATTTTAGCTGTAAACTCGTTATTTGCAGGAACTATAATTTTTGCGTTTTGAAAATCAATATTTATAATCTGTCGCTGATACAATCTTGTTAAAAAAGTTAATGAAATTGACATGAATATTAAATTAGAGAAGGACAAGATTTTGCCTTTTCTAGATATTGAACTAATAAGAAACATAAACAAAGGAACGATAGAAAGAAAAGTATACAGAAAACAATGCAGGTCAAATAATACCATCGCTTATGACAGCAATTCTCCGTTTAAATATAAAATTGCAGCTTACAGATTCTATATAAAGCGTGCTTTCGACATTTGTACAGAACAGTACTTATATAAAGAGTTGAATAAAATTAGATATATTGCAGCAGAAAATGGTTTCCTCCCCAATTACATAAATAAGTTAATTTATGAAGCAGAGAAGAAAATCCCTAAGGATATTGCACACAAGAGGTCTCTTAAATTATGCAAATTCGATTACATACCACAGTTATACGAAAGATTAAGATATACATTAAAGAAATTTGATATCAATTTGGTTGCAAAACCCCCGCAAAAATTGAAAGTTTTAGTTCATAATAAAATTGATCCCATACCCAATAACGAAATCGCAGGAATATACTCTATCCCATTTAGAACAGAAACACAAACTGGTTTATCCTATATAGGGATGACCACCCGGAAATTTAAAGAAAGATTAAAAGAACACATTTCTGACATTAAATTTAACCGTCCATCCACAGCTTTATCAAGATTGTATCAGCGACAGATTATAAATATTGATTTTCAAAACGCAAAAATTATAGTTCCTGCAAATAACGAGTTTACAGCTAAAATCAGAGAGTCTTTGGAGATTTTATGTAAAGGAAATAGAGTCTGTAATGATTGCTTATCTTATAATATACCTAAAATCTGGTTTAATATTTTGAAATATTTTGAGCTAATGGACTTTTCCTGATACACCCCTACAAAATAATAGACTGGCCCCGTTAAAACCCCGTTACATATTTGCACAGTGAAAGCGACATTCATCTCAACTCAGTCAACATTTCCCCAATGAAGATGATCACGTTAGTGTTCGAAAGTCTCGGGATGTAAATAAATAAATATTTATATTTGTATTTTGTCACCTTTTAAGCATATTTTAATGTATATTTTATAAACTTTAAATACAAGGTGAATATTTTCATTCCACTTCAATTTCGTTTTTATTTCGAAACTTTCTGTAATAATTTACAAGGAAATAATTTATATTAGAGTCAGCCCGAATTTTCAGTGGGGAAAAATTAATCGTTATTTTAAAGCATTTATGTTGAAGTAGTCTACAATTACATCTTTAATATCAGTTTTATCTTTTATGTTCAAAAAGACCCTTTATATATATATATATATATATATATATATATATATATATATATATATATATATATATATATATATATATATATATATTGTGTTATTCGACCGAATGCAGGACACGAGATTATGCAACAACAAACAATTTTTGTATCAGAAACAACAAGGATCGTAATCCATTTAATAAAGTCGAAATTAATATGTGCAACTCTAGTCTCAAACTCGTAGGATTCAAATCACAACCCAAATCCGAGACACAAGTCGGTTCATGTTCGAGTAAAATGGGGTTATTCGACCCAATGCAGTTCCCGGAATTATACAACAACAAACAATTTTTGAATTAGAAACAACAAGGATCTTAATCCATTTATTAAAGTCGAAATTAATATGAGCAACTCCAATCTCAAACTCGTAGGATTCAAATCACAACCCAAATCCGAAACACAAGTCGGTTCATGTTCGAGTAAAATGGGGTTATTCGACCCAATGCAGTTCACGGAATTATACAACAACAAACAATTTTTGCATTAGAAACAACAAGGATTTTAATCCATTTAATAAAGTCGAAATTAATATGTGCAACTCCAGTCTCAAACTCGCAGGATTCAAATCACAACCCGAATCAGAAACACAAGTCGGTTCATGTTCGAGTAAAATTGTGTTATTCGACCCAATGCAGTTCACGGAATTATACAACAACAAACAGTTTTTGCATTAGAAACAACAAGGATCTTAATCCATTTATTAAAGTCGAAATTAATATGTGCAACTCCAGTCTCAAACTCGCAGGATTCAAATCACAACCCGAATCAGAAACACAAGTCGATTCATGTTCCAATAAAATCGTGTTATTCGACCCAATGCAGGACATGAGATTATACAACAACAAATAATTTTTGTATTAGAAACAACAAGTATCTTAATCCATTTATTAAAGTCGAAATTAATGTGTACTTAACTCCAGTCACAAATAGAATTTTATTCAATGATGAAGATATTTTATCGAGATTATCAGGAAACTTATCTTCTATAGTGAGAAATGCAACAATATCATGGGATGAAAATGGTTATCATCCGTATCTAAACAGCGTTGAACTAGACGTTTCATGTATAGAAATACTGTTCACATTGCATAACACTGTAAAAAGGCGAATATTTCTAATATACGAAAACATAGTATAACCACAAACGAAAATGTACAATAACCTTTCCTGAGTTACTACCGATTCCGAAAAGCAAACTTTATCTTTAGAAACCGCAGAAACAAATATACTTTCGAGATTTAAAGAAGTATTTATAAAAACAACGTTAGATTTGCTACTGATTTCCTTAAACTTTTACGAGTAGTTTATGTAGTGTAATAATCAATTTTCTCAATAATTCAAAATAACATAAATTTTAATTTAAAAGTTACTGTTGTTAATTTAGTATATTTATCTATAAATTATACTTGTTGTACATGAAATGTATATTTGACAATTGATAGCATACGAGGAACCTATATCCCGGGTTGAAAAAAACTGATTAATATACTATGAAAACTATTCTGAAACATTTTCGAAAATCGGTGGCTGAAAAATAAACATTGTTTTTTTAAATGCTTCAGAACGCTACAGAACTTACCAGAAATTCCAGTGATAAGTAACATAGACTTCAGCGGAATACTGTTTTAGTGACATAATCTGTCAATGAAAATTAAAGAAGAATATTGATTATTCAGCTGGAATGCTTGGTTATTGCTACAGTTGATGTGTTTCATACATTTCCACTTAAATTGCGATTCGGACGAAAAATTTTAATTACTGTTTTCCGTTTAATTTTGCTGTTGTTTCCTGAAAAATGTTTTTTTTTTTTGAGAAATTTTTTCTTCGTTATAAATGTTGTGATAGTGCATTTAAAATTATAAAACTGATGTCACAAAGTATTTGAACTATTTCGTTCGACTCCTTAAATAAGAATGCCAGATTAAGTAGTATTTATAATTAATTATTTCTTATATGTCACGATAATTAATCCAATTTCTTATATATCAATGAAATTCGAAGAAAGTTAATAAATTAAAGGAAAATTTGAATTTCCCACTTATTTGTTATAAGCACTCATATCATTTACCTTTCTATAACCGTTGACTAAACAAATTGGGAACAATCTGATTAAAATAGTTGACAAGCAGCAAACTTCCAAGCCTCCACACAGAGATTTCAATACGATACTAATAGTTAGTACCATAGTCAATAGAACTGCCTGTTGTCTCAGTTCTAAAGGATCTCATTCAAATATGAATCAAAACAATAAAACATAGTTATTAATTTCAATTTAGAAAATACGTGGATTTTTTAAAATCAATAATAAGATGATAACTTTTCTTTTTAAAGAACCGTACATTGTAAAAAGAATATACAACAGATTTTTCGTAAAATGTTACGGATAAGTTTCATTTTTCCAAAACAACAGAACAATTTCCGTAAATGACATTAGTTCCGTAAAAGTGATTTCAAATCCGTAAACATGCAGAAAGTTTTCCGTAAATTTAATGGATCTTTTCCGTATTTCTTTCAAAACAGTACAATGTCCGTATTTCTTCTAAAACAGTGCAATTTCCGTAAATAACGTTTAGAGGTTTGCGTACAGAAATCGGCTTGTTTGAAATGCGAATTAAGATTCTTGTATTTACTAGAGTTCTTCAAGGATCCAGGCCTCACCCGGCTCGAAACACCCATTCTAACTGGAGCCATGTCTGGATGGTAATTTTTTGTGAAAATAATCGTATTATTTAGATTTTTTAATAAAATATTTAGAAATTTATTTTATTTTTATAAGTTAAAGAAAATTATTTTTTTTTAATCTACTTTTTTTTCTTGATACTGCTTCAAAATTAGGATTGTTTTTTACTAATGTTTTAAAATTTTATTTTAACTTTTCTAACGTGAGGCAATATTGGGTTATTTAAAAGTTTCATAACATAATATCTCTGCAAGTTATCGCTATATAAATTGGTATTCAACAAAACTGATATGGCTTATACATTTATGAATCAAACTAAAATTTATTATTTTATAAATTATAATTTTACAAAGTTTATAATTTTTTCCTTAAATTTATAGAAATAGTTAATATTTTTTCTTTACTTTTATAAAAAGGAAGTTTATAATTTTATAAACTTTATAATTTGTTTATTTAGCTTATAATTTTATAAATTAAATTAAATTAAACTAAACTAAATTAATAAGTTCAAATTTAAACTAACTTATCGCAAGATAATTAATTTTGAAATTGTTCTTGAAAATCAATTTTTTATTTTAATATTTTTAAAACTATTCAGTTTAACAGAACCGTACACAAAAGTTCTCAGCATACCTCACATATAATAATTAATTTATTATAAAATTGTTTATTTACGATTTTTTTGCAATAAGAGATAACGAAAATTTATTTTAATAGCATGTAATAAATACATCTGCTTAAGATAATTATTGTTTTTATTGGAATCGATAAATAAATCATCACACAAATAATTTAAAAAGTATATGTTCGAAAAAAGAAAATGCTGGTACTGTTGCAAAAAGAAGCAATCAATACTCTTAATACAATGTTTGCGCATATAATACAAAACAAGTTAAAATTTATCTGTTATAATGCATCAAATAATAAAACAAAATATTGAAATTTATAAAAAGAAAATATTAAAAACATGGGAACATCTTCATGATTGGAACTCTGAAAAAATCCAATGAACCTTCAACTTTTTCCATCATAAAAAGCGACTAAAATAAGTAACAACATTTGAGAAAGCGGTGTACCAAGCCATAGCGTAGTGGTGGAGACGGCCATTTTAGTAAAAGGAAGGTTCCTGGTTCGATTCTCATCGTGGCAAGCGTTGGTAATTTACTGAAAACTCACTCAGAAAAAAAAAGCCGAAATGTATCTATCATTTATAAGGTTGCACTTGAGAAGGAACTTTTTCTTTATCCTATAAATTTTATTTTAAGGACATATCTAAAAAATACGGAAGATATCTGTTATAAAACGGAAATTTAAAAACAGATATCTCATTAACCACGGAAAATTTCCTGGAATTTACGGATATTTTTCCGTTAAAATACGGAAATAGTACTGGCGCCCCGATTGCCAGTACAATTTTAGTACAATTCATCTCAGTACAGGCATGCCAATTGTCTCCTCCAATTCTTGGGCAGATTTCCGAAGTCTTTTCAAGTAGTCTTTTCTTGGTAGCTTCTTTTAAACGCTTTAGTAAACACCTAGCTAGTACTAGATGCAAAATAGTAGTACCACTGAATGAAACATGGCTTTATTTGAATGACTGTAACACAAACACAATTTTTTATATCAACAATTAGAAGAATAATACCCAACGAAATGAGTTTGTATGTGTAAAAAAATATTTCTGAGAAATTCATGATTACTGTTGTAATGTTATATGAATGTTTATTAAAGCTCAAAAAAGAAACAACTTAAACTAAGCTATATTCGCTCTATAATTAGCAAAATATTTAAATACCCATTTTTGAAGAAGTTTCGGTTTTATATGGAAAAGTTTTCATTAAATACAAGCTTCATATGTACAAAGTTTCCAGTTATTCTTCCAAATCAACTACCACAAATTTAGAGAGAGCAAAGAATAACAAACAGGAATTCGTTGTAATCCATTTGAAGCAATTGCTGTAAAAATCACTTGACGCTTCTTCCACGAACTTTTTTGCATTTTGCTTATTAAAGTGAGCGTTTGAAAGAAGCCATTCATGAACATTAAAAAGACTCATGAATGTCTCCCTACAGATGTCGGAGAAAATTAAAATGACTCTACAAAAAATATTGTTCAATCATAGAAATTGCGTGCCATTTTGTCCAACAGTCAAGCATACATTAAAGTCAAATTGACTTAAAGAATTTACTATTTATGCATCGAAAGTCACTTTAAAATCGTTTCCATAAAGCACGATCGATGTTCTATAGCGTTATATGTATTTTTAATTATTAAAGAGAAATATTTTATTCAAATATTAGCAGGGCAATGAAATTAACAAAACTTTTACTTTCAGCGGTTTTTAAGACTGTTTAGATTTCATAATATCTTGGTCTATAAAATCCAAGATTTATTTAGTTTTATTCTAACAAGTATATATCTCACTAAAAAAGTTGAAAGGAAAACCGAAATAACATGCATTTCAACAGATATCCAAATCTTCAGGGAACAACATAGAACTGCTCTCTTGTATTTAATTCTCATTGTACTAGTCTTATAAATTCCACTATGTGATGTAGAATTCTTTCCTGAAATAAATAAAGTACATATAAGAACAGTAAAATATTCCTTGTATAAAGCATTTTACCATATAGAAAACAAAAATAATTTTAAATTGTTTATAAAATCCAAAAAAATGCTGTAGTTTTGTTCGTTTTATTTGAAAATCTTTTTAGAGGAAAAAGAGCAGACTTTCTTTATATTTATGTATGTAGTATTTTTCTCTTCTAACAAATATTATATTTATCTCATAGTATTTATTATATTTTCGAAGCGTGATGAAATATTTTTAACTCGCCCAATTCGGGGTTCGTATTCTTTTGCAACAATTTTTTAATAGAATTTTTCGCCTTCTTTTGTATTACAAATGCTGCAATTAAATGAGGCGTCGACAATATCTCCTATTTTAAGTATTAAACAGAAAAATTCTATTAAAAATTGCGGTAAAACCTTACGAAAACATGTACTTTTACTAGATTTTTTTTTTTTTTTTTTTTTTTTTTTTTTTTTTTAAAGATTTACCTTCTTAATTTTGCTGGAAAATTGCATTTTTCAAAATATATATTTTTTTTAATTCTGGTGTGAATTCAATATTACAGAGAGCAGAATTACGCGTGTCACAGAGAGTAAAATGCTTAAACGCGGTTTAAAAATGATTAAACAGTCTGAATAAGACGTTGTAGGATGCACAATTAGAAACAATTTTGTACACGGATTACAATCTATTTATTTTGTTAAAAATACAAGATATTTAACACCAGACAAAACACAGATTTTTGCTCAGAAATATAATAATAATTAAGACTTTTTAATAATTTTTTCCCCACATTCCCCCCCCCCCAATAAAAATATTCCGAAAAGTGATGGAAGTGGCCTTTCGTATCCAAACAGCGCTGAGTAACATTCTCTATTACGAAATGTAGTTGCATATGGTGTCAAATGCTGAAATACAGTGCACTTCGAACACTTCTCCTAATTCCATCGCATTTCCCACAAAGTCAGGCAAATATGTTGAATTTGATTTGATTGCCTAAGAGGGACTGCTCAGACAAGGAAATCAAGTCTGTAGAGCATAGTATCCTTCCCGGTCCCTTTATTCAGGTCTCAAAGTAAAGTAGTTTTTTATTATATCCTACCGTATTTACTCGTGTGCATCGTACATTTTCCTCCACAATTTTAAAGTTAAAAAGCGGGGTGCGCATTATACACCAAATATTTACAAAAACTACATTAAACTAATCATACTTTTATTACATCACTGAATTACCACTTCTGGGACTGAGCTTTATTCTGTTTTACTTCTTCCTTTCTCCATAATTGGGATGGAGACTGGCAAACATCGAATTTTAGAGCTGTAGCTATATCGTTGTGTGCTTTCTGAAAAATGCGTCGACGAAAGTATTATTACATTAAATAACTAAATTAAATTACTTTTAAAGTATTAAAAATAGATTGAATTTTTAAAGAACTTAAACGTAGTAATATGTTGTAAAATTCGTTTGTCTTAATCAAAGGAATTGAATTGATCGAACTTTTAAGAGGGGTATTAATTACAGATTCCCTCTTCCAGTATTGTTTTTTTTAACTTTCTAACAAATGCCTAAAATAAGAAAAAAAATGTAATACTAAAACAAATTACATGTTTATATAAAACTAAATAGACTAAACAAACATTACACTGTAATACCTTTTTTGGTTGTAGTAAATCCAGAGATCATTAAAAAACTGCGAAAGAAAACTTTTGAAATACATAATAAATAATTTAATAATTCCCAAAACATATATCATATAACACAGAATAATTAAAATAATATATATATATATATATATATATATATATATATATATATATGGTGTTTTTATAATAAATTTTTATAACACTTAGTACTATTTACTTATTTTAAATAGTATTTCCAAAGTATTTAGTCCTTTAAAAAAAATTTTTTTGTAGCACAACTGTGGCAGGTGGTCTATGGCCATAAATTTTACTTAGTAACAAATCTTTTTAGATGGCAGGTAAGCAACATGTGAAAAAATAACATTTTAGATTTATTTGCAAAACCTTCTCAGCAGCACTTATAATATCACTAGCTATACGAATATCTAATGACTGTACACACAGTAAAAAATAATTAACTAAATTAAATATCCAGAACATATGAAATGAATATATTGTTGTATAACACTTAAAGCATCTCTTATAAAAAAATTCGATGCAGCTATTACATTTCTTTTTTTCTTATAACGTATTTTCACAAATAGAAAAGAATGCGAAAACTCTCAAAAGGAATATATTTTGAGTATGATTAATGGGCTTAAAAAGTTAAAAATATAACAAGCCAATTCGTCTATTTTTATAACGTGAAGTATTGCGATGGTTGTTTGAAATGCCAAATTTTGTAAATATTTCTTCCTTTTAAAAATCAAAGTAAAAAATGGGAGTTGTTTTCTATCAAACATAAGAGTTATTCTGGAAAGAATGTTAACTTTGGAAAACTTATTGGGGAATATTTATCTTTCAAAACGGAAGAAAACATTTATCATCAAACAAAAGAAAGTATTATTTAGCAATACAATTTTTCTTTAACGTTTCTTTAAATTTAAAAGGATTTTAAAACGTTTTAAAAAGTTTAACAGAAAATGTCTAAGAAAAATAAGAAAGTTAATGTAGAATATTGTGTATTAGCAAAAGTAATCTTCTTTGAATTTTTTATGTATTAATTGGAATATGTAAGACGTTAAATGAAAAAAAAAATTCTATCAACAATTTAGAATATTTTTAACACGAAATCAAACAATTAGAGTGCAACACTAGATGTATTTTTAAGTTTAACAGTTTTTATCATTTTATCTGCAATGTAAATAATTAATTCATACAATATGTTTCTTACAGATTGATCTAATAAAAGAATTCAATAGTATTCAATAGTCTCATTTAGTAACTAAATGAGAAATTTATTTAAAGTAGTTATGACATTTATAAACAAGTTCATGAAAGATGCATGCAATTATTACAAAAAAAGTTCAATTTTCAATCAATAGAGGGATTCTTTACTGAAGAATTACACATTATAACATAATCTTTTAAATGTAATTAATGAAAATGAATTATGCACATAGAGTTTAAATTTAACTTTTTAAAATTAATTAAAAACTAGAAAAGGTGCATTCGAATTATTTTTATTTATGATTACTGCAGAGCTATATCATCATTCTTAACAATGACTGCACTTTTTTACCACAAATTTGTAATGTTCATTAATTACAACATGCTTGACTAAGTTTCGCTTTTAAGTGCTTACTATTTAATGAATGCAATTAAGAAAGTCATTTTACAGTGCAATTAATATTTTACTTATCATTTTTTGCACGCGACAAAAATTCAACTCCAATTTAAAGTGAATTGCTTTATATTTTTGATTGTATAAATGAGTTACGAGCCTGTTTTACCAAAAGAAAGTTGTTTTCTTTAGTGTCCTCTTTCATTTCTTAAAATTTGTCTCATCCTTCCTGCAGCACTTTGTATATGTCTAATAATAGTGCGAAATGCAGTTGACCATCTTGATCTTCCTCCCGCTGCTTCCAAATAATATTTTCCTGGGAAATTTTCGGATGTTTTAACAGTTTTCCTTCATTGCATGTATCACACTAATTCTGCCAGCAGTTAGCGTTGAAAATTGCGTTACATTATAGGATATTCCATAAGTCGTTGTCATACGCAAGATTTAATCCTTTTGGCTGAATTCTGAAATTTGCATGTATATTACATTTGTTCATACGATGCGCATACTGTACCTTTAGCCACACTTGACTTTTAAAAAAGGGAGTGTGTTAATTAACCGATTATATGAAGGATTCTGGTATTTATGCATAACTTGAATCCATTGGATTTTTTGTGAAGGAATCTGGGCCTTTACATTGAAACAGGACACGTATCCCATTTTTTGTGAAGGATCCCTGTATTTTGAACACCATTTTACCCTAATGTGTGTACATTTTAGTTACTTTTTAAGGTTTATTGTATTTTGAACATAATTGATATCGATAAAATCCATATTTTTTATCCTGAATCCTTATGCGACCCCCCCCCCCCACCACCATTCTTACACAGTCAAAAATCTATCTCCTCCAAAAAGGGGCGAACTTCCCTTATCATACTGTAACACGCTTCTTATCACTGAAATCCACCCTTAAAAGTGGCGAACATCCCTTATTGTACTGTAATATGCTTCTTATCACTGAAATCCACCCTCAACAGTGACGCATGCCTCTTATCTTATCTCCTCCACCACCAAAATCCACTGTCAAAAGTGGAAGTGTTGTACGCCTCCACTACCACCGCTGCCGACGCCGACACCGGCGTGTTTTACTATCGGTGTTTCTACCCTGCTGGCATACTTTCAAGGCCAAAGCATGCTCTGAGTGGACGGAATTTTTAAAATCCTAAAATGAAATCAGGGTTTACAGCCTTAAATATAGGAAATGACTCACGGAGATACATAGTCAAGTTGTATTTTGTACATATTTTTTGCCATTTTCCCATGCGGTCAATTTATCTTGAATTATAGGACAGGTATAAACAATGTCTGGCCGAAAAAAATTCTTTAGCAATTTTTAAATTATCTTCAGACATTAAGCAGAATTTCCGGGTTCTGGTCGGGTAGAACTAGACCTGTCCAAGACTCTACCAGTGTAGTAGTGTTATACACGTATCGAATTATCAAGGTTCCACTGTCTATTTAATTAAAAATATTGCCATTTCATTTGTAACAAATACAATTTTATAAAAATGTTTAATTTTAAAAATTTATTTTTCACAAAATGGTTGTTATTTGTGTTCGTTTGGAACAAAAATAACTATGTGAAATTAAATCTTTTCAAATTTTATTTAATGATTTATTAACTTTAGTAATGTGCATATTTACTACGAAATGTTTAAAAGTAGTTTGCTGAGAAAAATAAAACTTGTTAAAATTTTAATTACCACCCGTCAAAAACACTAGAAAAATTAATTTTATCTTGTTTAATGCTAAGCATGGAGATCGCGAAACAGTTGAAATAAAAGAAAAAATAATCAACACAACATGCACGACATGGCAATTTATGATAGTAGCAAAAAACACATACAAATGTTTTTCCAAATATAATTACTGAATCCTACGAAGTTTTCGCGTCTATTCTTCTAGGCAACGTTCAATGTACTGACAATTATTCAAAACATAATTATATTTTAAAAATTTTTGTAAATTAATTATTGGGTGGCAATATTTGTAACATTTAAAAATTGTTCATTTATTTTTAAATTAAAGTTTAAATATGCATATTTTTTAATGTCATAATGCTGATTTAATCGAGTCGCAATTGAGCGGTTGAATCGAAAGAATCGACCGATAAAAATTAAAAAATAATAATAAAAAAAAATACCGTTTGATTCACAAATAAATTTGTCAGTTTGCAACTCAAAGAACAGGTTACATAATTCTGGAGGTAATTTTTTTACTTTAATGTAATGGATAAACTTATTGGGTGTTGCATTAAATATATTAATTAACATAGATACAGTATATATGTTTTTTATAAGAAAACTCCATAAAATGCATGTACAGTTTTATATACTATTCTTTTTAATCCAGTATAGATTCTTTTTTCATTAACCCACATGATAATTTTTGTATTCGCATCTTGGTCCAATATGCGATATCGCAGGTTGCTGGATACTTCTCAGATATACGACGTTATCCTACGTTGATAAGGTAATGTGTGAAAATTGCGAATGTGACATTTGTCACTTGCATTTATATTACAGTAATGTACCTGCTAGATATCTTCTATACAAAACAAATGTATACTTCCTCATTACTTTTTAAGAACATCGCATGAACGATCGTTCTATAAGTTATTGTTTTTAAGATTTTGGACATTACATTAAGTTGACGTTATCCATCGTTGATATGGTAAAGTGAAAATTGCGAATGTGACATTTATCACTTTCAGTAACATTACGGTAATGTGCTTTCGAAGCCACTTGTATACAGAACAAAATATCTAAACACGTATACCTCCTCATTATTTTAAAGGACTCCGCACGAATAATCTTTCTAGAAGTTATTGTTTTTAAGGTTTTGGGCATTACATTAATTTGACGTTATTCATCATTGATATGGTAAGGTGAAAATTGCAAATGTTACATTTGTCACTTGCAGTTACATTACAGTAATGTGACTGCAATATATTTCCTATACAGAACAAAATACCTAGAGTAGTCTACCTCCTAAATATTTTTAAAGGACTTCGCATAAAGAATCGTTCTAGAAGTTATTAAATTTAAGGTTTTGTGTATTGCATTAATGTCACTTATCACCCATCGTTTATATCATAAAGGGAAAATTGCGAATGCGGTATTAGTCACTTTTAGTTACATTACAGATATATGCCTGCGAAATGTCTTTTATACAGAATAAAATATAAAAACACATATTACTCCTCATTACTTTTAAAGGATTTTGCATCAAGTATATTTATAGAATTTATTGTTTTTTAGCTTTATATTAATTTGATGTTATTTGACGTAATTTCTAGTACACTCGTACTCGTTATCAGGGTTAACCTTGATGACGAGTACCAGTGCACTTGAAAGTACTAGGTTTTAGATATGTAACTTTATTTTGCATTTTATTTTACGTAGTAAACATTTTTTAGTAATTTTGACTAATTAATTTTTAATTATTCATGTAACATGATGGTACTTGTACATCTTCACGATAAGACAGTTACGATCTTAGAAAATTTTCTGACACAAGTAAAGTTTAAGAAAACACACGACTTCAAATAATTTTTCGTAACTCTTTACACTCATATTTACTTATTGTACACCAGTTGGCATATTTGTGAAGGAATGGATGACAACCAAAAGTAAACTACAACACCATACTTTGGTTCAACCTAGCACCGAATTTTTAAGAATGTACTTTGCATAGGCAAAATATTATTTAAATAACAAAAACAAAAATGTTTCAATGTAAAACGTTTTTGAAGATAAAATATTAAAACATTTAATAATTTTTTTAAATCAAAAATGCTTATCTGAACATGAAAAAAATGTTAAGTTCATTTTGATCCCTACACAGTTATACAATAAGGAAATGTAATTAAAGTAATGTAATTAATTGCTAAAGAGTTATATTTAAAGCCACTGATTACTCATTATTTATATCGTAGAAAAAATACTTAATTACGACAATAAAATTTTAAAAATTAATTGATTGCAATTAATATTATTTATTTATACTAAAACAAAGAGTATTTTTAAAAGTCTAATCGGTAATTTAATTTTGTTTTTTATATGTCTACAATTGGAGTTTAAATTGATACTTTTATTTTTTTCCTCGTAAACTAATAACGGAAAGTTATAATTTATGCCTAAAAAATTATTTTCATATTTTGTTTCAATTTAACCTGTTAAGGACACTTAAATTACCTTAAAAAGTCCGTTAATATTTAATACATTAAGATAAGTTATGCTTTTTTGCATGCGATTTCAATCGTGGTTTAATACACTGTATTTTTAACACCAATATTTTATGTTTAAAAAGCGATAATGGAATGGAAAATAGCATATGCTTTAAGTAGCTTCAACATTTTTCTTACAATTTTAAAAGTGTTCTTTTTTGTGACATATTAATTTTTACCTTAAGTGTATGCATTGTTTTTTAAACTAAAATAAAGAAATTTGAAGTTGTTAACGCTTATTTCTGAATTCAATCTGATCCCGATGTATATTTTTTGTATGATGTTTATCTGTTTTCTGTCATTTATAAGTTTAAAAATGAAATTAACGAAATGTTATTATTTTATGAACTGCTATTTTTTTACGAGTTCATATTTTAAATTTCCACAGTAGCAAAAATATACTCTTTTGTGTAATTTAATATGATTTTTACTTTCTTCTACCTTTACAAGAAGAAAGTATTGGATTAATGAAAATGTTCGACTTCGGGTATTCGACAGATTTATACGTTTTAGGAGGTCCTGAACACCTGTTTGTGTCCTCTCTCTCTCTCTCTCTCTGTGTGTGTGTGTGTGTGTTTGTGTGTGTGTGTGTGTGTGTGTGTGTGTGTGTGTGTGTGTGTGTGTGTGTGTGTGTGTGCGTGTGTGTGTGTGTGTGTGTGTGTCTGTATGTGACAAAACAATTTTGGGCGCTCTTTCTCCAGAACAAATGAACGGAATTTTATAAAATTTTAGATTCTGTTAGACCTTGATATAAATTGGCGCTGATTAGTTTTTGGTGTAAATCGCCTTAGAGGTGGCGCTGCTATGCTATATTTTTAGCGATTTCCGCAATTGCTCTATTTCAAGAACTAATGCACGGATTTCATCGAACTTCAGATTCAGTTAGACGTTGACATAAGATGTTGCTGAATAAGTTTTGGTTTTAATAACCCAAAAGATGGCGCTGCTATACTGCATTTGTCAGGAATTACACGATTTTAGGGATAGTCAAAGCTCAAGAATAATGCATACAATTTCCATCAAACTAGATATTCTCTTAGATCTTGACATAAGTTAGTGCTGATTTGGTTTTCATGTGATAACAGGTGAATAACTCGTATGATAACAGGCTTACAACAACAACAACAATAACAATATAGCAGGTCAAGTGCTGTGCTGCATTTTGGGATTCTAAAATGCATAGTTAAAACAATTAAGGTTTTTGAAATATTAACATGTATGCGATAGAAGAAACTTTTGGTATTGGCATATCCTACTAGTTAAATTTGTATTTGCAGATAAAACGATAGAATTTAATGGATAATGTAAATGGTTTAGTTTAGCTTTGCTGAAAGCGCTACGGTCATCATCAATTGAACATGAGGTCTAAACAAACCGGGATCACTTTTTAAAATGGAATTCTACCCACTATAAAAACCATCCATGTCATATTTGGCATTCGAACGCGGCAGCCTTTGTCAAGTAGTCAGCTCCTTAACCACTAGAAAAGCAAGTGGGCGGTTACCAGAGAAGTTCGACATTGTAATAGCTTCACATGACTACATTTATAGAGTTTAATTACAAATAATCTTTAAATGCAGAATTCAATAAAAAACATTCATTTTCAGATGTATTCTATAAATTTATACCAAAATACAATATATTCGTAAACTATTTTTAACTGAACATTTGTTGTACAGATAACCGAAGTCACAATTCGCTTATTGTGTCGCAATTCGGCAGGTATCACTCCAAATTTAGTATATAAATTAAACAAAAATGAAGGTATACTTTATCTAAATTTTCAAAATACTAACTTTCACTAGCATTGAATATGATGGCATTACTAGAAGTGGTAAAAATGCATTATAATTTAGCCACTGGTGTTGTTTAGACGCGAATGGTGGTTAATTACAACATTTATTGCAACGGGAACCAAATTTAAAAAAAGAAAAGTTAGTCTTTCGAAAATTCCTCTACTGTCTCTCTGAATTTTTTTCCATAATATATACATTTAAAAAAAAATACAAAATTAAATCATAATTAGTTTAGTGGTTCCAATTGTTTCTGAAAAGCATTTAGTTCTTTCATGGTTGTTTTTTAAACAGTTTCCAAAAATTTAAAAATATGTCTTTCTTCTTGCAACTCAATGACATGAGTGACAGGAGAAAGCTTATTTGTGAATTATTTAAGATTTTTGTAACGGGGCATTTTAAGATCACTAAATATTGCATTAAGGGATCAGGTAACCTTTAAAGTGCCAGAAATTCGATTTTTTTATTAGTTTATAATTAAATATGATTATTTAGGAACATTTTAAAATAAACCCCAGTCAAAAATTTCCTTTAGAAGTGGAGTTATGCCTATAACAGTCTGAGATCTTTTTATATGATACAGGGATAGTTTGATCTTTAAAGTCAATTTTCTCAAAACGGCGATTTTGGTCATTGCGCGCACGATTTCTGAAAAATGGTTGGTTAGAATTTCATGAAATTTCGATTGAATGTCTTAACCATACAGATGCACAAAATATCCTATTATTATGGTTCTCAAGTAACAAGTTTAGAGTTCATGACTACTTTTCCATTAAAAAAAAAAAAAAAAAAAAAAAAAAAAAACTCGATATTTCGAATTTCTCTAAAAGAATTTTTTTTTCTCAGGATCTAAACATTTTATTTTTTTCATCGTAGGAAGGTCATTTTGAGAACAAATTACATTTGTACACATTAAAAATTTTGGCTGGTTTTAGCCACTCAAATGGGAAAAATCATGCGCGCAATGCATGCAAGACTGATTCTCTTGTAAAAATTGTATTATATTTTTATATAAATTAAAAAGTTTTATATGAGTGTATACATTTTTGAGAATTTTGATTGATACAATAAACCTTTATTAATATGTGTTTTAAATTTTATAATTCAAAGTCAATTAACTACAGAGGTACTGTAATTCTTATAGAGGTCCTTTTCTGACGTATTGTAATTACAGAAAGGAAAAAAAAAATGCCAAAATAGAAAGTTATTCTCTTCAAATAAAAAAGCTAAAAAATAATTACAAAAAATATTTGAACTGATTTTAAAAGGAAAAACTCTAAATAGTCTCTAAAATGTATGGTTGTGTAGCAAGACACAAGGAAAAAATGGAAGGAAAAAAAATGGCGCATTCAAAAAAGAGAAATTTGGATGTAATGATAAGAAATAATAAACCTTTCAAATTAAGACCAAAAAACTTCAAGCTCTTCAAAATTCACTTTTACAAATGCTAATCAAAGCAAGAACAGTAGCCAGGATTATTTTTCAGGAAGTGGGGGGAAGGAAAAAATCTTATACAGTGCAAGCTCTAATGTTTAAAATAAGTGGATTTAACTTTGTGCCATTGTATAAAAAAATACGTGAACAAGGTAAAATAGCACAAATAATAATATATATAACGGCAAACAACTGTTTCGAAGCCCCTAAAACTTCACCATCAGTGCCAAATTTAAAAGATTTAAAACCGATTCAAAAGCTCAAGCCATGTAAATATGCTTGCATCTCCCGCACGCTCCGAAGATTGAATGGTGGAGAGTTTTTCAAAAATAACAGCGGAGCCAGGAAACATATGTGACGCAAGAGTCCAATAGGAGTGCCCTTCCAGACTGGATGAGTTTAAGTACGAAGGAAGCGAATATAATATATGGAATTTTATTAAGAGGAAAATTTATATAGACTAATGTTAACCTTGGCGGAATAAATTTTAAATTTTATATAAATATGTAATATATATATATATATATATATATATATATATATATTACATATTGAAAAAAATATGAGAATTTGTATGAAATATTTACTAACCAATCATTGACGAACCATAACAATTTTTTTTAACACTTTAGTACTCAAAAATTTAGGGCAACGCATATACAAAGACAGGCCAATATCGTGAAAATTCAGAACGATGGCCATATAGTGCGATGAATTTCAGTTTTTTTTCTAAAAATAGATGGATGATAAGGGATTTTTCATAAATTGTCATTTTGTTTTCATTTTTATAGATTTTTAAGTTCTCTTTGGAAGAACCATCAGAGTGAGTCTATTCAGAGACAAAAATAAATATCAAAATTGAAGACTAAAGTTATCCGCGGACATACGTTAAAAACTCAATTCTTTGTTGGAAGTCAGTTAATGAAAAAAGAAAATTTGTGGAAAATTCCTTATTATCTACCTATTTTTAGAAAACAAATAGAATTCAACTTACTGTTTTGACGATACCTTTCTGACGATACCGATATGCTCCTGGCTTTTCTTATATGAGTCGCCTTGTATATTCGAGTATTAAATTATGCAAAATAATTTTGGTTATTTTTCCATCCTGCGCGATTAAATATTGTTTCATACAAATTCTTATATTTCATTAACTGTTTAATATATATATATATATCGCAATATGTTGCTTCTATTATACTTTGTCATATTTCATGAAGGTGACGTTAAATTTGATTCAAAACCTCGTATGCCATTAAAAAAAGCGGAATTATATTTAGCTTTTTTAAAGATATCTTTATATCTCATTTTTTTTTTGCGCATAATGCTTAATGTAAAAGTAACTAAATACAATAAGATATAAGAAAATAGAAATAACAACTATATAACAACTATATAACAACAACTAATCATGGACAATACCATTAGAGTATCAGTTCATTTGATGATCAAATGAACTGATCATCAAATGAACTGTTCATCAAATGAACTGATACTCTAATGCTATTGTCCATGATTTAAATGCGTGAGCTGAAAATACTTTGGATCACGAGTTTTGGCAAAGAGCCAGTTTTCTATTTTTTGTTATGAAGCAATATATGTAAAATGGATATAGCCGTTAGGCCTGGTTGGATTATCGTAATGTAAATTTGTTGTATAGTTTCGACCAAAAGTGTTATTAGTTGAAATTAAAGTGCATATTTTGTTGTTCATCGATTATTTGTCATATTGGTTCAGTAAAGTGCCTATTTATATATCATTTACTTACATTTTTGGGGGCTCGGAATGCCGGGATTATTAAAAAGTAAAAGCCACTAGTAGTGAAATGGAAACCAAACGTAAAGTATTGTAAAACGCCAGTATCAAAAGTTGGGTTAGGAATCAGCAAGGTGAAACCATAATCGTATCAATTCAAGTACAATTTTTGAAAGATGGGAACTCTAAATAAAGCCAAGAGAATTGATCTAATAAACCTCTGCGAGGAATGCGGAATTGAAGCTCCAGAAAAACCGACACTACCTGTCCTAATAAAGCTGATCAAGAGTTGGGAGAGTTACGAAGAAGATTTTATAAGAGATCGATTGGAAGTAGTGATAGCAAGTAGAAAAGAGAAAGAAGAAAGAGAAGAGAAAGAGAAAGAGAAGAAATTACAAGCAGAACTGGAAGAGAAGAAATTACAAGCAGAAAGAGAAAGAGAAGAGAAGAAATTACAAGCAGAAAGAGAAAGAGAAGAGAAGAAATTACAAGCAGAAAGAGAAAGAGAAGAGAAGAAATTACAAGCAGAGATGGAAGAAAATAGATTGAAATTGAAAATGGAAAATAGAATCGGAGCAGAATTTTGAAATTAAGAAATTACAGATACAAGAAAATTCAAGAGAACATATTAATGAAGACTCAAAGACAAATCCAGTTAAGCAATTCGAATTGCTTAGATTATTAACTAAATATGATAGCTCGAATGATATTAGTTTATATTTATCTATGTACGAAAGGCAAATGGCGCAAACGGGCATTGATAAAAAATAATGGGTAAATTATTTAATTATTCTAATGCCGTTAGATGTGATCAATATAATAACAAGGGAAAACAAACCTGAAATTCACGATTATGATTATATAAAAAATATTCTACTAAAACGCTACAAGCTATCACCAGAGGAGTTTAGGCTGAAATTTTTCTCATCTAAAAAGGAGCCATCAGCCAATTGGCGAGATTTCGCTTATGAGATAAAGGTGTATTTTCAATAATGGATTGAAGGCCTTCACGTAAATAACTTTGAAGATTTGGCGGAATTAATTGTTGTTAATCAAATCAGGCATAATTTACCTACGGAAACAAAAACACATTTCATAGAGGAATTATTAGTAATAAAGAAAATTGATGACTTAGTTAATAAACTAGATAATTACGAAACAGCACAAAGGGTTTACAATAAACAATCAGTTAAGGATACAAGTAGCGATTTTGATGACAGAAGATCGCGAGTGGCTGATTACGTCAATTTGAAAAAACGCCAAATTGACAACAGACACAGTATGAATTATGGAAGCAAAGAGTCGCATATAATCTGTTTTGCGTGTGGCAACCCTGGTCACATGAGTGCGAAATGTGCCATGGTGAATAATACAGAACAAGAATATTCAAATTTTTACCCGCAACGTAACCAAAATTGGCGAGAAACAAAATATCAAAATGAGACCCAAAACACGCAAAGAAAAACAGTTAATATAAGCATGTTAAATGGTAAAAAAGGTAGAATCTTAGATATCAGCGGAATAAAAACAAGCGTAATAATTGATACAGGAAGCGATATTTCAATCGCCAGTTCAAGATATCATACTGCAATAAACGCGCCAAAACTAACCAGAGACAATATATACATATCAGGCATAGGTGGAGAAGAAATTAAGCCAACAGGTTTTTTCTGGTATAAAGTCTACGTGGATGAAACAGAAATTCAGGATAAATTTTACGTGGTACAAGAGGCGGACTGCGATTTAATAATAGGTAGGAAAGCAGTAGAAGGCATGACGTTAAAAGTAACGGAAGATAGTGTTAGAATAACAAGCGGCAACAAAGTTCGAGTAGGATACATTAAAATTAACGAAGTACCGACAAAAATTAATGAAGCAAGTATAAACAACGATAATCGAGGTTGTGAAGATATGGTTAAAATCGACTGCGTAAATGACGGGGTGAATGTGACTCAAATTACGAATTTAGTGAACAGAAAGAAAATAAGGAAATTAATAAAACCATATAAGCCAAATAGGACAAAAGATACAGGATTATCCGATGAATGGAATGCATCTCCAGAAGAAAATTATGAAAGTAGTAGTCCTGCACATGGTAGAAAAGACTATATGAAAGATCGCAATAGGAATTTTGATCATAAGGGAAAGAACAGAAAATTTAATAGACCATTTGATAACGGAAGCAATAATAGATATGGCCAGAGATATTTTAAACAATAATTTAACCATGGAAATTACAATAAATTTGGATATGGGAAACAGAGCTCCGAGAATTCTTACCAAAATAAATCTGAGATTTCTGAAAACTTTGAAACTGAAAGTTCTTTGATACCTGAAGATATAGCAGAAAATACTTCACCTAATTCAAAAGCAAGGTACAATCCAGATTTTTCCCCTAGATACATAAAGTGAGGCTACTATCATGGTCAAAATAATTATAATTATGGTGGCCAACGATCATACAAGGCTAGTTATAATGAACCAAAATATTCACAACCATCACATAAAAATTTTTCTCATCGTGGATTTAAAGAAGATTATAGTGGACGAGAAACTTATTCAAATTCTTATCATTCCAGAAGAAATAGGTATGAAAAAAACATAACAAATCAAGATGCTGATGTCGAGACGCCATCATGTCAGGATGACCGATTTGTAGGATTTCAGTTTGAACACTTCACTTCATCAAATGAACTGATACTCTAATGCTATTGTCCATGATTTAAATGCGTGAGCTGAAAATACTTTGGATCACGAGTTTTGGCAAAGAGCCAGTTTTCTATTTTTTGTTATGAAGCAATATATGTAAAATGGATATAGCCGTTAGGCCTGGTTGGATTATCGTAATGTAAATTTGTTGTATAGTTTCGACCAAAAGTGTTATTAGTTGAAATTAAAGTGCATATTTTGTTGTTCATCGATTATTTGTCATATTGGTTCAGTAAAGTGCCTATATATATATTATTTACTTACACACACACACACACATATATATATATATATATATATGGCATTCTGCAACAGTCGAAGAAAAAAGATGACCAACATCTCCAAATTAATTGCAGTCGTAGTACGAGTAAAAATGCAGATTGCAGAAAAACACGATCACAGTTGAATCCATTTTATTTAAACACAATCCTCTTTAGATTCCGGGGAAATGCTCTCTTTACAATTCTCCACGCCAGCAACACTTTGACAGGAGAATTTTATCGGAGAATTAATATTGAAGAAATGCGTATCTTCTAGTTTTTGGCGGGAAAAGAAAATTCTAGAAGAGTGTGGAAATTAAAAAACGCGGGAAACTGTAGGAATAAGTTTCGTTTTTAGCATTTCGAGAATACAATTTAAAAGAAAGAGTTTTTAGTCTATTAGGAAAGGGTATTGGTGAATTTACACAGATTAAAAGTAATAAAAGAGATTTAAATGCGGAAATAAATAGGAATATTTAATATAATAAAGAATTTTAAAAATTAAGAATTTTTTTTTTATGAAATGTGTTTTTTACATGCTATAAGTTCGGAGATAAAAATGAATTTAAGTTGCTTAGGATAAAAAATGTTTTAAATATGCACAGTAATAGACATTTTTAAGAAAGGGAATATTTATTAAACTAGTATTGTAAATGGAATATTAAAAAGGGAATTTTTTTATGCAATAAAGAAAATAGGGTATAGAATTTTGAAATTTCTAATATATATATTTATATATATATATATATATTACAAATTTATATTTTTATAAAGAAGAAAAAAAAAATTACTTGAAAATGACTTGCTGTTGTATAAATCAAATTTTCATCTTTCTGGAATAATGATTTGTCTTTTCACCTAATATTATACCTTCCGAAAAGGAGTTCTGACATTTTATTAATGTTTACTGTTAAACGTTTATACGAGTATACGTATAATACATAGTGTGGATTTTGGATGCGTATAATGCGACCAAGGTGATCATACGTATTTTACGAAACAGTATATATGGGACAGCGAATATACGGGACGTACCCCAGTGGTTAAACGTATAAACGTCTAAACGGGTTACGAACATTCGTGAAAGAAGATGCCTTTCTCCTGCTATATAGTCTGTGGATCCAAAAAATTGAGAAACATCCGTTAGAGTGCGTTTTCGCGGTTTATAGGGCCCATAGTGATCGCAGGTAGCGGGTAGCTTCGAAGCTGCCTTTCGCATGTCTGTAACACACGTAACGCACATAATTTCTTTTGATTTATGGCGTGGACATTTCGCGCGAAACATTAATTTTGCATACGGCCGCAGAACACAGGCTTACATTCACTTTATATTTTATAGTGGTATTGATCAATCGAACTCCTGGGAAGTTTCATAATCGTACTTTTGCTGTATTTAAAAATATATTTTCTATATTAAAAATATTTGGAAAATACATTTTACAGTAAAAAGGAAAAGAGAAGGCAAGTCATTTTAAGCATATGTGATCGCTTTATAAATCCATCAGTGACAAATATTTCTCAGGCTATACGTAATCGAAATTTATAGCTACTTAACAGAAAAAATGAAATTTGTCAACATTAACAAAAAATTTTAAACGTAAAATCTTTTAATGGCCATACACGTTGTATATAAAATACCATGAGTGCCATGGTTAAAAAAAAGGACTTGCGTTATACATTCACACAGAGTAGAAAACATTAGCACCGTGGAGAGAAAAAAACATTTGCGCCCAGGCGCAAACTTGAGCATATGCACACACAAATAAAGCATTTTTTTTAAATTAAAAAAGAAAAACCATGCTTAATAAGGATTGATAATAAATCTAAAACGTGTATATTTTCCTCCTTTGCTCAAAAATTTTTTACTTTCGTTATATATTTACAATAATCGTTTATAGGGAAAAGTAACATGATTGTGTGTATGAAACATATTATGCAGATTGCTTAGGTAACGCCACCGATTTCCATCTTTTTCTCCGTTCAGTGACGTACGACTGATCAAATCCATTGGAATAAAAAGTAAATACGATACTAGAAATATACGTATACTTGAATTATATGTATACTTGAATTATACGTTTAACAGGTATGCGCTAATACGTATACGGATACGTTTACACGTATAGTTTAATGTATACATATTTGTTACATACGTATTATACGTATATACGTATATCGGTTAAACGTATAACTGTAATACATATCGGATCGAGAGCGCTACATTTTATGTACTTTCACCATTCTAGAAGATTTGTTTTCTAATATTTCTTCATATTTTCTGTCTTTTTGTTTCGCCTATTTCAAACCATATATCAATAAATGTATAAATGTTCATCTTCAACACCTGCTAAACAAACATTAGACTGATAGATCTCACAAAAGCCAACGTATACAGAAAGAGAATTTTCGTCATAGAGTAATATAGACACACGTTGATATTTCCGGAAAAGATAATCGTTTTAAAATGTTAGTATCATTTTTCCATATTAAATCTGGGCAAAATATTTAATGTAAGAACAAGCAAATAAAATATATAACTAGGAAAAAGATTAAGCAAATTTATATTAATTATTGTATAAAATAATATTTACTAGAAATGGGCCATACTATTGCATACGTTATTTTCTTTCAATTTCTCAGGGACAAAATCATTTAATATCACCAAATATTTCCTTCCGAACAAATAATATCTGATTTTTATGTAGTTTCATCTTTCTACAACTTTATTTTTATAATCCTATTTCCTCTTTCTCGTATGTTTTGTTCTTGCCGTTTCAAATCATACGTCAATAAAAGAAACACTGTCCATCTTCAACACCTGCTACACAAGCAATAGCCTGATATATTTCACAAAAGCTAACATATATGGAAATAGCGTCTCCGTTATAGAGTAATACAGACATACTTTGTTGTTTTCAAAATAGATAATGGTTCGCAAATATTAGTAGAAAAGATTTTCCATTTTTTTTACTGTGAATATTTTGTTATTTCCCAAATAGATAAACGTTCACAACGGTTAGTAGATAAACTTTTCCTTTTGCTTTCCTACATATAATGTTTAATATAAAAATAAGGAAATGCAATATGATGTGAGAAAATAGAATTATCAAATAGACATAAATTTTAAAATAATGAAAAAAAAATTACCTTAAAATACTTATTAATAATTAATTTTGTGTTTAATGAATCATGAATCAATCATGTGTCATTTCATCAAATATTTCCTTCTGAACAGGAGATCTGACATTTTATGTAACTTCAACATTATACGAATCTATTTTCTAAATTTATTTTCTGCTGTACATTTTTTGTTTTCCTATTTCAAATCATATATCAATAAAAGTATAACTTTCCATCTTCAACACCTGCTACACACACATTTCGCCTGATAGATCTCACGAAAGCTAATGTATATGAAAATAGAATTTTCGTCATAGACTAACATATGAATGCGTTCATATTTTCTGAAACGGTAATGGTTTTAAAATGTCAGTAGAAATTCTTTCATATTTGTATTTCTGGACAAAATATTTAAAGTCAAAACAGGTAAGTATAATTTACAAATATTAAGTAGAACAACCAAAATGATATGAATTCTAATATCACAACTGAGCGTAAAATGTCCGGGCCATGATTCCAATATGGGATCTCTTGGTTAAGCTGCCAATGCTCTACCAACTGAGCCATACCGGACGAATCGGGAAGACCTACCGGTTAACCTCACCCGGTTAACCTTATTGATCATAGCATCTGGTCTGATATTTATATGAGCTCCACAGAATTAATCGTTGGTAATGAAACTCCAGTAAACGCTGGATACGTAATTATACTAGATTGATTTATACAGAATTTTTCAAATTGGTAAACAAATCATATGAGTGTTAATATCCCAACTGGGTGAAAAATATCCGGGTTAGGATTCGAACCATTTATCTCTTGGCTGAAGCTGTCATTGCCCTATCAACTAAGCCATCCCGGACGATAACGATTGGTAAATACATATGATTTGTTTACCAATTATTCTTAAAATTAATCTAGTGTAATTACATATCCAGAGTTTACAGGAGTTCCATTACTTGCGATTTATTCTGTTGAGCTGGTTGAGATATCAGACCAGATGCTTGTGGAATGTATAAGATTAACTGGGTGAATTATGTCCTCCAGATTCGTCCGGAATGGCTCAGTTGGTAGAGCATTGGCAGCTTCAGCCAAGAGATCACAGGTTCGTTTCCTGGTATAGACATATTTCATTCAGTTGAGATATTACAACTAATGTGATTTGTTTACCAATTTGAATAATTATGTTACAATTAATCTAACTAAAATTATATTAATTTTTATGTAATACAGAAAACAATTTTTTTACTTAAAATGTGTCAAACTATTTCCTACGTCATTTTTTTAAATCAATGGAACAACAGCATTATATTTTACCAAATATTTCCTTCCGAGACGAAAATCCGAATTTTTATGTAGTTTCATCTTCCTACAACTTTATTTTCCTAATCTCATTTTCTCTTTCTCTTCTGTATTATTCTTTCCATTTCAAATAATATCTCAATAAAAGAATTACTGTCCAAATTTTTAACTAGCTACTCAAGGAATAACTTGATATATCTCATCAAAGCTATCATATTTGGAAATAGTATCATTGTTATTGAGTAACACATTTACATACTTTGTTATTTTCAAATTAGTTAATAGCTCTCAAATGTTAGTAGAAAGCTTTTTATTTGTTTTTCTGGGTGTAATTTGTTGTTTTCTAAATAGATAATGCTTCTCAAATATTAGTAAAAAGTCTTTTTCATTTGTTTTCTACGCATAATGTTTAATATAAAAATAAGGAAATGTAGTATAATTTGAGCAATCGGAATTAACACTAATTATTAATTTTTAAATAAGGTATTGTTTAAAAAAAATAATGACGAAAATATTTTGCTTTACTCTAAAAGGGAATTATTATTATACAAATCATTTTTTTTCTGGAGGAATGATATATCATTTCACAAAATAGTTCCTTTCTGTCCAAAATTTCACAAGTTTCTTCTTCTAATCGTATTCCATCCCTCCTTTTTTTTTTTTTTTTTTTTTTTTTTGTTTCTCATATTTCAAATCATATATCAATAAAAACATAACTGTCCATTTTCAACACCTGCTATACAAAGAATAGCTTGAAATATTTCATCAAAGCTAACATATATATAAATGGTATCTTCGTACATAGATTAAGACAGGCATACTTTGTGATTTTCAAAAAATGTAATGATTCTCAAATGTTAGTAAAAAAGCTTTTCCATTTTTTTTCTACGCGTAATGTTTAATATAAAAATAAGGAAATGTAATATGATGTGGAGCAAATAGAATTAACAAATAGGTATTAAATTTAAATAATGATAAAACTATTTTGTTTTACTCTAAAATGACTTACTACTGTACAAAAAATATTTTTTTATTCTTCTGGAAAAATGCTATATTATTTCACCAAATATTTCCATTATTCCCTTCAATATTCCACAAGTTTCTTTTCTAATCGTTTTTCCTATTTCCCTTTTTTTGTTTTTTATATTTCAAATCATGTATCAATAAAAGTATAACTGCCAATCTTCAACACCTGCTACACAAGGAATAGCTTGATATATTTTATCAAAGCTAACATATACGGAAATAGTGCCTTTGTTATTGAATAATACAATCATACTTTGTTATTTTCAAAATAGATAATGGTTCTCAAATGTTAGTATAAGCTTTTCCAATTCTTTTTCTAAGCATAATGTTTAATGCAAAAAATAAGAAAATGTAATATGATATGGGCAAATAGAATTAACAAATATATATTAATTTTTAAATAATGATGAAATTAGTTTGTTTTATTCTAAAAGGACTTACTACTGTACAAATCTTTTTTTTTTATCCTCCTGGAAAAATGTTATATTATTTCACCAAATATTTCTATTCTTTCCTTCCACATTCCACAAGTTTCTTTTTCTAATCGTATTTCCTATTTCCCCTTTTTTGTTTTTCATATTTCAAATCGTATATCAATATAAGTGTAACTCCCAACTTCAACAGCTGCTTCACAAAGAATAGCTGGATATATTTCATCAAAGCTAACATATATGGATATAGTACATATATTATTGAGTAATACAATCATACTTTTTTATCTTCAAAATAGATAATGGTTCTCAAATGTTTAGTATAGTCTTTTCCAATTATTTTTCTAAGCATAATGTTTAAAGAAAAAAATTAGAAAATGTAATATGATATGGGCAAATAGAATTAACATATATGTATTAATTTTTAAATAATGATAAAAATAGTTTGTTTTACTCTAAAATGACTTACTACTGTACAAATCATATTTTTTTATATTTCTGGAAAAATGTTACATTATTTCACCAAATATTGACATTCTTTCCTTCCACATTCCACATTCCACAAGTTTCTTTTTCTAATCATATTTCCTATTTCCCTTTTTTTGTTTTTTCATATTTCAAATCATATATCAATATAAGTATAACTGTCCAACTTAAACAGCTGCTCCACAAAGAATAGCTTGATATATTTTATCAAAGCTAACATATATGGAAATAGTGCCTTTGTTATTGAATAATACAATCATACTTTGTTATTTTCAAAATAGATAATGGTTCTCAAATGTTAGTATAAGCTTTTCCAATTCTTTTTCTAAGCATAATGTTTAATGCAAAAAATAAAAAAATGTAATATGATATGGGCAAATAGAATTAACAAATATATATTAATTTTTAAATAATGATGAAATTAGTTTGTTTTACTCTAAAATGACTTACTACTGTACAAATCTTATTTTTTTATCCTCCTGGAAAAATGTTATGTTATTTCACCAAATATTTCCATTCTTTCCTTCCACATTCCACAAGTTTCTTTTTTCTAATCGTATTTCCTATTTCCCATTTTTTGTTTTTCATATTTCAAATCGCATATCAATATAAGTATAACTGTCCAACTTCAACAGCTGCTTCACAAAGAATAGCTTGATATATTTCATCAAAGCTATCATATATGGAAATGGTACCTATATTATTGAGTAATTCAATCACACTTTGTTATTTTCAAAATAAATAATGGTTCTCAAATGTTAGTATAGGCTTTTCCCATTCTTTTTCTAAGCATAATGTCTAATGCAAGAAGTAAGAAAATGTAATATGATATGGGCAAATAGAATTAACAAATATAAATTAATTTTTAAATAATGATGAAAATATATTTTTTTCTTCAAAAAGATTTACTATTGTACAAATCTATTTTTTTATCCCACTCTATAAATAATATATCAATTTATAAAATATTTCCTTTCCGTCCTTAAACATTCCACACAAGTTTATTTTTCTAGTCTTATTTTTAATTTCCCTGTTATTGTCTTACCTATTTCAAATCATGTGTCAATAAAAGTATAACTGTCCATCTTCAACACCTGCCACACAAATATTATTCTGCGATATCTGACGAAAAGTAAAGTGCATGGAAATATAATTTTCGTTCTAGAGTTACATACTTTGATATTTTCTGATACGATAAGAGTTTTATAATGTTAGAAGAATGTCTTTTACATTTGTATTTCTGGGCAAAATATTTAATGTAAAAGCAGGTAAATATAGTATAATACTAGTAAATAGAATGAAAAATATATTTTATTTTATTTATCTCGGGGGATCCACCCTTTATGAACTAAGGTAGTCAGCCCCAGTTCAAATCCCGTGATCTCTAAAAACACGCTAATTTGCTATGTTTGAAAAATATGGAAAAAAAAATAGGTGAAAATGTTGTAGCACAATAGCTATTTGAAGTTAAACATTATTTAATAAAATGTTATTTTATGTTTTAATTGCTTAAAAGCCGTATAGCTAACAGAGGGGAAAAGTATCCAAGCTGGGACTCGAACCCGGGTCATCAGTATAGCGCACTGACGTTCTATGGAAAAATTTCCAAGTATTAAATAGATTAATAAAACGTTATTTAGTGAGCAAAATAGACATTGAAAACGCTTTAAATTTAATAAAATGTCATTCTTCGCTGCTCTTCATGCAGAACTCAAGTAAGTGTAAGGGAAAATCTACTGAAAAAGAATTATGAACGTGTTTGCGCAAGTTAACCCATTTGTGGAACCGTAATAAAATATTTAAACTTTCTGAATAAAACTGTATTTATCATTTTAAATATAATGCTATTTTCACTATCAGAAGCTTTAAAATACATGTTTTAAAGCAGATCACGCGCATTTGCGCGTGATCTGCGAAATATTGCACTACGTTTACATCTAAAAACCATGCATAATGCTAATGTAATGATATAAGAATATTTTTAACCTTACTTAGATCCTTTTTCAAATACAGCAACAAAAGGAAAATTAATTAATTATTTTAAAAGCAAAATAATTGTTTTAAATAATCTTAAAAATCAAAATTAAATTTAAAAGAATCTTTTGTTAACCATGACGGTATATATTTTTTTATTTATTGTGTACTATTTTACATGTTTCTCTACTATTATACATGGATCATTACAAAATCATGATCCATGTATCATTAAAATACTCCAACGCTTGGGAATTCACAATTCGTTTTAAGTATGACTTAATTTTTACCAGCAAATACTTTTTGCTCGTGATAATTAAATTATTTTCAAATTTTCACTTTTTTTTTAATATTCACGTGGAAATAATATATTATATTTCAAAAATCATTGTTTGGGAAATTTAATAATCATGCATTGTACATTTTGGCAACAGTAGATACAAAACTGTTATTTCAAATGTATAAATTGATTCTCTATTCGAACAATTGAATATGGAAAAAAAAAAAATCGAAAAAATCCCCAAATTTGTGTAAATAAATAAAACAAATGGGTAAGTGTGATCGAAGATCGCTCAAAGGGTTTCGTTTAATATTCCTTTCAAAACATTTTATCTTTTCTTTAATAAATCCAAATAAACTTCATTTAGCAAAAAAAAAAGTCATGCTTTTTATAAAGTAAAAAATTTCCGGTCTATTTTTTCTTGTTCTTTTTTTCGAATATCTAAACCAGCCCGATAGCGGGCGAAGGCCGCTATTATATTCTGTCATAATAATATCTGTCATGCGGACTAAATGCGATATTTAAAAAAATAATTTCAAAATTAAACATGTTGTACACCTTCAAAATGTTAAAATATGCGAATATTTCCATAATCGGAATTTTATCACGATTCAATATGTTTCTCAAACTCATATATTTACTATTCTCTATGACTCATATTGATACTCGCTTTGTATTATTCTCAAACATTTGAAAAATTCGTTAAACTTCCAATATGACGTCAGATTTTCTTTTTAATTCTCTAATGACGTGATATTAATCTGCTTTATGTACATACACATACTCATACTCCTTGTATTATTGAGAAATCTTTGAAAATTTCCGTTTTATTACTACGATGACGTCACTTTTATTTCATATTAATATTTTTTTTCAACTGGTGAAACTTTTTATTTCATTTTCATTTTTCATGCGGAAATCGTCTGATAGAAAATTAATTATTGTAGAAAGAATTTCATTGATTTTTTTTTTTTTGTCAACTTTTTTATTAAATCAATACGATTTTTTCAAATTTTAATATTTTGAGCTCTTCAGAGCTGATATTCAGCTACATACACAAAGTTTCAACTCTGTAAGTTACATAGTTTCTGAGAATAGCTCTGTGACAGACAGACAACGGAGCGGGAGTAATAGGGTTTCGTGAGATGAACGAAACCCTAAAAATGAACTTAGCGCTTACTCTGGTCTACCGACTTACTCTGGTCAAATATGCGCCTTTAAAATATGATTAAATTGCTATATAAAGTTTTTGATCGTATAAAACGCATGCAACGGAACAATCTTGGATGATTTCAACATCAAAAAGGGCTTAAAATATTTTTCCCTTTAAACAATGATTTACTTCAGCATATTTATCGATCATTTCTCTATAAAACTACAAGATTTTTTGTTTTTAAAAGTAACACATTTGCAGTATAAGCTGCGAAAGTTAAAATGAGATAGTCAATTCAAAAGCGACAGCGATAGCATTACTAATTTCTTTTTGGAATAAAGAGATATATAAAACAACTTTTTACTTGAAATGGATTATACTCTTTCATATGTCATTCGTTAATCTGGGTGGCTAGTGGTCGGGGAAAAATACGGTTAAAAAAATGATAATTACCAGTATATTCTTATAGAAAAATTCAAATTGATTATTGGATCGAATAATCAACATAAATTTTTCTATAAGAATATACTGGTGTTTATCACTTTTTTTATTGTATTTTTCCCTGACCACTAGCCACCCTGTTAATACATCTGGAATAATATCGTATTATTTCCCCAAATATTTCCTTTCGAACATTAAACCTGACTGTTTATGTACACTGTAAAAAATGACCAATGTTTCTTATTTTATGAAAATACTAGCTGTTACCCGTAACATTAAAAAAAGAATAAATGCATTAATTTAGCAAAACATTTCACTTGATAATTAACAACATATATAATTAACCAAAGCTTTATCACATTTTATAGGAGACCATACGGTATTTCTTTGCTATAGGCGCCTTGACATAACGCAGTTTTAAACAAGAACGAAAAATCATGCGTCAAGCATAGATTATGTAGCACTTTCCAACGCTTCCAAAATAATTTTACAAAACGTACCGTTTAATAAGCTAAAAGATAACATCTAAGTAAACAATTTGGAAAACGCATAACATATTTAAAAACATAATTTCAGGAATTTCCAACAGATACAATATTCGGAAAAATATCCGAATACTTTTATTCAGCCCTGTATATGATCTATAGATTTGTATATGCTAGGATGCTAAATTTTAGTTTAGTTAGGAAACGCGTAGCACAATTTAAAATTATCTTTCTGGAGTTTCTGTCAATAAACGGAAATGTGTTCGCGAACTTTTGTGCTGCCCTGTATATGATCTACAGAATTTATACACACCATGTAATAGACAAAAAGCGAGTTAAAATTAAAATCGCGTTTAGTAACTTAAAACGCACTTCCAGGAATTAGTGTTAACAGACAGTAGAGAATTCTTTTGTGTGTCCCTGTAAATAAACGATGACTGCTATACACACACTATTCTGTAGTAAGCCTCTTGTAATGCACCTTAGATATATATATATATATATATATATATATATATATATATATATATATATATATATATATATATATATATATATATATATATTCAATGCGTTTAAAATAGTGAAACATTATTTAAATAAACCGCAGACGATTTTTCTCCATAGACGTCATGTAACGGAATTATTTTGACTGTCCCTGTAAAGTAACTATAAGTGCTATGCACACCCTATTCCATATTAAGCTTCTTCTAATGCACCTTAGTGATATATATAAATTTCAATGCGTTTAAAATACTGAAACATTATTTAAATAAACCGCAAATGATTTTTCCCCATAGACCGCAATGTAACGGTATTCTTTTGAGTGTCCCTATAATAAAACTATAAGTGCTACACACTTCCGTTGAAATAGGGAACATGCTATAGATAACGACAATAATATATAAAAATTGCAGAGCAATCCGAGCATATTTACGGGAGTTAGAGCACGGACAGACGGCCAGACGGCAGACGGCAGACGGCAGACGGCCATACGGCCAGACAAACCGAAGTCATAAGCACTTTTCAACTAGGTTGGAAAGTGCTAAAAAGTGAAATTTCATGCCAAATAATACATACAATCGCGAAAATGAAACTGCAACTAATGAAAAAAGGAGGACCCAGTAAAATCGTGAAAATCGAGGAATTCCTCTTCGTAAAACGAAAAACAACACTGGCAGAATTCTTCTATACAACAGTGCATTTTAGGTGGTATTTGGTGTACAATTTGTATATGTGTGCATTGCTAAATGGGCATTATTATATTGTTTATTTGCATAGACATATGTTATATATTTCTTACTACATTATCTTGTTTATGTATATATTAAATTAAGTGCTTCACGCTAAGTGGTGTAAATAGTGACAAACCGCTTGTGGATTTTATACATTGATAGATATTTCACAAAGATATAGCAATCTGATGCGATTCTAAAATGTAAATAAAGGTTGCTAGAAAGTACTTTAAATTCAGCCCAATTTAACCTCGATATTTTCTCTATCGCATCAAGAACACTATAAGCAAATAAATACCGACGACACAAATCTGATGATCTAAATTTACATATTTTTGTTAGTATATATAGGATTATTTTGATTTATTTCATGCGCTTGAAATTTTTTATGCTTTCTCTAGGGTTAGGTGTCGAATAAATGTACTTTCTCTGTTATTTTATTTTGCCATTTCTATTTATTCTATTTTCCATTCATTCCATTTATGGATATTGATTTAATTTACATATTCGTGTCGAAGAATATTCTTTAAAGTTATTATCAGGATTAGGATAGGATACGATTACGGTTAGGATTAGGAACAAAAATAGAACGACAATGGCATGACCGATTCAGGTTTAAAGTATGAACCAGGAAGTCTATTTACATCATGAAGCAATAAGAAAATTAGAAAATTATCGGCTAATATTTTTTAATATGTTTTACAGTCATAGTTGGCATCAAAGGTGAGTGGGGAAATGATCATCTAAAATACCATTAAGTGTTTACCACGCAAAAAACAAATCTGGTTACAACAATGTATTTAATTTTGCGCCAATTTTCACTTGATAAAAAAAAAAGAAAAAAAGCGAATTGACTATGGACTTAATTACAGACCCCTAACCTTCCTATTCTCGGAAATGTTCTACCTATATGTAAAAAAAATTCTACTATATAGAACGCGCTTTCACGTTTATAATGTTATGAATTGGCACGATCGGCTTGTTCAAGTTTACGCAATTCGGCTGGAAGAAAAGATTCATTACTTTTTGATTTCTTCTTTGCTTTTGCATTACGCGAATTTGTTGGTAAAATCGATTTTCTTTTCGATAACATTGTTGTTTTTTAAGTTTAAAAAATATTGTAATTTTACTTAAACATTGCTTTAAAATCTATGCAATTTTTCTTATCCTACAAGACTTTACAAAAATCTATGATGAAACAACTTTAAAAAAAGCTATATTTAAAAAAGACAACAAAGTTTTTTTTTTAATTTTAAAACTAAAAGAAATGTAAAATTAAATTCCGGTTCGAAACGACGATTTACAAATGTGTTTCGATTGTGGGAAAATGATAGAGGAAAAATGCTGTTATTTCGACACAATCAAATTAAATCTTTAGCTTTTATGAGAAAAGCAACTTTCTTTTAAAAAATATAGTTATTTTTATTAAGATTTTCTGATTTTCGATACGGATAATTTTGCGATGCATATCATTGACATTTGCCATCCAATATATATATATATATATATATATATATATTACTTTTTAAAATTTAAATTAAAAATATGGTATCTTTATGTTAGCCGTGTGCAGACGATAAATCGCCAACCTATCCCATCATTCGTATTGAATTCATTAAAAATATAAATCTTTCACTCATTTCATTTAAAACACAGAACTTTAATTTACAACACATACATTTAAAATACATATATTACGTACATTTAAAATAATTCCTTTCATGTGAAAAGAAAAAGAAAAAAAAAGATAAATTAATCACAAATAATTTGATAATCCAAGATCATTTTATTTCAACATCAAAACAAATCTGTTTTATTTTTCTATATATGACATCATATTCGCTTGCTTTCCATACTTACTCGTATTTGTGCACTTTGTATTATTATCAAATATTTGAAAACGCACGTTTTATTTCTAATATGACATCATTTCATATTTTGTTTAATTCTTAAATAATTCATTTCCTTTTCATTTTTCACGTGGAAAATTTTCACTTGAAAATAAATTGTTGATTAAAAATTATTACTCAGGGGTTTTATTTTATATTGGCAACGATAAAGTATTAGCAACGGTAAAATAAATTTAACCATTTTAAAAAAAGCTGCAAAACCGGGCCCTTTGGGCCAAAACAACCAAACCAACCTACCATTTTAAAATATACGAAAAAATGTCCATTTATTCTGTATGAAAATAATGAAATTTTTAATTTTTAAGAAAAATATTGAAATAAAATAAACAAAAACCAGCCTATATTCATTTGAGGGTTATAATCAACTTATATGCAAATATACAGGATAATTAAATGCTTCATTTTGACGCTGGCTTCAGCCTAACATTTGTACACAATCAGATTTATAATATTATTAGGATATAGGATACTGTAACCACGAACGAAAATATAATATAATCTTCTGAGTTATCCGAAATTCCGAAATGCGTGCTCCATTGTCTTTTGAATCCCCAGAAACCAATACATTTCCAAAATTGAAAGAATTATTTATAAAAACAAAGTATTTTTTCCTGCTTGTATTTTTCAGAAACGTTTCCGAAAGGTTTTTATAGTGTATTAATTAGTGTCCTCAGCCTGGAATACCTGTTTTTCAAATGCTATCCATTATCATACGACAAAGAAGAAATAATATCATATCTATAGCCATTCCTATTATTCCTATGTTTATGTGTTATGTTTGCATTAATATAAAAAAAAATAGAAAAGCTTTTCCACTAAAATTTTAAAACCAATACATACACAGAAAATCTTAACAACGTGTGCCTGCGCTATTCTAGGATGAATATGCTACTATTTTCATATATGTTGAATTTTATAAAGTATATCAATCAATTGTTTGAGTAGCAGCTGTTGAGCTGAACAGTTATTATTTTATTAACATATGATTTGAAATAAAAGATGACAAAAAAACGAAAGGAACAAATGGGGTTAGAAAAGAAACTTTTAGAAAAATGAAACTATAGATATGATATGAATGGCTATAGATAGCAAACTACTCCATCTACTAAGTCGACGTAAGTAATGTAAATAACATATCATAATGTATTTAAAATTCATTATAATCAAATTTTACTTGCTTAATAGGCGTATAGCCAACATAGTGAAAAAGTACACAAGCCTGGTCATCAGTATAGCGCATTGACGTTTTACCAACTGAACCCATTGGGAACGATACTCAGCCCGAAACTTTCTCACTATAACATGTTGGCAAGGCTACAAACGCAGCGCAAGATGGAATATTTTCTGTGAGCCACAAACCCTGGGGCAAACACGAAATCAAAGAAATTCCAGCATCGATAATTGAATAAATTCATATTTAATACCATGGAAAACTTCACAAGCCTTGCATTCATAATAATCAAATATTAATTGCTTAATAGGCGTATAGCCAACATAGTGAAAAAGTACCCAAGCCGGGTCATTAGTATAGCGCATTGACGTTCTACCAACTGAACCACTTGGGAAGATACTCAGCCCGGAACTTTCTCACTATAATATTAAATATGAATTAAAAATGCATTTTACACCAATGCAAATAATAGTATCGGTGCCATTCTTGCATACCATGCGTTTTATTTTTTCATTTTGAATTTATCAGTACGGCTAAAGGACATTTTTGAAACATGCTAGACTGAATTATGTGCATCAGTTTTAAAATAAACATTTATTAACATCCGCAAATTAGTAATAAAGTATATTAACATGTGTTTAAAAAAAATCAATTTCATACCAGTTTTTTAGCAGCTGTCTGTTACGTTTAAAAATGGAAGCACAATTTGCTTTTTAATGAACATTTTTAAATAAAAATAGAAATAATTGAAGAATTATTGTAAAAATTAGAACGCTTGAATCATTTTCTTTTTTATTTAATGTAATTGGTAGCTATAAAAGTTTTTATATATTGATATAAATAGTTTTTTTTTTCAAATATTTATTGCCTTCATGGTGCAGAAATACATTTTTAAAGACATTTTTGTTGTAATAATATAATGAATTAATTCCTTATTTCCGTCTCTTTATGATATGAAAACGACAAAAATTAACTGTAAGTTAAATTCTTAAACTCCTTTACCATACCTGATGATCTCGAATCATTACTGAATGTATGAAGCAAAATAAAATGAGCATCAACGATTACAGAAATAATTATCTCCACATTTAAAAGTACACTGAAAAAAATGACACTTTCAAATGTGAGTAAATCGATGTTTTCATTTTGTTATGAAATTTTTTGTTTCAAATATGACGACCAAATGCTTTCAATTCGGAAATACCAGAAATACGCAGAATATTGGAACATGGACATACTCAAAACTGAGCACATAGATGTCAGTTCATACTCATTTTTGCAACAGGGACATACTCAAAAATGATTAGACTCAGTACAAACTCATTTTTGAAACATGGAAATACTCAAAAATTAGCACCTAAACGTCAGATCATACTCATTTTTGAAACAAGGACATACTCAAATATGAGCGCGTAATGTTTAACTCTTGAGTTGTACGTTTACTTAGCACGTTTTCAGAAATGAGTATATACATGTTTCTAACTTGAGTAATTTTGACTCGAAGTCATTTTGACTACGTAACATACTCAGATTTGAGTATTTTTTGTTCAGTTTTGAAAATGCCGTTTTTAGGGTGTACCATTTTAACAGACCGTTTAAAAAGATTAATATCTTTTGAACAATATACATTAAATTTAAAATTTCGCTAACATATATTAGAAACAATCAGAAATAACTCCGAGCTTTCACGAATCGAGATTTGGATATATATATATATATACATATTAGTTCTGTATTGCCTAAATTATGAGATTTGAACGGGCAATCTTCAATCAATATTTTATTAAACACCAGATAAAAATGATTTTAGAAAAAATAAATGAACCATATATTTCTTCTTTGAATACAGTAAAGTAAACAATCTTTCTACTAGAAATATTCTGAATTAACATATAATGCGAAAAATGAACAAAACAAATTTTTGCTACGCTTATTTATTTATTTTTTAATGTAAAAACAAAACTTTTCCAGATTCGTTTAGCGAATCAGTAATTTAATTTAATTTCATGCATTCTACACAAAGGTTCAGAATAATTGCTCGAGAAAATAAATTTAATTCTTAATTATCACCTGTCACATACACGCGAGGAGATATTAATTTCTCTTATGCCTAATTTAGAGCGTTATATATTTAGCATATAAAAATAAATAATTTACTCTGTTTATTTACAAAAATAAAAATAATAAAAAAATCATATACGTAATAAGTTTTCGCAGTATATTTCTTATATCTGAAGTGAATGTTCTTTTATTTATTTGTAGCAATATATTTAATTTTTTAAGCATAGGGGAAATTTTATAAAAAAGAGAACGATTTTTTGAGAATTTCTGTGTTGTACAAATTATTTTACTATATTTTATTTATATCGTTCTTTTACCAATATTTCCTATAGTTAATTTCCACTACGATTACTTACTATTATCATTTTAAGTAATAAGGGACATCATCACCTCTGTCCAAATTATTTCAATAATGCTTCACTATGAACTGAAATTTGTATTCTGCAATTGTATTTCTGCAATTACTTTGTCATTTAAAAAATTAACTTATATTCAACTTATTTTATAGATGTTTACATATATCAACTCAAAGGGAAAATCTGACATTTAGTTCAAAGAATTCAGTTTAGCGCTATAATGTAGTATCACATGGTTAATCTGATCTTAAGTACAATCTGCTCTTTATTCTTTTTAATTTGCTCTGTTCTTTCAATTGACAATTGTTGTAACTCTGAGAATAGCAGCTATATATATATATATATATATATATATATATATATATGCATATATATATATATATGTTATATAAAACATTTATTTCCTTCGCATTTATTTCGCATTAGTCCTTTAAATTAATCTAACTTCTGACATAGTCATATTTCCTTAATTCTTAATAATATTTATTCCTATTTAATATCCTTTTAAAAGTAATAACCCGTATATTAATAATTATCTTATTCCAAATCTTAATCTAAAACTTTAAGTTCATTCGTAACTTTTATCGACTCCCCAATCTATAAAATTCTGAGAGACGCTTTTGTCATTTCGAATGTTTTTAAAAGCCATTTTTTTAATTCCATGCTTTGCTTTGCGCGCTGGGTATTTTTCACTTCAAAATCAATGCGCGTCTACGAGAGGGATTCTTTCGTGTTCTTCTCCCTCGCGCCTCATTCGCTTGGCTTGAATTTGCCTCTCACTCATTGGATCGTGCCCTCGTTACGTCGTCGTCAGTAACCCTACGCGCGGTTAAAAAAATGCGCTAGCAGGCATTTGGAGAGCAGATTTTTGTCGTGTTGGGAAGTGCGAACCAAATGGTTATCTGGTGTTGAAGTCACGTAGAATTTTCATAACAGCTCTTTACGATATATTAAACGATGTAGTGAGCCATCGTCAAGCCTGAGGGCTATAAGTTTATACCGGATGCTGTGGGAACTGTTACTTGCATCGCTTCTGTTCATTAATAAATGATTTATCCGGAAATTGGCTGCTCCTTATTGACGAAACTCTTGTGGTGTCTCATCATTGCCTAACCTCCCCGCCATGATTATTGATTACGACTGCAATAATGCACCATCTTTAACTAACTGCCATTTTCTCGTGGAATAAAAAATCTTCTTCGTAAAAACTTCACATATATACACAAAGAGCATTCCATAAAAAACTGAGAGTTATTTTTTTTACATAGTGACAACACCGCGAAAAAAAAATTAAACTGCAGGCGATATTTTTCAAAGTATTAACTTTACGTTTATAGATATTCTAAACAAAGAGGATGATTTTATTTTCCTAGTTTCGTGCTTGTTTAACTCTAGAACCGCGGGACATTTTACTCAAATTTTATAAAAAATATTTCCCATCAGAAATTTTATTTAAAACTATTTAACTTGTTTTTTTAAGTTGTTTATGGGTAGCATATATTTAACTTATTTTATGAAACAATTTCTGGTGCGAATCAACATCTACTCATTTGGTACGGGTCAAATTGACCCGTCATCGCGGTTCTAGTGTTAAAGAACTGTTTTTATTCGCCCTACAGAAATGGAGGAGAATGATTCAGTGTTTAAAAAAAAACGAAATGCGTTGTACCATAAACTTTTGCTATCGTTTGGGCAAAACAGCTCCAAAAACAGTTAATTTAATGAAAAAAGCTTACAAAAACAAATGTTTTGGTGAGTCTACGATTTTTAGATGGCATGGTGATTTCAAAAAATGACGTTTGTTTGCAGAACTGGCTCCTAAACCTGGCCGACCAGAAAATGTTGTGAATGATCCAAATGTTAACATTGTGTGGGTAATTTTGTAAGAAAATCGACGAAAAACATGTGAGGAGATAACGACATCAACTAACATTTCGAAAACGTCGAAATTTTGCATTCTATGCAACAATTTACAGCTTCGCCGTGTTTGTTCCAGATGGGTCCCTCATCACCTTACTAAATAACAAATGCGAACAAGAATTCCACGATGTTGTGAGTTGAAACAGATACTTCAAACTGATACGAATTTACTAAAGACTGAGTATTTAGGAAATTCAGAATATAATAATTCGGAAATACGAAATAAAAAGGAATCCAAATTTTAATTGCTTAATAAGCGTATAGCCAACATAGTGAAAAAGTACCCAAGCCGGGACTCGAACTTTTTCACTATGTTGTCTATACGCCTATTACGCAATTAAAATTTGAATATTATAAATTCAAGGAGTGAGAAATTTTCTCTTGAAAAATTTTCAAGTGTTAAATATGAATTTATTCAATTATCGATGCTGGATTTTCTTTGATTTCGTATTTGGCACAGGGTTGGTGGCTCACGGAAAACATTACATCTTGTGCTGTGTTTGTAGCCTTGCCAACATGTTATAAGGAGAAAATTCCAGGCTGAGTATCGGACCCAAGTGGTTCAGTTGGTAGAACGTCAGTGCGCTATACTGATGACCCGGGTTAGAGACCCGGCTTGGGTACTTTTTCACTATGTTGGCTATACGCCTATTAAGCAATTAAAATTTGAATTTTATGAATTCAAGGCGTGAGAAATTTTATCTGGAAAAATTTTCAAAGTGTTAAATATGAATTCAAAAATGAATCATAAGGCAAATACATCCTCTTATGCACAATATTATTTTGATACATACTTTATGAACAGAAATAAGAAACAGTAAATATAAATTCTGAAAACATATCTCTTTTCTTCAATCCTAATGTCTTTCATTTTCATTAAGATATAACATAAGGACTCTCACTTTACTTATACTAACGTCATTTATTAGATTGTAGAAATAGGAAAACTGGAATAATAGAAATAGCATTATCTTAAGAAATCCGTATACGAATTTTGTAGTAATGATAATTTCATGTAATAACCTAGAAACAAATGCGTAAAAATTACGATAAAACCAAAATATATAAAATACTTCTCGATAACAGAAAAAGAAATATCTTTTGAAATTGATAGAAATGTGACAAAAGAAGTGTTTTTATTTTAATGTATAGAATAAGTACATTTTGTAACTGTTTTCATGCTTAAAACAATAACTTTAAAATTATGTTATTAAAACCACTTATCATTAAACTAGGGGTGACTAGTGTCTTTCGGACATTTAAAAAAATGCTTTTAAAAATACTAGTAAATATTAGTTTTTGAGTTTTCTAGAGATAAAGAAAGTTTATCGAAATCGTGGGTAACCAGAAGAGATTATTTTGTATTTTCGTTTGTGGTTATATTATATTTTCCTAGATTAAAAAACATTTATTATATATATATATATATATATATATATACAGAGTAGTGTCTTAAATCTAATTTTCATGAAGACACACAAATAAGGATACTTATTTTGTAACTTATGCTGATATCATTTTTTAAATATTATGAGTCACCAAAATAGGAAAATTGAAATAATAGACAGAATTATTATATTAATGAAGGCGCATCTTACTTTTGATGTGGTTAAAGTCTGGTGATATTACTAAAATAACTTCCTCAGAAATTATGAAAAAATAATTAAACATATAACATATTTCTTGGTAATAGAAAAGACTTTATCTTTAAACTGGTTAAAATGTTTTATAAGTTTTTTTTTATTTAATAGATAGATTAGAAGTTTTTTATGTATTTTTAAAATAAATATAGCATATTTAATGGCCTATTTCGTTATATAGAAATTATTCACCGTTGAAACAGGAAGAAAGAAGTATATTCTAGATACAGTATTTTTTCATATAACTTAATTTAAGATATAAAAACAAGCTAGTTTATTTTATTTATTTTTCAGAATGTATTTAAAGATATAACAATAAGTTATTTTCCATATACTTATACATTCTTTCCAATAAATGATTGTATATATTTTTTTAATTAATCTGTTTTACTGTTTCTTCAAAATATGTAGTTCACATTTTTTTTTCTTTTTTTTATAATATACATTTGGTTCTGGGGAAAATATAACTCTTCTTTCAAAACATCTTATCATACATATAGTCATGTTTTTGGGGGATATATTTGCTGGATCTCGTTCAAAAAATAAGAAGCACATATTTGTATTATCAAGTTACATATAAATATTTTTTACAATAAATTGTAAGAAAAAAGTAACGTTAATATGTATAGTGTTATCTTCTTTTGAAAAATAGCTAAGATATGGAAAGTTAGAAATCCTAAGGAATAAATGAAACAAATATATCATGAAATCCTTAATTATTGCATATCTTGAAATATTATAAATTAAAACACAAACTTCTGCACTGTAAAATTCATCAAATTAGATTCATTTTTCTGTTTTATGTTAATTTCTTTGACTCCGTATATTGGAAGTATATTTATGTCTCATTAATAGTTTTATTTAGGAACAACGAAACTTAGAAATAATGCTTAAAGAGTAGGCGTTTTTTGCTTCTAAACGGCCCAGTAATAAACTTCACTTTTGTAATATTCATTTGGAAAACGGGACAATAATAACTATTTCGCTGCAGAAATTCCAGTAGTTAGTTAAAATGCACTAGCATTATTGTCCTTTCCCGCAGGGAAAAAAGAAAAATATGCATATATCTCTTTATTTAAAAAAAAAAAAAAAGTAGCCGCCGCGTTAAATGGATTTTTTGTGCCTTGAGGTCTTTCTGGGCTAATTTTCAGAAAACTATTGCGTATAAAAATATGAAACTTGGTCGTTTTATAGAAAAATGTTTGATAAACATGCTGAAGCAGACAGTTTTTAAATCTAAGAAATATTTTAAGAGATATTTAATATTAAAGTAGGTCAAAATAGTTCTGTTAAAAAAGTTTTATAGGAACAAAAACTATGCATAAGAATTTAATAATATTTTCAAAGCTTATAATTGATAAACTTAGAATGTGTAGTGTGTAATTATTTTTTTTAATTTGACAAATCTTTTGATAGTTTTTTTTTCAAATTTTTATTAAAAATTTCAACATTTTAGTTGAGATTTATTTCATATTTCGAAAAAGGCTATTTAAATCGTTGTTAATTTGTAAAATAGCGCACTAAATAATATTCCCTTTCAATTAAAAAATGTATTTACACGTGACTATTAAAAACAGGAAATAAAACTTTAATTTTTTAAAAATACTAATTAAAAACTTAATAATTAATAATAAAAATAAACAATAATAAACTTAATAATAAACTTTAAAAATAATAATTTAAAAATAATAATTAAATGATCGCGTGTTAAAAGCAGCAAATAGAGAAAATAACGGCAGAAAGAATGTACTTGCGCATGAATATTAAAAAATAAAAATAAAACTTGAAAATAATAATTAAATTATTACGCGTTCAAAGCATTAAATGGGGAACATATTTAAAATGCTCAAATAACAATATTTCCAATCAGGTTCAATTTAAAAATATATTTACACGAGAGATTAATTTATATCGACAAAATCATTTACCTATTGTTGTAAATTTTAAAACAGCATAAATAATAACATTTCCCTTCAGTTAAAACTATTTTTTACGTTTAATAATAGGAAGAAAACTTTTGTGAAAATTACATCATATTGAAAACTATATATTTACTGAAAAAAATTATCTTATATCATCGTTATAAAATTCCCGGATGCAGCAACATTGTTTACTTAGCCATTTTACACAAGTCGATTTTCAAATGTTTAATTGATCTTATTTAATCAATCACGTAAACAGGTTTTAGCTGTTTCAACAGCAGTTTATTCGGTCTTAAAATCACTCAGTTAAAGGAAAATGAATGGAGACCCGATTACAGTAGATCACCACAGGTCATTTAATTATAAATCAGTCTTCCATAAACGTTTTAGAGGCGATCAAATTAGCACGTTTTTAGAGTTTGCAGTATCTGAACGGGGGTTGGTGAGCGTAGCTCAAAGGGGGAAGAGAATAAAATAATTTAAATTTCATGAAAAACTTCAATGAAACGTATTATCATACAATCTGATACATATGGTATTGTCTCTCGCTTCCTTTGAGAGGATTATTCAAGCTGAAATTAATTTAAATACGAATGGATGGTACCATCTTAACCTTATTATATAATGTTAAGAATTTTAAGGAATGTTATTATTTTTTCATCATTTGGTTTGAAAAGGGCGCTGCATTCATCTATTCCACACGAGGGCTAAACAGAACGTAAAAGACAAAAGTTTTGCCAACTTTTACGCTTTTTTGTTACCACTAAAATTTAATAGAAATTTTTGTGTTATTCAATCAAGTAATTGCGGTGATTTAATAAGATTAAATTTACTATTAAATTTTAGTGGTATGAAAAAAGCGTAAAAGTTGGTAGCTATGCTCATTGGAACTTTTTAATGTAAGAAACACGCAGTAGATTTGGTGAGAAATCGATTCTAAGTATTTAGAAAAGCTTTGTAAAAACCAAGAAATGAGAACAACTATTTTACTTACCCATCATACGTAGTATAGGGTAAGTCTTGTAATCGTTTTGAAAATCGAAAATTTTTTTGACGGATTTACACGTTTCAGACACTGGAGATTCCGAAAAACATATTTTTAGAAAAAAATTTTTGCCGTCTGTCTGTGTGTCTGTGTGTCTGTGTGTCTGTGTGTGTGTTTGTAAACGCTCTATCTCCCGAACAAATTGAGATAGAGACTTGCAATTTGGTATGTACTTAGTATGTAATAATGGCAAGAAGCCTATTTCATTTCAATAACCTCGATTAACCGGAACATTTTCTTTCGGACTCTCGAAATATTCGTTCTGATGAAAGGTATATAAAAATTTTCGAAATTGTTTATTTTAAGGAGTAAATATAAAAGACAATAAAAAAACATAAATTTTGCATAAAACATGAAGTCGATCGGATAATGAGTTGCCGAGATATTTGTAATCCTATTTTCCACACTCTTTGATTTTTCATGACCCTGTATTTCATCCAAATTTCACTTCAAATATATATTTTAATTGGAAATTTGACGCTTAATCAGATGCAATAAACCGCTAGTTAATAGGAGTGTTATTTTTGGAGTTATAAGGAAAAACCTCTTTCAAGCAATTCAGTAATCGAGCCTTTTTATGACGTCATCAAGCCACGATTTTATTTGAATTGCAATGCATTTTATAAGTAGTTTACACATTTTTATTTTAATATTTTACATTATACATATACATGATGGGTAAGTATTACGGTGGCCCCCAACGACTAGTTTAGAGCGTTTTGATTGGTGGAAATCTAGCTGATATCTATCGTAGGAGACACAATCAGCGATAAGGTCATTATTTACGAATCGACGAGAGGTAAACTGTTACATGGTGCATTTCCTACCGTTTTTCTAATGCAAAATCTGTTTCTGGCGAAATACTGTCTATGATAGGATAGTATATGGGACCACAGTGTCCTCAGTCGCAAAGGATTTGAATGTGCTTTCAGAAGCATACGGAGATAAGGCCGTGAGTGGTATACAGTGTTTCGAGAAGCACAGACACTACAGCAGAACCCACTTTAAAGTTATAGCAGCAGAACCTATTTTAATTAAAATGAGAGGGTATTGAACTTTGTGTCGATGTATTAATAATCATTCCCCGATGACAGCAGGCTTGCATTTCTTGGTCCGTCTATGCTTTTCTTTCATTTATTTTTGAGATTTTAATCATTGCACTGGTGATGAAGCTTTAGAATTTCTGAAACTTTGAAATTATGACCTAAATGCTTGAATAAAGCTTTAGAAGTTTTATGAAGCTTATTATGAAGCTTTATAAAGCTGATATTATTAATGAATATATACTGTACTATTATATATATGTTATACTATTATATTATTATACTATTACTATTATGTTTATTATTATATATATTATTATTTTATATATTATATGTATAATATAATAATATATTATTATTATTATTATTAGATATATTATTATTATATTATATATTATTTATCAATATTATTATATTTATTATACCATTACTATTACTATTACTATTATTATACTATTATTATTATACTATTATATATATATATATATATATATACTATACCAGTGGTTCCCAAACTTTTGGGCTCGCGGAGCCCTTTTTGAGAAATATTTCTAAGGCGGAGCCCCTTAACCCCATGGTACTCTATGGTTTACAAATTAATGTTTTTTTAGGCCTGTGGAGCAGAGAAAGATCTGCTGGATAAGAGTCCGAACCAGTAGTTTTCAACATAGGGCCAAGGGTCTCAGTTTGGCCCTTGTCTTGTTACAGAAATTTCGAATTCATACTAGAATTTTTGAAAATCAAATTTTCTGTTATTTAACCCCTTAACAGTTTTATTTAATATTACTATTACTGGACACAATAAATTAAAAATAAGGACTAAAAACCACTTTTTTTTTGTATTAAAATATATGCCGTGTATAATCGAGATATGTTCGCCAAATACAGCAATTAAAGTTAAAAATTTGTGGTTTCTGATAGGTTGTAGTAACGAAGAAAACAAACTGTTCTTACACAAGCGACGTTCGAGGTGTTATGTTCGATGGTAAGGTGTTAATACATCCATTTTTAAAATAAAAAAAATCTTTCGAAATTTTAAGTATGAATTCGGAATTAAAGATAAAAATTGTAACCCTGTCTGGGTCATGCATTGCATTGGGGCTTACGTGAAACTACAGAGTGGCTACTAAATACTGTTACAAATATTCAGTCATTTTATATTACAAATATAAAATATAGAATGATAAATACACTAATATGATGAACATCAGAGGTGAAAGTTTACCTGGAAATAATTTTACTCGAATCAACCGCCGTCTTTTTTGATTACCAAACATAATCTCTTATGCCATTGTCCGACTGCGGTACGAATCACTTTAAGAAGCTCCCATTCATACAATATGAAAGCTTTGAGAGAGTCCAAACTTTTGTGTTGTTTGCTATTTACTTGAGCCTCTAAATGACGGAAATTCCAATTAAAGGATAATCTTCTATGCGGAATCAACAACTCATCAATCGTCAAATAATAATAAAGTACTTTAAAATTGTAGTAAATAACTTTAATTATCTCGTCGGAAAAACCCACTCATAAACTGTTTTCATCTAAGCTAAGTACATGGAATAAACGCCCACGCGAAAGAAAGACGATTACAAATTATTATGTGTTTTTTCCGGTGACGTCATCCAAGGCTACCAAGAACTGAAAAACATTTTAGACTCTCAGTTGTTGTGTAAATTTTCTCTCAAAATGTAGTGCGTGAAAATGTCAGAGCGATGTAAATGCTCTGTTAACTTGTAATAAAAAAAAATGTATATTAAACCTAAATTTAATCGAAAGGAAAGAGTCTATTAATTATATAGTTATTATTATCAAATATACTAATGATATTATTTTACAGCAGTGATACGATAAGTTAATCTGTGATACTCCATCGGGTAATACCCTATGTGCGGAAAGTACCAATCATATATTCGGATACTAGGAAGATCGGATATTAGGAAGAGCTGAGCCTATAATCAGGTAAGCGTCTGCATGCTTACTTAACTCTCTTTTGAAGTATTGTTTTTATACAATTAAAGAAACTATTTTACATGTTTAAATTAACTGCGCCGCCGATAGATCATAAAGACTGACATTATGTATTAAATAAAAATTTTAAGCAGATTAGTTATATGCTGGAAAAAACTCACTTTATAGAAAATTAAGACGAACGCAAAGAAAAGTGATTCGAATAAAATTAAAATTAAATATCTTTGAAAATAAATAAAGATAGAAAATAAAAATGGCTACTTTCAAAGAAAGCCAATTTATTGAGAAGCTAAATTCGAGCAATTATTCCAACTGGAAATTTAAGCTCGAAATGCTTCTCATAAAAGACTTATTTAAAGTAATAACCGATCAACCACCAACTCTTTTAAATGAGGATTGGAACAAAAGAGATAGAAAGGCGAGGGTTTTGATTAACCTGAGCATAGATGACGCACAAATTTTGCATGTAAAAAATTTCACCACTGCCAGGGAAACCTGGGAAGCTCTCAAAAGAACACATGAAAGAGCCAATTTGAGTAGCAAACTGTATTTATTAAGAAAACTGTACAGTACTAAACTGCCCGAACAGAGGAACATGATTAACCATATAACCAATATTCTACAAATCGTAGATAAATTATCCGCAATAGGTGAGAATATAAATGACTCACACATATCCGCACTATTTCTATGCTCATTACCGCCCAGCTACAACACGCTTATCACAGCATTAGAGGCAAGGCCCAAAGTTGAATTATCCCCAGATTTTATAAGAAGCAAACTCATAGATGAGTATAATCGCAGACAAGAAATGTCTGAACAAAATAACAGCTCTGAAAAGGCATTTAAAACACAAAGGAAACACACAAATTATGACTACAAAAGAAATTCAAAATATTGCAGTCACTGTAAGATGACAAATCACAGTAATAGCGAGTGCTATCACCTCAAGAGCAGATACACACAGCACAACAAAAACAAATACACAAATCAAAATGTGAACAATTTTAATAATAAAAACAAATCAAAACCTTTCTCATCATCACTGTGTTACGAAAACGCAGAGAATTATAAAGATAATACTGACTGTCACGATAACGCGAATGATCAGAAAATAAGCTCAAAAACTAATCAATTCGAAGATCGCGTACTAATAACAGAAAAATTAGGAAAACAGAACTGGATACTCGACAGTGGCAGTACCTCACACATTGCAGACGATAAAAGGTTATTTAACAAATTTAACAATTTTGAAAAATCATCAGTCACCATCGCAAACGGCAACAAACTCGAAGCATTCGGTTCAGGTGACGTTTTAATAAAAACGAAATCCCCAAACGGAGAAATAAAACTAAAAAGACTACAGGAAGTCCTATACGTCCCAGAACTAGAATCCAATTTAATATCGGTAAGCAAAGCAACTAAAAATGGATGCAAATTAATCTTTGATAAATGTGATTTAACGTTCGATGGCAAAATTTATATAAGAGCGAAGAACAAAAATAATTTATACATAATCGAACAAACAAACCACTTATAAATTCAGAAAATTATGCAAATACTACACTAAGCTGTAATAATAATAAAGAATGTTTAGAAATATGGCATCGAAGACTAGGAGATCGTGATTATGAAGCAATCAAAACAATTGTTAACAAACAGCTAGCTACCGGAATAAAAATTAAAAACTGCAGACACAATAATAAATTATGTGAAACCTGCATCAAATCTAAATTAAACGACGCGCCATATCCTAAATCGGCTACAAATAGAGCAAATAAAATTCTCGATTTAATACACAGCGACGTCTGTGGCCCCATTAGTACACCAACACTAGGAGGAAAACAATATTTTCTCACATTCATCGACGATTACTCGAGATACACAACAATATACTTACTATCTAAAAAGAGTGAAGTGATAGATAAATTGAAAGAATACGTTGCAATGGTAAATAATCAATTCGGTAGAAAACCAAAAGAAATAAGATCCAATAACGGAGGAGAATATACTAGCAACGAAATAGAGAATTATCTAAAGGAAAACGGGATATTACGCCAATTCACAATTCCACACAACCCGAGCCAGAACGGCGTGGCAGAAAGGAAGAATAAAATCCTACTCGATATGACACGCAGCATGCTTTCAGAAGCAAACTTAAATAAACAATTTTGGGGAGATGCAATACACACAGCGACATATCTACAAAACAGATTACCAACAAGAGCGAATGACAAAACTCCATACGAACTATGGAAAGGTAAAAAACCTGATCTCAAACACTTAAGAACTTTTGGATGTAAAGCATTTATTTACATTAATAAAATACATCGAGGAAAACTTGACAACAGAGCGCAAGAAGGTATTTTTCTAGGTTACGACACACGTTCCAAAGGATATCGCATACACACAAAAGACAAACAAATAATAATTGCCAGAACTGTAAAGTTTATAGAACATGAAATAAAACACTCAAACAACATTGAGGGAGATACAAATCTCGAAGAAATATCCACTGATGATAGAAATCAAGAAGAAAAGAATAAAAATTACATTGAAATTGACATTAATGATAATGAAAAACAACCATGCGAGTCCAAACAAACACAAATAGAATCAAGAAGGTCAAATAGATCTAACAGAGGAGTACCACCAGATAGATTTGTCTGTTTAGTTAAAGACACACAATCAAATGAACCAAAGAATTGGAACGATATCATGGAAATGAAAAATCCACACGATAGGGAAAATTGGCTCAAAGCCACCGAAAATGAAATCAAGTGCCTAGCTAAAAATAAAACTTGGACATTAGTCGATCCGCCACCAGGCAAGAAAGTGATAGGTTCAAAATGGATTTTTAAATTGAAACGCGACAACCTAAATCAAGTGCAAACCTATAAAGCACGACTCGTAGCTCAGGTATACAGTCGGAAATTCGGAGTAGATTATGACGAGAACTTTGCTCCAGTTGTCTCTCATACTACAATCCGTGCATTTCTCATAGCAGCATTAAATCATAACCTGAAGGTTAATCACATAGATGTTAACACAGCGTTCTTACACGGAAACCTACAAGATAAGGTATACATGAAACAGCCGGAAGGCTATATAGCTCCAAATCAACAAAACAAAGTATGAAAATTACAAAAAGCAATTTACGGGCTTAAGCAAGCCGCCAGAGCATGGCACACGAAAATCTCCGAGAGTCTTAAAACTTTAAATTTTGTACAAAGTACATCTGACTCATGTCTTTTTATACGCGAAAATCGTGAAAACTCGACATACGTTATAGTCTATGTGGATGACTTACTAATTGCCGGAAAAAACGAAGATATAATCGAATTAATAAACAATCTCAAAAGGGAATATGAATTGAAAGATTTGGAAGAAGTCAATAACTATCTCGGAATAAATATAAAAAGAGACGATAAAAATTTCTACTTAAACCAAAATTCAAAAATTGAAGAATTGGTAGATAAACTCAATCTTCAAAATGCAAAACCCTACAGCACACCTATGGAAGCAGGTTACAATCGACTCAACGATAATGAAAATCTATTACCTAACAATATTAAATTCAGACAAGCAACGGGAACATTACTCTACATCTCAACATTAACCAGGCCCGATATTTCAGCAGCGGTCAACATACTCAGCCGCAGAAATGAAACCCCTCGAAAAAAGGACTGGAAAGCCGTCAAAAGAATAGTGACATACTTAAACAACACAAAACACCTCAACCTAAGCGTCTGCATGCTTACTTAACTCTCTTTTGAAGTATTGTTTTTATACAATTAAAGAAACTATTTTACATGTTTAAATTAACTGCGCCGCCGATATTAAAATCTCCCAGATGCAATAATATCTAAAGGATTTAGATCCAGTGAAGAAGGTGGCCAATATTCTTGCATGATAAAGTTCGGATAAATGGCATGGAGCCAACCCTATGTTGATTTAGCTCGGTGCGAAGGTGCAGAATCTTGCTGAAATATCCGATTCTGTTTGGGATACAAGCTGCCAGCATGTGGCAATAGATATGTATCCAATATCTTCTGTTTGTAATATTCCTCATTGATTTTTTCTCTTTATCGTTGAATTTCAAAGGCAATTTTCTATTGTTTGACACTGCAGCCCAAATAATAACAGAATTCTTTTTCTGAAAGCGTTTAACAGTTCGAAGGTTTTCAAGTATATCCTCGAAGGTTGCTGAATATATGACATCATTTTCAGCATTATAACACTGTTCAGTGCAAAATAGCTTATCATCAGAAAACTTCCACCAGTAAAATTTAATAGAAAATTTCCCCTTATTCATGACAGTAATTTTGCACGAATAGGGTATTTAAATAAGACGAAATTTTCTATTAAAATTTACTGGTGGAAGTTTGCCTCGCGGGTAATCAGGCCCTGGCGTGGACGAACAGACCCAGGTTGATCTTTACAGCTATTAGTATCCAATAAATCGATTTATAGTTTTATATATAAATATTCTATTAAAACCAAGACATTTTAATTGCTTAAAGATTTTACCTGCGGAAAATCGGCAATCAAAGAGCTGTTTAATCACCATTATTTTGGCTTCCATATTTAAAAAAAATTAATTTGCTTGATATAAAAATCGTCTGTACTAATAAAAAATTTCCAAATGCTGAAATAGATAAATAAATTGTTTTACCAAACGATTAAAATTATTATTTTTTTTTATTGTAACAGTATTTAGTAGCCACCTTGTATTATTATTTATGGCGAAAACCACACACCCACAGAAAAAAAGGTAAGTTGTACAGTTTTCATTTACATAGAGAGACTTCTGTATAATTCCAATAGGCTACTCGCGAAAAGAAAGAAAATGCGTTGGCCCAGTCGCCCATGAGTAATTATATAACACGTTTTCGCTAGTCCCGCCGTCGCGTAATAGAATCATGCGATTACGGATTCTTTTTTCGTTCTTCTGTAATAAATTGTAATTATAAGTTAGTTTACTTATATTATAATAATTGTAATTATAAGTTACTTCTAAACATGCAACGAAAATGAATCGCCTCTGAGCTTCTTCTTTTGAACCATTTTTTAAAAATACATTTAGATGCAGATCATCGTTTTAGTGTTTAAGTGGCGGGGCAAAATCTAAAACATGTATTGTTAGGTGCAGCATGATTCACTTTTTTGGATGTTTTATTTGAAGTATTTAGCTATTAATTATAGTTTTGAAAGAAACTTTCTTTCACCATTGTTATTGCCTCAAAATAGATATACGGTTAAACACTACACATGTTAAAAGAATTGCAACTAGTAGGTAGAAAAACTTTATTTGCAAAACGGGATATATGGGCGGGGTTAAATTTATATCAGGGTGGGTACTCATTGCCAAAAAGTCTAAGCAAAGGGTGGAGCTGAGCAAAAGTTTAGATTGTTTCGTGTGATGACAAATGTAAAGAACCAATAAATATTTTTTAATTGCTACAGCTTTATTTCTGATAGGAAAATGTGACATCATAACATAAGAATCTTAGCCAATACCGAGACCAATTAAAACAAAATTTTAAAGAGGGGTTGTTAAGTGATACAAGATGTTAAAAAAATGCATCTTCAGCAACATAGATTGCTTTAAAAATTAAGTACAATTATGTAAAATACCATAGAAAATTTAAATAACTAAAACATAAATAACTACCATAAGCAAAATGCTCGGCTCAATGTAACCGCCAAATAGAATAGATATTTTTCTCAGAAATGTGTCTCCAAATAAATGATACAGTAAAATTCGAACTATTCGGTGTTGCGGCAATATTATTGAATCATTAAGAATAACTAAATAATGTTAATATTATTAATAAGACATTGTAAAGTTAAAATAAAAACACTAAATATTACAGTAATAAAAATGTTAGAATAAATTATAAGTTACAAGAGTAATTTAACTACAAATTTTAACTACACTGCAAAAAAAAAGTGTTGATTTTACAGTATAATACTGTAAAATCAACACTTTTTTTTGCAGTGTATAAAATAAAATTTGCAGCACAAGCAATTATCAAAATGAAAATAATTATTCATTTCGTAAATACATATGTTCCATTTTCGCGAACAGGGTGTCAAAATTAATTACAACTTTTGAAAAACTTAATAGGTTAAAAAAAAATTGAAGCAGCTTTGAATTTTAAATTGAAATAAAACATGAAATTTGAGATTAAACCACTTAAATTAAAATATTAATGAAAAGTGGAAACGAATTATAAGTCTATCACTGAAACAATCAAAGCTTAACTAACATATTTCTCAGTAAATATCGCATATAATGGACTATAAAATACCTCATTTTAAATATCGCAAGGAGTGAAGTGAAAGAAAATAAACAATGTGAGACAAACTTACCTGATTAAGAAGTTAGAACCTGGTTACTAAACAAAAAATAACTAATTATAAACATATGAATAGGCTCCATATGAATAGTAGCTCCAAAGAATAAAACTGTTCTCCCTTTTTTTCGTCAAGCAGAAATAACAACATTGGCGCGCCTTTGCTCTTTCGATTCACGTTGTGCATTCGATTCAGAATACTATTTCTTGTAGCTTATTTTGAATCGAATTTTTAAAACACATTAAATGCAGAAACATAAAATAAAGTAGTTCAAACCAAAAATATTATATAGAAAATGGATTTATGTGTAATGCAAATTTTCATATGATTTAAGGTGACTTCAATGCACATAGCAGGCAGTGGAACTGTCATTTCACCACTACCAGAGGTAGATCTCTCCACTACTCGGTCAGCCATTTCAATCTTAGTCTCCACGCACCTACTACACCCACGCACATTCCCGTTGCTCGCAACCAGCACCCTTCTATTATTGACTTCGCCATCACCAAAAATCTTACTTTCCCTATAACCACTTCTGTTATTAATGACCTAAGTTCTGACCACCTTCCTGTCTTCTTCAAAATTGATCTTATCAACCCTATCTCTCCTCCTCCTTCGGTAGCAATTGACTGGAATAAATTCCAAAATTACCTCAACAACACTTACCTTACGTAACACACAATCAACAACACTACTGACATTGACAACGCAGTTAATAAACTCAACAACATCATTTTACAAAGCTCAAAAAGATGCCACTTATACCAAATTCAAAAATAATAACTCTTACATCTTACCCACTTACATACATAATATTTGTAAACAACGCATCACACTCCGACGACTCTACCAAAATACCAGAGATCCCACCCTTAAAACAGCTGTCAACAGGCTCAACAATAAAATTAAAACGCTTATTCAAAAAGATAAGCAAAAACACTGGTCTAAATTTCTCGAAAGTCTTACTTGCGAGAATAACTCTCTTTGGCAAATCAAAAAGAAACTCAATAATAATTACACCCCTATTCCTCTCCTTACTGCCAATAATCAAACTTCGTATACTGACGAGGACAAGGCAGAATGCCTCGCTAGCTCATATGAAAGGCAATTCTCTCCGAATCCCTCCCTCGCAAGTCAAGCACACTTTAACAATGTCAATGATACTGTTAATGACTTCCTCTCAACCCCTCCTATCCCTCTCCCTGAAATTCAACCCATCATGATCAACAATATTATTCAAAAACTTAATAATAAAAATTCTCCTGGGTACGATAAAATTTCCAACTATACTCTTAAACAACTTCCTATCAACTGTATTCTCTACATTACGAAGCTCACTAATTCTATCCTCAAACACTGTTATTTTCCTAAACCATGGAAAACCTCTATCATTTCTCCTAATCCTAAACTATCCTGCAATCTTAATGACCCAACTAATTTCCGTCCCATCAATCTTTTCTCCTCTCTAAGTAAAGTCATAGAACGCGTCATTAGATCACACCTCAATGACTTCCTTCAAAACAACAACATTCTTATGCCTGAACAATTCGGCTTCAGAGCCAAGCACTCCACCCAACAACAACTTCTTCGATTTGTGGAATTCTTAACTGAAAACTTCAACGAGAAGAAGCCTACTGCTGCCATATTTCTTGATGTCGCCAAGGCCTTTGACAAAGTCTGGCACGCGGGCCTCATTTACAAATTAATTCGGCGTAAGTTCCCGTCTGGACTTATCCATTTAATACACTCTTACCTTGGTGATCGTAACTTCTATGTCCGTATAAACAACTCACTTTCTCTACTACACATAATACTCTGTGGTATTATTCAGGGTTCAGTCATTGGCCCTATTTTATTCATAATATACTTTAATGACATTCCACGCACACTCTTAACATCACTCGCACTCTATGCGGACTACACTGTTCTCTATGGCACTGCACATCACCCATACAATCTTTACAAAAATCTACAACACCACCTCAACATCTTCATGGAATGGTGTGATAAATGGCGCATTAAGATAAACGAATCTAAAACTACTGCTGTTTACTTCTCTAGAACCTTCTCCACTCCTAATAGATTAACCATCAATAATACTACCAGTCCTTGGTCTGACGATGCCAAGTACCTGGGGGTTACCATTGACAAACGCATTACCTTTAAAAAGCATATTCTTAATATCCGCGGTAAAGTCGCCGGAATTTCCAAAACCCTCGCCCCCCCTTCTTTGCAGACACTCACTCTCCATACACAACAAACTCTTTATATATAATGCTTGCATTCTCTCTGTTATCACATATGCATGTCCAATCTGGGACTTCACTTGCAAAACCAGTATGAACAGCCCCTCTGGTACCCATTACAAACCGCTCCGTAACATCAGGAACGGGTCTAGATACCTCAAAAACTCCACAATCCTCAAGGATCTCAAAACGATTTCACTCAAACATCGCATTAAACATCTTGCGAAAAAATTCTACAATGACATTAATCACATTCCAAATGAACTGATCTATGAGCTACCTGACTACGATGCTTGCAGTCCATCCACCGGAAAAAAACAAGGTACTCCACTATTCTTGATGAATAGTCCTTCCGAGCTATAATTCTTACCTCAAAATTTTTCTCTTTAATATTTAATAAAAAAAATATTATTATATATTTTTTTATTAAATAATTTTATATTGACTTTTCTCCTAAACTTCTCCTAACATCTTTACTTTACCTCGTCTGGCATTATTATTATTTTTTTTTTAACTACAAACTATTTTTACTTTTATACTTTAACTAATAAATTTTCATCATTTTATAGATATTCTTAACACTATCCTATTTTTATGTAGTCAATTGGACTATGGCTAGACATTTCTTATGTCTCTCTCAGGATTTGATATACACCTACTCAAAGCCAGGGTGTGAAGTTGCTTCGCAACTTGGAAGCCCATTGAACCTATCACAAGTTCAAGTTCAAGTATGATTTAATTAAAATTGTTTAATACAATTAGGTATTCCAAAAAGCTACTTACATTGTTCCATTGTTCCATTATGATTTAAAAAATATATATTATAGTATTTTTCAACCCTGAGATAGATGTACTTATTTTTGACACACACACACAAAAATTCCTACATACTTTTGAAAAAATTTCCCTTGCAATAAGCTAATTTCTTTCATGTTTTGTTTATTGAAACACCGCGGAGCCCCTGAAAAGTATAGGCAGAGCCCCAAGGGCTCCGCGGAGCACACTTTGGGTACCTCTGTACTATACTATTAATGAAGCTTTATGAAGCTTTAGAATTTCTCAAATTCTGCTGTTGGTCTTTTTAATATATTTTCAATTGTGGTCTTACCACGTTGTCTATTCGTTTCTTAAGTGCATTCTTTATCCAGATGTCACGTGACATATTTTTGGCGGTCAGTATCTACGTTATTAAAAATACAAGATGTTACATAACGGCATTATGAGACACATTAGAAGAGAAATTAGACGTATCAGTAATAAAAATTAAAGTTTAACTTGGATTGGACTTGTGAAAACAAATGTTAAAAAAAGTTACATGTCTTGAAAAATGTGCAACTGTACGTTTGTTGGAAGTATAAAGACGACGGACGAGCTGAAAAATGTCGTACGCAATGAGTTACGTATAGTCTACAAAAGAGTTTTGTTCACTTTTCACGTGTTTATGCTACTCGATACATTGCGTACAAGTAATTTATTTATTGTCGTAAGTTTGTCGCTGCATGTTTAACCCATTTAAGCATTATTCCCCATTTTCACCAAAAACATCGCATTGGTTCATTTTTTCATCTATTTTCCGCGTTACATAATCGCATGTAATTTTTGTACAGATAAGTTTACAAAATACCAGTATGAGATCCTTTATTGCCAATATAAAAACAGGAGAACGAAACACCTATCTGGTTTCCAAATATGATGCGGTATGGGAGGCAAAGACCCAAAGTACGGAAGGAGAATTGTTGCTGCAGACACAATTCACTAAATGTAATAAATGTAAAATACTATATGAAATATAACTATAATACAATTCAATTAAGTACAATGAATTTACAATAAAAATTACAATTAGTAATATAAACTTTATACGACATTGGTACTTTTGAAAACAATAGTGACATGATTAAACAGGAATATATTCTGTAATAGTATAGTATTTAATCTCAAACAAACTATCTGTTTATGCATAGGAAGGTGTATATGGTCTGTTACAAAAATACATTCATTGCTATCTAGAAAACATTTGTACGCAATCGTGCATTCAAAACACAAAAAGAGAAAAAATATTCAGCTTCAAAATTATAATGTATTGCCATATTATGTATCTCTCTTTTCTAAGGAACATTTACTACAAATGATCACAGGATTTGTATTTCTACTTTGTTTTCTCATTTCACTGCTGTCTACGAACTTCCTCTTTGTAGTTCATTTTTTTTCTCTTTTATCCGATCTCCTCCTTCAATGCATTTTTTTTCTTTTTTTCTCCTTTTCTCTATTTTTATAAATCATAAAATGCTTGACCCGAGAGTAAATATACTATCACTTTGCGGAAAAATCTATCTTAAGCAGATATCATAAACGGAATACCCAGATCTGTCAAACAAAACCTCACTGTGCATTCATGCCTTGAGAAAATGGACAGATACATGAACTCTTTCTTCTCTTAATAACGATTTTGTGTTTTCATTTATTCTTACATTTCATTCCTAAAAGGGATTATACCTTCAAATAATTATTTAATTATTTTTTGTTATGATCTCCTTCTTCAATGCAATTTTTTTAATTTTTGCTCCTTTTCTTTTTTTTTTTTTATAAATCATAAAATACTTGACCCGAAAGTAAATATAATTTCCCTTTGCGGAGAAATCTATATCAAGCAGATGTCATAAACGAAATACTTAGAGCTGTCAGCAAAAAGTTACTGTGCATTCATGCCTTGAGAACATTGACAGATACATGAACTCTTTCTGTTCTTAATAAAGATTAAATATTTTGTTTTTTTCATTTATTGTTACATCTTATTCCTAAAAGGGATCATAACTTCAAATAATTACTTAATTATGTTTTGCTGCTTTGTTCCGATCTCCTCCTTCAATGCATTTTTTTTTTTTTTGCTCCTTTTCTGTATTTTTATAAATCATAAAATACTTGTCCCGAAAGTGAAAATAATTTCACTTTGCGGAAAAATCTATATCAAGGGGATGTCATAAACGGAATACCCAGAACTATCAACAAGATGTTACTGTGCATTAATGCCTTGAGAACATTGACAGATATATGAACTCTTTCTTCTCTTAATAAAGAGTTTGTATTTTCATTTATTCTTACATCTCATTCTTAAAAGGGATGACAACTTCGAATAATTATTTAATTCGTTTTCGTTCTTTTGTTACGATCATACTATACATAATCTTTCTTTTTGCAGTACTGTTTGGGAATGTTTCTTATTCCAATAGGCTTTTAGTCTATGCTTTTATATATTTTACTTTTCTTTTATTATTTATTAGTTTAAAATAAGGTAATTGAGGGTAACACTGGTACACTCATTTCAACAAAAACTGTGATGGCTGTGGTAAAATTTGAAGATAAATAAAAAAAAAGGCGGGCATGCTTTTTTTTATTTTTAAGGTTTGAAAAGTTTTTTTCTTTTCATCTTTCTTTTCTACCTTGTAAAATACAAGTTTTTTAAAAATAATATGCCCGTAAAGGTAAATCGACGACCTTCCTATTCTTCTTATTATATCTAATTCTACTACGTTTTATTACATTTAAGAAAACAGGACAATGAAAAAACGACACAAATTAATTTTTATGAACAAGTTTCTATTTCAAATGATTTACGTCAACGAACATCACACAAATGACTACGATGTAAATAAGGTAATTGAAAAAACAAAAAATTAAACATTCGAAAATATTTACAAAACTTCAAACGGTCAAAAACTTTGCAATCATTCTGCAAAATTTCCAATAAAAATGACATAAATGACCTGTGATGGATGTTCAAAATTCGATGTGCAAGGTATATAAACATGTTATAAAATCTTGGTATATAAAATGTCTTTGTCCTTCTTCGTTCGTAGCGGTCATTTTTTGCTGCATCCTTAAAACTGTTGACATTCATGCATGAGCCATTAGTTTTTTTTTTTTTTTTTTTTTTTAATCATCACATATAATTGAAGAGTTTTAAACAACCTAGCAGATTCAATAGTGCATTACATTTTTCCAATGGAGTAATTTCCAATGGAGTACATATAAAAAATATGTTTCTTTTGTGTAAAATTTTTTAAAGAAATATCTATGAACAGCAAGATAAATGGGAAGAAAATTCTTAATGTATAATTATTTGCAAATAATTGTATTTAATAGATTAACAGCGAAATCTGAAAAATACTCTAAATCTAATCTAATGTTCCTGACAGATGATGTATACGTGTCCTTTTTTTGAAATTTGAACGAAATGTGAATATATTTAGGATAATTTCGAAGCTTACTTATTTATCGGTGTAGGATAATATTTTTACAGAAAAGAAAAGAGACTGGCATCTCCCTTTATTCCTTTAAAGAGCAAATAAATTGTATTACTAAAATTTCGAAATTATTGACAGCCAAATATTTACGAAAATTGATTTCGAAATCAATAAAATGTTTTCATCACGTGCATTATAAAAGCAAAATGTATTCTGGATGCTGTTTGGCCCTTTAACCCATGCAAATACAGACAAATGCTTCAAAAGGAAAGGCTATTCAACAAATTTAGACCTTTCACCCGGTAATATCTTCTCTGTAGCTTCTTCTTCAAGAATGTGGATTTTTAGGTAGCTTTCAATACTAAAAAGTATAAAGCTACATATTGCAGCCGTTCGGAGGAAAGCAGTTCCGGAAAATTTCGATATATTTTCACCGATCATGACCCCCAGACCCCAAAACCACCCTCCATTCAAATGTTGATTTATATATATAGATATATCCATACATATATATATATATATATATATATATATATATATATCTGACCTATGTCATACAATAACGCTCGTATTTATAAATCGATTTTGATGAAACTAATTGTGTGTATTAAGATCACCAATGTCTCGACCGAGTTCGTTGGCCAGCTTGGTCCGCCATTTTGTTTCAAGATGGCGGCCATTTTAAAATTTAAAACTAAAATAAATATACAAAAAAATTAAAAATTCAAATTTATTTTTTAATTACGTGTTAGGCCTTGATACAAGGATTCCAGAGCATTTTTTGGTTTACCTCTATCTCAAAAAAATGACTGAGATAGAGCAGTTTGAAATTCTAGGGTGGCTGATATTTTGAAACAAAACAGCACATTAACGCGATTAATCGCAAATTATTTTCTTTCATTGTTGTAATAATTTTCCCAATCATACGCATAAAACTATATATTCATATCCGTTAGCACCAAAATTGGCGACATTGGCGACAAAACTGACAAAATTGGCGACACTTGGCGAATTATCGCCTAATTTGGCGACCAAAATAAGTCTTCATAAATGAAGCCAATTTGGCTATTGCTCAATAATTTGGCGAATTTCTTATTCAAATTCAGTATTAACGAATCTTTTGTAAACGTTTCTTTGCATTTTAATTAGCTGTTTTCGTGTAACATTAGCTAAAATTTTAAAACGAAGATATAGGAAAGCTACCTTTTCCTCCCGGTACAGGCCGGAAGGACTTTTTATTGGTAAATATTTAAACTAACACTTAAAGCGTTAAATAGTCATATTAACAGAGCTCATGTACCTTATTTATTCATATATTATCTAGTTCGTGTTTACAGCAGTGAATTTGTTATGTTCCTTGACACTAGTAAAGGGCGCTAGATACAAAACAAGAGTCGAGATTGAATCATGGCGGGGACTTGGATCTTCATAGTGTGTAGGTTTACATTTTAACCCGCAGAAGGCGTTGGTTTATTATATATATATACCATTTAATGTTAATGCCAAACTGTCAAATGGCTTCCACAATTTTTAAGTAAAGTATTGTTTTTAAAATGTACTTGATGCCCTTTGGTGGCGCCAAAGCTCGACATATTGGTAAACCTAGATGTGCTGTCGTCCTTGGGCTCTTCAATGTACGTGATGAAAATAAATTATTGATCTTGAAATCAATTTTTTGGCAGTCAATCATTTCAACATTCTAGTAACAGATTTAATTTGCCTAAATGGAGATACCTTTATGTTTTCTTCTCTGTGAACAGGTGATCCTATACTAAACGTTGACACTATCGTATATATATTCACAATTCGTTCGATTTTTCTACAAACGTACGCATACATCAACTTCCAGTAACATATTAGTGTAGATTTATAGTACTTTTCAGATTTCCCAGTTGCTCTATTAAATACCATTAAATGCAAATTAATATATAATCTGAATTTTTCCTCCTAATTATCTTACTGCAACAATTTTTATGTATTTACTGTATGCGAAAGAGATAAGGGTGTGTGGAAGCAGAGGTGGAAGGTCGTGAATTGCAAAGCAATATTAGAGGACGAGATGATAGTAGGTTTTCTCATTTAGACGACAAATAAACAGTGAAAAAAATTACGCAAAATAAATAATGATAAAACTGTACACCAATTATTCTTTATATCAAAAATATTTTAAGATGTGTGAAAACAATACATCGAAAATACATGTACATATATCATTGGAAAATCATAAATCATGTAAAGTGACAAAGATAGTTTTAAATCCTGAAATCGTAATTAAAAATATAGTGACTCGCTTAGTATTCTCAAAGCATTTTCCCTGTACGCCAAAAAAAAGCTAATAATGCGTCTAATTATATAGAATTAGTAAATATTTGAGTTTTTTTGGCCAATAATATTGCGAGTGCAACCTATTTCTGCAATAGCTTATAAATTTACATTTATCATTTGCTATATCGTTCCTGTTCAAAATGGTCAATTTCCTGTTGCATCGGTTACAGTATACCTGCAATAACTACAGTCTATGTGTGATAAGTGCATTTTTTACATTGTTTGCTTTTTTAAGTTTAACTAAATTTTTGCATAGTACGTGATGTGTATAAATTCGGTTGTTCATATACAGGGCTACACAAGGGAATTCGTAAGTATTATAGACTTAGATATAGTATTATCGTAAGTATATGGGAGTGAATTGCTTAGGGTTGATTTTAATCGTTTAGTATTATCGTAAGTATATGGGAGTGAATTGCTTAGGGTTGATTTTAATCGTTTTACGCATTTCCTGCTAACTATAGTCAGTAGACTTATAGACGTTTGCGGTAAATAAAGAAATTTATATACTCAAAGAGCAAAGTACATTGTCGTTTATGATTGGTAATTGCTAGAAGTCTGTTGTCTAATGACTTTTTTAACTTAATTAATTTTTAGCTTAATATGGGGTGTGTATAAAAGTCTTTAGATAATATACAGGGTTGTATAAAATATTCATAATGTATTTTCATCGATTGACAAAAATTGCTAAATGCAAATTTTCTAAACGAATTAATTTTATCATGCTATGTATTATATATCCAATCGATAGATCATATGCAGGGCTGCACAAAATATATCTACTACATTTTTCACTATGGAAGGTGATTGCTAAAAATGGACCTTTAACTGTTTCCTATACTGTTTAATAACATATTTTCTTTCACCTTATTATAGCGGTGAAGTTTCGTTACAGTTTTCTGGATTTGTTGGAAGTGTTTCAATATCTATGCCTGACGCATGATTTTTCGTTCTTGTTTTTATTATCATTATATTCCATTCAGAAAATATCAATGTTTTCAACAAACCATTGCTTTTTAAAAAGTGAAGCAAATCCATTGGCGCATACCAAAACAATGATTTTTTTCAGCTAACACGAGTAATCATTAATGCATATTAAATTTACACAAAAACGATCGCACAAATATAAAATAAGTCTGATGTGTTACAAAATATTTGTAAATTATTTTTATGAATATTTTTAACACAAGAATATCCGTTGGTGTCATTTCGACTTGAAACGAAATTTAGCCTTATCACTCTATCACATATTTTTCACCTATATTCTTCAAATTTTATGACTTTTACACATTTTACGTAATAAATACATTGTCGATAGTTTTATTATCTGATTTGATTAAAAATATTACAGCCAAATTCATCTATAGCTACCTTGGTATTATTTCGACACCAAGCAGAATTTAAAATAAATCATTATTCTTCTGTGAAAATGTAACAATATAAGCTTAATTTAAGTAAAATAATGCAATACAGTGTTAAATTAGAATTTATAGCGTCCATTTTGCATAATTAACTCAGTGGTGTCGAAATGACAACGGCGACTGTTTTTGAATGTCGAAATTGTCGTCCGGTCTAGTTTTTGTACTTTTCTGTAAAAAAAAAAATCATCTTTCTTTTGTGAAAATGTAACAAGCTTAATTTAAGAACAATGATGCAATATTGTGTTAAATTAGAATTTATAGCATCCATTTTGCATAATTAAATTAGTGGTGTCGAAATGCCACCTACGGCTGTTTTAGCATGTGGAAATCGTCGTCCGTTCAAGTTTTTGTATTTTTCTGTAAAGTAAATTATCCTTCTTTTGGGGCAATGCAACAAGCTTAATTTAAGTATAATGATGCAATATAGTGTTAAATTTTAGCGTCCACTTTGCATAATTAAATTAATGGTGTCGAAATCACACTGGCGGCGGCTGTTTAAGATGTAAAAATTGTCGGCCGTTCTAGTGTTAAACCAATGCAATTTTAAAATACAATAATAAAAGTGGATTTGGCTCATATTCAAAATAAACGACTCGGATATATTTTGATAAGCACAACATTTGTGATAAGCAGTTAAAAAAAATTAAATATCAAAATACATATTTTTCTCAGAAATTTTTTCCATAAAACCATTATTTTAAAAGGGAATATCTTAATAATAAATTTAAAAGTGTTTAATTTTTCGTCTAAATCAGTACTTTTGAAAACTGATAAAGAAAATAACATTCTAATTATACCACAATTTCTGTGCAGACACATTACGTACGTATCTAAAAATTTTCCCAATTTTTCGAGAAGTATCTATAATGTTCTAAAAACATGCATGATCATTCTTCAAGCAGTGTAATCATGGAAATACCTCGAAGTTTAAACTATTGGAAAACAATCATCTCAATCGTGGTGGTCGCAACTTTTAAATACAAAAGAGTCTATAAAAAGATAAGTAGGTTCTTTTAAAATGTGTTAAATTTACTTTCTACTGAACCGACTTAAGCGAAAAGAAGTTTAGAGAATTAAGTTGCAATACATTTTATCTCTCCAAATTCCTTAAACTTTTTCGAATGAATGCAATTGGTTTGAGAGGATTTTAATGCGTTTTTAAGTACTTCTTGCATTGTTTTATCCATATTTAATCTTAACACGATTGTCTTCATTTTCCCAGGAAGTTCATGTTTTAACATTTATAAAAGTAATGGTTTTAAGAAATTGATATATATAGCACTAGAAGAAAAATGTTCGAGACTGTGCTAAAATCTCCAACAGGAATTAAAGGAAGAAAAATTTGTAATTTCTTCTATCTTTACAAGAAGAAAGTATTAGATTCATGAAAATTTTCGACTTACGGTTTTCGACGGATTTGTACATTTTGGAAGGTCTTGAACACAATTTGACTGTTTTTAGAATATGTCTGTGTGTGAGTCTGTTTGTCTGTCTGTGTGGTTGCCTATATGTGTGAAAATTTTTGCGGTAGCTCTATCTCATGAATTAATGCATGGTATTTAATAAAACTTTAGGTTCAGTTAGACCTTTATGTAAATTGGTGCTGATTAGTTTTTGGTGTAAATAGCTAAAAAGTGGCGCTGCTATATTAAAATGTTTTACAATTTTCTCAATAGTTATGTCTCAAGAACTAATCCACAGAATTTCATCAAACTTCAGATTCTGTTAGACCATGACATAGACGTTGATTACGTTTTGGTATAAATATCTCAAGGGAGGGTGCTGCTATGCTACTTTTTTATGATTTTTACGATGGCTATACCTCAAAAACTAATGCACATAATTTCATTGAATTTCAGATTTAGTTAGACATTGACATAAGTAGTTGTTGATTAGGGTTTTGTGTAATTCTTCCAACAGGTGGCGCTGCTATGCTGCATGTTTCAGGATTTACACGATTTTAACGATAGTCATATCTCAAGGACTAATGCACGGAATTTAATAAAACATTAGATTCAGTTAAACCTTTATATATGATGCTGATGATTCGTTTTTCATGTATGTGACACCTGTATTAGATAGAAGAAAGATTTGGGATTACACATCCGACTAGTTTTACTTTGGGGTAGAGTCACATGTGCCGTGAGATGTAATTAAGAAGTAGTACGTCCGCAGTGCAGGTTTTTTTTCAGACAAAGCATACCACTGAATTGTAGTCGTTCGCATTCATCGAAAGTTTGAAAATCGCGTTTGAAAAACAACGCACGACTATCACATTCTGCCAGTGGTTGGAATAATCGCCGACAGAAACATTGCACATATGTTACACGTTTATGGTCAAAGAGAAATATTCACTCTGAAGGAATTTTCAAAAGACACCGTTTCAGAAGCTGATCTAAGATTGAGGAAGCCTTGAACTTGGACCGGTGTCATGTCAAAAGGCTTCCAAGAATGTTTTCAGTAACTGTACTAGCGCTGCCAGAAATACATAGGCAAGCATCATAAAATGGTTGTGCCGACATTGGCTAATTATTGGTTTAAGTTTCCCACAATCAGAAATCTACTCTCTACCACAATCAGAAATGCCGTACCATTAGACAACAAACTACTTGCCAAAAAAATGATCAACAGTGGTTAAACCGTTAGCTGCCCAGAATCCTACTCAGATATTATCCATCACAGATGGGTCCCTTTAACTATCATTTCCTAACCATTTCTGAATCCTACCATTTTCACCCATTTCCCAACACTACCATTTCTCAACTGTTTCCACAATGATGTGCCAATAATGTGCCAATGATGGGCCAACAATCTCTGCTACTTGGGTAGTTACATAAAGGAATGGCTGTGTGTAACAGATGTTATTAATACATCATATACGTTAGGAAAGCCAATCTCCGCATTTTCATTATACAAATATTATTATTAAGATGGTGTACAGCATTGAACACATTACCGCCAATTCAGAACTTCCCTATATCCTATTCTTACAACCAATATTTAAAAATGAAATGTATATTACTAAACTTAAATTTACTAGATCAAATACATTATTCAGAGCTGTCCAACCTGGTGACTGCTTCTCACCAAAAAATTCTTACAGAAATATTTGCCTTATTCAATCTCCGAATATCGCCCATTAAATAAGGCAAATATTTCTGTAAGAGTTTTCTGGTTAATGGCGGGATCCAGGTTGGACAGCCTAGACTAATGCCATACAATTCAAGAGTCGTATACACATAAATACTCAAGATTATGGTTTCATGTGTTATGTATATCGCAGAATTCCTTAGTTCTAGTATGGTTATGCACTAAATCACATGTACGTAAACACTGTAAAAAAAGACGGAAGTTTCTGAATGCTTATAGGTCTTTCGGATGCTATTAATTTTCAAGTAAATATTTTCAAGCTCAACAAACATGTTTTACAGACAAATACGATAAATTAACAGCAATAACATTAACATAAAAATTAATATTATTTGGTTTCTCTTGCATGTATAAATTCAATTATGCAGCTGAAAATGTTTAATTGAGAATAAGTAGCAGACTACAAACCACTATTCGGATTTAAGAAAAATGAGTAATACACTATAAAAATTAATCGAAAACGTTTCTGAAAATCAGTAGCAGCAAAAGAAGGTTTATTTTTAAAAATGCCTCTTTAAAGTTAAAAAATATATGGATAACTGAGATTTCTAAAGACATAGAACCTTCTTCGGGATCATGGGTAACTCAAATGAGGTTATATAATTTAGTAGATAAAAGATATTTGTATTTTTTTACAGTGTATTATACAATAATCATATAGTATATCAAAATATGTATGTATCTCAAAGCTTATATTAGCAAATTTAAGTAGTTCTATGTAAATAAAAATTTGAATTTTATTATTCTGATATTGAGAAATGTAATTATTACGACTTTTATGGCAGAGTGAATCAAAATCAATTAGTCCCTAAAAATAATACAATTATTCATATTTTAGATAAATATTATTTTCTTTTTTAACACTTTCCAACTTAGTTGAAAAGTGTTTATAACTTCAGTTTGTATGTCCGTCTGTCTGTCCGTCCGTACTCTAACTCTCGTAAATATACTAGCAATCCCCTTAAATTTTTGTACGTTATTGACGTTTACTATAGCATGATCCCTATAGAAAATTAAGTGCTTAGCATCTATACTTTATTTAAAGGGACAATGAAAAATATGTCGTTACGTAACAGTCAATGGGAAATAATCGTTTCAAGTGCATTCTGATGATGTAACGCCATTTCAAATATGATGAAATTGATATGCAATTATTAACCCGTTGGGGACGAGCGACACGTATATGTGACGCATAAGATGCTCATAATCCTTCATTATTCTCACCACTTAATTTTTATTGTAAGCTTTGCCTTATTTAATCCTAGCATTTCAGAGATTCAAGTAGGCGCAAATTTCTCTTTTGAAAAACCGGTGGTAAACGATTAAAAATTCTGTAAAGGACGCTCGTCGCGAAGGGGTTAAGCGCACTAAAACATGATTTTGTAAAATATGCAATGTAAAGTATTTATTATTCATTTACAAGGTCACACAAAAGAATTCTGTTACACACTGTTCTACTGAGAAAATTGTTTGCAGTTTAATTTTATTTGTTATAATGATGTTTCAATATTTGAAACATAATGAAATTTATATGCATCACTCAGGTGCACTATAAATTACTCACTGAAAAGTATGGTGTGCATTGTGTTTAGCGTTCATTTACACATATAGACGAAAGAATGCAGTCTTAGTGCGACAATTAGTCTTATGTGTGATAAGTGGGTTTTCAAATTTGGTTTGCGTTTTAAGTTTAACAAAATTTTTCCATAGCACGTGGTGCGTATAACTTTTGTCGATTATATACAAGGAAAGGAAGAAATTCGTAAACTCATATACAGGGAAGCGAAGGACACAAAGGAATTCGGAAGTATTTCTGACTATAGGCGCAAATTCCTTAAGGGTATTTTTAATTGTGTTATGCATTTCTTTGCTGAATTATACGTTATTATATGTTTACGCATTTTGCACCTGAACGATATTTAGTAGACTAATAGAAGTTCGTGGAATATAAATAAATTCATATACAGGGCTACACAAAGTACAAGATACATTGTCGTTTATGTTTGGTAATTGCTGGAGCTTTTTAAGTTGCCTTTTGTTTTTTTTGTTTTTTTTACCTGAAATTAAATTTTAACTTTATATGTGGTGTGTACAAAAATCTTTAAATAATAAACAAAGATGTACAAAAGATTTCAAGTGCATTTTCATCGATTGGTGTGAATTGCTAAATTGAGTTTTCTAACTGAACAAAGTGTCATGCTATGTAGTATATATCCAAATATATAGATCGCAGAAAAAAAATCAACTATTCTTTCGACTATTAAAGGTGGTTGCTAAAACTTTATTTTTCAATGTGGTATATGTTTCCTAAACTGTTTACTATATATCTTCTTTCACATTATTTAACGATGAAGGTTCGTTACAGTTTTCTGAATGTGTTGGAAATTGTTTCATAATCTATGCTTGAAGTGTGATTTTCGTTCTTGTTAATCCTATTTTTATTAGCTTATACTTCATTTATCTTCGCATAAAAAATAATCATCATCAACGTCCACTAGTGACGCTTTTCTTTAGGGTTATGTTTTGGCCATAAAAAACAATGTAATCGATATTTTACGTCTCTTTGAAAAGCCATTTTCATGAGATGTTTCTTTCTAAAAAAAACTCTGATGTGATCTTATTTTCTTATTCAGGATTGCAATGTTTTGAGCAGTATATTTTTTAATGTCATACTTTATCCATTAATGCTTATAAAAAAAAGGATAAATAATTTTTTATGCTTAGAAGTAACAATACTCATTTTCATTTCTAAACATAAATTAGAATCGAGCATAAAATAACAGAATCAAGCATAACAGATTAGAATTATATTATTAAATTTCGAATGCAAATTTAAATATTTTGCTAGAAATAATTGGATTTTTTCGTTACAAAAATAACATTAAAAGAATTTTTAAATAAATTTTCAAATTTGAGCAACTTTTATTTTATTAATTATCAGTCATAAACATGATGTAGAAATAAATATACCATAGAAATAAATATATTCTAATTTAAGGAGTTAGATACATTCTCAACTTTCCAAAAATTGATTTTTTTTTTTTTTACGAAAATTACATTGTTGTGATGTGTAGAATTATGGGTAAAAAGGCTTAAAGTGATAACTCATTTATTAAGAAGAATATGGTGAAAAATGTGCGCACGTGCACGATCGATAAAACCGACCTCGCCGAAAAGATTCTACTAAAGATTCTACACCCTCATTGAAGCTGATTAAGGCAGAGGAGGGTGGTTCACAGTACGACGCAGGAATAGCTAATTAAGTGTAAGTTGAAAAAAATATATATCAGTATTTTTTTTTCCTAAAAATTTAAACGCGATTTTCTGGAAACTACATTTTAAAACATGAACAGCATGATAACTTGAACAATTTTTAACATGTACTTATAATAAAATCCGAAGGCAAGAAAGTGTCTGTAACGGTTCCGGGCGCCACCACTCTGGTCTGTGAATCGACCATAGTTAAACGACATGTTAGGCTTATTGAAAAACCTATGCTACATCCGATTCTGCTGTTAAAATATTTGTAAAAGCATAATAAAGCTGTTAAATATTTTAATTTTGTTTAAAACCTTCAAAAACTATTTCATATAAAACATGTATATCATCATTTCTGTAAACATATTATCTGTAAGCACTTCTTTTTATCAGAAATAGCGGTGAATTCTTTCGTTCGGAGGATTTGAGGTGATCAATCCAGTATATTTTCGCCATCTACCGGCGGATTTTGAAATTTTGCTTCCATCATAAATACAGTACAGGTACTATTTTCCGGAATCCTCGGGACCAAAGGGTTGGGTTGATTATTGACGGCCAATTATCTACACTTGGGATATAGGCCCGGGGTGAGTGCCCTTCGTGGGGGTCTTTCTATGGGAACCTAACCCGTCGGGACCAAAGGCTTTCCGAGTTTTGGAATTTTCCGGATTTCGGGTCCTCCCGAAATTCACGATTATTTGACAAAATTCATGTTTTTTTTTGTGAATCTTTGACAAAATTTGCCTTTTTTCTGCTATTATTTGACAAAATTTGCCTTTTTCTTCTACGATCCTTTGACGAAATTTCATTCCGTAGTTCTTTGAAGAAATTTGCGCTTTTTTTGCGATCCTTTGAAGAAATTAGCATTTTTCTGCGATTCTTTGAGAAAATTGGGTTTTTTGCAATTCTTTCACGAAATTTGCTTTTTATTCACGATCTTTTGACAAAATTCGAGTTTTTTCTGAAATTCTTTGACGAAATTAGCATTTTTTTTTTCGCGATCCTTTGACGAAATTCGCATTTTTTCTGTGTTCCTTTGACAAAATTTGTGTTTTTTTATCTTCGATCCTTTGACAAAATTTCACTTTTTTTGCGATCCAACGAAATTAGATATTTTTTTTTGCTGTGGTTTGAAGAAATTTGCGGTTTTTTTCGCGATCCTTTCAAGAAATTCGTGTTTTTGCGCAATTATTTGAAGAAATTCGCGTGTTTTTTTTGTTTTGTTTTTCTTTTTTTTTGCGATTCTCTTTAACCAAATTTGTGTTTTTTGTGATCGTTTGATGAAATTTACTTTTTTCAGAGCCCTTGAAAGAAATTTGCGTTTTCTTCGCAAGCCTTTGACGGAAATTGCGTTTTTTCTGCGATTTGTTAACAAAATTAGCGGGTTTTTTTTCGCAAACTTGCGACGAAATTTGCGGGGTTTTTTCGATCCTTTGACAAAATTCACATTGTTTCCGCAATTCTTTGAAGAAAGTGTCTACTTCTTCTGCGAACGATAGACATAACTGTTTTTTTTTCAGAGACGATCGTTCAAAATTCGAGATATTTTTTATGTTCGAATTTTTGAACTGAAGACTAAAATTTTCGAAACCGTATGCCTTAAATTTTTAGGAAAATTCGGAACAGAATCACCCTTGATGAAATAAATATAATATATATCATATAATATATATCAGAATTCTATATATATATATATAGAGAGAGAGAGAGAGAAAGATATAGATAGATTTATGTAGTATATCATAATTCTAAATATATTTTCAAATATTCAATAATCATTGCTTTTTCCCTCTTTGAAAAAATGCAGATACATTTTTCTTATAAAAAAAAAAATATTTTATTTTGTTGTTTTTCTACAACATGTATAGTTCAGATGTTTTCGTATCGTATTATTTTTCTGGGTCAAATAAAACCTTTTTTTTTTTTCAAAATAATAAAATATACAAAACTTTTTTTTGTAAATATATTATTTGGATTTTGTTCAAGAATTCAGAAACACTCTTTGGTTTTTATCAAGCTGTATGTCAAAATTATTCCGTTTTCTTTATGAGATATTGTATTTTTTAGAAAATTTGAAATGTTTAAAAATATACAACATTACTCCTTAAAACTGAGTTCGCATCAGGGAATATAAATTATTGAGATGAAAACAGAGAAAAAATTCGTTATCGGTTCTTGAGATTATTACTTTTGATTAAAAGAAAAATGTTAGCACTATGACAGCTAGAAAATGAGATTTTTTTCTTTATTATTTTTCTATCACTACTACTATGCACGCTAGTGTTGCAGAAACGTAATATACATGATGCTATTAAACAAAAATGAATTGCTTATATGCAAAAAATAAAATGTGCATAAACGTGAGTCGATAAAAACTCTATCCATATAATATACACAATGTAAACAAAAAGGGATCCCGCGGGTGTTAACTTTTTATTACACATAAAATTTTATTCGCTTTATTTAAAAGAAAGACAACTGTGTTTAAATAAAGCGAGTTTTACTGTTAAGAATAAATAGTATTCAAAAATAATGAGAACCATGAGAACCATAATAAAGTACATGAGCGAAATTACGTTGCAAAGTTACAATGTAGTTTATCATTATTTGACCTATTGCAATAATGAATACTAAGGCAAAGATATGTAGTTAAACTTCGAAATCTAAAATCTAACTAAACGAAATAATCTGCGTTATCAGTTCTTGAGAATAGTACTTTTATTTAAAATCTAAATATTAGTTAGCCCTATGACAGCCAGAAAATGAGGTTTTTTTCGTTAGTTTTTTTCCACTCACTGCTACGCAGGTTGGTATTGCAAAAACGATATACATATCATATTATTAAACAAGAACGTATAAAAATAAAATGCACATGAACGTGAGTTGATAAAACTCTATCGAAATACTATTCGATATGTAAGAAAAAGCGGAAATCCCTCTTTTGAATACCACGTATAATTTCATTCACCTTATTATAAATTATAACACCTTGTAATAATATATTTCTTTTAAATGCTAAAACATGTAAATTAACAACATAATCCAAATTTAAATAACCTTTATTAGGTTATTTTACATGTTTTGACTCACTCCGAGTCATTTTCAAACACAAATGAGAATATTCCATAATTGCACGGGCTTTGAAGTTATTATTTTCATGTACTTTTTAAAAAAATACGCACGTTATCTTTTATTTTTACTTAGTTGTTTAGTTTCATGTCTGTGACCATGGAGTAACTTGAGCCACAGTTTCGGTAAATTAAAAGATGCTGCATCGTTACATATTGTATTTTTGCGTGTTAGTATCTCTATGGTTTCTCTTATTATGGATGGATAGTATAGACTGGAGGGAAATATTACTTTACTTTCATTGAAATTTATTTGGATGGTTTCTTCTTGATATACACTATATTTCCAATGATGACCGGTCACTTGCGATTTTAGACGTTTTGCTAAATATCTGGAAAGATACATGAGTAATTATCCTGAAACTTCAGGAGTGTAAACAACATGATAAACGTCATGTATTTATAGCGAAGATTTTTCCCCGAAACCCCATAAGGAGCCGTCAACAAATTGGAGAAAAACGAATATATTTTGGATAACCCTGTAAAAACTAATATTGAAAAAGCATTCAAACTGTAGATTAAGATTAAGTAGATTATTGTAATAATTTGGGTTCATTTGTACGAAAATAGCATGTATACTCGAAGAGAAATTCAGGTTTTTATAAAAACAGTCCCAAATTTTACCAAGTTTTTTGCTTATAATTTGCAGAGTTTTTAATATAAAAACAAGTTGTTTTCAGAAAATACGACAAACAATATTTTACACAATACCCTGCAATCAGAATTTAAAAATAATAAAATTGTATGACAAATGAGCAGGTTTACTAAATATTGTTTCACTGCGAATTCAATCAAAATATACTGTGCATAATATATTAGCTAAATGTATAGACCAACTCTTATGAAAGTCTCAAACACATAGCTTGAAAATTTTGATAGTAATCGTCGATAGAATAAGCTCGAAATTCGCTGTTTCCTTAAGGAAGCAAAAAGATGAGGGGTTGTATCAAATATAGAATGACAGACACTTCATTCTTCTTATGTCAACTTTGATAAGCTAGTACATTTGGATACAAACCCTCATCTTTTTGCTTCCTTTTGGGAACAGTGAAATTCGAGCTTATTCTATTGACGATTACTATCAGAATTTTTAAGCTATGTTTTTGAGACTTTGAGAAAAGTTGGTCTATACATTTAGCTAATATATTATGCACAGTATATTTTGATTAAATTCGCGCATGCGCAGTGAAACAATATTTAGTAAACCTGCTCATTTTTCATAAAATTTTTATTATTTTTTAATTCTGATTGCAGGGTATTATGTATAATTTTGTTTGTCATATTTTCTGAAAAAAACTTGTTTTTATATTAAAAACTCTGCAAATTATAAGCAAAAAACTTGGTAAAATTTGGGACTGTTTTTATAAAAACCTGAATTTCCCTTCGAGTATACATGCTATTTTCATACAAATGAACCCAAATTATTACAATAATCCACTTAATCATAATCTACAGTTTGAATGCTTTTGCAATATCAGTTTTTACAGGGTTATCCAAAATATATTCGCTTTTCTTCAATTTGTTGACGGCCCATTACGGGGTTTCGGGAAAAAATCTTCTCGGAAATATATGACATTTATCATGTTGTTTACACTCCTGAAGTTTCAGGATAATTCCTCATGTATCTTTCCATATATTTAACAAAACGTCTAAAATCGCAAGTGACCGATCATCATTGGAAATATGGTGTATTCTTGCCAGGGCTGTAGTTTTTCTATTATACTTAATATCAGCTATATGCTCTTTTTTTCTGTAATTAAATTTCCTGCTGGTCATGTCTATGTAGTAATTCTTGGATCCATCTTCATTAATAAAAGGTATTTCATATACTCCTGAATAATTCTCAAAATTAACTGGGTCAATTTTACTGCAAATGATATTCTTTAATTTCTGTGGAGGTTTGGCTATTAAGCAGATATTGAAACGTTTAAGGCTGTGTTTTAATTTTTCAAAAAAGCTTGGATAATGTTGAAGAGTATAAAGTTTGTATTTTTGCGATTCAAATTTCTTTTTTGGTTTCTTATTATTGGTGATATCCATGATTAATTTATTAATATGGTGCATTTTAAAACCATTATTACACGCAATTTTACGAATTTTATCTAATTCATTATTCAATTTATTTTCAGTACATACTATAAAGACCCGTCTTATGAAAAATCTGTTGGCTGAAATTTTGTATTTTATCAATTTTGTAAATAATCGGCAAACGCACGGGTCTCAAGGGAGCTTACTTTTGAATACGTCTATTTCCGTTTATTTGTCTTATTTAATGAACAAAATCTGAGTTTTGCGAGTACCCACACAGCATCCTTGGTTAATCTCAGAGATATCACAACGTCTCATTATTATCACATCTTAGTGTGATGTAAGTAGAACATCTCTGAGACGACAAGTTAGGCTGTCACTGAGATTAACCTTCTGCGACATACTGGAAATAAAAACTGCCATTTTCACCCATGCGCAAATACGCGTTCCTATCTTGAAGTCATTCGCACATGCACGAGATTAATGGCGTCTACATCTAATGCAAAGCGGATTTGTAGTAAAGGATGTGTGTGTGTGCCACGTGTTTGCTCCGTGTTCTGATGTATAATTATTATGTTTTCTTCTTATTTTTAGTTATGCGATGTTTCGCCAGTTTTGGAAAGTTTTAAATAAATATGGAAGTTCTTGAAGACCAAGAGTATATCATATTCGATTATGATAATATAGTCAGATATGCTGACTGTATAATACCTCTCCAATTTTGAAGTACATTGCTGTTTTCATCACTTTTCACAGCAAGACCAAATTAAAAAAAATAATAATAATTTTAGAATCATAATGCAAAGTTATCTCTCTTCTCATTTCATAGAAAGCGTATTAAAATCGTCATGGAATTGCTATTTGTATTTTTTTATATTTAGTTATCTATAATGTATATAGGTATTTCAAAAAATTCAGTTTGTTTTTAGTGTTCGCACTTTCCTTGGAATAATTTGAAATGTAAAATTAGGGATTAAACAATCATTTATTGCGTTTTCTCATAAAATATTTTTATTTAAAAAATCCAGCCACAATATTCATGATTATTATAATCTAAGATAAAAAAGGAATATCTAAAGAGCTCTATTTACGAAAGTTAAAGATAATAAAAGGTAAGTAGTTAATAAACAGTTTTATAGCGTTATGATGCATTTCTAGATTCTACATTTTTCTAAAAATATCTAAATGTCATTATTACTTTATATAAACCTTTATCTGATGTTTTATTTATTGTATATCAAAGAAGTGTGTTGTGGGGTTTATATAAAAAGTAATAAAAAGCATTAAAAAACTTACAATTTTACATCATCCACAATCCATGCAATACTAAACTAAAGTATAAAAAATAGGTTATATATTTGTGGGAACAATGCAATAAGTTAATCGTTCAATTTGCATGACTTTTAGAAATCTTTTGGGTTAAAAAATAATAATTTGGGGGTGTTTATATAATGTAAAATGAGTAATTTACCAGGGGTCGATAGAGGATTTCTTACTTGGGACCCATTTTGTGAAACGTATAAGTTATTTTTGAGAAATTTATTACATATTTATGAAAAATAACATTTTGTAACGAAAGATGAAATCTAATTATTCAAATTTGAATCAAGCATTTATAATAATAACTTCTTTAACTAAGTCTTGCTAAAGTTTTCTAAGAAAATTTTATTATGTATTTTTTTTCTTTTTTCTTTCTAATACTACATAAAAGGATGTGACAAGAAATCCTTTATGTCTCTACTGCACAGGAAAATATTTATCAAAAACTGTCGCGTATGGCTATTGATTGCTCATTCTAAAAAAAAGAGAAATATTTCTTAATCTAAAAAAAATATATAATATAACCGCGAACGCAGAAATACAAGAACCTTTTTCGAGTTATCCATGATTCAGAAAAGCGTTTTATATCTTTGCGAAACTCAGAAACCAATATATTTTCAATATCTAAAGAAGGGATTATAAAAACTTTCTTTTGCTGCTACAGATTTCTCAAAAAGTTTCCGATTAGTTTTTATATCAGTTTTCTCAACACGGAATATAAGTTTTACTGATGTAATCAGTTCTCAAGAAAACAGTTCCATATTCAATAAACATGTTTTACAGGCAAACATGACATATTCACAGCATTAACATTAATATTAAAATTAAAATTATTTCGTTACTTTTGCATGTATAAATTCAATTATACAGCTGCAAATGTTTACTTTGGAATTGATAGCATCCTAAAAAACGATATTTCAATTAAAAAAATATATATGAATACACATTGAAAGAAAACTTATACCGCCTTCATCTACAACGCCTTCATCTACATAGTCATTTTCTAAATCCCTAAACTAGAAATATAGATTTCCGAGCTATGACAATCAGGTAAAAAAATAAACTGAATAGACGAAATGATTGAGATAGATGATGAAACGATACATTATATCGTTATGTCAAACTCTCGAATGTAAAAAAAAAATGCTTTTTACATTAATTTAAAAAATTAACAGATTGTCACCACTAAATTTTAATAGTATTCTTCGCCAGGATTGCCAGTTTGGCTTCCTTTTCCATTAAGAAATTTCGAATCCATATCAGAAATTTCAAATGGAAAGTTTTGCTCTACTTAATAACATACATTTTGTCATTACCGTAATTTCCGGCGTATAATCCGCAGCTCAAAGAATCGTTTTTCGACCCAGAAATATTATTTTATAAAATGTAACTTAAAAGATCGCTGTAAATATTTAACTACAATTATTGAATAAAATTTCTGGGTCGAAAACGACTCTTTGAGCTGCGGATTATACGCCGGAAATTACGGTACTTGCAGTACAAAAAAAAAAAAATCTCAAAATTTCTGGTATGAATAAAAAGGAAGGTCAAACTAACAACACCGTTCTTCACAGACATTACATTAACCCCTCTTTAAAAGTAATGAAAAATGCATTTTTTTCATATTCGATAGTTTGACATGGTTGCGACGAAACATGAATCGTTTGAATTGCGAGAAATTATCACTTGGTTTCTAAAATAAATTCATAAACCAGAATTATAGTTACTAAAACTAATCTATTGTGTTCACATTTCTTTGCAGATATTTTTAAATAAGTTTGACTACGATAATATAGGAAAACGCTCTTGAATTTTAATAGAGAAGACTAGAACTCTCCAGCAGAAGGAACTAGAATTTATAAGGGTGCCATGGAACTATTTTTTCTAGAGCCACAGTTTATTTTCTAGATGACAGTGGCAGAATTCTTTCTCAGTGCACTATAAAGACTACTAGGAAACGTTTCCGAAAATTAGAAGCAGCAAAATAAACATTGTTTTTATACGAGCTTCTTTAAATTTCTAAAATATATTGGTATCTTAGGTTTTAAAAAATACCGATTTTTTTCCCGAATTTATTGGTAACTCGGAAGATGTTATTCTATATTTTCATTTGTGATTAAATTAAATTTTCATAGATTAAGGAATACTGGTTTTTTTACATCGTATGAATGGATTTTCTGATGTCACTTGTCAATTTCCAACTATAAAAACTTCAATAGCTGTCATCTTTTACTTACTATTGAATTTTTAAAACCCTCAGCCTGCATTTTTAGGTGCGTTCGTAATTATATAAATACGTAGCACCTATTGTCGTCGCTTGGTCCGTCCGTCCGCATATAACAACGCAAAAACTACCCAACCGAATGGTTTGGAATTTAAGATATATTATCTTTGCAGAATTTTGTCGAGACATTTCAAATTTTTAAAAAATCGAATCAAAACTTTAGGAGATATTAATAAAAATATTTATTAAGAAATTTGATTTTTTTTTTCAAAATCGGTGCTTTCTTGTTAGAGGAGCTTCCGAGGTTTAATCGTCAAGCGACCGAGATACTTACTTTATGACAGAAATTAATCTGCAGACGATATAATTCATTTCACAGAATTAAAAATAATCAAGATCTACAGTTAATTAAAAAATAATTAACTGTAATTAAAATGCGCTTTTCGATGAATTACAGTTAATTATTTTTTAATTTATTGACCAAATTGAAATATTCTAGTTCATATTGTTCATTGTTACAACATTAATAAGTTTGAAAAAAAAAATGAGGTTCTATCTAAGTTATTTTTGGAGAAATCGTGCGCGCAAGTTTGAAAATCATTGTTGTGAATTAAATGCATTTAAAGTTTTCACTCTCCATTCAAAAACAAAGAATGACGATTGCGTTTTACTTTATATCTTCGTCAATAATTATCGTCTCTGAAAAACATTGGTACCTTTCTACTCAGAATAAAATGCACTATTTCCTGACATCAAAACCTTGAAATTGAATTTTTGACCATTTTAAAGGTGATCTGTCCCCTTAAAGGAATATTTACCTGAAACGATTTGATTTACTGTTTTACGTTTCTTGTTATCTAGCTGCCCATAAACATCAAGTTATAGATATATTTAATCTTATTTCTCCATCCGGATACCCAATTATTTTACTCAGTTTCTTTTAGTTTTCTTTCATTTTTATACATTCAATTACATTATGTCACTTGATCTAAAACGAGATCAAGTTATCTATTGTAATCGAAATGTAACTTAATATATCTTTATTACAAACGAAAATCTATATCATAGAAGTGTCTTACATAGACTAAAGAATGCTGTCAACATGTTTTATTATTAATAAATTCTAAATTTCAAACTCCTCTATTCTATACTGCATATCATTTGGAACTTTGCTTCACATCCTGTTATAAAATCCCTAAGTTTTAATTTTTTTATACAGTTTATATTCATGTCACTCTGAGTTTTAAATCAAATACGAAATATTTCAATTTTTTTCTTTTTTCGAATAAATGTCCCACATTAATGACAGTACAATGCCAATTGTGGAAAACAATGGGAAAATTACGGTTTTTTTTAAATAATATATCTAAAACAATTATTTACACCAATGACTTTCTGCATCTTATTAAAATTATATTACGCAATATTACTTTAAAAAATGTGTATATATACAAAATCATCCATGTGAATTACCTATTTTTCAATCACGATATTTCGAGTGGCAAAGAATACCATTTTAAAAAACTTTCCTTTTCTTGATAAAGTATCTGAAATATTTCAAGACATTTCCATGGTCATTTTCTCTAAAAGGTCTGTAATTATGGAAATATTTTAAAATCTTAAGTATTGGAAAGCAATCATGTTACTCGTGAATTATTCTAAATGGATAAGAATTCGCTTTTTTAAATTGTTTAAAAAACTATGTTTTACTAAACTTTTCTAAACAAGGCTTTATTATTTTTTGGAAATTTTGTTACTCTGATGAAATAATAAAATTTTACGTATATATATATATTTTTTTTTTATTAAGACTGTATTTTAATCATAATTTATGCATGCCAGTTAAAAGTAGTATTTATTGGTTATAGATATTTAGCAGCATATTTTCATTATAATAATTTGCGATTGAATTAATATTGGTTTTTGTCATTTTTTAGGACTGTTCTTATTTAAATCCAAATAGATAAATTTGTATGTGTTAAAACAACAACAAAAAATGTGCAAAGGAAATATGTACCCTGAGATAAATTAATAAATCACGAAAAGATTTGTCTGTAGTAACAGAAATATTTTTTGTAGTTTTAATCTAGGTAATAATTAATTTACCCCTTCATTTTATAATACCCTGCTTCTCTTTCTTCGTTGAAGATTTATTATTGTGTAACACTAACTTTATTCATATATTTGAAACTATTCAACTATTTATTTTTAAATTTAGAATATAACATTTATACTATTCTTACTAGGAGGTTAATATTATTGTTCTTTTCTGACTGAAACACGTAAATAAACATAATAACAGATTTAATTATTCTTCTCTGCTTGCTAAGTATTCAAATTTATTGAATTTTTCTAATGGTATGGTGTGTACACTCAGTGGAATTTCCAAACAGTGTGAAACCAGTATTTCAGATTAGAAAATATCCTATTTAAAATTTAAATCGAAGAATTTCTTTACACCTTAATTAATCATACAATTTGTAATACGCATCTGCCTTTGACAAAGGTAAATCTATTTTATAAAGGCCAAACGTGTCCGTGCGTAACGCATACGTCATTTTGCGAATGGCAACAGCTGACGATGACATTTCGGTTTTGTGATTTTTACTATTGCAATTTTTTTAATTTCTAAACATAGCACATTTTCAATTTTTACACCACCATTATAGAGGAAAAAAATTACTTTCAAATGCAATTTGTTTGAAAACTATATCTTAATTGCCTGATATATTATGGCTTATAAAATAATTTTTAAGCATGAATTTTGAAAAGCCCAATAAACAAATGGAAGAATGCTGCCATTATAAATTTTTAAATAGTTACAGGTAGTAAAATTAATGAATTCTGAAATAAAAACGTCACAAGAATAGGGTGCCTTTATATGAGAGTAGCGTTATACCGTATACAAAATTTGATTAGTTCAGACGATTTTGGAGAAAAAGAAGCTTTGTAATAATTTAAAAATTCAAAAGAAAATTATTTGTTTACACCATAAACAAACATCGGATATTTTAACAGATAATATAAACAGAAGATATTGCTTTAGATATTGCATTTTTATGAATAAAATATAAAAAAATTATTTCAAAAATTTAATAAAAATGCATATAAAAAGTTAATATGAGCAGTAAGAAACAACGTTTTAATTCATATTTCATCAGTATTACAAATAATGTTAACGGTCATTGCGAAATTGGAAAAAACGAATATACATGAAATTCGTTAATATCGCGATCACTATATCGCATGCATAAGATGATGAATAATAAATTAACAAAGAAGCATCACTGGATGCAGCCAAATCCCTGTATTAATAATACCAAAATAATAAAAAATAAACAAAACCCTTGAAATTCATTAATGTCGCGATCGCATGTATGAACGCTTAGTACAAAAAAAAAAAAAAAAAAAAAAACTGGATGGATACCGCATGTATGAGCGCTTCACGCACAAGAAACGCAAAGAAACCAGTAAAAAAAAATCACCATATGCAGCAACTTTGACAAATAAAAATATGAAAAAAAAATTAGATTTAGAGAAAAAATGGTTTTCGCCTGCGTTCTGTAACCCGGGAAGCCAGGGTTCGATTCCCTAGTAATAATAATATTCATAATTGGGGTAGAACTGTTTACAACCTGCAATACATATATTTTATTGGCGATATGCGTTTTAAACATTGCTTAAAGGAAATGCCTTTATATATCTTTGAAGTAATATTTAACAAAACATTCATCTCAATCTTTTCTCTCCGTCTATGATGAAGCAAATATCATACTAATTACAGAAAGATTTTTCGTGTGACACAAATAATCCCATTTTAAAAATTCTTGTTTTCTGAAAAAAAGTATCTGGAATAATTCAGGCAATTTCCTTGTCGTTTTCTGTAAAAGCTCTGTAATTGTAGAGGTATTTTAAAGTTTCAACTATTGGAAAGCAATCCCGTGAATCGTGAATTATGACAAACAGATAAAAATTCCTCTTTAAAAAGTGATTAAAAACTATTTTTCACTAAACTTACATTTGAATAGAACGATAGTGTATCTAAATTGCGTATTTCTGTTGAAAATATAAAATTCTGCATACCATTTAAATTAAGACTGACCTATAATTTAAGCTTATTCTTTCTGTTTAAAAGTAAGGCGTCGTTTGCTATAGACTATAACCAGTATCTCTTTTGTACAATAATTTGCTGTTCAGTTAATATGGATTGTTCACAATTTTAGTACATGTACTTGTTTAAACCTAAATGAATATAACTGTAGAATATGTAAAATCACAAAAAAAAATAGCGCAAGCCAAATGTTTTCACTGAGATAGGGTTAATAAAACGTGAAAGATTTCTGTTTCTGGTAACAAAAGTTTTTGTACTTTTAATCTACGTGTTATTTAAATTACACTTTCAGTTTATATTATTTAACTTTTCTTTTTTTTCCAGGATTTATCATTTGATAACTCTAAATTTATTAAAACATTTCCGCTGATTTGTGCAGTGTGATTCGGTAACGCTTGTCATTACCGCTACTTCAGAAATAACCTTTGACTAACACTAATTAAAAAAATACATATATATATATATATATATATATATTCATAGTATATTTCTACAATATTCGTAATAGTAATATATCAAGAATGCGTAATAGAAATAATGGTAGAAAAATGATAATCGCTATTTCAAAACAATAATTTTAACCCTTTAACGGGCGGTGTCCACCTAATTTTAATTCCAAAACTGACAAACGACACCAATAATATTTAATTAAAATTTTCTTTTTGTTAAGTACCGGAAAATAAGCAAGTTTTTATTTTCTAATGAATTCGTTTGTAATTTCTGGTGTCAGCGCATTATTTCATCATTTTACTAACAGACTTACTCCGCGCCGGAAAGGGTTAAAAGAATGGAAAAGTTTAATATACAATATGTACAAAATGTCTTTCCCTGTACAAAATTTATTCATAATAATATATCCGCTACATATAAGATAAATGTGTGAAACTGGTGCGAAAATTTTAGAAAAATAACCAATTTTTTTAATCGCAGTTTTCCGTAACGTAGGTGTAGTGTAGAGTGTCAGTGTCTTGGAAACCGTATCAACACTTACAGAGAACTGGCCGACCATCAACCTCAGCTGAAAGGTTGGAAGAAGTGAGACAGTCTTTTGTGCGACGTTACAAGCAATCAGTACTTACAGCCTCGCGTAAATTACAGATGCCAAAAAGGGTCTCGTGATACCAGAGGATACACTGAGCTTTCTCCCGATTTGTGAACATTTCGTAACGTGGCTGTAGTGTAGAATGCCAGTGTCTTGGAAACCGAATCAACACCTACAGAGATCTGCCCGACCATCAACCTCAGCTGATAAGTTGGCAGATGTGATACAGTATTTTGTGCGACGTACCAAGCAATCAGTGCGTGCGGCCTCGCGTAAATTACAAATGCCAAGAGGATCTCGTGTTACCAGAGAACACACTGAGCTTTCTTCCGATTTGCGAACATTTCCGGTTTCCTGGAAACTGACACTGCTACACTACAGACACGTTACATAAACTTGCAGCAAAAAACTTGGTTAATTTCCCAACGTTTTGGCATCAGTTTTACATGTCTATCTTATATATAGCGGATATGAATTATAAATCAGTGAAAGACTTTTCGGACAACCCGTTGGAAATTTCTTCACCATTTGTTCTAAATTTAGAATACCGGGTATTTCAAATGTTCTGTGCGAAAGTAAAACGCGATAAAAAAAATATCTATGCGTCGGAGAGACATGTGGTTTGCAGATAAATATTCAGCGTGGTACGCGATTTTGTATGACACCAAAAAATAAACGTAGTTGAAAATCCCGATAATAGAGGGCACTGATGCAGATAATTCAATGAAATAATTCCATATTGCTCACACAATTCAAGATTTCGAAACAAAAATATTAGAGAATACTGCATGTACACTTTTAATACGCAAAAATATTAATGGTGTGTGATGTTATTGTGATTAAAAATTGCACATGATAACCGCAACTAATTTTGCGTATTAAAAGTGTACATGCAGTATTCTCTAATGTTTTTGAATCCAAATCTTTCATTGTGCGAGAATATGGAATTGTTCTATGGAATTATCTACAGAAGCGTCCCCTATTGTCGGATTTTGAACTATTTTTGTGTGTGTCATACAAAATCCGTAACATGCTCAATATTTATCTTCAAACCGTATGTCTCTCCGACCCATACATCTTTTTATAACGCGTTTTACTTTTGTACCGAACTTTTGAAACACCCGGTATAACTATTCTTCAATTCATAAATATTTTTCTGTTCTTAACTAGTTTACTAGTCTTACTGGAAGATTAATATTATTTTTCTCCTCAGACTCTAAAGATTAAAGAAACGTAATAACAGAAACAATTCTTTCACGTGTTGAAATTTATTTAAATATCCTGTTACATATATCTTACTAATGATATGCATATTGAGCTTAAAAGGAAATGACTTAATATCACTTTGAAAAAACTGTTTTTAAAATAATCCGTCTCAATTATATCTTCCAGATTCTGATGAAGAAAATAATACATTAATTATACAAAGATTTTTCGAGTGACAAAGAATACGATTTGAAAGAATTCCCATTTTCTTGAAAAACGTATCTAAAATATTTTAGGAAATTTCCATGGTCATTTTCTGAAAAAGCACTGTAATTATGGAAATATCTCAAAGTTTAAAATATTGGAAAGCAATTTCCTGAATCGGGAAGGAAGATATTTCTTTAAAAACAAAAGATAAAGACTAATATGTAAAATATGCTCTTTTAAGCAGTGCTTATAAAAGTAGTTTATTCTTTATTTAAACGAAGATTTTAAAGAGAATAATACTTCAGATAGCAATATGTATTTTTTAATAAGCGCTGTACAAATGCGCTGAATGCATGTACAAATTGTCCCATTAATAACACCAGATTTATGAAAATCAACCACTATAATTTATATTATATAGCAAAAATATTATTATAGTATATATGAGTACTGCTGACGTCAGACATATATTGCCAAGGAACTGAATAATAAATTTTGTTTTATTGCAATTTTTTTAACTTCTAAACATTGCATAATATTAGTATTTACAACATCAAATAGAAACAAAATTTCTTCATAAATACAAAATAGGAATACATTTAATATATGCTAATAATTTTTTTTTCACCTTTTAACATGTGATGAAGGAAGAATATATTTGTTAGGCTAAAAATTTCATCCTTCTCACATTCATAACTGCCCTAATATGGCTGGTCGAATAACTTCAACGATTAAATATGTTATCTATAACCTTTAATTGATTTCTAATTCTGTTTAAATTATAAGATACAAATTAACAATTTTTTTCTTCCAAAATATTTCAAAATATCTTTATTTAAATTATTAAAAATAATTAAAAATATTAAAAATATCTTGATATAGATGTACCTTTAAATCAATTTTCTATCTTTCTTTCGCGAGTAAATTCGCACTCAGAAAAAGGAATTGATTAAAACTACAAAACATGTTTTGTTGAGTACATTTTGGTTGTTTTAGCAAAATTCAAGTAAAATTGAACCATTTTACTTGAATTAACAAAACATTTTTTGCTGACGATACAAAAAGTTTTTTTGGAATTGCAAAAAAAAATTTTTTTTTGTTGATTCAAACAAAATTTTCATTGACCTATATTTAAACAAAATTTTTGTTTAAATATAGGTCAATGGAAATTTTGTTTGAATCAACAAAAAAAATGTTTGTTTTTTTTTAAATTCCAAAAAAAAAATTTTGCATCGTCAGCAAAAAATGTTTTGTTAATTCAAGTAAAATGGTTCAATTTTACTTGAATTTTGCTAAAACAACCAAATGTACTCAACAAAACATGTTTTGTAGTTTTAATCAATTCCTTTTTCTGGGTGAGCAAACAAAATTAAAGGTCCACAAATAATTAAACAAATGCTCGAAATAATCGACATGTAATTGAACTACGCGCTTAAACAATGAGGCAATCATAATCAAAAAGATTCCTATGAATAAAGAAATATTTCGCTCACATGCGACAAGTACGAAAGTACCAACAATATCTATTGGAGTAGCTGGTGGTCAATATAAGAAAATACAGGGTGTCCCAAAATAATTGAATTCGACTTTTATTCCTTAAATAGTAATCATAGACATATATTATAAAGTACAAAATTACGTAAAACTAGTCGGATGTGCCAAGACTTTCTTCTATCTAACACAAATTTCGCATGCACTAAAAAGAATCAGCAACAATTTATATGAAGATCTAACTGAATCTAAAGTTTTATTAAATTCCGTGCATTAGTTCTTGAGATATGACTATTGCTAAAATCGTGTGAATCCTGCAAAATGCAGCATAAGAGCTCCACCTGTTGGGAGATTTAGACCAAAACCTAATCAACAACAACTTATGTCAATATCTAACTGAATCTGAAGTTTGATGAAAATCCGTGCATTAGTTCTTGAGATATAGTTATTGTGATAATAATGAAATAAGTAGCCTAGCAGCACCACCTGTTGGTCAATTTACACCAAAACTTAAGCAGCATCTATTTATATCAAGGTCTAACAGAATCGGAAGTTTAATGAAATTCCGTGCATTAGTTCTCGAGATATAACTATCATAAAAATCGAGAATAAAGTGGTGTAGCTGCGTCACCTGTTGGGATATCTTCACCAAAACCTAATCAGCGTCTGTTTATGTTAAAATCTAACTGAACCCGAAGTTTGATGAAAATAAGTGCAGTAGTTCTTGAGAGAGAACTATTGTGGAAATTGTGAAAAATGCAGCATAGCAGCGCCACCTGTCGGGTGATTTTCAACAAAAACTAATCAGCACCAAATTATATCAAGCACTAACTGAATATAAAGTTTTATTAAATTTTGTGCATTAGTTCTAGAGATAGAGCGCCCACAAAATTTTTGACACATACAGGCAGACAGACAGAGCCACCGACAGACATTTTCTAAAAATGGTCAAATCGTTTTCAGGATCTTCTAAAACGTAAAAATCTATCGAAAACCGGAAGTCGAAAATTTTCATGAATCCAATACTTTCTTCTTGTAAAGATAGATTTATGATATCGATTAAAATTTTCAGGGGATTAAATTTGAAGAAATATGAAATTCAAATTTCAAAAATTTCCCAATGGGTAAAATGTACCCCATACACTAATGAGGCCTTGTACAAAATATCAGCATTTTATCATAGAAAGGTCCCAGAGATATGTTTAAACAAAGTTGGTGAGGTGTTAATCACAAATTAAAATATAAACTTTTACAGCTAGAATTCGGGTAACGCGACGCAGAAATGCATCATAAACAAATACAATAGGGCTGTTATATTTAGTTTTATTTACAAATTTACAAAACTGTGCTTCCTGAAAAATACCTGAACATTTTCCATGATTAATTAAAGAACAAAACTTGGAAACCTCTTTAAAATAGCTTAAAAATATTTCACAGAATTGTAAACATAATGTAAACATTTTAACAAGATTTGCAATCTTTGCGTAAAGTTATTTTTTCTACACAGTTTAGTTACGTTTGTATCAATATCTAGCACAATTATTATTTATTTATACAATCATTGTTTTCTTTCGTAATTTGTGTACGACCCCTGAAACACGATCATCCGACATGATTTTTCCCCTTTACGAACTCATATACTGGATATCGAAAATTGGTTTAAGTCAGCATTTGTGTATTTATGTATCATTTTTTTAGGTATCATTTTTTTATGTAATTTCGTAATTTATAATATATGTCTATGATCAATATTTAAGGAATAAAAGCAAGGTTAATGTTTTTAGGACACCTGTATACTTAATGTAAAATATATATATATTAAAGTTTTCAATTGAAAATTATTTTCACTTAAGTCTGTATAATGGACAGTATACTGGGCATAGTTAACCGGTTAGCACAGGTGCTATCGCCTGGTAAATATACAGATGAACAACAGTCCATCCGGCTTGCACAGGAAGGAAAATGTAGCTTTCATAGTCCATTTAAAAAAAAAAAAATTCAACTCATTTTACCCAAACATCCGAAGCTAAAATGCTTGGAACCCGATTATAAAAGATTCAATCCCGGTTTTAGTTAATACTGAATTTGGATGCAAATTTCAGCATAAAAGTTACAGCATAACAAAAAACAGATTGTTTCAAAATGTCAGCCACCCTAGAATTTCAAACTCCATATCTCAGCCATTTTTGAAGATAGAGTCAAAACATAAAATGTTCCTGAATCCTTCTATCACGATCTAACTGTTAACGGAAACAACGTTTTCAATTTGTAATTTTTATACATCTTTTGAGATTAATTTTTTTTTTAAATAACTGGCCGCCATTTTGAATTAAGATGGCGCATGAAGCTGGCCAACGAGCTCGGTCGAGATCTTAGTATGTTCTGTGCACATTATCAGTTACATTCATACCGGTTCATAAATAGGAGAGTTATAGCATAACAAATATCAGGTTCTTTCAAAATGTCAGCCACCCAAGAATTTCAAACTGCCATACCTCAGCCATTTTTTAAGAAATAGCCAAAACAGAAAAACGTTGCAGAATCGTTGTATAAAGTTATAACGCTTAACGGAAACAAATTTTTCAATTTATAATTTTTTGTACATCATTTTGTGTTGTTTTAAATGAAAAATGTTTAACTGATTGCCATTTTGAAACAAGATGGCGGATGAAGCTGGCCAACAAACTCGGTCGTGACTTTGGTATGTCCTACACACATTCTCAGTCACATCAAAATCGGGTCATAAATAAGACAGTTACAGCATGACAAATATCATATATATATATATACATATATATATATATATATATAAATCAACATTTGAACGGAGGGTGGTTTTGGTGTCTGGAGGTCATTATCGATAAAAATATATTAAAATGTTTTGGAATTGCTTTCCTCCGAACGGCTGCAGTAGGTAAATTCTTTAATGAACCTACCTAAAAGTTAATGTTTTTATAATAGGTCATAAATTTTGAATACAATAATTTTTAAAATACTTAACAGATTTCTCAATTAGATGACATTGCACTATCTCAAACTGTAAGAATGTTCAAATTAACTTTCTAATTTCAAACGGAAAACTTTTTACTCATTTGAAAAGCAAATCAGACCAAAAGTGAAAATTGAAACAACTTTGATGCAGTTTTATAATTTCTCATTAACTTGTCGATATTGCGAGGCAGTGCATTCTATTAGCGTATTTTAATTCTTTAATAGCAAATTTATAAAATATTTCATATACGTATATATGTTACTTAGTTTATATTTATAAAAAAAAATAATAATAATAAATTATTGAATTTTAATTTTCAAACTTCTCTTTAGAACATTATTTACATAATTTAAAATACTTTTATTTGTTTGCTACCCTGCACATTTTATCCAGGAGTACCTATCATGCACATGTTATCCATTTCATATCAAGAGTTATTAAGCGTGCATAATAATACAAAACCGGATGAAAACCGGACAAACTCAGATAACCGTTTTCTAAAATTGAGCCAAACTTCAGCGCCTAGAATACATAGTGTGGAAAACGGTTTTACCGTTTTTTAATTCCAAATTCTCGATTTCAAACCAGAAATTCTGAAACAAGAATTTCCACTTTAAGAAGTCACGAAATATCTTCCATTAAGTAACGAAAAAAAATTACGGGGAATTTCTGGTACAAATGCGAAATTTCGGAATTTAAAAAAAAGCCAAACTGGTAATGTTTTAAAAAGTGCTATAAAATTGTAGCCGATGAACGTGCGAGGATGCGGTACAATAATAGGGCGATCGCAGCTGCATCTTCTTTAAAATAGATTTACATCTAGCAAAAGCAATCGTTTCACTATTGACAACAGGAACATAATTTCTGTTAATAAAATCTTTTTGCAAGTGTATATTTCTGATGTAACTGATTTTGAAGTTAGTATTTTATCATATCAGGGAATTAATCTTTTCCACTCTTCTAGCAGAGATTCATCCTTTGGTATGCTAAATAGGGATACTTTTCTAGTTTGCTGTCTTGTATCGAGTACTGCAACCAGGCGCAAAATAGTGCGTATCACGTTTTTTGGCTATCATCAATATCATTCATATTTTCAAAGCTTATAAAACTCACTATCCAAGTCAAAGGAAATAGGGTATAATTTAATTATTTAAAATATTTACCACCAGCTCAAACGTTTTCTCAATTCAATTCTTATACAGGCATCCTCCGACTTACGTATACTGCGACTTACGTAAATTCGCAGTTACGTATTTTTTTTTTTTTTTTTTTGAAAATTACATTTATGAACTCATTAGCGCAATTAATACGCGTTTGCATACTTTTGATAATTATTTCATAAATAAAATATGTAGATAAAAATTATAACTATAATAACATAGTTTTATATATTAGAGAGAGTCATAACAACGAATCATTATCGTTCGTTATTCATAGTTGTCATCTAATTCTCAATAAATATAATTTGTGCTTATCAATAAATATTTTATTTTGTGAGTGCTATTCATTTGTCTTGTCATCGAAAATTCGTGGATAAGAGGTAAGTCAGTCCTCTTTAATTATTTCTTATTTTTATAGTCGTTTGAAGTAATCTCAAATTGTTATACATCACTTCATCAATGTTAAATTTATAAATTCCAAATTCCATAAGATATTTTTTATTTGAACAGTGTTTTTTCAATTTACCTTTATATTTTTCCATACTTGTATAATCTATATCCGACTTAGAGATAACTGCTGCATGATGCTTTATTTAAAAATTAATACTGTGTAAATAATCTATATAGGGTAAATGTACCAATAGTCGGCCACCCCCCAATAGTCGGGGACATTGAGATAAAATGCCTTACGCATAGCTTATTTTTGGTTCTAAATGAAATATTACAATTTGGTTATATGCAGCTATCTTTCATAAGTCATAAACCATCACCAAAGAATTATGGGTATTTTTATTGAATTTATAATCAGCCATTTTTTTCAAGATAGAGGTCAAATCACCATTTTCCCTATTTTTTTGTTAACAGATGGCAATTCTTTTAAAAGGCAAGTATTAATTAATTTTTTATTTTTTTCTAAAATTATAAGGCTAGAATATTAGCAGGGTAAATAAACTAATGTTTTTGAGTATAAAAAGTAAATAAATTTGTTGCGTTTAATTAATTTTAATGTGGCCGACCATTGGGTATTAATTTTGCTTACATGTCCAAAAGTCGGCCACCAGGAACTGAATAATGAATGCATAACTTATTGTATTTTTTTGAGTTTATTGAAGTGAAAACTTCTTTAGGCGCATTGGGCATTTTTTGAGATGGAAAAAAACCATTGAACTCGCGACACTGTTACTGTAACCGACACCTCTGTATATAAGTATGTACATGTATTGTGTATAGTTAGGTATGAGGTTGGGCGGGACGGGCGCCCGCAAGCTTGCCTGTGCGCTATTGCACCGCGGTATAGTAAGCGCAGAAAAATGTAAGCGGTATAGTAACACAGAAAAAATGTAAGCGGTATAGTAAACGCAGAAAAATGTAAGTGGTATAGTACGTGGTATAGTAGGCGGGATAATTAGCGCTATAGTAACGCAGAAAAATGTAAGCGGCATAGTACGCGGCATAGTAAGCGGTAAAATAACGCAGAAAAATGTAAGCGGTACAGTAAGCAGTATAGTAAGCGGTATATTAAGCGCAGAAAAATGTAAGCGGTATAGTACGCGGTATAGTAACGCAAGAAAAATGTAAGCGGTATAGTAAGCTGTATAGTAAGTGGTATAGAAGCGGTATAGTAAGCGCAGAAAAATGTAAGAGGTATAGTAACACAGAAAAAATGTAAGCGGTATAGTAAACGCAGAAAAATGTAAGTGGTATAGTAAACGCAGAAAAATGTAAGCGGTATAGTAAACGCAGAAAAATGTAAGCGGCACAGTAAGCGCAGAAAAAGGGAAGTGGTATAGTAAGCGGTATAGTAAACGCAGAAAAATGTAAGCGGTAGAGTAAGCGCAGAAAAATGTAAGCGGTATAGTAACGCAGAAAAAATGTAAACGGTATTGTAACGCAGAAAAATGTAATCGGTATAGTAACGCAGAAAAATGTAAGCGGAATAGTAAGCTGTATAGTAAGCGGTATAGAAGCGGTATAGTAAGTGCAGAAAAATGTAAGCGGTATAGTAACACAGAAAAAATGTAAGTGGTATAGTAAGCGGTATAGTAAACGCAGAAAAATGTAAGCGGTATAGCAAGCGGTATAGTAAGCGGTATAGTAAGCGGTATAGTAGCGGTATAGTAAGCGCAGAAAAATGTAAGCGGTATAGTAACACAGAAAAAATGTAAGTGGTATAGTATGCAGTATAGTAAACGCAGAAAAATGTAAGTGGTATAGTAAGCGGTATAGTAAACGCAGAAAATGTAAGCGGTAGAGTAAGCGCAGAAAAATGTAAGCGGTATAGTAACGCAGAAAAAATGTAAACGGTATAGTAACGCAGAAAAATGTAAGCGGTATAGTAACGCAGAAAAATGTAAGCGGCATAGTAAGCTGTATAGTAAGTGGTATAGAAGCAGTATAGTAAGCGCAGAAAAATGTAAGCGGTATAGTAACACAGAAAAAATTTAAGTGGTATAGTAAGCGGTATAGTAAACGCATAAAAATGTAAGTGGTATAGTAAGCGGTATAGTAAACGCAGAAAAATGTAAGCGGTAGAGTAAGCGCAGAAAAATGTAAGCGGTGTAGTACGCGGTGTAGTAACGCAGAAAAAATGTAAACCGTATAGTAAACGCAGAAAAATGTAAGCGGTAGAGTAAGCGCACAAAAAAATGTAAGCGGTATAGTAACGCAGAAAAAATGTAAACGGTATAGTAAGCGGTATAATAACGCAGAAAAATGTAAGCAGTATAGTGCGACTGAAGTCTGGTTCCCGAAATTTTTGTATGTAAAAGAATATGCATGATTTTTCATGTACAATAGCGCATTAAATGAAAATTGTAATATAATTTTTGTAGTAGTAGTTTATAATAATGAATAAAAAACCACTTGATTTAAAAGTAGTTCCTGCACAATAAAACATTTCCTGACGATTCAAAAAATACACACGTAATTTTTCAAGTTTTCACTTATGTCAGCACTCCCGGAGTGCCACTTTTTTTTTAAATTGTTTGGTAGATATAACTTTATCTCTACATCTATAATAATATTATATAAAAAAAAATCTTTTTTTTACGTGCTTGTTTGTTTGTTTGTACGGGAAACTACTGGAACTACCAAAAGAATTTCAAAAGTAAAGGTGGCAGTCTCTGCTCCGACATAGGCTTATATTTTACGTCAGGGCCACTTTTCGCAAGTAGATGGATGAGCAAAAAACATTCCAAACTTGCCCCTTTTGTGATATTGAAGGAGGTAGTAACTTGAAATGTGGCATGGTTGTTGTTTTCTAAAAAATTCGAAATTTAAAAGTTTGAAATGAGTGGAAAAGTTCTAAATTACAATTCATGTAGAATTGTTAGGAATATAAACTTGAAATTTAACATGTCTGTTACTTTTAAGACGTAAATTCTGAATCAAGGCAATTAAAAAAGGGGGAATTTTAGAAAATGAAAAAAACTGTGAATATTCTAAAAACATTCTAAATTACGATTTATATGGAATTACTAGGGAGAGAAATTTAAAATTTGCCAATTCTGTCATTTTTAATATGTAAACGTTGTTACAAAATAGTTTCTTAAAAAAACGAAATTTCAAAGGACCAAACAAACGTTCTAAAATTTCAAATTCTGTGATAGTTTTGTTGCTGGAAACTTAAAATTTGGCATGGTGGTTAATTTTAAGACATAAACGATCGGCTAAGAAAGGGTTCTAAAAATTTGGAAATTTAGAATGCTGAAATGAGAGAAAATGTTCTGCATTATGGTTTGTTTTTATATAAATTTTAGAATAGAAACTTGAAATTAGACATGGATAAACTTTTCCATACGTAAGTGGTCTGACTGTAGTCGAACAGTTTCTAAAAAATTTGAAATATAAAAGGAACAAAAAATTTTCTAAAATTGCAATTTCTGTGGCTTTGAAACTTCAAATTTTGCATGGGGGTTTCTTTTAAGATGTAAACTCTCGCAAAGAATGGTTTCTATAAAATTCGAAATTTAAAAAATTGAAATTATCAGTTATTGTTGCTTATCATTCTAAATTATGATTTATTTAGAATTAATAGGGATAGAAAACTGATATTCGATATCGGGGTTACTTTTAAGTCGCAAATGCTCGTACACAGTAGCTTTTTCTTAAACTAGATTAGATGCGGCAGTTGGTACCCCCATTATTTGCTTTTCAATTCTGTTGAAAAGTGTTAAAACAACTAGATTGGAATGTGGCAGTTGGTACCGCCCCTCCCTTCGCTTTTCCACTGCGGGATTCAAAATGAACTCGTATACTAATAAACTACATACTAAATATATTTCATGTTCAAAATGCATAAAAGTGTTAAAACAACTAGATCGGAATGCCGTGATGCGGCAGTTGGGACCGCCCCTTCGCTGATCCACGAATGTATGCATATTTGCTTTTCAACTATGTTGAAACGTGTTAAAAGCAACTCGATTAGATGCTGCAGTTGGTATCCCATTATTTGCTTTTCAATTCTGTTGAAAAGTGTTAAAACAACTAGATTGGAATGCGGCAGTTGGAACCGCCCCTCCCTACGCTTTTCCACTGCGGGATTCAAAATGAACTCGTATACTAATAAACTACATACTGAATATATTTCATGTTCAAAATGCATAAAAGTGTTAAAACAACTAGATCGGAATGCCGTGATGCTGCAGTTGGGACCGCCCCTTCGCTGATGCACGAATGTATGCATATTTGCTTTTCAACTATGTTGAAACGTGTTAAAAGCAACTCGATTAGATGCGGCAGTTGGTATCCCATTATTTGCTTTTCAATTCTGTTGAAAAGTGTTAAAACAATTGGAATGCGGCAGTTGGGACCGCCCCTCCCTACGCTTTTCAGCTGCGGGGTTCAAAATGAACTCGTATACTAATAAACTACATACTAAATATATTTCATGTTCAAAATGCATAAAAGTGTTAAAACAACTAGATCGGAATGCCGTGATGCGGCAGTTGGGACCACCCCTTCGCTGATGCACGAATGTATGCATATTTGCTTTTCAACTATCTTGAAACGTGTTTAAAGCAACTCGATTAGATGCGGCAGTTGGTACCCCTATTATTTGCTTTTCAATTCTGTTGAAAAATGTTAAAACAACTAGATTGGAATGCGGCAGTTGAGACCGCCCCAATCTACGCTTTTCCACTGCGGGATTCAAAATGAACTAGTATACTAATAAACTACATACTGAATATATTTCATGTTCAAAATGCATAAAAAGTGTTGAAACAACTAGATCGGAATGCCGTGATGCGGCAGTTGGGACCGCCTCTTCGCTGATGCACGAATGTATGCATATTTGCTTTTCAACTATGTTGAAAAATGTTAAAAGCAACTCGATTAGATGCGGCAGTTGGTACCCCATTATTTGCTTTTCAATTCTGTTGAAAAGTGTTAAAACAACTAGATTGGAATGCAGCAGTTGGGACCGCCCCTCCCTACGCTTTTCCACTGCGGGATTCAAAATGAACTCGTATATTTATAAACTACATACTAAATATATTTCATGTTCAAAATGCGTAAAAGTGTTAAAACAACTAGATCGGAATGCCGTGTTGCGGCAGTTGGGACCGCCCCTTCGCTGATGCACGAATGTATGCATATTTACTCTTCAACTATGTTGAAAAGTGTTAAAAGCAACTCGATTAGATGCGGCAGTTGGTACCCCCATTATTTGCTTTTCAATTCTGTTGAAAAGTGTTAAAACAACTAGATTGGAATGCGGCAGTTGGGACCGCCCCTCCCTTCGCTTTTCCACTGCGGGATTCAAAATGCATAATTCGATTCAAAACCCACTTTAATCTAACTTCAATTTGATTGCGACCAGAAGGGGTACCAGCGTTTATTTATTTTTTTATTTTTTTATTTTTTTCGCAGTCGACTGTAGCATACAAAATTTAGTCAATTGCTTAAACCGTTTTTAAATGCAATTTGTTTGACCCATAGTGACTCCCAAATGACCCACTAATCGAATTTTCTCGAGTATGTGACCCAGACAAATGGTCTTCTTGTATCCCAAAAAGTTAGGACACAAAACTTAGTCAAAATCGTTAAAGACATTTATTAGATAAGATAAAATTACCTTGGACCTTAACATGTGACCCTTAACATGTGACCCAGCCCAATAGTCTTTTCGTACACCAAATCGGTAGGATACAAAATTTAGTCAAAATCGTTTTAGTCATTTTTAGATAAAATTAGTTTGACCCGTAGTGACCCGTAGTGACCCACTAATCGAATTTTCTCAAACATGTGACCCAGCCCAATGGTTTTTTCGTACCCCAAAACGGTAGGATACAAAATTTAGTCAAAATCGTTAAATCCATTTAGCAGATAAAATAAAATTAGCTTTACCCGCAGTGACCCTAAATGACCCACTAATTTAATTTTCTCGAACATGTGAGATAGCTCAATCATCGTCTTATAACCGAAAATGGTAGAATGCAAAATTTAGTCAAATTTGTTAGAGTCGTTTTTCAGGTAAAACAAAATTCTGAAGTGGCCGACTATTGGAGAACTTGCCCTTTTTGAACTTAACTTTGTCTAAAAAAAAACTATTACCGTGTTTTTTAAAAATAATTGCTGAAACATAATAAGAAACGTATGTTTTAACATATATCACTGTTAAAAATGTTGTGTCGTTTTTTAAAAATTCTACGTTAAGATTTATATACAAAAAAACAGTTAAGTGGCCGACTATTGGTACATTTACCCTATATATAATAAATATTGCAGTTTCTTACGAAATTTTTCTTCAACAAACTACACAGTCGACTTGCGTAAAATTCGAGTTACGTAAAAGTCTGCGGAACGCATTAATTACGTAAGTCGGGGGATGCCTGTACAATGTTTGCGTTAAAAAAAGAGCTAACAGATAGTGGCATAGCAGAGAGGGTGGTCCAATTGACTATTCATTTGATGTGGAATAATGTGGTAAAAATGTGGAATAATAAGGAAGATAAATGTAAAAATATTTATCACTAAATAAAACAAAAAAAAAATCACTTAGAAACTTTCTTTCGTGAAAAATTAAAAAGTGTCTATTAAGTGTTTATTAAGCTGATAAAAAATAATATATATATATATATATATATATATATATATATATATATATATATATATATTTAATAAAAGCCATCTATTATGTATTTTTTCTTTATCCTCTTATGTTTAAAAAATAAATCATTAAATCACGAATGTCAACTTACTGATACTCTTATTTCAGAAATGGAGTGTTATTGTCATAAAAAATACGCGAATCGATATTTTCACGTTTTTCTTTGCTTTTGATATTTCTGATTTATCATTTTTCATGTCTTTGTAACAATATCATATTAAATTGAATTCATAGGTCTAGCAACTTCATTGACACAAGACATTGTTTTGACGACGTATTAGTATTGCTTTTATATCAAAAAACATAAATATCATTTATACATCATCACATTTATATACAACATAGTACTTGTTTTTAGAAACATGTAATCTGACTACTCATTTAATCTGAAATATTGTGATATTAAGAAACATAAAAGTAAAAACATCTATCACTTAATAAAAGAAAATCACTTGGAAAACTTTCTTTCGTAAAATGTAATAAAGTTTCTATTCCATTGATCTTAGGTGCAACACTTTTTTATATGAAATCCCCCTTTTGTGTATTTTTCTTTTATCCTCTTATGTTTGGAAAATAATCACTAAACCACGAATGTCAGCTACATACACTTTTTCTTAGAAATGGAGTGTTCTAGCCATAAAAATGAAGAAAATCGATATTTTTCACATTGTTTCTATGATTTTGATTTTTCATATATATCAGCATATATTTGTAACAAAATAATATAAAATTTAATTTATATGTAGCACTGACACAATACAATGTTTGGACGACGTATTAGTATTGAAAACCTTTATAACAAAAAACTCAAAAATCAACATTTTTATACTACATAGTACATTTGTTTTAGAAGCGCGTAGCTCGCCAATTCAATTGATATGGAATATCGTGATATTAGGGGTGATAAAAGTAAAAATATTTATCACTCAATAAAAGAAAATACCTTTTAAAACTTTGTTCCCTACAAAATGATAAAGTGTCTATTTTGTCATGTTATGAGCAACGTTTTTTTATAACCTCTTTTATGTAATTTTCCTTTATCCTCTTATGTTTAAAAATAATCATTAAACCACGAATGCCAGCTACAGAAATGAAGTTACAAAAACAGATGAAAAAAAGTAGAAAATTGATATTTTTCACATTTTTTTATTCGATTCTGATTCTTTAACACTTAAATGCATGAATTTTTCTTTTAGAATTGTTTTTTAATATTTATATTAAGGATTAGACACCAGACATTTTCGGATAGGTTTTTTACTTCATTTAGTAGCATTTTTACGTGATTGTTACAAGATTAATATTTTTATATAATTAGAGTGGTTGATTTTTACAGAATTAATATCTCTATATAAATATAGTGGTTGTGAATAACTTGATTTATATATTAAAAGTTAGATAAAAAGTGTGTCAAATTTGATACACTATGCTATAAATGGTTAAAATATCACCATACATTTGTAACAAAATGATATAAATTGAATTCATAGGCCGAGGAATTATACGTTTCACTGACACAATCTAATGTTTTGAAGACCTATTCGCATTGAAAACCTTTATATCAAAACACATAAATTTCACTATTTCTATACAACATAGTACTTGTGTTTTAGAAGCATGTACATCGCCTATTCAATTGATCTGGAGTATTATGATAATAAGGATGATAAAAGAAAAAAATATTTATCACTCAATAGAAGAAAATCACTTTTAAAACTTCCTTCCGTGAAAAATAATAAAGTGAATTTTTTTTTTTATGTTATGAGCAATGCTTTTTTATTAAACCCCTCTTGTATGTAATTATCCTTTATCCTCTTACGTTTAGAAAATAATTATTAAACAACGAATGCCAGCTACAGACAGTCTTTTTTTTAGAAATAGAGTATAAAAAAAAACAGAAGAAAAAAGAAGAAAATTTCACGTGTTTTTCTTTGATTCTGATTCTTTAAAATATCACTATACATTTGTAACAATATAATGTAAAATTGAATTCATAGGTCTAGGAATTGTAGGTTGCACTGACACAATCCAATGTTTTGAAGATGTACTCGCAGGGAAAAAATTTATATCAAAAGACATAAATATCACCATTTTTATACAACATGGTACTTTTGTTTTAGAAGCATATACTTCGTCTATTAAATTGATCTGGAATATTATGATATTAAGGATAATAAAAGTAAAAAATATTTATCACTCAATAAAAGAAAATCACCTTGAAAACTTTCTCTCTCCGAAAATAATAAAGTGTCTATTTTGTCGATCTTTTAATTAACGATTTTTTATTAAACCTTTCGTTTATGTAGTTTTCCTTTATCCTCTTCTGTTTAAAAAATAATTTGACGACCACGAATGCCAGCTACAGACACTCTTTTTTATAAATGGTGTATTAAAAAAACAAAAGGAAAAAGAAGAAAATTGATATTTTTCACATTTTTTTCTTTGATTCTGATTCTTTAAAATATCACCATACATTTATAACAAAATGATATAAAATTGAATTCATAGGACTAGGAATTATACTTTGCACAGACAAAATCCAATGTTTTGAAGACGTATTCCAGGGTTCGTACGGGTACCATTACTTCTCCAGGTGACATACCAGTATATTTTTCTACAAAAAATACATGAAACTCAAACGTGCGAAATTTCCCCTTATTTAAGAAGAGATTATCTATAAGACAATACTGGTACCAAATAATTTCCTTGTCTTAAAATTCCAGGACCCGTACGAACCCTGTATTCGCATTGAAAACCTTTATGTCAAAAGACATAAATATCACAATTTTCATACAACATAGTACTTGTGTTTTAGAAGCATGTACTTCGCCTGTTCAATTGATCTGGAATATTATGATATTAAGGATGATAAAAGTAAGAAATATTTATGAAGAACGAAAATCACTTTGTAAACTTTCTTTCGCCAAAAATAATAAATTGTCTATTTTGTCGATCTTTTGAGTAACGATTTTTTATGAAAACCTTCTTTCATGTAGTTTTCCTTTATCCTCTTCTGTTTAAAAAATAATCATTAAATCACAAATGTCAGCTACTGGCATTGTTTTTTAGACATAGAGTATTCAAGTCATAAAAAAGGGTGAATCGATATTTTTTGCCTCTTTATAAGAAGTTTGTTTCTACAAGAATAAATTCATATTTTTTTTCTTGATAAAAATATGCATTTTTATAAGCAATGCTTTCATTATTTAAGTTTATCAATTTAAGATTACTGTTAGAAAGATAAACATTTCTTTAATATTTTCAAAATTACATTAACTCGTTTGTTTCGATTGTTTCAAGCCAAACGTGTTTTTAAAAGTAAGGCAGCATGCCGAATAAGCCAACGATTGACATCAGTGGTTGTAGGATGAGTTCTTAGTGTATTGGGATAGTTTCCACGTTACTCACAAGGAAGGTCTCCTTAAAGCGCATACTCAGAATATTTTCAAAAAATGCTAATGAAACCACTCATGTACGTAATAAAGGATGAGTCAAATTTAGCAGCAAAATCCCAGTAGAAAATCTGTAAAAAAAATAAAATACATTCCAGGATTTGGCGCAAAAAGACGCGATTTGGCAAGCAGCACCTTTTCCTTGAAAAATGGAAACGATTTTTTAATACATTTAAAAAATCCTGCTTAAATGAGTGTTTAAATGCGCAGTACTTTATGAATTGCAACTTAAACGATTTAACAGTTTATTATTTTTTCTATAAGCTTATATAATATATATACAAGTTGGGTGCTGCTGAAGCTATTTAATTTTACACAGTCTCGCTGGCTGGGTAAGTTTTAACTGCATTTTAACAGTAAATGCCGAAGTAAAAATTCTCTCATTATGCATTTCGATATTGAATATGTGATTGTTTACATGGCAACAATACTTTTCTCTTGTTGTCTCCGACACTAACAATATCAAAGTCAAATTGGCTGTGCTCAGGATCGGACTTTAATTTTTAGCATGAAGCATTTTTAATCAATTAAAAAAATTTTCAAAACCGTAGAATACGATCGTTAATTTTATTTATATATAAATTTATAGGGCAAAACTGTAGTTATAAAGATGTTATCATTTATGTTAAATTCACTTAAACTAATTCAGTATGAAGGGTAGAAACAGTTTTTCCTAAAAGATTATTTATCATAAAAGCGTATTTTTTTTTTATTTCATTGTGTCGCCAGTAAGTGATAAATCGCCAAATACACGAAATTCTCATAATTGTTTATGGACGTTATATCGAGGTTCCGCAGCAATTCTTTTCGAAACGTATATATCCTCATGAGAAAAATATTCTGTAATTTTTTCAAAATTTTCTGAGAATGCTCTTATGGAGAACTTCCTTGTCAGAACAAAAGCAAAGTATTTGATTACAGTATAACTGCAATCGTGAACAGTAATCTTTTCAAAATTCTAGAATACGCATAATACACTTCATGACAATTTTTCTGTTATTAGTCGCAGGATAGGTCCCGCCAATTTCCGTGCGCAACCTCACTTACAGAGCACACCAGAGTCTGTTGCGCGAAGCACTGCCGCTGCTAAGCGGCCAAGAACGCCGTCAAACCTCCCTGCGTGCGACCCGTATGCCATAGACTCTAAAAAAAAATTTAAAATTTGATAGATACCGGACAAAGTGAACAGAAACAGAAACAGAAACCTCCCACTCGTGGACAGCCAACCTCTCGGCATAGGACCTATGAGTCCACGAGGGGAAAACCTATATCTACCAGGAACCACAGTGTCCAAAGACCCGTAGTCCCCAGCAAGTTAAAGAGAAAAAAAAAAACAATCACACGAGCTACCCAATATTGCTTATTGCTGGGTGAGCCCAAAGTTATTATACGTATATAAGTTCTATATGAATATACTGATAAGATTACATAATAATATTAAAGATAAATATTTACAGATATTTACAGTAATAATATTGTACTTAAAATATTTTCAATTGTATTATGCACTAGTCTATTAAGTCTTTTAAAACACAGTTTTTAAAATCTATAGATCTATAATTTTATATAGGTTATAATAATTCTTTGATATATGAAAAGTGTTTATTTAGGACATTATAGTTTTTATCTAAGTTTTCGTAATTGGAAGCGTCTAATAGCACACGTTGTAGGTTTCTGTTTAATGTTTTATTTTTATTGAAGTTAAAGTGGTATTCCATAAGAGGACAGTTACCGAAGATGTAGTGTATAGGAGTTCCAGAGTTTTTGTCACAAGGACATCTATCCGTGGTTCTTTTACCAATTTTATATAAAAAGCTTGGGAAGCTTCCATGGCCGCTAAGATAATATGCTGCTGACTTCTGAACTCATAAAAATTTAACATCTACCTTATTAAGAATTTTATACGTTTCTCTTCCTTTCGTTGAGTTGGTCCAATCATTTTGCCAATCTGTGATGATTTTGTCTTTAAAATAACTCTTTAGAATGGATTCTGGAAATGGTAAGACAGAGATGTCATCACAATGGTGTTCTGTAATTGCATTTTTTGCGAGAAGGTCTGCTCGCTCGTTACCAGTGGTGCCTACATGTGCTCTAATCCACGCTATTTTGATGAATTTATTGGGGTTTTGTAGTAAACTATTGTAGATATTTAAAATTATGGAGTTCGAGGAAAAATTATCTTGAGTGCATCTAAGGATGAGCGAATATCTGTCAAAATAAGGGCTGATGTAAATTGTGATTGTGTTAACCAAACTATTGCTTCCTGGATCGCATATAATTCGGCTTGGTAAATTGAGTTAATTGGGTGTAGTCTTACTGCATGATCATGGATGAAGTTATTATTAAGAGAGACTGTATATGCACTTGCCACTCCATTTCCCATAGATCATCCATCTGTAAAAAATTGTAGATGATTTTCCAATATTATTTTTTCTGTCAGGTTAACTATAATTTCTATATTTTTCAACTTGTAATATTCTGGAAATTTATAAGTTGCTTCCCGTTGCATAAGAGTATTGTATATTATTGTATTGTTGATGTTAAGTAATCTGTTTCCTTGCTTTATCTCATAGACTTGGAATTCGTTTGGTATTTTGATGGTAATTGGAGGCACTCCAGTTAAAATATTTAATGCGTCATTTGAAATACTTCGGTAAGTTTTTATGATGTTTAACAATACTATTCTCTGAATTGATCTAAGGATTCTGATGCCGTGGCAATTCAAGTTTGGATACCAGAATTCGGAGCCATAAAGAATCTGTCTTTCAATAACTGTTTGATACCAGATTTTCTTGAGGAAGGGACGGATTCCCTTGTTGTAATTGTGGAAACTTTTAAAGCCCGAAACAAATTGGGCGATCTTAGCTTTTAAAATAATTAGGTGCGATTGAAATTTTAATTTTTGGTCTAGTATAATTCCTGGACAAATTGAACAGTAGAAATACATAAATTAAAGACACCGAAGAGTGGGGTGGGTTGGGTTGATTATTGACGGCCAATTATCTACACTTGGGATATAGGCCCGGGGGGAGTGCCCTTCGTGGGGGTCTTTCTATGGGAACCTAACCCGTATTTACGCATGGATAAATCCACGGCTCAAAGAAAACCACGAAAACTCCGAACGATTAGGCCGACGGGCGCGATTGGGATCGAATCCAGCACCTTCCGTCTACCAGCTTCGAGAGCAGAACCTCTCAGCCACTGGTGGGGCGGGTTGGAATCGGGACGTTTAATCAACCGAAGGACTCTACCTACGACCCGCATATATTCGCTTGAATATTTGCTTGAATTATACACTATATTTGGAATATAACTTTCACAAAACTATTTTAATTTCGTACTTTTGTTTCTCAAGTCAATGTATTTTGTATTTTTGAAGTTTGTACCATTTTTTACTTTAAGAAAAGAGTTTTATTGTAATAAATGAAACTGATATAATTTATGTATTAGTAACTATTGTTAAATTGAAAACAAAATATTTTAAACATTGTAAATATTCAAGGTTTTCAAACAACAATGCACGGATGATTTGGCCCCGGCACTTATATGCTCTAAGATGTCAATATCGGGCCAACAGATTGCTTTCCATTTGTCCAGCTAAATTTGATACACCGAAAGTACTTATATATACAACAGAAACAACATAGTTATTGGACGTATGCTCAGGTTCTTTAAATAAATTGTAATATAACTTTTATTTCAAAAAGTTAAATTTTTTCAATAAACTTTTTGTCCAGATTACATCAGCTCACACTAGAGAGCAAGTCATACATACTTGGATTTGTTACACTATTAATGAAAAATTAATATGACGACAATTACAATCTCACAAAGTTTTTATTCATTATCTTGTCGGCAATAAAATTCTACTGCTCGTATGTAGTTACACTCTTATAAAAAAGTGAACTAGGTTCCACAGATGTAAAAAATAATTTCTTTAGAGAGCAAGTCATACATACTTGGATTTGTTACACTATTAATGAAAAATTAATTTGACGACAATTACAATCTCACAAAGTTTTTATTCATTATCTTGTGGGCAATAAAATCCTACTGCTCGTATGTCGTTACACTCTTATAAAAAAGTGAACTAGGTTCCACAGATGTAAAAAATAATTTCTTTAGAGAGCAAGTCATACATACTTGGATTTGTTACACTATTAATGAAAAAATAATTTGACGACAATTACAAGCTCACAAAGTTTTTCATCAATATCTTGTCGGAAATAAAATTCTACTGCTCGTATGTCGTTACACTCTTATAAAAAAGTGAACTAGGTTCCACAGATGTAAAAAATAATTTCTTTAGAGAGAAAGTCATACATACTTGGATTTGTTACACTATTAATGAAAAATTAATTTGACGACAATTACAAGCTCACAAATTATTTCTTCAATATTTTGTCGGCAATACAAATCTACTGCTCTTATGTCGTTACACTCTTATAAAAAAGTTAACAAAGTTCAACAGATTTAAAAGATATTGTCTTGTTGTGAGTTTTTACACTATTTATGATAATTTTAAAAAGAATGTATCATTATGTTTCGAATAGTTTTTATAATTAACTAGCATTAAAGAGCAACAATAATTTTGACATAATGCTATTACATATTGTATATATATTATTATATATTATTATATATTGTATTATATATTATGTATTGCTGTTCAAAAATGAAAGGGCAATGACCGAACGCTTTCGCTTTTTACACGGTTTGTCGAATATCTTCTGAAATTTTTGACAAATTGTCCTTGAACTTCGAGGTTGTAAAGCACTTGTTTGACTTCAAGAACAGTAGAAACAGTATACTACAATTAAAATATTAATATATGGGATATTTGTTGAGAGATGGACATTTGTTATGGAATAATTTTTACTGCGCATGCGCGAATTATACCAAAGATTTTTTTTTTCATGATTTGGTACTCAATTCGATAGAACAACTCATATAAAAAGACTAGTCAAATATCGTGAAAACTCATAAAGATACCGGCAATAGAGTGAGCTAATTGATAAACTGGGGGGAAAGTCCAATTGAATGATAAAGGATTTCATTAGATTTTCGACAAACTGTTCAAACAGTCAAAACATCCGGTCACTGTCTTTTAATATTTGGACAGCAGTGTATTTTGAATTTGATTACTATGTATCTGATAGCTGTATAAATTGTTACATCTTACTTCATATATTTTTCTAGACATTATGCGCGTAACAGTTTTACTAAAGTGGAAAATAATTGAATTCAAAACCCTTACTTTCAAATAAATTCATCTCACTGACATCTTTCCAGCGGTTTAAAATGAAAATGTCACTCTAATTCCATTTAAATCAAATTCAGTTCTATTTAATTCTATTCACATCTAAATTTAACATAATGGAATAAATATTTTTTTTATTTCAGTAATTGAAAGATTTATAATTTTTTGCATCTTATTTCATATATTTTTCTAGATATTAAGCGTCTTACAGTTTTTATTAAGTGCAAAATAAATTAATTCGAAAACTTAAAATGTGTGCTGTAAAATAAATGAATTTCAACTACATCTTTCCAGCTGTTTAAAATAAAAATGACAAATCACATAACGATTTTCCTTCCGACGCAAAATACGTATTTAAATCTTTTCCCCTTTTCATGATAAAGTACTTTAAATTTTTCACACAATTTCGGGTGTCATTTTTCATAAAATCGGTAATTATAGAAATATCACAAAGTTTAAACTATTGGAAAACAATCATTTGGTGGGCGCAACCTTTTAAAAATACAAAGAAATTATAAGAAAAAAAAAGATAACCAGGGTTTTATAAAGTATTTTTCATTAAATCAGCCTGGACAAAGAAGTGATTTCTGATATAATTCACAGTATATTTTCCATGGGTTCTTGTATAAATTTTGATTGGATATACATTACCGATAAGTATAGCTATTTTTCTTTTTAATTCTCTTTTATAACCTTTAACTTTTTATCTAAAAAATCACGCTAAATTTCCTGAGTGCAATTCAAGCTATACCCAAAAATTGTGTTGCTTTAGCGTCGACTTTGATTGTGGGAAATGATTATGGAATGTTCACCGCTTTGACTTACGCTTGGACTTGGACAAAGTGAAATTATTTAAGTAAATGATAATTCTTGCTCTATCTTTTTTATGATTTCGCAACAAGACAAGGAAAAAAAGCGTTATTTATACTATTTATTTTGTATTTCTAAATTCTTTTCTCAATGTTTAATTATAATTTAATTAATATAAACTATCAATTGATGAAAATGTATATATTTTTATTTATTATACCCTTTATTTTTAATTTATATTTTATTTTCTACTTCTTAGAGTTTGTTTACTTTTTTGACTTTTTAGTTTGCTAAAGTTTCGCAGTCAGTTGACCTACTGTAGTGAGCGTGGTTGGCGTGGTTTGAGTTCGTAATTAGCTCCACTGTTGCTGTATACAGTTGCAGCAATAAATAATATGTGGCGATTTTTCACCTGTACTCGGCTAATGAAAAAAGTTAAAATCAATTCATTAATTTAGAATTAAGTTCTAAAAATATAAAATATTGTAATGCCATCTGAAACACACCTGTGTACATAATTTTTATAATTGTAGAATATCAAGAAGTGATTGAAAAATCAGTTACAAAATTCTATCTCTACATACAAAAATCAAGTAAAGTTAAATAAAAGATTGTACAAAAAACAAAACAAAACAAAAAAAACAAGTGTGTTATAACTTTATTTCTAGTTGATATAAATAAAACAGAAAATTACCACGTTTGATCAACTAAGGGCCTTTATAATTGTATGTGTGTGCATTTTTATGTTCCCTTTCTGGCATAAAAATTTAACATCTTTTATAAACATGTAACAGAATTACTATAATTTTATTACATACTAGCTGACAAGCCGGCGTTGACCGGCCACATAACAACCTTAAATATACCTCATATTTGTATGTTTTTATTTAATCCAATTTTGTCTGAAATTATATTTTGAAATGAAAAATTTGCGAATAAATATTGATATTTAGTAGTAAAAGTGCTCGTAAGAGAATATTTTCTTGTTTTTTTACGTATGGTCGTTTCATATATTTTTTAAATTGTTGTTGTTGTCTGAAATCTTTGAAAATGTTGCCGTTTATAAATATAACGGTTTTGTATCCCATGTAAAATTTCCGTGAAAAAATATTTATATCCAGTTGTAAAATAAATATGATTTCTTCTCGCTTTTTTCTGTGTCTTCTTGTCGAGTCCTTTAATATAACAAAACAAAAATAGTTCTTATAGTCCGAACACTCTGAAATTTCAATAGGTTATAAATAGAACTATATTTATGTCCTCTTTAAATTTTCGTGAAAAAAATATACATATTTATTAGTGAAAACATCAGCCGAAGCTGCTCCAAAACAGCCAACATCTTAACGTTTACATCGAAAATTTCTTAAATTGTATTTTTTTAAATACTTCTACTCTTCGAAATTTTTTGTGTTTGTATAAAATCGGTCTGCTGAGAAGCTCTAAAAAGATTGTGTCTAAATACCGAAGTTTAGTTACGTTTAACGTAGAAAATGTATCATCTTTGTGAAGCGCGAAGTGACATGCAGTCTGAAATTTTTTAGAAAGGGTTAAAATTCATATTTTTCCAAACTGATTACACCGTTTAAGAAGTCTTATTTTTAAATAGATATTTTTTTGTGTATCGGTACCTATGAAATTAAGACATCAGGGAGATTCGTCGAAAGGAGAAAAAGTAAACCGCGAAAGCGACCCTTTTTTAAAAAACTATTTTCGAAGGGTTAAAAAGAATATTTTTTCTAATAATTCCAGTGTTCAAGACGCAAAAGTACGAAATTAAAGAATTAGTCTTTTGTTTTACGTATCGTTAACGGATCGGCCGATGGGCGTCAATGTAAAAGGCCAAAAAAAGCAGCAATTAGTTATCACATTATATGCGCTCCAAAAAGGCGGGACTGAGCATGCGCTAAAAATGTTTTTGATGAGATTTTAATTAATATATCGGCTAACTATTAAAAAATTAAAAATCTGAGTTTTCAGGTGCATCAGGACATGCCTTGGACTATCATCATAGAAATGTTCAGACCTCTGTATGCGTTAGATTTCACTAGCCATCACAAAAAGACAGACAGACACACACGCAGAGTGTAATGTTCATTCGTTAGTATAGATTTAAAATCAGCTTACCAAAAAAAAAAGATTAAAACACATATTTTTCATCAAATGTCCATATGAAAAATCAAATTATACCAAAAATAATTATTCTGACGAAGCTGCAAATCATTATAAAGCTATATCTCTGGCGAGTATATGGAAGAGGTTAATCATTTAGGAACAATATACAATTCCACATTAAAAATCTAAATTAATAAATATGGCAGAACTTACGACACTTCCATTTTTCTTTCCTACATAATAAAAAAATCGGCTAACAAACCACATATTACAAATAAATGCTCTGATTTGTATTTAATTTCATTTTAGTAATTTTATTAATTTTATACCGCTCATTTATTACTTACCCATCACACGTAGTATAGGGTAAGACTTGTAATCGTTTTGAAAATCGAAAAAAAAAAATTGACGGATTTACACGTTTCAGACACTGAAGATTCCGAAAACCATATTAAAAAAAAAAAAAAAAATGCCGTCTGTCTGTGTGTCTGTAAACGCTCTGTCTCCCGAACAAATTGAGATAGAGACTTGAAATTTGGTATCTACTTAGTATGTAATAATGGGAAAAAGCCTATTGAATTTCAGTAACCTCGATTATCCGAAACTATTTTTTTCGGACTCTCGAAATATTCGTTCTGATGAAAGGTATATAAAAATTTTCGAAATTGTTTATTTTAAGAAGTGAATATAAAATACAATAAAAAAACATAAATTTTGCATAAAGGATGAAGTCGATCGGATAATGAGTTACCGAGATATTTGTAATCCTATTTACCACACTCTTCGATTTTTCATGACCCTGTATTTCATCCAAATTTCAATTCAAAGATACATTTTAATTGGAAATGAGACGCTTAATCAGATGCAATAAACCACTAGTTAATAGGATTATTGTTTTTGAATTATAAGGATGTTTCTTTCAAGCAATTCAGTAATCGAGCCTTCAAATTTTATGACGTCATCAAGCCACGATTTTATTCGATTTTGTTTTGTAGTAATAAAGAGGAAAATAATATTAACATACGCTTATCCATTTGTATTTTTATGTACTAAATACATACGGGAAAAATTTGGTATTTCTTTTTGGAATTCCACTTTTGGTAAATGTTGGTACTTTATTTTCAGAAGATCAGTCGGATAAAGAAAATGACTCCGGAAAGAAAACAACAACATTTTCAAATACGTCCTGGTAACCGTCTAGCAAAATATCTAGCAAGTACAATTCAAAAATTTTAAATATTTCATTTTAACCTTTTAAACGCCAATGTTCCCGAACGGGAACATCAAATTTAAAATTCATTTAAAAAAAAAAGTTTCGCTTCTATGGACTTACAAAAATTATTATTTATTAACAAAAGTACATTTATTTTTTTAGACTAAAAACTATTTATGTTATATAATTATTTAAGCTTAAAAAAAATTCGTAAAAAAGTCATTTTTTGTCAATTTTTACTAGGATTGTTAAAAAAATTCACATAAAATTTTTAAAAGATGCAAAATTCATGAAATTTCAGAGTTATGATAAATAAGGTCCATTTTAAAGAATAAGCATGCTAAATAACAGTTTTCAATAAAAATGCGTTTGCTATACGATATCAAATTCTATTGTTCCCGTTCGGGAACATTGGCGTAATTCACTATACAGAATTCGATCATTTGCACTGTTGATCTATTTTCCTAATTTGTAATATTGAGAGTCTCAGAATTATACTGAATCTCTCTTGCTGTGTTTAAAAGCAGGTCAGTGGATTTTCGAATTCCACTTACACCCTTTTCACCCCACCCCCCTTCTTTTGCTTTCTTCCCTCACTAGTGCGGGGGTGAGAGTTTTGTCCAAACAACTGTTTTGCTCAGGACTGAGGATGTTTATGACTTTTTCTAAGTATCCCGCGAAGGGTGCTATTTGTTAGCAATAATTTTTACTTTCTTATCGTATGTAAGAGTTTTGAGATAGATCACGTGGTTCAGCACCCGCCCAGTTCTTTTATTTATTTATTTTTTCCTTTTCTCTTTCTGAATTTTTTGCATCGTTCATTTTGTAAGTAATAGAGGGTGAAGCTAGAACGATATTTTTACTTTGCTTCTTTGATAGATATGGCTAATCGTGAAAGATTTTTAACAGTACAGGAAGCTATTGAATATTTTAACTCTACCAGATTCAGATGCTTCGGTTGATTCTGTTATAGATATTTGCCAATTGCCTCCTGATGAAAGTGGTGCTATAATAGATGAAGAAGATGTAAATGAAAATGAATTTCAAAAAATTATGCCAGCAGATGTATGCGGACAATTAGAAGTTTTTACACATAGATCAGTTGATGTATCAGATGATGAAACGATTGTTTCTGTACCTTCTACATCAAAAACTGAATCAAGTTTGAAGAGAAAGAGACTATCAAAGAAAGAAGATATGAAGCCGAACTGGAATAAAAATGCATCTTTCAAAAAATCTTTAGAAACCATAAGTAATATGAATCTTTGCGAATCGTTTTCCGAATTAGCAAATTTATCGCCAGCTGAAATTTTCAACAAATTTTTGCCGATGGAATATTTAGCCCATTTATCAGAAATGACAAAACTTGTATGCAATGCAAAAAGGGGAAAATATTGATGTAGACGAAAAAGATATTGGGCAATTTTTTGGGTTACTCTTATTTAGTGGCTACCATACTGTTCCTGGTGAGGATTTATATTGGAGCACTTATGAAGATTTGTCCGTTCCAATAGTTGCTGCAGTTATGTCTAGAGCCCGATTTAGGAAAATAAAGAAATATTTTCATATTATAGATTCAAATGATTTGAAAGCCGGAGATAAATTGGGCAAAATTTCTCCCTTTTATCAAGAACTTGAAAAAATTTTTCGGCAGTTTGGAATCTTTCACAGAAAACTAAGCATTGATGAATCTATGGTTCCATACTATGGTCATCATTCAGCAAAAATGTTCATAAAAGGTAAGCCTATAAGATTTGATTTCAAAATTTGGATGCTTTGTTCGCATAATGGTTACCCATATGCAATGAAAATTTACGGTGGAAAAAGTCCGGAAAGGAGTAATATTCCCCTTGGATCAAGAGTTGTATGGGAACTTTTATCGTGTATTGAAAATTCGAAAAAAACACGAAATATATTTTGATAATTTTTTCACGTCTTATAAACTTTTGGCGGATTTATCAGACAAAGATTTTAAAGCAACTGGTACAATTCGGGATACTAGAACAGGACAATGTCCTTTGCAATCATTAAAAAAATGTCCAAATGCGAGAGGGGAAAGTACGATTTTCAGTGCGATGGAAAAGTTTATATGTGCCGATGGAACGATAGTTCAGTTGTTACAATAGCGTCAAATTACGATACTCATGAACCTATGGGTAAAGCAAAACGATTTTGCCGTAAAGAAAGAAAAAAGGTAGATGTTTCACAGCCACATCTTGTAAAGTGCTATAACGAAGGTATGGGTGGAGTTGATTTGTTAGACAGACATCTTGGAAGCTACCGTCCTATGTTCCGCAGCAAAAAGTGGTACTGGAACTTATTTAGCAATGCCCTAAACATGGCTGTTGTTGCGGGATGGATTGTACATACTGAATTACACCACAACTCAACATCAGAACTGTCACACCTGAATTTTCGAAGAGTGGTGACTTTGAGTTTACTTCGAATGAAACCCAAGATTCATTGTATTCCAGGTCCACGTGCCCATCCAGTAGAGTCTGCACGGCAGTCAGATACGCACTATTTGGTATCATCATCTCAAGGACACTGTGTAGTCTGCCAGAAAAATACAAGGAAAATGTGCTTTGAATGCCAAAAGCGACTGCATGAACACTGTTTTCCCTCTTATCACGGACAGTGATGCAAACTATAAAATAATAATAATAATAATTTGGTAAGATAATTTGTATTTTATATAATTATTATTTATAGTTTTATGTAGTTAATATTTGTAATACATATAATTATTTTATCATTAACTTTCAAGTAGTTATTTGTGCTTTTCTATAGTTGGTTTAAACATTTTTACTAATTCTATTTATATCTATGCACATATATATTATTTAATTCTTTCTTTGTGTTTGATTGTTTTTATAAAGTATAATATTCAACACACGAATTTCACTTAAAATTTTTTTAATGTTATTAAATCTGTCAAATATTATTCATACTTATAAAATTCTAGCATAAGAACCATAAAATTTAATCTATTGAAAAATATAGTAAAAACTTAATGAATCACGCCAATGTTCCCAAACGGGAACATACCCGAAATCGTACATAAAAATTTTTTGGGGGGAAATTTCTTCTTGCATTGTTTAAATAGATGCATTTAAATCTTATTTTCACAAAGAAATAATATTTTTTATACTTGGAACACAGAGCGGCGTTTAAAAGGTTAACTTCATTCATATCAATTACCTCTTTTAGCCTGTGTAAAACAAAATGACGAGCTAATTACACAGCGATTTTCTCTGGGATACAAATTTCGCATTTAAAATATTTCCCATTTCTTGACAAATCATCAAATATTTTAGAAATTTTCCGTGGTCATTTTCCGTAAATGCTGTAGTTACAGAAATATTACAAAGTTGGAAAACAATCCTCTGAATTATGATGGACGCAATTTCTTAAGAACAAAAGAAACGATAGAAATGATAAGCTATTTTTAAAGTGTTTAAGTGTTTTGGAAACAATTTTCTACTGAAGAAACTTTAGAAAAGCGTTCCTCGCTTAAATCTTAGCTTTTTCCTGTGTTTACGCATAATTTTTAGATTCATGTAGGTGCGTAAAGAAAGAAATTCTTGTTAAATGAAACTAGTCGTTGGGGGACACGGTAATACTTACCCATAATGGATATGCATAATATAAAATATGAAAATAAAACATGTGTAAACTACTTATAAAATGCATTGCTCGAATAAAATCGTGGCTTGATGACGTCATAAACTTTAAATGCTCTATTACTGAATTGCGTAAAAGAAACATCCTTATAACTCCAAAAATTATAATCCTATTAACTAACGGTTTATTGCGTTGGATTAAGCGTCTTATTTCAAATTAAAATATATCTTTGAATTGACATTTGGATGAAATATAGGGTCATGAAAAATTGAAGAGTGTGAAAAATAGCATTACAAACATCTCGGCAACTAATTATCCGATCGACTTCATTATTTATGTTTTTTTTATTATCTTTTATATTTCCCCCTTGAAAAAACAATTTTGAAAAATTTTATATACCTTTTATCAGAACGAAAATTTCGAGAGTCCGAAAAAAATAGTTCCAGATAATCGAGGTTACTGAAATTCAGTAAGCTTTTTTCCATTATTACATACTAAGTACAAATTTTGAGTCTCTATCTCAATTTGTTCGAAAGATAGAGCGTTTACAGCCACACAGACGGACGGCAATTTTTTTTTCTAAAAATATGTTTTTCAGAATCTCCAGTGTCTGAAACGTGTAAATCCGTCAAAAAAATCGATTTTAGATACGATTACAAGACGTACCCTATACTACGTATGATGGGTAAGTAAAAAAGTGGAGAATCTTTTTCGTTCGCAAACAGTCTTTATAACACAACACCCTTTTCTTACCATGAGAGGCCATCTAATCATTAAAACTGAACCTAAGAGTAATTATTCATCATCATAAAGAAGCAGAGAATATTTCATCAGTTTCGAAAGATTTTTTCATCAGATATGATTTATTCAGAAATAAACCAATCAATATTAAATATAAGCTTCGTATATGTAGACATAACCTTAAATATAATTTATGAATTTCATTGTTTTTTGTTCTGTATAAAGCATAACCATAATGTCCATGCATAGTTTCGATTATCTAATTTTGTTGATAGAATGTTGAAGTTATTGAATGTCACCAGAATTAAATATTAAATGGATTTATAAGTAATTAAATGTTTTTCGTCAATATTATAAAAGCAAAATGTTTTTAAAAGAATCTTGATTGAAATTATTTGGGAAGTATACTTTCCACTGCCATAGAAAGGATTACAATATGTATTTTACTGCAGTATATTTTTCTAGAAAATTAGGGCATAACATTTTGGTTTTAAAGGAAAAGTGTAACTCCAAATTTTATACATTTGACTTTTAAATACAATCATCTAATTTTTAGATGCGTTCGTAATTATATAAATACGTAGCACCTATTGTCGTCGCTTGGTCCGTCCGTCTGTCTGTCCGTCCGTCCGCATATAACAACGCAAAAACTACCCAACCGAATGATTTGGAATTTAAGATATATTATCTTTGCAGAATTTTGTCGAGACATTTCAACTCTTTTAAAAATCGAATCAAAACTTTAGGAGATATTAATAAAAATATTTATTAAGAAATTTGAATTAAAAGAAAAAAAAAATCGGTGCTTTCTTGTTAGAGGAGCTTCCGAGGTTTAATCGTCAAGCGACCGAGATATTTATTTTATAACAGAAATTAATCTGCAGACGATATAATTCATTTCACGGAATTAAAACATCAAGATCTGAATATTTATATAACTAGCTATAGTACAAACGCACCTCATTTGTCACGTTTGACGTAGAATTTCCAAATTGTTTTTTTCTAGATTTGAAGAAAAGGCATTTTAATTACACAAAGTTTTTCCTCTTGATACGAAAATTCGTATGTAAAATATTTCCAATTTTCTACGAAAAATATTTGCAACATTAAAAAAAAATCCCCATTGTCATATATATATATATATATATTAGCTGTTACCCGTGACTTCGTTCACGTAACATTAAAAGAAAAATAAATGTATTAATCAAGCAAAATATTTCACTCTCGATAATTAAAAACGTAAATAAGTAACTAACTCTTTATCACATTTCATAGAAGAAAATAGGATATTTCTTTGTTATAGGGGCCTTGACATAAATCAGTTTAAAAAAAGTAAAATTTTGTGCCAAACAACCGCCAAAAGGAAACTGCAACCAATGGAAAAAAAAACGCCAAATGAAATCGTGTAAATCGACGAATTCGGTAAAAAGAAATGTCAATTTTACCTGATAAACCATTTTACTTTTAACGACTTTGAGAAACGTTTTAACAGCCATCATTTAAAAATAATTCATTGGAAATAGTATATGCTTTTTCTTTAAATCCCATTCTTGTGAGTAGGGAATAATAATTCTACACCTAAATGTAAGGAGCTTCAATTGCAAAGCTTTTTGCGAAAATTTTCCGAAAAATAGAAACATATTTCCACATATTCAAACTTTATGAATCAATTTATTCTGCAGAGCAAAAATCGCCTGTCAGCATATTGTCAAGAAATCAAGATTTGTTTCAGCTATAGATTAAACCAAGGACACAAATTTGCTGTTTCATGAAAACGTAACACTTAAATTGCAAAGCTTTTTGCAACGCAAAATTATATGTAAACATTACTTTTGCATGTAATTTTCATTGCAAATTAACATTTATTACGGTTCAAATTAAAATTAATTTGGGCGCAAATTACATGTAAATGTTACGTTTGCATGTAATTTGGGATTTCAAAAAGCTTTGCAATTGCAAGTGTTACGTTTGCATGAAACAGCAATTTTGTGTCCTTGGTTGAAACAAATCTTGATTTCTTGACAACATGCTGACAGGCGATTTTTGCTCTGCAAAATAAATTGATTCATAAAGTTTGAATATGTGGAAATATGTTTTTATTTTTCGGAAATTTTACTGTAATCAAGATTTTTTTTCACCAACTATTCAATTTGAAAATAAAATAATTTTTTTCAGTTTTAATGAGAAAATGGCATACAAATATATAAATCCCTTTTATTTCTTCTTTTTTTATCCACAAAAATGGAGTAATTTAAGTACCGATTTTAGAGAAATTTCGTTAAAATTTACAAAACAAATATTAATATCTCGAAATCTAATTCAAAATTTTAAATTCTCAGAGTTTATATGACATCCTCGAATCAATGATAACCGGTATTAAGTAAATCGCGTTGCATTAAGAGGAGTAGTTGCAAAATTCACACAGTCAGATTTTAACTTAATAGACTTGTGTTCAATTTTCTTTTCCTAATAATTTTACTGATGCTTGTATTATTAATCACAGAGTTCAGAGAATAAATAGAGATGAAATGTTCATGTTTGGCGTGATGCTGAAAATGCAACCCTACAGTCGGCCCAAACAACTGGCGGCTTGCTTTGAAAACCTCTCCCCGTCCAATGAGTCCAGTCCTTGTTCCACGTGGAGCCTCTCTCCATCCAATGAAGTCAGCCCTTGGGCCTAATGATTTGAGTGATAAGCGGCTTCATATTGCAAGCCGATTTTACGATTCATTACCTCTCTATTCTTGCACTGTACTCAGTGATTATTAATGTATGAAATTGATACACGCTCCATTTGAAACATATCTAAAAAATCCCGTTTTATTATGACGTCACTTTGATCCCAGAGAAATCTCTTTTCAATGATATAATTCTTGTTAATTTTATTTTCCTGGCAATAATGACGTAAATTTTAACAGAAAACTCACATCTGTTTGTAACTGATATTCAAGCTTATTATTAATCAGTATCAAAAAAATATTTCAGTTATTCATCTTAAATATGACGTCCATTATGTATACTTTTATTATAGTCATGTTCTTTGTAATATTACGAATATTTGAAAATAATTGTTTTATTTATGATGTCATATTTGTTCAAGCCAAGGAGGATCCTTTTCATAGTTCCATGGTTCAAGCAAAATCTTTTTCTTAGTAATATATTTATTATTAATTCTTCTTTCTAATTATAACGCAGTTTTTGACAGAAAAAGATCTTTTTATTGTAACCGATATTCATACTTCATGTATAATAACAAATACTCCATATTGTTGTTTCAAATATCACAGAAATTCATCTTCTTTTGAATTATTTTCATTTTTCACGTGAAAATCGCTCAATTGAAACTTAATTGTTGAGGAAAAATTATTTTTCCGCATTTTTATTTATTGGCAACGATCAAAGCCCTAGCAACGATAAAGTAAAATGGTTAAATTTTATCAAAAAATGTCCATTGATTCTCTATGAAAATAATCAAATTTTGAATTATTAAGAAAAGTATTTGCATAAAATAAACAAAAAACAGTCTAGGTTCATTTCCGGGTTATAATCCACCTATATGCAAAGATACATGGCCATTAATTTCTCCATTATGACGCTGGCTTCAGCCTAACATTTGCACACAATCTGATTTATGTATTACTAGCTGTTACCCGTGACTTCGTTCAAGTGACATTAAAAAAAATGCATTAATTTAGCAAAACATTTCACTTGATAATTAACAATATATATAATTAACCAAAGCTTTATCACATTTTATAGGAGACTATACGGTATTCTTTGCTATAGGGGCCTTGACATAACCCAGTCTTAAAAAAGTGAAATTTCATGCCAAATAATATATACAATCGCGAAAATTAAACTGCGACCAATGAAAAAAGGAGGACCAAGTAAAATCGTGAAAATCAAAGAATTCCTCTTCGTAAAACGAAAAACAAAACTGGCAGAAATCTTCTATAAACAGTGCATTTTAGATGGTATTTGGTGTACAATTTGTATATGTGTGCATTGCTAAATGGGCATTATTATATTGTTTATTTGCATAGACATATGTTGAATATTTATTACTACATTATCTTGTTTATGTATATATTAAATTAAGTGCTTCACGCTAAGTGGTGTAAATAGTGAATAAACTGCTTGTGGATTTTATACATTGATAGCTATTTCACAAAGATATAACAATCTGATGCGATTCTAAAATGTAAATAAAGGTTGCTGGAAAGTAATTTAAATTCTGCCCAATTTAACCTCGATATTTTCTCTATCGCGTCAAGAACACTATAAGCAAATAAATACCGACGACACAAATCTGATGATATAAATTTACATATTTTTGTTAGTATATATAAGATTATTTTAATTTATTTCATGCGCTTCAAATTGTTTACGCTTTCTCTAAGGTTAGGTGTCAAATAAATGCACTTTCCTGTTATTTTATTTTGCCATTTCTATTTATTCTATTTTCCATTCATTTCATTTATGGATATTAATTTAAATTACATATTCGTGTCAAAGAATATTCTTTAAAGTTATTATCAGGATTAGGATAGGATACGATTAGGGTTAGGATTAAGAATAAAAATTGAACTACAATGGCATGACCAATTCAGGTTTAAATTACGAAACAGGATGTCTATTTACATCATGAAGCAATAAGAAAATTAGAAAATTATCGGCTAATATTTTTAATATATTTTACAGTCATAGTTGACATCAAAGGTGAGCGGGGAAATGATCATCTAAAATACCATTAAGTGTTTACCACGCAAAAAACAAATCTGGTTACAACAATGTATTTAATTTTGCGCCTAATTTCACTTGATAAAAAAAAGGCAATTTGACTATGGACCTAATTTTAGACCTCTAAACTTCCTATTCTCGGAAATTTTTTACCTATATGTAAATAAAAAATTCTACTATATAGAACGCGCTTTCACGTTTATAATGTTATGAATTGGCACGATCGGCTTGTTCAAGTTTACACAATTCGGCTGGAAGAAAAGATTCATTACTTTTTGATTTCTTCTTTTCTTTTGCATTACGCGAATTTGTTGGTAAAATCATTTTTCTTTTCGATAACATTGTTGTTTTTTAAGTTTAAAAAATATTGTAATTTTACTTAAACATTGCTTTAAAATCTATGCAATTTTTCTTATCCTACAAGACTTTATAAAAATCTATTATGAAACAACTTTAAAAAAAGCTATATTTAAAAACGACAACAAAGTTTTTCCTATTTTAAAACTAAAAGAAATGTAATATTAAATTCCGGTTCGAAACGACGATTTACAAAAGTGTTTCGATTGTGGGTAAATGATAGAGGAAAAATGCTGTTACTTCGACATAATCATATTAAATCTTAAGCTTTTATGAGAAAAGCAACTTTCTTTTAAAAGTTATAGTTATTTTTATTAAGATTTTCTGATTTTCGATACGGATAATGCTAAGGTACGCAGCGACGAAAAATATATTATTTCTTTTTTTTTCATATGGCATCAAGTGGCTAGTTTTCACTAATTTGCGAATATTAAGAAAAGTATTTGAGGAATCGATTTAGAACTCACCACACATATGTAGAAACATTTGCTGCATCCGAAAATTCCCTTTTTTTTTGTACAAATTGGCCAATAATTTTTCTTAATATTTACAAAAAACTAGCGATTTTCTGAAAAGAAAGAAAATAAAATCCGACGTGAAACCAAAAAACTCGCCACTTTGTTTCAGTTTCAAAAGTTATCGATATTTGTTAATGTTAAAAGTCATTGGTTGAATTTTGAGGGGGGGGGGTATTCGGTCATATATTAAATACTACGTTAATGTAAAGGTATGTACATCTACGCCTTTCCTTTCGGTGCAAGGTGGAACTAATTTATTTTTGCACCGCGTGCACAAAACGGCTGCTATACGGGGCCGTAGGCGGCGAGTACCCGTTTCGGACATTAGTTCAGAATTAGGTTTGTTTTCATCAGAATGAGCCCCCTGGTGATGGAAAGTGCATATAAAACATGTTTTAATTATTCGAGGCTCGTTCGGAAAAATTGGCCAGCGAAGCGGACGTACACTGCTAGTTTTACGTAAAAGTTGTAATTAAGAAACTATTGTAATACAATTATATTTTCGAGGTGCACATAATTTTTTACACTAAAGAAATAACAAAAATGATAAGCGAGCTAGTCTTTTTGGAAGTTTCTGTTTCTCAATAAATCAGCTTTGTAAAGGAGGCGGATACAAATTCTAATCGCAGTACTTTTTTTTTATTGTGCTCACGCATATTTTTATAATTTATGTAGATTGAATAACGAACTGTTTAAAAATATAATACTGTTTTAGAAAACAAAACCATACTCAATGTTCGCACGCGTGAAACGAGAAGGAACATTTAAGGGACATTATGGGGCATATTTTGCCCATCAGCCATGCCACATGACATTCTTTTTTCCAAGTGCCGTACTTTTTGAAAACCAATAAAAAGAAATATTATTTAAACAAATATTTTATTTTTATAGAAAAATAAATAGTTTTAAATTCGATTCCAGAATCTTGTCGACAAAATCAAATTATACAGATTGTCTACTCTGATAAATAAAGATACTCTGTCGAGAGGTAAACAAACATGGACACTAATGATATAGACCGGGAGGCGGCAGCACAGACAATCACCTCATCGAGTTCACGGCTGAAATTCCGGAATTAGTAAAAACTCGATTCGTATATTAAAACGCAATCGGTCTGCCAAGTCATATCTTGGTGGAAAACACGTGAAAACCCGATTTTAGCGGTTGACTCGTAGGTTTACCATTGTATTTTCCTGCACCCAAAAGGATGAAAACATGGAGAACTGGGTGCAGGAAAACACAATGTTAAATCTACGAGTCAACCGCTAAAATCGGGTTTTCACGTGTTTTCCACCAAGATATGACTTGGCAGACCGATTGCGTTTTAATATGCGAATCGAGTTTTTACTAATTCCGGAATTTCAGCCGTGAACTCTATGAGGTGATTGTCTGTGCTGCCGCCTCCCGGTCTAATACTCTCGCAAACATTTCGTTGATTTTTGCATTGAAGGCTCGATGTAACAATATAAACTGTTCAATGTTTTAACGCTTAAGCAGTTTTCTATAAAACGATGTGTATGTGTTTTCTGTCCAGGTAGTCTTTTTAGAAGAAGTATGTAATAAAATTTCGAAAAAAGCCCTAATATACAAAAAACAACTAACTCCTTCACTTCGAAAGATTATTCTTACACTCTACTCTCGATTGTCAGATTGAAAATGTATTTAAGCCTGAAAATCATACCGGGTGTCCTTAAAATGGACTGACTGATTTTAAAATTCAAAAACTTCTAAACGGTGACAGATATTTTAAAAAATCCTGCAGGAGAGTAATGTATGATGTCAGCAGTTTTTTTTTACTGCGACTCCTGATTTTAGTTCGAATTATCAGCAATAGATGACGCTGCAAACAATACACATCCAATCGAGACAAAAGCAGAAATCACCCAGCATTGATGTGAAGGCAGGAGGTTCAACACATGGAGTGGGTCTCATTCACCAATAAAATCTTATTCAGAATCGGGCCCTAAGAACAAGATTTTATGAGCGAAGAGACCCACGCCATGTATTGAACTTTTGACCTGGATTGCACTGCTATAGCTTACAGCGCCATCTATTGCTGGTAATTCAAACTAAAATCAGGAATCGCAGTAAAAAAACTCCTGACATCTTACATTACTCTACTGCAAGAATTTTTTAAATATCTATCACCGTTTGGAAGTTATTGAATTTTAAAATCAGTTAGTCCATTACTATAAGAACATAACGTTTACTGATTTTCAGGAAAAAATGTAACTTTCATAACAACACTAGGCAAACCCATACAGCCTATCTAACATTGTAATTTTTTGCAAAGCATGACAATCTACATAACAGAAATTGAGGATGCATACTTAGATATGTCCATCAGTGAAAAACAAATTTTATTATTATTTGTGATGAATTTCAGTATACATTCAACACAGTGTAAAACATAATAAACTAATTATTAAAAACACATCTACTGCAGTTTAATTCTAAAAAGTTGATAATAATCACGCTGTAATAAATAAAGAATTGTGCATTATTAAATAAAGAAACGAGGGTGAAATGATGCGAGCAAACAAGATAATAATTTACTGCGTTATATTATGGGCAAGTTTACTTTTATCCACGTAAAATCCACTCGATCAGTCAAATTTTACTATCCGTATGTCCTTACTCTCTTACAAAGATACTTTATATAACAAAGATTAAAAAAAATATCCAGGGCGTCCCAAAAATAGTGAGATGTACTGGAACATTTTAGATTTTGAAGACACGTAGGCAATGGAAATTGCAAAAATTTTAAAAATAAGAAAGGGATTAAGATTACATTGATGAAATAGCTCTGCTACGAATATTTAAAATTTTTCATTTTTTAAAATTTTTTACACGGTCTCTGATTCCTATAAGTTGTCTTTAGATACGTGTTTTCCATGTGTTGAAAAACAAAACAGTAAAAATTCCACTTTTTCTACGGCCAAAACTGACTGAGTTATGATACGTTGAATTTTGTGAAATTCTACAACTTTCCGTCACTAAAAACGATCGGGCGTTTTTTTTACTGCCGGAAAATTCCGAAAAATTATAAAAGTGAAATTATCACAAATTGGTAAATTTCGGTCATTGAAAAACGGAATATTTAATAGTGTATTTGTCATATTTTAAAAGAATTATATTCTGATTAATCTTTTGGCCCTTTCTGCACTCTTACTTAAATGAAAATTTCAATGTAACACTGATTTTGAAATACATGTTTTAGATGCATTATTTAACGGTTCACCCGTTAAATATAAGTTCCGTCTATAAGTTCCTTAATTATTTTAATAGTTATTATGTAATAAATACATTCTAAATGTTTTTCTTGAAAAAAAAACAATTTATTGATTATAATGTTTTAAGTCAAAATGCAGTACTATTTACTTATTAATGCATGTTTTCATTCCAAAGTTATAAAAAACAAATGATATAGAAATCGCTAATAATTTTGACTTTTTATGATAGAAAACAAAGTAGTAAATCTTGATTTTTTTTTCAACTTTGCATGATACAGTCGGAATCACATGATTAATAGTAAATTTTATGAAATATTTTCTGATTTCAAATTCATGCTTACTTCTGTACATTAATCAAAATATATTTCCTTATATAAAATAATGGTTTTCATTTACTTTTTTCTGATAAAGGATGCACAAAGGAATAAAGGATCTCCTACTTTTCCTAAAATAAATTGAATAGAAATTTCTTTTTTATGACTCATTACTTCTTTGCTGATTGCACATCATATTTTTAGCCTTCCAAATAGCTTCGCATTCTTTTTCTGATTATGTTAGGCTGTGAGATAAATTTGTAGGATTTTATTTCAGTGTAATTTGTGTATAGTTTAGTACTTTTTACAAAAATACTTTATTGAAACTTCAACTATATCTTAATGAACTTCTAGAATATATATATATAAAAAACCCATAAAATTCGTGTGATTTCCGGGGATTCATTACGTAGTTTGCTGCATTAACAATTTATGGAAAGTAGTAAATTCCGATGTTCAAATCTATTTTTAGTAAAGTTTAGAGTTAATTTTGATTTAGGTAGAAATTAAATTTGTTGTAATAATGGTTAGAAATCAAGAAATGAATAATTGAATGCGTGGTGAGTTAAAAATAAATGAAATATATTAAATTAATTTAAAAAAGTTAAATTTAATAAAACTGTAAATAGTTCTTTTATTTTACTTTTCTACAAATTTTATTGGTATAGCGATTAAGAATAACAGAAACGAGAAAATAATCCCGGAGTATTTTTCCAAGGGTTGGTTGGTTGATTACGTTAGCTACTGTAATATTTTGCTCAAGAAGACTAAACAGACTGCGACCGCCGTTTAAAGTGGAATCCGAGCCAATACAAACATCCATGTCTGATTTGGGATTCAAATCCGGTTCCTCCTGTCTAGTAGCAAGCACTGTACAATACCACTAGACCACTAGGACTACCAACAATACCACTATAGACAGGCAGGAGGGCTACGTGATCCATAAAATGAAGTAAGACAGGGGTTGCCAACCTGTGGCACGCGTGTGTTTTTTTTTTTTTTTTTTTTTTTGCAGAATTATTTGCCTTAAATAAAAAGTGAAAATTTGTGATAAAATCAGGTTAAATTTTTTGTTTTAAAAAAACTGGTATCAATCAATTTTCAGGAGAAAAGGTTGGGCACCCCTGAAATAAGACTATTGGTTAAATCTTCCATTTACATTGGATATATTTTTAATAATATAACTTTAGTACAAACATATTAGCTTTACGTTAGAAATAGTTGCAATACAATACTTCTATTGCAGAAAACTTTGCATTTTTCGCAAATACTTGCAATGAAACGCCAATATACGGAGAATTCTTCGCTTTAACTTACAAATAATGATAATAAAATGGCATAATAACACTAGTCAAAATTAGCAAGATATTGGCAAAATGTAAACACGGCGATGTTTGCGGCAATATTACAAGCATTGGAGAAGGTGTAGTAACAATTTATGTTTGGTCAATATTTTTTACTACTAGGGAATTTGTGCATAATATTTGAAACAACTGTTGTTACACACATATATCTAAATTTATTGATTTAGTATTTTTTGATGAAAAACTCAATTTTACTACTTTAATATTCACAATAATAGAACAGTCTCTTTTTTTAAAAAATTTCACCGCATACTTTATAAACACAACATTTGAGCCAACATTTGATGTATGTTGGAAAAATAAGTTTGGTTGCCGTCTTCTAAATTTTAAAAAAGTTTAAAATCTCCCATAGAAACACAAAATTTCGACAATATTTTTGAATTATTCTGTAAATTGTTCTTCAAGTACGAAGTTATTGAGTAAAGAACTATCGTTATGTTCCTTTTTAGTAGTTACGAAGCAAACTCTTATGTGATAGCTTTTTAAGCATACCTCGAAACCTCTTTGTGGATTAAGGTAAATTTTGGATTCGCATATTTAAATTTTTTACATATCGATTTCTCTTAAAATTTCCTTAGGTCAATACATTTCTTCTACTATTAATTCTAAATATATCGAATATATAAATTATTCGATAATTATTAGGATATATCTGGACAATTCTATGTAACCGATGCGATCTAAAAACAACATTTTCAAAACTGAGCAAAAAATACTCAAATCTGAGTATATTGCATAGTCAAAATGACTCCGAATCAAAATTACTCAAGTTTAGTTTGAAACATGTATATACTGATTTCTAAAAACATGCACACACTCAAGAATAAAACATCACGTGCTCCTATTTGAGTATGTCCATGTTTTAAAAATGAGTACGAACTGACTTATATGTGCTCATTTTTGAGTATTTCCATGTTTCAAAAATGAGTTTGGAACTGATTCTGATCATTTTTGAGTATGTCTGTGTTTCAAAAATAAGTATGAACCGACATCTATGTGCTCATTTTTGAGTATTTCCATGTTTCAAAAATGCGTTTGAACTGATTCTAATCATTTTTGAGTATGTTCATGTTTTAAAAAAAGAGTATGAACTGAGCTCCATGTGCTCAGTTTTGAGTTTAGCCATGTTTCAATATTCTGAGAATTTCTGGTATTTCAGAATTGAAAGCATTTGGTCGTCATATTCAAAACAAAAAGTTTCATAACGAAATGAAAAAATCGATTTCCACAGATTTGAAAGTATCATTTTTCTCAGTGTGGAATTAGTTATTGTTGGCCTAATAACGCTCCAAATTACTCTGTTGTCTTAATGTTGGGGCATCTATCCTACCATTTTACAGTGGTTATCACAAACCCACAGCCGGACAACAATCGGTTGTAGTTCGTATTGACAAAAATGTAAGCTTTTTTTTTATTACGCTTTACAACATTTATGAACTATCTGATAAACATGCCACTTATTTCCTTTATATTATACTTAAAAAAATTATTAAATCATGCAATTAGAAAGTATTTTATGATATAACACTTTATACACTTATCCATTTTCCAGCATTCGTGACATTTTTCTTCATCAATATATATTTTCTCGCAATAGTGCTAAGCTTTTCAAGACAATATTAATAGAGAAATTAAAAATCTGAAATTTATTAAATCTGTTTTTTTATTATTATTATTTACAATCCTCATGCAACATGAATAATTTTAAAAAATCCAATTTTATGACTTTTGATTGTAATATGTCATGTGTGTATAAACTTTTAGGACAGTTGCTGTGCCTAAATCTCTAAAACAAATTTCTTCATTATTAGTTATTGCCATACCCATACAAAAAAGCTCTTATTTTAAATATTTTATATGATGAAGAATACAATTTTCATTATTTTACTGATATAATAAATCAGGGTACAAATGTTTGAGAAAGATTATATTAATAAACAAAATTTTCAATTTTTACAACTCAATGAAACAAAATCTATAAGTAAGTATGTTTCATAAAAAATATTACATGCCCATTTGATTGCTTTCTTTATAGATATTTTTTTTTTCTTAACCTATACTTTTATTTATTTGATTTAATCTCGTATGCATATCAATAAAAAGGGTAACATCACACCTCCAATGTCATTTACAGACATTTTATCTTTAACTGAAGTGTTCTTGTCATAAAAATAGAGTACACCACTTTCTCTTTTTTATCTTGTGAAAGAGACATTTTATAAGAAGTTTGTTTCCTTAAAAATTTATATTGCGTCTATTTTATGTTCTTGATAAAAAATATCATTTTACATTACCCATTAAGATTTATATAAGCAAAATATAGAAAATATGTTCTTATGCTTGAACTTAAAAATAGTGAAAATGAAATCACCAGAATTTAACTGTTTAATAAAGCGTGACCCGTATCTAAACTTGCTTCCTGGTAAAATTTTATTATAATAAAGAAAACTGCCCAGTTAAACAGATGGCATATTGAGCTCACAGGCTATTCACACTAATTGTATATTATACTCTTATTTCAAAGAATAATGCCCCTCGAAAAATTAAGACATCGACAATAAATTAAGGGGGGGGTTAGCCCCCGTCTACACCCTTTATACTTAAACAATACACCCCCAAACTTAATAAGGGAAACGCCTTACCACAATGAATCTATATACAAAATTTAAAGAAAATCGGATAATTCTGCTTGGAAAACCCATTTATCTAAATTAAGGCGAGTTGGCCCCCCGTTACACTTTTATACTTAATCAATGAACACCCAAAACTACTCAAGGAAGCGTCTTACCACAATGAATCGATATACAAAATTTGAAGAAAATCGGATAATCTGCATGAAAATCCCATTGATCTAAATTAAGGATGCGTAGCCCCCGTTCCCCCTCCCTTTATACTTAACCAATGAACACTCAACACTAATGAGGAAAGCGCATCATCACAATGAACCTATATATCAAATTTTAAGAAAATCGGATAATTCTGCATGAAAAATCCATTTATGTAAATTATGGGGGGTTAGCCCCCCGTTCCCTCCCTGTATACTTAACCAATGAACCCCCAAAACTAATCAGCGAAACGTCTTATCAGAATGAACCTATTCACAAAATTTGAAGAAAATCGGATATTTCTGCTTGGAAAACCCATTTATCTAAATTAAGGGGGATTAGCTCCCCTCCATTCCCACTTTATACTTAACATATGAATCCCCAAAACTAATCAGGGAACCGCCTTATCAGAATGAGCCTATTTACACAATTTTAAACAAATCGGATATTTCAATCAAGAGTTACCGCGTTACGTACATACATACATACGTACCTACAGAACCGGCGGGCACATTAGCTCTCAGGCTTTGATAGCCTGTGAGCTAATAAAAAGTAATAATTAATTCACCTACGCCATTTAGGACACTTTATGAAAAACTCTCCATTCTTTAGAGGTAATGAAATACACTTTGAAGGATCTCTAATAGTTCACTTAGTAGTTACGATAATTCTTTTTGAGAATCTTCAAGGAGGAGATCACGTTGAGCAGCCTGAAAATGACAATAATCCAACCATTACGAAATACTCTATAATATCAAAACCAATAAATGAAATACAACAATTTTTTGTATATTTTTATATACTCTTATAGTTTGAAAAAAAAAAAAAAAAAATTACAGTCTACAGCAGAAATACAACATTTTCATAAACATAAATTTAAAAATACTACAATTGAAATTATACAAATAATAAAAACTAAATCAGAACGTTTGTTTATGGAGTCTTCATATATGAAATATTATAACACTATTTATCCTTATGGACTTAATAGTGAATTATTTAACAGACCACTTAAAGTTTTTTCAACAAATAATACTACAGATTATTCTCCTATTTATCCTACTCTAAATCATAATTTAATTCATAAAACAACACGTAACAAGCGAGGAAAGTGTACTGCTACAGTTGTTATTTCCAAAAAATTTATTTTTAAACAAATCAATACTCTTCATCAAAACTATATTAAGAATTACAACTGGTTTTTAATACGAAAATACATTTTTGCTATTAAAAAGAAACTGATAGTACAATATTTAAATGTATTTCTTAGTAAATCTTACTCAAATCAATTCTCTGATATTTTTTATGATCTAATTATGACAAGAGCTAATCTTTTTAACATTAATTTAAATAAAAAACAAAAAAATCAAAACACTAATACTCAAATGATTATAACTTTTTCACATCAAATCTTTAATAAAATTAATATTAATTCTATAATTAATGATAAAAATTGTTATTTTCCTATAAAAAATCTTCAACTTTCAAAAACATTTAAATATCCTAATACAATCGGAAGAAAGATTTTTAACTATAATGCATTTTCAAAAAATACATCTGATGCTAGTACTTTTCAGTGTAAATGCAATGACCCCACTCTAAAAAAATTCATTAATAATGATCATGGACATATAATCACTGGTAATCTTAATATTGTGAATGATTATAAACTACAAAAACTAATGGGTTATGGCTCTACATATAGACTTCCTTCTAAATTTAATGTAAATTCTATTATAAAACAGTTTACATATGATATAGACATTTTTATTTATAAAATTTCAATTTCATATAGTAAACCTATTGAATATTTTAATCAATGGAAAATACTGGTTATTGAAAAATTAAGTTCGTCTGTAAAACATAATATATCGCATATGGTTAAAATTAACACGAAACATTTGTTCCAGAAAATTACTAAATTACAAAAAAACTATGTAATAACATATATTGACAAATCTCCTAATAATTATGCAATCATATGTAAAGCTTATTATCACCAACTACTTACATCCTGTATTTCTACTAACAATTCTTTTAAAAAAAATTATGAAAATGTAATTGTAAACAATCGTAAAATTCACAGTTATTATAAATTATTAAATATTACTTCTACTAACTTTAATTATCCTTATTTAGTTCTTATACCCAAATTTCATAAAAATCCAATTAAATTTAGGACTGTAACTATAGGATGCAATACATATAATAATATAGCCAATAAACATCTATTAAAAATTCTCAATCAAATTTATACACTGACAACATCCACTGATAATACACATTGTATAAAAAATAGCTATCAACTCGTCAATATTTTGAAAAATCTTAAATGTGTTAACAATATAATGACATATGATTTCAAAGATCTATTTAATAATATAGATTTATTAGATCTACATAATATTATAAATGCATTATTTTATAAGTATCATCAATCACTTAATTTACCAATTCATATAGATACAGCTTATTTTAAAACTTTAACAAATTTCATTATATATAATAATTATATAATGCATGATAACACGTTATATTTACAGAAAGTCGAAATACCACAAGGGGGATGTACATCTAGTATACTTTCTGACTTATACTTGTATCATTATGAGCGTAATTTTATTAATAGTAATATACATTTATATCGTTATATTGATGACATAATTTTAATTGCCACTGATCACACTAATATTTCTATATTTCCAGTTGATTATCCTACTAATTTAGAATTAACGGAAAACCTCCTTTCTAACAATACTATTAACTTTTTAGATCTTAAAATTACACTTAAAGAAAACAAAACAATAATTGATCTATTTGATAAACGTAAAGAATTTAAATTTAAAGTTAAATCATTTACTAATTTTAAATCATGTCTTCATAATTCTGTATATCGTAATATACTCCTTAATCATATTTATAGAATAAAAAGTTTATGTTCCTCTCAACTAATTAACAACAATATTAAAAAACTTATCTATGATGCATTACAACATGGTTTTCCAAAAAAAATTATATATTCCTTAATATATAGTTAGTTCTTATTTGATCTTTACAACCAAATTAACACATGCGTTTAAAAAATGTATAAAAAAATCATATAATCTTATTTAAAAAAAAAAAAAAAAAAAAAAAAAAAAAAAAATAGGACGGTTGGGTGGGTAGACGCTGGATTGAGGAGGTGTGTGGTGGAATTGTATAGAAAAATACGCATGGTTAATTTATATTATTAATATTAAAAGAAATTGGGAGCATTTTGATTTACACAATTATTTGATAATACACATTTTATAATGGACTGCGATGTGATATTTTTATACATATATTAATTTAGTTAGATTTACATATTCATTATTTAATTAATTTAAATGAATTTATATTCATTAATATTAAGAATGTTTCTGATCTAATGATTTGGATTAATACCTATGGTGGACAATATCATATTTACTTCCTATAGTGTTTACTTTTCTACAGTGTTAATATAATATGTTTTAATTTTATTAAACGTTCCACCCTTACCACTTATATTAAGTGTTTATATTTTATTTAACTTTGTATGAAGGAACATTATTTGTGACTAATTCATTTCAATATTTAATCAATATTAATTTTAAATTCTTTGTATCTTAATTCAAATATTTAGTATTTTATTTTAATTTAATTTAATTGATGTTGCATTTTTGGTACAGTTATTTAATCGTTTTTGTCATTTAATGGTACATATATTTTTATGTTGCTTTAATTATTAAATTTTCCATCTTACTACTTATTTATAACATAGGATTATTCATTAATACATCTATTACTTTAATGTAATTCGATATTCTATTTATTAATGAATTATATTTATTTATTATATAACTAATTGGTATCATTTAAGATAGTAATTTGGTTTAATTATTAAACATTAATTTCCATCCAATACTTTCGATTCAGATTATATTCACTTTTACCAGTAGATGGCAGCACTAATGTTCCTGTTTGCTTTACAATCCATATTATTCTAACATTATTTCTTGCATCATTGTAAAGAATTTTATATTTCTAAAACTGGCAACACGTAATGATTTTTTTTGCTATTCATTCCCTAGTCATGGTTGAGTTTCTGCTGGTTCTTGAGGTGCACAGGTATCTTTTTTAATCTTTATGGATTTTATACTTACTGACTCTATTTAATGTTTTCTCTGTATATTATAAGTATGGCTTCTTTCCTTTTTAATATTGTATTTTATTTTTTATTTTATCACTGGTTTGCTTCATTGTTTATGAGATGTAGTCCCAAAATCATATTTTTTAGCAATGTATGGCTAATATGATGATGAAACATCTCATTTCATTTTATTTGTGGTATTTAGGCATTTGGGACTTGATAATTTTGTCTAAATTCCACAAATTTCATTTCATTCATTTAATTCCATTTATTCAATTTTTATTTAATTTCTTATTCTTTTAATATGTTTTTGTTTCCATATTCAGTGTGTTGGGGAATATTTCATTGTCAACTAATTATTACATACTTAATTATCATTTCATTGTTTAAGTTGGTGTTATGATAATGTTTCATTTATGGTTATATATATTAATAAATTAACTGATAACGACAAAAATAGCCTTTTAAAAATATGAATACTTAAATATGCCTTTTGAGCGCAAGATTTTAAAAATTCTACCGCAGATACATATTTAATATTTGACTCATTTTACCTTATACTACTATATTTTACATTTCACCTAATTTTAAAAGTATATTCAAATTCATTAGCATAATTATTGGCTTTTATAATCATATTCACTAAATTTACCAAAAATTTCCATTTACTTTTTTAATACACAATTATCTACGGCAAAAATCAGGCTAAATTTAGATAATTTAGACAATAATTTTTTGAGTAAAACTGCTTCAAATTTAACTTTATAGCATTGTAGCAAATGTTTGTATCAAGATATTTTTAGCGATAACTTCTGTTCTAATTGGATTTATTGTAAAATTATTTTTGCACTGTATTTGTAACATTTCAAGGTATTCATACGAAAAATTTTTTTAAATCGTTTTTTTTTTAACCTTCAACGTGATCTCCGCCTTTAAACGACCAAATGTTTCCTTTGTCACATTTTATATATAACAAGGTTCATAATATAACAAGGTTTGACCGTTTATGATGAATTATATTAATAAACAAAAATTTAATTTCTTATACCTCAATGAAACTTAATCTAAAAGTAAGTATATTTCATAAAAAATATGACATGCCCATTTGATTGATTTCTTTATAGCTATGTTTTTTATTAACCTGTGCTTTTATTTCTTCCATTTAATCTCTTATGCGTATCAATACAAAAAATAACATCACACCACCAATGTCATTTACAGACATTTTATCTTTAACTGAAGTGTTCTTGTCATAAAAATAGAGTACACCACTCTTCTCTTTTTTGTCTTGTGAAAGAGACATTTTATAAGAAGTTTGTTTCCTTAAAAAATGATAATGTGTCTATTCTATATTCTGGATAAAAATTATCATTTTACATTATCCATTAAGATTTATATAAGCAAAATATAGAAAATATGTTCTTATGCTTGAACTTAAAAATAGTGATAATGAAATCACCAGAATTTAACTTTTTAATAAAGTGTGACCCGTATCTAAACTTACTTCCTGGTAAGAATGCATTATAATAAAACGTAATAATTAATTCACCTACGTCATTTAGCCTCATGCGTTCTGAGTACCCAAATGGGTACATAGATTATTTTTCTTGTTAAAACTAAAGTAATTGATATTTTTACATGTTAACTTTACATCTATAAAGTTGAATGCTTTTGTTTTAAAATGAAACCAATAAATGCCAGCACCGACACTAATTTTCTTACAAAATAAATATTATTTTAACTTGAGTTTGCAAAATGCCTTCGAGACAGTGCAGCGAAGAAAGTAGGTAATTTTCATAACTCTTTAACTTAAAAACTTTACAATACAAATGTTTAAGAATTTGCAGAATATTCACTTATTTAAAACTGTTAATTTTTTTATCGTGTAAATTTAGGTTATTGATAATTAAATTGATTTTTTTTTTTTGGGAGGGGGGGGGGATAGTAATTTTAGATTCATGTTTGTGAACCTAAATTACAAGCCACCTAATACAATAAATTTCGGGGAAATATATTTTTTGTCATCTACGATGTCATTTTGTTTGAATAAAGGCAAAGAAGGTTTGGTTTGGTTTGATTTTTGACGGCCGATTATCTACACATGGGATATAGGCCCGGGGGGAGTGCCCTTCGTGGGGGTCTTTCTAAGGGAACCTAACCCGTATTTACGCATGAATAAATCCACGGCTCGAAGAAAACCACGAAAACTCCGAACGATTAGGCCGACGGGCGCGATTTGGATCGAACAAAGGCAAAGAAGGGCTACAATGGCTACTTATTTTAACTTCGGGTCGCAAGAGGTTAGGACACTTTATGGGAAAACTCTCCATTCCTTAGAGGTAATGAAATACACTTTGAAGGATCTCTAATAGTTCACTTAGTAGTTACGATAATTCTTTTTGAGAATCTTTGCATTTTAAGGGAGAAGATCACGTTGAGCAGAGTGAAAATGACAATAATTCAACCATTACGAAATTAAATTAAAGTGAGCGCAATGCAAGAAAAATAATTTTTTGAGTAAAACGGCTTTTAATTTAACTTTATAGCATTGCAGCAAATGTTTTTATCAATATATTTTTAGCGATAACTTCTGTTTAGATTGGATTTAATGTAAAATTATTTTGTAGTGGATTTGTACCATTTCAAGGTATCCATGCTAAATTTTTTGAAAAATCGATTTCTTTTAACCTTCAATGTGATCTCCACCTTTAAACGTACAGTTGTTTCCTTTGTCCCATTTTATTAATGCCTGGGTGCATATTTTGCATTTATTGTTGAATTATTGCTTCTTTTTTTCTGGAAGGAAAATTTATCAGTGAGAAAAAACACAGATGACTGATGTGAAAGCTTATGGGACAACCATAGCACTCTGAACCACTAATAGGCATGTATGCTGACTCAAAAATGGCGCTTACCGTAGGTTGATTTTTTTCATAGTTTTTATAGTCTCTTGAATTTGAACTTGGGTATTTTCTTCATCTTTATTTAACCACCCAAAAATAAGAAAGTCAGTAGTCAAGGTGGGGGTCCAGATGCTCTGGATACCAATAATTTTGTAAAGTTTTATTTGCCTTATGTAATATGAGAACTTTCTGCGATAATCAAGGCAAAGAAAACTTTACAATATTTCTGGTATCCAGAGCGTTTGGACCCCCACCCTGGCTACGCCACTGAAGAAAGTATACGTTTAGAAATTAATATATTCTAAATCAATGGAACAAACAAAAAAAAATATGCACACAGCAGCCGCCATTTTTGTGTTAGCGCGTAAGTCTAGTATTCAGATGGCTGTGGGACAATAATACACTAGTAATTAGACTTTATGTAGAAAACAAAGACACAGTGTAATAATGGAGATTTACAAAAACGTAGCAAAATGAACCGATGTTGCTTTTATATTTTATGCATCTGACTTAGATGCAAAAATGTCCTTCCGGCCTGTACCGGGAGGAAAAGGTAGCTTTTCTATATCTTCGTTTGAAAATTTTAGCTAATGTTACACGAAAACAGCAAGTTAAAATGCAAAGAAAACATTTACAAAGGGGTTAATACTGAATCTGAATAAGAAATTCGCCAAATTATTGAGCAATAGCCAAATTGGCTTCATTTATGAAGACTTATTTTCGTCGCCAAATTTGGCGATATTTCGCCAAATGTCGCCAAGTTTGGCGAGAATGCGGAGCTAACGGGTATGAATATATAGTTTTATGCGTATGATTGGGAAAATTATTACAACAATGAAATTTTTTGTAATGTGCTGTCTTGTTTCAAAATGTCAGCCACCCTAGAATTTCAAACTGCTCTATCTCAGCCATTTTTTAAGATAGAGGTAAACCAAAAAATGCTCTGGAATCCTCGTATCAAGGCCTAACACTTAATTAAAAAAATTTGAATTTTTAACTTTTTTGTATATTTATTTTAGTTTTAAATTTTTAAATGGCCGCCATCTTGAAACAAAATGGCGGACCAAGCTGGCCAATGAACTCGGTCGAGACATTGGTGAGCTTAATACACATAATTAGTTTCATCAAAATGGATTTATAAATACGAGCGTTATCGTATGACATAGGTCAGATATATATATATATATATATATATATATATATATATATAAATTAACATTTGAACGGAGGGTGGTTTTGGGATCTGGGGGTCATCATCGGTGAAAATATATCGAAATTTTTTGGAACTGCTTTCCTCCGAACGGCTGCAATAGGTAGCTTTATACTTTTTTGTATTGAAAGCTAACAGGATTCGTACATATTTTAACTTTTAGGTAGCTTTCAATACAAAAAAGTATAAAGCTACCTATTGCAGCCGTTCGGAGGAACGCAATTCCGGAAAATTTTGATATATTTTCACCGATCATGACCCCCAGACCCCAAAACCACCCTCCGTTCAAATGTTGATTATATATATATATATATATATATATATATATATATATATATATATATATATATATATATATATATATATATATATATCCATATATATATATATATATCTGACCTATGTCATACGATATCGCCCGTATTTATAAATCGAATTTGATGAAACTAATTGTGTGTATTAAGGTCACTAATGTCTCGACCGAGTTCGTTGGCCAGCTTGGTCCGCCATTTTGTTTCAAGATGGCGGCCATTTCAAAATTTAAAACTAATATAAATACACAAAAAAGTTAAAAATTCAAATTTATTTTTTAATTACGTGTTAGGCCTTGATACAAGGATTCCAGAGCATTTTTTGGTTTACCTCTATCTTAAAAAATGACTGAGATAGAGCAGTTTGAAATTCTAGGGTGGCTGACATTTTGAAACAAAACAGCACATTAACGCGATTACTCGCAAATTATTTTCTTTCATTGTTGTAATAATTTTCCCAATCATACGCATAAAACTATATATTCATATCCGTTAGCGCCAAATTCTCGCCAAAATTGGCGACATTTGGCAACCAAAATAAGTCTTCATAAATGAAGCCCATTTGGCTATTGATCAATAATTTGGCGAATTTCTTATTCAAATTCAGTATTAACGAATGTTTTGTAAACGTTTCTTTGCATTTTAACTTGCTGTTTTCGTGTAACATTAGCTAAAATGTTAAAACGAAGATATAGGAAAGCTACCTTTTCCTCCCGGTACAGGCCGGAAGGACTTTATTTGTTAAACCCTTTCGTGACGAGTGTCGCATATACATGACGCATGAGGTGATGAGTATCCGTGATGATTCCTATGAGAAAATTTTTAATTGAGAACTTGGCCTTATTTAATCAAAGTATTTCTGCGATTAAATTAGGCAAAAATTCCTGTTTTAAAAGGCTGTGATACATTATTATAAATAACGTAAAATATGTTCGTCTTGAAGAGTTTAAGTATAATAAAGTACCACTTTTAATTTCTTCAATATTTTTTCTTAAGACAATTTTTATTTATTTTCCTTCATTCTTCTACGTTTAAAAATAAAAATTACTAATAGTAAGGGCACTCCGTGGCCGAGTGGTTAAAGTTCCACTCCGCTAATCTCTTGAGAGTGTAGGAATAGGGGTGACGGGTTCAACTCTCGTCAACTCCATTGCACACTCATTGTGGAGGTAAGGGCTGTAATTCTTCGGTGATGTAATTTCCTTGTATCTATCCCGTTCTCATCAAGAAGCTTTATGCAATTTTCGAAGTCATTTATGTGTTTCTGTGAATACAAATATATTCATCATTGCAGACAACAGCCTGTGTAGCTATAGGTTTCAACGCAACACTCTTTCAAATATTCAAATGTACTAATCTAAACTAGTAAAAGAAAGTTTCGCTCTGTGTGTCTGTGTGTCTGTGTGTGTGTCTGTTGGCGATGGCTAGGAAAATCAGGCCCACCTAGAAGGCTGGAAATTTAGATTTAGGTAGTCCAAACCCTCTCCTGTTGCACAATTACTTCAGAATTTTAATATTTTAATTACTTTCTGAAATATTAATTAAAATGCACAAAGAACTCTCATTAAAAATACGCTTTTATTCTCTTGGGTTGGTTGGTTCACTGGTTGGTTACATCGATTCTTCACAGAAGTAATTAAATAAACCAGAGTAGCGATGCGTAAATAAGGATTTCTAACTAAATTGTGTCAACATGGATTGAAGCTATCAGCGTAGAGGAGCCATGCGAATGTCACGCCACCTGTACATGACAAATTACACATACGTCCCACTGATTGAAATATTTTGCAGGCATATTTTTCTTCATGACAAATAGTCGGGTTTAAGTTTTTTTTTTTTTTACATGACATTTATTATTATGATGGAGATTGTTAATACAGAAAACTTTATTTAACAGATTCTTTTTTATATTTGCGGGAATGAAGAGGGACAAGGGTCTAATTACATTTAAGCTTCAAGGTGTATTTCTAGAAATCAGTTACCAGAATTTCCGAATAGTAGTGTAAAAGTAGTAAGCCAAATTTCAAATGAAGTTCCTAGCTTAACCAAATGAATCAATCATTAAAGATGTATTGTGATCCTCTTAATTAGTTATTTACTGAATGCCACTTGAACACCCCCCCACCCCTCCCGGACCGTCCTTCAAGGTTTTTTCTCTAACTCTGCTCCGTTTCCATATCTCAGCAACTATCTTTCCGATTTCAACGCAAATGATTTCAAACATTATAATTAATTTAATAGTCACCCTTTATAACATTAAACTGAATTTATGAGTAGCGGTTACCACTATTTACGAATAACAGTTTAAGCCAAATTTGTAATTAAATTCAAAGCCTAAGGAAACGAACGAATTTTGAAAGATGCATAGTGGTCCTCCTAATTAATTATTTGCTGAAGGCCACTTGAACAACCCCCCGCCCCTCACCCCTCCCGGTCCGTTCTTCAAGGTTTTTTCTCTAACTATGCTCCGTTTCCATATCTCAGCAACTATTTTTCCGATTTCAACGCAAGTGGTTCCAAACATTATAATTAACTTAATAGTCACTCTTTATAACATTAAACTAAATTTATGAGTAGCGGTTACCACTATTTACGAATAATAGTTTAAGCCAAATTTGCAATTAAGTTCAAAGCTTAAGCAAACGAACGATTTTTGAAAGATGCATAGTGGTCCTCCTAATTAGTCATTTGCTGAAGGACACTTGAACAACCCCTCCCCCCCGGCACTCCTTTCAAGGTTTTTTTCTCTAACTATGCTCCGTTTTCATATCTCAGCAACTATCTTTCCGATTTCAACACAAGTGATTCCAAACATTATAATTAACTTAAACGTCACTCTTTATAACATTAAACTAAATTTCTGAGTAGCGGTTACCACTATTTCCGAATAATTGGGTAAGCTAATTTTGTAATTAAGTTCCTAGCTTAAGCAAAAGAACGAATTTCGAAAGATGCATAGTGCTCCTCTTAATTAGTCATTTGCTGAAGGGTACTTGAACAACCCTCCCCCCCCGGCCCCTCATTCAAGGTTTTTCTCTAACTATGCCCCGTTTCTATATATCAGCAACTATCTTTCCGATTTCAACGCAAGTGATTCCAAACATTATATTTAACTTAATAGTCACCCTTTATAACATTAAATTAAATTTATGAGTAGCGGTTACCACTATTTACAAATAAAAGTTTAAGCCAACTTTGTAATTAAGTTCCTAGCTTAACAAAACGAACGAATTTTTATGCATGCATAGTGGCCCCCCTAATTAGTCATTTTCTGAAGGACACTCGAACATCCCCTCCCCTCGGCATCTCACTCAAGGTTATTTTCTCTAACTGTGCCTTATTGCAATAACTGGGCTAATAATGTTCCAATCTTCTCGAAACCAGCTCAATTTTGTAGTGCGCCTACAATACAGTAACGTAGGCAGCGGGGACCTGTCTCAGAAGTTCGTTCGGAAAGAGGTTTGTTTAGAACAGAATGCTCCCCTGGCGGTGGTAAGGGGAAATAAAAGATTTTCTAGAGCGTACGAGCATGCCTGGTATACGTTTCCGAAGCCATCGTAGACCGTGGCCAGAGTTCCGTTTTTTAAGAGATTTAAGTTTATTACAAGGGCTCGGGCAACGCCGGGCGGGTCAGCTAGTAGTAAATAAAAAGGCTTAATATTAAATAAATATTAAATAAACAGTAAATAAAAAGCCGAGTCTCCTTAACTGGAGTGTTCTAGTTATAAAAGAAAAACAGATGAAACTTTTTTACCCCCTTATCAAGGAGATATTTTATAACAATTTTGTTCTTAATAGGTAACTTCCAGAGAAATACAATAACACGCCCCCCCCCCCTTTGTTCGTATTGACAAGAGCATGGATAATACCAGCAAGTCTAGCATGAAATATTGCCTAAAAATTTATTACTTTAAATTTCGCCAGTATTGGTGCTCTATTATCAAGAATTAGTTTTTCATTGCAATATTTCCAACAATTTTCATCAATAATTGCGTTTCCTCAGCAAAAACTGTAATGTTGAGCGAATATTTCTATAATAATGGCATTTCATTGCAAATTTCCATTCTAAAGCCAATATTTAACTAATATTTATGTTTCTTTAAAACCGATTTATGCGGTATCAGTGTAAAGTTGGGCTCCAATTTAACACATATTACCAGTACTATAATAATACAAAAATATACAACAAAGTAAATTATTGTCTTTCTTGTAAATAAGACAAAAAAGTACTTTTCAGTACAAGTACGTGCGGCCTGATCACATTGAATCATATAAATGTTGTGGATGAGTGAATCCCACCCCCCGTTTTAGGTAGATTTTTAAGAAATACTACCTATTACTTTCTCCCTATGTTGGAATTTCTGAAAAAAATTTGCAGATCTACGCCGATCATGACTCCTAAAATCCAAAACCACTTCCAGTTCAAAACTTTATCTATCTATCTATATCACTTTTTTATGGACACAATCAATTCCATAATTCTGTACAAATTTCTTCAAAATTGATTCATAAAATAAAGGGGCATAAAATCTCCGTCAAGTTCTTTAATAGGCAAAATGGGACCGGGGGGGGCGGAATTTGACGTCTTTTTGTGAAAACAGAATAACCACCATAACTTCTTAATTCTGATACATATCGAATCTATTTAAAGTTATTAATACTTCTACGAAAAAGGCCAAAAATTTTTCTATGACAGAATTCTGATATCATTAAAAATGGCCTCAAGAGGGGGGGGGGAGGGGCTTAAAAATTAAAAATTCGTAACTTCGTCAATTCACAAGATATCAAATCCGCTTAAATTTATTATACATCTTCTTAATAGTATATACAACTTTTATATTGATAAGTTTTTTATAGGACCAACTCTTATAGCAAAATAAAATTAAAAACAAAAAAAATCCCTGCCGGCTCCGCCCATAGGCACAGATAGATTTCGAAGTGAGCGGTCTCAACTCTGGGCAAAAATGTCCTTCTTGTGCAATTCCCAATAAACAGGCGCCCCATCGTCTGCGTCTTTGAAAGTTACCTTTACCTGTAGGCCAAACCGTCAAGGATTTTTTTCATTCTTTTCTGCCACATCAACAAAGTTAAATATCTAAACCAAAAACAGGCAAACAAAGAAACCTAAAGTAAGTCAATAATGGTTGCTGGAGCAATGCCAACAATGTGTTTATCAGGTGGATTACTGCCATGCAACGATCATAAGAATTTTGCCCCGCATCCAGGGACAAAACCCGTTATGGGACACAAAAATCTTCAAATTTTTGAAAACTATTTTATTGCATTAAAAAATTCTCTGTTTTAATCAGCTTAAAATAACGTTTAAATCATGTTTCTATCTTAAATAGAACAGGATATAATATTTTTTTGTTTTAAAACTCTAGTTTTCAAGTAGTGGTTGTCATGGAAACGTTTTTGCGTTTTTCTGCATGATGAGTTCTTTCACGCATTCTCGTCTTTAAATCTTTATAAGTCAAGAACAGTTAAAGATAAATGGTTCAAACTTGGAACATGTCTTTTCATTTATGTTACTTTAATTTTGTTTCAGCAAATTTGAAAAAAAAATGTTTACTTTTGAAAATATAATTTTTTAAAAGTTATATCTTTTTTTTTTTTTTTTTTTTTTTTTTTTTAGTTTTTACTTTAAATATTTTTATTTTTTTTAATTCATATTTTTTTAAATGCTGAATCAAAATTATAATTTATATATTTCTGATTATTTAAAAAAAATGAAATTCTACAAATACTATTTCGAGTTATAACGATTTTAAATTACCCCCCTTTTTTAACAAATTTTAAATAATTTTTTTAAAACACAAATTGCACAAATTGTGCCTATTAGTTGCTAAAATCAGTGTAAAAATTGTTTTAAACTCATAAAAGAGCTAAAATCCTACATGTTTTGGCTTTAAACTTAAAGCCATCATCGGCGAAGAAGAACTACACAAACGACTACGGACACTTAATTTCGACACGAGAAAATTGAAATCAACAGCTTGGAAAAATTTAAATAAAATAAGCGGGCGCTCTCTGTTGCCAAAGAGCGAAAAACTAAACTATGAATGAACAAGGGGTTAAAAATGTATTCCATAAACTAGGTATGTTGAAAGAAAAGTTATCATTACAAATACAATCCTTCCTAATTTTAATCTCCAATGATTCCCTAATGGCGGCTTGAAATGGGTTATTGCACCTATAGATAATTCTTGCTTTATCGAAATTAATTACGTAATTAATTTATTACGTAATTTACTTAATTATCGTAATTAATTTCGATAAAGCAAGAATTATCTATAGGTTCAATAACCCATTTAAAGCCGCCATTAGGGAATCATTGGAGATTAAAATTAGGAAGGATTGTATTTGTAATGATAACTTTTCTTTCAACATACCTACTTTATGGAATACATTTTTAACCCCTTGTTAATTCATAGTTTAGTTTTTCGCTCTTTGGCAACAGAGAGCGCCCGCTTATTTTATTTAAATTTTTCCAAGCTGTTGATTTCAATTTTCTCGTGTCGAAAATTAAAAGTGTCCGTAGTCGTTTTTGTTGTTCTTCTTCCCCTATGATGGCTTTAAGTTTAAAGCCGAAACATGTAGGATTTTAGCTCTTTTATGAGTTTAAAACAATTTTTACACTGATTTTAGCAACTAATAGGCACAATTTGTGCAATTTGTGTTTTTAAAATAACTAGTTAACAGTGTAATGTCCAAATGGATTCAATTTTTTTTTTTAAGTCATGAGATATTTTATCATGTGATTTTGTTTACAAATAATATAGTTAACCATCACAAAAAATTAAAATTTTAACTCAATAAATATATATTTTTAAAAAAATGTGTCCCGGACCCCGTTAAGCTAGATACTCGTCCCGTAACGTAGGGGTCTCGTCAGCGTAAAGAAAAAAGACAAAACCTTAGTAAAAACTCCATAAAAAAAAAAGAAAAGCGCAATACGTTATGAAAAATTTTCATCATACGCAAACAAGATGGGACACCGCTTTGAAAGCTGGAGAGAGAAACACACGGTTTTTTTTTTCTATATTGACTGGCTCCTTCTTTTAAACTGGTAGCTCATCATATTATCGCTTGATGAAGAAAAACAAAGTTCTTTCAAAACTCATTGTTCAGTATTTATGATTTATGATATTTAAAAAAAAGTTTCTGCATTATTTAGTATCTCACACCAGTTTGTATATCATTTTATTTTATTCTCAATATTGATTTGTACATTATTTATTGTTTACATATTGTTATATATTGTATTGTTATATATTGAGAAATATATTATTTTAAATGTCATATTTGATATTTAACTCAAACAAAATTCCCGCTTTCATTATTTATTGACACATTTCAATAGGGAATTCTTGAGACAGATTGTAATAAGAAATGAGTATAAAAAGAATATATAACTCACTAAAGGAAAAACATAAGTTAACTTTGTTTCTTAAAAAATAAAAAAATGACCATTTTATTGATTACTTTGGTAAAGATATATTTTTTCTGATGTCAATTTTTTATTTATTTTCCTTTATTCTCTTACTTTCAGAAATAAAAAGTAATTATTACACCACAATCCTCAATTAGTGACAGTTTTTTTTATTCTTTTTTTAGAATGAAGAGTTTTAGTCATAAAAATAGAGGAATCGATAGTTTTTTGGCTTCCTGAAAGAGGTATTTTTATAAATATTTTGTAATAAAACCATGACAATATGTCCATCTTATTATTATTATTGTTTTGTGATATGTATTTTTTTTATGAACAGTACCATTAATAATTTTATTCTGTCCATACATGTTTATAAATTTCAAATTTCAGAAAAATAAGATTTCATGCTTAAACTCACAGAGAATGACATTTAAACATCTGAATAAAACTGTTTAGTTTGTTCATTTTTATACGTAAATGGAATTGATTCCTAAAATATCCTAAGAACCAAGTCTCTTGACTCGTGTAGATGGATACGTCTTAAGCAGTTATTCTAAAATCTACTTAATGCAATATCACGGAAAACCTGGGAAACGCGAAAATACTCGCAATTAAATGCTAAACAAATGACAGCGTTATTCTGAAATTTCTCGTTTCCATTTCAATATTTTTAAAAGATGTATTTTACACAGAATATTTGTTGCTGGTGTATAAGCGGTATTTTCATGTTTTTTCGATTTTGCTTGCGATTTTTTTTCCTAACAACACTTTCAGTTTGGGAACCCGTTTCGAATCTCGTTGTAATGTAATATCACTTAATGAGACAGAGTTTCAGCGGTGTCATTTTGATTGATTACTGTTTTAAAACTATCCGATTTAGAGAAGATATATTTAAAGTAGGCGTTCTTTTGGTGTTAACTTTTTCTCCATGATTACAAATATCTATCCCTGTATTTTAGAATGTGTGTTTTCAAATGATTTCGCTATCCTGACATAGAAAGTGAGTGTTTCCGAATAGTTATAAAATGCATTTACACCTACAATGTGTTCCAACACCTATGGTTGATACATTCTTTAATTCTGTATTCGAACTCGTGTTCTATAAAATATTCAGAAATTTACATATTAAAATGTGTTAAAATTTTGAATGGGGATGAAATAGAATACTGATTTATCATAGTAATAGATTCTGGCTTTTAATCAAAATTTCATGATAGATTAAAAATATAATGGAAAAACGTTTGAATTACAAAATTGTTAATTTTTTATTATAACAATCAATTGAACCGTTCTGGGAACGCGCTGACATAAACCAGGATTTTTGTTGTACATTTTGTTCTCACAAATAGCATCTAAATTCAAATTAATATTTTTCTACATATCTCGAATCTGTATGTTATATCTATATCTATATGATATATCTATACGATTTCGAAGCCGCCGTCGTCGTCTAATATATTAAATGTCCTTGTGCCCTACGCACTCACTGGTTGATGGCTTAAACTTATCGAATTTAGCTTCTAAATTTTTCCGTTGAAATCTTTTGTGATCGGATGTACTATCATTCCGTTTAGCATTAAAAGGAAGGGCCGCGCATCCCTCTTTTTTTGCCAATTAGCCGCGGCCTGCCTAATCGCAGCAGATAACACCTATTCTAACATTTGTCTTATAACTGTTATGAAATATTTTGTGAAATTATCCGGCTTATTGAAACTATCTATTTTAAAGTAGGGACTGTTTGACAGCTAACTTGTTCTCTGGGATTACAAATATCTCAACCTGAATTTTAGAATGTATGTTTTCAAAATGGTTTCGTTATCATGGTATAGAAAGTTGCAATGGAAGTGCTTCAGAATAGTTCTAAAATAGATTTACACCTAAAAAGTATTCCAATACCTATAAATGAGACACTCTTTAATTCTGTATCCAAATTCGTGAAAAGTGATGTTCTAGGAAATATTCACAAATCTACACATGTGTTATAATTTTAAAAGGGAATGAAATAGAGTACTAATTTATCATGATCATAAATTCTGGTTTTTCAAAATTTCATGATAAATTTTTAAAATGTCAAGGAAAACGTTTGAATTAAAAAGTCGTTAATGTCTTAGTATAACAATAAATTTAACCTTCGTTGGAGCAGGCTAGCGTACTGTTTACGTAAAACAGGATTTTTTTTTTTTTATACTTCATTCTCAATAACAGTACCGAAATTCAAATTAATTTTTTACTATGTTATGTATCTCGAATCTATATGCTATATCTATATCTGTACCTATATGATGAATCTATATTATCTCAACGTATAAAATGTTCGGTCCGAACGGAATGGAACAATGGATCAATGTAGTCTGCTTTATGGATCACCTAGTTGCGAAGCAACTTAATATCCAGTATAAAGAAAATCGACTTACGAGGCAAATGGGGAGCCGTAAGAAAATACATAATTGTAGTAAAGAACTACATAAAAATTTACAATAAAGTGTAAAAAAAAAGAATTATAATGCAGAAAAGACAAAAGAAAGTTTAACAATTAAATACAAAGAAAGAAAATTCCATTAGATCCACATGACAGACGAAGACCTACCGAGAAACAAACCCATACCCATCTGATGAAAAGGGCTCTTTTCAGAGACCATACATTAGTTTAAGAGATACATTACTAAAAAAGCAGTCTAGAAAGAATATATAAAGAGATTTTTTTTATTAATTAACAAAAAATATAGAAAATAAGAGAGTTTAAGTTAGGAGAGTGCAAAACTCAGCACACAAAAAGTAAAGAAGTAAAGTAAAAGGGTGAAGAAAGAAATCTGAGGTTGGAGGCCGCACAGTCCGGTAAGTCTGTAAGGATGACATTAGTCAACATTGGGAAGGTTAATTTCGTTGGAAAGGAAGTTAAATTCATTGATAATAACAATTACTTTTTCAATAGGATTCGTAAATTCTTTAGTCTGTGTAGCAATATTTTTTATACATTTAAGAAAATTAGAGATTTGGAGAATTTCTTTTAAATACTTTAAATTTTCGAAAATTCCCTGGATTTCATTAGTATAACTGGATGGTACTTATTGAGAGTTAGAATTAGAATTCGGAATAATTTTAGCGTTATCATTAGTAGATGATGAATGACAGTTCTCCACAGGAGAAGTAGTGTCTTCAGGACTAGAATCAGGAAAATCAGCTGCAGGTTTTCATTTCATTCATTGGTTTTCTTTTTAGTATAATTAAATTCTTTAAGAATATCAACCAGCATTTGAGTTTCTTTAAGGGGGAGATCATGTTAAAGGTTTTAAAAAATCGATTTTTCAAAAAATTTGTATGGATACCTTGAAATGTTACAAATACACTGAAAAAAGGATTTTACAAAAATTCCTATTCGAACAGAAGTTATAGCCAAAAATATCTTGTAAAAACCCATTTCCTGTCATGCTATAAAGTTACCTTAGAAGCCCTTTTCTCAAAACAGTGCTTTTTGGCATTGCGCGCACTCTCATTAAAAAAAACTAATTATCATAGAATCTTGAAATTTTGCGTATAATTTATTTTCATGTATTCTTTTATGCTGAACCTAAATTTTGTCTGATTTTTACCATAGAAAATTTTATATTGAAAAATTAAATCTAAATTTTTTTGTAAATTTAATGAATATCATTATAAAAGCCATTAATTGTGCAAATGAATTTGAATATACTTTTAAATTTAGGCTCAGTGTAAAATATAGTAGTATAAGTAAAAATAAATAAAATATTAAGTATGTGTCCGCAGTAGAATTTTTTTAATCTTGCGCGCAAAATGCATATTTTAGTATTTACTAGCGGCCCTCCCTCGCTTTGCTTCGGGTTAACCTTGAAAACCTTCATCTCTTTGTGTTTTCTGTAGACCTTTTTAATGTGTACAATAATTAGTACATTATTTTGATAAATCTTGTAGGGTTCAGCCTGCGTTTGCAATGTTTAAGCGGAAAAAATGAAATTATTTACGACATCACATTAAAAACCTCAAAAATAACAGTATTTCTCCACTATTTAATGGATATACATATAAACCTTTCTCTTGAATCACTCTATCTATTAAAAAAAACCGCATCAAAATCCGTTGCGTAGTTTTAAAGATTTAAGCATACATAGGGATATAGGGACAGAAAAAGCGACTTTGTTTTATACTATGTAGTGATTTATCTGAAATTACAAAGCAAAAGATATGGTTATTATACATATAAACCTTCCTCTTGAATCACTCTATCTATTAAAAAAAACCGCATCAAAATCCGTTGCGCAGTTTTAAAGATTTAAGCGTACATAGGGATATAGGGACAGAAAAAGCGACTTTGTTTTATACTATGTAGGGATATTTTTAAAAAGCCATTTTTGTCGTTATCATTTAATTAATTAATTTTGCTAAATGTATATAATTTGAGTGTTTTTGTTTAACTACAAGAATGTGTGAAATTATAGCAAAAAAAATGTTGTATTTCATTCATTGGTTTTCAAACTACAGAGTTTTTCGCACTGGTTTAATTATACTCATTTTCAGGCTACTCAACGTGATCTCCCCCCTTAATAGTATTGTTGTTTACTTTAATAGAATTAAAGTTGTTTTTGCGTCTAACACGTCGATGTCTTAAACTTATTAAATTCAGCTTTTAAATTTTTCCGTTGTCACGCCGCCTTTTCCGCGAATTAATGGCGGTCTGCCTAACCGCTGCCGATAACAGCTCTTGTAACATCTCTTTTATTACTGTTATGGAATGCAATTCCCAATAAACAGGCGCCCCATCGTCTGCGCCTTTGAAAGTTACCTTTACCTGTAGACCAAGCCGTCATGGACTTTTTTCATTCTTTTATGCCACATCAACAAAGTTAAATATCTAAACCAAAAACATGCAAACAAAGAAATCTAAAGTAAGTCAATCATGGTTGCTGCAGCAATGCCGACAATGTGCTTATCAGCAGGATTACTGCCATGCCACGATCATGAGAATTTTGCCCCGCATCCAGGGACAAAACCCGTTAAGGGACACAAAAATCTTCAAATTTTTGAAAACTATTTTATTGCATTAAAAAATTCTCTCTTTTAATCCGCTTAAAATAACGTTTAAATCATGTTTCTATCTTAAATAGAACAGGATATATTATTTTTTGTTTTAAAACTCTAGTTTTCAAGTAGTGGTTGTCATGGAAACGTTTCTGCGTTTTTCTGCATGATGAGTTCTTTCACGCATTCTCGTCTTTAAATCTTTATAAGTCAAAAACAGTTAAAGATAAATGGTTCAAACTTGGAACATGTATTTTCATTTATGTTACTTTAATTTTGTTTTAGCAAATTTGAAAAAAATGTTTACATTTGAAAATATGATTTTTTTTTTTAAGTTATATCATTTTTTTTTTTTTTTTTTAGTTTTTACTTTAAATATTTTTAATTTTTTTTAATTCATATTTTTTTAAATGCTGAATCAAAATTATAATTTATATATTTCTGATTATTTAAAAAAAATGAAATTCTACAAATATTATTTCGATTTATAACAATTTTAAATTACTCCCCTTTTTTAATAAATTTTAAGTAATTTTTTTTTAAGTTATGAGAGATTTTATCATGTGATTTTGTTTACAAGTAATATAGTTAACCATCACAAAAAATTCAAAATTTTAACTCAATAAATATATATTTTTAAAAAAATGTGTCCCGGACCCCGTTAAGCTAGATACTCGTCCCGTAACGTAGGGGTCTCGTCAGCGTAAAGAAAAAAGACAAAACCTTAGTAAAAACTCCATAAAAAAAAAGAAAAGCGCAATACGTTATGAAAAATTTTCATCATACGCAAACAAGATGGGACACCGCTTTGAAAGCTGGAGAGAGAAACACATGGTTTTTTTTTTCTATATTGACTGGCTCCTTCTTTTAAACTGGTAGCTCATCATATTATCGCTTGATGAAGAAAAACAAAGTTCTTTCAAAACTCATTGTTCAGTATTTATAATTTATGATATTTTAAAAAAAAGTTTCTGCATTATTTAGTATCTCACACCAGTTTGTATATCATTTTATTTTATTCTCAATATTGATTTGTACATTATTTATTGTTTACATATTGTTATATATTGTATTGTTATATATTGAGAAATATATTATTTTAAATGTCATATTTGATATTTAACTCAAACAAAATTCCCGCTTTCATTATTTATTGACACATTTCAATGGGGAATTTTTGAGACAGATTGTAATAAGAAATGAGTATAAAAAGAATATATAACTCACTAAAGTAAAAACATAAGTTAACTTTGTTTCTTAAAAAATAAAAAATGACCATTTTATTGATTACTTTGGTAAAGATATATTTTTTCTGATGTCAATTTTTTATTTATTTTCCTTTAATCTCTTACGTTCAGAAATAAAAAGTAATTATTACGCCACAATCCTCAATTAGTGACAGTTTTTTTAATTCTTTTTTAGAATGGAGAGTTTTAGGCATAAAAAAAGAGGAATAGATAGTTTTTTTGGGCTTCCTGAAAGAGGTATTTTTGTAAATATTTTGTAATAAAACAATGATATGTCCATCTTATTATTATTATTGTTTTGTGATATGTATTTTTTTATGAACAGTACCTTTAATAATTTTATTCTGTCCATACATGTTTAAAAATTTCAAAATACAGAAAAATAAGATTTCATGCTTAAACTCACAGAGAATGACATTTAAACATCTGAATAAAACTGTTTAGTTTGTTCATTTTTATACATAAATTGAATTGATTCGTAAAATATCCTAAGAACCAAGTTTCTTGACTCGTGTAGATGGATACGTCTTAAGCAGTTATTCTAAAATCTACTTAATGCAATATCACGGAAAACCTGGGAAACGCGAAAATACTCGCAATCAAATGCTAAACAAATGACAGCGTTATTCTGAAATTTCTCGTTTCCATTTCAATATTTTTAAAAGATGTATTTTACACAGAATATTTGTTGCTGGTGTATAAGCGGGTATCTTCATGTTTTTTCGATTTTTCTTGCGATTTTTTTTCCTAACAACACTTTCAGTTTGGGAACCCGTTTCGAATCTCGTTAATGTAATATCACTTAATGAGACAGAGTTTCAGCGGTGTAAAACATTTTGATTGATTACCGTGTTAAAACTATCCGGTTTAGAGAAGATATATTTAAAGTAGGCGTTCTTTTGGTGTTAACTTTTTCTCCATAATTACAAATATCTATCCCTGTATTTTAGAATGTGTGTTTTCAAATGATTTTGCTATCATGGCATAGAAAGTGAGTGTTTCCGAATAGTTATAAAATGCATTTACACCTACAATGTGTTCCAACACCTATGGATGATACATTCTTTAATTCTGTATTCAAACTCGTGTTCTATAAAATATTCAGAAATTTACATATTAAAATGTGTTAAAATTTTGAATGGGGATGAAATAGAATACTCATTTATCATAGTAATAGATTCTGGTTTTAATCAAAATTTCATGATAGATTAAAAATATAATGGAAAAACGTTTGAATTACAAAATTGTTAATTTTTTATTATAACAATCAATTGAACCGTTCTGGGAGCGCGCTGACGTAAACCAGGATTTTTATTGTACATTTTGTTCTCACAAATAGCATCTAAATTCAAATTAATATTTTTCTACATATCTCGAATCTGTATGTTATATCTATATCTATATGATATATCTATATGATTTCGAAGCCGCCGTCGTCGTCCGACGTATTAAATGTCCCTGTGCCCCCCGCACTCACAGGTTGATGTCTTAAACTTATCGAATTTAGCTTCTAAATTTTTCCGTTGAAATCTTTTGTGATCGGATCTAATATCATTCCGTTTAGCAATAAAAGGAAGGGTCCCTCGATTGCCGCGCATCCCTCTTTTTTTGCCAATTAGCCGCGGCCTGCCTAATCGCAGCAGATAACACCTATTCTAACATCTGTCTTATAACTGTTATGAAATATTTTGTGAAATTATCCGGCTTATTGAAACTATCTATTTTAAAGTAGGGACTGTTTGACAACTAACTTGTTCTCCGGGATTACAAATATCTTCCCCTGAATTTTAGAATGTATGTTTTCAAAATGGTTTCGTTATCATGGTATAGAAAGTTGCAATGGAAGTGCTTCAGAATAGTTCTAAAATAGATTTACACCTAAAAAGTATTCCAGTACCTATAAATGAGACACTCTTTAATTCTGTATCCAAATTCGTGAAAAGTGATATTCTAGGAAATATTCACAAATCTACACATGTGTTAAAATTTTAAAAGGGAATGAAATAGAGTACTGATTTATCATGATCATAAATTCTGGTTTTTCAAAATTTCATGATAAATTTTTAAAATGTCAAGGAAAACGTTTGAATTAAAAAGTCGTTAATGTCTTAGTATAACAATAAATTTAACCTTCGTTGGAGCAGGCTAGCGTACTGTTTACGTAAACCAGGATTTTTTTTTTTTTTTACACTTCATTCTCAATAACAGTACCTAAATTCAAATTATTATTTTACTATGTTATGTATCTCGAATCTATATGCTATATCTATATCTGTACCTATATGATGAATCTATATTATCTCAACGTATAAAATGTTCGGTCCGAACGGAATGGAACAATGGATCAATGTAGTCTGCTTTATGGATCACCTAGTTGCGAAGCAACTTAATATCCAGTATAAAGAAAATCGACTTACGAGGCAAATGGGGAGCCGTAAGAAAATACATAATTGTAGTAAAGAACTACATAAAAATTTACAATAAAGTGTAAAAAAAAAAGAATTATAATGCAGAAAAGACAAAAGAAAGTTTAACAATTAAATACAAAGAAAGAAAATTCCATTCGATGCACATGACAGATGAAAACCTACCGAGAAACAAACCCATACCCATCTGATAAAAAAGGCTCTTTTCAGAGACCATACATTAGTTTAAGAGATACATTACTAAAAAAGCAGTCTAGAAAGAATATATAAAGAGATTTTTTTTTATTAATTAACAAAAAAGATAGAAAATAAGAGAGTTTAAGTTAGGAGAGTGGAAAGCTCAGCACACAAAAAGTTAAGAAGTAAAGTAAATGGGTGAAGAAAGAAATGTGAGGTTGGAGGCCGCACAGTCCGGTAAGTCTGTAAGGATGACATTAGTCAACATTGGGAAGGTTCATTTCGTTGGAAAGGAAGTCAAATTCATTGATAATAACAATTACTTTTTCAATAGGATTCGTAAATTCTTTAGTCTGCGTAGCAATATTTTTTATACATTTAAGAAAATTAGAGATTTGGAGAATTTCTTTTAAATACTTTAAATTTTGGAAAATTCCCTGGATTTCATTAGTATAACTGGATGGTACTTATTGAGAGTTAGAATTAGAATTCGGAATAATTTTAGCGTTATCATTAGTAGATGATGAATGACAGTTCTCCACCGGAGAAGTAGTGTCTTCAGGACTAGAATCAGGAAAATCAGCTGCAGGTGCAGCATTGGTTTTCTTTTTAGTATAATTAAATTCTTTAAGAATATCAACCAGCATTTGAGTTTCTTTAAGGGGGGAGATCATGTTGAAAATTTTAAAAAATCGATTTTTCAAAAAAATTTGTATGCATACTTTAAAATGTTACAAATACACTGAAAAAAGAATTTTACAAAAATTCCTATTCGAACAGAAGTTATAGCCAAAAATATCTTGTAAAAACCCATTTCCTGTCATGCTATAAAGTTACCTTAGAAGCCCTTTTCTCAAAACAGTGTTTTTGGCATTGCGCGCACTCTCATTAAAAAAAAACTAATTATCATAGAATCTTGAAATTTTGCGTATAATTTATTTTCATGTATTCTTTTATGCTGAACCTAAATTTAGTCTGATTTTTACCATAGAAAATTTTATATTGAAAAATTAAATCTGAATTTTTTTGTAAATTTAATGAATATCATTATAAAAGCCATTAATTATGCAAATGAATTTGAATATACTTTTAAATTTAGGCTCAGTGTAAAATATAGTAGTGTAAGTAAAAATAAATAAAATATTAAGTATGTGTCCGCAGTAGAATTTTTTTAATCTTGCGCGCAAAATGCATATTTTAGTATTTATATTTTTAAAAAGCCATTTTTGTCGTTATCATTTAATTAATTAATTTTGCTAAATGTATATAATTTGAGTGTTTTTGTTTAACTACAAGAATGTGTGAAATTATAGAAAAAAAATTGTTGTATTTCATTCATTGGTTTTCAAACTACATAGTTTTTCGCACTGGTTTAATCATAGTCATTTTCAGGCTACTCAACTTGATCTCCCCCTTAATAGTATTGTTGTTTACTTTAATAGAATTAAAGTTGTTTTTGTCTCTAACACGTCGATGTCTTAAACTTATTCAATTCAGCTTTTAAATTTTTCCGTTGTCACGCCGCCTTTTCCGCGAATTAATGGCGGTGTGCCTAACCGCTGACGATAACAGCTCTTGTAACATCTCTTTTATTACTGTTATGAAATATTTTGCATTTGTAACAGAATATAATGGCCATGTTATTTAATCTGGCTTTTTAAAAAATTATTATTATTCACTTAAGGAATGATAACATACGGCATTTTTTTGCCCCCTAAGAAATATTTAAAAAAAAGAAGTATAATTTGTCAAAAAAAAAAATCATCAAATGCAAATTTGAAAATAATAAAATCAGCATTATGTGACTAACGTCGATAGGAAAATAGGCAAAAAGGAAAAAAAAAGTTTTCCTGCTTCACTGGTTCATCCATACCCTCTTCATCACATATACATTTCCTAATACTCAACTATACAGACATGTAAAACATTCGGCAATTAGCGTTTTCCAAATGTGCTGGCCTTTACAGCAATTTTTTTTTTCCAGAGACACATAATTTTGATAAGTTTCATTAAAAAACTTCATTTATATTAGTTTATATTGTCTGTCTAATTGTGTACTATTTTAAACTGTGTAACTATTTCTAAACTATGTTTGTCATTATTTTGTCTCAATTAATTCATAAAAAACTTTTGTGTTTCTTCAAAATTCATGACGGAGGAGGGATAAATATTTTTTACTGGCTACAGTAGAGTCGCGGTTATACGAGTTAATGTGGACCAAGCTCACCTCGGATAAGCGAAAAACTCGGTTAAACGGGATTTATACAAATTGTCACTAATTTAAGAGATAAAATATAAATTTACACACAATTTATTAATTTATATAGTGTACTTACAGTCATTGTGCTGTACACTGCAAATGCTTGTAGAATATAAACAGGTAATGAATTGTTTATTTGAAAAAGTCCTTGATATATGTTTTTTTGTTTGTGGGATGATAAACATTATTTTGCTGCAATATTACGCCATTTTTTTAGTGTCATCAATATTGTAGGTGTATCCTCTTCTTGCTGCTCATTGTAATAAATGGTTTTTTCAATAGAACTTAGACCTTCAGAATACGTAATTTTTTTCTGATTACCATCACCACTGCTCTCTTGTTCGCGATTTTCAACCATATCTGTAATCATGTCATCTGTAATTTCTTGCTAATCACCTGCATTCATCCACTCAGCAATGTCTTTTTCAGTAAGGGTTTCAGAAACAGGAAGTGTTTGCGCTAAGATCAATAAAGATTTGTCATCAGATGCTTCATTTTCATAATTTGATTGTCAATGGTGTAAGGTAGAGATGAAAGAAAATTCATAAAATTCTGATTTTTTAGTCAAATTAAGAGAAAGGGATTTTTTTTTTGACTCGGTTAAACCGAAACTCGGTTAAGCGGGATTCGGACAATCGCGACTCTACTAGTACTACATTTTATCAAATTTGTAAAACCCTAGTTATTACAAATTCTGCGACTAAAATATTAGATGCAAATTTTCTCATTTCAAAAATTTTTGCCAGACAAATTGGAATTTTCAAGGGGTATACGCACCTTGAAATAATTCATATTATAAATTAATACATTACTATGCTCTGTTGGAAAGAAAAAAATATATATATACAATTTCTAGAAAAGTTTTAATTAATGAGCAGTGGAGAAAATGGGTTCACATTTCTAAACAATCCTTCATTTAAATACAAGTTTTGAAGGGTATATTAGACTCTCAATGTCGAAATCAATTAACGAAATGATCAAAAATCCGAAGATAATTAAGATCAATGAAGAAGTTTATCAAAGAAAAATATATATTCTGAAAGAATTTTTATCCCGATAAACTAAATTTACTCGATTTCATTGAATAATCATTATTTAAAAGATTAAAGTACCATTCATGTAGATTACCCAATTATTCTGTTTTAATAAGAATTTGGTGATTATTTGTAAGGATTATTAAAAAGTATATATTCGTATTTAGGATTTTTCTTATTGAAAAGTAATAATTTAAATCTCTATAAACAGCATTCATTTGCATTCTTGGAAATGAGTAAGTTCTTTTCAATCTATCTATCTATCTTTCTCTGTATATAATACAAGTAAAATATTAATAAATAAAATATTTCAAATGCTCCTTTTTCTTTGCTGTTTAATCATTTTCTAAATGTGTTAGGATGTTCTTTGGACACTTATTGTCAGGTGAAAATAATTATCTTTATAATTTCAATTATATAAAATTCATCGGGAATTCGACAAATGTTTTTTTATGTGGGTGTAACGCAAAATATGTAACCGAGGATTATGTAATTAATGTATTACGGAAAAAAAAGAAACACATTTTTCAAAATTTTATATAAATAATGTGTGCGAAAAATGCATATAAAACTATTTAGAAGCATAAATATATTTAATAAATTTGTAACTTACTCCGTTGTGGTATGTATTCGGCTTCACGTATTAAGTTAAATTTCCATTTTTGAAAAAGGTTTATTTAATCCGTATACTTAAACATTGAGTATACGAACTTTGAAGAAATTTATATTTTAAATTAATGCAGTACTATACTCTGTTGGAAATAAAAAAATATATATACCATTTCTAGAACAGTTTCAATTAATGATCAGTGGAGAAAAGGGGATCGCTTTTCTGAACAATCCTTCATTTTAATAAAACTTTTGAAGAATATATTAGACTCTATTGATTTGTAGGAATCAATAATGGAAATGATCAGAAATCTTCGTTTATGAGGTGTCCCAAGATAATTAAGGTAAAGGAGGAAGATTAACATAGAAATAAAGCTGTCTGTGTTTTTTATTTATAAAAGAAATCAAATAGAGTCTACAACCTTTCATGTAGATTTCTAATTTTTCGTCCATTAAAAAACAAACATCATTAAGACATTAAAGACACTATTTAGAAATTAAAACGATAATAATAAAGCAAATTTTAGAGGGAATTTTTTTTTTTTTTAACAAACAAATAAACCAACTTAGAGTCTTTGCACCAAACTCAAAAATCTCTCTCTCTCTCTCTGTATATATATATATATATATATATATAGATAGATAGATAGATAGATATAGATATAGATATATACACACTGTAAAAAAATCTCTCAAAGTGACAGAAAAAAAATGCGAATTTTGGTGGCAGTATATTTTCATTAAAAATAATTCTGTAAAAAATATAGATTTTTTTCAGTAAAAATTACAAAATTCAAAATTTTTTACAGGAAAAAACTCTTTTCTATCAAACAGTTTTTTCTGTAAAAATTACAGATTTTTTTTTTTACAATGTACACAGTAACCTGACAAAAGACTGAGCACACCCCAGAACAGAAGATTGTTTATCGGACATTTTGAGACTTGTGCATCAATGGAGTATGATAAAAATAACAATATATATTGTTTCTGTACTAATTCAACCAGGGAAAGTGACAGAAATGTGTAAAAAAGTTAGTGGAGACATAATTTCAGCATTGTACTTTGTCCGCTTTCCCTGGAGCTGCATCTGTACATTCCCAGACAGCGGGAATTTCACTCGAAGTTTTGTTTTAGTTGTTTGTTTAATATAAAGAACAGTTGATTAAACCCGTAGAAACTTGTCGTGTAGTAAGGGTTGTCACTTCGATCAAAGCAGACTAGCTAAAATTACCTAAATAAACTTGTCTAAAAGTCAAAACAAGTACTTTTTTGTTTATTTATTGTGAAAACAGTTGTTCAGTTTGTAAACAGGTCCGAATATAAGACAGCCAGAAATGGTAGTGTCGACTGTACCTATTCCATATAAAAAGCAACATCATATATAATTATTAAGTGAATTTTTTTATATGTCTCTACTTCTGTCTTTGATTTCTAAAAACGAAAATTTCAAATTTTGAATAGCGGAAAATTTTCATCTAGAAAAACAGAGAAAGCCAAAGTGGACGGTTTGTGTAAAAACAGAGAATACACGGCAACTTTGTTGCTACTACTTTTTTATTAACACTTTCCAACCTAGTTGAAAAGTGTTTATGACTTCGGTTTGTCTGGCCGTATGGCCGTGCTCTAACTCCCGCAAATATGCTCGGATTGCTCTGCAATTTTTATATGTTATAGTCGTTATCTATAGCATGTTCCCTATTTCAGCGGAAGTGTGTAGCACTTATACTTTTTTTTACAGGGACTCTCAAAAGAATTCCATTACATTGCGGTCTATGGGGAAAAATCACTTGAGGTTAATTTAAATAATGTTTCACTATTTTAAACGCATTGAAATTTATATATATCACTAAGGTGCATTAGAAGAAGCTTAATATGGAATAGTGTGTGCATAGCACTTATATTTACTTTACAGGGACAGTCAAAAGAATTCCGTTACATTACGTCTATGGAGAAAAATCGTCTGCGGTTTATTTAAATAATGTTTCCCTATTTTAAACGCATTGAAATTTATATAAGGTGCATTACAAGAGGCTTACTACAGAATATTGTGTGTATAGCAGTCATCGTTCATTTACAGGGACACACAAAAGAATTCTCTACTGTCTGTTAACAATAATTCCTGGAAGTACGTTTTAAGTTATTGAACGCGATTTTAATTTTAACTTGCTTTTTGTCTATTACGTGGTGTGTATAAATTCTGTAGATCCTATACAGGGAAGCACAAAAGTTCGCGAACACATTTCCGTATTATTTAACTCCAGACGGAGAATTTTAAACTGTGCTACGCGTTTCCTAACTGAACTAAAATTTAGCATCCTATGTAGTATATATACAAATCTATAGATCCTATACAGGGCTGATAAAAAGTATTCGGATTACTTAGATGTTATGTTTTAGCTTATTAAACGGTATGATTTGTAAAATTATTTTGGAAGCGTTGGAAAGTGTTACATAATCTATGCTTGACGCATGATTTTTCGTTCTTGTTTTTATTTTTCACGGAATTTCTTTTTACAGAGCATGTTTATTAAAGTTTAGACAATCCCCATAGATTTTTTCAATCGAAGATATTTGAAACTCTTTCCCTCAGACGGAGTGCATGTCCAAGTGTCCTCTAATCACTAACTCGTTTTGCTCTGAAACCAATCTTGTGATTAGATTCTGAAAAAATTATAATATTTTCTAGGGCAGGGACGGGAAACCTTTTCACATCCGAGTACCAATATATCCCATAGAAAATATTTTAAGTGACCATGACATGCCAACAACTAAAAAATAATGGATCAAAAAAGAATTAATCAAAATTAGTTAACATTTTGCTTATTGCATTAAACAAATATGGGTAACATTTGGTGATGTACTTTAGAAAATAAGTTAAAAAACAGAAATGCTCTCTGTCATATTGCATTTTATATGTGAAATAATTGTAAATAGCGTCTATTTTAATTATTTTTAAGAGAATGCAAGTTAAACTGGGGTTATCTGACAAGAGGTATCTACTTTAGTTTTCAGATTAATTATTTCAGAAAATAATGCATCCCCCCCAAAATTTCTCAAAATTTCTGCTTTTTTAAACTGTTTTTCTTGTCTAGGAAGGAATAACACGTTGTCCAGGTAACTTTAGTATCCCCTCTAACTTTTAGTACGTATAAGTTAAGCAGTTTTTATTAGCAACTTTTAACTTGAATTAAGCTTTTTAGAACCTCCACAGCTATGTTAGTGCTAGTTATAAACATTATATAATTATTTTTTTTAGTTAGTATATAGCCATTTGTCCCTTCCTCCCATCTTTATATTTATCTAAGTTATATAAATTATAAATATTAAATTATATAGAGATAATACAGGGTGTTTCACAAAGGAACCCTAACTTTAAAAATCAATAACCCGGAAACGGTTATAGATAGAAACATGAAACCAGTGATATGTTTAATAAAAAAATCGTAAGAATCTTATACATAAATCTCAAAATTTAGTTAAAAATAGTACCGACAGATGGCGCTGAGAGCATTAAGGATCTTTCTACAGAGAGTTCAGAGACTTGCCGTTGCAGATTTCGCCATTGAAATCTGACCGCTATTAGCTTATAGTGAAAATACTTCCGAAAGTGATGTATACCATGGAGGAACGTGTGTTTATTGTGTTGGAGTACCACCGATTAAATCAGAGTCCTACTGCCTCAAGGAGAAGTTTTCAAACGCGATTTCAAATCGTAAAAAGCCAGATGGGAAAACAATTCGTGAGCTTTTCAAAAAATTTCAACAAACAGACCGATAACATACAGAAGAGAGTCAATGACAATTTCATTCTTCGTTTGCGATAAGTCTGTTGTGTAAAAGCTGCACCTTTTGAATCACTTTTGATACGCATATTTATCGCAGCGCCATCTATCGGTGCTATTTTTAACTAAATTTTGAGATTTATGTATAAGATTCTTACGATTATTTTAATAAACGTACTACTGGTTTCATGTTTCTCCCTATCACCGTTTCCGGGTTATTGATTTTTAAAGTTAGGGGTCATTTGTGAAACACCCTGTATATAGTCGATGATCCAATCCCTTTCTTTATTTAGTAAATTATACATATAGTGCCCCCCTCCCCCTGTAGGAATAAATAACTCTGTAGAATATTTAGTTTCAGTTAAAATTATCATAGGCTGGAACTATAGGTAAATTAAGACTAACAACCAAGTAAAGCAATAGTGCTTAAAGTCTAAAAGTAGCACCTAGTTTCTAGTATTAAAAGTGTTATAAAATGTCTAAACCCATTCCTTTTCAAACGCGGTGATCATATACGTTAATGGCGCCAGGTGGATGTAAAATCCGTCGTAGGTGCAAGGACCTCCAAGTTCCCTGTGATTTACACCTGTGGGGGTGCCTAGTAAGGGGAAGATCTCGTTATCAAATCAAGGTTCTAAACTAAGATGGCATGACGTATGGGTGAGCGATACAGCGAGGAATTAGTAAATATCCCAGCATCAACACTAAGCAGTGCTGAACTGTCTCATCCAAAATCAATTAACAATCGGCCAACTAAGAAAAAGCAATTAAGGCAGCAACACGCACTGAAGCCATGTCGGCCTATAGATTTATCAAATACATTTTCGCCAAGTGGAGAGCAGGCGAATCCTCGCCCCGTTTCCAGGTATCAACCCGTTAAGCAGGCTAAAGCCTGGCAGGTAGGGGCCTGGCCAGCGATCTCAAAAAATAATTACACGTTGTCATAATTTTGCCATCGGCATTTTTGCTTTTAATGCCTTCGAATATCTTTTCTTTTCGATTGATTCTTAACTCTGTCTGATTTTTTTTAAAAATAAGACATTATTGAATTAGATCGGGATTTATTAATTCGCATTTCCGAGTTCTTCAATCTACATTTTAATCAATTTCACTCATCAACGTTATAGACAAACGCAACTAGCCTAAGTTTATGAATTTTGTGCAAGTTCATTATATTTTGGTTTAACCCTTTCCGGCATGGTGGGTTAAATTTTGTCCCACTTAATTTAAAACCTGAAATGTCACATTGGCATCAGAATTTTGAAAAAAAAATTACTTCTATAATGTACGTGTAGAAAAGGTTTCACTTATTTTCAAATAAATTTCTTCGTAAATCCTGGTGTTAATCAATCATTTCAACATTTTCGTAACAGAAGTACTTTGTGCCGAAAAGGGTTAAAACCTGAATCTATGGCGTGACGAAAATAATTCGCCGCGTGTCGTTGGTTCGCTGTCCCAGAGTTAATATCAAAATTTAGTTTTAAAAGTGTGAAAGTGGCAAAATGGCGGTCTTTTGAATAATGTTCAGTGAAATTAATATGAATTTACTCTCAATTTAGTATTTAGTTGCTCTATGGCGCCATTATGCATTCTTTAATGTGTTTTTTTATTCTGATAGAGTCAGTTGAGTTCAGCTTGAGTTGGAGTTTAGAACTGTTGCAAGTCATTAATATGTCCTTTAAATTGGAAAGATGATCCTGTAATAGCTTTTATAATTAAAGAGAGCTTTAATGTTGACGATTCTATGTCAGGTTTAATCTCAAGTGAAGAAGCTATTAAAAATATTGGAAAAATTCCAATGATTTTAGAAAATACATATTTTAATTTAAGGAGGTGGAGATTAAATTCCTCTGATGTTATTACTCATATATCTTTAAATTCTCTTGAGTCAACAAATTTAGAAATTCATCATCATTACTTGAGATACTTCAAATGATGTTTTTACCTTTAAAGTTTATCACAATCTGCCGAGGTTCATCACAATCTGCGTAAGGATTTTTGGCTCCATGTATCATCTCTATAAAGATTTTTTACCAACAATTGTGATTGATGGAATTAGATTGGGATACTGCTCTTTCTGAAATTTTCCAAGCAAATTAGAAAATTTCCAAAATGAATTTGAAAAACTTTGCCTTATTAGAATTCCTAGATAAATCCAAGTACCCAGTAAAGAGCTCATATTTAACGGATTAAGTGTTGCTTCAGAATCAGCATATACGTAGCAGTTTTGTATGTGATACAAACTGCCATGTAATGAAGTAAAAAGTGTCCATATTAGTTACTAAAAGCAAGGTAGCCTCACTAAAATCAGTTTCCATTCCAAGACTTGAACTGAATGTTGCTGTACCACTTTCAAAATTTTGTGCTTAACTAATGACTGCTTTAAATACCTTCATTATTCAGTTCTTGCATCGAATGATTCTTAAGTAGTTTTTTCATGTCTGTCAACTCCTCCTATAGGTGTTGGAAACATTATGTGGCTAAGAGAACATCTCAAATTTTAAAATCTGTTCCATCCGACTGTTTGATACATGTCCCAGACAAAGAGAATCCAGCTGATATTGCTTCTGAGATCTCCTAAAGATCTTCCTGATTTCCACCCTTTGCTGGGAGAGTCCAAAATGGCTGCTGTTAAGTCAAGAACATTGGCCTGAATAATCTGAAATTAAGACTAAATTAGAAACTGTTAATAAAGAGAAAAATAACTAAAGCAATAAAATTTAAAAATGTATAATATTTAGTGAAAATATGTAATAATATAAATTAATTAATTTACTATTATGTCCTATCCTGTTGGAAAGAAGAAAAAAGACATATGTACAACATCTACAAAACTTTTTAATTACTGGAAATTCACCGAGAAAAATGGATAATTTTCCTGAAGAATTTACCTTTTTTATGAATAAAAGTTTTGAAGAATATATTAGGCTCTCAATCTCGGAATCAATTAAGGAGATGATTGAAAATCCCAAGATAATTAAGATCAATGAAGAAGCTTATCACAGAAAAAATATTTCTGTGAGATTTCTTATTCCAATAAATTGAACTTGATTTCATTCAGTAATCGTTATTTAAAATATTACAGTACCATTCAGATAGATTACCAAATTATCCTGTTTAATAAGGTTTCGGGTATAGTTCGTTGGTTTTATTAAAAGGATAATTTATATAATTTGTGTATTTTACGATTTTCTTATTGTGAAGTAGTAATTTAATTCTCCCCAAATATCATTCATTTAAAGTCATGGAAATGAGCATATTCTACAGTGATGGCCAAGGACAAGCGTAAGTGCATCTGTCTCTTTGTAAGGCCTTAGTATGTTTGTATTGAGGTTTCCGGGATGGGGGAGGGGTCTCTAGAGTGATAATCAAAGAGGAGCGGAAGTGTATCTGTGTGTTTATTTGCTTATCAAATATTTAACAGAAGTCATTTGTTTATAATAATAACAATATTAAAAATTATTATAAAGATATTGTTATTAATATCATCATCATCATTTTATTAAGACATGAAAATGATAGGCATAGCATTTATCAAAATCTTACCAGTTTCATTATTAATATGCTATCAATTTTTTTTTTAAGAATATAAACAATGGTATAATAGTTCAGTAAGTACGTTTGAGTGAATTTTATTTGAACTTGGCACCCACTTACATATCACTTCTTCTCTTGGCATTTTTTTTATAGAACTTGGCTCCCTTTTTTCACAAATATGTTTTTATTAGCTATCATTACTTTTTGTACAGCTCTAATGTACTTTGACACTTTACTTAATGGCTTTTAATGTGCTTACAACTGACTATTTTATTCACCAGGCAACACTGAACTTAATTTAAAACAATATTTGGGTGTCAATTTATGGCAGAAATCTATATTTTATTACTGCTGTATTAAATGTATGTTTTGAAACGAAATGTATTGATTCGAATTTTTTATTGTTTCGGAAACAACAATTATCATATTTACATAATTTTATGTTTTGCCATTACAGACTCATTAATATGTAAATCAACAGTATTCATATTTACAAATAAAAAGAAGCTATCCAAATAATATCAAGCAAATAGTATAAAATTTAAACAAGCACTAACAAGAAAATCCGGCTAACTTTTACTAATGTAGGTTTTTCGCCTGGTAAAAGAAAGTATTGGCTCAAACTATAATTAAAAACAACATGCTAATGCACATTTTGCTTAATTATAACATTTATTTGACACACAGCATATAAACTTGAAAGTAAACAGACAGTGATTATTCAAATTCGAATTCGTCCACCGAAACTACAGTATAGCAAGAATTTTGCATCTTCAAAACCTTCCGTATTCAACAGTTTGAAAGTTCGTGTCGCTATCGAACGACATCGAAATGATACTTGATAGTCCCCTTGCAAGCATTACCTATATACACAGCGGTAATCGGTAGAGTACCTTTATACTCAGCGGCAATCGGTAGAGCATCTTTATACTCAGTGGAAATCGATAGAGTACCCGTAGCACAGACATTGAGTGCCCGTGACACCGCAAGGTTGCCCACAGCTAGACTGCTTAGATCGATGGTAGCCAAACATCCATTATCAATATTTATTTGAATCATAGGAATGATTCTCTTGTGTTTACATTTTTAATTCTGTGATTAGATGAATTTCGACTGCGGATGTCTCAAAATATATGCGTATTTCGATATACGTATTCTCTCAAGGTGTTTTTGTTTTTTTACAATGTGATTAAAAAGGTAAATTTTATGCAACATTATTAAAAAAATATATATATTCTCTGAAATTAGCCAAAAATGTCCAATATTTAGGCGATTTTGCGGCATGGTCAGCCCGGATTCAACATTTGGCGATTTTTTGGCAAATTAAATTTTCCCCTAATAGAAGTAATGTTAAAGTAAAAATGAACACTCGCAAGTGGGTAATTAATCAATTTTCACAATTTCTTTTTACTTCTTAGTTTTATAGTCTAAACCAGCGGTTCACAACCTTTTTTCTCTCACGTACCCCTTGCTTAGACTTTTAATTCATGCGTACCCCTTCTCACATAATCCCATTCCAAATATTTTTACTTTCGTTCATTAGTAATGTTCTTATGCTAGTTACCAATGTTAGATGCAGTTCTTTTCAGAATTCGAATTTTCAACCACTTATCCATTTTGAGAGAACCACAACAGAATATCAACATAAAGTCACTAAAAACACTAATTATTTCTAATGTAGCACTCACAAAGAAGGGATGAATCTCTACAAGTTAATGAGTTTATGCTAATGTTGACCAGTCGCACACTAAAATGATGCCTTGCTTTCAAATGAGTTTTAAATGAAATCGAAGAAACCAGAAGCCTTGATACGATTTATATTTTTTCTGGGTTTGTTTTAGAATTACTAGAAAGAAAACAACAAAAGAAAAGGAGGGTCACATGCAAAATCGCAAGATATTTTTAGGAGTGGGGAGAGATAACAACACATATGATCGACCAATTACTAATTTTGGCATTTTTCTTTATTTTATGCGAATAGCCTATTTTAATTTTACACAAGTATCTCTTTGTAAACAAAAAAACTTTCTGTTTTCATTTTGAGTTTTAGTTTTTGTGTTATCCGCCATTACCAATATAATTTTCAAGTACCCCTACTGTTTCACCACGTACCGCCAGGGGTACGCGTACCCCAGGTTGGGAGCGCTGGTCTAAACGAACTTCGTGCCAAATTTGAAGTGTGTAGGTGCAGCAGATATATGAGACCTTTTTGATGAGTGAGTGAATCAGTGGTAAAATTATCGATTATCAGACATTTTTAAATATCATTATCTCGGAATAAACTAAACTTTGAATATTTATAGCAGAGAACTGGGCTATTTTTCTTTTTATTGTAGTATGCAATATCGTAGATATATCTGACTAAGTTCTGCACCTACAGAAACTATGTTGCAAAATATTTTCATAAAGTACGCAGAAAAGAGAACTAACAATATTAATTAAATAAATTTATATAGGCCTTTTTCATTCAGTAAACAGGAAAGAAGCTAATAATTCAAATTAAAACTTTCTTGATTGCTCACGAGTATACTCGTGTTTTTAAGCCTACACCATTGACTGATGTCCTGCCCTGAATACCTAGTTCCACCTATGCATTTATTTCTTGCTTAAAAGTTTGGTAATTTTTTATCAGAACGAATATGCAACGAATATGGGGATATTCTGTTAGAATCTATTAAATAGATTAATTTTGTATAAAATAAACTACTTGCTAGTGCATAAATTCAATAAATTTATCTAGGAATCGAACTTACCAAAGACCTTTCAGAAAAAGGCTGGACGGTGCTTGTATTTTTTTCAAAATACAGATTTCATATAAAATTGTCCGTCCACAATGCGTTAACAATAACCAGAGTGGACGACCGAGCAATGCTCGGTCAATATTAGCTTTGTGTTCAACTCGGTAGTTGGATCATGTATCTCGGCTCCTATTGGGAATTTCTAAAAAATTCTTCAGATTCTAAAAGCCATTTTTTTCGCCAAATATCGCCAAAATGTCGCCAAATTTGCTCCAAATTCACCAAATTTGGCGATATTTTTTCATTTGGCGCCATGCAAGTGTTTTGGCATTGGTAATCTTAAAAGTCAATTTCCCTGCCAAATCAAGCCAATGTCGCCAACACTTTTTAAGATAAAAATAGTTTGACCCATAATGACCCATGACCAAAATGACTCACTATTCAAATTTTCTCGAACATGTGACCTAGCCCAACAGTCTTCTCGTTCACAAAAACTGTAGAATACTAAATTTAGTTTAAATCCTCTGAGCAGTTTTTAAGATAAAAATAGCTTGAGCCATAATGACCCATGACCAAAATGACCCACTAATCAGATTTTCTCGAGCATGTGACCTAGTCCAATGATTTTCTCATGCCCCAAAACCGTAAGATACAAAATTTAGTTCAAATCGTCTGAGCCGGTTTTAAGCTAAAAATAGCTTGACCTATAATCACCTATGACCAAAATGCCCCACTAATCAAAATTTCTAGAACACGTGACCTAGCCCAATAGTTTTCTCGTTCCCTAAAACTGTAGGATAGTAAATTTAGTTCAAATCCTCCTATCCGTTTGTAAGATAAAAATAGCTTGATCCGTAATGACCCATGGCCAAAATGACCCACTAATCGAATTTTCTCGAACTTGTGACCTAGCCCAACAGTCTTCTCGTGCCCAAAAACCATTGGATGCAAAATTTAGTCTAAATAGTTTGAGCCGTTTTTTAAATAAAATTAGCTTGACGCACAGTGACCCAAAAATGACCCACTAATCGAATTGTCTCCAATTGATCTAGCCCAATGATTTTCTCGTGCCCGAAACTCGTAGGATACAAAATTTAATCAAAATCGTTAGTGCCGTTTTTTAGATAAAATTAACTTGACCCAAAATGGCACACTAACCGAAAGTTCTCGAACATGTGACCCAGCCCAATACTCCTTTTGTGCCCGAAAATGGTAGGATGCAAAATTTAGTCAAAATCGTTTGAACCGTTTTTTAGATACAATTAGCTTGACCATGACCCATTGTGACTCAAAATAACCCACTAATCAAATTTTCTCAAACATATGACCTAGCCCAATCGTTTTCTGGTGTCCCAAAACGGTAGGATACAAATTTTTGTCAAAATCATTAGAGCCGTTTTTAAGATAAAATTTGCATAACCACATACACACACAAGATTTGCTCGTATTAGAATATATGATATATAAGTAAAATTAAATAGAGAATTAGATATTTCATATGTAAAGCATTCAAACTACATGACTTAAAATCATTTCTTTAAACAGTTATTAAAAGTAGCACAATTTGCAAGCACTAAAATATTACAAATAGGTAGTCTTATTTAAAATTAACCAAGTTTTACAAAAATCAGGTAGATAGGTAACAAATGGATCATAATCTCATTTATACACTTCAAAAGATATTACGAATGGGCATACATCAAACGCATTTGTTAATATGAATGAAATAACTAGCTTAAGATAAAAATTTTCGTAAAAAACGTGATTAAAAGAGAATTAAGACTAGTAATAAATGACATTTATAAAAGCCTCCTTTATTCAGTACTTATAAAAAAAGCTAGTAATTCATTTTAGTAATATTAAATAAAAAAATAACACGAAAGAGATATTTAGATATAATGCATTTCGTACCACATTTAATGCATTTTTTAGCACAATTTTTGGCTATGATGTCATACACTCACGCACAGTTTTTTTTAATCGGTTATAAAAATGAAAAAAGTCGCCAAATTTAGGAGATTTTTTCCTTTAATGGCAACTTAGCAATTGTATTAAGTTATTGGTTTGGCACGGGCTTGAAAATCGCGCCAACCAAAATATCGCCAAACAACGCTGCGTGAGTTTAACCCATATTGGACCGCCATCATATAAATATGACAGCTCGTATTGTAATTCTTCAAAATAAAAAATAAAATAATATTTAGGTTTATTAAGATCTCTTTAAAATTAAAATAACATTTCAAACTTAGGTCTATTTCAAAACTGTTATGAGAAGATTTATCAAAATTAATTTTGTTAATTTTACTTTAAAGGTGTTTAATATAGCTGTCCTATTTACAGGACAGTCCGATATGGGTTAAAGCATCTGTTCCCAATTTTTAATAAGAAATTTTCGCCTTATTTAAATGCAGTTATTACAAACCCCGCAATTAAACGAGGCGTTTACAATGTCTGCTATTTAAATATTAAAAAGAAAATTTCTATTAAAATTTTGTGGTAAAAGCGTAAGAACCCTGTATAGCGAATTACCCTGTGTACGAACCCTGTAGTAATACGTAAAACATTTTGAAAGAAAACTATTAACCCCTTAAGCACCACGACGTACATGAGTACGTCATGAACTCGTCTATTTGTAATACCAGGACGTACGTACGTACGTCCTTGTCTTGAGTCCAGATTTCAATGTTCTAAGCATCGATTTTTTTTTTTTTTTGCGACGCTAATTGCTATTGTGATTGGTTTTGTACGGTCTTTATAGCAATTATTGTTTTCGCACCTAATAGATAGCATTACGTATAGAAAAACTCATTTATTTTCCCGCTGCTTTGTTTCTTTTTTCGCTGTTCATTTGTTTATGTGTTGGTCATTCTGTTCAGTTGTGTTTCGTAAATTGTAATGTTTCACTTTTGGTTTTGGGGTTTTTTTGCATCTCTGATAGATAAAAATAATGATATAAACTACTTTTGATAAAATTTCACTGTAAAAAATGGAGTACTCAAAATTGAGTAAAAAGTACTCAATTTTGAATACATCACATACTCAAAATAGCTCCGATCCAAATGTACTCAAAATTGAGAAACGCATGTACTCATTTTTGATCCCATGGATGTATTCAAATATGAACTGCTATGTACTCATTTTTGATCCCATGGATGTATTCAGATTTAAAATTTTTTATGTCGTTAAAATAAAATTTATAGGGTAAAAAAAAAAAGTTACTTCGCGAAGACAACCTTATAAGGGATATATATACATTTCTGCTCATTTTTTTCATTCCTGTGTGAGTTTATGGTAATTAACCAACCCTTGCCCATGCGAGGAATCGAACCCGCGATGTCCTGTTTACTAACCTGACGTCTTAGACCAACGCACTATGAGTGGTCACGCCTCTTACTCAAATGTTGGTAGTTACTTTGAAACGAACCCCTCTATCCCTTTCTAACAGCATCTGGCGCCATCTGTTAGGAAGGGATAGAGGGTTATGTGTTTTTAAATATGTTTTTAAAGATGTACGTACAGTGCCTGTCTATATGTGTTAAAGATTAAAATAGAGTCTGAAGTAACAGGCAGTTCGAAGAATTATTAATAAAAAATGACATTAGAAAATATCATAGATTGAAATACTAAAATTATAAACTCGGTAAAATTATAATTTATAAAATAATAAATTTTAGCGTAATTCATAAATTTGTAAGCCAAATCAGTTTAGTTTAATACCAATTTGCATAGCTATAATTTGCAAAGATATTATGTTATGAAACTTTTAAATAACACAAAATTGCCTCACGTTAAAAAAGTTAAAATATTTTTTTAAAAAAATAGTGGGGAAAAAAATCATAATTTTGAAGTACTATCAAGAAAAAAAATGTAAATATGTAAAATGTGAGGAAAAAAAAAAGAGTAAATGTATTGTAGTGGATCCACTTTGATGAATATCCAGAACAACTAGATCCACTTTTCATCTCTCTTATTCTTCGTTTTTCCTTCAAATAATAGCTTTTTAGGCTCCGAAATTTCGTCATTACAAATTCTGAAATATACAAGTATCTTGGGTTCGATCATATGTTCATTTTTGATTCAAAAGTACTCATTTCGAAATGAGTACATGGACTTACTCATTTTTGAGAATGCACATGTTCATTTTTGATCCAAAAATACTCATTTCGATATGAGTACATGAACTTACTCATTTTTGAGATTGCACACGTTCATTTTTGATCCAAAAATACTCATTTTGATATGAGTACATGGACTTACTCATTTTTGAGAATGCACATGTTCATTTTTGATCCAAAAATACTCATTTCGAAATGAGTACATGGACATGAGTACATACTCATTTTTGAGTACTTCATTTTTTACAGTGTTAATATATCTGGTATTCAGCATACTACCACTAAATTGAATATGGTGCTTAACCCTTTTCTGTACAGTGGTCCCACTCCGGGCACACTTAATTTTAATTCCAAACTTGCATTCGGCACCAAGAATATTTTAATAAAATTTTGTTTCTACAATGAAAGCTTAAAACAAGCAATTCTTATTTTCTAAAAAAGTCGGTTGTAAATTCCGGTGACAGTCAGTAATTTCTGATTTTACGAACAGAATTTGTCTGTGCCGGAAAGGGTTAAGGGGTTAATAATGACTTGAAATGATTTCTTTAAACAGTTATTAAAAGTAGCACAATTTGTAAGGGTAAAAATATATAGTCTTATTTAAAATTACTCAAGTTTGACAATATTCAAGTAACAAATGTATCATAATCCCATGTATACATCATTTTGTACCATTTATGAAAGATATTACGAATGAGCATACATCAAATGCAATTGTTATTATGCATGAAATAATCTCACCAAAGATAAAAACTTAATACAAACATGCTTAAAAGAGAATTAACGATGTTAGTAAATGATATATATATATATATAAGCATCCTTCATTCAGTACTTATGAAAAAAGAGAATAATTATTTTTAAGAATAGTAAATAAAAAATAACATGAAATAGAGAATTAGATATTTCATACACGAGGGCAAGTCATTAAGTCACAAAAGATAATTAAATAATAATTTACAATGATATTCACTTCAAAACTATTTTTATTTCTCAACATATTCTCCACCAAAATTTATGCACTTATATCACCGTTTTATCAGTGCCCAAACACCAGCTGCCTAACATTCTTTGGGTTGCTGTGTCAGCCACATTAGGACTTCAAGTTGAACCTTTCATCATCTGTGAACATCATCTTTCTTCCAAGATGGTTTTTTAGTGGACTAAATAGATGAAAATTGCTTGGGGTTTAAGTCGAAGCTGTATGGTGGATGTTGAAGAAGTTGCAAGATGATGTTCACAGATGACGAAAAAGTTCAACTTGAAGTCTTAATGTGGCTGAGACAGCAACCCAAAGAATGTTATGCAGCTGGTGTTTGGGAACTGATAATACGGTGATATAAGTGCATAAATATAGGTGGAGAATATGATGAGAAATAAAAATAGTTTTAAATATCATTGCAAGTTATTATTTTATTATATTTTATGACTTACTTAATGACTTTCCCTCGTATAAATCTTTTTGAAAAGAAAACCATTTATTTAATGGTGACTTGAAATCATTTATTTAAGCAGTTATTAAAAAAAAATTGTAGCAACTAAAATGATATCAATGTATAGTTCATACTTAAAATTAATCAAGTGTTACAGAATTCTGGTAGATAAATAACAAATTAAGCATAATCCCATTCATCAACTTCAAAAGATATTACGCATGAACATACATTTTAATATGCCTGAAAAAACTTGTCAAATAATCAAAGCTCAACATTTTCATTTCAAGTACCATTACTGATGTAAGTAATGACATTCTCTTTTGATTTTAACGTTTATATAAAAATGTATAATCTCTAAGTTAATGAAATATATTAAACTAATATACTCATATTTCAAACAATATAAATCTCATAAATATACATTCTCTTTTCTTTCAAATCTAATGAGATTTTGCGAGTGCAAAAGTATTGCTTAGAAAGTAAAAGATTATTTATAAACTATCAGAGACAGTGACTTTAATTTAATTATGCCTTCGAAATAGTGGGCTAATATGTTTTTTCCTTTCATTACTTTAATTTTCCCTGAAAAATTTTCTTTATTTTAAAATTGTCTGTATTTTATTTATTCGAAATACTTCTCCTCCTACATATATAAATATTTTGCAGTTGTTTTTTCATGCTGCTCTTAGCGGTGCTGTCAATAGCTTATACGAGTAGTTGATGTCTTCAACCCGTGACCAGTGACCAAACAGTGGATCATTTTAAATATTGAGAAACCACATATTTATGCGGAATCTAAAAAGATTTTCAAAGCTCAAATTCCATCTTTGAAAAGAAAATCTTTAAGAAAATAGGCAGTATTACTATTGCACGTACTCTTTTATATATACAGGGTGTTCCAAAATTTGACCGACAAATTAAGAGGGCTGATAAAAGGCATCAAGAGGATGAAAACTTACTACAGAACATGGGATCGCAAACCGCGCTAAGTGGAAGAAAATCGCAAAAATATATATGAAGGGAGTGACGTCAAGTGGAACAAAAAGGGCCAATAAGAAATAGAAAATACCTTTATTTGACGTCAATTATGATTACAAAGCATTACAGTTCAACGTCAGAAAGGCGTCGACGAGACATTTTTATAGGAATACGTTTTAACGCGTCCGGCAATCCTTCGTCCGTCAGTGTCGGATGGGAATGACCTTCGTGGTCGGAACTTCGACCAATTTCTATAAATATTTTTCGTCGTCTCCTTTCTGACGTTGAACTGCAATGCACTCTAATCATGCTTGACGTCATATAAATGTTTTTTTCTATTTCTTATTGGCCCTTTCTGTTCCACTCGACGCCACACCCTTCATAACTATTTTTGCGATTTTCTACCACTAAACGTGGTTCACGACCAGATGTTATATAGTAAATTTCCATCCTCTTGATGCCTTCTATCATTCCTTTTAATTTGTCTGTCGAATGTTGGTGCATCCTATATATTTTTTGTAAATGAATCACTGATTAAAATTTGTGGTACCCAATCGCTATCCCCATAGATATATTCCAGGGTTTAACTCTATCCGTTGGCCCAAAGGAGTTGTCACTCACAGCAACGTGTCTGTTTTGTGTCATTTAGAAGATATTCTCATTGAAATGTCTTTCGCATAGTCAAATTAGAAAAATGGAGATTTTTGCTGATATATCAGCATTTGAGCATTACCTGGTAATTGACAACTGAATAATCACTTGAAAATGAAAATTCAACAGCTGTGATTTCAAACTTGGTTTTATATTTTTAAATAGTAAACATAAAAATAACACATTTTTTATTTTAAAATATTGTCTCTTAAATTTATGCAGCTTAGTGCGTAGACATTTCGTCCTGATAAATGCTAATTTACATTAATCTCAAACATTTAATGTTTTCACATGTTAATATAATCTTTTTAAACCAATATCCACAAAGTTTTTTATTTTGCATCCATTTAATGATTTTGTTTTTCGTTGTTTCTTTCCCTTTTTTCAAAATATTGTACCTTAACTGATTTATGACACTTGCTTTCAAAACATTTATCGATCTATAGAAATGAATTACGATCATGATTCTGCTGAAATGTATTACTTAATTTAAATGAGATAGTTATTTCTTTACTTTTCAAAGACTTGAGTTTCTAAAACTTTAATAATAGTGATGTTTCGCCGCTGGACACTGGTTGAAAACATCAACTACTCGTATAAGCTATAGACAGCACCGCTAAGAGCAGCATGAAAAAACAACTGCAAAATATTTATATGTGTAGGAGGAGAAGTATTTTAAAATTGTCTTTATTTTATTTACAGAATTAATCTTTTTTCGTTATGGGCCAACAAAATTGTCTATTTTATTGATAAAATTGTCTTTCTTTTTAAAAGCACTTAATGGTATGCCAAAATGGCATTGTAAAATACTTAGATTACAAAGATTGTTAAAAGAGCAACGAATGCCCTTAAGCTTAAATGTTCTCTGCTAGTTAAATTATACAGTGATCATTTACAAACAATTAAAATTTAGTATCATCGCAGAGGTATTCAACGCTGTCGGTTTTCTTAAAGATTTCTTTTCAAAGATGGAATTTGAGATTTGAAAGTCTTTTTAGATTCCGTCTAAATATTTTGTTTCTTAATATTTAACCCTTCTTTGCATGAGTTCTTCTTTTACAATTGTGTTTTTTTATACATATATTAAATATTAGACACCAGAAATTTTAAGATAGATTTTTGACTTTGTTCAGCAACATAGTTCACGGGAAATTTACTGGATTAATATTTCTATATAAATATAGTGGTGGCGAAAAAGTTGATTTATTTATTAAAAGTTAAATAAAGAGTGATGGAAATTTACATCACTATGCAATTAAGGGTTAAAATGATCCACTGGTTGATCGCGGGATACGGGTTGAAGACATCATCTACTCGTATAAGCTATAGACAGCACCGCTAAGAGCAGCATAAAAAACAACTGCAAAATATTTATATGTGTAGGAGGAGAAGAATTTTAAAATTGTCTTTATTTTATTTACAGAATTAATCTTTTCTTTCTGTGCCAATAAAATTGTCTATTTTATTGATAAAATTGTCTTTCTTCGTAAAAGCACTTAATGATATGCCAAAATGGCATTGTAAAATATTTAGATTACAAAGATTGTTAAAAGAGCAAGGAATTCCCTTAAGCTTAAATGTTCTCTGCTAGTCAAATTACAAAGTGATCATTTACAAACAATTAAAGTTTAGTGTCATCGCGGGGGAATTCAACGCTGAGAAATGAAATTTTATTTAATTATTGGCAATGTGCTTGATATAATCATTTGAAAAAGAGTACCTAAACATTTAAATCGATAATTATATGAAAGCTACACAATTTTAATTTAAAAAATCATGTATCTCAAACATGAAAAGACAGCATTTGTTTTAAATTAGTAGAATTTTCAAAACGCAGACTGTTAAAAATAAAAGTATATATTTTTTTATTTACAGACATGAAAAGATTTTATGAATAAACATAATGCAGATTTAATTCTTCGCATATATAAAAACTGTAAAATAGAAAATATCAATGAAGAATGAAAGCGCGATATTTTAAATCAAATAATCATTTTTGAAATAAGCATAATGGGTTTTTTAACTGTTTTGAATAAAATTAACATGAATATTCATTTTGAAATTAATGAAGCTACTATATGCATTTCCCTGATAACATTAAACCTGTAACAGCAATATCTCTCTTAATCAAATTTCCCAGTTGCAGAGAAAAAATTGTTAATTGTTGCGCATAAAAGATCTTAAGCGGGATATATACTTAATTTAATTTATACTACATACGCTCAGAGCGTATTTTTCTTTGTTCATATATTTGAAATTTCTGGTGCATTAATTACTTTTGACTCATTAGTAGTCTTCTTTGAGCCTTGATTATTATGTTTTTTTAGAAATAAGATTCCTATTAGAACCATTGTAGGATTTTTTATCTTTAATTTTTGAAACAGTTTAATTCCCGCATGAGTAAATATTTTAAATTTAATATGTCTACCAATATCCGATAGAACTTAATATTATTTTTATTTTTAATTATTCTATGCATAATTACTAACAATCTTTATATTTATTCTATGTATAATTGTATATTTTGGAGGAGAATAACTTTTTCATGGACAGTTACATTTGTAAGCATATATTAGGGATGAGGATTTTGATATGTATAAATTAAATGCCTGATCAAACTTAATACATTATACGTTATATTTACAAAAAATCATCATGACTAATTTACTATATTTAAGTAAAACATTTATTTCGCTAAAATGTTATTTAATGGTAAAATTAAAATTTACAATACTGCTAAATTATAACATACTAGCAAGACCCGCGGCTTTGCCCGCGTAATTGTTGAAATGTGCGAAGCGGTATTTGTGTGACTATTTGCATTAGAAGAAATTTTCTGACACAGATAGTTCAAAATTTACTAATTAAATCATATTTTGAGTGAACTTCATCCTTATATTGCATTAGACGAACATGAGACTTAAATGAATGAGAAGAGCTAAAATTAAATCCAAATAAATGGTAATTTAGAATGTATTTTGAAAGTTTTCTACTCACGTCATTTTTCATTTGCAATTTAGTAATTTTTAGAAACCGTTCCTGGCGAGAATTTCCATCTTAAATGTAATCGCCATGCAAAATTACTAGCTTTTATTAAATCAAGCTTCTATAACAACTATATCACATAAATCGATATTTTAGAACGTGTTTAATTCCTGTACACTTTAAAAAGTCTAAATTAAAAAAAAACTGTCTTGTGGATGAATTTATATCTCGAAATTAAGAACCATGTAAAATCTCTATCCCTAACAATTTCAGATAAATCATAGTTTACAATGTATTAAGAATGCTTCCTGTCCTTTTAAATTTTGAATTTTTTAGAAATATTTTTTTAGCCTGCACTTACATCTAAAAAGTAACTACCATGCTAAATTTCAAGTTTGTAGCTCAGCAGCATCACAATCATCGTAATTTTAGAAATTATTTTTTACTTCTGTACACTTTTAAAATTTCGAATTTTGTATTCAACTGTTTTTGTATTTGTAATTGTATTTGTATTTATATTTGTATTTGTATTTGTATTTGTATTTGTATTTTGTATTTGTAATTCCACTGTTCTTTGCGAGTATTTACGTCTTAAACATAACAGACATGTCAAATTTCAAGTTTATATCTTTAACAGTTCCATAGAAATTATAATTTAGTACAATTTTTTAATGATTTTCTTTTATTTCAATATTTTAAGTTTCATCTCATTAAAGATTTTCTAGAAGCTGTTTTTATATCTTATATGTGACCACAATGCCAAATGTAAAGTTTCTTGTCTTTTCAGAATCACAAAAACCGTAATTTAGAACGTTTTTATTTCGTGCACCCTATTAAATTTCAATTAAAAAAAACAGTGTTGTGTGCATTTGCGTCTTAAAAGTAGCTGTCATGTCAAATTTCAATTTTCCACCCTTAACAATTCCGTAGAATTCATAATTTAGAAAGTTTTTAGAACGCTTTCCACACATTTCACCCTTTTAAATTTCGAATTGCTTTAGAAATTGTTCTTCGGGAGCATTTTCATCTTAAAAGTAACCGCCATTCCAAATTTCCAGTTTCTAGTCCTTTTAGAATCACAAAAAACCGTAATTTAGAACTTTATTTCTTCTCCTGCACCCTTTGAAATTTCGATTAAAAATAAACAGTGTTGTGTGTGCATTTGCGTGTTAAAAGTAACAGCCATGTCAAATTTCAAATTTCTGTCTTTAACAATTCCTTTGAAATCTTATTTACAACGTTTTTAGAAAGCTTTTCTTTCATTTCACCCTTTTCAATTTCGATTTTTTTAGAATCGGTTCTTAGAGAGGATTTACATCTTATAAGAAACTACCGTGACAAATTTCGAGTTTCTAGCTCATTTAGTATCGCAAAAATCACAATATATTAGAACGTTTTTCACTCCTGTACCCCCCTAGTGATAGTGTAACCGACGTAAAATATAGCTTATGTCGGCGCAGAGATTGTCACTATCAATTTGCCACAATCACTTTTGAAATCGGATAGGTAGTTCCAAGGATTACCCCTTGCAAAAACAACAACAACAACAAATTACTTCTTTATAATTCTACTATAGACAGAGAGATGAGTTTGGCAAGTAGCTAACAGTAGTCAGTAACTCACTTATGGAGTTTATGGCTTCTGTGCTGTACTAGTAGGCAGACTTCATTTAAAGAATTTACAACATGTACATAAACTTTTTTACAATTAACATACAGAGATCCAACCTCTCCAAATATCTAAAAATTTTGGTAAAATTGAAAATAATAGATAAAAAAAGAATGATATAATAAATATTGGGTAAAGTTTTACAAATTTACCCTCTTTCCATACATAAATGTATTATAACTATAGAAAAGTTAAAAATTCAAAGCTAAAAATTCAAAGTTGCAGAACTTTAGAACTTACAAAACGTTGATTTTTAAGAAAAACGGAAGATTTCTACACACTTAACTTTTTGAAGGGTGGTTGCGTAATATTTATACAATTTAATTTTAATTTCAAACTACCAAAGGGCACACAGAATCTTATACTAATAAATAAAGGTGTTTGTAGGTGCGTGTAACTGTAGGTGACGAAAAATTCTACCGTACATAGAAATTTGAAATTTTGGACAAGAATAGTCCAAGGCTCAGATTTTTAATTATTTTATATAATTACTCGAGATATTAATTAAAAAAGTTATTAAAAATAGCATCGCCGGCAAAAGCGTAGCAAAGTGAGTCCGATCGCATATCTCTAGAGCGCCAGAGCAGTGAAGAACCAAACGCTCTTTTTCTTTAACGTTTTGTTCATGCGCGCATCCGCAAACCACCCCAAATATGAGAAAAACAGAAGACACATTCTTAAATTTTGTAATTTTATGTTTAAAACGCCGCAGTCCATTGAAAAAATATTAATATTAACCTTGTCAAAAAAGATGGATTTTGCCATTTTCTTTTTTCACTTTAGATGCAGTTTGCATCAACCTATTTAAAATTATAAATTCCAAACATATCGGAGTGTGCGTAGCACACTCGGTGTGCACTTCCGAAAGTAGTGGGCTCTCAACTCTAAGTTTGTTTGAATAGATTTTCATTTGAAAATAAAATAAATCATGCAAAATCGAGTGTGTACGCTACCGGAGACATTGGGGCCCCCAGCATTATGATTGTTTAGAATGATTTTTGTTTTTAAGTACATAAAATCCTTCAACACTGTTTTATGCATATTTAAAGTTATTACTTACAGAAAGGGTTTACGTATTTAAAAGTCAGGCAACGCCGTGTGGGTGAAATAGGTTTTGAATAAAATTTTACTTATATAACGTAGGTGAATAAAATAATTTCTTTAATTTCAAATCAACTTGATCGTGCATTCAGGTGACATTCAGTCATTTTAATTTTAGTATCAGGTTATTTTTAGTATCAGAATTACTAAACCCCTGAAAGGGTTAAAATATTTCTGAATATGTAACTTCAGATATATTGCTTTGCATGTATAAAATTTTAGAACAATAACCTTCGCAGGAGATATAAGCTCGCTCTTTTAAATCTAACTAGGACTTCCCTCAAAGGGATTAGTCTGAGTGATATTGCTGAGAACATAAAGTTAACAATTACGATATAAAGAAGATATCAACAAGAATCTAAGTGAATATACAGCATATGATAGACAAGAGATAGATAAAGATACAACATATGAAAAATAGCAAATTAAATGATATAATTACAAAATATCATATATAAATTCATATATTGTTATGTTTTCATATGCATTTTTTTATAACATTTGGCAAATAATCTCATTTTTTAAGCGGGAATTGCTCAAAACTTAAAAAAAAAAAAAAAACGCCGGATCTTTTAAAACGATATTTTTAAAGTCACATAATCAGATTTGCAGCCAATAGCGTATTTTAGCAAGCGTAGTTTAACGCAAATTTAATTTAATTTTTGCAACATTTTCTTTGTGACAAATAACTAAATAAAATATTAAAAAATAAAATATTAAATATTGAAATATTAAATCAAATATTTAATATTTGAATTAAAAACATTTCCTTTGTTTATTTGTATAACTATTTATAGAAACTCGTATACTTCAAACCACATTGATAACATGCTTTACTACAAACGTGTCTACGAGTACGTGTCTACTACTCGTATGTCTTAGCTGTGTCTCTCTCCGAACTCATCTGTCTACTGTCTCTCTACTCTTCTGTATACCCGTCTCAGTATCCGTCTGTCTTTCTACCCGACTCTTTAATCGTGTCTCTGCCTGTCTCGCTTCCCGTTACACTACTCGTCTATCAACACGTCTGTCTGTCTATATACCCCTCTCTCTACCCGTCTGTCAAGTCGTCTCTGCACTCGTCTCTCTATCCACCACGCTACCCGTCTCCCTACCCATCTCACTACCCCTCTGTCAACCCTTTTTTGCACCTGCCTCGCTACCCGTCTGTCTATTCGTTTCGCTACCCGTTAGCTTATCTCTGTCGCTATCCGTCTCTCTACCCGTCTGTCTACCCGTTTGTTTACACGTCTATCTATCTCTCGCCAACTCTTCCCAATATTTAATCAATTTAGTAAACGGAAGCCGTTTATCTGTTATTAAATGCAAACAGGAGTAATTTATCTAAAGAGTGTAATCAGATGCAATTTTTTTAAATACATACATAAACCAGCATAATAATTCACCAGTTTTATTTTCATAGTAGTTTATGTCATTTGACAGTAAATCTCAACTTCTTCAACTCGAACTGCGTCAAGCTTTTTAAAAAAGCCCCAAGGTCCGTATAACTGGGAAGGGGAATTGTCCTCAGGGCTATTAGATACATGTTATTAAGTTAAGTGAAAGTTTCGTAATCGGGTTCGCAGCCAATTTCTTATGTCAGAAAGGGTGGCTTCACGCCATTTTAAATTCATTTCTGTAACTTTCTTTTTCTTTTTTTGGTGGGTGGTTGGGGGGGGGGAGGGTTCCAAATATATACACTTAAATTCAAACTTTTGCCCCCATGTTAATATTAGTGTTGTTTGTATTATCAATTAATACTTTGTTGATCGAGCTTCATTCGAAACAAATGTAAAAGACTTCTACAGTTTTTTTTTCTAGGAGAAAGTTCCGTAATCGGGCCCTAAGCTAATCGGGGAATTTAATATCATTATTGTTTCTGACTCTTATAGAGTTAAAACAATATTGTTGCTAGCATTACTCTTGTTTGTGACCAACCTCTTCTGTGTATCTGAATAGGGAAAAGTTCCGTATCATGTACTGGTTGGTGCCAAAGGCAGTTGTAGAATCTTACAAATTTTTCTAGAGAGCGGAAAAACATGTTTTTTAAAATATTTACAAATATACGTTTATTAAACCATGTTTTTGAGCCATTTTAAAAAATTAAGTACGGTGCTAAAATAAAATTTTATTGCCATTTTCGATATTTTAATAAGAAATGAAAATACATAACAAACAAATTTAACAAAAGTAAGCCATTTTTGGGTACTTCTCTATTATCCCGTCGACCACTTTTCATAACAAAAAACTATCGCCAAACTAAGATTAAACGCCAAAAATACAGTCCCATTTACTTGATGCTAGAAGCATTATACGTATTTGTTATGCCATCAAGTGGTTTTTAATTCGACATTTGCGTGTATTTTTCATTATGTTTTTACTGATTTATTAGTTATTTCATTCATTAAAGTAACAATTGTGTCCTTAAATTCTTATATTTTATTTATTTTGATATTTCAATGGCAACGTTCTCCCGTTTATTTAGCGTTTCAGTTTGGCGATAGTTTTTTGTTATGAAAAGTGGTCGACGGGATAATAGAGAAGTACCCATTTTTTGTGATAAATAATTGTTATTGCCAGGGGGGCAAATTGTAAACAATTAATAAGCGAACTAAAAAAATTACCGAAAAAAACTTGTGGGAATCTCAAGAAAGAAATATCTGATATAAATAGCATTTAAAATCTTAAAATGGAGAAGTGGTCCGTATAAAAATGCAAAACATTATACACCTGATATAAGAATTTTTTAATTTTTTTATATTTCCGAAAGCACAGATAAAAGGGTAAAAATCCCGGCACAGATGCCATATACTCACCACGTTGGCGCGATTTTTCCCCCGCCCCTTTGGCGAAAACTGTTTGTTGTGTTTGTTTACTTTTATTTTTTATTTTAATTCTGTAGATTATTTTTATATGTATATCAATATTAATTTAGGCACAGATGTCATATACGCACCAGATTGGCGCGATTTTTCCCCCGCCAATTTGGCGAAAACTAATTTGGCAAATACCATACAATAATAGCATGTAATTTTTTATTTCAATATAAAAATAAAATAACGTAATAAATGAAATAGCTCCTATTATTCAAAAATGGGAAATAAAAATAAATAAATGATAGTTTGATATAAATAAATATTTTTATATATAATAAAAACAATTTATAGAATTAAAATAAAAAATAAAAGTTAATAAACAACAATTGAAACAAAATAACCGGGTTACCATGTGAGGCATAAAATTGCCATTTTGTTGCAATCGCGCCAATGTGGTGCGTATATGACATCCGCGCCTTTATTTATATCAAACTATTATTTATTTATTTTTATTTCCTTTTTTAAAATAATAGAAGCTGTTTCATTTATTACGTTATTTTATTTTTATATTGAAATAAAAAATCACGTGTACTATTTGTCACACTATTTGTAACTAATATTCAAAAACAAAGTTTTCCCCAAGCTGGTGGAGGGAAAAATCGCGCCAACGTGGTGCGTATATGACATCTGTGCCTTGTTTCATTTCACATAGAGGTACTGCTCTATTATCCCGTCGACCACTTTTCATAACAAAAAACTATCGCCAAACTGTTAGATTAAACGCCAAAAATGCAGTCCCATTTACTTGATATCAGAAGCATTATACGTGTTTGTTACGTCATCAAGTGGTTTTTAACGCGACATTTGCGTGTATTTTTCATTATGTTTTACTGATTTATTAGTTATTTCATTCATTAAAATAACAATTGTGTCCTTAAATTCTTATATTTTATTTATTTATGTATTTTGATATTTCAATGACAACGTTCTCCCGTTTATTTGGCGATAGTTTTTTGTTATGAAAAGTCGTCGACGGGATAATAGAGAAGTACCCACATATGTATTGGTACTTTTATGTTAACTTGGCGCAGTTGATAAATCGCCAAATATTTTTCTCATAACATCTTCATATTGTATTCATTTCATTTAAATATAAATCTTTCACTGATTTCATTTGAAATACATACATTAAAAATACACGTCTTTCACTCATTTAATTTAAAATACACGCCTTTCACTAATTCCATTTAAAATACTAAAAAGGAAAAGAAAATAAGAAATAATGCCACAAATCGAAACCTTTTATTTAAACATCAAAGAATTGTTCCTAACATACACACACAAAATAAAAAAGCTGCTAATGTTGTGATTTACGCCAAATCTCTAATACTAATACTACTCTTACTAATCTCTAATACTTTTCAAACAGAAAAAATTCCAGATTAACTTTCCATTTTTATTAAATTGAAATATATTTTATTGTGCTGAATATTAGTGCTTGCATATTTTTTTGCTCCATGTATTCCATGAACTTTTCAATTCCGATTGTCTACGAAAATCACCCGCCGGTGAAAATGACGTACGCACAAAATTTAGTGACATATGTACTTTAACTGTGCTTTTTTATCTATTTTTTTAATATAACTTCCAAACGGTTTGACACTTATTCTTGGTAATAAATAGACGACGTTGTCACCTTTATAGGTACCTGCTGTAAAAATTTGAACGAAATCCGTTAAATATTTTCTGAGTTATGCTTGACGAAAGGTTTTAATATCCATCGTAGCTATATATGGGGCAAAGTAATACTGCGCTGTGTATGAGTCTTCGTTGCACTCAGACAATTATCATTTCCAAAATACTCAGGATGTTCTCTTTTAGCTCTTTGATATACAATGCATATTCATTAGCCGCTTAAAATTAATAAAGCTAATAAATAGATTTTCCCGTCTATATTAAATCTACATAAACATTTTCTTTTTTCTTCAGTATGTAATTCAATTTCTCGCTAACTTAAAAAATCTTGTTGATGTTTGCGAGTAAAGGATCAAAGATAATGCATATATTTAATTCAATTTGTATTACCCAAATTTAGTGGCTTACGTTACTTTTATTATTTACTCAAAATTTCTAGCACACATTTCTTAATTTTGTTCTAGCTTGTTGATAATCTTTTTTAGCCTTTGATCCTGATGTTATTCATATGTAAAAGTGGTAATAGCAGAATGGTGTTCAGTCAATCTTGTTTCGTTATTGCTACTTACAAGGGGACCGCCAAACATGATGCGCACAGATTTTGATGATTTTAAAGTATGTTGTAGGGGTCATACCCCTAACTATTCAGGTCAAAAGTTTCCTTCAAATGGGCTTTAGTTTTCGAGAAATTTCGGGTTAAAGTTCAGTATGTGTTTCAAATAGCAAGTTCGTAGTCTTGAATAAGAAATCCGTGGTGCTGAGGTAGCGCTCGCGATTTGAGAGCGGTAGATAAGTGTTCTGTCCTCTCTAGTGACTGTTTTAATAAATTTTATATATTTGCTGCGTTATAAGTTTTATGCAGAATTATGAATTCTGCATCTTTGAACTTTTTGATATTTTCCTAATAAATTCCATTTACATTTTCGAATTTTTTTGTAAAAATGTACATTTTTTTTTTTTTTTAAGTTTTGAAATTGATATTTTTATTGACGAAATTCTAAACTAATTTATGTCTAGATTTTGTTTAATTTTTTTATTATTTACCCTTTATATTTTAATAACCGTTCTAAAAAATACTTTTTTTTTAACTTTATGAAATTTTAAATGAAAATTTATCATTTTTTATAATTTATACAAAATATTTTTTATCTCAAATCTTCTAAAGGTATTTATGATTAGGTAATTCCAACAGCATATCTTGAAAGGAGTAATAAAATATTAAAGAGTAACGCTTACATCCAAATTTTAGCCTGTTATATATACAGTGAACTTCCGTTAAGACGGCCCCGTTTAAGATGGATTTCTCGTTATTACGTACAAAAACAAAATTCCCGGTTAAGGTCTATAGGAAGTGCATGTAACAGACATCGTTTAATACGTACAGTTTAAGATTTCATTCGTTAAGATGGACAAATATTCATCAGGATAACGAAATCCCAAAATTTTTTCTATTCTATTTTTAAGATGAAAGGAGTAGAAACCTCGCCTCTGACGTCACGGAGCAGCCGACGAAGAAATCTCTCCTCCAAAAGTGCAAGCTATTCGGGTGCAAGATGTCCGTGATATGCTGGTGACAATTAGGAAATTTTATCAAACAACTGAAAATGTTTCTGAGACACATTTGAACATTTGTCTAAACTTGAGAATGATATCGAAAGAAGGTCGCTTACCAAGAAAAAACAAATGAAGAAGACTATTTTGGATTGCTTTTAAATACTCTCAACCGTTTTCTTTCATGTACTAACATTTTGCACCTTCAAGTAACAATGTAAGCATGCTTCAATATAAACCCGAGTTTCAAATATATATTTTTTTTTTTCTTTTAAAGTTGTTCTTGTACATTTTTAGTAAAGTAGCATAAAATGGTCTGAAAAATCAAATTTTTAGTCATATTACAATATATATGTACATAATAAGTATGTTTTACTGTAATGTAAAACGTCAAATTTGTGAACTCCTGTTATAATGGACTCTCGTTAATACGGACAAAAAACGCTTGCCCTTGACTATCCGTCTAAACGAGAGTTCACTGTATATATTTTTTTATGCTATTTAAATAAATACATTTAACTGTAAAGTTCAAACTCAACATAAAGTTTTTATTTGCACAAATAAAAAACAATATATTACAATTATTTTTTTTTTCATTCTAACAAGTCGATGCCATACAGAAAAATTCAACTAGAAATGGAAAATCGTTTGTAAATTACAATACATATTAAAAATATCTGAAAAAAATCGTCTGCAATGACTTTTATGGTAATATCAGATTAAATAAAATTTTCTTTTTATTCATTTCGTTTAGCTTCCTTTGCAGACAATTATAACGTTTGAAATAATTTCTTTTTCAACTTTTAATGCATTTTTAAATATACTTATCACAATTTAAGTATTTAAAGAAGATATAATATGCTAATTTATACATTCTTCCAATATTGTTAAAACAATTTACGTAAAAAATATATTTAACAGCGATTTTTAATACGGAATTTGTTTAGAATATTTTTGCGATATGTATCACACAATTAGTTCCATATTTAATAAACTAAAAATGTCAATGTCGGTGATGATAAATATTTTAGTATTTCAGCAGTTAACATATTTCAATATATTTAGAACAAATCAAATATTAAAAGGATATTTTATTATTTTTATTTTTTTCTTAATCATTAAAAATTTTTTAAATAGAAAATGAAAATGAAAATAAATGTATTATTTCATAAATTTACGATAGATATATAAGTAAATACATATATATATATATGTAAACAATAATCGTTTTAAAAATACATAAATTAGTTTGGATTTTCGTCAACAGAAATATTAAAATAAAAATTGCGCAAAAACTATAAATTTTCACGAAAAATTCGAAAATGTAAATGGAATTATTACGAAAATATCAAAAAGTTCAAAGATGCAGAATTCATAATTCTGCATAAAACTTATATCGCAACAAATAGATAAAATTTATTAAAAAAATCACTAGAGAAGACAAAACCCGCATCTCCCGCTCTCAAATCGCGAGCGCTACCTCAGCACCACGAGGTTCTTGTTGAAGACTGCGAACTAATGGGTATTTGAAATGCATACTGAACTTTAACCCGAAATTTCTCGAAAACTAAAGCCCATTTGAAGGAAACCTTTGACCTGAATAGTTAGGGGTATGACCCCTACAACATACTTTAAAATCATTAAAATCTGTGTGCATCATGTTTGGCGGTCCCCTTGTTAGATTTAAATTATTGCGTTTTAATTCTTGACAGTGGTAGATGTTAAGGTAGCTTTAACTCGGACCAGAGCAGAGTAATACCCAGTGGAATGTGCCATTGTACCGGCCCATTAAACAGTTCAAAACAGCAGCGTTAGCTTTTCTAAATTTTATTTTAAATCACATGAAGTCTTTGATGTGGAAACTTAAAAACGTTGAAAATTAAAACAATATAAGAAACATATTCATAATCGTTATTAATATCCACATGCTACAATAGACGGTGAAAAATCATATGATTTGTAAAACAGAACTGCTTGCAAAATGTAATCCCCATCGTCGTGATGCATGTCATTTTAAACACAATATATATAATCAGTTCATCTATTATGTCACTGCACACATTTACCGAAAAATTTAAGCAAAGCAAGTTGACAAAAAGAAAATGTCAGAAGAAAAACTCTCCGGATGCAGCTGTATACCGAAGCTCGCGTAAAATGCGAAGTGGCTGACTAAATGAGGGAATGAAAACCTGCAATGTATGGATGCAAAAGATTTTGCTCGCAATTATTATTATTTAGCATAATAGACATTTTAACTTGTAAAATACTGTTATACCTGCCTTTTGAAAATTGTTGTTATACATATGCATTAAAAGAATTATATCTGAAGTATGCTACTTCAGAATATCTATTACTGTGTGCAAAAGAAGAACTTCTTTTTATTGATAAACACATTTTGACACACCCTCTGGGGCTGTCAACTGGAAAGGAGACCATAACACACATTTATCCAAACACAAAAATTTATTTATAACCGTAAACATGAAATTTAGAAGTGAAGATTTAAGCAGACGACCAAAAATAAGCCCACTTTATAAAAGATTGAGAAGGAAGAAAATTATTTCACAAATCTTATTAAATTTAACTCACATAACTCGGCTCCAAATGACTCCACCCTCATTCTACTGGAACATAAGAAATTTACTTTAGGAGATAATATCACTATAAATGTAATCTCGTGGATTTCGATGACTGTTCAGTAAAATAGATTGCTCAACTTCTTACCAACTTGTCGAAATCTCACAGCAGAAGAGTCTATCCAAACTGCTAATCGGAAACTACACTTGAAATCCGCACATCACTCGAACTTTACAGAAATCAGAAATCACCCTCTCGTGGAGATCCAGCCGTTAAACTGAAGAATTTTTCTCCACGAGGGGAAATGTTTATTGAAAATTCATATTTTAGATTACAGATGTTGAGTATTACATTAGAGATTAAAGTAAAATTAGTACAAAGTTAGTTTTTACAATACTGGTCGAGATCCCAACATTTCCGAATATTTTAAAAATATATACATATATAAGAAAAAGTATAAAATAAAGTTATTAGAATATTTATGAAAAGACTACTTAATAGCACAACTAGTAATTTTGCATGGTTCAAGCTGTAAGCTGAAATAGGAACAGTATGAGTACAAAAATGTGAACAGTATGTGAACTATAATATACAAATTACAAAAACAAAATATATTCTGCAATATGTATACATTTAACGTCTGAATGTAAAAAACTATTAAAAAACACCAATTAAAATATATTAAGACAGACATAAGCTCACTTAAAAAATAAAATTTTATAAAAAATATACTTAAAAAACATTTAAAAATACAAATAAGTAGACGTTTCGCCATGCGACACGCAAGGCATCATCAGTACAAAAAACAACCCAATGCATAACAGACCACTGAGCAATTCAAGAACAGTTAAAGTTACTTTAACAACAGACAATATTCACTCGGTACGGCACGACCTTCATTCAGTATCTCCGATCGCAATTCAGTGAGCTAATGTTAAGCCTATTGGAAGGTTCTAGCGCGATTTCTCACTCGCATTTTAATATTTTTAAATGATTTTTTTTTGCATAGGACAGCTGAGGTCGATCTCTAACGTTGTTAGTTTTTACTTTTTCGATTTAGGTTACGGTTTTTTTATAAGCGGACATTTTCAATTTTGGAACCGGTTCTGAAAGTGAAATTACCCTTATATAAAAACACTGGAACCAAAATCGAAAAAGTAAAAACTAACAACGTTAGAGATCGACCTCAGCTATCCTATGCAAAAAAAAAATCATTTAAAAATATTAAAATGCGAGTGAGAAATCGCGCGATAACCTTCCCATAAACTTAACATTAGCTGGAGCGTTTTTTCGCGTGACTGATGTAGGCTCTTAACTTCTTACCGAAAACCTTTCAGTGTTCAAATTAACGTTTAAGTTTGAAATTAGCAATTTTTCAGCTCTCTTTCAGTTTTCTTAACGGTAAGTAATAACTTGCGTATGGAATGCGCTACCCGTGTATTCGTGTAATATATTCAATATTCTTTCTCAAATAATAATTACGAGCAGGAAAGACCGAGCTATGCTCGGTCAAAATTAACTTTGAGTTCAAATATCATGACCCATGACCAAAATGACCCACTAATTGAATTTCCTCGAACATGTGACTTAGCCCAACAGTCTTCTCGTGCCCGAAAACCATAGGATGCAAAAGTTAATGTAAATAGTCTGAGCCGTTTTTAAGATACAATAGCTTGACCCATAATGACCCATGACCAAAATGACCCACTAATCGAAATTTCTCGAACATGTGACCTAGCCTAATAGTCTTCTTGGTCCCTAAACCTGTAGGGTGCTAAATTTATTTCAAATCCTCTGAACCGTTTTTAAGATAAAATAGCTTGACCCATAATGACCCATGACCAAAATGACCCACTAATTGAATTTTCTCGAACATGTGACCTAGCCCAATAGTCTTCTCGTGCTCGAAAACCATTGGATGCAAAATTTAGTGTAAATTGAACCGCTTTTTATATCTTGGTCCACAATGACCCAGAAATGACCCACTAATCGAATTTTTTCGAACATGTGACCTAGCCCAATGATTTTCGCGTGGCCGAAACTCGTAGGATACAAAATTTAATCAAAATCGTTAGAGCCGTTTTTTAGATAAAATTAATTTGACCCGCTTTGACCCAAAAATGACCCACTAATCGAAAGTTCTCGAACATGTGACCCAGCCCAATAGTCTTCTCGTGTCCGAAAATAGTCGGATACAAAATTTCGTCAAAATCGTTTGAACCGTTTTTTAGATACAATTAGCTTGACCATGACCCAAAATGACCCAAAATGACACACTAATTGAATTTTCTCGAGCATGTGACATAGCCCAACAGTCTTCTCGTGCCCGAAAACCATTGGATGCAAAATTTAGTGTAAATTGAGCCGCTTTTTAGATCTTGACCCACAATGGCCCAGAAATGACCCACTAATCGAATTTTCTCGGACATGTGACCTAGCCCAATGATTTTATCGTGCTCAAAACTCGTAGGACACAAAATTTAATCAAAATCGTTAGAGCCGTTTTTTAGATAAAATTAATTTGACCAGCGTTGACCCAAAAATGACCCACTAATCGAAAATTCTCGAACATGTGACCCAGCCTATAGTCTTCTCGTGCCTGAAAACGGTAAGATACAAAATTTAGTCAAAATCGTTTGAACCGTTTTTTAGATAGAATTAGCTTGACCCTGACCCTTGATGACCCACTAATCGAATTTTCTCGAACACGTGACCTACCCCAATGGTTTTCTGGTGCCCCAAAACGGTAGGATACAAAATTTCGTCAAAATCGTTCGAGCCGTTTTTGAGATAAAATTTGCATATATATATATATATATATATATATTACGTTACTAGGGACTACCCAAGTTGAATAAATTCTAATTAAATTAGTCTTTTTTCATCAATTTTATATTTATTACTTTTTTAATACTACTGTATCGTCGCTACCATATCAAACTATCGAATGTGGAAAAATGCATGTTTCATTACTTTTAAAAATGGGCCGATTGTCACGCCTCAGTTTTATTAGAATTCTTCGCCTAGTAAAAATAGTAATACAATTTCTGGAATAGTATTAACATTTAGTGGTGAGAATCGGCCCATCTTTAAAAGTAAGGAAACATGCATTTTTTCATATTCGATAGTTTGATATGGTAGCGACGATATGATGATGTAATTAACATATCATTATATATCCTTAATTATCTCCCAATTAAAAGTAAAACAATATTTTTACAAATACCACTTAATCAAAACTTTCTTCTTTTGTAAAAAGATTTTATTCCCTTTTTCTCTTTTGGAGATAATAACTAACATTCTTTAATTTTTTCTAGATTTTCAACCGTTAATAAAATGAACAAATAAATAGAAAATCAACTTTTCTATCAACAACACAATTACGTATTATTTAATATTTATGCTTTTCTCGGCAATAATATAAAAACTTTTATTTATTCTCTCATTAGAAAATACAACTTACTTATTTCGCTTGCAATCCAACCTTAATTATGATCCACATTATTTATAATATATACAAATAAATATTGTTATTGCAATTTAGCTCTTAATGATTTTATTCTGTGTTTATAATAACATACACCTTCTATTCATTTTCTATAATTTATGACTTTTTGTATGTTATTTTTATTACGGTATTCCCAACAGTCTGTTGGCGCATTAAAATTTTCGGTAAATCATGTAATAAATTGCTTGGCTGGATAGCAATTCAAATTAATATTAAAGTGTTATTTGTCAGTGTTATAATAGATTACCGGGTTTTCAATTTGGCTTGATACATCTCTTTTGAAGCAAACCGCTGTTCATTTGGGTTTGGCGAGAGTGAGGCCTTCGTTCTCCGATTCTGGCCTAAGTAACACCTAGTTTTGTCCCTCTCTACTGATCCTCATCACCTCATCATGTTTGTCTTGGAAATGCATAAAGTCTATTGGATTTGGATATACTTTGTATTTAATTCTACAAGAGTTACGAACGTATCAAAGAGTTATTTAAATTACCTGTGAATGTAGTTTTGATAGATACCACTATATTTATAGGCTTGCAGAAACAATCAAACTACCAGAAACAACATTACAGTACACTGAATTTAACACATACATAATTATCAATTGTTATTCAGGTTTTTAAATGGCCTGGCCCATGGTTTACAGGTGTTAAGTTACAAGACATCCTCTTTAAATATTTGAAAAATTTCAGTAGAAATTTATCTTATTCAAAACTCCATATACTGATACAATGATAGTTTGTAAAGCTACACTCTGAAAACGACATTTTCAAAACTAAGCAAAAAAATACTCAAATCTGAATATGTCGCATAGTCAAAATGGCTCAGAATTAAAATTACTCAAGTTTGAAACATGTATAAACTCTTTTCTGAAAACATGCACACTCTCAAGAATAAAACATTATGTGCTCATATTTGAGTATGTCCATGTTTTAAAAATGAGAACGAACTGACTTCTATGTGCTCATTTTTGAGTATTTCCATGTTTCAAAAATGAGTTTGGAACTGATTCTGATCATTTTTGAGTATGTCCGTGTTTCAAAAATAGGTATGAACTGACCTCTATGTGCTCAGTTTTTTGTATGTACATGTTTCAATATTCTGAGTATTTCTGGTATTTTAGAATTGAAAGCATTGGGTCATCATATTTGAAGCAAAAAATTTCATAACAAAATAAAAACATCGATTTACTCAGATTTGAAAGTGTCATTTTTCTCAGTGTATAAAATTTTAACAAGAGAACAAGCAGTAGAATGGAAACTAAGAACTAACAATTAGAATTTATAAATCGTATAATTTTACAAATAAAATTAAGCCTTCTGTATTTTATACACACAAACATATTTTCCAAAAAACTTACTTCAGATCTAATTTTTTTCATAAAAAAACGAATGTATAAACACAGCACTTGCAAGAGAATCAAAGCGCAGAAATTAAAATCCATTTAGCTATACCGAAAAAAGAACGTAATTCTTTTCTTATATTAAGAATAAAATTAATATGCATATTAATTAGCTGTTTATAAAATAATTAAATTAATGCATACGTTTTACCGGTTGCATTAAATCTGCGAAAACAATCTCTTTTTTTTTCTTCACTGTCTAGTCGGTTTTTTTCTACTATCCTAAAAAATATTGTTAAATTTTATTCATAAAAGATCAAAGATAATATATATTTCCTATTTAATTTGTATTGCTTAATTTTTTATCTCTGTTTTCCTTTTTTTATTTACTGAAATATATAGTGTTTAAATTTAATTTTAATTTGTTAATATTTTATGAATCCATTTATATCATTTTGTTATCATGTTATTTAAAATTAAAAGTGATAATTTCTAAGTTGTGCTTTTCCGATAGATATGCAATTTTTGAATCATTTCTAAAGTTCACATCAGTGTAAAATACAAATGAATGAATATTTGAAACCAAATTACATCTACCAACATATTAGAGACCTTAAGAGTCTACCTGCAATTTTATTCTTATTCTATATATGATTATAGACTAAACGAATGTAAGCCAATAACTGTTTTATTAATGTTTATATTAATTTGGGGGTATAGTAATTGTTCGATATCTTACATGCCCAACCAAGCTACAAAACTAGTATAGGATGTTTTTTTTATACCACCATGATTTCGACTGCTTAAGGGAAACTGCTCAGATGTGGAAACCACGTCTGTAGAGCAGAGATGTTCCACCCGACAACTTTATTAAGGTTTATTTTTTTAAAAAAAAAGGTATAGCAATGAGTTCATAGACTCGAGCCGCCGAAAAAAAACGCGAGCAATAGGCGACTGTAAGAAACATGAAATATACATAAAGATGTTACAGACTAGGGTCAGGGACCAGATCGTCATGATTAAATACTTTAATACTGTCAGATGGAAAATATATTTATCTGAGACGTTATTTGAAGATAAAATCCTAATTTATAAACATTCGCTTAATGCGGTTTCGTTTTGTAAGGTCAGTTAGCGCGGTATTTTTTATTTCTGCCTGTTCTCTCTCTGCGGCAGAAATTTCGATTAATGAGCAAAGAACGAAAAGGGTAATGCTTTTTAAGCAAGATGTCTTCAAATGTTTGAAAAAGAAATTTGCACAAACTTCTTATAAAAGAAATAACATTACAAAATTTCTAAGAAGCTTTCCAAAAATTAGAATTTCTCAAACAACATTTGATAAGTATAGACCCAGATATTAGTAAATTTATGAAAGTGCATCGTGGAATAGAAAATAAAAATTTGTTTTACCGCAAGATGTATTCCAAGAAAGAAGAAATAAAACTGTGCAATTAGCAATTGATAATTTTTTGTTTAACTAAATTAAAAAATTTGTAAGTTTAAAGTAATCAAATTGCATTACAATACATTTTAAATAAAATTATTTAATTAGAAAAATAACCTAATGGTAAATAAGCTGTCATAAATAAGCAAAAGAATTGTAGTAATGCTGAATTAAAATTGAATTTTATATGTTTCGCGATTGTTACTTATTAAATTAGCTCACATGTTTATGTTAATGGAAATTCTGGAAAATTGGATATAATTTTCTTAAAATTACAAATCAAGCTAAATTTCCTATTTTCTAACAATAATAAATCAAAAGTAATTATCATAGTCCAATATTATATTGTTTATATCTGTATATTGTGGATTTATTGCAGTTTTTCCTATTCAATATATATTTCGATTAGTGCAATAATTTTTATAGATTAATTAACTGCAGTAATCGAAGAAAACTTGTATTTAATTTTTTGAATAAATGTAAGAAGAATATGAAAAGCTAAGGAATACAAATTGTGAATGTTTAGAATTTAATAGCATCAGAACTTAATGAATAAAAAGAAATCTATTAACTTTTGCACCTATGGGCAAATTTTATAAATTAGCATCCTTCAGATCCAATTTTCATGTATGAATGAAAACTTTATAACATCTCTCTCAAAAGAATCCAAGCCCAATATTTTTAATCTCATTATCATTACCAAAATATATAGCATATTTCTTTTAGCTATTTGTAATAAAATTATCTTGCATATTTATTTACCGTTTGAAAATAAATGAAACTATTATTTACGTTTTCTCTATTACATTAAATCTACGAACACAGTCTATTTTTCTTCAGTGTGTGTGTAATCAAATTTCTCCCTTAGTGTAAAATTTATTATATTGCTCTTTACCTATAACAATGGATCAAAGATAAGGCATATATTTAATTCAATTTGTATTACTTAAATTAAGTACCCTGCTTTCATTTGTTTACTTTTTGGAAAGTTCTTGAGCACTCAGTTATTCAATACTCATACATTTTCTTCGTTTACCCTTTAATTATGTTTAGTTACAGATAAGAGTGTTAATAGCAGTGTAATTCTATGTCTTTGAAAGTGCAAATTTTGCATGGGGTTTTAAATGCATATAGGTGTAAAATGAAAATGAGTGAATATTTCATATTTCATACACAGGGTGTCCTAAAAGTGTTTGACACATTTTAAAATTCAGTAAAAGATCAAGCAATTGGCGTACTAGTGCGCGGTTTGGGCGAAAAGGCTTCTTATGATCTTAAATTTTGCTTAAGCAAAGAAAAAAAATAGTTCCAAAAATTTCTAATAGATAGCGCTGCTTCTGGAAATTTATTGAATAGGTAGAATACTTTTATACATAACAATGGCGAAAGACGCACAATGTCGGATGCACAGTTTTTTTCTAACTATGGCAACCCACATTACAGAAGTTAACAATACTCGTCTATCCATCCTCACTTGTTTAATCGAACTTAAGAGGACGAGTATTGTTAAGTTCTGGAATGTGGGTTGTCATAGTTATGTAAAGTTATGCATGTATGTTGCCACAGTTTCGCCATTGTTATGTATAAAGGCACTCTAACTATTCGATAACTTTCCAGAAGCAGCGCCATCTATGAGAAATTTTTGGAACTATTTTTTTTATTTGCTTAAACAAAATTTCAGATCATAAGACAGCATTGTCGTCCAAATCGCACATTCGTCCGCCAATTGCTTGATCTTTTATTGAATTTTAAAATGTGTCAAGGACTTTTGGGACACCCTGTATATATACCTATTGGTGAAAAATGTTAAAATATTACTTTGTCTACTTTTTTATTTTGTATATACCTAGTTTTTTAAAAGTACGGAACAAATGTCAAACACGATAAATATATAAATGGTTCGGAGAGACTTGGGGTTTACTGAATAATATTCACAATAGTATGGGATAATGTATAGATTGAAATAAGTTATTAAAGAATTTCGATAGTAGAGGTTGCAAAGGAAAGTAAAACTGGGAAATAACAGCTCTGAAATGAAAGAAATCCACAATCCCATTACTCATGACTCGTGAAGCGTTTATTAAAAATTTAGTTTTTCTACCACTATTTTGAAAAACAAATACTTTTATGATGTATCTCTATTGCACATGTTAAAAAAATTGATAGCGAAAATTATTGATAGTGAATACTGGTAGGAACAATAAAATTTCCCCTATACGCTTTGAGCCCTGCATTACTGAGTATAACCAAGACATTTTGCCTAATGTGGCGCAAAACAGCAAATCATCTGTAATAAGTGCTACCTCCAGCCGTATGACGTTTGTTTGTACGTGCTGGTTAAGATAGGAGATATTCATTGAAAAGTTATTTTAGGTAACCTTACAACCAGATATCACACAGTGTGTTGTGGCGTGATCATTTTATCTCACCTAATGCAGCATGTCAAAGCAAATCACATGAAATGGCTGCTATCTCTTACCATATAGAGTTTTTCATGCTGGTTAAGGTTGGATATTTTCTCTAAAAGCACATGATTTTAGGAACTCAGAATCAGATATCACATCACACAGTGTCTTTTGACGTGACGCTATAATAGTCACGGTATTTCACCTGATAGAACACGTAAAAGCAAATCACATGGAATGACTGCTACACCTTTGTCGTATGGCCTTTTTTGGATGGGTAAAGATAACATTTTCTCTAAACACGCATCATTTTAAATATCCTCTCAACCAGAAATCAGACATCCTGATCGTAAAATTGCTTGTACAAGCATGCATAATTTTTGTAGCATTACCGGCAGCCATGTATTTGAACTTTTGTTTTTTACCATACAAAATCCTGGGGTATCCTAGTAAATAATCTGCAATTCGCAGGATTGAGATTTCTCCGACTTTTTGCATATCAGTATAATGTTAGAGAAAATTTTGTTTTGTTAAATCGCAGAATGTTCCGATTAAAAAAAAAATTCTCTAAGATTATACTGATATGCAAAAAAGTCGCAGAAATCTCATTTCTGAATTCTCAAGTCTCTCCGACACATATGTCTCTTTGTTGTATTGCGCTTTACTTTTTCTTTGGACTTTTGAAAACACGCAGTATTTACTTTGCAATTTATATGCCTTTGAATTTATTTTTCATGTAATTGAAATCAAGTGATTGAGATAGTTTAGATTGTTTAGTTATGAAATTTATGTAAACACCAGATGGGATAACTAAAATTCATAAAGATACAACAAAATGTAAATATATTGATTGAAGGTGCGTAAAAACATACATAAAGTCCTTTTAAAAAATTCAAAACGTTTTCAACCGAACTACTCGGTCATCATCAGTGAAAAACCTCAAAAACAGATTATTCACTGGTGATGACCGAGTAGTTCGGTTGAAAAATTGATGGTTTTGAATTTGGTTGGAATGGTTTTGAATTTTTTAAAAGACTTTATGTATGTTTTTACGCACCTTCAAGCAATATATTTACATTTAGTTGTATCTTTATGAATTTTAGTTATTAAACAAGGTGAATTTGCACTGAAATTTTAACTTTTTATTGAACCAAATGGGATGTCTCTTGAATGAAATCTTCTGAATTATTTCTGAAAGAGAATCTCAAAATGCGATCTCCAATTTCTGAGGTCCGATATTACTACAGTACATACGTCAGTCATTTATTAACATACATCATTTCTTCTAAATTAGAACCGCATTGAACTTTCTATTACTTACCAGATATATTTCATTGCTGAAAACATACCTATGTTTGTTCAACTCAAATAAATCTATTTCGGACAAAAATGTTTCTTGTGCCTATGTATTATTTATTTGCTTTTGTTTATTAAGTAAAATATCTTTTTAATTTATTGGACGTGAAAAAACCTAAGAGTATCACCCTATGCATATTAAATTTTATGAGTATCAAATAGGTATATATTTTCCCAACTAAGTTCTTAAAAATATAAATAAGTTGAAGCAGGTTCATTTCTAAGGGTCCAACCAACCCTCAAAAACATCTATTTGACCGAATGCCCATTATTACATTAAAACAGAAAATGTTTAAGGTGAAAGCATTGAGTGTGAGTGAATTTAAAATAAGGACGACTCGATTTGTTGTCTGTTCAACTAATCGCATCTAAGAAATGACTTAATAAAATTGTGAATATTGGACTAATTTTAATGGGTCAGAAAATTTTGAATTAATCAAATTATTTATTAATTTATTATCTAAAATATAATTAATTTGCCATACTGCAGAAGAAATCGCAATTCACAACCATTCATTAAAACAAAAGGTATGCAAAAATAACTGCAGATACTGCCATATACACCTTAACAAATTACCATTTTTAAAAGCATTTTACTCATAACCATTATCTTGCGCTTTCCACACACGATTTAATGAAAATGGCAGGTCAGATTATCATAGAATTTAACATTTTATAATTTAAATGAATATACATAAAACTTTGGTTTTTTCAGTTAATATTTGAACCGCTGATACTGAAGTCCATTTTGTGAAATAATTAGTTAAAATGAATCTTATTACAAATTACAATACATTTTTATTTTTAATCAATTCACAAAAAATATATTTTAATATCAGTATAAAGTTGTTACTAGTAATTGGGTCAAGTATTTTAGAATGCGTTGATTTTGAAAGTAAGACCAGTCCATTTTGATTAGAATTAATTTTTATATTGCATAATATTAACAAGAACACTCATAACTTCACCACGAATAAAAACATAATAAATTATAACACCTTGTAATAATATATTTCTTTTAAATGCTAAAAGATGTAAACTAAAAACCTAATATACAATAAAATAACTATTATTAGATAGTTGAAATATTTCAGCTCACTCTGAGCCATTATCAAAAATAAATGAGAATATTTTATAATTGCACGGTCTTTGAAGTTATTATTTGAAATGCTATCATTTAATTTTCATGTACTTATTAAAATTTCGCACGTAATATTTTTATTTTTATTTGGTTGTTTATTTCCATATTTGTAACTATGGAGTACCTCGAGCCACAATTTTGGTAAGTTAAATGATGCTGCATCGCTACCTATTGTATTTTAGCGTGTTACTATCTCTATGGTTTCTCTTATTATTGATGGGTAGTATAGACTGGAGGGAAAATTATTTTACTTTTATTGTAATATGAAGAGAAAGAAATATTCCACTGTACGCCGCGACGCCGGTGAATATATAGTGATTAACTGACAGTATACAAACACCTTTGAGCTTGGCACTTGGTGCTATGACACCGTTCCCATAACAAGAGCTGTGACTTTGGCTGATGCTAAATTGAATTGGTATTGAGTCAGTATATCTAAAAAAGTCCTTCCGGCCTGTACCGGCAGGAAAATGTAGCTTTCCTATATCTTCGTTTTAAAATTTTAGCTAATTTTACTCGTAACAGCAAGCTAAAATGCAAAGAAACGTTTACAAAAGATTCGTTAATACTGAATTTGAATAAGAAATTCGCCAAATTATTGAGCAATAGCCAAATTTGCTTCATTTATGAAGACTTATTTTGGTCGCCAGATTTGGAGATATTTCGCCAAGTGTCGCCAATTTTGGCGCTAACGGATATGAATATATAGTTTTATGCGTATGATTGGGAAAATTATTACAACGATGAGAGAAAATAATTTGCGAGTAATCGCGTTAATGTGCTGTTTTGTTTCAAAATGTCAGCCACCCTAGAATTTCAAAATGCTCTATCTCAGCCATTTTTTAAGATAGAGGTAAACCAAAAAATGCTCTAGAATCATTGTATCAAGGTCTAATACGTAATTAAAAAATAAATTTGAATTTTTAACTTTTTTGTATATTTATTTTAGTTTTAAATTTTTAAACGGCCGCCATCTTGAAACAAAATGGCGGACCAAGCTGGCCAACGAACTCGGTCGAGACATTGGTGAGCTTAATACACACAATTAGTTTCATCAAAATCGATTTATAAATACGAGCGTTATCGTATGACATAGGTCAGATATATATATATATATATATATATATATGGATATATCTATATATATAAATCAACATTTGAACGGAGGGTGGTTTTGGGTCTGGTGTCGGTGAAAATACATCGAAATTTTCCGGAACTGCTTTCCTCCGAACGGCTGCAATAGGTAGCTTTATACTTTTTTGAATTGAAAGCTACCTAATAGACTAATGTAAATGGCACGTTGCGTTTTAACATGATAAGTGACATCAGTTGTTCAGTAATGCGAATAAGAGTGTCGAGTGTACTTACACACACAAAAAAAAATGAGAAAAATGTGAACACTTGCAATTTGGAGAGACTAATCATTCGCTTACTCGCCAAATGAAGCATTTTGCAGCGATTAGGCGCAATGGCGAGCGGCAGCAAGAGCCATGCTTGTATTCATGTAATTTTATATACATTATATAGGGTCTAGAAATTTGTTTGACATCGTTTTATTCTTCATACATTCATTAATTTAGTTGCTAAAATTATGAATAAACACAAAGTACCTCGTGCGATTGCGCAAAATAAAATTGCTAATATTTCAACAAAACAAAAATGTCATACCTATTGAAATTTGTTACAGATTGAATGTACACTTGCGAAATGACACCCTATCCGAAATGACCCGAAATGTCCCTAATTGTTTAAAAATGGCAGTGAAGAAGGTGGAACAATACGATCCCGTATCCATTACGAACCGAATGTTCATCTTCGCCGGTACAATGTGAAGCCGATACAATGTTTACACAATGGGGGTAACAAAAGAAATTTCATTGTAAATTACCCGATCATCTTCTTTGTAATCCAGACTTGCGATCTTCTAAGATTGATTTTAATCCTATAAAAGACGCACTAGGACGAGAAATGTTTTCCTCAGATAAAGAAGTAAAAGAAAAATAAATCTGCGGTATGATTCTAACAAATCCTAGGTTTTATTATTATTATTATTATTATTATTATTATTATTACCAGTGGACCCATGCGATGATGTCGGACTGGTATTTAATATTTTTAAGATGCAGGTATAAACTTCTAAAGTAAAAATAAGGATAAAAATATCTGCAAACAACATTAATCAAGCCATAATATCATCTCATTTATTCCAACAAAGTTACAGTTAAAACAAATCGAAGATAGCAAAAGGTACGCGTGAGAAAAAATATTAACAATCGTATTTTAACTGCATTGGAGGGTGACGTCATCCGCTTCGGGAAAGACACAGGACAAAGAAAAATAAATTCAATGCAAATAAAATACAATTTAATCTAATATAACAAAGTATACCTTTTTTTCTACACGTGAAATAATAATGTTTGGATCGATCGATGGTGTCTTTTTCTTCTAAACATTACAATTTCAATTTTGCCTTTTAACAATAATAATATAATTTAAACCCGTAAGTAGAAATCACATACTTTATCTTTTTTATAATCATTGTTGAGTATTATGTAATGCGTTTTTTATTTTTGTGGCAACACTAATTTGAGGAAAACCTTTCATTTCATTTATGAAGATAATGTCAATTTAATTTTTAATTAATTGCAAATTTTAATCATAAATACATGTTTTAACGTAATTTGATAGTACTATATCAGAAGCCGCTTCACAAACCTTTCGAATGGTACCTCATTAGTTGTTGTATGTTTTATAAATTCATAGAAAAGGGATGTTGACAACAGAAATAATATATAAGAACTAAATTTAAAAAAAAGAAAGAAAGAAAAAAGATATATTGATGAAAGTGTGTAGATGTTAAAGAAAGCTATCTTGAAAAATAACATTGGTATAAATTTAGAAAAATAATGTTTCGGAAACAAGGTATTAAATAAGCTGTTAGAATATTCCGATATAAAACTAACTGCTTTTGCAATATTCTATGTACAGCCTTGGAAAAAAAAAACAGGACACCCCCCACTAACTCTGCAACAAATTATAGTAGAAGGAAGTGACTGATACCAAACGATTGGAAATAAAGTCTTCTTTTAAATTATGTATCTAAAATTTGCTTAAGGGGCCATCTACATATTAAAACCAGCCTAAACTTTATTTTTTTCAATGGCAACACGCACTTTGACATGATATTTTAAATCTTCAGTTCAAACTATGCCTAGATACAAAATTTTAAGTCATTTGGATGATAAGTTTTCGAGTTAAAAGAATTCATATTTTAGAGCTTCTAATGTTAAATTACATTTTCATATTTTTATTAATATCTCCTGAAAATATAATCCTAATGTGCCAACGTTTTGTTTGGTTATAAAACTCAAAAACCCAAACATAACTAAGTTAAATTTGTAATTTTTAAAATTTTATATTATGAATTATGAAATTAATATTCGAAAAAATTATGAATTGCAACTTACAATTTTTTTGATGGATTTATATTTATTATATCCTGCTTTATATGTATTCAAACTTTCAAATTTTTCTTCCAAGTAGTTTTCAAATTATGCTTAAAAAACGGCAAGATGATGCTTTAAGTAGTAGGGCCGTCTATGATGTGCATTAAAGCATAGTTTGAACAGGGATGGGAGCACTCCGACTCGAAATACCGATTGACACCACTAAATTTTAATAGTATTTGTTACCTTCTTCAAGGAAAAAATTTCTGAAATTCATTACGTTGGAGAATACTATTAAAATTTAGTGGTAAGAATCGATATTCGGGTCGGAGCGCTCTCATCCCTGTATGAGAAAATATTATACTCATAGGCGGGGATTATAGTGACTTGATAAACTTACAGATTAAGTCTGTCTGACAATATAAACAATGTGTAAACCGTATTTCAATGCTTCGTGATCTTACGTTAAATTGAAAGCTAGCTTAAACTGAAGCGAAAGTGAATGATCGCGGGAGCACAACAAACCTGACAACGACCTATGATTGTAGTAAGATATAAGATAGCGAGGCACTAGAACCCCAGCCTTTATTAGTATATATATATATATATATATATATATCTTTTACTTTTTCAATGTCTGCTTTAAAATTTTTCATTAAAATTACGTAAAACGTATTTGCATGAGATGTATGTTTACGTCATTTATGGAAAATAGTTTCGCTTTTATTTTTAAATTAATAAAGCTCATTTTTGAAAAATATGATCAGTTCTACCTTAGAAAAACTTAATCATTTTTGTTACCTTTAAATGGATATATAGCTTCTTTTCCAGTCTAATAAAGCTATATTGTTTTTTCTGCAATATATATGTTTGAAATGAAGTTTCTTATAAATGCATATGCGTAGAGTGTTTGCTGAAACAAAATGGCCCCACAATTAACTGAACCAACGAAAGGCCAAATGATTGGTATGTGGCAAGCTGGAAGAAGTTTTCGTTATATAGCTAGGCATTTTCAAGTGTCTCTTCAAACTGTTTCAACATGGATTAACAGGTAAGCTTTATATTGGTAGTTTCTTGCGAAAAAAAATTACATTTACATACAATTTATTTAAATTTAAATTTAATTTACATTACTGGTAATTTTTTTTTGTTCAGCAATGCAAATTTGATAAACCGTCTTTGTAGTAGTGGTCGGCCAAGAATCTTATCAGACAGCCAAGCTCGAGAAGTTGTTTCAATGGCTATACAGTAGATCCCTATATGTCTTCTAATCAAATTAAAGATGATTTGCAACTTCAAGTGAGCATATATAACTAAGAGACGATAGAATGTATTGTTAAGATATATATATATATATATATTTACGGCATAATTTCTTTTTTTTATGTATCATCTCGTACCATTCACAACACGCTCAAAGAAGCAAGTTTTCGAATTCAGATGGCGGCTAAAAAACCAGCATTAACTGAAAACCAGCGTCTTCAACGCCTTCACTTTGCCCAAACATATATTAACTGAGGCATAAATGATTGGAGCTCATTTTAATTTAAAGACGAAAGCTGCCTCTAGTCAGTCTCCATTTCTTCGTTTTAAGTGTACCGTCGATTGGGATTTAGGTTTCAGCCACGGTATACAAATAATATTAAACGCTGCGGCAGAATTGCAATTTCAATGTGGGACTACATGTCGGCGCAGGACATTGCATCTCTGCTATGCATTGAGATCATCTAGACGGAATATCTTATTGTGACATAGTAGAACACGCAATGATACCTGATGTTTTGGAAAATCACTCTCTGGATGGATTTTTTCTCTTCCAAAAGGTATATATTGTTATTTGGTAAATGCATAGTTGCCAACCTCCCGATTTTTTCATACCAGTATTTTAATGAAAAAACATTTGTTTTTCTTAATCCTGCAATTTTTGCTAATTAATAAAACGAAAATATTTGTATGATTTTACTGGTATTCAAAAAATCGGGAAGTTGGAAACTATGTAATTGTATTATTAAACAACTAGATGGAACCCGTCAAAGCTTGACGGAAAAAAATACTATAATAATATCACTAAAATAAGCTTCTTTATTATTTAAGAAGAGTGCAAATGAAACAGACTTTCAAATATTTTATTTTAAAAGTTTTTTCCTCAGTGAAATACAGTACTATTTCCAATGCAAACTCCAAACAGACAATCCGTAAACAACTGTGTAATGCAAATCAGTTTGACATTACCGCCATATTCCCCACGGCAAGAAACAAAATTTCATGGATCTATGAAGTATCATACAAATAGTATATTCCTACGTTCATCTAATATTCAGTAAATAAAAGAACATAGTAAATAAAGCACACATCTCCCCCCCTCTCCCCCCGTGATAATGCAACCGAATGAGCTCCTATGAGCATGTGCATTGCATCTGTCCAAAAGCACCGTCGAGATTCGACGTTAAAAAAAGTTTTAAAATGTTTAAATTAAAAATTTTAAAATGTCTTCTTTAATCATTGTTCATTTCAAATGCATATCTTCTAAAACGAATCCATTGTTTTAAGGTAATTAGCTGAAGAATTTTTTTTTTACAATAATAAATCAATCTTCAGCTGAGGGAGATTTTTAATGTTTTCAAGTGTAATTTATTTGTATAGTTTCTTCCGTCCCTTTACATAATCAGGATGATTATCCCTTTTCCATCACAGTCGGGGATCTTTTACCTCTTGTAAAGTTAAATGCCCAATGGATCTTTTAAAAAATACAATTCGTAGCATATTCTGATGCAACATATACATCAGCGGATTCAACATATCAATTCTATGTTAAACAAAAACTCAAAATAGTTTTTTTCTTTTTTGACAGATTTTAGTTTAGCACCAAAATGCTCTATCTTATGTATAATCTGATCTTATGATTTATCAGAGTTTATTATTATTTTTTTTTTCACTTTTTATGATGGTTAGAAAATCAATTTTCAATTGCGGCTACTTTCCCAGGGGCTAGTTTACATTATTGAAGAAAAATGATGGTCATTGTTAAGATAGAAATGAAAAACATTTCATGCTTGAAAATTATTTAAAAAGTCGTTAAATTAAGCGGCAGTTTTCAAATAAATTTCAATCGAAAGCTATTTTTTTTTAATTCATGATGTAAGAATTAAAATTATAAAATGTAGTCAAATGTAGTAAAAAATTGAAATTTGTAGTATTTAGAAGTGATGTAAGCGCGATGAAAGCTAAACCGATAGCGCTGTTTGTTGTCATAACCGTTATATATTTCTAAAAATTACCACTGTGTTTTCGCTGACGTCCGAAAGTAGACTACCATTTTTTGACATCGAAAGAGAAATTCCCAGTGAAAGAAATATGACTTTGCCGCTAATACGGAACTGTTAAATGAACTCATAATAAATATCCCAAAATAATTCCTATAAAATATTAGCCTTACATTGTTTATTCTAGCTAAAAATACAATCATTATTTCAAGTTTTTTTTTTCACCATAACACTATTTTTAATAATTTTAATTTTCTTGAAATCCTTTACTTTTGGGAATTTTTTTAATTAAAAAATGAAATCTTCTAACCTATAATTAAAAAAAAAGTAATTGGTAACATGCAATCAAGATGAAGCAATCAATAAAGGATCCAATTCTAATCTTTCTAATTAATAATGGAAAAATCAGTTAAAGTTACGTCATGTTGACACAATCATATAAATTTTTCTCTTTAGTTTTATCAATGTTAAAATGCATTTCAAGCTAAACATAACGTCATTTTCACCGGCTCAAACTTTTCACACTTACTTTGTATATGTTACTTTTATGCGTAAATACCATGTATACAAATCAAAATATGTTTGTATTTAATTGTAATGAAAAATGGCATCAACATAGTTATAATGCATAATAGTAAAATAAACCCAATGAACAATATTCCCGTGACATCACAATAAATATGAATTTTATTCGCTTATAAAACACGCGGATAAATATTTTTACCGAAATTTAACTTGCAAATTAAAAAATTCGGTCTAAAAGCCACGTGCTTTTAATATTATTTCTCTATTATCTCGCAAACATTGAGTTCAGAGAATAAACTATGTGCCACACAACAGTGGGCGTTAATCCGATTGCCGACTTTATGACGTCATAAGCAGAAGAAGAAATTTAATTGAAAACTACGGCTAATTAAATAAATTTTTGAACAAACGAATACACGATAACAAATCTGTGTCAAAATATCTTTCATTTAAAAAAATAATGATGTAATTTGATGCAGTAGTTTGTTCTCACGGATTGTCGAAAGAAATCGCTTAGCGTTTTAAATATATAGATATGGTTTTTAGAGCATACTCTATACTATTATTTATTAATATTAATAATAGAAATATATTAAAAATTATTTATTTTATAGTTTTGCGCGTTTTAGATCATAATTTTTTACTGGTTTATTTTCCTAAAACACCCCATCCCCCTTCGCGCTTCAATATTCCAATACGAATTATCACTGCTTGCTCTAGAATGTTTATTGATTTGTTCATTAAATGAATTAGGAAAATATTTTAAAAAGCAACTTTCTCTATATGCTATGCCATAGCATTAGAATTAATTTCGGTTTTATAGAATAACTAGTTATTTTTAATTGTAATAAGAATTCTTTTTATAACAGGTGTGCAGATATAAATCCTTTAACTTGTCAGCTTTGGCACACATATCATATCGACAGTGATAAAACACGCCTTTGGCCTATCTTTACAGAACTGAGTGAAAATTTTCAATATAAATTCAGTAATGAAATTAATTTTCTTTTGTTTCATGTTTAACGATTTTAGCGAATGAATCAGTATAAAAAAATGCATGTAAATTTATTAAAAAAATAATAACCGCTGTTTTTTGAAAAATAATTAAGACAAAATCTATCTATCTATCTATCTATCCATCTATCTATCTATCTATATATATATATATTAATAAGAAATTTTAAAACAACATATTTCCTAGTTTTGTATGTTTTCAGAACTTTTGCTATCATCAGGTTGTTATCTTTCATAGAATTATAATATTTTTTACTAAAAATAAAAATAAACCATTTACAATTTGTTCACGTTTTGATTTATAAAAAAACTTTTCGCAAAATTTACGCTAAAATATTTGCGAATATATTTAGACATTTATTTCATTAACATTGTTTGTTGTAAATATAAATTTTAATGTTATTTGAAATCATTATTTATTAAGTGTAGTTCATAATTCATAATTTTGTTTGGAATTTTCAGGATAATAGTGCTATCCACAGAAGTGGTGTAGTTAAAACTTGTTGCGAAGAGAACTGCATAATGAAGTTAGAATGGCGAAGCAATGCAGCCAAATTTAACCCAATGGAAAATGTTCGGTCTCTGTGGAATGATGAAGTTCGCCTGCATGGAGTTAGAACGACTGATTAGTTATGGAAATCTGTTTCTCATTCTTCGCAAACTATTAACCCCTTGGGGACGAGCGACACGTATACGTGACGCATAAGATGCTCAGAATTCACGAATCCCACCAGTTACTTTTTTATTGTAAACTCTGCCTTATTTAATTACAGCATTTCTGCGATTCGATTAGAAGAAAATATCTGTTTTAAAAAATCAGTGGTAAAAGATTAAAAATTCTGTAAAGGACGCTCGTCGCGAAAGGGTTAAAAGAGATACTGATATTGTTAACAGCTTCATTGAATCAATGCCACGCAGACTGGAAGAAGTTCTCGATAAAACTAATTGCTATACATTATATTAGCAAATCCCTCCCTCCCCTTTTTGTTATTTAATTACAAAATGCGGCTTATTAGTAGGGCTGAGGATTTTGCCTTTTAATTTTTTGTGTACTAACCAGCCCACGATGTTCTTCTACTCTTTTGTTAAAGTTCTATGATTTTCTTATTTGAAATAATCCTATTTTTGTTATTTAGATAAATATCAGTACTTTAAATTTTTGGTTTCCAGTTGCTTCCACTGTTGATTTCAGGTTTTATTATATGGGCCAGATTGTCCTTGTAGATCATGTTTGTATTTGGAAAAAAAGACAGGAAACATAGTAATTTAATAATGTTAGGTAAAAAATACAATATGATTACAAATCTCTCTATTTGCTTTATATCTTTAATTTTGAAACACGGATTTAGAATATAACAAATCCATAAAATTATATACTTGTTCATATAAATATTCAAAAAACTGTGAAGATCAAATTAATATAAAATTTCTGAGAGCAAAGCTAATTTCGTGGTGTATACACGAAATTATTCATTTCAATGTATTCCACAAAATAGTAGGACTCGTCAAATGTTTTCTGTTCTTTTTAAATAGATTCCGATGATGCATTTATGAAAAAAAAATGATATAATTCTTGCATTAGGTATCTTCAAAATTTTAGTCAAAAACAATTTACATCATTTAAACCTTTAATACACTGCTCAAAACAATTAAAGGATATTTGAAGTTTTATATAAAATAAAGATATAAACGAAATTTTTTTTGCCGAAAATAGAAGAAGAGAATCACAAATGCAAAGTTTTCTGGTTTTCAAACTGTGGAGTATGCAAATTTTGAGTTCGACGTCAAAAACGTCGCTTCAGCGGCAGCGAATGAAATTTGACTTTCAACTGGATAAAAGAGAATGAAGACAAGGATGATCGGCATTCAGTGATTGCTTTGTTTCGATGAGTACGATGTCTCAGTGAAGTCATTTGACAGATTCAGAAGCTTGGAGAATTGTTGGTAGGTTAGAAGGGGGCCAAACTCAAGCCGAAGTAGCGCAAGCCATTGGAGTGTCACAAAGTGTCATTTTCAGGATCTGGAACCGTTTTTTGGAGAGTGGATGTGCAGGCCGAAGACCAGGGCAAGGTCGTAAACGGGCAACAACGCCCAATGAAGATCGGTATTTAGCGTTAACAGCTCGGAGACACCGAAACATGAACGCTACTCTTCTCAAACAACACCTTCGCTCGGCTACAGGCACCACGATTTCAACTCAGACTGTCCGAAACCGGCTCCATGCTGTAGGTCTGTATGCTCGCCGACCGATGGTATGTGTTAGATTAACATCAAGGCATCGTCGCGACCGCAGGGAGTGGGCAGCCGAGCATGTCAACTGGAGGAGAAATGAATGGAGCAATATTCTGTTTTCTGACGAGACCCGTTTTTCTGTGCATCCGGATAATAGGCGTATTTTCATCTGGAGGGACCGTGGCAGTAGGAATAATCCTGCGTTCGTGCACGAAAGTGTCAGATTTGGCGATGGAGGAGTGTTGGTGTATGGTGGTATCTCCATTGACGGGCGCACTGACCTCTACATCATTCGAGATGGATTTCTGACTGATCGCCGATATAGGGATGAGATCCTCAGACCTATTGTAGTCCCTTACGCTGCAGCAATCGGAGATAACTTCATTTTAATGGACGATAACTGCAGGCCACATCGTGCAAACCTGGTGGAGGATTTCCTTTTCGAGGAAGGAATCGTTCGAATGGAATGGCCAGCGTGTTCTCCAGACATGAATCCAATCGAGCACGTTTGGGACGCTCTAGGAAGACGAGTTTCTGGCCGCCAACAGCCCCCACAAACTCTCCAAGAACTGGAAAGAGCTCTTCTGGAAGAGTGGGGCAGAATACCCCAACTCGTCATTAATAGCCTCATTGAGTCCATGCCTCAAAGGTGTTCAACGTTCCTGGCCGCCCGTGGAAACCATACCCCCTACTGAAAATGATTTTCTCTGAAGAAAACACCTTTTCTTATTATTTTTTTCTCATATGCACAAATTGTTTTTTTTCCCTTTTGTACACAAATGCGCAATAAAATGCATATTTTTCTGCCAAACATGCGTAATTTATTCTCATATAACCTACTATGTCTGTCGACCATGTATCAGTCAGCTAAAAAGTTTCCCAGATACAAAATTCACCTAAAACTGCAATATCCTTTAATTGTTTTGAGCAGTGTATATAAACATTATAATCACTGAGATATTTATACTTATCAATTCAATTTACTCAAATCTTGTTAAATTGATTGCAATATTACACTAAATGGTTGTTAGATAAAATATTACCGCGAAAGTATTAGTTTGTTACTTAAAAATGCTAATTTAAACTTTTATTAACTTTTGTATATCAATCAAAAATTGTAATATTTACAAATATGTATGGATGTTCAGTTTTTATTCCATTAATAACGAACTTAAAATAATTAAACTTTTTCTTCTATAACTTTCGTATTTAGATCTATTCGATTAAACAGGCTAATTGAAAAAAAATTACAAGATATTTTTATGGTTTTCTGATAGGCAAGATTATTTCCCAATCGCTAGCAGTGTGCAAAACATCTAATAATAATAATAATAATAATAATAATAATAAATGGCAAATGGCAAGTTTTCTTGCCAAGAGGCATTAATGAGTTAATTGTAAAATTTCAAATGAACTACCAGAATAGGTTTAATCATAGAATTATTAACCCTATTCCGAAGGAGAATAACGGATGTAAAGTTATTCAGATGTCTTTATAACATAGATTTAGTTTTAGGTCTTCAAATAAATCGGAATATAAATCCTGCGAACATATCTCAAAACAAGACCCCACCCCCACCCCCACCCCTCGCTACTAAAAAAAACAACGTCTGGATTTATTTTCAGACTAAAAATCAATTTATCTGCGGGGTTTTTTTTTTGTTTTGTTTTTGTTTTTTACTTTGATTCCTTACGCTGCTTTATACTATTTTTGTTAAATTCTAATTTTTTTATTTGTCAATATTATTCACGTTTCTGCCAATAAACTAAAAAAAAGGCGAGTTAAATAGATGCAAAATCTGAGAAAAAGCATTATAAAAGCACCTGTAAAATTCCAATAACATTTACATATTCTAAAACTATTTTAATTACAAATAATCTTTTGGTTTTTTAATCCCTTCGTGACGAGCGTCTATTACAGAATTTTTAATAATTTATCACCAGTTTTTCAAAACAGAAATTTTCGTCTAATTGAATCGTGGAAATGCTAAGATATAATAAAGCAAAGCTTACAATAAAAAATAACTGGTGGGAAAAATCGAGGATTTTGAGCATCTTATGCGTCACGTATACGTGTCGCTCATCCCCAAGGGGTTAAAATCGGATAATTCAATACTTGTAAACATTATTTTACCGCAAATGACAATAACCGAAACTTATTAAGTGAGTAAAATGGTCATATCGGTAAAACATAATACATTAAAAGAAGTGACATTCTGTAGCATTTCAGCAATCCAGTACCGAACGTCAATTTGGATACAGCCCCTTAAATATGCTCATTATAAAGTAATTAATTTCTCAGAAACTAATCGTAGGAATTTAATGAAATTTGGTATCTAGGCATAGTTTTAACTGCAGATTTCAAATATGTTGTCAAATTATGGTCTTGCAATTGAAAAAAACAACGTTTGGGTGTGTTTTTATATGTAGATGGCCCCCTAAGCAAATTTTATATACATCATTTAAAAGTAGACTTTATTTCCAATCGTTTGGTACCAGTCACTTCCTTCTACTATAATTCGTTGACAGAGTTAGTGGGGGGTGTCCAGTTTTTTTCCTCCACGACTGTACATAACAGAATAATACTTTTGTAACACATTTTGTTTCCTTGAAGCCTTGTTTGTCTTACAGTATGTTTTTCTGTCTTTAGAATGTTTCTTCAAATTTAAAAAAATACTCCTCTTTATATTGGAATCAAATTCGCATTAAGCAATTTTTAATGTTTGAAGATTTTTCCTTTTAATTAGTGTTTAATTAATAGCTTAAAAATACTCCAAATACCTTTTTAAAATAAAATAAGGTTATAATTTTAATTAGTGTTTAGCTAATAAACTAAAAATACGTACCGAATGCGTTTCTTTGTTTATTTACTTTATTAACAATTTATATTCAATTAAATGTTTTTAAATTATTTTTAACACACTTTGTCTCCTTGAAACATTGTTTTTTTTCGTCTTACAGTGATGTTTTTCTGTCATTAGAATTATTCTTCAAATTAAAAAAGAATACTTTTCTTTATATTTGAATCAATCTCACATTAAGCAATTTTTAATGATTTGAAGATTTTTCCCTTTTAATTAGTGTTTAATTAATAGACTAAAAATATTTACCGAATGAGTTTCTGTGTTTATTTACTTAACGATTTTTACTGAATTAAATGTTTTTAAAAAGATTTTTGATACAATTTGTTTCATTGAAACTTTATTTATTTATTTATTTATTTTGTCTTACAGTGATGTTTTCCTGTCATTAGAATGTTTCTTCAAATTTAAAAAAATACTCTTCTTTATATATGAATCAATCTTGCATTAATCAATTTTTAATGCTTTGAATATTTTTCCTTTTAATTAGTGTTCAATTAATAGACTAAAAACACTTACCGAATGCGTTTCTGTATTTATTTACTTTAATAACTATTTATACTCAATTAAATGTTTTTAAAAATATTATATAGATAAAATAATGAAGACTGTTTGTTTTGAAAATCATTAGAGCACTTATTCATATTAAAAAAAAAAATTCCAGCGAAGATTTAAAACTACATGGAGAATGCTCTTTTTAATTCACTTTGTATCAAACTTTTATTTCTTGAATGCAAATTTTCAAGAGTTGAAACATTTCATTTCCCTGGGGGTATAAATGATCTGCTTAAAATGCTTTGCCCGCAAAGGATTCTTTACCATTTTAACAAAAGGAGAAAAAAAACTAAATGTCCCTTAATGTCAGTATAGTTAAAATGTTACTTAAAACTTTCTTCGTCTTATTATTATTTTTTATTTAATATTTTTTGTAAGCATGAGTCTGGGGTAACACATGTTTGCATTCACATATTTTAAAATTATGTTTGTAAATTAAAATCATTTAATAAATAAGAATAGTCTTAATAATTCTCCGAACTACCTATTTTTACAGACATTATTTTAATTTTCCAACATATAGATCGGTATCGTACATTTTTAGAAACTCTTAAAAACATCTCTAAAATCACATAAAACCAGTCACATGTTAAAAGTTTCACAAAAGTAAAATATTGTCACCTGTTGTCCGCATCTTCAATACTGATGTTATGGTTTTCTGCTCTGTCGATCGATTTATTTGAAACTCCCCTTCTGTCTTTTCCTAATAACATCTGGCGCCATCTGGTATCAATTTTGACGTGAACGATGCCATTGCAAGTTTCTAAATTTGATGTGTATATTTCTATTGCTTCTCTCTGTAATGCGTAGTTTAAATTATTGTGATTGGATAATTTTTCAACATTATTGAAGTTTAATGTAATTGGGGATTTATTGTTTAATCTGGCTATTGCAGCGGTTGATTTACTTAAGTTTATGTCTCTTCGTTAAGTTTATGTTATTTTAGAAGAATAGTCTTTGTAAAAATTAATTATTTTAGAATTTGTAAATTGATATTAGAAGATATGAAATTGTAATTGTACGTAAATGTAACAATGTTTTTTATAAAATTTTACATCATCAAGAATAAACGACTTATTTGTACTGATGTTTATTGGAAAAAACTATTTTGGAAGATTAATAATGTGAAAACTTCTAGTCGTTATAAATATGCGGAACGCAGCGACGTAATTTTTTAAGTAAGCAATTTATACAATCTAATTTTCAAATGTGTAATTTATTTTATATAACCAATCACGAAAACAGCCGTTAGCTGTCTCGACATCGGCGGTTGCGACCTTGGAACCAAACAAATCACCCTAGTCAAAGGGAAATTAATTGTAACCTAATTACAGAAGATCGTCGCTGATCGTGATGATATCATTTAATATTCTGTAATTGGGTAACCTTGTTAAAACAAAGCAAGTTAACAGGTTTTTAGAATTTTCTGGTTTTAAGTGACTTTAGCAAGTGTAGCACGTAAGGACAGAGCCCCCCTAGTCATTTCAAATAAACTTTCAAACATTAAAACATTCTCTTTTCTGGGAAGTATAAACGTTCTACATCAGTTGCTTTTGCAATATGATGCTTTATAGCTTAAAAAAACAGAAGGGGAAAGATAAAAAACAAAACACATAAAACTATCAGTATTGTTCAATCAATGCTTAAAGTAATCAGCTTAAAATTATATATTTTTTTATAGTGAAATTTAAGAATACAGGCGTAGAATGTTTTTATATTTAAAACAATGCTTAAAAGTTAATAAATTTTATTTTTAACAGTTTATCGTAAATTACATATTGTATATAATTTTAATATTATACGGATAAAAATAATAAAGTTTATTTGACTTTTTAAGTAATTAGTGCATCTATTCAAATTCAGAAAAAGCGTTTTTTTCTGTAAAGATTAAAACTGCATAGTAAATGTTCTTTTTAACTCGCTTTGTATCAAAATTCGCTTTCTTAAATGGTAATTTAAAAGAGTTAAAACGTTTCATTTCCTTGGGGGCATAAACTATCTACTTAAAATTCTTTCCAATATAGAATTCTTTACTATTTTAACAAAAGGAGAAGAAAAGCTAAATGCTCCGAAAAGGGAGTATAGTTAAAAAGCTACTTTAATGTATCTTAATATTCTTTCTTGTGCTGAGTAAATGAGCTGCGTCTGAGGTAATATATGTTGATATTCTGATACTTTAAGTATACTTCAATATAAGTATATTCTACACAACAATAATTTATAAGGTATTAATTATGACAATTACAAAGGATGTAAATTTTTACTTTGGTGCACAGCGCATATAGCTAACAGAGTTAAAAATATCCAAACTGGGAATAGAATTCGGATACCTTGATACAGCACAACAAGTGCTTTACTATTTAAGCCACCAGAACGACATCCAATCTAGCATTTTAACTCTTCTTCGTTGGCAAGGCCACACACCTGCAGCACAAGATGGAAAGTCGTACATGATAACACAACTTTAGTGGCATGCATGACACGAACAGGTTCCCAGCAACAGAGAATATATATTATTTTACATCTTAATTAAAATTACAGCAGAGCTGAAACTCCGCCGGAAATTAATGACAATAACAAAGGATATGAATTTTGACGTTGCTACACCCCGTACAACCATCAGAGTAAAAAATGTCCATAGCGGGAATCGAAGCCGCAGACTTTGGTATTTCCATCTTTATTAAATCTTCAGAAGAGCTGAAACAAAGCCGGAAATTAATGACAAAGGATGTGATTTTTCACTTTGCTACGCAGCGTACAACTAACAGGGGTAAAAATGTCTAGACCGGGGATCGAACCCAGATACCTTGGTCAGTTTCAACTCAGCTGAAAATTTAATTAAGATGTACATGTATATATATATATATTATTATATCAAATATAATTATATCAGATATAATTATATATGTATACACACACACACACACACACACACACACACACATATATATATATATATATATATATATATATATATATATATATTATTATCAGAATTTATTATTTCGTTTAAGAAAAAATGAACTTCAACTTATTTGTGAAGAGTAGCTCCTTATTTCTAAAATTAATTGTCAACATGGAAGACCTATTCACTTCGTTATGGCAACTATGCGCTGTAGAAAAAGACGAATGTTTCATAATCTAGCAAAATATAATATAACAATGAACGAAATATGAAAAAAGAGCCTCTTTCGAGATAGCCACGATTCCTTAAAGCAGTGGTTCCTAACGGGGGGCGTACGCCCCACAGGGGGGCAATTTGACTTTTCAGGGAGGCAATTCCAGATTTTTGTGAACTCATACCCTGTGAATTATTTTTGTATTAGTAATGCTGTAGATTGAAAATAAAAGTTACACATTCAAATTTTAAAAAACAAAATGAAAAAAACAAGTTTTTTATTCACTTTTTAAAAAGTCTCCATTAAAAAGTTTTAAATACATATCTGCCAGAATAATTATAGAAAAATTATTTAAGATATTTAGATACTTTTTTATATTTAAAAATTCTTTATAATTTTTCTGATTTATAAGTATTTTAGAATTTTAAACAACTTTTTCGATTATTTATTGAATGAGTCGCACTACAATATGTCACATGGAAATCAATTTTGCACATGAAACTATTCAAGAGTAAATTTAACAATTACTTGACAATCTTCCTTTACAGAATCTTTTATAACGTTTTATTCTGATTAGAAATGATTGTGTAATTTAATCGCAGAAATTCTGTGATTAAATAAGACAAAAATGTTTTATTCAAATTTATACATTGGTCTAATCAAGGACTCTGAGCACTCTATACATCACGCATGCGTGGTGACCGCTGCGAAGAGATTAAAAGTGACCCTTTATGTGCCTACGATACTTTAAACTACGAGTAGTATCAGATGATTATAAAAAATATTTTATTCATCCATTACGTTCGGTATGTTTCAGGATCAATGTTAAATGTTTTTTTACTCTCCATTCATTCATTTAAATTTTTATAAGAATTATATTTTTTAGGGGAAGGCGGGGCATCATCATTTTAGCGATGCTTTGGTGGGCACGGCCAAAAAAGGTTGGGAACCACTGCCTTAAAGCTTTCTTTATTTTCAGAAAACTTAGAAACCTATATATTTTCTAGATATAAAGAAGCATTTGTAAAAACAAAATTTCTTTTGGTACCACTGATTTTCGTAAACATTTCCGAGGATGTTTTATAGTAGTGTATTTATCAGTTTTCTCAACGGGAATGTATGTTTATAAGATGCTATCAGTTCTCAAGTGAACATATTTAAGTTTAACTACAGACAAATACTAACAGCAATAACATTCTCATTACAATTAATAGCATTATTTTCTTATTCATTCATGTATAAATGTAATTATGCAGCGGAAAATGTTTAATTGAGAATTGATAGCATCCGAAAGCCGATATTTCGGTTTAAGAAAACTGATAACAACTACTTGGAAACATTTCCGAATATCAGTGACTGGAAAAGAAACTTTTTTTTAAATAAATGTTTCTTTAACTCTTGAAAACATATATTGCTAATCTTTAAAGTCCATTTTGCCGCCAAGTCTAGCCAAGGTCGCCAAAATTTCGCTAAATTTGGCAGTATTTGTCGAAATGTTGCCAACTATACAACTTTACAAAATTTAGTCAAAATCGTTAGAGTCGATTTTTAGATAAAATAGCTGGACCCGTAGTAACCCAAAAATGATCAACTAATCGAATGTGATCTAGCGCAATGGCCTTCTCGTGCCCGAAAACGGTCGGATGCAAAATTTAATCAATATCATTTAGGCCGTTTTTTAAATATAATTAGCTTGATCTCGACCCACAGTGACCCAAAGTGGTCCATTAATCGAATTTTCTCGAACATGTGACCTAGACCAATGGTCTTCTCGTGCTCGAAAACGGTAGGAGAGAAAATTACACACAAGCATAGACGCAAGATTTACTCGTATTACAATATTTATCCTTTATGTCTCAACTCTTATATAGAGGCACACTACCCACACCTATTTACCCTTAATAAAACATTATAAGACAAATAAAGATGTAACATGAAAGCTTTGCATGAAAGAAATGTTTTAATAAGCAATATTCCATTTGTTGTCTGAATTTATATTTATGGAATTTTATTCTTACTGATTAACTCGGATTTTATTGCATTGATTTCAATTATTTATTTTCTTCACATCGCAACTCAATTCCCTGTGAAATTATTTAATAAATTACTCTGCTAAAATTTCATAAAACTTGACACACTCCAAGAAATAATAGATTTTTTTAAACTTAATTTTTTTATATGTATAATAAGATCTCTTTTGAACTTGGAAGGATGTGTTTTTTTATTTAAAATGTGCTGTAATGAAATATCATTTTGGATTATCGTATACGATCGAGAAAGTAATTAATTTTAAAATGAATGCATTAGATATAGAATACCTCTTAGAGCGTTGAGAATAATCATGCTGAAAACAATAATATATATTGTTATGAATTTTGTATATATCTGTAAATATTCCATTTGTTTAAATTTATTTTATTTTATTATTGTGAAAATTGCAGTATTATTAATGTATTTCCTATTGAGCATCATATAACTCAATGCTAAAGGCCTCGGATGGTTTGCAAGGAAAACAATCTTACACCCTCATCTTTATAATGTAAGTCTATGGAAAAATCGCCAAGGAATGGGTTTATCGCCAAATTGGCGATGGTTTTGGCGACTTATTTTTGTCGCCAAATTTGGCGATATATCGCCAAATGTTCTACAGTTATCTTTAGAAAATAATGTTCTACAGTTATCTTTAGAAATGTTCCACAGTTATCTTAGAAAATTCTACAGTTATCTTTAAAGCCTATATAAGGGCCTCCAACCAGTTCAGTTCAGTTAGTTCTCTGTCAAATACGATTGAATACGCACAAGAGGCTTTGCATTGAGAACTGTGTTGTCTATGAGCGATTTAGTATTGAACAATACGCTATATTGTTCTGTGTGAAATTTTGCTGTGCTGTTATTAGATTTGAAGATTACTGAATATTTGTGTCTTTGAGAAGAGATTGGTGTATTTATCGAACTGTTTGGAGTAAATAAAACCTGTTGATTGTTCTTATATATTGGCAAGAATCCTTTCGAACCCCGAACGCACAACAATATGTTAATTTTCACGCCCAATAAATAATTAGTCACATCAGTGTCTTTTCAAATTCATCACGAAATTAAAAATCCAGTTTTTGTCCAATTTGTTACATTGTGGAGACAATAGATTGATAATAAATTATTTAAATTTTCATCCGCTTTCCAAATTTTCCCTCCTTTCCCGTTGTCTTTCATCATCTCAGTGCACAAAGTTTAAAATCGTTCAAAATAGTTATATATACAGTATGTCCACTAAAGTCCCTTGTCACCCTCTTAACTTCGGAACGGCTGCTGCTATATTCACGAAAGTGGTGTCTAGGTATAGTAAAGTAGCCATGCGCTACTGAATGAAATCGCCTACGGCACCACCTGGTGAAGAACGGCGGAGTTAGCATTCCTATCTCGAAAACGAAAAGAGATAGGGGAAAAAAGTGATTTACAAAGTTGTGGAGCATCATCAATTTAGTACAAAAAACACCTTGTGGACATTAATGCGAAGAATAGAAGGGTTATAACTCGCATTTGTTTTTTCGTGATTTCCTACACTGTGACGTGACAAAACGATCTTATAAAGAAAGAAACAACCAGTTATGAAACAGTAGGGTGTATGTGACCCCTCCACAAACATTGCAGGGCCTTAAACGACGCATTACGGACGCTTGTGCCAACGTGTCACCATCTTTGCTCCAACGTGTGAAACCAGAAATTCAAACAAGGATCCAAATATGCATTGCAGCTGACGGTGAGATATTTGAACATCTAAAATAAAGGTATATTATTAGTTATTATATTAACTAGTTGTTTTGTTTCTTTCTAAGATCGTTTTGTCACGTCACAGTGTAGGAAATCAAGGAAAAACAAATGCGCGTTTTAACCGTTCTATTCTTCGCTTTAATGTCCACAAGGTGTCTTTTCGTACAAAATCGACGATGCTCTACAACTTTGTAAATCACTTATTTTCTATATCTCTTTCTGTTTTCGAGATAGGAATGCTAACTCCGCAGCATTCCACCAAGTGGCGCCGTAATCGGTTTCATTGAGTAGCGCATGGCTACTTTACTATACCGAGATACTACTTTTTTTAATATACCAGCAGCCGTTCGGAAGTTAAGAGGGTGGCAAGGGACTTAGTGGGCATACTGTATATTGTATATAGTTTTTCCAATCTAATGTTAGGTGTATGGGAAAGTTAATTTCAAATATCATGTTTGCATTTTAATATTTTTACGTGATTGTGTTTGAATAGGACAGCTGAGGTTGATCTCCAACCCGTCTAGGTTTTACTTTTTCAATTTTTTCTATTCAGTTTTGGAACCGGTTCCGAAAGTGAAAGTAACTTTCTAAAACCAATCTGCAGCCAAAATTTAAAATTAAAAACTAACCCAGTAAGACATCGATCTCAGCTATCCTAGGCAAAAAAAAAACATTTTAAAAATTAGAATACAAGCAAGAAATTTTACTATAACATTCCCGTAGACTTAACATTAGCCTGCGAGTGCTTTCGTGTGACCAGTGCAAGTTCTTAAAAACAGTCGAAATTGGTGAAATTTCGCGACCTGCCATATCCGTTAGATGTGCTGTGAACATTTGTGATGATTGTGACTTTACAATTATGTCATATCCGCTGTCTGTGTTATTAGAGGCTCTAAAAAAGAAATACGCCTAAACACCAACATAAATGGCGCTGGAAGTCGGAAACATTCTGTCAATTTTATTTCAGATTTCTCGACATTGAGACTATTATTGTCAAATAGCAAACATGTGATTTTATGTCAGTATGCTATGTACGTGTAAAATGTGCTGTTTGAGAATGTTCGTATAACAGTTAGTAAAAAATAATACACATAAACACCAACGAAAGTAGCGCTGGAAGTCGGAAACAGTCTGTCAATTTTATTTCCGATTTCTCGACATTGAGAGTGTTATTGTCAAATAGCAAACATGTGATTTTATGTCAGTATGCTGTACTTGTAAAATGTGCTGGTTGAGAATGTTCGTATAACCGTAAGTAAAAAACAAGTTGGAAATTGTACGTCAAACGTTACAAACGAGGTGCGTTCGTACGCACGTTTTAGAATTAAATTCATGATATCCCGTGCGTAGAACGGGTTAAACAGCTAGTTAAGTATATATTTTATGACACTGTTCATACAAATATCTTAACTAGTTATATAAATATTCAGATATATATGTATCAGCTAGTTATATAAATATTCAGATCTTGATGATTTTTAATTCTGTGAAATGAATTATATCGTCTGCAGATTCATTTCTGTCATAAAATAAGTATCTCGGTCGCTTGACGATTAAACTTCGGAAGCTCCTATAACAAAAAAGCACCGATTTAAAAAAAAATTCAAATTTCTTAATAAATATTTTTATTAATATCTCCTAAAGTTTTGATTCGATTTTAATAAAATTTGAAATGTCTCGACAAAATTCTGCAAAGATAATATATTTTAAATTGCAAACCATTTGGTTGGGTAGTTTTTGCGTTGTTATATGCGGACAGACAGACAGACGGACAGACAGACAGACAGACAGACGGACGGACAGACGGACGGAACAAACGACGACTATAGGTGCTACGTATTTATATAATTACGAACGCACCTAATAATACGCCCAAACACCAACATAAGTGGCGCTGGAAGTCGGAAACATTCTGTCAATTTTATTTCCGATTTCTCGACATTGAGACTATTATTGTCAAATAGTAAACATGTAATGTTACGTCAATATGATACATTCTTGTAAAAATGCTGGTTCAGAATGTTCGTATAAGGGTAAGTAAAAAATATTATATATTCTCGTACTTATCCAGTAATGAAATTTTCAACAGCTTAAACTATAGTTCTATTAACTGTTCTTTGTTGATCAAAATGATTGAAATTACTTCTATAATAACTATTTTGAAACTATTAAGATGAGCTGTTAACATCTGAAACTAACCTGACAGTATCAACAGAGCGAAAGTTGTTATTTTTCATAGATGTAATCTTAAGGTGTTTTCTTAGGTATATTTTGGTATAATATTATTCAAATATATTATAGTCATTCCAACCCGTATACAATTGAATCGGTTATATTGAAAAGGGCGTAAGCCACACATTTTGGCTAAACCAAGTCATGTATACAATTATATTTTTCTGTAGTACCGGCACATTTTCGTGAAAGATTATTCACCATTCCATTCAGGAGATAAGACATGTCTGTTATAGCGTTTAAAATTGCTGAAACACATTCCTACTGATTACTTGAGTTTTTATGATTTAATAATAAATTGTCATACTAAAAACGTATCACGACATTGAAGAAAAAGCGTAATAAATATTAAAGTTTAATTGTAAGAAACTTTGTATTTCTCAAAATAAAAACCCAGTAAACCATATAAATTGGAATGTTTCAGTAAATTCCTATTCATTAATTTTTAAAAAAACTGCACAAATCCACAACTTAAAAATATTTCTTTTGTATGTTACCGATTATCAGTGCTTACAAAATGTATATATTTAGTAAGATTTAATAGTGTATTATCATGCAAAAAAATAATAAAACCTCACCACTCTTTGAATTTTTTTAATTGCGTCAGTTTTTCCTGAAAATTTTTAATTAGTGAATTTCTACACTTTTCAAATTAACCGATTAAATTATAAAACAACTGTCAACATGATTGCATTTATTTCTGCACGTTTTTTTTATTATTTGTGTTTCTGTTTGCTAATGGCACTTCTTAAGAAATTTATATCCCGTATATTTTGGCATATAACGCAAGCCGACGGATAACGCGCACCTGCGATTTAAGAAAAACTTTTTAAATTTTTAGGTATATTTACTGTATTTACATTCCCCCCTACTTTGCAACGAAATATTCCTGGGACATGTAGCATGAAAATATGATAAAGCACATGAAATTGTTCAATAATTAGAGGAACATACAGGCAAAATGAGCAAAAGCGTAAAAAGCATGTATGAAACTTCAAGGAAAGAACGATGATGCTCCAGTTTTGAATAAACTTGCTATGGTAATGCTATCTGTTAGGCTGAGAGGCGTACTATCGTCTGGAAATAGTGCATCTAGAAAGAATTAAAGATACAACTGAAGATTCTAGCTATAAAATCAGAAGAACGATAAATGCCCTTTGCAAAAACACAGTTGAAGTTTAGCATAAAGCGGGAAATTGGAAAGAACGATGCAAGTCAATGTTCGTAAATAAAAAGAACAATGAGTAACTATCTGAGAGTGTCATGGTTTTTCCCCTTGATGCTTCATATTATCGTCAATCTATTGGAATCCCTAAAAAGCATTTGGAATCGTTCACTAGTTTATTCACTAATCGCATATGCATTAAAGAAGACAATTGTTATGCTTATTGTTTCTTAATTTTTAATATTTTAATTTAAAATCCGGCGTATAACGTGCATCTTTATTTATTTATTTATTTTTAATTTTAAATTGCGCGTTATATGCTGGAATCTACGATAATCAAAAATATGAGTTTAAATGTATGTGTATATATATAAACTTAAAACTCGTTAAAATTTTTAAGTACATTTTATAGTTCATATACAGGGTTTCCCAAAAAGGAGTACCTATTTTTAAAAATGAATAAGAAACAAACGAATAGAGTTATTAAAAAAATTCTTGCAGGAAACGGATGTGTGAAGTCTGGAATTTTGTTTAGAACACGTTATTATGATAGTTCAAAATCTGACCGACAGATGGCGCTACAGCACATTTTGGTGGCTATATGAACAAACGGAGCATGCGTGAAGACCAGACAGAAGCAGACGTGGTCAGTGAAAGTTCATTCTAAGATTCCGGCATGTTATTGTGATGAATTGAGGACATATTGAAAATATTGTCATTTAATTTTCAACTATTTCTGATGAATGCAGTAGCCACAGCGCCATCTGTCGGTAAGAATTTTAACTAACATAATAAAGTACACTAAACAAAATTCCAGACTTCACACAACCGTTTCCTGCAAGAATTTATTCAATAACTCTATTCGTTTGTTTCTTATTCTTTTTTTAAAATAGGTACTCCTTTTTGGGACACCCTGTATCATATCTGAAAATAATTACAAATTAAAATTTGTAATAGTTTTTAATTTTTCATTAACTTATATGGATATGTTTAAAAACATCAAAGAGTCCATCTTATCAACTAAATCTTGCCATATTAGAAAAATCGAACAAAAAATGTTTTTGAAAGATACAGTTTAAGCTGTACTTGCACTGTGCATTTATTATAAATAAAATATAGTTAAAAAGTATGAGATAAGGGTGTTTTATTTTGTTGTTGTTGTTTTGTAGTTTTCGAGGATATGTTTAATAAGGTTTTTAAAAACATCATTTTCTGCAAAACTTTAAAAGTATATGTGTAAAGTTCCATTTTATTTGTCTTTCTACACATTAAATTTCTTTCATTCCCTAAATGAGAATTTTCAAGGGTTCAAATATCTTATTTCCCTGGGGATATAAACGAGCTGCTTAAAATGCGTTTCTAGTAAAGCATACGTTACATCTTTAAGAAAACAACATGAAAAAAATCGAAAAATCTCTAAAACGTGAGTATGTATAAAATATTTCTTTAAACAAAAAATTTTCTAATTTATATTTTTATTTATAAAAGTGTCTGAACTTTCAAGTATTCGTCTGTAATTTTGCTTTCCTTTGTTTTTCAAATATAAAATTTTGAAAAAATGTGAAGAAAAATTCTCTACGTGAAGGCGAACAAAATAAGATACATTTTCTTTCGAAAAAACTAGCCGTAATTTTCTGAGTAAATTAGCATAAATAATTCACATTTCATGCAATTATGATAAATACAAAGTATACAAATTTTAGAAACGCTTTGAATGAGATTATTATATGTTTTTGAATTTTTGAATTTTGAACTAAATATCTACTTATTACTTTTTTCAGATAGCACTTAATAATAATTTGAGATATTTAAATATATTAATGCTCGTCAAAATATCCTTTCAGAACGTGCTCAAAAATGTATTTTCAGTTCACATGTACAAGGTGTATTTAAAACGTTCGGTAAATGGTCTTATAAAATAACGAAAACGAATTATACTAACTAAAAATGTATAATGCTTTTCAAAGTAATCTCCATTAGCCCCAAGACTCTTTTGAACACTTTTGTAACGCTGCTGAAAATTGTCAGCGAAGTTTTCATTAGCAACAGGTCAAAGTGTCGAATTTCAGGCAGAGTAGGCAAATAGTTTGACTCGGAGTCTTTCGTGACTTTTGATCAACAGCTATCATGAGTCACAATCGTTCGATATTTTCTAAGGTTTATGATGTGTCGACTACTCTGATTAAAGAATAGGCGAAGTTTTGATAACAAACGTACTCTTTGTCCAATAATAGTCAATGTGCGTAAAAGTTATCAAGGCTATCTTTCTCTAACGTTCGATAGATGCGTGTGAAAACCTCGGAACTTGTAATTTTTCTCGTATCGATATTTATGCAAATTTCTGTAGCTGGTCAATCGATATAGCAGTATTTAAGCGCTGGCATGCGCTGGGAAAGTGGAACTCTGTATCGGTTCTTGCCCTAGTTGCTACCTTGAGATCTGCTTTAGCTGCCTGAATTAAGACGTAGCAAAGAAGGAATTTTGGCCAGTGGTAAGAGTATGTTTTACTTTGATTCGGTGTTACTTGAATAAAATTATTTAGCGCGCACGAAGTGCTATTTCTAGCCATTTTGGAAATTGGAGTTGAGCGTGAAATTGACTCTTGTCGTGGTCAGCTTAACAGCCGTTTGACGTTATAAGTTCGTAAGTTGTTTTAAGTTGTCTAATTTCTAATATTGTTGATTTGGAGATTACTTGTTTCTTTGAGTGAAGATTTGTTGGGAACTGGTTTCTTTCCGGCCTGAGGAAAATCGCAGAGCTTGTCTCAAAACTCTGCCCTTTTAAGATTTTAATAAACGTGATTTGATTTTACACAACTTTGTGCTCATTTTCCGACTCGCTAGCATTGACCATCATACATAACAGCGACATGGCTGTTACAGATTGTGCTTGTTGATGGTCGACTTCACATCATTAACAGCTCTTTTCTGTCGCAGAAATGTTTTAAAAAGTCCTGAACAAATTTTTTACTCACTTGCAGTAACATTACATGTGTCACCGTTACCGTGTTATCCATTTGTAGCAAAATTAGGTGTTAATGCTTCCCTCCATTGCATTTGGCACGACGTGTCACACTGACTCCGTTCCTCTGTAGGCAACTCCGATATACGACAGGAGGCACTTCTTCACACGTCTCTCAATTCTTAAGCCCACGCACGCATCCTATAGAGAGTTCTTGCTTAAATATCAGACATAATAAAGGGCATTCACTGTGATGCGATAGCTTTTATTGCATGAAATAAAACTTCAAATAATCAACACCAGATGGCACTGATCTAGCTAATACCATTGAAGTGTATTTTAAAAGTAGCTTGCTCTGTGCAAAAACACACCTTTGATCTCCAGTTGTGAGCTATGTAACAGCTTATAGAGAAAACTTCCAATCTTTTTTACTGTGAAAAAATGCCATACGGACGAAAATTTCATTCTCGTTAATTTGTTGTTTTCAACTGCATAAGGCTTAAAACAGCAACTGTACTCAGTACTGGAATGTGACAGTGGGTATATCGAGCACTTCTAGCTGTATAGCTGTATATCAAATGGGAAAAGTCTGTTTTTTTTATTCATTTATATTAATTTTAATGGAATACATACATCAGACATGTGTTCTGTGCTTGACAACAACAATGCTCGCTTCGTCGAATCGAGGACAGCATAGATAAAAAAAGTGGATAGTAGTGAACCTTACAGCCGAGAACTGTACAAAGTATGTGCAGTGGAGTTACCTGCAGTCAAACCGAACACCAACGCCATGTCAAACATTGCGCTCGGGACCACGAGTACGACGGGAGGGCTTCTGTCATTTCACAATTATAAACTTTCATTGTTTTTTTACAGTAGCGCCTTGATTTACTGTAGTACATTACTTACTGTTATTTGTAAAAGTAATTAGTATTGAATGAATGCAAAAATAATATTCTCTAACTCATCACTTGCTCTATCACGTGTAGTCTTATTGCTAGTATTACCAAACAGTTTGTGTAAAGATGCTGAATTCCCGACGGCTCCTGAGGAGGCCGTAATTTGTTTCTGCTTTCATATTTTTCACTCATTGAATTTTTCTTTGATAAATTTCCGGGTATTGGCATTCTTCCGTAGTCATGGTTTTCAGCGAACGGACGTGGCCATCCATTTCCCAGATAAATGAATTGAAACTCTTCTGACCGGAGAACCTATCGAGCCCACTCCTTACTCTTCTACTTTTACTCTTAGAGTTACTGATGCACACATGTTTGTGTTTTATAACATAAATTTAAACCAAAAATTGCACTCAATGAAATAGACAAGCAGCGCCATATTACACATCTCTGCTTATTTTTTGTCTACCTTAATCAAATGCCAGTATGACAATTTGTGGAAACCAGCCTAGCTCGATTACGTGCCAACCAGGAAGGATGGCTTGCCTTTTTAATGCCATCGGCAAAAATGCAAATATTCACAATTTTGAAAGTAACCGTTTAAAAATAAGTTCAAATTTACATTTATTGAAAAAATATTTTTATTTTTAAATAGCATTTTAAAAACATATTATTATAGTTCATCATATCTATTTTATTTTTGAAATAATTTAAATAATTTGCTTTACATTTTTTCGGCTTACGTTATGAAATAACTTAGCGAATATGAAATTCGAAATTCAGTTGAAATTTTAATAATAGATCTAAATAGAAAAAAATATATAGTTAAAACCAGGAAAATAAACATAAATACAAAAAAAAGAGTAATGTGTGCTCCAAGGACTGCAATAATTATACAAATAAAAGAATGATTTATGCATAAATTTTCCATTTCAAAGATCAAACGAAAACAAACGTTATGTCAAAGACGTTTTATCTTCTAATTTTATAGAGAAAGAATATTTTTTTTTGTTGTTGTTTTTCTCATCTACTATGCAGCTTACTTTGAATACAAAATGTAATTTTTAAAATGAAATACTATATTTAGAGAAACACCAATATTATTAGAGCATAAGAAAATAAAACACGCAAATTTATTGTTTCTAATGTACATTTGGGACATTCAAATTAAAAAATATTCCTATCATATTATACAGACATGAAATGTTTCAGAACTAATAAATTTTAAAGACTAATCGTATTGAAGGTGACTCAGGGGACAAAGTTATTATTTTTAATTTATAAACACTTTTACTCGTTTTTTTCTCTTTATTTATTTATGTGTTTGAATATATGCCTTCCTTATCATATTGTATATATATATTTTTTTTTACATTTTCATATAAAACCTTTTCCTATAATAAATTTTATTTCATATAATACATTTTTATTTTTTCATGTAATGCATTTACATCTAATCATAAATTCAAAAATTTTATTTTTAGCATGTTGTAGTTTTGGACACATTATCAACTGAGAAAGAACGACTTTATGGTGCTGAAATAGATTATTCTGTTTAACTAAATATAATATCAAGTATCGTAATGTAGTTATAACACAAAACAGAACCCTCAATTCGTATATTTTGAATCTGACTAATAATTTCACAATTTTACAGAGTGACCAAAAATAACGTAACGCTGGCTAGAAGTACGTCAACGTTGATGATTTTGTTATTACTTGAGTCTCTGAGGTTTTTTCGCTTATTGATATTTGTTATAACTGTAATTCTTTTAATAGAATACCAAATAAACGGAACGCGATTTTGGAGCTTCATCGTCAAGGAAAGCGTGTGTGTGAGATTACTCGATTGCTGCAAGCACCTCATCCAACCGTTTCCAAAGCACTCAAGAGGTTTAAGGAGCTTGGCCATGAGGGAGGCCGACCGGGAAGAGGCAATATTAAAGACTGTGAGCACACCCAGAAAAAGGAATTGATTAAAACTACAAAACATGTTTTGTTGAGTACATTTTGGTTGTTTTAGCAAAATTCAAGTAAAATCGAACCATTTTACTTGAATTAACAAAACATTTTTTGCTGACGATAAAAAAAAAAATTTTTGTTGATTCAAAAAAATTTTTAAACATTTTTTTTTTTTTTTTGTTGATTCAAACAAAATTTCCATTGACCTATATTTAAACAAAATGTTTTGTTGGGTCAACCAAATTTTTGTTGATTCAACAAAACTTGTTTCTGGGTGCATTTCCAGAAACCGACAACTGATTAAAAAACGCGTATCCCGAAATCCTGAAGTGTCCATGAGAAAAATTGCGAGGCAAACAGGGATTGTTCGCAAATCGGTTCTATTTATGGCCAAAATGGGAGCTGAACCTTCATCCGTAGAAGCTCAAACAAGCGCAACTTCTCACCGATGATAACGAAGGAGTACGGCTCGAAAGATGTAGGAAGTTGCTGAAGCGAGCTGCAACTTGCTGACGGGACAACCTGTCATCCCTTCACGTCTTCTATAGATAAGTAATAGCTTTTAAAATGAATGCAATCTTCAGCAAAGCTGCGCTCTATGTCGGGATCGAAAACGGCTCGAAGTTTGCAGCCTTTCGAAGGAAAGTACTTCTAGAAAATGATGGTATATTTTCACCGATCATGACCCCCAGACACCAAAACCACCGTCCGTACAAATGTTGATTTATATATATATATATATATATATATATATATCTGACATTTGTCATGCTCTGTAACTCCTCTCTTATTTATGATCTTATTTTTATGTGACTGCGTATGTGCATAGAATATACCAAGGTCTCGACCGAGTTCATTGGCCAGCTTCATCCGCCATCTTGTTTCAAAATAGCGTCAGTTAAAATTTTTTAAATTTTTAAAAATTCAAAATCATGTATAAAATACTACAAATTGAAAAAGTTGTTGTCATTAAGTGTTAGATCGTGATACAAGGATTACGGAGCATTTTTTGTTTTTGCTATATTTTAAAAAATATCTGCGATATGGCAGTTTGAATTTCTAGGGTGGCTGACAATTTTAAACAAGCTGATTTTTGTTATGCTGTAACTCTCGCATTTATGAACCAATAGGAATATGACTGATCATGTGTACAGTACATACCAAGGTCTCGACCGAGTTCATTGGCCAGCTTCATCCACCATCTTGTTTCAAAATGGCGGCCAGTTAATTTTTTTAAATTATTAAAAATTCAAAAAGATGTACAAAAAAATTATAAATTAAAAAAGTTGTTACCGTTAAGTGTTAGATCGTGATACAATGATTCCGGAGCATTTTTTTCTTTGGCTTTATCTTAAAAAATGGCTGAGATATGGCAGTTTGAAATTCTAGGGTGGCTGACATTTTGAAACAATCTGAGATTTGCTACGCTGTAAATCTCATGCTAAAATTCAAATTCAGTATTACTGAAAACCGGGAATGAATCGTCTACAATCGGGTTCCAAGCATTTTAGCTTCGGGTGTTTGAGTAAAATGAGTGGAATTTTTAAAAACATGGAATATTGGAGCTACCTTTTCCTCCCGGTACAGGCCGGTAGGACTTTTGCTTCTGCAGCATTTGAGTAGCTTCTAGTTCGGGGATATATAAAAGAAGTGATAGTCTTTAATTTTACTCTTTGCAGATATCAACTTCCTTTTCCAAATTAAGTTGAACAGTTTGTATTGTTTTACAATGTAATATTCTCATTCTTCTCCAGATCGCGTCGTCATTTTTAAAACAGTCCGAATTTGTTTAATTTTCTGGAATTTCTGATTCCCCCTCTGACTCAAATAATTTATTAAAACATCATTTACGATGAATTTGACAATTTCGCCTTGCAATCTCACTATCTGAAGAAAATGGAACCGATTCCTCATTTCTAATCTCAGTAAGTTTCTTTTCAACTGAATCTTTGTGAAAAGGGAAAAATATCTGCCTCTAAGTTAACAAGAACGAAAAATCATGCGTCAAGCATAGATTATGTAACACTTTCCAACGCTTCAAAAATAATTTTACAAATCGTTACCGTGTATAATAAGATGAAAGATAACATCTAAGTAAACAATTTGGAAAACGCACAACATATTTAAAAACGTAATTTCAGGAATTCACAACACATATTTCCAACATAAACAAGAGTCGGAAAAATATCCGAATACATTAAATCAGCTCTGTATATGATCTATAGATTTGTATACATACTACATAGGATGCTAAATTTTAGTTTAGTTAGGAAACGTGTAGGACAGTTTAAAATTCTCCTTGTGGAGTAATCTTTCAATAAACGGAAATGTGTTCGCGAACTTTTGCGCTGCCCTGTACATGAAATACAGAATTTATAAACACCAAGTAATAGACGAAAAGTGAGTTAAATTTAAAATCGCGTTCAGCAACTTGAAACGCACTTTCAGGAATTATTGTTAACAGACAGTAGAATATTCTTTTGTGTGTCCTTGTAAATGAACGATGGTTGCTATACACACAATATTCTGTGGTAAGTCTCTTGTAATGCACCTTAGTGATATATATAAATTTCAATGCGTTTAAAATAGTGAAACATCATTTAATTAAACCGCAAACGATTTTTCTCCATAGACGTAATGTAACGGAATTCTTTTGACTGACCCTGTAAAGTAACTATAAGTGCTATGCACACCCTATTCCATATTAAGCTACTTGTAATGCACCTTAGTGATATATATCAATTACAATGTATTTGAAATTGTGTAACATCATTAAAATAAACCGCAAATGATTTTTCCCCATAGACCGTAATGTAACGGAATTCTTTTGAATGTCCCTGTAAAAGAACTATAAGTGCTACACACTTCAGTTGAAATATTGAACTTGCTATAGATAACGACATAACATATAAAAATTGTAGGGTAATCTGAGGATATTTACCGGAGTTACACGGACGCCATACGGCCAGACTACACGATACGGACAGACGCCATACGGCAGACGGCAGACAGCCAGACGGCAGACAAACCGATATCATAAACACTTTTCAACTAGGTTGGAAAGTGTTAAAAACATAAGAAGAAAAGATGTCGACATTTCAACAACAGTTCAAATACCCACATCCTCGGCGTACAGTTTTGTAATTTCTTTACCAATTTGTTGCAGAATATAATGCCACACTTATATCAAAAAGTCTTATCTCAATACGCTGTAATTTTTCAAGACACTCTGCTACATATCTATGTTTACCATTTTTATCTTCTGAAATTGTTTTTAGTGCAATTAACATTGTTTTTCAATTTGCATTCAAACTTTTACAAAGGACTTCACATCCGCACCATCAAGTTTTTCATAATAATTTCATTATCATACTTGCAGAATCAAAACCATTCTTCCGAAATCTTCAATCTCAATAGAATATTCAAACTAATTATATAACCTTTGTATTAATTAAAATATATATATTGCACATGTGCAACATTGTACTTCCCACTCTCGCTAAAACTTAGCATGAAACTCACTAAAAAATATATTATTTAAAAGGAAGTTCGAAGATATTGCGCTGTGCAAATTACAAAAATCTCTATGAGCAATATACTGAATTGCAGCAAGTATTTATGCATTGTGAATTTTTATATAACGATCACAATATTTTAATCCGTTCTCTATTAATCTTAATTAACAATCTTCCATTAAAATTTTCGTTAAAATGCTTACAGAAATGTAGTGTTTTTATGCTAAAAATTTTAATTCTATTAATTATTCCCTTAAAGTTTTTTAAAGCTAAACACAGAATAAGGAATAGCAACATAGGCGTGAAAATTTAAAATAATATATATTTTGTGGAAATTGAAATTTTTTATGGTATACCCAGGTGTTTTTCGATTCTTGATAATCCGAAAATCTGAACGAAAAACTCTCCAATACTCTGTGCCTTCGTCAGATGAATTGTGAACTCGTCCATTTACAATGTTCAGGCTAGATTATATAATCCAACTTAACTGAGAACTTCCAGACAGTGTCAAATAAGGGCGGGGATTAGGCCCAAGACATGGAGAACTATTACATTCAAAAAGCCTTATTTAACGCAATTTTTTTTTGTCATAAATAAGGAAAAAACTGCTATTGGGCAATTGCAATGTATATGTGCCCCGATATCGAAAAATGTTTAGAAGTACTCCATTTCAGGTCGCTGTATATGGACGACATCCATCTATGTGAGATACTTCCAGGCCTAGCTAAGCTGTTTTGGGAGTTTTAGCTGGCGAGGTAACGTAGTCGTATTTCGCAGTTGTAGGGGATTTTAGACGGTCCAGGTTTTCAAATGGACAGTTTTTTACTGTCAGCTGCGTGGAAAGTTACCATTACGGAAGTGGTGCACTAATACTACCATACAATCGTAATATGAGATCGTTGATCTACGGTGAATTTAATAACGAAAAAAAAAAGAAGAATTATTAACATTATTTTAGTATTAGCAATATTTTTCGAACTCAAAAATTGTTCCGCTATCAAAATTGTGCCACCCATTTTCAGTTCCATATGTTTCACATGCTAGATTGCCACATGCATACGGTCCTGCCTTTAATGTATTTCAATTTTAAATGATGATTAAAACTATTCAGTGAATTACTGATAAAGGTACTAGTTTTAAATACATTTTTGAGATTTTTGTGATCTGATCCACTTTAAAGGAAAAATTATTAAAAGCTATTTGATTATATTCAATTTGAATGATAATACAACATTTTTATATGCATTTAAGAATGAAAATGATTTTATAACATCTGTATTTTGTTAATGAGGTAACAACATTTAAATTCTATCAAATGTATATAACTTTTAATGTATTCAAATTTCACAGTTTTAAAGGTCCAATTCAAATTATTTAATGAATTACTTTTTAAAGCACTATTTTCCCATAATTTTTGGAGATTTTTGTGATTTGGACTACTTTAATTGGAAAATTATTAAAAGCTTTTCGGTTATATTTAACTTGAATGATAATACCTCAATTTCACGTGCATTCAGGAACGAAAATCATTTTATAATCCCTCTACTTTATTAATGAAGTAACGAAATTCTATTATTATAACTATTAAACTGATATATCACCTTAAAAATATACAAAAGTTGCAATTTTAAAAGTTCAATTCAAGCTATTTAATGAAATTCTGATTAAAGCTCTAGTTTTAAATAGAAACTTAAATCTTTTACACAAACTAATTGTAATTATCCTATTATAAATTCATTCAAAAACTTTTCACATTTTATAATAGCATTTTAATTCAAATATTGCTTTACATTAAACAGATGAATTACCGGAAAAAAATAGTTTTCTGTGTCATTTTAATAATAAATTGCGTATTTCTATAAACGATAATGGCTCTTTATTTAAAGGTAATTACATGATACGATTAATTAAACTATATCCGAAATATTCTTAACTGAGTAGAATTCTTTAACATTAACTGGATTGGATTTCTAACAGTAATGAGTCGGAGATATTTGAAAAGGAAGATATTACAGTAAAATTTGAATTTTGAAAATATATCTAATTAATTATAAATTAAAATCTAATAACACAGAAAAATTACCTTTTTGAATTTGAAAGAATTTCATTAAATTAGTATAAGTAGAATATATTAAATTCACGTTTCAGTGATTTTATAGATGATAAACTGCTACACACTTTCATTCACTTTTGTTATAAATGCAAAAATGTTTAGTACAAGTGGGCTGAAGTACATAATATTATTTTATTTTGAAAGAAAATTTCAAATTGATTGAATGCAGTAATAAATAATCTGTTTCAAATATTTACTAAATTTTAATATTTTATTCAATGTATATAAGCAATTACTAAAAGTGGATAAATGATATGATTTATTGAACTGCATTTGAAGAGTTCGTAACAGGACATAATTATATTTTGTAATTATATTTTGTTAATTGGATTTGATTTGAACAGTAATTAACCTGAGAGGTTTTAAAAAGAAATTGAATTAATATTTATGTATTAATTGGAAATTCTAATGGAAGGGGATAAATTAATATTTAACTTTTGTAATAAAATTTAACGGAACAAAATGTTATGAAATACGCTTATTTTTGATACCTTGTGATATTTTAAATCTATCAGTTCACTATTTATTGTGATATTACAGATGATAAATATAAATATATTTCTTTTTCCTTTTCAGTCAAACTTCTTATGTTTTCCGATATGAATTTACTACTCTTTTAAAAATCTAAAATATAGTTCCATTAAAAAAAAAATTGAGTGATTAGAATACAAAATTATAATTAATAAAAAATTAATTATAATTATAATTAAAAATAATTAATAATTTTAATAATTTATATTTAATTATAATTAAATAATAAAATAATTAATTGAACAATGAACAATTAATTATTTTAATTTTTAATAATTACATATAATTAATAAAATTATAATTAATTATCTGTACAAAATAAAGTCACGTTAAGGATTCAGATTTAATAAAATGTGTTATATTATCATTAATATTTTAAATGTTGTTGGATGTAATATTTATACATATATTTACAGTATCGAATGATGCATTCTCGTGTCGGTGTTGAATTTTATCAGAAGAGTTCAAACAAAAAAGTAGCCTTATTACGAGTACGTGTTTTAAATCAGGTCATAATTTGGTAAATACATGGCGTGACATTAACCCTTTGGATACTGATTTATTTGAAAAAAAAAAACATACAGAACAGACACACCAGAAATTTGGAATGTTGTTTTTTCTGTATTTGTTGACAGATATTCCCTTATTAAAAAGAAGCGAGAAGTACTGTTTGAATTTTCTGATATAAATTCGAAATTTTTGAATTAAAAAAAATCAGTGGACAATACTGATGACGAGTCTCAGTCGTCAAATGTACCCAAGGGGTTAAGTGACAGATATACAGGTATTATAACAAAACAGAACAAAAAAATTATTTTAATAACATACACTTTGATTGTTGAAAATTAAATATGTAAGTATAAAAAAGTCAAAATAAAGTCATTATTTTTTTATGAAGAAATCCAAATAAAGTCATCCACATCTGGGTCAGAAACAGGTAGCTGTGACCATTCGAGTCATAGACCTACACATTCTTCATAGACATTCTTCTTCAACTTTAAACAAAGATGCATATATAAACCATGATTGTTTTGGCAAATGAAACAATACCTTATTACGGAACATCGGGTTTTTTTTCATATTTTACAAAAACAGCATTAAATGTACAGAATATTTCAACATATATTCTATAAGATCATTAAATTATCTCGTACATCATGCAAAGATTATAAAAATCAATGAATAATTAATGCTGACTTCATATGAAAGTTTACTTACTGTTTATAACAACGACGTGTCGAAGGAAACAGGGCTCCGAAAATGACAACAAAGTCGGTATCGGTTGTCGTTGAAACTATTCACACGTGTCAAAGAGACATAAACTGCGAAATTGTGGTGTCATATTTCAGCCCCGGACCGTTCTCTACAAGATATAAACCGATGACCTTATTAAAAGTATGAGTGTATTTAGTAGAAGCGCCATATATAAGCTTTAGAAACTTTTACAAAAGTTTAATTAAACATTTGTAATATATTTTTTAAAAAGTAAATTGAACTTTTATAAATAGTACAAAGTAAATAAAACAATTATTTAAATTACAAGGTACATTTCTTTGTAAGTCCCAATGTTATATAAAATAATAAATCAGATTTATCATACTTGTCTTCTAATGTAGCACTTATGATTGTTTTTGTTTTGCTGTTTTTTTACAGCTGTAGTAGCTTTAAAAAACTCTACAAGAACTACACAAAACTCTACAAGATATAAACCGATGACCTTGTTAAAAGTATGAGTGTATTTAGTAGAAGCGCCATATATAAACTTTAGAAACTTTTACAAAAGTTTAATTAAACATTTGTAATATTTTTTTAAAAAGTAAATTGAACTTTTATAAATAGTACAAAGTAAATAAAACAATTATTTAAATTACAAGGTACATTTCTTTGTAAGTCCCAATGTTATATAAAATAATAAATCAGATTTATCATACTTGTCTTCTAATGTAGCACTTATGATTGTTTTTGTTTTGCTGTTTTTTACAGCTGTAGTAGCTTTAAAAAACTTAAAATATTCAACAATTGTTTAAAAAAATTCTACTAGTCATATAAACAATAATAGTAAATATATTTAATCTTCAATGTTTAACTTCTTAAAATTTTAATTATTTGAGAGATGTTTATAATTTTATGTATGTTGTTTGGTCCAAAACTTGCTTCCAAAAATAAAACGTAAATTTCTCAGCTAGCATTAAATAGAATTATTTAAAAATATGTGACATGTGAACATGATCGATTTTTGAAACATACTTATCCTAGTAAATATATTAATGACGAGATCTTGCGTATTGAATGATCACAGTATAAAAGAAGGCCGTTCACATGAAAAGACTAGAGAAACCTGGTAGAAAATTAGAAAGTTGTGAAAGTTCTTAATTGTTGTTCTTTAAATAGTACTGTTAAGTATTGTGCATGGGAAAGAGGTAGTGTTATTCATATCGGACGTTTGGTTGATCGAATGTATTAGGATAAATAACCGCTCATCCGTATCATGGTAGACCATATTTTCAATTCTTCCAGATGCAATCCTCCATGTTAAAAAATACCTGAATGCCACGTACATATAACACATTTTCAAAGAATTAATATTATCTCAGACATCGACAGTTAGAAGTCTTGACTCTTCAACCACGTTGTATTATCACCTACTCACTAATAGATTAATGAGTTGGTCTGAAAAAAGCATCTATTCCAGAGCCGATCATGTTGTTTAATAAATGCAGTAAGTGAAACGTTTATCTGAATGTAGAGTGTTAGGCTGTAATATAGTAAAAGGGGACAGGTTTGTCAGACTTTAACAAAGGAGAAATGTAATTGCGTTTCAGAATGTCTCTCCCAAAAACGAGGAATTACATGGACTGTTCATGCTCATCCATTGGGAGTGCTATTCATAAGCACTGTACGGATAAAAAAAAGACGTAAATCTTGCTTTTTATCGTCTGATGAAAAACCGCATATCAGTATCACACTAGATCATATTTTCAATCCTGCCAATTGCAATCCTGCAGGTTAATGCCTGAATGCCGCGTACATATCACAAATTTTGAGTGAATGAATACTACCTCAGAAATTGACAGTTAGAACGTAGGTCTTGAGTCTTGAATCACTCTGTATATACGACGGTGAGCAATTGTATGATTACCGATCCACTAAAAGAGCAATGAGCTGGTTTGCAGATAAAACAACTCTTCGAGAACCAACCAGTGAAACGTTTTTGTTAAAGTAGAGTATTAGGCTGTAACATGGGAAAGAGACCAGCTTTGTCAGACTTCAATAAAAGAGAAAATTTAATCGTGTCTCAAAATGTCTCTCCCAGAAATGGGGCATTACATGGACTGTCCATGTCCTTGCTCATCCATTGTGAGTGGTATTCATAAGCGCTGTACAGATAAAGAAATCTTGATGTTTATCATCTGCGCCTCATTGATTCAAGAGTGTGGCAGAGATTTAACCCTTAATTGCATAGTGATGTAAATTTCCATCACTGTTTATTTAACTTTTAATAAATAAATCAACTTCTTCGCCACCACTATATTTATATAGAAATATTAATCAAGTAAATTTCCCGTGAACTATGTTTCTGAATGAAGTTAAAAATCTATCTTAAAATTTCTGGTGTCTAATATTTAATATATGTATAAAAAACACAATTGTAAAAGAAAAAACTCATGCAAAGAAGGGTTAAATACACTGTTCAAAAAAGTGTTACATTGTTTTAAATTTTGAACTTGTACGAAAGCGGAGACCCTGCTAATACGCCTCAGCATGCAGTTGAGCGTAGATTTTTGCGTAAAAAATTGAGCATCTGCTTCCCTAAACGAGTCCTAGATTGTATCATTCAATAAGGCCCGAATAGTCATGAAATAATACAAGGAACATTATATTTTTTTAAGTCATAGCCTCTAAATTCCTCTGATATCAGACCCATAGAGCATTTGTTGTTAAAAATGGGAAAATAGGTTTCCACTACCGGTGGACCACTGATCGCTTAATTTGTGGGAACAGCAAGAAAAGCTGGTGGGTTCTTGATATTGGATACTTGAGATTATCTAGCAGTATCTAGCAATTCGTCGTCACGTGTCAGTAGTTTTGGGCTCAAAATGTTTTCCTATGGCATAGTAAACAGCTAGTCATAAAGTAATGACTCATCGATACATACAGACAAATATATTTAGAATAATCAGATGTGAATACTTAATTCGTGTTAATTTCTGAGATGTTTAGTCTGTAAATGGCAAAAGAAACAACTTACTGCAATACAAAATAAGATTATTAAAAAAAATAATAATGTATTATAATTTCAACGGATCAGTTCATATTTTTAAATTATAGAAAGATTAAAGGTGAATGAAATTATCAAATGGCTTTAGCCAAATTATACCCATTAATTAAAAACATTCATTTCCTATTTTAATGTTATTTACAATGTTACAAAATTGTGATACATAATGTTAGTACTTCAAATTCAAATTGCTCAGAATTAAATATATATATATATATATATACGCTTTGATTAATAAACTGTTTAACTTAATATACGATACTGTTAATTTCAAAATGAATGTTATGACAAATGTGTTTAAATATATTTCAATTGCAATTAATAGATTAGAAATTTTTTACATTAAGTGAATTTAATTCCAAACTGTATAATATGTTAAATAACATTAAAAGAAAGAATAATAAGGATATTGTTTTTTAGAAAAGTATTTTATAACTGTAGAATATTATAAACTAAAATCTAGTAATTGTAACTGTAACTTTATTAAATTTTAAGATTTAATATTTTGAATAACATCAGGGTGACTAGTGGTCAGGGAAAAATACAGTCATAAAAAATGATAATTGCCAGTAATTCTTACAGAAAAATTCAAATTGTTTATTTGATCGAATAATCAAGAAATTTTTCTATAAGAATATACTGGTGTTTGTCACTTTTTTTGACTGTCTTTTTCCCTGACCACTAGCCACCCTGTACATATACAAAACAGAAGACTTTAAAATGATGTGGAAATAAATTAAGAATATTCGCAAAAAAACAAACATATTACAAAAACACTAAATTGTATTTTATTTTGGTTAAATTGAAGATTTAAATAGTCAAAAGTAATAAGAAACGTAATACTATAAAACAAGATCCTAGAAAATCTATTTTGTCATTTTTTTCTATATAAATCATATTGTGCAAATGACTATGTCACTCAGTCACACATTGGATCATGGGTTTATATTATACATTCCTTTAGTAAAAAGGTTACTTTGTCCTCCTTAAAAAAAATATGGCATGTTTGTCAATTGTACCATAGGATTGTGAATAAGACATTCGTATTTAGTTACAAAAATACGCTAGGAACGTTCTTATTGATTGTGGATATTTTGTTTACCATCCGTGAACGCATGGTATCAAGATCGCTAAGATTCCAAAGTTGTGATTGAGCACGGTAAAATGTGGATTTTCGAGAAGAATACGTTGTATGCCCATTTTCAGTATTTAGTTGTTTGTATTCTATCGGAGGCGGCAATTTTGCTTACAAATTTCGTATTTTGAAAGTTACTTATCTGGGAAGATTTGGCTAAGCTGTGATGATGATTTATTGCTTGTAAGTAGTTAAACTAACTGATATCACTGACTGATATCATAATAATGTCTAACCGTGATCATATCAGTAGATGATTACAAACATTCTTGAAACATTCTAAAAATCGGCCGACGTGATGGCAAGAGATTTTGCTACCTAGTTTAGTCTCATTATCAGTATTAACAAAATTCAGTTACGTCATTCTATACTGCCGTTTAAGGAACTTCTAGAATTTACGACTAATTATATTAAAAAATACACCTGCTTGGAGCGCAGGGTATCCATCTTGTTACTTCTCGCATGTTAAAAGTTAACCATCTGAGCTACGCTCTCGACATTAATCATTTTCTTTATTCCAAAGTCGTTTTCTATACAATTGGAAAATTAGTGTGTCTGTGAATCACTTTCACTCAGGTTTATATTACTTACCCATCATACGTAAATTTTGTAATTGTTTTGAAAATCGAAAAAAAATTGACGTATTTGCACGTTTCAGATACTGGAGATTCCAAAAAACATATTTTTAGAAAGAAAAAAAAATTCCGTCCGTCTGTCTGTGTGTGTGTCTGTAAACGCTCTATCTCCCGAACAAATTGAGATAGAGACTTGAAATTTGGTATGTACTTAGTATGTAATATGGAAAGAAGCTTATTGAATTTCAGTAACCTCGATTATCCGGAACTCTTTTTTTCGGACTCTTGAAATATGTGTTCTGATAAAAGGTATATAATTTTTTTTGAAATTGTTTATTTTAAGGAGTAAATATAAAAGACAATACAAAAACACAAATTTTGCATAAAGATCAAAGTCGATCGGATTATGAGTTGCCGAGATATTTCTAATCCTATTTTCCACACTCTTCGATTTTTCGTGACCCTATATATCATTCAAATGTCAATTCAAAGTTACATTTTAATTGGAATTGAGACGCTTAATCCGACGCAGTAAACGGTTAGTTAATAGGATTATAAATTTTGGAGTTATAAGGATGTTTCTTTTACGCAATTTTGTAATAGAGCATTTAAAACCAGGCTAACGAAAAAGAAAGGCTACCGCAGTGCTTTACGCATATCTTTTTTTACAGACCGCCGGAGTCACGTGATGCTCGAATGCACCAATGCAGGTGTACGAAAAGAGCATCAGGTCACTCTAGCGGTCTGTAAAAAAAGATAAGTGGAATACACCGCGGTAGCCTATATTTTTCGTTACCCACGATTTAAAGTTTATGACTTCATCCAGCCAGAATTTTATTCGAATTGTAATGGATTTTATAAAGAGTTTACACGTGTGTTAGTTTGGTATTTTATATGATCCATATCCATGATGGGTAAGTATTACATTTTAACTCCAGGAAAGAGGGAAATTCAACATTTTAAAAATAAGTCCAGTTGGCTATCGTTTATTATGTTTTTTTTTCTTTTAATTGAATTACACCATTCGAAAGTCCATATATATGTCATACTGAATAAATCTTAACGGTATTAAAACTCCTCAAAGCAGCAATAGTGAAAATCAGGATCATCTGAGTCTTTTTCAAGGTTAGAAGCCCTGAGTTAAAATGTGTCCTCTTGAACCCCCGAACGATAGCAAAACAACGTTATTTTAGGGGGAACTTTATTTCTAGCGCCAAAACGAAGTTCCCAAATTTTCATGAATAGCCACCAGTTGTTGCTGTAAAACCATATTTTACATGCACCAAAGTATAATTTTCGACTTTTGTTCATAAAACGTGCCGTAACTTTCTAACAAACGTATCGACTCTCGGATGGGGCCATTTGATTAAGAATTAAAAAATACATAACAAAAGATACCCCCACTTCTTCCACTTAAAAAACGTCACGTTCTCTCCTGAGTTAAAATGCCACTTCCTTCCCCCCCCCCCCCACAAAAAAAATTTAAATAATTTTGCATTTTGGGGAATCTTCGGATCTGCATTTTTCTGGAAAAAAATATGTTCCCCCAAATTTAGATGAATGACAATCCGTTGACTGTGTAAAACCCTATTTTACATGTACTAACAATACTTTTATGACCTGATTTGTTTCACACTGCAATAAAATACAAGTGTTTCTTAAACTAGCTCTTAACTTTCTTTAGGTTTATGGAAATATAACATAACCTATTCCAACTTACCAATGATTTCAAGAAACGTTTCTTTATCCTCCGAAACCTCAGAAACAACTAGGTTTCTCTTTTATAAAGAAGAATTTTTGAAACAAAAGTTTGTTTTGCTGACGTAATTTTCGGAAACGTTTCCGTTTAGTTTTAACGAGCACTCCCCGTTTTCTCGACCAAAAATGTTGGTTTTTCAGGTGCTCTCCACTATCATGCTCAACAAACATGATAAATTAACAGTATTAACATAAAATAAAATTAATAGTTTTAACATATCATTAAAGTTAACATAATTTTGTTATTCCTACAAGTGTAAAATATCTTACACAGCTGAAAATGTTTACTTGAGAATTGCTAGCATCCTAAAAACGATATTTCAGTTAGAGCAAACAGATTAACCTCTTGAGACCATTCTATTGGACGTTTTTATTTTTTATATAACATACTTAATTTCAGTTCGAACTTGTAAATACTTACTGTCCATTATACTAGATAGTCCAGTGCTGCTATCTGTGCACCGAAATAATAAAAAAAATTGCAGCTAAATACGTATTTTAATGATTTGAAAGTAGCAGAGAACAAGAAAAAGACTGTTGAAGGTAAGCAGATAGTTTTAACTAAACCAAAAACTTTTTAATGTCCATTCTATTGGACGTTGGGTCTTAATCAGTTGTTTTTATTCATATTAGACTCTTGTTGTATACCGAAGAAAGACTTTAGTTTTTACTTAAAAATCAAGATAGTATTTAAATAATTAATAGATACAGAAGTAGATAATATATTTTCTTAAATAAATAAATAAAAATATTTAGTGAAAGTTTTTTTGCGACATTTGGTAAATACAGATACTTAGAATTAAGCTTTTATTATGTGTTAGTCTTATCCATTGTAACTATTTTTGGTATTTTTTCTGTTACTATGCTATTCATAATTGAATTAATAAATTTAATCATATTTAAATAACAACAAAATTTTAAAGACAATGTATTTGAAGATAACAATATAAGATTATAAATAAGCTCATTTTGATTTCTTTTACATTTCTTCTTGGCATTTACTTGGCAATTGTGGTAGCTGTGCCCCTAACTATCTATATTATTATAATATTATTATTCTAACAAACAAATGACTGGTGTTAAGAAAAGTTAAAAAACAAAATAAAATACTATTATTATTATTATTATTTTGAAAATTAGTACATTGATCAACACGTTTCGTATTTAAAGTACACTTTTTCTATTTAATGATTCAAAAATTGTATTCATGCGATATTTAGAAGTGACGTATAAACGATAAAAACACACTTCTGATGATAGAAATGTTTGTAGAAATAAGAACTTGATGCTGTTTTTTGAGTGTTTTGTTTAAAAATATGTTTTTTAAGCCTATGTAGCAGTCTTATCTGACTTGATAAGTATTATATTATAAAATAAGGTTGTGCGCATGAAATGCAACTCGTATTCGTATATTCGTTTAACTATAATTAATAACTGACTTGCATAAGCACATTTATAAGCTACTGAATTTCAGCGTTTAACACACAATATCATAGTGCAATGGACAGACGTACGTTTCGTGAGTAACTTGGACTCACATCCTCAGTGTCAATAAAATAAAATTAAACACTATTGTATCCCCCCAAAGACATGAAATTGAATCGAGAAACTCAAATGAAAACAACAACTCACCGAGAAACTCATCACGCATGAGCCACCAATCAGATTAACCGGAAGTGATTCACTATGACACAGTAACGTAAACGACCGGACTTGCCTAACCTTATTGCTTCAGTAGAGAGAAGCTTTAAATTTAGCAAACTATCTGTTTCTCAAAAGGATTCCATTAGAGTTATGAATAAAAATACTATTGAGCATAACGCAGCAAATTTTACACCGAATATTAACAAGGATCTTAGTAATGCATTACTTACAACAAAGTCCAACGAAGACATTGTTATTTCTAAAGCGGATAAAGGGGGTCAAATAGTGTTGAAAGATAAATCAGATTATTTTAATAAAGAACAAGATCTCTTACAATCTGGTCCATACGTTAAATTACATCGGGATCCATCTAACAGTGATCTTCTGAGAACTAGAAAACTCATTAAAACTTCTTGTATTGATGAAAATACTAAAAATTCTTTAATTCCTTCCATAGCTAACTGTAGTCGTTTTTATGCTCTTCCAAAAGTACACAAAATTGGTGTCCCCCTCCGTCCTATTGTATCAAATATCGGTTCTGCTTCTTACCCACTTGCTAAATTTTTGGTTAAACGGTTTTCTTTTCTTTCAGTTTCCAATTTATATACTATTCATAATTCTAATGCTTGTGTAAACCGTATTAGAAACTCCCCCTCCCCCTCTTTACGCATGGTGTCTTTTGATGTTATTTCACTGTTTACCCATGTTCCTGTCCAAGGGACACTTCAGTGTCTCACTTTAAGATTAAAAGAATTCCATTACACAGATTATAAGATAAACCACATTATTGAGTTATTCAGTATTTGTTTAACACAAAATGCATTCCAGTTTTCAAATCAAATTTATTCTATGTCAGATGGTTTAGCGATGGGTAATCCTTTAATTCCTTTCCTAGCAGATTTGTATATACATTATTTTGAGGATAAATTGTTTAATCTTATTAATTTTCCGTTTTATTGTAGATATGTTGATGATTCTTTTGCACTCTTAGACCCGTCTATTTCATCCATTGATAATGTCTTAACTATTCTAAACTCAATAGATCCTGTTATCCAATTTATATATGGAGTTGAAGTTGAAAATAAATTATCTTTTCTTGATGTGTTAGTTACTCGTCAGCCTAATACATTTGATACCTGTGTATACCGTAAACCGTTTGCAGTCTCAATCCCGCTCATTTTAATTCGTGTCACCCCCCTACTCAGAAAGCCTCGGCATTTCATTTCCTTATAAATAGAGCAATTTCCATTTGTTCTGATAATGATTTCCTTGTCACAGAATTGAATTATATTACATCAGTTGCTATTAATCGTGGTTTTAGTTTGGCTTATAACAACCGTTTAATTTTTAGTTGTCTAAATAAAGGTATTAGTAATCCTGATTCTTCTGTTGTCCCAGCATCTTTTTCTAATCTCATTATTTTGCCATTTTACAATAGCATTAGCTACAAAATAGCTAATATTTTAAGACAGTATTATTTTAAGGTTGTTTTTAAGCCAGTTAATAAACTAAATTTTTCACAGTTAAAGGATAAAATTTCACATCAAAACTTTTGGGGCATTTACAATATCCAATGTCAATGTGGTTTGTCCTACATAGGACAGACTAAACGACAACTCCGTTTCAGACTCAATGAACACAGAAATTATATTAAGAAAAACGAATTACAAAAATCCTCTATTGCTTGTCACTGTTGGAGTGAGGGACATAATTTTAACTTTGATTCAGCCACTATTATTAAAAACACTCCATTAGATTTAGACTTCTTTGAGGCATTTTATATTCATAAATTTGGTAACTCTCTGGTCAATGATTTTTCAAGCATACCTTACTGTATTACTGTATTACTGGGGGGGGGGGGGGGGCTCGAAAGCCAAAGCACCGCGACCAGAGGTCTATTGTACTGTCCCCCAAAGATGAAAGATGAAAAAACATCCCCACTTGGGCCCTAAACAGGCCAGTAGCTGACATAAAATTCAGCAGACATTTGATAGAAATATCCTGAATTTCCCATGGCTCAATCAGGTGTCGACCCAGGTGTTCGAACCGATAAGCAGCATATGCTTCACAGCTACAAAGGACATGTGAAGCAGTCTCTTCCTCGTACTTACAACTCCTACAAAGACGATCACTGACCACCTTCATAAAGCGTACCTTACATCTCACCTTTCTGGGTTGAGTTACTGTGTCATAGTGAATCACTTCCGGCTTAATCTGATCGGTGGCTTATACGTGATGAGTTTCTCGGTGTGTTGCTGTTTTCATTTGGGTTTTTCGATTCAATTTCATGTCTTTGGGGGGATACAATAATAAAGTTTATTTTATTGACACTGAGGATGTGAGTCCAAGTTACTCACGAAACGTACGTCTGTCCATTGCACCATTATATTGTGTGTTAAACGTTATTGTTTTTAGTGTATACTGAATTTCAGGTTCATATATTTATTTTTTACGGGTAATGAACTTATAAAAACTTTTATTATTATTATTTTATATCTAATTTAATTTTGTATCATTATTTTATGTAGAATTCAATTTTGTGTCATTATTGTTTCTCAAATATTAAGAATTTTACATTTGGATTCATCTAATTCAATAGCAAGTTTTTTTACAGGACTAAGACCCAATGTCCATTCTACTGAACACGCTAAAAAAAAAGTATTTTTTATTTTTTTTAAATAAATGAAAATATGGATTGCTTTCTAGACTCAAAAGAAACAAAGTCCTAAATCCTCATTAATATAAAATCTAGATTAACAATCATTTGTCTTTTTATTTGTTGTAAGGAACTCAAATAAACTATCAAAAATGGCAATTACTATTTAAAAATGAAAGATGGTACATTTTTTTTTATTATTACGGCATCTCCTGTTTGATAATTTTCGTTCCTATTCGGAAGGTAGACACAATTGCCATTCGAATGGTACCGGTCAATTACCCTTGAAACAATTTGCTGATAAAATGGCATGGGGTGGTGTGTTTAACATGAAATGGATAAAATATTCGAAAAATATTGTTGTTGCTTAATGCTGATGACTTTTTGTGCTGATGTTGTTTTCACAAATGTATCTTTTAAAAACTTCAGTTAAGTATTTGAGAACTATTTACTTTAAATGTTTAAAACACAATCCAAAGATTCATTTAAATATTTGCAGCACCAATATTCAACCTGAAGTATTTATCAGATTAAATCATGATAGTAATAGTCATAGATGTGAAAAATATATTAAGTATGCAGCAACATAATCAGAAATATCATATAGAGAAATTTAATTCTCAAAAATGTTATTAAAATATCCATTCCATTAACGAGAAAGCGAAACATTCAGTAATTCAATAATGCGATTACTGACTAAATATTGATAAATAATAAATTAAAAGGGTCAGTTTAACTTCTTAATTTAAATGAGCATCAAAGATTATGGATCTGGTTACAATTTTCAAGCGCTTCTACACGAATTAATATTAATTCTAATTTTGAATTTTACTGATAATAATAATTCAAAATTTTAGCAGGTCATTATATTTCAAGTATCGCTTTAAATGAAATAGTAAAATACTCGTAAGGGCCCCTTTTTCATATTCTACGATTAATGAACTTCAAACATTTATAAATGAAAATTTCCCTTGACTTCAAACTGAAGAGAATGATATAATTAGTAAAAATATATTTAATTGCACTTACATAAAGTGATATAAACTGTATTTCATTTCATTCTCGGGATATACTAAACATTTTCAAAGAAAATAGAACCTTTTTGCGGCTTTATGAAATCATATATTGTGTAAAATTTATCAAAAACTTTCTTTGGGTCTAAAAAACCATTTAATCAAATTCTAAGATTTTATCAATATTGTTTTTTGTAACTATATTTTAATCATTTGAAATATTATTCGATGAAAAAAAAATCATTTGGACTACGAGATTCTTATTTCAGCACACAATTTTTATAAAATATTTTTAAACAATATTAAACTATAATATCCAGATTTGCAACTAGAGAGACACATACATTTAAGAATATGCCAGGAGTGTGCTACTTTAAGACAATGTCAAAGCAATATGTTTTATAATTTGAGAATAAAAATACCGATTTCAAAGCACTACGATCAATTATAATTATCAATGTTGGATGTTGTACCGAGGGTTTTACACCGTTTTTTTTTTCTTTTTTCCCAAAGGAATAGCTGTTTACAAAGATGGATTTAAAAGCCGGTTATGTCCTGACGGAGTTAGACTTCGACTGATAAGAAAATTCTGTATCAGCATTATATTCTACATAACGGTGCCATAATTTAAACATAATTATTACATTTAACTAAATATCTTTATTTAAAATTATTATTGATTTTTTTAAATTGCTTTAAAATAATCAGACTGCAGCCTTGATATTTTTGTTAGTTTTCATTGAAAACACAATTTGCACACATGCACTGGGTAGTCGTAAACAGTATCAGCTTACATCCGGAATTTTATTTAGTTCGTCACTGCCAGATAACCCTTCTGAAAAAGCCTGTACGATCAATGCAAGTTAAATAAATAACTGCAGTAAAAAACTGTAATAATAGAAAATTTACGTTTATCAAATTTAATCTTATAAGTTTAGAAAACTACTCTATTTAATGAGTAGTATTCAGCAAAATAACAGAGAAAGATCAATTTTATACATTCACATAGGTGCCAACCTCTCATTAATATTCCGTAATATGCGGATTAATTTGACCCAGTTTAACAACGCTTCAAAGCAGAAAAATTATTGGATGAATCTTTATTTATTCAATTTCAGGTTTCTACGTGGAATTTATTTAATTTCATTTCTTAAAAAAATTTCTGGTGCGAAACGTGTTATACCTGGGTCAAATTATCCCGCATATTACGTAATATTAATGAGAGGTTGGCACCTATGCATTCAATTTAATTTGAATGTTACTGTCAGAGAAGTTATGGAACGGTTGATCAATTCTTACATACGTTTTATATTCTTGAATTTATATATCCATCACATTAATATATATATATATAGAGAGAGAGACAGATATACAGACAGATATATAGATAGATAGATAAAGTGCCACTCTATTAAAATCTCTGTAAGATCACGCAAAAATTCTAATTATATTATGTAAATTTGAGGAAGAAAAATCTCAGAAAAATTGCAAATACATTTTTGAGTAATACGTTAAATGTCCGGTACATCTTTAGATTTAATTTATACACCAGTAATCGAAATTTACTTTTAAAATTAAGAAAAAAAATTCCATTTATCTTAGCCACGATGGTGCAAATCATTGTCAATTTTGAACTTTTTCATATCTTCTTTGTTTTACTTAACGCTGTTGTATTAAGGTTGTTGTTTTATTTTGTTGTTGATGTTTTCACAACTATTAGAGTTTTCAAATTATAGGCAACTCATATTATGTGCTTGTAATTCATTAAATAAACAAATTCCTTACGATAATTCGTCGTATGGTGGCTATAGAATTTTAATGCACAATATGCCTTCATAGAAATGCTTCCAATAAATGCTCCAAAAGTCTGTTATAACAATCAATAACTTTCTATAATCGCAAAAACATATTTCTTATCGCTTAGTGCAATGATTCTGGTCAAATATGAAAAAAAGATGGTTACTAAAGCTTGTTTTTTTTTTTTTTTTTTTTTTTTTCGTAGATGCACAAATACATTAATTTTTAACCTACAAAATTTATCTAAACTGTAGCTAGCGCGACGTTACATTTTGTCCACTTTAATGCTTGTCAGATTCAGAGCAATAGAACTTTACTCATTTAAATGTTTAGGAAAATTTATATGTCTTTAATGATAAAACGAAGAATTTAGTATTTACCGAATGTGATTGCTAATGAAATAGTCACACATAATAATTGTGAAAGATCAGATCAAACTGTTAATTTTCCTTAACCAATAGGTTGTGGACTTAAACGCATTCTTCGCACCAGCTAGAACAATGAAGACCATGACAATGAGTCTCAGAATACAGTGCAGTGCAGCATTTTGTGTATACATTTGCGGAAACACTCCCTTAATTGAGTCTCAGAATGTGCTTGCTATAAGTACCGTATTATGCAATCATTCGAGGAACATTTTAGCGAGTTTTAAGCCATGGCCTCAAAATTCATCCGACAGCAATCCGATCTTTCGTTTGTTGTTCAAACTGGAAAAACGGATCGCACTACCGTGCGACCCCTTCGTATTTTTGGTAACTGTGGGACAAGCTTATTTGACATCAGATAACTCATGCTGCCTACCAGCATCTTTTGAATAAATGTTCGGTCGCATGTCATCAGTTTTGCGAGCGAATTGCTTTTATACTTCTGTATAAACACAAATACATACATTTATTGGTACATTTCAGCACTACAACGTTTTTATTGAAAATGTTGCCAGCATAACATTATAATTATCTCTGCTTGATATCCGATAACTTAGGCTGTTTACCAGCATCTTGTAAATAAATGTTTGGTAGCGTGTCACCAGTTTTGCGAGCGAATTGCTACTATGCTTCTGTATAAACACAAATACATTTATTGGTAAATTTCTGCACTACAACATTTTTATTGAAAATATTTCAAGCATAACATTATAATTATCTCTGCTTGATATCCGATAACTTAGGTTTTTTACCAGCATCTTGTAAATAAATGTTCAGTCGCGTGTCACCATTTTTGCGAGCGAATTGCTTTTATATTTCTGTATAAACACAAATACATACATTTATTGGTAAATTTCTGCACTACAATATTTTTATTGCAAATGTTTCCAGCATAACATTATAATTATCTCTGCTTGATATCGGATAACTTAGGCTGTTTACCAGCATCTTGTAAATAAATGTTTGGTAGCGTGTCACCAGTTTTGCGAGCGAATTGCTACCATGCTTCTGTATAAACATAGATACATTTATTGGTAAATTTCTGCACTAAAACATTTTTATAGAAAATGTTTCCAGCATAACATTAGAATTATCTCTGCTTTAAATCTTGTTAGATTCGGAGCAACAGATCTCCTTCTACTCATTTATATGTTTAAAAGAATTTATGAGCACATTCATAACATTATTTAGAAAACATAGATTTCATAATCAAATGAAATATAGATTTTATTATTAACCAAATGTGATTGCTAATGAAATATTCACATATCATAATTTTAAGAGTCAGTTCGAATTATTAACTTAAATGTACATCAAAGCAATAGATCTGAATGTCATTTTCAAACGCATTTACATAAATTAAATATAGTTTCTAATTTTTGAAATTTTAAGCATAATTGTTTGAAATTTTGAAATTGAATATTGTAACATTAAACTTTTATGTCAAATTATTCTAAACAAATGCAACGTAAACATGCTTGAATTTCAAAACTGGAAATACGGTGATTTTGTAACAATGTGCTCTTAAAGTTTATGCTTCTACTCGCAGATTTATTAAGAAATACCAGTCAAACTTTTTTTTACGGTGGGTTAACCTTGGTTATCTAAATTATTTTTACTTTGAAACAATTCGCACTAAATAAATCTAAAAAAATAATTTGAGGTTTTTGAAAATGAAAATTCATTTTATACTCATACATTATTTGCGTAGCTTTTTATATTAATTAAAAGAAATTTCTGATTTTTTTTCTTATACTAAGATTAATGAACTGCATAAAAATTAATTTTCTTTGAATGGAATGATGCGATTATTTTATATATATGGGAAGAGCACTTAATGAGGCCGAAATATTTTAAAGAGCAACTTTGATCGTTAATGGAGGTTTTGAATTGGTCATTTTTATGTTACATTAAGTTTAAATGATACAACTTACACGCCGCGCGTGCGTTCCGTAATACGTAAAATTCCAAGACCATTCAAAACAGGACAAGCATCTCGATTGTTGAAAGCATACTTGACAACTCTTCAGTTTTTATCGAGATGTTCCTATTAAAATAAATATATTCGAATCAGAAATTTTATTTAATGATTGAAATGAAGTTTTGTAATTTCATAATTAAACTTATTCCTATGCTATACCAATAAATAAATAAATAAATAAATAAAATTAGTATGGCCTAATTTCTTAATTAAATTTATTTGTAAGGTATACCAAAAAAAAACAAAAAAAAATGTTTCCCCTTTTAAGTGCTTTTTTAGTTAAAACTTTAGCTTTGCCTGCCTTTTCCACCTGGCATTTATGTGCTGTTTTTGAACATGTCCCAAACCTATTTTACACTTTTACTATTTTACACTTTTTTCAGTAGTTAATTTTAACTACAGCTATATCATTTTACTTTTTTCCATTTATTAGTCTCTCTCCTTAATCTCTTTTGCTTTACTTTTTTATTCCCATTGTTTAATTTTCCTTCTATTTTTAATTATTCTTTCTTATGTAGTTAATACTACATTTAACTTTTCCAAACGGCTCAATATTTAAAAAACACTTTACTCACAAACAGAATGGACGTAAAGTTGATCGCAAATCGGAAGCCTCTTAACCGACATCAACTGTTCGGCAACTTCCTTACAGGTAGTTAGGAATAACTACAGCTATAGCTATTCTATTTCTATTTCTTCTCATTATTTAGCCTCTATCCTTAACCTCTTTCACTTTAATTTAGTATTTGAAATTTATTATTATCTCATTTCTTAAGTTTTCATCTATCCTTTTTATTGTAATTATTCTTTTATCTTGTAGTTACATCTTAACAATTTCCAACGACTCAATTTAATACAAGACGCTCCACTTAAACAGACTGGGCGTTACGTTGATTGCAACTTGGAAGCCCCTTAACCAACATCAACTGTTCCACAACTGTTCCTTAAAGAAGCAAGGCACATTTGATTAAATAAACTTACTGATTCTGTACGTATTTCTGCTTTTAAAAAACCGGAAGGTTGGTAATACGTGAAAATAAAGGTCGAAATATAAATGCAAACCTTCAAAGATATAATAAAATGTTAATAATATAAATAAACCTTTCTGCAGATTGAATTTACGACCTAGAAAGCAAAATTTGCCCTTTAAAATAAAAATTTATTTACTTTTCTTGACGATTCTGGAACCATATTAAATTATGCGAATAATCCAGTTTTTACACATTTGTTTTTATTTTATTAAGTGCAGTTCTTTAATGATTTTTTGTTGTTCTTGCTGTTTTTACAAATATAGCAGCATTTGAATAACATGACTAAATTAAAAATCTGAAGCTAATTAAATAATTTGATTTAAATGTTAAAATAAATATGTAAACAGGCATTTAAATAATAACAGTAACAAAGTACGATATTAGGCATTTACCAGATTAAATCTTGAATGTTTTGAAAGATTTTGAGAAAATACTTAGTAATATAGCAAAATAATTGAATATATCTGATCAAGAAATTTAATTCACTTGAATGTTTAAGAGAATTAATGAAATTATTTTTCCCGTAAATGAAAAACCAAACAATTTATTAGTAGTAAAATGGGATTGCGAATGAAATATTCTCATTTAATAATTTTAAAGGGACAGTTGAAATTATAAATTTCAATATACATCAAAGCTATAAATCTGAATAGGATTTTGAATCTCATTTTCAGAAATCAAATACAGTGGAACTTATCTTTAGCGAAGTCCCTATTTAACGAAGTTTTCTACTTAACGAAATTTTCTGCAGAACCTTGACGTTGAACATCATTAACATGTAAATTAATCTCCATATCACGAAAAACGTATTCTATATAACGAAGTTTATTTCACTTTCGTACGTATACAGCATTCAAACGGAGGAGTTGCCGTTACGATGGGTGTATGAATTTATTTCAGCGGACTGTATAAAAATGAAAAAAATTCAATCATTTAATCAAAACACACACGTTTAATCACATTTTAATGAAAAAGAAAAGTTACGATCCGTTTTTTTTTTTGTTTACTTCTCCTTGTTATAGTTTTTTTTTCCTTTTTTTAATATTCCAATTAAATTATTTTCATATCTACATTGCATAAAAAAGGACGGCCTCAATCAAAATATATCTTTCAAATATTTCCATTTTATGTGGGTTATGTGTACACGAGTGGTTATGTGTATACACCTAATTATCATTTTTGTGCTAGAACTCTTCATGCTTGGGTCGGCAAGATCCAAGATCGAACTTTGACATGTCACAAGACAAAACTGCCAAGCTAATGTTAATCATTGGAGGCGTTTATTTTCAAATGTTTCCATGTTATGTGTACTTTCCATTTTATTTGTGATATGTGTATACAGGTTTCATAAATTTAAGCCGATTTCTATATAATTTTCTTCATAACGAAGCGTTTAAGTGTAACGACGAGACTTCGTTAAATGGAAGTTTCACTGTAGTTATTAATTTTCAATTTTACTGAAAATAATTTAAAATTTTGGAATGCCATTATAATTTCAATTTTGATTTATATTAAATAGAGGAATTGTCCGAAAATAAGTTTTTTTTATATCCTATCATCAGTAATGAACTGCATGAAAATTATTTTAATTTAATAGTGCATTAAATTATATGAATATTTAAAATATATTTAAAGTGTACTTAGTGAAACTAACATATTTTTAAGGGGCAACTTTTATTACTAATGGAGATTTTTAATCAGGACCTTTTACGTATTTTTAAGTTTAAAATATGCATTTTACACATCGCTCAATAACATGGAAAGTTACTACGATTGTGTAAAATGGACAGGCACTGTGATTACTGAAAGGAGGGATCCAAATATGAAATTAAATTTCAAGGAAGCAAATCGACAGGGAACATAAAAATACAAAATGATTATCATAAAAACATAAAAATTCATAAGGATTATCATACAACATAAAAAATACATAATGATTATCAAACGAAAACATAAAGAATTCCACCTCATTAAGAAAATTAATTTACTCAGGAGAGTACAACTTGTAAAATTTAGCATAAAAATCAGATAGTATTTAAATATCTTTGTAACACTGAAGCATTAATAAAAAATGCCAATAATCCTGTTATTTCATATTATGTTTGCAGTACTAAGTGCCGATATTAACTGACTGTTTGTTACATTTTTTGAAAGTATAACAGTTTTTAAATATTTAAATTAATTTAGCTATTTAATGGCCAAATTTTATTTAAATGTTTAAATATGTAACATCAACTACCTAACAGCATTTAAAATATCCGATTGAAAGTATTTTTTGCAATAAATTTTAAATCTTTTCCAAAATGGTGAGAATATATTGAGTAAAATAGCAAAACAATTTAATTATCCGATCAAGAAATTTCATTCACTTGTATATTTAGGAGAATTTGTGAAATTAGTTTTACAGTGATTGATAAACGAAGCAATTTAGAATTACCAAATTGAGATTACAAATAAAATATTAATATATAGCAAATTTTAAATGACAGTGGAATTTGTGAATTTAAATGTATAGGGGGAGAAATTATCACTCCCCATTAACTCTTCCTCAAATCATCGTATAAAAATGAGACTGATACCAATCGTTTAGTAATAAATTCTATTAATTAATGCTTTACTTTAATTTTGCTTAGAGAGTAACCTGGATATACATATCTTAACAAACATTAAATTCTTCAGTACTAACACCTAATTTTGATATTATATTATGATTTTTCTGGTACCAAGCGGGTATCAATTTGTTAAGTAATTTAGGATTTACGCAAATTTAAAATTTGGAACTCCTGATGTTAAATTTACTTTCAGTCACTGCAAAAGATATTGCCATGCAATTAATTTTTTAAGCATAACTCACAAACTACTTTCCGAAATTATCCGTAACTTTGGATTAATATATTTCAAATTTCTAGAAAAAGATTTCTGTTAAAAATTTCATAAATAAAAAAATTTGTTTTTTAAGTTAGTTATAAAAAAAAATGTATAAACCTATGAATTTTTTAACACAAACCTATTTTTAGGAGCTTCAAATATGAGAATGCAAAATTACATATCGTTTCTTCAAGAGATTTTGAGTCATATTTACTAATGACTAAAAGTGAATATAACAGCAGAAGTACAGAACACCACCAAATTTGGTATTCGAAGATACAATTTACAGAAAAATCTAAAAGCGATGTCAAAATTACTTGCTAATATTGAAGAATGTGAAGTGTTTTATGATTTCTGTATGTAAATGACCTCTTAAGTTTTATAAAATTAGTATACAAAATTATGAAAAATAACTGATAACTGTAAAAAGTCTAAGACAGTTATTGCTATATTTAGCATCAATTACCACTCACAGCAACACCCGACAATGTATGTAGCTGACACTGACAGAGTGTCTGATTTCAAATGGGTTTCACGAATATTATTCATTGATTAAACTACTGTTCATTGGTACCGGGTTGAGGAGCAATTATTTCTTGCTGTCGTGTTGATAACGCTTTGTTTTTTAAGATGGTAGCAGATCAATTATACAGGGTGTTTCTAAATGAATATCGGGGATTTAAAGCTTTGCAGTATCTATTATAAAAAACTTAGAATTATACTTAATACATAAAATGAAAGAGCAACTCAAACAGTTTTACTTAAAAGCTTACAAGTGTTCAGTGTGAACACCTTTCGTCACACGACACACATCAAGTCGATAGCTCAGTTCTTCCCAAACGCCACTCTACGCTCATCGATCTGACGACCAGAGAATCACATGATCTGACGCCATGGGATTTCTACCTGTTGGGGATCATAGAAGATCGAGTGTATGTGCCTCCACTAACAGCTGACCTACCCAACCTAAGAAACATGATTGAGGCAGCTGTTGCAACAATTACTCCACAAACACTAATTAAGGTTTGGGGAGAACTGAGCTATCGACTTCATGTGAGCTGTGTGACGAAAGGTGTTCACATTGAACACTTGTAAGCTTGTAGGTAAAACTGTTTGAGTTGATCTTTCATTTTGTGTATTAATTATAATTTTAAGCGTTAAAACCCCGATATTCATTTAGAAACACCCTGTATTATGTGCCACAATGACAAAATAGGAACATTTGCAGGTATATAACTAGAAAACTTGACGTAATAGAGCAATTATGATTACATTTTCTGTTTCATTGCTAAAAACAATTTAGAAAGCACTTGTTACCATATATGTTTCACAAGCCATACAAACCAGTATGATTTAAAATTATAAAAATGATTTTTAAGATACAATAAGTTTTAGGGAATCTTATTAAATTATTAACCCTTTTAATGATTTGAAAATTTAGTTTTAGCAAAATGAGATTGTTAATGAAATATTTACGTTTAATAATTTTAAGGGGTCAGTTCAAATTATGAATTTAAATGCACATCAAAGCAATATATATCTGAATGGAAACTTTAAGTGCTTTTACAGAAATTAAATGTAGTTTGTAATTTTCAATTTCACTGATAATGATGTAGAATTTTAAAGAGTCATTTTAATTCAAATATATCTTTACAATAAATGGATGAAAGGAAAACCTTTTCATATTCTATGATTAATGAACCTCAAAATTATATAAATGAACATTTCCCATGATTCCATTCTGAACTGATTGATAAGTTAAACTGTATTCAAGGGTACTTAATGAAGCGGAATATTTTATACTGGAGTTAATTTCATCAGTAGATGAACATAAAAGTTTTTAAAAGAATAAGCTATTAGCTTATATTACTTTTTGAAAAGATATTTTATGTTCAATCTATCATGAATATTCTTCTAATCAAAATTGAAAATCTTGCAGCTAAATTCATAAGAAAAAAACCTATGGTTATTAGCTCACAGGCTATCAAAGCCTGAGAGCTAATGTGCCCGCCCGTTCTGTATGTATGTATGTATGCACGTATGTATGTAACGCGATAACTATTGATAGAAATATCCGTTTTGCTTCAAATTTTGTTTATAAGTTCATTGTGATAAGGCGCTTCCCTGATTAGTTTTGGGGGTTTCATTGGTTAAATATAAAGTGGGGAACGGGGGGCTAATTCCCCCCCTTAATTTAGATAAATGGGTTTTTCCTGCAGAATAAGCCTATTTGCTTGGAATTTTGTATATAGGTTCATTGTGATAAGGCGCTTCCCTGATTAATTTGGGGGTTCATTGGTTAACTATAAAGGGGAAAACAGGGGGCTGATTCCCCCCTTAAGTTAGATAAATTGGTTTTTCATGCAGAATTATTTGATTTGCTTCAAATTTTGTATATAGGATCATTGTGATACTGGTTAGTTTTGGGGGTTCACTGGTTACGTATAAAAGGGGGAACAGGGGGAGGGGGTTAATCCCCCTTAATTTATTATCGATTTCTTTATTTTTCGAGGGTATTATTCTTTTAAATAAGAGTATAATATACATTTAATGTGAACGTCCTGTTAGCTCAATGCCATCAGTTTAACTGGGCACTTTTCTTTTTATAATACTATTTATGAGAACAAATATTTTTTTACTCAGTTTTCAAGACACTCATAAGTTGTGTAATGTAGCATCATTTAAAAAAATGTAGAAAAGTTTCCTCTAATAGATGAATTGGTTAGAAGATTTTCAGCAATTTTTCGTAGCTAAAGGCAATACAGGAAGTATTTTCCTTTCCTTCATGAAGCTTTAGGCGAATAACCAATCCTAACCAGAAGCTAATCTTTTTCTGAAATTCAGATAAAACAGCATTCTAAAAATTTACGGACAGCATTGCACAGCGTGCCGAAGCGATGAATTTTCAAGACATAGGTAAAAATTATATGTATTTATCTAGATTTGTAAATTATATAGTTATTCAGTAAGTCCCACATTAGGAGAAGCCATATATGTGTTTTTATTCCTTACATACACTCTAGTCCCGTTTTTAGAAGAAAATGTATCGGAAAAGTAAGAATAAAAGGTGAAAAGCAAAAGGAGTATGATGGACATAAAAGTTTTTAAAGAAATAAAGTAGTATCTTATATTACTTTTTTAAAAGATATTTTAGATTCAATCTATCATGAATATTCTCTTAATCAAAATTGAAAATCTTGCTTCTAAATTCATAAAAACCCCTATGGTTACTTTTTTTTTATAATATATTATTTTTCAATAGTATTTCTGAGAACAAATATTTTTTACTGAGTTTTCAAGACACTCATAGGTTTTGCAATGTAGTATCATTTAAAAAAATGTAGAAAAGTTTATTCTTATAGATGAATTGGTTAGAAATTTTTCAGTAATTACTCGTAGTTAAAGACAATTCAGGAAGTATTTTCCTTTCCTTCATGAAGCTTTAGGCGAAAAACCAATCCTAACCAGAAGCTAAATGTCTTGAGAAATTAAGATAAAATGACAATCTCAAAATTTACGGACAACTTTGCAGAGTGTACCGAAACGATAAATTTTCAATACATAGGGTGCAATCATATGTATTTTCTCTCGATTTGTAAACTATATATAGTTGATAAAAATAGCAAATTAAACCTTTGTACAATTATATTAAAAGGAAGAATACCAACGTTGTAAATGCACAAATAGTACACAAAAAAGCAACAAATAACTATTTGGAATCTACAAGCAAGATTGTTTTTCATCGCGTTAAAGAGCAAAGCACAGTTCGCTAGAACTGGACAAAACGACACAGGGGCGGTGACATATATACCTGATGCGGGTATAGAACGCGCCAAAAGCAACCAATGAGAAGATAGGACGCTGAGCTTTTCTCTTTCTCGCACTGAAAAAGAATCTCGCTTGTAGATTTGAAATAGCTATTTGCTGCATTTTTGTGCATTATTTGTTTATTTATAACGTTGGTATTCTTCTTTTTAATATGTATTCTTCTTTTTAATATAGTTGTTCTGTAAGTCTCACAGCATGAGAAACCATATGTTGTTTTACCTTACATAGAAGGAAAGGTATAAAAAAAGTACGAATAAGAGGTGATAGGCAAAAATGGGTATGATGGACATAAAAATTGTTAAAGAAATAAAGAATTTGTTTATAATACTTTTTGAAAAGAAATTTTAGGTTCAGTCTATCATGTATATTCTCTTAATAAAAACTAAAAAAAATTCTGCTAAATTCAACAAAAAAAAAAAATGGGTACTTTTTTTAAAAATAATATATTATTTTTGAATACTATTTCTGAGAATAAACTATATTTCTTACTAGGAAAACAAGACAACCATAGGCTCTGTAATGCGGCATCAATTTAAAAAATGGAGAAAATGTTCTTTGTATAAATGGATTGCTTAGACAAATTTCAGTAATTTCTCCTAGATAAAGATAACTCAGAAAGTGTTTTCTTTCCTTTCAGAAAACTTTAGGCGAATAACATATCAAAATCAGAAGCTAAATATTTTCTAAATTTGAGATAAAGCGAGTCAAAATTTACGGACAATGTTGAAAACAGTCACAACAACGGATTTCTACAACATACGCGAATATCGTATGTATTTTTCGTATGTTTGTCAACTATGTAGAGTTGTTCTATATGTGTCACAGCATGAGAAATCATATATGTTCTTCATCTAACATACCATCTTGCTCCGTTTTTAGAAGGAGATCTATAGGAAACAAAAACAGGTCAAAGTCAAAAATTAATAACTTATGAATAAAAATTATTATGTAACTTCAATTGTTCTATAATATTGTACTTTATTTTTCATGCCTTTTGGGCAATATTCTGAGACATGTTTTGTTCCTAAATTAATTGGGTTCTGATGCCAATGTATGTTTTTTTTTTAAATGTTTCTAATTTTCAAACTTTTCGTCTTGCTATGTCATGATCCCGCTATATCGCACATAACCGTTAGTACATTTCTCATCTGTAGGCATTTGGGGATTGTGAAACGCTCGAATTACTGGCACACATGTGCAACTTTAGCACTTAGCGTTTTTTGATTGCATGAAAGGTCACATCAGAAAACATGCTTCTGCACTAACCGCATTAAAGAAAATATTTGAATATTTGAATAAAACTCGAAAAAAAAATTGTAGTTGCAAATTTTCGGTAGTTTCGATGGCATCAATCGATTCTAGTTGCAAAATACATAACAAGGTAGATTGAAACAAACATTTATACTTTCGCATGTTATATGCGGTCAAAGTCTGCAAAAACGCCACTTCGTCAAAGTGTGCGTTGGGAATCTTATATTTTAAAAATATTCGTTAAAAATATAGCACACCTATTGTTTTATAAGATTTCCGATTGTTTCATTTTCAGAGGATATTGGTGATAAGAGCCAGATTTCTATAATCGTGGATGATTTTGCGTCAGAAATGTACGAGGTTTTAGGAGAAAGTAGTGCAAATGCGTGTACTCGGTTGAAACTGTATATCTCAGATTTGACACAAATCTCAATAGCTTTCTACCAGGTAATGGTTGAAATATTTAGCTATAGGGCTTAAGTCAAAGCAGCCATTACGGTATCCCAATAGAGGCAGACATTTTAATATTTTTTCTGTTTAAAAAATTTTCGTATTTTTTTTTAATTTTTTGCTTTTATTTTTTTCTACTTTAAAATTTTTTTAGATATAAACACTTTTTAATTTACTCAACCTTTATATATTATTAAGTATATCATATTAAATATTTATTTCAGACAATGAATATGTTTCTAATATTTAAAAATGTATTTTCACGGTTTGTTTTCCGATCCACATTCTCTTGGGATAAATCCAAATATTCTAGTACGTGGGTGAAATGAAAAATGGTACTGAAAAACAATATTCGAAGATCTCTAAACAATATTTTAAGCAAAGACAGTGAAAACTGCAGTAGTGACCAAAATTATTGAAACATTTTAAAAAGCTCGATTTCTAAATTTTGATAGCTCATAACGACACTTAATATTATAAGCAGTGGTATAAAAGTATACACAAGGAAAATATAATGTAATCCATAATATGTATTGATGGTTGGCTGGTGAATATTTGTACTATAATAGCAGTTATCGATAAAAAATTAAAACATACAAAAAACAATAGTTATGCAAGAGATCTTGCCTAGTCTGATTACCCTTGGATTATGGGTAAGGGCATAAACATATCAGTGGACATTTTTTTATTCTATTTTTACCACAATAAAAAATAATTTCTTTCATACAGTTATATTTGGATATTATCATGAGAAATCCACCACAAACATATTTTTTTGTAAATTGCTGTACGGTTGAATATAAAAATTGTTGCCTGTCCCGGCCCCTTATTCAAACGATCATATATATTATTTTTGTTGTCAACATCTCTTTTTCTATACAGTTATAAAACGCACAACATTGAATGAGGTATCATTCGAAGGATGTTTGAACCGGATTTTGTCATAGGACACTCGCATTTCGTTAAAACATGTTTTTTGGTTAAAAATTAAATTAACACTGTTTTCATAAATAAAATGGAAGATTTTTCTCAAATGAATGTGCCCACAAAAAAAAAATACAGAAATATATTATATTCAGAAATGATTATATAAAAATAAATAGTACAAAAATATAAAATGTTATTTCTCCCCACGGATTTACTTTATATTTATGATTAAAAACAAAATTTAAATTCAAATGTGTAAAAGAAAAAGACGACATCGATCAATCAAATCTATGGTATTTCACATGTAGGCTAAAAGTTGCGCTTTGTTATATTTGATTAAATTGTATTTTATATGTATTCAACTTATTCTTTGTCCCATATTTTTTCGAAGCAGATGACGTCATATTTTAATCTAAAGCTCTTACAATCCAGTCTGGCCCACGCCGCCATTTATTTGCCCATAGGAGAAGAACGATTGGCCACGCCGCGTCGCGTCGCTTGTGCAATAGTCTCTGATTGGTCTATGTGGGCATCAAAATGCTTGATGATTCAGTCTGTATTATAGTATCCCTATGCTAATCATATTATATAATATAATATACGAGCAAATCTTTGTATAATATAATACGAGCAAATCTTGTAAATTAGAATACGAGCAAATCTTGGGTCCATGTCTGTGTGTATGTAAATTTTACCTTAAAAACAGCTCTAACGATTTTGACAAAATTTTGTATCCTATCGTTTTGGGGTAACAGAAGACCATTGGGCTAGGTCACATTTTCAAGAAAATTCGATTAGTAGGTCATTTTGGGGACACTAGGGGTCAATGCTTTCAATGGTAACGAATGCTGAAACAATTATTAAGCTGTTAAACAGTTGGCATTAAACGAAGTCCCAAAATTGGCAATCTTTCGCCAAATTTGGTGATATTTCGTGAAATATTAGCGACATTGGTTAGATTTGGCGGAAAAATTGAATTTCAAGATTTACCTTGCCAAAACACATGCTTGACGCCAAATGAAATACTATCGCCAAATTTGGTGAAAAAATTATCTTTCAGAATCTGAAGGAATTTTCTAGAAATTCTCAATAGGAGCGGGGATATTCGATTAGTGGGCCATTTTGGGGTCACTATATCGGTCAATGCATTTCAATGGGAATGAACATTAAACAATTATTAATTTGTTGAATAGTTGGCAGTAAACAACTTCGCAAAGTTGGCAATATTTCATCAAATTTGGCGATATTTAGTGAATTGTTGGCGACGTTGGCGCGATTTGGCGGGGAAATCGAATTTTTAGATTACCAATACTAAAACATATGCTTGGCGCTAAATAAAATAATGTCGCCTAATTTAGCGACATTTGGCGAAAAATTTGGCGTTCAGAATTTGAAGGAATTTTCTATAAATTCTCAATAGGAGCCAAGAAACATGACTCAACTAATGTTTTTCATCCGGGGGAGGCTTTACGCTCAACGGCATGGTTCGCCAAGCCGAGTGACCTCCCTCAGGCATTAAATTAAGGACCATAAAACGTTCTCGAAAACAGAATTAAACCATTCAAGGTACAAAGAACTTTCGCAATACACGTTTGGCTCCAAATGGATGAATGTCGCCAAATTTGGCATTATTTGGCGAAAACATTTGGCTTTCAAAATCCGAAGGAATTTTCTAGAACGCAACGAACTAAAAACATAGTTTGAAAGAATGCTCTTTCAATCTAAATATGTACGTAATGTAAAATTTAGAAATATGTACATAGTTTTAATTATGATTGTTTCTCTAAATAATACTGCTATAAAATAAAATACTTTCTAGCAATAATACAGTGACAATTTATTGTTATATCGATCTGAACGCAAAGCTAATTTTGATCGAGCGTAGCTCAATCTTCTCCGCTGGTGCAATTAAAATACGATTGTTAATTTTTTTTTCGAGCGTGCCTTTTGCTATTTTTTATCAGTTTTTACTGCAACAGTGATGTAGTAAATGAGATAGTATTCTCGCTTGACTAATGTTGTTTGCAGATATTTTTATCCTTACTTTTTCTTTTGAAGTTTAAACCGCAATCTAAAAAATATGAAATATTGCTAAAAATATTAGAATGCAGCGCGAAATCATCGCACGGATCCGCTGTTTAATTCTTATGTGGGTAACCCTTAGCGAATTATGACAGCGTTAAAACACCGTCTCATGGAATGAATGAATTGTTAATTTTATTATGATTCATTAGCTCAATATTTGAAAGAGCACATGAAACTTTACAAACTTGCAGCAATCATAAAACACCTTGATGAAACACCTCCTATCAGTTTCAGTAAATGACATTAATTTTTGAAATTGGATAGACACATTACCATTACAGGACACATCACAGACGAGCATTTCGTGGTAGAAGAGTTAGGTTTTCTATTAAGGTTCCTGTGTATAGGTGACCGAAAAAAACATATCAGTGAATAAAAAATGAAAGAGCGCAGTATTATGTATAGTTAAATCAAAATAGTTTTGTGCAGAGATACGTGACGCACGCTCAGATTCAACAATTTTATCTAAAGTATGGCAATCTGCAATATAGACCTTCTATAGTCGGTTTATATTTAGGGCAAATAACTACATCAGAACTTGGGTATCGCTTTGTCTTGATGGGGTCCTGTTGGCAACACATTAGTATTTAGTTCAGTTTCCTTATGGACAGAGTCTTTTGCACTAATCATTAACGTCCATGAGTAATTTGATATATTCATTATAGGATTTTATGTCTTGTCACCAGTGGCATAGAAGGTTAAATCGAGGTTAAGATCAGAACTGCTTATAAATTGCTAAAACGAAATCTAAAACATTTTTCCGGTTCACATTGTTCAGATATTCGCATATTCAAGTATTTTGTACTTATTTAATTACTAGCTTTAAACAATATATAGCAAAAAAAAGATAATAATTCCAATATTTTTTCATTTGTTTGTTTTCTAAAATATATAATCAGCAGTAATATATTATCTGCTGAACTTTTCAAATTCTTCTTTTATTTTTCAAAAAAGATAGTTCAGATATTCTCACATGTAAGTAATCTTCACTTGAAATATAATTTCTTTTTCAATGTTTCACACGATTTTTTTTTGTTTTCAGATATTTTTATAAGATTTGAAATTTTTTAACTGAGTGTAAAACTGTCCCTTTCGCGACTTAAACACAGGATCTTGGCTTAAGCTCTAAAAGCTCAAGATCTTGAGTTCAAGTCCCGGCCTAAAAACTTTTGCACTCATTTGGAAAATATAAACTCCTATCATTTATTACCCAACCAGCAGTTCAGAGATTCTGCTCTCACTGCTGGTTGAGAGGAGGTTCTGGGTCAAAACCCCTATCGCGCTCGTCGACCTAACGGTTCGCAGTTTTACGTGTTTTTATTCTATCCTTGCCTTAAATACGAGTTAGGAACACTTAGAAAGACACACACAGATGACACTCCATCGCGGGTCTTTTCCCCTATCGATCATAACAGCAATACCAACATTTATGATATATATATATATATATAAGATATTTGCAACAATATATTTTCTTCGGTACTTTTCATATTCTTTTTTATTAATTTTTTAAGAGAAAAACTTGCAAAATAGCTAAGTAAATTTGATCTTAATTTACTTCACATGAAGACTTTTTTTTATACATAAAACTGATACTTTGTGTAAATTAGTGTCTTGCAGAAAAAAAGTAATGAGACTTAAAAAAATACTGTAACTAAAGGCTAATATTTACTCTAGATCAGAATTTCACTGAAAGAAAATCGTTACAATGTAATCCCTTTGACTTTAACAGCTTGGTACAAAGAAAAAGGAAATTAATCTCACATAAAACTGATTTTAATCCGCTTTAAGAGACTAAACAGGAAAAAGTATTACCAGACTTATCAGAAAAACTGTCGTTTACAGTTGAGATATATTTGACATACATTATTACTCTTTAATAATTTGAAATAAGTTTATTTCCAGTTGGGAAACGCCATATTAGAAATAATAAAAGTGAAAGTATTATTAGATTATTAATTATAAAAAATATACGAGAGTTATTTTTAAAGTAAGGTCCGTTTTTCAGTAATAACAAAAGTACTAAGCACATTTAGAAATTTCTATTTTATAAGGTTATACATACCTTTTTCTACTTTTCTACATAGTTTCCATATCTGTTCAAATATTTGTCGTAACGCCCCACGAGTTTTTATAACCCTTCCTCGTACAATTCCTTCACCTCTGAAGAAAGACCTAAACAGCTGCTTCTTCTTCACTTCGTCCACTTCTTCTTCAGTATTGAATGTCTGTTGAATTAATAATTATAAAAATTATACGAGAGTTATTTTTAAAGTAAGGTCCGTTTTTCAATACTAACAAAAATATTAAGTACATTTAGAAATTTCTATTTTATAAGGTTATACATATTTTTTTACTACTTTTCTACATAGTTTCCATATCTGTTCAACGCCCAACGACTTTTTGTAACCATTCCTCGTACAATTCCTTCGCCTCTGAAGAGAGACCTAAACCACCGTCTCTACTTCTTCGTCAGTATTGAATCTCTGTTGAATATCCGAGAAGCGATTTCATGTATCAGATGAGGTGATAGTTAGTCGTCATAAGGTCAGGACTACATGGCGGGTGTTTAAATTAATCACATCCAAAAGGTTCGATGAGAGAGTGTGTTTGAGCGGCAGTGTGTAGGCATTCATTGCGTTGGGGCCATACACCTGACACATCTGACGGTGAATGTCCTTCTGTCATGTTTCTTGCTGTCAAAACTGATTGCTAATCGTATTTCATAGTCGTCGGGATGACTAATCAACTTAATATGTTTATCTCTTACTCTGAAACAACACACTCACATCTCAGGTGCACAACTGGAGTCTGCTGTAGTGAAAGGAATATTGGAAGTCTACGCTCATCCCCTTTGCTGCAAGCGTATGAGATTTAAATATACAGGGTGGAATATGTTATCTATCGTCTACCTTTAATTCCTTAACTATTCGTCGTAGACATATAGTTCCAATTACAAAAACGTTTCAAATGATGTAAATATTCATGTTGTGGGATTGTTTAAAGTAAAAAATCAAATTTATAAAAGTTACGAAATCTAACTTTTTATACGGTCCCCCAATCCCTATAGTTATATTTAGTAAAAATTTACACATGAAGGGTGTTTAGTAATAATAAACCTTGCTTTGCTAACTATCTTATTCAAAACTAGTTAAAGATGAAGTATATATTTATAAATATCAATTAAAGAACATGCGCGTTATTTGTTCATATTCCTCTCATGGCAATAATTAATGATGGTAATTATAATCCTTTCTGATATACAATTTTCAGGTTTATTTTCAAATAAGTATTTGACAAAATTCGTGTTATTTTAACGACGAATATTTTCCATGCTTTAAATAAATGATAGAACAAAGTTAAACTGATTCATATTAGTGGAACTTTTACAATTAAAGTGCTGTAGATAAATTATTTGCTGAATTGCAACATTAATACGTCACAGTTAATCCTAAAACATTGCATTTCGAGCATGAAGGGTGATCAGTAATAATAAATCTTGTTTTGCTACCAGTATTATTGAAAACTAGTTAAAGATTAGTTATATGTTTATAAATATCGCATGAAAAACATTGAAAGTAGTGTACATAAATTGTTCGTCAAATATCAACACTAATAATTCACAGGTAATCCTAGAATATTGAATTTCGAGCAGGAATGGTGTTCTGTAATAATAAATCTTGCTTTGCTAACTATATTATTGAAATCTAGTTAAATATTTGTTATATGTTTATAAATATCAAATAAAGAACATGTGCGATATTTGAACAATAAACTTTCAAGGCAATAATTCAGGATGCTAATTATAACCATTGCTTAAAAAAAAAAAAAAATTCTGGATTGTTTTCAAATAAGTATTTTATAAAATTCGTGTTATTTTAACGACGAAAATTTTCCATGCTTTAAATAAATTATAGAACAAAGTTAAACTAATTCATATTAGTGGAACTTTTACAATTAAAGTGCTGTAGATGAATTATTTGTCAAATCTCAACGCTAATACTTCACAGTTAATCCTAGCGCATTGAATTTCGAGCAGGAAGGGTGTTCTGTAATAATAAATCTTGCTTTGCTAACTACATTATTGAAATCTAATTAAATATTAGTTATATGTTTATAAATATCAAATAAAAAAAACATGGAAAGTAGCATTTCCTTGGAAAATATATGGGTAATATGGTTTTATCTTAAGGTGGTATTAAAAAATATATTTTTCCACGCTCAACAACCCAAAATTTTGAGACACATTTACAGACTCATTTTTAAAAGTAACAACAGGAAACTTGGCGGCGTGATTTATAAAGACATATATAAGGGCCCCACGTTTTTATTTTTCGTTCAATTAATTAGAAATTGATTTACAGACAATTATTTTCCCTGTACGATAATTTTTTTTTCAGCGCTATCGCTTTGGAAAATTCGGTTCAAAATGTCCAGTTTGACAGCATTTTTTGAAATATATTCTGCCTTTATCAAAAAATCGAGACAATACGGACATTATAAAGTTTCTGAATAAGAGAACCTGCCAATTGGATGCATTTTAGAGCAAGTAATGAATTTACGAATGTGTCTCAAAATAAGCAATTTGGATTTGAGAGAATACACCCTTAAATTCTAAATTTTAAATACTATTTAAAAATGCTATTGTAAGATGTTTCTGAATATGGTTATTTTGATCTGTTCTATTTAGTCAACGCAGAATTGCAAATAACTCTGCATTTAGAAGAGCACAAAACTAAATTCTTGAAATCCTTTTATAACTTACTAAGAGAAATAATGAAAGCCAAATAAATATACTTTAAAATATACAGGGCTTTCAAAAGGAAGTGTAGAATGTCAATTATATATTAAAAAGGTACATAATATAATTTACGCATAACGTATTTACGTATATACCATGCACTTTTATTCCAATGTTTTGATGCCTGAAATAGTGTTGCGCATTATCCAGAGAATATTTCCAACAACTATGTGAAGCCATAAATGCTTTCACTAAATCACAAAATACAACATATAAATTTTGGGATAAAATTAATTACGTGATTACCACCTGTGTCTCACTTACCCTTCTCCTAAATCCCCTTCAGTGTTCAACCAATTTAATTGTACTTTCGCTTAATGTATAGTTTAATATCAACAAATATACAGTAATTATTAATTTTTAAGTTTTCTGCCTAAATCAACGCAGAAAATAATGTTTCTATTTTATCTTAGTTTAGCATAACTGTAATATAAATTAATGTAAAACTTTCAAATAAAAATACATCATATATATATATATATAAATTAGTATTTCGCAACTAAAACAGTATACAAATAGAAAAACTCACAAATTGGAAATTCACTACATACAGTTCACAATTAACTGAAGCTGTCACAAGCACATCTGTTATTGTTTCTTTTGCATAACATAACCCCTGTGTTTCGAGCGGGATCTGTAAGTCAACGAAAATGTTAAGTGTAATTATACATTATATAATATTATACATAATTATACACAATTATATTACATATTATACAATTTACACAATTACACAATTTACACATTTACACAATTATATTACATATTATACATAATTATACATTTTTTAGTTTTCTGCGCAAATCAACGGAGAAAGTAATGTTCTTATTTTATCTTAATTTAGCACAACTGTAAAATAAATTAATTTAAAACTTTCAAATAAATATATATATATATATATGTAGCATTTTGACGAGGTTGAGATATTACGATGAATAATATTCGATGAAAAGATGGCAGTCCTTCAACTATATAGCAAGTTGCAGTCGAATTTAGCGAGTATGGCGAAGTAGTAAGGCAATGAAATGATTCCACCTAAGTTTTCCAATAAATCCAACCAATCTCCAGACGAATAATTTTATTAGAAGACGAACAACACAGAACAATTCCCAAAAGGTCTAAAACTTATAGCCCTCGGGCTAACGTTGCTTCACTTCATTGAATTAAGATGTTCCTGGGCCAGATGAATATTCTACGATCATACAAATACCAGACACATATTTGTTTAGCTACCGAAAACGTCAAAAATCTCTCGTTCCGACCGGTTCAGGCGAGTTTTGTTCTCTCCGCGGAAACATACACAGAATTACGTCACGAGCGCTCAACCCAATGAGTGAGAAGCTAGCTCCAGCCCAACGAATGAGGCTAGAGGGCGAGGCTAAAACATTAAAGAATCCCCTTACTTGGGTGCGGACCAATTTAGAAGTTAAAATCCCAAGCGCGCGAAAGAATCAGAGCAATAGACTATTTATGTTATCAATCAGATTTATAATATTACTAGCTGTTACCCGTGACTTCGTTCACGCAACATTAAAAGAAGAATAAATACATTAATTAAGCAAAATATTTTACTCCCAATAATTAACTAACTATTTATCACATAATAATAATAAAAAAGAAAATGGCTTTTAAAAACATTCGAAATGAGAACGCGTCTCAGAATTTTATAGATTGGGGAACTGATAAAAGTTACGAATGATCTTAAATTTTAGATTAAGATTTGGAATAAAATAATTATTAATATACGGATATTTACTTTTAAAAGGACTTTAAATAGGAATGGATATTATTAAGAATTAAGGAAATACTGACTATGACAGAAGTTAGATTAATTTTAAAATATTAATGCGAATAAAATGGTAGGATACGAAGGAAATAAATTTTTATATAACATATATATATATATATATATATATATATATATATATATATATATATATATATATATATATATATATATGTGTGTGTGTGTGTGTGTGTGTGTGTGTGTGTGTGTGTATAATAGATAGATAGATATATAGATTTGTATTTTGCATCTAAAACAGTATAAAAATAGAAAAAAAGGCACAAATTGAAAATTCACTACATACATTTCACAATTAACTGAAGCTGTCACAAGCACATCTGTTATTGTTTCTATTGCATATCATAACTCCAGCACAGTTAAACTATTAAAACAGTTAAATTTATTAAACTGAATAGTTACAGGGTGTAGCTAAATACTAGCCGTTAGGTGCACTTATTGTTGTGGGTATAAGCAGTTTTTAGTAGCGATCGACCGAAACCAAATTTCGGTGATCTTTCCAATTTCGGCCGAAACCGAAAGTGTCAAAAACTTTAAAAACTGATTAATACATACATAACTGCATATAATTATTAATTAATTAATAACAAATAATTAAAAATTACTTAATAATAACTATTTATGTTATCAATCAGATTTATAATATTACTAGCTGTTACCCGTGACTTCGTTCACGCAACATTAAAAGAAGAATAAATACATTAATTAAGCAAAATATTTTACTCCCAATAATTAACTAACTATTTATCACATTTCATAGGAGACAATATGGTATTTATTATTATAGGGACCTTGACATAACTCAGTCTTAAAAAAGTGAAATTTTGTGCCAAATAATCGCGAACGAGCAGGGAAGACCGAGCTATGCTCGGTCAAAATTAAATTTGAGTTCAAATATCATGACCCATGACCAAAATGACCCACTAATTGAATTTTCTCCAACATTTGACTTAGCCCAACAGTCTTCTCGTGCCCGAAAACCATAGGATGCACAATTTAGTGTAAATAGTCTGAGCCGTTTTTAAGATAAAATAGCTTGACCCATAATGACCCATGATCAAAATGACCCACTAATTGAATTTTCTCGAACATGTGACCTAGCCCAACAGTCTTCTCGTGCTCGAAAACCATTGGATGCAAAATTTTGTGTAAATTGAGCCGCTTTTTAGATCTTGACCCACAATGACCCAGAAATGACCCACTAATCGAATTTTCTTGGACATGTGACCTAGCCCAATGATTTTATCGTGCTCGAAACTCGTAGGACACAAAATTTAATCAAAATCGTTAGAGCTGTTTTTTTAGATAAAATTAATTTGACCCGCGTTGACCCAAAAATGACCCACTAATCGAAAGTTCTCGAACATGTGACCCAGCCCAATAGTCTTCTCGTGCCCGAAAATGATCGGATACAAAATTTCGTCAAAATCGTTTGAACAGTTTTGTAGATACAATTAGCTAGACCATGACCTAAAATGACCCAAAATGACCCACTAATCGAATTTTCTCGAACATGTGACCTAGCCCAATGGTTTTCTGGTGCCCCAAAACGGTAGGATAAGAAATTTCGTCAAAATCGTTAGAGCCGTTTTTAAGATAAAATTTGCATATATATATATATATATAACCACACACAAGATTTGCTCGTATTAGAATATATGATAAGAAATTGCAACCAATGCAAAAAGGAGGGCCAAATAAAATCGTGTAAATGGACGAATTGTCAGTTTTACCTGATAAACAATTTTACTTTTAACGCCTTTGTGAAACGTTTATACAGCCATCCTTAAAAAAAAAAAAAAAAAAAAAAAAAAAAAAAAAAAAAAAAAACATTAATTAGAAATAGTATATGCTTTTTCTTTAAATTCAATTCTGCCCCCTTGGTTTAATATATAGTTGAAACAAATCTTGTTTTCTAAATGACAGTGTATTGGCAGGCAATTTTTGTTCTCCAGAATAAATTGATTCATGAAGTTTGAATATGTGAAAATATGTTTGTATTTTTCGGATAATTTACTGAAATCAAGATTTTGTTTTCACTATCTATTCAAAGTGAAAATAAATTCTGTTTTTCAGTTTTAATGAGAAAATGGTGTAAAAAGTATACTGATCTGTTTTATTTCTCCTTTTTTATACACAAAAATGGAGTAAGTTACTTTCTGTTTTTAGAGAAACTTCGTTAAAAAAAAGGCATTTAATTTATTTTTTTTAATTCTGATAGTTTGTGTGACATCCTCGGATCAATTATAACCGGTATTCGCTAAACCGGTAGTAAACTAACCGGTAGCAAATCGCGTTGCGTTCGATAGTCTAGGAGTAGTTGCGAAATACAAACACACGGTCAGATTTTAATATAATAGATTCGTGTTCATTTTCCTTTTCTTAAAATTATGATGTGATTTTTAGCAGAAAACTCGGATACTCATGCGGAACGAAATAAAGAAATGACGGATACTCATGCTTAATAATCAGTATAGATAACAAAACATTTAAATTTTTCGTTATAAATATGGCGTGAAACTCATCGACTTCCTATACTTATTCATCCTTGTATTATTAATGTAAGGAGTTGATTCACACTCATTTTAAAACATACTGGAAAATTCCCGTTTTATTGCAAATATGACGTCTGCTTTTTCCCCAGAGAAATCCCTTTTTAATGACATAATTCTTGTTATTTTCTTTTCCCGGCAATTAATTTCAATACTGGCATAGGGAAAATTATGTTACTTTAACGAAATAATATTAAATCTTTAGGTTTTATCAACAAAAATGGAACTATTAACATTCGTCATTATTTTTTTTTAGGTAATCGAGTTATTTCTTTTACTTATATGAATGAAAAATCACTATTTCTCGCTATTCATGGCATCATTTACGACATGGATAATTTTGCGGAGCATATTATTGACATTTGCTAACCATTTTCTTTTGAAACTTCTTTTCACTTTTTTAAAATTTAAATAAAAAATACGGTATAGTTATATTAGCCGTGCGCAGACGGTAAAACGGCAAGTATTGTTACCATACATTAAAAAAAAAAAAGAAAAAAGTGAAGAAAACACCCAAGATCATTTTATTTCACCAATCAAAGCATATCCGCTTTATTTTCGATAAATGATGTCATATTCGCTTGTTTCCTATAGTTACGCATATTGAAACCTTGTATTATTATCAAAAACTAAAAAAAGTACGTTTTATTTCTAATAATATTATTTATTCTTCTTTTTAATTCTTTAATTATTTTTATTTCATTTTCGTTTTTCCCGTGAAAATTTTTCAATTGAAACTAAATTGTTGAGTAAAAATCATTTTTTCGGGTTTTGAATTAGTTTTGGCAACGATAAAGTATTAGCAACGATAAAGTAAATTTAACCATTTTAAAATGCTATACGAAAAAATGTCCATTTATTCTCAATGAAAATAACGAAATTTTGAATTATTAAGAAAAATATTTGAATAAAATGAACAAAAACCAGTCTATGTTCATCTGAAGGTTATAATCAGCCTACATGCAAAGATACAGGATCATTAAATGCTCCATTTTGACGCTGGCTTCAGCCTAACATTTGCACACAATCAGATTTATAATATTATTAGGATTAGGATACGTGTATTGAACCACATTTCTAATAGACACACGTACATATAAATGTGTGTGTATCAGTTTCAAACAAAAACGAAATATAAATAATACAACTTTTTCATTTTACTATTTTATAAAATCCAATAATTACAGACGTTTATCAATAATTAATTAACAATGTAGTTAAATAATGTAAAACAAAGTCAATAATGATTATTTAATTTTTAAATATATTCATATTTTCAGTTCGTTAATATTTTGCATTTAAATTGATTGAAATAAAGTACTAAAAAGTTTGTTTTTCAGGAAATTAACATTGAATATGTTTTAACCATTTTATAATTACAAATATTATTAATTTAATAAACGTTTAAATATAGATACATATTTAAATATTTCTAAATATTATTATTAATTATTTAAAATTTTATACAAACATTTTTATGGTACATATGTTTAAATAACATGTTTACTTAAAAAAAACTTTGCCACTCCCTGTCTCTCTAAGAAAGTATTGAAATGGCACTCTGTTTGAAAATTTTATCTCCGGTGCCGAGTTAACTCTCTGTGCCTCTATCCAAAACTATTTATTTTCATATACAATACGTAATTAATTTATCAATAAGTCAGAAATAGTTTCAACTATACGAATTTCAGCTAATAAAAAATATTTTAAGTATACATACCTCGATATATCTTTTGTAATAAATTTCGTAAATCTTCATATGTTTTAACAACACCTTTCTCATAAAGCATTTGAAACAAATTGAAGTTTCAAAGTAAAAATTTTCTATTACTGTTAAGTTTGCAGCTTTTAAAGATCACGTGAAAAGCGTCTTTTAAGTTTAGTCATATATGCATTGCTTGCTTTATAATTTACACTCGCATCATGAATCAGTCATGACGGATAATGATTAACACTGGAGTTCACAGAAATAAACAGTGTCTCATTTGAGCCGATACAACTCATATCAATGAGCAAAGTTGAAATTTTTCGAAAGAAGGAACGATATTTTGAAATACAGATAGTTTCGGTCAAGTTTCGGTCAGGCCGAAATTTCGGCAGCAATTTCGCCGAAAACGAATATTCGGTGAAACTCCGATTTTTCACCAAAACCGAAATTTCGGACGATCTCTAGTTTTTAGAAAAGAACCTGTTAACGAGACGATGTTTATAAAGTTCAATCAATTCACCTTTACATCAGGGTCGCAGTAGGATTGCTGCCACCTCATGGCAATTAGTCTCTCTCCCCTAAGATCTCCTAGAAGCAGGGAGAAGGGACTACTGCTCTTTTTCTCTCCAAAACCAGTATGAGTCTCCCCCTTCTCAATCTCTCTCCTCTGTCCCGGGGGGAACATGGGCGGTGAACTCCGTAACATTTTGATCCTATCAGGGCGAGCTCTCGACTCCATTGGATCACGGCGATTTCATCATGACCTCAACCACATCTTGGACCCAAATATTGTAATCGTGAGTACTGGGAGATCTGTGTCATCCATTTAAGTCGTATCAGGTCGCCATGATGTCTAGTTCTTTCAAACTAGAAGCCGAAACTCTCACTAGAAAAAGACCGATGGGTGCGTTTGATCTTCCAACACTACTTAGACGTCATCTTCTCTAACGTGGGAAAAGATTTTAGGCGAGAACCTGTACTAGCTAGGATATTTAAGTTTTTCAAGATATCACAAAACCATTACTGGAAATGCAGCTAGCAAAGTCCGCTTTATCTATCTTTATCTATCATATCTGCACTTCCATATATCATATTTGATATTCTTGTCATTTTTAAACTTTTTTTATTTCAATCTCCACAGTTTTTTTTAAATTCTTAGACTTTTTACATTGAAATACAGGGTCATCGAAAAAGGTGTCTCTGATTTCTAAAATAAATTTATCGGGTACCTTTATCGGTGATCCTGTACTATGGATACACATTATCGATTATACATTAAACACGAGATATTTTTCCCCTTTCTTTCACAGTCAAAAACGGATTGTGCGCACTATGCACAAGTAAAGACGGTATTCCTATACGACACAATGCATACAAAATATGGGTTTTAAAACATCAGTATACCTTTATGAGTGCTTATTTCTACTTATTCTACTTTTTTTTCAAATTTTATATAGCCGTTAATTATATTATATTATTTTACATAGCATTGTCATACTCATTCAGTTTTAGTGTTTCAAATTGTCATACTCAGTCTATTTGGATTTCAAAAATACAGCACTAGGGTGGGTACAGGTGCATCACTATTTTTCAATAGTAATATATACATGTTATTTAATCGCTAAATTCTGCAATTAAATAAGACGTAAAATTACTATTTGAATTTAGTGGTACCTCAAAAATAAGCACTTATACGCACAAACAAGCACTATTTTAAGAAAAACTACAATAGAACCTAAATAATACGAACACGCTGTTAATAAAGTATTCGATAAATCGAACGTTTTAAATTTTTCTGCAGATTACAACCTGTTGTAAAGAAACCGGTTGCAACGAGTGGAGAATGTAACGAATAATACCCAAGATACCTTCGAGGCTTCTTTATAACTGGTATCCACTGTATATAAGGTAAATACCTACGTTATTAATGTCGATTAATGACGATAAAAGAATCTTTGGCTGATTTTCAGATAAACGTTTGGAGGATCAGTGTTAATTTAACGAGAAACATTTTCTAAGTTGTAACTCATTGACAGAAAGGAATTAAAAGTAATGAGCTTTAGTGGAACTCTCTCAGTCAGTAAAAGATTAGTTGAATTTCTACTTTAATACTTCACAATTAATCCTCACGCATCGGATTTTGAGTAGAAACGATATTCTGGAATAGTTAATCACTCTTTTCAAACTATATTATTCAAAAGTAATTAAAGAATAGTTATATGTTCGTAATTATAAAATAAAAATGGCGAGCAATACTTAGTATCTAGAATAGATAAATGACAGTAGGATATTGCTTACAATACGTAATTTCTAATCATGTAAAGCTTATGAGAAATAGAGTGTTTATAAAATTTGTCTCTTTGAATAGAGTATTCGAGATTATTCTCATGGAACTGTAAATAATTTTGTTATTCAGAAAGAAAATCAACTCTTTAACTATTTAAAATATTACTAAATTGGACAAGGATAGCAAATAACCTTTTTAAATGTTCAGGTTGTGATCCTAAAAAAATTTCAATACCGATAATCTATCCAAAAAATGTATGGAATTGTGAGCTACGTATATTATTAATTATAAGAATTGAAACCCCAAAAAATAAAAATCTCAAAGTGTGGAACAATTAATGTAAAATAAACAATATATAGCAATTAAATCCGATTTAAAAGATACTGGGTGATCCATAAAGATAAATACGATATCAATAACCTATATGAAATTATACATGAAATTATTGAATTTAGTGGTACCTCAAAAATAAGCACTTATACGCACATACAAGCACTATTTTAAGAAAAACTACAATAGAACCTAAATAATACGTATAATATTAATAAATATAATAAATATAATAAATATAATAAATATAATAAATATAATAAATAATATGCATATTGTATTATTTATAACCAGATCTTGACAAATGCGCTCGCCAGGTTGCCAATGGCGATCAAGTTATTTAAACTAGTTTCGTTTTTTTTTTCGTATAAAAATTGACCTAAGAAATGAACACACTCGGCAATTTTTCTCTCCACCAATATTAAGAAATAAAACTTAGAAACTATAATCAAACAAAAAATATTTTTAACTTTTATTTTTAATTTGGCAAACATAAGTTCACAAACGCAAATTTTAAAAGAATAAAATCAGAATAAGTTGATTGACTTCGACAATAAAATAGAAAAAAAAAATGTTTTCCTGCTTCACTATTTTATAAATCCCCCCCTCCCTTCTCTCATCAGATATAGATTTTGTCAGATATAGATTTGTTGCACTCAACTATCCGGACATTTAAAACATTTGGAAATCAGCCTTTTCCGAAGATGTCGGTAAATTCAACCATTACAGCATTTTTTTTCCTAAACTATGCTTGTTATTATTTTTTCTCAATTAATTCATAAAAAAAACTCTTGTGTTTTTTGAAAATCAATACGGAGGAGGGCGGGGAATATTTTTTACTGGCGACTAGAATTTTTTGCTGTCTACCAGATTTTTATGAAATTTGTAAAGCCCTAGTTATAACGATTAAACCCCCAAAATATGAAAATTTGAATGTTCAGTGCATCGATAACGACGAAGTTTTAGAATCAGATCAGCAAATATTTTACGGAGTTCTATTTTTGTAGAAAGTCTTGCGATGAATATTTTAGATTTATTTATGTAGATATTTCTTAAAGCCAGTCTATTTCTTAACATTTTAACAAAAATCTTAATAATAAAATTATAAGTATCTCTCATTGAACAATAAAAATGAGAGCGTTGAATTTCTCTACATATTTCACAATATAGTAAATATTAATATAACCAACTTAAATTATTCCTTTTTGGATCATCCCATAAAGACAAATTCTGAATTCTTACTACTCAACTGTGCCAAAATGCCGTGGGTGTCTCGTTTTTACATAAATCATATTCACTATTCTTTGTAAAAATAATGAAAAATTTATTAACTATTGAAATAAAAATTCAATTTTCATTCTGCGTCAATGCAATGGTTTTCAAAATGAAGAACCTTTTATTTTTATCAATGGAAATTTCTTTATTATAACCATAATATATTTCATATTGTGCATTTTAAATTAGACCTGAAACACTTAAATGAATGCAATATCAACGAGATTACTATTTCTTTACAAGTATAAGTAGTGTGCCTAAATATGAGAGAAGTGACATACGGTAAAAGGATTCATACATTCTTAATCATTGCATTCTATATCCAAGGACTTAAATGAATGCAATAACAACGAGATTACTATTTCTTTACAAGTATAGGTAGGGCGCCTAAATATGACAGAAGCGACATACCGGAAATACAATTTTATTGGTGGAAACGATTTTGGACAAAAATGAATGATGTGCGGGCTTCTTGGCGAGCCTTCTATTATCACCATGTTAATGTTTGATGACTTGTCTCACTCGCCTAATTGAATTCGCCCAGGTGAGTATCGCCAATTTCTTCAATATGGTTTGTCATAGTTTGGACAAATCCTTTAGTTCGTAGCATGCATCCTGCTCGTATGCGGGCACTTTCATATCGAATCAACCTTGTATGAGTTTAGTCAGGGCTCGCAGCGTCCTATATATTTTTTTTAATCCCCACCACTATTTTCAAAATATAATGTTCACAATATCCTTTTATTGCACATTTATAAAAAAAAAATCTATCATGAAATTTATAGATTGAAAATAGTGGTATCAAATATATAAAAAAATATAGGACGCTGCGGCCCCTAGTTTAGTCAAATATTAAATAGATGGAATATTAAAACTTTTATGATACAAGGTGCGTACAATATTCCACCACGAATATTTAATAATTTTTTTCTCCGCATTTAATCTCAGAAAATTTTAACAAACTCTGCAATTCAGCGCGGTGATTACGAATTCTTTTATTTAAATATTAAATAGATATTCCAATTTTAAAATTGGAGCCAAATTCTTTGGAAATTCCAATGAGAGTACTCAGCTTGAAAATAGATGTTCTAAATAACCATTGAGTTTGTTTCTTTTATTGTAATGTTCATATCGTTAAACATAAGGGCTACAACAATCTACAGTTACGAAAGTTTTTTTAACAAATTTAATCCCCCAGTTCCAACACATCCCTGAGGGGTCAACTAATTTTGTTTCCGGATTTCTTTAAAAAATTGCCATAATGTAACTATTCTCCAGGGCGATATCTAACGAACACTTGCTGTTATAATCAAATTTTTTTATGATTTTCAAAATCTCATCATGCTCTTTTGACTCGACACACTTCGTTTTGGCTGAGATTTTATGTTTATCATAACGTGTAAAAGGATAAATTTGAAAAAAATTCAAAGATTATTGTTCGTATCATATGTGAATAATATTATTATATATTCTTTGTATCATTATATCTTATCGTTTATATCACTATTAGTTTTAGAAGTCTTGTTTATAGACATTGCTAAGAAGATGTTGCTTCGGTACCCAATGTACAGTTGCCAAATATAAGAAATGAAACCCCACACACATTTCAAACACCAATTTGTCCCATCAAAATTCGGAAATAGCCACTCGACTGGATATTATATCTTCTTTCAATTTCTGTTTAAAAATCACATACGTTAAAAAAAAAAAAAAAAAAAAATCAAGTTGAAGGTCATCTTTATATTCGAATTGTACTAGACTTAAATTTTATTTTCTATTCAAACACCTTCTTTTAACATCATATTCGGCTTTTTCTATATTTTGTGCCTTTCGATACCTAATGGAACACACTCGACCAAGTAGTTTAGGAATTATGAATCTTTAAAGTTTGAAACGCTCAATGTTAAATCCATTTGTAATCGTTCCAAAACAGATTGCAATGCTTGTAAATTATAAAGCGTAACTCAAGAACTACTGGCTACTTTTTGTTAAAAAATGCATAGGTTACAGTTTATACTTTAAAAAAATATTTCGAATATACATATATATTTATTTAAATATTTGATAACAAAATATGAATGGGAACCTATAATGTTTTTAAGCGAAATCAGTTTTTAGAGACGTGTAATAGGCGAATCCAAAATTACAGCTTATTTTGCCTAGTAGTTCTTGAGTTATGCTTAAAAATCTACATTCATTGCAATCTGTTTTACAACGAATAAAATTGAATTTAACATTAGGATTTCCAAACTTTAAACTTTTATAATTTCTAAGCTACTTGACCGGATGAGTTCCGGATTCACCCGTCGCTGCCATGCCAAACTATCGAATATGAAAAAATGCATTTTTCATTACTTTAAAAATATGGACCGATTCTCACCACTAAATTTTATTAGTATTCTTCGCTAGAGTTGTCAGTTTTGCCTCCTTTCTCATTCAGAAATGTCGTATCAATACCAGGAATTTCAAATAGATATTTTTGATTCACTTAATGACAGTCATTTCGTGATTATTTAAACTAAATTTTTTTTCTCAAAATTTCCGGCATGAATTCGGCGAATGAAGAAAGAAGCTTAAACTAGCAACCCTGTTCTTTACAGAAATTTTATTAGTTTTTTTACTATGCGAAGAATTCTAATAAAATTTAGTACTGACAATCGGCCAATTTTTAAATGTAATGAAAAATGCATTTTTTCATATTCGATACTATGACATGGTAGCGACGATACTAAGGCTAATTTTACCATAAAAGTTGTGATGTCAAAATTCGATGATCGTATTGTAAATTTCCGAGTTTAGTTCAATTTCAGCGGAGCATGACATCTTAAGCTTATTTCTTTAATATAAATTAAAAGAATACATAGTTTACAGTCGATTAGCTTTTTTTACTGCGACAATTTGCAGATTCAAATGTAACGGATGTCTTTTTTTTTGCCTACTGTACATTGCAATGCGTGATATTATAACAATCCAATAAAAACAAAAAAAAACTTTAAAATTGTATATATTTGTTATATTTAATGACTAAATAACTAATAATCATTGCAATACATTCACTATTGCTTTAGTAGATTCTTTGTAGGTATTATTCGAATTCAATAAATAAATAATCCCTTCTAAAACACTACTTCATAATGCAGAATATACCGATTTTGTAATAAATATTTTGGAAAGTTCAATAATAGTTTAACACCATATTTACGCGTAACTTAATTCTAATCACCGAAGGGAATCAAAACTAATTTGTATTGATAAAACAACTTCATTTTAAGTATTGTAGATAAAATATTCATCTAATTCTGTATCAAATACTTCAGATATAATCCTAATCTATAAAATTTCAAACGGCATTGATGTTGAAGAAGAATTTACCTCGCTGAACTAATTGCATTATTTAAAAGTAAACAGAGCAAAGTTATAAAATCGTAAACATGAATTATATATGAAAGACCATGTAAAATAAATTGCCTGAGACAAAGTACAGCAAAGTCAAAATGTTATCACAAAATTTATAGATTCTTTCATACTTAAAATTTCTGATAAATATTAATACCCGTGATCACTATAGAGATACAAGATGTCCCAAAATGACCTCGAACTTTAAAATTCGGTAATTGATTACTTACACATAAATTACCTCCATCAAACTTATTCGTAAAAAAATCATACAGAGTTGATTTCTTTCTAACTGAGTGGAAAATTATCAAGACAAGACGTCTAACACAAGACCTCTGGCTTAAATTACCAAAGCTCTGCCTGAAAAACTTTATATGACACGATTCACTCAAACAGTTTTGTTGGTAAACATCTGATCTGTCATTTGTGATAGCTGAACAAAACAAACCGCAGATTAAAAAACTACAGTAAATAATGGACGGGTAATTACGCTAAATGGTTTTAACACGTTGACCGACACTTGCGTCTACAGCCGTCAAAGCGAAGTTCACTATGTGGCATGACGGCAATAGCCGTCCAAAACGAAACGGTCGTTTTTAGACACTACGGCTATAGCAGCACAAATTTGCATTCACCGGCGTACAAGTAGAAGCCCAGTGTCATGTTTTGAAACAATTTTTTAGGTTGAAGTTCGTTTTCCACCTGTTATACGAGTTGCAGCTTCAGTATGGACGTCGTGGTAGTAAAGGGAGTAGTACAACCTAATTAAAGGTGCTGAATTAATCAACATTAGGTTTATTTAAGCAGAAAGAGTAAAACTATACTTCTAATATTCTAAAAATTACAAAAACATATAGTGTCAATCTTCGAACTTCACTTGTTCCTACTGTCCGTCAATGTGTTAACTTATGTCGATTGTTTATTCGAGTTCGCTCGCTGGCTGTTTATTTTGTTGAGCCGTCTGAAAATCAGATCAGTTGTTATTTCCAAAAAGGTTGTCCTAGTTATTTGTTTCAGCCATACTCGTCCAGGTAGCTGAATCGGTAGATCATTGAAAATTTAATCCATATGTCCTGGGCTTAGTTCCTGGCCTGAACACTTTTTCTCTCAGTTGGGAAGTAATTTATTCATATAATGAAACATCATAGAGCTAATATTTTATGCGACGATGAGTTATTTGTAAATGAAAATTTTAGAATAGAAGAAAGTTTTATTATTTCTAGCATACATTTATTTTCCAAAGCGAAATATTTTTATTTTATCATTTGAAAAAATAAACGTTTGAAAGTAAGTATTTATTATTTTAGAAAAGAGATTTAAAATATTAATTTTCAAAGAAACAATTTTATTAAAATATTTTAAATTTTGTGTCTATGATACAAGGACCAGAAGGAAGTTTCAGTTATTTAAAGCAATTAAAAATTTTTTTAAAAAATGTGTCTTCAACAATAGAAGCGTCTTTACCCTTTCTTAACGCAATATAGAACGCTTCATTTGAAAGCAATGTGTTATGAAATATGAGAAAAGATGAAAATATATCACATGTTACTGAAAAGTTATAAAAGAGTAGAACAATACATAATTACACATCTGCTGTGCTTTTGTTTAGGCCAGAAATAGTTTTCATCTTTTTTTTAATGTTAAGAAGCTTAGTGTTATACCTTGATACTATATTTATAAGGGTATCCAATGATTAAGAGGAATGATAAATTTTGTGTATGAGCTTGTTCGTAAAGAGCGTCTTATTCTGTCATTTCTCTTACTTTTCCAAACTGTGTCTGAATCTCCCTTTATCTGATTGTCGTAGTTCTTATATAAAGTGATATGCTAATTAGAATGGTCGGCTGAATGATATAAATATGCTGGTAGTAGTGAATAGCGTTGGATTTAGCAGAGTATCGTCCCATCATGGATTTTCAATGCAGTTTCTGAGCTTTTATCAAACAAGTTAAGGTCGACTTAACTGAGTTTAGAGTTAGATTATCCATATGTGGAGTGGGCCTGGTGGTAAGGCGTTAGCCTTCAATGTTATAAACTAAGATAAATTGGAGTCCATGGGATCCCCCTTTAGTGATATTGCAGTATTGTGAAAGTGACATTGTTGTAGTGTACTTGTGTCAGGGTTTTTAACACTGGCTTGCATTTGTCTTTAGATGGTATGGGGACTCTTAGTGCTCTGGACTCTCTGGGACTTTGATTCATGGACTGCTTCTTTGAGTTTTGTGACTCACCATTGCATCTTTCTTGTCGTTTTGATTTAAGTTAACTTTTGCAACTTTTGTAATATTATAGTTGTGGTAGCATTGTTATATATTACTTTTAAATACTCTGTAGTATGCTTAATTTTAGTGGTTACCTAGGCTAGTGTGACTGTTGTAACCTTAACGGTCCTAAAATGTTGTATATATTTTTAGGTGTACTTAGTCAGTAATTGTTTTCCTTTGACTTTTGTAACATTAGTGGTCGAGATATTTTGTTAATTTTATTAGATGTATATAGTTAGTAATTATTTTCAACCTCATTAACCCTAGTGGTCGTTAAAACTTGTTTCAGTTATATCTTATTATTTTATTTACGTTGTTTTCTTGAGCAGTAGCTCGTCTGGCTTTGTTTATTTATTGCTCGTTGGTTTCCGGGCTGGTTCCTTGGGAGGTGGCTTTGTTGGTGGTTGTAGAGAACTCTCAGATATTTACACCTTTGCCTAACTGTTGGTGCTCCAGTCTGGTAATCTTGTTGCAGTGTGTTTTCAGAGTTTCTGTCGATATGAGTTGAACTTTCATTCATTTTTGCGAACTGTCAGAATAGCCATTTTTACGAAGTCAGAGTTTGACTTTAGGAAATTTATTTCAAGTTATTACATGAACTTTATCGTGATCTTCGTACATTTAGTAGGCCTGCTTCACGTCACACTTTTCTATTACTAATTTTAAATAAATACTCGTCACTGTTAACTGTTTTCATGTAATGGCTGCTTGAGTAGGTGACAATCCCGAAAATTCCGCCACAGGAGAAGATATACTTTCATTTGATTCATCTGCCACATACAAAGTTTGAAAAAAAATGAAGGTGATTTTGAGGATCGTTCAAATTTAATAAAATAATTTCGCCGGAACAAAAATTATTAAAAAATAGATTTTTTTTTTTGACATATTGTCGCTACCATGTCAAACTACCGAATGTAAAAAAAAAATGCATTCTTCGTTACTTTTAGAAATGGGTCGATTGTAACCACTAAATTTAAATAGTATGCGTCCGTTTTTAAATCGATAAATTTCAAATCCACATCAGAAATTTCAAATAGAAATTTTGCTTTATTTAATGGTAGACATTTCGTGATTACTTAAAGTTAAAATATGTTTCTCAAAATTTCCGGTATGATTTTGCCATATCAAAAGAAAAAAGAAGGCGAAACCGACAACCCTGTTCTTCACAGAAATTGTATTAGCATTTTTACTAGGTAAAGAATTCTAATAAAATTTAGTGGTGTCAATCAGCTCATTTTTAAAAGTAATGATAAATGCAATTTTCATATTCGATAGTTTGTCATGGTAGCGACGATATATGCAGTAGCACAAAATTTACTGAATTATGCAACTGCATATGTACATGTATAGTAGCTGTGTATAATCATCTGTCTAATAACTATGTTTTTAACTGGAATATTTCTTATAATATTTAAGTATTTCTCCACAATTAAAAGTATAATTCGCTTTAGCAATATATCCACAATTTAGCTTAAATGGAAATATTTTAGACAGGTAAGAGGACAAAGAATTTTATTAGTGAAATATGTACTTTGATAGATTAAAAATAAATATGTATAGTAAATTAAATTTAATTCAAAGAACATTCAGTAGTATGATTTGTTTAAAAGGACTTTAACAGGTATATAACAGGGTATAACTTAATTAACTACACTTCATCTCATGATGGAGTGTGGCGAAAATGTTCAATCGAGCAATAAAACATTTCAGTTTTATTAAAAAGGCTTTTGTAATTGTTCCCAAACTTTTGGCCATAACAGAATTCTACTTTAAATGAGACATAATGAGCTTAAGTCATAATTAAATTAACTTCTGTTAGGGGCGTAAACTACAGTTTTAATATGAGATAATATTAATGAAATACTTGTAGTAATAAATGCTGTCTGTATTTCAAAATATTTTTAAAAATTATTTTGAATTCATTTTGATAAATAATAACAACAAAAAACTAGATATGAATTTTTAATATTAAATTGAAAATTTTAAAAATTAGCTCTCTCGTTATTCATTAAAATAAATATAAAATTCAAAAAAGTTTAATGCAGTGTTATATTTAATAAAAATGTTTTAGTTTATTAAGTAATTCTAAACAAGGTGCTGAATTAATAGGCAGAGTTGTACGGTTTTTGACGAAATCCCAGAAGTCTCCCCATAAAAGTTTTTTTTTTTAGTAATGCATTCATGAGTTAATTAGGTGTTAACACTTCATGGGAAATAAAAAGAGAAAAAAACATTCCTATAAAGTGAATCTGCCATTTCTAATATGTCTTCTTACTTCTTTTTCAAAATCTTATGAGGTAAAAAATAGTAATCAACATAAGTAATCTCAAGGTAGCTATCATTACCCGTAAGGCATGGTGACGTCACGGCGACGTCACTGTGAAGTCACACTGTGACTTTGTGATCGTCGTCGTGACGTCACGTGACGTCGATGTGAAGTCACTGTGACGTAAATGCGAGGTCGTTATGGCCGTTTTCAAGGCTTTCTGTGACCTCACAATGTGACTACTTTGTGAAGTCACCGTGCGACTTCAATGTGAAAAATGTGACGAATCTGCATCGGATAGGGTGACCAGATTTTACCCGAATCCTATACGGATTGTTCGGATCAAAATTTTTTTATGGTTCAAGTTTGTGACGTCTGTGACGACACTGCACCGGGTCAGGTGACCAGATTTTACCCGAATCTAATCCAGAAACTTCGGATCGATCTTTTTGGATTTGTTTGGCTACAGAATAGATTTAGATTAGTTGTCGTGTGACCTGATTTTCGTGAACCCGATCTGACCCGAGTCGGGTATAATGTTTTTACTGTAAGTCTTGTTTGGAATAGAATCTTGCATAAGACCGAGTAACCAGATTTTATCAGAAATTGTGTTACGATACAATTTCTGATGTCGGCTCGGATCTAGAGTCATACACGAATCCGGTTATATACTTCTTGAACATGATTGAATGTCAACTTGAACATGAATGATGGTTGACTGAAACTATATTTTGATTCAACCCGTATTCTTATCCTAACCCAACAACAACAACAACAAAAAATCTGTAAGCCCACAACCCGACCGAACCGGATAAATGATTTCGCATAGATTCGGATAACAAGATTTCACCAAATACGGATAAAATCGACGATAAGGATTGGATCGGCAATCATTTTTATTGATGCAACTCGTATTCAAATTAAAACTTTGCATCTGATTGAGAAACCGGTTAACACGAAACTTTCTGACACATTTATGAACAAACTTTTAAACACATGGCACTTGCATGCCTGATTATGCTATTTTGAAAAGCTATTTGGAATGAATAGCGTTTTCCATTTTTAGATAAATGTAATACTTAAGATCAATGTCGGTCACGTTTTACACGTTTCTGACGCTGCACGTCGGAAATTTGTTTCAAAACACCGACTTTGATAGTGTTTTCTGAAACATCATCTGCCGTTACCAAAAAATGGATAACGCCATTCGATTATATATAGGGTAGATGTGCCAGTAATGGACACCCTTAAGGAATTTCTTTAACAATTATTTTTTAATTAATAGTTATAATTGTTATATTCAACATTTTTTAATATTATATTACTCTACCAACAATATTTAACCATGCTCATAGTCACATTTCCCAATGTGAATCTAAATTTAAATGTAAATAACAGAAATAAATCAAAACACCCTAAACTCCAGTAATGGACACCTCACAAAAAGTAATAGATAAATGATATTATGATTGCATTTAAAACTAGTGCTCGCGATTATACGTTTATATACGTTTAAACGTATACGTAGTCAAGCCTTTTTTCCATATGATTTCTATTAAAAATCGTTACCGGTTACAATACGTTTTATACGTATTATACGTATAATCGCGAGCACTATTTAAAACTAGAATTTAAAGATAGCATATTAATGAAATAAATAAAGCTGAATTTTTATTGGTTATTTTTTTATAAACCAAAAACATTGAAGGTGTCCCATTACTGGAAGGCGGTCCATTACTGGCACATCTACCCTTTTCTGAATAAGAACACCTGCCAATTTCATGTATTTCCGAATAAAAATGAATTCAGAAATATGCCAGAAATTAGCTATTTTGGATTTGAGAACAACTTTAAAGAAAATATAAGTATACATTTTCAAATAAACATTCTGAAAAATTTATATTAGGAATCAATTTAAATAATAGATATACCTATTGTGCGATATTATTAAATAATAAACATTGTATCAAGCAGTAAAACAGTTTTCGTTGTAAATGAAATATAGAACTTAAGATCATAAATGCCAAAAAAAAAAATTATATATTTTTTTTCTTTACAAATTATTTTATTTATAGTTTTTGATAGAATACTAAATGCAGAACTTAAATATAAATTTTTACAGTAAAAACATTCGATAATACAGCTGGAAAAATTACCTTAAGTAAACAGTTATTTTATTGTTTCATCAATATTTATTCTTTTTGTGCATCTAACATTGACATATCTCGACTAATAAATTATTCAATGCATTAAAATGTCACATTTTTTTTTCAAATATACCGGAAAATTATTTCTGGAAACCTACACTAGCAACGAAATTATTAAATTGCAAATCAAATATTAATAGTTTTAAAAATTGCAATGTTTTTAATTATAATGAATAACTATGAAAATTGAACTAAGAAACGCAAAACATTAAATAAATGCCTCCTTTTACATAACACTTTACATTTAGAATACATATTGTTAGTAAATTCTTTAAGCTTTTTTCCAAATAGTCTATTTAAAAAAATTTAAAACATTAAAGATAAAATTTAATACAAGTGATTTTTTAAAAGAAAATTTAAACATCTTAATTTTTAAATAATGCAATATTAAATGTACTAGTACTAAACATGCACTATTAACAAAACTGCGAAGACATTAAAAGTTACCTGCTGATCTATTGGTAAAGGTGTTATTGTTGAATGCTCCTTATCTGCTTCCCTTTCATTGAAAAATTAGACTGTACATCCACTACAATAATTTTCAAATTATTCCAGCAGAGAGGTGTGTTCATAGATCTGAGAAATCAAATATCACTCAGGCCTTATGAATGCACCCGGCTAGACACAGGGAGATGTTAAAATGGATGGTTTACTTTAAAATGGAGATTGTTCACTTTAGAACGTTAATTTACTTACACAGTATAAATCTACAAACTTCAAAGAACCCAACACACGCTAATCCTAGCTTCGAATGAGAAAAAGTCGTCTGCCTTCAATATGCGCGCGCAGTATTGTTTAAACACAACAAAATAACAGCTAGCAGATGTTTCCAACTTTACCGCAAATGATATAGGAAGAAAGTAATTTAAATAAAGACATTTCAAAACCTTTATAATTTGTATGGCTGAAAAATGAACTTCTAATGATGCTATAATATTCTTTTTTTATATGAGAGATTTTTGTTTTCTTAGAAATAAGCAGTGAAAATTTACATTTTTATATATTTTTTAATCCATTGCATTTGCTTTAGACGTCAAAAGTAAAGATAAATTTTAAATAATAATTGATTTAATAGGCTTTATAAAGTAATTTCGATATAAATTTAAATTGCAATCAAATTTCCTAAGTACAATTTTTTTATTTTTTACACTCTATCGAAAAGAGCAATATATTTAATAGAGGTGACATCTTACTAAGCACTGGCCAGTTTTGGATAAATTGCTATAGGAATGACATATACTTTATATCATGTTTTTAATTCATTTTTGCTCGGAAATACACGAAATTGGCTCGTGTTTTGTTCAGAAACTATGTTATTGAAAAACCTTTTCCATTTTTTATTAAAAGCAGAAGATCTTTCAGAAAAGAATGTCAAAGTCGGCGTTTTGATTTGAATATCCGACGTGACAGTGAAAGACAGGAGAAAAACTGGTCGTCACGTAACACGAATTGCTTATAACTTGATAAATAACTAAATTTCTATTTAAGGATTTTGACCTGTGTATTATATAGTATATTTTGTTAAATTTCATGAAAATGGTAATTTTGGAAATACTCAATATATTTAAATAGTGTGTGACAATATTTTTATTAATGATTTAGGTACATGACATAATTCAAATCTATATTTTATGAGTTTTTTTTTTCGAAATTCACTCTCCGATCACACCGTGAAGTCACAGAGTGTTGGCATTTTGGTCATAGGTTTTACGTGACTTATGTGACTTGCAGTGACGTCATTGCAACGTCACAAAAATTTCTAAAGCTGTCAAAAAGTAATTTTCTTTATGTTATAAGATGTTCTAAAGTTTATTTTAAGTTTTCTTTAGATCTCCAAGACGTTCACATTTTGGTCACAGTGTGACGTTACAAAGTGGTGGCATTTTGGTCACAGATGTGACGTGACGTACGTGACTCACATTGACGTCACAATGACGTCACTGTGACTGTGCATGCTATGCGGGTAATTTAAGTTAAATATTTGAATTAAAAGAGTACTGCAGGATTTAAGAACAATTATATCGTTTTAATGAAGGAATTTAAAAGTTTAAATCACTCTATATATACATAAAAACAATACCATTTAATTTCCATTAAACGTCGAACTGAAATTTAATTACTGACTACACAAGCGTACAAAAAAACTATTTTTCCTATTTTGTGACTACAATAGATTTTTAATTTATTTAAAATAATCAGATAATATTCAGATATAACAAAACTTAAAATTCCATACCTTATTATATTTGATGTATAAAAAATTCCGTTTTTTAATATTCCATTTACAACCCTAGTTTATTAAAATATTCCTTTTCTTAAAAATATTTCATTACTATCTATATTTAAAACATTTTTTATCTAATCTACTTAAATTCACTTTTTATTTCCCAACAAATAGGATGTAAAAATCACATTTCATTTGAATATTTCTTTTTAAAAAACCTATTTTCTTATTTTTTTTATTTATATTAAATATTTTTTATTTATGCCCGCATTTAAATCTCTTTTATTTCTTTTAATCTGTGTAAATTCACCATTTCCCTTTCGTAATAGTCTAAAAAAATCATTTTTTAATTTGTTTTTAATACGCAAAAACCGAAACTTTATTATATTATTTTCCCGTGTTTTGTTTAATTTCGATAATGTTCTAGAAGATTCTTTTCCGCCAAAATCCTAGAAGAGACGTATTTCTTAAATATTAATTCACCGATAAAAATTAGTGCGTGCCGAAAGTTGAACAAGCATTGGGTAAAATAGGTTATGTGATACAAAGTGCTTCTTGCGCCAATTCACTTAAAACAAGCTGACGGACCCAGAGAAGAAGGGATTTGTGTCATCGAAGCGATTGTTAAAATAAAATGTTGCTGGCGCTCTGGTATGTTTTAACATAGAGAATTGCAAAGAGAGAACAATCCCCTGGAATTTGAAGATGAGTGTGTTTAAATAAATGAATTCGAGTGTCAGGTATTCTTCTTTCCTTCATTCTACTCGGCCTATTACTGCTTAAAGTTGATTCCACGACTGCATAAATTTGGATATATTTGTCATCTTTTTTCTTCGACTGTTGTATTGGAGCTAAAACATAGCAGAATGCAACATATACAGGGTGTATCTGAAATGCTTCAACAAACTTAGAGGGATGATAGTACTCATGAAGACGAACAAAAAATGCAATGGAACATGGGATCGCAAATGACGTTTAACCCTTTCAGGGGCAGTGGTATGTTTAGGAAACCACTTAATTTTAATTCCAAAACACCACAATGTCACCAGAATTTTGCTAAAATCTTTTCCATTTAATATGTATGTGAAATATAGTGTTTTTCTTATTTACAAATAAAAATTTTTGTAAATTCCGGTGCCAGTCATTTATTTCAATATTTTACTACTAAAAGTACTTTGCCCTTGAAAGGCTTAAAGAATGAAAATCGAGAAAATGCGTCTGGAAATGGACAAATTGAGACAAGAAAGAAATACTCCAGAAAATTATTTATTGCACAGAATAGGTACAACACAGCTCGTGATGTCCAGAGAAAACAAATATTTTACAACAATTGTTCGATTTTCATCATTTAAGCCTTTCAGGGGCAAAGTACTTTTAGTACTAAAATGTTGAAATAAATGACTGGCACCGGAATTTACAAAAACATTTGTTTGTAAATAAGAAAAAGGGCTATATTTCACATACATATTAAATGGAGAAGATTTTAGTAAAATTCTGGTGCCATTGTGGCGTTTTGGAATTAAAATTAAGTGGTTTCATAAACATATTACTGCCACTGAAAGGGTTAAACGTCATTTGCGACCCCATGTTCCATTACATTTCTTTTCGTCTTCATGAGTACTATCATCCCTCTAAGTTTGTTGAAGCATTTCAGATACACCCTGTATATAATATATTTTTTAAATCGACCTCCGCTACTCACGAAACATGCCCTTCTAGAATGCCTGGATTGCTAACAAACCACCGGAAAGATTTAACAGCTAAATTCAGTAATTTATTGACGAAAAATGAAATACTATTACAAAACGCAATTAAGACACTATTGTGCTGTTTTAAAGACCAAAAACAGTTTAATATATCAATGAACTCCGGCGTCTTTGAGCTTATATTGGAGTTCAATGTCTTTATGCGTGTATAGTGGAAAGTAGGGTAAAATCGTACAGTCGGAAGAAACTAGATATTTCAAATTTGAATTAATTTTAGAAGGCTTCTGGCGGGTAATTGTTGAAATACTTTGTTTTAGACCACACAAAGAAGCGGTCATTACGATATATCTATACTAGAATTCATGTAGTTTATGCGTTTAAAAGTTTATATATTATTATTTTTATTATTATGTCTGTTCTTGATTTCAAGGTTTTTAAGTATCAATATATTTGAAGGTACTGAAACTTGTTTTTATTATGATATGTGAAATATTTAATAAGGATTAATTTCCCACGTTGAAATCCTCGCTATAATCTAAAAATGTATTTTTACGGCTTATTTTCTTATCTACATTCTCTTGAAGTAAAAACAGGATATCCTGTGTGGGATAAGAAAGGATATTGAAAAACAATAATGGAAAAATCCATAAATAATGTTTGAAGAAAATACAGTGAAATCTACGTAGATAAGTGTTATTAATGATTTTTTTAAAAACTGATAAAAAGGTGAACTTTTTTTCTACAATTTTTTTTTAATTGTAATGAAGATAATTATCCTTTTGTCTTTAAATATTATATAATTAGAATAAAAATTGAAACATTTTCAATTTACGTCCTTAGTTAAAGTTTCAGAATAAAATGCACTTTTCGTTTTGAAAAGAAAAACGATACTTTTCTTTTCCAGAAAGTACCAGGTGCGCCGTAAATTCCTTAAAATTTAAAAAATCCATTAAAAAGAAGCAAATGGTGGTAAAAAAAATTGCTGTTTGCAGGAATGTGATTAGAGGGGGGTCGGAATTGTTTAATTACAAAAAACGTTGTGGTTAAAAAATTACCCATAGATAGTGCTTGCATGCATATGATGAAGCAAATGTATGCAAATTAGGCCTATAGTAAAAACCGATTTCTGCATAGCCTCTGACAAGCATGAGTATCCCAGCACATGAAGCAGGCTCTCTTCTCGTCTTGAGGCTTGAGACTTTTCTCGTCTTGAGGCTTGAGACTTTTCTCGTCTTGCCATGCGTAATTTTCGCAATGCGCCAGTTTCAGGGCTCTCAATGGTCCGCCAACTGAATACCAATATTTCTTAACAGAAAATTTTATGGTAGGTTTCTACAACATTTCCGCAAAAATTTGACTCCGAAAGGGGTTTCTGTAAAATATGCAAAAAAAAAAATTCCTAAGAAATTACCGGTATTTAAAAAGAGGACCATTTGCGAGCCCTGTAGCTGCTGATTCCCTGATCTTGTAAAAAAATTTAACCGGCAGCGCATGATCAGGTGACAATAGCATACTTCTTGCATCGAATGAAAAACATGTGTACATTGAGGGGGTTTATTGACAGCCTGAATTGCATAAATCTGCTTCCTATTATGAGTGAAGCGCCATCTATCGGTAATTTTTGAACCACTTTTTTTTGTTATTAAAATAAAAAGCCCATCGCACTCTAAACCCATTCTTGTGAATCGCAATTATCTAGCACCATTTGTTTCTTCTTAAGGAATTTTTAAGGTTTTAATGACGCATCCAGTAGATACATTGCAATGGCAATATACGATAAACGTTTCTATTAAACTTTTCTATTATACTCAAATCATTCTCAAAAGAACAAGATTGTATAAATATCTAGGTTTCGAGCTCACCAATTTCTCAGCCTTTCTTATATTTTGAAAGTAAAAGTATAATACAAGTCAGAAAAATACTGCATGCAAGGTTAGAAATTTTGTTTTTGTAAAACTTGCACATATTACCCATCCCCTAATTTTGAGAATTATTTTTTGTTTGCAATCAATCGTTGGGTGATTCAATTAGAAGTTTCATAACAGAACAATACAGCTTTTTTTAATGTATATAAAGTGGGTGGTATAATTATTCAAGACTCTTGTAATAACAAAAGAATTATATAAGTAAATATTATTCATTAATTTTTTACTTTAACGAGACGTCTAGGCTTTATTTTGCAAAATATTACGAAAATATAAGTTTTCTACTTTTTTTCGTTGTTGTTTGATTGTTTAAAATTAATTTAGACATCCATTAAAAATATTGACAAAGTTTCGTAAACATCCGATGATTAAGCAAATGTGCAAAAATGGCTGTTTATTTTATCTATCTCCCTTTAGGTGTTTACGATTTGCAATCTGTTAATTAATTTTTCTCAGTTTGTGTATTTTTCGTCCATCGGTATAATCATAATATTAAAATTTCAACATATATTTTTAAATTGACTCGACATTTTAGTAGACAAGCTTTATGATGCATTTTATAGAATTTAAGATGGAATTTTCAGTAATATGATAGCTAATTTTAGCAATTTATATAATATAATTTTGTAAATTTTAGCAACTACAAATTTTTATTTTATTGCAAAATATGTGAAAATACCAAAATGTTCGTAATAAATATGGATTTTATTTCTGAGGAAATTTGTAAATTGCTTATTTTACGGACAAAATCTGTTAAGTTAACAAAAAGTTCTTAATAAATACAGATTAATTTAGTAAAATACACAGTTTTTTTCTTGCGTAGTGGCTGACAGTCTGTGGCGTACGTGGAAGATCAGTCGTGACTAGATTTTATAGGTGAAATCTCTTTATGTAAAACTAATCGGGCAAGGGACACGATGGAGTATCTTTGCAATTTGTCCTATGATAAGCGGCGATTAACAGATATTTCCCTTCAAATCTATATTCACTCACAATAAATATAAGACAATTTCAAAATTCACTTACATGCAACGCACTGCCTGCTAAAATCGCTATCAAATCCAACAGCAAGCAAGGTTTTGGCTGTGTGATAAAAATTAACACACACACTTCAAGCATTGACTAAAAGACCCTAAAACTAGCATCACGTGGTTGCTGAGCAAGTTTATTTGACTATAATCTAAATGCATTCCTACTCAGATTCAACTCTTTCTATGCACGTCTTGAAACGGCAACTCCAAAATTCTACTCTGGTCTTATTCCACAGAATGGCAGGAATTGAACCAAATCTGCTGACAAAAAATTTTGCTCCTGCTTTTATACTCCGCAGATTGACCAGCGGAACCTAATTGCATAAACTTACAGCGAAAAGCAATAACCACAGATTCCGAGCTACAAACATAATCCATGAAATTAAGAGTAAAAGAAAATACAGATGTTGTTGTTGCGTACACAGGTTAATGTTGGAAAAAGTTCGCATTCAATAAACTAGAATTCCTTTCTAAGAGAGTTGCTAGTCCACTACAAGTCTTTCTCTGTAAAATAAACAGATTTCTCTATTGCACATTCAGAAATATACCGTTAATTTACTTTATTCTGTCCTGCCGATAAAACTTGTAGATAATGCTTTACAAAATAAATCTAACAGCCGTAAAATCATGAACAATTCCACCTAAATATTTTTCACCACATTTAAGAGTCAATTATATTTTAATGATTGTCATCCTGACTGATAGATTATATCCGTAAAATCAACAGATTATTTTTACGGAGCGAACACCTTATAAAACTTGTCGGTTCACAGCCTAAGAGGGACTGCTCAGACGAGGAGTCTAAGTCTGTAGAGCATAGATGACCTTCCCGGTACCTTTATTAAGGTTTAGAAAAATATACAGTTTCAGCTGGAGCTGAGACCGCAGGAAAACGCGACAGGGGGCGGGGTGAATTGCCTTGCCCCAGAATTGCCCGAAGTTTACAGAACAAATCCCTCGCTGCTGGAGAACAGATCTCCCTCGCGACAAGGGGCAGCGAGGTGCCAGGTTCTTGAAATTGACTTGAGAATGGTGTGCCGCACAGCACCTGGTTATCAGACAGCAGATGAGCTAGAGGATTGCGCTTCAGATACATGCTCTCTCGCGACAAGGGGCGCTATGGCATCGCCAGAGTAACACTATAACACTACTCGCGACAAGGGGCGATGCCATACGAGGAAATGGGAGTTACTCTGGGTACAAACTAGCTTGGGAGGTTGGAGATGTGTGCTAAGTGTTGGTGGATGTGTTTGAGTTTGTTCAAAAGTGTGGGTCTAGTAAGAATACTTTGTAGCGATCCCTTAGGGTGAGTGGCTGGAGTGTTTAATGTGCCAGCGTGCAGTAAGTGTGCATTCGTACTAGGAGTGGGTAGGAGATCCCACCTTGCGCACTCACACCTATTAGAAACTGCACAACCAAATTTATGGAGGTATGATTTAAAGGGCCCGGTGCAAGTTAGGAAGCGTGCGGTGTATGGTGTGAGGTGATATATGTTGAGTGAGACTGTGAAGATTAGAGCAAACTTGTGCCTGCCGTTATCAGTGAGTTCCCAGTACTCCTGCCATACCGAGATGATCCTGGATTTCAGGAACCAAATAGTCTAACTATCTCTAAGGTGTTCTAAAAATTAGCATAATTTTTTCCCTAACTCACTTTATATCACATTTCCTATATCCTTATTTAAGGCGCCAGATACCTTTCGAAATCGCAGAATACATCAAAAGGGATCTTTATAAGAATTGAAGTACATTCATCAATAATTCACTTTTAATTGTATAATTTAAAACACGTTTTAAGAAAGGTTTATTTCATTAATTAAAGTTCTCAAAAAGGTATACACACAAATAAAGTTTTTATATTTATTTAAAAATATATTGCATTTTTTTACGAAAAAATTATTCTTGCATGCATTGCGCGCATGATGTTTCACATTTGAATTGCTAAAAACAGCTAATTTTAATTTTTAACAAGTACAGATACAAAGTGTTCTTAAAATGAATTACAATAAAAAATATAAAATATGTAGATCCTGAGAATTTTTTTTTCTTTTTAAGAAACTGGAAATACCGAAGGGTTTTTTTATACAAAAGTTATCGTGAATTTTAAACTTTTTGCTTGAAAACCAAATAATATGTCATTTTGTATATCTATACGGTTAATACATTCACTCAAAATTTCATGAAATTCTAGACAACCATTTTTCAGAAATAGTGCACCAAAATCACCATTTTGATAACATTGATATTAATGAATAAATTAACCATTGATCATATCAAATTGTTTTAGACATAACTGTTCTTCTAAAGGGAATTTTTGAATTTTTTTTTTTACGTTCCTAAGAATCGCATTTATTATAAACTATTACAAAAAAATTGCTGATATTTTGACTCTTAAAAATGTACCTGACCCTTTAAATTAATTGTTTTATGCAGAATTAGAATATTCTGCATTTTAAAGATAGACGAGAACCGCGTAAATCTAACAGAATTTACTTTTTGAAAAAAGTTAAAGTTCAACTCCAGTATCCCGTAGAAAAAACGGCAAAATAAACATATTGTGCAAGTTGCAAAAACACATATTTACACGTGTGTTTTTATACTTGTTTGTTTAATTTTTTACACAAGTTTATCTGTGTGTGTATGCATAATTTTCTCTTCTCAAGAAAGTAAAGAAAAAAATTCGTTTGTGGAAGTTAGGAAAAGAAACAATATTTGTATTCTACTAAAAAAATGGGAGGTTGGGGGTTCATTAATATAACTCATTTCAGCAAATTTTGCACTATCTGTAAAGAATGATTTTTTTTAAAGAATAAATTCTAGGGCAATATTTGCAATTAGCTGATTTTCTTCTCTGCATTGCTATTTTAGAGAAAAACTGAATTAAGTATTTTTCTAATTAAGTAAATATACTCTTACACACGCTAAAATGTTTGAAACTGAATATGATACTATATAATTGAGCAGTAACACGCTTTAAAAATATACCTATTTTAATGCCTAATCATAAGAAATATTTGTTAAATTTTGTAAAACTGGTAATTTTTATAAAGATTTAGCATTTTTTAATACTTGTTCATAAAGTCGTGGCATATAATAAATTAAAAATAATTACTAAGTTAATGAAGCAAATAACTGCAAAAACGGCAGAATTGTTCCCAAGAGAGAGTTAATTAACATGTATTTTACTGAAATGTTTTTGATAGTTTGAACTAAAACTACTTAGCTCGAGGATAATTTGTGGTTAACAGCTATATATATATACAGGGTGATTCATAAAAGATGGGCAGAACTTTAAGGGGTTATAGTACACTTAAAGACAAATAATATTAAATAGGAGACTAAGGGTCCCAGACGTATTCCCAAGGAGATAGGGGGCATTAAAGTTTAGGGTCCGAAATTTCAAATGATTATAAAACATGGAAAAATTGGTCGATTCGTTTGCGGTTTTTGCAAAAAATTTTCTTTATGCCAGTATTTTCTTGAAATAAAATTTTAAAGTTCAATTTCAAAAAATGCCGATAGGGGGCGCTTTAGACTTTGGAGTAACAAACAACTATTTTTTAACGTTATTTTTTGTATTTCTTTAAATGATTTCGAAATCTTAGACTTAAACTTAAATTTTGATCTAAAAATCTGAGTCCTAACGAGTAGTTAAGTAGCGTAAACTGAAATTTGAAATTTGAAACCCTTCTCCCCCCAGAACAAAAATCAGTTATTCCCGATCTTTGTGTCGTAGATTAGGCTCTAACTACTGCCGCGTTTTGCTAAAATTATTCTTTATGTCAGTATTTTCTTGAAAATAAATTTTAAAGAAAATTTTCAAAAAATTCCGATAGAGGGCGCTTTAGACTTTGGAGTAACGAACAACTATTTTATACCGTTATTTTTTGTGTCTCATTAAATGCTTTCTAAAGCTTAGACTTAAATTTTCAGCCCAAAATCTGAATCGTTAGACGTGGTTAAGTTTCTGGGGAGAGGGGTTTGAAATTTCTACTCCTGAGCACAGTTCAGTTTACCATGTCCACACATTGTGTGCTGTGATACGAGGTAAAAAGACACAAATTAGGATTATGTTACCAAAGCATATTTATTAACATGTAATCACAATAAATGTTCAAAATTGTGACCACCAGAGGTTATGCACGCAGAACAACGGCGACGAATGGAACGGCGAACATTCGCGAAAACATCAGGCTTTTCGAGCACTTCCCCTACAGCGGCGGAAAGTCTGGCGACCAGTTCCTCGGGGGATTCAATGGGTGTCTCATACATAAAAGCCTTCAATCGTCCCCAAAAAAAGAAATCGAGGGGTGAAAGATCTGGCGAGCGAGCAGGCGAAGCAACAGGACCACCTCGACCAATCCATCTGTTCGGAAATGTGATGTCCAGATAGTTGCGGACGTCTCGTACGTAATGGGCTGGCGATCCATCGTGCTGGAACCACATGACCCGCCGGATGCGTGGAGGAACAACGTTTAACAGGTCTGGCAGCACATGTTGCAGAAATGTGAGGTATGTTTTACCGTTGAGGCGTTCAGGAAGAAGGTACGGTCCGATTAGGTGGTCTCCGAGGATTCCTGCCCAAACATTGATGGAAAAGCGTCTCTGATGAGCATGTGGATACGTAGCATGTGGATTGACATCCGCCCATACATGTGCATTGTGTGTGTTAAATGTACCTTCACGTGTGAAGGTACATTCATCGGTGAAAAGCACAGTTCGTCCAAAATGTGGATTTAGCGCGTTCTGCTGCAGAAACCAGCGGGCGAATTCAATACGATTTGGATAATCCCCTGGAGACAGTTTCTGGACTCGTTGCACATGAAACGGGAGCAAATGTTCATCCTTCAGTACCCTCCAAGTCGTGGACTGTGAGGTATCCACCTGGCTAGCCACTGTTCGTGTACTTGTACTTGGCTGCGCCGCTACTACATCCAGAATGGCTTCTGCAACAACTACTGATTCGTCCTTTTTTGCACGACCTACATTCGACCGGGAAGCGAGAAATGATCCCGTCTCACACAACTGTCTGTGCAAGCGCTCGAAAGTTTTGCGGTTAGGCAACCGCCTGTTAGGAAATCGCTCTCCGTACATTCGTTGTGCCTCTGCACCATTTCCATCTGCCGCTCCGTAAATTAAATGCATCTCAGCCTTTTCCTTATTCGTGAAGGGCACCATCTTCCGATTCATTACTACAGCGACTTACACTTGACTCACCGTTCAGTGGTTTTTATGCCTGAATCGTGTCGAAATTTTGCATACGTGTTCTTCTTCTTCCCCATTTGACATTTGCATACTTTCTGTTTCCTTCTTCACCCGGTGACTAGCGTCAGGAATGGAGCTTTAACGTTTGCATGAGCGACGTTTCCAACTGTGCCAGTGCCTTTATGAGTGAATTCCGACTATGCAGTCCTTGACGAAAGTTGTATTTTTGCCTCGTATCACAGCACAAAATCGTTGGGCATGGTTAAGTAGTGCAAACTGAACTATGTTCAGAAGTTGAAATTTGAACCCCCTCCCCTCGCTACTGAACCACGCTCAGCGATTCAGATTTTGAGCTGAAAATTTAAGTTTAAGTCTAAGCTTTAGAAAGCATTTAATGAGACACAAAAAATAACGGTATAAAATAGTTGTTCGTTACTCCAAAGTCTAAAGCGCCCTCTATCGGAATTTTTTGAAAATTTTCTTTAAAATTTATTTTCAAGAAAATACTGACATAAAGAATAATTTTAGCAAAACGCGGCAGTAGTTAGAGCCTAATCTACGACACAAAGATCGGGAATAACTGATTTTTGTTCTGGGGGGAGAAGGGTTTCAAATTTCAAATTTCAGTTTACGCTACTTAACTACTCGTTAGGACTCAGATTTTTAGATCAAAATTTAAGTTTAAGTCTAAGCTTTCGAAATCATTTAAAGAAATACAAAAAATAACGTTAAAAAATAGTTGTTTGTTACTCCAAAGTCTAAAGCGCCCCCTATCGGCATTTTTTGAAATTGAACTTTAAAATTTTATTTCAAGAAAATACTGGCATAAAGAAAATTTTTTGCAAAAACCGCAAACGAATCGACCAATTTTTCCATGTTTTATAATCATTTGAAATTTTGGACCCTAAACTTTAATGCTCCCTATCTCCTTGGGAATACGTCTGGGACCCTTAGTCTCCCATTTAATATTATTTGTCTTTAAGTGTACTATAACCCCTTAAAGTTCTGCCCATCTTTTATGAATCACCCTGTATATATATTATTCAGTAATTAATGAATATATTATCTTGTCAATCTGATAAAAATATTTTGAGAAAAATCTAACACTTTGTCTGAGTTTGCTGAATCAGTTTATTAACTCAATATTAATTTATCAAAATAAAGTGGTTTTAGTAATTAAATCATATTTTACTTAGAAATATAATGTGAATTAGCTGCTAGTAAAATAATAATTTTGAAAATATAAAAAATTATAACAAATTGTTATATTTCTCTTAATATTTCTCTTAAATGCTAAAAGTTGTAAATTAACAACATAATATACAGTAAAATAACTTTTATTAGATCGTTGGCATGTTTCGGCTCACGCCGAACCATTTTCACTAACAAATGAGAATATTCTATAATTGCACGGTCTTTGAAGTTATTATTTGAAATGCTGTCATTTAATTTTCATGTATTTTTTTTTAAGTACGCACGTTATCTTTTATTTTTACTTGGTTGTTTATTTTCATATTTGTAACCATGGAGTAATTCGAGCCGCAATTTCGGTAATTTGAAAAATGTCGCATCGTTACATATTGCATTCTTGCGAATTACTATCTCTATGGTTTCATTTCACAGCCCTGGCAAGATTATATCAAGAAGAAACCATTCAAATAAATTCCAATGAAAGTAAAATAATTTTTCCCTCCAGTCTATTCTATCCATCTACAATAAGAGAAACCTTACAGTTCATAACACGCTAAAATACAATATGTAACGATGCGGCATCTTCCAACTTACCGAAATTCTGGCTCGAGTTACTCCATGATTATAAATATGAAAATAAACAACCAAGTAAAAATAAAAGATAACGTGCGTAATTTTAAAATACGTGGAAATTAAATGATAGCTTTTCAAATAGTAACTTTAAAGACCGTGCAATTACAGAATATTCTCATCTGTGTTTGAAAATATCTCGGCGTAAGCCGAAAGATGTCAACAGTCTAATAAAAGTTATTTTACTGTATATTATGTTGTTAATTTACACCTTTTAGCATTTAAAAGCAATAATAATTTTGATTTACGTATATTAGTCAACCTTATAAATATTTTTTTTTTTTTTTTTTTACGCATTGTCCCAGTTTTAGCATATTCCTACAGGAGATATATGTTTTCAAGGAGGACTTTGGAAGGGAAGTGAACCGAATTATAGTTCTCGTAGAGGAAAATCCTGAATACTTTAAAAAAAACTAGTTAGTTCGAAGGTAATACGTGGTTAAATGTATTTTTTTCTTTTTAAATTCAGTAATAAACAAATATATCAACCTGTCAACGTGTTAAAAGTATGTTGAGAAAAACCTAAAACTTTCTTCACCTTAGTTTCTGAACAAATTTATTAAGTCTATATTATTTTTTTTTTAAAAACGGTTTTTAATAATTAAAATGTTCACTACCGGGTTAAAATTACCGGAATTTTATTTTATTTAGAAAGTTCGAATTCATACCAGAAAATACTAATAGCAATATTTAGTTTATTTAATTATAGACATTTCGTGATTACATAAAATAAAAATTCTTCTTTCAAAATTTCTGGTACGAATTCGTAATTTTACATTGAAAAACCACGAGTATACTCGGGGACGGCAGCTAATGGGTTAAATTATATCTTACTTACCAGGGAACTACGCAGTTTTTGTAATAATGAAAAAAAATTAAATATGCGTCAATTGAAAAAGCATAGTGAAGCGTGTTTTTGATGCATAAATCATCTGCCCTCGTCTTCCCATTATCGAGATATAAAGTCATAAAATTTGCTAATATATTTATTTAATAGCAAAGAAGGAGGAATCAATGTGTTTCAACGTAACAACATCATCAAACTCCAGTCACTTGTCCATTTAAAGTTTAGTGCACCACAATACTCTGACATATTCGCTATGCTTTGTACAAGTCTGGGTTAGTGCAAACTTGACCACTTCTATTTGAAACGCCCTTGCAATTTTATTTTTCAAAGGAGGTTGACCTTTGTAATCATTGCACTAAATTTTAGTTCATGAAATGTTCTTGGTGCAACGATTTTCTATGGTTCAATCATTTTTTTGAAAAAGTAAGAAGGGAGCATATTTGTCAATAGCATTTTTTATTTGACTTTATATTAGTATATATAAATAGGTTTCGAGTTTTATATTAATCTTATTATTAAAATTTCTGAATCAGAACCATGCCTCTTCTCCCTAAATTAAATAAATAAATTACCAAATTTTAAGGTATCATATCTCGATAACAGATAGACGAGGTCAAATGATTTATGTGTCAAAAATCAGATTTCACTATACTCTTTCGATTTATGCTTATTTATATTTTTTTTCATTATTGCACTAAGATGTGGTTTCCTGGTTAGAAATATAAGTAATCTGCTAATAAAATGTCCATTTTGATTTATGTAAATTTGTTGCCATTATAATATGAGGGAAGGAAGGATTTCGTTAAGCATTGGCCAGTTTGACCACATACCTACATGAAGTTCTGGTTTGAAGGAAGACTTTGGAAGGGAAGTAACCTGAATTAATGTTATTGTACAAGGAAATATTGTGAACTTTTCCCTCCATTTAATAATCCCAGGCTTTTGGAAAAGGAAAGAAGAGGAGATGCTAGTTTACGCATAGGACTGAATCACACGCCACATAGCTCTTCATGACGTAAACCGCACGTTCCTGAACTCTTGAACTTTTGCACTCTTTAACCTCGTGCCTGGATATCAGAGCTCGCAAGAGAACGAACTGTAAAAAGACTATAGACCGATTTTATCTAGTGTAACTCTGATTTTTGATGCAAAAGGATGCATCTTTCACTCGCTCCTAAAGCGATAATTAAACTCATAAATAATGTGTAAAAATATAACGTGCAAGTTCTCTAATATTAAATACATAATTAACTATATAAAAATGGAGCATATTCACTCTTCGAACATGTCACATATTAATCAATTTATCTTTCACTATAGACAGAAATGAGTGAATCAACGTCTTTCAGTGACAACTCACAGATTTGGATATAACGAATAACATGTAAACGCGTGCTGGATTACCCATACGTTAAATGCCCAACCTACCAGAACCTGAACGGATAAAGGTAAAAAGCTTTTACCTTACCTAATATAACTTAAAACTGTATAACTAAAATTAACTAAGAAAGAATCATTAAATCACAAACGAATAACTTTATAATAATTGAATTATGAACAAACTGATATTTAGTAGCCATTAATTGAATGATAATAGTTCAAGTAAATATCTGATTTACAACAGGAAAATCCTGAAAATTTTGAACAATCAATCCGCCCAGACCGCGCTATAATCGAACCCGTGAACAATGAACCAAGCTTTTCATTTTTCGGCCAGTATGTTAACCACGAGCTGAGTGGGCCCCTCTTATAATGTGAATAACGAACTCTAAAAAATAACGAACTCGATTTTCATTCAAATTTTGAGTTCTAAATATTAACAAAATAGTATTTTACGCGCATATTTTTAGTAATTTTTTTAACGTGCAGAAATATTAAAAATTCCCCATTTTTGGTCTTTTTTTGTTTTTTAAGTTTTATAAAGTTCTATATGATAAATCTTAGTACGCACATACATTTACTTATTTAAAAATGTTCTGCACTATTTTAAGAGATGTGCAAGATAGTATGCAGATTGATGGGATCACTGAACAAGGGAATTATTTTCAAACCAGAGGGCCCGTGCGAAGATTTCGCACTGAAATCTAATATTTTTAGGTACTTCTCTATTATTTCGTCGACCACTTTTCATAACAAAAAACTACCGCCAAACTGTAAGATTAAACGCCAAAAATGCAGTCCCATTTACTTGATGTCAGAATCATTATGCGTGTTTGTTACGTCATCTGGTGGTTTTACATTCGACATTTGTGTGTATTTTTCATTATGTTTTACTGATTTAGTAGTTATTTTATTAATTAAAATAACAATTGTGTCCTTAAATTCTTATATTTTGTGTATTTATTTATTTTTTGAAATTCCATTGGCAACGTTCTCCCGTTTATTGGGCGATAGTTTTTTGTTATGAAAAGTGGTTGACGGGATAATAGAGAAGTATAATTTTTATCAATATGTAATATTTATTAGATGCAGGTTTAAACTTCTAAAGAACAAGCAAGGATAAAAATATCTGCAAACAACATTTAGTTGTTAGTCAAGCCAGAATATCATCTAATTTATTCCATCAAAGTTAGACTTAAAACTGATCCAAGATTGCAAAATGCACGCGCGAGAAAAAAAAAAATTAACATTCGTATTTTAACTGCATTAGAGGATGACGTCTTCCGCTTCGGGAAAAACATGGAACATAGAAATATAAATCTAAACATTTCAATTTCAATTTCGCTTTTTAATCATAAGTATAAAATAAACCCGTGCGGTGTTTTTTAGAATAATTGCTATGAGCATCATATAATGTGATATTTTATTTTTTTGGCAACAATAATTTCAGGAAAACCTTTCATTTCTTTCATGAAAACAATGAGGATTAAATTTTTAATTTTCAGCAAATTTTAATCAAAAACATGTTTTAACGAATTATTAAGTGGGCTATGTCAGAAGCCGGTTCTAAAACCTTTCATATGATATCTCATTCGTTGTTCTGCGTTTCATATTTTCTTAGAAAAAGGGATGTTGACAGGAGAAATAATATATAAGGATTGCAAACATTTATTTATATTTTGTACTTATAAACAATTTAATGACAATCATTTCTCAACCATGAACATTTTGTAAAGTGCTTTAACTCTATACATTTTTTAACAGAGTTCAAGATAAACTAATCACTGTAATAAAATATAAATAAAATTATAAAAAAGAAACTGTTAATTTCCAGTACAACTGCCGTATTTTTACGTAATATTTTTTTCTGGTGAAAGCGATTTCGTGAATGTGTCAAAAAATATGGGTGTGAGAAAACATTTGACAGATAATGGTAAATTTTCATTTTCTCCGAAACTATGTGATTTATATTTAATATTACACTGCAGAAACAAATCTCTGAAAATACTGTTTTATATGCTCCTAAATACGAAAATTATTTTTAGAGTGCAAAAGTTTAAAAAATATACATCAAAGTCTTTTCGAAAACTAAATATTAACTAGACTTTTAGGCACTAGTAACTGTCAAGTATATTCTTAAAACTGCATTCTCTAATTTCTAGCATATTTACGCAATCATTTCGTCAGAGAAAAAACAATCCGTAAAAATTTGGAAATTATACTAGAAATGAACGGAATATTATTTAACAGTGTTGATCAACTACTTATTTATAACTATTTCATTATTATTCTTGTTTTTTTCCTCTTATTTCAAAGATAATATTAATTATCATGTCTAATAAAATACATGTATTTTATTCTTGTTTCAAATAGAATGTTAATAAATAACAATATTTACGAGTCTTCTATTGTTCACGTTACAGAACGGCTTTCTTTTTCAGTTGTCATGACCATCTGTGAATGGTTGTGATCATTTCCTGATCTTCTGAGAACAAAACAACAATTCATTCATTTATTTTACTGACCTGTAAACTTCTTTTGTTGTATTTGAACTTTCTTTTCGTATAACAGAAAACAATGATCTATGGCGATAGAAATAAATTTTGAAATAAATGAGAATAGAATTCTTAAAATTACACAGAGAAGATTTTTAACGGTGTACATCAAAGTAATTTAATGAAATATATCTTAAAATAATGTATTTCAGGGAAACATATTTTTAAATACTTTATTCATTTTGTGAATAATTTTAATGATTTTTTAACCATTTTTATTGATTTAATTTCTATTGATGAAGAGAAAAAACATAATTTTCAATGTTTGTGATCATGATATTTTCTAGGTGAAACTTATTAAGTTTAACATATTTGTTATTAACGCTTACAGTTATTTTGTTCTTTTCGCGATTTATTTTTCTAAAAAAACATATAATGAATTTAAGACGCTATAACTGTTAAATATTCAATTTCCAACAAAAATTACAAGAATGCAATCTGTTATTTTATTTGTATGATTAATTCCATGAAACATAATTAAGTAACAATCCATTATTTATTTATTTATTTGCTTAAAAGAAATGTAACTACAATATTTTTGTTGTTCATTTGCTATGTTATACGAATATATTTTTTAAACGGTTTATCTAATACTAAAGTTTTGTCGTAATTACGTGATTGAAATATTTCTTGTTACTTAGAAATACAGTTATAACAATCACGATCCTATTTAAATTTGTATTATACGTATTTCCCAATAAAGTACCCTTATACATCCCAAATTTTAAGCTTTATACCACCACTATTTTTGAACAGAAAAATTTGTCTTAGTTAATCATCGAAAATTTAGATTAAGAGCCTACATCTGGCATGCGAAAAAACGCGCAAGCTAATGTTAAGTCTATGGGAAGGTTCTTGCGCGATTTCTAGCGCGCATTTTATTATTTTTAAATGATTTTTTTTTACATAGGATATCTGACGTTAATCTCTAACGCTGTTAGTTTTTAATTTTTCGATTTTGGTTCCAGTTTTTTATATAAGGGTGCTTTCACTTTCAGAACCGGTTCCAACCGAATCCAAAATTGAAAATGTTCACTTATTAAAAAACTGTAACCAAAATCAAAAAAGTTTAAAATGCGAACGAGAAATAGCGCAAGAACCTTTCCATAGACTTAACATTAGCTTGAGCGTTTCTTCGCGTGACTAGGGTAGGCTCTTAAACACGACAGTTCTTCCTGTGACACTAATGGTGTCTGGTGCATGTAAAATCCAGGGTTTTTGTTTTGGTGAACGTGACTCAAATGGACAATACGTTAGTTATTTTGTCCCAAATTATGAAACTGTTCTCACATCAAAAGAAAGTGAAAAGAATTTGGCATCACAGAATGGGCCATCCAAGCGCCAAAGTGTTGAAGGAAATGAAACTTCGAACACACCTTTCTTTTTGTGATGTTTGTGTTCGAGCAAAACAGATTGCAACACCAATGGGAAGAGTACCTAGAAAAAGAGAAAGTACCCCAATGACTGCTATTCATTCTGACATATGTGGCCCTATTGTTCCGAAAACGTTTTCTGGTGAATGCTATTTTATGACTATCATAGATGATTTTTAGCGATTTACTGAAGTTCGATTATTGAAGCATAAAAGTGAATTTTCAGAAGAATTGAAAGTTCTCTTAAAAACTAATCCTTCAGTAAAGAAAGTCAGATGCGATAACGGAAAGGAATATTTAACTAATGATTTAGTGAATTTCACTCGAGATCTTGGTATAGTGATTGATCCTGCTCCTCCATACACCCCAGCTTTGAATGGAGTTTCTAAAAGATGCAATATATCACTCCTGGATATAGGAAGGGCTTTAATTGCTGAATCAAATTTACCTAAGACTTTTTGGGGTCAAGCTATTCTTACAGCAGCTTACTTGAAAAACAAGCAGCTCCACTGAGAACTTAACGCCGTATTTCTTAAAATTTGGAGAAGATCCCGAGTTGAAGCACATACGTGTTTTTGGATGCAGTGCCTACATGTTAGTTACTTCCGTTCATCGTAAGAAGCTTGATGATAGGTCTAAACATATGATCTTCATAGGTTATTCTTCAATGGGATATCGATTGTTAGATCCTGAGACGAAACGCAAAACTATTACAAGAAATGTCAAATTTGATGAAAAGAAGAAGCATACCATAAAATCAAAGCAACACATAGTGGAAAATTCAGAATTGACTGATTGTGAAATTAACCCAGATTCTCAAGAAAGAACTAGTGAAGAATCAGAGGATTCTGAAGAGAAAGAAGATAAAATGAGAAAATCCGAGAGATCAAGAAAACAACCTATTCGGTATCCAGCTCCTGAGGTGTATGAAGCATTACTTTGCCAACAAGAAACTTTATCTTTTGATGAGATCAAATTTCTCCGTGTTGATGAACAACGTTTATGGAAGGAAGCTATGGATTCAGAGATAGAAAGCATGAAAATCAACGACGTCTGGGATCTCGAAAAATTACCACCTGACAAACGAGCTATTTCCTGCAAATGGGTGTATACCATCAAAAGAGATGGACGTTATAAGGCTCGCCTTGTAGCCCGTGGATTTATGCAAAAAGAAGGACTAGACTATAGTGAAACTTTCGCCCCTGTTTATGCCAGCTTTACGTTTAGTGTTTTTTGTGATTTTAAATGAAGACTTTTATGCATTTGTTTTGGATGTAAAAACAGCTTTCCTGAATGGAAAGTTAAATGAACTTGTTTTTATGGATCAGCCGCAAGGCTATGATGACGAAAGTGGGTTAAAATGTAAACTCAAACGGAGTTTATATGGCTTGAAACAGGCCCCACGACAATGGTTTGAAAGGTTTCTTGAATTTGTTTCAAAATTAAAATTGAAATCTCTTGATAATGAACCTTGTATTTTTATTCGTTATAGTAATGGTCATAAAATAATTATTACTCTGTATGTTGATGATATGCTTATAGCAGGTTCAGATTTAAATGAAAATAATGTAGTTATTTCTTTACTCTCTAAAGAGTTTCATACGTCAAAATCAGAATGTGTTTAAGAATTTCTGGGTATTCAAATGAAATTTAAATCTGATAGTTTAATAATGGATCAAGAGTCTTATATAATTAAATTGTTAAGTAAATTTAATATGCTAGAATGTAAACTTAGTGATATTCCTATTTCTCCTAAATCCACTCCATCTGATTTCAAAAATGGAAAACCATTTAATGGTCTATACCGTGAACTTGTAGGTTGTTTATTGTACTTAGCATATATTTCACGACCTGATATTTTATATAGTGTTAATTGTTTGAGTCAAATGCAGGAAAAGCCTACTGAAGTTGCATGGATTGCACTAAAGAAAATCTTAAGATATTTGAAAGGAACTCTGTCCTTAAAACTTGTGTATAAAAAGCAAAAATCTGATCCTAAATTATCTATGTATGTTGATTCTGATTGGGGGGCTAACACAAATGATAGAAAATCAGTATCAGGTTACATTTTAATGTTTTGCAACATTCCTGTTCTCTGGTGTTGTAATAAACAAAAATCAGTTGCATTATCGTCAACTGAAGCTGAAGTTATTGCCTTAACTAAAAGTTTACAAGACCTGTTGTGGTTCAAAAATATTGCTTGTGAAATTGTAAGTATTAAGGATTTAATTATTTTAGAGGATAATCAGTCTTGCATAAAATGTATCAGTAATGAAAGTAGTTATGGTAGAATGAAACATATAGATATAAAACTAAAATTTGTTCGTAATGTTGTAAAAGAAAATAATATCAAAATTGAATTTATTCTTACAAATATGCAAATTGCTGATATGTTTACAAAGGCATTGCCTAAAGTTAAATTTTATGAATTGTTGTTTCTTTGCTGTTTGTATAAGTAATGTTTTAACTGTGTCATACTTTTAATGTTTGTTTATTGTAATTTTTCATTCTGTGTTTTTCTAATGTAATGCTAGATTATGGGCGGGTGTTAGTATATCGTATCGTAATTGTAATCGTAGCATTACATCTTAAATTTTATTGGATTATACTTTAGTATAGTTTTCTCTCACGTCCAGGACGATGAATGCAGAATGCCAGACAAATTTATAAATATAAGTGATGTTCAATTTTCAGTTCAGTTACTATGTTTTTTTCATTGTGTAATGTTCTTTTGTAACTCAATATATATTCGATCCAAGGCCTCGTCTGTTTATTTGCTTTGTTATTTTTATCAATTATACCTCTGGAAGTACCTAGTCAGGTGAAGGTCTCGTCACCTGATCAAGGTTCTAAATTACGAGAATAATTCATTTCTCTTCATTAATGTTTGCTTATTTTTAAATCTGCCAATCCAACAAAGTTAAATGGAAACCTTGAATCAAACAAGTAAAACTGTAGCAAACCACTGGAGAGCACGGTAGCGATGCCAACAAGGCTCTTGTCAGATGGATCACAGCCATGCTGTGATCAGGCGAATATCGCCACGCGCCCTGACCCGTCAAACTTGCCACTCATCCCCGGCTGGTAGAGCGGCCTGGTCAGCGGTATAAAAAAATCGTAAGTGAAAAGCATAAAAACTAGTACCTATGCCTTATTATATTAACGTGACCATGAGTTTAAAGTATTTGTAATCAAACTTTGGTAAATCAGAGGTAACGTTTCTAGTTTCAAAACCGGGGGCCCAGCGATGATTGTCCAGCGTGACGTATGCTTATTCGGTTTTTGCAGAACATGGAATTACGAAACTACATTCCTTATGAACTTACTTTTCTACGTTTTCTTACATATAATTTTAAATTCTACATTAGATATCTATGTTTATTATATTATGGACACAAATTCATCTAGACACTATTTGGATAAACAATTTTCTCCTGGGATATGCATTTTGACATGTATTGTCGACGAAATTGGAATTCTTCTTAATTATTTTACTCTATCAATTGTAGAGACTGCGCAACGTAAATATCATATGCTAGTCCTTGTATACATGATGAAACATCAATATGTGATTGAATTTGCTGTAACTACGTGAAACTCTAAATATTAATTAAAGTGTAAGCTTTAACACTTATTAAGTCATTATAGTAATAAATACGACATTATGACGTATCACATCCTTTTACGAGGTCCTGTAATTTTAGACTTGTAAAAAATGTATAACTTTTAATTGGTTTTGTAATTTTAAAACAAATATTCATAATAAAAATTCAAAATTATGTTTTAATATTTTTGCGCTAAAGTTTCTACTTATTGATCAAAACTTACATTTCCCAAACTATTTTTTTATTTAAAATCCTACTAATATTCCTAGCATGTATCAGATTTGCTAATTTGGCCTCCCTTTTTAATCAGAAATTCCAAATTCATACCGGAAATTTGAAAAGAAGAATTTTTACTCTATGTAATAACGAAATGTCTGTTAAACAGAGCAAAAACTACTATTTGGAATTTCTTGTATATGTTGGAAATTGCTGAATAAAAACGGACAAAATGACAACACTAACATGCATTCTATGAAAAAATAAAAAATAAAAGAATTTCATTTAATTAAAACATTTATTTCGAATTACCCAATAAATGGTATTTCAACTGCATGAATTAAAATAAAATATATTTTCTGTCCTTTACACTTGTAAATATTTTAAGACTGTAATAAAAACTCTATTAAAGTTTATTGCAATATAAAATAATTTTATCTTTCACATATTTAAACATATTTATGTAAAATATTCTTTTTCATAGACATATTGAAAACTGTGCTGATATTTTTTAAATATTATTTTTTGCAAACATTCCATTTTCGTTAATAATTACAAGTTAGCATTTAAACCGTAAACTATTAAAAAGATGTACTTTAAAACAAATTTAAAGTCTAAAAGTATCACAGATAAATTTATATAATACTTTTAAATTTTCATGAATATTATAAAAGTGCTTAAATTTAGTTTTTCTTACTTTAGCACTCTTGAAATTAACTACCAAATAGATTTAGCGCTTTAAATACTGGATTTTAAAACTCAAACAAAATAAATATTGTGTAGAACAGCTTTAAGGCATAACTTTAGAACATTAGTCGTTTAATTAAATATATATGATTATTATTATTTATGTAAAACAGAAAATTAATGCGAATTATTTTAGACATTGCAGATTTAGATAAGTAAAATATATCATGCTTACTTTACTTCTGTTGTTTACTGTATATTTTGAATATAATTGGGATATAATTACCGTTTAATAAAGTAAAAATAGAGGTTTTAGCTTCATATTTAATAAAAAAAATTATTCTGTTTTAAAACAACTAACATATAGTCAACATGAAATATTACAGAGATTTAGGTTTTTGTAAAAACAAAATATATATTAACCTTTACAATATTTTCTTTTCCCCATATTTAAAATAAATTTTTATGTTAGTAAGTAAAAAGTAAAATTGGAAAAATTAAAGTTGCTGAAATATTTTCTTCGGTTTGCAAAGGTAGCAAAGCTAAGTTAAGCATTCTCAAAGTTAAGATAGATATTCAAAATAAATCTATAAACATTAGGCAACTTAAGAAAAAATATAAAATTGTACAGAGGCGTGTGTTAAATAGAAAATTAGTCGGATGTGCCAAGCCCAAAACATTCTTCTATCTCATTCATGTTATTATTTCAAAATAACAGAATACGAAGTTTGATGAAATTCAGTGCATTAATTCTTGAGATATGACTGTTGCTAAAATCGTGTAAATCCTGAAAAACGTAGCATAAAAGCACCACCTGTCGGGATATTCACACCAAAACCTAATTAGCAACAATTTATGTCAACGTTTAGCTATATTGAAAATCGTGAATAATACAGCATAGCTGCGACACGTGTTCAGAAAACTATTCCCACCGAAAACGAATACGCATATTATATCAATATCTAACGGAATTTAAAGTTTTATAAAATTCTATGCATTAATTCTTGAGATGTGACTATCGCTAAAATCGTTGAAATCCTGAAAAATGCAGCATAACAGCGGCACCTGTTGAGATATTTACATCAAAATCTAATAAGCAACAACTTATGTCAACTGAATCTTAAGTTTGATGAAAATCCGTGAATTTGTTCTTGAGCTATTACTATCGTAAAAATCGTGAATCATGCAACATAGCAGCGCCACCTTTTCTGTGATTTACACCAAAAACTAATCAGTACTAATTTATATCTAGGTCTATCCTAATCTAAAGTTTTATGAAATTCCTTGCTTAAGTTCTTGGGATACAGCGCCCACAACATTTTTGTCACATACAGACACACAGACAGATATTTTCTAAAAACAGTCAAATCGAGTTCAGAACCTTCTAAAACATATAAATCAGTCGAAAACCGGAAATAGATAATTTTCATGAATCAAATACGTTCCTCTTGTAAAGAAAGAAGAAAGTAAAAATGACAGAGATATTTAATAAATAATAGGAAGTAAAATTTTTCCGCTCGAGAAAAACACAAAATTATCAAAAACTTTTAAATAGGGTCAAGAACAGCTGTGAATTTATTTTAACTGACTTTAGTCTTGAATTATAAAATAACCTTTTAATAAACTATTTCGTGAGTTTTTTTTTTTTTTTTTTTTTTTTTTTTTTTGTAAGTTTTATCTGTTTGTGAATGTCCTTTGAATTAAAAAATGCCAATACACGAGAACAAGCACAGAGTTAGAAATGTGTTTTTTAAAAAGCAATGAGGTTTTTTTTTTTTTTTTTTTTTGTGTGTGTGTGTTGTTTAATGGAAACTATCCATGTTTGTTAATATCATAATTATTTTAAAATAAACAGATATTTAAAAAATGAGATGTACTGTACATGGCGACCAAAAATAACCTCACTAAGGATTTTTCTTAATAACTTCAGTAAGAATGCTAATATATTTATTATTATTTTATTGTGTGGTTCGGAAAACTCTTTCCGTCTGGGAAAGTTTGTTCGTACCGGGAAATTCTATCATTTAATTATTAGACATCAATTCCGATATCTGATGTCTAATAATTAACGGGCAGAATTTTCCGGTACAAATTGATTTTCCCAAATTGAAGGAACTTTCCAAACAACCCAATAAATAATGAATATGAAATGAAGAATTTTAATTAACTAAGCGGAAATTTGATTTTTTTTCATTTTTTTTTTTTTACTTTGTATAAAGTAAATTAAACAATAAAGTTTCAGATAAACATAATTGGAATATTTTTCGGTGAATACTTGATTGATATACCGGGTGATTCAAAAGTCGGAAGAAAATGCATTACGAATTAAACCTATGTCATCGGTAATGATAAGATGCAGAATGTTACATCCAATTTCCAGTCGGGTCTGGTTCGTACAGACGCTGGCCATTATGAATATATTTCTTTTAATTTCACTGTTTTGCAATTGTACACCCGGTAAATTGCAATTAATTGTTAAAAATTGTGAACTACGGCAATTGGAGCTTCTCTTAAATAATAAATATTATCCTTTTCTTTCTTAAAAGTTAGTATAGGTAAGGAAATTTCTCATACCTGTTAAGTCCACGGCGTACATCAGTTATACAGTGCGTATCGGAGTAATGAATAACAGGGTTCGTACGGGTACCGTTATTTTCCAGGTGATATACCAGTATATTTTTCTAAGGAAATACATCAAGTTTAAACGTGCAAAATTCCCTCTTATTTAATCAGAGATTATTTATAAGAAAATACTGGTACCGAAGAATTTGATGGTCTTAAAATTCCAGGACCCGTACGAACCCTGAATAATCCATATTTATATGATAATTATTTCCGTTCGCTGAAGAAAAGCACAATTATTTAGAAGCACACTAAATTTAATGAAAAAGAAAAAAAAGAATTATTAAATTTACATTAAATTATTATTAGTTAGGACAATTAATATGCAGAGAATTTTTCTGCAATTCTTTACTTAAAGCAAGCAAGATACAGACTGTTTTTATTTAGTTATGTGAGGAGAAAAACATCAATGTGAAGTATTACGTCACTAAGCCTTGAACTTTAGAGTTCACATAAAGTCATAAGTTTTTAACGAGTATTTCACAGTTATGTAGAAAAAAAACACTTTTCCCCGGCACATTTGTTTAATTTCATTTCCTCGTTACAATCACTTATTTATTTTATTGGAGGATAATTAGGTTGATTCATGATACAATGTTTCTAGTTCTGAAATCACTTTTCTATCATTAATCATCAGAGGTGCCAAGCTCTCATTAATATTCCATAATATGTGGGTTAATAAAACCCAGGTTTAGCACGTTTCGCACCAGAATTATTTTTAAGAAATGAAATTAAAAAAAATTCCACGTAGAAACCTGAAATTAAATAAATAAATATTCATCCAATATTTTTTCTGATTTGAAGCGTTGTTAAACTGGGTCAGATTAAACCACATATTACGGAAGATTAGTGCGAACCTGGCACCTCTGTTAATCAGTCATATAAAACTCATTCTACAAAAAAATTGAATAAAACCATTAAAAAAAAGACGATACATAAAAAGAATTATTATCTAAAACTATCAGAAAATATTTCATAAGCGCCCTTATTCTTTATTTTTATTTATTAGTGTACATTCTTATAATATATTTCTATATTTTCTGATTTGTACAACGAAATGGAATAGTTAATTATTTATTATATACAAAGGAACTTATTTTAATATTTAAAACAATCAAAATTAAAAAAAATTCTTTTGCACTTTAGTTTCAATTAAATTATCACGGCGAAGCTGGTCTAATTTTAAATTGTATAGAGAATTTTCTATTTTATTTCAAGTGATAAATAATAAAAAAGCACATTAATTAACTGGGCGGATGCTCGGTTAAAATAGTTTTAATTGTATTATCATTTAAAAGGAAGCTGATAAAGAATTGTTTTAGAAAAGTATAATTAAAAATAGTTTATACTGTTTCAAAGATTTTTTTTAAAATGATAATTCATTTATTTTAATCAGTAAGTGATGCAGGCAACCTCAAAGATTTTTTAAAGATATTTAAATACTGAAACAAGTGGTAAAATAATATAGTTATGTGCTTTACATACAACTGCTACGACTTTCGGCACCAGTATTTTTAAACTGAGATCTTTGCCATATTAAATAGCGGATTTTTCTGAATTATTAAAAAGAGGATTTTAATTTAAAATTTCTGGTAGCGAAAAATTATTGCAGTTTGCAGCTATAGCTTTAACCGCTTGCCTGATTATCCCGAGTTATATCGGGTTAGTATATATTGCAGTTAATTATTATCCCGAGAAAACTCGGCCGAAGCAGAATTTGTCAGTACGATTTGTTTTATCACGGTTTTACTCGGTATACTGGAGAAAATGAAATGAAATATTCAGCTTTGATTGGCAGTTTGCCAAGTTTTGTTGGTTTCGCGGTTCTTTTGGTGGGACTGGTCACGTGTTTTGCCTATTGTATAGTATACGTCGGCTTGTGGATTAGTAAATGTATAAAGAAGGATAGTTGCGTTGAAAAAAAAAAATAATGGCGATGATGCAAGATGGCGAAAGCTATGATTTTTCAGATAGTGATTATGAAGAGGTAGACTTTGAAAATAGTGGAAGTGATTCTTCTGTATGTAGCCTTATTAAAGACGAGACAAAAAAGAAAAACTCCCATAAAAGTGATTCTAGAGGTAATCCAGTAAGAAAAGAGACCAGATACCAGTCTACAGAATGTTAGGTATGACTTTGTGTTGTCCCTTGTTTCAAAAACTATCATACAAAGACTAATATTTAGCTTTTTTCTATTTGCCCGAGATAACTCGGGATAGTGAACTAATGTTAAAACTAAATGCTTTTACACCTGTAAAAAATGAATAATTCAACTTAAAACCTACATATTTTGTTTTGTATCGTTTCCTTGTATTTAATAATAAAATAAAAAAGTGTGATGATTTTTTGCAATTTTTTTCAAAAATGTTTTAAAGGAACCGGTTAAAGATAAGATTAGATCCTTCGAACATTAAAATATTTTAGTGTAAAGTATTAAAGTATTTTAAGTTTATTTTTATAGAGGGTTAACACTGGTTTGCGATGATCAGTTTATTTTTTTTTGGATATTTATTTGGTAGTCTATTTGTTTAATCATTTTTTTAGTAAGTAATGCAAAATACTGATTATTTTTGTTGATTTATTTATTATTTATTATTTATTATTATTTATTAATTCTAATTTTATATTTTTTATTTATTGTTATTTATTATTTATGATTTATTTATAATTTATTTATTATTTTACTGATTATTTTTGATAAAATAAATTTCGTGTTCGAATCCTGGGAAGTCATGGATGTCATTGTGGGTCTTCAGTGCTGTCTACTTCCTTGTGTCTATGCTGTCTTGAAGAAGAAGATTTATATAATTTGTCAAAAGCCCTGTATGTATTTCTGTGAATAAAAAATATGAATCATTCAAGACAACAAACAGCCTTGTAGCTCATAGGTATCAAAACAATCTCTTTCAAATGTCTAATGTTCAGAACGATGATTTGCGCTTTGCGTTCCGCAAGCACTTCTAAAATCAGCTTTTTTTCCCATTGCGCAGTTCACTAAAAACACAAACACGATTGCTACCGCATAAGCCGTAGAACAAAAATGCTTTTAAGCTTCTCTAGTAGCGTGGGAAAACATAAGACGCAATACTTTGCCCGTCTGAGGCAATTTTGTTCTCACTTTTCAAGATTCCATGTTTTTAACACTTTCCAACCTAGTTGAAAAATGTTTATAACTTCGGTTTGTCTGGCCGTCTGCCGAATGGCCATCTGCCGTCTGCCGTATGGTCGTCTGCCGTCTGTCCGTACTCTGACTCCCGTAAATATGTTCGGATTGCCCTGCAAATTTTATATGTTATTGTCGTCATCTATAGCATGTTCCCTATTTCAACTGAAGTGTGTAGCACTTATAGTTATTTTACAGGAACACTCAAAAGAATTTCGTTACATTACGGTCTATGGGGAAACATCATTTGCGGTTTATTTTAATAATGTTACACAATTTCAAACACATTGTAATTGATATATATCACTAATGGGCATTACAAAAAAGCTTAATATGGAATATGGTGTGCATAGCACTTATAGTTACTTTACAGGGACAGTCAAAAGAATTCCGTTACATTACGTCTATGGAGAAAAATCGTTTGCGGCTAAATTAAATAATGTTTCACTATTTTAAACGCGTTGAAATTTATATATATCACTAATGTGCGTTACAAGAGGCTTACTACAAAATATTGTGTGTAGAGCAGTCATCGTTCATTTAAAGGGACACACAAAATAATTCTCTACTGTCTGTTAACAATAATTCCTGGCAATGCGTTTTAAGTTGTTGAATGCGATTATACATTTAAATCACTTTTTGTCTATTACTTGGTGTGTATAAATTCTGTAGATCATATACAGGACAGCACAAAAGCTTGCGAACACATTTCCGTTTATTGACAGAAACTCCAGAAGGAGAATTTTAAACTGTGCTACGCGTTTCCTAACTAAGCTCAAATTTAGCATCCTATGTAGTATATATACGACTTTATAGATCATATACAGGGCTGAATAAAAGTATTCGGATATTTTTCCGAATATTGTATATGTTGGAAATTCCTGAAATTACGTTTTTAAATATGTTGTGCGTTTCCCAAATTGTTTAATTAGATGTTATCTTTCAGCTTATTAAACGGTAATGATTTGTAAAATTATTTTGGAAGCGTTAGAAAGTGTTACATAATCTATGCTTGACGCGTGATTTTTTGTTCTTGTTTGCTTATGCTGTGTGAGTGGTTTAAAAACTCTGATAATGAATGTACTTTTGAAATAGAACTTATTTTATGAATAGGTGCGCATTGGACTAGGGCTTTGTTCGGATTAGATATTATTTTCGGAGCAACACAGCAGGAAAATTATACATTCAAAAGTCTGTTTATTACATAAAAATGTTGAATTTTCCATGCAACATTTAGCACACACCTGTTTTATAATTTATGCACAAATTACTTCATCATAACACATTAAAGTTATAATCACATCATAGACACGTTTTGCTGAACTAGGGTACATAATAGTTTATTTTTAAAAACATACATTTATTTTAATTTATAATTTTTATGTTAATTTCGAAATAAAAAGTATGTTTAAATACTGTTTTATAAAGATTCTCAATATTTATGTTTAAAGGATTCTCACACACTCAAAAATAGGGTATATGTAATAATGCATTTAAATAAGCATTTAATGGTGCTTGAATATGCCAGCATGGCACGTGGAATATCAGGAAAAATGATTTGATAAATCACAGCGAAATATTTTTGAAATACTATTCGCTCTTTTCAAAAGCATAAAGAAAGCTTAAATTTGTAACTTTTTACTATGAAATATCATTTCAATCACATATCATAATACATTTAATTGGAATAAAATGCACGTGTTACATTTGATTTGCAGTTTTTTAGCTTAGGCAGCTAAACGAATTATATATTATATTGTCAATTAAAATATAGACATTTTCACTTCAAAAACTGTTAATTAAGTCAATTAACACAGCAGAGTTCCAGTCTCCTGACTTGTGTTCTTTAATTTCAACTAAGATTTAAATGTGGTACATTAATCTCTATTATAAAATAGAGTTCAATTTTAAAAGTAAGTAATAAATAAATATACGTAATTCGACTATTATAATGTCTAATATAATATAAAACAAAACTCTCATATATTTACGAAGATGACTAGCAGATTAAGGCCTATAAACGTAACGGTAAATATCCTGTCTCCGTACCCTCATTACACTTAGTAACATGCTTTAACATACTACTGATTTTACGTGCACATACATGACATAGTCTATCAATATTTGGTGTTCCCAGGTGTTTACACCCAATAGTACCACGTTCTATGCGACTTTGTAATCCGATGAGAACCGGTGTTGTCCAGTGGGATTTGGACTTTGGCACTCTTATATTGTCGAAACAGAAACTGTGATTTTAATAGTTATTTTCTTGGAAAATTCATCTCTATACATGAAAAGGCTGCTAAATATACGTTTGATAAAATATAAAATAACTGATGATTTAAAAAAAAATCCATTTCTAAATTATAAACATGTAAATTTCGGAAAAATTATTTCTTTTTTTAAACACTCTTCTTAAACAATAAATTACGCTAATTTTTTTCGATGTATTTTAAAGATAATAGTTGGCTTTTATGTATTCAAATATAAATATTTAAAGTATATTTAGAAGGAAAAATTAAATATTAATACCAGTAATTATAAGAATAGTTAAAAATAAACCGTGAAATGAGCACTTAAAAAAATAAGTCTTACTGTTTACAAATGTCTTCAGAAAATATTTTAAAAAAGCAACAGTTAGTTAAGTAAATTTAATTATTGTTAAATATATTCTATTCATTTTTTTTAATAATTAATACATCTTTGTTTTTTCCTTTCTGAAAAAGGACTATCTTTATACAATGAAAAAGCACATAACCTTTTTTAACCGTGTGCACATTAGACATCATAATTGGCTTTTTGTATTCCAAAATAAACATTTAAAGTATGTTTTGGAAAAAAATATTTAATGTTATTATTAGACATAATGTCAGTCATAAAACAAAAAAAAGTTAAAAATATAAAAAAAAAGTGTACATTTATTCGCAAAAGGCACTCAAATTTTTAAATATAATAAAAAGTGAATATACCTAATGAAATCTAATTATGGTTCCATCTCTGCCATTTTTTTTTTTATTGAAAAATGTTTTCCAAACATGAAAGACTGCTGTTATATATAATAAAGAGACATTTTAATTTCTTTTAAATCTATGTATATAAAAGATAATAATTGGCTTTTTTTATTTTTTCGTTAAAAGATCTGGACTAGATTTAAAGAAAGTAGCATTTAAATATTTGACATTTTTTTTATCATTAACAATGCTTTTGAATTTAACAGTTTTAAATTTTAAAAAAAAAGTATTTTTGAGAATGAAACTTGAGTACCACCAAACTCAGAATTGCATTTAATTCGACTGAATATTTGAAGAAAAACAATTACTGAGATTTTGACCTCAAAACCTTTTAAATATAAAATAAATTTTAGAAAAATTGAAAAAAAAAACTTACTTCACGAACAAGAATTTGATTAAACTGTTATTTTTTTTTCTCTTTAATGTAGTTTTGTAGTTTTTATATTATGCTATTATCTGTAGCTTTTAAAACACAAACAATAAAGCTAATTTATACCATGGTTTGTAGAAAAGCATTTTCTACGCTTCCTTATTGAAAACGAATTTAATTTTTATAAATTGCTACAAAAATAATTATATTAAATTTATTTAAAAGTTTAAAATTAAAAATTGCTTTGGATATTTCTTTTCAGGCCTTTAAAAAAAGTGCGCTGATGCAGAGACATTTAACTTTTTTTTTTCTTTTAAATCAACGCTTCCTTTTAGTTTTTATTGAAAAAATCTCTATTAAAGGAAAAATATTTAACAATTTCACATTTTTAATACTTCGAATATGTTTGAATCTAAAAATTTCACATTTTGAAATAAAATGTATGCATTGGAACAACATTTTTAAAACATGAACTAAAAATGTGTATTTCGTTTAAACTTAATATTTAAAATAAAAAAGATATATATATATAAAAATGCCAATAAAAATGACAAAAAAAAGTAATAAAAACGAAACTTTTTTGAATATGTGAAATTTTGGCAGCAAAAAAAAAAAAAAAAAACAAAAAAAAACAAAAAAAAAAAAAACTTCATAAGTAGATATAATTTTTTATAAATATACATTTCTGATTAATTTAACTTGAGATTTAAATTTTTATCTTATACTTTTTAGAACAAGGTTTTGGTACTTAGGAGTTTGTATTAATTGTAAAAAGAAAAAAAAAGACCGACGTTAAAGGTTTTAGTAAACAGATTTGTTCTCTTTTAAAGCGAGAACTTGAGAACTTTAAGATTTAGGAAAAATCCTCTCTCGTCGGAGTGAAACACTGAGATTGAATCTTCAATTATCGAAGGCCTTTCTCTCACATTTTTATTTACCCATCGTACGTAGTATGGTGAGTCTTGTAATTGTTTTGAAAATCGGAAAAAAATGAAGGATTTACAAGTTTCAGACACTAGAGATTCCGAAAAACATATTTTTAAAAAAAAAAATTGCCGTCCGTCTGACTGTGTGTCTGTGTGTGTGTCTGTAAATGCTCTATCTCCCGAACAAATTGAGATAGAGACTTGAAATTTGGTATGTACTTAGTATGTAATAAAGGGAAGAAGCTTATTGAATTTAAGTAATCTCGATTATCCGGAACTATTTTGTCGGACTCTCGAAATATCTGTTCTGATAAAAGGTATATAAAAATTTTCAAAATTGTTTATTTTAAGGAGTGAATATAAAAGACAATAAACAAACATAAATTTTGCATAAAGAATGAAGTCAATCGGATAATTAGTTGCTGAGATATTTGTAATCACATTTTCCCCACTCTTCGATTTTTCGTAACCCTGTGTTTCATTCAAATGTCAATTCAAAGATATATTTTAATTGGAAATGAGACGCTTAATCTGACGCAGTAAACCGTTAGTTAATACGATTATCAATTTTGGAGTTCTGAGGATGTTTCTTTTACGAAATTCAGTAATAGAGCATTTAATGTTTATGACGTCATCAATCCACGATTTTAGTCCAATTGCAATGCATTTTATAAATAGTTTACACATGTTTTATTTTCATATTTTATATTATGCATATCCATGAAGCGTAAGTATTACGGCGTCCCCATCCCCCTCCCCCCAACTACTCTTTAACGTAGTTTTGTAGTTTTTATTTTATGCTATTATATGTAGCTTTTAAAAGACAAGCAATAAAGCTAATTTATACCATGATTTGTAGAAAAGCTTCTTCTACGATTTCTCAAGGAAAAGGAATTTCATTTTTATAAATTGTTTTATAACTTGAAACAATGTTCTACTGCATCCTTTCAGTTTCATGCTCGGAATCCGAAAAAAAATTGAACTCATATCTACTGTGGACATTCTTTAACCATTTCAGCTGCTATTCTTCATCGATACAGCTTTTTGCTGTATAACTCAGAGTTATTTGAGACGAAAGTGTCGGATTCCGTACCGAAAATGTATTAACCCTCCTATACCAGGTTTTAAATTTTGGTGAACATTCTTATTTGTGAATGATTTGAACCAGAAATTTAATCATATTAAGTGTAGTTCCTCTCTACGAAATATCAATACATCCTTTTATTTATTAACTTTATTTTTGATTTTTTGTTTTGTTTCAGACATAAAATACTTCAAAACAAAAAATAATGGGGTCAAATAAGACCCTAATGTACTAGAATGGTTAAAACATTTGCGTCCGGGTCAATTATCCACAAAATATGTTCTCCCGACCCAGTTCATTCCCCAGGTGTCGCTCATTGTTTACAACCTTGCGTCGCGTCGCTCCTTATTAGGGGCTGTCTATAAATGATGTCACACTTTTTTTCAATATTTTACCCACCTCCCCCCCCCTTACTCACAATGTGTCACACTTCACGATACCCGCTCGGGTCAATTATCCAAAAATATGTTCTCCCGATCCAGTTCATTCCCCAGGTGTCGCTCATTGTTTACAACCTTGCGTCGCGTCGCTCCTTATTAGGGGCTGTCTATAAATGATGTCACACTTTTTTTCAATATTTTACCCACCTCCCACCTTACTCACAATGTGTCACACTTCACGATACCCGCTCGGGTCAATTATCCACAAAATATGTTCTCCCGATCCAGTTCATTCCCAGGTGTCGCTCATTGTTTACAAACTTGCGTCGCGTCGCTCCTTATTAGGGGCTGTCTATAAATGATGTCACACTTTTTTTCAATATTTTACCCACCTCCCCCCCTTACTCAGAAAGTGTCACACTTCACGAAACCCACTCTCCCTTTGTCACGCTATATTACATAGACATATACTTGCAGTTCAGAAACAAAGCACTACATTATAGATCATACTTCACATTTGATTTTAAAACTTTAACTAACGACATTTGTGAGCATAAAAATTTAAATGATTCGTGTACTAATTTTGTATGAAATAAAATTAAGGTTAACAACAGAATATTGATTAATATACAATAAAGTAATACAATTAGTAATAAAATATTAATATATATTTTTTTAAAGAAAGGAATATAAGTGAAAACAAATCACATGAAAGTTGTTTGAGCCCCGATTAAAAAATTACCTTCAAATTCTGGTAATTTCAAAATAACTTCAAAATTTAATCTGCTGATTTTAATTGATTTTATTGTAACCAAAATGTGTGATGTGACACTTCTTCTTACCCCTCCCATCCCCTTGTCACAAACTGTCACATTTTCATGAACCCCCTCCCTCCCCCTCCAACCGTGACATCATTTGTGGATGGCCCCTTACAAGAATTCCATCTTTTGACTGGGTTGTCCACTTCTGGTTTTCGTGATACTTCACGATACCAGTAGTGAATACTTGTTCAAAATGCATCTAGCTGATGGAAAATTTAAAAATAAACACAACTAAAGAATTGCTGCAAAAAGGAGGTAACTCCATTTTTGGTATTTTTGAGATGAACAGGAACACTTTCTTAGTAAAAAAAAAAAAAAAAAAAAAAAAACTCGCTCAGAATAGGTATTTTTGGATATTATTGGTGGCATACCATTCATAGGTGTATAGAGTAAGTAGAAAAAAATGTTTCCACGAAACTCTAACATTTAAATATTTAAAGTTTTTTTTTTTATTATCCAAAAGTTTTTACTACATTTTGCAGCAAGCCCTTCAATTCTGCAAACCAATAATAGTCATATGAAAGCCAAAAATATTTTTTTCTAATAATGCTACATAAAATGGCTTGCATTATTCGAAATTACAAGAAGTCACGATAAAATGAATGCAAGGTCGCATTTTTTTTTTTTTTTTAGATTAAATCAATCTGGTTCGGAATGGATGACTTGGAATATATGTAGTTAGATATAAAAATAGTACAGTAATATATTATCAACAACCTTATATGGAGGGGTGGGGGGGGGGGCTCTGCAAGAATTTCGAAGCCTATTTTTTTATTTCGATTTTAAAGTGACCGTTACTGGCTAAGTGTACACCCTTGAAACTGTTACCTTAATGTTTATTTTCTGGAAAATTGAAAATGTATCTTTACTTAAAAAAAAATAGATGCTTTAACTCTTTGAACATCTGTTTTCTAATGCTTAAAATAATTGAAAATATTTTTTATCTTTATTATTCAAACCATGAAACCATTTTTTATTTAAATTGTTGTAAATAATTTTTAATAACAGCAAAAAAAAAATTCTGACCTACAGAAATTTACTACATTTTGAACTTTTCTTTAAATATTTAAACATGCAAAATTCCATAGTTAAAATAGTACTTATATGCTACGAAACATGTATTTCATCTATATTTTTCGTAAATTTAAATGATTATACATATTTTTTTCAATTGTGGTTGGAAAATAATTAATACAAATTTTCGCCGCTAAAAATAAGAATCCTAGCGGAATTCGAACTAAACGGAAAAACCTTGAATTCAGTGCGCTGTCAACGATACAACCGAGCCCTTCACCAGAAGAAGTAATTCATCAAATTATAAACCGTTACTTAAACTTTGCGGCTTATTTCTCAAGACCCCCCACCCCCTCTAGTATTTCGCTTTATGGCTTTCATTTATTTATATACTAACTATATTCAATCCATATACAAAAATTTACCGCATTCTATGTGCCCGAACTCGGAACATCCTCTTGTTTGATTTATTTTATACTACTTTTATCAGAAATCATTGACAATTAATAAGATGTTTGTTTATAATAAGACAAGTAATTATCTAAAAAAAGAAAGCAGAATTATTTTCTAAAAACTATTATCTATTAGGTAACTTTCAATACAAAAAAGTATAAAGCTACCTATTGCAGACGTTCGGAGGAAAGCAGTTCCGGAAAATTTCGATATATTTTCACCGATCATGACCCCCAGACCCCAAAACCACCCTCCGTTCAAATGTTGATTTATATATATATATATATATATATATATATATATATATATATATATATATATATATATATCTGAGCTATGTCATACGATAACGCTCGTATTTATAAATCAATTTTGATGAAACTAATTGTGTGTATTAAGCTCACCAATGTCTCGACCGAGTTCGTTGCCCAGCTTGGTCTGCCATTTTGTTTCAAGATGGCGGCCACTTAAAAATTTAAAACTAAAATAAATATACAAAAAAGTTAAAAATTCAAATTTATTTATTAATTAATTGCAGGCCTTGATACGAGGATTCCAGAGCATTTCTTGGTTTACCTCTATCTTAAAAAATGGCTGAGATAGAGCAGTTTGAAATTCTAGGGTGGCTGACATTTTGAAACAAAACAGCACATTAACGCGATTACTCGCAAATTATTTTCTTTCATTGTTGTAATAATTTTCCCAATCATACGCATAAAAACTATATATTCATATCCGTTAGCGCCAAATTCTCGCCAAAATTGGCAACTTTTGGCGAAATATGCCAAATTTGGCGAAATATCGCCAAATTTGGAGACCAAAATAAGTCCTCATAAATGAAGCCAATTTGGCTATTGCTCAATAATTTGGAGAATTTCTTATTCAAATTCAGTATTAACGAATCTTTTGTAAACGTTTCTTTGCATTTTAACTTGCTGTTTTCGTGTAACATTAGCTAAAATTTTAAAACGAAGATATAGGAAAGCTACCTTTTCCTCCCGGTACAGGCCGGAAGGACTTTTTATATACTAACTATATTCAATCCATAAACAAAAGTTTACCGCATTCTATGTGCCCGAACTCGGAACATCCTCTTGTTTGATTTGTTTTATACTACTTTTATCAGAAATCATTGACAAATAATAAGATGTTTGTTTATAATAATACAAGTAATTATCTAAAAAAAAAAAAAAAAAAAAAGCAGAATTATTTTCTAAAACTATTATCTATTTTTACTTGGGTAGAAAGAGCACTATTATTTTCGTTTGTTATCTATTTTAGAGATAGTGATATCTTTTTTATCATTCTTTATATTTCATTAAAACATCAAGAGTAAAAAGAAAAAATATTTAAGAATTTGATATATTCGAAAACTCAAGTACATTTAAATTAATTAATTTTATAGTTTCAATCAAAACACGAACAATACTTTGAATATACCTATTTTTTACGAACAATATTTTAATAATAATTTTATAATAGTATTAAAAATATTAAATATTATAATATAATATTACTAGGACTTCCCTCAAAGGGATTAGTCTGAGTGATATTGCTGAGAACATAAAGTTAACAATTACGATATAAAGAAGATATCAACAAGAATCTAAGTGAATATACAGCATATGATAGACAAGAGATAGATAAAGATACAACATATGAAAAATAGCAAATTAAATGATATAATTACAAAATATCATATATAAATTCATATATTGTTATGTTTTCATATGCATTTTTTTATAACATTTGGCAAATAATCTCATTTTCTTAAGCGGGAATTGCTCAAAACTTAAAAAAAAAAAAAAAAAAACGCCGGATCTTTTAAAACGATATTTTTAAAGTCACATAATCAGATTTGCAGCCAATAGCGTATTTTAGCAAGCGTAGTTTAACGCAAATTTAATTTAATTTTTGCAACATTTTCTTTGTGACAAATATCTAAATAAAATATTAAAAAATAAAATATTAAATATTGAAATATTAAATCAAATATTTAATATTTGAATTAAAAAAATTTCCTTTGTTTATTTGTATAACTATTTATAGAAACTCGTATACTTCAAACCACATTGATAACATGCTTTGCTACAAACGTGTCTACCAGTCTAACTACTCATATGTCTTAGCTGTGTCTCTCTCCGAACTCATCTGTCTACTGTCTCTCTACTCTTCTGTATACCCGTCTCAGTATCCGTCTGTCTTTCTACCCGACTCTTTAATCGTGTCTCTACCTGTCTCGCTTCCCGTTACACTACTCGTCTATCAACACGTCTGTCTATCTATATACCCCTCTCTCTACCCGTCTGTCAAGTCGTCTCTGTACTCGTCTCTCTATCCACCACGCTACCCGTCTCCCTACCCATCTCACTACCCCTCTGTCAACCCTTTTTTGCACCTGCCTCGCTACCCGTCTGTCTATTCGTTTCGCTACCCGTTAGCTTATCTCTGTCGCTATCCGTCTCTCTACCCGTCTGTCTACACGTCTATCTATCTCTCGCCAACTCTTCCCAATATTTAAACAATTTAGTAAACGGAAGCCGTTTATCTGTTATTAAATGCAAACAGGAGTAATTTATCTAAAGAGTGTAATCAGATGCAATTTTTTTAAATACATACATAAACCAGCATAATAATTCACCAGTTTTATTTTCATAGTAGTTTATGTCATTTGACAGTAAATCTCAACTTCTTCAACCCGAACTGCGTCAAGCTTTTTAAAAAAGCCCCAAGGTCCGTATAACTGGGAAGGAGAATTGTCCTCAGGGCTATTAGATACATGTTATTAAGTTAAGTGAAAGTTTCGTAATCGGGTTCGCAGCCAATTTCTTATGTCAGAAAGGGTGGCTTCACGCCATTTTAAATTCATTTCTGTAACTTTCTTTTTCTTTTTTTGGTGGGTGGCTGGGGGGGGGGGGGAAGGGTTCCAAATATATACACTTAAATTCAAACTTTTGCCCCCATGTTAATATTAGTGTTGTTTGTATTATCAATTAATACTTTATTGATCGAGCTTCATTCGAAACAAATGTAAAAGACTTCTACAGTTTTTTTTTCTAGGAGAAAGTTCCGTAATCGGGCCCTAAGCTAATCGGGGAATTTAATATCATTATTGTTTCTAACTCTTATAGAGTTTAAACAATATTGTTGCTAGCATTACTCTTGTTTGTGACCAACCTCTTCTGTGTATCTGAATAGGGAAAAGTTCCGTATCATGTACTGGTTGGTGCCAAAGGCAGTTGTAGAATCTTACAAATTTTTCTAGAGAGCGGAAAAACGTGTTTTTTAAAATATTTACAAATATACGTTTATTAAACCAAGTTTTTGAGCCATTTTAAAAAATTAAGTACGGTGCTAAAATAAAATTTTATTGCCATTTTCGATATTTTAATAAGAAATGAAAATACATAACAAACAAATTTAACAAAACTAAGCCATTTTTGGGTACTTCTCTATTATCCCGTCGACCATTTTTCATAACAAAAAACTATCGCCAAACTAAGATTAAACGCCAAAAATACAGTCCCATTTACTTGATGCCAGAAGCTTTATACGTATTTGTTATGCCATCAAGTGGTTTTTAATTCGACATTTGCGTGTATTTTTCATTATGTTTTACTGATTTATTAGTTATTTCATTCATTAAAGTAACAATTGTGTCCTTAAATTCTAATATTTTATTTATTTTGATATTTCAATGGCAACGTTCTCCCGTTTATTTAGCGTTACAGTTTGGCGATAGTTTTTTGTTATGAAAAGTGGTCGACGGTATAATAGAGAAGTACCCATTTTTTGTGATAAATAATTGTTATTGCCATGGGGGCAAATTGTAAACAATTAATAAGCGAACTAAAAAAATTACCGGAAAAAACTTGTGGGAATCTCAAGAAAGAAATATCTGATATAAATAGCATTTAAAATCTTAAAATGGAGAAGTGGTCCGTATAAAAATGCAAAACATTATACACCTGATATAAGAATTTTTGGTGCGATCCAAGCCACTGCTTGGCGTGTTTTCAAAAAATTGCCAAATTTGTGCGTTTCTGCCTGTTGTCTCCCGGAGTGGCAACCTCCAGAAGACAACAGGCAAAAGCGTGCAAATTGAAATGGCGATAATCAAAATAGAGCAAAAATACATATTTTAAAACATTTAAAAGCAAAATAATGTCAAAATAACGTTTTTAAAAACACAGATTTTTTGTTTAAAAAATAAAATCCACTTTTTGGAATGGCTAGGTAAGAATTAAACTCACCTGCTTTTGTGCGGAGTGTTCCGAAAACCACGCAAATTGAAATCGTGAGAATCAAAAGAAAAGCAAAAATAATTAATCTAAACCTTTAAACAGCAAAATAACATCAAAATACATTTATGAAAAATAAAAGAGAACCAATGATCTCGACCTAATCCTTACTCAAGCCACCATTTAGCGCTTTTAAAAAATGATGCCACATTGGCAATTTCTAAATTGTTTACTTACATTTATCGTATTGTAACCCACCCCACAATAAGCAAGTGGTAAAATGTTGCCATTCTTAATTTTTTAAATAGTTACACATAGGAAAAGTAATGGATTTAGCAATAAAAAGGTCCCTGAAAAATAGATTGCATTTATACGAGAGTAAAATTTTATTCGTTCAAAACAATTTGGACAAAAGACATAATTTAAATACAGAATTATTAAATTAAACCTTACAGAGTTGATTTTTTTAGATACTGCATTTATGAATGAAATAAAATATTTTATTTGACAAATTTAATAAGATACATATAAAAAAGATAATACGAGCAGTAAAAAACAACGTTTTCATCGATATTACATAAAAGTTAACGATTAATGTGAAGTTGAAAAAACGAAAATACACGAAATTCGTTAATGCCGCGATCACTGTGCCGCACGTATGATCGCTTGGCGAACATGAAACCGAAAAAAAAAACCATCACTGGATACAGCAACCTCGTCGTATCGGAATCCCAAGAAAAACACGAAATTCGTTAATGCCGCGATCACTGTACCGCACGTATGATTGCTTCGCGAACATGAAACCGAAAAAAAAAACATCACTGGATGCAGCAACCTCGTCGTATCGGAATCCCAAGAAAAACACGAAATTCGTTAATGCCGCGATCACTGTACCGCACGTATGATCGCTTCGCGAACATGAAACCGAAAAAAAAACATCACTGGATGCAGCAACCTCGTCGTATCGGAATCCCAAGAAAAATACGAAATTCGTTAATGCTGCGATCACTGTACCGCACGTATGATCGCTTCGCGAACATGAAACCGAAAAAAAAAACATCACTGGATGCAGCAACCTCGTCGTATCGGAATCCCACGAAATACACGAAATTCGTTAATGCCGCGATCACTGTGCCGCACGTATGTTCGCTTCGCGAACATGAAACCGAAAAAAAACATCACTGGATACAGCAACCTCGTCGTATCGGAATCCCAAGAAAAACACGAAATTCGTTAATGCCGCGATCACTGTACCGCACGTATGATCGCTTCGCGAACATGAAACCGAAAAAAGACATCACTGGATGCAGCAACCTCGTCGTATCGGAATCCCAAGAAAAACACGAAATTCGTTAATGCCGCGATCACTGTACCGCACGTATGATCGCTTGCGAACATGAAACCGAAAAATAAACATCTCTGGATGCAGCAACCTCGTTGTATAGAGATCACAAAAATACACGAAATTTGTAAATGTGGCGATCACTATACCGCATGTATGATCGCTTCCCGAACATGAGACTTCCATGAAAACTGCAATCAATTAATTCACACTGTTCTAAAGTAACAAGAGTAGCCACTCACATACATAAATTTAAAAAAAAAATCAAGATTCAAATAAAGAAGCAGATGATGAATATCATGACATAAGTGTTATTTAACTGTATATAAAAAAAACATGTTTTAAATAACTAATAAATCATTAAATATCATTAAAATACAAATAAAAGTCGAATAATCATTTGATGACGTAACAAATACGTTATACGTAACAAACGCGTCATCACAAAAAATATCATTGCTCGGCCTTTCCAACAATAAAAGAGCTACATCTGGCTAACTATCGACGATTTGACACGATTGAGAAATGATGAGGGTTGCAAGAGTCAGTCCGCTATCGCGCGCGCTAGCACGCCAATACAAACGGATGCCAAGCAGGGGTAAACGCTTGGATTCAACCGAATTTTTTAATTTTTTTATATTTCCGAAATCACAGATAAAAGGGTAAAAATCCCGGCACAGATGCCATATACTCACCACGTTGGCGCGATTTTTCCCCCGCCCCTTTGGCGAAAACTGTTTGTTGTGTTTGTTTACTTTTATTTTTTATTTTAATTCTATAGATTATTTTTATATGTATATCAATATTAATTTAGGCACAGATGTCATATACGCACCAGATTGGCGCGATTTTTTCCCCGCCAATTTGGCGAAAACTTTGTTTTTGAATATTAGTTACAAATACCATACAATAATAGCATGTAATTTTTTATTTCAATATAAAAATAAAATAACGTAATAAATGAAATAGCTCCTATTATTCAAAAATGGGAAATAAAAATAAATAAATGATAGTTTGATATAAATAAATATTGATATATATAATAAAAAAATTTATAGAATTAAAATAAAAAATAAAAGTTAATAAACAACAATTGAAACAAAATAACCGGGTTACCATGTGAGGCATAAAATTGCCATTTTGTTGCAATCGCGCCAATGCGGTGCGTATATGACATCCGCGCCTTTATTTATATCAAACTATTATTTATTTATTTTTATTTACTTTTTTAAAATAATAGGAGCTGTTTCATTTATTACGTTATTTTATTTTTATATTGAAATAAAAAATCACGTGTACTATTTGTCACACTATTTGTAACTAATATTCAAAAACAAAGTTTTCCCCAAGCTGGTGGAGGGAAAAATCGCGCCAACGTGGTGCGTATATGACATCTGTGCCTTGTTTCATTTCACATAGAGGTACTGCTCTATTATCCCGTCGACCACTTTTCATAACAAAAAACTATCGCCAAACTGTTAGATTAAACGCCAAAAATGCAGTCCCATTTACTTGATATCAGAAGCATTATACGTGTTTGTTACGTCATCAAGTGGTTTTTAACGCGACATTTGCGTGTATTTTTCATTATGTTTTACTGATTTATTAGTTATTTCATTCATTAAAATAACAATTGTGTCCTTAAATTCTTATATTTTATTTATTTATGTATTTTGATATTTCAATGATAACGTTCTCCCGTTTATTTGGCGATAGTTTTTTGTTATGAAAAGTGGTCGACGGGATAATAGAGAAGTACCCACATATGTATTGGTACTTTTATGTTAACTTGGCGCAGTTGATAAATCGCCAAATATTTTTCTCATAACATCTTCATATTGCATTCATTTCATTTAAATATAAATCTTTCACTGATTTCATTTGAAATACATACATTAAAAATACACGTCTTTCACTCATTTAATTTAATATAAACGCCTTTCACTAATTCCATTTAAAATACTAAAAAGGAAAAGAAAATAAGAAGTAATGCCACAAATCGAAACCTTTTATTTAAACATCAAATAATTGTTCCTAACATACACACGCGAAATAAAAAAGCTGCTAATGGTGTGATTTACGCCAAATCTCTAATGCTAATACTACTCTTACTAATCTCTAATACTTTTCAAACAGAAAAAATTCCAGATTAACTTTCCATTTTTAATAAATTGAAATATATTTTATTGTGCTGAATATTAGTGCTTGCATATTTTTTTGCTCCATGTATTCCATGAACTTTTCAATTCCGATTGTCAACGAAAATCTCCCGCTGGTGAAAATGACGTACGCACAAAATTTAGTGACGTATGTACTTTAATTGCGCTTTTTTATCTATTTTTTTAATATAACTTCCAAACGGTTTGACACTTATTCTTGGTAATAAATAGACGACGTTGTCACCTTTATAGGTACCTGCTGTAAAAATTTGAACGAAATCCGTTAAATATTTTTTGAGTTATGCTTGACGAAAGGTTTTAATATCCATCGTAGCTATATATGGGGCAAAGTAATACTGCGCTGTGTATGAGTCTTCGTTGCACTCAGACAATAATATAATATTAAAATATAATATTTTAATAATAATTTTAATAATAATAATTTTAACAATATTTCCTGAGGATGACCATAGAAGTTGGACGAAACGTCAATATTTTTAATTTTATTTTAATATATGTATAATTTTTAAATTTTAAATTTGTATACACCATTTAGTAAATTTGTGATGTTTCATACTCACGTCTTTCATGTAGTACTGTTTCATGATGTAATCATCCAGTATTTATATTAATATTTTAAAACAACGGATTAAAAATCTACACATCATTCCGGCCGAGTATTTGAAATAAACAATAATAAAAAATCATGCATCAGATAAGGTACAGATTATGAAACGCTTTCAATACTAACGGAATATTGTTGAGAAATCTAATTTTTTTATACAATAAAATCGATCATAGTCAATCCTGGAACGAAATACTTTTGTGCGTCTCTGTAAATGAACAATAAATGTCATGCACGACATAATCTGTAGAAAACTTTTGCAGTGAACATCAGTGATTCTTTTAGGTAGCTTTCAATACAAAAAAGTATAAAGCTACCTATTGCAGCCATTCGGAGGAAAGCAGTTCCGAAAAATTTCGATATATTTTCACCGATCATGACCCCCAGACCCCAAAACCGCCCTCCGTTCAAATGTTGATTTATATATATAGATATATCCATATATATATATATATATATATATATATAATTATAATATCTATGAATTTCAAAAAACATATCAAGTTCTATACTACTTAAATCTCCAAAGAGATAATCAATGATACTGTGTATACAGAATACCACATATCTAATAATTAACATGTGCAAACATAATATTACCATAGCTGATGCTTCAATGGTAATTGGCCAAATTTTACTCATACCAAAATAATATTGAAAAAAGAAATAGAGAGAAAGGGGAAAAAAAAAAATTATAAATTGGAGTTGCAATTAAGTAAACACAAATGGATTAACAAATTAAATATGAACCATACACAATGGAAAATTGGACCACATGAGAATTAAATATGAATTGGACATGGAAAAACACATGCACATGTACTCATCAGCCTGGATGCACCCACATGTGTTTTAATTAATAATTCAGTGTTTCATAATTCTACTGGCATAATGCTAAGATCAGTAGAATCATCCAGGTACACTGAATTATTACCAGACAACAATTGGAAATATTAAAATTTGGAAATATTTAAATAGGAAATAAAAAACCATTAAGAAAATACAATATATTTCACTCACATCGATTATCCAAAAAACTGTAATTAACACCTCACTAAATTACCACGAGATAACAGTTTTGAAATAATAAATTTGGAAATATGAACGCGTAAAGTGTAGATAAAATATTTTACTCACAATAATTATACAGAATCCTTAAAATGTCACAACGTCTACATAATATTCACATCCACATGGCAATGCATCATACATGTTAACTAAGTCGAGTTGAGAGAAATGATTTGTAAGACAAGTTGAGAGCACAATTTTTTTTAAAACACAACCCCATAAATGACACCCAATCACAAAATGATTCAAAAACACTCAAAATAATTCTGGTTTTAATACACTTATAACAAATTTATATCCGTGAATATATATTACTCCATCCAATTTTAATTCCTGAAAGTAAAATTAATATACAATCAATAGCTCCCTCTATAGTTAAATTAAATATAATATTAACAATATTATCTACAACTACCTGAAAGGTAAAGTGTCGCCATCTATTGGTATTATAATAGTTCATAATTAATATTTAGTTAAATATCCACTTTATTAGTTACATACTATTCATTAGATTTATTTATATAAATAAACTTTAAAAAACAATACTAACTTGTAATTTTACTCAAAATTCAAATAAAATATAATACTACTATATGAATAAATCTACACAGAATTAATTCAACTTGCACAGCATTTCAGATATTCTTAACAAGAATATATTATGTAAAAGAGATATTATTTTAATTCAAATTATTTTTGCTGCCAGCTGTGTTAATCCACTGATATTATAGACATTTATTAAATAATTAATGTTTTATTTTTACTTTTAAATAATTAATGTTTAATTTATACTACATTGTAAATATATTTTATATTTATAGATTAATTTAAATATCTAATTAAATAATTCATAAACAATTCAAAATATCTAAAAATTTATAATGTTGATAATTAATAGTATTACTACTGTTTTTCAATCAAATTAATGCAATGCAGTAATTAAAATACTTGTTAATTTTAATTATTCATAGACAAAAATAAAAACTATATATATTTATTTTTATATATATTGCAAATAGATATATATATATGAGTTATAATCACCAATGTTATCATTGTATAATTTAATTTGTTATTGTATAAGTTAATTTATAAATGTATGAAAACTGCACATCAATAATACCTTAAACATAGGTGATCGGCAACGCACAATCACAACTATACAAAGTATAAATAATGTTCAATCAAATATTAAATTTCTAATATGTTATAATTGTAATTATGTATGTTATATTTGTAATTTTCTACATAAAGTGTATATAATGTTCAAACAAATATTAAATATTAAATTTCCTAATATGTTATAATTGTAATAATGTATGTTATAATTATTATTTTCTATATCTTTTGTTATATGTTATCGCACACTAAAACAATAATTTATTACATACCATGTTTATATTTAAATTATATAATAAATGTTATTTAAATGAGTTGATGATTGAATTTATCATAAAAATAGGATATCCATATATTTTTGCTTGATCTCGAATATATCTAATATTTTTGTTTTTATTTATATCTGAGCATAAGTATTTTATACGATGTAGATAATTGATAATTATATTTTTATAAACAGATTTATGTAAACATGAAGCATAATTGGTAAAAATATTTACTTTAAATGGGAAATCAAATCTCTTATCATAAATATCAAAAATTAATTTATAATTATTAGTAATATTAATTTTTAAGTCAAGAAAGTTTATATTATTATTAATTAAATCATTTTCGCTTAATTTAAGCTGAGTAGGATAAAAATTGAGTGGTGATGTGCAATTTTTTTCATTGAAATAAAATATGATAATGTCATCAATATAGCGATAAAATACATAATCATTGTTCGGACTTATATTTCTTTCATAATAATATAAGTAAAGGTCAGAGAGAATACTAGATGCGGTTCCGCCCTGCGGAATTCCCTGGCATTGTTTATAGATAATATTGTCATATATAATGTAATTATTATGCAATGTAAAATTTAGTAAAGTTTTAAAAAAATTTACTGAAATATGTTCTTTTAATTTTAATTGAGATTTAAATTCTTTAAATAATATACACATTGTTTTATGTAAGTCTTTTATATCAATGTTATTAAATAAATCATTAAAATCCAATGTTTTTATGAATTTTACCGGATTGATATTATGTATTTTATTAATGAGTTGAAAACTGTTTTTTAGGCAATGTTGGTTATTATGTTTTAGCGTTATATCATATATCTGCTTTAAAATATTAAGTAGTAAATTGCTTGCATTTTTATTATATGTGTTACAACCGATGGTAACAGTGCGAAATTTAATAGGATTTTTATGAAATTTTGGAATTATAACAAGATAAGGATAATTAAAATTATTACATTTGATTTTTAGTAATTTGTGATAATTTAATAATTTTCTGTTATTTATTTCAATATTTAATTTAGTTTTATTAAAAATATTACTTGTGTTGATTGCATTGTGAATTAACACTTTATAGTATTCTTTACAAATGATAGCATAATTATTTGGAGATTTATCTACATAAGTAATTATAAATTTGTTTTGTAATTCTGATATATGTTTATTTATGTTTTTAAAAGCTGCATGTGTAATATGATGATAATTTTTTATAATTTCATTTTTTAATTTATCAATTACAGAAAATCTCCATTCACTGAAATATTCGATTGGTTTATTGTAATCAACAGCAATTTTATATATAAACAAATCAATATCTTGAATAAACTGCAATATTATGGATTTGATATTACACTTATATGGAAGACGAAATTTTGTGCCATTATGCATTAAGTTTTGTAAAATAGGTTGTTCTACAATATTAAGATCACCAGTAATGATATGACCATGTGTTGTATATCTGACCTATGTCATACGATAACGCTCGTATTTATAAATCAATTTTGATGAAACTAATTGTGTGTATTAAGCTAACCAATGTCTCGACCGAGTTCGTTGGCCAGCTTGGTCCGCCATTTTGTTTCAGGATGGCAGCCATTTAAAAATTTAAAACTAAAATAAATGTACAAAAAATTTAAAAATTCAAATTTATTTTTTAATTACGTGTTAGGCCATGATACAAGGATTCCAGAGCATTTTTCGGTTTACCTCTATCTTAAAAAATGGCTGAGATAGAGCAGTTTGAAATTCTAGGGTGGCTGACATTTTGAAACAAAACAGCACATTAACGCGATTACTCGCAAATTATTTTCTTTCATTGTTGTAATAATTTTCCCAATCATACGCATAAAACTATATATACATATCCGTTAGCGCCACAATTGGCGACATTGGCGACGAAATTGGCGACATTTGGCGAAATATCGCCGAATTTGACGACCAAAATAAGTCTTCATAAATGAAGCCAATTTGGCTATTGCTCAATAATTTGGCGAATTTCTTATTCGAATTCAGTATTAACGAATCTTTGTAAACGTTTCTTTGCATTTTAACTTGCTGTTTTCGTGTAACATTAGCTAAAATTTTAAAACGAAGATATAGGAAAGCTACCTTTTCCTCCCGGTACAGGCCGGAAGGACTTTTAATTTCATTATGCTTGAAGTATCATAACATTATTAAAATGCATAATTACCTATTTTTTCCCATAGATCAAAAGGTAATGAATGTTTTGTGCGTCCCTGTAAACGAACTGTAAATTCTAATTATTCTATATTCCTCAGAAAACTTGTTTATTCCACCTGAGGTCTAAGTATGAATTTTAGTACGTTTGGGATATTGTACCATCATTTAAATGCATTAAAATGCAGTAAAAAACAATTTCCCCCTATATACCATATAGGAATTATTTGTGTATCCCTATAAATGACCAATAAATGCTACACGCTTCGTTTCTAATACAAATCTTTCTATAGTAAACATCAATAATATATAAAAAATACAGGGCAATCCAAGTATATTTACGAACAGTATTCGTTACGATAGAGCACAGCCAGACGGACAAACACACAGACAAATCGAATTCATACACATACCGGTAACATCAATTTTGGAAAGTTTTAAAATAGAAGAATTTCTATATATATTTTTTTTATTTTGTGAGATTTAATCGATTTTTTTTTTGTGTGTGTGTGTGTATGTTAGAATTTTTAATCAATCTCAGTAAAATTTTCTTTAATAGTTTTACATTTAAATAAAGAATATTTCCACACACAATCTTCGAAACTATGGTTGAAAAAATCTACATTTTATTCTCACTGAATATTTAAATCAAATAAAATATCAGTGTAATTTTTTTCTTATATATATATATATATCAGAATTTTTGGAAAAAATGAAAAAAAAATCTATTTTCATGGACAGAAATATGATGAAATATTTCTTTCTTTTCTGGTTAATTAATTTTGTGGTTTACATTTTTTATTTTAAAATTTTTAGAATACAACTAAACTAATTTATATGATGTTGTGCATAGTCGCATCTTCTACACTTTCTCATATTAATAAAAAAAATAGTTTGTTTTTGTAATTTGTGAAGGGAAGGATGATATTTAATTTAGTTTAAAGTTCAAATAAAAAATGTGCATTTCTTAAACAATTTAATTTTTGTATCTTTAAATAAAGATATAAATGCGTTAGACTATTTTTTTAGCAAAATTTCATTTTAGGAAAGAAGTTATTTCAATATAAATGGTAATACACATATTTTTTAATGAAAAAATATTTTAATATAATTTTTAAGTCTTGCATTTCAAGTATAGTGTACATTCCAGAATAATAAAATATACAACAAATTCGTACTTTCATAATTAAAATTATTTTCTTGAAAAAAAAAAAAAATTAAAAAAAATCTGTCTTTATCCCCCATTTTTACAGATATTATTTTAACTCTTATCGCATTACGTAATTAGTTATTTTCGCTCACTTTTATTCCGACTTGAACCAATAAAAAAATTTAAATTAGGAAATTTCTTATTAAATTCGGTATTAAACTACTATATTTATTATTGCATGCTATTTATCAGGGAAGAAGTGATAAAGAATTACCTTAAGGCTAGAAATACTCTGCAAAACCATCAAAATAACTGCTAACGTTAAAATATTAAAAATAAGCGACTCAAATTTAATTCATATAACCTACTGCGTAATTGATCAAACCATAGAGATACGAATTCACATAAGAATGCAAAATATTTCTGAGTCGTTTGGCTGAACAGTAAAGCATATAAAGTAGAATAACAGTAAAGTAGAATATATGTAGAATAGTTTAAAGTGGCGTAACCAAGGAGGGGGCTCAAATGCTCTGGATACCGGTAATATTGTAAAGTTTTCTTAGCCTTGATTATCACAGAAAAATTTCTGATTAGATAAAACAATTTTTTTTTACAAAATTAGTGGTATCCAGAGCATATGCCCCCCCCCCCCCACCTGGCTACGCCACTGAGTTCTGATGAAACAGTTTAAGAGAATTTCTAGGAATAGTTTCACTTAACATTCCAGCCACGAGCGATTATTTTTTCCATTTTCTTGTATAAAACCGTGACCTATTAACAGACGTTTCCTAATTACATGAGGTAAAAATTTTTTGCTCGAAATTTCTATTCAGAATAGATTCGGAATTTCTGAATAAAAAATAAATTCCGGAAATAACGCATATATGCACTAATGATGTAAATGGGTTTAAAATAAAGTGCATATATACTATTAAAACATAGTGTGATAACATAATGAAAGATTTTTCATTTGCTAAAATATAATTTATGTAATTTAGCTGCTATTAAAATATAAAATATGATACTTTTAAATAACAGTATATTGTAATATAAATTGATAAAGGTCTCGAAAATAACAAAAAGTATTTTGTGGCGCTTTCTTTTCTTTTCTAAAAAAAAGATTCTTATCTCATTTGCATCATTAGCATTAATATGCATACATTTTGGGAATTTTTTTGTTAATCATAAATTACAAATTCATACCAGAAATTATGAATAGTAATTTTTGTTTTTACTAATGACAGACGTTTTGTGATTAAATAAAGTAAAAATTCTTCTTTTGGAATTTTGCGTATAGATTCAAAATTTCTGAATAAAAAGAAATTCCTGAAATGCACGCATACATGCAACTAATGATGGAAACTGGTTATAAAGATATTTTTTTCTCAATAACATTTTGAATACTAAGTAAAAAGGTTTTTTTTTTTTTTTAAGAAAATATATTTCTATTCCCGGTACTTTATTTGAAAGCTAAAACGTATTTTAAACTTCACTGTTTTCTTTGTTGTTGTTGTCGTTAAAATGTATATGATACGTATATAAAATGTATATGATACGTATATGCTACGAATAAGAAACGTATATGTATCGGATATGATACGTATATGGTACGTGTATATTATACGTATATGATTCGTATATGAAACTTATATGAATCTATATGATACGTATATGAAACGTATACGACAGGTATATGATACGTACGGTAAAACGTATCATATAAAATATGATAAAAATAATACTTTTTAGCATGCATCTTGTTAAAGTTATAAAGTATAGTAATCCCGTTAAACATGTTGTGTTTGCTTGTATTTGCCATAAAATCGCATTAAAAACTTAGTAGATAAGGAATCACAGTCATTTTCAAGGGAGGATCCAATATATGTATTTTTTTAAATCATGTTTCTGTGTTCAATTAAAAGTACGAACCTCTATGCGATTACATTGTTTAAAACTTTATTTTTTCCTTAAGATTTATAATTAATCAGTACTGTGGATATTGAATAATTCAGAAAAGTTTTTTCGCTTCCTTTTTTTTCTGTTTACTAACACCCTGAAATAACTCCAGATTATTTTTGTAGAAAATACAATTAATTACCAAAATATTCGTATTCTTATAAACTAATTATTTTAATTTTAACTGCTGCTAAATAATTAAATATAATGTATAGTCGGTCAAAAAACAAACTAATAACAACAAACACTTCATAATTTTATTCGTCATACTGTCACAGAGGAAAACGGAAACAACAATTCGATGGGAAATGATGTCTTATTTAAATGTAATTTTTTAAAAAAAGCCTATGATACTCTTTCCATATTAAAATGGTTTCAAATGTTATTTTTCAATACGAACATATAAATATGATTTCCTACTTCTTTATTAAATCTTTTGCATTCTGATAAACTAATTACATGAATTTTAGCTGCTGTTAAATAATTAAATGTGATGTATACTACGTCAAAAGAAAAAAAAACTTTATACATATTTGTCATATTGTCACAAAAAGAAACAAAAATAGCTATTTAATAGGAAATTAAACTGCTCAAAACAATTAGGGGAGTACGTGGTTTTAACGAAATTACACAAATACTTACACCAATAAGTAACTTAAATTAGAACATCCATAATTTAAAGCATAGTAAAAACAGAAAAATAAAACTTCATATGCAAATCCAATTTCATGACGTCCAAAACCAGAAAAGAAGATAAGTGCCGAAATCGGGATTTCGCAGAAATGTCTGTTTCACTGTCTCAGTTGCGAAATTCAATTGCTCAGCTTTTGTTTTGAGAAAAGATGATTTGAAAACGTCACAATAACGTGATTTACCGGAATACATGGCTTGGCATATTAGAGAGAGACTTGAATCCAGGCAAACACAACGAAAGGTAGCGGACGCTGTTGGAGTAGTAAGAAATATCCTTGCAAGAGTGTGGAATCGATTCCAAGAAACAGAAAATGTTAGATGTCTACAAGGACAAGGTCGAGCACTTGCACCACAGCAACTGATGACCGATATATCCAGTTGACAGCTCGTCGAGACAGAAAATGGTATGCTGCTCAGCTGTAAAGACAGTAGCTCTTGGCAACACGACGAAGGGTGTCCAGCCAAACAGTGCGAAATATGCTTCATCAGGGTGGTCTCTATGCCTGTAGGCCAATGGTCTGTATTCCGTTGACCTCAAGCCACCGTACGGCCCGAAGAAGGTGGGCTGCTGAACATCAAGATTGAAGACAACGGTTTGGAGTCGAATGCTGTTTACAGACGAGTCCCTATTCTCTCTAGAGTGTGACACTTGAAGTGTTTTAGTATGGAGGGAAAGGGACACTCGAAATAACCCCACATTCGTTCATGAAAGATCACATTACAGACAAGGTGGATTGATGGTATGGGTTCGAATCCGCATAGGTGGACGTAAGGAACTGTATATCATTTGGAATGTCACTTTGATGGCCCAAAGGTATGGAGACGAGATAAGGAGACCTCATGTCGTACCTTACGCTTCACCCATGGTGATTCCTTTGTTTTCATGCATGATAATGTCAGACCGGATACAGCTCGTCTGGTAGAGAACATGGTTGAAGCTGAAAGAATACAGCGTATGGAATGGCCAGCATGCTTTTCTGACCTGAATCGGATCGAGCATGTTTAGGAAACACTCGGACGACGCATTGCAGCAAGACGTAGTCTTTCTTTTATTGTCTGGGACAAGGAGTTTGCAGTAGTTAAAATACGATAGTTACAATTGATTACAATAGTTTAATATTTATATAACATTTTACTAACTCAAGTCTTAATTCCATGCAAAAAAGTATTTATAAATGGGTATGACATTTGAACCATCAAGTAACAAATTTTATTCCCCCCATTTCCCCTTTCTTGAAATTCGTGCAATTATCAATATTAAATATCACTGAGACTAATCATGGAAATTTCGTGCAGTCTTCTGTCTAGGCTAATTCGAAAGACTAGATTCGTATTCTGGTGTTGTTGTTAGGCGTTACTTTTGAAAACTGCAAAATTCGCAAAATTCGTTACTATTTCAATATGAAAAAAACCTCCTAAGTTTATATATATATATATATATATATATATATATATATATATATATTCAAAGAAGGTATCGCTAACATTCGAATTGCTATTTTGCTTTTCTCTGCGGCAATTGACAATGAGAAAGTATGGGCAGATACATTTACTTTTTTGATTGGTTGTTTGGTTGATTGATTTATTACGGCCAATTATCAACTCTTGGAATATTGGGCCTAGGGGGAGTACCTTCTATGGGGGGTCTTTCTAAGGGATCCAAACCCGTATTTACGGCAAGATTCGAAGAAAACTACGGAAAACTCCGAACGGTTAAGTCGACGATCGCGACAGGGGTTTGAACCCAGCACCTCCCGTCTACCAGCTTTGAGAACACAACCTTTCAGCCACTAGTGGGGCATCATTTACTTTTCTGAAAGACTACGGTTATTCGGTTTATACGGTTATACGGTTATACGGTTATACGGTTTTCGGAAAGACTACGGTATTAAGGTAACGTTTCTTACAACAAATTGAAAATCATAAACTTTTATTCGGAATAATAAAGTTTAGATTAAAGCACAAAAGTAACTTTTTTAAAAGAACATTGTTATTTTTGATAAAATAAGATAATGTTCTAGCAATATTTTGAAATTTTACTGCACTGTTTTATTCTATTTTCTTCTTTTTCCCTTTATATATATATTTTTTTTACATTTTTCCTTAAAATAGTAGAATAACTAATTCAGAATGTTCCTGATAAGTGAAAAAAATGTGTACTAGATTGTGATAAAATATTTAGAAGTTAAATTTTCCTTAATAAAACACAAAGTTTTTTTTATGTTCAAAAATAACATTTATTCAAAATTTTTAGTACAATATTTCCCGATAAAATAATATTTTTTAACTGTTAAATACTTGTTTATAAACACGTGACATAAATTCAGTTTAGATTAAAAAACAAGGCAAATTATACTATTAAAAAAAAAATTGTGCTAATCAAAAATTTCAATTAAAAAAAGCAGAATACTGGCAACTCTGATCAGAACATTACAAATCACGGCGGTGAATGAATGTTCATAAAACTCTTAACGCTTTGTTTGTCTTTCTCTGTGATGACAGTTTCTAGTTTAATTTTAGATTATACTTTATTTTTAAAAAAAAAGAGCAAATACGTAGATATATAGTTTTATATGACAGAGCGGATTTAACCTATTTACGATCATATACGACCCATGGTTTCGATTATTTTTCCATCGTTGCATTTTTTTATTTGTGTTGTACGCTGAGGCTTGTCTTTTAAAGGCATGTTAAGAAAAACAGGAAAAATGTGTTCATAAACATTACTACAGTAATCAGTGTACAGGAATTCAAAAAAAATTGCAACTACAATATGAAGGGGTTAGAATGACAATGAAGTAAGTAAAAATTCAGTGATTTGATAAATGAAGAGTTTTGTGAAACTTTTTGTATCGCAGTTGCATTAAGTGGTCCAACTTGTTTAGCCCTCTAATGACTCCTCTTTAAGTGAACTATGGCTTATGTGACTGGAACATTGACCAGAAATTAATATGCGTTCAGTGAAAATATGGTTATTTCGATTTTCAAATTTTTTGACTTACTCCACTGTCATTCTAGCCCCTGTAGTACTGAATCCGGACTTTGGTGTATGGTTGCATAACTGCGGCGTCAGATGAAGAATGTATATATATATATATATATATATATATGCAGTGGTATATATACAGTGGAAGTCTCATCGTTACACTTAAAAACTTCGTTATGAAGAAAATTCGTTAAATAGAAATCAACTTAAATTCGTGAAATTTTTTCTTCAGATATGACAAACAGGTATTGGATTCTGAAGCATTTGATTCAGTTTTAATTATGAAGCCGTCTTTTACAAAACAGTTGAGTACGGTCGATGAGATCACGTCACATTTCTAAACTTTGCCTCAAGCTTTCATCAGCTCTGCAACACAGGTTCTCAAACTAATGTTTTCACTACATTGTCTTTTTTGATAACGTACTTCAAGAATTTTTATTATTCCTTAGACTAATGGCTGAAGTTTAGAAGTTGCATTGGAAGGAATAAAAATAACTTTGATGATCTTCGATTTGCATTGTCTCGGTGTGGGAGAGTAATGATAACAAGTATTTTTAGTCTGAAAAACAATTGTTTTATTTAGCACCAAACATAATGGAAAATATTTAAATGTGTTAATTTTCATACAATCCGCTGAAATAAATTCGCATATCCATCGCAACATCAACCTCTTAGTTTGAGTTCTGTACACGTACAAAAGTGGAATAAACTTCGTTATATAGAATATATTTTTCGTAATATGGAGATTAATTTACATGCTAATGGTGTTCAAAGTCAAAGTTTTACAGAAAAATTCGTTAAGTAGAAAACTTCGTTAAATAGGGACTTCGTTAAAGGGAAGTTCCACTGTATATATAAATACCGATAAGTTGGAATAACATGTAGATATGGCAGAGAATAGAAGTTTCATTACAAAATTGTCGAAAGCGTATCTTTATTCAGCAGTTGATTCGGTGTCCAGGTTCGTAATACAGGCAATAATCACTGAAGAGGAGGTGCACAGATTAAACTACACACAAAGACAGTAGAGGCGAGAGTGATACAAGAATGTTTCAAACATAATTTGCACTTTTTTATTTTGGCGTGTGGTTTTCGTTATCTACCGCCAATTTATACTATGAATTTGGCGATAATCATGCAAAGAACAAAGTATTTTTGGAGAGTTAAAGGGAGTAATTTGGAAAAGGACAGACCCGGCACAAAATTCGTGGGAAGTGAGGGTTGTACAATTTTTTGTAATTAATGAGGTGCCGACCTGAGGTGCTGGATAATTGAATAGGAATGCATGTACCTTAGAACATAGACAATACTGCATGCTAAATTTAGATATTGGTAGCATATAAGAGATGAAAAATTCGTTAGGGAGAGGACAGCTTGGAAACAAGTAGAAATAAAGCAGTTACTTTACCTTTCTTTTTTTTTTTTTTTTTTTTTTTTGCAAATGCCGGCTGGTGTGAAAAGGAAGAGAAAATCGCAGAATATGGGTGTGATTACATACTTCTTTTATTTCTGTGAGCAGAGAAATGAAACTGACATGTTAGAAAAATGCGTAATATAAATTGAGTGAAACCGCACTGAATAAAAACGGATATTAAAATTTAATAAGTAAAAATGGAGAAGGTTAGACTAAAGTTATTTTACTGTTAATAAAAATAGGAAAAGTTAAATAAATTAAACAATTTTGAAACAAGAAAAGGGGAGGGGGAATTAATTTTAAAGAATAAGAGGATATGTAATGAGTCACGTCATTACAGCCCCCTTATATCTTTTTGAGCAGGATTCGATAACATTGACCACTTAATTATTACACACGATTCTGACAAACCAAAACTATGTAAATAATGTCTAAAAAAGGCATTATATTTGTTTAAATAAATGGCAGGAGTCACACATTCAAAGCGTTTTGAACGTTATATAAAAGATAATGGATTAATGCGGTAAGTCGTATACGATACATACCGTATTTTGATTAATATGGACTATAATTTCCTAAAATCTTGAATGTATTTATAAAGACGAGTTGAATAAAAAATTACTTATGGAAAAATTGAAGTTTTTTTTCTGACTATGCCCTCAAATAGGGTAATGCAATCTAGCTGCTGCTAAAATATTAAATACAGATATATAATATCAAAGTTTATTGTGATTAGATTGAAAATAATAAAACTTTTATGCAATAACATCTTTCTGATATTTTGTCTGTAAACGCACTCTTTATCTTAAGAATAAAGAGATAGAAAAGTAAAATATTCTTTATACATAGTTGCCAACCTCCCGATTTTTTTCATATCAATAATTTTATATAAAAATATTTGTATTATTGAATTGTACAATTTCGTCAATTTAATAATTTTACTGGTATTAAAAAAATCAGGAAGTTGGCAACTATGTTTATAGATACGAAAATGTACCATTGGAAGTTTTTGAAAAATAAAAATTATTAAAAGAAAACAAAAATGTTAAAAAAAATAAGTTTTTGCGATTAACCCTTTCAGAGGCGATGATATGTTAGTTGAATTCCTATTTCCATTTAAATTAAATTTCAAATACCAAATGTCCTCTGATTTTTTTTAATGAAATTTTACGTTTTATGAACACGAGGAAATGGAATACTTATTTTTAAATCAATTCGTTCGTACATTCTGCTGATGTTCAATCCAATCAGCATTTTAGTAACACAGCTACTTTACCCCTGAAAGGGTTAAAACGTAACACCCATTTAAAAAAATCTATTTTAATATCTAAGTGTAAAAAATACTTTATAATCTGCTATCTCATTAAATACTTGATCTAAAGTCATGTCATACATATTCAGTTTAAAGAAACTTAGTAGTTAATGAACCAAGATTTTGTGAAAACGTTTAGTTATTCTCAAGGGAGACTTAATTAACATGTATTTTATTAAAACAATTTGCTGCGTTCAAATAAAATTACTCCCCACTATTATTTTGCTTAAACTTTCTTTTTAGGTTTAGTAGTAAATGAGGACATTATCAAGTCAAAGCGGTTAATAAATGTTAAAAAAAAACTTAACTTTATTTTTTTCTCGTCGTTCGCTAATTACATGTATTAATTCTAGATTAACGTATTAAAAATAACGTGCAAGTAAATTATAAAAAATGATTATTTTCATAAACCAATTGAATGTAATTTTAATGATCTTGAATATTAACTATAACTTACTGAAATACAAACATGCTATCAATTGTCATCACATCATTTCATAAATTGTCATGATAACAATTGTATGGTATCAATTATTAAACTGATAGCATAAAATGTTAAACCATTAACTTTTAAACGGAGTAATAAATTTTAAATTTACGCTAAACTACACATAAACAGGGTTAATGACATAACTCAAATAGTAAATTATATCAATCAATCAAAAGCTATCATGTTCAATTTATTAGTGCAATTAAGAAAACATCTCAACATTATTGCTTTGAATAGTTTTGGCCACATCATTTTATTGTACATAGCATAAACTTAAAAAAATACTATCTTTGTAGTTTGTTCTACACTGTTTTTATATTAGTTTCTGAGGTTCTTAAAGATAAAAAAAAAACGGAATCGTAGAAAAAAAGAAAAGGTTATTGGATTAAGAGACATTTCTTCTTTTTACAGTGTGCACTAAGTATTTTTATAGCGTTATTACAAAGAAGTATTTGCCCTGATTAAATAGTAAAAAACAACATTGTGTTTTACCCATTACTTGTATTTCTTCCTTTTCTGACTAAATAGAGAAAACCTTTTTCATAAAACGCCCATCATTAAATCATTTTAATCAAACTGTAGTGAAGATTTCTGTGAAGCTTTATATTTAAATGACTCACTTTTTGTACTAATTGGAGGAGAATAAGTGATATATAATGACTGTTGGATATTACCTCCTTCAAAGTAAAAACTGAAAGCAAGTTTCCAGATGTGCGCAAGTAAACCATTTTCAAGAGGTTATAATTCTCTGTCGCATCCCGTGACCTGTTTATACAGAGAATGTTATTACACTATAAATTTGTAGCACTTGAATCTAGGCCGCGACTCTCAAGAACACTTGAAATGCCTTCGCATGCAAGTGTAATTTGTTCCCAAGACTCTATAACACCGCTTGAAATTCATCTACGATATATACTCAAAATACTGAGAGGCTTTGATGGGTAATTCGATGCAGGCTCTGTCCAGAGATCAGATTGGAGGAGTACTTTCGAAGGAGAACAGGAGGTACGATCTAGAGTTACCGGAGAAATGATTTCTACGCTCAGATTGTACCCAAGACTCAATATTTTCCTAACAAACTAAATTTAAGAACGAAACGCATAAGTTACTTGTAACTGTTTAAGTGTGCTGTAAAGTTTTCGCTAAATAAATTAGTGTTGTTGTTTAACAAGTTTTCAAATTAACAGCTTTGCACTGTCTTTTGTGACAAATTTTGCTTAATACCTGCACAGCTATCTAAAAACTTGGCTTGTCGCAAATTTATGCGCTATATGTAACCAAAGAAAAATCTCTTGAGTATGTTTCAGCATAGTATATGGCTCTTTGTCATGTTTCCTAAAAGTTAGATAAATACACTGCATGCTACAAACAAATAAGTAAGAAAAATCATAAAATAAACAAATATTATACAACGCTGTGTAACATATTCAGAATACTTTACCAAAACTTCCCTGTTAATTAAGGTGAAATATGATATCTAATTAAACAATTTGGAAACGCAAGAAACATTTGAAAACCGAATTTTGACAGTTACATTTTATAGTCGGTAAATAATTCAACTTCTTTGTGAATCCCTGTAAATGATTTATAGATTTGTATATATGCTAGATATAATGATAAAATCTCATTCAGTAAACCGTATAACACAGTGGAAAATGCCCCTTCAGAAATTTCCGACGACAAGCGGGAATGTACTTAAATTCTTTTGTAAAGCCGTTTACATGATCCATAGAATTTATAGACACCAAGTAATATGCAAAAAAAAATAGTTATTATGTGTGTCCTTGTAAGTAAACGATAAATTTTCTGCATACCATATTCTACAGTTAGCATCTTGCAGTGTAACACAGTGTTGTATATCAATTTAAATTTCTTTAAAATAGTGTAAGATCATTAAAATACATTGCAAACGTTTTTCCCATAGACCATAATGTAACGGAGTTATTTTGAGCGTCCCTGTAAAGGAATTATAAATGCTACACACTTTATTTTTAATACCGAACATGGTATAGTACCAACATATATTAATTAACATGGCAATTCGAGTATATTTATGCGAGTTAAAGCACCGACAAGAAGACAAACAAAACAAATTCATAAACGCTTTTCAACTTTGTTGAAAAATATTAAAAACATGCAGAAATTTCTTGAATTTTTTAAATGCATAAATGTATATGTTATTCTTACAAAAGTAACCAAATATTATGCAGAATTACTTTAGTTATTTGCAAAAACTACAGGACATTCCGAGTTTTTTTTATAGGGTAGTAGCGAATATTATTTAATTCATTCAAGTTATTATTGATCCCATAATAGTCCTTATAGCCACTCATTTGCTGGAAAATATCAAGTCAAACATGATCTTTATATTCCTAAAGTTCTCGAAAAAAATCAGCAAGTATTTCTCTAGATTTAAATTTGTTTGAAATAGAGCAAGATCATTAATATACATTGCAAACGTTTTTCCCCATAGCCCTTAATGTAATGGAGTTATTTTGAGTGTCGCTGTAAAGGAATTATAAATGCTACACACTTTATATTTATATAGTTTTCGCCATCACGTATAATACCGAAAACGTCCGGTAATCTCTGTCCATATAGTGTATATACGTTAAAAATAAATGATCAACGTAAAAAAACACAAATAAAAATAAAAATGTATAAAATGGCAAACAGCTGTTTCGGAGCCTCTATAGCTTCATCATCAGGGCCAAATTTAAAAGATTAAAAATCGAATTAAAAAGTATACTTTTGAATTCGATTTTTAATCTTTTAAATCTTTTAAAGCTTTTATCATAAATGACACAACGTTTTCATGGCGATTAGAAGTACATTGCAAATCTATTGTTTACTAACACAGGCATTTTATTATCAAAGCTCAAAATATCTCTTTTAACAATCGTTGTGTCCCATGTATTTTGAAAATACCTGACAATACTATTAAATTACCGAATGATTTTTTATGTTGTACACTTTTAAGTGTTCTAGTTTATTTTTATTTCAATGCTTTTATTCCAATTTCTAGTACTTTTTTAGACAATGGAGTGAAAAAGTTCAGAAAAAATTTCCTACTAAACCTTCTTAGACATTAAATAACAGGTTTCACCTGATTTTCTTTCATTGTATCTGACAGTAATCGGTTTAGTCAGTTGTTGTTTTTATGTCTAGTATAAAAAAAAGTAATTACGAAACTTATATTGAAAATTAAAGGGAAATAAACACAATATTGTTATAGAGATTGGAAGTAAATTGAAAATCCATCATTTAATAACAAGAAAATATTATTCTTAAACCTCAAAATATATATTTTTAACAATCGGTAATAATAATAATTTCATGATAATCTTTGTTAAACATTCTTCCGATTTCTACTGATTGTCTTTCATGTTATCGACGACAGTTATCTGTCGTGTCATTTGTTGTTTTTGTGTTTATTATAAAAGGTCTGTAATTACGAAGTTTATCCAAAGAATGAAGCATTGGAAATCAATCGGAGAACAAAATATGGAAAAGTCCATTGAAAGGTAAATTAAACTTCGATAAAAGAATTTAAAATAAAATTGAAAATTGAGGGACAACACTATTTTTTTTTATCAGGGGCTTTATCATAAATGACACAACGTTCTTATGGCGATTAGAAGTAAACTGCAAACACATCATTTAATAACACAGATATATTATTCTTAAACAACGAAATATATCTTTTTAATAATCGATAATAACAATAATTTCATGATAATCTTAGTTAAACATTCTGCCGATTTCTACTGATTGTCTTTCATGTTATCGACGACAGTTATTTGTCTTGTCATTTGTTGTTTTTGTGATCATTACAAAAGGACTGTAATTACGAAGTTTATTCAAAGAAAGAAGCATTGGAAATTAGTCAGAAAACAAAATAGAAAAATTCCACTGAAAGGTAAATTAAACTGCGATAAAAGAATTTAAATATTTTTTTGAAAATTGAGGTATAACACTATTTTTTCTTTGATTATGGGCTTTTATCATAAATGACACAACGTTCTTATGGCGATTAGAAATAAACTGCAAACACATCATTTAATAACACAAATATATTATTCTTAAACAACGAAATATATCTTTTTAAGAATCGATTATAACAATAATTTCACGATAATCTTAGTTAAACATTCTGCCGATTTCTACTGATTGTCTTTCATGTTATCGACGACAGTTATTTGTCTTGTCATTTGTTGTTGTTTTTTATCATTACAAAAGCACTGTAATTACGAAGTTTATTCAAAGAAAGAAGCATTGGAAATTTTAGTCAGAAAACAAAATAGAAAAATTACACTGAAAGGTAAATTGAACTGCGATTAAAGAATTTAAATATTTTTTTGAAAATTGAGGTGTAACACTATTTTTTTCTTTGATCATGGGCTTTGATCATAAATGATACAACGTTTTTATGGCGATTAGAAATAAATTACAAAAAAAAATAATATTCTTAAAGCTCAAAATATATCTTTTTAACAATCGGCAGTAATAATAATTTCATGATAATCTTTGTTAAACATTCTTCCGATTTCTACTGATTGTCTTTAATGTTATCGACGACAGTTATTTGTCTTGTCATTTGTTGTTGTTTTTTATCATTACAAAAGCACTGTAATTACGAAGTTTATTCAAAGAAAGAAGCATTGGAAATTTTAGTCAGAAAACAAAATAGAAAAATTACACTGAAAGGTAAATTAAACTGCGATTAAAGAATTTAAATATTTTTTTGAAAACTGAGGTATAACACTATTTTTTCTTTGATCATGGGATTTGATCATAAATGATACAACGTTTTTATGGCGATTAGAAATGAATTACAAAAAAAAAATAATATTCTTAAAGCTCAAAATATATCTTTTTAACAATCGGCAGTAATAATAATTTTATGATAATCTTTGTTAAACATTCTTCCGATTTCTACTGATTGTCTTTCATGTTATCGACGACAGTTATCTGTCTTTTCATTTGTTGATTTTGTGATCATTACAAAAGGACTGTAATTACGAAGTTTATTCAAAGAAAGAAGCATTGCAAATTAGTCAGAAAACAAAATAGAAAAAGTCCACTGAAAGGTAAATAAACTGCGGTAAAAGAATTTAAATATTTTTTGAAAATTGAGGTAATAACACTACTTTTCCCTTGATCAGGGGCTTTTATCATAAATGACACAACGTTTTTATGGTGATTAGAAATAAATTACAAAAAAAATAATATTCTTAAAGCTCAAAATATATCTTTTTAACAATCGGTAGTAATAATAATTTCATGAAAATCTTTGTTAAACATTCTTCCGATTTCTACTGATTGTCTTTCATGTTATCGACGACAGTTATCTGTCTTATCATTTGTTGTTTTTGTGATCATTACAAAAGGACTGTAATTACGAAGTTTATTCAAAGAAAGAAGCATTGGAAATTAGTCAGAAAACAAAATAGAAAAAGTCCACTGAAAGGTAAATTAAACTGCGGTAAAAGAATTTAAATATTTTTTGAAAATTGAGGTATAACACTATTTTTTTCCTTGATCAGGGGCTTTTATCATAAATGACACAACGTTTTTATGGCGATTAGAAATAAATAAAAAATAATAATATTCTTGAAGCTCAAAATATATCCTTTTAACATTCAGTAATAATAATTATTTCATGATATTCTTTGTTAAACATTCTTCCGATTTCTACTAATTGTCTTTCATGTTATCGCCGACAGTAATCTGTCGTGTCGTTTGTTGTTTTTGTGTCTATTACAAAAGGACTGTAATTACGAAGTTTATCCAAAGAATGAAGCATTGGAAATCAATCAGAGAACAAAATAGGGAAAAGTCCACTGAAAAGTACATTAAACTGCGATAAAAGAATTTAAAATAAAATTGAAAATTGAGGTACAACACTATTTTTTCTTTGATCAGGGGCTTTTATCTAAATGACACAACGTTCTTATGGCGATTAGAAGTAAATTGCAAAAAAAAAAAAAAAAACGTTTAATAACACAAATATATTATTCTTAAAGCTCAAAATATATATTTTTAACAATCGGTAATAATAATAATTTCATGATAATATTTGTTCCACATTCTTACTTAAACTATACTCAAATTACTCAAAATTATATAATAACCTCTTTCGTTTTACCCACGATTCTGAAAATAGCTCTTTACCTTTATAAACATCAGAAATCAATATATTTTCGAAATTTAAAGAATCATTTATTAAAAAATAAAAAGTTTCTTTTCAAAATAATATACAGTAAAATAACTTTTACTAGGTTGTTGACATGTTTTTGACATGTTTTTTTTTTGCTTTTGAAAATCGCTCGTAGTGAGCCGAAACATGCCAACAACCTAATAAAAGTTATTTTACTGTAGTTGATAATTTACACCTTTTAGCATTTAAAAGAAATATATTTTTACAAGATGTTATAATTTATTTTATTGCAGATATATCGTTTAATAACAAATATATATTATTCTCAAAACTCAAAATGTATCTTTTAAACAATCGCTGTTTCCATGTATTTAGAATATTCCTCAAAATTCTTTTAAATTACTGAAAATTCTTTCATGCTACATTTAAAAAAAGTTTTTGCTTATTTTCATATAAATGCTTTTGTTCCAATTTCTCTATTTAGACGACGGATAGATACAGGTCAGATTAATTGTATTTTGAAAATGCCCCAATGCCCCTTTAAATGTTTAAAGTTCCTTCATCTTTTACATATTTATAAGTTCTCGCTTCTTTTCATTTAAATTCTTTTATCAAAATTTCTCTTGTTTACATGATGAAGAGAAAAAGAACAGAGGGTAATTTCATGCTAAACGTTGTCATACATGCGATAGATTTCTACTGATTGTCTTTTATTGTCTGTGACAGTTATCTGTAGAGAGTGAGCTAAGTTGTTGTTTTCGTGTCTGTTATAAAAAGACAGTAATTATGAAGTTTGCCAAAAGAATAGCGGATTGGAAATTAATCGAAAACCCAGCTAGGACGAACTGCACTGAAAAAAAATTAACCCTTTGCACTCCAGAGGTAAATCTCACTCACCACGGTGTCCTGCGTAAATCGAGGCTCCGAATGCTCTGGACACCAGTATTTTAAAATGATTTTCTTCGCGCTATTTAATGGAAGAATGATCTAGGATTAATAATGGAAAAATAAACTGTAATTGATTAGTGGTGTACAGAGCATTTGGAGCCCCAATTTACGAGGGATACTGACAACACTAGTGGTGAGTGAGAGTAACCTCTCGAGTGCAAAGGGATAAATTGTGATAAATGAATGAAATTGCTTTCAAAATTAAGGCACAGTAATATTTGCTCCGTGAATCAGAGTGTTTTCCTCATTAATGACACGACATTTGGTTGGCGATTGGAAGTAAAATGCAAATCCGTCGTTTAATGACAAAAATATTTTATTCTCAAAGCTGAAAATATCTCTTTATAACAAAATATTTTAATTGTATTTTTAAAATGTTTCACAAACTAGTATTTAAAAACTAAAAATTCCTACATGTTTTACATTTTTATAACTTTTTGTTAATTTTCATCAAAATGCTTTTAATCCAATTTCTTTTTTAGACGATAGAAAGAAACTGAAAAATCAGACAAAATCATGCTAAAGCTTTCTAGACATACCAGAGATTTCTTCTTATTGTATTTCTCCTGATTATCTATGACAGATAGTCATATATATTCTGTATAGTCAGTTGCTGTTTTCGTGTCTATAAAAAAGAGGCCCATAATTGCGAAGTTTACCAAAGTAATGAAGTATTGGAAATCAATTGAAAAACAAAATAGGAAGAACTCCTCTGAAAAAAAAAATTAAACTGCGATAAAAGAATATGAAACTTTGTAAATTTAAAGTATAAAAATTTCTTTTTCGTGATCAAGGTGTTTTCATCATAAATGAAACGATATTTTTATGGTGACTTGAAGTACAATGCAAATCGATTGTTTAACAACAAAAGGCTAATTCCATGCGTGAATGTAGTGTAAGTCACATAGCCGCAAACGTTTACGGTTCTTGGCCACCGGTATTTTTTAAAGAAATTCTTTACTGCATTTAGTTGTAGATATATGAGATTTAATAAGTCAAAATTTCCTTTACTATAATACTGGTAATCAAACACCGCAGCCATTTAAATCTCTGTGACTGACACTACATCCACGCATGGAATTAGTCAAAAATGTTTTTTTTTTCTCAAAGCTTACACTATCTCTTTTTAACAAGTGTTATTTTAATTGTATTTTAAAAATGCCTAACAATCTTTTAAAATACTAAAAATTCCTTCATGCTTTATATTTTTATATGTTCTCGCTTATTTTCATTTAAATACGTTTATTCTAATTTCTTTCTTTAGACGATGGAGAGAAAAAAAAATCAGAAAAAAATTCTGCTACACTTCTTTAGACATTCGACAGATTTCACTTGATTGTATTTTATTATATAAGACAGTTATCCGTATATTAAGCTGTTGTTGTTGTTTATGTTTATTACAAAAGGACTGTAATTACGATGTTTACAAAAAGTATGAACTATTGGAAATAAATAACAAAACTAAATATATGAAGAACTCGAGAAAAAAGAAAATTAAACTTTGATAAAAGAATAAAATTTTGAAAATTATGGTACAACACTATTTTGTGCCTTAATCAGGGTGCTTTTATTATAAATGGCATGACGTTTTTATGGCTATTAGTTTGGTAGTAAAATGCAAACGTATCGTTTAAATACAAAAATGTATTATTCTCTAAGCTCAAAATATGATTTTTTTTACCAATTTTGTTTTCCTTTTATTTTGAAATCGCCCCACTATATTTTTAAAATTCTACAAGTTCCTTCATGCTTTATATTTTTGTAACTTCTCGCTTATTTTCATTTACACACCTTTATTCTAATTCTTTTCTTTAGACTATGGTGAAAAAAAAATCAGAATAATTTTCTGCTATACCTCCTTAGACATTCGACAGATATCGCCTGATTGTCTTTCATTATCTGCGACAGTTATCTATGTAATCAGTTGTTGTTTTTGCCTTTATTGCAAAAGGATTGTAATTACGAAGTTTACCAAAAGTATAAACTATTGGAAATAAATCAGAAAACTAAATATATAAAGAACTCGATAGAAAATAAAATTAAACTTTGATAAAAGAATTTAAAAAAAAATTGAAAATTTTAGTACAACACTATTTTGTACCTTAATCAGTGTGTTTTTGTTACAAATGGCATGCCGTTTTTATGGCTATTGGTAATAAAATGCAGATGTATCGTTTAAATACAAAAATTTATTATTCTCTAAGCTCAAAATATGTTTTTTTTTAACAATGATTTTTTTCTTTTATTTTGAAGTTGCCTCACAATATTTTTAAAATACTTAAAATTTCTTCATGCTTTATATTTTTATAAGTTCTCGCTTATTTTCATTTAAATACTTTTATTCTAATTCCTTTCTTTAGACGATGGAGAGAAAAAAAAATCAGAATAATTTTCTGCTGTACCTCCTTAGACATTCGACAGATTTTGCGTTTTTCATTATATAAGACTGTTATCTGTATAGTAAGTTGTTGTTGTTTTTGTTTATTCAAAAGAACTGTAATTACAAAGTTTGCCAAAAGTATAAACTGTTGGAAATAAATCAGAAAACTAAATATATGAGGAACTCCAGAGAACAGAAAATTAAACTTTAATAAAAGAAAAAAAAATTGAAAATTATGGTACAACACTATTTTGTGCCTTAATCAGGATGCTTTTGTATAAATGACATGTCGTTTTTATAGCTATTGGTAGTAAAATGCAAATGTATCTTTTCCTCTAAGCTCAAAATATGCTTTTTAACGATTTTTTTTTTTTAACTGCCTCACAATCTTTATAAATTACTAAAAATTCTTCATGCTTTGTATTTTTATAAGTTCTCGCTCATTTTCATTTAAATACTTTTATTCTAATTCCTTTCTTTAGACGATGGAGATAAAAAAAAATCAGAATAATTTTCTGCTATAACCTCCTTAGACATTCCTGCCTGATTGTTTTTCATTATATAAGACCGTTATCTGTATAGTAAGTTGTTGTTGTTTTTGCTTATTACAAAAGAACTGTAATTACAAAATTTATCAAAAGTATGAACTATTAGAAATAAATAAGAAAACTAAATATATGAAGAACTCGATAGAAAATAAAATTAAACTTTGATAAAAGAATAAAAAAAATTGAAAATTATAGTACAACACTATTTGGTACCTTAATCAGTGTGCTTTTGTTATAAATGGCATGTCGTTTTTATGGCTATTGGTAGTAAAACACAAATGTATCGTTTAAATAGAAAAATGGATTATCCTCTAAGCCCAAAAAATGTTTTTTTAACGATTTTTTTTAACTGCCTTGCATTTTTTTATAAATTACTAAAAATTCTTCATGCTTTGCATTTTTATAAGTTCTCGCTTATTTTCATTTAAATACTTTTATTCTAATTTCTTTCTTTAGACGATGGAGAGAAAAAAAATCCGAATAATTTTCTGCTATACGTCCTTAGACATTCGACAGATTTCGCCTGATTGTCTTTCATTATCTACGACAATTATTTGTCTTATCATTTGTTGTTTTTGTCTTTATTACAAAAGGACTGTAATTACGAAGTTTACTAAAGAATTAACTATTGGAAATCAATCAGAAAACGAAATAAGAAGAAGTCAATTGAAAAAAAAAATAATAAGCAGCGAATAAAGACTAAAATATGTTTGAAAATACAGATATAAAAAACAAAAACGTAAGAAATGTGTTTGTTAATTATTTTCGTAATCAGAGGAAAAAATTAATTTATTACAGTTTTTTAATAATACTAATTAATGTTATATAATCTCTTGAAGTCATATTTTAAAATGAAATGCAAATTTATAGGAATATATTTGTATAAGATATAAATTGAATGAATATATTTGCATGGAAAATTACACATATTAAGATGAATTATATAAAAAATGTATTCACTAGTCTTATACTGATCTAATGAACAAACTAACTGAAAAGAGAAGTTTTAAACTAGTATAATATTCAAATTATCCACGAAGTTATATGTACGGTTTCCGTTGTATGCGTGTTTAATATAAAAGGACAATAATTACAAAGTTTACCTACATATTCATTTATTTGAAATTAAATCGGTAAACCGTATAAAAAAATCTAATTAAGTGGTGGAAAAATAATAAAAATGTTTGAAAATTAGAGTTAGAAATGAAACAACGGAGAAATTATTTTTAGGCGTTTCCTTAATCTAATGGTAAGAAAGACAGACATGCAGGAGATACTTGTACTTTTCGAACACACATAATAAAGAATGTACAGTAATTATGGTTTGCACTAAAAAAAGAACTTGTAGATTTTACAGAAAACACCTGTCAACAATTCTTCAAGTTTTCCTCTATTATTTACACCGAGTAATCGTGTCAATTTGATACAGATCTTCTCTATATGAAGCAGAATATTGCTGTAGTACAATTAAGAAGAGTAATCCAGTTAATGCCAGCAGTTTCTTCGTATAGAACAAAATATTTTTAAATGAGTATGTTTGTTTTTGAATAAAGGTACTATATTTATCCGATTTTAATGCTCCCTCATTAAAAACGCGCTACCTTATTGATACAGGGAATATCGGAAAAAGGTTATACTTCTAATATAATGCGCAGTTTTCTACTTTAACGCTTTATGCGGCTATGCTATATTTTTCCATTTGAAAAAAACAGCTTAAATTAAAAGTAAAAAATAAATAAATAAAATAAATAAATAAATAAAAGAATTTTGTTTTAATTAATATGAAATATGAAGCTATATGAACAGTATTGGGTTGTCTGAAAAATTCGTGACATTTAGGAAAATTCTACCCGTTAATTATTAGTCGTCAGCTATCGAAATTAATGTTGAATAACTAAATGATAGAATTTTAAAATACGAATCAATTTTCTCAAACGTCACGAATTTTCCGGATAACCCAATACTTTAGTACGGAATTACGCAAGATAGTATAAATTAACATGGATTTTTTATAAAAATACATGAATGGACTCATGAGCTAATACATTATATGTTGAAACAAAGTTTTGTACAAATCTCAACTCTGAAAATTCTTTTCCTGACCAAAATTATTGTTATTAAAGAAGTTACATTAGTTACTGGTAGCATTTAATCTAATAGAACAGTTACAATATTTTGTACCCCGTAATCGCCCTGAAAACAATAGCTACCTATCGTTTCATGTCCAAGAAAAAGTGCAAATGACTATAGTGATAAACTAGACGAACCAGTTCATCATTCATCACAGGTTACTGACCACTTCTCGCTTCATCGTGCAGGTTTGTTCTACCTGAAATTAAAAATCAATCCAATCTTATAATTATTCTATCTCTCAAAATTACATTATTGGCCCTTTTTAAAATTGTTTATGGATTTCTGTCTCAAATTCCTTGAATTCAAATAAATAAACTACAGCATAAATATCATTGGCGGGAAAGCATCGTTTAAACACACATAACGCCCAATTTCATGCATTAGTATTTCCCCTTCCAAACCATCCTATAGTTAATGCCAAAAGGCTTAGTTTAGACGTCACGACAGATCGGCCTATGAGCAACGGTGTTCGGTCGATTACATCCAACTACTCGTGAAACGATCGCATTTGTTTACTATAGATCTAACAATTTAAGAAGTAAATTGTTTGTTATTTTTAGAAGTTAACATTTTAAGTAGCAAGAAGTTTCTTACCTCAAAGTAAAATGTAAACACTCCGTTACATTGATTTAAAGCAAGATAAAGTCTGAAACATAATCCAAGCAATGGATTTTACCCTTGTCACGTGACCTGCGGGTATATAGAAATAAGCACCAGTGCGAGTGAGAAATATTTCAATAGTCCTCCTCCGTCGTTCATTAAAGTATTTTTTGGGAGGTATATATATATATATATATATATATATATATATATATATATATATACAAAGTCGTATCTGTTGCTATTCATGGGTAATAATATCCATTTGGCTTAATATTAGTTTGACATATATTTGGAATGGAAAACATGCATTTTAGGACAAAATAGTTCCATAGAAAGTAAAGTGCAAGCTTCAGTATTTAAGCATAAAAAGTAAAATTATCCAGTCTTAACATTTTGTATTTATTTTACAAAATTTATAAAAACAACTTAACATTCATTACTACCTCATAAAAATTCATATTTAATAATTAAATATTAATATTTTCATCTGAATATCATGAAGAAATGTTACAGATGCAGGGTTGCTAAGTATCCGGCTTTTTGCACACCAGTAATTGTTTAGAGAAAAATGTTGTTCTTTCAAATCACAGAATGCTACATTTAAATAAAACAAACATTTTCCGAACTAAAATACTGGTATCCAAAAAGCCGGAAACTTGGCAGGTCTGCAGATATTTTAACAGATTGTCGATGGGCGACGTCAATTCACGTCTTTTCGATACGTGTTGTTCCACTCACGGTCCGTTGTTTTGTATTTTATGTGTTACATTATTTCTCAAATCACATACACAATATTCGTATTTTTACAATTAGAATTCTATGCATGTAAATACTTCTATTAGAAACAATGCCATTATTATATAAGATTATTTATAATATTAACATGAAAAGAGAAAGTATTTTTCGTTAAATAATGTAATATGCAATTCTAACGCCCGTAAGCTTTCTGTTTAGAAAACAAAAGCTAATCGTCACCACTGTCTTGAAATTTCCAAAGTATTTTTCCACACAGTTAAAAATACTATGATTAACCATACATGCTCAATTCATCCAGTTCTGCTCATTATTTCATATTCTCTTCTTGATATTTAAAAAAATAATTAAAATTTATGTCTCACAAATCTGCAATAAAAGCAAACTTGAGATTGTTTAGTTGGAACAATCAATTTGGTTACATTGAAAATGAAATCGTTCCGATTTCATTGCCAATCCTCTATATTTGTGAAAGCGAAAAATGGCTAATTTAAGGTATGTTTTATAATTATCCTTAAAAAAAGATACAACATATTTATGCACCATTTTAAAAACTCATAATCATAAATAACATTTCTCATGATAAATTTACAAAGCTAATGTTCTGTCATAGAGCAAATATATGTACACATTAGAAAGCCAGCTGATCCATAACTACGTCATACAATCCAGTCTTACTAAACCTGAGGCATTATCTATACAATGGTGTTGTCCAAAGTGTGTTGCAAGGATCCATTCTTCAGTCATTGAAAACGTGATATCACATTGTATTTGTGATATCACGAATAATGAAGGATGAATTTAGTGAATAATGAATTTACAAAGTTAATGTTCTGTCATAGCGCAAATATATGTACACATTAGAAAGCCAGCTGATCCATAACTACGTCATACAATCCAGTCTTACTAGACCTGAGGCATTATCTATACAATGGTGTTGTCCAAAGTGTGTTGCAAGGATCCATTCTTCAGTCATTGAAAACGTGATATCACATTGTATTTGTGATATCACGAATAATGAAGGATGAATGTAGTGAATAATGAATTTACAAAGTTAATGTTCTGTCATAGCGCAAATATATGTACACATTAGAAAGCCAGCTGATCCATAACTAAGTCATACAATCCAATCTTACTAGATCTGAGGCATTATCTATACAATGGTGTTGTCCAAAGTGTGTTGCAAGGATCCATTCTTCAGTCATTGAAAACGTGATATCACATTGTATTTGTGATATCACGAATAATGAAGGATGAATGTAGTGAATAATGAATTTACAAAGTTAATGTTCTGTCATAGCGCAAATATATGTACACATTAGAAAGCCAGCTGATCCATAACTACGTCATACAATCCAGTCTTACTAGTCCTGAGGCATTATCTATACAATGGTGTTGTCCAAAGTGTGTTGCAAGGATCCATTCTTCAATCATTGAAAACGTGATATCACATTGTATTTGTGATATCACGAATAATGAAGGATGAATGTAGTGAATAATGAATTTACAAAGTTAATGTTCTGTCATAGCGCAAATATATGTACACACTAGAAAGCCAGCTGATCCATAACTAAGTCATACAATCCAATCTTACTAGATCTGAGGCATTATCTATACAATGGTGTTGTCCAAAGTGTGTTGCAAGGATCCATTCTTCAGTCATTGAAAACGTGATATCACATTGTATTTGTGATATCACGAATAATGAAGGATGAATGTAGTGAATAATGAATTTACAAAGTTAATGTTCTGTCATAGCGCAAATATATGTACACATTAGAAAGCCAGCTGATCCATAACTACGTCATACAATCCAGTCTTACTAGTCCTGAGGCATTATCTATACAATGGTGTTGTCCAAAGTGTGTTGCAAGGATCCATTCTTCAGTCATTGAAAACGTGATATCACATTGTATTTGTGATATCACGAATAATGAAGGATGAATGTAGTGAATAATGAATTTACAAAGTTAATGTTCTGTCATAGCGCAAATATATGTACACATTAGAAAGCCAGCTGATCCATAACTAGGTCATACAATCCAGTCTTACTAGACCTGAGGCATTATCTATACAATGGTGTTGTCCAAAGTGTGTTGCAAGGATCCATTCTTCAGTCATTGAAAACGTGATATCACATTGTATTTGTGATATCACGAATAATGAAGGATGAATGTAGTGAATAATGAATTTACAAAGTTAATGTTCTGTCATAGCGCAAATATATGTACACATTAGAAAGCCAGCTGATCCATAACTAAGTCATACAATCCAATCTTACTAGATCTGAGGCATTATCTATACAATGGTGTTGTCCAAAGTGTGTTGCAAGGATCCATTCTTCAGTCATTGAAAACGTGATATCACATTGTATTTGTGATATCACGAATAATGAAGGATGAATGTAGTGAATAATGAAATTACAAAGTTAATGTTCTGTCATAGCGCAAATATATGTACACATTAGAAAGCCAGCTGATCCATAACTAAGTCATACAATCCAATCTTACTAGATCTGAGGCATTATCTATACAATGGTGTTGTCCAAAGTGTGTTGCAAGGATCCATTCTTCAGTCATTGAAAACGTGATATCACATTGTATTTGTGATATCACGAATAATGAAGGATGAATGTAGTGAATAATGAATTTACAAAGTTAATGTTCTGTCATAGCGCAAATATATGTACACATTAGAAAGCCAGCTGATCCATAACTAGGTCATACAATCCAGTCTTACTAGACCTGAGGCATTATCTATACAATGGTGTTGTCCAAAGTGTGTTGCAAGGATCCATTCTTCAGTCATTGAAAACGTGATATCACATTGTATTTGTGATATCACGAATAATGAAGGATGAATGTAGTGAATAATGAATTTACAAAGTTAATGTTCTGTCATAGCGCAAATATATGTACACATTAGAAAGCCAGCTGATCCATAACTAGGTCATACAATCCAGTCTTACTAGACCTGAGGCATTATCTATACAATGGTGTTGTCCAAAGTGTGTTGCAAGGATCCATTCTTCAGTCATTGAAAACGTGATATCACATTGTATTTGTGATATCACGAATAATGAAGGATGAATGTAGTGAATAATGAATTTACAAAGTTAATGTTCTGTCATAGCGCAAATATATGTACACATTAGAAAGCCAGCTGATCCATAACTACGTCATACAATCCAGTCTTACTAGACCTGAGGCATTATCTATACAATGGTGTTGTCCAAAGTGTGTTGCAAGGATCCATTCTTCAGTCATTGGAAACGTGATATCACATTGTATTTGTGATATCACGAATAATGAAGGATGAATGTAGTGAATAATGAATTTACAAAGTTAATGCTCTGTCATAGCGCAAATATATGTACACATTAGAAAGCCAGCTGATCCATAACTACGTCATACAATCCAGTCTTACTAGACCTGAGGCATTATCTATACAATGGTGTTGTCCAAAGTGTGTTGCAAGGATCCATTCTTCAGTCATTGAAAACGTGATATCACATTGTATTTGTGATATCACCAATAAGAAGGATGAATGTAGTGAATAATGAATTTACAAAGTTAATGTTCTGTCATAGCGCAAATATATGTACACATTAGAAAGCCAGCTGATCCATAACTAGGTCATACAATCCAGTCTTACTAGACCTGAGGCATCATCTATACAATGGTGTTGTCCAAAGTGTGTTGCAAGGATCCATTCTTCAGTCATTGAAAACGTGATATCACATGAGTGGAGTACCGCCATCATTCGGATGTTGAAAATGTATTGTTGCGGAACCTATTTTCTGAATAACCCTGGTAAATATGTATGTAAGATATAATGAAAATTTTGATGCCATGATTTTCATGCAGATAATGACAGTTTTGACGCTGAATATCATATGCAAATGTTACATAATATTTATTTATGAAAATAAAATTATATAACAATTTATCCTGCATTATTACTTACATAAAAATTATGTAGATAAAAGAAATTACTTATAAAAGTAATTCAGTTAACAGATATATATATATATATATATAGAAAAACTTGAATTTGACTTTATCGTTGAAAATAATTGTAAAACATATTAGTATTATTGTTTTTATTTCATTTATTTATTATTATTTTGTGAACGATACTTAAATTTCATGAACAAAACAATTAACTGAGTTTATGAAAGTGTTTTTTAAGTATATATAAAATTTATTATTGTTTTTAATGGGAAACGAATATAAAATGAAATATTTTCTCTATATTCAAAACTGTGTTGTAAAAAACTTATTTGTCATTACCATATGTTTCTGTCGTTTTTAGATTACGGTTTATTTTCTGGGAAAGTAACATTTTAAAAAACAAAAAAGCATAGTTTCATTCTAACTCACACCATACATTTATCAAGCAAGAAAAATTGTTTTTTACTTATGAAATAACAACTACACTTTCGCTGTAAAGTTAAATTTACAAAACTAAGCTAAATGTGTTAACAATCCTAATTATTTATTATAAAAACATGCAAGAACAGGTGTATTTATTGAAATAAAAGATTTTTTTTAAATCTAAAATATTGCATGTAATTGGAGGTACGAATATTTTGCCCTAGGAAAGCAAATAATTTGAAAAAACTTTCAAATACATCTAAAACGGGAATTTTCAGAATTTTATCTTTTCCTTTAAATTAAACTTTCTACTTTTCGCCAACACGTATTGCTTTTTTTACTCTTAGAAGAAAAAAGTCAATTTTAAAATTTACTTTTCTATTTTCATATTAGCGTTAATATGCTAAAACAGTAACAAGCATTGGATAGAGTTATAAATGAGTAGGTTTGAAAAGAAAGTGTTGCCTTTCAGGGCTTTTAACATAAAAATATTTACTTTTGCATTCTATATTATTTTAAATAATAACGTTAAAGTCAGAAGTTATTTTATAAATATATTTTCGCACTACACTACCATTCACAGACATTAACAGTGGCGTAGGGAACTTTGTACAACTACACTGTAAAAAATGACCAATGTTTCTTATTTTATGAAAATATGCTATAACCACCAACGAACATATAATATAATCTTCTGAGTTATCCGAAATTTCAAATAGCATGTTACATTGTCTTTTGAATCCCCAGAAACGAATACATTTTCAAAATTTGAAGAATAATTTATAAAAACAAATTATTTTTAGCTGCCCGAATTTTTCAGAAACGTTTCCGAAGGGTTTTTATAGTGTATTAATTAGTCTCCTCAGGCTGGAATACCTGTTTTTCAAATGTTATCCATTCTCAAGTACACGTTTTCAGCCGCATAAGTTAATTTATACATGAAAGAGTAAAGAAATAATCTTAATTTTAATGTTATTGTTAACGCTGTTAATTTTGCATCTTCGTCAGTTAAACATTTTTTTTAGCATGAAAATGTTTACTTCAGAATTGATAGCATTCGAACAGGTAAACAGGTATTCCAGGCTGAGGACACTCATTAATACTCTATATAAAAACCCTTCGGAAACATTTCTGAAAAATTCGGGCAGCTAAAAATAATTTGTTTTTATAAATTATTCTTTATATTTTGAAAATGTATTCATTTCTGGGGATTCAAAAGACAATGTAACATGCTATTTGAAATTTCGGATAACTCAGAAGATTATATTATATTTTCGTTCGTGGTTATAGCATATTTTCATAAAATAAGAAACATTGGTAATTTTTCACAGTGTAGGAAAAGCCGGGGCATATTGTGGAAAGCTAGTGGCGGGGATCATTTCATTCATAATTTCATTCATTTCGCAGGATTCCTTCATAGTGTTGCACTTTTCACAAACAGGAGTATAAAATAGAAGCATATCAAAAGATCACCAACTCTTAACCTATCCAGTTAAAATATTTTTTATTAGGTATACTTGATACATAGAAACTTAATTTATGGACGATTCCGAATACAATATTCAAATTTAAAGCTTCTCTTACTCCCATTTACCAAAAGGTAAAGTTCATTCTATTGTTTTGCTTACAAATTCTTTACAAATCTCTTCCAAATCAATTTTAAAGGGCTTCTCTTTATAAATATGCAGTAGAATTACGTGGTTGAGTCTCTGTTGATCCATTGTTGTTCGGAGGTGTGTTTGAAGCCAGCGAAGAGAACTGAGAGATCTCTTAGCTGTTGCTACCTATGCCGGAATCGCTAAAATAGATCCTGCCAAATGGTAAATTTCAGAAAATAATTTATTCACTAATTTCTCCGATGACATAATTTTAATTGCAATCGACAACGCATTTCTGTCAGTTCCGTCCGGGATTAGTGTTGGTAGAAGCGTCAACTGAGCAGAAAGATTTGTTAAGTCAAAATCATCAGCATGTATTCCAAACTTTTGTTTCAGATCTTCTGAAGTGGTTGAAGCTGTGTCCGTGAATATGGATTCGATCTTTATGAGAGAGTCAAAAGTTTTGATCAAGTCGTTTTTTTAATTCATTGGTAATAAGGTCGAGTGCTTCTCTAAAATTTACTCATAATTTTTCTTCTTGTCCAAGTTGTGCTGGAGCGGAGGGATGGTTTGTCTGCTCATATCTTATTGGAACTATCTTTTGTCTGGAGACGCTCGTCGTTTTCATTTCCAAATTTAATGTGGACGCTTTTCTATTCAATTTCTTGTAGAGAGTTTCGAAATTGCTATCCTCTCTCATATGTTGTATGGGTTCTTCTAACGTTGAAACGGCGCTCTTGACGCTTGCGGCAGAAAATTCAGTTGTTTTCAGAACTTTCATCAAGATTTCGCAAGGATCAAAAAGTTCCTTGGCCATGTTCATTCCAACAAATGTCTTATGAAACCTTTAACTTCAGCCTTTTTTCTCACGATGTAGTTCTGTTCGATCTTTCAATAATGCATCAAGAGTCTCTAAAACTCTTGGATAATTTTCCACGAATCTCGGTATTGCAGCAAATCGAACTGTCCATCTGGTTGGGCAGAGAGTAAGCAACTGCTTTGGTTTTAAGTTTATATTTCTGTCTTCCTCATTATTAATTGGTCAAAGAACGATATTCTTGTAGCCATCTCTCCGTTTAGACGATTCTCTAATCAAATTCGATATCGTCTTGAGCAAACTTAAGGAATCTGCAATTAATCTATTGGAACGCGCCACCTCTTGCAGTGCAAGGTCCAAGGAATGATTTGCACAATGTGCAAAAATTACTTCGGTTGCAACTCCTTGAACCTTGTTTGGACGCCTTGCATGATGCCACCCATATTACCAACACCGTCAAAACAATGTCCCAGAAATTTATTGAGATCGATGTTGCAACGCTGAAGTACATCCTTTATAACTTTAGTCAGTGTTTCCCCTGTAGTATCTGGAGCACTGAATAGTCCTAAAAACATGTCCTCTATTTTTTCCAAATTTTTCGCCAAGTATTGTACACGTATGCAGAACTGTTTTTTCCCGGCGGCATCGGTTGTTCCGTCAACAATGATGCCAAAAAACTTGCATCTTTCATTTTTTCTAACAGTGTACGCTGCATTGAGTGTGCCGACATTTCCGAAATTTCATTCTGAATGTCCGGGCTGGTCTAGTTATTGCGCTTGGACAACCATGATTCAATTTCCGGACAAATTCTTCCCAATTCTTGCAGATAGACGTACAAATTTCCATCATTATTGTTGGCGTGTCCCCGAAGAGGATGGCCTGTTCTTGCTAGGTAGCGAATACCCTTCATCATGTATCGAAGTGTTTTTCTTGTCTTAATTTGGTCCGACTTTAGTTTTGTGTTCAATAGACTGGATACTGGTGTACCTTTCTCTAAAAATAAAAGTTGTACTTCAATATTTTTGTGATGCAAACTTTTTTCGGGTTTATGAGTTTCTGTAGAGCCCTCTTCCAGTTTCTAATTCCAGAATTCACAAATGCTTTATCTTCATCATTTGAAGAAATTGACAGTTTCTTAAAATTACATGAAATACAGGTGTAACACGACAGAGTATCCTTTGCAGTGTTATAGTGTAGCCATGTAAATTTTTCAAACCATCCACGTTGACAACTGCGGCCTTCTGAATAGCCATCAGTTTCCTGAAGACATTTAAAATTCTTTGGGGGTATAAATTGTTCGATAAGGTTATAATCAGGTGCGTAATTTAAACGAAAATCCTCTTCAGTGTCTTCTTTAGCTGTGGGAATTGAGTGAAAATCCTCTTCAGTATCTTCAGTATTAGTACTAGTACTACTAGTATCTTCTTGTGGTACTATAATAATAATATAAATAAAGTAGCTGGATATTTTTAATTAGATCTTTTATTTTAGTTTTTCGTTCAGAGATCTATCACGAAATAAACATTTTCTTCTGTTTTACCCAACGAGCATTAATCTTGAGGTTTACGATTTTTTTTAATCTTCTAGCAGTTATGTTTCTTGAGGGAGAATAAGCAGTAGAATATTTTTAAGTACGAAGTATATTTGTATTTGTTACAAGCTGCTGATCTGATAAGATGGAATGTCAATTTTCATAAAATTGTGAGCTTGAGATTAACATACATTTCTATATAAGAAGTTGTTTAAACATGAAATGTATCTTTTGAAACATTTATTAAATATGATGCATTATTTTTCACTAACGCTTTCACTAATGCCGGCCCTGGATGGTCTGGTAATTTATAATGAGCAGAGTTTCAGAAATTCTAGATGTAAATTTTGCTTACCTTAGTCTCCTTAATTACATTAATGTTTGGAGTATCAGCATTACTTTCCATATTATCCATATTTAAACGTCAAAATGACTCACGCTTACCGCCTTTTTCAATCACACGGCCACGACGCGCAAACTGCATGCAAAACAAAATAAGATGAAGAACTGATCTCTGGAATGTTACTACTCTCCAAAATATAAGATCATAATACCGCCCTAATAAACGCCAAGGAACATTAAAGCGAGCTCGAGGCGGGAAGGGAGCCTTATCGGTGCAGGTAATTGTAGTAAACCTATAAGACCCCCTTTATTTCTAGGAATCGAGAGGGTTGTAAACAATGAAAAAAAGGGTGAAGGAATAAACTCTCACCACCCCTCTCTCTCTTCTCTTTGTTGTTTATTGCGTGAATTTCCTAGAAAAAGTAGACTTTATTTTTTAATTCAACAATGTATCGTAAACAGATGTGGTGCGAGAATTTCTCCAAGGGGAGCTGAGCCCGTTTGAAATATTTCAGGGGGAGCCACAGCTTCCCCAGCGCCCCCGGCCTTTGGACATTAATAACAAATTTCACATATAAAACCCAATTTAGATGTTATTTACAAAGATATACGTTACTTTCCTCAAAACAGAAGAAGTCAGTCCTTTTAAAAACATTTGTATGTGTTAAAAATTATTTTCGCCCATCGTCATGGGCATCCTCAGTTTTTCTGATCTTCATCATCGCCTATCGATGTCATTCTAACTTTCCCGGTTTTTTTTCAAAATGTAACAAATAGCGCCATCTATTGTCTATTGTCGCATGCATAAGATCGTACCAAGTCTCTGTTTTTTCTGTATCTATTTCAATGGCTTCACGCATTAAAGCATAATACAAGTTGTTGTAATTTCCAAGTTTCTGTACTTCCTTAAAATCTATCTGTATCAGGGATTTTTTATTTAGTCGGGCTATTGCTGTGGTTTCTTTACTGAATCGGATATCTCTTTCATGTTCTTTAATCCTTTCCTCTATTTTCCGCTTTGTCATACCTATGTATGCACCCTCTTTTCCTTTCTTGTCTTTAAACTTTATCCTATATATTCATGAGGTTGATAAATGGTTTATTTCTTCCCTGTCTGTCCTTATTAATTTGATTATTGAGGGGTCTGGGGCTATTGGTATATTTAATATTTAATCCAAGTTTTTAAAATTATCTTTTTACTTTTAGGGAGACTCCATTCATATATTGTATTGAACTTGTAAATTTTATATCTTTATGAGCTCATTGTACTGTATTATATCTCGTTATTGCACTTCCTATTAATTTCATGACATTAAATATTTATATTGACGCAATACGTCGCCTTGTAGTAAAATGATATATCAATGTTGAGCAACAGTCAGTTTTGGGTTATGTATAAAACAACGGCTGGTATGAGACAGCCCCCCAAAATGTGTCACAAAGTAACTCCCGTCTTACGGCATATCTTCATTAACAAAATCGACTTTTGTTTGGGAGAACGGTATTATTGTTATATTTAATCCAAGTTTTTAAAATTATCTTTTTACTTTTAGGGAGTCTCCATTCATATATGGTATTAAACTAGTAAATTTTATATCTTTTTGAGCTCATTGCACTGTATTATATCTCGTCATTGCACTTCCTATTAATTTGTTGACATTAAATATTTGTATTGACGCAATACGTCGTTATGTAGTAAAAGGATATATCAATGTTGAGCAACAGTCAGTTTTGAGTTACGTATAAAACAACGTCTGGTATGAGAAAACCCCCAAAATGTGTCACAAAGTAACCCCCATTTTACGGCATACCTTCATTTACAAAATCGACTTTTGTTTGGGGGAATGGTATTTAATCATTTTTCCTGATTTTTTAATTATTTTTCTAAGTTGTACACTACCATGGGTGTTACATTCAAGTCTATGACAGTCTGCGATTTAGAATCACCGGCGTCCGATAATTCCCTTTATTCCATTATCCAAACATTAGTGGTTATCTATTTTAAATGTTTGCTTTTGAATTTCACAAAACTTTGCATAGCACATAACAAAAACTCTCCAGGTAAACAGAGTACGGTAATCGTCAAGTGTGCTTATAAAACATATTTTTCTTATTTTTCTGGCTACGCGCTCATATCCCCATGGCTGAGAGTTTCTGCTCTAAAAGTTGGTATACAACAGGTGCAGGATTCAAACACATGTCGCGCTCATAAGCCTTGAGAGTTTTCCATGATTTTCTTCGAATAATTCCGTAAATACGTATAAGGTTAAATTAAAAAGACTGCCAAAGAGGGCAAACCCTCTCCTGGTCTATATTTTTGCGCAGATAATTGGCCGTTACAAACACCACCACCTACAATAAGAAAGCGCACGTGACCGATTGATTGCGTATTTAATACATAAGATCTTTCTTTTTGTTTGAAAGCATTTTTTTTATTTCTTTCAGAATTTTTCCAGAAAATAGAAAACACGTGGAAATTCTCTTATTATCAACAGCTGTATTGTTAAAGACAAATATTATTTTATCTTCTTATATACAATTTTTATGTTTATAATTCTATTTTTTCCTTTCCCTTTTATTTATATTCGAGAGTAGTAGTTTCTGACAATATTTTAAATAAATTTAAATAATCAAAATATGAAATGCAATTTTTTAAAATTCTTTTGTTAATTAAATTATCAGAAGAAAGCTGCATCTAATTTTAATTCTATTATAAAAATGAATGTTCTAAAAAATAACATTAATTAAGAGGGCGGATATTCCTTAAAACATTTCATTTCATTCATTTTGAGTATCATATAAATAAAATTTAATAAAAGTGTATCAATAGAAAGACATAACTGAAATATTGTTAATGAAACCTGAACATTTTCTCGCTACAAATATTTAATTTCCTATGAGTATATAACACGAAGAGATTTAAAGAAAAATATTGCTATACTAAAAAAATATCAATAAAGTATAGTAATGTTCTATATTGTAAAGCTTTATATAATTATCAAAATATTGCGATAATTACAAACTCAATATAAATAATGTGTTTGAGAACTCTAAAACGTTTATTCGGAACGTCGTGACTTGTAAAATTGTTTATAGGTGATTAAATTTATATTTAGTTCTTTTATTTAATCATATATGAGTATTAAAATGGAAAATGAAAAATTGGTATCATTTTAATGTGAAGACGTCTAGAATGTGACTTTTAAAATCTGAATTAAGAAAATATATTTCCAGTCTATAGTTACTGGTATTACTAATTTACTGTCATTTTTCTGGAAAACATTAGTTGATGTATTCCTTCATCTATTTTTCTTTTCAATTATACCTAAGCATAACTACTACAGGTACAACCTTTTTAATTTTAAGAACAGTTTGCTTTAGTAAAATTCAAGAAAAGAAAACTATAGAGGACATTATAATTTTTTTTTTTTTTTTTTTTTTTTGCATACACATATATATATTTATATGAAATTCAAAATTACTTCTAGCTTTTTTTCTTTCCTTTTATTCTGTATTTATATTAGAAAAAGTATTTTTTTTTCATTGACTATTTAATTTTACTGTGAAAAGATGGAACAGTGCATTGATAAAGGGAATATTCTTAATAATTTTCAATAATCAAAAACAGTTCATTCATGTTTTAATTAAATTATCACAATAAAGCTGCCCCTAATTTCAAATATGTACAATTTTTCATACATATTTCCAGAAATAAGTATTTAAAAAAACTATGATTAATTCGATGGACGCTCGTTAAAATATTTTCATTTCATTTTTCATACCGTATGAAAGAAAGTGAATGAAGAAAGACTTCTGAAAGATTTAATTAGAAGTCTTTTATTGTCTCTCTATAGATTGTTGCTGAATATTTTTTTAATACAGTAAATAGTGCAGACATTAAAAAGAAATATGACACTATTAATCTATAACGATGAACCATGATATGAAAAATTATATTTATAAAAGATGGTTTATTTTGAAAGTTTAGTATGTGTAAGCACTGGAATTTTCCAAATCATTTCAAACATATTTGTCATTCTGTAATTTATAATCTATCAATAAATCACTTCATATAAAATTTAAATTGTACCTATGTTTGTATTTTTTAAAAAATAGTAATAGTAGTAGCGGATACAGTAAAACTGTAAAATAATAATAGCAGCAACTTACTAAATAACTGGCAGAAAAAGAAGATTTGCTTCCATATTCTATAGTTTACAGGATGTCCCAACTAAGATGTTACAAACTTCGAGGGAAGGTAGGGTGTATTTAAACTAACTCGGAATCAGATAGGAATGCCGGGTCGGACACGCCTTCCTGACGCAGTAAGGTCATTAAAAAAGCTGGATCACACATTCTTGACTCCGGAGTTACGAGAGTGGTGCCATGGTGGATAAGACGGACAAATTTGCAGTTGCCGGGGAAATCCAACACACTACTGGAATGTTTGCGGATGTTAGAACTTTCATGTAGTGAAAATGTGAAGCCTGCATCACAGGCGGTGGTCGTCAATTCGCACACCTCCTTTGATATGAGTTGTACTTCAATTTGTAACTTTTGTTTCTATGTTTATGAACGGTGAGTAATAAACACCTTTTTTCTCTCGTATTTTGTGTCCTTCCTTTCCTTGTGTTTTATGTCTAAAAAATGTGAAATGAAGCTTCGAAACAAGCACGCGTTAAACACCCGCGCCTATTTCAGTGCCTTCTACCGCGTCAGGAAGGCGTTTCCGACCCGGCATTCCTGTGTAATTCCGAGACGGCTAGGCAAACCCTACCTTACCTCCAAGTTTGTAACATCTTAGCTGGGACCCCTATAGTTTGTAGTCTATAGCTAGTACCTAAATAGGTTACAATGAGTTATTCATATGTTGCGTAACAGATATGCATATAGGAGAAAATAGGGTAAAACCTTCCTTTACAGACAAAAGTCTAGAAGGACAGAAAAATCGCAACACCCCACAAAAGTGATTGGGGACATCTGGGTTATTGAAAAACCACACCTGTGCCCACAGAAAAAAAAAATTTACATGGGAAAAGGCATTTTCTAGGACCATCTGAAAAAAGCTCCAAATTTTGGCGGTAGGAAAAAACCAGGTACTAATCAGAAACTAAGTCTTTACAGTTCCAGTAACAAAAAGCTTTATTGTTATAAATTTTGAATCAAAATTTAAAACATGTATACAATTTATAAGGTCACTAACTTTCTTTTTCAGGTTTTCAAGCAGTTTTTAACGTTCTATGCGATGGCTTTCTCAGCTTTTGCTTCTGGTATCCGCTGTACTGCTCCTATGCCCACTCTTTGCAGACTGAACAAATTTTCAAATTCAACCGAGCAGGGAAGCCTACCATATGGTTTAAGCTAAACAAGCTCTGCTCGGCAAGTTTATTAAAAAAAATACAGATAATAGGTCATTAGGCCCTTACAAGTAATTATACTCTATGGCTTTACAACAACCACAGGGTCTGACATTAATTTAGAGTTCTAGTTTAAAAGATACAAAGAATATTTACAAAGGTTTTCTAGATTTAAAGATATGAATATTTACAAATGTTTTCTAGATTTAAAGATATGAATATTTACAAAGAATTGTTTTCTAGATTAAATAATTTGATATGTTTACATAAGAATTAGTTTTCTTGATTAAAATGTGTTTTATATTTACAGTCTTTTTTGTTGAATATGTTATGAATGATAGAGAAAGTTTAAAAGTTGTTAGAGTGAAGTAGTCTATGGTTGCAGACTGAACATTGCCACTGCACTCTTCGCCACCTGTTGACTGAAGGAAGAATTCATTGCATAGTTCAATTCAAAAACATGGGTACCCGGTTTTGCCCCAACACACGACCAAAAATCAACATTGTGGTTCTACTGGTTAGCTGGATGTAGACACTTTTACTTGGCATCGTAATACCTTGTGAGAGCTATATAAAACAGTGGTTTACTTACCTAAATCGATCTTTCAGGAATGATTTATTTAAAAAGCAGAAAAGACGGTGAAAAAAATAAAATTTTTGAGGTGAATTTATTTCCAATATCACTTCACGGACACATAAATCAACTTGCTTCAAAAGCCGATGTAACACTGCTAGGGAACTCTAAGGTATATATTTAAGACGGGTGCTATCCACAGGGAAGCATTCATCAAGCAGAAAACAGGTACCCGGTGTGACCCGCCTACCCCTTTTTAGCCTACTCTCTCCTACTAAATGTAGCATTATTAAAGTATGATATAATGATGTATATTTTAATTGAAATTTTACTTCATCAAATTAGTGCAATTTAAAAATAATTTCAGATACATATCCTATTAAAAAAATTATAAACAATCACATTATCATGGCTTACTAAAATAACATCTTTTAACGTTTTTACGAGAAATAATAATGGCAGTAGAAATCGTATTAGTAATAGTTACATAAGTAAATATATTGTAATATTAAAGTGTTAATTATCAGGAGGAATGGATATCGAATCAGGAATAGTAAGATCTTTTTCCATATCTCCCAACCCAACAAACACGTCATATGTGGCCGCTTGCTGTGAACATTATGGCCAAATATTTTTGCGGCAATTTGTATCCAGCCACCATTGTATATTAACTGATGCGCCGCTACATCCGGTAGCAGTCGACTAACGGATAACGGGCGAGCGCAGAGAAAACTACTGCATTTTCCGCGCTCAGTAGCCACTAAAGTTAAACTTTAGGCCAGCATGTAAAAGCCTGTCATCACCTAGAAAACAGAAGGCCAGTGTCGTCTACTTGATATAATGTTGATAATAAGACAGAGAGACATCTTTTTTCCTCTCTTTTTCAGCATAATTTTCGTTATTTAAAATTTGTTTTTCTATGAAAGCATATTAAGTAAGATGCGAGTAAGTTAAGTTTCCAGCCAGCGTATAAAAGTCCTTCATAATCTAGAAAATAGAAGGCCAGTGCTAAGTAGTTGATATTTTGATTATAGGAGATAAAAAAAATATTTTTTCAAAATAATTTTCACTGTTTAAAGAACATTGTTTAATTAGATGAACGTATTAAAATAATAATAATAATAATAATAATAATAATAATAATATTAATAATAATTTCGATTTTATGTACTAAAATATATATTTGAAAATTTTTCTTTCTCTTTGCTTTTACCTATTTTTGTAAATTACAAATAAAATTAACTTGTTTGCAAAGTATTTCTCAGGCGGTTCTCAAATTCCTTACTCAACAAACGCGAAACTTCCTGACACTCTTCTGATTCATTTTGAAACGTGAAGTCATAAAATTGACAGGGGCACTGTTGAAGTGATTTGGAATCAAATGGCGTTTTTCATTTTTGATAAATAATTTATTCGTTATAGGCGATTTTTGTAACGTGACCACAGATTTTTCTCTTTTCCCACACTGTCGCGCCAGAAATTTGGTTCAAAACGTCACATTTGACAATATTTTCTGAAAGATCTTTCGTCATTACTAAAAAATCGAAAACTCTGTTCGATTATATAGCTTCTGAATAAGAACACCTGCCAATTTCAGGAATTTTCGAACAAAACTGAATTCAGAAATGTGTCAGAAACTAGCTGATTTCGATTTGAGAACAGCCTTAATACATTGAATTTTCTTATGAACACACTGGAATTAAAATGAATATCCTTAAAATTTTAAACAAATTCAGACCTAAACAATATTCTACTAATATATAATTCACTTTTTACAATTCGGTGTTGCAACTAATTTTTATTATCGTATGAAATTTGTTTAAAAAAGTATTTTTTTCCAGATGATCAAAATTAAATAATATTTTAAAGAAAAATTATGTATATAATTGAAAGCAAGACAAAAAGACAAAGTGATTTATTTTATAAGGCATATGCCGCTTTATAAAATACATTAAAATATTTTGTCCCCCCCCCCCCCCCCCTCTTCTTCAAAAAGGCTTCCATGTATTAGTAAATTAGAGTTTCGGTTGAAGGACGCATTGGAAGAAACGCGGGGGATCAAGGTCAAGATAGGGGAGACTGAACATTCTCGGAAGACACACGCCCGAGGCTCAAATCTGGCTTTTTTTGACTAGTCATTCTCATTTAGTTAGAGAGAGCGCTTAAGAGATGTTGCCTGTTTATATCTTGTATGAGAGAAGCGAACCAGTAATTTCTTAAACATTGGTAAGGTTTTATCAGTTTGTCTATTCATTAAATATATATGTTGTGATAATCTTTTTTGCATCATTTGATTCACGATAGAATTATTTTTTATAAAACCGCACGAAATTTTTAACGTGCTTTTCTTTTCAAAATGTAGAATGATATTTATTTTACAATTGCTTATTTCATGAGATTCACTGATACTGTACTTTATTGCTTAAGGACGTTCCCAAACCCTGACCCATTTCTCAATTAATTTTTGTTTAGAAACACATAAAACGTGCAGGTGTTGTCATTCAGAAACTATGTAATTGAAAGACGTTTTTCATTTTTTTGTTAAAGGCAGAAGATATTTCGTAAAATACTGTCAAAGTCGGCATTTTGAACCGAATTCCCAAAGCGGCTGCTTGAGAAAGGGAATAAAATTGTCGTCAAAAATCCTTATAATTCGATAAGCATTTTATTTATCAGAAAATGGAAAACTCATTTCGATTTCAAATCACTTCAATAGTCAGGCATTTCAATTTTATTCCTTTACGTTTTAAGATGTTTCAGAAAGTTCCGTGTTGTCGAGCAGGCAATTTGAGAACCACCTTAAAATAGAAAATATTGAGATTTAATTTTCTGTCAATTTTTTTTTTCTTTAACGCTTTTTAAATCTATTAAATAATATTTTCCGATAATGCATATGATTTAAAAATAATCTATAATAATAAACTATAAAAATAATCTATAAAAATAAACTATAATAATAAACTACAATATATAATAAACTGTAATTTATTTAAAATAATTATTTTAGCATTATATAATAATTTTTAAAGAAGTTTTTTCTTCTCTTTTTCTGAGTGTGGAAAATAATTGTTCTCAAAGAAAGTTGTAAATTTTAATACAATTTAGAAAACTAGAATAAGAAAAAAACATTAAAAATTTCATGACAATTTCAAATTACTGAATTTTCATGTGAAAAGATTAGAATATTATTATTATTATTTTAATATTTGGCTATTAAACTTTAAAAGATAAATAATCATAAAAAACTGGTCATTCATGGACTATATAAAATAAAAATGTATTGCAATTTTCTTTTATTTATTTATTTTATTTCTTAGGTGAAAATTAATATTCATAAAATTAAAATGATGCAAAAATGTTTTTTTTTATTATCAATAATGATTTAATGAATAGACATCTTATACTGGTAACATACTTAACAATAATTTATTTTAAAACTATTGTGAAAAAAAAGAAAGAAAAAAACTAACATTAGACATACATACACATAAAAGATTATTTAAGCACCAATTCAAATTTTATTCTGTTAAAAAAATGCTTTTTAGAAAATTATTTAAATTATAAAGTGTTTTTGCGTGAAAGTAAGTGCTAATTAATAATCATTTAGGTTCACTTTTCAAGAAAACTATAAGTTCAAATTACCCTTTTTTTTTTTTTTTTTCAAAACAAAATACTTGACATAGTGAATTAATTAGTTTTTTTTAATCATGTACTTTTAAAATTTATATGAAATATGATTATTTAAAAATGGCATTGGATAAAAATTTTAAATATATATAATTGAAAAAATAAAATTAATTCACTATGTCAAACATTGTGTTTCTCAAATTTTTGACAAAAAAAATCAAGGTAATTGAATTTATAATTTTCTTGAAAAGTGTACATAAATTATTATTAGTACTTTATTGCACGCAAAAACACTTTATCATTTAAATAAACTCCTAAAAAATATTTTCTTTTATAGAATAAATTTTGATTTATGCCTAAATAATCTTTATTGGGTGACAATGGCTGGGTTTTGGCTAGCTTACATTTATAATACCCAAAAAAGGCATTTTTGTGGGCAGTTTTGGGCTGGATTTAATTCTTGAAAACCACAAATGGCGTTGCTACGGCAAGTTTCTTGCTAGCTTTTATTCATTATGATTTTTAATGGCCTAGCTATGGCTAGTTTCCATTAATAATTGCCATTTAAAGTATAATTGTGGCCAGTTTTAGGCAATCTATCATTTATGATTAACCGTTAGTGGCCTAATTATGGGGATCTTATTGTATTTCTGGCCAATTCTGTTGCGGCCTCATTATGGCCAGCGTGACAGTTTTTTTAAGTTGCCATTACGGCCAATGATAGCGGCCCTCCATCTGACAGTTTGGGCCAAAGCTAACGTAGCCATCAGTGGCCCGAAAGTTCTGTGTTCGTTGGGAATCTATGACTATTAATAGGTTTGAAATAAAACACAACGAATAATTATTATATATTTTCTGTCAGAAAATCATGTACTAAAAATGACGTTTATTAAACTAAAGTAATTAGCTTAATTAAATGACATTATTTTGTGAATATTTCTCTTCTTAATATTCTTATAAATAAAATTATTCTGTTATAAATAACATTATTCTGTGTCCCTCAGTTTTCTCCCAGTTGTAACCAACAATTTAATTAAAACAAATAACATTATTTTTTAAATATTATTTAGTGATGTTTTATGTGAAATTTTAATACCTCAATATAAAGCATTTAAAAAAGAATCATATTTTTTGCCTTGTTAAATAATTTGAAAATAGTTTTTTTGTGTTTTGTTTTTTATCATGGACTATTGAGAAAAATGTAATTTATTTAACGGTTTTTTAGAAAAAGTGTAAATAAAAATAGGAAATAAAATAAAATATTTCCATTGTACTTTTATTAACTTTTTAACCCTTAGGGTTCTATAATAAAATCCTTTGTAGTAAAAACTTTAGGGTAATAAAAACCTTTCCCCATAAAGCGTTTTATCTTTTCCGATTCTCTGTCGAATCTGCCTGTTGCGCAATTTGCAACTTTGAATCTCCGCCCACATGCGTTTTTGTATCACTCACTATCGATTTCAACGTTTTCCTAGGCAAACTGTCTCCTATCCAACACTTTTTTGAATTCTTACTGCCTGTTTCGGGTTTTGGGAGAACATTTGGTTCAGTGCTTTTCTCACCATGGGAAAAATGACACTCATTGTTTTCAGCGTCTGGACAAAACGGGACTTAGGGCTTTTCACAAACTATTTGTGCTGTTTACAAAAGGGTTTACCTTCCTTTTCCATACTACGGGATAGTGATGAGGGAGCTTTAGTTTCGTTATGCGCACTGGTTATGTGTCGCGCTCGTGTTCGAGTTAAAACGGAGTTTATCAGTTGGGGTTTTGATTTGATTTGATCGATTAATCTTTGGGTCTTATTTCCGAGTAAATAATAATTCATATCTACGCTTTCGTCTACAATTCCAGCACGGGTTGTGACAGTTGTCTCGTCTTGCATTTTTAAACTAATTCGTGCGATGGGTATGCGCTTCATGGCATTTTCTAACAGTGACCTTACATAAACAAATTATCCGGTATACTGGCCATTAATTACATTATTTGCGCTAAGAAGGTCCAAAGTGCTTCCACTATCCCTAAAACAAATCATCTCCTTCCCATTTACAATTCCTCGACTCAAATAAGGTGTGAGGCTTTCGTTTGCCTATTTTAAATTTAGCAACATGTTTACGTTTTCGAACTTCTCATTAGTTCGTTCTAATTCGGGGAAACTTGCTAATTGGTTCACGCTCTCGGGTTTTTCATTATTTATCTTTAATTCTGGGCAGGAGTTATGTAAGTGCAAAAAACGTCCACACTGAATGTAAGCTCTATCCCTTCTTTTATCGAATATTTCGTCTCTGGAATTTTGGTCATTCTTATCGCACCGATCTCTTTTTGTTTCTGACTTCCGGGGTTCGGTATTTGATTTTTCTACAAAGCTACTCCTCTACCTGTTTCTCAATTACCAGATTTCTAACAGAGGGGGTGGGGGCGGTCGTTTCATCGATTTAAGTACCGATTCGCAACTATCTAACTTTTGGGTTAGCGCTCACGGTGTGATTACGTTACACCACGAATCAATAAAATTATGTTTGACCTCTGGCGGTACTTTTCTGTTTATTTGATCAGTGATAATAAGTTCTCTTAGTTGATTAAAATCGGTGATCCGAATATCACTCAACCACTGACCGAAATAGCTTGTTATTTCGTAGGCGAAGTCTTCCCATAATTTAATTTCGGGTCAATTAGCGATCGCGAAACTTATCCGGAAATCCTCTGCCAACATTTTAAGTCTCTCTAGCAGTTTTCTCTTAATAAATTCATAAATGCCACTTTGATCTATCGGCTCTCTCAGAATATTTTTCGCTAATTCGATTGGCAGTAGGCCCAATATATTAATTATACATTGTGATTGGTCCATTTGGACTTAGCCGCTTGTCTTTCAAACAAGTTAAAGTACAAGGATATCTCTGATTTTCATGATTCAGATTATGGGAGTACGTTTTTTATCAAAACTTTCTGTTCTTTTTCCACTTGACTGGATGTCAATGTTAACGAATCACTCTCACGTTCTGCTCTTATCTTAGTTAACTCGTGTTCTTGATCGCTTTTTTCCTTGTGGTCACGTTCAATTAGTTTCAATTGAGCTAACGCTAGCGTTTCATCATACATTTATGTTTCCGTGATTTTTTTTATTTTTTTCGTAATATTGTCATTCGGCAACACTTCTATGTATTTCTGCAGCCAAACTGGCCAAGTCGCATTTTCGAAATCCGGAAATACTTTTCATTTTTATTATAATTTTAAATTTTACTAAAAAATTTTACACTTCTCTTAACATGAAGTACAATAACGTTACTCTCACCATAAGCATGCTGTTATTGTTTCGTCGCCTTGCTCAGTCATTTTAATAAGTCTCCTAGAATTGATACGTTAGTTTTATGGTATTTGCTGCCACCACCGGTATTAAAGTGATACCGGACACGTTGGAAGAGAAGTTCTCATATAAATAACCAATTAATAATTTTATGATTAAATTAATATGCAAGAAAAATGTTACAGTGATAGTTATTAATAGTTAATACAACTTATGGTCACTAGTGATGTGTCACGTCTGTGACTGTCAAATGGCAATCTCCCCAATCGCACGTTGTACTAGATTTAATATGCGCTACTCGTACATAACATTCCGTATACGTAGTAATTTAATTTATTGTGGATCAAACTGTTCGATGCACATTCGCTTTGCAATTCAATACACTCCTCTGCGCTCTTAACTCTCAGCTGACGGCTCTCGCGTCCTACGCTATGCGCTACACATCAACGAGACACATCCTACACTCTTCACGGCACACCAGCGACTACAGCGTCCTACCCTCTCAGCTGCACCTCCACGAGTGACACACTCTCACTCTCCAGGTCACACTACAAAATCAACGGGGTTGTGTTTCTTCATTCATGGAGCTTCCATATCTGTCGAAACATCTCGAAGATCCCACCTCTTCATTATTTTCGTTTCTTCTCGACTATTTCACTCTTGCATTCTTATCTGAACTCCAGCTCGCTAGGTATCCTATTGTAGTATATTTCCAAAGCCGGATTAGTATTTTTACAAAGACCCCGTGAACATTCCCCAAATATATAATCGGATCAGGGTAATTCTAATTTCAATCACATACGGAAGTTTACAACAAATATATATATATATATCAGGATACAGTAATGTATAATAATGATTACAAATAATTAATTAAATTAATTATAAATATACAATATATGTTCTGTTAAAGTCAGAAACGTGACATCCTTCACCTTGCGAAAAATATGCCTCTTAAGGCCTAATTTTTCTCAAAGACTGATTGACTTTAGAGATAGTTTGCGACTCTATATGAGTCCAATCAGTTCACAAGACAGTTCTATTGATTTAATATATCTGGTTGTTGCATACTCATTTACTGGTGTCTGAACATCTCTACTGACCTTCCTATTGAACCATATGCATGTTTATATCATTAATACAAAACATTACGCACTTGCTAAAACAGTTATACGATACACACAAATATATATATACAAAAAAAAATTACACTAGCAATATATTATTTCAATGGCAGTCCTTAGACTGATATCGCTGGAGGCGGTACTACTTTTTCCTTCCAGTCCTTCCTAGTTAACCTAACAGGTACATCCCTTTTCGCAGTGCACCCTATCGCATGACTTATTTCTGCCTCTGATGATTTAATTAATTTTTCCTCTAACCATTCAGGAACTGGCCTGTGCAAGTCCTCTTTGTATGTTATAAGAACATTGTACAGTTTCTGTTTTATCTTAACCCTCCCCGGTTACCGATCAATCTGATATTTCTCCGTTTCTACCGGTTGTGTAGGACCCATAAATAATTCCTTGTTTTCCTCAAGATTGATTTTATATCTCCAACTTGATTACTTGTTAACCCTTTTATTTCAAACCCTTTCATATCCTTAATTTCCGGTTGCTCTCTATCTAACAAAAGAGTTTTTCCACGGTCTTCAAATTCCCCGTCACTATCAAAGACAATATCAACTACTTTATTTTTGTGATAAATTATCTCATTTCATTTTGGCACACCTGCTTCTTATTTCGTCCACTAACTCAACTATAAATGAATGTTGAACCGTTTTATTTTTCTCTCCATCACTCACATTTATCTCCCTCGTTAACTGACACTCTAAACATGATTCACAAAATGTTTCAGCTTCTTTGGCCATGCCTTCCCAATAAAATGGATATTTGATTCTTTCGAACATTTTCATAACCGCGTGATGCTCTCCATATACAGAAGTATGCGCTAATTTTAGAATTTCCTCCCTTCTTATTTTGGGTATTACTAATTGAGCTACTGTTTCTCCTATTAATTCCTCTTTATGATACAACAACTCATTCACAATTTTTTTAAACCTTCTATCCTTTTCAGCTAATTCCCAAGCTTTCTCTAAATCTTTACAATCCATTTGGGATTTCTGAAAAACATTTAAACTACTTTCCTTACCTTCATCAACCCTACTTTTCTCTACCTCCGTTTTTTCTTTTTCCTGCCTTTGTAAATTGACCGACCTCGTTTCTACGGCATAACTGTTAGTCTTATCACTTCCTATCCTTTTCCTATCATTCACTTTATTATTTTTATCTTCCTTACATCCCTTTCTTCCGATTGTCTTAATGATTTCTCGTTGTTTAAGCCACATCAGAATGTCAAATTACCTGTTCTTTACTATTATCAATTATCGCGCAAAGTACATCCTGATGAATTAGATTAGTTTGACCGCGTTTTGGAATAGCTAAAGGAAATTGAATTAACGGTGATTTAACTACCTTACCAAATATCCCTTGTAAATTAATGCTACCAGCCCCTCTTAGTTTCTCTGCCGGTACTAAATCTCTATGAACGACACTTATTTCACAACCTGAATACACTAATCCTTTTACTATGATCCCATTTACACTAACCTCAATTTTCTCGTGTTTATTTAATTTCTCTCCAATAAATTTACTTCTCCAATCCTCTTTTGCTACGATTCTTGCCGTAATTCCTCCCCTTGGTAATTCTTTAATTCCTCCTGAGACATTATTTATACTAGACCTTGATTCGCGCTCCTTATTATTATGATTACTTCCTTCATTATTTCCTTTCGTACAAAAATGTTGGTAATGACCCCTTAAACCACATTTAAAACAAGTAGACGTCGCATCGTTAGGTTTCTTATACTCCGCTTTTCTACTCGAAAAATGGACTAACCTCATTATTATCATTTTGTCTCCAGTTACCACTAAATCCCTCATCTTTTTCCTTTCTAGACTCTTCGTTATTCACATGCCTTTCTTTACCTTTATAGCCCTTATAATTTACCGCATAAGATTTGTGTTTCGCGTCGAAGAAATTGTCACATTCTTTAGTAATTTTTGAAGCTTCTAACAAGTTACTTTGTTGTGTTAATCCGATATGCGCAGAAGTTTCATCATCTAACGAATTTACTAGTTTATCGTAATGATTAGTTGATTCACTTTTTCATAAGTATCAGCACACCGAACCTTACAATAATTTTCTCACATTGCTAGCAATCGCGATACAAACAATACATGAATCTCGTTTTGGTTCCTCCTAGCTTTCTTAAAGTTCTCCAAAAAAGCTTTCGGTGTTGGTTCGTACTCCCTAAGAACTAATTCTTTTACTTCCGTATAACTTTCCATTTGTTCGTTAGTGATATATATTAGCAAATTCCCCGCCTTATCTCCTAACATATTTAACAGAATGTCAGCCTGCTGGGCTTCAAGTAAATTTTTATTTTTAAACGCCCGATCCAAACAGTTAAAAATTAAATTCCATCCCTCGGTCCCTTCTGGTACCTTGATCGATAGAGTTTTGACACTTCTAATCAGTTTTTCTATGCTAGATTCATTGTTATGGTCCCTCTCTCCATTATTATGGTTGCCTGACGCTTGAATTCTTAATCTTCCATCTCTAACGCATGGTCATGATCAATTCTCAATTTTACTTTGTCTAACTCACATTTTCGCGGTTCAGCTTCCGTCCTTTCTGCTTTTTCTAATCTTAACTTTTCCGTTTCCGCTTAAATCCTTTCTGTTGCTTCCCTTTACACCACAATAGTGTTAGCTAATTCTCTAATGCTCTCTTTCTCATTCCCAACGCTTTCGATAGTTTTTTTTAAATAGTTATCCTGGTATCCGCTTCTACAACTTACACCCCTATTTCATGGGCCATTGTCTGAAGATCAATCTTTTCAAATTTGAGTAAATAAACCATAGTTTCAGCTAGTTAACTAATGTTACTCTATACTTTATTAACTTAATTATCCCAGAACATTTACTCTAACACAGTAACTTTAACACTACTATTCCTTAATTTATATAAAAACAATGAATTAACACTTTTTATAATACAATATACTTTCATTTGAACATTGATACCCCCAAAATATACTTTTATTAATAATGCAAAACAATTTCATTTACGACACTAGTGCAAGACAATATAATATCTGTTCAAGATTACTGATGCAATAATAAATTTGAATATAAGAGCAGAGACATCCAACAGTTTAATTTGGAATATTAATATTAATTATACGAAATAAAAAATATGCAAACGATTTATACATTGCTACTCCTAACAGTGAGTGTCTGGCTAATGCTCTTTTTTTTTTCAAAAGTACCGTTAATTTTTTGTTCACAACACAGATGCAAGCGGTATCTAAACTTTGCATTAAATTAATATTATATGCTCACGTGAGTTAATAATAAAAAAAAACTCAAATAACGCAAAATGATTTTCTCTTAAATAATACATAACATAACTGTAATCATTACGTATTTTAACACAATTATTAAATTACCAATAAATATCAATATATGAATTCTTCAATTATATTTATATTCATAATTTTACAATAAACATTTTACTTTAAACGCTTATCTTACGGTTCAGTAATGGATTTGTCAGCAGAAAAATGAACAAAACACCTTACCTTGACTCTTTTTGCCTTCATTCGGCTCCTAGATTTTTGATGGATATCCGTCACACACCTTTTACGATTGTTGATCGCACACTAACTGTTGACGCAATTCTGTACACGCCTTTGACAATTTCTTTACGCACTGTTGACACTTTCTTTACGTACTGTTGGCACTTTCTTTACGCACTGTACACACTTTCTATACGCACTGTTGACACTTTCCTTACGTACTGTTGCTGTTTTTCCTTCTTTCCTGGCTACTGGTACTTGTGGTTCTATCCCGACGCTGCCAACATTGTTATGGTTTTGTCACTTTGCTCGGTCATCGTAATAATTCTCCTAGAATTGATAACTTAGTTATATGGTATTTGCTGCCACCACCGGTATTAAAGTGATACCGGACACGTTGGAAAAGAAGTTCACATATAAATAACCAATTAATAATTTATTGATTAAATTAATATGCAAGAAAAATATTAAAGTGATAGTTATTAGCAGCTAATACAACTTATGGTCACTAGCCGTATGTGACTGTCGAATGACAATCTCCCCGATCGCACGTTTTATTAGATTTCATATGCCTTACTCGTATATAATATTCCGTCTACGTAGTAAATTTATTTATTGTGAACCAAACTGTCCGATGCGCATTCTCTTTGCAATTCAATGCACTCCTCTGACGACTCTCGCGTCCTACGCTATCCACTACACATTAACGAGATACCTCCTACACTCTTCACGGCGCACCAGCGACTGTGGCGTGTTACCCTCTCATCTGCACCTCCACGAGTGACACATTCTTGCTCTCCAGGTCACACTACAAAATGAACGGGGCTGTGATTCTTCTTTAACAGAGCTTCCATATCTGTCGAAACATCTCGAAAATTCCACCCCTGGGTATTAAGGTAACGAATCGTTTTCATTGAAGTTTCCCGCAACCATGGTGTGGTCCTGAACATTTTCCTATCTTAGGTTACTTCGCTGGAACATAGTGTAAGATAAAGATGTTACAAGACTTATACTTGTAAGTTGGTTAGTAAATGTCAAATTATAACCCTGAAATATATCTGTGTTCTAAAATAATAATAATATTAAAGTAAATAACGCTGCTGCAGCTGTTGTCTGTTTTCTCGTCTTTTTTTTTTTTTTTTTTTTTTTTTTTTTGACTTTATAAGCTTTAAAATTCGTAAAAATTGACCAATCGTCACGAAATATTAATATGATGTTAAGATAAACAGTACTGCTATACGTTTTTAAAATAGTCGTTGTATCGCATATAATTTTTTCTACAGAGACACGCCAGACATTTTAATGTATCATCTTCATCATCTACTGCCTTTCAAAATTAGCGATATTTTCAATAAAGTGAATTAAAATGAATGCGAATTAGAAGTATACAAATAATATTATTTGATAAAAAAATATTGTTCTTAATATTCTTATACTATAAATAAAATTATTAAACTAAAAATTATATTATACTGTGTAACAAAAAATAACATTAAGCACAGATTAGTAAAACGTGGACGTCGAGCGGATAATCCGTTTTTTCCGTATGCCACCCACCGCGTCAGGGCTAATTTTGCTTTGTTAAGCTTCGGGTTAGACTTCTGCATGGGTCAGATTATACCCGACCCAAACCCTAAATCCCCTTTCAAATCAATCCGAAATCCGACAAAAAAAAAAAAAAAAAAAAAAAAAACTTGATCGACACGCAAACCGAACCAAAGCTAAACGAAACCCAAAATATATATACCCGAACCCAAAATGTAAGAAATTTAATCCATATTTTAATGCAGTTATGGAAAATTCGTCTTTATTAATATCTCTAATATCAATTTTATCTTTTACGAAAAAAAAAGAAACATTATGCACATTGATATTCAAATAGCCAGTTTTTCCAACAGGAAAAATACTCTGGAATTTCATTTTTTTTAAAGTATGGAAAAAAAAATTCCAAACCGAACCGAAAACATCTAAACTCATCTCGACATGAACCCGACCCACAGCAATAAATAAATAAATAAATAAATAATAGAATTCAATCTCAATCGAACCTAACTGCAACGAAATAAGATAGTGAGAACCCGACCTGAGCCGCGGAGAGAGTGGGGTTCGCGAGAAATTGGGTACCCTACGCAATGCAGGACTCTACTCTGGGTTTGGTAATCTGTAATTTAAAAGAAAGCAGAAAAAAATATTGTTTCAGTTGGAAAAATTATATCTTAATTTAAATGAATATATATATCTTCATTTTTCTTCATAAAATATAATGTTAATATTATAAGTATAAAAAATATTTCATAATTCCCATAAAATATGAATTAATTTTCATTCATTTCGGGTTGATAAATTTACGATTAAAGTGTGTCATGTTTGAGTCGGGATTCGGGTTAACAAAAAATTTTCTGGTTCATACTGCAATTCGAGTTAACTTTAAATATAATTTTCGGGTTCGTTTTATATATAACGCATCCGCGCAGGATTCTAATCTGAATAACAATAACGTGTTGCTACAAAAACAAGAAAGTAATAAACAATTTCAGGAAGTTTATTTTATTTTATTATTGAAAATGACTTTTTGAAACTAATATTTCAGATAAATAAAATTGAAGGTATAATACATCATGCTTAAAAGAGTCCATCATAAAGGAATATGTAATAGTTTAAATTAATTTATTTATTTAATACATTATCTAGCCAATTAAACTTTTGCCTTTTAGAATCTTATTTTATTCTAAATTTACATTCATAATTATACTTTATACTTCATTTTTTTAAAGTTCAGTTGAACACTGCATTCTTTACAGAAATTCTTTCAAAAGTTTAACACAATCAAAATAAGAAAAAGTACTGAGGCATTCTTGTTTTAATTAAATGGTCACGATGAAGATGTTTCTACTTTTTATTCTGTGGAAAGTGTTTTACTTCTTTTTTTTCGAAAAATGAATATTTAAAAAAAGTGAGCGGATGTTAATTAAAATGATTTCATTTTATTTTTTTTGTTAAAATATAAAAGAAATTTAACAAAGCGTAGTTTCGGAAAGCTAAATTATAAAGATTTTTATGACAGACTAGTTGTTTAGCAATTTTTTTTTTTTTTTTTTTTTGTATTTTAAAAGATATTTTGAGTGTTTGGAAAAAAATATTTACCTATCCAAATTTTAAATATAAAAATGTATAGGGGAGAGGGGGGATGAATGGGACAAGGGATGTATGGGACGCTCTCAATATTTCAGGCAATAAACATTTTTTTTAGTTGCTTCCTATCCTCATAGATTTCACTACCATAGTGTGCTTCAGAACCAAAAGCAAGAGCACATGGCTGTTTTCAGTTTTCTTCAAATTTGCATTTCCTGAAAACTCTGCTTAAAAGTAATTTTTTTTTACATTTGAAGTTACTTAAATATCTTATGCAATATAAACAATTTAGATATGTTGTAGTTTTTTATTTAAAGGCTCAATATTGGTAATTATAATGAATGCATATTAACCATTGTGACAAAATAATTTCTGAGACAAAATAGCTGACAATTGAATGTATGCATCATGGGGATGATTGGGACATTTCAAATGGGGATGAATGGGACTGCTTTGTTCGTCCCTAGAGGATACTGAAATTTTTTTATTAACTAAATAATATTATATAGCTTGATAAATTAATACTTTATGGTAATTATTCTTTTAACATTTCATCCTTTTTGTAGCCATCGTCTTCAGTCCACCGTTTATGGGCCTTTTAAGGCAAAGCTGAGATGAGTCCAAGATCATTGACTAACAAATAATCCTGGAGATCATATTACAATTTATAATCTCTCAGCTTTTGCCAAGGCGGTATTTTTGTTCAGCTTTTAGTCCTTAACATTGAATACGGGGAAGAAAATGTTTGTGTCCCATTCATCCCTGCTGTGGGGTTGATTGGGACATAGAAGGACGTTTTTTTAAATTTAATTTATGTATCTTTATAATAATAATCTTGAACAAATATTGTGCATAAGATGTAGTCAAGCACTTAAAGTTTGACATGTGATATATAATATATATAATAACTTATATAAAATATTTAAAATAAATATTTTTGTGAAAATGTCCCATTCATCCCCCATCTGCCCTAAGTGATAAACTAACAATGCATATATATATATATATATATATATATATATATAATAAAACTTTTGTAAATAATAACCATTAAAACACATAAATTATCAACAATAGATAAACCGATAATTACAATACAATGCATACATATATCCAAAAATTTAAGATTCTCAAAATTAAAATAAGTGGGAAAAATACTTAAAGATATGTATAGAAAAACTCTAATATCCAGAAAGTGAAAATTATTACAAGAGTAATTGGAAACTTATATAGTGGAGCACTTTTTAAAGGAAAATATTCCACTCATATAATTATATTGTAATTGATTTCTGTTTGAGTTAATAGCCATGAGCTGAATTTATTAACCCAAATTACACAATCAATTACCAAATGAAATTTAAATGGAATTCAATAAAAATGGAATGAATGTCTTGACTGGGGAGATCATTAACGCACAGGCCAAACTAATCAACATACAAACATGAAAATTGGTAAAAAAAAAATTACTTCTTACGATGTAGAGACGCACAAAGAAAGGATTATCGAAAATTCTACCCGTAAGAGTAGAAAAAAATTAACAAACTTAAAAAAAAGTCCTTAAAAATCAGATATTATAGTTATGTGAGAAATGATAACATATTTTAATGTATATTTGTATTCACTCTCAGAAATACTTACTTCAAATCATGGAAATATTCCCGGCAGCACTTCTCCATGCTTATTTCCGTTATTTGAGGAATTTCCGCGTATTTTTTTTGTGTTACAGGAGGGAAATTATCCGTTATTTAAAGAACGTTGGTTTTAAAAATTACCTATCTCCAGCCATCTATGGACTATTACAGAAGCATTCGTTATTTAATACACTTTGAAAATACTTCCTGACTGACCTTGGGGTCGAACTAGGGACCTGCCTGTGTTGAGTCAAGTATCTTACCCCTAAGACTTGCTAGAAGAAAAGTTTGGAATGATGATACAGGTTTTCATCAAATTGCGGCTTTCGACTTGGAAATTGGGGTTTAGAAAGCAATCTGGAAGTTAATTGTGGGGAGATTTCGTGGTTATGAAATAAGGGTTGGGGTTTTAACACTTTAGTATTAATATAGGATAAAAACATGAATTAAATATATTCTTAATTTGATTGTCAGATGTAAAATATGAATATTATATCTTTAATTAAATTCGAGAATAATTTTTTGAGTAAAATCGGTTATTTTCTTTCTAACTATTATATATTTTTTAAATGTGTTCGTTTAGAATATATTTACAGTGCGAGTGGTTTTTTAAAACTTTAAAAAATAAATTACGAATAATTTTAAATGAATGAAAAAATTATTTGTTACTTTTTTTAATTCGAAAGCATTTTTTATGTTTGTTTCTTTTTTGGGTAATATCGATTTTTTTTTCAACTATTATGTATATATTTTTTAATCTGTTTTTTAGAACATATTTTAAGTGCGAATATTTTTTTATAACTTTAAAAAATAAATTGCACATAATTTTAAGTCAATGAGAAAATTAATTGTTACTTTTTTTAAATTTTTATTACTACTAAATTACTATTTTTTTCTGTTAATAAATTCGAGATTTTAATTTATTGAATTTTTAGTTTTTCATTTTTAAAATAAATTTGAACTTTAGTATTAATAGAGCCAATACGCATGCGTTTAGGGAATAAATGGAAATATTCCCTGATCTTCAGACTTTCGGGAAAAATTCACGGTAAAAGCATGTTTTCTAGCAGTATGGAAATTAATTGTTGTAAAATGAAGAATAATTTAGTGTATAAAGACGAGTTTTTCCGACACTGTGCTGAATCGATTGGTACCAAGTACATTCTTCTGAGTTGAATAGTTTGTTAGATACTGCATATTTTTCTAATTTTACGATATTTTTGGCACCAAAACCTCAAAATTCTAAAATTACAAATGATAATTTCTTAAATTACACATAAAATACATATTTATAAAAATGCATATTATAACATAGAAAAAAAATGCAAACAGTTAAAAGGGGAACAAACTTAAAAAAAAAGCCTTAAAAATCCAATATTAAGGTAAAGCTAGGAGAGTCAACGCACAATTCCAAAGAATAACAATAAAAAATCTAAATATTATTTTTTTGCTAAACTATCCATGAATAATTTTTACTTCATTTGTTTTTTTATGCATTTTCATTGCTATTTCGTTGTTATGTTGCAATTTAATAGAGCAGTTGTAATAAAACCAAGAAAGTTATTTTGCGCAATCTGTCCTTACAGGGTTGGTGTGATTGCGCACATGGGTAGGAGAGATTGTTACTAATAATAACTACAACTAAATTGTTAACAATAATAATTACACTTAAATGACATTGCTGTAAGGTTTTTGTGAACATATATTATTGTATTAGGAGTGAATATTTCAACCTAATGATTAAAGAATCAGAAAAAGGAAATAATTTTTAAAACGATTAAAAAAATTAATAAAAGGGAAAAAAATTAAAGAATCAGAAAAAGCAAGTACAGATAAGATTACAAAAAACATCAAATTGCTTGATAACACGTTTTACTTAAAATTAGTCCATTTTCATTTTTCATTTTTTATGCAAATTTACCAATAAGCTGCGTAATCTCTCCTAGCATGGAAACTAATGGGAACAATGAGCCATCTCTCCTAAGTAGCAGATGCGCAAACTCCCCAATTTCGGTAGGAGAGATTGCGCGGCCTTTTATTTAAACATGGCCGCTACTAAAACGAACTGTTGATGTTCACATTGTTAGTCTAGATTAGTAGCTTATGAGAAATATTTTAAGTTAAAAATATTTTGTACTACTTACATTGTATAGAAATTCTGATGGATAGCAATGAAAATTCAAGCACTTACTTTGGGAAAACAAAACAAAATAGCAATACTTTATCTTAGACGCTCAAAACAATCAACGTGCACTTTCAAGTAGACACTCCACTACTGCTGTTGTACAATTACCTGGTGTCACTGCGCGCTCACTCCACTCCTTCCTCCCGAACCTCTATGTGCGCAATCTCTCCGACCGCGTCATCTCTCCTGGCTTTACCTTATAGTTATGTGCTAAATAGCGGAAGAAATTCAAACTGTCGATAAAACGCCGGGGACTTCTTCTCATCCTTATAATATAATGTGACGAAATTAGAATTATGGATGAAATTTCTATAACTGGATAAACTGGATTGTGAAAGATAGCTGTAGTTAAACATTCTGCTGAATGGATTTTGATGGGAATTGAACTGTTAGTTAGATAATTTTTCATAGAAGGCTTTGCTATATAAAATCGCTCTACATTTTTTAGTTAAAGAATTATGTGTCATATGAATTTCTTTACGAAAGTATAACCCTTAAAAGATTGTGTTAAATAGATTTTGATGGGGCATGCATTGTGAAATAGATTATTTTTCAGGGAAGGTTTTTGTATATAACATATTATTCTACATTTCTTAGTTCTAGTATTATGAGGGAAATTTCTCTTATCATGTGAATCTAGTAATAAAAAAATTATCCTTTTAAAAAGTTCTACCGATTTTGATGAGATTTGCATATATATATATATATAACATTGCATATAACAGCGCAATTGAGTTCATATTGTTTTCAGCAATGCGTAAGGATATTCTGGGCAAATGTCCAAATTGCTTTAAAATACAAGATCAAATTCAATAATATTTTTCGTTTGATTCATGATTCGTTTGGAGAAACTGACGAGCGTAGCGGGCGCAGCCTGCTTGTCATTTATAAATCTTTATTAAAAGTTTCAATCGCCGTAAGATTCTTTAAAAGGGATAAATTATGTCTCGAGTTTTTGAACATTGAAAGATTGGTTAATAATTAATTTCTCTGGTTTTTCAAAAATTAATTTAAATATTGAAATGTGACAAACTGCTGATTTTAGGAAGAATTATTATTTATAAATCTATAGTAATAAAGATAGAAGTTTGTCTGTGTGTTTTCTGTTATGTTCTCAGGAGATCGCAGAGTACCTGGACGCATAGTTAACAGATTTGGCGAGAAGGTACCCCTATGTCTGTAATTATGTACATCGAAAACTGATTTTGGAATTTTTTTATTAGATTATTTTTATGGGATTTTTAGCGGTTTTTTTTTTTCACATTTTGCAGTGTTTTTTTCACATTAGCAAAGAGAATTCAGTTTTTGTTTCGTAGCCCAGTATAGTAAATTTTGTCCTGTTTTCAATAACGATTATTCGGATTTCGTACAAGAATTTTTTAGTTTTTTGAGAAATTTGCATTGCAATTTTTAGAATTTTTCTAGGATTTTCGGCAATTTTTGACATTTGTAAAAAGAATTTAGTTTCAAACTTTTAGCCTAACGTAGTAAATTTTGTCCTCCACGATAGTTAATTTTTTAGCGAACTTAAATGTGATTTTCAATGCAATTTGCCGCGTTCCGCAGCAATTTTGCGACATTCGTGAAATTATTCCTGTTATAATATTTTAGCCTAATATAGTAAATTTTGTCCACCGAGTTTTGACTTTGTTTGCGATTTTTGACATTAGTAAAAATAATTCTGTTTTATACTTTTAGCCTAGTATTGTAAATTTTGTCTTTAGATATTTTTGAATTTTTAACAAGTTTTAATGGGATCTTCAATGGAATTTTTAGCATTTTTCGGGTTTACCAGCAATTTTTTACTATTAGTGAAAGAACTCGTTACACAATGTATTACCCCGCTACAGAATTTTTTTCAGTGTGATTTTTTAATATTTAACTATTCTTTTGGCGATTTTTAGTCATTGGTAAAAGGAATCTGGTTTTAATATTTTAGCCCAATATTCTGTTTGTTCCTATTTTAAATAAAGTTTAAGCGGAATTCGATTAGCGTCCTTTAAAATTTTTACGAAATATTTTTGCTATTTTTAGAATTTTTCGCGTTTTGCAGCGATTTTTCGACAGTCAAAATAGTAATCCTGTTTTAATCTTTTATCCCAATGCAGTACATTTTTTCCTCTGTGATTTTTATAATTTAAGCAATTTTTTGTTCAACACTTAGCGTTTTCTTTTTCTTGACTTACTGCTATTTTTCTACATTGGTAAAACGAAACCAGTGTCAATTTGCTAACCCATTATAGTAAATTTTGTTCTATTCAGTAAAGTTTATTCGGGATTTCTACTTTTAAAATTTTCACGATTTCTTATTGCGATTTTTACAGGTTTTTTTTTTCGTTTTGTGTGATTTTTTGACGCACTGTTGCAACGCCGGTTACGCCAGTTAATCTTAAATATTCCTTTTAATCTCCGTAAGATTTCTTAAAGTTTATCAGTTAGTTCTCGACTTTTTGAACATTGAAAGACTGGTTGATAGATTAATTCATCGATTTTTTTATCACTGGTATTTTCCTGTTTTCTCAAAATCTATTTTAGGCATCAGATTGCTACAAACTGCAGATTATAGACAAAAACATTCTGAATATGACCCTGAAAAGTTTATTGTTTTTTATGCAACGGTTTCTGAGCCTGTTCCGGTCAAACAGACAGACAGACATATAAACAGATTTTTCGTAATGTTATTTTTGTCTAAACGTAGTCTAAATAATCGAATAAGCTTAGAAAAAGATGTATTTATATATTTATGTATTAGAATAGATTAATTTTTTTTTTCTTTTTATTTGTCTTTTTTGTTAATCTGTTCATATTTAAAGTAAGATGAAAAATCTTCAAAAAAAAAAAAAAAAAAAACATCATTATTTAAATAGAATAGCGAATAATGTTCTGAAAAATTAGGAGATTATTTAGTGAGAGTGTCAGTTGAAATAGTTTCTCTGAAGTTTTATTTTTTATTTTTCCTAATACAAGAGGGCGACAGATCATGTAATTTGTCATGGGAAATACCAGTATTTTCTAGTAGAAGAATTCGCCTATTTAATCCTGAGATTAAATAAAGTGAATTTGTTAATAAGAAAATACTGTTATTTTTCAAGAGAAAAATTCCAAGATCTGTCAATACTCTGTGATAATTTCACGTATATTTTCTGTTAACTAACTTCTGTTAACTAATCTTTCAAACGAAATGTGATTAATAGTTCATGTTTGATTATAAATTACTAGAAACAATTAAGTCAAATTTAAAATTAAAATTGGAAATTTACTTTGTATGCGACATAATTATTCCAATTTTTTTCAAAGTTACAGGATTTAGTATTAATGCAAATTAAAAAAAAATTCTGATATTATTGTAAACAATTAAAAGACGTTATCTGTTAAACATAATTGTGAATGATTCATATGTTCTTTTAGTAACTGTGTGTTTATTCATTAATTTATTTTTATTTTATTTTATTTACTTATAACCTTTTACAATTAAATGTAGTAGTGAATTGATAACAGAAATTGTTTTAATTATTTAAATAATCAAAATAAGAAATTTTTACATTCATGTCTTAATTAAATTATTACTACAATAAAATATCTAATATTGTTGTATCTAATATTGTTAAAAGTTTTCTATTTTGTTTCGAACAAAAGCATTAATTAAATGGGCGGATGTTCGTATAGTTTCCTTCTTTTATTTCTTTATTATCTCTCTCTCTCTCTTTTTTTTCTTTTTTTTTTTTTTTGAACGTGAAACAAATTTAATAAAGAACAGATTTTCTCGAAAGATATTAATAGAAGTTTTTTTTAATGATCTCTCAATATTTTATTTTTATCAATGAATAACGCGAATAGTCTCGAGGAAATATGTTTCATATTTATTTATTAAGAATAATATTAAAAAAAAAGAAACTACTGTGGATAAATATTTTGGAAAAATTGAATTAATTTAAATTTCTAGAATTTTAAAAATATGGAGTTTTTGTTTTTTCTAAGAAACTTCTCTAGTTATTTTAGATTTTTTTTTTTTAAATAGTTTATAAACAATAAATTCACCATAGTATATTACTGCAATGGAGTATCTAATATTGTTAAAAGTTTTCTATTTTTTTCGAAGAAAAGCATTAATTAAATGGGAGGATGCTCGTAATTTCCTTCTTTTCTTTCGTTATTCTTTTTTTTTTTTTTCTTTTCTTTTTTTTTTTTTTTTTTTTTTTGTAACATGAAACAAATTTAACACAGAGCAGTTTTTATCGAAAGATATTATTAAAAAAAAAATTATGATCTCAATATTTTATTTTTATCAGTGAATAATGCAAATAGTCACGAAGAAATATGTTTCATTTTCATTTATTAGAAATAATATTTTTACAAAATATTACTGTAGATACCCATATTTTGTAAACTTTTAATAATTCTTAGTAACAATTTAATTTGAATTTCTAGAATTTTAAAAACATGGAGTTTTCCGTTTCTCTAAGAAACTTCTCTAGCTATTTCAGATTTTTTTAATATAAGTAATTTATAACCAATAATTCACCATAGCCTATTAAAAATAATAGAGGAACTTCGGGTGTTATGGAATACTATTTACATTTGGAAAATACAACATCCTGACATTGTTTAAAACCCGAAAGCCGAATGCAATTACAAGCTTCAACTATCTGCGAATAGTTTTTATAGACAAAAATTATTTTACGATATTTCATCACTTGTAAACAAATAATAATAATGATAAACGTATTTTGTAGGTATTGTGAGATAGTCGGGAAATATGGAATAAGGGATTAAAAATGAAGAAAACGAAAAAAATTGCCAAAATTCAGATGTAATGGTATCAAGAGAGCATGATCAAAATATAGTGTTTAGGTAGTCATCCAATATAGTTCAATTCATACTTCAGATTTACACAAATCACAAATATAACGGTCTATCTTTGCGCCACCATAATTATGGAGTGTTATGCGATGTTGGTATTTCATATAACCCGACACTGCCGATTTTGGAAAAAAATACTCTATACTTATTGGTGCGAATCGCGAGTTAAAATAACGAGTACTACAGCGTAAATTCTTAGTCTTTCAGTGTACACTATGCTTAATTTCAATGTAAAAATATTACTTCTAATATTGAATAAAAAATATTGAAAAATTATCTCTTGAAACTGTCGAAGAACAAAAAACAAATATTTATTCACACAACGTGCCTTGACGCCGACCAACAAACTTCACGTTTTGGAGGGCAGTCTAGAAATGTTCTTAAGTAGTTTATGATATTGCCGCTTGGTGGCAGCACTTTACCAAACAGATACCTTGTTATTCCATATTACCCGACTACTCCATAATACTGGAAGTTACTCTATATTTTACGCTTTTTATTAGTATTACCGTAATTTCCGGCGTATAAGCCGTTGCTGAAATAAATCTGTTTCGGACCGGAAATTGTTTTTAATGAAGTGTTAAGGTCTTACACCTTGGCACTTAATTGAAGTTATTTCTTTAAAAATAATTCTGGTTTGAAACAGACTTATTTTACCCGCGGCTTATACACCGGAAATGACGGAATTTCCGGCGTATAAGCCGTTGGCAAACCCGTACCACAAACCCGTACGGGTTTGTGGTACACTCGAACCCGTTGGGGATACCCGGATAGGTTCTAAATGAATGGGGCAAAACTGTATCAATGACCAACAAAAAACTTGTAACTAATCGAGCGAATTAAAAAATATTTTCATCTGATTGACTGTTTTCGGAATTAAATAGAACTACAAACTAGATGTTAAAGATGACTTATGATTTTTCAGCAAATAAATGATGAAAATTTAAGAAATGTGCATGGGTAAACAAACACACTCGTTAAATTTCAAAATTTGCTACCTATTTCAAAATTAAATAAAACTACAGACTAGATGTTAAAGATGACTTATGATTCCTCAGCAAATCAACAATGAAAATTTAAGAATTGTGCATAGGTAAACAAATACACTCGTTAAATTTCAAAATTTGCTACCTATTTCAAAATTAAATGAAACTACAGACTAGATGTTGATGATGACTTATGATTCCTCAGCAAATCAACAATGAAAATTTAAGAAATTTGCATGGGGAAACAAATACACTCATTAAATTTCAAAACTTGATACCTATTTCAAAATTAAATAAAACTACAGACTAGATGTTGAAGATGACTTATGATTCCTCATAAAAAAGCAACAAAGAAAATTTAAGAAATGTGCATGAGTAAACAAACACACTTGTTAAATTTCAAAACTTGCTACCTATAAGACTTATGTTAAATGTAAAATAAAATTACGTTTATGTGTATTCACTTGTTGTTTTCCTAGTTTTCATTCTGCTCGTCACGACTCTCACCAATAAAAATAATAGGGGTACCCCAGGTATATGTAATAGGGTGGGCCGAAAAAAGTTTTTGGAAAATTTGCCTCAAATTTGCCTCTAGTGTAGCTTAATAAAATTCAAAAACAAAATAAATAAATTTTTACGTCTGGCGGTAGCGCATCGGCCCTAAAATTTGAGAAAATATACGATTTTTAGGATTTTTTTAGCAAGGGGGGCGGGAATATTTTTTGTTTTCGTTTTTCGATTCACTATACCGTAAACAACTTGGCTCTAGTGTAGTTTAGAAATGCAATAGAAAAAATAATTAAATGGAAATAAATCAAATAACTTCTAATAACAAGTAGATATACATATATTTTAGTAGAACAAAGCATGGGAATGATAAATAAATGAAAAAAAAAATACATTTTACAATTTATTAGTAACGTATATTACGTTTATTTATTTATTATTTTTTTTAATTGACATATTTCTACTGAAATCAAAATTCATTTTTCTGATTGTGTAAAATTACAGTTTGTAATAAAATATAGTCTTTTATTTGTCTTTGCTTTCTTTTGGTAGTTTGAAATAAGAACTACTTGAAAAAGAAGTCATTTGACGATCTTGAGATAAGTGTAGTTCTTATAAAACAATATCCGGAATTGGAGTAGACGCATCGGTTACCAGCTTTACGCATCGTTCTACTGCTTGAGTGTTACATGGGAATTGGTCAAAGTTCCATTCGGCCACTCTTCCACCTGATTGGACCTTAGATGAAATCTCTTGATCGGTGATTCTTCGCAGCAAAGGTTGTGGTGAAAGTGTAGCAGTGTTCCTGTGAATCATTTCGATGTAGTCTGTAGCTAGGAAATCGATTTTGGGTGGTTGAAAATTTCCGATTGACTTTCTTTTAGAAGCTAAGTTTCTAGCTTTTGTAATTCTTCGAAACCTAACTCTCTCATATGATCTCTGTTGTTTAATATCATACTCAAAAGAATGTTTTCTGCAGAGTTGCCAAGTCTCCGGATTTTTTCCCACCAGTAATTTTTTAGAGAAAATGTTGCTCTTTTATATCACAAAATGCTCCGATTAAGTAAAACAACATTTTCTTTACTAAATTACTGGTATACAAAAAGCCGGATACTTGGCAGGTCTGTTTTCTGGATGGGCAAAAAATACATTTCTCTTAATTACTGGGTCAATGACTTTCAACAATTTTTCAGGTAGGAATCTGGAAGATTTTATAACTTCAAATACACATTATGGTCCATTAGTGGAGTATTCACTTTTTTATATGAAACCATACAGGTATATATGACACTAGGAGAAGTGAAAATAAGATCCCGTGTTCGTCTGTTGGGTTTTCAAATCATAAATACAATCGGAAAATGTCTTCGAATGTCTTCGCCACTATTAACCACCTTAGGTGGGAAAATGTGCCAGGCTCGCGAGCAGATAAATCTTCAAAACAGCTGCCTGATTTTATAGCAAAAGGTATTTCCAGCATGTACTGCTGATGTGTGTACATTTGCCATGTTCCACCCTCTTTTGGGTGTACTCAAAACATTGTTAGTAGCAGTCTTTCTTATTAGACTGAAGCTGGATTTTCACTTCATGAACTGGACTTGTAATGTAAATATTAATTGTTAAATAAGAGTAATTATTTCCTGGACATCTGGAGGAAACGAAGATCACATTCTATGTTCTATAGTGCAGTGTTTGTGGTACACGCGAACCCGTTGGGGATACCCGGATAGGTTCTAAATGAAGGTGGCAAAACTGTGTCAATAACTAACAAAAAACTTGTAACTAATCGAGCCAGTTGAAATTTTTTTCATCTGATTGAATGTTTTCGGAATTAAATAAAACTGCAGACTAGATGTGGAAGATAACTTATGATTCCTCAGCAAATCAACAATGAAAATTTAAGAAATGTGCATAGGTAAACAAATACACTCGTTAAATTTAAAAATTTGCTACATATTTCAAAATTAAATGAAATTACAGACTAGATGTTGACGATGACTTATGATTCCTCAGCAAATCAACAATGAAAATTTAATAAATGTGCATGGGGAAACAAACACACTCATTAAATTTCAAAACTTCCTACCTATTTCAAAATTAAATAAAAATGGATCTGCAATTGGATGTGATGGCACCGTTACTAATACGAGGTCGAAAACTGGTGTTATTTGCACAATTGAAGAACAAGTTAAAACAAACCACTACAGTGAGGTATTAGTTTATTACACTTTAATGAATTAATTGCCATTTCGGCATTTTTTCAAACTTTAGATGGTGAAACGACTGGACCAATATCATTCCGTGGTCGCACAGCTCAGTAAATATGAGAAACTGCCAGTGGTAAATTTTGACAGATATAAGTGTGAGATTCCAGAAAGTGCAGGCAAATTTTAAGCAATGATCAGCTGCAACTGGTGGATATAAGTTCTACTATAAAATCAGGAAGCTCTCATGAAGATTTATCTGTTCATGAGCCTGGCACACTTTCCTACACAAGGTGGTTAACCAAGGTATCACAAAATGTCGTCGGCTCTAATCCCACAGATAAATTTACAAGAAGTAGTTGCTCAAGAAAACCTTATTTCAAACTATAAAATGAAAGTAAAGACAACTAAAGGACTATATTTCTTTACAAACTGGATATTTACACAATCAAAAAAATTATTTTTGGTTTCAATGGAAATTTTTCAACTTTTTTAAAAATGTTTTTTTGAACATAATACGCTACTAATAAATTGTAAAATGTATTTTTTTTTCATTTATTTATCTTTCCTATACTGTGTTATACTACAATATGTCTATATCAACTTGTTATAGAAATTCTTTCATTTATTTCCATTTTTTAGAAAAATGACAAAAATCGTATACTTTCTCAAATTTTAGGGAAGATGCGCTACCGCCAGACGTACAAACATTTATTTATTTTGTTTTTGCATTTTACTCAGCTACCCTAGAGGTACGTGTTTCGCGGAATAGCTAATCAAAAAACAAAAAAAAAAAATTCGCTGCTCGCTAGAAAAATAATAAAAATCGTATATTTTCTCAAATTTTAAGGCCGTTGCGCTATAGCAAGACGTAAACATTTATTTATTTTGTTTTTGCATTTTACTAAGCTAATCTAGAGGCGAGTGTTCCGCGGTATAGCAAATAAAAAAAATCGGCCCACCCTAATATGTACATCTTTTAGGGGAACACAAAGAATGAAAGTTTGGGAATCACTGCTATATTTTATAGTTAATTATAGGTTTTCTATAAGATGAACACGAATAATTCGTATTGTTTATGTTTTAGTCATATATCAAGTTAAATCAATTCTGTTTTTCCGTTTATTTTCTACTTATATATATACTAGTTGTTACCCGTGACTTCGTTCACGCAACATTAAAAAAAGAATAAATACATTAATTAAGCAAAATATTTCACTCCCGATAATTAAAAACGTTAATAATTAACTAACTATTTATCACATTTCATAGGAGACAATAAGGTATTTTTTGTTATAGGGACCTTGACATAACTCAGTCTTAAAAAAGTGAAATTTTGTGCCAAATCATCGCGAAAAGGAAATTCCAACCAATGCAAAAAGGAGGGCCAAATAAAATCGTGGAAATAGACGAATTGGGTAAAAACAAATGTCAATTTTACCTGATAAACAATTTTACTTTTAACACCTTTTTGAAACGTTTTAACAGCCATCCTTCAAAAAAACACTAATTGGAAATAGTATATGTTTTTTCTCTAAATTCAATTTTGCCTCCTTGGTTTAATGTAAGGTAAAGCTAGGAGAGTTTGCGCACAATTCAAAAGAATAACTATAAAAAATCTAAATATTAATTTTTTGCTAAACTATCCATTAGGGTGGCTAGTGGTCAGGGAAAAATCCAGTCCAAAAAAGTGATAAACACCAGTATATTCTTATAGAAAAATTTATATTGATTATTCAATCAAATAATTAATTTGAATTTTTCTATAAGAATATACTGGTAAAAGTCATTTTTTTTACTATATTTTTCTCTGACCACTAGCCACCCTGTCCATGAATAATTTTTACTTCATTTGTTTTTTATTCATTTCCATTGCTATTTTGTTTTTAAGTTGTAATTTAATACAACAGTTGTAATAAAACCAAGAAAGTTATTTTGCGCAATCTGTCCTTACAGGGTTGGTGTGATTGCGTACATGGGTAGGAGAGATTGTTACTAATAATAACTACAATTAAATTGTTAACAATAATAATTACACTTAAATGTCATTGTTGTAAGGTTTTTGTGAACATATATTATTGTATTAGGAGTGAATATATCAACCTAGTGATTAAAGAATCAGAAAAAGGAAATAATTTTTAAAACGATAACAAAAAAATTAATTAAAGAAAAAAAATTAAAGAATCAGAAAAAGTAAGTCCAGATAAGATTACAAAATAACATTACGTTACTTGATAACACATTTAACTTAAAATTAGTCCATTTTCATTTTTCATTTTTTTCTGCAAATTTGCCAATAAGCTGCGTAATCTCTCCTAGCATGGAAACTAATGGGAACAATACGCCATATCTCCGAAGTAGTAGATGCGCAAACTCTCCAATTTCGGTAGGAGAGATTGCGCGGCCTTTTATATAAACATGGCTTCTACTAAAACGAATCGTTGATGTTCACATTGTTAGTCTAGATTAGTAGTTTATGAGAAATATTTTAAGTTTAAAATATTTTGTACAACTGACATTGTATAGAAATTCTGATGAATAGCTATAAGAATTCAAGCACTTACTTGAGGGAAACAAAACAAAATAGCAATGCTTTATCTTAGAAGCTCAAAACAATCAACGTGCACTTTCAAGTAGACACTCCACTACTGCTGTTGTACAACTACCTGGAGTCGCTGGGCGCTCACTCTACTCTTTCCCCCCGAACCCCTATGTGCGCAATCTTTACGACCGCGCGATCTCTCCTGGCTTTACCTTATAGCTAGAACAAATCTTGTTTTCTAAATGACAGTATGTTGACAGGCAATTTTTGTTCTCCAGAATAAATTGATTTATGAAGTTTGAATACGTGAAAATATGTTTTTATTTATCGGATAATTTACTGAAATCAATATTTTGTTTTCACCATCTATTCAAAGGGAAAATAAATTATGTTTTTCAGTTTTAATGAGAAAATGATGTAAAAAATATACTGATCTTTATTTCTTCCTTTTTTACACAAATATGGAGTATTTTACTTTCCGTTTTTAGAGCAACTTCGTGAAAATTCACAAAAAAAAAAAAAAAAAAAAAAAAATCTTGGCATCTATTTTAATTCTTTTAATTCTGATAGTTTGTGAGACATCCTAGGATCAATGATAACAAATCGCGATGCGTTCGATGGGCTAGGAGTAGTTGCGAAATACAAACACACGGTCAGATTTTAAGCTAATAGATTCGTGCTCATTTTCCTTTTCTTAAAATTATGATGTGATTTTTAGCAAAAAAACTCTCATCTGTATATAACGGATACTCATGCTTAATAATCAGTATACATAAAAAAAACATTTAAATTTTTCGTTATAAATATGGCGTGAAACTCATCTACTTTCAATTCTTACTGATCCTTGTATTATTAATGTAAGGAATTGATTCACACCCATTTTAAAACATATTGGAATATTCCCGTTTTATTTCAAATATGACGTGTCTTTTTCCCCAGAGAAATCCCTTTTTAATGACATAATTCTTGTTAATATCCTTTTCCTGGCAATTCATTTAAATACTGGCATAGGGGAAATTATGTTACTTTAACGAAATAATATTAAATCTTTAGGTTTTATCAACAGAAATGGAACTATTAACATTCGTTTTTTTTTTAGGTAATCGAGTTATTTCTTTTAGTTTTAAGAATGAAAATAACTTTTTCTCGCTATCCATGACATCATTTTCGACATGGACAATTTTGCGAAGCATATATTATTGACATTTGCTAGCCCTTTTTTTCAAACTTCTTTTTACTTTTTTAAAAATTTAAATAAAAAATACGGTATAGTTATATTAGCCGTGCGCAGACGGTAAAACGCGAAGTATTGTTACCATAGAAAAGAAAAAAAAAAGAAAAAAAGTAAAGAAAAAACTCAAGATCATTTTATTTCACCATCAAAGCATATCCGCTTTATTTTAGATGTATGGCGTCATATTCGCCTGTTTCCTATGGTTACGCATATTGAAATCTTGTATTATTATCAAAAACTAAAAAAAGTACGTTTTATTTCTAATAATATTATATAATCTTCTTAATAATTCTTTAATTTTATTATTTCATTTTCATTTTTCACGTGAAAATTTTTTCAATTGAAACTAAATTGTTGTGTAAAAATTATTATTCCGGCTTTTGATTTAGTTTTGGCAAAAATAAAGTATTAGCAACGGAAAAGTAAATTTAACCATTTTGAAATATTATAAGAAAAAATGTCCATTTATTCTCTATGAAAATAACGAAATTTTGAATTATTAAGAAAAATATTTGAATAAAATAAATACAAACCTGCCTATGTTCATTAGAGGGTTATAATCAACCTATATGCAAAGATACAGGATCATTAAATGCTCCATTTTGACGCTGGCTTCAGCCTAACATTTGCACACAATCGGATTTATAATATTATTAGGATAGGATTCATATAAATATTTATACATATCATTGAATTTTGCCCTTTTTTAATTTTTTATGATGTAAATTGAGTAGCGAATACATAAAAGAAATCTAAGTACTTTAAAATAATAAAAACTAGAACATTCATTTTTTACATTCTTATGTATATTAAGTCATTACGACGAAAGCTGCCTCTAACTTTAATTCTTTGGAAAGTTTAGTATTACGTTTCGAAAAATGAATATTAAAAAAAGAACAGTAATTAAATGGGTGGATGTTTGTTAAACATTTTTCAGTCTATTTTTTAAGATAAAATAAAAAAAATGTAACTAAAGTATAGCTTTAGAAATACATAATTGGAAGCTCTAACTATGTCTCAAAAAACTTTTTTTGAAGATATTTCATTTTACCATTAATAAATAATGCGGGCAGTCTTAAATAAATATATAAGATATTCGTGTACTAAAATTATAATTTTTAAACTAAAATTATGAATCGTGGTCTCTAAATTTAAAAATAACATTTTTTTTTTTTTTTTTTTTTTTTTTTTTTTGTATTAGAGCAAAATATCGATTTTTTTACATATAATTTCAAGCATACTGGATATTAATAAATTTATGAAGAATAATTTTATGTTTTCTGACTTTTACTTTAAACAAGAACAAAAAATCATGCGTCAAGCATAGATTATGTAATACTTTCAACACTTCCAAAATACTTTTCTAAATCTATACCGTTTAATAAGGTGAAAGATGATGTGTAAGTAAACAATTTGGAAAACACATTTAAAACCCAATTTCAGGAGTTACCAACAACATTCGGAAAAATATCCTAATTCTTTTGTGCAGCCGTGTATGTAATTTGTAGAAATTTTTTTTAAAGTTACAAAAAAAATATATCTCGAAAACTAATTTAAATTTTAAAATACTGAGGATGATTATAACACCCTATATTCAAAGCGAATAATTAATGTGAGTTACAACGTCCAACGTTCCATGTACTAAGGGGAGGAGTTATGAAATACTAACAGACAGTCAGATTTTAAAATAATAGATTATGAAAAATCAATGAAGTTAATATTAAATGTAAATATATATACTGTCATTATTACATGCAGACTATAACAAAAGTAATTGCAAAGACAAAATAATACTAACTGTAAAGACTAGTCTAATATGACTTATTAATTAATAAGACAATATAATATATTATACACTAATTAATATTACTGTACTGGTGTACTACTATACATACATACATATATATATATATATATATATATATATATATATATATATATAAACACTAAGGTTCGTGGCGGCGAAAAATAGGTTATTTTTCTATTGCCGATGGCAACGAGTGGTTTGTTTCACTAATTTGCGAATATTAAGAAAAGTATTTGAGGCATTGATTTAAAACTAACCTAAAATATGTAAAAAAAAAAAAAAAAAAATTGTGCAAAAAAACAGACACAAACGTCTGAAAAGGAAAGAAAATAAAGTATGAAGTCAAACAAAAAAAAAACGCTCCATTTTGTTCCTGATTCAAAAGTTTTTTGTTAATGTTAAAGGTCACTGGTTTTCAGGGGGAGCGAGAGTTCGGTCGTAATTTAAACATAGCGTTAATGTTAAAGGTATATAAATCTGACGCCACCTGGTGATGAAAATTGGAAATAATTTATTTTTGCAGGACGCGTGCTATTTGGTCTCGTAGGCAGTGGGAACTCGTGGTGGAGGTTCGTTTAGAAAAGAATGTGTCCCCTGGTGGTAGAAGGTAGAACTAAAGGATTTAGCCGCGCGCAGCATTCATGATATACGGTGCCGTAGGCAGCGGGAACCCGTGCCGGAGGTTCGTTCGGAAAGAGTTTTGTTTACAACAAAATAAGTCCAACTGGCGGTGGAAAGTGGAACTAACAGATGTTTTAATCATTCGAGGTTCGATTGGAAAAATCGACCAGCAAACCGGGCGTATCCTGCTAGTATAATAATATTAATATAAATGTTTCTTGTGAGTACTAATCATGGAACTATAAATAAAAAGTGGAATTGATATATCCTAAAAATTGTTCACCTTCAACTTAACAGAACACGTGCTGATTACTGCTGGGACAAACGTAGAGCAGTAAATTTGAATATGAATGTTCCCTGTTTTTAAACGTCTTATTCATGCAGAATTTTTTTATAACTAAGGCATAAATATATGTTCGTTGTAAAAGAATTTTACCACTGTTGTCGTTAGACCTTGTGGTTGCGCCGTATTGTGAATTGTCACTGATTAAACAATTATCCTATCTGAGTCAGTGAAAGATCGGCAGGGTAAACTTCCACCAGTAAAAACGAATAGAAATATTTGTCTTATTTATGTCAGAAATATTTCAAGAATAAGGCGTTTAGATTAGACAAAAATTTCTATTAAAATTTGATGGTGGACGTTTAATAAGGGCGTTAATCAGGTCTTGTCTATCTGATGTGAACAAACAACAGCTGTCATATTGTGAGTACATGCTCGGTTACTTCACTTGCAACTGGTGTACACTACACTATATGTCGACTCTAATTTATTCACAGCCACAGTATACTAATTGATATGTACTAAATAATGTTAAGAGCTATTCGTATGAGTATAATAAATCTTATTATTGATATGTAGTAATATATTAATTAATATGTGCTAATGTATGTTCCATGTATGAACTAAGTGATATCTACTAATAAATGCTCCATGTACGCACTAATTAATATGTACAAATAAATATGTACTAATGCATGTTACATGTGGCAGTGGTTGGACGATAAGTTCCTTTTTTATTAACACTGGAATCTTGTTAATATTCCAAATAATATATATTGGGATTTGATCAAAAAGAGTATAGTGAGTAAAATTTTGTCGTAGCCGCAAAAGACCACATCGACATGACATTCAATTATTATAATGATTCGCTAAATAATTATTCATGTAAACTTATAATCAAGAGCAATGAAGATAAAAGTAAAAATATTACCTGCAGTCTTCTAGAAATAAACAAAACACGTGATGGATTGGAGTGAAAAAATTTGCACTGCAAAATTTTATCTTTGAATAAATCTTTATTCATAAAGAGATTTTCTTCAAAAACTATATTACTAAATGGAAGATCATTTTTATAGCTCCATTCCTTTTTTTGAACAAGTAATCGATGCTTGTTTAACCTTTCTTCAGGGATTTTGGAGGCAATCGCGTTAAAAAAATATTTTCTACGACTTATCATCAACTTAACTAGATCATCAACTTCCTAGGTGGTCCCAACCGGACCTTTCAACAAGACAACGCATCGGTAGACACTTCCCGTTGCACAAAAGAATGGCTTAGGTGTCAGAATATCAGTGTGATGAACTGGCTAGCACTCAATCCAATAGAGAACATCTGGGGAATCCTCTCACGTAACTACTGCAAGAATGGGAAGCAGTATTACTCAGTGCAAGAGCTCAAACCAGCGATCGAGGAAGCCTGGTACAGACTCGATCCCGAAACCTTCCATACTCTTTTGTTATCTATGGAAAATCACGTATTCGATCTCATTAGGTGCAATGGAAACACCATAGACTACTAAAGGACTTTTGTACTTTGTGAAATGTAAATATTTTGTTTTTGTGTATAAACTTTGGATTTTTTTTATAAAATATTATTTTCCTTTCAATGAATTGTTTCCGAATTTGAAACATATATTTGTAATCCAATTGTTTAGATACAGTAAAAATTTCAAAGGATCCCGGTGTATATTTTTCATTTATAAAAAGATTTAGCTTATGCATACACTTTTGCGCCATACTGTAAAACCAAGTTTTCGATTTTCGTTCCAAAAACTCACATCTGTAATATAAGGCAGCTTCTAATTTTTTTATTTTAATAATCATATTATGAATTGTAATTGCCTTGCATTTCTTTTTTACGTAAAACTATGTACGACAAGAAAGCAATCTTTAATTTTTCTTTACGTTATTTAATAAATCATATACGCCTGGATTGTTTGCTCTTTTTCTCTAAATAAAGTGTATCTTACTAAAAACTATCTTTAAAAAAAAACGAAAAATTTACTCCATTTCAGATAAATATTTATATAAAACAAAGACTCGGTCAGTTGTATCAAATAAGATATTTTCATCTCACAAAAAAAATTAACAAAAAGCAAAAAAAAAAAAAAAAAAAAAAAAAAAACGTAATAATATAACGTAAAACTCCCATTCGAGTAAATTTAATTATTTGACATTACTTATTATTTCGATTGCGTTTGAGTAAGTTGCTTTTCCTTTTAAAAAATTATTTTCACAAAAAAACATGCTAAAAACATGAACCAAAAAATTTTTCACTTTAGATAAATATTTAAAAACAGAAGAATCAATAACATTTTTTTATGAGAGGCTTTCATGAATAAAAAATAATTTAAAAAATAATATTTGAAAAATAATCAGAAAAGAAATTTCGGGTTTGCTTAAATTTAAACAAAATAATTTACACAGCGGTTTATATTTTTCACTGTATATTTGAAAAAGTAGAAATTAATTTCATGTACAAATATTTTGTTAATAAAATAATTTTTTAATAATTTGTCACTAGACACATGTTATTCATTTAATATGGAAGTTTTAAGTAACAAATATGCATGACCTCAAATTTTCTGTTTTTGTAATTTTTTTTTAATAAAATGTTTATTTTTCCGAATTTAAGCCAAGATGGGATAGATAAAAAGAGGAATTAAAAATTAAATCAGGATTTAAAAGATAAATAATTGTGATCACATGACGAATATTTGTTTTCGAATGTCGTTTATTATATTCCTTTTTTAATATATAAAACTTAAAAGTCCAGAAATCTTATACAGTGTGACGAAAATTTATATATTATTTTCAAATTAAAAATAATTAATAATTTAAATAATAAATATTTTTTATTTTTCTCAATTTATATATTCTTTATTTATAATTATATTTTTCAAATTATTTTCAAATTTTTATAATATTAACTTTCCGTGTCACAAATCTTCTTTGTTAAATCAACGTATATTTTCAAAATCCTTGGCTCAAAAATTCTCTTTTTTTACAATTCCTACTATTAGCTCACACTCTCTCTATATTTATATATCTTGTTCAAATTTTCAATCGTTAATAAAATATTTTCTATTCACCCACTCAAGTTCAAATACATTTTTTTAAACTTGTAGTGGATGACACTTGGTGTTAATTCAAATATTAATTCACTAATTAAAATTATTAATTCACCAATTATTAATTCACTAAATTAACTATTAATTCAATTTTTCAAATATTAATTCACTAATTTAATTAAATTAATTAATTAAAATTTTATATGTGAGAAAAAAATTTCTCCCATTGTTTTTATAAATGAAATGAAAGATTTTCCTCAAATGAGTGATGCCACAAAAACAAAATACCGCAACGATTATTATAAAAAAATGTTCAATAAAGATAATGTGGGTCATTAATGTTGCACGGGTTCATTTTATATATTTATGATTAAAAAGTAGGAATTGACTTTTTTTTTTATATTACTTGCTTACGATAAAAACGCATCTAATTTCTTAATTTATTATTTATATAAAAAAATCACAATAAGCTTTATTTTCTATCTTCATTTTTTTACCGACAACAAGACAGGAAGTTTCAGGATTTTTAAATAACTTAATTTTTATTAAAACGATTGCGGTTGAATTTAGTGCTTTCATCCATTTTTTATCGTTTAATATTTTTTTTTTCAAAGTGAAAGTTACGAAAGATTATTTTAAGAGATACTAACAAACACACCCGTTTATCAGGATTACTTTAAAAATGGATAAAATTGCCTTAAATGTAATATGCAAACAAACCTAGTGATGGAAGGATTTTGAATAAAATTTTTTAAAGAATCTGAGTAATAGTGTAATTATTTTCAATGTATTTCGCTTCTTTATTTTGGCATTTTTCAAACATTACAAAAATATTTCTATAGCCCTTTTATTCATAGTTTGTATAAACATAATTTTTATACTTTTATTAACAGGTTTTTATTAACAGGCAAAATTTATTTTTAAAATATTTCTGTACGTTTTTTCACTTTCTTCTTAACCCTTCTTTGCATGAGTTTTTCTTTTACAATTGTGTTTTTTTATACATAAATTAAATATTAGACACCAGAAATTTTAAGATAGAATTTTAACTTTGTTCAGCAACATAATTCACGGGAAATTTACTGGATTAATATTTCTAGATAAATATAGTGGTGGCGAAGAAGTTGATTTATTTATTAAAAGTTAAATAAACAGTGATGGAAATTTACATCACTATGCAATTAAGGGTTAAGGATACAATTGTGCGATGTACCAGGAGACATTTTTTGTCTGTTGTTTTAGTACAGAAATGTAAAACATTACTTTTTAGCAATTATTCAACTTATAAAGGATATGTTGTAAAATTTACTTTGTACAAAAAATAACATATTTATCCGAACATACGATGTGTGACTAATTAAATTTGTAATTATGAGTATGGCGTAGTGAATTTTCAATTTTATATAATAAAAAAAGGAATATAATGAACTACTCAAAAACAAATATTCGTCATGGGATCAGAATTTGTAATATAAATAATAATAATACGTCTCTTACACTCAGAGATATTGCTAGAAAATTTTCGCAAGGTAAAAATTTAGAGTTATAACGAGTCCAAATATACGCATGAAAGTGGGCAGTTCAAAATGAAATAAAATAAAATAAAACGGAAAATTGAGGCACCTTATGGAGAGGGGGGGGGGGGGTAATAATAAACACCGTATTGTTATACATTATACTTATTTACACATTCATTCAGAAAATATGTATATTAAGTATAAGTAATGTTGCCAAGTCCTACGTGGCAAAAGCAAGGCATGGAAGAGAAAAAAAGCGGGACAAAACGCTTCCTAATCTGGACATATTCAAGCACATACATTTTTTTTATTCTTTTTTATCCTAATAAAATGTTTACACGTAACTATTAAATAAATGAATTATCAATATCAATGCTCTGTTGTCCATACAAGTTGGCTTTTATAAGTTAAATTCACTTCTCTTGTCTGACAATTTTTCAATTGATGCCCGCGTTCACATACATTCAGAAAATATATTATCGAATGCAGTAACCGAAGAAAATTTTCACTGAAAAAACGTGGCGCAATAGTTGCCTCCATCTCTCCAGTCATATTTACTTACATATACGTCTACTTAGAATTCATAGTATTCAATCTGTCATAAAACTTTCACGCTGTAACCCGTAAAAAAGAAGTCAATAAAAATTAAAGATTGTTAGTTTTTTCCCTCAAAGTTTTAAAAACTTAACCCCTGACCGCCGAGCAAAAGGGCAAATTTGTAATGTTGTTTTAATGTTGGAATGTTGATGTTGAAAATTCCTGAAATTACGTTTTTAAATATGTTAGGCGTTTTCCAAATTGTTTACTTAGATGTTATCTTTCAGCTTATTAAGCGGTAATGATTTGTAAAATTATTATGGAAGCGTTGGAAAGTGTTACATAATCTATGCTTGACGCATGATTTTTCGTTCTTGTTTACTCTCATGTCAGTGTAGATGTAATTGCCAACTGTGCACCAAGCGTTTATCCGTATGATAAAATCCTGTTATAGTGAGAATTATTCCGTAATTCTAATCAATAAATTTGTATTCTGTAAAATATATACTAACTATGAATTTAAATCTTTTCAAGGATTAACATTGAATACAAAAGATTACTTAGTGTGAATTGAAGCATTAATTTATCTTAACAAGTGAATATGCTAGCCCTGATCAATAACATGGATTATGAAATAGAGTCAGAATAAACTAAATAAGTGAGATATTTCCTTACTCAAATGTTAAAAAATATTTTGCTGTTTTTCTGTGAATCAACAAACATTAACCAATGAATTAAACAATATTTTTTCCTTACATTTTTATTGTTTATATGTTTTATATACAAAATGTCGTTACTTAACGATAAATACTTTAGAAACCACAGCAATCATTCAAAGTGCATAACAATTAGTTTCGCAGCTATAAATTTTATATAAATTTTAAGCAAAAAATGGGCAGTTAATTCATCAACTTACTATAATTACTACTTTAACTTTTACAACTACTGTAAAGTGCTGTCAAATTGTAAACATCTTTATATACTCATATGCAGAGAAAAAAGATTTTTATCACAGTTAGCTACGTAACTCACTGTATACAGGGTGTAACTGAATTGATGATCAGAAATGTAAAGGGTGATAACACATGTCATAACAAGCAAGGAAACCAGGGTCACAATTCACTTATTAACTCAATAATACAGGATGTCTCACACCAAGCCAAATCCATTTCGTCCATGACTGTAACACTAACAAAAATATTTTGCGAAATCTTCAACACAATAACGTTGTTTTCTCTGAAATGACGTGACATGAAGGGAATTTTAGAATTTTACTGAAATTCGATCAGTGAAATCGTATGCGTTGTCAGTTATAAAAAATTAAAATTTCAGTGCAAATTCACATTGTTTAATAATTAAAATTCATAAAGATACAAATAAATGTAAATATATTACTTGAAGGTGCGTAAAAACATACATAAAAACATTTAAAAGCACAATTAAAGCCCTTTTTAAATAAAAACGTTTCCAACCGAACTTATTCGGTCATCATCAGTGAAAAACTAATAGTTAAGTTGAGTTGTTGTCTCTTCGCGTCTTATAGCTAGCGCGGAACAAATCATTTTACTTCAAGGGTGTGGAATATAAGGTGGGGTGGGAAAGGTTATTCAACATTTCAAAAACAAGTACAGATTAATCAATCATGTATTAATTCATTCCAGACTGCATGGATATCATATGATAATACATTGTTACAGACTATTTCTTTTTTAGATATTATTTACAGAGACTCTCTTATGATAGTTTCATGGTGATTGCTTGTGATTATTTTTGAAATTTTGAATGACCTTTCCTATCCCACCTTATATTCCACACCCTCTAAGTAAAGGCCTCCTGGGCAAGCTAGAAGACGCGAAGAGACAACAACTCAACTTAACTATTAGCTTTTCACTGATGATGACCGAGTAAGTTCGGTTGAAAACGTTTTGATTTTAAAAGGACTTTAATTTTTCTTTTAAATGTTTTTATGTATGGTTTTACGCACCTTCAAGCAATATATTTACATTTATTTGTATCTTTATGAATTTTAACGGTCAGTTATCTTCAAAATTTTGAAGCGATTACCTCAGTGTTACTTAGACATGGAGGAATGTCGTTTCTATTATTTTATGTTTTATCATGTTTCATAGCAATCAAAGTAACCATGTTGAAGATATCGGTAACATATGTTCATTATCGTTGCAGTTATGAACGAAAATGTGGATTGGACTTGGTGAGAAACACATTGTAGTAATCATTTTATAAGTGGATTGCGACTATGGTTTCCTATACAAAATATGCTTGTCTTGACATGTACTACAACGGCTTACTTTTCTGAACATCAATTAAGTTACACCCTGTATATCATACAAAGCGTTTAATTTTGATTGAATTATTCATTATCTAATATCTGAAAAAGTTTTCAAATGAAACTTTTCTTTTGTTCATGACGTTTATCATTTATTCTTTACTTATCCTTATTTTTAATTTAGGCAGCCTCATTTTCTGCGTGGATGCTGATTGAAAAGAAGTTTTTTTTATATAAATGGGGTCATTATTTATTCCTTAATTACCATCGATTCTAATTTTGATTCATTAATTTTCTGGATGAAAGATAAATTAAATATAAATAATCTCATAAGTCTGTTTAATTTTGATTCACCTTTAGAAAAGTTTATTGTTCATTAAACACATATCAATTTATCTTTTAGGATATATACAACTCTTTCATTTCATTGCATGCTTAATTAAACGAAGAATTAAATATGCTTAGTTTAAATAGATATTTTATGCATGAAACAAAATTATATGAATCTCATTTTTTTTTCAGTATAAAAATATTTTAATTTTTATAAATATGAAATAATTAAAAATACTGTAATGTAAAAAAAAAAAAATTATTATTTAAAAAATCAATATTAATACAGCGATTTGAAGTAATATCATGTGCGTTGGTACAGCTTTCTTTCTTTCTTTATTTTTTTCGGATAATAGAATGCTTTATTTACTTAATATAAAATAAGGTATAATATAAATATTTTAATTTTTAATATTTTTCTGGTGTTTCATAATATTTGGCAAGCGCAGATAAGTTCCAATTACACAGTATAAAGCAGCAGGGTATGAGAGTGCAAAATCCTCCATTTTTTCCTTTCGTTCATGACGTTTATCATTTATTCTTTACTTATCCTTATTTTTAATTTAGGCAGCTTCATTTTCTGCGTGGATTGAGAAGAAGTTTTTTTTATATAAATGGGGTCATTATTTATGCCTTAATTAGCATCGATTCTAATTTTGATTCATTAATTTTCTGGATGAAAGATAAATTAAACATAAATAATCTCATAAGTCTGTTTAATTTTTATTCACCTTTAGAAAAGTTTATTGTTCATTAAACACATATCAATTTATCTTTTAGGATATATACAACTCTTTCATTTCATTGCATGCTTAATTAAACGGAGAATTAAATATGCTTAGTTTAAATAGATATTTTATGCATGAAACAAAATTATATGAATACGATATTTTTTTTCAGTATAAAACGATTTTATTTTTTATAAATATATAACAATTAAAAATACTGTAATGTAAAATAAATAAATAAATAAAAGTTTAAAAAAAAATCTATATTAGTAGAAATTTTACAGCGATTTGAAGTAACGTCATGTGCTTTGATATACCTTTCTTTTTTTAAATTTATTTATTTCATTTTTATTTGCATAATGAGATGTTTTCTTTACTTAATACAAAATAAGTTATAATATAACTATTTTAATTATTATTATTTTTCTGGTATTTGAATAATATTTAGCAAGCGCAGATAAGTTAATAACGCAGTATACAGCCGCAAGGCTACAGCTATGAGAGTGTTAAAGACATAGCTACAAAATCCTCCATTTTTTCTCTATCACTCTTTCTGAATAGAATTCTTCGTCTTATTTGTCGCAAATGTGTGTCATTAATTAAAGAGGTTACATTTATCCAGAAATAGTAGTAGTACTACAACTATAAGAATTTATTAAGCGTTTATGACTGATAACATAACTGTTACATAATACGGAAAGTAGTAATAAAAATAATTGAAATATTTATTTTTCATTTTAAGAACGGAAATGAAAAAATTTGAAAATTTATAAATTTAAATGAAATTATTTTGTGTGAATAATGATGAGAAATGGGATTTTTATGGGGTTTTGCACATTGTTTCTTCATTTAATTGAAATGTGATTTCTACTTCTAAAAAAATCAAGCAATCGTTCTATTATATCTGTTACTTTCTTCCAAGTCAGTGTTGATAAAAAATAAATCTTTTAAAGAACTTTCAATTATATGTTCTTAGTTGAGAACGTTGGCCTTTAAAAGGTACATTTTGAAGTTGGCAGTTCTGTTATAGAGTTAGTGCTAATGCGTTTAGATATAGTAATTCAAGCAAAAAAACTCCACATAAAATTTGTAAGTACCGTAATTTTTATATAATTTTTATTTTTCTGATCTATACAATTTGGAATTTTCCATGCGCAGCCTTGAATTTTCCATTGTACAGTAGGAACGAACGAAAGTATAGGGCAAAATATTTTTTTCAGCAAATAATTTTCTAATTACAATTAAAAGTTGTATTTGTATGTTAACAATAAAACTACGAAGTTTTTTCTTTCTATATTTATCTATACAGTTACGAACATTTCCTCAAAGTCACTTGAGGTGCCGCAAGAGCCTTATATATACAGTTTTTTTTTACAAAAAGTCCAAATTTAACATAAAATTATAATTTTTTCACTGTTTTAATTTTACATTTTAAAAATCAAATATTGTTTGTAATAGCAATCTATAGATGCTTCTTTACTATAACAGCAATATTATTAAGTTTAATTGATATAAATTTATGCATTAATTTTCTGCAAAAGAGCTTTTGAATGATTAATGAGCTTTTTTTCAAAAAAATCAAGATGTTATATCAGTTTGAATTTAACTGTTGTAATTACTTTTTTGCTTACAAATAGTTGTTCAAACACAGTTTTTAAAATAATATGTAGAACTTTTTAAAATAACTAATTATTAATAAAAATAAACTTACCAGTTGTTTGGGTCTTTTCTTTTTAAGATTTTTTGAAAAGGAATTAAACACAAGTATGCAACATAAACAGTAACAAGTCACTATAATTGAAGAAAATAGAACAAATGTCATGACATAATTAATAACCAGTGTTATTGAAACAAAACAAATATTCAAAAATAATTAGAAAATTCCATTACATTATTAGTTTCACATTTATTTGGTTTTTAAATTGTCTTGATTATTAGATAAAATGTTTTTCTGTCTCAAATTTTGGCATCATCTTTTGCTAAGCAATTTTTGCTTTAATAAAGCCTTCTCTTGCTTCAGGACCACATACACTTATTGATGACTCTGTCACAAGCTTTATAACTCTTTCTACTGCTTGTGTATTACAGGGTAAACGAAAGAAATCTATAGATGGCAACTGGCAACTCGGTTCTCTTGCTTCACTTATATACATTTTTAAATCCTCATCAGTTACGCATTTTGTCATTGGAGGCTCTGTGATTGCTATATCCGCCCACTTAATCATATCAATTTAATCTCCAGCATGAAAATTGAGATTGGGGACCACAAACTTTCTGAAGCCATTCATTTCTTCCAATCTTGCTTTTAGAAGTCAGCCTACTTAGATCTTTTTTTATTAAAGCAATCACATTGTTATTAACTCCAGGGTTTGTGGCTGTCCCATCACACCAATAGCAGTTACAGTTGATATGTTCAAATGATAGTTACTATTAAAGTACGCTATTACGCTATTTTTTATAGCTTCGACTATTCCAAAAGCAGGAGTTACATGCCCTAGAAAGGATAAATTGGGCTCTTTTACTAAAGAAATATGTTCTTCTATGACCGTCTTTTTGTAAAATTTGTTTCCTTTTATATCTTGCACAATTGTTTTATCTTTTCTTCCATCGAAAAACGAACCTATATTTTCCACAACTTGGTTAAGGCTTCTTACTATCTAGATTAATTTTAACACAATTATTTCAAATTGGTAAAGATATCATACAAGTTGTAATTTTCCAACTGGACGAAAAATGTCCGGGCCAGGATTCGAACCTGGGATCTCTTGGCTGCAGCCGCCACGCTCTACCAACTGAGCTATCCCGGTCGAATCTGGAGGGCATAATTCATCCAGTTAAGCTTATTGATCATAGCATCTGGTCTGATATTTTAATCAGCTCAACAGAATAGATCACAGGAAAAGGAACTCCAGTAAACGCTGGATACGTGATTACACTAGATTAATTTTAACACAATTATTTCAAATTGGTAAAAATATCCTACAAGTTGTAAATTCCAACTGGACGAAAAATGTCCGGGCCAGGATTCGAACCTGGATCTCTTGGCTGAAGCCGCCACGCTCTGATATCTTTACCAATTTGAAATAATTGTGTTAAAATTAATCTAGTGTAATCACGTATCCAGCGTTTACTAGAGTTCCTTTACCTGCGATCTATTCTGTTGAGCTGATTAAAATATCAGATCAGATGCTATGATCAATAATGTTAACTGGATGAATTATGCCGTCCAGATTCGACCGGGATAGCTCAGTTGGTAGAGCGTGGCGGCTTCAGCCAAGAGATCCCAGGTTCGAATCCTGGCCCGGACATTTTTCGTCCAGTTGGAAAATTACAACTTGTATGATATCTTTACCAATTTGAAATAATTGTGTTAAAATTAATCTAGTGTAATCACGTATCCAGCGTTTACTGGAGTTCCTTTACCTGCGATCTATTCTGTTGAGCTGATTAAAATATCAGACCAGATGCTATGATCAATAAGGTTAACTGGATGAATTATGCCCTCCAGATTCGACCGGGATAGCTCAGTTGGTAGATCGTGGCGGCTTCAGCCAAGAGATCCCAAGTTCGAATCCTGGCCCGGACATTTTTCGTCCAGTTGGAAAATTACAACTTGTATTCTTACTATCTCTTTTGTTCGATTCTTGGCTCTCTCTTCAAATTTTCACGCTATCAATTATCTTACTTTTGTTCTCGTCTGTAATCATTCCAACATCTTTAAGAACAGCACTTGCGATAGTCGCAGCAACTCTGTCTGAAACCCCAGTTCGGTCACAGGCACTTGCTACTGTTGGAAATTCTACTCGCATTTGCTCGCTTGTAGTTGAGATAAAAAAAAAGTAGAAGAATCTTTGGGATTGTATGTTAAGTTTCCATTAGGTGTTTGTTTGCTCAGGATCTGATTGAATGGCATCATTTCAGCTTTTCTTGTAGCCGCAACTACTAATTTCTGATTGTACTTGTACTTTAATTGTTGGTGTATTACCTGTTGCTTCCTCTCTTCTTTTTGCGTTAAAATCTTGGAAATAACTTTATCGACTCCACTTATACGTATTTTCCTCGCTGTTCTTTGGTCAAGTAAAAAATCGTGTTCAAGTTTAGGTACTTTTTTATCTTTTTTCGCACCTACAGCCATCAAATTCTTTGCACTTATAGGCTGCTGCATCAAAAAGAATTTGCATTCATTTAAAAACTTTACTGCAATTAAATCATATTTCTCTGTACCTTTTCTACCTTTTGATCTTAAAATTCTTCTGTATTTATTGTGACAAGTTTTCCTATTTGTAACATGCAAGTGCGAGATACTACAGGAACGATCGATACAACTTGACCAAATCGATACAACTTTCTTAATAAGAATATCAAGTATTTCACTCACCGTTCATTCTTTTGATATTTTGTCTGGTTTCAGCTCATGTCGAACATAAAGATAATATTTCATAATGTCATAATAAGTTGGAAGACTTAACACACTTAATTGTTTAAGGTACCCACAAATTGGGCATTCTATCTTTTGTCTGGTCTGAACTGGTCTTGACATTGCCATCACACTAAAAATAAAGTATTAACTAATAAATTATTATACTAATATTCAAGCTGACATATTCATAAACAAAACAAAATGCAGTAAAGAACAGCATAAAAACATTTGTTACTGAAACGATTCATTTGCCTGCACTGACTGACGACAGAAACATATGACCAGACCATTGCTACAACTACATTCTTCTCTTCCTCCTCCGCCACCCTACACCAGCCAATATTATGCCGCCTGAATCAAGGTCATTTCAAACCCCTTACTGTTCTCCTTTGGACTATTAATTTTCACAACTAAAAAATGTTTTGCCGCGTTTTTAAGTTAAAAGTAAGGTTAATCCTTTCTATTACGAAATACTGTTAAAATCTAAAAAAATGGAATTTAAAAGATGCAAGATTTAGTAGAATAAATATTAAAGGTATGCAGTATAAAACTATAAATATCTACTGTAAAGTAGTTTATGTGTATTAGTTAAAAATTGAAAACAGGCATTTGGTATTTAAAATATTTTTTTTTATTTTTACTAAACCATAGTTATCAAAATTCGTAAAATCTACTTTAAAATACATAGTCTTTTGCGGCACCTCTAAATATATTATGTTTGTTAAAATACTTTAATACTGTCTTAACAAAGGCATTAACCAACTTTTTATCTCTATTACATATCGAAATTAAATCTTTTTTTCGTTCCACCCTTTTGTACAGCACACGATCACGTCTAAACGGAAATCGTTTGAAATAATAACCTTTTCATGAGTGCCTTTATAAGAGAGTTGTAATATACAGGTTGATTATAATTAAAGTCCCACTTTCAAAATGCTGTAAAAAAGGAATCACTGGTCATAATGACTTCAAATTTGAACTAAATATACTGGAAGAAGAGAGAAACGGTATGGCATAAAAAAAATATATAAGCTCCAAAGTGTATCAATAGATGGCGGTGTAAGCGGCATACTATGTAAATTAAAAGACACTCATGCGCAATTCAAAACCGAATCATTATGTGCTTTTTATGCGTTTTTTGGCCCAATGACAATAAAATCATTTTTCCCATCTAATGTATCACGACCTTGCCGTGGTGGATGGGATTTCCACTAACAGTACTACAATTGCTGACTGATTTGAAAGTCATTTTCTCCGTCGAATAACCGAAACACTCATGCACATTGAACAGTATGGTTGGTTTACTGTGCAACTCATGCAAAGCCGTCGTATTTCGATTAAAAATGTCACTTTTAGCCGAATCCATTTCCGTTATGTCTCTTACAGCACCATCTATTGATACACTTTGGAACTTTTTCTGTATTATGCCATGCCGTTTCTTCCTTCTTCCAGTATAATCAGTTCAAATTTGAAGTCATTCTGATCAGTGGTTCCTTTTTTTACAGCATTTTGAAAAGGGGGCTTTAATTATAATCACCCTGTTCGTGCGAGGTCCATACTCAGATTGTATTATTTCTTTACTATCTCAATCAATTATTTTGATATGGTGATACTCGCTTGGAAGAGTACTATTCGATAAACGCGATAAGTTAATATATATTAGCTCGGCAGACTTGCCAAGATGTATAACTTCGCTTTTTTAACATTTTTTTTTAACGAAATTTAAAAATTTGAATAAATTTGGTTTATGTGGCAGTCTGGCTGACCACGCTCTAACTCGCGTAAATATACTCGAATTGATATGTAATTTATATATGTTATAGACGTTTACCATGGCATGATTGTATTGAAAATGAAAAGTGAAATCAATTATACTTCGTTTATAGGTGCGCTCAAAAGAATTTCGTTACATTAGGATCGGGAAAAATCGTTTAAGAAAAAAGTCATTAGCAGCGTATTTTTACGAAGTTACACTATTTCAAATATATTGAAATTGATATAAGTCGCTCAGGTGCACTACATGATGCTTACTATAGTTGGTGCACATAGTACTTATCGTTCATTTACCAACAATGAGACACACAAAATAATTTTGTTGAAGAACTCTCTGTGAACGATAACAGTTAAAAGTGCGTTTTCAATTGTTATATGTTTAAATTTAACTTATATTTTTAATATTACGTGGTATGTATAAATTTTATAGATCATATACAGGGCTTCACAAAATAATTCGAGTACATTCCTGCTTATTGGCGGAAAATGCTGAAAGAGGAATTTTCAACTTATGCGTTTCCTAACTTACCTAAAAGTTAGCATACTATGTAGTATATATACAAATCTGTACATCATATACAGGGTTTCAGAAAAGAATTCGTATATTTTTCTAACTTAGACAGTAGTTGCGGAAATTGAGTTTTAAAATGTGCTGGGCATTTTCCAAATTGTTTAATTTGACACGCAATATTAAATGGTCACAATATTAAACGGTGAAGTTTCGTTACAGTATTCTGAATGTATTGTAAAGTGTTTCATAATCTATGCTTCGCGCATGATTTTCGTTTCTGTTTTCCATTCGTTTTCCTCAATCAAATGTTTTACTCGGTATGTCCCAACTCTCTTAAAGCGGTTTTTTGTTACAGTATTCTGAATGTATTGTAAAGTGTTTCATAATCTATGCTTCGCGCATGATTTCCGTTCTTGTTTTGTATTCGTTTTGCTCAATCAACCGTTTTACTCTGTATGTCCCCATTCTCTTAAAGCTGTTTTTTGTTACAGTATTCTGAATGTATTGTAAAGTGTTTCATAATCTATGCTTCAGGCATGATTTTCGTTCTTGTTTATTAAGTAATTTACTTATTGACTTATAAGTATTTGTTGTCACGTAAGACAGGTTTTTCTCCGTTCCGCGCTGTCGCGTCCGGAAATTTGGTTCAAAACACCAACTTTGGCAGTATTTTCTGAAAGATATTTTACTTTTTTCAAAAAATGGAAATAGCAATTTAATTATACAGTTTCGATATGAAAACACCATAGCCATGCTTCTTCCACACAAATTCAAAACAGAAATGTATCAGTATCTCTTCGGATTTGAGTACCTCTTTAAACGGACACCCTAGTGTATACCAGGGAGTTCGGATTTTACATACTGGTTATGCATTTAACACTGAAAGGAATTTTCTCACTTAATACTGGTATGAATATAATATTCATGAAACAACTATAAAATAAAATTTCATGTAGTAATTTTGAATAACAATAACATTTTACATCATAATACAGAAATATATTAGTTTTTTAATGGAGAATGTTTTTGTCAAAAGATTTTTTCCGTGTATTTTCAAAACATATGGTTTAGTATTTACACTGAAAAATACAAATGTGTAGATCATTGCTAAAAGTAAAACTTATGTATATATCTTTAAAATAATTCAGAAATCTAATCCATCTAATAGATTTCTTTTTTTTTTGGTAATGAAATCACATAGTATCCGGAAAGATATACTTTTTTTTATAACCAATTGATAAGAAAAGACTTCATTTCGAGATTTAAATAATGATAATTTTTACACAGTAATTGAAGCTTATTATGAAGTTAAAATAGTCAATTATAAAAAGTGCACAAAATGTTAACTTTTAATTAAATCAGGTTTTACGGCAATTAGGCAATTATTCTCGAAAGAAGGATAATTAATATCAACTCTTATTATTTAAATAATCTGTAAAATTAAACTAAAATTATCTAAAGTGAAGGTTTCTGTATTTAAAAAGTAAATTACTTTTGCAAATGTTTAACTCCTGGAAGTAATCAGGTGAAAAGATATTTAATCTTGTTATTTTCTTTTGTAAAAGTAGAAAAAATAAAACTTTTTTTTTTGGTTATTCAATTATTATTTATTTATTTTCATAATAGTTTTCTTTCTCCGATTTCTTAGGTAGTTTACAGCTATACATCTTGTAGAATACTGGAATTATTCACTGAATGTTATAATTTTAGGTTGTGCAGTTATTGAAAACTACATGTTGTTTAAAATATATATATATATAATAATAAAAATAGTATGTTGTGGCCGTCACAAAATTTTCTTCAATATAAATAAAACTAATTATATAATCGTACAATGAATTACATAGCTTTAATATATTATATATATATATATATATATATATATGAAACATTTCTAAAATGCTTAAAATTGCGTTATTCTATATGTAAATGCTTTGGATGGTTATTGCAATTTCCTGGATCATCGCATATTTTGTAAAAATCGTCAAATTTCTGCTCCTCCTCTTAGAAGAATGCAACCAAAATAAATTGACAGTCTAAATCCATTATGAGGATTCTAAAAGTAAAATTTCGTTGAATTGTGTACATTTAAACTGGAGATAAAAGCATTGAATGTTTCGAAAAAATAATTGAATTTCGTCAACCGCTCTTAGATGTCTGCAACAAGAATTGAATGACACTGTATTCCCATATCCTGGATGCTAAATGTGAAATTTCTTTGCTTTCTGTGCATTTAAACTAATGATATAAGCATCGCATATTTCGAACGGATCACACAATTTCAGCACTCCCTCATAGATGACGGTAACCAAAATTGAATGACAATCTGTTCCTATTATGAGGATTCTAAATTTGATGTGTCGTTGAATTCTGTACACATAAACTGGATATATAAGCATCAGATAAATCGAACAAATCAGCGATTTACGTTACGCCCTCTTGGGTGATTTTGCCCAAAAACTAATCAGAATCAGTTCACATAACGATAGAACTTCATACGAAAATTTAATATATTTTACGCAGTAGTTCGTGAATTAGAGTGCCCATAAAATTTGTGTCACATACAGAAAAACTGCCGGACACATAGAGGAACTTCGGCTATTATAGAATGCTAACAATTCTGTTATGCATCTATTTAGAATTTCATATATTGCGTATTTAATACCATCTTTGACTTAAAGTTCTCTATAAATAAGTTTAAGATAAAAGTATTTATTTTTATATCGATGCATTTCTATTTTTCACTATCTCTTGAATAGTCTTGAATAGCATACTTATGTGTCTGAAACGACTGGCACTTCGATTCATTCACTGACGTCAAATGTAAATACGTTACTTAGTAAGAGGCAGTGACTATGATTTCAGGATTATTCACCGTGTTATTCACCGTGAAAGGCTGATTGCAATATTCTGCGGAAGTAGCCAATGACGTTTCAGATACGAGTTTGTATATTTGAAATGGCAACATGTTTATACAAAACATATGCTGGCAGTTTGTTTAAAAAACTGGACTTTCGCTGATGTTATTGCCTTATCCTCCTTTTGCCTCTATTGCCTGCTGATTATTATTTGTTTTAAGAATGTAGCTGCATATTTTATTGTCTCTTTAGTTTTCTTCATTTAACAGCAAAGTCATGCTGTTTTTGTCAGTCATCTTATTTTTTAATAAACTAGTATGCTTTTAAGGAACTGTTGTTTTTAAAGTCTTCCACATGAAACACTGATTTTATTCAGTACTAGCAGACTACGCCCGCTGCGCTGGTCGGTTTCTCCAAAAGAACCTTGAATCAAACGAAATATATCGGTGAATTTAACCTTGTATTTTAAAGTAATCTGTACCTTTACCTACATATCCTGTAATAACATAAAAACGGATACTTATTTCACTAAGTTATGTTTTTTTTAATACGGTTTATTATTACGTTTACAATTTATTACCTACCTTTTTCCATTGATTTATATGTTTTATAGATAAATATTTTAATAACGTAAATAAACCTACATTATTCACAACTAAATAGAAATGGCGCATCTAGTATTTGTCGAGAATTAAATAACTCGTGCACTCGTGACATCATAATTCACTTTTATATTTTAACAGAATAATAAGGTACTACTATAATTTGTGACTCGTGCTGACATATTGCTGTTATTATTATTTTTTTACGCGTGAAGTTTTCGCTATGGTAATGCATTGTGAAATTTGGTCATTTTTGAAATTCAATATTTGAAAAATGGCATAATCAGTGGATTTGAAATTTATATCAAGAAAAATATAATTTTTTACCTTTCTAACGCAGTTTGTCTAACAATTTTCTGACAAATACTTTTCAAGTAATTAATTTTTTCAGTAACTTCAAATGTTTCATTTTCTGAGATTAATCTGTGGCAACGATCCCAGTCGTCAGCAACACATACCTTTTTATTAAAGAAGATGGCCAACAAATTAATTTAATTCATTATTACATATTCACTATTTACATTTTGGGCAATACAACATTCCGATATTGTTTAAAACCTGAAAACCGAATGCAATTACAAACTTCAACTATCTGCGAATAGTTTTTATAGATAAAAATTATTTTACAATACTTCATCACTTGCAAAGAATAGCAAACTTACTTTGAGGGTATTGTGAAATAGTCGGGAAATATGGAATAGGGGGTTAAAAATGAAGAAAACAATTAAAATTTGGCAAAAAACAGATTTAATGGTATCAAGAGAGCATGATCAAAACATAATGTCCAGGTAGGCTGCCAATATACTTCAGTTCATACTTCAGATTTTTACAAATCACAAATATAAGGATCTTTCTTTGCGCCACCATCATCACGGAGTATTATGAGGTATTGGTATTCCTTAAAACCCGACACCGCCGCTTTGGGAAAAAATACTCTATGTTTATTGGTGGGAACCACGATCTAAAAAACGAGTATTACATCATAAAGTGTTAGTATTTCAGTGTATATTATGCTTAATTTCAATGTAAAAAAAACACTTCTAATAATGAATAAAAAATACTGAAAAATTATCTCCTGAAACTTCCCAAAGATGAACAAGTTGGAAATTGCACGTCAAACGTGACAAATGAGGTGCGTTCGTACTATAGCTAGTTGTATAAATATTCAGATCTTGCTGATTTTTAATTCTGTGAAATGAATTATATCGTCAGCAGATTAATTTCTGTAATAAAATAAGTATCTCGGTCGCTTGACGATTAAACTTCGAAAGCTCCAATAACAAGAAAGCACCGATTAAAAAAAATCAAATTTCTTAATAAATATTTTTATTAATATTTTCTAAAGTTTTGATTCGATTTTTATAAAATTTGAAATGTCTCGACAAAATTCTGCAAAGATAATATAGCTTAAATTTCAAACCATTCGTTTGGGTAGTTTTTGCGTTGTTATATGCGGACGGGCGGACAGACAGACGGACGGACCAGACGACAACAATAGGTGCTACGTATTTACATAATTAGGAACGCACCTAAAAACGATCTGACCAACGAAACCAACGCGACCTGACGCCGACTGACGTACTGCGCATTCTGGGGGGCATTCTGGAAACGTTCTTAAGTAGTTTATAATATTGTCGCTTCATGGCAGCACTTCACCAAACAGAAACTTTGGTATTTCATATTACCCGACTACTCCATAATACCCGAAGTTTCTCTACACACTTACTTACGGACAGGAATTTTCTAAAAACAGTAAAAACATGTTCAGATCCTTCGCAAAAATATAAATCTCAGTCGTGGAACGAGTAACAGCATCCGTCAAAAGCTGAAACTGGAAAATTATCCCGAAGCCAGTAGTTTCTTCAAGTATAGAAAGAAGAAAGTAAAAAAGAAAAGAAAGCAAAACGATGGGCAGGAGATCTAAAAAATACCTTTTTATTTGCCACTTTAAATTTTGTTATTTCTTACGTACATGTAAATAAATAGAAAAAGAAATTTTCAGTTATTAAATTTTTATATGATTGACAAGGGAACGAAACACCATAAAATGATTAAATTAATCCTATTATAGACACCAGTTTTAAAACAACGCTACTCTAAATAAATTATCTCGAAAGCGGAGATAGTAAAAGATTAAAGAACAAGATATAAAACATTAATTGACAATAACAAAGTGTATTTTTATGAAACTATATTATCATGCAAAGGTACTATTAAAAAAAATCTATTTTAGTTGGTAAAGGAAGTTTTGTCCGTTATTTTTTTTTTTACTAAACATAAGTAAATGATCTGGATTAATTTAATAGATGCAAATAATTTATGTAATACTTGATTCTTATTTCGACAATCTTTTATTTCATTTAAATTATTAACTTGGTTGATGTATGTAAAAATGGAATTTTGTAATCGATTTTTTACTCAATGCCTGATGTTCTAGAAATTTGCAAATTATGTATATATGAGTATTTTCGATGACAATAAAACATTTTGATATTTTTAGATCTTAATAACTTAATAAATTATATTTATATACACTTTTTCGCTTGCAGGGCGCAGATGAAATATCTCAAACTATTCTTTCAACCGAATTGTAATCATTTCATTTAAAAAACACGCACATACAATAATTTTAAATTCTCTGTTCTTTAGTATTTTTTTTCACACATTTAATTTAAAATACAAAAAAAAAGTAAAAGTTTTATTTAGAAATAATACCGTACACAAAAAACATGTTATTTGAACCTGAACGTTGTAAAGTTTATGTTTCTAATTTACACATCTAAACTAATAAAAGAAAGTTTCGCTCTGTGTGTCTGTGTGTCTGTGTGTATGTGTTTGTGTCTGTTGGCGATGGCTAGGAAAATCTGGCCCACCTAGAAGGCTGGAAATTTAGATTTAGTAGTCCAAACCCTCTCCTGTTGCATCATTACTTCAGAATTTTAATATTTTAATTACTTTCTGAAATATTAATTAAAATGCACAAATAACTCTCATTAAAAATACGCTTTTATTCTCTTGGGTTGGTTAGTTCACTGGTTGGTTGCATCGATTTTTCACAGAAGTAATTAAATAAACCAGAGTAGCGATGCATAAATAAGGATTTCTATCTAAATAGTGTCAACATGGATTGAAGTTAGCGTAGAGGAGCCATGCGAATGTCACGCCACCTGTACATGACAAATTACACATACGTCCCACTGATTGAGATATTTTGCAGGCATATTTTTCTTCATGACAATTAGTCGGGTTTAAGTTTTTTTTTTACATGACATTTATTATTATGATGGAGATTTTTAATACAGAAAACTTTATTTAACAGATTCTTTTTTATATTTTCGGAAATTAAGAGGGACAAGGGTCTAATTACATTTAAGCTTCAAGGTGTATTTCTAGAAAGCAGTTACCAGAATTTCCGAATAGTAGTGTAAAAGTAGTAAGCCAAATTTCAAATTAAGTTCCTAGCTTAAGCAAATGAATCAATCATTAAAGATGTATTGTGATCATCCTAATTAGTTATTTGCTGACGGCCAATTGAACAACCCCCCCCCCCAACCCCTCCCGGACAGTCCTTCAAGGTTTTTTCTCTAACTCTGCTCCGTTTCCATATCTCAGCAACTATCTTTCCGATTTCAACGCAAGTGATTTCAAACATTATAATTAACTTAATAGTCACTCTTTATAACATTAAACTAAATTTATGAGTAGCGGTTACCACTATTTCCGAATAATTGGGTAAGCCAAATTTGTAATTAAGTTCCTAGCTTAAGCAAACGAACAAATTTCGAAAGATGCATAGTGTTCCTCTTAATTAGCCATTTGCTGAAGGGTACTTGAACAACCCTCCAACCCCGGCCCTTCATTCAAGGTTTTTCTCTAACTATGCCCCGTTTCTATATATCAGCAACTATCTTTCCGATTTCAACACAAGTGATTCCAAACATTATATTTAACTTAATAGTCACCCTTTATAACTTTAAATTAAATTTATGAGTAGCGGATACCACTATTTACAAATAAGAGTTTAAGCCAACTTTGTAATTAAGTTCCTAGCTTAACAAAACGAACGAATATTTATGCATGCATAGTGGCCGCCTAATTAGTAATTTTCTGAAAGACACTCGAACATCTTCTCCCTTCGGCACCTCGCTCAAGGTTATTTTCTCTAACTGTGCCTTATTGCAATAACTGGGCTAATAATGTTCCAATCTTCTCGAAACCAGCTCAATTTTGTAGTGCGCCTACTATACAGTAACGTAGGCAGCGGGACCTGTCTCAGAAGTTCGTTCGGAAAGAGGTTTGTTTAGAACAGAATGCTCCCCTGGCGGTGGTAGGGGGAAATAAAAGATTTTCTAGAGCTTACGAGCATGCCTGGTATACGGTTCCGAAGCCATCGTAGACCGTGGCCAGAGTTTCGTTTTTTAAGAGATTTAAGTTTATTAAGAGATTTAAGAGAGAGATTTAAGCATTAGGGCTCGGGCAACGCCGGGCGGGTCAGCTAGTATAAAAATAAAATCTACTTCTGGCAAGTATAAAGTAGGCTATTGGCGACATTTGCTCCCGGATAATGGAAACGTACCAATTTAACCCTCCTCTACCAACTTTACTCTCTTTCATAGAGTACCAGTGGGACCATATGTGACCGCACTAATATTTTTATTTTGTTACATGTAATATCATAACTAAATGATTATAAACTTTAAATTTATTCGTTTTGTCACAAAAAACATGTTTTAATATAAAATTACATAAAAATCCTAAAATAACGTAACAATATAAAATAATATAAAATACCAACTTTTTTTCATTGAGTACTACTGTTGTCATATGTGACCCCGCTAAGATTTTTAGTTTTTACGTGTAATATTATAACTGAAATATTATAAACCTTAAATTTATTCGTTTTGATACAAAAAATGTGTTTAATGTAAAATAATATAAAATTTTGTGTTCAAAATTTGATCTAATATATATAAATTTGTATTGGGTCACAGGTGACCCCAGTGATACTCAGCAGATAAATTGTAAGTAAAAAATAAAATTTACCCATTTTATCATTTTCCTCTATATGAATCAAATAACAACCATAAAATAAACAAATTCCATTTTTTCAGAATTTTAAAATTCATATATTTTTTACAGTGTACGGTAAGTTGCTATGGGGTCACAGGTAGAAGGGTTAATTTTCATTATACATAGAGAAAAAATATAGTTACAACTGAATACTAGTTATAACAATCATATATATTATTTCTTCTGTCAACATCCCTTTTTCTAAGAAAATTCTAAACGCAGAACGACGAATGTGATACCATATGAAAGATTTTTGAACCGGCTTCTGACATAGTACACTTACATTTTTTAAAACATGTTTTTCGATTAAAAATTGCTGTTAATTAAAAATTAAATCGGCATTGTTTTCTTAAATGAAATGAAAGGTTTTCTCAAATCACTGTTACCACAAAAATAAAATACTGCATTATCGGATGACGTCATCCTCTAATGCAATTAAAATGCGATTGTTAATTTATTTCTTGCGCGTACTTTTTGAAAAAATATCGAGCTTTTAATAGGGTTTTTATTTAATTTTTACGCATGCGTCACATATTGTTTATTTAATTTCTTTCTTTAATTATTGCTGAGTATAAGCGTACTTTATCGGAGCACCAGTAGATTACTTAATTTAGGGATTATCTTCCAATTCTATATACATTTCATCAGGATTTACAAAAATTGTAAGTATTTATTTTTTAATAATTTATTAAGATATGTTAATACGCCCGAGAAGTCTGACGTCACTTAAATGGTTGCCAGATCATAAAGCTTGGACGTCCCATGTTTAAGTTCCCATATAGGCTTGCAAAAAAGTGGTGTACCAAATATTTATTTGTGTATTTAAGACATTTCTGGAACAGTTTTGCAAAATCTGAGGAAAGGCTTTCATATGAATTCACTAAACGTCTCATTCATTGTGCAATTTTTTTTATAAATCAGTTTTTTTTTCAGTCTTGGCAATCTATTCCCATTTTCTTATACACAAGCAATTATCATTTATATGATTTCTGTTGTCAACATCCCCTTTTCTATTCACATACAAAACATACAATGATGAAGAAGGTATCATTAGAAAAGTTTTTTGAACAAGTTTCGGACATAGTACACTCGCATTTCGTTAAAACGCTTAAAAAAATCAGTTAATTAAAAATTAGTGCAAAAACGTTCCACGAAATATTCTCAAAAACTGTAGTGCGAAAGCTTCGCACGTGTGCTTCTGGTGAAGATATAATACGACAAATCAGGCTCACGAAAATATAACATCTGGTACTGAAAATGCACCCATGAAGCATTTTGGACGCTAAAAAGTTTAAAATAAAAACAAAAATACGTTTTTAGGTGCGTTCGTAATTATATAAATACGTAGCACCTATAGTCGTCGCTTGGTCCGTCCGTCTGTCCGTCCGTCTGTCTGTCTGTCTGTCCGCCTGTCTGTCCGTCCGTCTGTCTGTCTGTCCGCATATAACATCGCAAAAACTACCCAACCAAATGGTTTGCAATTTAAAATATATTATCTTTGCAGAATTTTGTCGAGACATTTCAAATTTTATTAAAATCGAATCAAAACTTTAGGAGATATTAATAAAAATATTTATTAAGAAATTTGATTTTTTTTTTAATCGGTGCTTTTTTGTTATAGGAGCTTCCGATGGATGTTAAATCGTCAAGCGACCGAGATGCTTATTTTATGACAGAAAATAATCTGCAGACGATATAATTCATTTCACAGAATTAAAAATCATCAAGATCTGAATATTTATATAACTAGCTGATACATATATATCTGAATATTTATATAACTAGTTAAGATATTTGTATGAACAGTGTCATAAAATATATACTTAACTAGCTGTTTAACCCGTTCTACGCACGGGATATCATGAATTTAATTCTAAAACGTGCGTACGAACGCACCTCGTTTGTAACGTTTGACGTACAATTTCCAACTTGTTATTTTTAGATACCCTAATTGTATCATTCATGAAAGAGACTTTTATTTCAAACTGATGCAGAATCACGCATTTCAAAATCAGATTCATTGGAATAATTCTGTGACGCACTTTCCAAATATTTTAATAAATTTTATTTTATTTCTGTATTGCATTTAGTCAACTTTCAATTGAAAACACAAAAAAGAAGAAGGTGTTATCTATATAAAACGCTAAGGTACTAAAATACAAGAAAGCCACAATTAAACAAACAGTACTTAGAGTCTTCTATAGCGCGATCTAATTTCGAGAATGAAGTAAGTTTTTGAGGATTATTAAACAATACATGGACGAAGAAATCTTCGAAAAACATAGTTCCGAAAACCACCACTAGAGCGATATGTCGCGCTGTTTTTTTAGCAGAATATTTCGCTACCGTCTTTCTTAATCATCCTACATAATATGGCTGCACATTCACAATCAGGTCGCGCTACAGAACAAGTTGAGTGCTTTCAGATTAATCATGGTTAACTAATTAATCTAACAGTACCGTGTTGTAATTGAAATACATAAATAGTTGATAATATGTCACATTTTTCCTTTGATAAATTCTTTCTCTTTTTGATGATAAAACTTTAATTTTCGGGTATGTATAAATAATTTCTTTATCTAAGTTATCAAACTTCCTATATCCTGTTAAAATTGCGTATGTGAAAAATATTTTTTAAGCAACGTAATTTTTGTTAAACAATTGTGCTTATTGTAGTGTAAATTGTACTGTATTGTATTGTTTCCTTGTATGTAATAGAGAAATGTTAAACCCAGACATGCAAAAACATATATATTTTTTTTAGTTCTGTAAATATACTATTTCAGTATTTTTTATAGCTTCTACAAAATACAAACACAATTTTATAGATGTTAGGTAAACAATTGTTAAAATCAACTAGTTTTTACAGGAAAAAAATTATAAAGAATAAAAGAAGTCGTATTTTTTTGCCGTTAAAAAATAAATTTAATTATTACGTAAATAAAAATACACACAAAAAAATCATTATTTCCCAGTAATTAAATTTCTATATCATTGACGTGGAAACAGAACAGAGTAAACAGATTAAATTAATCCTATTATCGAAGTGTAAATTATTTTTACAACAAACTAAATCTAATGGAAACCATGAATTGAAAAAAAAAAGATTTAAAAGAAAAAGAAAAGAAAATTTATATTAATTCACAAAAAAATGTTATAAAGCGATAAATCTAAACCGATAACCAAGTTAAAAAAAGGGATTTACTAAAAGGATAATTAAGTATTCTCTTTTTGTGATACACTTAACATTACGCATGTTGTATGTAGCAATCTTTTATTATTATGTTTTTTTACTACAGACTTTTTGGTTTTATACTTCTATTTTATGAAACTATTTAAATTGTTTTTTAAACTAAAACAAAAGACGATTTTTGTAGTTATTAATGGAAATTTTGCCAATTTTTTTTTTATTTTTTATGAGGAGTATATAAATGAGCTGGAATAATTAAATAAAATCGGAATAATTAAATAAAATGGCAAAACGTTCAGTGTTATTTTTAATACACTGAATCATTTGCAAAGCAGACATGCAATTTAAGGCAACTTGGTAACCTTTGATTTTTTTTCAGTGTTTTACATAGCTTGGATGACATATTATTAAACAAATTTATGAAGATAAATGATTTAATCAAGAAAAAATGCAATTCTTGCGGTAAAAAAAATTAAAAAAAATTTTTTTTTATTTTTTTTTTTTTAATAAAAAATAAAGGCTAATTCCATGCGTGAATGTAGTGTAAGTCACATAGCCGCAAATGTTTATTGTTCTTGGCCACCGGTATTTAAAAAAAACATTTTTTCACTGTATTTAATTGTAGATATATGGAATTGAATAAGTCAAATTTCCCTTTACTAAAATACTAGTAGTCAAACACCACAGCCATGTACATCTCTTTGACCGACACTACATCCACGCATGGAATTAGCCTAAAATGAAATCCATTAGTAAAACCTCTAAATAGCCGGCAGCTTAAGAGCGAAGAATTTGTCCGCTATTCGGAAGAGTCCGCTTTTCAGAGGTGAAAATTTAAAAATAATATATCTGTTGGGGATTGAAAATTTGTCCGTTAAATAGAAGTGTCCGCTACTGGGGAGTGTCCGTTATGGATGTTTCACTGTAATATAATTTAGAAATTTTTGAAACATTTTGTTGCATGCTTTTCTTACAGAATAAGGGTATGAATTTCCAAAAATTTAATTAGTTTAAGATAAAAAATAAAAAACATGTCATGACATACTTAAAAATACAGTAAAAATTACTAATTAGTTCATTTTGTTTTCAAATAAACTATTTATATTACTGAAAATCCGTTCCAAATTTTATTGAATGCACTTTATGGAACAACCAAAATAAAATCGAGTCAATTGAAAGTTATATATCTATAATGGTAGGGCTATCCGAAGAGTTAACTACACTGGTTTCCAAAAATTAAGGAAAAATCACAAAAATAGCTCGTTCAAAAAGAAAGCAATCCATATGAAATTTGCATATATTGTTAAATAAGCGATGCTGAATAAAAATACAAAATGCAAATTAGAGGCGCTGCAATCGCATTGCGTCATCTGCGAGGAACATAAAAATGCACGTCAGAGAGTAAGGCTGCAGTTGTCGCTGTGATAGTGATATTATCAATCTGGAATAGCCAATTCATTACAGTGACCTCGAGGCATCATTTGCCTGCAGAACTTCTGTTTAGAGCTATTGGGAGAACGGAAGCAGAACAAAGTCAGACAGAGGTGGCTAGATGGCTAAATGTGAGTCCTTCTTTGGTTCATAGGCTTTGGCAACAATTTCAAACCACTGGTTTGGGGTCAAGAACGTTCAGCCAAGGACAGCCAAGGGTTTCGACAAGCGCTGATGACCGATATTTGCGGTTCTGTAGACGAAGGAATAGAACTGCAGCCCCATCTCATCTTAGATCCTCCCTTGCTGCAGCCAATGGAAGGTTGGTGTCAGTGTCTACTGTGAGTAGTAGGCTTCACGAAGGTGGAGCTTACGCGAAGCGACCAGCAATTTGTGTGCCGCTCACCTCACGTCACCGGAGGGAACGTTTTATATGGACACATCAACATGTCCACTGGACGGCTGATCAATGGAGTCGTGTTCTCTTCACCGATGAGTCTCGGTTTAGTCTCCAAAGCGATAGTAGGCGTTGTTTGATTTGGAGAGAACGGGGAACACGTTATCATCCATCAAACGTTCGTGAAAGAGATTCATACGGAGGAGGCACTGTCTGCGTTTGGGGTGGTATCTCTCTGGGTGGACGCACAGACCTCCATGTCTTTCTACGTGGAAACGTGAATGCTTACATCCATAGGGATGACATCCTTGATGCTTGTGTGCGCCCTTATGCCGGTACAATAGGTAATGATTTCCTGTTACAGGACGACAACGCTAGACCGCACAGAGCTCAAATCCTGAAAAATTATCTTCAGCACCAGACAATTCAGCGCATGGAATGGCCAGCTCGATTCCCGGACTTGAATCCCATCATGTTTGGGATGCTTTAGGAAGACGTGTTTCTGCTCTCAATCCCCCTCCTCAGACCCTTGCCATGCTTACAACTACTTTGCAAGAGCAATGGCTCGCACTTCTCAGCGGACTAATCGATCGCATAGTTAACAGTATAACACATCACTGTATGTGCTGTATTGCTACTAGGAGTGTTCATACGGCATATAAAAGGTACCTTTCCTATACCAATCTATCAAACGGATTTTGTTAATTTTATAATTACGCTATTTTTTGAAACACCATAATTGTCTGGTGATTTCTTTTCATGTTATTTTATACCTTACTATGCATGGAATACATTGTGGCTGAGTTTCATTAAAATCTACACATAATATTTTGAGTTATCTCTATTTTTGTGATTTTCCCTTAATTTCTGGAAACCAGTGTAATTTTGAAAAATTAAATAAAATGTCATGACATATGTAAAGATGCAATAAAAATTATTATTTAGTTATTTTTCTTTTCAAATATACTATTTATATTACTGAAAATCCAATATTTAATTTTATAAATTAATTCTTAATGATCATCCAAAATAATATCGAGAAAATTGAAAAGTATATGATCTATAACTGTACTGATTTCTAGAACGCTAATTAATTTAACAAAAAATAAATAAAATGTCATAACATATGTAAAAAAAAACAGTAAAAATGGCAATTTACTTTTTTTTAAAATAAATTATTTATATTACTGAAAATCCCATCTCTAATTTTATGAAATGAACCTTAAGGATCAAAATAAAAATAGCGAGTAAATAAAGTTTATGCTCTATAGCGATAGGGATTTCCAAAAAGTTGATTACTTTAATAAAAAAATAAATAAAATGTCATGAGATATGTAAAAATACATTTACTTCCTTTTTTTAAAAAAAAACCTATTTATATTATTCATAATCCAATCCCTAATTTTATGAAGTGCTTCTTAAAGATTATACAAATAAATGGGGAGTCAAATATTCGTAATATTATCGGCAACTTTTATATTGACAAGTTTTTGATAGGACCTACTCTTACAGCAACAAATTGAAAACAAAAAATCCCTGTCGGCTCCGCCTACCGGCACAGGTAGATTTCAAAGTGGGCAATCCAAACTGCCGCATCATGGAAAGTATTTCTTTCTTCTTATATTCCCAACAAGCAGGTGCCCCACGGTCTACGATGAAGACGAGGCAATTCACTGTCATGAGTTTCCAGGTCCATAATTGTGCCTTTCTTAGGGATGGTGGAATTGATACTTAGAAGCTTTCCCACCAACGAACGTAAACGTAGATTAACGATAAATTTGGTTTATGGCTCAATTTTTTAAATTTCGTACATTTACCTAAATAATTGATTAAATAATCGAATAAACACGGAAGAATTTTTATAATTATTTACATAATAATTAGAAAAATTATTGATAATATTGAAAAAAAAAAACTCGTCGAAAGCGGATAGTATAAAATATTTAAACTGTGTTTATCTCTAATCTTGATATAGTTTTTGTTGGTGAAATTAGTACTTAAATTCTTCCAGCGCCTGTAGACCGAGCCGGCAGGGATTTTTTATATTTAGAAACCTCAAAAACCAATACATTTAATAGATTTAAAGAGATAATTTCTATTCATTTTTAGTGGTGGAAGTTTGCCCCTGCCCAAGCCTGATTATTATTACGTCAATATATTCTCCAGCCAAAATTGGGTTTATCATTGTATTTTACCAAATAGAAACATTATTTTGGATAAGAAATTATTGAAATATTACTTTCAATTGCATTTTTAACCCTGCTGTTCTTTTCACAATTACTATGCGCATGTAGTATTTGAGTCAATATGACCCGAACATTGTCTACAAGCTTTTAAAACAATATTATTTTTATAGATAAATATGTTGTGTTTTAACAAAACAACTTTACGTGTTTGAAAAATGATACACATATTATCTTAAAATGGTAAACCATAATTGTATTTAATCTTATCACCTTTTTACTATCAATTTCAACAACAAAATAATGCATGTAACTTTCTGACGTATTTTGCACAGTTTTTTTTTTATTATTTGTTTTATTATTGTTTCTTCAAGGGCTGAACCTGAATCAGGCACGATTTTCACTCAATTATAAATTACAGCGGATGTTTTTAATTCAATTTCAATGTTATCCTGTATTATTTTGACTACATTAACCAACTCTTGATTTCTGGCAAGACGTTGTCTTGACTGAATATATGAAGCAATTTTCTATTTGACTAGCTCTTATGAAAAATATCATTTTTGTCAACTGTTTTTATTCCACTTTTTTATGTCCAGGGAATATGTTGAAAGAAGAGTTATTGTATGAAATATAATCATACGACAGAGATTTGTTTTCCTTTAATAAGTGTATGCAGTCAAGACTATCAGCAGCTTGTTAACTCGAATTGTAATCTAATATTACTTGCGACATTTTTTCTAGTCCATTGCTAATTGATTTAATATGATACATTGAGCTAATAAGAATAACGTTCTTGTTCTTTTTTGAAATGTTGTGCACAACAGTGGTATCAATTGTAAACTGAATTTTCTAGCTATTTTCCTCGTATTTATATTTATTTGTCGTTTGATTAGGAACTTTAATTTTATTTTTCTTCATAGTGTCAATCATAGTAATGTAGAAAACGAAGAAGTTAACACAAATAACAGTGTGTACTATAAGTTCGGGCTCTTACAACTCACATGCCACGATTTTACTGGCTTTGATGCTGGTACTCTTCAACAATGAACCACTAATTTTAGATTTAGGACTGATGAAATTTTACTATCACATAAAATCAATTTTTTTTATTTCATATTTACATACCTCTTCAACGGACATTTACCACGGAAAGCAACTACATAAATATGAACTGTAATAAACTCACATACTTTATATTATTTTGGCAGAATGTTCATTCATTTTCCTAACATTTCCTAAGAGTCAGTTGATGTACGTGTCGTCTTTTTCACAAGCTGGTTAATTATCAGAACGAATATCTCTGGAAATGGTGCAAAACTGACATACTGACATGGTTGCGGAAAATATATTTAGTTCAGTTTCTTCATCTGACATACTTTTAGTTGATTTTTCATGTCATTTTTGCACACTACAGTTAATAACACCAATCATATACAGGACTGAAAAGCCTGTTCTACAATTTTCAGATCTCTTCCATTTACGCATTTCTTCAATTGCATCACATACATGGATTCATTCTAGATTGTATACATCCACTAGTCTTTGCGTTGCGAATCTAGCTACAAGAGCTGTTTTTGAAACATTAGAAAATTCAGATGGCCGAACGTGCTCTGGAGATCCAATATCCAGTTCATATTTCGAATTTTGCATTAAATATCCTGCTTATTATGAACGGATTATAACAACGCTATTGTCGTCGTAGCACCGCTTTCCGCATCTGATACGATTTTTACATTCAGAAACATATACACATATACTATATTCACGCCTCTGTAAACCTAGTTATTTCAGTCTTACTCAAATATCGACGAAAGGCATAGTTAGGGACTTACATTTTATTCTGTTCTTATGAAACTAAAAACAGCCGAAAAGACATTACACAGTGCCCTATTATCTTACTGGTAATATGATTATATATTATGTCTATGATTATATAGTATGTCACGTGATCTATGCATCGCTCACATTGATCTTGACTGAACTTGTCAAGTTAACCCTTTAACGGATAAATCACTTCAATTGCTAAAATGTTGAAATAAATGATTGACACCGGAAATTATGAAAAGATTTATTTCTATATAACAAAAAAAAGGCGATATTTCACATATAGTATAATAAATGGAAAGCATTTTTATTAAAATTCTGCTGTCATTGTTGATTTTCTTAATTAAAATTTTGTGGTTTCATAGGGAAACCAATGTCCGTTAAAGGGTTAAGCGAAACTCATTTGACGACATTTTACAATTTAATCTATAGTTTCATATTGTGTTAATTAATAATTTCCGGTGCAATTGTTTGAGTACGATGAAGATCAAACTGAATTGGGTTAGATTGGCCCGAACGATACATTTATACAATTTTAAAAATATATAGGAAATATACAAGAGAAAGAAAATCCTTTTCAGAGGAATAACATTAAATCCTTCATAAAACAGTCACAAATTATCTAGGAAATATTTCTATACTATTGTTTTTTATAAGCAAATCACAAAAGTTTCGGGTCAAACAGATCCGAGCAGAAAAGTAGGGTGGACTAAACTAAGTCTAACTAATCTAATTAAGCTAATATTAATATTTTTGTGGTTATGTAACGTTTAGATAATTTTAGACATTCTAATAAATTTTAATTTATAACGGATAAAACTAGTCGTTGGGGGACACCGTAATACTTACCCATCATGGATATACATAACATGAAATACGAAAATAAAACATGTGTAAACTACTTATAAAATGCATCGCAGTTCGAATAAAATCGTGGCTTGATGACAACATAAACTTTAAATGTACTATTACTGAATTGCCTAAAAGAAACATCATTATAACTCCAAAAATGATAATCATATTAACTAACGGTTTATTGCGTCGGATTAAGCGTCTCATTTCCAATTAAAATATATATTTGAATTGAAATTTGGATGAAATATAGGGTCATGAAAAATCGAAGAGTGTGAAAAATAGGATTACAAATATCTCGGCAACTCATTATCCGATCGACTTCATTCTTTATGCGAAATTTATGTTTTTTTATTGTTTTTTATATTCACTCCTTAAAATAAACAATTTCGAAAAAATTATATACCTTTTATCAGAACTACTATTTCGAGAGTCCGAAAAAATAGTTTTGTATAATCGAGGTTATTGAAATTAAATAGGCTTCTTCCCATTATTACATACTAAGTACATACCAAATTTAAAGTCTCTATCTCAATTTGTTCGGGAAATAGAGCGTTTACAGACACACAGACACGCAGACATACAGAGACACAGACAGATGGACGGCAATTTTTTTTTTCTAAAAATATGTTTTTCGGAATCCCCAGTGTCTGAAACGTGTAAATCCGTCAAATTTGTTTTTCGATTTTTAAAACGAATAAAAGATTTACCCTATACTACGTATGATGGGTAAGTAACAAATTCTTCCGATAAAAAATTATATGTAAGTTTGTACTCAATAAAACTATTTATCGCTTATTCAAGTTGTAATAAACTTTCTAATAGAATCACGCATTCTAATTATCTCTTAAAGATGAAAGTATAAGACAAATCAACTATTAATAAAAAAGAAAACTGCCCAGTTAAACTGAGGGCATTGAGCTCACAGGCTATTCACATTTATTGTATATTATATTATTATTTGAAATAACCCCCTCGAAAAGTAAAGAAATCAACAATATATTAAGGTGGGGATCATCCCCCCGTTCCCACCCCCTTATAGTTAACCACTGAATCCCCAAAACTTACGAGGGAAGCTCCTTACCACAATGAGTCTATATACAAAATTTGAAGAAAATCGGATAATTCTCCATGAAAAACACACTTAATCTAAATTAAGGGGGAGGACAAGCCAGCCCCCCTTTCACCCTCTTTATACTTAACCAAAGAACCACCAAAACTAATCAGGAAAGTGCCTTATCACAGTGAACCTATATACAAAATTTGAAGCAAATCGAATTATTCTGCATGAAAAATACATTTATCTAAATTAACGGGGGGGGGGGGGGTGTAGTCCCCGTTCCCCCCTTTATACTTCATCAATGAATTCCCAAAACTAATCAGGGAAGTGGCCTACCACAATGAGCCTATATACAAAATTTGACGAACATCGGATAATTCTGCATGAAAAATCCATTTATTTAAATTAATGGGGAGATTAGCCCCCCGTTACCCCCTTTATACTTAAACAGTGAATCCCCAAAACTAATCAGTAAAGCGAATTTTCACAATTAACCTATATACAAAATTTGAAGAAAATTGGATAATTCTACATGAAAAACCTATTTATCTAAATTAGGGTAGGGGAATTAGCCCCCCTTTCTCCCTTTATACTTAGCCAATGAACCCCCAAAACTAATCAGGGAAGCGCCTTATCACAATGAACCTATATTCAAAATTTGAAGCAAAACGCTTATTTCTATCAAGAGTTATCGCGTTACGTACATACATACGTACCTTTCACCTGATGATGAAGTCGTACAGTTTTCGTACCGAAACGTACCCAAGTTATATTTATTTTATTATAGTTTATTTTCATTTGGTGATGCATTTACAAAGGTGTTATTTATTATTTAACGATAACTTGAATGGTGTCTTTTATGCTTATTTTGTGATTGTGAGAGATTAAATGCTAAAAAAATTTATTTATTTTCAGTACATACATACATACATTTGCATACATACAGAACGGGCGGACACATTAGCTCTCAGGCTTTGATAGCCTGCGAGCTAAAAAGGAATTTTTCGTTCGACATTTCTCTTGATTTATAATATTTCCTAAAAACGACATCCTTCATTTGTATCGGTTATCTCTACCTACGCAATTATACCCTTCATGGTCATTATACACATAATGCACATAATTAGGGACGTCCTTTAAAAATATGATTTATTGGATATAAATTATAACAAAACAAAATGTAAAGAAAAGAAAAAAATGTACTATTTTATTTTCTTATTATTATTTTCAGAAAAAGATCCAAATTAGACTGCAGACCATACTGAACGGTTTACATAACATAGATAAACATCGTATTCAATTAAAAATAATTTTTAGGTACGTTCGTCATTATATATATACACCTATAGATGTCGCACAGTGGACAAAATTATTGCGTTGAAGTTTAATGGGTTTTCGACGTCAGTAATAAAACAATTAAACAGTGATAAATATTTGGCTTATTTAATTATTATTACAATTATTATTATTATTATTATTATTTATATTATTGTGTATATTATTATTTTTTATAGCATAATATTGTATTGTCATTGAAACTACACATGTATTCAAAATTTCAGCTCAATCGGATCATTAAAAATGGTTTAAAATTGACTTTCAAGATTTGAATTAAACACTCATACACACACTTCAAGTTAATATAACTTAATGATTCGCAAACTTTCGCAGGAACAGTTTTAAGTTTCCAATACTTTAGGAATGACACTTTGATTTTTTTCAAAAAATGTTTATTTCTTAATAATGCTTAATAATGTATTAAAAGTCAAGATGCAGTTTGAAAACAAGATGGCGCTTATTTTCAAACAACAATAGGTTAAATCTTGTGACAAACATGTGACATATGTCCTGTAAACTCCTGCTTTCAAATAGAATAGAAAAGTCACGACTTGTTTTCGAACTTACAGAAAAATAGTGCAATTGTTGAAATTCCATCAAACCAACTGCCTTCTTTACGGTCGTAGTTAATCTACACATCGGATTTTAACGACAAAACTCGTACGGATCTTGACAAAAGAGACATTCAGCTACCAGCATACGCGGTCTTGTTAAATTCCGAGAGAATCGGAAAATGAATTTTGTCCACCTAGATCATCAAAACGCTCCACTGTGCGTCGCCTGGTCCGTCCATCTGTCCGTCTGTCCGCATATAACAGCACAAAAACTACCCAACCGAATGGTTTTAAATTTAATATATATAATCGTGGCAGAAGTTTGTCGAGTCATTTCAAATTTTAGGAAAATCGAATCAAAACTTAAAAAGATATTATTAAAAGTTCTTGTACTTCTATTAAATCCTAACATACGTAATTAACTCAATGATATCCCATGATAGGTAATGATTCTAGGTTGCCATGGTGATTACGTCCTATATAAGATGGAGTCCTATTATTTAGGTATTACTGAATATAAAAACCGAATTTATATACTAAAATTGTTTAATTATAGCAATCCTATAATCTACCAACAGATTTTTGGATAGATGATTTTAGAGAAATAGATATTAAATTGAAAAAAAGTATAAATAAGGATTTCAAATTCTAAAATTTTAAAAGAAAGGTTTAAGTTTCCCATTGGAATTTTCAGTAAATGTCAACAAAAATTAAAAGGTTGTCAACTTGAAATGTATTTATTATATTACGGAAATTAATCATATCATAATAACAGACGATATAATTCATTTCACTGAAATAATAACGATGTTTTTTTACATCATAAGAGTGCAACAGCTATTGCACCAAGATCTGAATATTTATAAAACTACTACGAATGCACCTCATTTGTCACGTTTGACGTACAATTTCCAACTTGTTTTACATTTAACATGTTTTTTTTAGGTTGCCCATTCGCTACACCAAAAACATTTTAATGTACAATATAGCAAGCATGTATTCAAAATAAAGTTTTGCAATTTATGAATAACTACATGTTAAAATGTTATAAGCAACTTGCGTACAAATAACCACGAACATAAATATAATATAACCTCTTCAGAGATACCCACGATTCAAAAAAGCGTGCATTTATCTTTAGGAATATCCTAGACTTTTGAGATTTGAAGCAGCATTTATAAAAAGAAAGTTTATTTTGCTGCCTGTAATGTTCAAAAACGTTCCGAGTAGTTTCTTCAGTATATTAAAAGTATTTTCAACACGGAATATCTGTTTTTTGGATGCACCCATCCTAAAATAAACATTTGCAGCTGCGTAACTGACTTTATACATGCAAGTGTTACAAAATTACATTAATTTTAATGTTAATGTTAATGATGTTAATTTAGCATGTTTGCCTGTAAAACATATCTGTTGAATATGAAAATGTTTACTTAATAATTGGAAGCATCCGAAAAATCTGTACTCCGGGTTGAGAAAACTGATTAATACAGTGTCGAAAATGTTTCCGAAAATTACGGGAAGCCAAAGAACTTTTTTTTATAACTGCTTCTTTTCAAAATCGTGAATAACTCGGAAGGAACCATATTACATTTTCATTAATTGTTATATAATATTTTTGTAGAATAAAAAAAAACATTTCGCTTTTTTACAGTGCATTTAAAATAAAATGCAATACAGAAAAAAACATATTAGAAAATACTTTTTATCCCACATTTCTTTTGATTCGAAATCTTCCATAAAAACGTTTTCTTTATTTCCAATAGTTATCGTTTCCTACTCTTTTACACACTTCATGTTCATTATGCACATAAGGCCCGTAATTAGGGACATCTTTCCAAAGTATGAACTATCGGAAATCAATTGGAACGACCATAAAGACTCTTGCTTCAAAATTAACCTAAAAAAAAATAACTGCATAGTAAGAAAAAAAGGAAGATTTTATTTTGTCTTATTAATTTATTTGCAAAAAAGTAGTAGAGCTATTTTTGTATACGAGAAAATGGCGTATAGATTTATAAAAATTCCCCGATTGCTTATTTTTCGATAGTTGATAAACATTGTAACAGAAAATTACAGGACATTTCCATAGCTGCCAAACTTTATGATTTTTTTTTCAAATTAAATAAGCAAGCCAAGTACAAGAAATTTTATCCAATACATAAAATCAAGTATTGCATACACTATAAAAAAAGACATTTTGTTTTATCACCAAAGTATAGTTTCTGGATTGCAAAGGCGAAAATTTAAACCTGCTATTGGCGATATTTGCGCCCAACTAATAAAAGTTCCAAACAATTTTGTCAAAGACCGATTTTTCAAAATAAATATTTTAAAAGAAAATGGTTCTGCCATCTATTGCTGTATTTCACAAGTGTTACTGAAACTAATATAAAACGTTACTGAAACTCATATATGTTCTAAAGAAGAACATATAAAATATGTATGGTTTTCTGAGAGGGTGTTTTTCAATAAAAATTCATATACTGCAAAAAAAAAGACAAACGTGTCTTAATTTCAGAAAACTTAATATAACCAGAACAGAAAATATAATATAATCACGTCTGAGTTACCCGCGATTCCGAAAACCTTACTTTATCTTTAGAAACATCATAAACTGAATTATTTTTTAGATTTAAAGAACCATTTATTAAAACAGTTTGTTTTTCTGTCATTGATTTTCGGAAACGTTTCCGAGTAATTTTATAATGCATTAAAGAATTTTACAACTTGGTATGTACGTTTGTTGCATGCTTTCCGAAAACCTTACTTTATCTTCAGAAACATCCTAAACTGAAATATTTTCGAAATTTAAAGAACCATTTATTAAAACAGTTTTTTATTCTGTCACTGATTCTCGGAAACGTTTCCGAGTAATTTTTATAATGTATTAAACAGCTTTCTCAGCTTGGTATATACGTTTGTTGCATTCTATCAATGCCCAAGTAAGCATTTTCATGTACAAAAAACATGTTTTACTGGCAAACATGATAAATCAACAGCATTAAAATTAATATTAATTTGTTACTTTTGAAATGTATAAATTCTGTTACGTAACAGAAAGTATTCAACCCTTTTCAGCACAGTGGTACCACTCCGGTCACATCTAATTTTAATTCCAAATTTGCATTCGCAACCAAGAATATTTTAATAAAATTTTGCTTCTACAATGAAAGCTTAAAATAAGGAGTTCCTATTTTCTAAAAAAGTCGTTTGTAAATTCTGGTGTCAGTCAGTAATTTCGTATTTTACAAACAGAATTTGTCTGTGCCGGAGAGGGTTAACTGAGAATTGACAGCATCCAAAAAACGATATTCCCGTTCAAGAAAACTGATTAACATATTATAAAATTTACTCGGAAACGTTTCCAAAAATCAGTAGCAGCAAAATAATTTTAGTTTTTATGAATGCTTTTTTAAATCTCGAAAATATATTGGTTTTTGTATATTTCTGTACGTTTTTAGCTCACAGGCTCTCAAATCCTGAGAGCTAATGATCCGGCTGGTTCTGTATGTACGTGTGTATGTATGTCCGTACGTAACGCGATAAGTCTTGATAGAAATATCCGATTTGCTTCAGATTTTGTATATAGGTTCATTCTGATAAGGCGCTTCCTTGATTAGTTTTGGGGGTTCAATGTTTAAGTATAAAAGGGGAACGGGGGCTAACCCTTCCTTAATTTATATAAATGTGTTTTTCCTGCAGAATTATCCGATTTGCTTCAAATTTCGTATATAGGTCCATTGTGTTAAGGTGCTTCCCTGATTAGTTTCGGGGGTTCATGGGATAAGTATAAAGGGAGGGACAGGAGCGAAAGCCCCTTAATTTAATGTCGAATTCTTTATTCTTTGAAATAAGAGTATAATATACAATTAATGTGAATAACCTGTGAGCTCAATGCCATCAGTTTAACTGGACACTTTTCTTTTTATTATTTTACATTTCCGTAAACATTTGCTTTTTAATAGAGTGTCGAAACAAAGCTTATTTTACTAAATAAGTTTTCAAGACATGTTAAGACATGTCTATTTGACTGCGGGAAAAATTCGCGATTATTTAACTCCAATTTCTGAAGATTCCTACCATTTAATGTGTCATTTATATGCCACACTGACAATTTAAAGGTTGTTTATTGAAACCATGTTAATCATATTGACACACTATTTATTGAATGTAAATCCTTTTTTAAGTGCTTTCGTAATTATATAAATACGTAGCACCTATAGTCGTCTTCTTGTCCGTGACGTCCGCTTATAACAGCGCAAAAACTACCCAACCGAATGGTTTGGAATTTAATATATATTATCGTTGCAGAATTTTGTCGAGGCATTTCAAATTTTATTAAAATCAAATCAAAACTTAAAAAGGTATTAATAAAAGTTTTCTTTATTTTATTAAATCCTATCATACGTAACACATGGGCTGATAAGTTCCCGGTCTAATAAAGAAAACGCAGCTTTTTTACATAACTTTTTAACTTTATAAATTTATAACTTTATAACTTTAATAAATAACACAACTTTAATAATAAATAATAATAATTTAATAATATTAATATTAATAATAGTAATAATAATTTAATAATAAAAATTTAATAAATAATAAAAATAATAATTTTATAATAAATAACATAATTTTATAACGAAAAAGCTCCAAACATTGCTCAGAATCATCGACTCGTTGTTGTTTTTGGTCAAAAGTCAACATGCGCGGCACCCACTTTGACAACAGCTTTTTCATAGACAAATGTTCATTCAAAATAAAACCTACACGTTCCTTGGATATTTTCAGAGTCTGAGCTATCTCCTGCAACTTCACTTTACGGTTCCCCAAAACGATTCTGCGGACTTTTTTTATGTTTTCCGGAGTATTCACCTCTTTTGCGTGTTTCATCACTGGTGTCCGTACTACCACGTTTAAATTCAGCAAACCAGTCGATAATGGTTGATTTACCTGCTGCAGTGTCCGGATAATGCTTATCAAGACAAGTTTTTGTTTGAACGATGTTTTTTCCCATCAAATAACACTTCTTGAATTTCTTTTTTATCTATTTTTTTGTTTATCAACAAAGTCGTTCAACTAAAACCACTCGAACGTTTTATCCAAACAGCGAATTGTCATAACATTTTTTCTGCTACCTTTTAAAGGTTAGTACTTACTAAAAAAAGCATCGGTTCGGTGATTGCAACGATATCTGTGTGCCAGACCGGGAACTTTTCAGCTTATGTATTAATGTATAAAAGCGCAATTCATGTGACTGAGGAAAACAAATTCGATATAATATTTTTTTTTTCATATACCAAGAGATCATTTTAAAAAAAATCGAATAAAATTGCATAAAAGTTACATTTTTAGAAAGATCGCTTGAAAAAATGTTTGCTTGAGTGATGAGTTACATTCAAAAATGTATAGATTCTGAGATAACTTAGTGGAAATTAGGTTAACAGCCGAATATCTCAATGCATTAAAGTAAATAAACACAAGAGATTCGTTCATCCTAAGTCAAAGAAATATTAAACCATGGAAGTAATCATTTTCAAAGCAAGATCTCCATGGGGAATTTTACAGTGCTGTCTGGTGTCGAAGACAAAATTCGCATCTGTAAACGTGGCATACGTAGTATAAAAATAAAAAGCATACTCATTTTCCTCTTAACGGACGATATAATAGATTTCCCTGAAATAAAAAGGGTAATTTCTATACAATTTAGCGTTAGTTATAGTACGAACGCACCTCATTTGTGACGTTTAACGTTCAATTTTAAACTTGTTTAATGATTATTATTTAATCTTAAATGAGTAATTAATTTGCTATTTTTGTAACGAAAACTATATTGTATTAATTTGTAACTTAATTTTTTCGATTACTTTTAAATAGATTTTAATATTTGGCAGTTACCTGATTATGAGGAAGCTGCAATAAAATTGTTTAGGGCTATGGAATTACACACAAAGAAAGTTTTTGGGGGGAGACGCGTTGACCCAAAAAACTGCATGTCATATCCAATCTACTTAGTTGTTACTGGGCATCTCAAAACGGCGTTATAAGAGACAGTGCGGAACTGTTCGTCATTATTTACAATCTTATCTCAAAAACTTTACGTGGCGATGTCTCAAGAAATGAAATGTTAATTACAATGCTAAGAGACATTTACAACTTCATGTCGGTAATTTAAACTGAGTTTTATTTTATTATTTTATTGTACACTATTTATTTGTTATTTTATTTTAAGTATATATTTTAATACCGAATTTTAATCCAAATATCCCGTAACCTCTGAACTATGTCACTTAGAAATATCTGAAATTTTATTCTGAATATTTAGTGATCTGTTGTTTAAGATCAACGCTTAGTATTATATTTCATTTTCTGTAAATTTTGCATCTCATATCCAAAATGTTGATAAGTTACAGGGCATCTCAAAATGGCGTAATAAAAGTCAGCGCGGAACTGTTCGTCATTATTTACAATCTTATCTTCAAAAACTTCATGTGGCGATGTCTCAAAAAATGAAATGTTTATTACAATGCTGACAGACATTTACAATTTGATGTCTGCAATTTAAACTGAGTTTTATTTTATTATTTTATTGTATACTATTAATTTATTCTTTTATTTTAAGTATATGTTGGTATTGATATAAAAAAAATTTCGAGAAAGGCCTGTAATTTGTAATTTTCAAATGATTTTTTAAGGGTCACTTTTGAACACAATCAATGTTGATGTTTTTCAAACGTTTTATTTGGCGCCAACTTTTACACTTGACAACTATGGTGTTGGTATAATGAAAAAGTATAATTTTTTTTTCGTTAAGACAAACTTTCGTTATAGACAAATTCAGTTTTCTTAGGTTTTTTGTAGTTAATTTCATATTCTGAAAATTGTGTGGTGTGAGGATATAAAAGATTTTTTATTTATATTTTGAAGAATTATATAAAACAGCCACTTAAATAGATATAAAAATTACACTGGCGGAAAAAAATAAAGTAACGATCATTTGTCACACCAAAAAATTGTGACAGATTTTTTTTTTTTATTACCGCACCATTTTTAAATGGCAGAGGTGAAATTACGCTGGAAATTAATGAATATAACAAAGGATGTGAGTTATCACTTTGTACTCTGCGTACACCCAACAGAATGAAAAAAAGTCCAGAATGGAGATAGAGCCCAGCGGTACCATATAGATACCAACGGTTCCCGTTGGTATCACTCACCAATGCTCTACTATTTGAGCTATTCGTACAACATCCAGTCTAGCATTTTTGTCTATGCAACATATAAGACTGGATGTCGTGCGGATAGTTCAAATTGCTTTGGTGCGTGATACCAAGTGTTCCGGGTTCGATCCCCGGTCTGGACATTTTTTCCCTCTGTTTGTGGTACGCTGTGTACTGAGTGATAACTCACATCCTTTGTTATATTCAAATTAAATCCATTTGCCAAAAAAAATCTATCTTTTTTTATTTTTTTTTATTTAGAAGAGGTCGAAAACTACGATTTTGCACATTTTTACTAAATTCGAAAGTTTATAAAATACCACTTGAATATTCCGTGTTTAAATCGGTTTCGGAATGAAGTGTGTCGGGTTCCGGTTGGATTTCAAGTTGACAAATTTATTTTTGTTTGGTTCAGGAAGTGTTTCAGTTTGATTTTAAGAGTAATTTTCGTGTTCAAATAGGGAATATAGATAAGATTGGAGAATACACACTCGTACAAGACTGCATATCAAAATCATGTTTTTAATCTTAAATAACACTATATTTTTACGGTAAATGAAATGAGTACGGAACTATGTTACTTAGAAAAATCCGAAATCTTGTTTTGAATATGTATTTTTATTTGTTGTTTAAGATCAAAGCTTAGTAATATTTTTCATCTTATGTAAAAGATAATTACGAATTCTTTTTGGAAATCTAAAGAAAGTTTTATATACTATTAATTTTGCATTCCGGATTTATAGTCAAATCAGGCAAACTTAAGTTGATCTAAAATATTCTTTAAACGTAGTAAGTTTTAACCCTCTAAGCGTGTAGAACGTAATATTTCGTACACTAAGCTCCAGGTTTCATTGCAATATATGCAATGTTTAAGATAATATAATTCTATAGATTTAATGAATTTTCAAAACATTGAAGAATGATTAATGCACTCAAGGGTTACATTCATATTTGTAATTAAGTTTTATTTATAATGCTGAAAGAATCATAGTTTTTTAGCATTTAAAAAAATGAAGAAAAAACAACATTACAATTTTACCCTTTTTCAAAACGCTCAGAGGGTTAAAAGAACGGAAACACTAGTTTTAAAGATAGTTTTTTATAACTTTTCTACTGGTTGGAAATTATGGGTTGGACCCATCCCAGTGCAATGCTCACAATGACTTCAAAGTTCAGTCTTCAACTGATATTGACTTGAGAATCACAAGGTGACTTCATTGTAATGTCACCTGGTGACCCATCACAAAGCGACAGTCACAGTGACTTTTCATTGTTAACAATCATTTGAGAATAATAATGAGACAGACAGACAGCGCCCACCCTAGGGACCAGCTTTTGGCTAATGGCCAGGACGAACCCCTAAGCCTAGGGAGGGAAAAATATTACTATCCGGCGCTAGCTACAATAATTACAAGTTAAACTACAATTTTTACAAAGTATAAACGTTACCCAATTTTGCCACAAGGCTGGGCGAACGTTAAAATTATTACAATAATTGATATTTTACATAAACTTTAATTTTAGTTATTTATATAGCATTTTGAGATTAACATTATGATGACAATTATTTGTAGTCGTACATTTTGAATGCATTAGTACGTATACAATAACCTTTAGAGGTATAATATATTTTTAAATATGATTACAATATATAATTACAATATAAAATTCAAACAATTATATTTACACACAATAACATTTTGAAATACACTATATACAGTGGCCCCTCACCCACACGCGACACACGGCAAACAAACCTCATCACCAGAAACCCCCCCAAAAAAGTAACGCCCGTACTCAAATGTAAAAATAAAAACTTTTCCTTTCCCCCCCCCCCCCCTAAAATCGTCTATACTGTTTAAAACAGTGGTACGAAAAAGCAACCACCGAACATCGCGCATAAGTGAGAGGCCACTGTATTTACAATTTGGTACTGATACAATACATAAAACAAACTTTTATTTATTTATTTATTTATTTATTTATTTATTTATTTATTTTTTAACTATAAGAGGAATTTGTATTTAATAAATGAATATTTTTGATTTAAGATATTATAATTTTCGTAAAGTTGAAATAGTTGCTTTTTATCAGATAGTATATCTAGAATATTGTCAAGAGTTGTTTTAGTTTCATTATATGTGAATTTATACTTCATAAATTTACATTTGTCAAATAAATAATGTAGTGGGTCACAATTCTTTGTATTGATTGTAAGTTTCTTTTATCAATTATTCTCAGATTATTGTACCAAACCTCCGAGCCGTAATCGATAATTTTCTCGAGGACAGTAAGGTACCATTCTCGAAGAAAATCTCGTCTTACCCCCCATGTCGTTGAAAAAACTCTTTTAATGGATGATGTTAATGATAAAATTTTACTTTTGATATTTAATATATGTGTATGCCAAGTTAGATTACTTTCATAGTGGATACCTAATAATTTAAGTGTTTCAACACGTTTAATTTTAATGTTATTCAGTTTAATTTGAGGTTCTCTGTTCCTTAAAATGTTTTTACCCAGCATTATATATACCGTTTTGTCTGTCGATATTTTAAGTTTTAGTTTTGTACAGATATTACTAAACAGCGATATCATTTTATTTGATTTATCTTCAAGTTCTCGTCGGCTATTTGCCGCTATGATCATATTAAAATCATCACAAAAAGCTTTTAAGTTATGGAATTTTTCATAATATGTGATTAATATTATATTCGCTATAAGCAGCCAGAGCAGGGGACCAAGACATGAACCCTGCGGTCAACCTTGGTATGTTTCTCTTTGTGTGTTAATATACTGATAGTCTATTATAATTTTTCTATTAGTTAAAAATGTTAGTAATATATTTTTCATGTATTGTGGAATGGGTAGTTTTTGTATTGTTTTGCCGAGGATAGTCCAATTTATATTGTCAAATGCACCCTGTATATCAAAAGATACCAAGATGCAATATTTGTTATACTGTAATTTTTTATGAATTTCATCGTTTACGGCTTGTAATAATTGAATAGTGTTTCGTCCCTCTCTGAAGCCAAATTGCTGTTCATGGAAGTGATTGTTAATGTCAATGTAATGTATTATTCTGTGTTTAATTAATCTCTCCATTATCTTTCCCAGCATCGGGAGAAGGCAAATTGGACGATAGGATGAATGGAGCTTTGGGTCTTTATTGTTTTTTGCAAAGAAGATAACATGGGCAATTTTCCAATTTGCTGGGAAATAATTTAAAGATAGACATTTATTAAAAAGATCGCGAATAAGACTTTTGTAGTTTTTGAATAAGTTTTTGATTAAAAATGCATCAATTTTGTCATAGCCCGGAGTTTTCTGATTATTCTGTTCTGATAGTGCATAATTTATTTCTTTAGTTGAGAAAAGTAGTGGGGTGGGAGAATTTTGTGTTTCCCTTACAAAGTTAGATAAAGGAGGATCAGGATTTTCTTGTGTGGGAAAATGGTGATTTAGCAAGTTTGTAAATGTATCTGAGATTGTGGAATATATATTAGAGCCAGTAAGTGTCGTATGTAAAAAATGTTGGTTTGTTGTATTTTTTGCTGTTGCAATTTGGAATGTTTTTCCAAATTTATCAATAGTCTGTGTACAAAATTTTTGCCAAGATTTGGCCTTTTCTGATTTGATATGTTTTTTATATAGTGCTCTTTCTTTCTTTAGTAGTATTTTCCATTTAGTATCACCTGTTCGTTTAAATCTCCTATTTAATGCGGCTATTTTGTTTCTGTGGGACTTCAGAGAGGCGTTCCACCATGTAAATGTTGGATATAGTTTTAATTGTTTCTTTTTGAGAGTGGAATTACATGTTTCTAAAATATTATTGTTAAAGGTATCTAGCCAGTTGTCTAATTCTTGCGTTGTTGTTATAATGTCAAGTTCATTTTGTAAGTCAGATACATATTTCTTAAAATTTTTGTTAAATTTTTTAAAAGTTGTATATTTGGTTTTAAATCTACCTAATTTTATGTAGTTAATTGAAAGTGCTATAGAAAATCGAATGTACCTGTGGTCTGACTTACTCATATTTTCTACGTCCACATACCACGTCTGGATTCTTTCAGAAATGTCCTGAGAGCACAATGTCACATCCGGATTAGTGGCACAGGGATTGTCAATTTGTCCAATGAATGATGCTGGTGCTTCAGAATCATTTATAAGAATCAGTTCTCTTGCCAATAGCAGGTATGTCAATATTGATCCCCTCTCATCCTCTTTTTGATAACCCAGGAGTGCCAAGTGGGCGTTAAGGTCTGCACCCAGTATCAGGTTTGTCATTGGGTTAAACTGATCTAACCATTTCATATCCTCAAGCAGGTTACTTTTTGGTTTAGAGTACAATGATCCCACTGTGAGTCTTCCTGTAGTTGTAGTAATATTGACGAACACTGCATTTTCATCTGAGTAAGTGTGGATGACTGGAACATCCGGTCTAGTTATCACAACTGCAGCTGTTTGATTTTTGGATGTAAAGACTTTCCATGCTGTTGATGGAATACCCCAAACTTTGTTTTTGATGTGGTAATAGTCTTGGATGAGTAATATTGTAATTTTATTTTCATTGGCAAAGCCCCAGAGATGGTCTGTAGCTGCTCGACTGTTTTGTAGATTAATTTGTAGACATTCTAAATTTTCACTAAAAGGTGCTATTGTTGGTGCATGTTGAGATTGTATATCTTCTTTATTTAAAATATTGAATTGGAAATGCTATTTTTAACGAAGTTATTTCTATTGTAGAGATGATATTGATATATGGGACATTGACTTGTGTTTGCTGCATGATGAAAGTCATTTTCTGTATCTTTACAATTTACACATATGTGTTCTGTTGGATTGTGTTTTACTTTACACTTGTCAGAATTGTGAGACTTCGTGCAGTACGTACATGCTCTTGGATATTGACATCTATTTGATACGTGGCCGTATCTCTGACAGTATCCACAACGTATTACTGGGCGATATTGTTCAATCCTACACGAGTTGAAACCAATAAGGAGTTTTCCTTTATTCAGTAGGTAATTGGCTATGTTGGCTTCCACACTTAGAACAAGTTGATATGTTTTAGATGTTTTTCTTTGAATGACTTTAAAAATAGTTTTTGTTGTATCCATGTTTAGATCTTCTATTATTGCTTGTGTTATTTCTTCTTGTTCTGTAATGTTAGGAATGCCAAGTATTATAATTTTCTTCGTGTTATATGGAGTATATTGAGTTTCTATAACATCTTTCAATGCTTCAACTTTGTCAATGAAGGTCCAAAGAGCTTTTGTTTCTTCTGGGCTGTCAGATTGTATTATCAGAAGATTTTTATCACGTGCAGGACTGCATACAATATGTGGAAGATCTTTATTTTCTTTAACTTTTCTATTCAAAATATCTTTTATTGTTGCCATTGACATTGTCGTGTTTGGCTTCTTGTGTAATAATACTGCAGCTTTAGAGATGCCTATTTTATTCTTTTTTGGGATATTTTCCTTCATTGACTGCTGCAATACTTCTGAGTAACTAGTTTGGGATATATCTATTTTTGCTTGTTCTATAAGTGAGCACTCTCCCGTCTGGTCCATTTTTTCCAATATTTTGTTCGTCTTTGTTTCTATGTTTTCCAGAGTTTTTTGAAGTTCTTCTATTGATGCAATGCCCGTACTTATTGTTAACCTCTGTGGTTTTGGTTTTTCTGATTTTAATTCCTGAATTTCGCAGAGTAGTTGCTGTATCGTTTGATCTATTTCTTTTACTAACTTTTGAAGATCTTTCCCTACTTGCTCAAGGAGTTTTACATCTGTTAAGAGATTGTTTATTTTCGTATTTTCTTGGATGAGTTTAGCTATTTGTTCATCTTTTGAGATCAATGATTCTTTTAATTTTTTATTTTCTTCTTGTGCCTTTCTGATTCCTTCTAATTGTTGATTTATTAGTTGAGCCTCGTTTTCGGTTTTATCCTGTTGATTCTGTCTTTGTGTTGTAGTGTCCTGTTTTAATTTTTCCAGTTTTTCTTCTAGTTCTTTCTTCTCTTTTTCTAAGCTTAAGATCTTTTCTTTCTGGAATGTCCTTTCCTTTGCTGTTTTTTCTGTGAAGTTGAATCTTTCTTCATATTTTTCCAGTCTTTTGTTAATTTCTTCTTTGTATTTACTCGCCTCGTCTGCGTCACCTTTTTTCATTCTTCGTAGGAAGTCGTTGTATTGGTTCATCAATGCTGTTAAGTCCATTCTTATTGCGTTTTTCTGTGTGAATTTTTGATACTTTATACTTGGGTTTTGGGTGTTATAGCGTCTGGATCTTCGTTTTAATACTGTTCGTGAAGTATTAAAAGCCGTAGTTGCTTCTGGACTTGAATGTGCAATTTTGTATTCAGACTCCGTTGTTTTCGAGTCATCTGAGTCATGTGAGTCCTGAGGTTGAATTGGCGAACTTTTTAGTTCGTCTTCCATGATGTTTTATTTTTGTCCAGTACTATGATTTGTTATCAAATGCGTATTTATAAGTATTTAACGTAACTAAATGATATAGATTACAACTTATTTCTTTAACTTTTCCAACTATAAGTTGAGGAATTTGATTAATTTGAGGTAATGTTTTTTGCCATTTAACAATATATCTTTATGTATCTGAATAATTACTATATTTTGTTACTTTTACACTTATATTAAACTTTTCATTTATTAAACTAGGCATCACTGGAGTCTAATCATGTTTAATGAAGGAAAGGGTAAATAGGAAAGGTCATAGCAAAAATCAGTGATCTAAATCACTGGAAATGACTAAGATAAAAACTTAATGTTATATGTGGGGCAAATTTGGAGATTATAATAATAATAAAAAATAAAAATAAAATAAAATAAAATAAAAATGATAGAAATGAAAAAAAAAAAGGGGGGGTGAGAGGGGAAATTTTTTGAAGAATCCTGATCAGAAAAACATTAGTGACCAATGCTTATGAGCGTCGCTGAGTAAAAAAAAAAAAAAAAAAAAAAAAAAAAAAAAAAAGAGATTTTATTAATCATACAAAACCTAATATTATAGTTTAAATTTAAGATTAGGCCATTTGGATTACTATTGCTATGCAAAGACATTCACCAGATAAGACATATTATGGAGAGTCTATATTCTAAAAACCTTTTATTTACAATATCTATATTATTTCTCCGCCATGTGGAAAGAGAGAGAGAGAGAAAAAAAAAAAACTGAAATTGATGAATTTAACGAATTTGTTAAAATTCTGACTCTGTAACAGGTAAATAGACAACAACTCGAGAAGTTTAGTATTAAAAGTGTGCCAGATAAGGGAGAAAATTTTTTCTTTTTTTTTTTTCTTTTCTTTTTTTTTTACACTCGCCTGTAAGAAGAAACGAGATCGACGCTGCACTTGAAAATGTATAAATCCCTGAACATTTGTAAATGTGGAGGGAGGAGGGGGGGGGGAGATGGTGGTAAAAAAAAAAAAAAAAAATAAATAAAAAAATAAAAAAAAAAAAGCGATTGAAAATAAGTTAATATATTGAGAAGCATAAGAGATGTAATAGAGACAGGAATTATAAAACGCCCTCTAGCGACACTAAATAAGTGTAGATGAAAATGCTTAATCAAAAATAATATGTCACATCAAAACCTTCAAAATGATATGCAACACGGAATGAAAAGAATAAAATTGAGAGATAATAAAAATATTTAAAAAGACGCCCTCTAGTGGCACCCGGAATAAAACTAATTTAACACAATATACAACTAATAGCACAATATTTAATAAAAAAAAAAAAATGACCCTAAAAATAATAAAGAAGCAAAATGCTACAACTTAGCTTAAAAAAAAAAAAAAAAAAAAAAAAAAAAAAAACATTAATAATTTTGAAAAAGCGCCCTCTACCGGACACAAAAAGGGATAGAAAAACATAAAGAAATGAAAACTGGATGTGTGTAAAAATACCTAAAAGTAGACACCAAACACGACTAACATGCAAAAAAAAAAAAAAAAAAAAAGTACGATTGGTATAAGAAAGCTGAGGAAAAAACAATTGTGGTTAACTCCTTACATATGAAAATTACACCCACTGTGAACTTATCGAAAGGCCAAGGGGAAAAAAAAAGGGGGGGAGGGGTGAACCAAAACCGTGCCATGACAGAACTATATCCCTCCCTGTTCATTGAATTGCTATAATGCAGTACTAAATTGCAAAAGAAAGAAAAAAAAAATTCTTTTAATGAGACAGTGAAATATCCTATATTTTGATTCACCGTAGCAATTGTGACACTTCTAACCATGTGTGACGTCATGGGGACTTCACATCGACTGGCCGTGCTGTTAGGGTAGTACCTCTTTTCAACACTTGCTCATTATAGAATTTCCTTTTGAGTACTCACGTGTTCAGAAATTAGCATTTTGTGTTTGTTGCTTAAGTTTTGCACACCAGTGTATTTATTGTTATTTGTTGTTTAACATCAAAGCTTAGTAACATATTTCATTTTCTTTAAAAGAGAATTACGAATTATTTAAGGAAATCTAAATATATTTTTAAATAACTATTAATTTCGCATTCCGGATTTATAATCAAATTAGGTAAGCTTAAATTGACCTGAAATATTCTTTAAACTTAAGATTTAAAAGAACATAAACACTAGTTTTAAAGATAATTTTTTATAACTTTTCTACTGGTTGGAAATTATTTTTAAAAAAAAAAGGTTTCCCGTTGTTTGCAAAAGTTGTCCTTACCTACATTTAAATATCGTTCGTGGTCATTATTCGCGTAAAACCCATAATTACATAAATCTCTCAATCTTTCGAAAGAATGAAGTATTGGAAATCAATTGAAACAATCATAAATAGTCTTTCTTCAAAACTAGCCAGAAATGTAAATTCACAGAAACGAGAAAGTAAGAAAATTTTTCCTAATTGTCATTCACTGAATCAATAGATCAGATGATAAAAAACTTGTGGATACGAATTTTAATCCAAATATCCTCTAACATCCGAACTATGCCAGTTAGAACTATCTGAAGTTTTATTCTGAATATATTTATTGTTGTTTGTTGTTTAAGATCAAAACTTAGTAATATATTTCATTTTCTGTAAAAGGGAATTACGAATTCTTTTTAAAAATCTAAAGACATTTTTAAATAACTATTAATTCCACATTCCTGATTTATAATCAAATCAGTCAAACTTAAATTGACCTAAAACTTTCTTTTAACTATAGTTTTAAAAGAACAGAAAAAATACATTTAAAAAGGTAATTTTTTATAACTTTTCTACTGGTTGAAAAGTATTTCGAAAAAAAAAAAACTTTCTCCTTCATTTGCGAAAGTTATCCTTACGTCTCTTTCATATCCTTCGTGGCCATTATTCGAATATACCCTGTAATTACAGAAATCTCCCAATCTTCCCAAATAATGATGATAAATGTGTAAAATGTACATTTTAAGTTTTATCTTAAAATATCAGAATAACTTCAGAACCAAGCAAGGTATACATGTTTACATAACTGCCAACTTTTGCGTTTTTTTCCTACCACTAAAATGTTATAGTAAATTTTATCTTATTAAATCTTCGAAATCACGTGATTCAATAAGGCAAAAATTAATATTAATTTTTATTGGTAACAAAAAAGCGTATTTGAAACAAATGAAAACTAAATATAACGGCAATTATTTAAACAAATGAACATAATCGGAACTATTGAAACATCTTGCAAATACTAACTTCAATACATAACAAATGCTTTAAGACTGTTTATTTACATGATCGGGGTGCTTTTATATTAAATGTCACTATATTTTAACAGTAACTGAAATTCATATACAACTATGTCACTTACAAAAGCTATATAATGTTATTTTGAATATTTGTTTTTATTTAATTCTTAAGATCAACACTTATTACTATATTTCGCATTCTTTAAAAGAGAATTCGGAATTCATTTGAAAAATCTAAAGATCTTTTTAGAAAGTAATAATTGCCCATTCGTGATTTCTAATAAAATCAGTCAAACTGATATAGACTTAAAATTTTCTTTAAACAAAAGTTTTAAAAGAACAAAATCAAGAGTTTTAAAGGTAATTTTGTATGACATTTGTACTCTTTGGAAATTATTAAAAAAAAAAAAATTCTCCTTCATTTGCAAAAGTTATCCTTACCTACTCTTTCCTATCCTTCGTGGCCATTATTCGCATAAACCACGTAATTACACAAATCTCTCAATCTTCCCAAAGGATTAAGTATTGGAAATCAATTCAAACGATCATAAAGACGATTTCTTCAAAAATAGAGGAGAAAAAAAAGTAAATTCACAGAAACAGGAAGGAAAGAAAACTTTTCCTAATTGTCATTCTCTGAATCAATAAATAACATGATAAAAAAATTGTGGATACGTGATTTCTAATAAAATGTCAAACTAGACCTAAAATTGTCTTTGAACAAAAGTTTCAAAAGAGCAGAAACAACAGTTTTAAAGTAATATTTTATAACATTTCTACTCTTTGGAAATTATTTTAAAAAAATGTTCTCTTCATTTGCAAAAGTTATCCTTACCTACTCTTTCATATCCTCCGTAGTCATTATTCTCATAAACCCCGTAATTACACAAATCTCCCAAAGAATGAAGTATTGGAAATCAATTCAAATGATCATAAAGACCCTTTCTTCAAAAATAGAGGAGAAAAAAGTAAATTCACAGAAAGAAAGAAAACTTTTCCTAATTGTCATTCTCGGAATCAATAGATAAGATTGTAAAAAGAAAAAAAATGGATACGAATTTTAATTCAAATACACTGTAACTTCTAAAAAATATATACTGAAAATGTAATAAATAAAGCCCTTTGAATAAGTACCAAAATCATAATTTATTCTTTGCTTATCATTTATAAAATAATTATCTTCATATATTGAATATAAATAAGAATGAGGTTTTGAAAAACATATGTACTATATGTGCAAAACTGGGTTAAAAATCAGAGCTTCAACCATCCCACCCCATAAATCTGACACAAATCAGCGTATAAATAAATGACTGGTACCAATCCATTATTAATAAGGTCTACTAATTAATTCTATACTTAAATTTTGCTGAGGAGTTGTCTATATAAAGAATTGTAACTTTAAAGTTTCCAATACTAACATTAAATTTTGATATCATATTTGGATTCTTCAGTAAATTTACCTTCGGATACCAAACATTAAGTAATTCGATCACGTAGTTTAGGAATTATGTAGCTTTAAAATTTGGAACAATTAATACTAAATTCATTTTATAAAATACTAACAAAATTTATACACAGGGTGTCCGAAAAGTCTGGAAACGGCCAAATAACTCGATAAATATACATTGGATTAAAAAACGGCAAAATGCATGTTCAATATTTTTGAAAAATCTATTTAGGGATATGCAAGTTGCCCCCCCCCCAACTATGCACCCCCGGGGGGAAAAAAGGGACAACTTAAATGATGACCCCCATTTTTAATTACAGATTCGGATTCTATGGGAAAAAATACGTAACTTTTGTATTGAACATTTTTTTCGAAACATTGTAGATGGCGCAGTAATCGAGTGCAATACTGTGAGAATCGTTACCATTGCAATGTCTGGAAACGCTCGAATAACTCGATAAATATACATCGTATTGAAAAACGGAAAAATGCATGTTCAGTAATTTTGAAAAATCTATTTAGTGATATCAAAGTTGCCCCCCCCCTCTCCTAATTCTTCCCTCTGGGGAAGAAATGGGAGCAACTTTGAAATCTTAAATGATAAACACCCATTTTTTATTCCAGATTCGGATTTTACGGAAAAAAAATACGTAACTTCTGTATTTAACATTTTCTTCGGAGGATTGTAGTCTGCGCTGGGATTTAGTAAAATGCAGTTAGAATCCTTTTCATTGAAAATTCTGGAAAGGGTCGAAAAACTCGAGTAATATACATCGGATTAAAAAAAGGAAAAATACGTGTTCAGTATTTTAGATAAAATTATTTAGGGATATAAAAGTTGTCGTTTTTCTAAAAAAATGAACACTTATTTTTCCGTTTTTCAATCCGATGTATATTTCTCGAGTTATTCGAGTTACATTTCCAGACATTTCAATGGAAATTATTCTTACTGCATTTTATTCGATTACAGTGCTATCTATGAGAAAATACTAAATATAAAAATTGCGTATTTTTTTCCCAGTAGAATCCGAATCTGCAATAAAAAAAGGGGGGTTATCATTTAAGATTTCAAAGTTGCTCCCCCTTTCGCCCCCAGGGGGCAGAGTTGGAGGGGGAACTTTGATATCACTAAATAGATTTTTCAAAAATATTGAACATGCATTTTTCAGTTTTTCAATCCGATGTACATTTCTCGAGTTATTCGACCGTTTCCAGACTTTTCGGACAAATTCTTTTATTTTATGTATATATCTGTATAGATGTAATAAAATAGTCATTGAAAGGTATGTAATTTTTAAATATTATGATTTTTAAAGTATTACTTTCGCACAAACAATGTTAAAATTTTTCAAACGTTTAATTTGGCGCAAACTTTTACACTTGGCAGCAATGGTGTTGATATAATGAAAAAGTATAATTTTTTCATTAAGGTGGACTTCCGTTATACACAAATTCTGTTTTCATAAATTTTATTGTAGTTAATTTCAATTTTCCGAAAAGTACATGGCTTGAAGATATGAAAGATTTTTTTATTTATATTTTGAAGAATTATATAAACCAGCCTTTTAAATTGAAATAAAAATTACACTGGCAGAAAAACAAAGTTAGTAACAAACATGTGTCACACCAAAATATTGTGACTGATATTTGTTTTGTTTCCACACCATTTTAAAATTTTTACCATACTTAGCATGTGTGAAATCTATGTTGAAAATAACTTAAAAACCATTTTTAAAACTTCTATCTGGGCTCCCGTTGACTCACGCGAAAACACCTGCTCGCTAATATTAATCCTATGGAACAGTTATTTTACAATATTTTGTTTGTATTTCAGTATTTGTAAACGATTTTTTTTAAGTGAAAACTTCTTTAGGCGCGTTGGGCATTTTTTGAGATGGGGAAAAAAACATTGAACTCGCGACACTGTTACTGTAACCGACGCTGTTACCGACAATTCTGTATATTTGAAGTGATTGAAGTGAAAACTTCTTTATGCGCGTTGGACATTTTTTGAGATGGGAAAAAACCATTGAACTCGCGACACTGTTACTGTAACCGACACCTTTGTATATTTGAAGTGAAAATTATTTATATATTATATTTAATATATATTTATATATTATTTTTATGTAAATTAAACAGTGGTATTATATTATATTATTAAATATATAATATTATATAATTATTATATAATATATTAAATATATATATAAATATATATATATATATATATATATATATATATATATATATATATATATATATATATATATATATATATATATATGTATATATTTATTTATTTATTTATTTATTTATTTATTATATATATATATATATATACTTATTTATTTATTTATTAATTATATATATATATATATATATATATATATACATATTTATTTATTTATTTATTATATTTATATATATATATATATTGAAATTCAAGTTTTCACTTCTGTCGGCACTCCCGGAGTGCCAATTTTTATTTTCTTTCGATAACTGAGATTGATTTCTAAGTGCCTTCTTTTTACTTTTTTCGATTTTATTTCCTGGTTGTTTTTCCGAGGATGCTTTCACTTTCCAAATCGGTTATGAAAATAAAAAGTTTGCTCATTAAAAAAAAAAATAATAAAAAAATCGGAAACAAAATCGAAAAAGTAAAAAAGAAAGGCGTTGTGCAGATCTATCTCTGCTATCCAAAGAAAAAAAAAGTTTAAAAATATTGAAATGCAAACGAGATATTGTAAAATATCTGTCCCATAGATTAACAATAGCGAGCAGGAGTTATCCCGTGAGGGGACAGGCCCCTTAAAATGGGGGTCTCTAAAAAATATATCTTCTGAATAATTTTTATTTAGAGGATGTCGAAAACTGCGATTTTGCACATCTTTACTAAATTGAAATGTTTATAAAATATCGTTTCAATATTTCAGGTTTGGTTCAGTTTTGGTATGAAGTGGAAGTGTGAAGGTGTGAAGGGTTTGAATATGATTTCAAGTTGACAAATTCATTTTTGTTCGGTTCATGTAGTGTTTTGGTTTAATTTTAAACTCTTAACTGGGTATGACGAAATATGTCGTCATACACGAACTGCTACCGTGATATTTTGAACGCATTACTTCCATCAGTAAAATTTTAATAGAAATTTTCATCATTAAAAGACCTTATTCATGCAAAATTACTGCCATGAATAAGGAAAGTTTTTTTATTATTTTTTTTACTGGTGGAATTGTGCCCCGTTGGTAATCAGGCATATCAGTTGAACAAAAGTTTATTTCCCAGTTAACAGGTTAAGAGTAATTTCCGTGTTGGAATGGGGAAATACAGACTCGTTCAATTCTGCATTTCAAAATCATGTTTTTTATCGAAAATAAAACTATATTTTTACGGTAACTGCAATGAGTATAGAACTATGTCACTTAGAAAAATCTGTAATTTTATTTTGAATGTTTATTGTTATTTGTTGTTTAAGATCAAAGCTTGGTAATATATTTCATTTTTTGTAAAAGAGAATTACAAATCCTTTTTAGAAATCTAAAGAAATTTTTATATAACAATTAATTATGCATTCCGGATTTATAATCAAATCAGGCAAATTTAAATTGATCTAAAATATTCTTTAAACGTAAGTTTTAAAAGAACAGAGTCACAAGTTTTAAAGATAATTTTTTATAACATTTCGACTGGTTGGAAATTATTTCGAGGAAAAAAAAAGGTTCTCCTTCTTTTGCAAAGGTTGTCCTTACCTACTCTTAAATATCCTTCGTGGTCATTATTCGCATAAAACACGTAATTACAGAAATCTCCCAATCTTTCGAAACGATGAAGTATTGGAAATCAATTGAAACAATCATAAATACTCTTTCTTCAAAGCTAGCCAGAAAAAGTAAATTCGCAGAAACGGGAAATTAAGAAACTTTTTCCTAATTGTCATTCGCTGAATCAATAGACAAGATGATAAAAAAGTTGTAGATACCAACTTTAATCCAAATATCCTCTAATCTCTGAACTATGTCACTTAGAAATATCTGAAATTTTATTCTGAATATATTTATTGTTATTTTTTGTTAAGGATCAAAGCTTAGTAATATATTTCATTTTCTGTAAAACAGAATTACGAATTATTTTAAGAAATCTAATGACATTTTTAAATAACTATTGATTTCGCATTCCGGATTTATAATAAAATTAGGTAAACTTAAATTGACCTGAAATATTCTTTAAACTTAAGTTTTAAAAGAACATAAACACTAGTTTTAAAGATAATTTTTTATAACTTTTCTACTGGTTGGAAATTATTTCGAAAAAAAAAAAAGGTTTCCCGTCGTTTGCAAAACGTATCCTTACCTACACTTAAACATTGTTCGTGGTCATTATTCGCGTAAAATCCGTAATTACAGAAATCTCTCAATCTTTCGAAAAGATGAAGTATTGGAAATCAATTGAAACAATCATAAATAGTCTTTCTTCAAAACTAGCCAGAAAAAGTAAATTCACAGAAACGGGAAAGTAAGAAAATTTCTCCTAATTGTCATTCTCTGAATCAATAGATAAGATGATAAAAAAAGTTGTGGATATGAATTTTAACCCAAATATCCTCTAATCTCTGAACTATGTAACTTAGAAATATCTGAAATTTTATTCTGAATATATTTATGGTCATTTGCCGTTTAAGATCCAAACTTAGAAAATTATTTCATTTTCTGTAAAATATAATTGCGAATTCTTTTAAGAGATCTAAAGACATTTTAAAATAACTATTAATTCCGCATTCCTCATTTATGATAAAATCAATCAAACTTAAATTGACATAAAATTTATTTTAACTAAAGTTTTAAAAGAACAGAAACACTACATTTAAAGAGGTAATATTTTATAACTTTTCTACTGGTTGGAAAGTATTTCGAGAAAAAAAAAATCGTTCTCCTTCATTTGCAAAAGTGATCCTTGCCTACTCTTTCATATCCTTCGTGGCCATTATTCACATATGCCCCGTAATTGCGGAATTTTTTCAATCTTCCCAAAGGATGATGATAAATGTGTAAAATGTACATTTTAAGTTTTGTCTTTAAAATATCAGAATAACTTCATAACCAAGCAAGGTATATATGTTTACATAGCTGCCAACTTTTACGCTTATTTCCTACCACTAAAATGTTATAGTAAATTTTATCTTATTAAATCTCCAAAATCCCGTGATTCAATAAGGCAAAAATTTCTATTAATTTTTAGTGGTAACTAAAAAGCGTAAAATGTGGCAGGTATGTTTTTAACATACTGAAACCTTTCTCATGAAATTAACCATAATTCAATGAAATTTTTTATATTTATTCATTGAAAGTTAAATTTTAAGTTATGTCTTTAAATTGAGTTCGGTATTTGAAACAAAAAATAACTAAATATAACAGCAATTATTTAAACAAATGAACATAATCGGAACTATTGAAACATCTTGCAAATGCTAACTTCAATACATAACAAATGCTTTAAGACTGTTTATTTACATGATCGGGGTACTTTTATATTAAATGTCACTATATTTTAACAGTAACTGAAATTCATATACAACTATGTCACTTACAAAAGCTATATAATGTTATTTTGAATATTTGTTTTTATTTAATTCTTAAGATCAACACTTATTACTATATTTCGCATTCTTTAAAAGAGAATTCGGAATTCATTTGAAAAATCTAAAGATCTTTTTAGAAAGTAATAATTGCCCATTCGTGATTTGTAATAAAATCAGTCAAACTGATATAGACTTAAAATTTTCTTTAAACAAAAGTTTTAAAAGAACAAAATCAAGAGTTTTAAAGGTAATTTTGTATGACATTTGTACTCGTTGGAAATTATTTAAAAAAAAATCTCCTTCATTTGCAAAAGTTATGCTTACCTACTCTTTCATATCCTTCGTGGCCATTATTCGCATAAATCCCGTAATTACACAAATCTCTCAATCTTCCCAAAGGATTAAGTATTAGAAATCAATTCAAACGATCATAAAGACCCTTTCTTCATAAATTGAGTAGAAAAAAAAAGTAAATTCACAGAAACAGGAAGGAAAGAAAACTTTTCCTAATTGTCATTTTCTGAATCAATAAATAACATGATAAAAAATTGTGGATACGTGATTTCTAATAAAATGTCAAACTAATATAGACCTAAAATTGTCTTTGAACAAAAGTTTCAAAAGAGCAGAAACAACAGTTTTAAAGTAATATTTTATAACATTTCTACTCTTTGGAAATTATTTTAAAAAAATGTTCTCTTAATTTGCAAAAGTTATCCTTACCTACTCTTTCATATCCTCCGTAGTCATTATTCTCATAAACCCCGTAATTACACAAATCTCCCAAAGAATGAAGTATTGGAAATCAATTCAAATGATCATAAAGACCCTTTCTTCAAAAATTGAGGAGAAAAAAGTAAATTCACAGAAAGAAAGAAAACTTTTCCTAATTGTCATTCTCGGAATCAATAGATAAGATTGTAAAAAGAAAAAAAAAATGGATACGAATTTTAATTCAAATACATTGTAACTTCTAAAAAATATATACTGAAAATGTAATAAATAAAGCCCTTTGAATAAGTACCAAAATCATAATTTATTCTTTGCTTATCATTTATGAAATAATTATCTTCATATATTGAATATAAATAAGAATGAGGTTTTGAAAAACATATGTACTATATGTGCAAAACTGGGTTAAAAATCAGAGCTTCAACCATCCCACCCCATAAATCTGACACAAATCAGCGTATAAATAAATGACTGGTACCAATCCATTATTAATAAGGTCTACTAATTAATTCTATACTTAAATTTTGCTGAGGAGTTGTCTATATAAAGAATTGTAACTTTAAAGTTTCCAATACTAACATTAAATTTTGATACCATATTTGGATTCTTCAGCAAATTTACCTTCAGATACCAAATGTTAAGTAATTCGATCACGTAGTTTAGGAATTATATAGCTTTAAAATTTGGAACAATTAATATTAAATTCATTTTATAAACTACTAACAAAATTTATATACAGGGTGTCCGAAAAGTCTGGAAACGGCCAAATAACTCGATAAATATACATTGGATTAAAAAACGGCAAAATGCATGTTCAATATTTTTGAAAAATCTATTTAGGGATATGCAAGTTGCCCCTCCCCCCAACTATGCACCCCCGGGGGGAAAAAAGGGGACAACTTTGAAATCTTAAATGATGACCCCCATTTTTAATTACAGATTCGGATTCTATGGGGAAAAATACGTAACTTTTGTATTGAACATTTTTTTCGAAACATTGTAGATGGCGCTGTAATCGAGTGCAATACTGTGAGAATCGTTACCATTGCAATGTCTGGAAACGCTCGAATAACTCGATAAATATACATCGTATTGAAAAACGGAAAAATGCATGTTCAGTAATTTTGAAAAATCTATTTAGTGATATCAAAGTTGCCCCCCCCCCCTCCTAATTCTTCCCTCTGGGGAAGAAATGGGAGCAACTTTGAAATCTTAAATGATAAACACCCATTTTTTATTCCAGATTCGGATTTTACGGAAAAAAAATACGTAACTTCTGTATTTAACATTTTCTTCGGAGGATTGTAGTCTGCGCTGGGATTTAGTAAAATGCAGTTAGAATCCTTTTCATTGAAAATTCTGGAAAGGGTCGAAAAACTCGTGTAATATACATCGGATTAAAAAAAGGAAAAATACGTGTTCAGTATTTTAGATAAAATTATTTAGGGACATAAAAGTTGTCATTTTTCTAAAAAAATGAACACTTATTTTTCCGTTTTTCAATCCGATGTATATTTCTCGAGTTATTCGAGTTACATTTCCAGACATTTCAATGGAAATTATTCTTACTGCATTTTATTCGATTACAGTGTTATCTATGAGAAAATACTAAATATAAAAATTGCGTATTTTTTTCCCAGTAGAATCCGAATCTGCAATAAAAAAAGGGGGGTTATCATTTAAGATTTCAAAGTTGCTCCCCCTTTCGCCCCCAGGGGGCAGAGTTGGAGGGGGAACTTTGATATCACTAAATAGATTTTTCAAAAATATTGAACATGCATTTTTCAGTTTTTCAATCCGATGTACATTTCTCGAGTTATTCGACCGTTTCCAGACTTTTCGGACAAATTCTTTTATTTTATGTATATATCTGTATAGATGTAATAAAATAGTCATTGAAAGGTATGTAATTTTTAAATATTATGATTTTTAAAGTATTACTTTCGCACAAACAATGTTAAAATTTTTCAAACGTTTAATTTGGCGCAAACATTTACACTTGGCAGCAATGGTGTTGATATAATGAAAAAGTATAATTTTTTCATTAAGGTAGACTTCCGTTATACACAAATTCTGTTTTCATAAATTTTATTGTAGTTAATTTCAATTTTCCGAAAAGTACATGGCTTGAAGATATGAAAGATTTTTTTATTTATATTTTGAAGAATTATATAAACCAGCCTTTTAAATTGAAATAAAAATTACACTGGCAGAAAAACAAAGTTAGTAACAAACATGTGTCACACCAAAATATTGTGACTGATATTTGTTTTGTTTCCACACCATTTTAAATTTTTTACCATACTTAGCATGTGTGAAATCTATGTTGAAAATAACTTAAAAACCATTTTTAAAACTTCTATCTGGGCTCCCGTTGACTCACGCGAAAACACCTGCTCGCTAATATTAATCCTATGGAACAGTTATTTTACAATATTTTGTTTGTATTTCAGTATTTGTAAACGATTTTTTTTAAGTGAAAACTTCTTTAGGCGCGTTGGGCATTTTTTGAGATGGGGAAAAAAACATTGAACTCGCGACACTGTTACTGTAACCGACGCTGTTACCGACACCTCTGTATATTTGAAGTGATTGAAGTGAAAACTTCTTTATGCGCGTTGGACATTTTTTGAGATGGGAAAAAACCATTGAACTCGCGACACTGTTACTGTAACCGACACCTTTGTATATGTGAAGTGAAAATTATTTATATATTATATTTAATATATATTTATATATTATTTTTATGTAAATTAAACAGTGGTATTATATTATATTATTAAATATATAATATTATATAATTATTATATAATATATATATATATATATATATATATATATATATATATATATATATATATATATATATATATATATATATATATATATATATGTATATATATATATATATGTATATATATATATATATATATATATATATATATATATATATGTTATACATATATATATACACACATATATATATATATATATATATATATATATATATATATATATGTATATATATATATATATATATTTATTTATTTATTTATTTATTTATTATATATATATATATATATATACTTATTTATTTATTTATTTATTATATATATATATATATATATATATATACATATTTATTTATTTATTTATTATATTTATATATATATATATATTGAAATTCAAGTTTTCACTTCTGTCGGCACTCCCGGAGTGCCAATTTTTATTTTCTTTCGATAACTGAGATTGATTTCTAAGTGCCTTCTTTTTACTTTTTTCGATTTTATTTCCTGGTTGTTTTTCCGAGGATGCTTTCACTTTCCAAATCGGTTATGAAAATAAAAAGTTTGCTCATTAAAAAAAAATAAAAAAATAAATCGGAAACAAAATCGAAAAAGTAAAAAAGAAAGGCGTTGTGCAGATCTATCTCTGCTATCCAAAGAAAAAAAAAGTTTAAAAATATTGAAATGCAAACGAGATATTGTAAAATATCTGTCCCATAGATTAACAATAGCGAGCAGGAGTTATCGCGTGAGGGGACAGGCCCCTTAAAATGGGGGTCTCTAAAAAATATATCTTCTGAATAATTTTTATTTAGAGGATGTCGAAAACTGCGATTTTGCACATCTTTACTAAATTGAAATGTTTATAAAATATCGTTTCAATATTTCAGGTTTGGTTCAGTTTTGGTATGAAGTGGAAGTGTGAAGGTGTGAAGGGTTTGAATAGGATTTCAAGTTGACAAATTCATTTTTGTTCGGTTCATGTAGTGTTTTGGTTTGATTTTAAACTCTTAACTGGGTATGACGAAATATGTCGTCATACACGAACTGCTACCGTGATATTTTGAACGCATTACTTCCATCAGTAAAATTTTAATAGAAATTTTCATCATTAAAAGACCTTATTCATGCAAAATTACTGCCATGAATAAGGAAAGTTTTTTTATTATTTTTTTTACTGGTGGAATTGTGCCCCGTTGGTAATCAGGCATATCAGTTGAACAAAAGTTTATTTCCCAGTTAACAGGTTAAGAGTAATTTCCGTGTTGGAATGGGGAAATACAGACTCGTTCAATTCTGCATTTCAAAATCATGTTTTTTATCGAAAATAAAACTATATTTTTACGGTAACTGCAATGAGTATAGAACTATGTCACTTAGAAAAATCTGTAATTTTATTTTGAATGTTTATTGTTATTTGTTGTTTAAGATCAAAGCTTGGTAATATATTTCATTTTTTGTAAAAGAGAATTACAAATCCTTTTTAGAAATCTAAAGAAATTTTTATATAACAATTAATTATGCATTCCGGATTTATAATCAAATCAGGCAAATTTAAATTGATCTAAAATATTCTTTAAACGTAAGTTTTAAAAGAACAGAGTCACAAGTTTTAAAGATAATTTTTTATAACATTTCGACTGGTTGGAAATTATTTCGAGGAAAAAAAAAGGTTCTCCTTCTTTTGCAAAGGTTGTCCTTACCTACTCTTAAATATCCTTCGTGGTCATTATTCGCATAAAACACGTAATTACAGAAATCTCCCAATCTTTCGAAACGATGAAGTATTGGAAATCAATTGAAACAATCATAAATACTATTTCTTCAAAGCTAGCCAGAAAAAGTAAATTCGCAGAAACGGGAAATTAAGAAACTTTTTCCTAATTGTCATTCGCTGAATCAATAGACAAGATGATAAAAAAGTTGTAGATACCAACTTTAATCCAAATATCCTCTAATCTCTGAACTATGTCACTTAGAAATATCTGAAATTTTATTCTGAATATATTTATTGTTATTTTTTGTTAAGGATCAAAGCTTAGTAATATATTTCATTTTCTGTAAAACAGAATTACGAATTATTTTAAGAAATCTAATGCCATTTTGAAATAACTATTGATTTCGCATTCCGGATTTATAATCAAATTAGGTAAACTTAAATTGACCTGAAATATTCTTTAAACTTAAGTTTTAAAAGAACATAAACACTAGTTTTAAAGATAATTTTTTATAACTTTTCTACTGGTTGGAAATTATTTCGAAAAAAAAAATAAGGTTTCCCGTCGTTTGCAAAACGTATCCTTACCTACACTTAAACATTGTTCGTGGTCATTATTCGCGTAAAATCCGTAATTACAGAAATCTCTCAATCTTTCGAAAAGATGAAGTATTGGAAATCAATTGAAACAATCATAAATAGTCTTTCTTCAAAACTAGCCAGAAAAAGTAAATTCACAGAAACGGGAAAGTAAGAAAATTTCTCCTAATTGTCATTCTCTGAATCAATAGATAAGATGATAAAAAAAGTTGTGGATATGAATTTTAACCCAAATATCCTCTAATCTCTGAACTATGTAACTTAGAAATATCTGAAATTTTATTCTGAATATATTTATGGTTATTTGCCGTTTAAGATCCAAACTTAGTAAATTATTTCATTTTCTGTAAAATATAATTGCGAATTCTTTTAAGAGATCTAAAGACATTTTAAAATAACTATTAATTCCGCATTCCTCATTTATGATAAAATCAATCAAACTTAAATTGACATAAAATTTATTTTAACTAAAGTTTTAAAAGAACAGAAACACTACATTTAAAGAGGTAATATTTTATAACTTTTCTACTGGTTGGAAAGTATTTCGAGAAAAAAAAAATCGTTCTCCTTCATTTGCAAAAGTGATCCTTGCCTACTCTTTCATATCCTTCGTGGCCATTATTCACATATGCCCCGTAATTGCGGAATTTTTTCAATCTTCCCAAAGGATGATGATAAATGTGTAAAATGTACATTTTAAGTTTTGTCTTTAAAATATCAGAATAACTTCATAACCAAGCAAGGTATATATGTTTACATAGCTGCCAACTTTTACGCTTATTTCCTACCACTAAAATGTTATAGTAAATTTTATCTTATTAAATCTCCAAACTCCCGTGATTCAATAAGGCAAAAATTTCTATTAATTTTTAGTGGTAACTAAAAAGCGTAAAATGTGGCAGGTATGTTTTTAACATACTGAAACCTTTCTCATGAAATTAACCATAATTCAATGAAATTTTTTATATTTATTCATTGAAAGTTAAATTTTAAGTTATGTCTTTAAATTGAGTTCGGTATTTGAAACAAAAAATAACTAAATATAACAGCAATTATTTAAACAAATGAACATAATCGGAACTATTGAAACATCTTGCAAATGCTAACTTCAATACATAACAAATGCTTTAAGACTGTTTATTTACATGATCGGGGTACTTTTATATTAAATGTCACTATATTTTAACAGTAACTGAAATTCATATACAACTATGTCACTTACAAAAGCTATATAATGTTATTTTGAATATTTGTTTTTATTTAATTCTTAAGATCAACACTTATTACCATATTTCGCATTCTTTAAAAGAGAATTCGGAATTCATTTGAAAAATCTAAAGATCTTTTTAGAAAGTAATAATTGCCCATTCGTGATTTGTAATAAAATCAGTCAAACTGATATAGACTTAAAATTTTCTTTAAACAAAAGTTTTAAAAGAACAAAATCAAGAGTTTTAAAGGTAATTTTGTATGACATTTGTACTCGTTGGAAATTATTTAAAAAAAAATCTCCTTCATCTGCAAAAGTTATGCTTACCTACTCTTTCATATCCTTCGTGGCCATTGTTCGCATAAATCCCGTAATTACACAAATCTCTCAATCTTCCCAAAGGATTAAGTATTAGAAATCAATTCAAACGATCATAAAGACCCTTTCTTCATAAATTGAGTAGAAAAAAAAGTAAATTCACAGAAACAGGAAGGAAAGAAAACTTTTCCTAATTGTCATTTTCTGAATCAATAAATAACATGATAAAAAATTGTGGATACGTGATTTCTAATAAAATGTCAAACTAATATAGACCTAAAATTGTCTTTGAACAAAAGTTTCAAAAGAGCAGAAACAACAGTTTTAAAGTAATATTTTATAACATTTCTACTCGTTGGAAATTATTTTTAAAAAAATGTTCTCTTCATTTGCAAAAGTTATCCTTACCTACTCTTTCATATCCTCCGTAGTCATTATTCTCATAAACCCCGTAATTACACAAATCTCCCAAAGAATGAAGTATTGGAAATCAATTCAAATGATCATAAAGACCCTTTCTTCAAAAATAGAGGAGAAAAAAGTAAATTCACAGAAAGAAAGAAAACTTTTCCTAATTGTCATTCTCGGAATCAATAGATAAGATTGTAAAAAGAAAAAAAAAATGGATACGAATTTTAATTCAAATACATTGTAACTTCTAAAAAATATATACTGAAAATATAATAAATAAAGCCCTTTGAATAAGTACCAAAATCATAATTTATTCTTTGCTTATCATTTATGAAATAATTATCTTCATATATTGAATATAAATAAGAATGAGGTTTTGAAAAACATATGTACTATATGTGCAAAACTGGGATAAAAAACAGAGCTTCAACCATCCCACCCCATAAATCTGACACAAATCAGCGTATAAATAAATGACTGGTACTAATCCATTATTAATAAGGTCTACTAATTAATTCTATACTTAAATTTTGCTGAGGAGTTGTCTATATAAAGAATTGTAACTTTAAAGTTTCCAATACTAACATTAAATTTTGATACCATATTTGGATTCTTCAGTAAATTTACCTTCGGATACCAAACATTAAGTAATTCGATCACGTAGTTTAGGAATTATGTAGCTTTAAAATTTGGAACAATTAATACTAAATTCATTTTATAAAATACGAACAAAATTTATATACAGGGTGTCCGAAAAGTCTGGAAACGGTCAAATAACTCGATAAATATACATTGGATTAAAAAACGACAAAATGCATGTTCAATATTTTTGAAAAATCTATTTAGGGATATGCAAGTTGCCCCCCCCCCAACTATGCACCCCCGGGGGGAAAAAGGGGACAACTTTGAAATCTTAAATGATGACCCCCATTTTTAATTACAGATTCGGATTCTATGGGAAAAAATACGTAACTTTTGTATTGAACATTTTTTTCGAAACATTGTAGATGGCGCTGTAATCGAGTGCAATACTGTGAGAATCGTTACCATTGCAATGTCTGGAAACTCTCGAATAACTCGAGAAATATACATCGTATTGAATAACGAAAAAATGCATGTTCAATAGTTTTGAAAAATCTATTTTGGATATCAAAGTTGCCATTTTTCTAAAATATTAAACACGTATTTTTCCATTTTTCAATCTGATGTATATTTCTCGAGTTATTCGAGCGTTTCCAGACATTGCAATAGTAACGTTTCTCACAGCATTGCACTCGATTACAGTGCCATCTACAATGTTTCGAAGAAAATGTTATACAAAAGTTACGTATTTTTTCCCGTAGAATCCGAATCTGGAATAAAAAAGGGGGGGGCATCATTTAATATTTAAAAGTTTCCCCCCTTTCTCGCCCAGGGAGGCAAAGTTGGGGGGGGGGCAACTTTCATATCCCTAAATAGATTTTTCAAAAATATTGAACTTGCATTTTGCCGTTTTTCAATCCAATGTATCTTTTTCGAGTTATTTGACCGTTTCCAGACTTTTCGGACACCCTGTAGTTATACATGTATTTTAAAAATAATTATTTATATTTTTTATCAATAACTTATTATTTATTCTTTTACAAGATAACTAATTCTTCTCGACATTGTTTAATTCAGTAATAGCATTATGCACATTTATCTATACATATACATGTAACTGATTTTCTTTTTACATGTAATCATGGTTTAGAAGAGAGAAATATATATATATATATTATCTTTTAATTACATTTTGTAATTAATATTATTTGTTTTCTTTTTCTATATTAAATTTGAAATATTTTCAAAATAACTTATTTAAGATATTTGTTTTCATACATTGTCATTTTGGATCCGTATTGCCAACCGATATTTGTAACTGACAATCAGATTTTTCATTTTCAGTTTATTATAATGTTATGTTTTGGCAGGTTTCGACACATAACAACAATAACTGTGTAGAAAAAATTCAAAACATAGCGTTAGCAATTTCTTTACATAAAGAAATTTGCTTGTTTTTATTACTGCTTGTAACTGTGCAGATGGTCGTTCTTGAAGACTTATCTCACATTATAATACATTTTTTCTATTTATCTTATTGACTCTTTATATTGTTTTGGGAATTTATTAAACGCAGTAAACGCAATAATTTGCTTTCATCTAAAATTTTACCGTTAGTGACGACTTAAAGTACATTTTATGAAAGTATCGCTTAAGTAAAGTTTTGATTTTATGAATTTTCAAATTCTAAAGGAAATTTGAAATACAGAAATACAGATAGAATATTTGATAAGTAATAAACAAGTGATCCACAAAGTTGCAGTCATCAATCATTTATCATTATTCAGCAGAGTAATTTATTACACACAATATGAAAAGCGAAGTGGTCAACCTGTATTGGTTTTCCTCAGTCACATGACTTGCACCTTTATTATATAGATGCCGTCTGATAGGATATAATAGAATGAAGAAAACATTTATTAATATCTTTTTAAGTTTTGATGCGATTTTCATAAAATTTGAAATAATTCGACAAAATTCTGCAACAATTATATATATTAAAATTCAAACCATTCGGTTGGGTAGTTTGTTCGCTGTTATATGCGGACAGACGGACGAACGGACAGACCAGACGACGTCTATAGGTGTATATATATAATCACGTACATACCTAAAAATCGTTTTTAATTGAATACGATGATTATCTATACGACTATAGGTGCTACGTATTTATATAATTACGAACGCACCGGAAAAGCAGAAATATATTATCGAATTTAATATATCGAAATATAATAAATTATCGTAATATAATATATTATCGAATGTTAATAAAGAATATTCGGTACTTTTCGGTTAGCCGGGCGCCAGTGAAATTTATATATCTATGTATACATATATATACATATATCTATACATACACACATTTATATATGCATGTATATATATATATACATATATATACACATACATATATGTGTGTATGTATACATATATATGTATATATAGATATATACATATCAGTGGCGCCCGGCTAACCGAAAAGTACCGAATATTCTTTACGTGTTTTAGAGGTGTCACATATTAATTATAATAATATTTCATATTAAAACAGTGTTGCATTTATTTTTGCTTTTTCACATCTAAGCAATGTTTCTAGAAATTATATTCAAAAAATTTCATTTAAGTTTAAATAAAATTTCTCCTGTTACCTTAAAATTGAAGTAGTTGCATTTTTCTACACTCAAGAATTCTTTAAAAAAGCTGTTTATTCCTTAAAATATGCAGCTTACAAAAGATTTTTCAGAGTAATGATGGCAATATTATTCAAACGACTGCACTTTAATTAATATAAACATTTAAATACGTTTGTTTAAGCATCTTAAAATGGAGAAATATTTTTCAAACGCATTTTATATCGCATACGTTTTCTCCGAAATCTTATTTATTATTCAACGCAGTTAAAATATTTCTTAAAAAATGTAGTAGAATCTTATTTCTCTATTTAATATGCTTCTTGTATATGATATGAAAACCTTTTATTTTAGTCAAACGATGTAATATTATTAAACTCACTAACTTCCCATTAAAGTATATATTATGATCGTTCCGTTTAAATGTTTTAGAAAGAAGAAAATATTTTCCAGATATCTAAATCTTATATAGTAATCTTTTGATATATTTTTTTGTTTTTTAATAATTATGGTGTTATAAAACCTTTAAGCTAAAATTATGTTGCAAACGTTATCAATTAATTTTTATTGTATAAGAATACTTTAAAAAAATATTTTTCTTCAAATTTACTTTAAGCTTAAATTAATTTTATATTACTTAAAGAAATGCATTATAGGTATGAAATATCAGTCTGAAAAGACATATACACTTCACAGGATGATTAAAAGTAATTTAAATACGTATAAATAAAATTTTACTATTTTAATTCATTAATTACGCTTCGCTTAAGGTGCCTGACTACGTACGGAGCAATTTTTTCCGAAAAAGCTATTTAATTATTTTTTGAACTTATTTTTATTAATATTATGACTAGAAACTGTGAAAAAAGCAAAAAATATTTCATTCATTGGTGAAATGTTGGTAAATGGGGAATTTTGTGGTAAAATTTAGCGAAATATGGCCCAATACGCAAAACACGCTATAGAAAAATATATCGTATGTATCTTAGTGTCCTTTTTACACTTCATACTTATGACTTTGGTAAAGGCAATGAACTAAAATCTAAGAGATATTTTAAATGTTTCAAAATTTACAGCATATCGCATCTTTTTACATGCTGATTTTCATAAAATTCATCAATGTCTTTCCACGAAAACATCCATAAAACAAAAAATATTTATTAAAAAATTAAATCTTTAGTTCATTGCTTTCACAATAGTGTAAATAACATGCAATTTAAATTTCGTAGTGATATTCTAATAACTTTTTAAGAAATCATGTTTTGCGTATGGATTTTTCACCAAAAATTATATTTTCCAAAAAATGCATTTAAAGTTTAGATTTATGTTTTACTACAAGAATTTACACAGTAATATGCATCTAAACTTCACTGTTTTTATCAGCCATACACATTTTTTTTAAACTGAGCGTTTGTTTATGTCTAGAATGCCATAATTTTGCTTCGACCTTCCCAGTTAGTACTAGTGCTCCCGATGCAATACGTATAACAGTTATACGTGTATCCGATATACGTATATACGTATAATACGTATTTAACAAATACGTATACCCTAAAATATACGTTTAAACGTATCCATATACGTATTAGCGTATATCGGTTAAACGTATAATTTAAGTATACGAAAAATTCAATTATACGTATATTTTTAATACGTATTTACTTTTAATACCAATGGACCTCATCAGTATTACGTCACAAAACGGGAAACAAGCTGGAAATCGGTGGTATTAGCGAAATAATTTGCATAATATGTTTCATACATAGGGTATACTTATTTTTCCCTATAAACGATTATTATAAGCATATAACAAAAGAAAACGCTTTGAGAAAAGAATGAGAATAGACACGTTTCAGATTTATTGTCACTTCTTGTTAAGTAAGTTTTTTTTTCTTTTCTTATTTTTTGAAAATTCTTTATTTGTGAGTGCGTGTACTTAAGATTGTGACCGGGTTCAAATGTTATTCTTTCGACGGGGCTAATGTTTTCTACTCTGTGTTAATATGTATAACGAAAGTTCATTTTTTTAATCATGACAGTCGTGGTATTTTCTATACAAGGTGTATGGACATTACGTTTAAAATTTTTTTTTCATTTTGATTTTTTTTTTTTTTTTTTTTTTTTTTTTTTTTTTGTGTGTGTGTGTGTGTGTGTGTGAAGTACTTATAACTTTTAATTTCTAATAGCCAGACAAATAATCGTCAATGCAGATTTTAGAACGTAATCACACATGCATAAAATGACTTGCCTTCTCATTTCTTTTTTAATGAAGGTGGTATTTTCAAAATATTTTAACACGTTGACTATCGGGTTAAAATTAACGGAATTTTATTTTATTCAGAAATTACGAATTCATACCTGAAAATCCTAATAGCAATATTTGTTTTATTTAATGACTGCCATTCCGTGATTAGATAAAATAAAAAACTTCTTCCGAAATTTCCGGTATTATTTCGTAGTTTTGGATTAAAAGTGGAATGTCAAATCAGTGACCAAGTGACGACGTCACGTATACGTCCTTGGTTGCGAACGTGTTAAATAGAGAAAAACAAATATTCTTAAATACAATAAAAGTATGATTGCGAAACTTCCCAGGAAATGGATTGGTCAGTGTCACATTAAGATAAAAAGTCAATGCATGCCCTTGTTCTGTGGCCACATTAAAAAAAAAAAAATACACCATAAATCTAAAAAAGTTGTGTGTGGGGGTGTTACAGACATGCGAAAGTTAGCTTCGGAGCTACCCACTACCCATAGTAAAACATTTCATAGTTAATAGCTTAGATTTAAGAAAGAAAAAAAAATCTATAAGTCTTAATTGAGGGGAAAAAGTTTCGATTTTTAATTGTTTTTTGGAATACCTTTAACGCAAGGCAGGTAAATTAGGGGATCTTTGAACAAGTAATCATGATGGTCCACGTAAACTACGAGAATGTGGGCCTCAGCGGTGTTTCGCAATTTCTCTGATCCACAGACCCGGTAGGTGCCATTTCCCTTTCCGTCTGGCATGAGGGTTTCGGTTTTTCTGACGTCACTGGCGATGCTAAGGACGATTCTTCCAAAGCGAAAGAACCTTTTTTTCTGATTTTAAAATAGTATTTATGCTAAAAAATCATTTCTTTGGTCATAGGAGAGCATATTTCTTCAAAATAAAACATTTTTCATTAGGCACAAAGTAATTTTTTTTTCTAGGAATAAAGCGGTTTAGAGGAGATTTTTTTTCTTCCTTCAAATGAAATAATCGTGTATCTTTTTTGCTAATATGGGAGTTTTTATTCCTTGTTACCTTTGGTCGATCTTTGAAACGGACAGGGATGAAATGTTAACAATTATTTTCATTTCCTTTGACAGCCAGGGCAGTTTTCCCTCACACGAAGCTTTAATTCCTTCTCGGAAAGAGAGATTTCCGGTCAGATTTCCTAAATACGTGGCAACAATTTTCCAGCTTTTGTTAGTGCTTTTGGTCTTAGCTCTTTAAAATAATGCATTGTTTGTATTGATTTTGCTGAAAATGCATAGTACTTGTGCTATTGCAACATGTACTAATCGTTTGGATAAATCGCAAAATGTTCTATATCCTACATTTTCGAAGAAATCTGATATAAAAAAATTATGGATCATTGCATCCAAAGGAACAGATAATAGCTTTAGAAAAATCATACATCAAGCATAGATTATGTAACACTTTCAAACTTTTCAAAAATAAATCTTTACTGTTTAATTAGGTCTAATATCTGATATCCAAATGAAAAATTTGTACAAAGGCATAACACATTTAAAAATCCCATTTCAGGAATTACTAACAATATTCAAAAAAATATCGAATTCTTTGTGCAGGCCTGTATGTGATCTATAGATTTGTATATAAACTATGCATACAAATTACTAATAATATTGCTAATACTATACATAAGGCGGCATAAATTGCTAAAATTTAGTTCAGTTAAGGAAGGCATATCACAGTTGAAAATTCACCTTCAGCAATTTCCGTTAATAAACGCAAATGTATTCAAGTATTTTGTGCTGCTTTGTGGGTGATCCATAGAATTTATACATAACAAGTAATAGGCAAAAAATTCGTTATATTTAAAATCTTGTATCGTAACTAAATTCATACTTCAAGGAATTATTATTAACTGACAGTACTTTAACTGAATACTTTTGAGTGTTTCTGTAAATGAACGATACATTATATGACAGTAAGTGCCTTTCAGTGCACCTCAGTGATACGTATCAATTTGAATATGTATAAAATATTGAAACATCATTAAAATACGCCGCAAACGATTTTTCCCCATAGACCGTAATGTAGCGGATTCTCTTCAGTGCTCCAATAAAGGAGCTATAAGTGCATACAATATTCTATAGTAAACCTCTTGTAGTACACATAAGTTATATTTGTCAATTTTAATATGTTTGAAATAGTTTAACATCATTACAATAAGCCGCAAACAATTTTCCCCATAGACCGTAAAGTAACGGAATTCTTTGAGTATCCCTGTAAAATAATCTGTAAGTGCTACACACTTCATTTTCAAGACCGAACATGGCATAATAAACCTCAATAAGATATATCAATTGCATAACAAACCGAGTATATTTACGGCAGTTACAGCACAGACAGACAGGACAGACAGCCGGCATACAGACAGAAAACTTTTAAACTATGTTAGAAAGTTTAAAAAAGAGATACGCTGCCAAAAAATAAAAATTGTGGAGTCAATCAACTGTGTATGATCAGTATGAGTATGATCAATCAACTCATGTATTTTATCATTGCATGATCAAACAGTACGAAAAATTGCAAATAATGGAACGCGGATCTAAAATACATCTTCAAAATTCACCCAGTAATGAAATAAAATGCTCAAAATGAAAGCATATTCTGAAGGTATACTTGAAGGTATCTTAATATATTAGTTATTAAAATATTTTTATATAATTTTATCATCATACATCATTAAAATTTAAATTAATATAATCCTTTTGGAAGATATTTTATAAAGTATATTATTTTGAATTTCAAATTTAATTTTTCTACTATATCACATAAATCTTTCGGTTTTAAAAACGCGGCAATTTAAAAATTAAAGTTTCTATTTTTATTTGTATTTTAAATCTCTTTTAGGACACTGATGTCTTACTTTAGATTTTATAAAATACTAGCGGCCCGTCCCGGCTTTGCACGGGTAGACAATGTAATTTTTTTATTACATTCGTTTTCCTGAATTTCGCGCTCCAACCTAAAACTGTTGCTGAGATATGGCGAAATGACCTAAAACTTTCGAATCCCCCTTTAACCACCTTCGAGGGGGAGGGGGGATTTCTAAATTCCCTGAAATACGTGTTTAATCATTTGTTTAGTAGATTTGTTTTCCTGAATTCCGCGCACCTAGATAAAACAGCTGCTGAGATATGGCGAAATGTCCTAAAATTTTCAAAACCACCCCCTTTAAAACCCTTCGGGGGGAATTTCTAAACTCACTGAAATGCGTGTTTATCCATTTTTTAGTAGATGTGTTTTTTTTAATTTCCCTCTCCTACCTAAATTCGCTGCTGAGATATGGCGAAATGACCCGAAACTTTTGAATAACCCTTTAGCCACCTTCTGGCGGGAGTTTCCAAAATCGCCGAAATACGTGTTTAACCAATTTTTTAGTAGATTTGCTTTAACCTTTTGCTTACGGTGGGATTACCGTAATCCCAAGAAAAAGGATGCTGAAAAATACGGGGTTGGGATAACCGTTATCCCGAAAATTTCCACCCCTCAAGCATGGCGTGCAGGGAGTAATCGACAGCGTTAAGCTCTACAGGGGTCTGACTGCGTATTGAAGAAGGGGAATTACGTAGGGATGATATTACCTATCTTAAGGAAACGAAGGGAAATTTCTGCAATACAGAAAGTAAACATTCTGTACTGATTGACGTCTTGAATCTATTTTTACCTCACTTTTTCCACATTGGTTGAAGATAGTTCATCTTTGCAACATGATAATAAATACATTATTTTCAATAAAATATTTTTGTGTTGATGATTTCGATTAAGTTTTTGTTCTTAGAATGTTAAGGGTCGCGTTTTCTTTTTTTATCGACAATAACATACTAGATATCTTAAAATTATTTAGGAAACTTTATTTATTGAACTGAAAAAATCAAATGATTATATATATATTAATATTTAAATAAATAGACAGTTAATTTTGAAACATTTCTTAGTTTAAAATTAATCATATAAAAATTTGTTTTTGCGCAGCACAAAAATATTATCGTCCTTCTGACATTTGTAAGTGTTTTTCCGCCCTAGGCGTTAACTAAAAAAAAGCCACAAATTTTTCTTTTTTATTATTATTTATTACAATTTCTTTTTTTGCATCCAGATTCGGCCGCAGAAACTGCGCGGTTGCGCGGTTGCTCGGGACACGAAATACTGAGGGGTGGGAAATTCACTAACTAAAACGTAAAAATATAAGGCAGTTTTCACATTCCCTGCTGAACAACGTGAAACTTTCTGATTCATTTTTAAATGTAAATGCAAAACATCGTCAGGCCTGAGTTGAAATCAAATAGCATTTACCATTTTTTAATAAATAAATTAGTTATCGAATTGTAAAAGATTGTAGTCTCGTGACGACCACATTTCCTCCTTTCCCGCGATGTCTCGTCCGGAAATTCTGTTCAAAACACCAACTTTGACAGTATTTTCTGAAGGAAATTTCTGTCTTTACCAAAAAATGGAAAATGCCATTCGATTACGTAGTTTCTGAATAAGAACACCTGACAATTTGATGCGTTTCCGAACGTAAATGAATTCAGAAATGTGTCAGAAAGTAGCTCATTTGGATTTGAGAACCAGCCTTCATAGTCTTTTTGTTGTTGTTGTTGTTGTGATTCACACATAATTTTGAAAATTAGAGTTAGGTTCAGGAAAGTATCTAGACATCCCAAGCTATAAATAGGAAGAACGGTATGAGTCATAGTTCCAAGAAATTGCTGTAGATTATAGCACAAGGACATATTTTAAGGAATTGAAATTCGTTGTATGTCTATAATAAAACCTGGTTTTTGAGTTCTTAAGACAATGTGAGTCATACCACTATGACTTTAAACGCCTCAATTGTAATAATTTGTAATACTACAACTGAAGCAAAATCTCTGAGAATGAAATATTTCCTTAATGTAATCTTGTCTTAAATGAAAAAATTACTTGGTCCCAACAGAAAGACAATTATACCAAGACGGAAACCTGTATAAAGCGGAACATTCCCTTTCCATTTCGAATCCGTTTTCACAGGTTTTAATGAATAACTATCTGACAAAGCTGATTACGTGTTTCAATATTATGTAATTTGTGATTTCATATTTTAAATTTTAAATAAGTTGGTTATTAGAAACTTAGCATAATTCTCTTTGCAGAGAAAAAGGGAGGAGGGCGTCAAAATCCGGGTTTAAAAAAGCTGTTCTCGACCCTGTGTTGAACAAATTGTGTTTTGCCATTTAAAAATCTAAACTCTGTAAGCTACGGATTCCGCATTAGTAAGGTCTCTCTCTCTCTCTCTCAATATATATATATATATATATATATATATATATATATATAACGCATGAATTTAAAACAAATAAAGGCGTAATGGCAAAGAAACGAAATAAATTGCGATTTAGAGAGTCCTCCGTCTTAGCAGATATGCTTCACTTTTATTTAAATGTTATGTATTAGTGAAACCTAGAAAAAAAAACTACTTATACTACCGATCTAACTCTAAACAGAAAATTTTAATTGTTAATAGAGCACGCGTTTCGACAGAAACAGTCCGCCTTCTTCAGACCAAACAAGTAATATTTCTGTTTTCAAAATATACAGCATTTTAGATTATTTGACAGCGTAAGAGATTTTGCAGTATAACATTTTTAAATGGAATTTTACGATTTAAAACTTATAAAGTGAAGAAAATAAGGGACCTAAAATTAAACGATAACATTTAAAAATTATTAGTTTTCAGGAGAAAGTTAAAAGAGAACAATAAGTTATAAACTTAACTATACATAATGAATATTTCTTCAACAAAATTCGCTAAATTTTATTATAGATATTTCATTCCGTCATGCCAATTGGACGCGTTTTTATATTCATATATCTGCCACTATTTCCTAATAGTAATATTCAATTGATTTATTTACAGATTAAATTATAATCCTATTCATAAATACTGCGTGTAAGTATATTAAAAAAAAAGAAGGTCCAACTGATAACACTGATTCCATTAGGTATCACTTTATCATTCGCTAGTATATTGTTTATCAATTCCTAATATTTATTTCTACTTTTTCTCGCTTGAAATTTCTGTTTTTTGTTTTTGTTATAGTCTGAATCGCGATAATAACAATTTAAAAAAAAATGCTTATCTAAAGAAATAAATTTTTATTACTTATTTAATTATCTGAAAATTCAACATTTTTCTATAAAGTTTTATAATCGCTACAATCGTATATATTATTTCTGTTGTCAACATCCCATTTTCTAAGCAAATACAAAACACAGAACGATAAATGAGATACCATATAAAAGAATTTTAAACCGGCTTCTGACATAGTACACTTACATTTCGTGAAAACATGTTTCTTGATGAAAAATTGCTGTTAATTAAAAATTTTATCGGCATTGTTTTCGTAAATGAAATGAAAAGTTTTCCTCAAATTAGTGTTGCCACAAAAATAAAATACTGCATTATATCGTGTTCAACAGTATTTATAAAACAAAATTGTAAAATAAAGATTGCTGCACGGGTGTATTTTATAATTAGGATAAAAAGCAAAATGTAAATTCATATACTCAATTTATTTTTCTTTGTCTCATGTTTTTTTTTTTCGAAACAGATTATGTCCTCCTCTAATCCAGTTAAAAAAACGATACTTTTTTTTTTTTTTTTTTTTTTTTTTTTTTTTTTTTTTCCTTCGCTATCAGCGATTAGTTTTTACTGTAACTTTCATGGGATAAATGAGCTGATATTCTGACTTGACTAATGTTGTTTGCAGATATATTTAGTCTTTATTTTTTAAAATATAAATTTAAACTTGCATCTGAAAAATATTAAAATGCAGTTCGAATATCTTCGCACGGGTCCTCTGGTATTAGTTATTTTGCTTATATATATATATATATATATATATATATATATTATATTTCACCTTTCACAAGAAATAAAATAGTATTAAAACATTCAATGAAGGTGATTTTTCTAGTTATTTTTAAAAGATGTTTTAAAATTCTGAAATAAAGATTTATATTAGCATGCATTTTTACGTATTAAAAAAAGATAGATTTTTTTAATATACGATTTACACTCAATTGCTACAAAACGTACAAAACTCGATTTTAATGACATTTATTTCACCAAAAATATATCATTTACATCACTGTATTTTAAAATAAGATTTGTATGAGCATACAATTTCAGTAACTAAAAAAGATCGATTTATACTCAATTACTGCGAAGCATAATCAGTTGAATTTAATGACATTTACTTCACAGAAAAAGATAATTTTAATCACAGTATACCCCTTAAAACTTATTTACAAACGAAGAAATACTTCTGTCTGGTAAACAGATAGGGAAAGGAAAAATTCCCCATCTCTCCCACGACCTCTAATGAGTAACACATGTGTCTAGCGATTGAAGCTATACGCACACACACCTGCCGTGAATAATCATTAACGAAGGGGAGTGAAATGTACAGATTTCTCCCGTAGTGAAAGGCTATATAAGGTTTTATTTTCCCGTAAGCTAAACGTTAATTAATTTCGTCCTCCTACATTAAAGCTGCGATATGGCGAAATGACCTAAAAAATTCGACCACCACCCTTTAAACACCTTCTGGTTCCAAAATTGCTGAAATATGTGTTTTATTCATTTTTTAGTAGATTTGTTTTCCTGATTTTCGCACTCCTATCTAAAACTGCTGAAGAGATATGACGAAATGATCTAAAACATTCGACCACCACCCTTTAACCCCTTCGGAGGGGATTTCTAAAATCGCTGAAATACATGTTTAGTCATGTTTTTAGTAGATTTGTTTTCCTGATTTTTGTACTCTTAACTAAAATTGCTGCTGAGATACGGCAAAATGACCTAAAACATTCGACCCCCCCCCTTTAACCCCCTTCTGGGGGGAATTTCTAAAATCGCTGAAATAGGTGTTTAATCATTTTTTTAGTAGATTTGTTTTCTGGAATTTCAAGCTTCTACCTATAACTGCTGCTGAAATATGGTGAAATGACCTAAAACATTCGACCACCCCCATTTAACCCCCCCTCTGGGGGAATATCTAAAATCGCTGAAATAGGTGTTTAATCATTTTTTTAGTAGATTTGTTTTCTGGAATTTCAAGCTCCAACCTATAACTGCTGCTGAGATATGGCAAAATGACCTAAAACATTCGAACCCCCCTTTAACACCCTTCGGGGGGGAATTTTCAAAAATCCCTTCTTATTGCTTGCCTAGGCCATAACAGCAATCTACAGTCCAAATTGCGTGACCCTGACTTTAGTAGTTTCGGCTGAGCGTTGATGAGTCACCCAATCAGTCAGTCATACAGTCACCGTTTCCTCTTTATATAATAGTATAGATATATATAAATTTATTTGATGTTTAATCACATCAATTATCTGAATAGAATCTGAAGAAACAGTAAATTTTAAAATTAAGTTTAGAAAGTTGAAAAGAAATGTAATTTTAAATTTTAAATAGTATTAGGAAATAAAATTTTTGCATAAACGTAAAACTCTCTTTCACGCAATAATTTATCCTTATTTTATTTATTTCTTTATTTATTTTTAAATTATGTATGTGCATTTATGTAGCATCAAAATAATATTTTATATAAATATTTCGGAATTTGTTTATAAAGTACATTACTCTGAATTTCAAATTTTATTTCCATTTAATCGTGTAATTATATCTTATGTATATTTCGGTTAAAAAATATTAAATATTCAGCCATTTACCTATTAAAGTTTTTACATTATTTGTAACTTAAATCTAATTACACAAAACTCAATCTTGCGTATATGTGGTATGAGGTTGAAATCTAAGTGAATTTTTTTTAAACTTTTTTATAGGTTTATATGAAATACATGTCACAATTATAATAATATTACAATTATTATGTATTTCAAATAAAATACTAATCAAATATTATAAATATATTATAATAAAATTATTAACATGATATTAACTGCAATCATACAAACATTAAATTTTCTGCTCTTGTAGGTCTTTAAGATTTTATTTATAAAAATTACTATTTTCTTGTTTTTAAAATGACTTAAAACTTTTCATACTGAGGAGCAAATAAAATGTAATGATAAAAATAGCAAATTTAAAAATTAAATATCGTAGAACTGAAAAGACATAATAGTTTAAATTTTAGATGTGATGTTTGTCCCATGTATATATATATATATATATATATATATATATATATACTTCTTCACACGAAAATTTTTATTGATACTTTTCAATTAAAAATAGGGCTTTTCTAAACCAAATCAATTGGAAAACTAAATCGAGCTGCCTAAGTGCGTCAAACAACAAACCGCTCCCTATTGGTTGCAGGATGAAATGGGGCAATCATATGATATAGTAACCTTGCTCAGACTAGCAGGAGAAAAGTATCTTTTTTCACATGAACACCGTTTAATCGTTTATACGTTTAACCGCTGGGGTAAGATCCGTATATACGTTGGACCGTATATAGTGTTTCGTATAATACGTATAACCGACTGTGCCGTATGATACGTATAAAAAATCTGCACACCGTATAATACGTATTATACGTATACACGTATAAACGTATAATAGGGAGCACTGGTTAGTACCTATAAATAGTACTTCCGGTCCTTTAAACAGTACTTCCGGTTTGAGTGACAGCTATTGAGTAGTATAAAAACCGCTACAACTCCGGTTCTATTTATCGTACAATGAAAATAAAAACAGTTTTGGAAAGGTACAAAGCTGGGCTTTAATAAAATGTAATAAAATCGTTTTGACAATTTTGGTCGAAAACCACTTTTTAAACGTAGTCAGATACCTTAATAAAAAACTAAAAAGCAAAAATATAGATGCCTTTATGAAAAAAATTAACTAGAAAAAGACTAAATAAATATATATATCAAAATAATTTTATAATTTTTAACAGCACATGTAACAACTTCTCAATTAAAATTATTTTATTTAATACGTTTCTGACAAGTAAAGGCTTTAATAGTTGAGAAATTTGCAACAAAGTCATAAACTCAAAGCTGATGACAAAACCTTAATGAAAGATTATATCAGGAATCAGAAGCTGACGCGGTACTAATCTATGCGTCACTTCACCCTCGTTTAAAACATTTATAATATAGTTATTATGATATACTTGTACAGTCGACACACACCATAAATTTTAATCTCCAAATTATCACAGAAGACACTGGAAATTCAAACAGAATTTGTTCCATTTCAATTTATTAAAAAAAAAAAGCTTAGGGAGTCGTCTGCATAATGAAATTGCACCAAAATATAAAATTTTCAATAAAAAAAAATCGTCAAATTTTGAAATCATGTTGGGATTGTTTGGAAATATTTATCCTAGCATACCAAACGAAAAGTCATCGTTATTCAAAATAATATATTATTTAGATAAAAAGTTTCGAAAAATTTATAAATTGTAACCTATGAATGTTTTAACAAAAATCGCATTTTAGAGGCTTCAAATATTCAAATATGCGAATCCAAAATTACAACTCAACAAGTTTATGCTAAAATTATGCTAAAAAAACTACCCATATTGCAACTTAAAACTAGTTGGATGTGCAAATCCCAAAACTTTCTTCTATCTCAGTCATGTTAATACTTCAAAATTCGCTATCACATCGCCAATAAAATCAATATTTTCCGGCATTCTGTTATACGTCAGCTTCTTGCGAATCGTCGGGTTACCGGGATGCGATCAACTGATGTATACTAAACTACGAAAAATCCTTCTGGCCTGAACCGACAGGAACAGATAGCCTCCCTATTTCCTGATTTTACGATTTTAGCTAATTTTACTGGAAAACACGAAAGTAAAATGCGTGGAACCTAATTAAAGAAGATTCAATCCCAGTTCTCGTCAACATTGAATTTGAATGAGAATATCGCCAAATTTGTCCTCTACAGCCAAGTTGGCTTCATTTATGGCAACCTATTTTTGTAGCCAAACTTGGCGATATTTCGCCAACTGTCGCCAAGTTTGGCGAGAATTTGACGTTGACGAATATAAATATATAGTTATAAGCATATAATAGGATTAATGGTTACAACAATGAAAGAAAATTTGCGGAAACTCCGTTAACTAAAACTGTCAGCCACCATAAAATTTCAAACCGCTATATCTCAGCCATTTTTTAAGATAAAGGCAAAACAAAAATTGTTCCGGATTCTCCGGATCAAGGCGGAACATTTAACGAAAAAAACTTTTATGATTTCTAATTTTTTTGCACATCTTTTTGAATTTGAAATTTTTAAATGGCTATCACAGCGCCCCCTTTCGTCGAAATATCCCCAAATTCTAATAGAACCTGCTTGCCATAGCCAAAAACATAGAAAAAAATGTGGTTCAAGTTGAAGCATAACTTCATACACTTTTTGATGATACAATAGTGAAAATGGAACAAAAATATCGATCACAGCGCCCCCTTTCGTCGAAATATTCCCAATTTCTGATAGAACTTGCTTGCCATAGCCAAAAACATAGAAAAAAAATGTGGTTCAATTTGAAGCATAACTTCGTACACTTTTCGATGATACAATGAAGACACACAGACGGACAGACAGACATTTTGTAAAAACATGTTTTTCGGAATCTCTGACCCCTAAAACTTGTAAATCCATCGAAAACCGGAAGTCGAAAAAAAGTTTCGATTACAATACTTTCTTCTATTATAGATAGAAGAAAGTAAAAAAAAAAAAAAAAAAAGAAATAAAAAAGAAAGGAATTATTATAAATGAATTTAACAGTTGGAGTTTCAAACTTTAAACATTCAGAATTCCCAAGCTGAATGAATGAATAACTTCCCAGTTTGCAGCGTAGGGTAAAATTTATTGACAAATGCAAAGATGATGTAAAAATTTGGTGTTCATATTGAAAATTACAAAGTTTCGTATAACTTCAGTATGAATATGACCCACTAAGCTTATCTTTTTAACATAATCTGAAAAATAAGTATAATGGCCTTAAAAAAAAAAACCATGCTTTTATAGTTTAGTTTATTTATTTATTTTTATTTTTTGCCTTGTGACACTTTATAGAAAATAACAGGCTATGCCAATTGTAGAAGAATTTGGAAGATTAATGGATTTAAATGGAAATTTCGCCAAATTAGTCAGCTATCGCAAAGTTGTCTTCATATATGGCAACTTATTTTTTTCGTCAAATTTGGCGATATTTTGCCAAGTTAGTCAAAATTTGCCGCTGTTGTGGTTACCCTGTCGTTAGTATTTTTCAACAAATACTGATTATATTCATCAATACATACTCATTCATATATATTTCATATAAATGCTGACGTCTTAATGATGCGGACAACAATGTGATTAAAATGAATGAATGTTGTCACAATGGAGCTTTTTTTTCAATTAATATTAAACAATCGCAACGTTATTTCTATAGGGAAAATACAAGTTTTGGACCAACGTTGTCCCCCCCCCCTCCTTAGGGATCGAATTTTAAAAAAATCAATGTCCAGTTCATGTATTCCCCTCAGTAATACATATATATTCCACATTTCAAAGCTCTATGTCAACAGAAAGTGAATTTAAAATGAGTGACAAGATTTGACTGCCACATACATACAGAATTGTAAGCTAAAAGAAAACATGTAAAAAGTCTATTTCCAGTATAAATGACTATTTTCTTTTTTCTGGGACAGTTTCTTGATTAAAATATATGGAATGTTCTCTTTCTTCTTCTTTTTTTTCTCTGACTGTATGATTGCAAAAATTTGTTAACAAGTGTGTAGCGAGATTTCAAATATTTTTGAGAATTGAAGATAATCTGTAAAATATTAATTTATACTTTTGGAATATTTTTTTTGAAGACAAAGTTTCTTGGCAAAGACATTTAGGCCGATGTTGCATCAGGCGAGTCATCAACAAATGATGTCCAATATAAACTAAACCAAGGCAGCCACTGGCGACTATTTTTTAACTCTATCTCGCAGCACTTTTTCAAAACAATTTTTTTTAAAAATACAGTTTGACAATGGAACAATGGAACGATGTAGTTAACTGCTTGGAATACCTAGCTGCGTATCAAACAGTTTGACAACAATTAAAGAGAAATATACTACAGAATTAGTTTTTTTTTAAATAGTGGTGCGAATAGAATGTAAAAATAGTCGACAATGGCAGTACTGTAAAGTGATCTTAGAAGTTTTGAAAAACTGTGGATCTGGCAGTCCGTGTTTAACACTTTCCAACATATGGTGCAAATTGACAGTTTAGTTGAAATTTCTGAAGGTTATTTTTTTTCTAATAATATTAATGGCACATTTTACTGCATTTTTCCCTATATACAAATTAAAGTATGAGGATTCATATTCCGGGAACATCTTCTCATCTTCTTTTCTAGAATTTAAATTACTATTTACAGTATTAGTTAGAAAATGAGATTGCACCGGTAATTTACCACTTCTTATTCTATTTAAAAACGCAAATATGAATGTTCGTATTTAAAACTGCTGCTAAAAGACACGTATACAGGGAGATACAAAAGTCAGAAAACAATTTTGAACACAATAATTCACAAACTGATAAAAATAGAAAAGTAAAATTATTTATAATTTTCCTACGCTAATCTTCAAGCACATCTTTAACTGCAATTTTAACTTGTAAAAAAATATTTTTTTGGATGTTAGATATGTTCTCTAACAACCAAGGTTAGAATATATACCCATTATTTTCTGTTTTCCGCCGTTTTTATATTTCACTGCTCAATTACTAGTGCACCTATCAAGTTGAAAATTGCTTATGAATTCAGTTTTTCTATTTAACTTTCTGTGCTTTAAATCGCTTATATATGCTCGGATCATTATACAATTGATATATGTTATTGAGGTTTACCATGACATGTTTGGTATTGAAAATGAAGTATGCAGCATTTTTATTTAGTTTATAGTAACACTCAAAAGTATTCCTTTAAATTACAGACTATGGGGAAAAATCGTTTGCAGTATATTTTAATGATGTTGCACTATTTCAAAGATATAAAACTTGATATACATCTTCAAGGTGCACTATAAGATGCTTATTATAAAATGCTTACTATAGCATTTATCTCTAATTTACAGGGCACACAAAAGTATTCGGGGACAGTTCTGTGAAGGAGCAATAATTACCGGATGTTAATTTTTCAATAGTGATTCTGCGTTTTTAGATTTAACTAATATTTTGCATATTACTTAGTGTATATAAATTCAATAGATCATATCTCTTTTATCAACAAAAGCTGCTGAGGGGGAATTTTTCAACTGTTATCTGCGTTTCCTAACTAAACAAAATTTTAGCATACTTTTTAAACAAATCTATAGAACATTTACAGGGCTGCACAAAAGAATTCTGATAGTGTTCCGGCTACTGATGGTGATTTCTGAAAATGCCTTTTATATGTGTTATGCGTTTCCAAAATCATTTTTCACCTAAATCTGTGAAGGTTTGTTACAGTATTCTGAGTATGTTGAAAATTGTTTCATAACTTATGCTCGACGCATGATTTGTCCTTCTTGTTTTTATTATTATTGTTCCAAAATAGTGTACCTTGTTCAAATTTTGTGCATGTTATGGTGCCTGACTACGTACGGAGCAATTTTTTCCAAAAAAGCTATTTAATTATTTTTTGAACATATTGTTATTAAGATTATGACTAGAAACTGTGAAAAAAGCAAAAAATATTTCATTCAATGATGAAATTTTGAATTTTGTGGTAAAATTTAGTGAAATTTGTCCCAATACGCAAATTGCTCTAAAGAAAATCCTATTGCAGATATCTTAATTTTCTTTTTAAACTTCATACTTATGACATTGGTGAAGGCAATGAACTAAAATCTAAGAGATATTTTAAATGTTTCAAAACATATCGCACCTTTTTACATGCTGATTTTCATAAAATTCATCAATGTCATTCCACGAAAACATCCATGAAACAAATAATATTTATTCTAAAATTAAATATTTAGTTCATTGCCTTCACAATACTAAAAACAAGTTGCTATTTAAATTTCATAGTGATATTGTAATAATTTTTTGAGAAATCATGTTTTCCGTATGAAATTTTCACCAAAAATTACATATTCCAAAAATGTATTTAAAGTTTAGATTTATGTTTTACTACAAAAATTTACACAGTAAACTTCACTGTTTTTATGAGCCATACTCTTTTTTTCAAGTACTGAGCATTTGTTTATTTCTAGAATGCTATATTTTTGCTTCTCCCCACCAAGTAAATATCTTTATATAGTACTTCCGTTTTGAGTGACAGCTGTTGAGTAGTTTAAAAACAGCTACAATTCCATTCCTATTTATCGTACAATAAAAATAAATACAGTTTTGGAAAGATAAAAAAGTTGGACTTTAAAAAAATGTAATAAAATCGTTTTGACAATTTTGGTCGAAAACCCATTTTTAAACGTAGTAGATACGTTAATTACATTAAAAAGCGGACACATAATATTTGTTGTTATATTTAAGCTAAAGTGTTGTAAACGGCAAAATCATTTTTCAGGATATCGCAGCATAAACATTGTAAACGAATGCTTCTTTGATTTACAATAAATTTAATATTATATTTACCGTAATACATTTCTGCGCCGACATTTTCGTGCTACAAATGTGCATACTATGTGTTACAGTTCTACATCTTTCATTCAGATCATAAAAGTTTGTCCAATACTTTTCAAACACAAAAATAATCATGTTGTGCAACAAAGCGATTTGGTCATTGACTCAATATTTAAAAACCCTATAGTCGTCAATATAAAATTTTCTATGATATTATTAACAAAGTATTTTATATTTATATTATCTGAATCCTAGTTCTGTCTTTTATTAGAGAGAAATTTATATTTTCGAGGCACCAGTTTTTAACATGAAAATATCTGCCAGTATAATTTTTATTTAATGCTTGTTCAAATTATACACAGCCTTCCAAAACAATGATAATCTTGAATTAAAAATCCTTTAAACATATTTATGATTATATTAATGATGGTAATAATAACAACATATAAAAACCAAATATTACAACCAAGAAAATGTTTTCGAAATGATTACTCTGAACACTAAATATGGCGGTACTTTTATTCAAGATTTATAAAAATATTCACACCAGAATTAAAAAATAATAATAAAAACTTTTTTACTTAACTTATTTTTGTGTGATTTATATTTTATTTATTTTATAAAGAAATTTGCGGTTCGAATCAACATATTTTCAGTTGGTACATGTCCAATAACTGGTTGTTGGTATGTTTAATATTAACATATGCATTTGCAATTTATATAAATGTTATTCATTTTGTTAAACTTTAAAACAATAATAGCAGTGTTCTTTCAGTGTTCATTAGTCTTCATAAATTTCGAAACCCGAAGATTAAGTTTTAAATAATTGAATAGTTAATATTTAAAATTATACAGTGCCATTACAATTCGGCAATTTATTTTTCCACTTTGAACTAGCCATTCTGAAAACAGCTATATTATAAATTATATTCTTAATAAATATTTATAGAGCTTAAAGTTTCTGGTGATTTAAATTTGAATTAATACAGGCATTAACATGAATATTTTCAAACGTTTTTAAAAGTAAAAAGAATTCCAAAACACTTTAAAGTAAGCCAAAAATATCCCTGAAAATTGCATGTAATATTTTGCTTAACATATGAACATTTATGCTGCATTAATGTTGAAAGCTATCTGTTAATATTTTCAGAGAATAATTTAAAAACTCAATTACTATATAATCCACTTAATGAATTTTCAGAAATCTTTACAACTTTTATTTATCATTATCTAGCTCTAAATTGATTTAAACATTTTTAATGAAATAGAAAATCTTAATATTTAATGTTTGATATTTAACAAAATTTTATACGACGAACCGCATATTTCGTATACTGAAATGTAAATATATATTTTATAGTATGTTAGTACAGTGTTACTTAGATAAACAGATTTTCAAGCAAAAGATTAAAACGTTTATTATTATACTATAGAGGCAAATATACCTTTTCAATAGCTTTCAATATATTTATGTTACAAACAAAGTTTGTGATAAATAGTTATTAAGTAAAACTTGAGCTTAAATTATTCCGTTGATTTAATTCCAAATTAATAATTATGCATGGTGTCAATCGTTTTTTTAAATAATTTTTTCAACATTTTAAAGTTTGCACAAAATAACTTTGAAAATTGTGTACAATTCTTTACCTATTATAAGATCACTTAAGCTACATTAATACTGAAAGCTATCTATTAAATTTTTCATTGTTAGTGGAATCTTTAAAAATTCTATAAGCAAATAACCTACGTAATGAATATATGAATGCCTTTACAGTTTTCATTTACCTTTAACTAGGTTTAAAATAGAATTTTTAGTGTATCAGAAAATCTTAATAGCTAATTTTTTATGTTTAATACATTTTGTATATGAATATAATCATATTTCATATATGGTGAATTGAAAAAGATATTTATAGCTTGTTAGCATAATGTTACTTGAATAAATAGATTTTTAATTAATAATTAAAACACTTATATTATACTTAAAATGCAAATGTACTTTTTCATCTTCTTTGAAAGCAGTTAATATATACTAAACTAAGTATCTAATAATTAATAGCTATATTGAGTTCAAAGATATCCCGCTCTTTTAATTATAAATAAACAATATAGAACCGTGAATGCTTTCAAACGTTGTTAAAAGATTTTTTTATATTGCAGTTTAATATTAGAGCAAAATATTTTTGAAATTGGGTATAATACTGTGCCTAATACAAGAGCAATTTTATGCTGCATGAAAGCTGAAAGCGATATTTTAAAATTTCCAGTGTCAGCAGATTCTTTTAAAATTCAATGAGTAATTAATCTACATAATGAGATTTTTAAAGACTTTAGAAATTTATTTGACCTTAATCTACGTCTAAAATGAATTTAAGGAACTTTAATTAAGTGTAAATATGTTTAGTGTTTGATGTTTAATACTATAATATTTATAACATTTTATACAGTATATTGGAAAGGAATTTAATGACATGTTAGCTTAGAGCTAATTGATTGAACATTTTTAAAGCCAGTATTTAAATTATTTTTAACCTATAAACGTGTAAATATTAAGGAACATGTTTAATATGGTTTTATTTTTTAACAGTATAATTTAAATATTTTAAATTAAAAATGTTACTATTTTATATTAGAAATGAATATAGATTAAATTTTATTAAAATACCACAGTAGTTAATCATAATATATAATATGGTGCCTGTAATTTTTTTATATGAAATTACTCCTAAGTATGAAACGTAACATGAAATAACTGTATAGTCTCATTCCTATGCAGTAGTTGAAAGTAATTTATCAGAAAACTAGCATGCATTTCATACTTTTAAAATTTGAACATATAATTTATCTTTTATTTCAGCTTGATAACTAATATAATATGATACACATGTCCATATACCCATGAAAAAATTGCCAGTAACTGCTACGAATGTATACAGACAACATAAATGCTCACATTTTGTACTAAACGAGCGTAAATAAGGTACCGTCCACCGGGGCGACATTGTCCGCCCTGACATGACTTTGTCGCACACCGCAGATAAAGAGAAAACATGCAGTAATTTATTTTTTTTTTTAAATAAAACTAATTAGTAATGCAGATTTCTGATAGACTGAAGCAGTCGCTTAAACATAAAGTATTTAATTCACCATTTTACAAATTGAGTTTGGCATCACTTGCGTTTTTGTTTTGTTTACCTTTTCGCGCATGATTTTACTGGGGGAAACTTTTGATTGGAAAAGTTATTTATACTTTATGTTGTAAAGTAGTAAATGCACTTTTTTGTTCCTTAATATGTTGGTTTACAAATCAATAAAATTTATATATATTAATTTGATATTTTAGAGTTTGCTTACACTTTATTCACAACTGGCATTTTGATTGGTGATATTTTCTCTGGGCAAATTTTGTTTATTTATTATATTTAATTTTTCTGAAAATATAAACATAAAAGCAAATATTTCCAGCAAATATAAACGTTGTAGTAGTATATATTTATTATTTTTGTACATGTGCGTGCTGGTGTAATAATGCCTCGTACGCATAAATCTGCTATAGGTACTCGTAATTATAAAAATTATATTGATGAAACGGCTGAGGAAAGTTGTAGATGTTGTTTTGGGACATGTATTAAGCCAAAGAATAACCGCAGGAAAATATTCAATTCCAATCACTACTTTATAAGAATAACATAAAACGTCCTTAAAGAAATTAACCATTCAAGACCTATTTCTTCTAAAATAAATGTTTTTTAGTGCCTGAAATAGGTAATTTTATCTAAAATTTTGTTTTCTTGTAAAACATTAATCTTACCATTCCTTAATTGTTACTTTTTTTTACATGTCTTGTAGGATGGTCATTTTGAAAAAAAAAATCTTTTTTCTGTTCATTTTCATATAAAATTTCTGTTTCTTAATGACGAAATGACGCATTATTTTATTATGTTTTATTACTATATTATATTAGTGAAAATTGCATCGTCTTAGAAATTTTTTAAGGCCTATTCAATGATTTTATAGTTATGAGAAAAAGTCACCGCAAGCCCAGGTGACTTTGTTCCACTTAAAAAAAATAATTAAAATATATATATACTTCAAAATTACTAAATGCGAATTTTGAACTGATATCTTGAAACTGGAAAAATAATTAGAAATTGTTTAAATGAAATTTTCCATAACGTTTGGATCTTTAAAGAGAACAAGAGTAAAAAAAAAGAGAGAGAGACAAAATCACCCTGATTGATAGTAATTGCGTTCACTTGTAATTACAGGTATGTATTTTCATTTATCAAAATTTTATTAGTAAAATTAAAGGTAGAATATTAACTTTTCGATTTTAATTTATCAGTGTTGGAATCTTTTTAATATTTAAAAATTTCCTATATTTTTTATAATGTATCTATAATGTGCAGGATATTTTAATTACTACCCTTATTTTCCTAAAATATATAGGAAAATTAGGAGAATATTTATATAGTAAGTTATATTTTAATAATTTATATTTAGGTAACAAGTGATTGAATATTGAATAAAAATTATAATTACGCTTCTTCTTGCATATCCAACTAAAATATGTGATAAAATTGTGGTGATGTTATTTTACTTTCATTGTTATTGTAAGTTGCATTGTGTTTCAACAAATAGCTGACCCCTTATAAAATAAAATGTCGCATACATTTATAAATAAATTTCCATTAAAAAAATGTCGCAATTTACATAACAGGGCAATTATCTTATCTCACATCTGATAAAAGTGATATTTTAGCATTAGTTTGGTTAATTACTTCGCTCTGCGCGTTGACAAATCTATAGTGTTGTCACGATATTTCATGCAAAGAAGAAAAAATATTGGTTGATTATAAAATATATTTTACATGCTTAAAGTATTAATAATAACTTAATAATAAGTAATAATAAGCTTAATTCGTTAGTTGTCGTTAAATGTAAAAATTTTACATGGAATATTTTACAGTCCTGAAAACATAAACAAATTCTACTGCAAATAACCATATGAAAAATATATAGGTACCAATCGACTGAGATTAATACATACTATTTTATTATATGCACAAATCCTTAGTAGGTCATCTTCACAGTAAAACTTGCATTAACTTTCATCATTTTTCAAATTGTAACACCCACGTTTGAAACAATTTAAGGTCTCATGATGAAATCAGCTATGTTAAAGTACATAATATATATATACAGTGGAACTTCCATTTAACGAAGTCTCATCGTCACACTTAAAAACTTCGTTATGAAGAAAATTCGTTAAATAGAAATTAACTTAAATTCATGAAATTTTTCCTTGAGGTATGACAGACAGGTATTGGATTCAGAAGCACATGATTCAGTTTTAATTATGAAGCCGTCTTTTACAAAACAGTTGTGTACGGTCGATGAAATCACGTCACATTCCCAAGCTTTGGCCCAAGCTTTCATCAGCTCTGATACACAGAATCTCAAACTAATGTTTTCACTACATCGGCTTTTTTCTGTCTTTTTCGATAATGTACTTCAAGATTTTTTATTATTCCTTAGACTAATGATTGAAGTTTAGCTGTATTGGCAGGAAAAATAACTTTGATGTTCTTCGAATTGTATTTTGAAGCACGTTCTTTTGGATGTACAAAGCAATTGTCTATCAGCAATGGTAGGTCAGAATGGTACCTGTCTGACTCTAATAGATATTTTTTGTTTCAATGCATCTGACGCCATTGCGACACCTCATCTTCTATATCATTGAAAGTAAAAAGGGGATTTTGACTTCCCCCAACTGTCAGCGTTGGAGTCTCGGAGTGGGAGAATAGTGATAACAAGTGTTTTTCTTAGTGTGAAAAAAATTGTTTTATTTAGCACCAAGCAGAATGGAAATTATTTAAATGTGTTCATTTTCATACAATCGAATCCGCTGAAATAATATTGCATAACCTTCGAACAGCAATCTCTTAATTTGAATTCTGTACACGTACAAAAGTGGAATAAACTTCGTTATATTGAATATATTTTTCGTAATGTGGAGATTTATTTACATGCTAATGATGTTCAAAGTCAAATTTTTGCAGAAAATTTCGTTATGTAGAAAACTTTGTTAAATAGGGACTTCGTTAAAGGGAAGTTCCACTGTATATATATATAGTATACATATACAGTAGATTCTCGTTACAACGAACCTCGATTTAACGAATTTTTCAATTTAACGAATATAATTTGGATTGTAAAAAAAGTCATATTATTATATTTCAGTATAAAAATATTTTCACTTTAACGAATATTTCATTATAGCGAATTTAATCAGTGGTCTCCAGAGATTCGTTGTAACGAGATTTTACTGTACATACATATCATACATATACATATATATATATATATATATATATATATATATATATATATATATATATATATAATTATAATATCTATGAATTTCAAAAAACATATCAAGTTCTTCTTAAATCTCGAAAGAGATAATTAATGATAATGTGAATACGGAATACCACATAGCTGATAGTTTAACTAGTGCAATAATAATATTACCATAGCTTATGCTTCAATGGTAATTGGCCAAAAATACTGAAAACATGAAGAAAATTTAAAAAGAGAGAGAGAAAGATAAAAAAAATAAATAATAATTTGGAGTTGCTATCAATTGAATAAAAATGGATTAAGAAATGAAATATGAACCATACACAATGGAAAATTTTGGCAAGAGAACAAAATCAGAATTGGACATGAAAAAAAACACATGTAGATATACTCTTCAGCCTGGATGTACCCACATGTGTTTTTAAAAAATAATTCAGTATTTCATAATTCTACTGGCATATATGCTAAGATCAGTAGAATCACCCAGGTATACTGAACTATTACCAGAAAACAATTAGAAATAATAGAATGTGAAACGATATATATATATATAATTTATGGATATTTCCTAATTTTTCTCTTTAAACAGTTTTAACTTTAAAGATGCTAAATATAAACCAACATAACAAACATTAATTTATATCTTCCCTAAAATCAGTTGAAATGTTTGTTTTCTTAATGTGATAAAATGAATGCACCCTAACATAATTCAGGCACTTTTCAATTAAGATACCTATTTTTCATTATGAAAATTATTAATAAATTCGTATTTAAGGAAGTCAGGAACTATGATTTACATTAAGTTTCACACAAAAACAATTGGTTTCCTCGAAAACATGACTATGTTCTTTGACAGCTCATTCTTATCCATCTGTTGTTTTCGAGTTATAAAAACATTTTACTTAACAGTTCAATTCTTATCAATAGTTTTCTAGGTATAAAAACATTTTACTTAGCAGCTAATTTTTATCAATAGTTTTCCAGTTATAGAAACATTTTACTTTAGCAGCTCATTCTTATAAAAAAAATTTCGAGTTACAGAAACATTGTACTTTGCAGATCATGCTCATAACTAGTTTTCAAGTTACAGAAACATTCTACTTAACAGCTCATTCTTATCAATAGTTTTTATTTATAGAAGCATTTTACTTTTCAGCTCATTCCAATCAATAGTTTTCGAGTTACAGAAAAATTTTACATTTCGAAGGTTGCACGAACCTGTCTTCCGTTCTCGTTTGCATCACAAAAAATCATTTTAGAAAGTCAGCAAAAAATTATATCGAGTTTTCTTTTACACATGCTGTTCCAAAAAGATTGAAACACGCTTTAATATTTTACCTGTTGGAGATACATAGATAACGAAAATTGCAAAATTGTTGTAAATAAGATAAGTATTAAAATTATGTCGATGAAATAGTCCGGCTATTAATTTTCAAAAAGTTACCATTTTTAATTTTTCATACGGTCCCTGTGTCCTGTAAGTCACAGTTAGAAATTCTTTTCTCCGTGCTCTGACAAGTATAACAGTAAAAATTCCATTTTTGTACGAATAATAATTCGGGATAAATTCCGAGCGTCTTGTTTAACAGAATATAATTCAGAACAGTTTTTCTTTAATCGAAAACGAAAACTGTAATAGATTTGTTTACAATTAACATATTTTTTTAGGTTGTGCACTATCAACACGAAAGAGGATTTTTATGTGAAAAACATCGTGTATGCAAATAAACTTTTGAAACTTATTAAAAACAGTACTTATATATTAGCCCCAAGAAATTTTGCTATTTACAGCAACCTTTTTTATTGCGGTTATTTCAGTTGTTCAAGCTGATAGTTTGATTACGTGTCTGTTTTATACATATTATTTTACTATTTAATTTATTTATTGACGAAGTTTTAATATCTTTATTGAATATTAGCCGGAAACAAATGCTAAACTACACTGTAAAACATTTTCTTAAAATTTCATAGATGTACCGTAAATTAACGGTACTTGTACCGTTTTCACTCTTTACGGTATGAGTACCATACTTCTAAGGTATCTTAAGTGTAAAAAAAAAAACGTATTTGTGCCATTTCGATTATAAACTGTGTTTATACCGTAAAATGATTGTTTTTAAGTAAAAAATCGCTATTTATACCGTAAAATAATTATTTTTCAGTCAGAAAAAAGCTGGTAGCCCCGCCTCGGTGAACGGCAACTTCTGAAGTGATGCTATTGCTCTTGTTACGTAATGCGTGCAGGCCTGAGGAGAGGAGGGAGTGTAGCCGGTACATATACTTTAAATAATTTACGGTACATATACCGTCCATTTAAATTAAGGTATATATACTGGTCACAAAGTTGCCAGTATATGAACCGTAATTATTGACCAAAATGTTTTGCAGTGTATTGTTTTAATTGCAAACCGGTTAATATACCGTAATCGGGATGCGATAGATCTTTTAAAAAAACATGCTTGAATGATTTTTTTTTTTTTTTTTTTTTTTTTTTTTTAAGATTGTTTTATTAAAAATTGTTTTCTGATCTATAAAATATCAAAAACTTGAAATACAGTTTTCAAACAAATTCCATTCGAAAGTACATTTTTTTCCCTGTTCGACGATGTAAAACGGGAAATTGTAAAAATTGCAGTAAAAGCGAAATTTATGCGTCAACTGTCGCCGCCATCAATACAGCCTTACACTCTTCACACTCTTCAGTGTTATTCACGGGTATTTTCTCGCTTTTTTATATACATTTGATACGTTAATGAAATAATTAAATAGAACTTTATGAAGTATTATCACTTTATGGAGTCTTTATGGAGTATTACCATTTTACGTAAGATACTTAAATAAATAAATAATATAAATATCTGCCTATCTCTTTATCATTTTACATAAAATGCATAATGACAATTATTAAATTGCATAAAAGTCTTCACACCACTTTATCATTTTACGTAAAACATGTAAATAAATAAGCAATACAAATGTCTCGAATCCTCTTTATCATTTTACGCCAAATGCATAAATTAAATAATTAAATAGAACAAAAGTAATCATACGTTATTACAATTTTAGGTAAAATATGTTAATAAATAACATAACTTAAATGCCTGCATACATCAATAATCTTTCACGTAAGATAAGTTAATGAATAAATAAATAGCACAAAAGTCTTAGTATCTTATTATTATTTCACGTAAAACACATAAATAAATAAATAATATAAAGTCTAAATGTCAATTTATTATTTAGCTTGAACTTCGAATTGGCATAGTTTGATTTTTTCCTCAATAATTGATTAATTTATTTTTCATCTTTTGTGAACCATGATTTTTTTTTTTTTTTAGATTTTTTAACGACGTTAAAGACGTTATTCTTTTAGTATTTTTTTTCCATCTTTACTACTTCTTTTTTTAAAACTTAGGGTGATATGTTTCATACGAACTAAACTCGCCAACCCCCCTCCAAACCCTACAGGCTCTAAAAATACGCTAATTTGCTCTGCTTAAAATAAATTACCCGATTACGAAGATTAAATGTTATTATAACGATACAGCAATTCATGTCCATTTGACGGAGGGATTTTTTTTCATCCCATGGTCGTATCCACAGTTGACGCACAGCTGATGACTGTTTTCATGATTGATTAAGAAAGATCAATTAAACATTTGAAAATCATCTTGTATAAATTGTTAGGTGAAAGAAGGCGCTGCCTTCTAGACTTTTATAACGTTATAAAAATATCCTTTTTGATGCTATTTGAAAATCGTTTTAAATACATGTATCGTTCTTAAAATGACGCATTTTTCACATTTAAATACTTTTCGACTGAAATAATTTAATTATTTTAAAGTTTTCTTTCTTTTGCAATATTCACGTGTAAATACTATATGTTTCAATTAAAAATACAGTTAGTGAAAACGTTATAAGAAAATGTTTTTAAATATGACTTTTAAATATATGTTATGACAGTTGCGTTTTAACTGTTTTATAGTTTTAAATGTACTTTTTCAGTTTTCTTCTAACCCCCCCCTCCCCCCGTTTTGTAAAAATTATATAAATAAATAAATAAAATGTAATAAATAAATAAATAAAATTTAAATAAGTAAATAAATAAAACATTGTGTAAAGTTTAGCCCACAATTTGTATAGGGAGCAAAAATTTTCCTTCTCTCAAAATGGTATTAGTTTTAGACGTTACGGGTGGTGGTCAATGATTTCATCCCCTCCTCGTAAAATTTTACTTGTAAACAAGATGTTCTCACGGGAGAGAGTGTGGCTCTTAAAGGACCACACAGTAGATATTTTTCTTTTACAACAGGAGTGGGAGATTTTATTGCAAAAAAGTTTCAAGTAACAATCGCCTGTTTCTCTAAAACTCATAAAAATAAGGCTTGTTGTTGTTCGTGTGTATTTAAAGTGCATCCTATGCACAATTATTGCTTCAAGGACTGTCACATAAATTGACCAGGTTTTTCTACGAAATGCGGACCTACAGGGTTGTTTTATCACGTGGTTCTTCGGGGTGGACCCTAGCAACAACTTTGACCCTGTGTGCACCCTTGACCAATAGGGCACTCTCAGTTAAGTGTATGCAAAAAAGGGTGGAAGACACGGAAGGCTCATTGGTTAGGCAGATGGAAGAGATTTAACGGGGCTGGTGTTTATGTCAGTTAGGAGGTTTGAGACGAAGGTGAAAAGGTGATTTTTGACAGAGAACGGGAATAATGAAGTAGGCAGCACAGGCAGAGCGGCTGATTTTAAGAAAACGGGGCTGGCACGGCAATATGGAAGACGAGTTAGCGGCACAGTGACGTGTGAGCACCGGTCTTAGAGAGCTGAACTTACGGCAGATCGTAAGGCCTATCGACTGGCGACTCAAGGCTCGAAAGGTCTTAGCGGTATCGGGCAGAGGGGGCGTGTGCACGGGGAGGCTGCGACTCTGACGGCGAAAAGGAAAGCGTTCTCTTCGCTCGTAATCTAGCGGAGATCATATTGCTGAGATTTGAAATTATCCTGTGACGGAGGCTTCATCATCGAGATGCGGCAGGAGGCTTCTGTGGTCCACGGGCAGAAAAGTGAAAGTTGTGATAGTGAGTTGGCGAGACAACGCCGGGTCTAGAGACTGTAAAAGAAAAAAAAATCCCTCTTATCGAGTGTATGGATGAACTGTTTGTGAGAATTAAAACGGTAAAGTACAACTGCTGGAAGCTGTCTGGTGAGTGCTGTTTTTATTATATCATGTGAAGCAAAAGGGACTATCCTGTTTTAATGTAAAAATGTTTAGTTATATAAATATCTTATAATTTTCGAAATTTATTTAAAAATCATTGTTTTATCACCATTTCGGTATGCTGGTTAGGAAGTGAGAACACAATAATCTTTGTGTTCAGGTATGAGTTTTGTAACTTCTTGTAACTATGTCTTGGTTCGGATTTCTAATGATTGTGATCCTACGATATTGATCTCAATAGATATTTCTGGTATTTTATCCTATAAATTCAGTAGGTGTTCTTGAAAGAACCGATGTGTTTTAAAATTACTTTCTTCCTTGTAAATAAACTTATTCACTTTGTTCAATTAAGTGTTTGTTTATTGTATCTAAATTGACTTAATGTAATTAATGAATTTTTATGGTTCACATCTGTTAAGGAGGAGTAGTTCTGCCTATTTTGAGAGTCAAGATCAAACTTTGAAGAGTATTATTTTAAACTATAAGATACACTCAGTGTGAGGAACATTGCTAGTTTACTACATACTTTCATGGCTTCTGCAATTTACATTTATTTACTCAAAACTGTCAGATAATGAGATAATTTAACTTAATATTATACTTTAATTTTCACAACGCAAAATTCCTTTTGTACTCATGTTTAAGACTTCAGTAGCACTTATGCAAAATTTTGGATGTTTCATGCTTGCCATGAAACAGAGTGTGCTTTTGTGATCTGTTCATCTTGTGACAAGGTGCTGCCTTTAGCCACCACTAAGTACATTCGCCACCTCAAATCTCAGGTGGGTTATTCAGAAATTAAACTCTTGACTGCACCTGTCATCTTAATGTTACTTGTGGATTCTCGGTTGATTATCACAAAAGGACACAATAGATTGTAATCTCAATCTACTATTAGAGGATATTAAGTATACTTACATATTCATACAGGTGAAGGCTACTGCTAATTGTGAGTAAATTTAAAGAAAGTTAATTAGTAACAATTAAAAAAAAAAAAAAAAAATCTTAGTCCGAGATTTTATGTTTTTTTTTTTTTTTTTTTTTTTTTTTTTTGCTTTAAATATAAAAGAACTTGTTATTTTAAGTTAAATTATGTCCTTTATTGATTTACAGTTTATTACAAAATATAAATTTTTGTTTATAATCTAATCGGGAGGAAACTGACTCAAGAAAACCCATTGGGGTAAAATTTATCCCGCGCGTGTAGTAACGTAATGGAAATGGGTGCGTGTGCTGACGGGTTAATATTTATTTTGAAAACGATCGTTATACTTTCTTGAACATTTTTTAAAAATATTTTTATTGCATTTTGTCCCACATTTTAAATACTTTCCATAAGTTATGTAACAAAATTCCAATCATAATTTGAAATAGTAAATTATTAATTTATCAAGTTTCAATTCAGATCATTAAACAATCATTTTACATTATAAATTAGGGTAAGATAAAAAAAGATTAGGGTATTCAAAATCTCATTAATCATACTAATTACACAACGTACTTTAAAAGAATCCGCTGACACTGAAAATTTATCTATATAATACAAAATTGCTTAATAGCTTTAAAATTACGTTAAACGATATGAATAATTTTAGAAATATGTGTTGCTATAGAATGCATTGTTCCTGAAAATTATTTCGCTTTTATGTAAAACGTTTAAAAAGGCTCTTAAGGTAGAATCATTAATTAAAAAGAAATGAATTGAAAGAATCCAAATTCAAAGAAATGACTATTTTATGTATATTTATATTTTAAAATAATGTTATTTGTACTCCTCGTTTGTTTTTAAAACTTTAAACATAAGTAGATTTTCTACTTACATTTTACTGAGTTTAAAAATTTTGGAAGAATAGAAATATATTTTCACCTACATTTAAATTTCAAAATGAGAAGATGGTCAATTTGTCAATATGTACCCTATATAGCTAAAAGTCACCTAACACTTTTGGTTTTAGACGTGTTGTCGAATATTTAGAGGCATATTTGACGATTTTTTCTGGAACTTCAGCAATGTATATAACATGCTTGACCTCATAATTTTTAGAAAACGTTTGTCACAAGAGCAATTAAGGAACAAACAGTTTTGTAGTATACGCGATCAAAAAAGAAACCATTTTAACCTCTAAAAACTATTTAAATATCAATGTAACTTTGCTTTTTTTAATTCACTAATCACTATGCTCAACTAATTGAGCGAAACTATGAGCAACTAAAGGATGCGAAATTACTTTCACATAGAATATTACAATAATAAACATATATACATTACAATCGGAATCTACTAATTTTAAACACGGTTTCTTTTAAACTTTATTTAAAAATTTCTGATGGCGTATTTCGTTTTGTCTTCAGAAAATTACGCCTTATAAAATAACATACATGGTTTTCATAATTGATTTTCAATAATCCGATATTTAGTATGCTCCCGTAATTACATTGTTTTAGGAAATGCTGTCGGGAAGCAAATAAATAAAAGAAATTGCTAATGACTGGCAAAGAAAAAATCAGGTAAAGATAATGTAGCTCTGAAAAATGAAAAAAAAAACCTTTCCTTTTATAATGTCTTCATTAACTGAAATGAGCTTATAGTTTCTTTCTTTCAAAATTATGTATAAAGTTTTTAATCTATTTTATTGTGTTTCCAAATTTATAAACTGTAATATGTACTATCATCCCGTACTATAGTTCTTTTACATATAATGCCGTGAAGGAAACACATCAACATTGAAAACAAGAACGAAAAATCATGCGTCAAGCATAGAGTATGTAACACTTTCCAACGCTTCCAAAATAATTTAACAAATCATTACCGTTTAATAAGCTAAAAGATAACATGTAAGTAAACAATTTGGAAAACGCATAACATATTTAAAAACATAATTTCAGGAATTTCCAACATATTCAATATTCGGAAAAATATCCGAATACTTTTATTCAAACCTGTATAGGATCTATAGATTTGTATATATACTACATAGGATGCTGAATTTTAGTTCAGTTAGGAAACGCGTAGCAGAGTTTAAAATTCTCCGTCTGGAGTTTCTGTCAATAAACAGAAATGTTCGCGAACTTTTGTGCTTCCTTGTATAGGATCTACAGAATTTATACACACCTCGTAATAGACAAAAAGCGAGTTAAAAGTAAAATCGCGTTCAGCAACTTAAAACGCACTTCCAGGAATTATTGTTAACAGACAGTAGAGAATTCTTTTGTGTGTCCCTGTCAATGAACGATGACTGCTATACACACAATATTCTGTAGTAAGCCTCTTGTAATGCACCTTAGTGATATACAAAAATTTCAATGCGTTTAAAATAGTGAAACATTTTTTAAATAAACCGCAGACGATTGTTCTCCATAGACGTAATATAACGGAATTCTTTTGACAGTCCATGTAAAGTAACTATAAGTGCTATGCACACCCTATTCCATATTAAGCTTCTTCTAATGCACCTTAGTGATATGTATAAATTTCAATGCGTTTAAAATAGTGAAACATTATTTAAATAAACCGCAAATGATTTTTCCCCAAATACCACAATGTAAAGGAATTCTTTTGAGTGTCCCTGTAAAAAAACTATAAGTGCTACACACTTCCGTTGAAATAGGGAACATACTACAGATAACGACAATAACATATAAAAATTGCAGAGCAATCCGAGCTTAGTTACGGCAGTTCGAGCACGGAGAGACGGCCAGACGGCAGACGGCCATACGGCCAGACAAACCGAAGTCATGAACACTTTTCAACTAGGTTGGAAAGTGTTACAAAGAAAGAAATCTGGTTAAATTTTGAAGATAAAAATGAAACAAGAACTGCATTATTAAGTTGTTTTTGTAATGTCTTTATTGAATGAAAGGACTATTCTATTCTGTTACTTCAAAATTATCCATGAAGTCTCTAGTATATTTTAATTTGTTTTTCTAATTTCAAATAGTGCGTTATTTAATGCGGTCTCGTCGTCTTAAATCTTTCTCAAAACATGAATAGAATTACTGTCAAAACTGTCAAAAATTATCAGAAAAATCTGTACCCCTTTTTTAAACACTTCCCATAGTTTATCGTTATAGAAATCTATTTTTTATTTTATTTGTAATGGAATTATTTCTTTTTCGTTGTCCGAAAAAGAATACATGGACAACGTTTTTATAAGCCAATTAAAATTCACATTTACTCACTATACTTTAAAATCCAAAATAGACGTCATTTTGGCGTCATTTTTGTCATTTTCAATAGACGTCATTCGTATATATATATACTAGAAATGAGTTAAATGACGTAGTACCTTAATTTAAATACATTTGGAGTTAAATCATATACTATAATACAAAATTTCAATTTCAAGAAAAATATTTTGAGAAAAATATAAAAAACTAATTTCCTAAATGTGACGTCACTTTCTATCAAATGTTTTCAGCATGACATGAAATTGACTATAAAGAAACAGTTACTATGTATTATTCCCTATTTTTGTTTCTATACTACAGCTATATTTTATGGCTAAGTGTTCAGATCCTTAATATGCAGTTTTAACATTTTCTACAATTTATATTAAATATAGAAGCATTTTTTCAAACACAACATCACTACTAAAAGTGCCTAGACATGTCATCTTTTTCATGTACTCAATGTCAACTTTCATGTCAATTACTGTATATATATATATGTGTGTGTGTGTGTGTGTGTGTGTGTGCAAATGTGATTTCCATTGAAGAAACAAGTCTGTAGTGACTGCATTCGACATTCCGAACATCTTAAAGAACCTTTTTTTTTTAAATATATAATAATATAAAGACAAATAAAAACTTGGGTTTTAATTTTACAACGGTCGATTGCTTACACTTGTGAAACGAAATCATATTCAAATAAAAACGTATATTTTTATTCATAAAGCTGCATTTATGAAGCAATTTGCAATGAATTTTAATTCCCGTGATTAAGACTAATGAATTAAAATAATTATTGAAATTTAGTTTTCATAGTCCATGCTATTGGATATTTTAAATATTTTTAAATGTAACTATTTCGCAATTTTTCCTCTAAAGTATGCATTACATAAATTGTTACATCCTTTCATGAAATAAATAAAACTCATTTTTTTCTTTGTTAATTGTTGTTGTTGTTGGAAAAATATTTTACTAAATTAAGTCATGTTCATAATTGTTGAATCGACATAAGATAAACATCAGCAATAGAAATAATTTAAAAGAATGGTTGAGCTATAAGAGAAAATGTTTATCCGTCAGAGAATGATTAAGAAATTTTTGAAATATGGTTTAGATACCAAACTTAATTTCTTATAAAATGTATACAGTATTGGCGACATTGGCCTGTAACATATTCATCAAATGGGAGCTAAATCGAAAGCTTAGTTTCGGTACTGTCGTGTTCATTTACATACATACCAACAACTTCGTAATAACACAAAAAACAGACTCTGGGGACCTTAAAACATAAACACAGATGAATGCATACCTGCACAAATACATATGGAATAGGTTTTAAGATAACCAAAATAGATTTAGCGAGCCTCAGAATGTAAATGTATACCAAACATTCCATAATCGGGTTTTTATCATGATTACAATGTTTTCCTTATACTATATATATCGGAAAAGTAATCATGTTATATCATCAGTTGATCCAATTGCGCCCCTTAACGTTGATTAAATATAACGTTCCCCATAATGCTCCGTGGCCGCGGGACACTGGTTGAAGACACCTAATATTGGATATCCACAAAATAATGTACTTATGAACAATTCTCAAATATAAGTGATGATCACCTACTAATTCTGCTGTAAAGAATCGTATAAAAATATATGGCCACCATTAACCAGTGAATAATACTTACTATTTAAAGCTACGATTAAATCACGATTTGGAAGCAGTCTACATATTACAAATTGCATTAACAGTCATTTTGAAAACGATAACAGCCATTTTTGACATTTTATTGGACACTTTATTGGATACTTTATTCTACTGATTCTTACTGTAGAAATGTGACGGTACGTTGCGACAATACAAATTGCAAAATTGTGGAAAATAAAATAAGAATGAAGATTAATGAATAAAACAAAGGATGTGTCACTTTCTACCCAGCGTACGACCAACACAGTGAAAATCTCCAGACCGGGAATCGAATCCGGACACTTGGTATAACGCACCAATGCTCTATCATTTGAGCTATCCGGATGATATCTAATCTTACATTTCTCACTCCTATATGTTGGCAAAGTTGAGATTTTGCAGCACAAGATGGAAAGTTAATTCTGCTGCAAAGAATCGTATAAAAATATATGGTCACCATTTAACAGTGAATATTACCTACTATTTAACTACTATCCAGATGACATCCCGTCTTACATTTCTCTCTCCAATATGTTTGCAAGGCTGAGATTTTGCAGCACAAGATGAAAAGCTATTCATGAACACACATCTTTTAGTAACATATTTGAGACATATATATTGACATGAGACATTCAGTGACATATATATATATATATATATATATATATGTATATACCGGATGTCCTAAAATTGAATGACTGATTTTAAAAATCAGTAACTTGCAAACTGTGACATATATTAAAATAATTATTGCAGGAGAGTAATGTATGATGTCAGGAGTTTTTTATACTGCGATTCGTGATTTTAATTCAAATTATCAGCAACAGATGGCGTTGCGAGCAATAGGCGTGCAGTCGACGCCAAAACTAAAATCTTCCAGCATTGAGGTGAGCGAAGGAAGTTAAATATATGGAGTAGGTCTCATTCGCTAATACAATCTTGTTCTTACGGCACGATTCTGAATAACACTTTATTGGTGAATAAGACACACTCCATGTATTTAACCTCCTTCCTTTTCATCAAAACTGCGTGATTTCTGGTTCTGCCTTAATTGGATGTCTCATGCTCGCAGCGCCATCTATTGCTGGTAATTCGAACTAACATCCGGAATTGCTGTAAAAAAACTCATGACATCATACATTATTCTCTTGCAAGATTTTTTTTTTAAATATCTGATACCGTTTGCAAGTTATTGAATTTTAAAATCAGTCAGTTCATTTTAGGACACCCGGTATATATATATATATATATATATATATATATATATATATATATATATATATATATATATATATATATATATATATATATATTATCCTTTAAAATCAAAGAAATATTTTTGAAATGAAATTCTCTATGCATTTATAAATATAATATTGCTACTATGTTCCAATTAAAACAATTGGCAATAAACATTCGAAATTACTTTACTTCACAGTAGTCCATATTTCCTAATTATAAATTTATTAAGGTATAATTTCAATGGATCCAGCATTATTCGGTTCATTTCTTGTAATTAATAAGTTATACGTATATTCTAGAACTTTGTTTAAATATTCATCTTGAAAGCCGATATATTTCTAAAAATGTTTTTGGGTTACAACAGCATATTGCCTAAAATTAAGCATTTTCTTGAAAGTATTTCTAAAGTTTTAGCGAACTTTAAATGATATACACATAATTTTCAATGTCATCGTTCTGTTGCATTGAGTAATTAACATGATTAATGATATTTTAAAAGCTGTTGTTTTTATTTTTCCTTTCAAACTTTAATTAGGGATAAACTAAGTTTATAAGGATGTTCACTAAAATTTGAGAATTAGCTTTTTCCCTGTTACAGAAAGTTTTCAGAGTACGGATACAAATTTTCATGTAATTTTAAAGAGGGTTACCGTAAAATACCTTTAAAAGTGAACGAAGTTAGTTTAAGGTAAGTATTATCCAATTATTTACAATAGTGATGAGCATTCTATAAATTTATTTTTAAAGAAAGTAGTGGATATTTTAATATTTCCGATCTATCAATAATGAAAAAATATTTTTAAAAAATACAATGTTTTAATTTATTTTAATAATTTTGAAATATTTTAGGATGCCTAAATATGTGCGGAGCAATGTTTTTGAAAAAGATATTTAATTAATTTTTAAACTTATTTTTATTAAGATTATGACGAGAAACTGTGAAAAAATGCGGAAAATATTTCACTCTTTGATAAAACTTTGGTAAAAGGAGGCATTTGTAGTACAATTTAGTGAAATTTGGCCCAATACGCAAAACGCTCTACAGAAATTTATACTGTATGTATCATAATTTCCTTTTTACACTTATTTTTACATTGGTGAAGGCAATGCACAAAAGTCTAAGAGATATTTTAAATATGTCAAAACTTATAGCATATCACACCTATTTACACGCTCATTTTCATAAAATTCATCGACGTCATTGCACGAAAACATCAATAAAGCAAAACATATTTATTCTAAAATTTGTAGTTAATTGCCTCCACAATAGTATAAACAATTTTAAATTTCATAGTGATATTCCAATAACCTTTTGAAAAATCGTGTTTTGCGTATGGAATTTTCACCGAAAATTACATTTTCCAAAAAAATGCATTTAAAGTTTCGATTTATCTTTTACTATAAAAATTTAAAGTGATATTCAACTAATTTTTTTATAAGCCATGCCCTTTTTTAAGTACTGGTAGTTTTTTTGTATTTTTTCTAGAAGGCCATATTTTTTTCGCAAAATTTCTCCAAACATACGGTGCTTAAAATAGTACTTCTGGCTTTTTAAACAGTACTTCCGGTTTCAATAACAACTGTTGAGTAGTTTAGAAACGCTATATCTCCTGTTCTATTATCGTACAAAAAAATAAATACAGTTTTGGAAAAGTAATAAGTTGATATTTAATAAAATGTTATAAAATTGTTTTGACAATTTTGGTCGAAAACTGCTTTTTAAACCTTAAAACATCACCCATTCAATTTTTTTAAATATACAACACTGAAATGTGCCCGAATACCAGTCAAATGAAAACAATCATTACCAATGAAATGATTTATTCTAATATTTTGACACAAAGTTCATAATGGAACACGTTCTCTAATGTCTCGTGTATTTTGTTTCGTTCTAATTTCGAGCCTCTACTGTCATGATTTAATTTAATGTAATTACAGTATAAAAAAATATTAATCTGAAATTCGATTTTCTTAATACACTTTTTCCCTCACAACAGAATATATTTCCTTTACTTTAATAATTGCCGAAACGTCAGTGAAGGCTCACTATGGAGACACGAAAAGTTTTTGGTTTCCGTCTGTTTGTCTGTCTGTTCCGCGATAACTGCCATAAAAAGCGCCCGATTAGGATCATTTTTGGTGGGTATGTTTTTGAGCTACCCGGATTTAGCTGTATAGTTTTTAATTACATTTGGTTCATTCGTTCGAAAAATATAGAACATTTCGTTTTAGGCCATAATGCTTTTCTATGGGAACGCAGACGATTTTCAAATTTTATTTTTAACTGAAATGAAAATCACATATTTGAAGAATGGATTTAAACGTAAATTAAGGTTACTAAATTTCCGATATGGAGGTTTTAAATATATGCAATAGCCTTGAAAATATGCCGATACATCTATAAGAATTTAGAAATTAATTGTTTAAAGTATTGGAAAAATTTTTTGCAAGTGTTCGGGAAATATAAATAATTTTATTTTCCTATTTTTTACAAATTTTAAAATGGATTTCTTTTTCTTTCCTCTTTATTTTATTAGTTGCTTAGCAACCCTATTTCAAAGAATATCCAAATAAGAAATGCATTTTTTTATCTAAAAAATAACAAGAATAAGAAGTTTATAAGAATTTCAGAATATCATTCCATAAACCGTGTTTAATTTAACGCTTATAGTTTCTGAAACCTCCGAAGTATTTTATATGCCTATAAATATGTATATAACAAAAAAATGCGAATTGTAAGATGCTAAATAATATGAAAAGTGAGATTAGAAAACAATGCCTTTTGGAGCTGACGTTGAGGCTCCTGATCTGCAGATTTACCAGTTTATAGACTGTATTATCTGCAATACATTATTAAATATTCCTAGACTGTGCACAGGATATCCACCATTCGTTCAACTAATGTCCTGCATGGATCAGGTTTTAATTTGATTGCCTAAGAGGGACTGCTCAGACAAGGAAACCAAGTCTGTAGAGCATAGTATCCCTCCCGGTCCCTTTATTAAGGTCTTAAAAAATACAGTGTTCAGCCGCATCTGAAGCTGCCGGAAAACGCGACAATGGGCGGCAATTCCATAAATGCAAGAATGAAAGAAAATCGGCCTACGGCCAGCCCTGCCAGGAATATTAAAATTGCAAGTAAGTGACAGAGACTGATTGAGGATTTTACACTCACGGTCTATTACAACCGGAAAACAGATTTTCACTCGCGACACTGGGCAGCGAGGGGCATCAGTAGATGGTGGAAGATTTTGGGTTGCCGGAGAAACGCCCTCGCGACAAGCGCTCGATTCTCTGCTAGAGCTCTACGCGTGGCAGGGGCGAGGTTACATAAATTGTGAATCGACAGACGGGTTCCCTAAGGTAAATTTGAGAGGTAGGTTTTTTTTATACAGCAATTGATACAGCAATTTTTCATATACATGTTTTATAATTATTGTTATTCAAGAACCCATCTTTTTTACGTAACACTGAGAAAACATTAAAAGTCTGCGCAATCTAAAGATTTCATTATTTCAAAATTTTCTTATGTATTTTTTTTTTATTATTTTCATAAGTGATCCCTCTTCTCTACTTAATGTCGGAAAAACAATACAAATCAGCCACATCTGCAGATTCCATTAATGTTATTATATATGTTTTATAATTATTTTCATTCAGCAACTCATTTTCTCTCTACGTAACACAGGAAAAACATTAAAAATCTGTCTTATCTGCAGGTTTTATTATTGCAGAAATTTTCTTATGCATATTTTTATAATTATTTTCATTAGCAACCCATCTTGTTTCACGTTACGTTGATAAAACATAAAAAATCTGCCTCCTCTGCAGATTTCGGTATTGCAGAAATTCTCTTGTATATCTTTTATAATTATTTTCATTCAGCAGGCCTATATTACCTACGTAATGCTGGAGAACTTTAAAAATTTGCTTCATATACAGATTTTATTCATGCTTCTGAGCGGGGTGTTTGCGAACTCTTAGAATAAAAATGAAGAATTCACTAAACTTAGACACTCAGTGGCGTTAATTAAATATGTCAAAAAGATATTTTTTTATACCTTTTTATAAGCATTTTAAGTACCTGATCCTACTGTTTGTACTAAAAATATGCATAAACTTGAACGTATTCCAACAAACCTGGATGAAACTATGCAGTTTAGAAAAACAGGTTCTGAAATTCCAATTAGCCTAAAACGGCATAGGCTCTTCACAATAAGTCTGAAAAATATCAGGCTGATTGAGAAACAAATTATATTTTTTTTAGTTAACCTAAAGCTGTTTAGACTATTTGCATTAAATATGAAATAAAAAAGAAAAACGCCCAGTTAAACTGAGGGCATTGAGCTCACAGGCCATTCACACTAATTGTATATTATACTCTTATTTCAAAGAATTTTAAATAAGCCTCTCGAAAATAAAGAAATCGACAATGTATTAAGAGGGATCACCTCCCTCTCCTTATAATTAACCCATGAACACACAAAACTATTCAGGGAAGCGCCTTATTACAATGGACTTATATACAAAATTTGAAGCAAATCGGATAATTCTGCATAAAAAACCATTTATCTAATTTAAGGGGGGTTAGACCACCCCCCGTATCCATCTTTATACTTAACTAATGCACTCCCAAAACTAATCAGGGAAGTGTCTTACCACAATTAATCTATATACAAAATTTAAAGGAAATCGGATAATTCTGCATGAAAAACACATTTATCTAATTTAAGGGTGGTTAACCCCCCCCCCCGTTTCCCCACTTTGTACTTAACCAATGGATCCCCAAAATTAATCAGGAAAGCTCCTTACCACAGCGAACCTGTATACAAAATTTAAAGGAAATCGGAAAATTCTGCATGAAAAACCTATTTATCTAAATTAAGGGAGGGATTACCCCCCGTTTCTCCCCTTTATACTTAACCAATGGACCCCCAAAACTAATGAGGAAAGATCCTTACCACAATGAATCTATATACAAAATTTAAAGGAAATCGGAAAATTATGCATGAAAAACCCATTTATCTAAATTAGGGGGGGATCACCCCCCCCCCCGTTTCCCCTCTTTGTACTTAACCAGTGAACGCCCCAAACTAATCAAAGAAGTGCCTTATCACAATGAACCTATATACAAAATTTGAAGAAAAGCGGATAATTCTGCATGAAAACCCAATTTATCTAAATTGCGGGGGTAGCTCTCCCCGTTTCCGCCTTTATACTTACCCAATGCACCCCCAAAACTAATCAGGGAAGCGCCTTATCACAATGAACCTAAAAACAAAATATGAAGCAAAACGGTTATTTCTATCAAGAGTTATCGCGTTACGTACATACATACATACATACGTACATACATACATACATACAGAACGGGCGGGCACATAAGCTCACAGGCTTTGATAGCCGGTGAGCTAAAAATGTAAAAAAGAAAACTGCCCAGTTAAACTGAGGGCATTGAGCTCACAGGCTATTCACACTAATTATAGTCTTATTTCAAAGAATTTGAAATGAGAGAACAATAAAGAAATCAACAATATATTAAGAGGGGGTCATCCCCCCGTTACCCCCCCCATAGTTAACTAATGAACCCCTTAAACTAATCAAGGAAGTCTCTAATTACAATGAATATATATACAAAATTTGAAGAAAATCGGATAATTCTGCATGAAAAACCTATTTATCTAAATTAAGGGGGGAATTAGCCCCCCCCCGTTCCCCCCCTTTATACTTAACCAATCAATCCCGAAAACTAATCAGGGAAGCGTCTTAAGCCAATGAACCTATAAACAAAATTTGAAGAAAATCGGATAATTCTGCATTAAAAACCCATTTATCTAAATTAAGGGGGATTAGCCCCCCCCGTTCCCCCCCTTTATACTTAACCAATCAATCCCGAAAACTAATCAGGGAAGCGTCTTAACCCAATGAACTTATAAACAAATTTTGAAGCAAATGGGATAATTCTGCATGAAAAACCCATTTATATAAATTAAGGGGGGAATACCCCCCCCGTTTCCCCCCTTTATACTTAACCAATCAATCCCGAAAACTAATCAGGGAAGCGCCTTAACACAGTGAACCTATAAACAAAATTTGAAGGAAAACGGAATAATTCTGTATGAAAAACACATTTATATAAATTAAGGGGGATCAGCCCCCCCCCGTTCTCCCCCTTTATACTTAACCAATCAATCCCGAAAACTAATCAGGGAAGCGTCTTAACCCAATGAACCTATAAACAAATTTTGAAGCAAATGGGAAAATTCTGCATGAAAAATCCATTTATATAAATTAAGGGGGGGATTAGCCCCCCCCCCGTTCCCCCCCTTTATACTTAACCAATCAATCCCGAAAACTAATCAGGGAAGCGCCTTAACACAGTGAACCTATAAACAAAATTTGAAGGAAAACTGAATAATTCTGCATGAAAAACCCATTTATATAAATTAAGGGGGGGGGATTAGCCCCCCCGTTCCCCCCCCCCCTTTATACTTAACCAATCAATCCCGAAAACTAATCAGGGAAGCGCCTTAACACAGTGAACCTATAAACAAATTTTGAAGCAAATGGGATAATTCTGCATGAAAAATCCATTTATATAAATTAAGAGGGGATTAGCGCCCCCCGTTCCCCCCCTTTATACTTAACCAATCAATCCCGAAAACTAATCAGGGGCGCCTTAACACAGTGAACCTATAAACAAAATTTGAAGGTAAACGGATATTTCTATGAAGAGTTATCGCGTTACGTACATACATACATACGTACGTACGTACATACAGAACCGGCGGGCACATAAGCTCTGAGGCTTTGATAGCCTGTGAGCTAAGAACCGGCGGGCACATAAGCTCTCAGGCTTTGATAGCCTGTGAGCTAATAAACCACACCAATTTGAAAAAGGAAGATATGATTCTCCAACTAGCAGGGATTTTTGCAAATAGCCTAAACTTATTGCAAAGAACCGGATTTCTCAGTTAACCCATGACATATACCTATATGTGCAAAGTGATTTCACATTAAAATTTTTATATCCATATAATCAAAAGACTTATTTTTGTAGTTTCTAAAAAGTGTAAAATACAATATTGATGTAGACTTTTCATTTAAATAAAAGGCACTTTTCCAAGTTTCTTTATGTTTATGATATTTTCTCAAAAGTTTAAACGACCGTTATTTAAACAATATATTTAGAACAGAGAGACAAATATTACTTAAATTGCATTTGTATTCATAAGTTAATCTCAGTTCATATTTTTAATCCAATAAATAGAATATATTTTACTTACCTGCATATATTATTGAATTAATGTACAGGGTGTCCATAATTAAATGACCCTACTTTAAAGTTGTCTACAAACGAAATTCTTGGTTGAAAAGTTGTGAAATTTTGTGACGTACATAATGAAGGAGTGGGAATTTGTTTAAGCGAAAAAAAATTACTTCAAAATTTTGCCACTAGATGGCGTTTTTAATAAATTACACATTTAGCATACATTTACGATAGTTTACATATTTTATTGCAACAAAACATGTTCCACATGACGGCCATCATTTTCAGCTACCATCTGGAATCGTAAGATAGCCTGTTTCACGGTTGACAACACTGTGTTCTGAGAAATGCTAAAAACATGTCGCAAAAAAAGTTTTGTTCAACATGTTTTGTTGTAATAAAATTTGTAACTTATCGTAAATGTGTGCTAAATGAGTAATTCATTAAAACACCCTCTGTTGGCGAAATTTTGAACTATTTTTTTTCACTTAAACAAATTCTCATTCATTCACTATGTCCTAATTTTCACAACTTTCTGAACAATAGTTTCATCTGTAGATAACTTTAAAGTAGGGTCGTTTAATTATGAATACCCTGTATTTCTTAAAATTCTATACTGTCTAAAAAGTACATAGTAGGAGGTTATCCATTTTAGTAAATTGAAAGAATACTTATTCGCAATTTATTTTCTTTATTGTGATGATAAATGTAAAATTATATAGTCTTTATAAATATTTATTTATAAAAGAGAGAGAAATATTGCTAAAATCTATGAATATAAATTAATAAATTAATCACGCTTCATTTTCTTAAAGTTATTAAAAATAAATTATTGTTTAGTTACCTAAGTACTTCCACAAAAGAGTTTCAAACATTTCATTTTCAGATATTCTAAAATGTTAAAACTAGAAAATAACTGGAGGCTATCAGTTTAAATTTTCCGTGTCTACAAATTCTTTCAAAGTCACTACATAATTTATCTCTTTAATGCCCTTTTAAAAGGTCTTGTAATGTTCCCTTCCCTAGAAAACCTTAAATGGGTTTCTAAAGATCCATAATAAAACGTGTCATATTTTCTTTTATGTCTATAATGAAATATCACAAATAAAATTCCTATATATCAGGAAGTTGCAAAGAGAAACAATGTAACAGCTATTTCAATATTTATTAAAATATAGATATACTGCTTTTAACTGTAACATTAGATATATAAAATGAGTTGAATGTTAAATTGTCTTTTATCAAACCAAAATTGTAACAGTTCTGTCTTCCTGAATACTTTACTTTTACAAAATGCATTCAAAAGTAGAGGCTATACTGCACAAAAAGACAAATTTTCCTAATCTACGAAACTATAATAGTGGTCATAAAATCTTTCCCTGATTACAAAAGATTATTGCGAAATAAACATTGAATGTAATACTGTAGAATATTTATTATGGAAAAGTCATGTTCTTAAGTTTTTGTATAGTACAGTCTCTAACGTCGTTCGTGAGTTCCTTGATGACAAATTTCCTGGAAGATGGATCGGATGGGATTTAGAATTTTCTAGAATTTTTCGTTTGGGGACAGAGTATAAGGGACATACATAAAGGACAGAGTATTTGCAACACTAATAAAATATATTGAAACACTCAAGGTCAGGATCACAGATGTTGTGTCTATTGTGACAGCCCAAATGTTGGGCAATGCGGGGCGAGAAATGGAATGCCGCTTTGACAGTCTTCGAGCTACCAAGGGTGCTCACATCGAAATTTACTGACGTAAGTACTTGTATTAAAAACTTAATAAATGTCTTTTTAATACATTGAAATAAGCATATGCCTGATTATATTAGTTTTTCTGTAATAAATTATTGTAATCAGGGAAAGATTTTATGACCACCCTGTATAACAAAAAATATGTACGAAAATATACAATATCCACTTCCGTGTTACCCACGAATCCGAAAAGCGTTCTTTTCCTTAAAAATCTAAAAAAAAGAAAACATATCATTTGGAGATTTAAGATAGCGTTTATGAAAAAAAATAATTTTTCTGCTGATTTTTGGAAACGTTCCCGGCTAGTATTTATAAAGTATAAATTTTCGCACCCCAGAATATCGGTTTTTATGATGCTAACAGTTCTCAATTAAACATTTTCAGCTACGTTCTGGAATTTTTGGTAGATAGAGCTATCAAGCGTGCTCACATCTAAACTTTTTGACGCATGTACTTGTATTAAAAACTTCATAAATGTCTTTTTAATACATTGAAATAAGCATATGCCTGATTATATTAGTTTTTCTGTAATAAATTATTGTAATCAGGGAAAGATTTTATGACCACCCTGTATAACCAAAAAATATGTACGAAAATATACAATATCCACTTCCGTGTTACCCACAAATCCGAAAAGCGTTCTTTTCCTTAAAAATCTAAAAAAAAAAGAAAACATATCATTTGGAGATTTAAGATAGCGTTTATGAAAAAAAAATAATTTTTCTGCTGATTTTTGGAAACGTTCCCGGCTAGTATTTATAAAGTATAAATTTTCGCACCCCGAAATATCGGTTTTTATGATGCTAACAGTTCTCAATTAAACATTTTCAGCTACGTTCTGGAATTTTTGGTAGATAGAGCTATCAAGAGTGCTCACATCTAAACTTTCTGACGTATGTACTTGTATTAAAAACTTCATAAATGTCTTTTTAATACATTGAAATAAGCATATGCCTGATTATATTAGTTTTTCTGTAATAAATTATTGTAATCAGGGAAAGATTTTATGACCACCCTGTATAACAAAAAATATGTACGAAAATATACAATATCCACTTCCGTGTTACCCACGAATCCGAAAAGCGTTCTTTTCCATAAAAAAAAAAAAAAAAAGAAAACATATCATTTGGAGATTTAAGATGGCGTTTATGAAAAAAAAATAATTTTTCTGCTGATTTTTGGAAACGTTCCCGGCTAGTATTTACAAAGTATAAATTTTCGCACCCCAGAATATCGGTTTTTATGATGCTAACAATTCTCAATTAAACATTTTCAGCTACGTTCTGGAATTTTTATATGCAATAGTCACAAAATAATAATTATTTTTATATTAATGTTAATGCTGTTAAATTTTTCTGTAAAACGTATTTGTTGAACATGCAGATATTTACTTGGGAATTGATAACTTCCGAAAAACCTATATTCGAGGTTGAGAAAATTGATTAATACATTATAAAACTAATCGTAATCATTTTAGAAAACAAAATAAACTTTCTTTCTCAATTTTTAGTAAAATTTTCAGCAGGACTGAAACTACGCTGTAAATTTTTAATGACGCTGACAAAGGATGTGAATTTCTTTTAACTTTGCTAAACAGCGTACAACCGACAAAGTGAAAAATGTGTCCAGATAGGGGATCGAACCCGGTTTCCTTGGTATAACGCAACAAGTGCTTTTACCATTTAAGCCACCAGGAAGACATCCAGTCTGGCATTTTCACTTACGTACTTTGGCAAGGCTGCAACTTCGCAGTGCAAGATAGAATGTCATACATGAGCAGATAATTTAGTAGCGTACATGAGACGAATAAATTCCCAGCCTCGGATAATATATCTAAATTAATGACACTGACAAAGATGTGATTTTTTTTCACTTTGGTAAACAGCTTTCAACCAACAGAGTGAAAAATGTATCCAGACCGGGGATCAAACCCGGATACCTTGGTATAGCGCACCAAGTGCTTTTGCACTTTGTGCGCTATACCAAGGTATCCGGGTTCGATCGCCGGTATGGGCACATTTGTTCACTCTTTTGGTTGTACACTGTTTAGCAAAGTGAATAGAAACTCATATCCTTTATCAGTGTATTAAATTTTCTTTTATAAATTATTCTTTAAAACTCGAAAATATAGTTTTTGAAGTTTCTAAAGATAAGGAACGCATTTCAGAATCGTGGGTTACTCGGAAGAGGTTATTGTATGTTTTTGTTCGTGGTTATATTATCTTATCCTAATTAAAGAAATATTTGTGTTTTTTACAGTGTACGCATTGTTAAATACGTGTTTATAATACAGAGAAATGCTGCTTAATTAATTGCATTTCAATAATTAAATTAATCCCAGTGTGTTCCATAATCCAATTAAACTTCTCAACTGTTCTTTAAATTATTTTTGTTAGTTGCACATATCAATGAAATATCTTTAAAAATAATCTTTTCAGATATTCTACTATGTTTAAAGTTGAATATTGCTGGAGGCTATTAGTTAAATTTTCCAATGTTTACAAGGCATTTAAAATGCATTAAAAATTTATCGTGTTAATGACTTTTTAAAAGGCTTTGTAATATTGTCTTCTTTCAAAAGTTAAAATGAATTTCTAATGCTGAGTAATAAAAGAATACCAGTTTGCTATTTATTCATTTTCCGAGCATAATATTATGCTTGAAATTATACATTTTAAGGTAAAATTCTATTGCTATCCCATGTAATTAAAGTGGGATTTAAATTAATTTGCTTGGGTGTTCTGCATATTGAAATAGTTATTATTTCTTGACTTTATCATTGATATAAATTAAAAAAACAACAGAATCCATGTTGTTTAAACAACAACATGGATTTAGGCTATTTTCAAAGGTTCTGCTTCTGTACGAGTTTTAAATGTCTACATTTTCACATAAAATATAATGAGTAATTTATCGCCTTAATGGCATTTTAAAAGGCTACACAAAAATTTCCATTTTAGAAAAGTTACAATGAGTTCTCAAAGATGTGGTATAAAAAACACTAGTTTGTAAATTTTTCAAATATACTATATAAAATCACAAAAAAAGATAAAAAGTGTAAGGTGTTCGTAAAATGCAACAATTAAATATACCTTAAAATTTTAATATTTTAAAATTAAATGGCCCTATTTTTTTTACGCATTAGTTTTTTGATGCTGTTTTAACAATAAAAGTTTTAAAAAAATCAAAATATTTTAGGTAAATTATTTTTAATGCAAAATGATACATTTTACTATTAAATAGTGAAATTGAACAAAAATAATAAACGACACAAACTTTGTGGACAATAAAATCCATTTCCTCGCAAGTCTTTTGTGTCCCAAATGTTTTGCGCATGTTCAAATGAGAAGAACTAAGTATGTCTTACAACTTCGTTGGTCCACCTTTGGCAGCGTAAACATCTCTCAATCTTCTCAGCAGAGTAAAAACTTATCGTTGGCACTCAGAAATTGGATTTTTTCTGTCATTTATTTAAGAAGAATTCTTTGTGGACAATAAAATCCATTTCCTCGCAAGTCTTTTGTGTCCCAAATGTTTTGCGCATGTTCAAATGAGAAGAACTAAGTATGTCTTACAACTTCGTTGGTCCACCTTTGGCAGCGTAAACATCTCTCAATCTTCTCAGCAGAGTAAAAACTTATCGTTGGCAATCAGAAATTGGATTTTTTCTGTCATTTATTTAAGAAGAATTCTTTGTGGACAATAAAATCCATTTCCTCGCAAGTCTTTTGTGTCCCAAATGTTTTGCGCATGTTCAAATGAGAAGAACTAAGTAAGTCTTACCACTTCGTTGGTCCTCCTTTGGCAGCGTAAACGTCTCTTAATCTTCTCGGCATAGTTGAAACTTATCGTTTGCACTCAGAAATTGGATTTTTTTGCCATTCTTTAAGAAGAATTCTTTTCAACTGCTGATTGTCACGTGGTTTCCTTTTTCGACTTGTTTTCTTTAAGTACCACCATAAATCCTCGATAGGATTGATGTCCGGTGAATTCGGAACCCAATCTAGCACAGAAATATCATTTTGTTGAAGCCAGTATTTTGTTGTCCTAGCTGTATGAAGTTTGGCTAAGTCTTGTTGAAAATGATAAGTCGATTGAAGGCCAAGTTGTTGAATTGAAGGCAACAACTGATTCTGCAATATGTCCCGATAACATTGTGCATTGATAGTTTCGTCATATGGCATCATTTAGCTGACACCAGAATAACCAAACATTCTGAAATTTGAACATATGTCGTAAACTTGCACTCTTATTTGATGCATTTTGTGTTTAAAGACTCATTTGCTCGCCGTACGACCCGACGACACGTATTTTTATACAAAACTGGAAAAAGGATGTATGCTGTCCATTTTAAGTAGTTCACAGCACACAGAACACTTTTCCTTTTTTGAGCAGGAATCAACATCGGTTTACGTTTGTTTTTGTAAGATTTAAAGCCTATTTTATGCAATCTGTTTGTAGCAATTTTACGAGACACTGGTCGCTTTATGCTGTCTTGCCATAGGGAAGCGGCTTCTGTCATGGTTCCAGGTGTTCTGCTCATTACAACTCGACTCATCATTCGATGTTCTCGGGAAATTGTTGTTGATGGGCGAGTGGTACTGTTTCTTGGCTGTAAATCTTCGGTTGCAACGAAAGTTTTCAAAGCATAACACACTGTTGATTCAGGAATTATCAAATCGCTGCCTACTCGAGGGAGGCTGTACATTCAAAGTACTGGCTTGCCAAGACGAGTGGCCTCCCTTAGACATTTAATCCCTGCCTATTTGCCTCATTAGACACCCACTATTTCGTTTTTTGATTATATTTTCACGCAACTCAACCGTCAATCTTTTACCCCCCATTTTATTCTTATTAATTGATTTGCAACAGCTCTTCATTTAAACAACAAATGTCATCAGCCAGTGGCGTAGCCAGGGATGGGCCAGGGATTTTTAATGCTCTTGATACCAGTAATACTGTAAAGTTTTCTTCGCCTTAATTATCGCAGTAAGTTCTCCGATTACATAAGGCGAAGAAAACTTTACAAAATTAGTGGTATCCAGAGCATCTGGACCCTCACCCTGCCTATGCCACTGCCATCAGTCCTGGATGCGATAATTTGCATAGTTGTAAATAACCAGCCAATCGCATTTGTCGAAACCTTTCTTTTAATGCACATGCGCAAAACAATACGGCTTTCTATTTTTAAGAGGGAAAAGGTTTCACATACACAAATCTAAGTGTTCGACTTCTTTTATTTTTTTTATTCACTGCAATTCATTTTAGACGACATTTCAAGAAGTTGGTAGTTTAATTAGACAAAATTAAGTTTCCGTTTTCTTTTTTGAAAAAATTCACTTTTAAACTGGTGCGCAAAGAATTGGGGCCACAGGAAAGATATATAAATCTAAGTTGACCTTCTTAACTGATCTATAAACTGAAATATTTTAGTCTACATTTATCAACAAATATTTAAAATTTAAATATCAACAAATATTTAAATATTTAAATATTTAAAATTTTTAAACACGAATATTGCTGCAGGCTATCAGTTTCAGTTTTCAATGTCTAAAAATATGTTCAGAATACTTTAAATATTTTATCTCGTTAATGACTTTTAAAAGCTTTACAATACCTTTTCTTTGGGAAAATAAAGAAAAGTTTCTAATGGTTCGAATTAAAACACACTATTTTTAAATTTTTCATGTTTACAATATGCTATCATAAATAAAGATATGTGTTTTAATGTGTCCGTAGAACTCTAAAAATAAATGTATATTAACACTAGAACTACCATGAGCCGTCATTTTGACGGTTACCGAATGAATATATTGCGATTGGAACCAAAAATTTCTTTTTAAAATAAATTAAATATAAAATTCACAGAAATACGTTAAATGAATAAGTTAAGCAATCTATATTAATAAAAGAAAGTTTCGCTCTGTGTGTGTGTCTGTTGGCGATGACTTAGCAAAATCTAGCCCACCTAGAAGTCTGGAAATTTAGGTGTGGATAGTCCAAGGTCTGGCCATGTGCACCTGAGCCTCAGAATTTAAATTTTTTGATAATTAACATAGATATTAATTAGATTCTCATTAACCATCGCTTCTAAAATGTCATCTTTTAAATCAAAATGGCGAAAGAAACGAACTGGTGCATTGGATTTGCAAGCGGAAATAAACAAATTCGAAATTATTTTACTAACTAGCGAACTTTAAAAAAACTAATTGAGATATCAATTTGAAAATTTCTGAGCATATGTAAAAAAATATTCTGTATCTAACTATGTGATTTTTGAAAAATTCGGTTGGTAATTCTTTTCTAATTTTTGCAAAAAACTGCTAAAAATCTGCCGACGCCAGTGAAAACGATCCGAGAAAGTTTCAGACAGGGATCTGCTTTCATTAAAAACTGAACTACAAAGAGATCTGTTTCTCGGGCCGATCCCTCCATTTAGTTTGCGAAAATGAAAGGAAATAATTGCCAATTTTTACTAATGAACAAAAATTTAGGTAACTAATTAAGATATAGATTTGAAATTGAGGTCGGGAAGGGGTGTCATCTGCCGGCTATTTTAGCGTAGCGTCTTCACTATGTTCTAATTATCAGAAAAATGTATTTATTTTTTTAATGATCGCGTTAATGTAGGTGACGGTGTTTCTCTTGAACAAATTATTCATTATATTTGCGGGTATGGGGAGGGAGGGGGTTAACGCCTTTCTCTGATATTGTAATGTAGTTTTAAATAAAATTTCTAGTATGAAATAGTTTTAAAAAACTTGAGTAAAATTTCCGGTAGTTCTAGTGTTAAGTTCATTTTTCTAACTGTGCAGCAAACTGAAGTATTTACATTTGTTGCAATTATTGATAATTAGGTCCAATAATTTCATTTTCAGATATTCTAAAGTGTTTAAATAAGAATATTGCTGTAGGCTACCAATTTAGATTTTTCTGGTGTTTACAAATTCATTTAAAATACATTGAGTAATTTTTCTCATTAATGGGTTTTTAAAAGACTTTAAATTAATTATCTTCTTAGGAAAAGTTCAAATGAGTTTCTAATGATGCGGCGTAAATAAAACCCAGTTCGTAACTTTTTATAATCACAACATAATATCAAAAATAAAATTTTGCATTTTGCGGTGTCTCTAGAATGCTATAATTATATATACATGGACGTAAAATTATATTCTTAATTATTCTAACAAGTGAAACTTTTTTTATTACTTACCTTGATAAAAATTTACTTCAAAAAATTGATTTTCAAATATTCTAAATTGTCTAAACAGAAATGTGGCTTATTAAGGCTATACAAGGAAGAGTTCAAGGATAGCTCAAGGGAAGGGCATTCCCTCGCGGAACATCAAAATGTCCCCCATCTGGAAAATTTGAGACTTTGTGCTTGGTAATGATCTAATAGCGCAAATGCCCCCTGAGAAGCACAATTCAGCATAAAAATGTCTGAATTCAACATTGAGGTATATGCTTAAGTTTTTCGTGTGTATAAATTCATTTAAAACACACTAAGTGATTTATCTCATCAACGACTTTAAAAAGGTTTTGCAATAGTTATATTCCTTGGAAAAGATCAAATGGATTTTTTATGAAGCACAATAAAATAAATCAATTTACATTATGCACATTATTTGGATACTTACAATACAATGCATTTTAAAATGTCTGTAGAAAGCTTGAAATAAAATACAGAAATATAGATAAATCTGAAATGCCTATATGTGTATAAAAATAAGTAATCTTTTTTAAAAAAATGAGTTTAATTAATTTATAAGAGTTTGAAAAGGAGACGTAAGCGGTTGCCTCTAACATTTTCTTTCTATTTGACAAAGCAAATTATTTTAAATGTCTTACCCAGCCATTATGTCTATTTGATATACAGCTTTACATGTAAAACCAGCTGAATTGCATCCATAGAAAATAATGCTTCTCAACCCGTGCCCCGTGACGAGCAAGTATGATGCGACTGTCAGAGTGCCGAAGGTATGTTACAATATTAAAAGAAATGATCAGCGTAAAATAGCACAAAAATATATATATAATGGCAAACAGCTGTTTCGGTGCCCCTGAAGTTCCATCATCAGCGCCAAATTTAAAATATCAAAAACGGATCCAAACGTTTACGCCATGTAGGTATGCTAGCGTCACCACACGCGACCAAGATAGAGTGGCGGCAAGTTTTTAAAAAACAACAGCGGAGTCAGGAAACACATTTGACGTAGGAGACCAATAAAAGCGCTCGGCCAGACTGGACGATCTTAAGTACTGAGGAGAAAAAAGGGGGCGAGGGGGAATCGAAGAGGATGAATTAAATTAAGGTACTCAGACATTTGAAAAATTTGGTGTACTGGGCAAATCATTAACTAAGTTTCCTGAATTCTTCCATATGGAAGAATTCAGGCACAAAGTTCAATCCACCTATTTTGAAGTGTGTTACAATAATTGATTAATGGGATTGTGCGATATTATCAACAATCATTATTTTTTGAAATATCCGAAATTCAGGGTGATTGAAAAAAGATTTATTTTAAGAGATGCAGTGCATAATACAATTCTGTATAAGAAACTAGAGTCACAATCCAGTTATTCAATCGAAAATACAGGGTGTTTCACTCGAATCCAAATTTGGATATTTTTTCAGCAGACATATTAAGTTATATCTGCCACCGTTACTCCCAGAACACGTTTAACCACGGACAATTCCTTCAAGACTGCAAGGAAGGTTGACTGATCACAGATGATTTCACAAGAAAAAAATTAAAAGCAAAATTCAATACTTTAAGGACATCGACCATTTCGCCTGATTTCTAGAAGTTTCAAATGAGCGAATCCAAAATTACAGCCGTTTTCGCGGAATAGATTTTGAGTTACGTTTGAAAAATATCGCATTGTAGTCTTTTCCGAAACGATTAATAAATAACATCAGGAGATACAAACTTTAACTTTTACATAATTCCTAAACTAACTGGCCCAGTAACTTTTATTTTGGTATTCTAAGGTAACATTTATCGCTAAATCCAAATGTGATGTCAGTATTGAAAAAATTTCATGTTTGGTATAATTTCTGCATGTAGATCACCCTTAATCAGAATTTAAGTATATTTTTAATTACTAGACATTATTACTAATTGATCGGTACCAGTCACATTTCTATACGATAATATAAATATTTTTTTTTCTTTACGATTACACAAGTATTTTCAGTACATAAAATCGATATAACCATACTTTTTTTTGAATAAATGAAGGTACTAATGATTAATGAGAAGTCTTTAATATTCTTGATTCAACTAAAATGTAATAATTTCTATAAGACAATGCAAAAAACTAATCGTATAATTTTTATTTCACATAGATAGAATACGGAAATTAATTAGTAATAGATACACAATCTTAGTTGTAATGGAAGTTGTTGCATGTAGATATAGATCTGTGTTGAAAAATGTATGCAAACATTTAAAATGTCTACGAATATGAAAATGTAGTTATCTAAAATATAAGTAAGCAATTAAACGAAATAATGTGTTACGTATGGCACATTCAACAAGAATACAACATATACAAACGTATTTAATAATCATTCGTATTTATTTTATACTTCATCTTAAAGCATACAAACATACATAGCATACATACATATATGCATATCATAACATACATACAGTCGAAAAAATAAAAGAAAACAAACAGCGACCTACTAACTCTGCCAAAAATCATAGTATAAACATGTGACTGATACAAATCAATTAGTAATAACGTTCATTATTTAATGTCTTACATACATTTTGCTTATGGAGTCGTATTCATATAAACATTGAACCACACTTTATTAAAATATGCCCACAAAGCCTTTATTTCTAACATTGACTTATTTTTTCTTGAAAATTTTACATTAGCCTCTAATATTATTTTTAAAAATTATGCTCAAAACATGTGATAAAAATATATATTAGTAGCAGTACCTAAATTGTACACTGTAAAAAAAAAAAAAAAAAATCCGTCAATTTACGGAAAAAAGACTGGCAGCAGGGTTGCCGGAATGCTTCCGTTTTTGAAGAAAGTTCTGTCTTGGCAGTCCGTAAATTCCGTAAATGGTGCGATACAGATGCGAAGGAGCTGAAGCGCATGCGTGGCGATAAAAAATACTGCAATCCCATTGGATGATAAATTTTTACAGTAAAAATTCCATATTTGAAACTCTGTAATCTTCAAAGCGTAACAGATATACGGAAGAGATTCCATTTTTCAAAGAACACGGAAAATTTCTGATCAATATTCACGGAAGACAACCTGTCAATAAACGAAAATTTTTATCAGTGTAGTTAAAAAAAACGGTTATTCTATTTGTGAAAATCTAAAATAGTTTTAGATTAATAAAAAAATAAACTTTATCGAGTTTTCTTGAACATGTGGCAAGAAGACAACATATACAAATGTATTTAACAATCGTTCGTATTTAATTTATACTTCATCTTAAAGCATACAAACATACATAGTATACATATTAGACATACATATCAAAACATACATACAGTCGTCAAAATAAAAGAAAAAAAACAGCGACAAACTAACTCTGCCAAAAATCATAGTTAAAAATATGTGACTGATACAAATCAATTAGTAATATCGTCCATTATTTAATGTCTTGCATACATGTTGCTTAGGGAGTCATATTCATATAAATATTGAACCCTACTAGCATGTTATTAAAATATGCCTATAAAGCCTTTATTTCTAACATTGACTTATTTTTTCTTGAAATTTTTAAATTAGCCTCTGATAATATAAAAAAAATGCTCAAATCAAATCATATAATAAAAATATATCTTAGTAGCAGTACCTAAATTGTAGTTAAAAAAAGCCGTTATTCTATTTGTGAAAATGTAAAATAGTTTTAGATTAATAAAAAACAAATTTTATCGAGTTTTCTTACAAATGCTTGGTTTGAAGATAAAGTTTTTTTTTTATAAAAAATATAATTTTATCTTTTACAAAACACACATGCCTTTTCTGTTATTTTTTTAAATAAGAAACCTTTCCTTTCCTCCTCTAAATCAAAAAGAAAACTAGAAGCAAGTAAAACTTTTATTTCCTTTTTTTCATTATTGTGTATCTTGGAGTAGAATATATATATATATATATATATATATATATATATATATATATATATATATATATATATATATATATATGTGTGTATATATAGCAAGGTATAAATATAGGTTCGTTATTATTATTTTTTGTTTAAAAGAGAAACGGAATAGTTAAGAATGGAATTTCGAAATTTATTCCTAGATATATTTTTTTCATTGAATAGTCATATCTTTCTTTAAAGTAGAATACTTTTTAAAAGTTGCATTTTTACATTAATCTGAAGCGTTCGAAAATTTCTCTCTGACATCACAAAGAGAAATACATAGATTTCAAATATAAAAATTAAACAAATTTTTCCCTTTTCTTTTCCGTTTCATCATTTTTCCCTCTAAAAAGTCATATATATTGAAAGAAAAACTGCGAATATGATATAAATATCTCTTTTTATTGAAAAAGTAACTGATATAACTGATATATAACACTTTAAAAAACAAACTTTAGAATTTTTCTGTTTCTTTTTTTAAAATTTAAATAGTAATATTTTATGTAGAAACTCAAAAATATATTTTTAAAGTGAATCGTGATATTAAATATAAGAATCAATAATACAATTTCAATAACATTAAAACGCATTTTTAACACTTTCCGACATATTTGTAAACACTTCTAACATAAAAGAATATAACAAATAATAACACCCTGTAATAAAATACTTGTTTTAAATGCTAAAAGGCATAAAATAAAACATTATAAACAGTAAAATAAGTTATATTAGACTGCTGACATGTTTCGGCTACGAGTTAACGGTAAAAAAACGGTTACATAACCGTAATTTAACTATATTCTGACCATTATATGGGTAATAATATGTTCAGAATAGTGCTAAATTACGGTTATAAATGACTGGACAGTTTGCTGCAAATTTTTAACAGTGTATGCTGCATGGTTCCGTATTTAATTTTTACGTGTTACAATCTCTATGGTCTCTCTTATAATGTATGGATAATATAGATTGGAGGGAAAATTATCTTACATTCACTGAAATTTATTTGGATGGTTTCTTCTTCATATAATCATGCCAGGTGTGTGTTTTTTCTGTTATACTTAATTACAGCTATATGCTCCTTTATTCGGTAGCTAAATTGCCTGCTTGTCATGCCAATATAGTAAATTTTTGGTCCATCTTCTTTAATGAATGGTATTTCATATACTCCTGAATAATTCTAAAAATTAATTAGATTAATTATACTGCAAATGATATTCTTTAATTTCTGAGGGTGTTTGGTTATTAAGCAGATATAGAAACGTTAAAGGCAGTATTTTAGTGTTTTTGAAAAGCTTGTATAATGTTGAAAAGCATAAAGTTTGTATTTTTACCAATCAAATTTGTTTTCAAGTTTCTTATTATTGGCGATATCCACGATTAATTTAGTAATATGATGTACCTTAATAACTTACTTTGTGGTGTTCCTTATGCTGTACCATTGTTTTATTGTATCCATCAATTGACACGCATGTAGTTTTTAATAAAATTTGTGATGATATGGAACAGGTGGAAGAGTTTAACAATGATATGAAATTAACAAAAAAAAAAAAAAAAAGAGGACTTAATCTAGTCATTCATAAAAACTATTTCACATTCAATGGTAAATATTATAAGCAGAATCATGGAGCCCCAAATAATCTCCTATTTCAGGTTTATTAGCTGAATATACTCTTCGGTCTTCGCCCATTGGAAACTAAAAATTTTACTACATTTGGCTTACCGCCCCACAATTAATTCAGGTAAGTTGATGATATTTTTATAATTTTGCAGTATAGTCTTGATGAACTTGAATTATTTATAAATCATCTAACTTCAATTGAGAGTAACATTAAACTCACTGTTGAAATTGAGCATAATTCCATTCCCTGATGTAATGTTAACCAGAACAAATAAATCTATCGACAGCTCTGTTTTTCGAAAAAGCATGGCTAACCAACCTACCATACCAAATTATGTATGCTCTTCATTTAAGTATAAAATTTCAGCCTACAGATTTTTCAAAATTACTTTCATAAGATTTTTAGTATGTACTGAAAATAATTTGGATAATGAATTAGATAATATTGCTTGTGGAATTGCTTGTAATAATGGTTTTAAGGTACACCATGTTCATAATTTAATGGTAGATATCGCCAATAATAAGAAAGCAGCAAACAAATTTGATTCCTAAAAATAAAAACTTTATACACTTTTATATTATCCAAGCTTTTTTGAAAAATTAAAATACAGCCTTAAACGTTTCAATATCTGCTTAATAGCCAAACTCCCTCGAAAACTAAAGAATATCACTTGAAATAAATTTAACCCAATTAATTTTGAAAATTATTCAGTAGTATATAAAATACAATTTATTAAAGAAGTCGGATCAAAGAATTACTATATTGGCATGACAAGCAGGAAATTTAGTTAAAGAAAAAAGGAACATGTAGCTGAAATTAATTATATTAGAAAAAACACAGCCCTGTCAAGATTATATCAAGGAGAAGCCATCCAAATAAATTTCAATGAAAGTAAGATAATTTTTTCTTCCAATCTATACTATCCATCCATTATAAGAGTAACGACAGAGATTGCAACACGTAAAAATACAATATGTAACGATGCATCATCCTTTAACTTACCAAAATTGTGGCTGGAGTTACTACAGGGTTACAAATATGGCAATAAACATTCGAATAACAAAAAAATAAAGTGCATAATTTTAAAAAGTACGTGAAAAATTAATTGATAGCTTTTCAAATAATAACTTTCTAGACCGTGCAATTATAGAATATTTGTATTTGTTTTGATAATGGAGACGATGGAGCCGAAACATATCAACAGTATAATAAGAGTTATTTTAATGTTTATAATGTTTTTATTTTACGTCTTTTATCAATTAAAAAAAAGTATACACTTCCATCATAGTAGAAAATTGTTAATGGATTCAGTTCGTCTGACAATCTGTCTGTCTATGCTTTAACTCATGTAAATATACTCGAATTACCATATAATTGCTACATATTGTTTAGGATAACCATGGCATTCATGGTATTGCAAATGAAGTCTGTAGCATTTATAGTTAGTTTACAAAGGCACTCAAAAAAATTCCTTTACATTATGGTCTATGGGGGGAAATGGTTTGCAGTGTATTTTAGTGATGTTACACTATTTCAATCATATTGAAATTAGTATATATCACTGACGTGCACTACAAGATACTTACTATAGAATATAATGTGCATAACTTTTATCGTTCATTTACAGTCGCACGAAATAATTCAGTTATACTATTGTCTAATGAGCAATAATTGTGGTATGCGTTTTCTAATTTAACAATTTTTTTGCATATTACTTGCTATGTATAAATTATATAGATCATATACAGGTTAGCACAAATAAATTATAGTACATTTCTGACTTTTGGCGGAAATTTAAAACTGTGTTATACATTTCCTAACCGAACTAAATTTTTGCATACTATGTATTAGTATATCTACCAGGGGAACCAAAAGTTCGTTAAAACTTTAAAAATTCATAAAAAGGAAGAAATTATAATAAAGTAGTGCGGTTTGCAAGAAAGGGATCACGAGGTAGTCTGATTTCTTTTAGCTGAAAAAAAATAGTTATAAAAGTCACCTGTAGATGGCGCTAACATGCGACAGATTCAGCAGAATTATGCACATCAATCCTACTCTGGTCGACTTCTGGCTGTGGGGCTATTTGAAATCGCTTGTGTACCGTTCATCACCTTCAACATAGGCCGAACTCAAAGAATCTATCTGTCGTGAGGTTTCTGCAATTCATTCCGACATGTTGCATTCAGCAAGTCACCTTAGTTGTGTCGTACAATGTTTTGGAGGTCATGTCGAACAATTGTTATTGCAAGAAATAATGGGTGGAGCGTACCTGTTGGATGGAGCGTTGTCCTGTTCATTGTGTTTAGAGTCGTCAGCGCTCTCTACCAATGACATTTTTAACTTTTTTTTTCCTTTAAAAAAAACCCCACTGCCTTGTGAGCGCTTTCTTGCAAACCACACTTCTTTATCATAATTTCTTCCTTTTTTATGATTTTGTAAATTTTTAACAAACTTTTGGTTCACTCGACATATATATATAACTACAGATTATATACAGGGCTCCACAAACGAATTTGGATATTTGTTTCCTAAAAATTGTAATTGCTGAAATTAGATTCTCAAATGTATTATGAAATATTTTGAGGATGGTAGTAAAATATTGCATAAAAAATTATTCTGTTAAAAATTATATTAATAGTTATCATGTGTTAGTGCGGCCTGTCATAAAATACTCAAACTAAACAAATAAATAATTCAACTAAAATTAATATCAAAAGAATGCTTTTATTGACAATATAAATATGCAGAAATATTGCCCAAGTTTTAAGTTTATATATGTATTATCGTCTATTTATAAGGTTTTTATTTTTTGGTACATTTGTTCAAAGAAATAAATAAAAATAAATAAAAAAAAATCTTTCAAGTACGAGTATAATGGAAAATCTTGGTAGTAAAATATAGCATATGTCTGATTTTTTTAAAAATCGGGCTTTAATTACATTTTACAGGCTTCCAAAGTTTTCATATTTTAAATACAAATGTAATATATAAATTTCAAATATAAGATAAACTCGATTTATAAGAAAACAATTCTGTAACTATTTTCATGTGAAATTTGTAATGATGAAATTTGTGATTCATGTGAAATTTGTAATGATGTTAACGATCATTAAAAGACCGTCTCCTTTTAGACCCTTTAAAACAAAACCCCCCCATACTTCGAAATTAGGATAGGAATGAGACAGGTAAAGCATGCAGCAATATATTGGATAAAACTCTTTATTTTATGTAAATTTTAATGTATTTCATAAGTAATACATTCTAAAATGTGAACTTACTAGTCAGTTTCATAATTAAAAATACGTTTTTGAATATTTAAAAAATCCTAGAATGAGGTTGCGTTCTTGCATTGTAACTCATTAAAACTCATTTCAATCGGAAATATATTTTATAAATATATTAACTAAAGTTTGGTTCTATGATTTAACATTAGCGTCCTCAAAATTTCTAATTTTCTAACTGTGTGCAGATATAAGTTAAAATAGATAATCTATACCATTTCTAGGCTGATTTGATCCACAGGACTCAAATATGGTGTAAAAGGTTATTGTTACTTCTTGAAAGATAAAATCTGGTATTATTTTTAATATGTATATGACACATGATTCAAAATCTGTATTCATATTCAAAGGAAGACACAATTCTCTGTCGAATTGTATCTCTTGTATCTCTTATCGATTATTTAGAGATAAAATAGCATGAGTTTTTTTTTTTTTTTTTTTTTTTTTTTTTTACCTTGTTGTACCTGTCTTGGACATCTGGTCTTTGGGCTTCTGTATCATTATCTTCCTCCTCCCAAAATGCCAAAGTGAGGCTTATATAAATATATATATAGCGGGAACTGGGGCACATTGATGCATGGGGCACCTTGATACACCCCCTCTACCGCTCACAAGGTCAGTACAGGAAGTTTCACAACAGCTCCAAAATATGACGCTAGTGTACACAACTACCCACAGAACGTCTTGACGTGATTCAGTATTTTGATGAAATGAGACGGTGATTTATTGATTTTGTAGGTCAAAAGTAAATTTGAGTTGTACAATTGCAGTAGTATTATACAGCTGTTCCAGTATTTTCAACAGGAAAGAATACCCTCCCTGATAAGTAAAAGTACTCTTTATCAGTTCCTCATTCTTTTTTGTTAGGTAAATTAGGAAGTGTTAGATTTGATATTAATACTATTCGAAATGGCTGCTTGGGGCACATTGATAAAGCCTATATTGGGGCACATTGATGCGTATCAATCTGCCCCATGGAGAAAATAAAAGCAAGAAATGGTGAAGAAAGAGTCAGAGATCACGGTTCTAAGTATTCCTCTTAACAGGTATTTACCGCCAAACAAGAAAAACAATTAAATGAATACCTTGTTAAATGCAATGAGTTGCATTACGGTCTAACACTGAAGCATATGAGGCACTTGACATACGAATTTGCTAAAAAAACTACGCTGTAAGTATCTTGAAAGTTGGAATAGTAATGCAATGGCAGGGGAAGATTGGATGTACGGTTTTCAAAGTAGGAATGCAAATTTAAGTTTGAAGGAATCAGAAAAAACAAGCATTATGAGGTGAATAGGTTTTCGCAGGAAGCTGTTGAGGAGTTTTTCAATAATTATGAGAGTGTCATGAAAAGATACAATTTCGCTCGAGACAGAATATTCAATTTTGATGAAACTGGGATAACCACTGCCCTTGACACTTCAAAGGTTATAGCTTCAAAACACCGAAGGCAAGTAGGGTAGGTGGTTTAAGACAGGAAGTGGGGGAACTTGATGCATTTGGTGCCTTCATTTCTGCTACTGGAAATCAATATCCTCCAGTATTCATTTTTCCCAGGGTTCATTATAACGACCACTTCATTGGTCCAAACGACCACTTCATAACGCAGAAGTTCCAGAGGGAAGTTTCAGTTTGGCGTTCAGGAATGAGTGGATGACTGCCTTTGTTCTTTATTATTACTTTATTATCATTATTCCTTTGTTCTAATTTGTTCTTAATAGTTCTGAGGCACATCAAACAACATACAAATTCGTCAATAGAAAACCGAATCCTGTTGCTATGTGATAATCATGAGTCACACGTTCCTATTGAAGCCATTCAGTACTGTCGTGCAAATGGATTAGTTTATTTGTCATCACCCTCCCTCCCTACACACACCTCATAAACTGCACCTATTGGAAATAGCAGTATTTGGTTTCTTTAAAGCAAAACTGAAAATTGCTTTCAACGATTGGCGCCTGAATAATCCGGGGAAACACCTATCAATTTATGACATTCCAAAGCTTGCAAAACTTGCAAACTTAGGATCATTCATTTCGAAAAATATTGTGTCTCGTTTTGAGAGGACAGCCATAGTGCCCTTCAACAGATTGCTATTTTCTGACTCTGATTTTTCTCCCAGCACAGTTTCCATACCTCATTCGCAATCTGATACAGTTGTTGTCACACCCCCTCAGACAGACTCAGCAACTCCCTCAACTGTCCCTCAGTGACAAGATAGCAATTTTTCCACAAAGTGCTGATGCTATCCATTATCCAGGGCCAACTACTTGTTCAAACAAGCTTGTAACTCCTTAAGACGTACGACCTTACCCAACAGCTAGTGGTAGTAGAACTAACAATAGAAAAGGACTGAGACCTTGTAAACCTCTAATTTATACTAATTTCAGAGACAAAAAGGCTTTTTGACATGAGAAAAGTTAAAGAAATGAAACAAGCTGCAGCACAGCAAAGGAATACAGACAAAGAACTGAAAAACGCAAAAATACTGTTGGTGATAGAAGACACCAAACCTTTGAAGTGACAGACGAAGAGAAAGAAGGTGGAAGAATTATATTCATGAGATGAATCTGAAACATCCTTAGAACAGTTGTGTGACTGTTCATCAGATTATTTGAATTTAAATGACCTGCTAGGTGAAGAAGCAGATACTTTGGAAAATGATACAATGGAAAAAGCAGGTACTTCTGACCAAAATATTGTTGATGACGACTTTGTTATAGTGCCGTTTGCAAAAAAGAGATCGGTTGTTCACTTTGTAGGCCAAGTTAAAGGAAAAACTGATGATGGTGACCATCTCGTCCGGTTTATGCACAGAAAACCTGATAACTTTTTCATTTTTCCTGAGAAAGACGATAATGGTGGGGTTGAAGTGCGAGACATGACAAAATTGTCACAGCGAACAACTCGATAAGGAACAGCAAGAACACCAGGTCGTTATACATTTAATTTTGATTTTGATCGCTTTAATATTCCTTACAAATAAATCGTGGGTAATTTTAATTTCTTTAAATAAATATAAAATGGTTTGCTAACTCATTTTCTATGAAAAATATGCAGTAGCTGTTATTTTTTTCCGCACTTTTCTCAAACGTATCAAAATGCCCCATGATGTACCAAAGTGCCCCATGAGGTGCATCAATCTACCCCGGAGATGGGGCACATTGATACAAATGATTTTTTTAGTTTTTTTAATTACATGCAGAAATACTACACAAAACAACGACTGTCCATTTTAATAACACACTACACTAGTTTTTCTGACATCACATGGAAACATAATTTTAAATTTTTGTTTTCTGAGCACCAGAAAAATTCTTAGAAGAAAACCGCATCAATGTGCCCCAGTTCCCCCTATATATATATATATATATATATATAGTATACTTATGCATTTATTATTTTACTTATCTCTAAAAATATAAAATATCCAAGAAATTCAATGAAATGACACTAGATATTTTAGAATTTATAAATTGGAAGAGATATTTATTTTATTTTATTTTACTTATTTAGTTACTTGTTTTGTTAAAGAAAGTTACTGCTAGTATGCTTCATTATACTTGATAATAAAAACACATTTCGCATAAGTAATGAAAATAAAATTTAGCATAGAAAAAAAAATAGAAAAATACGTATAATCAACTGTTTGTTTCATACTAATTGAAAATAAAGATAATTTTGTATAAGCAAGACAGTATTCTAATGGAAATATAGAAAATGTTTTTTATTTCGTGCTGTCAAATTGCATTGCAAAACTCCCTAATACTACGAAACATTTTAAACACAATGAATAACCGGATATTTAGTTTTCTTTTAGTTTTTAAAACGTTTCAGAAACTTTATGTGCTACCAGGCAAGACGCATACATTTGAAAATCTGTGTCGATCAACTGAGCGACATATAATTAACATGTAAGAAATTATAAACAACTAAATCTTTCTGCTTGAAACTTTTACATCAAATTAGGATTTTTTTTTTTCAAAAATCTTATTGTTAAAAAATATGGTTATAAAATAAATGTGCAGCAGTTAATAAATTTTAATTGTAACAAAAATGGTTATCTTTTTCGACAAGCTGAAACTGCTTCTACACAGTAAAAAAAAGACAAATGCTTCGTAATCTACGTAAATAAAATATCACTATGTAATAAAATATACAATAACCACCTCCGACTTAGTTACGATTCCCGAAAAGCGTTCCACATCTTTACAAACCCGAGAATTCAATATATATTGAAGATTTAGAGAAGCATTTATTAAAACAAAGTTTCTATTGCTGCAACTGATTTTCAGAAATATTTTCTGTTAGCATTTATAATGTATTAATCAGTTTATTAAACTGTAGTATATGTTTTTAGTACGTTACCAATTCTCAAGTAAACATTTCCCTGTTTAACAAATATGTTTTACAGACAAACATATAAATTAACAGCATTGTGATTAGCATTAAAATTAATAACACTGTTCAAAAAGTAAGGCAAGTGTTGTCGTAACAAAAGAAATTATTCGCGATATATTTACAGACGCTTAGAAATCTTCAAAGTGCTCCACTCGAGCATCTACACATTTTGTCCAGAGATTTTTCCAGGCCCGATACGCGGTCTTGACGTCTTCGCCGGCAAACTCGTTCTGAGCGGTCGTCACGGCAGTTTTGATCGCCACAGTGCCATCCAGACGGTATCCTTTGAAAGCGGTTTTAATCATCGGGGACTAAGGCTGCGTTGCCAAGTTGTGCTTAGCCAGGAACTCCCGGACGCGCAAAGCGGTGTAGATAGGAATATTGTCATGATGGAGCACCCAGGTAGAGGCAATCTCCTTCTGCACACGGAGGACACTTCATTTCAATTTTTCGAGAACATTCACGTATTTGGCAACGTTGACGATCTGTCTTTCATGTATAAACTACTTGTGGACCACGCTTTTTTTTAATCGAAAAATACCGCGTCCTTACACGGCCTGTGAGACGACGTTCATGAATTCAGCTATGCTGACGAAATCACTGCTCGGAGGAGACTTAGTTTGGGCACGTTGCCATGCCTGCCCCCGCCTAGCCCTAGCGATCCATATACGCTACTACGTTTAATCGCTGCAAAATAAACACACTTGTCTAGCTTTTTGAACACGCATGTATTTGTTACTCATGCAGGTTTAAATTCAGTTACGCAGATGAAAACGTTTAATTGAAAATTGATATCATCTTAAAAACCGATATTCCGTTTTGAAAAAAATGGAATAATACTTTATAAAAACTACTCAAAAACTCCGTTATATTATACTACTTTCATAAATTGAGAGAAACATTTGTCTTTTTTTACGGCCTAGATTAAAATCTGTATCAAATATATTAGTCACTTTGGGTCCGATTAAAAAAAAAAAAAAAAAAAAAAAACTAATACTGAGAAAAACACAATTTGCCTGTGTTAATATCTATGAAACTTTTTTCTCTATACATAAAAAATATTAGAAAAAGTAAAATGATTCTCTCTTTCCGAAAGAATTTTCTCTTTTGAAGTAAAATATATATATATATATATATATATATAAGATAAAGAGAAACGTTTTATATTTCTTTGCTTAAAGAAAAAATAACTGATAAATATTATTTTTCGAAACTTATCTACGCATATATATATATTTCAGAATAGAAAAGTTATTTTTTAAAATAAAAACATCAATAACAGTTCTAATTTTAAATTCACTCAACTCTGCAAGCGCTTGAATTCTTTTAAAGTTCTGTAACAGTAAGACGTAGTTTTCAGATAGGAAAATTAAAACTAGTATTTCGAATTTATTTTTCATATCTTTTTCTGAAATATAATATATACACGAAAAAGAATGTCAGTTGATAACATAGACCTCTCCTTTTTCATAAAAGAGAAACATTGAATATACAGATCATGAAAAAAAAAATCAGTTTTATTAAGATAATTTTTTAACTGAAAAAATGAGAAATTTGATATTACAAAACAAGTTTTTGAATATGCGCTTTATTTTCTTTTACGGAATATTAATATTATTCTTGGAAAGGAGAAAAAAATGTACTTTGTTATCAAATAGAAGCTGTTGAATTTTTCTTTGGGGTTCAATTTAACAATGACATAACTTTAAATGAAAATGTTCTGAAAAATTGGAAATGTAAAACAAAATTAAATACGTGAGACGTTTAGAATCAAGTGCATCATGTGCATTAAACGTTATTCAGAGATCTTTGAATGTAAAATTAATAAGATCGAATATACAGGGTGTCCATAATTAAACGACCCTACTTTAAAGTTGTCTACAGACGAAACTATTGGTCCGAAAGTTGTGAAATTTTGTGACGGACATAATGAAGGAATGGGAATTTGTTTAAGCGAAAAAAAAAATTAGTTGAAAATTTCACCACCAGATGGCGTTTTTTACGAGTCAATCGCATTTGAAACATTCTGTAAGTCATGATAAACCAAGAACTTTACCTGATCTTAAACACATGTTCACATGTTTTTAGCATTTCCCAAGACACACTGTTGTCATGAACATGCTATCCTACAATTCCAGATGGTAGCTGAAAATGATGGACGTCATGTGGAACACGTTTTGTTGCAACAAAATATATGTAAACTATCTAAAATGTATGCTAAATATATAATTCATTAAATGTCCTTGGTTTATCATGACTTACCAAATGTTTCAGACGGTATTGATTTATTAAAAACGCCATCTGGTGGCGAAATTTTGAACTAATTTTTTTTCGCTTAAAAAAATTCCCATTGCTTCATTATGTCCTTCACAAAATTTCACAACTTTCTGACCAATAGTTTCGTCTGTAGACAACTTTAAAGTAGGGTCGTTTAATTATGGACACCCTGTATTTAATGCAAAAACAGAAAAGTACTGTTTTTGTTGGTCACAATTTAAACTAGGACTGGATTTACTATGACATCGGAAAGTTATTGCCTATACAGCAAGAATTCATTTCTAACTCTGTAGAACTTAAAAACGTACTTGATTCACATCAGTTCTGAACGCCATATAGTTTGTTAATATTATACAGGTTTAGAATAAATTATTCATCCAGTTTCAAAAGACTGTTTATTTACAAGGATACGCCTTAGAAAGACGGGTGGTACATGAAAACATATATAAACTAACCAAGTTACTGGTACATTCTACAAACGTTCAATGTGGGTGCCCTTAGTCACCAACGGTAATTCAGTTCCATCCATAAGTTCAATAGCATATTTCTGTGAATGTCCGTCACAGCAGCTGCAGTGCTTGCATCGTTGTTGGCGTTGGGATACATAAATTTTGTCCTTCACATAACCCTACTGGAAGAAATCCCATGACGTGAAATCTGGCGACCTGGTGAACCATGGCAACAGATGAACATCATGCAGAGAAGCGCACCCTAGCCTGCCATCTAGTGACCATGCGAACCACAAGGTGGATTTTTAAACTTGGTGAGTGTATGTATCTTGTCATGAATGACCTGTCTTTGTAGGTCGTATACCTCTCAATACACAGTGTCTCGGAACCCGATGAATCAGTTAGGCTAACACTGTATTTTATACGATGTCTAAAATACAAAGAGATTCGTTTTTATCTTTTGTGTTAACATTATAATATATTTTGCTTTTTACACGCCCAGTAAAATAATACAAGAATGTCTAAAGACTATAACTAAAGATTACAGAATTAACGAAATACTAAGCAGATGTTTCAAACATGTTAAAAAACATAGAAAATTAGTTATTTTTGTTGCTCAGAATTTTAACCTAGGACTTGAATTGTTATGACGTCGAATAAGTTATTGTCTACACAGCAAGAATTCAATTCTAACTCTGTAAAACTTAAAAAAGGACTTGAACTACATTGGCTCTAAAGGCCTAATAGTAACTTAAAATAATATTTTATACGATGTCTAGAATACAAACAGAGTTTATTTTTCTATTTTGATAACTTTATTATCTATTTTGTCTGTTTTACTCACAGTAAGAAATAATACTAGAATTTCTAAAGATTTGAATTAAGGATTAAATAATTAAAGAAATACTGAGCAGATGTTTCAAACATGTTAAAAAAGTAAAAACATGGAAGACCAGTGCTTTCTGTTGCTGAAAATTGTAACTTGAATTGTTACGACGTCGAACAAGTTATTGTCTATACAGCAAGAATTTAATTTTAACTCAGTAGAATTTAAAAATGCACTTGATCTACATTATATCTGAACGAATTACAGTATCTTAAAATAATATTTTATACGACGTTTAGAGTACAAACAGAGTTCTTTTTTCCATTCTTTAAATTTCATTATCTATTTTGCCTGTTTTACTCACAGAAATAAATAATATAAGAATTTCTAAGGACTAGAACTAAGGATTACAGAATTAAAGAAGTACTGAGCAGATGTTTCAAACAAGTTAAAAAAAACATAGAAGACTAGTGCTTTCTGTTGCTCACAATTTTAATCTGGGGCTTGAATTGTTATGACGTGGAACAAGTTATTGTCTATAGAGCAAGAGTATATATACTCACGAACTATCTATACACTCACGAACAGCTGTTCAGGACTTTCCAAAACGGATAAATTCATCGAAAACCGGAAGTCGAAATTTTTCATGAATACAATACTTTCTTCTTGCATAGATAACAGGAAATAAAAAAAATGAAGAAATTTATGAGTGTCTCTATTTATAATTTTCCTATAAAGTATATTTCTTGTATGACTTAGTGCTGTCTGTTTGCCGTCGTCTGCCTCCTGTCTGCCGTCTGCCGCCAGTCTGCCGTTTTTCGCCTGTCTGTCATCTGTCCGTGTTCTAATTCCGTAAATATACCCGGATTGCCATGTAATAGATATATGGTATTGATGTTTTCTATGTCATGTTCTTTATTGAAAATGGAGTATGTTGCATTTATAGTTAGTTTAAAAGGACACTTAAAATATTCCTTTTACATTATGGTCTACGTGTAAAAATTGTTTGCGGTATATCTTAATGATGTTACACTATTTAAAATATAATGGATTTGATATGAATTTCTGAGGTGAACTAAACTATCCTTCCTGTAGAATATGGAGTGAAAAGCATTTAACATTCAATCACAGAATCCCACAAATTAATTCGGTTACATAATGGCTTATGGGAAAAAAAATTTTGCAAAGAATTTTAATAATGCCACAGTAATTCAAACACACTAGTGAAATTTACATAATTTTTTTATGTGAACTACAAGATGCTTACTTTAGAAGATGACGCGAAAAACAACTATCGTACATTTACACGGACCACAAAATATTTTCCTTTACAGTACTGTCTATGAGCGATAAATACTGGAAGTGCGTTTTTCAGTTATGATATGCGTTTTTATGTTTAAGTAAAGTTTTGTATACTGCATGATATATCTAAAATCTATAAATCATATATATAACTGCAAAAAAAGGATACATACCTCGTATATTACCGTCTGTCGACATTAATTGTTGAAAATGGATATGTAACTGTGTTATGTGTGCTCTAATTTTTTTTATTTAAATATCTAAATGTAAGATAAAAATAAAATTTCATAACAATATTCTTATAGTGTCTGAAAGTATTTCATAATATTTGCCTGGTGTAGGATTTTTTTTTTTAATTATTATTATTTTAAATTTAGACGACACCAATTAATATAAATTGCTTTATAATATATATTTATGAAATGCTTTCTATTTCATAGTGGATTACATCAAATTTAATTCTGGTAATCGATGATTTTGTAGAATAGCAGATGTTTTGCAGTCGCAGGCTTCAGATGGAAGACGATGCTTATGAAAAACATTAGGAATTTTCCCGTAGAAATAACAGGAAGCTGTATTAGTATCAATATTTTTTATTGACACGTCACCAATCAAAGACAATTCCACTAATTATCAAGTTCAGAATTCATAACTGAGTTGTGCTACGCCATAGAAAACAGTATGAAGATGTTACATTTATTAGAGAATTACACCAATTTAAAGACACTTATCCGCCAAGTGACGGGTTTTGTTTAGCAATTGAAAGCACGGAAAAATTATGAGCTCCGGTCCTGCGTAACTGTGTTTTAAAGGCAGCGAGACGTATGAATTCTTCGCCAATGCAGGGTTAAATTAACCAATGAACGGTTTGAAAGGCTGCGGAACTTAATTTTAAACGCGGTATAATTTTGAAGTGAAATGAATTATGGGCTATCGAATGATAATTTTAATAAAAATAAAATAATACTAAGAGACGTTCTAAAGAAATAAAAATTGAATATTTCAAACGAAGAAATTAATTAAGGTTTTTTACAAATAAATGTAGTTTTTAACAGATTCAGATTTTGAGAATAGGAATTAAAAGAATATTTTGATTAAAGATATGGAATAAAAATATAATTTAGATTTAAGATATATTTAAAAGACAGGGAAAAATTAGATTCGTAAGAATTTGAAATAAATTAATTAAGGAAAAATGGCGATTTTTTTATTATTACATATATATATTTAATAAAGTTTAGTTTTCTGTTATATACGATCAAATTGTTTAAAATTTCTCAATTGACGCGTAAATTTTGATGAGCTGTTTTATTTGACTTACATAAATAAAGAAAAATCATACTACTTACCATGTCTATTGCTTTTAACAGGCAAAAAGACAATCATGGAGCCACAAAAATGTATTTAATAAAATCATTTAAACTTGTGTCTTGTTTGTATGTGGTACGCATTTTATATAATTTATTTATTAAAATTTCTTATTAAAAGTTCATTTGTTTTATTTAAAAAAATTGCCGGTGTGGTCAAAAGTGGAAAAACGTATTTTCTTAGTTAATTGTTTGTTATTTCGTTTGCTTAAATATATATATGTACTATATACATATTTATTTATATTTCATTCCTAAAGTCAATTCACCTTTTTTTATCAAACTGAAAAAAAATAGAATTTATTAATAAGAAAAGAAAGAAAACATATACAATGCGTGAGGATTTTTCCATAAACTCATTCGTACATTATTTACTTATTAATTAGATAAAGATAAACATTCCAGTTACTAATAGAAAGTCATTTAGGCAAATGATATAATTAAATTGCTTATCTAAAATTCATTTGAAAATTAAATTATTTCTGTATTAAGTACGTTTATATTAAAATGCTGTTTAAATAATAATTGTTTTCAAGATTATGTTTCTATATATATTTTTTTTAATTTACGAACTTAGTCTAAACATGTTCTTCTAATAGATGATGCAATATTTAAAAAAAAAAAAAAAAAAAAACGGATGTTCCTATTTTAGTCATATATTTAAATTTCCTTTTCATGCGAAATATAATGAACATAAACTTAAGAGCATTGCATTAATTTAAAAATGTAAAAATGAATAGAAGCTTATTAAGCGACTTCTAAAGAAAACAGGTATTTATGTAACGATAAAAAAAATTTCGCCAATTTACCTTAATTAATTTATTCCAAATTCTTACGATATCTACCTTTTTCCCTGTTTTTTAATAATATCATAAATATAATTTATATTTTAATTCCATACCTTTAATCAACATATTCTTTTAATTCTCATTCTAAAAACCTTAAATTGTTAAAAACGACAATTTCTTGTAAAACCTCCTAATTTGTTCCTTCCTATTTAAGACATTGAATTTTTATTTCTTTGGGAAATTTCTTAATACCATTTTATTTTCATTAAAATTATCATTCGATATCCCAGCATTTCTTGCAAGTAATTCCCGCATCTAACTATTCACCTTTTTACTGTTATGCTTTTATTAAAGAGTTCCGACTTTATGTCAGGATTTTTCCGCCTTGTGCATCCTTTTCAACCAATCACTAGGCTTAACCACTCTATTCTTTTACCACTACCTTCCTTCTAACTAACATCCTGTTGGCGCTTCCATCGGCACGTCAACATACTCTTGAAAAAATTGCTAGTATATAACGAGCTTACACAGCCTTTGGGAGCATATAAACCCCGTCACTTGAAGGAGATTTTATAAAATTTGATGTACCTCTAATAATATGTAACATCTTTCATTCTTTGCTCTGATGAATTCATTCTCAGCTCGATCTGAGTTCTAAAATGGACAATTAGTGGAATTGTTTCTACTTTGTGAAGTCAATAAATTCGTTGATGAAAATGCTGCTTCCTTTTATTTTTACGTGAAAATTTCCAGTGTATTTCATAACATCGCTTTCCGTCGTGATTTCATTTCGACTGCAAATAAGCGACTTTACAAATACATCATTTACCATAAGTAATATGTCAGTGGTTTGTCAACATACTTTACTATGAGATGGAAAAGTATCTCTTGTATATATGTCCACAATTTCCTTAAGAACTACTGAAAGGATTTGAATATGCACCACAATTCTAGTACATTTTTGCATATTTTTTCAAGGTCAAGTAAAAGAAATTGATGTACTTGGATACAGCGTATCAAATGTCTGTTATGCATGCAATTAAATTGCCTTTGTATATAAGAAAGCGCGACATACAACGGTTAAAGTTTAATTGGTCGAGACGATTTGGGACATAAACTTCGTGAGCTTGGAATTGTGTTCAAGCCAATGTTTGTTGACTTGTTTCACCTGTCTAATCGAATACCCGCGGCTGAATATTGCCAAAATCTGAAATGTAGGTTGCCATATTTTGGACAAGGGATTTCCTTCTGAGCAAGCTCCCTATGAGCATGACAACATTTCGTCATTTAAAGGCAGAGTACTGGCAAAAACGTAGAAAAAAATTACATATGAATAATAATAAAGAGTTGTTACAGGACGCCGTCTGCTGTGCTATATCTCTCATTATAAAATACAACTTGCGCGCAATATGTACTGAAAAATATAGGTAATGTTATTAAAATGCGTGTTTTACCATAGTTGCAAGCAAGTCTGGTAATGTTATTAAAATGCGTGTTTTACCATAGTTGCAAGCAAGTCTCGGATTGAAAACAGTCAAGTTATCGTTTTAATTTTTCTTTTCACAATTTTTTTTAACTTAAATAAATCGTTTTACATTAATAAACATTTCTATTTTCTGTTTTTTATATTTTGTATCTTCTTCTTAGTACCCAGTGTATACATAAATACTATTAAGTTACAAAGCATAATATTAACTTTTTTATGAAACATTATAATATGTATAACGAAGTGTCATTCGATTTTTTTGTTCGATTTGCATTTATTTTAACAATAACAAAAGACGATAGATGTATTTGAAAGAATTTATTTTGAGGCAAGCGTCCTTGTAGTAAAAAACACTGTGAGAAGAATTTTAAGTAAAATATTAGAAAACGAGTTCACTACACTGGTATGACAAGCTCAAAGCCTTTTTTAATTATCGCACATTTTCGTTTCATTACACGAAAAAAGTTATATACAACAAAAACAACCCGTTTTTTGTTATATAAATGAACGTATATGAATGTTTGTTGATTGTAATTATTACAAAAGTATGTTTCGTGAAGTATTACAATATCACTAAAAGCATGCATTATCATATGCGCAAAATAATAATAAAAAAATATTATTTTGCGTAATATTATGTTATTGTTTTCTAAAATTAAACTAAATAAAAACAATTAAAGAACAATTTTTGTTAAACCGAGAAACGTCAAAGCTTTAAAAATTGACAAATCCGAAAAAAAAAAATTATACATTAAAAGCGTTCAATAACAAATCCATTTTCAAACATCCAAAATGTATATTTTGTGAGAACTTAAAAAAAAAAAAAATAACAGGATGTTGTCATAAATGTAGATTCGAATTGCAGTCAAAGTTAATTTCTTTTAATGTCGGAAAACTTTTAAAAATGCACATAATACAAAATGTTTTCCTTACATATAGTGACATGTTTATAGATAAAATGTCTTCTTGTTCTTTCTAAACTTTCTTTTTAAAATTTATTTTTTACTGTCTTTGTAAAATTCTAATTGTATTACAATATTATCAATAATTTCAGCATATCACATTTTATATTGTAACAAACTACATGGATGACTAATTGCTCCCAAACATTCATCAATCAATTGCATGTCTTTAAGCACATTCATTACTGATATTACATATCATGTCAATTACTAAATAGCATACCTGTCTTTGTCGTTACTAATGCAACTTGCGGTTCCATCATTATTAATAGGAAGATGTATTGAGACAGATTGATGCATCATTGGTTGAATATGAATGATAAATAGATATATATTAATAAAAGATAGATGTATTTGAAAATATTTTTTTAAGTCAACTTCTATTATTACTGCAATACAAGTACATTTTAATAAAAAATATCAAATCTAAAATTGTAACACTGTCCAACATAATTGAGACGCGTTTATGAATTTGGTTAGTCTGTCTGTATGCCGTCTGTTTATCCGCCTGTCATGCTCTAACTCGCAAACTATACTCTGATTGGCATGTAACTGATATATGTTATTGAGGTTTACTATGGCATGTTCGGTATTGAAAATGAAGTGTGTATCACTCATTACAGGGAAACGCAAAACAACTTTACAGCTTTACCCTTACACCTTTACAGGAAGGAACACACAAAAAATATCCGTTACATTACGATCTGTGTGGAAAAATCATTTTCGGTTCGTTTTAATGACGTTATACTATTCCAAATACATTTAAATTGATATATATCACTGAGCTACACTACAAGAGGCTTAATATAGAATATGGTGTGCATAGCAGTTATAATTTCTTTACAGGGTCACTCAAACAAATTCTGTTACATTACGGTCTGTTAATAATAATTGCTGGAAGTGCATTTCAGTTGCGGTACGCGTTTTTAAACTATTTTATTTTGGCCCATTACTTGGACTACTATATATAATACTATCTGTTACCCGTGATTTCCTTCACCTAGCATTGAAAGAAGAATAAATGCATTAATTAAGTAAAATATTCCACTCCCGATAATTAAAAACGTAAATAATTAACGAACTTTTTATCACATTTCATTGGAGACAATACGGTATTTCTTTCTTATAGGGGCCTCAACATAACTCTGTTTTAAAAAAAGTTAAATTTTGTGCCAAATAATTTCGAAAATGAAACTGTAACCAATGAAAAAAGGAGGGCTCCTTTCACTATCAGAAATCAGTCGCTATATTTTTTAATTTCCGAAACTGAAGTGATTTTAAGAAGAAAATGCGCATTTTGTTCTATATAAATAGAAAACGCTAACTTTAAATGCATTAAAATGATGTAATACCGTAATTTAAATTTATTTTATAGTTAACACATCTTTAATACATATGTTTCACATTAAAAAAAACAATTTAGTAAAAAGGTTTAAAAAAAGCTAGGTAAGACGTCATATTCTATTAAAGGTTTTCATTTTGATTTCAAACTGAGTCTAAATAATCGTCTGCTATGTTTTATTCCTACTTCTGTTGTATACTAAAACTGTATCTTATAGCTATACGTTATATTGCTAAGTGTTTTATTGATTTAGAAGCAGTGGTAACATTTTCTTGTATTTATATTAAAGAGAGGGTTATTTCTTTCGTTTTTCAACAAAAACTCCACGACTAAAAGTACATATAAAATTGACATGACTGTGATCTAACATTTACAGATTTAATTATTCATTTATGAAAATTTAAGTTTCAATTTTAAGATGATGTTTTATTATCAGTGAAAAGTCTTGATTTTCTGAAATTAATGTTTAATATTATCGATAAAGTAAAGGCTTACTCACAATTACGTTTAAGCCACACGAAATAATTTTTTAAATATTATTTTTTAAATATTGTAGTGGCGTTACTGTACTCGGTTACGAAATTTAGACCCATCTTAAAAGTACATGTTAAGATACTCCTTAATGTCATTTTTACTAACTCCATGTTTCCATTATTTTATTTTATTTTTGCTGTTAAAATTATCGGCACGCTATTTAATGAAATCTGGCAATTTTGCAATTTTCCAGTTTTTTTTTTTTTAGAATAAGAAAAATAAAATGTTTTCTTTGGTGATATTGATTTTGGTGTAATTAATAAGTGATAGTAATACATTTAAAACTATGAAATTTAAATATATTCATTCTTGAAAGTTACTGTAAAATCCATAAAACATCAGTAAATTGAGATACGCGTTTCAAACAAATAACATTGAGAGTAAGTACATCTGTTTTATTCGACCGTATAAAAATTGAATGTGCTATGTTTAGAAGTAAATGTCTTTACCTTATAAATATCAAATAAGTCAATCTTTCGTAATTGGATTGGGCACAGGTTTAAAACTATACATGTTTTAAAATTACTTTAAAATCCATTAAAAAAATCAGTATATTGAGATAAACTTTTCAAACTACATTTGAAAGTGAATTTTTTTACTAACTGATAGTTTAAAAAATTAAGTTATGCGATATTTAGTATAGTTACAAAAATGCAGTACAAGCAAAATTGAATGGTTAGGTCATTGGTATTGTCAATATGATGTCAACATTACTCACGGATCTGTTTATGTTTTATAATATAAATAGATGACATATGAAAGCGAATTTCGCAAAATGTTACGACATTTGGTTGATTTTTTTTTTTTCATTGTCAGGAAAATCGAATAGTTTTGTATTGTATCCGCAAAGAAAACGTACATTTTCATTTATAAAGCTGAGCAATTTTTACTATGGCTGAGTCGAAGTAAGGCTATTTTTTCTAATTGTCTTTTTTTATCGATTTATGGTCTAGAATGCACAGAGCTCCGTCATTGTTATTGTCGTATTATTGTAATTAAATTTATGTTAACCCGGGCAAACCAGGTGGTTCTGCTAGTATTTAAATATATAGATAAATAGATATATTAACACTAACCACCTGGAATTATGTTTCAAAGGTAGCTTTTTTAAACAGATTTTGAATAATATTACTATCTGTGAGTAATTTCAGCAACGCTGTTTATACTGTAACAGGCTATACGAATGACAAATGGCTGGTAGGTACTCATCCTTTTCCCGTGTGAGTTACGGAGCATTCATTACTGATATTACATATTATGCCATTTGCTAAATACCATACCTGTCAGTATCATTACAAATCACAAGTACGATTTGCGGTTCTAACATTATAATATGGATATATTTGACACAGAGATACAGATTGATGCATCAGTGTCAAATCTAAAGGTGATATACAAATTACTATCTTTAAAATCTAAATCTAAAATTGGGACGATAAGATTTCCATTTTTATCTTGAATATAAAACTTACATACAAAATGCAAAATAACTCGACAATACATGTATACCATATTTGTTCATTTTATTCCGATAACTCTTTTTATATTTAAAAGGAAGTTTTTAAATGTTAAGTATATTGTGAGCTTTTAAAGCTAACTACTGAGATAAATTGTGCTAAACAAAAGACTTTCATGTATATTTATTTTCTGTATATAATCTAGAAAATATAGATATCTCTAAATTTATATTTCGTTTTTACCCATTGTATTCCGATAAAAATATTTATTCTTAGAATTAAACCGGCATTTTTAAAATACGACGAGCAATGAAAAAGTTCCCGGAATTTCGTTGTAACTCTTTATTACGACAATATAACTACACACTTACCTAATCGCCTTCAACGTAGTCTCCGTCAGAACACGCATACTTGCTCCACCGCTCCTGCCGTTGCTGGAAACAGCGATTTTTCCACAACGAAAGTGTGCTGCATCATGAATTTGTACCAGCTGGACAAACTGTTAACGGTCCTTTGTACGTACAAGTTTTGAAAAGACTGAGGGAGGCAACCCGAAGAAAACTTCCCGCCAAATGGTAAGGAGGCTGATCATTGCATCACGACAATGCTCCCTCCCACACATCGATTGTTGTGCAGACAGGGCTCACAAAAGAGAACATTTCACTCCTCCACGAGACTCCCTGCTCACCGGATTTTGAATCATCGGATTTCTTGATCTTCCCCAATATCAAAATGGGCCTCAAAGGTAACCCATTTTACACCGTAGAAGACATCAAAACCAACGCGACGGCTGAACTTGGGAAGATACCAAAACAGGACTTTCATCGTTGTTTCTGGTAATGGCAGACGCGGTGGAGCAAGTGTGTGTGTTCTGACGGAGCCTAATTTCAAGGCGATTAATTAAATGTGTACCTATATTGTGGTAAAGAGAGAGGGGGGACTGGAAACTTTTTGACTGTCCCTTGTATTTACTATATTGTGAAATTTTATAGCCTACTATATTGTGAAATTGTATAGCCTAAAATATTCAGAGATTTTATAGAAGTTTACAGACATAAACTATACAAAACAAAATACTATTTCAGATATCTTAGAGTTTTCCACAAAATCTAAAAAATATAGATATAGTTCAAATTACATTATAAATCTACTCATTTTATTCCAATAAAATACTTATTCTTCTTAGTATTAAAACAAAGTTTATTCATATTTTCTATATTGTAAGATTTAAAACAAAAAATCAGCCAATCAGCTAATCAATAAAAAGTTAAGTGTTTTAGATATATTTTTGAGGTTTACATAATCTAAAAAATATAGAAAACTTAAAACAAATATACTATAATATAGTAATATGTGATAATAATATTCTAAAAATGTTTAAGACATGTTATTATTATTATTATTATTATTGTTGTTGTTGTTGTTATTCCATAGTACATTTAATTCTAATATTTAGTTAAATATACTTATTGCTACTCCTGACTCTCTGAAGTAAGTTATTCATTTCATATCAAACAGAAATCTAACAAGTCGAAACACTTCTGTATTTTCCCATTTTAATTAAAACGTTCATATGTTGTTTATTTAATAAAAATATAAATATAAATAACTGCACAGAAAGCATTTTCTTAAGGAGGATGTAGACATTTCATTGCCTATTCTTCCAGAAAACAATGTATTCATTTTCCAAATTTAAATATGATGAATTGCAAAATGTTACATAACAAACAATAGTTTTTAAGATTAATTTATTAAATATTTTTTCTGAGTAAATGAATTTATTCGAAACGTGTTGATCTAATAGATAACTGGAGAAATATTTTATAAAAGCATTTTCTTATGCTTGTCATGCACTTAAAATTGCGTTTATTTAGACATATAATTCTAATGTCTTTATGTGGTTTATACAAATATAATTAAAATTTTGAGAAAAAATAATTTTTATAATATTTAGCTCAATAACGTTATTATTAAAACAAGTGGTATTTAAGAAACTGCCAATTTTTTATTTATATGCACAAATCTAAACATTAGTTAATTTTTTAAAAGCTATATTATAGGTTACAAGTTTTGTAGGATATGTTTTATGAAATTTGTCATTGTGTTTTTAGTATGAACAATCTTCGAATTTTCGAAAAAACCTTATTTGGCTCAAAATTATTTTACATTTTATTAAAATTATTTTATTCATATTTTATTCAAAATTATTTTATTAATATATTTTGACTCAAAATTAAAAAAATTTTCTGTAAACTTGCTTTGTTATTCAATTGTATTTTGATTCTAATATCTATGTAATTATATATGTAGTTTTCTTATGTATATAAATTTCTTTATTTTATTTCAGTCAAACGTAATTTTTTTTTCAACTCAAATAAGGAAAATAAATCATTCAAAACACATTAGTTTTTTTTCAATTTTAATTAAAAATTTTCAAGTTTTGTTCATCTAAATAAGAAATAAAAAGATAATCTAGGTCCTAAATACCAAAAAATACTACATAGAATATGTAAAAATATCTTATATTTCCTATTACTGTGAATGATATGTTAAACATGGACAGTGTCACAAATTTATATAAACAACAGCAGTTCCAAAGCTTAGATTGTTAAATATTTATTTAAAATTGATTAACTTCTTAAAATATCACGTTTTTATACAGTAAATTAATGCGTATTTATTCTTCTTTCAAACAATAAATTCGGCTACTACTTATTCAAGATTCGTAGAAGTGCTTATTTTTGAGTACTAATATTTTTGAACAGTAATTAGCCCCTTATTTAATCACAAAATTTTGAACCTAAATAATCCGAAGATTACTGTTCGGAAATAGTATTGCCAAAAAAGAGAAGGAATTCTTTGCATTATATTAATCCAATGTAAATATGGATTCATACTTACTTCGATGAAGATATCTATACTAATAAAAGAATGTGTCGCTCTGTGTGTGTCTGTTGGCGATGGCTAGCAAACTCTAGCCCACCTAGAAGCCTGCAAATATAGATTTAAGTAGTCCAAACCCTCTCCTGGTGCACCTCAACCTCAGATTTTTAATATTTTGAAAATTAGAGTAATTATTAATTAAAAACTGATCAGAGATCGCAAATAAAAAATATGTATTCCGAAAAAAGCTTGCGCATGCCCAGAAGGCATTTATTCGTTCCTCCGTTAAAAGATGAAACAAAGCGTGGGTCATTCCATTTCTTTTTAAGTTTTTCTAAATTCGCCTAAATCTAATTTAAAATATCTAAATTTTTTAAATTCGTGATCACAGACACGTTCATTTTCTTCAAAACGCACGGTTGGGTTTAAAAAAATATCTACTTTAACTTTTTAGAAATCGATCGATTACGTAACCCACTTTCGCGACTTCCGCTATTTTGACAATGTTTACCCATGGTTAAATTTCAATTCTACTAGTAAATTTGGTTGGGTCGAGTGTTCTGAAAAGGCCTCTTCCAGAACAGACTGTGCCCCTTGGCGGTGGAAGATGGAACTATAGGAGTATATCTGGTTCTATGGACCCGATTACCACGGGGTTGGCTCAAGTTTCGCATAGTACAGATTGTTAATATTTCGGGCACGGGCAACGCCGGGTGGGTTAGCTAGTATGTATATAAACTTTAAAAGAAACAGAAATGATTTTTTTTTTACTTAATCTTTTATATATAGATTTTGATATCCATCTAATTCTGTTATTATTATTTCTTCATTATCGAATTAAATTCTTTTTTTGTATATCAGTGAAACTGAAGGAATATCCTTAATTTATGAACAGAAATAATTAAAAAGAAACACTTTCGAAATGCATTGGTAATTTTCCATTTCAATTCAATGTGGTCAGCAATTATCAATCTCATGTAACTGAAAAAACACAATTCTCTGTTCCAAATACAATGAAAACATCATACAAAGTAAGAAACACAAACGTCTTATATTTGTTCTTCTTTTAAAATATAATTCATTCAACTGTAATATAAAACAAGAGTACAACCAAAATATATAGCAGTGTAAACAATAGCAGTTTTCTAGATTAGATTCTTAGATGAATTATCCACCTTAAGAAGTGGTAATAAAATGCTCTACATACAATACATTTAAAAAACCTTATATTCTCTTCTTGAAAAAAATATTTTATTAAATTGCAAATTAAAATAAGACTATCATCATGTTATTTAAACAACAGCAGTTTTCGTGATTAAATTGTTAGATTTTTTTTTAATTCATGAAGTGGTTGTAAACATACTCTGCATACAATAAATTAATGCGTGGAAGTTTTTGTTTTTCACAAACCACCTGCTGTTCCACCTGTATTCATAGTAATTCTTTATGAAAAAACTATAAAATGAATAAAATGTAAGAAACTGTTTCTTTACTTCTTCATTTGTATTTTGATTTTATATCTAATACATAATTTTATTTTCATTGTTTCTGCATCGAAAGAGTAATTTTTTCATTTAATATTCAATATTTTAAGAAAAAATCTGTACCTTACTACAAATAAAAATAAAAATAATAAAAATAATGTAACAGAAAAATAAAGTAACCGCTATAGCAATTTTCCATTTTAATTAAAAGCTTTCACGCGTTATTTATCATTACAAAAAGAAAAATCCAATCACTGTTTTAAATAAAATGAAAACTAATTTTAAAATAACAAGTACAGACTTATAATTGCTCTTCATTAGAAAAATATATTATTTATTTGTAGATTAAAGCAATATGGCTACTAAGCACAATTTTTAAACAACAGCAATTTTCAAGAGTAGATTGTTATATTGTCTTTTTTAAATGAATGAAAATGTTATGAACTTGCTCTTCATGCTAATGCAAGTCTTCTCTCTCTCTCTCTCTCTCTTTTTTTTTTTTTTTTTTTTTTGTTATTAAAAACATGTTACGCTGCATTTCAGGGAACACTAGCTAGTATAGAAAAATAAAATATAAATTAATGAAACATATGAAATTTGAAGAGATGGTGTTCTTGAGAAAATTAAAATCCTTGAAAACATTAACATTGCTCCGGTGTGTTTATTTATTTTTAATATGTGACTTATGTAGTTGCTATATGTTCACTGTGGCATATTTACTGATTACTCTTCAAAGATAACAATTTATACTTATCTTGTGCATTACCTTACATCTAAATTACAAAAATTAATTTGTGATACTTAATCATCATTGTAAACAAAAAGAAATTATCAAAGTACAATTATATTTTTGTAAAAATAATGATTATATTTCATAGGTTTGTAAGTCAGAGTTTGTTGTTTTCTCTGTAATATTATGAAAATCTACGCTGCTTAGAAAAACTGATTAATTTTTAAACAATTTCGACATATTTTTACTAGTAAATCTGCAGATCAGGAGAGTCAACGTCATCTTTGAAAGTCATTGTTTTTTAATCTCACTTTTCATAATATTTAACATATTACAATCAGTAAATTATTATCTCTATCTCTATAAAAGAGTAAGTGTCTGTCTGCCTGCACTAGCCTGTCTGCCTGCTGGTGCTATTTATAACACCTAGGATTCTAAAATTTTTGTCATGTGTAGATACTATCACCGGAAAGTATACCTCGCCACCAGATTTTTAAATTTTAATTTAGATTTTTTTTTAATTAAAACGTGTATATGGAATTTTGGGTTCGAGGTTATTTCAAGCTCTCCGCATGAATTAGCCTGGGCAACGCCATCCGTGGCAACGAAGCAGCCAGCCAATAAGAGCAGGTGTGATTATGTCATGATCCAGGATCTAGCGACGACAGTTTAGTTCGTAGCTTACGCGGCTGTTTAGCTACAAATTCCATTATTTTGTTTATTTTTTAGATTTATTTTAAAGAAAAGGAATATATTTTAGGCTAATTGAGGTTAAAGTCAGTTAGTTTTGATTGTATTCATTCCTTGTATGTTTAGTTGCCCCCATATATTATGTGTTTGGTAAGATATAACTTGCATTTTACTGAATGTTTTCAAAACGTTCACATGTCTGCTCATGTTCTGAAATGAAATAAACTGTTTTCAATAACAAATCTTAATGAATCAAATTAATCTTACACTTTACTATAAAATGTACAGTTCTACAATTTATCGCATGTTACAACGTTCTCGGGAACTAAAAATGTAGTCAAAATCTGTAACAGAAAGATTGTAAATTAACAAACTCATATATATAAGATATAACTTTAAACTGATTTGCCTCACCAACTGTTGTCGAAATCAATGCAATGTAAATATTTCTTAAATATTATGATTTTGTTTAAGAATTGGAAACATTCAGCGAAGTGTAGGGTGTATTTTTTCATCAAAACAATTTGATTTGTAAGTATGAGGTAAAAAAAAAAAATCACCGTTTTGTTACATGATGAGTTTCATTAGACAGTAAAACAATAAATAAATATGAGTGATTTGCGGAGCTGTTTCAGAATAAATATAAAGAAGAAGTCTTTAAAAATGTAAAATCAGTGTTATTTCTGGCCGATTTTTAAAAAAATAATTATAAACCATTTTAATTTGTAAGCATGTTGTAAAAAAATCACCATTTTGTGACAAATTTTGTGTTTTATAAGAATCGCCCAAGAACGGACATGCAATGTGGTATAAAATTTATGTTGTCATCGCACTCTTTATAATTATTTTTGTTGAGGGTTTTTGCGTGATGTTATTGAATTAGTGATAGAAACAGCTCCGCAAATCATTCATATTTACTTATTGTTTAACTTGCTGATAAAACTCATAATATGTGAAAAAACGGTGATTTTTTTTTTTTACATTTACAAATTAAATTGTTTTGAGGAAAAAATACATCCTACATTGCACTGAATGTTTTAATTTCTTAGCAAACTCATAATGTTTAAGAATTATTTACATTATATTGATTTCGACAACAGTTGATGAGGCATATCAGTTTAAAGTTGTATCTTATATATGAGTTTGTTAATTCAATTATGTGAAATTTATGATTATTTATTTATTGTTATTTACAATTTTCTTTCTGTTACTGTTATTGGGCTACATTTTTAGTTCCCAAGAACGTTGTAATATGCGATAAATTGTACAACTGTACATTTTATAGTAAAGTGTAAGATTAATTTGATTCATTAAGATTTGTTATTGAAAACAGTTTGTTTTTTTTAAGAATATGTTCTGATATGTCTAGCGCTATGAAAACATTCAGTAAAGTGCAAAATATATTCTTACCAAACACATAATATATGGGGGCAACTACGCATACAAAGAATGAATACAATTGAAACTAACTTATGTGAACCTCAATTAGCCAAAAATATATAACTTTTCTTTAAAATAAAACTCAAACATAAACAAAACAATGAAATCTGTGGCTAGCCGCTTTCAGCTCTGAACATGAACTGCCGTCGCTGGATCCTGGATCATCCCATATTCACACCTGCTCTCATTGGCTGTCTGCTTTGTTGCTGTGGATTGGCGGAGAGCATGGAATAGCCTCGAATCCAGAATTCCGTATTCACGTTTTAATAAAAAAAATCTAAATTAAAATTAAAATATCAGGCCTAGGTGTTATAATTACGGTGCTTTCCTCAGGTAGGAAGACAGAATGGGTTTGTTTGTATAGAGGTTTGTGTGTGTGCTGTTTTTATTAAAGACAGTTGCATTTTTTCCGCGACCCTTTCACGAAAGTTTTTTCTGTGAACCTTTCACAAAATCAGCATTTTTTTCACAATCCATTGACGATTTTCGTATTTTTTCTGCGATCCCTTGATGAAATTCAAGTTTTTCCTGCAATCATTTGACGAAATTTGCTTTTTTGTGATCCTTTAACTAAATTCATGTTTTTTCTGCATCCTTTTGTCGAGATTCATGTTTTTTCAGTGATACTACAACGTAATTAGTGTTTTTTCAGCGATCCTTTGACGAAATTCACGTTTTTCCTGTGATCCTTGGGTGAAATTTGCGTCTTTCCCGCAATTCTTTGATGACATTCGCATTTTTCCTTGATCCTTTGACAATATTCGTGTTTTCTCTGCTGCCTTTTGACGAGATTCATGCTTTTTTAGCGATCCTTTGACAAAATTCGTGTTTTTTCAGTGATTATTTGATGAAATTCGTGTTTTTCTCGCGAACCTTTGACAAAATTCGTGTTTGCCAGCGATTCTTTGATAAAATATGCTTTTTTCTATTATGATAGGGAAAAGCGGATTAGGATAGGTAGATAGGAAAACCCCGTTATTGGATCGGGACATTAGATGTAATTAAGAAACATTTGTATATTTGTAATAATTAACGGGAATGGGATGATGTTTATGTGTGTGCTGTTTTTAATACAGTTGCATTTTTTCCGCGACCCTTTCACGAAAGTTTTTTCTGCGAACCTACCACAAAATCAGCATTTTTTCCACAATCCTTTGACGAATTTCGTACTTTTTCTGCAATCCTTTGACTAAATTCAAGTTTTTCCTGCAATCATTTGATGAAATTTGCTTTTTTGTGATCCTTTAACGAAATTCGTGTTTTTTCCACATACTTTTGTCGAGATTCATGCTTTTTCAGTGATCCTACAACGTAATTCGTGTTTTTTTTCAGCGATCCTTTGACGAAATTCACATTATTCCTGTGATCCTTTGGCGAAATTTGCGTTTTCCCCGCGATCCTTTGATGAAATTCTCATTTTTCCGTGATCCTTTGATGAAATTTGCTTTTTTAATGATCGTTTGACAATATTCGTGTTTTCTCTGCTGCCTTTTGACGAGATTCATGTATTTTTAGCGATCCTTTTACAAAATGCATGTTTTTTCAGCCTATATTTGATGAAATTCGTGTTTTTCTTGCGAACCTTTGACGAAATTCGCGTTTGCCAGCGATTCTTTGATAAAATATGCTTTTTTCTATTATGATAGGGAAAAGCGGATTAGGATAGGTAGATAGGGAAACCCCATTATCGGATCGGGACATTATATGTAATTAAGAAACATTTGTATATTTGTAATAATTAGCGAAAATGGGGAGATAAAGGGGGTGGGGGGAACGACTTTTTATTAAATATCGCATTTATTCTACATCAACTTCCTCCCACCACCAGGGGGTGCTTTGCCATCTCTGTTTCTATGGGCTGGATCACGACGGGGTATGACTCTTTCCACTCTACATCAATAGAGCTTACTGATTTTAGTTCGGATTTTCACCACAGGGGGCGCTTTCGTATCTTTGGTTCTATGGGCTGGATCATGACGGGGTATGCCTCATTCGACTCGACATCGATAACCTTAATGATTTCAGTTATGTTCGTATAGAGCATATTGTGCCCCCTGGCGGTGGAAGGTGTAACTAAAAGATTTTGCAGCTAACTCGGGTTCTATGGGTTACATCACGACACGGTTTGGCTCATTCGACACAACATCAATAGAGCTTACCTATTTTAGTTCTGAATTTCACCACCAAGGGGTGCTTTCCTATCTCTGTTTCTATGGGTTGGATCACAATGGGGTATGGCTCTTACCACATGACATCGATAGAGCTGACTGATTTTAGTTCGGATTTTCACCACCAGGGGTGCTTTCCTATATCTGTTTCTATGGGCTGGATCACGACGGGGTATGGCTCATTCGACTCTACATAGATAGAGCTTTTCGATTTTCACCACCAGGGGCGCTTTTCTATCTCTGTTCTATGGGCTGGATCATGAAGAGGTATGGCTCTTTCGACTCGACTTACGGTAATATATGGGAGTGTGTATGGCACGCCCAGTGTTTGCTGTCTAAGCTAGTGGGGCCCCCAACATTAGATTTGTTTAAAAATAAAAATAAAATGTTCAACACTGATTTCATGTACATTTAAGGTTGTTGGCACGGGCAACGCCGGGCGAGTAAGCTAGTTATTTTTTAATTACATATATATTTATAATCATATACAATATTTCCAAGGATTCAGAAATTAGAAGCGTTAAATTAACCATGGTTTATGCAATGATTTTCTGATATATGAAATTTATATTCGTGATTTCCTATTAATTGTGCGAATGATTATAGTATATCTTGAATTTCGTTTTACACTATGTTTTTAAGGTAAGCAACAGTTTGAAAAATAATTCCATGTTATCCTAATACTCAAATAACAATATTTACTTACCTGCCAACCACAAAACACCTGCATAAGATGGATAAGTTGAATAATATCTCATGTACAAAAGCACCTTATGGGAATGTAAACTTCATCTACTATATTTCACTTATATTTTAGAAATCAAGTGTTATTACAAATTCTGTTTCGGAAAAACAATTTTAATGGTCATTCTATAATATTTTGATGTAAGATCTTATCTAAGTACATCATGATCTACTCGATGGCAATAGCATACTAAAATCCCCCCAAAACATAATTCCCTAAAAGGCATATTTGGAAACCTTTAAATTTATTGGGTAATCATTCATAATTGTGTCTATTGCCAGTTCACTAAATTGCAAACGTGATTTCGCGCTTATTTCTTGTGAGAGCTTTTTAAGTTCTCAATTTGCCGTAATTGTGCTATTTGAGGATTCGACGATATATGTGGATGCGTTTTGCTACTCTAATTTCTTTAGATTAACAATCTCGTTGTACGAGAGATTTTATCCTAATTTTAAAATAATACTTACTTTTCAAACGCGAAACATCCAAATCTATTCCAGAAAAGGAATAATATCTCATATAAAAAACATAATTATACAAATGTAAACTCATACTACGAGATTTGAATACAAATTACACGTTCAACGTTTTTATAATTTTCGTTTGGAAAAAAATGTTTCGGTATTCAATATATAGTAGTTGTAAATGTAACTTGCAGCAAAATAAATTCTCATTTATTTCAATAGAATACTAAATCACCAGAAAATAAGTTACTTGGCTAATAAATATTGCAACAAAATAGTGCGAATTACTGGAATTTTATTATTTTGATATTCTTTGAAATATAATTTCTAGACAATGGGTAAATTAAAGAGTGAAATTAAAATACATGCATTTTAAAATTCGTGAAAAATTATAAAATAAAATGTTTCATATTATTCGAACAGATGTATACAATTGTACCAAAAGTTACACATCTAATTTTAAAAAATCTGATAAATGGATAAACAAAATTTAAGTGAAATAATTTAAGACCTCACTTGATAAAATTTAGCCTTCATAACTTTCCGTTTGAATACATTAATCAAATGCGCCATTTTCTTTTCAACGAATGGAAAATTTGAAAATCGTCTGAATTCCTATACGAAAGAATTATGACCTAAAAAAAAATTTCTATATTTTTCGAACGAATGAACCAAATGCAACAAAAAAACAATACAGCTAATTCCGGGTATCTCACCAACTGTCGTATCAAAAATCAATTTAATCGGATGATTTTTGCGGCACTTATCGCGGAACAGACAGACAAACAGACAGCAAAATCTTTTCGGGTCACCATAAAGGGCCTCAGCTGACGTTTCGACAATTAATTGCACTATGGCTCATTAGGTTTAGTTTCCAGAGGTTATTTTGAAACTGATATCAACTTAATTACATTTAACTGTATATTATTTTACAGAACTAATGTCTTCATTTTACAGTAGTCATTACTAACTGTACAATACGCATATTTTCAATAGAAATGATTCAAATATACCTCTCGAAATATCTTATTTTCCATAATTATTAAATATCTTATTTTCAATATCATATTTTCCATTTTTAAATTAAACGTATTTATACTTTAATTGTCTAATACAATTTAAAAAGTTAAACCTTGGTTTTATTCTGAGTAGGAAAATTGACGATTAAAATTTTAAAACAATTTCGACAGATCTTTATTATTTTCACAATGACTTATTAGGTTTAATTCATAAAGGTTATTTTGAATCTGATATCTACCTAATTATATTTAATAACTTTAAAAATAACTTTCTCTTTCACAGAACTATTTTTTTTTACTTTATTTTATTAAAAATCTGTAGAAAATTGTCCAGTCAATCAACCGGTTTGAAACATAACTGTTACTTCACCATATTAGTAAGCGTATATGACCATATTATTGACCATAATATGGTCAGAATAAAGTTAAATTACGGTTATGTAACCGTTCTCTATAAAAACGATTGAATGATTGGTCTATTCGATGCTAATTTTTAACAGTGCATATTCATTACGTTAATTAAAACGTTTGCAAATTTTCCATAGAAATATCTAAAATAAATCATTCGACATAATAATTTACCATTTTAATTAAACGTGTTAAGGCTTTATATTCTCTATAAAGTAACAAATTAAATTAAAAGTGGATTTTAGAAAAAATGAAAACACAATGAGATATTATGATTACATATTTGTAACTCCTCTACAAAAATATCATTCATCAGTAAATTAAAACACGAAACTTATAAAAATGCAATGTAAACAAGAGTGGTTTCTAAATTGGATTATTATATGTTAACAATTGTGTTGCGAACGTATGTTATATAAAATGTTATATTTAAAAATTAATGACATAGGTAAACACAAGTTTTTCATGAATTAAATTAATTGTTTTCGTTTTTTCCAAATTTTGAAGCTTTTAATGTATTTATTCTGTGTTTTACAATAACAAATATAAATAAATAAATAAAAGAAAATAACACATTGATGTATTTTAATGCAATTGGTATCGCTCCGCTGTATTCACATATAATACGTGGTGTATTCAATTGGCATATGTTTATTGTGGTACACTCGCTCTTCAATGCATGATCCTTAAAATTATAGTCATTCTGTGTATTGTCTATAAACTAAATTAAAAATAATAAAGTAGTTGCAGAACATTCAATCCTTATATCCTTATTTTAAAGGACACCCAAACAAAGTAAAATATAGGATGAAACAATATAATAAATTATAACACCTTGTAATAGCATATTACTTTTAAATGCTAAAGGTGTAAAATTAACAACTATAATATAAATTAAAATAACTTTTATTAGTTGTTTTACATGTTTCGACTCTTTCCGAGTCATTTTCAAAAACAAAATGAGAATATTCTAAAGCTGCCTTTATGCTTTTTATTACTAACAATTAATTATTTTTCATCAATATTGTAAATATCTCCAGTAACTGACACCATCCCTTTTTTGAAAAACCAATAGCTGAAAAATAACTTTTAAGAGTTAAGGCAAATAAGTTACCACTAGCTGACATTACTTTCCAGAATTTTACAAAAAAAATGCTTATTTGAGTTAGATTTCTGTCGCATAGTCAATTACTGGTTAGGTGTCAATAACTGGGGGTTTCACCCTAGATGCAATTTGAAAATCCAGTTCAAAAAATTTACAGAATAAAGCTGTTTACCTAAACTATTCTTGCTGGTTTTCGGTTCTACGAATAGTTTAATTACATTAATGAAGATTTTAAAAACTTGATCTGCATACAGTAAATCAATGATGTTATTTTTAAAATCAGAAACTAGTTACACTGCAAATCATGGATACATACTATCTTCCGTAGAAAAATAAAATATTCATTAATAAACGATACAAAAATGGAACGTCGAAGCTTTCACGATAATTAAAATGCTGGAAATCAATAACATTGCTGCGTTTTGTATATTTATATCTATTATACGATGTATTTAATTGCTTTTTGTTTACTGTAGTATATTTCTCATCAATCTTACAATTTTACAATTTGTGTTTAATCTGTGTAATGAACAGAGGAAAGTATTTTCAACTAGGTAAATTACATTCAATGGTTGGAGTATCATAGTTGATATTTATTCCAACAGAGCGAACAATGCCGGGTCAAACCTGAGTACTTTGGTTATCTCGTAATACCGAACTGAAAAATATGTTTGTTTTAATTTTAGGTATTAGTTTTCAGAGATATTGTTGGAAAAGCTCTTCAAAAATATGCCCCCTCGCCCCTCTGTTTCCGAATCTACTGAAACTAAAACAAGTTGGAAATTGTACGTCAAACGTGACAAATAAGGTGCGTTCGTATTATAGCTAGTTATATAAATATTCAGATCTTGATGATTTTTAATTCTCTGAAATGAATTATATAAATTATTTCAATTATATGGAAAAAAAATCTAATTTCTTAATAAATGTTTTTATTAATATTTTCTAAAGTTTTGATTCGATTTTTATAAAATTTGAAATGTCTCGACAAAATTCTACAAATATAATATATCTTAAATTTCAAAACATTCGGTTGGGTAGTTTTTGCGTTGTTATATGCGGACGGACGGACAGAGAGACGAATGGACGGACCAGACGACGACAATAGGTGCTACGTATTTATATAATTACGAACGCACCTAAAAATGAAAAAATTAGGGGCAGTAGAAGTTTATTTAAACCTTGCAGGAAAACTATAGAGATTTTCCGAGGTAACATAGTTTTTGAGAAAAACGCATATTTCCGTTAAAAACAAACTTTACTTTTCAGGCAATCAGCGTAGCAGTTGATGAGCGCTCGAGGTATCTATCTGCCCAGAATCATCCTAGGATATTTGAAAATGATTTTCGAAAGAAAATTGTCGGTAATTTGCCGAGATATTAATAAGTTACTTGAAAAATAAATTTTCTTCTTATATATCGTGTAGAATATCGTTCGAAAGATCTCGTAACATCGAACTCAAAAATACATTTATTTTAATTTTAGGTATTATATTTTCAAAGATAATGTTCAAAGTACTAGAAAAATATGTCCCCACCCCCTTCTCCTATTTCCGAATATACTGAAACTAAATTATGAAAAAATTACGATTAGTAGGAGTTTATTAATTAATAAATACTAATTCATAAATTCAATATATGAAATCCTTCGAGCGCGAGTTATACTAGCACGTAACAGATTTATTTACTTTTAATTTGTTTTTTTTTAGAGGGCCCATTAACAACACCAAAAATCATTTTTATATGAAACATATCAATAATGTATTCAATAAAATTTTGATATTTATTAAAAGTGATACTTTCGTATTATCTGCATGCCAAGAATTAATAGCCGAATAAATAAGCAAAAATTTAGGCTTAAATAAGCCTTATGATTCCGATTAGTTTTTTGTGCTATTTTAAATATGAGATATAAGAAGACACTGTAAAATATATCTATATTATAAAGGACAAACGTGTCCGTGCGTAACGCTGACGTCATTTTGCGAGTGGCAACACTAGATGATGAAATTTCGGTTTTGCGATTTTTGCTACTGCATTTTTTTTTTTTTTTTAAATATCTAAACATGGCACATTTTTAATTTTTACACCGTTATATGGGGAAAAAAAATCTACTTTCAAATACAATTTGTTTCAAAGCTGTATCGTAATTTACTCATTTATTATAGCATTTAAATTAAGTTTTAGGCGTGATTTTTCTTTCTTTTTTTAATCTATATTGCTTGCAAACGAATACAAAATATTAATCCGTTTGCACATTAAACAATATAAAATGTTCAGCATTTGTTTCCAGCTAATATACCTTAATGAAATTAAAATTCATTAAGCAATAAATAAAAAAGTATAAATAATTGACACTTAATTGAAATAAGCGCTTAAAAACGCCGAAATTATAAGAATAATAATAAAAAAAAACTTCTGTAGATAACGAAAATTTTAACGATGTCTTTGTTTATTAACTTCTGGCTCGGGGCCAATACGAAATTACCGCTTTTAATAAATTTCAGAATTTTATTTGAATATATAGTTGAATACTTCATATATAAAAATGCCATTTGGTGTTGTTAGTAGGCGATCTAAAAAATATTAAATGAAAAAAAATACATATTAGAGTTTGCAATAATAAAAAAAATAAATGGTTTTCACCTATATTCTCTGTCCTGGGAAGCCCGAGTTGGATGCCCTAGTATATATCCGGGTTGGATCTAGTATAAACATGCTTAATTATAACGTATATTTTGTTTTCTTGAAAATTCATTGAAAAAAAATCTGATTTCATGCAGAACAGAAAAATGATTGTCAAGCTGAATATTCGAAAAGAAAATGAGTTTTCTATCTATTGCTACATTATTTTAAATCATGTGAGTTTTATTTATACTAATATATAAAATTGGGGTGTCTGAATTTGAGTTTCATAAAAACATCTGTTTCTAAGTTCATTCGACATTTTAAACAAACGTGCGATCAAAAAGAACATTTTTTTGTCTTTCTCCCCGGAATAGACTTGAAAACGGTTCCATAACAAGCACTAAACTTATCTAAGGAAAATAAAAAAGTGTTTTTGGCTACAATATTGAATTTCTCGCATTCCGATATCTACAATAGTTTTTGAGAAAACAGAGAAAAACCGAGAAAACAGAGAAAAACCGAGAAAACCAATCAATTGACCAATTTTTAACGCGCAAAAATTCGATATATAGTTGAAAACTTTACGGAAATAAACTTTAAACTAGTAAATCTGCAGGTCAGGAGCCTCAACGTCAGCTCTGGAAGTCATTTTTCTTTTTAAATTTCATTTTTGATATCATTTAACATCGTACAATCGACAATTATTATTTTTTCAATTGCTTTCATATTTATAAGCATATAAAATTCTTCGAATGTTCCTTAATTTAGGATCATTAAATTAAACACGGTGTTATACAATGATATTCTGAAATTTGATGAACTGCTTATTCTTTTAATTTTTTTAAATAAATAGGTATTCATCCCCCCGTAGTCTCATTAAATTTACATTCATTTTGATATATATATATATATAAAAGATATTTCACTAAAATAGTGAGAGCTCCTTGAATTTTATTATTTGATACTCTTTAAAATACGGTTGATAAGCAACGAATAAATTGTGGTAAGTAAAAATAAACGCTTTTAAAAATTGTAAAAAAATATGAAAATAAGATGTTTATATTTCCCGAACAGATGCAAAAACATTTTCAAATATATTAAGCAATTAATTTCTAAATTCTATTAAATTTATTGGAAACATTTTAAAACTATTGGAAATCCATATCGAAAATTTAGAATTCATAATTTTACGTCTAAATCCCTTATGAAAATATTCCATTTTCATTTCAGATGAAAATGAAATTTGAAAAATCGTCTGCATCTCCATAGGACAGCATTATGACCTACACAATAATGTTCTATATTTTCCTATCGAATGTACCAAATGTAACTAAAAACTATACAGCTAATTCCGGATACCTCACCAACATACCCACCAAAAATCAATCTAATGGAACGTTTTTTACGGCAGTTATCGCGGAACAGACAGTCAGACAGACAGAAACAAAAAAGTCCTTCCGGCCTGTACCGGGAGGAAAAGGTAGCTTTCCTATATCTTCGTTTTAAAATTTTAGCTAATGTTACACGAAAACAGCAAGTTAAAATGCAAAGAAACGTTTACAAAAGATTCGTTAATACTGAATTTGAATAAGAAATTCGCCAAATTATTGAGCAATAGCCAAATTGGCTTCATTTATGAAGACTTATTTTGGTCGCCAAATTTGGCGATATTTCGCCAAATGTCGCCAATTTAGGCCAAAATTTGGCGCTAACGGATATGAATATATAGATTTATGAGTATGATTTGGAAAATTATTACAACAATGAAAGAAAATAATTTGCGAGTAATCGCGTTAATGTGCTGTTTTGTTTCAAAATGTCATCCACCCTAGAATTTCAAACTGCTCTATCTCAGCCATTTTTTAAGATAGAGGTAAATCAAAAAATGCTCTGGAATCCTTGTATCAAGGCCTAACACGTAATTAAATTTGAATTTTTAACTTTTTTGTATATTTATTTTAGTTTTAAATTTTTAAATGGCCACCATCTTGATACAAAATGGCGGACCAATCTGGCCAACGAACTCGGTCGAGACATTGGTGAGCTTAATACACACAATTAGTTTCATTAAAATTGATTTATAAATACGAGCGTTATCGTATGACATAGGTCAGATATATATATATATATATAAATCAACATTTGAACGGAGGGTGGTTTTGGGGTCTGGGGGTCATGATCGGTGAAAATATATCGAAATTTTCCGGAACTGCTTTCCTCCGAACGGCTGCAATAGGTAGCTTTATACTTTTTAGGTAGCTTTCAATACAAAAAAGTATAAAGCTACCTATTGCAGCCGTTCGGAAGAAAGCAGTTCCGAAAAATTTCGATATATTTTCACCGATCATGACCCCCAGACCCCAAAACCACCCTCCGTTCAAATGTTGATTTATATATATAGATATATCCATATATATATATATATATATATATATATATATATATCTGACCTATGTCATACGATAACGCTCGTATTTATAAATCAATTTTGATGAAACTAATTGTGTGTATTAAGCTCACCAATGTCTCGACCAAGTTCGTTGGCCAGCTTGGTCCACCATTTTGTTTCAAGATGGTGGCCATTTAAAAATTTCAAACTAAAATAAATATACAAAAAAGTTAAAAATTCAAATTTAATTACGTGTTAGGCCTTGATACAAGGATTCCAGAGCATTTTTTGGTTTACCTCTATCTTAAAAAATGGCTGAGATAGAGCAGTTTGAAATTCTAGGGTGACTGACACTTTGAAACAAAACAGCACATTAACGCGATTACTCACAAATTATTTTCTTTCATTGTTGTTATAATTTTCCAAATCATACTCATAAATCTATATATTCATATCCGTTAGCGCCAAATTTTCGCCTAAATTGGCGACATTTGGCGAAATATCGCCAAATTTGGCGACCAAAATAAGTCTTCATAAATGAAGCCAATTTGGCTATTGCTCAATAATTTGGCGAATTTCTTATTCAAATTCAGTATTAACGAATCTTTTGTAAACGTTTCTTTGCATTTTAACTTGCTGTTTTCGTGTAACATTAGCTAAAATTTTAAAACGAAGATATAGGAAAGCTACCTTTTCCTCCCGGTACAGGCCGGAAGGACTCTTTTTATAATCACCCTGCACTATACGGAAATATTGATATTAAAAATTTAAATGTCGTTAAATCACTCACGTTCAAAAGGTTAGGTTTTTCAGTTTAGTCTTTTCTTTTTTTAGAAATTCCGACTTTATACTAGAAATTCGGATTTTTTTTAACTTTATGGAATCATGAATTGTCTGCCATTAAATACATTGGTACGAAATCAGAAGTTTTGAATGAAAAACAAGGTCAAACCGGCAACTCTGGCTGAAGAGGGTTAATATTGTATTGCAAAAAAAAAAAAAAAAAAATTAAAAGTAAAGTATTTCTAAATATTTCATCTAATTAAGGAAAGCTACCTTTTCCTCCCGGTACAGGCCGGAAGGACTTTTTTGTATTGAAAGCTACCTAAAAGTACGTGTCTCCACAGTGAGCCTTCACTGACGTTTCGGCAATAACTTTACGGCAATTTTACGGCAATAGAAAGATGTAATTAATATTTATAAATGGTAATAATTACATACTTTAGCTACGACTTCCACCTTTAAATTTAAAAACTGAATTGGTAAATATTTTTCATAAAAAAACACGAATGATCTTTTAAAATATATATGCAACACAAAGGGTTGGTAAGCAGCTAGTTATTAAAAAAATGGGACCATTTATCTCCATTTGTTTATGAATAAAATGACAAAAATAAAATATTGACATTTTTTCTGAGAAATATTTCCCAATGCAACCTGATACAATAACACAACGCATCAGAAAGTGAAAGCAGAAAAAAAGTAATCCTAATAATATTATAAATCTGATTGTGTGCAAATGTTAGGCTGAAGCCAGCGTCAAAATGAATCATTTAATTATCCTGTATCTTTGCATATAAGTTGATTATAACCCTCAAATGAACATAGAATGGTTTTTGTTTATTTTATTTCAATATTTTTCTTAATAATTCAAAATTTCATTATTTTCATAGAGAATAAATGGACATTTTTTCGTATATTTTAAAATGGTTGGTTGTTTTGGTTCGTTTGGCCCAAATGGCCCGGTTTTGCAGCTTTTTTTAAAATGGTAAAATTTATTTTACCGTTGCTAATACTTTATCGTTGCCAATATAAAATAAAACCCCTGAGTAATAATTTTTAATCAACAATTTATTTTCAAGTGAAAAATTTCCACGTGAAAAATGAAAAGGAAATGAATTATTTAAGAATTAAACAGAATATGAAATGATGTCATATTAAAAACAAAACGTGCGTTTTCAAATCTTTGATAATAATACAAAGTGCATAAATACGAGTAAGTATGGGAAACAAGCGAATATGATGTTATATATAGAAAAATAAAACAGATTTGTTTTGATGTTGAAATAAAATGATCTTGGGTTATCCAAATTATTTGTGATTAATTTCTCTTTTTTTTTTTCTTTTTGACACGAAAGGAATTATTTTAAATGTACGTAATATATGTATTTTAAATGTATGTGTTGTAAATTAAAGTTCTGTGTTTTAAATGAAATGAGTGAAAGATTTATATTTTTAATGAATTCAATACGAATGATGGGATAGGTTGGCGATTTATCGTCTGCACATAGCTAACATAAAGATACCATAATTTTAATTTTAATTTTAAAAAGTTAAATATATATATATATATATTGGATGGCAAATGTCAATGATATGCATCGCAAAATTATCCGTATCGAAAATCAGAAAATCTTAATAAAAATAACTATAATTTTTAAAAGAAAGTTGCTTTTCTCATAAAAGCTAAAGATTTAATATGATTGTGTCGAAGTAACATCATTTTTCCTCTATCATTTTCCCACAATCGAAACACATTTGTAAATCGTCGTTTCGAACCGGAATTTAATTTTACATTTCTTTTAGTTTTAAAATAGGAAAAACTTTGTTGTCGTTTTTAAATATAGCTTTTTTTAAAGTTGTTTCATAATAGATTTTTGTAAAGTCTTGTAGGATAAGAAAAATTGCATAGATTTTAAAGCAATGTTTAAGTAAAATTACAAAATTTTTTAAACTTAAAAAACAACAATGTTATCGAAAAGAAAATCGATTTTACCAACAAATTCGCGTAATGCAAAAGCAAAGAAGAAATCAAAAAGTAATGAATCTTTTCTTCCAGCCGAATTGTGTAAACTTGAACAAGCCGATCGTGCCAATTCATAACATTATAAACGTGAAAGAGTGTTCTATATAGTAGAAGGGGTCTGTACGTAAGTACATAGTCAATTTGCTTTTTTTTTTTTTTTTTTTTTTTTTTTTTATCAAGTGAAATTTGGCGCAAAATTAAATACATTGTTGTAACCAGATTTGTTTTTTGCGTGGTAAACACCTAATGGTATTTTAGATGATCATTTCCCCGCTCACCTTTGATGCCAACTATGACTGTAAAGCATATTAAAAACTATTATCCGATAATTTTCTAATTTTCTTATTGCTTCATGATGGTTCATACTTTAAACCTGAATCGGTCATGCCATTGTCGTTCAATTTTTATTCCTAATCCTAACCCTAATCGAATCCTATCCTAATCCTGATAATAACTTTAAAGAATATTCTTTGACACGAATATGTAAATTAAATCAATATCCATAAATGGAATGAATGGAAAATAGAATAAATTGAAATGGCAAAATAAAATAACAAGAAAGTACATTTATTCGACACCTAACCCTAGAGAAAGCGTAAAAAATTTCAAGCGCATGAAATAAATTAAAATAATCCTATATATACTAACAAAAATATGTAAATTTAGATAATCAGATTTGTGTCGTCGGTATTTATTTGCTAATAGTGTTCTTGACGCGATAGAGAAAATATCGAGGTTAAATTGGGCAGAATTTAAAGTACTTTCTAGCAACCTTTATTTACATTTTAGAATCGCATCAGATTGTTATATCTTTGTGAAATATCTATCAATGTATAAAATCCACAAGCAGTTTGTTCACTATTTACACCACTTAGCGTGAAACACTTAATTTAATATATACATAAACAAGATAATGTAGTAAGAAATATATAACATATGTCTATGCAAATATACAATATAATAATGCCCATTTAGCAATGCACACATATACAAATTGTACACGAAATACCACCTAAAATGCACTGTTGTATAGAAGAATTCTGCCAGTGTTGTTTTTCGTTTTACGAAAAGGAATTCCTCGATTTTCACGATTTTACTGGGTCCTCCTTTTTCCTTTAGTTGCAGTTTCATTTTCGCGATTGTATATATTATTTGGCATGAAATTTCACTTTTTTAAGACTGGGTTACGTCAAGGCCCCTATAGCAAAGAAATACCGTATGGTCTCCTATAAAATGTGATAAAGCTTTGGTTAATTATATATGTTGTTAATTATCAAGTTAAATGTTTTTCTAAATTAATGCATTTATTCTTTTTTAATGTTACGTGAACGAAGTCACGGGTAACAGCTAGTTTTTCAATAAAAGTAATACAAATAAACCATTCAAGATGAATTCGTTATTTTCTATTTTAATTAACGCAATATTTACCTATTTGAAAAGAAAAAGATATATCTTACTTTCAATGCGATGAAAGCATTGCATAAAACAAGAAAGACAGAAGAATAAAAATTCTTATATTTGCTCTCATTTTGAAAAATAATTGTTTCATTTGAAAATTTATAAAAATACGGATATAAAATTGTTATTTAAACAACTTCAATTTCCAAGAATAGATTGTTATATGTTTATTCAAAATTAAGAAAATTCTTGGAAACATGCTCTTCACAGAATAAATAATTTTTTTTTTATTTATTTATTGTTATTTTTTCATAACAAAATAAGGCTGATCTTCATAGAATTATGATAGCATCTATGAAAGAAAAAATAAATTAAATAAACAAAATATAAGAAATATCTCCTGGAATCACGCTGACGCTTTTAAGGTAATTAAAATGCTTAAAATCAAAACAATTGCGTTTTTAAAACGTTAAAAAATTCGTAAAACTATTTTTAATATTCTAAGTAGTATATATATGCTGTTTGCTCATTGTAGCGATTCGTCAGTCTGAGATTATATTAAAATTTATAATAATTTTGTAAGTTATGTAAGTGTTAAAGAAAATAAATTACTTTTTTAAACTTTGTTTCGACATTAATATATACTGCTTCTCGAAATTTTAGTAATTTAAGACCTGTTAACTCGGTATGCGAAATATTTCGTCATACACGAACTACTAATGCAATGGGCAAACTTCCACCTGTAAAATTTAATAGAATTTTTTGTCTTATTAAAAGGTCCTATTCATGAAAAATTACTGCCATGAATAAGGGAATAAAATTATATTATTTTTACTTTCTTCTATCTTTACAAGATGAAAGTATTGTATTCATGAAAATTTTCGACTTCCGGTTTTCGACGGATTTATACATTTCCGAAGGTCTTTAACACCTTTTTGACCTTTTTTTAGAAAATGTCCGTCCTTGAGTCTGTGAGTCTGTCTGTCTGTCTGTCTGTATGTGACATAAATTTTGTGGGCGCTCTATCTTAAGGACTAATGCGCGAAATTTAATAAAACTTTATATTCAGTTAGTCTCTGATATAAATTGGTGCTGATTAGGTTTTGATGAAAATAGCCCGACAGGTGGCGCTGCTATGCTGCTTTTTTCTGATTTCCGCAATTGCTCTATCTCAAGAACTAATGCAAGAATTTTCATCAAACTTCAGGTTCAGTTAGACCTTGACATAAATAGAAGTTGATTACGTTTTGGTGTAGATATCCCAACAGGTGGCGCTGCTATACCACTTTATTCTCGATTTTTACGATAACTATATCTCAAGAACGAATGCACGGATTTTCATCAAACTTCAGATTTTGTTAAACCTTGATATAAATAGATGCTGATTATGTTTTTATGTAGATATCCCAAGAGGTGGCGCTGCTATGCAACTTTTTTCTCAATTTTTACGATAACTGTATCTCAAGAACTAATGCACGGAATTTCATCAAACTTCAGATGCTGTTAGACCTTGACATAAATCGATGCTTCTTACGTTTTGGTGAAAATAGCCCAACAGGTAACGCTGCTATGCTGCTTTTTCCCTTATTATCACGGTAACTATATCTCAAGAACTAATGCACGGATTTTCATCAAACTTCAGATTCAGTTAGACGTTGACATAAGTTTTGTTGATTATGTTTTGATCTAAATCTTCCAGCAGGGGGAGCTGTTATGCTGTATTTTGCAGGATTTACAAGATTTTAGCAATAGTCACATCTCAAGAACTAAAGCACGGAATTTAATAAAACTTTAGGTTCAGTTAGACCTTTATATAAATTGGTGCTGATTCTATTTAGTGTATGCGAAATCTGTGGGAGATAGAAGAAAGTTTTGGGATTGGTACATCCGACTAGTTTACTGGTAGAGGTGTGCCTCGTTGATAATCAGGCTCTGATGATATTACTTATCATTATGAAGAAAAAAGTCCCCATTGTGAAACGAGTTCAACGAAAGTTTATTCCTCGGTTAACAGATTAATGACTAGAACATATAATGTTACACTGTAAAAAAAAATCAGGAACGTTCCTGGAAAATAATGGGCAGCTAATGTGCCTAATTTATACCAGTAACATTTCTGGCAAAAAATAGAAAACTTTTATAAGAATTCAGAAAAGTAAATATTAAAAGTCAGTAACTTTCCTTGAATTATAGTGGTAAGGTTTCTCAATTCTTCAGAAAGATTCCAGGTTTAAGTCGGTAACCTTCCTGGAAAAAAACATGAACATACTAAAATTTTCCCAGTAAAATCCAGTAACCTTCCTGGAATAAATCAGCAATCTTCTACAAAAAAAAAAATAGATATGTTCACTTCCTGTCATTTTCCTAATAAAAACCAGGAACATTATTTAAGAATTTACAAAAGTCCCGCAGAAAGCCAGTAATAGTACTTGAAAATATAAGGAAACAGCCTGTGTATTTCAAGGATGTTTCTGATACAGCAATATGATTTTTGTTGATATGTAGCTCACAATTTAATTAACTTAAAAGTTTTGCAAAGTAATTTTTGTGGGTTTTAAGAATATTTTAAAATATTTAACATAAAAAGTATTTTTTTTTATTTTAATATTTATCTTATAAACATATTTGTTTAATTATAACATCAAAATCTGTAATTTTTTTTAATGTCATTGTATTTAAATTTTTTCTTACAAAATATAGTTTGATGTTAACAATAAACTTGTTTTTAAGATAAATATATGTTGTTTCATTTAAAATTTGTATAATGTTTTCTTTTTTAAGTTAAATATTTTGAAAATTCATGAAATGCATTAAAAATTAGTTTATGGGTTCAGAGATTTTATGTATGTCTTAAGATTGGGCCAAATTTTTTCTATAATTCCAAACACAGAAAAAAAAGCATAGATAAAATCCGAAAAAAATATATGCAACCTGTTTAACTTTATTTTTAAACAGAAATTTTGCTAAAATATACACAAATTAATTTAATAAATTCACAAATATTGCAGGTAGAAACATTAACTAATTTTATAAAACTATTCTGCCCAATTTAAACAAAGTACGTTTTTAACTTTTGAGATAGACCACTTTAAAGTATCTTTTTAATCACTGCTTACAGTGAGAACAACATTTTTATTTTCTTATATATAACTCGTTTAAATACAGAATTTTTAATACAGGTTATCTTAAAATGCTCAAACAATGTTGTTCTGTCGTGTTTTTTTTTTCTTTTTTCGAAAAAGTTAATCTTTTGAAGATTAAAATTTAATTTCTTTTAAAAAGAAGGCATACTTCAAATATACAAACATAGTAATATTTTTCATATATGAGTAAATGTACTAAAATATATTATAATCCGTGCAATATAAGTTTAACTCTTTCTTTTTTTTTTTTTTTTTTTTTTTTTTTTTTTTTTTTTTTCAGATTGTCGGGTGATTTTCAATAGGATAGAAAAAGTATTTTACACACTTACATTCTTTTATTCTCAATGTATGCATCAGATTATAAAAGTAATAATAATAATAATTATTATTATTATTATTATTATTATTATTATTATTATTATTATTATTATTATTATTATATTATTATTATTATTTTACACTCCCATTTATGGATTTTATATGGTACAAAATGTTACATAAACAACTTTAAATGTCAGAAGCATGAAAAAACTAGTCGTTGGTGGCCACCGTAATACTTACCCATCATGGATATGCATAATGTAAAATATTAAAATAAAAAATGTGTAAACTACTTATAAAATGCATAGCAATTCAAACTAGTCGTTGGGGCCACCGTAATACTTACCCATCATGGATATGCATAATGTAAAATATTAAAATAAAAATGTGTAAACTACTTATAAAATGCATTGCAATTCAAATAAAATCGTGGATTGATGACGTCATAAACTTTAAAAGCTCGATTACTGAATTGCTTGAAAGAGGTTTTTCCTTATAACTCCAAAAATAATAATCCTATTAACTAGCGGGTTATCGCATCTGATTAAGCGTCAAATTTCGAATTAAAATATATCTTTGAAGTGAAATTTGGATGGAATACAGGGTCATGAAAAATCGAAGAGTGTGGATAATAGGATTCCAAATATCTCGGCAACTAATTATTCGATCGACTTCATGTTTTATGCAAAATTTATGTTTTTTTTATTGTCTTTTATGTTCATTTCTTAAAATAAACAATTTCGAAAATTTTTATATACCTTTTATCAGAACGAATATTTCGAGAGTCCGAAAAAAATTGTTCCGGTTAATCGAGGTTATTGAAATGAAATAGGCTTCTTCCCATTATTAAATACTAAGTACATACCAAATTGCAAGTCTCTATCTCAATTTTTTCGGGAGATAGAGCGTATACAGACACACAGACACACAGACATCCAGACACACAGACGGACAGCAAAATTTTTTTTCTAAAAATATGTTTTTCGGAATCTCCAGTGTCTGAAACGTGTAAATCCGTCAAATTTTTTTTTCGATTTTCAAAACGATTACAAGACTTACCCTATACTACGTATGATGGGTAAGTAATAAAATCGAGGCTTGATGACGTCACAAACTTTAAAGGCTCGATTACTGAATTGCTTGAAAGAAACATCCTTATAACTCCAAAAATAATAATCCTATTGACTAGCGGTTTATTGCATCTGATTAAACGTAAATTTTCCAATTAAAATATATCTTTGAAGTGAAATTTGGATGAAATACAGGATCATGAAAAATCGAAGAGTGTGGAAAATAGGATTCCAAATATCTCGGCAACTCATTTTCCAATCGACTTCATGCTTTATGCAAAATTTGTTTTTTTATTGTCTTTTATATTCATTTCTTAAAATAACCAATTTCGAAAATTTTTATATACCTTTTATCAGAACGAATATTTCGAGAGTCCGAAAAAAAATAGTTCCGGTTAATCCAGGTTATTGAAATGAAATAGGCTTCTTCCCATTATTGCATACTAAGTACATACCAAATTGCAAGTCTCTATCTCAATTTTTTTGGGAGATAGATCGTTTACAGGCACACAGACACACAGACCGACGGCAATTTTTTTTTTTTTTTTTTTTTTTTTAGAAAAATATGTTTTTCGGAATCTCTAGTGTCTGAAACGTGTAAATCCGTCAAATTTTTTTTTTCGATTTTCAAAACGATTACAAGACTTACCCTATACTACGTATGATGGGTAAGTAAAAATAATACTTTTAAACAGTTTGTAATGTTTACTAATTTTAGATTGTAGAAAATAAAAGCTTGTAACTTAAAGGGGAAAAAACACAGAATTATGAAAAAATTTTCCATTAATTACTGATTAGAAATATTTTTAATTATATTAAATTACGTACATACCTTTTTTTGTTATCCAACTCTTTTTCTGGGGAATCGTAAGAAGATTATAATCCAAGAACCAAGAACAATTAATGACATAAAGCTAAAAAGCGACCGAGTAACAATGGGGGAAATATATAAAACACCTCGCAAAGCCAACTCAGTTACCATTTGACTAATTATTACACGAAATTAGGTTTAAATTATATTTTTAAATATTTTTGCTAGCCAAAAGAACGTACGTCTACTGGCTTGTAGTTGATAGAATAAAATAGCAAGTTTTTGACCAGGTGTCTAGTATGGCAGCTGTTTTATTCATTGTTCGTCTTCTGCAGATGATTAGATTACCGCCTCACTTCCGCAAAACATTTTCAGGAAAGTTTTCATTTCCTAAAATATCTCTTTCAATAATATATTTTTTAACTCAAGGCTGCTGTAAGCTGCTGTATCCAAGATGGCGGAGCGCGAGAGCTAATAGCAGAGACGTTGCCACGTAAAAAAAAATCTTAATCCCTGAATTCAGGAAACTATATGCGAAAGAAACTTGTTTTTCTCAGGAATCTAATAGAAACTTATGAAATCACGGAATGTTCCTGGAAATAATTAGTGAGGTTACAGAATTTTCTTACAGTGTATTATTAGATGGTTGGTTGGTTTATTAATTGCGCACCGTCAACTTTTGCACACCATGCTAACAGGGACATCTTTTAAGGCTGGTGATCCGTTTAAAGTGGAATCCTAAGCACTATAAATATCCTGTTTTTATAATTAGAGTTAATTTAAAATACTGCTTTTATTTTATTTCATTTTTTTTAGTTTAAATATTCCTTTTTAGAAAAATATTTTTATTACATATTTGTTTATGCGTGTAATTAATACTTATAAGCAATTTCTGTTATTGTGAGATTTATTATGATAAATCATTTAATTTTTGTAATTTAAAAAAACTGATTTCTTAAACAGAAAGTAATTTTTCAAACAAAAGGCTTTCTTTACAAATCAAAATTCCCAGCACACGTTTTAAGCCTTTATGAATGTGCACGTAACCTGGAAATTTATTTTAAACAAAGTTTTTACATGTATTTCTTGGAGATATTTAACTCTGGATCGGATACTTCACATTCAGAAATTCATAATCTTAATGGTGTCGCAACAATCGCGGCATAAACAGGAATACTAATTTAAGAAATATAACAGAAGGTCATTACATTTTCCATGTACAGGATGGATCAAAAGTGCTTAACGCATTTTAAAAGTCAATACAAATTCAACTAATTATCATTCGAGGATGTGGTTTGAACGAAAATGCTTATCATTATCGAACGTTTTACTTAGCCGAAGTAAAAAACTTGAATAAACATTTGCTCAAAGATACGGCTTCACCATGAAATCATCAAAAAAAGCCTCAAAAACTCAAAAAAAAAAAAAAAGAAAACAGTTACATACAGTTAATCATGTACAATCTGACACCATATTTTAACGTGCAGGCCTTTTGTAGTACTCAATTTCGCAACAAAAACTTAAATTCAAACAGTACTTAGAGTACTCAGATCGCTCAAAGGGTTTCGTTTAATATTCCTTTCAAAACACTTTACTCTTTCTTTAATATATCCAAATAAATTTCATTTAGCAAAAAAAAAAAAAAAAAAAAAAAAAAAAAAAAAAAGAAAAAAAAAAAGTTTATTTAATTAGTAAAAATTTACTGGTCTATTTTTTCTTTTTTTTCGAATATCTAAACCAGCCCGATAGCGAAAATTCGTTAAACTTCCAATATGACGTAAGATTTTCTTTTTAGTTCTCTAATGACGTGATATTAATCTGCTTTGTGTACATATACATACTGATACTCCTTGTATTATTGAGAAATGTTTGAAAATTTCCGTTTTATTACCACTATGACGTCAATCAATTTTATTTCATATTAATCTTTTTTTTTCAATTGGTGAAACTGTTTATTTCATTTTCATTTTTCGCGTGGAAATTGTTCAATAGAAAATTAATTATTGTAGAAAGAATTTCACTGTGGATTTTTAATTTTTGGGAACTGCTATAACGAAAAATGTTCAAATTTAATAGGAAAAATCTGTTAGAGTTTAGGCTTTACCCGCCCGATTGGGAAATTCGCGATTTTTGCGCGCCCTATCGACAAAATTCGTGATTTTTGCGCATCCAATTGACAATTTTCGCGATTTTTCTGCACTCGCTTGACGAAGTACGCGATTTTTACGCGCCTAATCGGCAAAATACTCGATTTATACGCGCCCAATAGGCAAAATTTGCGATTTTTACGCGCCCGATCGCCGAAATTCCCGATTTTACACGTCCGATCGGCTAAATTTGGGATTTTTACGTGCCCGATCGGCGAAATTTGCGATTTTTACGCGCCAGTTCGACAAAATACGCGATTTTCCCCAACCACCGAAATTCGCAATTTTGCGTACCCAATTGGCGAAATTCGCAATTTTTTCGTGCCCGATTGACCAAATTGGCGATTTTTCTACACACGTTCGATGAAATACACGATTTTTACGTGCCAGATCGGCTCAATTCGCGATTTTTGCACCCCCAATTGACAAAATTCGCGATTTTTACGCACCCGCTTTACGAAATACACGATTTTTACGCGCGAATTGACGCTGCGACGAATTGTTCCGCGATGTATTATGCGCGACGAATTGACGCAGAACCCTAAAAACTAGCACATTATGTGCTTAATTACACCGCCATCTGGCGGGTAATACGCCCATGCATTGTATAACGAAAATTGCTTGATTAGATATGTGCAATCACCCTGTAAAGGTTTGTACAAGTGTTCTAAATTCCACTCAAATCCCTTGAAGGAAATTACATACAGAATTAAATCACCTCTTGAGCTTAGTTTTGTTTCAAATAAAGTTTTATATTTTACAGTTTTTGTTAATCTTTAAAATCACTTTTTGTTCTAATTACAGACATCTATAGCCATAACCTAAACAACTTCGAAAATCATGACACTAAAAGATTGAATATCCACATTTCTGAGTGCTTGAATATGCTTATTTAATACTTTAAAAATATATTTTCCAAATTATTAATTGCCTAGTGAAACATAAAATATTATATATTTATACGATATTTAGTACGTTTTTAAGAGGACGAATGAGATGAATAAGAGATGAATCTAAAACATGTCTTATATAAATCATTTTGAAATTAGAAATATTATGTTCTAAACACTATTCGATAATATTTTCCTCTCTTGTGTAGTGAATGAAAATGGTATAAACTAATCTCATATCCCTTTAATTGTCTGTGACTGTGATATATATACTTGTATTTAATTTTTCAAAGCATATGCCTTTTATAGGTACGTGGGACATTGTTGGTAAGCTTACACATATCTGTCAATTTTACGATTATTTTAACCACTAAAATTTAATAGACATTTTAGCTTTATTTATTCGCTGATTTAGACAATTAAATAAAGCAATATTTACTATTAAATTTTAGTGGTAACACTAAAGCTTAAAAATGTCAGCTATGCCTTACCTCATGATTTTGCTAGCCTGTGTTGTTTTCCATCATTGCATTTACCATAACCTTTTCAAATGCTATGATATGCATATTGTATGTAAAATCTTCACTATATAAATGAGACAAGGAAATGCATGGTAGTGATATATATATATATGGTATAGGTATACGGTATACATATATATATATTTATTATTCTTATCAATATCATTTCTCTAACAGTATAATAAATTATAGCATCTTGTAATAATATATTTCTTTTAAATGCTAAAAGGTGTAAATTAACAACTTAATACAAATTAAAATTACTTTTATTAGGTTGTTTGACATGTTTTGATTCACTCCGAGCCATTTTCAAAAACAAATGAGAATATTCTATAATTGCACGGGCTTTGAAGTTATTATTTAAAATGCTTTATTTTTATTTCCATGTACTTTATTTTTAATTACGCGAGTTATTTTTTATTTTTACTAGGATGTTTATTTTCATATCTGTAACCATGGAGTAACTCGAGCCATAATTACGGTGAGTTAAAATATGCCACATCGTTACATATTGTATTTTTGCGTGTTAGTATATCTATGGTTTCTCTTATTATGGATGGATAGTATAGACTGAAAGGAAAAAATTATTTTACTTTCATTGAAATTTATTTGGATACTTTTCATCTTGATATAACCGTGTCAGGGCTATCGTTTTTCTATTATACTTATTATCAGCTATATGCTCCTTTTTCTGTAACTAAATTTCCTGCTGATTCTGCCAATATAGTAACTCTTGGATCCGTCTCCTTTAATAAAAGGTATTTCATATACTCCTGAATGATTATCAAAATTAACTGGATCAATTTTACGGAATATGATATTCTGTAATTTCTGAGAGGGTTTGGCTACTAAGCTGATATTGAAACGCTTAAGGCTGTGTTTTAATTTTTCAAAAAAGCTTGGATAATATTGAAGAGTATAAAGTTTGTACTTTTGCGAATCACCTTTCTTTTCTGGTTTCTTATTATTGTCTGTATCCATGATTAATTTATTAATATGGTGTACATTAAAACCATTATTATATGAAAATAAACAACCAAGTAAAAATAAAAGATAACGCGCGCAATTTTTTAAAAAGTACATGAAAATTAAATGATAGCATTTTAAATAATAACTTTAAACCCTTGTAATTATGGAATATTCTCATTTGTTTTTGAAAATGACTCAAAGTGAGTCGAAACATGACAAACAACCTAATAAAAGTTATTTTAATTTGTATTATGTTGTTAATTTACACCTTTTAGCATTTAAAAGAAATATATCATTTCTCTAGTTATAAAATTTAGAAAATATTTATATTTTTTAAATATATGAATTCAAGGAATAAAAACATTTATTTTTATTTCAATAAGCACAAGCCGTATAATTAATACATAAATTTAATCAGGCAAAATTAAATACTCCATAAAATTTCCATAAGCACTTCTGAGATTCTTTTTTTTATTGAGTTTGTTTTTCGGTTGTAGAACGTCTAAGGAAAAGATACTCTTCGATTTTTCCCCCAAAAGACACTGAAAAACTATTGAAATAAATGTAAATTTTCAATAGGTAAACATAATGAAGTAAAATAAATACTATATTTTAATTGATTTTTTGTAATGTTCTTATCCAGGTGTTTACATCGAATTAAATGTTTCTTTCGTTTTTATTTTTAAAATTTCTTTGCGCTTCTTATTCTTCAAAACACGTTTTAAAAGTATTTTTCTAAAAGACTAAAGCTGCATTAAAATTATAAAACTTTTACTTATATCGACTTTTCAAAAAAATACAGTTTTTATAAGCAAATCTAATATAAATTCACTAACATTATTTTTTATTATAATTCAAGTTTATATACTGCAGTGGTCGGGCGGTAACATATTGGCTACCACTATTACTGAACAATAATTTTTCAGAACATTTTGTAGATAACTAGCAAAAAGATTATTGTTTGTAAAAACTAAGAGCTAAATAAACGACGTGCCAACCACTGTTACATTATACGTATCTAAATTGATAGTAAATTACCTTATCTAAACAGATAATGTTTCTATAGATATTTTCAAATAAAAATATAAACGGATAGTAAATTAAAATACATATACAAATTTTGTATATCAGTAAAGTTTCTAAAATGGAAGGCAATTGTTAAATCACTTCGAAATCACGTTTAAAAAACTATTGCTATCAGGTTAACACGTTGACGAACACTTGCGGCTAAAGCCGTCAAAACGAAGTTCACAATGTGGCAGGACGGCTATAGCCGCCCATAACGAAACGGTCGTGTTACACTACGACTATAGTAGCACAAATGTGCATTTACCGGCGTACAAGTAGAAGCCCAGTGTCATGTTTTGGAAACAATTTTTTAGGTTGAAGTTTGTTTTCCACCTGTTATACGAGTTGCAGCTTCAGTATGCACGTGCAGGGTGGCTAGTGGTCAGGGAAAAATACAGTAAAAAAAATAATAATTACCAGTATATTCTTATAGAAAAATTCAAATTGATTATTTGATCGAATAATCACCATAAATTCTTCTATAAGAATATACTGGGTATTCTTACTGACCACTAGCCACCCTGACGTGGTTGTGAAGGGTGTAGTGCAACCTAATTAAAGGTGCTGAATTAATCAAAATTAAGTTTATTTAAGCAGAAAGAGTAAAACTATACTTCTAATATTCTAAAAATTACAAAAACATATAGTGTCAATTTTCGAACTTCACTTGTTCCTACTGTCCGTCAACGTGTTAAATATAATGTTCAAGATACACTGTTAAACAGTTTGTAACTGGTCTGAACCGTCTTTTGGTGCTGCAGTAGCTTCATCCATAAAAAGGTGAAACCTCGTTACAACATTTGGAGCTGTATGAGGTTTCACCATTCTATGATTGAAGCTATTGTAACACCAAAAGTTGGCTCAAACCAGCACAAAATTTTAATAGTGTATTTATTGTAAGATTAATATTGCAATGTGGAGTATGTCCCTAGTTTTCAAAATAGTGTAAATTTTTATGATTAAAGCTGAATGGGGTATATAAAAATAAATTTAATAAAGATCCGTTTTACTTCAATTACTTTACAAACCGAAATTTTTTAGATAAATATGTACTTTAATATTTTTAAGATACGTTATGAAAATTTGTTATATTATAACTTTCCTTCTTTGGAGTCGTCTATAGTTAATGCCAATTGTTGGAAAATTGCCATACCTTATTTTTACACTTTTGAAAGCAGAATGAAAAGAATTTTAGGAAAAATATATGTATCTCCCAAGTATGAAAAGTTTATAGGCGCAGAAAAGACATTGCATTAGCAATCAATGAAACGTCCATAGTCAATTATCACAAACCCACCCCACAAGATGAATTTCCATCCATAACACATAGGAAATGTCTCATCGAGACGTCCTTAATAGAGGATCGTCAGAATAAAATTTGGGTATAAATGTTGTGAATTGCCGATGGTATATTTGTGTAGTGATACGTATCCTCGTAATTTGGTTGAAAAATCTGAGGGTTTCGGATCTGATTTTATGGTTAAGTATTATATATTCAGTAGCACATGTTATAAAGTGCTCAAATGCAGACTTTTCAGTGAAATAAATGGCATAGCAATTAAATACTGATGGACTGGTGATGCTAGGGTTAGTATCAAAAGCTGTGGAAAGGGAAATAATTATGTAGTTTGAGTTGAAAACCGTCATTAAATTCTAGTTGAATGGAGTAAAACTTTTTGCGTTTTTTACATAACACCAGTTAACTAATTTCCTTGGAAGAGGAAAAGAAAGCGTTCAGGCCATTATTTCATTCGAATATCAGATGAATACCTCTTCATATGTGTTAACACTTGCTTGAGGGTGTTCTACTCGTGAAGCTTTGCTGATGGTATATTTGTGTAGTGATACGTATCCTCGTAATTTGGTTGGAAAATCTGGGGGTTTCGGATATGATTTTATGATTAAGTATAATACGTTCAGTAGCACATGTCATAAATTGCTCACATGCAGAGTTTTCAGTGAAATAACTGGCATGGCAATTAAATATTGATGGACTGGTGATGCTAGGGTTAGTATCAAAAGCTGTGGAAAGGGAAATAATTATGTAGTTTGAGTTGAAAACCGTCATTAAATTCTAGTTGAATGGAGTAAAACTTTTTGCGTTTTTTACATAACACCAGTTAACTAATTTCCTTGGAAGAGGAAAAGAAAGCGTTCAGGCCATTATTTCATTCGAATATCAGATGAATAACTCTTCATATGTGTTAACACTTGCTTGAGGGTGTTCTACTCGTGAAGCTTTGCTGATGGTATATTTGTGTAGTGATACGTATCCTCGTAATTTGGTTGGAAAATCTGGGGGTTTCGGAACTGATTTTATGATTAAGTATAATACGTTCAGTAGCACATGTCATAAATTGCTCACATGCAGAGTTTTCAGTGAAATAACTGGCATGGCAATTAAATATTGATGGACTGGTGATGCTAGGGTTAGTATCAAAAGCTGTGGAAAGGGAAATAATTATGTAGTTTGAGTTGAAAACCGTCATTAAATTCAAGTTGAATGGAGTAAAACTTTTTGCGTTTTTTACATAACACCAGTTAACTAGTTTCCTTGGAAGAGGTGAAGAAAGCGTTCAGGCGATTATTTCATTCGAATATCAGATGAATACCTCTTCATATGTGTTAACACTTACTTGAGGGTGTTCTACTCGTGAAGCTGTTTGGTCATAAGCTGTGCAAAGTCCTATGAATTTTTATACAACAGAGCAAACTGATATAACCAGCAAACAGGCTCTTATATAATTAGTATTACTGACAGTTATGAATTTGAAATTCAAAAACTGGATTACATGCAGTTACATTTGAAAATAATATTTTTCAACAAATTCGTAGATTGATATTTTCATAATGACAACCTTTTGGCAACAGTAGCATATGAGAAAAGTTTTAATAATAATTTTACATCATACGTCCTCAAACTTTCGGTATTATCATCTACTTCAATTGAATATTTCTGGGGAATTATATACTTAATGTATACGAAATCTAAAAAAAAAAATATCTAGATTTACCTAAATAACTTTCCAATTTCTTAAGTATTGAGATACCTAATAACATTTTAAAGTTTACAGATTAATAAGAGCGAATCATTCAAAGTTTATACTATAAATTAAGCAGCTTAGAAGCTATTCCATCGATTTATAAATTTAATAATTGTATAATTTAGCATTAACACTTACTGTATAAATATCGAAGTCTATGCAAATATAAATTTGACTTCGTTTGCTTAGCTCTATTTAATGAAATTAAACCCACTTTACTCTGAATTGATCTGGTATTAGATGAATTGAATTCCGCTCAGAAATTTCTATACTAATTCCATTGAGATTCTGATTGAGCGTAAAAGCTTTAAATTTCAAAATGCGTCATAGCCTTTTTAGCATTTAGATGTCCCGTGACAATTTTAAATATATATATATTTAGAAATGCGATAAATGAATAGTAAATGGACGTACTTCATTAAAAAAAACTTTATATCGATACTTAGTGAACCGATAATACAAATATGTATCATGATTTATAGAGAGGATTACCAGATGCATTTGTAAAAAACTACTGCTAATTCTCCATTATGTGTAAGATTATTGAAAGACTGACCTTTTTACATGCACTTTTAAAAACAAGACTTTAAAATAGTTCGTACAAAACTTTTTTATTATTATTATTTGCGATTTATTTTTAACAGTTTCCAAAATAGTTGAAAAGGGATTCTGACGTAGGTTTGTATGGCCATCTGTCTATCTGTCCAAGCTCTAACACTCGAAAATATACTCGGATTGCTCTGCAAAATTTATATGTTATTGACGTTTACTGTAGTATTATCACTATTGAAATTCAAATGTAGCATCTCACTTAAATGTAGCATCATCACTCAAATGTAATAATTATATTATAAATGTAATAATAAACATTATGGCCTGTAGAAAAAATAATTCAACTGCATTTTAAGAATGTTACACAATTTGAAACATAATTAAATTGTTATGCATTTCTGAGGTACAATAAAACATGTTTTCTGTTGAAAATGGGTGGAAAGCATTTATTATTCATTTACAGGGTCACAGAAAAGAATTCCGTTACATAATAGTCTACGGGGGAAAAATCGTTTGCAGTGTCTTTTAAGGAAGTTAAACTATTTCAAACATAATGGAATTTATATGAATAACGGAAGTGCACTATAAGAAAAGGGCATGTTTACAAACAAACAATTCCATCAACCAATCTACCACTACATTTTTGCCGTAGCGATCATTGCAGGAATCGTTATAGCTACGTAGACCAATCCTATGATAGACCAGTTTAACATAGACCAATCAAATCGCCCCATCTTATGTGTACAGTAGGAGCCATAAAAAAACGAACAGGTTTTTCTTGTGAATCAACAGTAATTTTACCCACAGTGATGTCAACTGCCCTTTCCTTATAAGTTTATTAAAGCAAAGTATGGTGTGCATTGCATTTTCCCTCATTTACAGGGACACACAAAATAATTCGGTTACAGTACTGTCTATGAGGGTTAATTGCTGTACGTGCGTTTTTGAATTCGGCTTGGGTTTTTAAATTTAAATAAACTTTTGCATAGTGCGTGGTGTGTATAAATTGGTTTGATCATATACAGGCATGCACAAAAGTATTCGAGTACATTTCCGCATATTGACGGAAAATGCTGAAGGTAAAATTTTAACTATATGCTGCATTTATTATCTAAAATAAATTTTTCATACTATGTAGTATATATACAAATCTATAGATCATATGCAGGGATGCTCAAAATAATTCGTATATAATTTCTGATTTTTAAATAAACAGTAAGACTACTTTAATAGTCGAAAAAAATGTTTTTTCGAACATTTTATGAATTTGTCTTTTTATACTTGTATTGTGGCCATAAATAATAATACAGGTTAACGCAGTACCATATTCCTCTATTTACCAGTTAAACAAAATATGGATTAGTTTGCCATAAGGCCTTGAGGCAATCATTGATACACTTAATGCGCACACGGAGCACCCCCTCCCCACTAGTCAAAACCTTACACGGTCTAAATTATGTAAACTATCGCACACGCGGGTTTAAATTTAAGCTTAAGTCTATGGAACTTATTGACAGTCGTGGAGGTTAAGGTAGCTTAAACTTGGACAAGAGCAGAGTAATACGCAGTGGAGTGTGTCATTGTACCAGCCGATTAGACTGTTCAAAAGCAGCATTAGCTATTCTTAGTTTTATTTAAAAACACATCAGGTCTTTGATGTTGAAACATAAAACGTTAAATATTACCTTAAATATTAAAACAATATAAGAGTCATATTCAGAATCGTGATTAATAGCCACATGCTATATTATAAAACATAATACAGAACTGCATGCAAAAAGTCGTCACCAGAGCCGCGCGACATGCCATTTCAACAGTATATATACAGTCAGTTCATTTATTATGCTACGCCACGCATTTGGTGAAAAATTTACATAAAACAAGATACTAAAAAAAAAAATTTCAGAAGAACTCGGGAAAAGTATTGGCAGGACAGTTAAAAACTAGTCGGATGTGCCAATCGCAAAACTTTCTTCTATTTCACACAGGTTTCGCATAAAGAATCAGCACCAATTTATATCAAGTTCTAACTGAATCTAAAGTTTTATTAAATTACGTGCATTAGTTCTTGAGATATGACTTTCGCTAAAATCGTGTAAATCCAGAAAAATGTAGCCTAGCAGCGCCAGCTGTTAGGAGATTTAGACCAAAAACTAATCAACAACAACTTATGTCAACGTCTAACTGAAACTGAAGTTTGATGAAAATCCGTGCATTAGTTCTTGAGATATAGTTATCATAATAATAATGAAAAAAGTAGCGCAGTAACGCCACCTGTTGGGATATCTACAACAAAACATAATCAGCGTCTATTTATGTCATGGTCTAACTGAATCTGAAGTTTTATGATAATAAGTGCATTAGTTCTTGAGTTACAGCTATTGCAAAAAATGCAGCATAGCAGCACCACCTATTAGGCTATTTTCACCAAAAACTAATCAGCACCAATTTATATCAGGGAATAACTGTTTTATTAAATTTATTACTGGAAAGTTTTATTAAATTTCGTGCATTAGTTCTTGAGATAGAGCGCCCACAAAATTTTTCTCAGATACAGACAGACAGACAGACAGACTCACAGACTCACAGACAGACATTTTGTAAAAACAGACAAATCGTGTTCAGGACCTTCTAAAACGTATAAATCCGTCAAAAACCGGAAGTCAAAAATTTTGATGAATCCAATACTTTCTTCTTGTAAAGATAGAAGAAAGTAATAACTAAAGGCATTTTAACTTGCGAGAAACTGTTATACCTGCTTGTCACATATGATCTATAGTTCTTCAGCAACTCGATTTGTGTAACTTTTATACGTGAATTAGGCAGTTCATGAATCTATCATAGTGCTGAATTTCGTGATAATTGGGCCGACCAGTTTAGGGGAAATAGCTCACATAAAATCTACAGGAGTGATTGCACAAAACCTTTACTCGCTAAACTCAATGACCGTTTTCCATGCAGTAGTTTTACTTACAGACGTTATAGAATGATTGAGAAAATATTCAACAATTCTATATCAAATCTTAAACCATATTACTTTAACTTACCTTTATAGATTTTCAATATATAAATAACTTTTAGTTTACTTCATAATATTTTGAAGCATTCAGCTTAATATAAGCTAATCAGTTAACGTTTATAGCATTACGTTAAGCACTGAAGTTGTTCTGCCGATCTATAAATATAATATTCATAATTTAGAATTAACATTTGCTCAATAAATTTGGATCTCTGTTCAAATATATATTTGATTTAGTCTGTTTACTCATATTTAATGAAATTGAAATACATTTACCCTGAAGTTCACGGGTAATTGAAAATTGGATTTCATTCTAAAATTTTTTCATTAATACTATTGAGATTTTGATTAAACACAACAACTTTAAATTTCAAAATCTGTCACTGTTTTTTAGAATGTAAATGCCTATATCGAATACAAATTTTAAGGTATGTTTAATGAATTGTTAAGAGAAATATATCACCGAACTTTGATTGTATTGCCTTATTAAATGTACTGCATTATGGTTTTTGAATATATTTCTAATATTTTGTCATATTTTCTGTCAACCAAAAATCTGTACACAAAAAATAAAAAATACCTGAAAAAAGATTTGAAATGTGTGTGTGAACAGCGATTGAGAAATATTTTGTGTAGACCGCTGAAATCATAATTACTATTTTACATATATAAAATATTTATTACATACTTTATTAAAAAAAGACAGATTTAGAAAATTAATACGGTTTACAAAAATAAATTATAACCTCTTTACAGTTAATCACGATTGCGAAGAGCGTTTCTTTATCTTCCGAAACCTCCGAAACCAATTTATTTCTTAAATATATAGAAGCATTTCTGAAATAAAAGTTTCTTATGCTATCCGTAATTTTCGAAAACGTTTCCGAGTAGCTTTTACAATGTAATAAAACGTTTACTAAATCTGGATACAATCGATTCCGAAACCTCAAAAACACATTAATTTACTAAATTTATAGAATTATTTCTGAAATAAAAGTTTCTTATTCTGCTCGTAATTTTTGAAAACGTTTCCGAGTACTTTTTACAGTGTTATAATAAGTTTGCTCAATACGGATACAATCGCTTCCGGAACCTCCGTAACCAATTGATTTTCTTGATTTATAGAATCAATTCTGAAATAAAAGTTTCTTATTCTGTCCGTAATTTTCGTAAACGTTTCCGAGTAGTTTTTACAGTGTAATAATAAGTTTGCTCAATCTGGATACAATCGCTTTCGAAACCTCGGATGCCAACTGATTTCCTAGATTTATAGAATCACTTCTGAAATAAAAGTTTCTTATTCTGCCCGTAATCTTTGAAAACGTTTCTGAGTAGTTTTTACAGTGTAATAATAAGTTTTCTCAAGCTGGATACAATCTATTTCGGATGCTATCAGTCTTTAATACACTTTTTCATGTTCAGCAGAAAACCTGCTATATTAACAGCAATAACATTAACAATAACATTGACATTTTTTGTTGCTTTTACATGTAAAAATTTTGTTACGCAGCTGAATGTTCTTACTTGAAAATTGATAGCATCTGAAACACCGATATTTCATGTTGAGAAAACTGATGAATACACTGCCAAAATACTCAGAAACTTTTATGAAAATCGGTTTCAGCAAAACCAACTTTTGTTTCAAGAGTAGTTTTTTAAATATCTGAAATTTTTTGTGTCTGAGGTTACTGGATATAAAGAAACGATTTCGGAATTACGGATAATTCTGAAAAGGTTACTATTATATTTTCGTAAACTGTACTAATTTCAGTAATATTTTGTACTTTTTTGAAACATTTGTCTTTTTGTAGTATATAATGTTTTACTAAACAGCACATGATCTATACACAGATTGATAATAAACAGGCAATTGCTCATTATAAGTGCTTTTACAAAATTTAACGTAAATAAACCAAAGAAGATAAAGGAACAGGTATTGACCTATATTGGCATTTGGAAAAATTATTTTTAACTATCATTATTACTTGAAAACGATTGTAAAAAAAAAAAATATGCTGTGCTTCATTGGTATTAGATAAATTGAATGTCGCTCAAACATTTTTACATTAGTATAGTTCGAATTTTAATTAATAATCAAATTTTAAAATTTCAAAATTCGTAATTTGTTATTTTATTACTCAGAATTTAAAAGAATAAAATTTTAGAGTTATGATGAAAGTATAGTAAACGGAAATATTTCAGAGCATTTTCATTTTATATCCTTATTCAGTGTATTGATATAAATTGACGTCTTGAATAACCAGGTATAAATAAAATATTTTGCTACGAACATAGAGCTCGAAGCTGCAAGGGTTCATCGATAGCTTTAGAGCCCCAAGCCCAAACCTTTCTTCTTTTCGAGGTGTTTATTTTGTTCATTTTTCCATTTAAATTTGTCAGGTTTCAATTTTCAGATTTTTTTTCCTTTCTACCTGGCTTCCGCAAGTGTCTCGGCATAAAAGGGACGTAGCAAAGGACCATCACAGTAAAATACCGCCGTAAGTACCTTTCTACCAGGCTTCCGCAAGTGTCTCAGTATAAAATGGACGTAGCAAAGGACCATCACAGTAAAATACCGCCGTAAGTACCTTTGTACCTGGCTTCCGCAAGTGTCTCAGTATAAAATGGACGTAGCAAAGGACCATCACAGTAAAATACCGCCGTAAGTACCTTTCTACCAGGCTTCCGCAAGTGTCTCAGTATAAAATGGACGTAGCAAAGGACCATCACAGTAAAATACCGCCGTAAGTACCTTTGTACCTGGCTTCCGCAAGTGTCTCAGTATAAAATGGACGTAGCAAAGGACCATCACAGTAAAATACCGCCGTAAGTACCTTTCTACCTGGCTTCCGCAAGTGTCTCAGTTTAAAATGGACGTAGCAAAGGACTATCACAGTAAAATACCGCCGTAAGTACCTTTCTACCTGGCTTCAGCAAGTGTCTCAGTATAAAATGGTCGTAGCAAAGGACCATCACAGTAAAATACCGCCGAAAGTACTTTTCTACCTGGCTTCCGCAAGTGCCTCGGTATAAAAGGTACGTAGTAAAGGACCAGAAAGCTAAACGCCGCGCTCCGCGAATTCTGCGGATATGTGTGTGATTGTTTAAAGTTAAATTGAGAATCATTTATTGTCATAAGATAAGTCAACATTTAAGCAATTGTAAGATTATAAAATAAAATTCTACACTTGCATAATAAGAAAATCAACTTCGTGAACCATATATTGAAATCAATGCATCTTAACACATGGGCTGATAAGTTCCCCGTCTAATAAAGAAAAAACTTTTTAACATAATTTTATAAATTTATAGCTTTATAACTTTAAACCTTTAATAAATAACATAACCTTAATAATAAATAATGATAATTTAATAATAATAATAATAATAATAATAATAATAATAATAATAATTTAATAATAATAATTTAATAATAATAATTTAATAAATAAATAATAATAATAATTTAGTAATAAATAACACAATTTTATAAAGAAAAAGCTCCAAAAAGTGCTCAGAATCATCAACTCGTTATTGTTTTTAGTCAAAAGTCAACACGCGCGGCACCCACTTTGACAACAGCTTTTTCATAGACAAATGTTCATTCAAAATAAAACCTACACATTCCTTGGATATCTTCAGAGTATGAGCTATCTCCTGCAACTTCACTTTACGATTCCCCAAAACGATTTTGTGGACTTTTTTTATGTTTTCCGGAGTAACCACCTCTTTTGCGTGGTGCATAACTGGTGTCCGTACGACCACATTTAAATTCAGAAGAACAGTCAATAATGGTTGATTTACCTGGTGCAGTGTCCGGGTAACGCTTGTCAAGCCAACATTTTGTTTGAACGGTATTTTTCCCATCAAATAACAATTCTTTAAATTTTTGTTTATCCATTATTTTGTTTATCAACAAAGTCGTTCAACTGAAACCACTCTAACGTTTTATCCACGCGGCGAATCGTCATGACATTTTTTGCTACCTTCTAAAGGTTAGTAATTACTAAAAAAAGCATTGGTTCGGCGATTCCAACGCCATCTGTGTGCCAGACCGGGAACTTATCAGCCGATGTCTTATACGGTACAGTGCAATAAAATTTAATTATACACCTTATATTACAACTGTGTAATTATATAATTAAAATAGTAGTATTATTAAGTTGTATAGGATAGATTCATTAAAGCTTTCATCATTTAAATTTGAGACAAGTTATTGGTATTCCCTTTTAAAATAGCATTTGCAGTAATGTTTACGCAATTACAAACAGAAGATATCTAACATTTCAAAATACGGTTTTTATTGCAGTATGATTAATATTTGTAACACATTTCATAACGCCTGCTAATATAACTTCCCTAAAATAGAGTTTTACCGATATTTGTAATTGCATATAATTGCGCTACATGACATTGGGCTCCTAATTTGTGAAAAAGTCTGCAAAATTAGTAAGATAAATGTTTGCATTCATTAAGTAATTTGTAACCCGTTATTCTTGCGCTGATTGTGCATCATTAGAAACTCATTTTCTACCAAAATTAAGAGATGCAAAAATTGTGAAAGCGTTTAAAAAGTTATTAATTAAATTAATATCCTTTTGGGTTTTCATAAGTCTCGAAACACTAGGAACGATAATATTGGGGGTTCGTATATTTATTGAAGCTTAAAATGTTAAAAGGTAATACAGAAAATATATAATTTTAGAATTGCCTTATAACAAGTATCTGATAAATACTTTCACTTTTAGAGAACGTTTAAGCGTATACTCCAGAATGTGCAAATTAATTAAAAGAAATTAAACAATTTTTCCGTTGGATACAATTTACAAGAAATAGTTAACTAACCATTTATATATTAAGTTATTCGAAACTAAATAATTTATTTATCAAGAAAACGGCTTCTAAATGGCTTTCAGCTGTGGAAAGAAATATTTTTTATTCCAAGTTATGATAGTATTTTAACATCCTTCAGTTTATTGTATGCGTGTTTTCTGCTTCTTTGTAAATTAATTACAGTTAAAATTTAAAAAGATTTAAGTAAATTAAATGAATGTCTAGCATAAAGTTTCATATTACTTAGCTGTGTTTACAGGTAAAAGAAAACCCTAGAAGGCATTTCTCCGACAGCCCTACTATGGCTGAATCTGAGTACGTTTACGTCTATGCTTCACACTAGACTATAAAAAATATACATATAATTTTCCATAAACTTATTATTCTATCGTTTCTTTTGTAAAAGTTCCACTTAAATTCAAAATTAGTGGCGGTCACTAGCCACAGGACTACCAAATGAAAAAAAGTTGTATATTAAAAAAATTAAGAATGTTCAACGTCCAACTTACTGTCAACTTTCATATTTGAAAAAATCCCCAAAATGCACACCATATGCTTCGAGACATGTGATTTCTATGTCTTCTCATATTGTTCCCAGGAGATTTGCAACCAAGTCACCATTTTGTTAGATTCCTGCATCGGATCGGGCAGCCTGATTTTACACGAACGCCTCCTTACTTGTTGCAGTTTGAGGATGAACTTGGATTCTGCGTCAAAATTAAGGAGATATATGTTTACCATATTTTGGTTAAAACCTCCTTTTATTACTAAAACCCGCAATATTTTTTAACTATTCATTTCTTTTCTATTATACCCAAATTATTAATTGCGTTACAAAATATCCCTTTTCTCGTTGAAACTGGTTCACTTCCTCAATAAGATATGGATTTCATCACAGAAAAATTCATTGCTGCAAATCGTTACTATAGTGTTGATTCACACATTCTGATATATTAATACAGTAAAATCTCCATAAAGGACACTGTCGAAAAGCCTCTATTTAGAGGACATTTTTTCATTCTTTGATACATATAAACAGAAAAATCACTAAATAACTGACAACTTGAAAGCGTAAATAAAATTTGTCCGCTATTCAGAATTGTCCACATTTCTGGGTTAAAAACATAGAAATGTATAGATATCGTTTATCGAAAAGTGCGCGCTATATAGAGGTGTATGCTATTCGGGAGGTTATACTGTATTTGTATGTTTTTACGGCTGTTTTTAAGATGAAATACGGTTCTTCTAATAGCAGATAATAAGCGCCCTTTCAAAGCTATTTAAAAGTTTTACTGTATTTTCATCTTTTCAAATTATTACAAATTGTTGTATTATTTTAAGGTGTTCCAGATGTTTTGATATAAACTAATTGATTTATTCAAACTTAAATGCAAATTTAGCAGAAATTTGAAGTAATGTATTACATTTTTCAATAACAATAATAATGTACTTCAGCAATAAAAAATTAAACAATTTTATATTAGTGATTTCAATCATTTCATTCCCATTTAAAATATAAGGGATACTAGCCAGTCATTCACCCTTCTTTAGAGGAATGTTTTGAAGAAGAATTAAATAATAATGGTATGAAATTATAAACAATGTGCAGAGTTCCAGAAAAAAAACATACATGGCTTATTCAAGCCCGCCACTCGGTCCGTTTGTTTTAATACTACTTTTTTCTAAGAAAAATTTTCTTTTAGATTTTCTTAAAAATTTATACACCTACCAGGAACGTATTTTTATTCGCAAATGTTATAAAACCTGTCACGATTAATTTTCTTCACGAATACGGGTATTCAAAAAATAGACTAATGGGAACCCTGCTTATTTGTTTAGAATGAGATCTAAACTTTGAATTTTGTCAGGCACAATACTAGCGCGTGTCTATGTGGAATGAAGCAACTTCTTAATTGAAGCTTCGGAAATACTTAAATTAAACAAAATTGAAAACAAAAATCTCATTTTTAATGCCCGAAATCTTCCAAATTTTATAAAATAAAAACTACTTTAATTAGGTGAGTGTTGTTGTTAGAAGAATGGACTCTGTATATGTCAGAGCAAGGAGAATTTTTTTAAATATAACTTATAAGACCCAGAGACCATGTAAAAAATTTAAAAGTGTATATTTTCCAAATATTAATGCATGACTACGCACTGTTAAAAATTTGCAGCAAACTCTCCAGTCATTCGACCGTTTTTTATAGAAAACAGCCGTATTTGTAACCGTCATTAAACTGTATTCAGACCTTTTTGTTGCTCATATTATGGTCAGAAAATATTTAAATGACGGTTATGTAACGTGTCATACAAAAACGGTCGAATGACAGAACAGTTTGCTGCAAATTTTTAACAGTGTGCAACACAATTTAAATTCCTACGTTATTTTGAATACTTTTACAATTTGTATTGCATACGTCGTTCAACAGGTAAATAAATTAAAGCGCATTTATATCGCTTTGGAACAACATGTATATAGGATCCATATCGCGATTGTATCTTTTTTCACAGAAATAAATATACTAAAATAAGTCTCTGTTGGAAAGTATAACATGTACAGAGATGTTTTATGTGTATCATTACATTGTATGATACACATAATATCAGTATCGAAATTTCCAACATAAGTAAATACTAGTATAAAATAATTTAAAAAGCAGAAGGGGAAAAAGCAATCTTTTATATTTCCCAAACTCTTTATTATTTTCGAAATTGAGGATGTAAAGAACCTTTGAATTTTAAATATGCATTATTATTTTTATACTTCGCCAAGAATGATTTTATTCTCTAATATTCAAAGAGTGAATTAAGTAATTTTCTTTATGAATGTTTACGGGTTGCAATGTAATCTTTCAGCGGTAATCTAAATATTATTTTTTTGGGGTGTTAAATAACTTACTACAATTTTATTTTCGTACTTTAAATAATGTACTCATTAAGAGCGAGAACAGTTAAATATACAAAAGTAGTTTCTGAATGCGGGCGGTTCAATATAAAAATAACTGAAGGAAAAATATAATGCATCCGGGTAACGTCAGAACCTTAATTTTGCGTTCATGTTTATGAACGCGATTTCAGCGACAATCTAAATTTTTTAGCGCTAAACAACCTACTACAATTTTATTTTCGTACTTTAAATAATGAGATAATTAAGGAGAAGAACAGTTATATATGCAAAAGTAGATTTTGAATGCGAGGGATTTAATAAAAAAAATAATGGAAGTGAAAATATAATGGGTCTGGGGTAACGTCAGAATCTTAATTTCGTGTTCAAGCAGATGATTATCTAAATAAGAAACATCGTGTAAGAGGAAAGTCTAGATGCACAATAAACTTTTTAAAGATGTACAAAGTTTATAATTTACGTATAAAGGAGAGTTTAATGCTATATGATAAAGTATCTTGGTGTGATTGAAACTGTTTTGAAAATATAGCAAAATTTGCAGCACCGTAAAGCAATGCACTGGTTATATTTCTTAATATTAAACACTCTACTTATAATACTGATAAAAGAAAACTTATTACAGAAACTCTCTGAAAGTGAATTACGCAACTTCTCTTACAGTGTGATTAAAATGTAATTGCAGAACATATATATGAATGATTGCTTAAAATATATATTTAAATTATTCGAATAGAAATGAATATCTATTTAACGAATATCGAGTTTCCCCCCCCCCCCCCAAAAAAAAAAATGTAATATAAAAATTGAATGAAACAGAAATGCAATCAATATCGTTTTCAAAATATACAATTCCTATATCTGTCTTAGCTCTGTTTTAAATACTACATTCTAAAATAGTAAATTTTGAGATTTTTTTAAAATCTACCAATTGAGTTTGTTTATTAAATACAAAGAGGAGCTTACTTTTCAAAATTTCATTTTTTGAGGATTACAACATCAGCGTTCGAATAATTAGTAATTTTATTTTAAACAAAATGTACAAACAAAATATATTTTTAAAGAAAATGTTTTTTTTTAAGGTTTGGAAGGCATTTTTAAGAAATCATTCTTAGAATTGTAACTCGTATCAAACTATCTTTAAACGTTTTATAATTTCTTTGATTTTCAGGATTTATTAATCCACCTTCTTCGTCAATAGTACACTGTAATAAAAGACAAATGTTTTTTTTTTATCTACGAAAATATAATACAACCACGAACAAAAATACACAAAAACTTCTTTCGAGTTACACATGACTCCGGAGAGCACTTCTCAACTTTAGAAATCTCCGAAACCAATATATTTTCGAGATTTAAAAAAGGATTTATTAAAACAATTTTTATTTTGCTGCCACAGATTTCCATAAACGTTTACGAGTAGTTTTTAATAGTGTATTAACCGATTTTCGCAACCCGGAACATCAGTTTTTCGGATCCTGTATAATCTCAAGTAAGCATTTTCATGTCCAAGAAACATGTTTTATATAAACATATCATAAATTAAAGACACTAACAATAACATTAAAATTAATATTACTTTCTTACTCTTGAATTTATAAATTCAGTTACGATGCTGATAATGTTTAATTGAGAATAAAAAAATTCCTAAAATACGATATTCTGATTTAAGAAAAATTATTAATACAGTATAATAAAAGGAAAAGTGCCCAGTTTAACTGATGTCATTGAGCTCACAGGCTATTCAGACTGATTGTATATTATTCTCTTATTTCAAAAATAATGCCCCTCGAAAAATAAAGAAATCGACAAAAAATTAAGGAGCGATTAGCCCCCTTTCTCCCCTTTATACATAAGCAATGAAACCCCAAAACTAATCAGGGAAGCACCTTATCATAATGAACCAACATACAAAATTTTAAACAAATCGGATACGTCTATTAAAAGTTATCGCGTTACGTACATACAAACATACGTACGTACTTACAGAACCTGCGGGCACATTAGCTCTCAAGCTTTGACAGCTTGTGAGCTAAAAACTACTCAGAAACATTTCCGAAAACCTGTGGTAGGAAAAAAATATTTCTTTTTATAAATGCTTATTTTAAAATCTCAACTACATATTGGTTTCTGTGTTTTCTAAAGATAAAGCACTCTTTTTAAAATCAATGGTATTATATTTTCAGAGTTTAATAAACATATGTATTTTTTTTTTACAATGTATTTGTTTTTATCATAAATTAAAAAAATATATATATGATTTTAGAAATATTAAGAGATAAATAAACTAGCGTTAAATAATCTACTACCAATTTATTTTCGTACTTTAAATAATGAACTAATTAAGAACAAGAACAGTTAAATATACAAAATTAGTTCCTGAATGCGTGGGTTCAATAAAAAAAATTATGGAAGAGAAAATATAATGGATCTGAGTAACGCCCTGACCTTAATTTCGTGTTCATGCTTATGATGATTATCTAAACAGGAAACGTGATGTAAGAGGATCTTCTGCATACACAATAAACTTTTTTAAAGATACACAGAGTTTTTAATTTACGTATAAAAGAGGATAGAAAGGAAAGTGTAGTGGAATAACATAAAGTATCTTCGTGTGATTTTAAATGTTTTCAAGATCTAGCACAAGTTTATGCGTAGTAAAACTAGGCGCTAATTATATTTCTCAATATTAAACAGTGTACTTACAATGCTAATAAAATAAAACTTATAACAGAAAAATTGCGTTAACCTGATTAAAATTTAATTACATAACATATGTATGAATAATTGTTTAAAAGGCATATCTAAGAGATTCAAATACAAATAATTATCTATTTAACATAGTGGTTCACCGAAAAGATTTCGTAATATTGAAATTGCATTAAACAGAAACTCAATCAATACATTAAAAAAAATTAAAATTTATATACTGGTCTGTTTTTACTATTAAATTCAATGTCTCCAGTTTTGCGAGCTTCTTGGTTTTGTACGTTTACTATTTGGGTTTTTTCATTAAATAAAAATGAGAGATTACTTTTCAAAATTTCAAATCATGAAGATTACGACATCAATATCCGTAAATCCGCTATAAACAAAATTGAAAACAAAAATGAATTTTTATAGTAAACTATTTCATATTTTTTAATGCTTGAAAAACATTTTCAGGAACACATTCTAAGAATTGCAAATCGCATCGAATAGTTTCAAAAAAGAGTTATAATTGAAAACAAAAATGAATTTTTATGTTAAATTGTTTCATATTTTTGAATGTTTGAAACACATTTTCAGGAAAACATTCTAAGAAACGCAAATCGCACCGAATAGTTTCAAAAAAGAGTTATAATTGAAAACAAAAATGAATTTTTATGTTAAATTGTTTCATATTTTTTAATGCTTGAAAAACATTTTCAGGAACACATTCTAAGAATTGCAAATCGCATCGAATAGTTTCAAAAAAGAGTTATAATTGAAAACAAAAATGAATTTTTATGTTAAATTGTTTCATATTTTTGAATGCTTGAAACACATTTTCAGGAAAACATTCTAAGAAACGCAAATCGCACCGAATAGTTTAAAAAAGAGTTATAATTTCTCCTTGAGATAAATTTTTAGGCGTTATTTATTTATCTTCTTGGTCATTTAGTGATTCGACAATAGTAAATTGCTTTTATCGAACATTGTAGGATTTTTGATTTTAGGAATTAAATAAAGAAATAAGTATATCACCTTCAAATTAAGAAAGTTGAAAAAAGAGGAGACCTCTTCGACTTGTTCTTTGCTCTTAAACAATTTTTCATTTTCTAAATCCAAACACGGCGTTCGTTTGTTTCAAATTTCTTTTTATAATTTGAAAGCTTTTAAAACTGCGAAATGTTTGTCTGAGAATTTGAAGAGAATATTCGTGAAAGATAAATTCGTGTTCATTTTTTAGAGATTTTTCTTGTGTTGCCTTTCTTCAAAATCACATTTCCAGAGAAAATTTCTTTGGGTGCAGAATTTCGTAAAATAGAAGTTCGTTAAAGATTTAATTGTATATAAATACACATTGATTGATCAATATACCGCAAGATAAATTTAAGATCTTTAGATAAACAGTTTTTAGATATTTACATAATTGAAACTCACTTTGTAGCGTGCGGGTTCATCATGCACTGGTCTAATTCAGTAAGTACTAGTATGTAAGATACGAAAAAAACAAGTATTTATTAAAGATATACTGGCAAGGACAATGGCTAAGTCTCACTCATGAAATTTAGCCTGGATTGATGAATACTTTCAAAATGCTCCCACTAAGAAAATATAATATACTATACACCAAAAAAGTCACTGGAATAAATAAAACTTTCGACTTACGTACAGACGACCACCAAAAAACTTCAAATTTTAGCTTTATCACTCGAGCATATCCTTTGTTGCAATGCACAGATTTTCATAGCTTTCTTAACAACGAGATAAATCACCTATAATAATGGCAATTCATGGCCCCCGAATCAACTTTATTGCAATAACAAATCTAAACTGGCTCACCACCTTGAACTTTTCCTGTGCTTAAACTCTACTTCAGGCGTACAAACGCTTTATGATGAAAAACTCCGGGTTAGTATATCCTTGTGGCCCAGCTGTAGATTCAACCAAATGCAATGTTACACACATCTGCACCTGCTTAAATACGATTGCTGACCGAAAAGAAAAGCAAAAGTTTGCATAAAATCGCTGCAAACACACAAACTCTAACGCCACATGCATTTGTCGAAAATTAAAGTAAAATAGAATATAGATGTATCTGCACGAACACTTGACGTTAGCTTGACGATACGTTCACAATCAAAACAATCGAGGATCTTTATGAGACAGTCGTTAGTACACTACAACGTTAAAATAAAACTCTATAGTCTGTAGTCTGCATTAGTACTTAATATGCCAGCAGGTAACAGTGTATATTGTTCAAAAACTTAATGAAGCAGGGTCATGTTGTTATTACCTAAGTAAACCTGTGCATATATGACAATAAAATTTAAGAGTTGCAGCTGCGCCAGAGTTATACCGAGTTCAATTTATTCATACTTTTAAGCTTGTGTTTTCTGTGCTCTGGGCGTATTTACTTAAAAAAGTAAAAATAAAATATAATAGAGTTCACTATGTATCTATATGAATTTTTAAAATAAAAATACTTACAAGGTAAAAGACAGGGGTGCAAAAATCTAGGCGCCAATGGGCTGATTCCCACCACTAAATTTTATTAGTATTCTTCGTCAAATTTATTAGTACACTTCGCCTAAATTTTATCAGTATTCGTATTAGGCGAATAATACTAAAAAATTAGTGGTGGGAATTGGCCCATTGGCGCCTAGATTTTTGCACTCCTGGTAAAAGAGATTAAGGAACGGATACAAAAAGATTAGAATATTATTCCTATTCACCGCCCATCGGTTCTAGGGATTTCCCAAGGTCCTTTTTATTCATTTGACTATGAGCCCGTGTGAGCTCAATAGATTGAAATTCTAGCAACCCAAACTCGAAAATTTTGTTTCATCAGTGCTTGAACCGGATACTAAAAGTACGCAGTAGAAATTTGTTAATAAAACTTTAAAACTATTTCAACATTAATCTCTTCTTACATAGAAATAATTTTTAATCCCAAAACCTTCCCTATGATGACGTTTCGTAGTTTTCATGTCCATTAAATCCTATTTAAAATATCAAATTTGTTATTGATATCCAACCATAAACAGAAATGTTCAAAGTCACAATTCTTATTCTTTTAAATTATCATTGTACATGTACAACTGTGTCAGTGTTCTGCTTGCCGGTAATTTTGGAAATGGACAGTGATTAGAAATATTGGATAACATGTGGATACCACACGATTGCTTTATGTTACTAACACTGACCGTGCTAAGGCTTCAGAATCACATAGAATATTTATTTTTATATCACATCAATAGCAGTGCAATTCTCTTTCAAGCGGAGTTTTAGAAGATTATCAAACACCTTAAGAAAATTTGACAGCAGACTTGGAACTCTCTTATAAAAGGATTCTAGTTTTGTGAATGCGAAAGAAATGTCAACATCTAAGCTGTGTGTGCAACAGCAACATCTGTAATTTATTTTCCTCTAATTTTCCAAAGTGTGTTTGCAGCTCTCGGAGACTGCGGTTACTACTTTTCGCTGTAAGTTTATACAAATTTAGCTTTATGATCGTTCGGCAAGGTATAAAAGATGAAGCGAAAGCTTGTATGGGCGGATTTGCTCCGATCCTACCGCCTTGATAATCAAGGTCTGCATTGTAGAGATAAAGTCGTGGTTTCGACACGTGTCAAATTGAATTAGAGCTTGCTGAGTCAAATTTCCTGTTTTGTGTAAAATACTTTGAATTATAGTTTTGAATAAAAGCTTTTTGTCAGCCTCCGATTGCTAACTGTAGTAGGATTTAAATTATATTAAAGATTTGTGAGAGTTTCTTGGATTACAGATAAAGTATTGAATGACCTTTGGATTCGACAGTCATTTGAACTGCCAGCGATCTACACGAAGTGGAACTTTGTTGATTTTGATAAAACTTCTAGCTGTTTCTAGTGCAACTTAAGTTATTGATGGATCTTTGTTAAACGCCGCACGGTTTGGAATAAATTTGACAAGGTACTCTGCTGAACTCCTTACCCGCTTAGTTTAAATAAACGCGTTTTAACCCTTAAAACAGAGCTATGGCTGATTTACAAGGTAGCGGCCTTGCCGGGTACGCTAAAATTCTTGATTTTTCAACTAGCATCTATCAAGTTTTTTTCTCCTTTTAAATTTGTAATTAAATAATACTTTCACTCTGAGCTCCCTTAGCTTGGGCTCGGGATGGGACCGTGTCATCTATAATCGGCTCTACGAACAGTCTGATGATCACGACTGCAAAACAGTTACATGTAACAAATTTCGGATAACTGTGAAATACTTTTCAAAGAAATGTATTGTGCTACCTCATTTATTTTTGGAGTTATGCTTTTTTATCATTATTATTATTATGTGTCCAATTATTTTCGGTGATCCTATATAATGTAAAGAAGGTCACATAAAGACAAGGTCGAGATTGGATTTTATTAAATTTTATCAATGTTGGCGCCACTCTTGGCTTCTAATATCGCTTGGCGATAAACGTAACTCAGAAGTCGTTTTGTTCTTGTTTCGTTCGGGTGTTCCATGGGGAGCTCCGGAGTAAATAAAAAAAATGGTTCGTTTGTAAACAATTGAAATTTTATCGATAGTTGTATAATTTACAGTCCACGTGAATTTCGTAGTCGTACTCATGGTACCGCTCACGGAGAATAATCAGCCATCATAGGATATATTGCGTTTTGTTTAAAGAGAAAAAAAAATCGGAACAATAACAATGGATGTAAAGGTGTTGAATCGAAGAAGGGGTAACATAAAGGCCCAATTGACAAAATTGTCAAACTTTATAGCCGATGAGGCACAAGAAATAGACTCAGTGGATATCTTGAATAAAATAGAAAATTTGAACAAATTAGAAGATAAATTAGATGAAAATGGAGTTCTATAAAATTTTGAAAGATGAAGAAATCGATAAGTGTGATGCTGAATTTGAAGAAATCGAACAAGATCTCCAAAATCTCAAGCTAAGATTTAAAAGGCTTATTGAGAATTCTAAAAGTAAAAATGTTGATCTAATAAATGAAAATAATGGTATTAATAATTCAAAAAATTTAAATGTGAAATTACCTGAAATTCCATTGCCGAAATTCGATGGTTCGTATGAAAATTGGAATAACTTTAAGACTCAGTTTAATAGTATAATTGATTCGAACGAATTGTTGAGTAATGATCAGAAGCTTTTTTATTTGCAATCCTCTCTTGTGGGGACAGCGAAGCAAATCCAAAATACTGATGACACATATGAGTCATTATTTGAAGCACTTAAAAAAAAAGATTTGACAATAAAAGATTAATAGTTAACAGTCATATTAAATCTTTATTAATGTTAGATAATATTTGTACTGATTCAGCTGAAAAATTAAGAGTGCTGCTTGATTGTATTTTAAAGCATGTAAGAGCTTTAAATGTGTTAAATGTCGAAATGAACAATTTTAGCGAAAATTTATTGATTAATATTATTTTGACAAAATTGGATAGAACAACATGTAAGGAATTCGAAATGACATTAACAACGACAGGTTTACCCAGATGGGATAACTTTATCGAATTCTCGCAAAATCGTGTTCAAATATTAGAAAACCTTCAAGGAACACAAATAAATTCGCAAAAATTTAAAACCCAGAACAAGCAAAACACTTTTATTCTGAAATCTAATTCATGCCTTGTTTGTAAAAAATTACATGCAATTCACCAGTGCCCTGTTTTTCTAAAAATGACTCCAATTCAAAGATTTGATGAAGTAAAAAAGAATAAACTTTGTGTAAGTTGTTTAAATGATTCGCATATGCTTTCGAAATGCGGTTCAAAATATAACTGTCACCTGTGCTCTCTCAGACATAACGTGTTACTTCATCGAAATAAAAATAAATCATTTCAAAATAAAACGTCATTAAAAAGCCCCGATTCTGAACTTGAAATATCATTGGCGTCAGACTGACGTTCTGGTAAAGAAAATGATGAAACATATAAACAAAATTTATCGCAAATATCTCAGCACATAATAATGAAAGTAAAAAAGTAGTTCTTTTGTCTACGGCACATATTTATATTTATAGTCCGTTACATAAATGCTTCGTTCAGGCAAGGGCAATCCTCGATAATGCGATCCAAGCTAACTATATTACGAAAGAAATGGCCTCCTATTTGGGCTTGAAAAAAGAAAGAATAAATGTTTCCGTTAGTGGATTAGGTGGAAATGCCTTTAATGTTAAAGGGAAAGTTAATACGATAATTCGTAATAAAAATGCTTCATTCTCTTCACCTAGCGAATTTTTTGTTGTTTCGAAAATTACTGATTGTGTACCTTCTTCAAATATTAAAATTGATAAAGCATTGTTAACAAATAGGGTTTTGCTAGCTGATCCTACTTTTGACATACCGGGAAAAATTCATTTAATAATTGGGGCAGAACTCTTTTATGAGATAATAAAAGAAGGAAAAAATCGCATTTCACCAAATTTAATGTTTAAATTCGGTGTTTGGCCTTATTGCTACTGGAACTGTTGAAATCAAGAGTTCTAATTCATATTGTGGATTGACATTTAATTAGGAAATCGAGAACATTGAATCTAATCTTTAAAAATGTTGGGAAACAGAAAATATTTCACGTGACCGTTTTCTAAGTAAAGAAGAAGAATTTTGTGAATCTCATAAAAAAACGCACAAAAGAGATGATACCGGGAGGTTTATTGTCGAAATGCCGATTCAAACTGATCATGTAAATTCATTGGGAAATTCGAGAAATTTAGCAGAAAGTCGTTTACAACAAACAGTAAAGTGATTGGAAAATAATAGTACTATGAAAAAACTTTATTGCGAATTTTTAAACGAATATGAAACATTGGAGCATATGGAAAGAATTTCAGTCGAAGATTCTCGCTCAGTAGTTTGTTACATGCCTCATCATGGCATTTTTTAACCGGATAAATCCTCTACTAAATTACGGGTTGTCTTTAATGCCTCTGCACCTACCACAACCGGAAAAAGCTTGAATGATATTTTGCTTTCCGGTGAAGTTAAGGAAGATCTTTTTGATATTTTGTTAAGATTTCGAAAATATAAGGTTGCTTTAACTGCGGACATTAAAAAAATGTTTCGGCAGATTTTGATAGATCCTTCGCAAAGGGACCTTCTACGCATTCTTTGGAAGGATTACAAAAATAATTCCACAATTGCCTTTAAATTGAACACGGTCACTTATGGAACTAAATGCGTCCCTTTTTGGTCATAAGGTGCATCAAACAATTGGCCTTAGATGAGAAGGACAGATTTCCTCTTGCAGCAAAAGCTATTCTGTCTGATAGCTATATGGACGACATCGTGACTGGATCCCCTGATTCAGAGTCGGCAATTGCCCTGAAAAATCAATTAATTGACATATTTCGTTCTTGTGGAATGGCTTTGCACAAATGGAATTCAAATTTGAATGAGCTTTTAAATCATGACGAAATCGAAGATGTCTCCTTTTGCACTAAGTCTGACACTTCAGCTAAGACTCTAGGTATGGTTTGGCAATCCAACAAGGACCAATTTGTGTTTAGAGTTTCAGTGAAAGAGCAAGAATCATACACCAAAAGACAGGTTCTTTCTGTCATAGCAAAATTGTATGATCCTCTTGGGCTCATAGGCCCAATTATTTCCAAGGCCAAGTGTTATCTTCAAAAATTGTGGTTGTGTAAACTAGGATGGGACGAGAACATTCCGGAACCTCTTGCTAGTGATTGGTGTAACTTCGTAAGTCAACTAAAAACTATAGAAAATATAACAATTAGTCGATACATTTTAACTCCTTCGACAGAAGCAATATTTGTTCTTGGTTTCGCTGACGCTTCCATAACAGCTTTTGGTGCTGCAGTTTATATATATTGTTTAAATTCATCCAACTCGACCACATCAAACCTCATTGCAAGCAAATCAAGAGTGTCACCTCTAAAGACCATTTCTGTGTCAAGACTGGAACTATGTTCCTGTTTGCTTCTTTCTCAACTTGTGGCCAAAATTCTCCCTTCCTTACAACTAGACATTAAAGGAGTAATTTTATTCTCAGACTCAACTATAGAATTGGCATGGATAAAAACCTCTACTCATCTATTAAAAACTTTCATAGCAAATAGAGTCTCAAAGATTCAGTCTCTCACTGAACAATTTTTATGAAAACACATTCCTTCTAGTGATAATCCAGCTGCTGTAATATCTCGTGGAACATTTCCTCAGGAACTCTCAGATATGGAACTGTGGTGGAAAGGTCCATTATTGACTAATAATATCTTGGACGTGACAGAAAAAGAGGAAAAAACTGACTTTCCAAATGGTTATGCTTATTTAAACGAACTTAAAAACTGTAATATTAATTTGCATCTAATTAATCAGGACTTTAATAACTTTCTGAACAATTTTTGTGCCTTAAGTAACAGTTATTTTAAGTTAATTTGTATTTTAGTTTATATTTATAGATTTATTTATAATTGCAAGCACAAAGAAAGGATTGTAGGGCCTATAACAAAAAAGGAATTTTACCAGGCAAAGATTAAATTAGTCAAATTGGTTCAGGTAATGTATTTCACCAGGGAAATGAAGGCACTCAAGAAAGGTGAGAAACTAAAGGATAGTCGAATAAGTAATTTAAATCCTTTTCTTGATAGAGATGAAATTATTAGGGTTGGTGGTCGTTTAGATCAATCGAATTTATCTTATGATAAAAAATATCCGATTCTTTTACCGAAAGATCATAGGGTTACACTTTTAATTTTCCAGTATTTTCACTTAAAAATTTGCATGTTGGTGCCCAAACATTGCTTTATTTTGTGAGACAAGAATTCTGGCCCTTAAATGGCAGAAACATAGCTAGAAAAATCGTGCATAATTGCATTGTTTGTTTTAAAAACAAACCTAAAGTTGCAGAACAAATCATGGCCTCGTTACCTAAAGAAAGGGTAAATATAAATCCCCCTTTTACAAATTCAGGCATTGATTTATGTGGCTTATTTTTTATAAAATACAAAAACCAACGTAAAGGAGTTTTTTGTAAAATTTATGTCACAATTTTCGTCTGTTTTGCTACTCGCGCAATTCATTTAGAAATAATAACAGATTTAACTTCTGAAGCCTTAATAGCAACCTTAAAAAGATTTGTAGCTAGGCGCGGAATTTGTGCCACCATCTTTTCCGATAATGCCTCTAATTTTGTTGGTACGAATTCAGAATTGAAAAAATTGCATAAAATTGTAAAAAATCAATCCGAGGAATTGGCTGCTTACTTATTGGCTAATTAGTAGAGATTATTTAAATAATCTACAACAGCGAACAAAATGGTTATTTGAAAAGGAAAATAAAAATTGGAACTATGGTCTTATTAAAGGATAGTAATTTGTCCATGTGTACCTGATCAGTAGGTCGCATTCAAGACGTTATTTATGGGAGCGATGGTAAAATTAGGGTTGTGCTTGTAAAAACCCCAAATGGTATATTCAAACGAGCAATTTCTAATGTTAGTATTTTGCCGATAAATGATCCTTTATTATAATGTAAATATTTATTTTTCTTATATTTCTGAGCATTTATATTTGAAATTCTTTTTGCAGTAACTTTGTATTTTAATATTATAATTGAATTGAATTGTATATTTGTATTATTGTTTGAATTGCAACTTGTATTATAATTGAAGATTTATTGTTAAAAAGAAAAAAATTAATTGTTTACAACGAAGGACATTTGTTAAGATAGGTTGCTGAAATAAATATTTCAGTGGTGGCCGGTATGTTGGCGCCAGTCTTGGCTTCTAATATCGCTTGGCGATAAATGTAACTCAGAAGTCGTTTTGTTCTTGTTTCGTTCGGTTGTTCCATGGGGAGCTCCGAAGTAAATAAAAAAAATGGTTCGTTTGTAAACAGTTGAAATTTTATCGATAGTTGTATAATTTACAGTCCACTTGAATTTCGTAGTCGTCAACAATCAACGAACTTGAAAAGAGGCCATCACTTAGCTACAAACAGACATTAAGTCCTGTGATTGATTGATTATAGATTATAATTGACAACTCTATAGAGATTCATGAACAATGTTTTTTCAAAAATTTAATTCCTGTGATAAAATTAATATACCATTCCAAATTTGTAATATTACGCTTTTTGAACTATCATGTTATTTTATTAAGTTCATTATACAGTAAACTCTGTCAAATGCGGGATCAATTTAGAGCGAGAAAAATTTCATCGGAGACAGAATTTTGCCTTAGACAAACGTTACACTTCGTCAATGAATTCATCGAGACTTAAAAATATTTCCGCTTTAGACAGACTGCCGTCTTACATAAAATCATTAAATGCGTTTTTTATAAATTCTTTGAGAGAATAATGTGGTTAATTAAATTGTATCTATTACTTTTGATTAGTCGCTTTACTGACCCATATCTCCGTACAAAACGAGATACATTTAAATCACGGTTACTCTACGTTATTTACTAAAGTGCTTCTGGAGATAATAAATATATATAAAAAAACATCATACTTTTATTCAAATGTTAATGTTTACATAAAATTTTAAAAAATGCCCGATATAACGATAAACACAAAAGGTTAAAAGTTGTAAAAATAAATGGTGAAAGAAACATATTGAGGTATCAAATATTTTGTAAATCTCAATTATATAAATTGAACTAATAAGGGAGGAGAAAAACAGCATTCCTTAATCATCGTGTTTCAGAAAACTTTCAAATGTTTTTCCAGCTTTACAATAATATAAATAAATCGCTTCAATAATTAAAATAATTTCATGTTCAATAAATGAATTGTGACGAAATTTTACATGGTTTTTATTGTTCCAAAGCAAGAAATCGATATCATCATGTCGAACAATTTCTAGCTTGTAAAATGAAAACCACGATGCATATTTTCATTTCGCATACAACAGAAATAGCTTCTGAGAAGTCGTGGATTTTTAATAAGTCTAAAATATTTCATCTCCTTTTATTGTTTAAAATAAAAAGTCTTTCAAAGAGTTTTCAAAGGCTTTCACATAAACCAAAAAATCAACAGGGTAATGGTGAATAAGATTTTATACAAAGTTTAGAAAATGTAACTAGAATAATAAATGTATCTAAAATGTTTAACTTTTTATATGCAATTAAATCCGAAGTTCAGTTTTTTTATAAAGTAATATTTTCGACTTTTAAATATTTATAACTTCTATTCTTCAGGACGTAAATCAATGTATTACAAATTTACAAAAGAAATATAGATGATCTTTTATTCAAGCACTTTTTTCAGTGATTACAATTTTTTAAATGAAAGTTAGAAGTATGTTACATTTTCTACATTTGTAAAAGCATGTTTCATTTGAAGAACTAAAAAATCTATTTAACAATATTCTAAAAATCTTTGATAACGTTATTATGGTATATTTATCAAAAGGATTCCTTTAAAAAAAAATTTAAAAAGTGTTGATAAACTTTCACACTTAAATTCACGAGACAAAAAAAAAAAAATGAAAAAAAAATATATATTACAGTAAATAAAACGAGAGCAATTTGTCTTTTACTTTTTGTACATTTAAATATTTAAAAAAAAATATTTGAAACATGATCATGCATTAATTTCTTTTTTGCTACTGATTTATTTGAATAAAACTGATATATTCAAATGCGATTGCTCATTGAAATAAAAGATATTTTGACAAGGTTAGTAACATAAAAAAAACTTATTGAAAATATAAGATAAAAAAAAAAAGAGCAGTTAAAGCTTAAAAAATTTTCAATTAGAAATATGTAAATATTTATCTTTTAACTGTATCCCTTTTATTTAAAGGATTAATAAAATTGGCAATAAGCAATATTTTAAAATATAAATCTCAAAATACAATCTTCATTTAGCTACACATCTTGTACATAGCAAATTGTAGAACAAAACTAAACTCAAAAATTAGACTCAATAATTATACCGCGAATATAACAAAAATAAACAAGAGCCAGACAGAAACAAACATTATAAAAAAAAATAACGCCAAAGCAAAAATAACACCAGAACAAAAATAATACCAGAACAAAAATAACGTAAAGCAACATTGGTCAGCGTTATTAAATTTACTCAAAGTTTCAGTTCTGCTGGAAATTTTTTTGGAAATTTAGTTATTATCCGATGCTGGGAATTTATTTTTCTCATGTACGCCACTGGGTAGTGTGGTCATGTATCACATTCCATCATGCTCTGCAAATTTGCAGCCTTGTCAATGTATAAGTGAAAAATGCCGGACTGGATGTCGTGCAGATGGCTTAACTCTTTAACACCTGAGCCGGCTCAATACGGCCTTGTAGCTTAACTCCTAAGAAGGCCGTCTTGGGCCGTATGCGGAAAAAATAGGGGTGGTGGGTATAAAAAGAAACGTGTTTCACCCCATCCTGTGGGAGTCAACTGTATCGTTCCCGATCTCTTTCTTCGGCTGACAGTGATTGAATGATTTGTAATGGCTTGAAAGTCTGTGATTACTCTTTTTATCAACTGAAGGAATTCTGTTCAGACAAGCTGGGTTTCTTCTCTCCTTTGTTTTTTCTTCAACAAAATGATATCGTTGCTTGTGGAGATAAATTGAAGCTAGTTTTTAGATTTTTACATATTTTTTAATTTAAAAATATTAAATTGTAATATAAAACTTAATATTAAAATTTCATACTGTATACATTTTTGTAAATAAATTTAACAAAAAAAACTTTTTAAACACGCCAGCAATAATTGCTGCCAGTCTTAAGCCTGGATAAAGTGTGAATTGAAGTTTAAAAATATTATAAAAAATTTTATTATTATTATTTCAAATTGTGTAACATCGAGTGAATAAATTAGCCAACTTTTAAACACGTCAGCAACATCTGAAGCTAATACTGCATGTTACATAAAATTATCTGTCTTTGAATATAATTTTTTTTAACTACTTTCTAACTACTTTTTAGTTCATAATACTGACGAAAATATAATATTATTAAAAACTTACATCTTAATTTAAATCTAACTTGTAATCTTAAAAAAGAGCATTAGATTTTTTTTTTAACTTGACACCTTATTTTAAAAATCAGTTTTGATGTATTTTTTTTTATACTTTCATAATTCACTGCATAAGTGTACTACACTTTTTATATAACATATTTATTTTGGCAGAACTAATGTGTATTCTGTTAACTGTAGCTTAAGATTTTTCTAAAATTCGAACTAGCTATTTTTTGACATATATCTGAACACTTTTGTATCGCTGAAAGCGCAAACTTTGCAAGTATTCTTATTCAGATACTACTGACAATAGAGCATTGTTTCTTTTTTTTTCTAAAAAAACAAATTATCTTTCCAAAAATGATCTCAAATTTGGTGTTTTAAGCCAATATCTAAGACAGAGAAAAACGAAAAAAAAATCTTTGTTGACGAGCACGCTAATATTATATTCATAATTTTCATAACATTTATCGAAAACTGAAAAATGCTATTCGATTCCAAATCAGTTTATTAGTTACGCTTGCAAATGTTATACTTTTACATATAAAAATTGCTTCATGATTATGAGTGGGAAAAAAAGTATTTTTTTAGAGTAGATTTAAAATAAATTGGAAATACAATAAAAAAATTTCCGAGTCGTGCCATGCGTTTGTACAATTATACATCGTAGAAAGGCGCTTCATGAATCAAATATTTTTTCTTTTCCAATTTTTCATGAAAGGACAAGTTTGTTTATGACTATAGAACCACCACAAGTTACAAAGACTGAAATAATCCCTAGAAAAGCGTGAACAATAGTAGTAGGGAACCCTTTCCTAGGATTGAGTTGACATGATGAAAGAGTTTTATAGTCTTATCTTTTGTAAACGGTTTGAAAAAATGTGGAAAAGGGATTATCCTACTTTTTGCCATTCGTTTAGGAGACAAAATCGGAATCAGAAACAGGCAATGTTGTTATGTTATATTAGTTGTAAAATGTTATGCAAATACAATGTAAAGATAATTAAAAATTCATACTGATACTTGGATTTCTTACAATGTTGCAACGCTGGGAATCAATAGGCTTTTGTTAGAATACTCACTATTGGAAAAACGTACAAAAAAAAAAAAAAAAAAAAGAAAAGAAAAAGAAAATGAAAAAAAAAGAAAAATCTATGGGTCACGATCTTAAAATTGATTGTTCTCGAGACTACTTAACATGTTAAATTTAGCATAAAGAAAAGTATGAACAATGAGAATAAAATCAGAACACAGTCCTTAAAACTTTTGTGTACACCTGATCGTTGATAAATTCATTTCTCGCCAGAAAGAGCGTTTTTTTTTTTTTTTTTTTTTTTTTTTTTTTAAATAAACTTACTTTTGATTTTCTGTTTTAATTACATTCTCTCACTACGTAGCTGTGTCTTCCTGAAGCGTATTAGAAAATCATTTTTATTAGGCTTTGGATATAAGATACCTGAACAAATTAGTTGCTCATCTCAATCACCGACCACCCCCCCCCCCCCCCTCCTCCTCTCCTCCCATAAGAAATTCGTACCTACATGCTTGATCGCAGTCTTTTGTATTTTTCGTTGCTGTTTTTTTAAATGCACTGAAAAGGATCTATTGATAAAAGTAATTTGAACGTTTAAAGATTTTGTAAAATTAAAACAACTCATTTTTTATCTAAAAAAATTACAAAAATTTATTGATACAAGTAATTTGAACGTTTAAAGATTTGAGAAATTAAAACAACTCATTTTTTATCTAAAAAAATTTACAAAAATTTATATAGCTAAATTTTTGTCTAAACAGAACCTCTTGATATTTTCTTAGATAATTCACTGGTGCAGTAAGGGAAAAATTGAAAGGTTACCAAAAACTTTTTGAATCCTATGCTAAATACCTTTTAATTGATTGTATCGAACTCCTTAAAAAGTTCGGAAATTTTTTATTTCCCCCTGCTCAACAACGCAAAACATTTCTAAAATTAGCAAAATCATTTTTGAACAAAAATCATGAAACTCTAAAACATGACTATTCTATCACCTATAAAGCGAATGGTGCTATTTATTTTTCCGTAAATGGGTTATATCTTGGATTATAATTATCTACTGCATAATCACAAACTTTCTTTGGCAGTAGCATCCCAAAAATCGGCTTAAAACGCGATTTCTGTCCCCATTTTTCTGAAAAATCTCTTGTCTTTATTAGCAAATTGAAAATACTAATCACTTCTTTCTTTTTTAACAAAGATTGATGCAAATTATACTCGAAATAAATCCATGGACGTGAAAAAAAATCAGCAGTTTGGATCTGAGAACAAGTTTATTTTGCCTATTAAATAATATTTAAATTCAAAGTATTGGAAAATGATAAAAATTGTTTCTGTGGAAATTGAGACAAAGTGAAAAGGATTATTTTTTTAAAACTGATCACTATCTTCTCTCAGTTCTCTACAACAAGAACGGGGAGCGGAAGTAAGTGGGACATGCAGAAGAATAAACTAACATATATCAAACTGACATTTTGAACACGCCTCTCCCCTTTATGTGCCTACAAAACTCAAGCGGGAGAAATGGACGCGTCCATTTACAGAATTTCCACTCGTCAAGTGCCAGGATTCATCGGTAGTAAAATTTTCGTCACCTCCGGTATTAAAAGGTTAAATGGTAAAGCACTTGGTGCGCTATACCAGGGTATCTGGGTTCGATCCCCTGTCTAGACACATTTTGCACTCTGTTTGTTATGCGTTGTTTTGCAAAAGTGAAAATTAATTCGCATCCTTTGTCAGTGTTATGAAATAAATTGTATGAAATAGCCTGTGCCTCGTTATTTATTCACTGCGCCTAGTATTTTCTTTTATTTAATAAATAATTCAAAATTCTTTGTTTCATAAATGACTATTTCTGAAACCCGATGTTCTATTTCTTAGTTATAGTTTTAATATTAAAATATCCTTCTCAAAGATTACATTATTTTAATTTTATCAGTCTCATAACTAAATAAATTGCTCCTTATGCAATATTTAAGACTTCGAATTTTTATTTGTAACTCCATTGCCAAATCCCTCTTATTTGCATTCAAAACAAATAATTACATTACTTTTTTCCCTCCAAAATCGTAAATTTAACTAAGGTCAGAATTATCTATGGCAGATGCTTTCTTCTATTCCAATGTGATTTTGTTAAAGAAAATTTTAAATGGTATGCAATTTTCCTTTAGATATTTCACAAGAACGTAAAATCATACACCAAGGAATTGATTATGAAGCACTTTCCAAAACTATCAGAATGTTGTTAAAAAATCTCCTTTTACTTCATATAGTAAAATGAAATATCTAAAAAAAAAAAAAAAAGCAGTGAAAAATTATTTTAAGCAATGGCTGTCCATAGCCGGTGATGCGTGCAATTCTTTCGTGCAACCCTGCATAGGATCTAAACACCTCGTAATACACAATAAATAAGTTAGATTTTTAAAATGCATATCACATCTGAAAACGATCAAAACCCAGCAGTTATAGCTCTTAGTCAGTACTGAAACTGTATTATTTTGAGTGTCTCTGTAAATAACCAATAATTTCTACGTACTCAATAATGTATAGAGAACATGTTCTAGTGCAATATTTTAACATCATTAAAATATTTCGGAATCGGGGTTGCATACATATATTTAAACGTATCACCTCGTATTAAAAAAAGTTTTATTTTAAAACAACAATTTTAAATATGACATGATGGTGAAGATTTAGATGATATTTACAAGACATATTTGTACAATCTCAGGAACCTCATAAAACTAGGTTCCTCTCTTCTAGAACTCAAAAACAAGTCTGTCCCTTCAATGGAGAAAAACACTCTCCTCTTCACCGCATAATCTCTTGATCTTCTTTGATTGACACACTCTTCTTCTTCCTCCCAATTCCATTTTCAGAGTCCATCGAAATTCATTTCTTTGGTCTTGCTATTCATACAAATAACTTCCTGACACATTTTAAACTCCTTCAGATGATCTTGTTATATATAAATTTCACAAACATTTAGCAAGGTTATTCAAGGTTTGAAAGCTTTTCATTTTTACTTGCAATGAACTAAGAATATCCTTTCTCCTGGATAATCCTCTTTCAATAGGTGTCAATCAAGAATTATTCACTTTATTCTGAAATTATTTTAATCCCATCAGAAAGAATCAAGTTGGTCACAATACGCTGCATCCATCTGAAAATCCATCACAATACGCTGCAAATGATCAATTTTGTGTATCTCCGTAAATGAACTAGAACTCTTAGTTACCCGATACTCCATAGAAAGCCTCTACATCAGTGAGGCATATCAATTTCATTGTACTTGAAACAGTCTAACATTATTAAAATTAACTTAAAACGGTATTTTTCCATTGACTATAATGTAAGAGAATACTTTTGAGTGTTCCTGTAAACGAACTATCACTGCAACTTATTCCATACACCATAAATATGACGTTTTGTTTTTGTACAACTCAACCCTGCAGTGACATAGGCTATATTTTATGTCGGTGCCACTACCCCAGGAGGTGCAGGAGCGAAAAACGTTCTAAAATTACAATTTTTGCGATAATGAAGGAGCTAGAAATTTGAAATTTCGCATGGTAGTTACAAGATGTAAATGCTCTCTGAGAACACATTTAAAAAAAAAAAAAAAAAAAAAAAAATTCGAAAAATTAAAGGGTGAAATGAGCGAAAGGGTTCTAAAAACATTCTACATTACAATTTCTGTGGAATCTCTTGAACTACAGAACCCTTTTCAAAAGTGATGGTGGCAAATTGATGGTGACAGTCCCTGCTGTAACATAGGCTAAATTTTATGACGGTGCCACTCCCCACAGGTGGTGCAGGAACGAAAAAGTTCTAAAATTACGATTTTTGCGACACTGAAGGAGCTAGAAACTTGAAATTTAGCATGGTAATTACGTATAAGATGAAAATGCTCTCTAAGAACAAATTTAAAAAAAATCAAAATTTAAAAAGCTGAAATGAGCGAAAAGCGTTCTAAAAACATTCTAAATTACAGTTTATATTGAATCTCTGAACTACCGAACCGATTTCAAAGGAATGTTCCAAATTGATGGTGACAGTACCTGCTCTAACATAAACTATATTTCATATTGGTGTCAATATCACAGAGGTGGTAGCGAAAAACGTTCTAAATTTGAAATTTTTGTAATACTGAAGGGGCTAGAAATGTGAAATTTGGCATGGTAGTTACTTATAAGATGTATATGTTCTGTAATAACAGTTTCTAAAAAATTCGAAATTTAAAAGTGTGAAAGGAGCTAAACGTGTTCTGAAAACATTCTAATTTACAATTTCTATGGAATCTTTGAAACTACCGAGCCGATTTTAAACGTAATGGTTACAAATTTATGGTGACATTCGCTGCTCTAACATAGGTTATCTTTTATGTCCGTGCCACTAACCTCAGGGGGTTGCAGGAGCGAAAAACTTTATAAAATTGTAATTTTTGAGATACTGAAGGGATTAGAAACTTGAAATTTGGCAATGCAGTTACTGATAAGAGATATATGCTTTCTAAGAACAGTTTCTAAAAAAATCGAAATTTAAAAGGGTGATATGCGGGAAAATGTTATACAAACATTCTAAATTACGATTTCTATGGAATTGTTAAGCACAGAAACTGGAAATTTGACATGGCTGATACTTTTTAAGACGCAAGTGCACACTCAGAACAGTTGTTTTTTTTTAAATTGAAATTTAAAAGTGTGAAGAAGGAAAGAAAACGCTGTAAATTACGATTTTTTTTATACAGATAGGATTAAACACTTCAATGGTATGGAGGTTATTTTTAAGACAAAAATGCTCGCCTACAATTGTTTGTAAAGAAATTCAAAATTTAAAAGGGTGAAATGAGCAAAAAGCGTTCTAAATTACGATTTATATGGAATTATTAGGGATAGAAACCTTAAATTTGACATGGCTGTTCTTTTAAGACATAAATGGCCGCACAAGACAAATTAAAAAAAAAAGAAATTTAAAAGAGTGAAATGCGCAAAAAGCTTTCTAGAAAGGTTCGAACTTGAGATAAATTTTTTGGAACTGTGAAGGATAGAAACTTGAAGTTTGACACGGTTGTTTTGTTAAGACGTAACTGGTTGCACAGAAGAGTTTAAAAAAAAATATATATTTAAAAATCAAAAAGTGCAAAAAGCGTTCTAAAAACGTTCTAAATTACGATTTCTATGGAATTGTTAAGCACAGAAACTGGAAATTTGACATGGCTGATACTTTTTAAGACGCAAGTGCACACTCAGAACAGTTGTTTTTTTAAATTGAAATTTAAAAGTGTGAAGAAGGAAAGAAAACGCTGTAAATTACGATTTTTTTAATACTGATAGGATTAAACACTTCAATTGTATGGCGGTTATTTTTAAGACAAAAATGCTCGCCTACAATTGTTTGTAAAGAAATTCAAAATTTAAAAGGGTGAAATGAGCAAAAAGCGTTCTAAATTACGATTTATATGGGATTATTAGGGATAGAAACCTTAAATTTGACATGGCTGTTCTTTTAAGACATAAATGGCCGCACAAGACAAATTAAAAAAAAAAGAAATTTAAAAGAGTGAAATGCGCAAAAAGCTTTCTAGAAAGGTTCGAACTTGAGATAAATTTTTTGGAACTGTGAAGGATAGAAACTTGAAGTTTGACACGGTTGTTTTGTTAAGACGTAACTGGTTGCACAGAAGAGTTTAAAAAAAAAATTATATTTAAAAATCAAAAAGTGCAAAAAGCGTTCTAAAAACGTTCTAAATTACGATTTCTATGGAATTGTTAAGCACAGAAACTGGAAATTTGACATGGCTGATACTTTTTAAGACGCAAGTGCACACTCAGAACAGTTGTTTTTTTTTAATTGAAATTTAAAAGTGTGAAGAAGGAAAGAAAACGCTGTAAATTACGATTTTTTTATACTGATAGGATTAAACACTTCAATGGTATGGCGGTTATTTTTAAGACAAAAATGCTCGCCTGCAATTGTTTGTAAAGAAATTCAAAATTTAAAAGGGTGAAATGAGCAAAAAGCGTTCTAAATTACGATTTATATGGGATTATTAGGGATAGAAATCTTAAATTTGACATGGCTGTTCTTTTAAGACATTAATGGCCGCACAAAAAAAATTTAAAAAAACAGAAATTTAAAAGAGGGAAATACGCGAAAAGTTTTCTAAAAAGGTTCTAACTTGAGATAAATTTTTTGGAACTGTGAAGGATAGAAACTTGAAGTTTGACACTGTTGTTTTTTTAAGACGTAACTGGTCGCACAGAAGAGTTTAAAAAAAAAATTATATTTAAAAGTCAAAAAGTGCAAAAAGCGTTCTAAAAACGTTCTAAATTACGATTTATTTTTAGCTGTTAAGGCTAGAAACTTGAAATTTTGCATGGCTCTTACTCACGTAAATGATCACGCAGAAGAGTTTACTAAAAATGCGAAATTTAAAAGGACAGGAGCAAAAATAAAACGTTCTAAAATTCAAATTTATATGGTACGGCTGGTATAGAAGTTTCATATTTGTCATGGTGGTTACTCTTAAAATGCAAATGAAGAGACCGTTTTCTAAAAAATTCGAAATTTAACACGCTATAATGAGCGGAAAGCGTTCTAAAAACGTTCTATATTAAAAGTTCTGATTTAATTGGATTTATTCGAGTTAGAAACTTGAAATTTAGTACAATGGCAACTTTTAAGGTGCAGACGTAAAATGAACAATTGCATAAACAATTTATTAAAAATTCGAAATTTAAAGTTGCAAAATGAGCGGAAAACATTATAAATTATGTTTTTTTTTTTTCGAAATTGTTAAGGATAGAAACATAAAATTTGACATGCCTGTTATTTTTTAGACGTAAATGCTCGCACAGAACAGTTTTCACAAAATTCGAATTTAAAAAAGATGCAGAAGCAAAAAACTTTCTAAAATTGCGATTTTTGTGATGCTGTCGGTCAAGAAAGTTGAAATTTGGCATGTTGGCTATTTTTAAGATTTCGTTGCTCGCTAAGAACAGTTTTTTTTTTAAATCGAAAATTAAAAAGAGTGAAATGAAATGAAAAAGTTCTATAAACCTTCACTGAGAAAAATGACACTTTTAAATCTGAGTAAATCGATGTTTTCATTTTGTTCTGAAACTTTTTGTTACAAATAGGACGACTCAATGCTTTCATTTCTGAAATACCAGACATATACAGAATATTGAACATGGACATACTCAAAATTGAACACATAGAGGTCATCATATTCATATTCATTCTCATACTCAGTTCATACTCATTTTTAAAACATGGACATAGTCAAAAACGATTAGAATCAGTTCAAACTCATTTTTGAAACATGGAAATACTCAAAAATGAGCACATAGAAGTCAATTCATACTTATTTTTGAAACATGGACATACTCAAATATGAGCACATGATGTTTTATTCTTGAGTGTGTGCATGTTTTCAGAAATAAGTATATGCATGTTTCCAACTTGAGTAATTTTGATTCGGAGCCATTTTGACTATCCGCCCTACTCAGATTTGAGTATATTTTGCTGAGGTTTAAAAGTCGTTTTTAGAGTGTTCTAATCTATGATTTATCTGAAATTGCTAGGAATAGAAACTTGAAATTTTACATAGCTGTTACGTTAGAGACAGAAATTAATTAACAGAACTGTTTTTAAAAGTTAAGAAATTTTAATGGGTGCAGGAACAAAAAAGTTTTAAAATTGCAATTTCTGTGATATAGTTATTACAGAAATTTGCTTAACTAGAAGATTGGAACTTGGCATGATACTTTAAAGATGTAAATACTCGCTTACAACTGTTTCTAAAAATTTCTAAATTTCGAATGAAAAATGAAATGAAAAGGAAACGTTCAAATTACGTTCTAAATCACCATGTTTTTGGAATTAATTTTAGCTCTTCTCATTCATTTAAGTCTTATGTTCGCCTAATGCAGTATAAGAATGATGTTTACTCAAAATGTGGCGTAATTAGTAAATTTTTAACTATCCGTGGCAGTAAAATTTCCTCTATTGAAAATAGGCCCAAGAATACCACCTGGCATTTTTCAACAATTACGCGAGCAAAGACGCGGGTTTGCTAGTTTTTAATATATAAATCAAGTTCTTCGCAACCACTAAATTTATATCGAAATATTAATCCTTTAAAAGTTACATTCGAACAACTTTGAGCCGAGAAGCCCGTGGCCAAATACCACACATCCCCAGCGCATAGCTATAGGAGATTAAATTGATAGTGATTCAATTACTGGTAGCACCAGGGGGGGGGGCATAAGCATAAACAAACACTAACAAGTAAATAAATTAGGAGCTCATAGAAAATAAACACAAAATAAACATAGGAAGTTAAGGATAGCATTACGACAACAATATATATTTTTGTATTTTATAATTTTTTTTTATGTTTTTGTAAGATTTTTTCAGTTTTTTAGATAGTACATGAAAGATAATCGAAAAGAGGAGAAAACTGTGTAGTTTTGAATTAAACTACTATGCCAGCACAAGGATGCGGCTTAAAATCATCAAAAGGCGACCCAAGCAGTCGCTGTTGCAGTGGGCACGTTATTTCCTGATAAAGAGGGGCAGTGCGAAGGTGCTGAACGTATATATACTAAAGTGGCCTCTGGAGGCGGGGAAACGACCGCTGATGTGACCAACCAAATTTCTGATCAAAAGCAGTTGTTTTTTGGAGATAGAAGTTTTTCAAAAATGTGTCAGCAACTGCCGAACACTAAATACTTCAAAGCTGTTAAATGATACAATCTAAAATAATTCCTATCCTGGGTCTTTTACGATTATGGCTGTCAAGAATGTCATAGTTTGGGAGATTGTTAAGATTATTATTGCTAGAATTTTCAATAGAATTTTGAAAGTTAACGTTAAATTTTGAATAAAAGTACTAAGCCTGGGAAAGTCAATTTCTTTATAAAAGTGAAAATTTCGAACGTAATAAGGAACATTATAAATTAGCCGAATGGTAGAATTTTAGCTTGATTAAGGAGTTTCATGCGACTTCTCGCAGCAAACGACCAAATTGGACAGTCATAACTCAGGATAGGTCGAAGATAGGAAGAATACAGGAAAAAGGTTACATAAATATGCTACTAAGTAAAGGTAAATATATGTCATAAAATTTTTGGTGTCTAGTGATTAACCCTTCAATGCATGAATTTTTCTTTTAGATTTGTGTTTTTATTTATTTATATTATGGATTAGACACCAGAAATTTTAAGATATATTTTAAAGTTTATTTAGTAGCATATTTATATTATTTTTACAGGATTAATATTTCGATATATATAGTGGTTTCGAAGAACTTGATTTAGTTATTGAAAGTTAAATAAAAAGTGTTGCAAATTTGATACTCTAGTTATTTAAGCGTTGAAAACAGCATTTATAAAACAACGTTTTTGTTGCTGCCATTGATTTTTAGAAGCGTTTTCGAGCAATTTTGTAAAGCGTTAATCAATTTTTCAAACCGAAATACCGATTTTTAGGATTCTATAAATTCAAAATTAAACTTTTTTAGTTGCATAACTGAATTTATACAAACAAAAGTAACAAAATAATATTAATTTTCATGTTAATATTAATTTAAAATATTTGTCTGTAAAACATGTTTGTTGAACTTCAAAATGCTTTCTTGATTTTTTTTAAACGTTTTCGAGCAGTTTTACAATGTGTTTGTCAACAGTAGTAATACTATTAATTATCAACATTATAAATTTTGAGATATTTTGAATTGTTTATGAATTATTTAATTAGATATTTAAATTAATCTATAAATATAAAATATATTTACAATGTAGTATAAATTAAACATTAATTATTTAAAAACAAGTCTAATATATATTTAAGTAGTAGTAAAAATAAAACATTAATTATATAATAAATGTCTATAATATCAGTGGATTAACACAGCTGGCAGCAAAAATAATTTGAATTAAAATAATATCTCTTTTACATAATATATTCTTGTTAAGAATATCTGAAATGCTGTGCAAGTTGAATTAATTCTGTGTAGATTTATTCATATAGTAGTATTATATTTTATTTGAATTTTAAGTAAAACTACAAGTTAGTATTGTTTTTTAAAGTTTATTTATATAAATAAATCTAATGAAGTGAGTATGTAACTAATAAAGTGGATATTTAACTAAATATTAATTATGAACTATTATAATACCAATAGATGGCGACACTTTACCTTTCAGGTAGTTGTAGATAATATTGTTAATATTATATTTAATTTAACTATAGAGGGAGCTATTGATTGTATATTAATTTTACTTTCAGGAATTAAAATTGGATGGAGTAATATATATTCACGGATATAAATTTGTTATAAGTGTATTAAAACCAGAATTATTTTGAGTGTTTTTGAATCATTTTGTGATTGGGTGTCATTTATGGGGATGTGTTTTAAAAAAAGTGTGCTCTCAACTTGTCTTACAAATCATTTCTCTCAACTCGACTTAGTTAACATGTATGATGCATTGCCATGTGGATGTGAATATTATGTAGACGTTGTGACATTTTAAGGATTCTGTATAATTATTGTGAGTAAAATATTTTATCTACACTTTACGCGTTCATATTTCCAATTTTATTATTTCAAAACTGTTATCTCGTGGTAATTTAGTGAGGTGTTAATTACAGTTTTTTGGATAATCGATGTGAGTGAAATATATTGTATTTTCTTAATGGTTTTTTATTTCCTATTTAAATATTTCCAAATTTTAATATTTCCAATTGTTGTCTGGTAATAATTCAGTGTACCTGGATGATTCTACTGATCTTAGCATTATGCCAGTAGAATTATGAAACACTGAATTATTATTTAAAACACATGTGGGTGCATCCAGGCTGATGAGTACATGTGCATGTGTTTTTCCATGTCCAATTCATATTTAATTCTCATGTGGTCCAATTTTCCATTGTGTATGGTTCATATTTAATTTGTTAATCCATTTGTGTTTACTTAATTGCAACTCCAATTTATAATTTTTTTTTTCCCCTTTCTCTCTATTTCTTTTTTCAATATTCTTTTGGTATGAGTAAAATTTGGCCAATTACCATTGAAGCATCAGCTATGGTAATATTATGTTTGCACATGTTAATTATTAGCTATGTGGTATTCTGTATACACAGTATCATTGATTATCTCTTTGGAGATTTAAGTAGAATAGAACTTGATATGTTTTTTTGAAATTCATAGATATTATAATTATATATATATATATATATATTTAAATCCGGTCTTTCACTTACGTTAATCCTGCATTAATTACTAGTGTTTCTAATGATAAGGAACGGATTTCGGAATCGTGGGTAACTCGGTAGAGGTTATGGTACATTTTAGTTCGTGAATATATTATACTTATATGGTTCAAAAAGCATTTGTCTCTTTTCTAGAGTATACAAGTTTTTGGTTTAATGAAAATGTGACAAAGTTTTATAAAAATATCCAATAAACCGTAATTCCCTTTTATGACTGTGCACTCATTAAGAACATAAAATCAAACTTTTGTGAAATATTTCCGTTTACTATTTATATATCAGACGTTAAAATGTTTATTCGTTATAGGCATTTGAATTCTAAAGGCGAATAACAGATTTTGAAATTTAAAGCTGTTCTGTTAATCAAAATCTCAACAGTATTAGTGTACAAATTTTAGATCGGAATTCAATTTACCTAATACTCGAGCAGTTCAGCATAAAATGATTTGAATTTCATTAAACAGCAGTAAACAAATTAAACTAAATTTATATTTGAATAGAGAACCGAATTTATTGAGAAAATGTGAATTCTAAATTTGATTATTAGAATTGTAAATCGGCAGAACAGCTTTGAAGCTTAAAGTATGCTCTAAACGTTAATTGATTAGCTTTCATTAAGATGAAAATTTCAAAATATTCTGAAGTATAAAAGTAATTAATATATTGAAAAGTCATAAACTTAAGTTAAAATAATATGGTTTGAGATATGATATAGATTTTTTTTATATTTTCCCAATAATTTTATAGCATCAGTTATTAAAAAGGAAAGGTTATTATATATTTTAGTTCGTGATTATGTTATACTTCTTAGATTAAGAAGCATTTGGATTTTTTACAGAGTAGAGGAATTTATATTATTATCTTGATAATTTTACAATTATTATAATTTTAAAGCAATAGTTTCCAGTTGAACCAGGGATTCGCATATATCATTCATTTTCAGTTTGTGATTTTGTATTGAATCTGCATACGTATCTCCCAACATTTGTGTTTTTTAGTCTATTTTAGAAAAAGCATTTTTCGATTTATTTTATCACATAGTTTTTTTAATTCAGAGGCTTGGTATCCTCTGAAATATTTATTTTAATTTGAATATTTTATAATATCTTACTGACATATTATTAAATTATTTTATGAAGTTATATTATTAAACAGAACAAAAATGCAATTTTTTTTTAAAGAATTATATAAGATAAGTTTAAAACTATACTTCTTCTACAATGGAACACCTTGAAGTATTTTTATTGCATACTTTTCTAAGAGGTGTGCTATATAAGTATCAGATTTCCAAAAAAAAGTTAATTAGTTTAGGGGGAAGGGAGAAATGTCATCACATGGGCAAAAAATGCTGTAAAAATAACAGTAAGTTTATGTTATAAATAAATTATTCATATTACAGAAAATTCCATCGTTAGTTTTATTAAATGCATCTTAAGGATTGTACAGAAAAGTATAGAAAATTAATTGAAAAATAATTCCTGAAGTTTTGTCATTTGGAACTTTCTGATGTACTGAAAAAACACAAACCGAAAAAAATGAATTTAAATATTCCACATTTGAATCATTTAAAAAAAATGGGTGCAGTAAAAAGACTTTCTCGGATATTTTTAATTCTTTCATCTTTAAGGCGCTCCTGCAGATATACAACGGATAGCTAAATTCATTGTAAGCATAAACTTGAAAATTGATAATTTCGTCATTTTTGGAAGAAAAACGAGATTCATCTAATTCTTGGCTATGTAATATTGCGTCTAATTCCTGTCATTAGTTTTGGAGATATTGCCAAATTTTAATTTTCGTTATGAAAACTTAGTGTGTAATATATAAACTGTATACTTTTCCTGGATGATACGATGCGAGGAACTTAAATATTCAAAAGTGTGTTTTACATTTTAAAAGAGAAATTTGGTAAAATTCTTAATCTGTAAAATGTCCATTAGGAAAAAAAATCATTCATTTTCTAAAAGGTTCCTTTTTTCAGTCGGATGATTACTATTTTAATTTTTTTACTATTATACATGACAAAATTAGTAAGGGTGGTAATTTATTTTCACGGATTATACGTACAATCTACTACATCAATACACTACTTAAAATTTTAAAATATACCAAACCTTAACGTAAAACGTAAGGCTAACTTTTAAAAAATGGTTTAAACTCATTTTACAACTCATTGATAAATAGTTACACAAATGTAAAAAGTTATTCATGAGATAAAAAAGCCAAAAGATACAGTATTTAGTTTTTGAAAGAGTTATTAATATGTGAATACTTCTCCCTTTTAGCCATCTTTTGCGACATCAAAAGGTTTGCAGGAGGATCCTAGATTTTACGAGAGTCCTGCGTCCAACTCCTCGGCAAAGTTATTCCTAATTTTATGATGATGTTTTTTGTAACTATTCCCAGTTAAGTAGTAATGAGTTTTTTATGTTGTGGGGGAAGGTGGCTGGCAGGATATGGGCATTAAAAAAACTCCAGTATATCCGGCTTTTTCGTTATCCAGCCTGCTCTTCCATTGCATGAGGCCAGAGAGTCGAGAATGTCTGTATATTATACATGGGAAAATCTCATTCTCTGTTTTTAGGAAAAACCGCATATGTTAAGATACAAATTCGTAAAACAACTGTCATAAAATGGAAATAAAAGTACTTAAAAATTCTATATCTGACCTTAAAAATTCAAACACTGCACTTAAAGTATTTTTGTTTTGCTTGAAAATGATACTTCATAATTCTTATATATCAGACTTTTTAAAAAGTTAATTATAAGGAGTTTATTTTAAATGTTAAAATGTAATATAAATATAACAAAGCAATACTAAAAGATAAAATTATTCCAATTTTTTAGGGTATTCCATATAACAACAGACGTTTTGAGAAACAGAAAGTATGAGGGTAGTTTAATTAAATTTTTCAAACTTTTAAAGGTTGAAAGCTTAGACAACTGAAATAAAAAGAAACAATGGTTAAAAGATTAACCGAAACGTCGAGGTTTGTTTTATATATATGTAGTTTAAAAGTAACTCATATTTATTAAATAAGTTTACGTTGGAAGCAAGTGTTTGATGAGTATTTATACGTTTATAATCATTTATTTAATAGAATATAATCGTTATTAAAATGCCAAAATAAATTCATTATAAATTTATTTTAGAAATTCGGCACTTATTTGAATAATGAGCACTTCTAATTTATTAGCTGTTAATTGTAACTTTGTGATGTATTCGCTGTTAAGAATTAATAATTTTAAGATTTTAATTTAATGAAACGTTATCATTTAAATGTAATATAAACTAATACTCAAAAGTACTAAAATTGAATAAACAGTTTTTCTTTAGATAAATTATGTTTCGCAAAATGAAATTCGCCTTATTCATGATTTATCAAGTTTAAAATAAATTGAATTAGTATTTGAAAATATTCTATTTTAGTTCTATTGGAAGCTCGTTTAAACATAGCTGATTTAAATTTCAGATTCGTAATATTCTGTGCAAAATAACGTGTAATATACCACTATAATAAATGTAAATGAAAATAATGTGAAAGTAAACCTAAATGCACAACAAACCAATTATTTTAATGCATGTTTGCATCTTATCAAACACTATGATGAGTTCGATATATTTTTATATTCAATCCTTTTAATTATCACAAAATTTATTTACACAATAAAATACAGGTATGGGACATTTTGACGAGATGTTGATATTAGACAATTATTTACATATGTACAAATTCTAAATTAATTTTACCTTGGTTCTGATCATCGTACTATATCCAATAAAAGATGATCCTAAATTATTTTCTTTTAGTTACACTTTATTCCTTGCCGTCATTCTTTTTCTGGAAATTAGACGGTATTCTTTTATTTCACATTTCGTAGCTACTCCTAACAAAACTTTCTTTTTCACTACACAACCAAAAACAGATGCCAATTTCTTTTTTAACATCTTCTCGAGATAATAAAATGTAAAGAGAAGGCAAAAGAAAAAACAACTACGTTGCTATAGCAACGAGCCGCATTTAACAAATAAAATAAATTATAAAAGAAACAAATTTATCGGCGTTAGCTAAAATCGTCTGCATAAATAAAAATATTAATTCACCGATTCCTAACAATGTATTCTAAACCAATAATTAATATTTCCGGTACAAATGTGGTAATTAATTTAAGAAGATTATTATGTAAATAAATCGATTGAGAAAATGTTTTGTTTTATGAGAAAACGGAAAACCGTGAACGAAAACCATGAAAACCTTTGGCGTATTTTAACCAATTTATATAAAAAAAAAAGTTACTTCATTAAAATGTATGGCTTTTGAAATGCATTTTACGGCATAACAATGAAAGAAATACATTGATTTTCATAATCTTTTGTGCTTATTTATTTAAAAATGGTTAAGTTTTCATTCAATTTTTGTTGGATTTGTTTCGATTCAAATACGACATGATAATGTATCTTTTTTAACAATAATTTTCCATCAAAATCTCCGACTCTCTTTATTGACTCTTTATCTGCTCTATTCAGATTTAAAAGTGACATGATATATCATATGTCTTCCTTTTAAATACTTTCATATCAAATCTTCGTATCGCGTATAATTTGAATATTATGTTGTTAAAAATACGTCAGCAGTCAAAATTTTTAGCTTTGAAACTGAGTTTTTAGTAAAAGTATTCTGTAAATACTTCTGTTTTCGCCTTAGAGTACTTAATAACAGATTTATATTTAACAAGTAATATATGAATATATTTTTCGTACTTTTTAATTTTTTCCCATGAAGAGAGTAGCTGAAGTATTAGTTATATATACAGGTTTAGTACGCTTTTACGACAAATTTTAATAGAAATTTCCGCCTTATTTAACCGTTTGAGTGCTATGAAGCGCGATAGCGCCGCAATGTATCTGCGGTTCAAACAAATTTTGTTTCAACCCAGAAATTTTATTCAATAATTTAAATCATTTAATTTTTATTCAACAGTTGAAGTATTTACAGCGATCTAGTGAGTTACATTTTATAAGATAAAATTTCTGGGTTGAAACCCAATTGTTTGTTCCGCAGATTATAGGCCGAATTTTCAGAATTAAAACGGTTAAATTCAGAAAAGTTTTACAAATCCTGTAATTAAACGAGGCGTCTACGATTTCTAATATTTAAATATTAAGTAGAAAAATTCTATTTAAAAATTGTGATAAAAGCGTACGAGCTCTGCTCCCGTTATTGCGGACTTCCAAGAGAGATAATTTATTTACGCATTAACCGAAGTTAGCATGAAACGATGTACATATCTAAATGGTGTTATACCTTATTTTCAATAAATTTAACTCAATTTTCGTCAGAAATTAAAATAATTAAAAAATGTATATATCCTTTAATTTAATAATTTTAGAAAAAATGTAGACAAACTACAAGACAACTAGTTAATACAAAGGAATAAATTACGCAGAACAAACAAAACATGCAACAAAATTCTCTTTCTTACATATAATGCAATCTTTCACTTTTGTTTGCGATAGATGAACAAATAATCTTTTTACCACAGCATTTTTAAAAAATTGAGACACATTGGAAAATTTGATATATTACATCAAAATGCGTTTTGTCCTTCTTCAATTCTAATTTTTATTTAATATTTTCCATTGCAATTTTAAACAAATAACAACAAGCGATAAAAATGGCTAAACATATAAATGTACATTTTTAACAAGCCAAAACTTGAGAGTCTTTCTAAAGTGTGGTGCAAGACAAATAGATATATTTTTCTAGTAGTATTTCCACAACATTATCTGCAAACTCTTAAGCAGGGTAATACTTTATGGCGAATTTGTAATACTTTTCTGTGTGATAATTTCACTTATTTAAGTTAATTTCATGTAGTATGTTTAGACTTACATTTTAGATCTAGTTACACAATCACTTTCGTTCCAAATACCGTAATTTCCGGCGTATAATCCGCAGCTCAAAGAGTCGTTTTTCAACCCAGAAATTTTATTCAATAATTGTAGTTAAATATTTACAGCGATCTTTTAAGTTACATTTTATAAAATAATATTTCTGGGTCGAAAAACGACTCTTTGAGCTGCAGATTATACGCCGGAAATTACGGTAATTGTTTTGTTAACATAGCTTGCTTTTATGGTCAAGCCTTGGCGTAAAACATGATTCTAGAAGAACCGTGTCAACATTTAATAAAAAAACATTTTTAGTATGATTTGGTCAAATGCATACCTAAACAGTTTGTGTTGTTTTTATATTTTCAGCTAACGTTTATGCTGTTACTAGTGAAATGCATGTGATACTTTCTAAAAAAAATTAATACCATAGATTATGTTCATATATAATCCAATTTTAATTATTTTTTCCACCCGGCATAAATGACGGGCTCTCATATAGATTAAGTATAAGATTTCAGAATTGATGAGGGATAATCAGAGTGAATCGAAGATTGTAATAAGTTTTTTTTTAAAGTATCTTGAAATTGAATTAAAATTCATTTCCTTTTTAAGGGTGAAATTTCTTTTAATTCAGATTTGTTAGTTTTTATAAAGAAAACATTTGACATTTAAAAATATACAATAATCATTATTTAATTCACATAACCGTTATATTCAAAAAGATTAATTAAGTGATACCTTAAAGTTTCTGAACACGGAATCTCACTTTATCAAATAAATTTAAAAAGTTAGTTCATTTGAAATCTTGTTTTGAAAGTAATTGTCATTAAATTAGCAACCATTTTATGACCTAAAGAAGTGTTTCTTTCGTTTTGGTATTTATTGTCAGGTTACAAGAAAATTAAATGAAAAGGAAAAGTAATTAGTTTTTCCAAAAGTGTTATCGATGTACTCTTAATTGTGACAGTGCTGTATAATTACACTTCTAGCAATCTGAAATTAAATTTTAATTCGTTTCCGATATACAAATTAAATTTCCTCTTATTCTGAATTTATTTATTTTTAAAATAGAGAGGCACGATTTGTCAGAAAAAAATCAATTTTTAATTTACGAAGAATTTCAATTTAAAAAGTTTAATTAACAGATACCTCGCTGTATTTCTGAGCAATAAGTTTATCTTTACTAAATGAATTTAAAAAGTCAATCCTTTTCAAATTTATCTTTTGAAAATAATTGCTATTGAGTTTCTCTCTCTCTCTCTCTCTCTCTCTCTCTCTCTCTATATATATATATATATATATATAATATATATATATATATATATATATACAGTGGCGGACACAAAAACTGCATCACCTGCGAAAAAGTGGAAAACGCTGCAGATAATGTTTTCCAAGTACAGGTATTATGGAAGCATGATATTTTACGATAAAATACAGTTGTAGGATTAATCTAAATTAAATTTTATTGGGATTTATAAATTCTTTACGCATAATTATTTGGAAAAATGAAAAAAGGTGAAAAACGCAATATTTAAAAAAACTTGGAACAAAGTAATAGATGCACAAATTCTGTAGTTAATGTAAATTTTACATAACTGCAGTCATATTATATATACTTAGATGTGTATACATGAATAAGGATCACTTCAGTATTTAGTAGATCCTCCAAGAGCTGCGATTACAGCCTTGCAGTGGTCCGGCATAGAATATATCAAATTCTGAATGTAATCCTGGCCAATTTCATGCAACCAGACCCTAATAATACTTTCCATCAGTTTTATTTTAGTAGCAGGCTTCATAGCAACACTTTTTGCACCCATTATATGCCAACAATTTTCAATGGGATTCAGGTCAGGGCTATTCCCAGGCCATTCCAAATCTTTAATGCCAGATTTTTTCAGGTAGGCCGCAACCTAAAAGGAGGAAACTGGGTGAAAATTACTTGTCCAATATCTTTATTTTTATGGAGATTAAAACTTGTAAATTAGGCAACAAAATAATTCATGAATAAGTTATTTTGTATTTATCAATTTCGCTGTATGGCAGGGTGCATAGTCCTGTTGAAAAATGCAATTTCTAGCACCTTTAAAATCATCCTTAATAACTGGTTTTAAACACTCCTCTAAAATCTCGGTATAAACGGGTGCATTCACAGTTCCAGAAATAAGTTTCAGACATCCAACACCTTTGCTGGATATACATCCCTAGACCATTTGACTGACTGGGAATTTTACAGTAGGCGATATGCAGTCTGGATGATAAGCTTCACTTTTACGTCTTCGAACATACCGCTTACCGTCTGATCTATGTACGTTGAACTTAGATTCGTACGAAAACCTTACTGAATCACACTGAGCCTTTGTCCATGAGACATGCTCTTTTGCCCAAAAAAGTCGTTTCTGCATCATCTTTTTGTAAGTAAAGGCTTTTTCTTTGGGCGATACGTATTAAAACCGCATTCCACAAGTCGTCTTTGAATAGTTCTTGCGCTTAAATTAACACCACAGACTTTTTCAAAAAAGATTTTTAAGTCAGGAGCACTTGCATGACAATTACTCAGATACATCCATTTCAGATATCGATCATCAGAATTTAGGGTCACTCTCTTTCGGCCCGATCCAGCCTTTCTCTCAACATTACCAGTTTCACGTTCTAATTTAATCGTCCTCCAAACTGTCGATTGATTGCAACCAATTTTTTTAGCGATCACACGTGTCGATTATCCTTCTTTAACTAAAGCAAGTATCACATTTTTTTTTCTTGCGTCAATTGAACATACGAAGCCATCATTTGCTCCCTTAAAGAACAAGACAAATGACCGTTTTTCCCTTTTGCCGCACTATTTTTAATAATTTGATGCCACAATACTTCATAAGGGGTATATTATCCAATAGAAATGTAGAATGATATCTTATCTTGCTTTGCAGCAACTAAGATTAATTTATTTGAACGAAATAACTCATTAGCATTACAAAATGTTAATTTTTCTAGGTGATGCAGTTTTTTTGTCCGCCACTGTATATATACAGGGTGTAACTGAAATGCTTCAACAAACATTGAGGGATGATAGTACTCATGAAGATGAACAAAAAATGCAATAGAACACGGGGTCGCAAATGACATTTAACCCTTTCAGGGACAGTGGTATGTCTAAAAAACCACTTAATTTTAATTCCAAAACGCCACAATGACACCAGAATTTTGCTAAAATCTTTTCCATTTAATATTTATGTGAAATATAGCCTTTTTCTTATTTACAAACATTTTTTTTTTTGTAAATTCCGGTGCCAGTCCATTTTCAGACGCATTTTCTCTATTTTTATCCTTTAAGCCTTTTAGGGGCAAACTACTTTTAGTACTAAAATGTTGAAATAAATGACTGGCACCGGAATTTATAAAAAAAATTGTTTTTAAATAAGAAAAAGGCTATATTCCACATACATATTAAATGGAAAAGATTTTAGCAAAATTCTGGTGCCATTATGGCGTTTTGGAATTAAAATTAAGCGCTTTCATAAACATACCACTGCCCCTGAAGGGGTTAAACGTCATTTGCGACCCCATGTTCCATTGCATTTTTTGTTCGTCTTCATGAGTACTATCATCCCTCAAAGTTTGTTGAAGCATTTCAGTTACACCCTGTATATATATATACATATATATATATATATATATATATATATATATATATATATACAAAGAGAGAGAAAATGAATTATTTTTTTTAAATCTATTAACGATGTCCTTTAAATTGTAGTTCTAGTGTATAGTAGAAGGAACTTAGAGGATGTGGGTAAATATATATAAACATTGATGTTTAGCACACCGATAGGTACAAAATTTTTATTGTTTCCTTTAACATGTTTAAATATAATTTAGGATCTGTATTTATTGCGTGCCTGATTTATTTTTGTTTGAGTATTTCGTAAATGTGAGCGAAATACAGGTTTAAACCTTTCGCAATGAAATCTCCCAAATCGCCCAGCAAAGCAAACTACTGCATGACCGCCCTTGTGCCTGAAAAACAGTCCTTCAATTTTCTCCTCCTCGAACCAATCCACAATTGTCACAGAATAAGTGATTGATGAGGGTTTATTGCAATCAACGAGGGGTGGGGGAGGGTTTCGAAGGGAAACACTGTTTACATTTTGTACTATTGATGACCGTTCTCTGATATTATTTTTAATTACTAATATTGAATTTTTCCAATAATATTGTTTTTTAAATTTAACTGATTTATTTGTATACGATACATAAAATGTACCGTAGAGGTAAAAGCCTAAGCAATAAGAAACGTTAGCAGTCATTTTTAATTATGACACAGATGAATATGATTCTGATAATTCAGAAAATGAATATGACTCTAATGAAAATATGCAAATATCCTATAAATATCCTATTTGTAATTTTTAAGCATTCTTAATGTTTAGATACAAGCTGTAACTTATTGGAAAAGGATGACATTTTATTAAGAAAAATTAAATTGGAATTCATTGAGATATTGATTTCTATATACAGTTTTTTATTATTATGTTTTTTGAAAAAAGTGTATGTTTGGTTATTAGTAGAAAATCAATCTGAGCATTTAAAATGCTAAACATTAAAAAGAAATCGTTGCTATCAGTTTTTTACCGAAATTAAGCAATTCATCAATATTATTTTTTAATCTGAATGATGTTATTCTTTGCATAATTTTAAAATTAAATATTAAAAATTCTATAATTTCTTTGGATTAAAAAATATATTAAAGTAGAAAACGTTAAAGAAGTAGTTTACACAAAAAGTAAAATTTTTATTTATGAAGTGATTTGTAAAATAATTTTTATACCGAAAGTTTAATCGCTAATAATTTTTAGTTCGACTCAAATGTTTCTGTTTCAACGTTTCATCTTGTGCCATCAAAACAGAAAAAAATTATTTGTTAAATACAGTTAAACAATAAAGAAATACAATGGAAATATTCTGATATTATATGGTAAATTTTTCAAAACAAAACTACTTTTTATTATGTTATTTGTAAGATGTTTTTTTTAGCCCACTGCAAATATTTATTTTGTAATGTCTAATTTTGTTGCATGAGTCCGATTTGTAATGGTTTTGTACGACAATTTTCAGGAGATTGCACTAAAATATTTTAAATATATATATATATATATATATATATATTACAATAAATAAATATAAATAAAAATGCCGAATATTTTCCAAATTCTATCATTTTATAAAAAGAATATTTTTGTTTATAGATTTCCAATGTGATTTTTTTTTTACTAATTTGTGCCTAGATGTGATTCTTTTATGCATATTTTTTAACATAATGTTCAACATTCATCGTTTTTATTTTTCATTTTATAATTGTTTATATTATAAAAATACAGAATATAAAAATCTAACTTCACATTTAGTAATACTTTTTCAACATATTTTTTATATTAAGTAACATTCTGCTTCAATTGTTTCATTTATGACATTTTTTCACATATGGTAAAACGAAAACCAAGGAATTTTATTAACCTTGCGACCAATTTGATTGTTGCACAAAGAAACTCCAAGTCTTACACGTAAAAAGCTAATTTCTTGGAACTCTCAGAAATAACATGCCTGGTCATTATCCTGAAAGACAAAACATGAAAAAAATAATTCGCACAATAGTACAACAAAAACATTCCCTTGTACAGGATTAGCCTTTTGTACTAGTGACTTAGTGTACTTAGTAGCCTTTTGTACTAGTGACTTGTAACTTAGGGAGTTTTCACTTTCGACGATCGCTTCGAATTTGTCTTCTTATCATGCTTCTGAAAAGTAGATGGACAGACGAAATAGGGTGGGAAAATCTCTCAGTAATATTTTAGCTTCCTCGCGTTTGCCGTACGTTGAATACTATAAACCCGATAGGTTTATCAACTTCAGTATTCAAAGGGTTAATTAACTAATTTTCATGTACTTCAATTATACACTGTGCTTAGAGTTTCCAAAGTGTATAGCACCAGTGTTTCTGATATGAAATATTTGCCTAATATTTTTCTTAATATTAGAAACCTTTCTCCTGTTAATCAAAGCGTTTGCAACCTTTTTGTGCGATTGAATAACGCAAAAATTTTATATGAAAATTATAATAAAACTATACGCACCCTGATTATATTAATTGCGCTCATACGATATGAAGCCCTCATAACAACATCGATGTTTACATTTATATTAACATGTGAAAAATAGAGTAAAACATACAGGAGATGGACAAAATTTGGAAACCCCTATAAAACTTTTGCCAAAAAATGCATGCTTGATATAGCGTAGTTTGTGGATTGTGCTGCAGTTATTGCACAATGTAACTATTACCTGCATAAGCTCCACGTGAAAAGCATCATTTGTCGTCAAGACAGTTTTCTGTGCAGTTGTGAGTGAATCATGTCAGAGCTGACGGAATTCTAACGTGACCAAATTGTTGGGGATTGTAGGGAGGGAAAGTTAGCGGAGATTTTTGGTGTATCACGAGGCACAGTGTTCAAGATTATGATTGCGTTCAGGAAGACTGAAAAAGCTGCATCTAACAAACACCAATAGGAATGTAAATACATGTTGATTGATGAGCATTGCATAAAGTTGTGATAAAAAATAAGAAATAAACTTCAGAAAAAGTGACTGATGAGCTCAATACCATGCTCACAAATCTTATTACCACCAAAAGAGCAAGACAGAAACTCCACAAGCAAAGAGGTTGTATGGCACATTAGTCAAGGTTATTTCACAAAGTAACTATTACCTGCATAAGCTCCACGTGAAAAGCATCATGTGTCGTCAAGACAGTTTTCTGTGCAGTTGTGAGTGAATCATGTCAGAGCTGACGGAATTCCAACGTGACCAAATAGTTGGGGAACGTACGGAGGAAAAGTTAGTGGCGGCCAGAAATAACTCTTATTTATGTATCGACTTTGCAAAAAACCTTAATAAAGTTTGAGAAAAAGTATTTAATTCCAACTTATTGAATGCGAATAATTACCGTATGTTTCGTTGTATAACGCTCTGCAGAGCACTTACGATTTGAGACTGTACGTTTCTATTTTTAGGCATATTAACCTTCATCACTTATAAAGAAAATAAACAAATGCAAACTGTGGACATAAGCTACTGCTAAGCTTATCTGCCTGAATCCTGACAAAACGTTTTTATAGGTACACTCATGTTCATTCAATTAATTACGTTTTCTGTTGTTTACTAATATAGAAATCTCTATTCTTATGCTTAACTTTTAACCATTGTTTTTATACCCGGCGTATAACGCGCACGTGTAAATTACGGTGAATTTTCATGTTACAAAAATACGCATTATTCGCCGGAATACAGTACATCAAATATGAAATTCATCATCATTTTACTCCGTAATTTATAGTATGTTGCTAAAAGAAATCCCATTGCGAATAAAAGAAAAATAAAGCTATATCTATGCAAAAGACAACATAATTAATCTCTCGAAAAAACAGTTACATAGAATTTTGTAGCATTTACTAATATAGAGCTTTAATAAAATCTTGAAAATCAATTTAATTTCACTTTACATCCATGTACTTATTATTGCTTAGTTGTAAAATTTGTTGATGTTCATAATTAAGTTATTTTCTTTGATAACATTTGACATCATTCATTAATTTACGATAGGTATTCCGGTAAAAAAGTAGAATTAATTTATGTCTTACAGTATCGCTGAACACGAGATCTTCCTTTATTAAAAAAAGGTAAAAGTTAGAATTTGTTTATTCTTGTTTTCAAAGTAATGGCCATTCAAATATCATCTGTTTTATGTCTTAGAAATTAATTTTGTGTAGGAGTTTATTGCCAGATTTCAATTCAATTAAATTAAAAAGTTAATTATTTGTTTTTGTAAAACTGTTTTTGATGTCCTTTAAATTTTGGCTTAAAAAAACCTTGAAAGGAGACATAAATTCATTTCTAATTTCCAAATTAAATTCATTTTTATTCAAAAGTTCTTTATATTCGTAATGAGGCTTTGTCAAATTTTAGAAAAATCACTATTTATTTTACAAAGACTCTCTGTTTTAAAAGATTTTTAATTACCATGTGATACCTCACTGTATTTCTGATCGCGAAACCTCATTTTACTTGAGGTTTCACGATAGAATTGATAAGCTTTAATTCAATAATATTAATGAAATGAAAATGATTAACTTTCCGAAAACAGTTATGGATGTCTTTTAATTGCAGCCATGGAAATGATTATGTACAATGGAATCAATTATATGCAGTAGAAGCTTTTTATAAAATACTTATTGGATTTACTGCAAATAGTATTATTAATGTAATAAATAAATAAATAAATAACCTTTCGAAACCAGAATCCTAAAAAAACTGTAGATAATCAATCATCAATGAATTTTAAAAGTGGATTTAAATTATTTCCAAAATTAAGGATTAACAGTGCTCCCCCCGCTTTTTGAATACCGGTATTATCTCAGAGAAATTTTATTTTTAGATTTTTCTTGCAAATTTTGCAGAAACCACCTTCGGAGGTAATTTTTTGCGGAAATGTTGTAGAAACCTACCATGAAAGTTTCTGTTAAAAATGTTAGTATTCAGTTGGGATCATTTGGGAGCCCTGGAATAAAAATATTTAAAATCAGAATATTTTAGATTTTGTAATGAAAACGTTCAAAATTTATTATGAATTGATTATAGACGTTTTTTCATTGCAACCATGGAAGCTACTGTCTGCAATGGAATCAACGATATGCAATGTAAGCAGTTTGTAAATTATTTATTGGATTTAAAACAAAATGTATTATTAAGTGTAAAAAAAAATAATAATAATAATATTTTAAAACCACAGAGTACGAAAAAAAACATGTAGTAACCCCTCATTAATGCATTTTAATGTGAATTTAAGTTCATTTCCAAATTAAATATTAAATATGTTTAAATTCAGAATACTAGCCGTTGATTTTTAATGCGGCAAGTACAGCTACATTTTATTATAAATTAACATAAAATTGATAATTAATGTCAGTGTAATTTTTATTAGTGATTTATTTTGTCAAAGATATTTCAAATGTATAATTTCGAAAGTGAGACAAGTCCACTTTGAATAATTTTTTATGTTGTATAACATTTACAAGAATAATCAGAATTTGAATCAGAATACTTAAAAAAACTTCACTATCTAACTTAACCCTTTTAGTGCGGGAGTCGACTAATGTCTACATCTAGGAGTTGGGTGCTGTAGACTACATTAAGCGTCGACACAAGTCGCCTAAGCATTCACGGCGTGTATTGTGCTCACTGTAGCGCGTAATGGGCTTAGCAACCCCCCCCCCCAAAAAAAAAAAAAAAATCCGCACTGAAAGGGTTAAGACATATAATTATATATGCTTTCAACTTTTTACTGAATATTTTTCTAATTTATTTCGGTTTTCGTATAAAATAAATATATTTTTTGTTTTGTTGTAACTTTTCTAAAGAATAAAGAAATGTTGAAATAAAAACAAACTAGTCGGATGTGTCAATCCCAAAACTTTCTTCTGTCTCACACAGGTTTCGCATAGACTAAAAAGAATCAGCATCAATTTATATCAAGGTCTAACTGAAACTCAAGTTTTATTAAATTCCGTGCATTATTTCTTGAGATATGACTATCGCTAAAATCGTGTAAATCCTGCAAAATGTTGCATAGTAGCGCCACCTGCTGGGCGATTTTTACCAAAAACTAATCAGCACCAATTTGTATCAGAGACTAACTGAATATAAAGTTTTATTTAATTTCGAGCATTAGTTCTTGAGATAGAGCTATTGCGGAAATCGCGAAAAATGTTGCACACCAGCGCCACCTGCGGGGAGATTTTTACAAAAAACTAATTAGCACCAATTTATATCAGGGGCTAACTGAATCTAAAGTTTTATTAAATTCCGCGCATTATTTCTTGAGATAGAGCGCCCACAAAATTTTTGTCACATACAGACAGACAGACAGACAGAGTCACAGACAGAGATTTCCTAAAAATAGTCAAATCGTGTTCAGGACCTTTTAAAACGTATAAATCCGTCGAAAACCAGAAATCAAAAATTTTCATAAATCCAATACTTTCTTCTTGTAAAGATAGAAGAAAATAGAAACACTGACTAAAATAATGACTTGGACAAGTACATGCAAATGAAGGTTTTATAAGAAAAATCAAAAGTGTGTAGTCGTAGAGAAACGCATGACACTACATGCGTTTCTCGACGGCTACACACTTTTTCTGAAAATCTTTATCCGAGTTGTAAGGCTGCCATGCATTAATAACATTAGTAAACTAATTTTTGTAATTAATGTGTTTAGTGACTTTTGTTATATTATAGCTTTTTACGCTAAATATAGAAAACTAGAGGGCTCAGCCCTCTATCCGCTAACGCTCGTCAACCCCTGTGAATTGCGTAGCATTTCACACTAAGACCGCTACGCGGTCTTAGTTCGCCTCGCTCTCTCGCCCCTTTTTGTTTTTGCATCAATTCTAGCCGGAATAAGTACTACCATAAATCATTTTACCATATGAAATTGACATTTTTTTTAATGTAAAAAAAAGTAGTTGAAAGCACAATTAAAAATGCATTTAGTTGGTGCTAACAATAGGCATAAATCATTTAAATACTATGAAAAAATTATCTTGACAACACAATTAAAATGCTTTTAGTTGGTGCTACCAATGGGCATAATTTATTTAAATACTATGAAAAAATGATCTTGGAAACACAATTAGTTTAAAACTATTGCACCTATAATATTTACAGCACGGCTTAAATTTATTAAAAAAAAAAAAATACGTGATAGGAAGATAGTTTATATATATCATCAATCATTGTTTAAATATCGTTCGATATCTTACTGTTCTAATTGATTATAGATTTCTTGCAAAAAAAATTATATTTTACTTCATGAAGATAGCAACAGATGGCAGGAGGTGCAATCTAGACAGTTGAAATTTTCATCCTGTCCGATTTTCGTGTGAGTGAAATTCGTAAATAAATTATAAATAAGAATTGAGAATTCATTTGAAATTAACGATATTACTCATAATTAAAATGAGGAATCATCTCAAACGCTTTGGATTACTTACATGTTATTTTATTTTTCATACCAACATATTTAGAATACTGTTATAAAACTTTACTGTTTAATAAGGTGAAAGATGATGTCTAAATAAACAGTTTGTAAAACGCATAACACATTTGAAAAACTAATTTCAGTAATAAACAAAAATGGTCGGAAAAATATCTGATTTCTTTTGTGCATCCCTGTATATGATCTGTATATTTGTATATATACCACATAACATGCTAAAATTCAGTTTAGCTAGGAAACGCATGGCACAGTTAAAAATTTCCTTTCAGCAATTTCCACGAATAAACGGAAATATATTGGAGATGTGTTGTGCAGCCCTGTATATGATCTTTTCAATGTTTGCACACCAAGTAATATGCAAAAAAAAGGAAAGGTTTAATAGCGTACCACAACTGAAAACGCACTTTTAGCAATTATTGTACGTAGACTCTACTGTAACCGAATTCTTTTGTGTGTCCTGTAACTCAACGGTGAATGCCGTGCTTATGTATTCTATACTAAGAATTTTGCACCTCACCTCAGTGATATATATATATTTCACTATGTTTGAAGTAGTGTAATATCATTGAAATATACCACAAACGGATTTTCGAAATATGCCGTAATGTTAGGAAATTCTTTTGAATGTTCCTGTAAATGAAGGATACCATATTCTATAGCAAGCATCTTGTAGCTCACATCTATGTTCATGTATATATATATATATTAATTTTATCATGATTGGACTAGTGTAACATCAGTAGAATTAACCGCAAATGATTTTCCCTCTTTGTAATATAACGGAATTATTTTGATTGTCCCTGTAAACAGACTATAAATGCTGCACACTTCATTTTCAAAACCGAACACGACATAGTAAACCTCAATATCATTTTCATCATATCCAGTTTATAGAAATCCGAGTATTTTTACGTGAGTTAGAGCACGGACGGTATTGAAGGACCTTTAATCACATGTCTGAAAACATAGAATAATATTGCCTTTCTATATTAGGAAACAGAGTTTTCAGTTTGGCTTTCTGTTTTATTCAGAAATTCTGAATTCTTACCGGAAATTCCGAAATAATGATTTTTACCTTAAATAATCCTAAAATGCCTGTCATTAAATAAACTATAAATTTTTATTAGGAGACCTCTGTAAGAATTATCATAACTCCGTAACTATTTGACTTTGAATTATAAAATTTTAAATGCATATTAATAAAGGTTTATTTTATAAATTAAAATTCTCCAAAAATGTTTACACTCATATAAAGCTTTTAAATTTAATTTAAAATATAATAAATTTTTTACGAAAGAATTATTCTTGCATGTACTGCGCGCACGATTTTTCACATTTGAATTGCTAAAACCATTCAAAAAAATTTTAATGAGTACATATATAATGTGTTCTCAAAATGACCTACGATGAAAAAAATAAAATGAGTAGTTTTTGAGAAAAAATTTTTTTTTTAGAGAAATTCGAAATGTCGAGTTTTTTTTACTACAAAAGTAGTCATAAATTCTAAACTTGTTACTTGAAAAACATAATCGTAGGTCATTTTGTGCATCTGATTGGTTAAGACATTCAGTCAAAATTTCATGAAATTCTAACCAATAATTTTTCTTAAATCGTGCGCGCAATGACCAAAATCGTCGTTTTGAGAAAATTGACTTCAAAGATCAAACTGTCCCTTGATCATATACAAAAAGCTCAGACTGTTTTAGACATAACTCCTCTTCTAAAGTGAATTTTTGCATGGGATTTATTTTAAATTGTTCCTAAACAATCATATTTAATTATAAGCTAATAAATTTTTTTTCAAATTTCTCACACTTTAAAGGTTACCTGACCCCTTAAGCTTAATTTTATTTGAAATTTCTCAGCTTGAATTTGTTTATCCAAAAAGTAAATTTTTAAAAGAGCAGCGTCGGATTATTATAGTCATTTCTTCATTTATTTATGTGTATGCTCAAAAAATGCTGAAATATATATTTTTTAAATCAGATGTTTCAAAAATGCATAAGGTCGAGATTTTGTCACCAGGGTGTATTTTTGTTTTATTTTCAAACAATCAGCTTCATTTCAAATAATAATTAATTTTGAGTGATGAGTGAAGTATCTTTCTCTATCTCCAGCTCTCTGCTTGTCCCTCTCCCTCTCTTTCCTTCAGCTTTTCCTCCGTTCTCCTTTTCCAACTCCTCCAACCATCTCTTGCCTCCTTTGCTTCCTTTTCTCCCTTTTCCTTTTCTCCCCCTGCCCATCTTCCCTCATTCTCGTTCCCTCAACCCCACTCTTTCCTCTCGCATCTTCTAATTCCAACTGTCTAGGGCCACTGGAGATACGAGCCGAAGCATCCGCCATTGATGTGCCTTTGGGTTTGCCACATGTACCCAGCGCCCAATAGCTTCTATGTAAACTCAGAGCAACGGTGCTACATTTTGACAGTTATTTTTTATTAATTACACGTTATAATTAGTTACGAAGTTTATGATGGGAGGTTGCTTAGCGACGAATTGTTCACACTATTTTAGAAAAGGACACAGAAAGTTCAAATTTCCCGAAGAAAACACAAAAAGAACAAAGTGGAACAAATTGTCGTCGAGATAAATGGCGGGATTTATAAAAGCGCCAAATTTAAAAGTCTGTTCAAACGTGTAAAAATGATTGATGATTATGATTCTTTTTAAATTTAATTATTTATTTATGTTTATAATATTTGCATAAGTGTATAAATATGCATAAGAGACAACGATTATTTATACTCTTTTAATTTTTTTCAAACTTTTGAGAGTTATTAGTCAATATTTATGAGATTTTGAATTATTTATTTTCTTATTAATCTCATTAATTATTTATTTATTGTCACTAAAAAATCCCAAATAGAGAAAAAAAAATCTGAACTTCATGTATTGGAGAGAAACAGATTTTTCTTACTTTTGTTTGCGTAGGGGGAGGGGGAGGGGGGTTAGATAACTTGCTATTAAACATGTAGGACATATATTATTTAAATTACAGTTTTAAATATCAAACTGTTTAATGAGTCGAAGGGGAAAATCTGGAAGCCGAATTTTATGAGAATTGTTTTTATTTAAGTGATGCTTATATAACTTTAAATCTTTCTGCACCTTTTTAATTCTCTAAAAAATTCATAAATAGGTTAAACAATATATATTATTATTATTACTATTATTTTACAGATTTAGAAATTTATAATAATACAGAATATTGCTTTTTTTTATATTTAAAATATTTTAGGGGGTTTCATAAATTAATCAATTAATAATATAAACAGCGAGTTAATGTATAAAGGAGAGATATAAATGGCAAATTTCAGTTAACAGCGGGGGGGGGGGGGGAGAGAAAGAGGTTGATTAGTTATTTATCGACTCAGAAAGAAAAATTACAGTTTTGAAGACTAAGTTTTGCATAGTAGGAAAGACCGGGGGAGAAGTAATTTCAGGTGGTGGGAAGATGTTAAATGATTATTTAATGTTATTGTTACAATAACGTAATAAATAGAGCAAAGAAAGTTTTAAAAATTAAAAACGTTTGAAGATTTAAATTTTGTGAGTAGGGGGTGCCAAATGAAGAGAGAAGCAGAATTTTATGGGTGTGTGTGTGTGGGGGGGGGGGTAGTAAGTTCATTAGATGACTTATTAATTATAGTTACTAAAGATTTAAAATTATACAGAAAAAAAATAATTAAACAGTTTAAAGATTTAATTTTTTGTGTGCTAGGAATAAGAGGGTTGGCTAAAGGGGAAGCGGCCATATCAGATGGAGGGAGGGTTGGGTTGGGTTGGGTGGATATATGTCGACCAATTATCAACACGCGGGATATAGGCCCTGGGGGGGGTGCCTTCCCTGGGGGTCTTTTTATGGGATCCTAACCCGTATTTACGGGAAGGTTCGAAGAAAACCACGGAAAACTCCGAACGGTTACAGATGGAGGAAGGAATTTAGGTGATTAATTACTTATTATTACAATAAAAGGTCAAATAGCAGAAAAAAATACTTTTAAATATTTTAAACTTTACGAACAGGGAGGGGCAAAGGGGAAGAAGCAGATATTTTTTTGAAAGCGGGGGGGGGGGGAGATAATTAGATGACTTGAAATTTATTTACTTTACTAAACATTTTCACATAGAACAAAAAAAGTAAGATATTTAAAGATTTTAAATTTTGTGTGCTTGGTATCGGGGGGCGGGGAAGGGGAGGGAAAACGTGAATTTTGGTGGAGAGGGAGGAAAATATTATATGATCGGTTATTTATTTATTGTTTTAATAAAGTGACAGATAGAGCAAAAACAAAGTTTTAAAAAATTACAGTTTTAAAAATTTTAAACTGTACTGGGTTTTGTGAGAAGGGGGGAGGGGGTAGAGAGGGAAGCAAAATTTTGGGATAGAGGAATATAGATTTATAATAATATAAATATAAGATAAATTTTAACGAAATTTGTATGATCATATTGTTACAATAAAATAATAAATAGAGTTGAAAAGTTAAAAAAAATAAGGATTTTTAAGAATTTTTATACTTTGGGTACTGTTTGACCAGGGGGGAAGCAAAAGAGGGGTGAAGAAAATTTCGAAAAGAGAGGGATTTAGCTGATTATTTTTTTTATCGGAAATTCACTGAAATGCAGAAGAGTTTCACATTTGATTAAGAAATAAGAGTTTAAAATTAAGGACTGTTTGCAGATTTTTCATAAAAATAAGGACTTTTAAGGACGAAAAAATATTTTTGAAAAATGTAAAGATTTTCAAGAACAGTACGATCTTTATAATGGGAAAACTTTTCTTCTTGGGCATACTTGCATGATGCATCGACTTAGTTCAAATAATATATGATAAACAAATTTCTTCAAATCGCCAATAAGGCGCTAAAGTCGCCAAGAAGCAAGGGTGTACCCAAAGTGTACCTAGATATGGCGGTGATGCTCCGGCCCGTAACTTTAGAGGCTCTACAACTGTCCATCTACCATCCATCATCACACCTTCTCTTTCATAACTACTTAATTACAAAAATAAAACTTAAACTTAACTTAATTACTAAATACTTAACTACTTAAAAAAAGGAAAGAGAAGGTGATCAGACAAACAGTAGAGGAGGGGAGCAGTTGGAGAGGGAGGATGTAAGGGGAAGGAGGTGGCTGAGGGAACGAGAGGGGAAGGGCAGATGACAGAGTGAGAGAGGGAAGAAGGGGAAAGGGGGCAAAGAGGGTAGGAAATGTGAGAGAAGGGCGATCGGTGAGAAAAGGGGAAAGAGGGAGAAAGAGAGAGACGAGAAAAGAACTGGAGAAAGAGAGGAACACATCAAACATCACTCTAAACCAAATTATTTTTATCATCCGCTGATTGACTGAAGAGGAAACAGTAATTAAATATTTTTATCCATAACTATTATTATAAAAGCCCGACGAATGCTCTTTAAAAACTACTTGCTTATTTCAAAATTTCCTTGGTACTTTTCTGAATGCTTGAAACAGGAACCCAGAGTCCAAATGAGCACTCTTTGCATAATCCCCTTTGCTGGGTATTTCTTTTTGTCTTTACCTTTCCTTTCTTCACTTACTGCATTCCAGAACTTTCCTCTGTTGATCTTTTCTTTTCCTGTAACCTTGATGTTGTGAGAATCTTTATCTACGATTGATTTCTCTGATCTTCTTTTCTTTCCTTTTTCTTCAACTGTTTTGTTAATAAATTCATTTATTTTGTCCACAGCATCTTCTTTAACAATATTGACTCTACTTTCCATACTTTTATCTTTTCGTTCAATTGTTTCTTTGCTATATTCAAATGAATCATTTACTGTATTTTTCTTAGCAGCATTTTTGATTTCGTATTCAACAAATATTTTAGGATTTTCTGCACACTGAAAAATTGATTGGAATTCAGGATGTGTGTATAGAACTTTGCAGCGTGGATCTGTTTCATCCAGAACTTCAAATTCTTCATCAGAAGAATAATTTTCATCTTTTGTTATCTCAACCGAGTATTTTGCCATTATTTGTATTTTTTGAAATTATGATATATGCACTTTTTTATTTCAACCTACATATAGGACTATTTTTTTGAGAATGGTGAAAAGAATTCGTTAAAATTTGCATTGTTTATTTAGATTCATTGTTGAAAACTGTTTTATTGCTTAGCGAAGTGAACACATATATTTTTCAATAATGAGTCCTTTTTGTAACAACAATCAATTAATTATCAGTTAATTAACAACAATCAATTAACCCGTTACTTGAAAAGTTTTCGTAACAGAAATTAAATATTGTTACGCAATGAAAAAAAAAGTTGGAATATTCAAACTCTGCAAATTGGAGACTAATAAAATTATACTAGTGGGTTCTCCCCCCTCTTCGCTAACGCTCCCCAACCCTCGTGAATTGCAATGCAATTTACATTGGGAACGCTTCGTGGTACCAGCTCTTTTCGGTCGCTCGTCATTTTTTGTAGAAACTCTAGCCAGAATGAGTACTATAATAAATGAATTTAACATATGAAATTTGCAAATTATTTTAATGTAAAAAAAAAAAAAAGTTATTAAAAACTTTGTTGAAACCACAATTAAAATGTATTTAGTTGGTGCTACCAATGCGCATATATTATTTTAACATTTTGAAATTTAAAACATTTAACTGAAAATATTACCTTGGAAACACAATTTAAAAATCTGTTCATTGCGCCAATAATATTGTACAGCATGGCTTAAATTCATTTAAAAAAACTCTTAGAAAAACACTATATGATAGTTCAAAAGCAGGGGTGCGATTTAAAGATTTCAAGAGTTTCTTGGGGGAGGTAAAGTTTTCTTTCAGGGGCAGGGTTTGAAATATCGCATAATCAATTCATGAATCCGTTGTGGAAAAGATCGCGACATTCTCCGAACAATCGTGAAAAAATATTGTGAAGATCTTTGAATCAAATAGCGATGTTCTTCAATCGGTCGCTGAAAAAAATGGAAATATCTATAATCGGTTGAAAAAAAAATCCCAAATTTCGTCAAACGATTACGTGCAAAAAAGAAAAGAAAACCGCGATTATTGTTCATTAGATGCGGAAAAAAATATTCGAGAAATTTTATCGGTCACTATGTAATGAGCATCACCAATAAGTTATAAAATTTGCACACTTTTTTGCTTCATCGGAATAACAAGCTTTTCATTAATGATTTTGTGTCACTGAAAAATTTCAATGATTCTCTACTTTTTTTTTCTTTCTAAGATTTAAAATCCATACAATTCAGAAATCTACAATCTCTTGGCTGATAGTCCTGCATCGAATAGGTTGACGCTGCTTTCTTTCGTTGCGGGCCAGGTTGACTAATTGTTTTTAGCTCGGGATGAGTTTTCACTCTTGAGAGTCGGTTCGTGTTGATCCAATTTTTAAAAGAAATCCTGAGTATTTTTCAGATTAAACAAACAAACAAACAAAAAAAGATATACCGGATAGATTGAAAACGGATTTAGAGAATAAATTATTAAAAATTCTCCTTAAACTTGAAAAAAAGTTCAAAATAAAAAGAACCAAATTTGCTGCAACGGGGTAAAAGATTGAATCCGAGTTCCTTTTATATGGGTTAGGTTCCCTTAGAAAGAACCCCCGCGGAGGGCAATCCCCCCTAGGTCCTATATCCCCGAGTTGATAATCGGCCGTCATAAATCAACCAACAAACCAACCAAGCTCATTTTACAAATGTCAAAAGATTACCGTGAAACGGGAAGAAGCGCTAAAAATCGGTGAGGAGAAAATTTATTATATTGAACGGACAGATTGAAACCGGATTCCTTTTATGAATGTCAGAAAATTGTCGCAAAACGCTAATAATCGCATAAAAAATTCGCGAAACATTCAAAAATAGTTGTAGGAATACCGAATTCTTTATTTAAAAAAACAGACAAAACTTACTATATATTGAGCTAAGTGATTGAAACCAGATTCCTTTTACTAACTGTGGAAAATTTGCCACAAAATGAAAATAGGTATAAACTAGTCGGATGTGTCAATCCCAAAACTTTCTTCTATCTCACACAGGTTTCGCATATACTAAAAATGAATCAGCACCAATTTATATCAATATCTAACTGAAGCTCAAGTTTTATTAAATTCCGTGCATTATTTCTTGAGATATGAATATTGCTAAAATCGTGTAAATCCTTCAAAATGCTGCATAGCAGCGCCACCTGCTAGGTGATTTTTACCAAAAACTAATCAGCACCAATTTAAATCAGAGACTAACTGAATCTAAAGTTTTATTTAATTCCGAGCATTAGTTCTTGAAATAGAGCTATTGCGGAAATCGCGAAAAATGCTGCATAGCAGTGCCACCTGCCGGGAAATTTTTACCAAAAACTAATCAGCACCAATTTATATCAGGGACTAACTGAATCTAAAGTTTTATTAAATTCCTAACATTAGTTCTTGAGATAGAGCTATTGCAGAAATCGCGAAAAATGCTGCATAGCAGCGCCACCTGCCGGGCAATTTTTACCAAAAACTAATCAGCACCAATTTATATCAGAGACTAACTGAATCTAAAGTTTTATTAAATTCCTAACATGAGTTCTTGAGATAGAGCTATTGGGGAAATCGCGAAAAATGCTGTTTGGCAGCGCCACCTGCCGGGTGATTTTTACCAAAACCTTATCAGCACCAATATATATTAGGGACTAACTGAATCTAAAGTTTTAGTAAATTCCGAGCATTAGTTCTTGAGATAGAGCGCCCACAAAATTTTTGTCACATACAGACAGACAGAGTCACAGACAGACATTTTCTATAAATAGTCAAATCGTGTTCAGGACCTTCTAAAACGTATAAATCCGTCGAAAACCGGAAGTCGAAAATTTTCATGAATCCAGTACTTTCTTCTTGTAAAGATAGAAGAAAGTAAAAAGTAAATAAAATATTAATTTTTTTATTATATTTCACCCAGAAAAAAGTTTTGTTTAATCAACAAAAATTTGGTTGACCCAACGAAACTTTTTGTTTAAATATAGGTCAAAGGAAATTTTGTTTGAATCAACAATTTTTTTTTTTTTTTTTTGCAATTCCAAAAAAAAAGTTAATTTAAGTAAAATGGTTCAATTTTACTTGAATTTTGCTAAGTTGCTTGAATTTGCTAATTTTGCTAATTTTTCTTGAGTTTTGTAATTTTAATCAATTCCTTTATCTGAATTCATTCAATGAAAATCAACGCTTTCAACAAATCATTGCTTTTGAAAGTCAGGCAATTTCATTGGCGCATACCAAAACCAAGATGTTTTTCAGCTAACCGTGTAATTATTATTGCATATCAAAATTTCATGAAATAAGAATACAAAAAATATAAAATAACTCTAATACTGCTTACCAATATTTATAAACACATTCAAATTCAAACCATTAAATACCTAGCAATAACTTAAAATAAACTTTCCTCGCTTTCAAAATCAACTTCTCCTATGTTAGAATTTTTAATGAGAATAAAGTTTAGTAAATTTGTATAAAATTCTTTAAATCATCAAAATGTTAGGTTTAAAAATTAAATTAACTGATATCTTACCGTATGTTTGAACAGGAAATACCTCTCTATGAAATAAATTTAATTAATCTGTCTTTTGCATCCTTGATTTAAAAATTATTGGCATTCTGTTTCTATCTATTTTATAATTTAGGATTGTATTCTTTATTCTTTTCGTTGTGAGGTTTCAAATCAATGCGAAAGAAAGAAAAAATAATTAGTTTTCGAAAACTGTTATAGGTGCCAAATTAATTGAGACGATTTTATATAATCACATATCAGAGAATCTTGAAAATACATTTAAATTTACTTCAGAGATACTGATTAATTATTTTTACTTTCTAAATTTGTTAGTTTTAAAAATGAAAACATTTTTCTTTTCCAAATTCTAGAATAATAACTATTTAATTTAGAAATGTGTTCAGTTTAAAAAGTATAATTAACTGAAACTTTACTCTTCCTTTATCAAATAAATTTTAAATGTCAGACTTTGTGAGGTCATGTTTTGATAAGTATTATTCATTCAATTTGTTTCTTATTTTATGATTTTAAAATAAATTTCTCTTTCTGATCATTGACATGATTCAATTCAGTGAAATGAAAAAAAAGAAAAGAAAATAATGAATTTTTCGAAAATTGTTATGATTGCCTTTTTAATTGTGGTCTTTCAAAATGATGAAAATAATAATTAAAGAAAACTGCGTAGAAATGTAATGATATCATTATGTATTATATTTATATAATATTAGAGAATGAAATTATTTACAATCTCTTATACGTGTATTTGCCTAATTACTTATTATTTTTTATTTGAGGAGGTAAAGAACCTTTGAATTTTAATTTTAAATTTTCATTTTTACACCTTAGCCAAGAATAGTTTTTTACTCTAGTATTCAAAGAGTGATTTACGTAATTTTCTTTATGAATGTTAGCGTGTTCCAATTTAATCTTTCAGCGGTAATCTAAATATTATTTTTTAGCGACAAATACCTACTACAATTTTACTTTCATATTTTTAAGAATGGATTCATTAAGAGTAAAAACAGTTAAATATACAAAAGTAGTTTCTGAATGCGGGTGGTTCAACAAACAAATAATTGAAAGAAAAATATAATGCATATGAGTCAGGTCAGAACCTTAATTTCACGTTCATGCTTATGAACGCGATTTCATCAGCAACCTAAATATTATTTTTTAACTTTTAATAACCCGCTACAATTTTATTTTCGTACTTTAAATAATGGGTTCATTAAGAACAGTTAAATATGCAAAAGTTGTTTCTGAATGCGGGGATTTCAATAGAAAAAAATAATGGAAGGAAAAATATAATGCATCTGAGTAACGCCAGAACCTTAATTTCGCGTTCATGATTATGATGATTAACTTAATATTAAACATCATGTAAAGAGGAAAGTCTGCATACAAAATAAACTTTTTAAAGGTATACAATGTTTCTAATTTACGTATAAAAATGTACAGAAAAGAGAGATTAATGTTATAAGATAAAAGATCGCGGTGTGATTGAAAATGTATTCAAGATCTAGCAAAAGTTTCTGCAACTTTAAACAACGCAATAATTATACAGGGTGTCCCAAAAAGGAGTACCTATTTTTAAAAATGAATAAGAAACAAATGAATAAAGTTATTAAAAAAATTCTTGCAGGAAACGGATGTGTGAAGTCTGGAATTTTGTTTAGAACACGTTATTATGATAGTTCAAAATCTGACCGACAGATGGCGCTACAGCACATTTTGGTGGCTATATGAACAAACGGAGCATGCGTCAAGACCAGACAGAAGCAGACGTGGTCAGTGAAAGTTCATTCTAAGACTCCGGCATGTTATTGTGATGAATTGAGGACATATTGAAAATATTGTCATTTAATTTTCAACTATTGCTGATGAATGCAGTAGCCGCAGCGCCATCTGTCGGTAAGAATTTTAACTAACATAATAAAGTACTCTAAACAAAATTCCAGACTTCACACAACCGTTTCCTGCAAGAATTTATTCAATAACTCTATTCGTTTGTTTCTTATTCATTTTTAAAAATAGGTACTCCTTTTTGGGACACCCTGTATTTCATAATATTTAATTCTCTACTTATAATTGTTATAAAAGAAAACTTATAACAGAAATTCTCTAAATGTGGATTAATGCAAATTGGAGTTAACATGATCAAAATTTACCTACACAACAGATATGTGAGTAATTGTTTAAGAAGTATATTTAAAATATTCAACTACAAATGAATTTCTGTTTATTTAATGTATATCGTGGTTTCTCCAAAACATGTCACATTACAGAAATTGAATTAAAGAGGAATTCAATCAATATATTTTGCAAAATACTCGTATAAAATTTACATACCGGTCTTAGATGGTTTTTTACTATTACATTTTAAAGTCTCAAATTCGGCTAGTTTTTTTACGTCAACTAATTGAGTTTGTTCATTGAATAAAAATGGTGCTTATACTTTCAAAATTTCATTGTTTGAAGATTACAACAACATCATTAGAGTAATTTGTAATGCAGTTTTAAACAAAAAAGAAAAAAAACAATTTTTATGGCGAACACTTTTGTGTTTTAAGGCATGAAACTATTTTTTAGTAAAACATTGTAAGATTCGCAACTCGCATCGAATTGTCTGCAGAAGTTTTATAACTTCTTTTTGAAATGGATTTATAAAAGTTATTTATTCATACTATTTATAATTTTGTGTTTAGTTATTACCAGTTGCTTTTATCTAATACTGTAGGATTTATATCGTCAGAATACATCGTCATCTACTTTTAGTCAGAAAATGAGCAAACAGTTGAACACATTAAAAAAAAAACTCATAACTCAATATATAACTGAGGAAACGCAGTAATTATGTGTGCATTATATGCGCAAGTGAGACATTTTCATTTCCAACCTTTTTCGTAGCATAGAAAGCATTTAAGTTACGTAATATATTTTTTTTGTTTGCAGATGCAACTATAATTATAAAAGTGGTGTCTACATTTACTGTGTACCATTAAAATGGTTCTTATATTTTTCAATGATTTAACAAAATTGTTTCAAAGTTTTACATGGATTCAGTTGTTATAAAACATGAGATCGACCGAATCATGTCGAACAATGTCTGCCTTGAAAATTAAAACTAGTGCTTCCTATTATACGTTTATACGTGTATACGTATAATACGTATTATACGGGGTGCAGATTTTTTATGCGTATGATACGGCACAGTCGGTTATACGTATTATACGAAACACTATATACGGTCCAACGTATATACGGATCTTACACCAGCGGTTAAACGTATAAACGTTTAAACGGTTTTCGTTCATGTGAAAAAAGATACTTTTCTCCTGCTAGTCTGCGCAAGGTTACTATTTCATAAGGTTGTGCCCCATTTCACCCTGCAATCAATAGGGAGCGATTTGCTGTTTGATGTCACTTAACCTGCTCTCTGCTCTAGAACTCCTATTATAGGAGTCTTAGCCTGCTCGATTCAGTTTTCAAATTGATTTGGTTTAGAAAAGTCCTATTTTTAATTGAAAAGTATCAATACAAATTTTCGAGTGAAGAAGTTTAATTTTTTTTAAATATTTTTTATACATAGGACAAACATCACATCCAAAATTTAAACTATTGTGTCTTTTCAATTCTACGATATGTAATTTTTAAATTTGCTATTTTTATCATTACATTTTATTTGTACCTCAGTATGAAAAGTTCCTTTTCATTTTAAAAACAAGCAAATAGTAATTTTTATAAATAAAATCTTAAAGACCTACAAGAGCAGAAAATTTAATGTTTATATGAGTGCAGTTAATATCATGTTAATAATTTTAATATAGTATATTTTTAATATTTGATCAGTATTCTATTTGAAATACATAATAATTCTAATATTATTATAATTGTGACATGTATTTCATAAAAACCTATAAAAAAGTTTTTTTTTAAAAATCACTTAGATTTCAACCTCATACCACATATACACAAGATTGAGTTTTGTGTAATTAGATTTATAATACAAATAATGTAAAAACTTTAATAAGTAAATGGCTGAATATTTAGTATTTTTAAACCGAAATATACATAAGATACAATTAGATGATTTAATGGAGATAAAATTTGAAATTCAGAGTAATATACTTTAAAAACAAATTCCGAAATATTTATATAAAGTATTATTTTAATGCTACACGATAACCATAAATGCACATACATAATTTTAAAAAAAGAAAGAAAGAAAGAAAGATAAATTATTGCGTGAAAGAAAGTTCTACGTTTACGCAAAAAAAATTATTTCCTAATAATATTTAAAATTTAAAATTACATTTCTTTTTAGCGTTCTAAACTTAATTTTAAAATTTACTGTTTCTTCAGATTCCATTCAGATAATTGATGTGATTAAATATCAAATAATTGATATATATATATTTTATAAAATAAAAAGTAAGACAGCAGTATTCCTAAAAGGGATTTAAAATACAAATAAAAATAGAAACTTTATTTTTAAATTGCCGCATTTTTAAAACTGGAAGATTTATGTTATATAAAAAAATTAAATTTGAAATTCAAAATAATATACTTTTAAAAAATATCTTCCAAAAGGATTATATTAATTTATATTTTAATGCTGTATGATGATAAAATTATATAAAAATATTTTAATAATTAATATATTAAGGTACCTTAAAGTATACTTTCAGAATACGCTTTCATTTCGAGCATTTTATTTTATTACAGAGTGCATTTTGAAGATGTATTTTAGATGTATGTTCTATTACTTGCAATTTTTTGTACTGTTTTATCATGCAATGATAAAATACATGAGTTGATTGATCATACACATACTAATCATATACAGTTGATTGACTCCACATTTTTCATTTTTTGGCAGCGTATCTCTTTTTTAAGCTTTCCAACATAGTTGAAAAGTGTTTATACATTCGATTTTTCTGTCTGTATGCCGTCTGTCTGTCCTGTCTGTCTGTGCTCTAACTGCCGTAAATATACTCGGATTGTTATGCAATTTATATATCTTATTGAGCTTTATTATGCCATGTTCGGTATTGAAAATGAAGTGTGTAGCACTTACAGCTTATTTTACAGGGAGATTCAAAAGAATTCCGTTACTTTACGGTCTATGGGGGAAATCGTTTGCGGCTTATTGTAATGAAGTTAAAATATTTCAAATATATTAAAATTGACATATATAGCATGTGCACTATAAGAGGTTTACTATAGAATATTGTATGCATAGCACTTATACCTTTATTGCAGCACTGAAAAGAATTTGTTACATTACGGTCTTTGGGGAAAAATCGTTTGCAGCTTATTTTAAAGATGTTTCAATGTTTTATACATATTCAAATTGATCACTGAGGTGCACTACAAGGCGCTTACTGTCATATAATGTATCGTTCATTTACAGAAACACTCAAAGTATTCGGTTAAAGTACTGTTAGTTACTAATAATTCCTTGAAGTGCGATTTTAGGTGCGATTTTAGTTGTTTTTTAAATGTAACGAATTTTTTGCCTATTACTTGTTATGTATAAATTCTATGGATCACCCACAAGGCAGTGCACAAGGGGTGCACAAAAGAATTCGATATTTTTTCGAATATTGTTAGTAATTCCTGAAATGGCATTTTTAAATGTGTTATGCCTTTGTACAAATATTTCTCTTAGACATCAGACCTAATTAAACAGTAAAGATTTATAAAAGTATTTTTGAAGAGTTGAAAAGTGTTACATAATCTGTGCTTGATGCATGATTTTTCTAAAGCTATTATCTGTTCCTTTGGATGCAATGATCCATCAATTTTTTATATCAGATTTCTTCGAAAATGTATGATATAGAACATTTTGCGTTTTATCCAAACGATTAGTACATGTGGCAATAGCATAAGTACTAGGCATTTTCTGCAAAATCAGTGCAAAGAAAACATTATTTTAAAGAGCTAAGACCAAAAGCACTAACAAAAGCTGGAAAATATTTGCCACGTATTTAGGAAATGTGACCGGAAATCTCTCTTTCTGAGAAGGAATTAAAGCTTCGTGTGAGGGAAAACTGCCCTTGCTGCCAAAGGAAATGAAAATAATTGTTTACATTGCACTCCCGTCCCTTTCAAAGATCGACCAATGATAACAAGCAATGCAAACTCCCATATTAGCAAAGAAAAAATACACGATTATTTCATTTGAAGGAAAAAAAATCTCCTCTAAATCGCTTTATTCCTAGAAAAAAAAAACTTTACTTTGTGCCTAATGAAAAATGTTTTATTTCGAAGAAATATACTCTCCTATGACCAAAGAAACGATTTTTGTTTAGCATAAATACTATTTTAAATCAGAAAAAAAGCTTCTTTCCCATTGGAAGAATGCACCTTAGCACCGCCAGTGACGTCAGAAAAACCAAAACCCTGATGCCAGAAGTAAAGGGAAATGGCACCTACCGGGTCTGTAGATCAGAGAAATTGAGAAACACCCACTGAGGCCCACATTCTCGTAGTTTACGTGGACCATCGTGATTACTTGTTCAAAGATCCACGAAAGTCCCTAATTTACCTGTCTAGCGGTAAAGGTATTCCAAAAAACAATTAAAAATCGAAACTTTTTTTCCTCAGTTGAGATATATAGTTTTTTTCCGTTAAATCTAAGCTATTAATTATGAAATGTTTTATTATGGGTAGCGGGTAGCTCCAAAGCAAATTTTCGCATGTCTGTAACACCTCCACACACAGCTTCTTTAGATTTATGGCGTGTACATTTCGCGCGAAAAATTATTTTTTAATGCGACCGCAGAACATAGGCATGCATTAACTTTTTATCTTATAGTGACACTGACCAATCTATTTCCTGGGAAGTTTCACACTCATACTTTTATTGTATTTAAGAATATTTTTTTTCTCTATTTAACACGGTTGCTACAGAGGACGTATACGTGGCGTCGTCACTTGGTCACTTATTTGACATTCCACTTTTAATCCAAAATTACGAATTAATACCGGAAATTTCGAAAGAAGTTTTTTTTATTTTATGTAATCACGAAATGTCTGTCATTAAATAAAGCAAATATTGCTATTAGTATTTTCAGGTATGAATTCGGAATTTCTGAATAAAATAAAATTCCGTTAATTTTAACCCGGTAGTCACCGTGTTAAAATATTTTGAAAATACGTCCTACATTAAAAAAGAAATGAGAAGGCAAGTCATTTTATGCATGTGTGATTGCGTTCTAAAATCTGCATTGACGATTATTTGTCTGGCTATTAGAAATCAAAATTTATAAGTACTTCACACAAAAAATAAAATTTGTCAAAATTAACAAAAAATCTTAAACGTAATGTCCATACACCTGAGTGTCATGATTAAAAAAATGAACTCGCGTTATACACATTAACACAGAGTGGAAAACGTTAGACCCGTCGAAAGAATAACATTTGAACCCGGACGCAATCTTGAGTACACGCACTCACAAGTAAAGAATTTTCAAAAAATTAGAAAAGAAAAATAAACTTACTTAACAAGAAGTGACAATAAATCTGAAACGTGTCTATTCTCATTCTTTTCTCAAAAAATGTTTTCTTCCGTTATATGCTTATAATAATCGTTTATAGGGAAAAATAACAAAATCCTATGTATGAAACATATTATGCAAATTATTTCGCTAAAACCACTGATTTCCAGCTTGTTCCCCGTTTTGTGACGTAATACTGATGAGGTCCACCGCCCTCTGAATACTAGGCCTGAGCGCTGACACAAAAATTGCGACAGTCGTAGGCGGAAATTTTTCGGCGTGTGTACGGTCCCTTGAAATTCAATACCAATAATTTCTAAAAGTTTTCTCCGCCTTATTTTTCTCAGATTCAATGAGTCAAAGAAAACTTTTAGAAAATACTGGGGTGTAAAATTAGGGGACCGTACAAAGGTTTAAAAAACCCACCTTCGAGCACCGCCATTTTTGTGTCAGCGCTCAGGCCTAGTATTCAGAGGGCGGTGTGAGGTCCATTGGTATTAAAAGTAAATACGTATTTAAAATATACGTATAATTGATTTTTCGTATACTTAAATTATACGTTTAACCGATATACGCTTATACGTATATGGATACGTTTATACGTATATTTTAGGGTATACGTATTTCTTAAATACGTATTATACGTATATACGTATATTGGTTAAACGTATAACTGATATACGTATCGCATCGGGAGCACTAATTAAAACACATGATGTAAAATGTCATTTAACATACAACCGGCAATAGTTTCCGGTAAGTCGAGGATTATTTATATGTATAAAAGCTTTAATCTGCTTTTATATTTTAAAATAAAAAGGTTTTTCAAAGTGTTTTCAAATGCTTTCAAATATTTGTACTCAAACAAAAAAAAGCAACCAAAGAAATATCAATAAAACTTTCTAAATTGTCTTAAAAATGTAATTAGAATAATAAATGTATCTAAAAGTTCCAAATTTGTGTATGCAAACAGAGTTCAGAATTATTATTTTTTTTTTCTATCTTTTAAATATTTATAGTGTCTATCTTCAGGAAGTAATATTAGAAATATATTATAAATTTACTAAAGAAAAATGTATGATATTTTATTCAAGCACTTTTATCAGTTATTACATTTTTTATATAAAAAATAAAATAATGTTACATTTTCTGCATTTATAAGATCGTGTTTCATTTGAAGAAGTAAATCAACTACTTAACAATATGCTAAATTCCTTAGATAACGTAATTACCATATATTTATCAAATAGATTCTTTTAAAAAAGGTATGATAAACTCACACTTAAATTAATGAACCTAAAAAATTCAAAATAAATGTCTTACATTAAATAAAATGAGAGCAATTTGTCTTTTATTTTTTGTGCATTTAAATATTTTCAAAAAAGAATAAATTATTTGAAATATGATCGTGCATTAATATCTCGATTGCTATTGATTCTATTATTTGAATAAAAGAAATATATTCAAATAAAATAGCTCAATGAAATAAAAAGTTAATATCCAAGAAGAGAAGTTAAAGATAAAAAGAAATTTGATTATGAAATAGAAGAATTTATCTTTTAACTGTGTCCATTTTGATTTAAAGGGCTTATAAAGTTGGCAATAAGCAATATTTTAAAATTATAATTTAAAAAAGACAGTCTTCTTTTAGCTACACATTCCGTACATAGCACATTTTGGTACAGAACCAAACTTTGCTTTAGACTCATATATTTTTCCGGCAATAATATTAGAAACTTTTAAAGCGAAGCAAACAGGCACCAAAGTTACCTACACTGTTAAAAATTTGCAGCAAACTGTCCAGTCATTTGACCGTTTTTGTAGAAAACGGTAACATAACTGTAATTGAACTATATTATGACCATAAAATGAGCAATAATACGATTAGAATATAGTTAAATTACGGTTATATAACACTTTTCTACAAAAACGGTCAAATGACCGGACAGTTTGCTGCAAATTTTTAACAGTGTACCTATGAACATAAAAGGCCGATTATGGCTTTTTAGAAGAAACAAACAACTTGTAATTGTTCAATCGTCAGAGCATTGGTTCAACCAGTTATCTTCGTGTCACTTGTAATGGCGAAGAAGAAATAATAATGGACCATCAAAAAGTACACAGCCAATTTCAACACAGTTAGAATAAGCGGTTAAAATGCCGAAAAGCCATTCAAAATGGTTGAAACTAACGATAAAAAATTAAATTCAGTTATACTTCGTGTCTTTAATTTGTTAAATTTTATGAAAATAGACCATGTCCCTTTACGAAGATATATATATTTAACTATTTGTTATCCTTCTTTAGACAGTATTTGGTTTAATCTTTAACTAATAATTTTAATCCACTGCTTTTATTAAATCATAGAATATTCACTAATTTTATCTTAGATGGCAGCACCGTGGTTTGAGTTTTGCTTTGCTGTACAATAATATTCCATGGTCAATCATCTTTTAAAACTTATTTTGGCAACATGTATAGGTTTTTTGCAATGCATTGCCTGTGTTATGTGATGACTCCTGTATATCTGGTAACGGTTGTGCTCTTTTCCCTATATCCTTTTTAATCCAGTTGTATTTTGAACTTTATGATTAAATTTCACTGTTTTTTTCTCTTTTTTGTGGGTAAGGTTTCTTTCCTTTTTAATATTGTTTTTATTTTTTTAACTTTATGATTTTTTTCACAGATTTTTTCTCTATTATGATGTGGTAGTCCCAAAATCATATCCTTTAGCAATGTTATGGTTAATATGATGATGAAACCACACATTTTATTTGTGGTATTTAGGCATTTGGGACCTGAAGATTCTGTCTAAATTCCACAAATTTCATTTTTTTCAATTTTTAATTTAATTTCTTCTTTTTTAAAATGAGTATATGGTATATTTATTCAGAGTGTTGGGGAACACTATCATTGTCAATTAATTATTACATACTAATTCATAATTTCATAGTTTTTGTTGGTGTTTCGGTAATGTTTCATTAATGGTTATATAACCATGGAATAGGTTCAGTGCTCTTTATGAAGAAATCTGGCATTATCTGAAAAAGGTTTATTTGCTAAAACTTGTAAAATTTAATTTTGTATGGCCTAAAAGAACCACGTTTTACATAAGGAATATGTAACTGATGATGAAAATATGCGTTTATAATCAAATCCGACTTTTCAGAACATTTTTATGTGTACAGCCGAATTTCTTTTTAGTTCGGAACACCCTTTTAAGTACGTTTAACAAGTAGAGGGACAAGCTTGGTAATCGCAGATTTTTATTATTTTTATATATTTTGTAGGGTTTTTAGTCTCAGGTTCAACGGATTTTATACTTGGTTCTCGAGAAATAGGGGGTCTAATATTTTAACACAACTTAAATACTTATTCGTAGCTCAGTTGTTATTGCGTCTGCTCTTTGATACGCGGGCCCGGGTTCGAGACCGGAAAGCGCCTTTTTTTTTCTCATTTTTTGTTTTATATCATACATGTAATTATAATATAATAATCTCAAAGAATTTTTAATATTGTACATTAATTATAATGTTAACATAGTTAATTTAATTTTTTTAAGCTCTTATTAAACATTTTGCATCATTTAAAGAGATTTTTCTAAATGGATCCATTATTGACCAGTAAAAATTCCAAAATCGTTAAAATACCTTTTTTCATTAATTATAAATTAATTCAAAGCCCAAGATACGTTCAAATTTAAAAATCAGTAATATGCAAAAAAAATGTTGTAATTTAATTTTTATGATAATTTTTAATATAATTATGCTTCTTACTTTAAAAACAGAGTAGTATTATCATCGCATTGACTTCCCTTATTAAGGCAATATATAAATGATGTTTCTTTAAAATCACGAATTGTTACAATTGTCCAATATTATTGCACCGATAAAGCATATAAGAAATACATTTTAAAAGTGATTAAAAAAAACTGTTTAATGATGTTTTATACAACGATTTAGTTACAAATAAAAATTAATTGGTTTACATTATAATTAATGCAAAATGTTATAATTTTTAATTAGCATTATTAAATAATACTTACAAGTATATTTATAAAACAAAAAATGAGAAAAACATAAGTAGCGCGTTCTGGTCTCGATCCGGGAACCGCGGATAAACGAGCAGACGCCATAACAACTGAGCTACGACCAATTTTTTGACATTTGACATATTGATGCTATGAGATGCTACAAAGGCTGTTGTCTCGAATGATCCATATATATTTTATTCACAGAAACACATACATGACTTCGACAATTACATAAATATTGACGAGATAGTACAAGGAAAATTACAACACCAGAGAGTTACAACCAGAAGCTCCACAAAGTGCGTGCAATGGAGCTGGCGGGAGTCGAACCCGCCGGCCTGATTCCTACGCTCTGAAGCGAATAGCGAAATGGTGTCTTAACCACTCGGCCACGGAGGCCTTGAGCTACGACCAACGCAGTCATTTGGTTACAAAGTAAGTATTTAAGTTGTGTTAAAATCAAGGCCTCCTTATCATAGTATCAGGCCTCACAATCAGCAAGTTTCCTTTGACCGCATGATTGTCCTGCTAAGCGCCATCAATCGTTAGTAATAGGCATGATCTCCATGGTAATAGGAGTATTTACGACACGAAATAACACGAAATTTTTTCACAGCTCCACTTGTTCTATGCATTTGTTTATGAACTAGTATCTGTAGTATCCACCATGCGGCGATACTTTCCGGATAAAGTCAATTAATAAGTTGGCAATTACCGCGGACATTTTCACCCATAGACTTTCTCCGGATTGTCAAGTCTGATCTATGATAAGAGAGTCTTGGTTAAAATATTAGATCACCTATTTCTTGAGAACCAAGGAGTGTTGTATAAAATCCGTTGAACCTGAGACTAAGGGGCTTCTACACTACAATTTATATAAAAATAATCAAAATCTGTGATTACCAAGCTTGGCCCTCTACTTGTAAGACGGCAACACCTCCTGATTACCACCTCATTTGGGAACCAACGATTGAGGCAGTTCAAATATAATTGGAAAATTTCTCAAGGTATAGAATATTTTTAAGAGATAATAAATAAATGTGACATTATTAAAGTATGATTTTGTGCTGTTCCTTTAAATTTTTTGGCGCGCAAATAACGGACGACAAACCAGAAAATACATGTAAAAATGTCCTTTTTAACACTTTCCAACATAGTTGACAAGTGTTTATGAATTCGGTTTGTCTGTCTGTCTGCCTGCCGTCTGTCTGTCTGTCTGCCCGTGATATAACTCGCGTACATATATATGTATAATCATGCAATTGATATATGTTATTGAGTTTTACTATGACATGCTCGGTATTGAATATGAAGTTTGTAGCACATATAGTTTTTTTACAGGGACAATCAAAATAATTCCGTTATATTACTTGTCTATGGGAAAAAATCATTATCGGTTTATTTAAATGATGTTATAAAATTTCAAACATATTGAAATTGATATATATCACTGAGGTGCACTACCAGAGCCTTACTATAGAATATTGTGTGTGTAGCACTTAAATTTGTTTTACAGGGACACTCAAAAGAATTCCGTTGCATTACGGTCTATGGAGAAAAATCTTTTGCGGTTTATTTTAAGAATGTTTAAATATTTCAAACGTATTGAAATTTATATAAGTGACTAAGGTGCATTACAAGAGGCTTACTACAGACTATTTTGAGTATAGCATTTATCGTCCATTTACAGGGACACACAAAAGAATTTGATACTGTATGTATAATTGTCTCAATAATTGCTGCAAGTGCTTTTTCAGTTGCTTAACGCTTTTTTAAATTTAACTCTTTTTTCTATTACTTGGTGTGTATAAATTCTACAGATCTTATACAGGCAGCATAAAAGTTCTGGAGTACATTTATGTTTATGAAGGAAATTACAAAATTAAAATTTTAAACTGTGCTACGCATTTTCTATCTGAACTAAAATTAGTGTTCTATGTAATATATACAAATCTATAGATCATATACAGGGCTGCACAAAATAATTCGGATATTTTTCCGAATATTGTTAATAATTCCTGAAATTGGGTTTTTAAATATGTCATACGTTTTCCTGAGCTTAAGCCGAAAGGTAGGCCTCCCCTCCCGGTATGACTTTGACTTTGTTTACTTAGATATTAAATTTCACCTTATTAAACGGTAATGATTTGTAAAAATAATTTGGAAGTGTTGTAAAATGTTACATAATCTATGGTTGAAGCATGATTTTTCGTTCTTGTTTAAATTTAAAATAAATAAATCGCAGCTGAGAGGATAAGTGTGTTAAAAACTGTAACTGCAGAATATTAAAACAAGAACGAAAAATCATGCGTCAAGCATAGATTATGTAACACTTTCCAACGCTTCCAAAATAATTTTACGAATCATACTCTTTAATAAGCTAAAAGATAACATCTAAGTAATCCGAATAATTTTATTCAGCCCTGTATAGGATCTATAGATTTGTATATATACTACATAGGATGCTAAATTTTAGTTCAGTTAGGAAAAACGTAGCACAGTTTAAAATCCTCCGTCTGGAGTTAAATAATACGGAAATGTGTTCCCGAACTTTTGTGCTTCCCTGTATATCTACAGAATTTATACACACCATGTAATATACAAAAAGCGATTTAAAATTAAAATCGCATTCAGTAACTTAAAACGCACTTCCAAGAATTATTGTTAACGTACAGTAGAGAATTCTTTTGTGTGTCCCTGTAAATGAACGATGACTGCTATACACACAATATTCTGTAGTAAGTCTCTTGTAATGAACCTTATATAAATTTCAATGCGTTTAAAATAGTGAAACATTATTTGAATAAACCGCAGACGATTTTTCTCCATAGACGTAATGTAACGGAATTCTTTTGACTGTCCCTGTAAAGTAAGTATAAGTGCTATGCACACCCTATTCCATATTAAGCTTCTTCTAATGCACTTTAGTGATATATATAAATTTCAATGCGTTTAAAATAGTGAAACATTATTTAAATAAACCGCAAATGATTTTTCCCCATAGACCGCAATGTAACGGAATTCTTTTGAGTGTCCCTGTAAAAAAACTATAAGTGCTACACACTTCCGTTGAAATAGGGAACATGCTATACATAACGATTATAACATATAAAAATTGCAGGGCAATCCGAGCATATTTACGGGAGTTAGAGCACGGCCAGACGGCCAGACAAACCGAAGTCATAAACACTTTTCAACTAGGTTGGAAAGTGTTAAAAAGAGCCTAACAAAAAATACACATGCGTAACAAGCCAAACAAACTGTTTAATAAAGTATAGTAAACTTTACATATTACAGGTCATTGTAATCTGTCAATCAGTTACTGATTCAATGTAGTTGTAAGAATTCTCTTTAATCCAAAATAAGTGGTTTGATTATGTTCACTACTATTATCGTACTATTATGTCATCATTTCCACTTTAACAATTTGTCTATGTAAAACATATTTATACAAATAAAGTTTTATATCAACAATTCACAAAACAAAAATTGCTATTATTCTAGGTTTTAGTTACTTTTACATACTTTGAGATGACCGTAAGACTGGAGGAAACGGGGTTAATTAAATAAATATTTTCACGTTTTGTCATTATCACATAGATGCCAATATATTTTAAGTACCTCATAGAAGGAAGACATTTCTTTATATATACTTTCTGGTTTGAAACATGTTTGTCTTGGATCAGTCTTTGATATAATAAAGAAATGTTGGCATCTATATACCGTGTGTCCCAAAAATGACTGATGGATTTTAAAATTCGGTAATTTGCAAACAGTGACAGATATTTAAAAAATGCTTGCAGGAGTGTTATGTAGGATGTCAAGCGTTTTTTAAATGTGATTCTTGATTTTAGTTCGAATTTTAAACAACAGATGGCGCTGACTGCGATTGGCACTCAGCCGAGGCCGAAATTGAAGTCAGTCAGCATTTATGCACCGCCTCCTGAATACTAGGCCTGCGCGCTGACAGAAATGGCGGCGGTCGCAGGCGGATTTTTTTTTCACCGTCTGTACGGTCCCTCGAACTTTAACACCAATAATATCTACAAGTTTTTTTTTTGACTTATTTGATCTCAGAAAAACTAGGCGAAGAAAACTTAAAAAAATTATTGGTGTTGAATTTTGAGGGATCGTTCAAACGCTGAAAAAAATTATCCGCGCCATTTTTGTCAGCGTGCAGGTCTAGTATTCAGAGGAGCGGTGCATCAATGCTGAGTGGCATCATTATCGGCCTCGACTGAGTGCCAACCGCTGTCAGCGCCATCTGTTGTTTAAAATTCGAACTAAAATCAAGAATCACAGTAAAAAACTTCTGACATCATACATAACCCTCCTGCAAGAATTATTTTAAATATCTGTCACCGTTTGCAAATTATTGAATTTTAAAAAGTCCATCAGTCATTTTTGGGACACCCGGTATATCATAATAAAATATTGCACTATTATCATAAAAGTGCAATAGTATATTTAGTATTAATAATGCATCCGGATCGCGAGATTCTAAAAGATAGTCACGTTTTAGCATTATTGGCTTGAACCGCGTTCTCATTGGCTGTTATCTGTCACATGCCATAGACGTTGTTGGTGCTTGGCGTTTTAGATTTGGCGCACTCCTATATGGCTTGGAAAATTTCGAAAATTGAACAGTTTACAAATAGTGTTTCAGTTTCGTTTTATGACGGCCCTTTATGCAAGATGATGTCAAAAAAGTTTAAATGTTTGAATGCTACATCCAAACTGGTGTCCGATTTTCCTCTCTTAAATGTAAGTAATTAAAAAAAAAAACATATCTAATAATAAATGTTAATTAGTATGGCCGCTATTCATACTGTTGATTATTATTACCCCACAGCAAACAACAGTAAGTTACTTTAAAAAGCTGTAATTTTTTTTTTATTATTTTTTTTTTTTTTTTGTGAATTTGTTTAAATGTAGATTTTTAAAATAGGAAATTTTATAAAAGGAATTGAAGTTTTAATACATTATTTTATTTTAATAAATATAATATTAAATCATGCTCCTATTTTTTCATAGAAAATAACCTAATTTAAGGCAACATTGAAGTTAACCTAATTAACCTAGAAAAATTAATAACTATCATCAGAAAGGACTTTTTTAGACTTTTAAGATAATATAAAAATATATTAATTATAAATTCTCGTTAAATATCAGTGTAATAGTAGAATTTTTTTTAAATGCTATAGGGCGTGGGGGGGGGAGAGAGAGAGAGAGAGAGAGAGAGAGGGAATGAAAATTATCTACCTTCACCAGTAAAAAGATAAAAGAAAAATTGATTAAGAAAAGAGCATAAATAATGTTTTTAAAATTATTACCTAATGTTATCAAGTTTGGATAAAAATAGGGAAGGGACGAGCGTCTGTCCCCCAAATTAAATGGGAAATTAACTAATTATCATGTACTTTTATTTTAAAGAAAGGTATTGCAGCTAAAAACCTACAAGGTTCTCTCCCCATAAAATAAGTATGAAAGTAAAAAAAAAAGTTTTTTCTTAAACACTCTTTTATAAGCATTGAATGTTTATTGCAAAAATCACGTCTAATTTCATGACTGCAACTCATGTTGTTCCAAAACAATTCTGTTACAATGTATTAATTTGATGTGGGTCCCGATTATCTGAAAATTCACCGCTTTGATTTATGCTTGGTAGAAAGCGCGAACTAGTGAATTCATTAAGAATTATAATTTTTGCTCTGCTCCTTGTTTTAACATATGCTAACAGGAAAGAGAAAAAAGATTATTAAAATTATCTATTCAGGATTTCTAAACTGTTCTCACAACGTATAATCATAATTTAATAAATTTTTTAACTATTAATTGATAAAAGCATATATATTTTTTAATTACACTCTTTATTTGTATTTTTATTTTACTTTTTAGTGTTTAAATATTTCATTGGTGCATTTTCACAGCCAGTTGGCATATTTTAGAGAACATGGTTTGGCACATAACCTCCATTGTTGTTGTAACTTGTTTACACTTGTGAATATAAATAATTATTCAGCAATTTACCAGATTTGCCCTGCTTATGTTAAAATGCCTTAAGATTAATTTATAATTACGTTCTAAAAATATTAAAATGTTGTATTGTCATCGGAAACGCACAAGTGTGTACAGTACATCATTTTTATAATTCTAGCCTATCAGGAAGTGTATGAAAAATCGATTTCAAAATTACATGTTTAGATACATAAACCAAGTTAAATTAAATAAAAGAATGGGAGACCTTTTGCAATGATGCAATAACCAGATAACCAAGGTCAATCACAATTACATGCACTTTTTGATATTTGTATTATATATAGCTTTTTTTAAAATTCCTACCTTATTCAAAGATTTAGAAAGGGGACAGGGTGTAGTTTTCCTCTGTATACTCCTGCACACGTCTATGCATATTAAGCTTATTCGGAAAATACAGCCTTTATAGAAATACAATGTACGGGTTCGTGGGCTCTAGCCGCACCAATAACTCCTAAAATAAACTCTTTATTTTATTTTTTTTTTAATTTAAAAAAAGTTTATTTTTTTTTCTTTCTTCGTTTTTTAACTTTCTAGTATTTTATAGAATTTTTAAATGTTCCATTTTTTTCTATATTTCTTTTGTTATAAGGATAAACGGCATAAGAAAAACTTTTTCACTTTATGTTCTTTTTTTTTTTTTATTAGAATAAAATGCTCAACGTTTGAATTTTTTATATTCGAATTTTCGAATTTTTATATTCGAATATATTCGAATTTGTATATTCCAATTTTTATACTGTCTTAATGTTTTATTTAACTTGTGATTATTTATCAATATACGATTAGGTTTAATTTCTTTAAAAGGGAGTTAAAAAGGGCAACATTAAATTGGCAATTGATCTTTTTTACACTCACTCACATACATATATTTGTGTAAAAAAGTGTGAGCCCTACCAATAATTTTCAAAACGGTACGCATATGCGAAATACCATCAGATTCATAATAAGAAAATCTGCGATATTATGAAATGGCTTAGAGTATTATTTATTTGAAGTAGATTAGTAAAAATTAGTATAAGGCTTTAATGGATTACACTTGTATAAATACTATTTTTTTTAATTTCCATTATATACATACATATATATATATATATATATATATATATATATATATATATATATATTACATAATATTAAACTTTTATTTTAAAAAGACAGCGTAGCATAAATAAGAAAAAAAAAATCAACTTAGATACACAAAAGTTTTTATATAATATTTTTTGTAATGTTTATTCTTTATGTTTAAAAAAACTTTTTTAGTTAATTTCTTTTAGACAGAATTTTTTGAAAATGTTCAATATTGACGCTTATATTTATTTAATAACAGCTTATATATATATTTTTAAATGTTTTTTATACTATCTTAAACTGTATTAAAAGGTTTTTCTAACGATAGTTGTTAAATTTTTCGAGAGCAATGTGGGAACTTTCATATTCTTTTGGATTTAAAAAGCGAAAAAAGCAAAATTTCATTTTTAATTTCCATTTTCTGAATAAGTACTTGTCATATAATTTTAAAATATTTAAACAGCTTAAAATCTAAACCGTTCCACTCTCGTTTTATAAAATGTCATCAAACTATCTTACGTTATTTTCAATGGTTTATTTTAAATGAAAGCTGAAGATAACATTTGCTTCAAAATTACCAACTTTTTTTTTTCCTCTTCGTTTTCTAACCATAGAAATAAACAAATGAGTTGGCGACGTTTTCCTTACCGCCAAGGGATTACTTTCTGAAAAGGACACGACTAAATGACCAATTGGCTGGATTTGCCGATAATGCTAAAACGTGACTATCTTTTAGAATCTCACATCCGGATCATTGAAATACATGTAATCCAGAGTGTCATTAATTAAAATATAAATGCAGTGTTTTAATTTTTAATTTCCTATGTCAATTTATTCTTGTAAATGCAAAATAATTCCTATTATTATATAAAGAATTAAGAAGCTTTATTTAAATAGCGACAGTTTCTGAAACGTGATAGTTTTTTTTTTATTTTTTAGTTACAGTTTAAAATTTAAAATATCCTTCACAAAATTTAAATTATGCTTATTCTTTTCATTTTATAAGTCATAAACTAACTAAATTTCCCCTTAATCAATATTTTAAAATATTTATTGAGAAAAAAATATTCGATATTTCCTAATACCTATATAGTTAAAATGTAGATTGCAAAAATATAAAAATTGGTTTGATAAAAGATTTTAAAAAACAATTTCTTGTCTCATTATATTCCAACTTTTTATTTCCAACTTCATTTACAAATCCCACTTATTTGCATTTAAAACATTTCATTGCATTATAAGTTTTTTATTTCGCTCCAAATATCATAAATCTAATTAAGTTCGAAATTATCTTATGGAAGATGCTCTCTTCTGTGTCAATATGATTTTGTTAAAGATAAATTTTAATTTTATGCATTTTTCCTTTGGATGGTTGAAAAAGGCGATCTTTCTACAACTGATAAACTTTTAAAATCATATATTTCATTTTTAATATACTAGAGACGTTCAAAAAGTAAGTTATACTCCAACCTAGGTAATAATTTATCGTTAATTTCTAATTTTTAATCAACGTAAAACTTTCACTTATTTACCTTAATTTCATATGCTTTTTTAGACATTCATTTTAGATCATGTTACACAATCACATTCCTTCTAAGTAATTGTCTTGTTGGCAGAATTTGTTTTCGTAATAAGCCTTGGCGTAAAACATTATTATGGAAGAATAGTGTCAACATTTAATAAAAAAATATTTTTAATATCATTTGGTCAAATGCATACCTGAATAGATTGTGTTGTTTTTTATTTTCAGTTAACGTACATGCTGTTACTGGTAAAACGCACGTGATACTTTCTAAAACATTTTAAAAGATACAATAGGATATATTCATATCTCATCCAAATTTAATTATTTTTTCACTCGTCATAAATGAGGGGTTCTCATATAGATTACATATAAAATCTCAGAATTGGTGAGGGATAATTCGAGTGAACGAAGGATTGTAATAAGTTAATTTAAAAGAATCGTGAAATGGATTTAAAATTAATTTCATGTTTACGGGTGAGATATCTTTTAATTCACATTTGCTAGTTTTTATAAAGAAAACATTTGACATTTCAAAATATTCAATAATCATTATTTCATTCACAAAAACCGTTATATTCAAAAAGATTAATTAAATGATACCTTAAAGTTTCTGAACACGTAATCTCACTTTATCAAATAAATTTAAAAAGTTGGTTCATTCGAAATCTTGTTTTGAAAGTAATTGTCATTCAATTAGCAACCATTTTATGACCTAAAGATGTGTTTCTTTCGTTTTGGTATTTATTGTCAGGTTACAAGAAAATTAAATGAAAAGGAAAAGTAATTAGTTTTTTCAAAAGTGTTATCGATGTCATCTTAATTGTGACAGTGCTGTATAATTACTTTTCTAGTAATCTGAAATTCAATTTTAATTCGTTTCCGATATACAAATTAAATTTCCTTTTATTCTGAATTTATATATTTTTAAAACAGACAAGCACGATTTGTCAAAAAAATCAATTCTTAAATTACGAAAAATTTCGGTTTAAAAAGGTTAATTAACACATGCCTTACTGTATTTCTGAGCAGTAAGTTTATCTTTACCAAATGAGTTTAAAAACTCAGTCTTTTTCAAATTTATATTTTGAAATTAAATGCAATTGAATTTAATATATACATATTCATTGTCTGATTTCAGTTAAATGAAAGAAAGGGGGAAATTAATTTTCTGAAAGCTGTTATCAATGTCTTTTAAAATGCAGTTCTAATGTGTATTAGAAGGAACTCGGAGGATGTGGGAAATATGTATCAGCATTAATATTTTGCACGCCGATAGGTTCAATTTTTTTTCCTAAGATGTTTAAATATAGTTTAGGATCTATATTTACTGCCTGTCTGATTTATTTTTGTTTGAATATTTCTTAAATGGGAGCGAAACACATGTTTATTTAGCAAAATTTCATGAGCTTCAATTATTTACTGTTCATACACTCCTTACCAGGCAACCACGCTGGTGTAATAAGGGAAAAAAATCTAAATAAGAAGCAATCGAAATAGCATAGTTAAACGTGTTTTTTCACGCATAAATCATTTTCCCTCGTCTCCCTGTTATCGAGATATAAAGTTTTAAATTCTGCTAATTTATTTATTTATTAGGATGGAAGGAGGAGTCGATGGGATGGCAGGAACAGTTCGTACGTTTTCAACGTAACAACATCATCAAACTCCAGTCACATGCCCATTTCTAGTTTAGTGCGCTGCAATAATCCGAAATGATTCGGTGTGCTGGGTACAAGTCTCGATTAGTGCAAACTGTGCGACTTCCATTTGAAACGCCCTTACAATTTTATTTTTCGCAGAGGTGGATCATTGTAATCATTGCACTAGAATTAAGCTCATGATATGTTCTTAGGCTACTATTTTCTATGCTTCAATCATTTTTTTGGTTTAGAAACATATTTGTCAATAGTTTTTTTGGCGGGCTTCTTTAATTTTTATATTACTATATCTAAATATGTTTTGTTTTTAATATTAATCTGATTATTAAAATTTCCTAATCGAAACCACACTTTTTCTCCCTAAATCAAACAAATAAATTAGCCAGCTTTAAGACTTTATATTTCGATAACGAAGAAACGAGGACAAGTGATTTAGGTTTTAAAAAACACATTTCACTAAACTCTTTTGATTACTGTTTACTTAGATTTTTTTTTTCATTATTACACTATGACGTGGTTTCCTGGTTAGAATTTCCAAGTAGTATAGAACCAGTATTTCCGACATTTCAGATAAGAAATTTTTGCGAAGTATTTTTTCTTTAGATTAGAAACTTTTCTGCTATTAATCAAGGTGTTTGTACTATTTTTGATGAAATTTTATTATGAAAATCGTGGTACAACTACCCGCACAATGATTATATCAATCGCGATCATATGATCCTTTTAATAACACCATCGATGTTTATATATATATTAACATGTGAAAAATAACGTAAAACATACAGGGGTATGATCATAGACATCATTACTTTTCGCTATGTAGATATTTTGTTCTTCTTCTCTGATAATTTTTAATTAATTATGTCTAGTTCAATTTCTAACCAATAAGGACTAGCGATAATATTGTCTAGATCTAAAAATGTACTGTATATTATTAACAATCCAAAACTCGAAAACCTTTCTAAATCCTTGTCCACGACAAATTGATTTATTTTTCAGTAGTATTTCTACAACATTAACTGAAATCTCTTAACTAGGGATAATATTTTGTGGCAAAATTGCAATGCTTTTCTGCGTCAGGATTTCGCTTATTTACGTTAATGTCATATGCTTTTTTTATTTTCTAGAGAAAGTTACATAATAATATTCATTTCAAACAAATATTTTGTTGTTATAGCTTGCTTTTATTGCCAGAACTTTGTGGTCAGTATTGAAGAATAATATCAATATTTAATGAAAGCATTGACAACATTTAATGGAAGCATACTGCCAACATCTATATTGTTAGTAAGCGTACAAGATGTTACTGATGAAACGTACGTGATACTTTCTAAAGCGTCTTTGAAAATGCAATAGATTAAATTCTTATCTAATCCACTTTTAATTATTTTTTCACCAGTCATAAATTACCGGTAACAAATAGATTGCATATAAAAGTAAGCAATTTATTCGGAAAAATCAGAGTACGTGGAATATTGTAATAAGCTCATTTTAAAGAAAATTGAAAATGAATTAAAAATCATTCGAGGTTTATGGATCAAATTTCTTTTAATGCCGATTTGTCAGTGTTTTTAAAAAATATATTTTCAAAATGTACAATAATCATTACTTTAATTACAAAATCGTTTAACTTTAAAAGTTTTGCTTGCTTTATTTAATTTTTAAATTGTGGTTCCAATTAAATTGGTTTATTTTTCTAATAGTACTTCCACAACATTACATACAATCTCGTAATTAGGGATGATATTTTATGGTGAATTTGTAATACTTTTCTGCGTGATAATGTCACTTATTTACGTTAATGTGATGTGCTTTTTTATATTTGCATTTTAGATAAGGTTACACAATCACATTCGTTCCAAACAATTGTTTTGATGACATAGCTTGCCTTATTTCTCAAGCCTTAGGGTAAAACTCGAATATGTAAGAATAGTATCAACATTAATTTAAAAAAAAAAGTATAATTTGGTAAAATCTATACCTAAATTGATTGCGTTTTTTTTATATTTTCAGTAAACGCACATGATGTTACTGATGAAACGTACCTGATACCGTAATTTCCGGCGTATAATCTGCCGATGAAACAATCATGTTTGGACCCAGAAATTTTATATTATAAAGTGTTACTTACCAGATCGCTGTAAATATTTCACTTCAATTATTGAATAAAAATTCTGGGTCGAAACCGAGTGTTTGATCCTCGGATTTCTAAAACATTCTTAAAAATATAAAAGATTATATTCAAAGCTAATCCAATTTTAATTATTTTTCGCCTTTCATAAATTACGGGATTACACGTAGATTACGCATAAAACTACAGATTTGATGTGGAAAAATCAGAGTACATAAATGCTGATAATAAATTCACTTAAAAAAATCATGAAATGGAATTAAAATGCATTTCTAGTTTACGGTTTAAACTACTTTTAAATCACATTTGTTAGTTTTAATAAAGAAACCATTTGCCTTTTCAAAATATACAGTAATCAGCATTTCATTCACAAAACCGTTATATTCAAAAAGGTTAATTAATTGATACCTTACAGTATTTCTGAACACGAAATCACACTTTATCAAATAAATTAAAAAAGTTGGTACATTTGAAATCTTATTTTTAAAGTGATTGACATTCGTTTAGTATTTACTTCATGACCTAGAAATGTGTTTCCTTTTGGTATTTATTGTCAGGTTTTAATAATATTAAACGAAAAGTAAAAATAATTAGTTTTTCCAAAAGTGTTTCGATGTCCGTTTAATTGCGATAGTTCTTATAATTAGACTAGAAATAATCTTAAAGTGAAATTAAATTAATTTCCGAGTTACAAATTAAATTTCTTTTAATTCTTAATTGATTTATTTTTTAAACGTAGAGGCATAATTTTCAAATTTTGGAAAGAAATCAATACTTAATTTACGAAGGCTTTTCGTTTAAAATTCTTAATTAACAGGTAATTTATAGCATTTCTGAACAGGAAATCTATCTTTATTAAATTGATTAAAAAAGTCAGTCTTTTTCAAATTTATGTTTTGAAAATAGTTGCCATTGAGTTTCATTATAATACAATGAATACAATTTATATTCATTGGCATATTTTAGTTGAATAAAATAAAATGAAATACAGGGTGTTTTTTTTTTTAAACTGACACTATTCAGAGCCGCCTGTAGCTCGTTCTAATAACTGGATTGACACAAAATTTTGTGAATGGACTAAGAAAACCATGGAAAAAAAGATTCCAATAAAAAAAAAATTAGTTCCAATCACCACCGATAGGGGGAAATGTGGCGCTGTGGTAAGTTATGCAACTGAGAATTAGTATAAAATACGGGCAATAAATGAAAATGCAAATTTTTACTTACGCAAGCGACAGTATCACCAATAGTTTAAGTTATAAATGCATGCGAAAAACACCGAGAAACAAATTCAGCTCAGGTTGAAAATGAATCTCACTTACCGCAGCGCTCGTTACTTTTGTGAAGTTCTATTATTGTAACCAGTGCAATGCACCAGCCGCTCTTCGTTTACTTAGAACACGCCATAAACTGCGCAAAGGACCTTTATCCGTTAATGTATTGAAAGCAATGATTCTGAAATTCGAAGAAACAGGCTCGCTAGCAGTTCGGTCAGGCAGAGGACGTAAAGCGGTGGCAGAAAAAGTGATAATGGATGTTTCAACTGCGATCAACGAAAGGGAAATGATGAATAAAACATAAATGATGAATAAAACATGGCATTTTATCCAAATTATTAATTTTGTGTGTTTCTGATGTTTTTTTTTCAATGTACAGCGCCACATTTCCCCCTATCGGCGGTGATTGGAACTAATTTTTTTTTGTTGGAATCTTTTTTCCCATGGTTTTCTTAGTCCATTCACAAAATTTTGTGTCAATCCAGTTATTAGAACGAGCTACAGGCGGCTCTGAATAGTGTCAGTTTAAAAAAAAAACACACTGTATAATTAGTTTTTGGAAAGCTGTTATATAAATCCTTTAAATTGTGTTTCCAATGTGCAGTTGAAGGAAGACAGAGGATGTCGGTAAATTTATTAATTCCCCCACACTCCGATCTCGAAACTCCGATGGATTCAAAATGTTTATTCTTTTCTCGAAGATGTTTAAATATAATTTAGGATCTATATTTATTACCCGTCTGATTTATTGTTCTTTGAAGATTATTTAAATGTTTAATGCAAGATGAGAAACATCTTAATTAGCAAAATTTCATGTAATTAATTTATAAATGTTGCATACACTCCTTAGAACTTCGAAGGAGTATAGAACCAATATCTCAGATATTTCAGACATGAAACTTTTTCCTAGTATATAATAAGAAATATGTCCAGCAAATAAGAGTGAAAAATGCCAGGCAGTATATTGTTGGGATAGCTCAGTAGGGATAGCGTTGGCATGGCAAGCCAAAGTACCCAGGTTCGAGTCCTGGTTCCGGCATATTTTCGCTCTGTTGGAAAAAATCTCAACTATGATACTCCAACCATTGGATAGTATCTTTTCCTAGTATGTTTTCTTAAGATTAGAAATCTTGTTGCGTAGGATCACAATGTTCAAAATAGGAGCCATTACAAGTTTAAATCATCGTTTGTCTTCAAGACATTGTTCTGTGCTGTTCTGAGTGAATCATGTCAGAGTTGAAGAACATCCAATGTGACCAAATTGTTGAGGCTCGTATGGTTGGTGCCTCTGAAGCAAATTAGCGGATGTTTTTGTTTATCACGAAGCACGGTGTCTAAGATTATGACTGCATGCATGGAGACTCAAAAAGTGGAACAAAGATCGGAAATGCATTTTCACTGATGAAAATTGTGCAGGATCACAATGGTCAAAATAGGAGCACCATAAAATATATAGAAAATTCCATATAAAATGAACGTCAAGTTCACCTTATCAAACTAATAAAACACAATGTAAACACATTGATAATTTGTGTTACTGAATCGGTGCAAAATTTAAATTACAGTTTTAAAACATTAAAACTATTAGATGTCAAAATACATGAGCTGTTGTATTTTGACATCTAATAGTTTTAATTAAATTGCGAATAATAGCTACAATAGTATAATAATAGCTATAATAGTAGAGTAGAATTAGCTGCTAATAATAGCTAATTAAATTGTTTCTCGACTGCTTGTTATCATCTTAGGAAGGCTAATGTTTAGCCGAAAGCTCATGTATTTTGACATCTAATAGTTTTAATGTTTTAAAACCGTGATTTAAATTTTGCACCTATTCAGTAACACAAATTATTATCAATGTGTTTACATTGTGTTTTAATAGGAGCACCATGCTCATAAATCCTATTTCAGGGCTCCCAAATGGTCCGCCAACTGAATACTAATATTTTTTTTACAGAAAATGACATGATAGGTTTCTACAACAATTCCTCAAAAATTTACCTCCGAAGGCGGATTCTGCGAAATTTGCAAGAGAAATACAAAAATAAAATTCTTCTGAGAAAATACTGGTATTCAAAAAGCGGACCATTTGGGAGCCCTGTATTAGCACCAAAACAGTGAGAAAGGCACTCTAGAAGCAAAGGGGTCCTACGTCATATAAGTCAAATTTATATAGTTTTGGAAGGTGTTTCCATATTTTTGTCCCTCCCCTCCCCCTGTACATAAAAATTACGGTACTTCATATCGAAAAATAAATCACATTTATAAAATTAAAGTAGATTAGCATTTAAAATATAAACCTTTGTTTCTCATCTTTTATAACACATTTAAACATTATTCAAGTAAACATCAGTAAGAGAAGCAGTAAATATGTATACTAAAGTATATTATAACTATCGAAACGTATTAGAAACAGAAATATTTTTTTTCGTTTAGCAGACACCTAAAATTCCTCTTATTTACCTATCGTCTTTGCAAAGAACCTTCAAAAAATTGGAACAAAATCGTATTTAATTTCAATTGATTGAATGCGAATACTTATCGTACATTTTGGCGTATAGCACAATGCGGCAAACTTACGATTTCAGACTGTAATTTTAGGTATATTCCCCGTATTAAGCGCATCCACTTTTTATAGAAACAAACCTTCATGAGATATGTAGCAGGCAAATACAATACAGTGTATTAAAAAGTACAGTAACTACTACATACATAAATAAAATAAACAAATGCTAACTGAGGACATACGATACTGCCTATGCTCTCATTCATTCAAATAGGTATTCCTGTACAAAAAATAGAATTAAGTGATATTTTACAGTCTCAGAACACGAATTCTTCTTTTATCAAACATAAATACAGGGTGTCCCAAAAGTCTCCGTACAACTTCCAAAATTTATTACAAAAAAAATAATAGGCCTACAGCAAAAATAATTACAACAGTACATAGAGTAACTTAAAAAGTTTTTTTCTACTAACTTAGCATACTTGTACATGAGATCCTTTCGTTGCACGAAGAATATCAAGTAGATATTCCAATTCCATCCACGTGTATTTCAGCATGCTAACATCAACAGTAGTTACAACTGTTTGATGAAATCTGAATAAAAGTTAATAGTCTCATGGAATTGAAACAAAATATACAAACAGCAGTAGCTACTGTTGATGTTAGCATGAAAAACGTTTGTGGATTAAATTGAAATATCGTCTTGATATTCTTCGTGCTACGAAAGGATCTCATGTTGAAGTTTACTAAGGCAGTAGAAAAAACTTTTTAAGTTACTCTATGCACTGTTGTAATTATTTTTGCTGTAGTCCTATTATTTTTTAGTAATAAATTTTTGAAGTTGTACAGAGACTTTTGGGACACCCTGTATATTAAAAGTTATAATTTGTTTATTCTTGATTAGAAAGTAATTGCCATTTAAATATTATTTGTTTTGTGACTTTGAAATTTGTTTCGTTTAGGTGTTTATTGTCACATTTCAATTGAATGAAATGAAACAGATATAAATTATTTTTTCGAAAAGTGTTATTGATGTCCTTTTAATTGCCGCTTCAAAAAAATTTAAAGTGGATTTACATTCGTTTATAATTTACAGATAAAATTTATTTATCTTCATAAGGGAAGGGTATTGCTCTGTCCATGTTCAGAAAATCATTATTTATTTTACGTATGCCTTTAGTTTAAAAACTTAATTAACAGATGCCTTATTGTATTTCAGATAGCAAAATCTCACTTAACCGAATACATTGTGAAGTTTCAAATCAATGAAATGAATAAAGGAAAAAAAAAGTATTTTCGAAAACAGTTGCGGTTGCCTTTTCAACACTTTGCTGACGGGAAACGTGAATTCTCGTCTTTTGAACATGTGTAATTCCATCCACGGGCCTTACATTATTGTTTTATGTGTTACATTATTTTTCAACATATAAGAAAATTCGTAGTCTTACACTTTGAGTACTACTCATATAAATGTTAGAAATAATGATATCATTATATGCATGCATTTGTAATATAAACACCAACAGAGAAAGTATTTTCATTAAATAATGTAACATGCAAATATGGTAACATTTCCTATTTTACTGACGAAGCCCAGACGTCACCAATGTATTAATTGCAACTATGAAAGCGATTATAAGTTTAATGTAATCTATTACGAGTGAAGTTAAATAAGCTGTCGGCCTAACACAGAGATAGAACAAGTATGACCAAATGACAATGATGTATGTAAAGTATGATCCTTTAGATGACATGCTGCCGAATTTCAGACGTGTGAGTTTATTGATTATTGCTGGGCGATAAAGTAAATTAACACGTTTTGACATTTTCTAAAAATGGAAAAAATTGAAGTTCGATCTGTTATAAAATACTTAAAAAAGGTTTAACCCCCCCGGGCATACAAAAAGAGTTGCAAATAAACCTTAAAGGATTTTTGTTCTACATATTCGACGATAAAAAAGTGGGCTGCTGAATTTAAACATGGTAGGAAATCAATTCACGATGATGAACACTCAGGACGCCCAAAAACCGCTACGACCGACGAAATCGTCTCAAAAAAATCACAATCCCGTACTGAATGATCGCCAATTGAAGATACGCGAACTTGCTGACATTACAAACATCTTGATAGATCTTGTCCACTACATTTTACACGATGCTTTGAGTATGAAAAATCTCTCCACTCTATGCGTGCCGCGTTTGTTTAACATCGACCAGAAACGGCACAGAACGAACATTTCTTAACCCATTCGGGACCATGGTCGCATATATGCAACCCCAAAAAGAGCACATAGAATTTGTTTTAGGCACCAGTAAAAAATAAAAGTAATATTTGCTTTCTCTAATTAGAGCATTTTTGTGATAGTTTAAGTAAAGGTAGATTTTAAAAAAAAGTGGTGCCAACCGAATAAAATTTGTGTAAAAGCCACCGTTCCCGAAGGGGTTAAGAGTCTTCTGAAATGTATTGTGTTGCAAATTGAAAAATAAAATTAAACATTGGCAAAAATCTTGTATTTTCTTTGTAAGGCCGAAAACTTTTCGAACCAGCCTCGTACAGGGCTGCACTAAAGAATTCGCACACAAGAGTGTGTCTTAAATGTATTGAGTTGGAAAGGGACTACATAAAAAAATAATATGAAATGATGTCAAAAATCTTGTGCATTCACTGTCAGGCCGAGAACGTATCAAACCACCCTCGTATATGCAATCCAAGACATTTGTGAACTACATTGAATTTATTAAAAAACAAATGTTATCCAGCGTATACTGTTAAACTTTTTAGTGAATTCGACAAACTTTCAGTGCTGCAGTAGCTGCAAACATAAGATATTGAAACCGCGCCCCAATGTTTTGTAGCTCCGGTTGAATCACAGTTCCAATTTTTGCAACACCGTTTAACCGTCTTATAGTTGCAGCTATTGAAGCACCAAAAGTTCAACTTCACACACAATCTTTAACAGCGTAAACACAAAAAATAGCTGTTCCAAACCCGTGTACGAAAACATCTTTCGTAATCACTCATCAATAAATTTTAACAGTGAATTTAAATTCAATTTCGAATTAAGGATTATGGTTATTTTATTTCAGAATATGTTAGAGTTTATAATGAAAATAATTTTTATTAAAACTGTAGAGTTATCATTGTTTAATTTACCAAGGCGTATTGTTTAAAAGTTTAACTAACTGATATCTTGCCGTATTTTTTTAACAAGCAATACCGCCCTATCAAATAAATTGAAAAATCTAAATTTGTTCAAATAAAAATTTAAATAAAATCAACGCTTTCAACAAATAATTGCTGTTGAAAGTGAGGAAAGTTCATTAGCACATACCAAAACCAAGAATTGTTTCTTTCAAAATCAACTCCCCATATGTTAAAATTTAAAATGAGAATAGATTTTGATCAATTTATATAATATTGTTCAATTTATATCAAAATGTTAGGTTTAACAATTAAATTAACTGCTGTCTTACCGTATGTTTGAACAGGAAATACCTCTCTATGAAATAAATTTTAAAATTCAGTCTTTTGTAGCCTTGATTAAAAAAGTATTTGCATTCAGTTTGTATCTATTGTATAATTTAAGATTTTATTCTTTATTATAATTCTCGTTGCCAGGTTTTGATTCCATGATAAGAAAAGAGAAGATAATTCGTTTTCAATAATTATTATATATTCCAATTTAATTGAGGCGATTTTATATAACCACACTTCAAAGAATCTGGAAAACAAATTTAAGTTACTTCAGAGATAGTGATTATTTTTTTTTGCGTGCTGAATTTGCTAATTTTTAAAATTAAAACATTTCCCTTGTCATGTCCCACGGTAATAAATGTTTAATTTAGAAATGAGTTCAGTTTAAAAAGTTTTATTAATTTATATTTTACTATTCCTTTTCAAATAAATTTGAAATGTTTGACATTTTACAGTCATGTTATCAAAATTATTACCATTTAATTTGTTTCTATTTTAGTATTTAAAAATAAATTAATTTTTCTGATCATTGACATGCTTGAATTTGTGAAAAGAGAAAAGTGAAATAATTAGTTTTTCGAAAAATGTTATCAGAGTCCTTTTAATTGAAGCCATTCAGTATGATAAAAAACTAAATTGTATAGAGATTTAATGGAATCATCACAAATCATATTTTGACTGATTAAATTTTACTTAATTGAAGTTTTTGGAAATATTGATGAAATGTGCAATGAAGAGACTATTAGCAAATATACATTGCTCCCATGTTGAAAAGGTTTGTGTAATTTACGAAATTAGCATTTTTATGAAATGTAGATTATACGCTTAACAACATTAAAAAAATCTTTATTAGATTAATCAATATATAATGTCCAGTACGATGATGCTCAGTTAAAATGTTTAACGCTCCTATACACCATCTACCTCAACTACCAGTTAAACTTGAAAACTTCGTCGAAACCTCAAATGACATTCATGAATCTGAGTGGACTTAAACAGCGATCATGTCAAATCAAGTTAATGGTGAATACCATATGAACATTTGACCGAAGTTTTCGCACTAACCACCACTAAGAATGATAAATACAAATTCTAAATACCGGATGTCTAAAAAATGGCTGATGGATTTTAAAATTCAATAACTTGCTAACGGTGACAGATATTAAAAAAATTCTTACAGGAGGGTTATGTATGATGTCAGGAGTTTTTTACTGTGATTCTTGATTTTAGATTGAATTTCAAACAATAGATGGCACTGAGTCCAGGTCTGACCTTGATGCACCGCCCCCTGAATAGTAGGTCTGCGCGGTTCTCGTAGGTGGATTTCTTTTCAGCACTTGTACGGTCCTTCAAACCTTTAACACCAATAATATCTAAAAGTTTTCTTTCACTTATTTGATCTCAGAAAAACTAGGCGAAGAAAACTGTTGGAAATTATTGGTGTTGAAGTTCGAGGAACCGTTCAAACGCTGAAAAAGAAAATCCGCCTGCGGCAGCCACCATTTTCCTCGGTGCGCAGGCCTAGTAATCAGGGGGATGTGCATCAATGCTGAGTGTCGTCAGTTTCGGCCTCAGCTGAGCGCCAATCGCTGTCAGCGCCATCTATTGTTTTAAATTCGAATTAAAATCAAGAATCACAATAAAAAAACTCCTGACATCATACATAAACCTCCTGCAAAAACTTTTGTAATATCTGTCACTGTTTTGAAGTTGTTGAATTTTAAAATCCTTCAGTCATATTTTGAGACACCCGGTAACTGATGCGTTAGTGTATTTATGAACAAAATATCTGCTATATCAGATCTGTCCTTTCGCATCTGTAGCTTTCTATAATTTAGAACCGATATTTTATTAATACCATTTTTGTTCTTCTGCTTTCATCATACCACAGGAATGCATCTATTTTTCACGATTAAACACAAGTTTATTTGAAAAGACGACACATCATAGGAAAACATAGAGCACACATATATATAAAGAATACCAGTAGCCGCAGTTACAATATTATTATTCGTTCTTTTACCAACTATATTTTATTTTCATACCGTGCCCACCGTACACATACGTCTTAACACCTTGGCCTCCCGCCAAACTCTCTCCCCGTCTCTCCTACTCTGCAGTAGACGAGAGAAAAAAAAAGGGTTGCCATAAACCTGACGTCACCGGCATGACACCCCCCACCTAAGATTGAAAAAGGGGTATGCCACTTTGAAAATCTGAAATCCAGATTGGTGACGTCACACCACTTCCTTCTTTAGTATTAACTACTAATGAACATGAGGAACTCAATATACATATAAAGAAATACAAAACAACAATACTTATACTTTTTCCGGAAAAATTCTGGAAACTCCTGCTAGCTACTGCAATATAAAAATACAATTAATGTTTCATAATACTAAATACTTAAATACAAATAACAAATGGAATATATAATACAGTTAATATAAAATTCAATTACAGCTGCCCCATAAATAAAAGTGAACTATCAAAGTTTGTTTTAAAAGTCATTAATTGTTCATAAAAGTCAACAGTCAATTTATTAGTCTGTTGTTTCCAGTCTCGACAGTACATCAGCGTTCGTCAACTTAGCACCAGGACAGTGTGAAATAGTAATGTCATATTTCTGCAAAGCCAAAGCCCATCGCTGCAGTTTGGAAGACTGGGGAGCATTTTTGGTGACGAAAGTCAGTGGGTTGTGATCGGTGATAAGTTCCACGGGTGAACCAAAAATCCAAGTTTCGAACTTCTTTAAACTCCAAATAACTGCATAGGCCTCCCGTTCAATGGTCGGCCAAGCCTGTTGAGTTTTGGCGAGCTTTTGACTGGCATAACTGACTGGATATAGTCTCTCATCGTTCTGTTGAGATAGACATGCACCGATGCCTATTGCAGATGCGTCACATTGAATGGTAAAAGAAAGTCCAATAACTGGTGTATAAAGACTAGGTGCCTCTACGAGACCCCTCTTTAGTTCGTTGAAAGCTTTATCATGTTCCTCCAACCAGCACAATTTCTCAGGACTGTTCTTTTTAGTAAGTTCTGTCAATGGGTATGCTGTTTCGGCATAGTTAGGCAGGTAATCGCGGTAATAATTACACAAACCAAGGACACTCTTAAGTTGTTTTTTTGTTTGTGGGACGGCTAATTTTCTGATGGCTTCCACTTTATCTGGTTCGGTTCGACGGCTGCCGGACCCGATGACATGTCCTAAATATTTAATCTGGCATTTTGCAAAGTCACACTTCTTTAGGTTGACTGAAAACCGCAATTCTCGTAATTTTGAAAATATCGTGTCAAGGTGCGTCATATGTTCAGACCACGTTTCCGAAAAAACAGCGATATCGCCGATGTATGCTCTAGCAAAGTTCCTGTATTTGGAAAGCGCTTTATTTATTTCTCTCTGAAAGGTCGCGGCTGCATTCCGGAGCCCAAAGGCCATCACTTTGAAACGATATTGAGCTCTGTGTGTCTTAAAACATGCCAAACCCTGGCTTTCTGCATCCAGCGGTATGGCCCAATATCCTTTTAGCAAGTCGATTGTAGTTATTACATTAGCCCTGCCAATATTGAACAAAAGGTCCGTTGCGTTTTCCATCGGAAAATCGTCAGTTTTAGTAACTGCATTTAAAGCTCTAAAGTCTACGCACAGTCGGAGGGCCCCATCTTTCTTCATCACGCACACTACCGGGTGTGGCTCCTCCTCATCACTCTCTTCAATCAGTCCTAACTCTAGCATTTGTCTACTTGTGGCTTCAACGCCTCTGGAATTCTGTAAACATATGGCTTTTTCATTTCTTCGCCGTTTAATCTAATTTTATGCTCTCCTACCTTAGCTATTTGTACCTTTTTTGAAAATAAATCTTTATATTTGTATAGTAGATCTAACATCTCTTTTCTTTCTGTATTTTCTAAGTGCTTTAAATCTACTTCTTCTATGTTAAACAAGTTTGGATTATCATTCACACTAGGGGTGGGATGGACTTCTTCTAATTCTTCTTCATTTTCGAAGATTACTCCCACCGCCCGTACCCTAGGAATAAATTTTCTTATTTTATTTACATGAATATTCTTAACATTCCCGTTCATTAATTTTACTTTGTAAGAATCAGGCTTACAGCGTGCTACAATTTCGGCTGGTCCCGTCCACCTAGCATAAAGTTTGTTCGTGGAATCCGGGATTAATAAATATACCTGGTCCCCTGGTCTAAATTCCTTGTAAATCGCTCTCCGATTAGCGTACTTCGCATACGAGCCCTGCTTAACTTCTGCTACTATTGCTGCTTGCTCCGCCGCCCTTTCTAAAGCAATTTTTAGCTTCTGAAGATATTCGGTCGCGCTCTTTCCAAGATTTATAGGTAATGGTATTTCTCCTGACCATGTAGATTTCAATACTGCTAATGGGCCCCTCGCCTGCCTTCCGTACATTAATTTGAATGGCGATACCCCCGTGGTACTATTCGGAATTTCTCTATAGGCAAATAATAAATAAGGAATGTGTTTATCCCAATTTTTGGAATCGCTCCGAATTATATGGTGTAACATGCGTTTCAGAACCTGGTTATATCGCTCCACTAATCCCGAGCTTTGCGGATGTCCTGGCGTTGCAAATCTAGGAGCCGCTCCTAGCCTAGCATGAAACTCCTGTATTAAACCTGAAACAAAATTCCTGCCCTGGTCACTCGCTATTACGCGCGGTATCCCTGTTAGCATAAATATTTGTAATAATGCGTCGCACGTAGCTTTAGACGTAATTGTTCTTAACGGCACCGCCTCCGGCCACCGCGAATGTTGATCCACTAAGGTAAGTACATATTGATGTCGACGCGCTGAAGGTGGTTCAATTTTTCCAATTATGTCAATATTTACAACGTCGAACGGAAGTTCTGGCCTCTCAATTGGGACAGTGGGTATCTGATCGCTAGCCCTTTCTCTACTCCTTAACTGACAGTCTTTACAAGATTTACAATAGTCCTCTACATCCCGTGACATATTCGGCCAATAAAATGAATAACGAATTCTTTATTTTGTTTTTTTCTTGCCGAGATGATTAGCGAAAATTGATTCATGAGCAATTTTTAAAATGTCCCCCCTCCTTACCTTTGGTACAACTAATTGCGTAACACAATCCCCCGTCACTCTTTCTTTATGATAAAGCAAATTATCTACTATAACAAACCCGTTTTTACCTTTTTCTGCGTCTTTGAAAGCACCCTGTAACGTTTCGCAACTCTTCTGTTGCTCCCTGTATATACTTGCATGTGATCGTTGACCTGCATTCAAATCTCCGTTATCATCTTTCCTTTCAATACAACTAATCGTTAATTCTCTCTCCGCGTTTTGATTTTCGCTTCGCCCGCATAAATTTTCAATATTTATATCATCCCCCTCTGTTTGGTTGCTTTCCCCCTCTTTTCTTTTAATTTCATTTCCCTTTTCCGATCGCGTATCATTTACTGGCGCCAAAGAACATTCCTTTCCCCCCTCGTTACTAGCTAACTGTAAGATTTCGTAAACTGTCGGTGTTATAATACATGTCCCATATAATTTATCCGTAACGGCAAACAGTACGCCTACATTGTTATTAAATATGACACTTGACTCTCCGGATTTTAAGGCTACAGGTAGTTTCATAAGATTAGCAATTATTTTTTCTCCAAAAGCCGATATTAGCTGAATTTTTGAATTTTCATTATTTCTAAATGAATCCGGTAATTGATTAGAGTTTATTACAGGTATTTCTGCGGCGCTGTCTAAAATACATTTTACTTCCTTCTCTTTTATCCACAAATGTTCAAATTGAAGTGGTTGTGTACTTATTGGCTCGTTTCCAAAACATTCAACCTTGGCGACTATTTTATCATCGTGTTTATTTTTTCCGACAAAAGAATCTTTTTTTGTTTAATTTTGCAAACTTCAATTTTATCTTTTTCTCTATTATTCGGAAAAAATCGCAAATGCGTCGTTTGTTTACAAAGTCTACATTCTTTTGACGCGTTTGATTTTCTATCACTACGAAAAGTGAAATTATTTCTAACATGGGGTGGTACAGTCGACGCTCGTTTTTGCGAACTCGTAGGGAACATTCAAATGGTTCGTAAAATAGAAAGTTCGTAAAATAGAAAATCATCAAAAATGACATGAATATGTACATTATTTATGTCTATTTTTATCAATATCCCCCCTCTTCATAGATGATGCAATATTTTAAAATTATTTATTCTGAAATAAAGTTATACATATATTTTTTAAATATATAAGAAAATTCAAAATACAAATTTATGCACAGAAAAAAAATTTAGCACTCAGAAGAATATGGTATTAAGCTTTGAAAACATTACATGTGAAAACATAGACTGTATTAGAACTTAATGGATGAAAATACATAGATAAAAAATTAGGAATGGAAATAATCACTTATCTTTTTTGTTTTAAAATCACATTTTGGAAAATACATGTTTCCATTTTATCTATGCTTGAAATCATTTCACAATTATTATTCCCTTCAAAAAAGTGCTTTAGCCCTGACAACCATTGAGCTGCTTGTTTGACAATCGGACGTTGGATTATTTCATTTTCTTCTTGTTCCAAATCTGAAAGTTCTTCTTCCTTTTCACTTATTGCGTCAGCAATAATTTCTTCATCTGATATTTCTTCCGTACAAATCACATCTGAATCTACACTCAAAAAGTCCACGAATGAAATTTCAGGTAACAGTGGATTTCTTTTTCGTAGTTCATTTATAAGTAACTCATCTCCACTGATATCGTCGGCTACATTTTCTTGGTTTTCATTAATTAAGGTACTAAAGCCTGCGTTCTGAAATGCTTTAGCTATTGTAGTCGCTTGAACATAATTCCAAGCACGTATTGACAAATGCATTGCACCCAGAACATCAATTTCATATGGTTGATTCAGCTCCAATCCCATGACTACTCTTTGCAAAAGCCCTCTTCTATATATGCGCTTGAAACTATTAATCACACCCTGATCCATCGGCTGTAAAATTGAAGTTACATTGGGTGGAAGAAACTCCACACGAATAGATTTAAGATTTGAGACTTCAACGTGAGCTGAACAGTTATCCACAATTAGCAAAATTTTACGTTTTTCCAAAACAAATTGACGATCCAAGTCTCTTAACCATTTTTCCTAAATGTACCCAGTCATCCATGCATTTTGGTTAGCATGGTATGCAGCTGGTAATTTGTTAACATTTCTGAAGCATCTAGGCTTCAAATTTTTTCCAATGAAAAGCAAGGGAAGTTTTTGTGTTCCATTCATGTTGGCTGCCAACAAGATTGAGATTCTCTGCTTAGCCTTTTTGCCTCCGCTACATTTTTCACCTTTGAAAGTAACTGTCTTTTCCGGCAGCATCTTAAAAAACAGACCTGTTTCGTCCGCGTTAAAGACATCCTCTGGAGCATATTCAGTTAGCAATGCTTTTAAATCGCGTTCTTTCCATTCATTTGCCAAAGTCGTATTTGCTGTTCCACTTTCACCGCACAATTTTCTGAAGCTCAAACCGTGCCTGGACTTAAATTTTTGTAACCAACCATCTGAGGCCTTGAAGTCTTTAATATTCAGCTTCAAGGCAAAAGAATTCGATTGTTCTTTAAGGAGATTACCATCTATGAGAATGTTCAGTCCTCTCATTTTCCTCATCCAAGAAATCAAAGCTTTCTCCAATTGGGGGTGTTTTGCTTCTCTGAAATATTTACGAGAGGGGTTTTTATTGGTACTTCTATTTCCGACGATTTTCTCTCGAGATTTTAAAACTGTGGAGAGACTATTCTTTGGAATTCCATACTTTTTCGAAATTTCTGTCTTACTTAAGATTTTCCCATCTACTTCTTTTAAAATTTTCTTCTTTACCTCAACGGATAAGCACATGCGTTTTTTCAACTGCGACATACTGAAATTCTGTAATGTTCTGGCCCAAATTCCCTCTCGACTAACGAGATTTCACAGATTGAGTAGTCCAGAAGTTATGAGAAAATAGACGATCACAGAATGCAATCTTTTAAAAGATTTCGTTTCCTCTTTCAACAATGACACCTGCTTGTACATTTAAGTTTCACTCGCCAATCAGAGGCTTTCCAGACACGTGCCTTTAAAGTCAGTCATACGTAATAAACCACGTGACGCTAAATAAACTTATTGCTACGCTGCCTCTCTCTCGAAAGCGTGGGGGGGGGATAACACATTCTTGAAATGCACCTGCTGTCTTTTGCACCTGTTGAGAGAATAATTAACGTTGGCACTTCTTTTCGGTATTTAAAATAAATAAATAAATAAATAAAAATGCAGAATTATGAAAGTTATGTTCGCAAAAAAGAGATTTTCATAATTTGTAGTTCGTAAATGGGAGCGAAATTTAACATAGCGTCTATGGGAATGTATTCGGGACCACGCTCTCGTTCGTAAAATCGCAAGTATTCGCAAAAAAGAGGTTCGTAAAAACGAGCGTCTACTGTATATATTTTCCATTATTGTAATTTCCAGTTCCGGATTCGTCATGATTGCGGGGTTTTAACGGTTTATTATATAATTCCGAAAATGTTCTACCCCTTGACGAAAACCAATTATCACATACTTCCGCGATTTGCCTTGGTTTTAACCAATTATATAATCGTTTTATCCTCACATAGCTTCGCGTCTCCGAATCTAGTGAACTTAATAATCTGTCGCTGACAATTAACTCATTAAGCGTGTCAAAATCATTTACTTTTTTCAATTCACAATAGAAATCCCAATTGGCTCTAAGTCTACTCACGAATTGCATATGATTCTCATTTCTCGATCGTTTTGCAAAAAGAAAGTTTTCGAGACAGGCCTCTGGTGTGGGTTGAAATTCTTTTAAGATTAACGCCTTAACCTTTTGATAATCTTTCATTTCTTCCGTGTTTGCGTACACTAACAAATGCGCTGCTTTTTCACCCACCAAATTAAACAAAATCTCGACCTTTAATTCCTCTGCGACATTTTTAATTTCGAATGCTTTCTCGAGCGACGTAAAAAATAAATTCCATGATTCAGGCCTACTGGGGACTGTAATAGTCAAAGTTTTGACGCTTTTGATTAGTGTCTCTAACGAATTAGGCTTAGGTCCATCCACCCCTGTGTCGGAATTTTTATACTCGTTCTGGATTTTAGCCATTTCTATGTGAGCTTTAACTAATTCGAGCTTAGTTCTTTCAATTTCTAATAACGTATCTTGTTCTGTCTTAGACTTTTCTTTGTCGACTTTCGCGACTTCTGCCTCACGCTTCTCTCTTTCTATGCGGCCTGACACCGTTGTATTTAAAAATTCTTTTATAAATTCGCTATCTTTTGAATACTGATCACTTCCCTCAATTACTGCTTTTAAATCAATTATCCTGTGCTCACTCTCTACTTTTAGGCCCAATTTCGTGGCAACAACAACTAAGTCTTCTTTCTTTAATCCTTTAATATTAAACATTTTTGTTTTTAGTCTTAGCACTTATTTATTAATACTATAAATATACTCTATAAATATCTATACTATCTCGTTTCAAATAAAGTTCATGCTACCAATAATGATATATATAAATCTTCATAAATATTTCTCAAACATTATTCACTCAAGTTCTTTCTTATTTGTTTCAGTAATAAACATAAAAAAACATGCAACTTACTTCAATCATCAATCCAAGCTCTGATTCGAAGTACGAGAGCGTGTCATACACCTTTAAAACCCTTTACTCCTGGTCCTTTCACATCCGTAGCTTTTTATAATTTAGAACCGATATTTTATTAATACCATTTTTGTTCTTCTGCTTTCATCATACCACAGGAATGCAACTATTTTTCACTATTAAACACAAGTTTATTTGAAAAGACGACACATCACAGGAAAACATAGAGCACACATATTTATAAATAATACCAGTAGCCGCAGTTACAATATTATTATTCGTTCTTTTACCAACTATATTTTATTTTCATACCGTGCCCACCGTACACATACGTCTTAACACCTTGGCCTCCCGCCAAACTCTCTCCCCGTCTCTCCTACTCTGCAGTAGACGAGAGAAAAAAAAAGGGTTGCCATAAACCTGACGTCACCGGCATGACAAGATCATTTTTTAAATGTCTTGTCATTCTGGAGTCTTGTCTGCAGAATAATTTTTATTTATTTTGTATATATTTCATGATTTAGAAATTTGTTTACTTTATCTTGCTCAATTATATAAATTGCGAAGAGAAAGCAGTTTTTTGAAAACTTCCTTTTTTAAAGTTATAACCATGTTGTACAAAAACGAAATTTCTATAAAATGCAACATTTGTTTTGTATTGAATGTTATCGCTTCCTTTACGAAACTCATCAATGCTTTTCCATGTGTTTTCTTAATATGATTTTCATAACTCAGAATGAAATTTCGTTTTTAACTTCGTCTTAAATTGAACTTTATTGCTTCCTTTACAAATTTCTTCAAAGTTATTTTATTTATTGTATAATGTATGTTTCACAACTCAAAATAAAATTTTCCATTTTCCTTTTGTCTTTAATTTTTATTGCTTCCATTATGAAAATCAGCAAAGCTTTAGTATATAATTTATAATGTGTTGTTCACAAAAATGCCATTTTGAAATTTCGTACATGAGCAATACTTGTTTAATTAATTATTGTAAAAGGCTTAATTACCTGACCTCTTTCTGTTTAACAAGTGTTGTAAAAAATTAATTAACCTATACATTACTGTTTAAATTGTGCTGTTAAACGTTTAATTTCTATCTTACTGTTTAACAGGAGTTACAAAAAGCTTAGTTAATGTACCTTACTGTAATGTGGAACCATATCAGAAATAATTTTAAAAAGTCTTAGTTTTAGATTTGGGAGTTCTGCCTTAAAAATAACTGTTATTCTATTCAGTTTATACGTGTTGGAAGCAATTTTACTTAATGACTTTTTTTTTCTACAAATTACAAAAGTTTTATAAAGTTTATTTTTAGTTCTAAAATATATTTTCTGTTTAAATTATTTTCAGTCATTTTTCTCTTCATGTGTATTAAAAAACATTAAGACACTCGTATTCCCTGTAATTAATATAAAAGAAAATAAATGAGTAAAACTGGTAACGAATTTCATTTAACTTTAAAAACACGGATGGCGTACTGAATGTACCACTCAGTGAAAAAACAGCTGAGAGTTCAAATCTGCGCCTTAATTAGCCTAAATTCCCTAAAACCCTTCGAGATAATTAAATAGAGTTGAAGTTTGCAATATTTTCTCGTCTATTTCGTTATTTTTATGAGTAAGTGACGAGTAGCGTAAATTCGCCGTCCATGTATATGTAACATTTATATCATTTTCTTCCTTAGTTAAATTATTTTTTTATAAATTTTACGTTTATTACTTTTATGCTGTCACTAGACATTGTCATTAGGAAATTGGAAGATATTGTTTCATAAAGATGTCACAAGATGGATCTTATTAAAAGTTGATATTTAGTCCTTAAAAGTTGTTGGAGTATGGAGTATAGCGTTTGTGTTTTTATATTACAACAAATTGCCCGCGTCATAATAATTCTAATTAAATGAGTCCCTTTTTTGTTTTTTGATCAATTTGATTTTTATTACTTTTGTACTATTACTGAACATTGCATTAAGTAAAGATATCATTAAAAGTTGTTATTTATGCTTTAAAATGCTTTGGTGCATAGACTACGTCGACCGAGACTTTTATTTTATTTTATTTATTTATTTAATTATTTTTGTGTTCAGAAACCGTTCATATTCTTAAGGGTTGTTACTTAATTTCAACTTTTTATGCATATCAAGCATTTAAATAGTTTAAATGCTTAACTTACACTGCTGTTCAAAAATTAAGTGACAGTGACCGGACGCTTTCGCTTTTTACACGGTTTGTCGAATATCAACTGAAATTTTTGAGAAATTTTTCTTGAAATTAGAGGATCTAAAGCACATGTTTGACTTCAAGAGCAATAGAAACAGTCGGCAATTAAAAAATTAATATATTGAATATTTGATGAGATATCGTCGGTACCATGTCAAACTACCGAATGTGAAAAAAATGCATCTTACATTACTTTTAAAATTTTTCCGATTGTCACCACTAAATTTTATTAGAATTATTTGACTATTAAGAATATTACTAAAATTTCTGTAAAGAACAGGGTTGCCAGTTTGGCTTTCTTCTTTATAAAGCAATGACGAATTCATACCGGAAATTTTGAGAAAAAGTTTTTCTACTTTAAGTTATCTCTAAATGTCTGTCATTAAATAAAGCAAAAATTTCTATTTGAAATTTATGGTGTGGATTCAGAATTTCTGAATAGAAAAGGACGCCAAAATGGCATCCCTGCTGAAGAATACTATTAAAATCTACTGGTGAAAATCGACCCCATTTTAAAAGTAATGAAAAATGCATTTTTTTTACATTCGATAGTTTGACATGGTAGCGACGATATAGGCATTTGTATGAAATAATTTATAACTGCGCGTGCGCCAAAGATTTGTTTACCAAAAATTTTGATACCAAAGATTTTATTTCATGATTTGGTAGGCAATTCTATAAAGTAACTCATATAAAAAAGCCAGTCAAATATAGTGAAAACTCAGAAATATACCAGCAATACAGTGAACTAATTGACAAATTCTGGGGGAAATCCCATTGGATTATATGGGTGCTATTATAATTATGCAACTTTTCATATGAGTTACTCTACTCTGACTACCAAATCATGAAAAAAAACTTTGGTATTGTTCGTGCATGCACCGTTAAAAACTGTTTAATACAAATGTCCATATCTCATCAAACAGACAATATATTAATTTTTTATTTGCAGAATACTGTTTCTGCTGTTCTTGAAGTAATTTGTTTCTAATGTAGCTTGGTGGTAGCATATGTAACAGGTTTCGCTTTAACCCCAGATGTTTATGCTCCCAATAGAGATAGCTAATTTTAAAAAAAAAACGTAATAGTGATATCAATAAAGTAATGCCATATTGTTACTCAAAATATCTCAAATGCTACTAAGGCATTGGCGAAAAAACTTTAGGTTATATACTTGATTTTTGTGTTTGATCAAATTTTCAAATTGAAATACCTTAGAAGTTCAAAAATGTGGCTTGGCACTCTCTTGACCCGACCCCCTCAATTGGATTTCCCCCCAACTTTTCAAATAGCTCACTGTATTGGCGGTATCTTTCTGAGTTTTCCCTATATTTGACTGGTCTTTTTCTATGAGTTGCTCTATCAAACTGGCTACCAAATCATGAAAAAAAAATCTTTGGTATAGTTCGCGCAGCGCAGTAAAAAAATATTTCATACAAATGCCCATGTCTCATCAAATATTCAATATATTATTCGTTTAATTGCAGTATACTGTTTCTACTCTTCTTGAAGTCAAACAAGTGCTTTACATCCTCGAATTTGAAGAACAATTTGTCAAGAAGTTTAGTAGATATTCGACAAATTGTGTAAAAAAAAGCATCCGGTCACTGCCCCTTAATTTTTTGACAGCAGTGTATAAATCATATGAATTATGTTCTACTAAACAAATAGAATTATTTTATAAGAATTTAAACTATTTCAATTAGTAAATGTTACATAATACGAAAGATATTCTTTACATATTAAAGACAATTTGAAGCAAAACTATTTATATCCTTTTAAGACCCGAAGTTAAAATAATAGTACAAATACTCATTCTTTGCTTTTAAACAAACAAAATAACATCATAGATGAGAAAAAATATTTTTTTAAATATATTGTTTTAGGGGGTTTGTTATTTAGGTTCACAAATATGAACATAAAATTACTAGCCCCCCACAAATATCAATTTAATTATCAATAAACTAAAATTACACAATAAACAAAATAACAGCTTTAAATAAGTGAATAATCTGCAAATTCTTAAATAGTTTTATTATAAAGTTTTTAAATTAAAGAATTGTGAAAATTACCTACTTTCTTGGATGCACTGTTTCGAAAGCATTTTGCAAACTCAGGTTAAAATAACTTTTATAAGGAAGTCGTCATCGGTGCTGGCATTTATAGGTTTCATTTTAAAGCGAAAGCATTCAACTTTATACAAGTGAAGTTAAAATGTAAAAATATTAAACATTTTAGTTTTTATAAACAAAAGAATCTAGGTACCCATTTGGATACCCATGATTCAAGAGGTTATGGTAATTTCAAAATTAAAGGAAGATCAGCATCCAGAAGGAATACCAATTAATACATTATTTAGGTTACAGAGCTTGAGGATTAACATCGCAATAAACAAATTCACGTATTAAATACTAAATGAAACTTTTAAATATAGTTTTCTTATCATGAAAAACCTTTCTTACGAATATGAAAGGTTCGATTAGAAAACAAATTAAGCTATAAATAAAACGTTATAAATAATTTAAATTATTGTCTAACTGTTCAATGTTTATGCAGTATTTAAAAAAAATTGTGATTGCATCCCCATTACGGAACACATTTACGTATTATTTAAAATTAGAAAATTTCTACAACAATTGTACATTACAAGATATTTTTTAACTTACTCAATTTCTACTGCATAGTTTTCTAAAGTATACACTATGAATTAAATTTCATAATTAGTTAAATTGTAAACTTGTCGTTCGCAATGTATTTGAAATTGAAAGCTGTTAAGATACTATTATTTAGTTCTAATTTATTACTAAATATACATACAACCGGTCATTTAACATGTACCAAATGAAAATATTTTGATTCGAAACAGAAATTTCTTCATCAAAATAAATAAAATATAAATCACACAAACATAAGTTAAATAAAACTGTTTCAAAATTTGAAATAAAAATGTATTTTGAAATATTTTTTTTATAAAAATTTTGTTAAATTCCCGTTGTTTTTAGTTTTAAACATACGTTCAACATTGTTTTCTTTGAAAGTAAACATTCCCAATTTTTATTTTCTTTGAATAAATACATTTCAAATTCATATTTTCTTTAAATGAAAACATTTCAAATTGTTTATATAGCGTAATATTATCTTTTCTTAACTATAGAAGTTCTGCTCCAATTTACAAACTTTATTTCAACTTCAGTAAATGAGAAGCCATACACCAGGACTTTTGTAATCCTATTTTGTAATTAACTTAATTAATAAATATTGAAACTCCTTCTAATTGCCCTTTTTGTTACATTGTTAATACTGAAATACATGTGATACTATTAATTTCATTCTGAGAAATAAATACCATCTAATGCATCGGATTAAATATTTTAACAGAGCATACAGTAACAAAATAACTGTGTATATATATATTCTAGATTTTCTCAATTAAGATAAATATATGTTGAATAATGTACATTTCTGAGTTTCTTTGTGAAACAATAAGCACGAAGAAATGGTAATTTGCCCGTAATATTCATGGGTTCTTTCATGCCATTCACGAACCTGTCATTTTTTTATTTTGTGGACAGCGATTAAGAAACACCTGTTTAAGATATTCAGAATATACAGTTTTGAACTTAAAATTTTATTTAATAAACTAATCTAAATAAATACATTAGAAAAACTAGTTAAACATTTTAAATAAAATTTCCGGTTTCATTACCCGAAAAATGATTGCAACGAAGGCACGTGTTTGAATTGTTAAGCACCTCCCTCTGAATACTAAGCCTGAGCGCTGAAACAAAAATGGCGGCGATCGTAGGCGGAATTTTTTTAACCTTTGTACGATCCCCTAATTTTACACCCCAGTATTTTCCAAAAGTTTTTTTTTTGATTTATTGAATCTCAGAAAATTAAAGCGGAGAAAACTTTTAGAAATATTTGGTATTGAATTTTAATTGACCGTACGCACGCTGAAAAAAATTCCGCCTACGACTGCCGCATTGTTTGTGCCAGCACTCAGTCCTAGTATTCAGAGGGCGGGGTGTTAATGTGCCTTGTAGTCACAAACATATACCATGATCCTGACTCGTAATTGTGTACGAAAAGTTTGAGAATCCATTTTTTAATTATTTGTTTAAATTATGAGCTTTTTAAGCTTTAAATATTTTCTTTGTTATACTGCACTACTGCGTTATATTCTTCATTGTATTGTTTTTAAAAAATATGTTCTAAAGTGTGTGTTTAAATATTTTGAAAAAGAAGGAGCAATATCTAAAATATAATCACAAGATACATTTCAAACTCAGGTCAATTCATTTTCATGTCGTATAGTTTTGCATTTGTTCCAGCTTGAGTAAATCTGACGATATACTCATCCACTGGCAATCAGTTCTTAATATTGCATAAATTTCTAAATCTAAATCCGGAATAAGTTTAATTAAATAACTAATTAAAAAATTAAAAATACTAAAACAGCTACACATATTTCCGGATGGAATATAAGCTAGATTCAATAGATAGTCTTCAGATTACAAAAGCATGAGGACACACGAACACTTTTACCGACTTACGAGACATTAAAAGAATCTTGCAAGAGAATATTTCACTTCGTATTGCAAGCTCACGTCAAGGTCAGGCAGGAAGAATCATACATAAACGTCATGCAAGTACATATCTCATATTAAAGCATGCGTGTCCATAAATTCTGGCCTATGAAGGAATAGGACACTTTACTGCGTATTAAATTCAGATGAGAAATAAAGAAAAATAAATGATGTCTAGAAAAAAGTATTTTCAAACTCATATTCCAGTTAAATTAATTCCATAAGTGAATGAAAACCGTATTAAAATGTTAAATACCATGGATAAAGTAGAAATTGGGGAATTCTTTAAAAGCAAACACCCACAATGAACAATTTAAATCAAGACAGGTATTCGACAAGCTGTTCATAACACAGCATATTTGTATTAAATTCCCATTTTTAGTACAGTAGACATAATTAAATATGATATAGACATAACAATGAAAGAATATTAAAATACATGATATCAGAACGGCCATGAATAATACATTTTTAAATATAAAAATATTCAGAGGAAATTTTTGGTTACATTAAAATATTGGAACATTTTATATCCTTACCCAAAGTTATTTTTGCATTATAAGTGTTAAACTTATATACTAAAATATTAAAAGAGATTGGAAATAAATTTACGAAATTGAAGACAAAATAAACTGTATTTAATGGATCACCACCAATCTATTCGATCTTAATAAAACTACTGACTATAGTCAGACAATCAATTTTATTTGCTAATATAACAGACTGTAAGTTCAGAACACATCAGTAGGCTAGAATCACTTGATGATATTCATAAAGTTTATTCATAAATACCAAACCCACTTTACGGTGCACGGAACAAACCCAGACTGAGTTTGCTGAGAGAAATTAAGCCCGGGGCCAAGGCCCAACCTCAGTATAGTGAGAGTAAAAAAAAAAAAAATAGTGGGCATAAAATATATAAAATAAATAATCAAATTAAAAAAGACTGGTCTCGTCCAGTCCCGTCCAGATTCTGCCCAGAAAAACTGTCCTGACCCAAATCTAATAAGAAATAAAATGACCTCGAATTTCTCGTAGGCCACAACCCCAAAATTCGAGTAATCTAAACGCATACGAAAAATTAAATCGTTTTTTACTTCTTCAGGGAAAAACAAATAGCCGAATGCAGTCACTTGACAAAACAAATAATTATTATCTCCCTTTAAAATATAGAGGAAAAGAAAAATTGCGGCGAGAAATATAATTCCTTCAAAGTCAAACGTAAAAGAAAGAATCTCTTTAACGTTATATAGCGATCGACCATAGATGGAAGAAAAAATAAGAAAACGATCTGTAAAAAATCGCGATTTTATTCCTAGGCAAAACGGAACTTTTTTGTCTTGATTCCATAGACTTTTTCCATAGACATGCATGAAAACGATCATAAAGTCGGCGAACTGACAACAATCAAAGCTTGTTCATAAGCTTTCGATGGGTTTTTTTAATTATTATTAATATCAATGTTTATTGCCAAAGAAATCTAAAATAGGAATCTGAGGTACATTGGGACCTGTCTTAGTTTATCGTTAACCAAATTTGCAGACCTCTATGTACGATAGATTTCCCTAGTCATTGCACTTACACAAACATCTTTGTTTTATTGGTATAGGCAAGGGATGTGTGTAATATACATGTAAATATTTGTCTGGATAAAGCAGTTTTGTTAGTTTTTGATTAACATTATATGTCTTTTTGCTACCACTAACTAATAATAATTCCAATTCATTTGTATCAAAGACATAAAAATAGATTTCAGAAAATGAAATCCACTTTTTTATATTAATAGCTAAACTTAATGAGATACATTAAATATAGAAGAGGTACATTTTATATGATTAGAGTTTTTTATAGAACGATTAGAGGAAAACTTTCTATGTTTTCTCTTCCCATTCAGTCAGTCAATGCAATTACGTTTGGTAAGGATAAACACAAATAATATTTGCTAGAATAACATAATACTTATTAGTGATGATAGGCTCGGAAATTCTATGAAAAAATTCAAGCATTTTACACCAGATTATGGATAGATGAATGGGTTTAATGGCGACGGGGTCATGCGCCGTCCATAAAAGAATGACAAAATGATAATATGATACTAATAAGAGCAAAGTTTCACATATTATGTAAAACCTTTCATCGTCTAATGAAATTACATATTAGCCGTAGACAAAAATTTAGGAAAACACATCAGACAAGGTAAAATATCTGATCCTCCACACCTCACACATTCGAGAAAAAACAAGATACTCAAATAAATTGTTGAAAAGCATATTAAAGGGATATGTGCTGAAAAATTATATTTTGCGATATGCGGCGAACGGGAAAACTCAAAATTTAGTCAAAAATAGCGCCGATAGATGGCGCTGTGATAAATAGGCGTATCAAAAGTGATTCAAAAGGTGCACCTTTTACACAACAGACTTATCGCAAACGAAGAATGAAATTGTCATTGACTCTCTGCTGTATGTCACCGGTCTGTTTCTTGAAATTGTTTGAAAAGCTCACGAATTGTTTTCCCATCTAGGCTTTTTGCGACTTAAAATCGCGTTTGAAAACTTCTCTTTGTGGCATTAGGACTCTGATTTATTCAGTGGTAATCCAACAAAATAAACACACGTTCCTCCACGGTATAATCACTTTCGGAAGTATTTTCACTATAAGGTAATAGCGGTCAGATATTAATGGCGAAATCTTCAATGGCTAGTCTTTCTATGCTTTTGAACTCTCTGTAGAAAGATTCTTAACACTCTCAGCGCCATCTGTCGGTACTATTTTTAACTAAATTTTGAGATTTATGTATAAGATTTTTACGATATTTTTATAACACATACCACTGGTTTCATGTTTCTATCTATCACCGTTTCCGTGTTAATGATTTTTAAAGTTAGGGGTCTTTTGTGAAACACCCTGTAGGTATGGTTAAAGATGCTTCTAATGGCAAGGCAGCAATTAAAACTACATAACATAGACTTATCGTGCTAAATTATGTTAAAGAAAATCCGTTTTTGCTAAAAAAAAAAGTTGGGTAAACCGTATAGTCAGAAGAAAACAGATATCAGATTTGATTCAAAGTGAGCAGCCCTCTAGTGGTTAATATTTGAAATACTTAGATTTAGTACAGAAGGTGAAGCAGCCATTACGATATTTCCTATGTAATTTTTTCGTTTAAAAATTTACTTATAATTTTTTAAAACTTTTTCTAGTTTTCTGAAATTTTAAATATGAACACATTTGAAGGTACAGAAACTTTTTATATTACTATGTGCATCATATGTAATATGTATTTATTGCCAATAATGAAATTGTCCCTTCCATTTCAAAGGGCATTTTTATGGCTTGCTTTCCGATCCACATTCTCTTGGGGTAAAACTAGCGGGATAAAAAATTATAATGGAAAATAATATTTGAAGAGATTGTAAACAATGTTTGAATAAAAGGCAGTCAAAACTACATGAACAAGAGTGATTATAATTTTTAATAATCTTATAACGATATGACTTCTTTTCTGCAATTTCTCAAATTGTAATGAAGATAGTAATTCTCTTATCTTTAAATATTAATTATATTTCAAATATTATTGTTTTAGTTCGTTTTTTAAAGTTGTAAAAGAAAATATACTGTTTCTTTTTACTAAAAAGTGTAAACATTTTCAGTTCCTGTAAGATTAACATATCCTTGCTGTTTTACCCCACTATTAGGTTAAGACTCGATGATTTGACTTTTTATAAATGATCATTTATTAATAAAATATGTTATGAATTAATCATATATTTAAAATTATATTATGGCACAATGATAAGTGCTTTATTAGTATGCAGTAAGTATGTAGACAAAGTTATATTAAAGTTTGTTGGAAAATCTAGCTTTTAGAAGTAATTAATAATAGGGTATGCGGTTTTACCAAACTCTCCCCTATATCTAAGATAAGAGATCTTCTGAAATAGAAAATAACATTTAAATTTACTTTAAAAAGAAGCTTTTATACTGTTTGTGTATTTTGTTGAATAATATAAGCGGCAGGATTTATTTCAAATTCATTATTTACACCTATTTTAATCTTAACAAATGAATTTTCAAAAATTTCAAAAATAAACATTAGCTATGTAGTAATGTTTACACATTTTTAAGGACTACGCTGTTACATATAACGATAAATTACGCTTTTTCATATTGAAATCTTCTCATTTGTTAAAAACGTCTTTTCCTTCCAATTATTCGATTAAACAGAGTTCAGTTATGTTCTTTATCAAGACGTTAAGCTATAAATTAATATATCTGGTTTATTTCGTATATATAACAAATAATGCAATCTCAAATAATGCATTTGAGAATTTCTGCTTCAAATTTTTAAAATAAAGAAATAATCCATACATATTCATATTTTACAAAGGATATTTTCTCAGTTCTTGCAACTTACACCATATGTTTCTGAAAGCTATTAAAGTGTAATAAATCTCAAAGCTATATGTAATCCCTTTCTAATTGTTTGCGGGTACGTTTAAAACCAGTCTTGGTAATTAAGAAGACTAAAGAAATTTTTTTATTAATTTTAGAATTTTTTTATTCTACTTTAGAGACTAAATGGGTTTCTAATGATGCGCAGTAAAATACACGAACACTGCTTTTACAACATAATAGTACCTTTAATAAGCATGTTCATTTAATGTTCTAAATTATACTATGAAATTGATAACATTATAAGGTTATCAATTTCGAAGAACATTTTTATACGGTTTGTAAGATGACATATTTCAAAGGCAACTTGGAAAACTTGTATGCAATTAGAAAAGAAAGGAACTAATATAGCACGAATTTATTACATAACAAGTTTTGGACATTTGAAACATTTTTGGAAGAAATTTGCGCTGACTGAAAGCGAAAGTGTAAAAAAAATATTCAGACTCTAATTTTATAAACTTTAATTAATTTAAAAATTTTATTTCAATCTAATCATAATTGTTATAATATATATTTCAGGGCACGTAAAGGTGCTTAAATTAAGCGATTAAAGAAGGCGAAGATTACTATTAATGCGGTAAGCAAAATACACGCCTCTACACACTCTGTAAAAGTTGATATTTTGCAATTATTCTTCGTACGCAAGAAATATCAGAGAAACTGTGGCTAAAACAATTTTATTATCGTAATCTTTTTAAAATTTAAAATAGCATTTCACTTCTTAAGGAGTTCGCTTGAAATCCATTATATAAATATTTGTCGCTGATATAATTACAGACAAAAACATTTTCTAACGTGAAAGTTAAAGAAAATCGCTGATTAAAGCATACCGTATAATTAAGCGGTTTAAATTCGGGTATTTTTCTAAAAATCATAGTGTTGATATAACTAATAAAAATTTTTCAATGTTATATGAAGAAGATATTCTGATCAGTATGAAGTAATGTAATATAATTATTATTCCCGTACATACATTTGTAGTGCTTTTATTTATAATTTTAAGTGTGTCTTCACATATATTAAATTAAAATAATTTGAAAACGGGGATTAAACTCGTAAAAATATAAGATGCTTCGTCTTATAAATTCTGTACCTAGGAAATTTTAAAATTCATATTTGCTTTTCAAGTAAACTTAAGTAAGTACATTCCATAGAAATTGTAATTTAGAATGTTTTTAGAACGCTTTTCGCTCATCTCACCCTTTTAAATTTCGATTTTTTTTAGAATTTGTCCTTAGAGAGCATTTACATCTTATAAGTAACTACTATGCCAAATTTCATGTTTCTAGCTTCTTCAGTATAAAAAAAATCGAAATTCTAGAACGTTTTTCGCTCCTGCACCCCCCTGGGAGTAGTGGCACCGATATAAAATATAGCCTATGTTGGAGCAGGGACTGACACCATCAATTTGCCACCATCACTTTTGAAAACAGTTCTGTAGTTCCAGAGTTTCCATAGAAATTATAATTTAGAATGTTTTTAGAATGCTTTTCGCTCATCTCACCCTTTTAAATTTCGATTTTTTTCAGAATTTGTTCTTGGAGAGCATTTACATCTTATAAGTAACTACCATGCCAAATTTCATGTTTCGAGCTCCTTCATTATAAAAAAAAATCGAAATTTTAGAACGTTTTTCGCTCTTGAACCCACCTGGGGCTAGTGGCACCGACATAAAATATAGCCTATGTTGGAACAGGGTCTGTCACCATCAATTTGCCACCATCACTTTTGAAAACAGTTCTGTAGTTTCAGAGTTTCCATAGAAATTGTAATTTAGAATGTTTTTAGAACGCTTTTCGCTCATCTCACCCTTTTAAATTTCGATTTTTTTAGAATTTGTCCTTAGAGAGCATTTACATCTTATAAGTAACTACTATGCCAAATTTCATGTTTCTAGCTTCTTCAGTATTAAAAAAATCGAAATTTTAGAACGTTTTTCGCTCCTGCACCCCCCTGGGGGTAGTGGCACCACATGAATTGTAGCCTATGTTGGAGCGGGGATTATCACTATCACTTTGCCAACATCAATTTTGAAAACGTCTCTGTATTTCCAGAGATTCCATAGAAATTGTAATTTAGAATGTTTTTAGAATGCTTTTCGCTCATCTCACCCATTTAAATTTCGATTTTTTTTTTCAGAATTTGTTCTTGGAGAGCATTTACATGTTATAAGTAACTACCATTTCATGTTTCTAGCTTCTTCAGTATAAAAAAATCGAAATTTTAGAAAGTTTTTCGCTCCTGCACCCACTGGGGGGTAGTGGCACCGACATAAATTGTAGCCTATGTTGGAGCGGGGATTTTCACCATCACTTTGCCAACATCACTTTTGAAAACGTCTCTGTAGTTCCAGAGATTCCATAGAAATTGTAATTTAGAATGTTTTTAGAACGCTTTTCGCTCATTTCACCCTTTTAAATTTCGAATTTTTTTTATTTTGTTCTTAGAGAGCATTTACATCTTATAAGTAACTACAACGCCAAATTTCAAATCGGTTCGGTAGTTCTAGAAATTCGATAGAAATTGTAATTTAGAATGTTTTTAGAACGCTTTTCGCTCATTTCACCCTTTTAAATTTTGAATTTTTTTAGAATTTGTTCTTAGAGAGCATTTACATCTTATAAGTAACTACTATGCCAAATTTCCTGTTTCTAGCTTCTTCAGTATAAAAAAAATCGAAAATTTAGAACGTTTTTCGATCCTGCAACCCCCTGGGGGTAGTGGCACCGACATGAATTGTAGCCTATGTTGGAGCGGGGATTGTCACTATCACTTTGCCAACATCACTTTTGAAAACGTCTCTGTAGTTCCAGAGATTCCATAGAAATTGGAATTTAGAATGTTTTTAGAATGCTTTTCGCTCATCTCACCCCTTTAAATTTCGATTTTTTTTTTTCAGAATTTGTTTTTGGAGAGCATTTATATCTTATAAGTAACTACCATTCCAAATTTCATGTTTCTAGCTTCTTCAGTATAAAAAAATCGAAATTTTAGAAAGTTTTTCGCTCTTGCACCCCCCTGGGGGTAGTGGCACCGACATAAATTGTAGCCTATGTTGGAGCGGGGATAGTCACCATCACTTTTGAAAACGTCTCTGTAGTTCCAGAGATTCCATAGAAATTGTAATTTAGAATGTTTTTAGAATGCTTTTCGCTCATCTCACCCATTTAAATTTCGATTTTTTTTTTCAGAATTTGTTCTTGGAGAACATTTACATGTTATAAGTAACTACCATTTGATGTTTCTAGTTTCTTCAGTATAAAAAAATCGAAATTTTAGAAAGTTTTTCGCTCCTGCACCCCCCTGGCGGTAGTGGCACCGACATAAATTGTAGCCTATGTTGGAGCGGGGATTTTCACCAACACTTTGCCAACATCACTTTTGAAAACGTCTCTGTATTTCTAGAGATTCCATAGAAATTGTAATTTAGAATGCTTTTCGCTCATCTCACCCATTTAAATTTCGATTTTTTTTTTTTTCAGAATTTGTTCTTGGAGAGCATTTACATGTTATAAGTAACTACCATTTCATGTTTCTAGCTTCTTCAGTATAAAAAAATCGAAATTTTAGAAAATTTTTCGCTCCTGCACCCTCCTGGGGGTAGTGGTACCGACATAAATTGTAGCCTATGTTGGAGCGGGGATTGTCACCATCACTTTGCCAACATCATTTTTGAAAACGTCTCTGTAGTTCCAGAGATTCCATAGAAATTGTAATTTAGAATGTTTTTAGAACGCTTTTCGCTCATTTCACCCTTTTAAATTTCGAATTTTTTTTTATATTGTTCTTAGAGAGAATTTACATCTTATAAGTAACTACAACGCCAAATTTCAAATCGGTTCGGTAGTTCTAGAAATTCCATAGAAATTGTAATTTAGAATGTTTTTAGAACGCTTTTCGCTCATTTCACCCTTTTAAATTTTGAATTTTTTTAGAATTTGTTCTTAGAGAGCATTTACATCTTATAAGTAACTACTATGCCAAATTTCATGTTTCTAGCTTCTTCAGTATAAAAAAATAGAAATTTTAGAACGTTTTTCGGTCTTGCACCTCCCCTGGGAGTAGCGGCACCGACATAACATATAGCCTATGTTGGAGCAGGGATTGTCACCATCAATTAGCCACCATCATTTTTGAAATCGCTTCAGTAGTTCCAGAGATTACCCCCTACAAACAAACAAACAAACAAACAAACAAACAAGCTTTACTACTTTATAATATTAGTATAGATTACGTTGTTTTTTTTCAAATATAGCACCTAAAACAAAAAGAAAAAGGTAAAACATTTAAAAAATTAATAAAACATCCAAAATTCATGAAAATGTATCATATTTTCCGTTATTACTTGAAAAAATATTTTTTTGTTTGTTTTTAATGTATAGTTAGTTTGTAGATACTATAATTTCCTTGATTAAAAAAAATCCTTCCGGCCTGTACCAGGAGGAAAAGGTAGCTTTCCTATATCTTAGTTTTAAAATTTTAGCTAATGTTACACGAAAACAGCAACTTAAAATGCAAATAAAACGTTTACAAAAGATTCGTTAATACAGAATTTGAATAAGAAATTCGCCAAATTATTGAGAAATAGCCAAATTGGCATCATTTATGAAAACTTATTTTGGTCGCCAAATTTGGCGATATTTCGCCAAATGTCGCCAAGTTTGGCGAGAATTTGGCGCTAACGGATATGAATATATAGTTTTATGCGTTTGATTGGGAAAATTATTACAACAATGAAAGTTTTTGTAATGTGCTGTCTTGTTTCAAAATGTCAGCCACCCTAGAATTTCAAACTGCTCTATCTCAGCCGTTTTTTAAGATAGAGGTAAAACAAAAAATGCTCTGGAATCCTCGTTTCAAGGCCAAACACTGAATTAAAAAATAAATTTGAATTTTTAACTTTTTTGTATATTTATTTTAGTTTTAAATTTTTAAATGGCCGCCATCTTGAAACAAAATGGCGGACCAAGCTGGCCAACGAACTCGGTCGAGACATTGGTGAGCTTAATACACACAATTAGTTTTATCAAAATTGATTTATAAATACGAGCGTTATCGTATGACATAGGTCAGATATATATATATATATATATATATATATATATATATGGAGATATATATATATATATATATATATATATATATATATAAATCAACATTTGAACGGAGGGTGGTTTTGGGGTCTGGGGGTCATGATCGGTGAAAATGTATCGAAATTTTCCGGAACTGCTTTCCTCCGAACGGCTGCAATAGGTAGCTTTATACTTTTTTGTATTGAAAGCTACCTAAAACAGAAACACGTAAATCCATTAACATATTCATATTTATCTTTGAAAAACTGCTAAAAAGCAGTGTTTCGAGATAATTTACCTTAACCGTTTGACAGCTATCCATCAAAATCCTCATACATTCCAAAAGCGCTATAATAATTTGGATATTTCAAAATAAAAAAAAATGTGTGTTTACTGAAAATTTTATATTTTTTGCAATTTTACATCGATTTACATATTTCTTTTAACGTTTTTTGGAATGAAAACTAATTAAAAACGCTATTTATGCTTTAAAAGACACAGTTTCGTTACGAAAACGCAACAGCGGCAAAATATTTGCTCACGCGCAGAGATAGAGACTCGTACTGAAATGACAGCGCGATAGCGCCGCTTAGCTTGTTTGGACTTGAAATCTGGAAGCGCGATAGCGCTGCATAGCCGTCAAACGGTTAAAGTGTTGACTTTGCATGCATCATCGTTCTAAATAGTTTCAAGTTTATGGTTTGTACGACCATAATTTTAGACCATTTTCTTTTAGTACAAACTGTACGACTTTGTTAAATATTAAAAATAAAACAACAAATAAATAATATTAAAAACATAACAGAATCATAAGAAAATTTATATTACGTCATTTGAAACATTTCTGACACTCAAAAGTAGCTCTCGTTTGTTGGCTTAAAGTATTATTATTAAAATGAATACAATAACGTTAGAAGGATAAAATTGGTAGGAAGGATAAAACACTCTTTTATTTAACGACACATGCTTTTTGTATGTAAACATGGAATTTAGTAGTGAATTTTGTACTCACTCTCTAAAATGCTAGAATTAAAAAAACTAAGTTCGCAGGTGTGTTTTCGATGACAATGCAACGTTTTAATATTTTTAGAACTTAATTATAAATTGATACACTAATTTTATGGCAGTTTTTCGTTATCTCGCTACACGTGATAAATCACCAAATATTCCCTGTAAATCGTACAATTGTATACGGATTAAAACAGCAATGAAATTAACTACGCGCCAATTCACGCTTGCGTAAATACGCCAAATGGCTGTGAAGCTGCAACAGTGACGCATTTTAAAGAATAAAAAATAGAACACAATGCATAAATAAAAAATAAAGAGTGTAATATTTAAAAAAAAATTACGCTTTTTTTCAATGAATAGTTCAATATTATTTAATTTATGATTATGCGTTCATAAATCAACTTACAAATCTTAAATTAATAGTTTATAGAATTTTACATTTTGTTATTCCTGATACCATATCTTAAAATAGAAACAGAACAAAGCTTGTATATATTTTGATAAATTCCCTAGCTTACGCTTTCTACCAGGCGCAAAAAAGCAGTGCATAATCGAATTCGGAGCCCAAGCCAACTTAATGTATTATAATGGAGAATTTTAGGAAAAAAGCATGAACTGCAGTCATAGAATTAGGCAACATTGACAACATTGAATTAAACATTGAATGCATGTAAAAGATATTTTTAAAAAACTATTTTACTTTCATACATTTTAATAGAAAAAAGTTAACCTATTATTTAGAACTAGAAGTAGGATCACCTGATTAACTGAAGACAGTGAATAGATTACTCCGATGACTCGACGATGCAAGTTCTAGACTCACAGTAAATTCTCTAAAAAATGAGCAACAGCGATAAAGTTAAAAGATGGAGAGGGCAGGACAGGGACATCCCGCAACAAGATTTTCAAGTACAGTTAAGTTTTTTGGGTGAACGTATTGGTTAGGCGAATCTGCCACTATAAATCCACGCCAACTGACAGGTCCCAAAACGTAGATGGTTTCTTCATTCCACACTTCATGAAAGAAGTTTATAAAACATTTAGATCAGTAGCTAAAAATTCTAAAGATGATAAGAGACATGTCAACTTTCAGGGTAGATATCATCTCTAATAGGCACAAGACTCTCTCAATTAAAAATAATGAATACATGTGAACAGGAAAAGTCGCACAACGGTCTTGCACCATCAATGACCCTTAACAAGTAAGGCCAGCAGATTTTGAAAAAGAAATGAGGTGGCAAATTCAAAGAGACAATCGTCCATTTTCTCATTAACCGTTGGAACAAAAATAAAATCTTTCCTAGGAACTGTGCATTTGAATTTTGACAATTGTTATCGTTTCAATTTAGTCGATGGAAACGCTGATAAAACAAAAATTTCTTCACTACCGTGTGAAGAGCATGATGAAGTTCATACAAAAACTGTTTATCATATGTGTAGCATTAATGATTTTGCTGAAGTAGTCATTAGATATTCTGACACTGACATTCTTGTCATTATTCCTGCTAACACGAGTTACCTTCTCTCTTCATATCTTAAAAGGATCAGCGTCCATACGCCATGTTTCTGGCCCATAAAATCAGACTAAAATTCGATTTTGTTATACTGACTTAATTATTTCCCTTTTCAATATTAGAAGGTTTATTCTGTACGATTTCAACAATAGTTTTTTGCATTTTGTTCGGATTTATATGACTTACACAAGCTCAAAGTTCGTATTATTCGTAGTTTTTGATGAAAAATATGCAATTTTTCCTAATTTTAACCTCAATTATTTATATGAGTGCTATCGTGCAACACTTTCATCTTTATTTATATTATAAAATACATCAAAATGTACAATATATGTAAAAAGTAAAGTGTCGCAAAGCTGCGCTCATAGTAAAATATTAAAAATAGAGAGTTAAGTAACGGCATTCCCTCGCGTGACTAAGAGTCTTTCGGATGCAGCAACGTGTTTAAACGTGCTAAAATGAACGCAACTATTGCTAATCTCAAACACGTACCTAGTTATGGATGTGACTGAGTCATTCGCCACTAAATTCAAGAGTTTTAATGCGACTAAGCTACATCTACTAAACCAGAGTTGCATCAGCAATTACTAAGAATACAATACGTTGCAACATTACGGAGTCATGCATATTTGTAGACATACGCATTGTTACGACAACGAAATCATTCTTGGGTAGAACAACATGCGAATTTCGAATTGCTGTGTTCCGATTAGACCAATTGACTGCTTTGGTAAATGATGTTATCATCCGACCATCAGTAGCCGAGGACATCAATTAAACAGGTGCATACCTAGAAATAGTACCATATAATCACATTTTAACGTATTTGTTTATTTAAAAATAATTACTAATTTATTGTAATAATACTGATACATTGAACTCGTTTCTTCTTGTTTTTTTCCGATGAAGAATTTCATACGGATGAGCCTGAACATGAATATGACTTCGTATCTGATTACCAAATTTCCTCATTAACATTTTTCAAAATACTTTTCTGATGTTTCAATAAAATATTTTTGAAATTATTAATTCAAGTTTATCAATCCTCTCTTTCATACGTTTGTCAGGTAAAGCAGTTTATTCAGTTTCGCAATTTTTCAACTGTTTTGGTACGTCATCCAGGGAGTCGTAATGAAATTTTAGTCTGCTCTTTTTTGATTTCACATATATTTGGAAATCTTGAAGCAAATGACATTTAAATTAACTTTTGCTAAAGACTTGACTAATGTCTGCTTTTTATCACTTTTGATGATGTCCGCCACTTCTTTCGTAATTTTGTTTCTTTTGGTGGATTTTTCTAACCTATACTCGTTAGCAAAAAAATTCAGCTATAAAGCTTTCTCTGTGCTGATTTCCCACCTCCTTAGCAGTCAACAAGAAATCACACATATCATCAGTAGCGTCACTTTCTGTAGCAATGTTGTATAGCATTTCTTTGTCCAAGCCACTATCAAAAAGATTCACAATGTACCCCAGTTTCCGTTAACTTACGAATACTTTCTATTGACATGCAAATGATTTGACTAGGATCCATTTTTTTACAATTTTGACTATGTAAGCCGCTTCCTTCGTATGTCCAACTAATTTAACTTCAGTGTTTGTGTTATTAGACTATTGTAACGTCTTATGTAAAGATGCAGAAACATTAGGCAAAAGAACTGACTTGATCCAATGTTTACCTATTTTCAACACTTTACGCATGTCTGTTGGTGAGTTCGTAATGGATTTTTGATCTGTTTGTTTGCTTTACATATTTAAGAATCACCTGAAACGAATGGCTTTTCAATCAAAATTGATCGAATTGTTGCACTGAGATCCAATATTGAACGCTTTTGAATGATGTTTGCCACACATTTTGTAACCTTCAAATGGTCTTCCTTTAGGTTTTCCGTTGTTAGAAACCTGTTATCTACTGGAGACGCACATTCATCAAATGTTTGGACTCGCCTCTATATTTTTACATATTTATGTAAATTTTTATACACGTTCTACAATCTTACAAGTGTATAAACCACCATTGCCTTGTATAACCATTCAAATGCAATGTGGGTTTAAACATTAAAACTTTGATCAAATGGTGCTCAATTTTGACGTTGTCTTTTTGTCTGTAGTGACAATATACAAAAGATCAAAGTTTCAATAGTATATTCAGTAATAAATTTTGAGCATTCAAAAGTTTGTCGAAAGCTGGTTTCATCGCAAGTTACAAGTGTACATGATGAAAGCGAGACTTTCAATAATATACTTTCAACAACGGATTTAGGCACTTACCTATCTGTGCAGTATGGCGGGTCGCAGAGTATTTTGTTGAAAAATCAACTTCACTCGTGCGTTATTTTATGCATGCGCAATACACTACTAGAAAGCACTCCTAATATATACAAAATATTGTTATAAACATTACACTATAAATCACAAAATAAAATTTCAAATGAAAATATTGACCTTTTTGTAGTCATTAAAACAGTCTTAAATTACGACTGTTAAGTGTTTAATCTGGAGTTTTCCTTTTTTAATGCTAAAATAAAGCCGTTTCCTGTATGCATTTATAATGCTTTAGTTTTTAGCCAGATTTGATTTGCCTGATATTTCATTTAATTTTTATTTATTTTCATTATATATTTTTACATAATCTGAAACACAGGTGCTGCATACGGTTTCGTTTAAATTAGAAAGGGATTATTTTTTAAACAAACAAAAATAACATTTAAGCCATATTTTTTCTAGACCGGGAATTTAAAAGGAAAATAAATGGTTTAATGAAACCATACTGATATATTTATTTTTTCTATCACAAAATCCCCATTTATCTCATCATATCGCATTTTTCCCTAAGTTAGTTTTAGTTATAAAATGCATTTGTTAATAACCACACATTATGCTAATTTCTGGAAGTGCTTAATGCTTAAAACAGACGGCCTTTTAAATACAATGAACTTAATTCCATGCAAATTTATTATTTTGAAGATAAATAGTTGAATATAATAGAATCGGTGTCACATTTTTAAACTCCCTTCTCTTTTAAAATTAAAAACTAAAATCGTTATATTTTCTAATCTGAAAATCGAAATAAATCCAAACGATTGCCGGGATAAATATCAAAATATAAGAAAATTAAATATCTGTATTTTAAATTTAACTTTAATGAAAAATAATTCATGGATATATTATATATTTAACTGGAGTTTTCCTTTTTTAATGCTAAAATGAAGCCGTTTCCTGCATGCATGTATATTGCTTTAGTTTTTAACCAGATTTGATTTGCCTGATATTTAATTTAGTTTTTATTTATTTTCATTATATATTTTTACATAATCTGAAACACAGGCGCTGCGTAGGGTTTTGTTTAAATTAGAAAGTGATTATTTTTTAAACAAACTAACTTTTAAGCCATTTTCTTTCTATACCGGGAATTTAGAGGGAAAATAAATGGTTTAATGAAACCATACTGAGATATTTACTCTTTCTATCACAAATCCCCATTTATCTCATATCGCATTTTTTCCAAAAGTCAGTTTTAGATACAAAATGCATTTGTTAATAACCCCACATTATGCGAATTTCTGGAAGGGTTTAATGCTTAAAACAGACCGCCTTTTAAATACAATGAACTTAATTTCATGCAATTTTATTATTTTGAAGATAAATAGTTGAATATAATAGAATCGGTGTCACATTTTTAAACTTCCTTCTCTTTTAAAATTAAAAACTAAAATCGTTATATTTTCTAATCTGAAAATCGAAATAAATCCAAAAGATTGCCGGGATAAATATCAAAATATAAGAAAATTAAATATCTGTATTTTAAATTTAACTTTAATGAAAAATAATTCATGGATTTATTATTTATTTAACTGGAGTTTTCCTTTTTTTTAATACTAAAATAAAGCCGTTTCCTGCATGCATGTATATTGCTTTAGTTTTTAGCCAGATTTGATTTGCCTGATATTTAATTTAATTTATTATTTATTTCCATTATATATTTTTACATAATCTGAAACACGGACGCTGCATAGGGTTTTGTTTAAATTAGAAAGTGATTATTTTTTAAACAAACTAAAATAACTTTTAAGCCATTTTTTTTTCTATACCGGGAATTTAAAGGGAAAATAAAATGGTTTAATGAAACCATACTGAGATATTTACTTTTTCTATCACAAAATCCCCATTTATCTCATATCGCATATTTTCCTATAGTCAGTTTTAAATATAAAATGCATTTGTTAATAACCACACATTATGCTATCTTCTGGAAGTGTTTAATACTTAAAACAGACCGCCTGTTAAAGACAATGAACTTAATTTCATACAGTTTTATTATTTTGAAGATAAATAGTTGAATATAATAGATTTGGTGTCACATTTTTACGCTCCCTTCTCTTTTAAAATAAAAATTTAAAAAAATCTTTATATTTTCGAATCTGAAAATAGAAATAAATCAAAAAGATTGCCGGGAGAAATATCAAAATATAAGACATTTAAATAGATGTACTTTTAATTTAACTTTAATGAAAATAACTCATGGATTTATCATTTAATTAAAAGATTAATGCAAATATCAGCTGCCGCGAAAAATTATTCATTCTTAAGTTGAAATAGAAATCACATCTTTCATTTGCAAATTCATAGATTTTTTTTTCATTTTAATGTATGATAAGGTGTACAGGGCACAATTATAAATATAACGAAATAATGATTTTAGAAAAATTAAAAAATTGGAATCAAAGACAAATATTTTGTTTTATTTAACTATTATTAAGCCTGAGGGTTTATTTAAAGCAAATTAATTCCTTATAAGCAATTAAATTTTACTCTATTGTTTTTAATTATTTGAGATAGAAAAAATACAGCAGAAATAAAAAGATATTAAATAAATCAAATTTAAATGTCTGCAAAATTGGGAGTACACCTACATATTAAATTTTAATAAAATCACATCAATGTATTTCATCTTAAAATTTTACATTTTTATGTTTCTTTTTTATGTTAAGTAAACTGTAAAACTAGTCGCATGTGCCAATCGCAAAACTTTCTTCTATCTCACACAAGTTTCACATGCACTAAAAAAATCAGCACCAATTGATATCAAGGTCTAGCTGAATATAAAGTTTTATTAAATTACGTGCATTAATTCATTAGATACGACTATTGATAAAATCGTGTAAATCCTGCAAAATGTAGCATAACAGCACCACCTGTTGGGAGATTTAGACCAAAACCTAATCAACAACAACTCATGTCAACGTCTGACTGAATCTGAAGTTTGAGGAAAATCCGTGCATTAATTCTTGAGATATAGTTATCATGATAATAATAAAAAAAGTAGCAAATAAAAAAAAATCACCTGTTAGACTATTTACACCAAAACGTAATCAGCATCTATTTATGTCAAGCTCTAACAGAATCTGAAGTTTGAGGAAATTCAGTGCTTTAGTTCTTGAGATATACCTATCGTAAAACTCGTTAAAAAAGTGGTGTAGCACCGCTACCTGTTGGGATATCTACACCAAAACGTAATCAGTGTCATGGTCTAACGGAATCTGAAGTTTTGTGAAAATAAGTGCAGTAGTTCTTGAGGTATAGCTATTGCGAGAATCGCGAAAAGTGCAGCATAGCAGCGCCACCTATTGGGCGATTTTCACCAAAAACTAATCAGCACCAATTAATATCAGGTACTAGCAGAATATAAAGTTTTATTAAATTTCGTGCGTTAGTTCGTGAGATAGAGTGCCCACAAAAATTTTGTTAGATACAGACAGACAGACAGACAGAGTCACAGACTCACAGACAGACATTTTCTAAAAACAGTCAAATCGTGTTCAAGACCTTCCAAAACGTATAAATCCGTCGAAAACCGGAAGTCGAAAACTTTCTTGAATCCAATACTTTCTTCTTGTAAAGATAGAAGAAAGTAAAAAGACTAATGTTCCTTCATCTAGGAATATGCAATATAAGCATAAACGAAAACATACAATATTCTCCTACGAGTTATCCCCGACTACGAAAAGCGTTCTTTAAATTTAGAAACATCAGAAACCAACATATTTTCAAGTTTTAAAGAAACATTTATAAAAAACAAAGATTCATTTTCGGCCACTGATTTTCGGAAATGTTTCAGGGTAGTTTTTATAATTTATTAATCAGTTTTTGAAAGCGAAATATGGGTTTTTTAGATGCTATCAATTCTCAAGTAAACATTTTCATGTTTAATAAGCATGTTTTACAGACAAAAATTATACACTGACAACATTAACATTAACATTAAAATTAATATTGTATTCTTACACTTGCATGTATAGATTCAGTTACACAGCTGAAAATGTTTAATTGAGAATTGATAGCAGTTTAAGGGATCTCAGGAGTCTTACTTTTCCTCCGAAGATGCGAGTTTGCATCATGTCACATTTTATTTTATTTCTAATTTCATATAACACACAATAAAATGAAATTTTTTCCACTAATAGGTCAATATATGCTTGATTTAACATAATTATTTCAATATTGTACAATTCATATTTAATTATTTAAAGAAAGTCTAGATATTTTTTAAAAAAGTACAAAAACATTTTTCGCCTGGTATCCACTGCGCGCAAGGGTGTAGAAAAAATATTGCTTCAAAAAAACAAACTGATAATGATGTATCTTGAACTTATACTTCAATTTCAAGCAATTAAAAGTTTAATTTCTTTTTAATTTAAATTTAAAAATTATTGTAAAATGTTTAAAAAATTCATTTTTCTGTTGAAAAAATGGCAATTAAAAAATAAATAAAGTTTAAATTGCTTGAAATTGAAGTATAAGTTCAAGATACATCAATTTTGCATCATTATCAGTTTTGTTTGTTATTTTTGAAGCAATATTTTTTCTACAACCTTGCGCGCAGTGGATACCAGCCGAGAAAGTTTTTTTACTTATTGTTAAAATTTAAACTTTTTAAAAATAACTAAATATGAATTGTACAACATTGAAATAATTATGTTAAATTAAGCATATGTTGACCTATTAGTGGTAAACATTTTATTTTATTGTGTGTTATATGAAATCAGAAATAAAATAAAATGAGACATGATGCAAACTTACATCTTCGGGAGAAAAGTAAGACTCCTGAGATCCCTTAAAAGCCGATATTTCTGTATGAGAAAACTTTCTAACGCAATAAGAAAGTTACTCGGAAACATTTCCGTAAATAAGTGGCTGTAAAAAAAACTTTGTTTATATAAATGCTTCTTTAAATCATGAAAATATATTGTTTTTTGAGGTTTCTAAAGATAAAAAAACGCTTTTCGTAATCGTAAGTAACTCGGGAGAGGGTAATATTTGTTTTGGTAGTTATATTATATTTTCGTAAATTAAGAACCGTTTGTCTTTTTACAGTGTAGCTACTTAGCAACCAAATGTGTTACAAATGTATTCCACGATATACATCAGTTAAAAAAAATTAAACTTTGTGTAACATTTATAATATACTAACAATATTAAATTTATTATTTTTTATGATAATCATATTTTGAAAGTGGATTATTTAATTTGAAAGTTACGTACTTCTCATGCAAAAGTAAAGTTTTGCAGAATTCTTAATGCAGCAAGTTTCAGCCAGTATGACGCGAGAGGATGTCAGGTGTGCAGAGAAAATTTAGTTAACACTAGAACCGTTGGAAATTTTATTCAATTTTTATTAAAATATTTCACACCAGAATTTTTATTTAAAACTTTTAAATTATCAATTTAACTTAATTTTGTGCATTACATATTTAACTTATTTTAGGAAGAAATTTCTTGTTTGAACCAACATTTTAGGTAGCTTTATATATATATATATATATATATATATATATACAGTGGAACTTTCCTTTAACGAAGTCCCTATTTAACGAAGTTTTCTACTTAACGAAATTTTCTGCAGAACTTTGACTTTGAACACCATTAGCTTGTAAATTAATCTCCATATTACGAAAAATATATTCTATATAACGAAGTTTATTCCACTTTTGTACGTGTACAGAAACCAAACTATGAGGTTGCTTTTGCAAATTTATTTCAGTGGATTGTATAAAAATGAACACATTTAAATAATTTCCATTCTGCTTGGAATTAAATGAAACATTTTTTTTAGACAAAGGAAAACACTTGTTATCATTACTCTCCCACACCGAGACTTCAGTTAGGGGAGGTCAAAATCCTCTTTTTACATTCAATGATATAGAAGCTGCAGGGACGCAGTGGCGTCAGATACATTGAAGTAAAAAATATGAATTAGAGTCAGACAGTTACCATACTGACCTTCCATTGCTAATAGATATCTGCTTTGTACATCCACAAGAACGTGCTTCAAAATTCAAATCAAAGAACATCAAAGTTATTTTTGTTCCTACCAATACAACATCTAAACTTCAGCCATTAGGAAGTCTATCAATATAACAATAAAAAATTTTGAAGTACATTATCGGAAAAGACAGAGAAAAGACAATGTAGTGAAAACATTAGTTTTAGAACCTGTGTATCAGAGCTGATGACAGCTTGAACCAAAGTTTGGGAATGTGACGTGATTTCATCGACCGTACACAAATGTTTTGTAAAAGACGGCTACAAAATTAAAACTGAACCAAATGTTTCTGAATGCAATACCTGTTTGTCATATTTGAAGAAAAAATTTCATGAATGTAAGTTGATTTCTATTTAACGAATTTTTTAAGTGTAACGATGAGACTTCGTTAAATGGAAGTTTCACTGTATATATATATATATATATATATATATATATATATATCTGATCTATGTCATACGATAACGCTCGTATTTATAAATTAATTTGGATGAAACTAATTGTGTGTATTAAGCTCACCAATGCCTCGACCGAGTTCGTTGGCCAGCTTGGTCCGCCATCTTGTTTCAAGATGGCAGCCACTGTAAATTTTAAAACTAAAATAAATAGATAAAAAAGTTTAAAATTCAAATTTATTACGTGTTAGGCCTTGCTACAAGGATTCCAGAGCATTTTTTGTTTTACCTCTATCTTAAAAAATGGCTGAGATAGAGCAGTTTGAAATCCTAGTGTGGCTGGCATTTTGAAAGAAGACAGCACATTACAAAAAACCAACGATTAATTTACAAGTTTTAGTGAACGCGATTTCTCGCAAATTATGCATAAAACTATATATTCACATCCGTTAGCGCCAAATTCTCACCAAACTTGGCGACAATTGGCGAAATATTGCCAAATTTGGCGACCAAAATAAGTTTTCTTGAATGAAGCCAACTTGGCTATAGCTCAGTAATTTGGCGAATTTCTTATTCAAATTCAGTATTAACGAATGTTTTGTAAACGGTTTCTTTGCATTTTATCTTGCTGTTTTCGAGTAACATTAGCTAAAATTTTAAACGAAGATATAGGAAAGCTACCTTTTCCTCCCGGTACAGGGCGGAAGGACTTTTTGCATTTGGTGCGGCTCAAAATGACCTCTCATCACGGTTCTAGTGTTAAGTTCTTTGGAATTTTACTAATTATGGTAGTAACTTTTTAAAATGTAATATTTTCAATTTCGCGATTTACTTTGAGATGACGTTTAGTGTATTCAAGTTTCATTTGTTACAAGTGTAGTTCAGTAAATAATAATACGCGTAGCGTGTTTTGAAAGTTACATGCTTTTAATTTCATTAAAATAAAATATTGCAGTATTCTTAATGCAGCAGTTTTTGCCGTCAAAGGATCTCACTGGAGCACAGAATATTTAGTCAAATTTTACTAAGTACAGCAGTATCTTTTTTAAATGCAATATTTGAAATTGCGGGATTTATTTTGTGAGGACGTTTAGTGTATTAAAGTAGCATTTCTGGCAGGTTTTGTTCAGTAAGTAAGAATACGTTTGGCATCTTTTAAAAGTTACGTGCTTTTGATGCAATTAAAGTAAAATGTTGCAGTATTCTACTGTATCACTTTTTGGTCAGGGTGCTGCTTTAGGATGTCAGGTGAGCAACGAAATTTTAGTCAAGTTCTATCGAATTTTACTAATTAGAATAGTACTTTTTTATAACAATATTTTAAACAATGTGATTTATTCTTTGATGAAGTTTAGTACATTAAATTTGCATTTCTTGCATGTTTAGTTCAATAAGTTAGCATAAGCGTAGAATATTTTGAAAGTTACGTGCTTTTTGATGCAATTAAAGTAAAATGTTGCAGGATTCTTAATGCAGTATTTTTTGCCGTGAAAGAATCTCACGGGAGCACCGAATATTTAGTCAAATTCTTTCAAATTTTACTAATTACTGTAGTACCTTTTTTAAACGCAATATTTTAAATAACGCAATTTATTTTATGAGGAGACGTTTAAAGTATTAAAGTTGCATTTCTTGTAGGTTTAACTCAGTAAGTAAGAATAAGCGTGGCGTCTTTTGAAAGTTACGAGCTTTTGATGCAATTAAAGTAAAATGCTACAGTATTCTTATTGTAGCAGCTTTTAGCCAGTGTGCTGCTAGTGGATCTCAGGTGCACGGCTAAAATTTAGGTACGTTCTGTCGAATTTTACTAATTAGAATAGTAGCCTTTTTAAATGCAAAGTTTTAAACTACGCGATTTACTTTGTGATGGCGTTTAGTGTATTAATGTTGCATTTCCTGCAGGTTTAGTTCAGAAACAAAAATAAGCGTGGCGTTTTTTTTTAAGTTACAAGTTTTGATGCTATTATTGTAAAATATTGCAGCAGTTTTAACGCAGTAGTTTTCAACCAGTTTAAGGATTTCTGTTAAAAATGACTTTCACCAGCGTTCTCTACACAGGGCTGTATCCTCTGTATCGTGGGTAGCCAGAGCTAAATGCACTGGTATCTATAAACACCATTTATTATCCACGTATCTCCTTATTATGCAACATCTGTTAATTATATACCATTTATTATACACCATTTAATATCCACGTATCTCCTTATTGTACCACATCTTTTAATTATATACCATTTATTATACACCATCTATTAAAATTGAAAAAATACAGTTAAACATGAAAATGCGGGCACTTCGGTAGCATGGATATTTTACAATATTCAAATGTAAAAACATACTATATGAATGGGGGTTTGAAAAAGCGTTCCGTAAATAAAGCTTTTTTTTTTACTTTAGATTTTTTTTCATTTATTTAAGCTTATGCAAACACGAAATGATTTTCCACCAACAAAAAATATGTATCTTTATATGATGACGTGAGTTTCAAAACTAGCCCTATCCAAAATTTAAAAATATTGTGTTTTCTCTATCAATCTATTCGATGGGCAAATCTGCACTTTAAAATACTGCAATCTGTAGAAAAACTAATTCAACATGTATTTCTAGCACTTAAAAATCCTGGTTTACAATGAAAACCAATGGATGCAGTTAGAAGTTTTTCTTGATTTCCCAAAATTTGAATTTCTGGATAAGGCGAGTTTTGAAACTCACATCCTTATATATAAAATTGAATATTTTAACTGAAAAAAAAATATTTGTATGTTGAAAAAAAACGTATTCGAATACCTCTGGCTAACTTTTATTTCTGTGAATTACCCCAAATCTTAAATAAAGAAAATAAACATTAAAAGTATTATTAATATGAAATCCTTTTACATAATGCAAATCTTCATTTAAGAGTCAGCTTACGCAATGAATAAAATATTATAATAATTATAATTATAAATAAGTATAAGCTATTATTTTGCAACAAGAATGAAACTATATGATACAGCTTAGTGCATTCTAATTAGAAAATATATTCTAAAAGCCTGTTTAAATTTATTCAACCATCAAAAATATTCCAATTAAATCAGTAACTTTGAAACATGACAACAATAAGTAAATATTTGCTATAAGTTATATAATGTTGCTGAAACAATTTGATTGTTCATTATAGCCCTTTGTGTCAAATTATATTTATACATATTTTATCAAATAGAAAATTAAAAAATATATTATTAAAACTGTAAGTGCTCGTACGAAACTGTTTTTAATAATTTAAAACCTTCTTTTAAGAAGAAACTTACTCTATGAATAAAACATTACTATCATTTAAATTAGCATTTGACTTATGAAATTTTTTTAGTAGTATGATGTGATACTGTAAAGAACTAACTCACTTTAAAGCATTTGTCTAAATATTTTTCTGTAGGATAAACATTGAATTCATAAATGTTGAATAATAATAATCATGTTATTTATAAATAATGTATATTTTGAATATTAATAAATTCAAATTATATTGAATACAGCGTATGACTCAGAATAATATTATTTACTACAGGCATTGAATTCAAGTGTTGACACTCAACGCTTTTTACGCTTTTTCAAACCCACTTTCCAATAGTATTCTTTTGCATCTGAATATCGCAAAATACCCGCGTTACATACGTGCCTGCATTTTCATTCATAATGTTTAACCTTTAATCTAGATTAAAATAAACCGTTAAAGATCTAATTATTAAAATCAAATTTAAGTTAATTATCCCAGCCCTCCCTATTTTAAAGATGAAAAATAGATTCAATTATGTGACGTTTCGCATAACAAGAAATTCAATTCCAGTCCATTTCTTCTTTCAGTAATGTATAGCTTGTTTGTAATAAGCTAAGCCTAGGACGAAATCACCAAAACATTACCCCTAGTCGTTTGGACGGCACTGTGACATCAAAAATAGTCATAATATCACAATCACAACAGTGACCAAAATGTGATACATTTTATCCGTCACATTGTGAATCTCAGGTGACTTTGATTTCACTGAGCAGTAACTTGACCGATTTTGGGGTCATTTCCAAATAGTCATAAGATGAAACATCTTATTTGGAGTGGCTTCACAATAACTCATTTTCCACTAGCTGAAATGTTGACAGTGAGACTTGCATGTGATTTGCGTCACGGTGCTATTAAGGCACTGCACTATATTGAAAAAGGTAGTTAATATGGCATGGGTCAGTGAACGCTAACCTGAGCCATTCGTGCCCGAAGTGACACGTGCAAAACGTTCCATGACACGCAAAAAATTTAAGAAGTCATAACTATATTGTAAGCTAAATTCATATTATTTATAATAATAATATTTTGTTTAACCTATATACACTATTAAAGTATTCTAACACGGAAGTACACATAAATTAAAGGACAAATATAAAATGATTGATTTATGCACAAAAATTGTGAGTGGTCAAATGAAACTAATATAAACAGCAGCATTTAATATATACGTAGCAAACAGGTAATAGTACAGCCAGGCGATGTGACGTCACTGTGTTATCTGAAAAGGGTCGCAAGTGTCAGTGTCACTACGGTGAACGGTAATGTGATACCTTGTATTCGTCTCACTATTATTCTCCAATAACTATCATTTGGTGACCAATCTGAATTGAGCATGACCTGTCATGTGACCGTCATTTACACTCGCCACTGCGATGTCATCATGCCCATTAAATTCCGGCAAATCACAATGAAGTCATTTGGTAAATCGTAGGTGACCGTCATACGAACATTCAGCCATTTGAAGTGAAGTCATCATTACTGTTACTTTCTGACAAGTCATTAGTTAACATTGTGGTGCTGTTATTTGGAGACTCGGCGCAAAGAATCCATAATGGTCACTTCGGATTGAATTGGATTCGCTAAAAGAAATCCATTTAAAAGTAATAATAAGACGAATAAAATATATCAAATTTTGGTTCGAGTATGACTATGACACATGTCACATTTTGTGACGCCACATCCATAGTCTGTGCTATTAGGATTGTAACTGTTTGCTGCCACTGCCTCTTATATATATTTTTTTTAGCAATCACAATTAACTTTTATGTTTAACACTCTAAGCATGTGGAGCGTAATATTCCGTTCACTAAGCTCCAGATTTCACTGCAATATATACAATGTTTAAGATAATATAATTCTATAGATTTAATGAATTTTCAAAACATTGAAGAATGATTAATACTCTCAAGGGTTACATTCATACTTGTAATTAAGTTTTATTTATAATGCTGAAAGAATCATATTTTTTTAGCATTTAAAACAAATGCAGAGAAAACAACATTACAATTTTACCTTTTTTTCAAAACGCTCAGAGGGTTAAAAATTATCATTTTACGTTTTACCCTTAATTTAAGAATAGCAGTGTACCTTTTGCATACATTAATGCATTCTAAAGTTTTTATGACAGCCCTGCATAATCTTTAATCGCTACAAAATGTACACACAAATTTATATCTTTTTACTGCATCATTTTGGTACATCACAAGGCACGATCTACATGAAACTAACTGTCTTTATATTTATATTTTGACTGTTTAAATAATGTAAACGATGAATTAATCTATCTATGAATAATTACTGAAATTGTTGTAATATGAACTGAATGTAAGGCAATCAGCATTGTGAAATCAATGGTTTTCGATTTAAACGTGGAAACACACATACAACATATCAAAGACTCTGGGAATGTACCGTTTTACACTTGTTACCACTATTTTACGGAAATCAATCATCGAATATTTTTTATCGCTGAATCTGTAAAAAAATGTCGTCCATTAGATAAGCCGAAGATAATTATTTGAAAGTATTGTTGGAAAAATAAATAACGTACGCACCCTGGTTTTACTTCAGTCTGATACCCTGCATGAGGTTTCCCAAATTAACCTCACGGGAGCCTAATCACGGTCGATATTCAATAAAATTATTATTGAATACCATTTGAGCATTCAACGAAGAGTTTTGCGCCTAACCGATAGTTGAGATAGATGATGACTGCAAGTGTATAACTAGCCTCATCCACCATTCTGCACAATTTCTGTGATTTCAATTTTAAATCAGAAATGCCTTCTTAATATCTTATGAATACATGCGATTCTTGCGTTTTTAGGTGCGTTCGTAATTATATAAATACGTAGCACAGATTGTCGTCGTCTGGTCCGTCCGTCTGTCTGTCCGTCCGTCCGCATATAACAACGCAAAAACTACCCAACCGAATGGTTTAAAATTTAAGATAAATTATCTTTGCAGAATTTTGTCGAGACAGTTGAAATTTTATGAAAATCGAATCAAAACTTTAGAAAATATTAATAAAAACATTGATTAAGAAATTTGAATTTTAAAAAAATCTGTGCTTTTACTTGTTATAGGAGCTTCCGAAGTTTAATCGGCAAGCGACCGAAATACTTATTTTATTACAGAAATTAATCTGCAGACGATAGAATTCATTTCACAGAATTAAAAATCCTCAAGATTTGAATATTTATATAACTAGCTATAGTACGAACACACCTTATTTGTCACGCTTGACGTACAATTTCCAACTTGTTTGTTTAGTGAAAAGCTTGTCAGAGAGATTTCTTTAACGATCTTAAGATTTCTAACAATATTTCATCTAATTTCTTGAAATTTGTATACATTTAATGTTTTCCAGATTTTTGATTGAAAGAGTTGTCAAGAGTACCGTCAATATCAAATTTGCATTCTACGTTCTCTTTGAAATTCTTACCTGTATTAACTCTAGTGTTAATTTATGTTTTCATACAATCTGCTGAACTTCATTAAATTATTCAGATGTTGGTGTGTACGTCTGTTATTAATCACATATAAGGATAAACTTTGATCAGCAACATTCAAATTTATTCATATATAAAGTACTTATACGTTATTTGAGACTATACATTTGAAATTACTTCAAAAATATAGTTATTCATCCAACTGAAACCAGAAAACTTATATTATCAGACTTAAAATGATTTAAAAATATCAAAATTAATATGTACTATGTATGCCTATCGTCATCATTAGTGTAATCAACTATTGTTATCAGTACCGATACTTGATCATACTTACTCGTATGTATTACATTTTTGCATTTAAAGCACAATATTTGATCGTTAAGAAATTATTATTTAATTATAAATTAAAATCAGTATATCTTAAATTAAAACAAAATCGTTATGTAAAGAGAAAAATGCTTTTATATATTCAAATAAATGATTTGTTACAAAGTAAAATGAAATCTCTCATAAATTTTCTTTATCTATTTGGATATTTTACATTTATTTCAAAAACTGAAATTAATTCACTTGATTGCTTTTTTACTGACAAATGCGTTTCAAGTTTTTTCTTAAACGTTTCTGAATAGGAAAATGTTTCAGTTTTTTCATATTTTATGAGGGATATTTTCTAAGTTCTTGAAATGTGCTTAAGCTTCATTACATTTGAAGACTATATGTTTAATTTTTAATATTATAAGAACTCATTTCAACATCTTCTGAGTAATTAAAAAAAATCAAGATTTTTAAAACGGTTTTAACTATTTTCTTTGTATTTAATTATGAATAAAACTAAATTCTAATGAGTATATAATAAAATACGAATGTATTTATGTTACAATATACCGTTGCAAATAATTATGGTTTAATATCTCAAAGAAAATGTTATATTCTAAAGGATGTATATTTAAAAGAATAATAAATTGCCCCACTAAACATTTTTTTTGAAATACAACCACATAATGAGTACAGCCCCACTATACATATTTTTGAAATACAGGGTGTCCCAAAAGTCTCCGTACAACTTCAAAAATTTATTTAAAAAAATAATAGTCCTACAGCAAAAATAATTACAACAGTGCATAGAGTAACTTAAAAAGTTTTTTTCTACTGACTTAGTAAACTGCAACATGAGATCCTTTCGTAGCACGAAGAATATCAAGACGATATACCAATTCAATCCACGAACGTTTTTCATGCTAACATCAACAGTAGCTACTGCTGTTTGGATCTTTTGTTTCAATCCCATGAGACTATTAACTTTTGTTCAGATTTCATCAAACAGTTGTAACTACTGTTGATGTTAGATGATATTAGTTGTTAGATGTTAGATGATGTTACTGTTGATGTATGATGCTGAAACGCACGTGGATGGAATTGGAATATCGACTTGATGTTCGTCGTGCAACGAAAGGATCTCATGTACAAGTATACTAAGGTAGTAGAAAAAAACTTTTTAAGTTACTCTATGTACTGTTGTAATTATTTTTGCTGTAGGGCTATTATCTTTTTTTTGTAATAAATTTTTGAAGTTGTACCGAGACTTTTGGGACACCCTGTACAACTGCATAATGAATACAGCCCCACTAAACATACTTCTGAAAATGTGTGCACTTTAGCAAGTCTAAAAAAATATTTTCGTTATTTTGTAATACTTCAGGAAGAATACGAAATTCCATCAGAAAATTAACTAATGAATTTTTGAAGTTTTACATTCTTTCCTTTGTTTGATTTAATTAGAAAACTAATAATGAGCCACGCATAGATGCTCAAACAGTTACCCAACATAATAAGGAAATTGTTGGGAAATCTTCGCTACAGTCGAAATTTATACCGATCAGTAGAATGCAGAAATTATTCACAAATGTCTGTAAAACTCCCGCAAAAAATATGTGTTGGGGAAGCCAAGTTTGGCTTTAAGAAAATCACCAGTATTTCATTTAATTCTAAAGCTTGCAATACCTTAGAAATTCACTTCAAGCAATAATCGTCCATTGCAGGAAATACATTAATATTATTTTAAACGCTCCCCCATAAGAAGGCTAGAGGATTTGGGTGGTTTCATAAATAATTCCTAAATTTTCAAATCAACAATGCATTTTAACCCTTTCAGGGGCAAAGCACTTACATGGCTAAAATGTTGAAATGAATGATTGACACCGGAATTTAAGAACAAATTAATTTAGAAATAAGAAAAGGGTATATTTCACATACATAGTAAACAGAAATTTTTATATCAAAATTCTGGCGTTATTGTTGCATTTGGAAATTAAAATTAAGTGGTTTCATAAACATACCGCCCTCCCTGAAAGGGTTAAATTGAATAATATATTTTCTAAATTTTTTATAAAGACGAAGACATTTTTATCATGACTTTTTATGATTTCATTTTTTATACAGTATATTTAAAAATTATTTAAATTTGTCAATAAATGGTGCTGCGATGTTTCACTCTGTAACAATGCTCAAACATATGTTTAAAACTGCACGAAATGATATATATATATACACTGCTCAAAACAATTAAAGGATATTGCAGTTTTAGGTGGTTTTTGTATCTGGGAAACTTTTTAGCTGATTGATACATGGTCGACAGACATAGTAGGTTATATGAGAATAAATTACACATGTTTGGCAGAAAAAAATGCATTTTATTGCGCATTTGTGTACAAAAGGAAAAAAAACACAATTTGTGCATATGAGAAAAAAAGAATAAGAAAAGGTGTTTTCTTCAAAGAAAATCATTTTCAGTAGGGGGTATGGTTTCCACGGGCGGCCAGCAACGCTGAACACCTTTGAGGCATGGACTCAATGAGGTTATTAATGACGAGTTGGGGTATTCTGCCCCACTCTTCCAGAAGAGCTCTTTCCAGTTCTTGGAGAGTTTGTGGGGGTTGTTGGCGGCCAGAAACTCGTCTTCCTAGAGCGTCCCAAACGTGATCGATTGGATTCATGTCCGGAGAACACGCTGGCCATTCCATTCGAACGATTACTTCCTCGAAAAGGAAATCCTCCACCAGGTTTGAACGATGTGGCCTGCAGTTATCGTCTATTAAAATGAAGTTATCTCCGATTGCTGCAGCGTAAGGGACTACAATAGGTCTGAGGATCTCATCCCTATATCGGCGACCAGTCAGAGCTCCATCTCGAATGATGTAGAGGTCAGTGCGCCCGTCAATGGAGATGCCACCATACACCAACACTCCTCCACCGCCAAATCTGACACTTTCGTGCACGAACGCAGGATTATTTCTACTGCCACGGTCCCTCCAGATGAAAATACGCCTATTATCCGGATGCACAGAAAAACGGGACTCGTCAGAAAACAGAATATTGCTCCATTCATTTCTCCTCCAGTTGAAATGCTCGGTTACCCACTCCCTGCAGTCGCGACGATGCCTTGATGTTAATCTAACACATACCATCGGTCGGCGAGCATACAGACCTACAGCATGGAGCCGGTTTCGGACAGTCTGAGTTGAAATCGTGGTGCCTGTAGCCGAGCGAAGGTGTTGTTGGAGAAGAGTAGCGTTCATGTTTCGGTGTCTCCGAGCTGTTAACGCTAAATACCGATCTTCATTGGGCGTTGTTGCCCGTCTACGACCTTGCCCTGGTCTTCGGCCTGCACATCCACTCTCCAAAAAACGGTTCCAGATCCTGGAAATGACACTTTGTGACACTCCAATGGCTTGCGCTACTTCGGCTTGAGTTTGGCCACCTTCTAACTTACCAACAATTCTCCAAGCTTCTGAATCTGTCAAATGACTTCGCTGAGACATCGTACTCAGCGAAACAAAGCAATCACTGAATGCCGATCATCCTTGTCTTCATTCTCTTTTATCCAGTTGAAAGTCAAATTTCATTCGCTGCCGCTGAAGCGACGTTTTTGACGTCGAACTCAAAATTTGCATACTCCACAGTTTGAAAACCAGAAAAATTTGCATTTGTGATTCTCTTCTTCTATTTTCGGCAAAAAAAATTTCGTTTATATCTTTATTTTATATAAAACTTCAAATATCCTTTAATTGTTTTGAGCAGTGTATATATATATATACTCAAATTCAATTATAAATTCACACTAACTACACCATATAGACGAAAAACAAATAACATTATATCAACTGAACACTAAAATATAACCAATTAAATCTATAATTCGAATATAACCAAACGCAAATTACTAACATTAAAACAATACCAGGAAAAATAAACCAGAAGGCAGGAAGACACGGTTAACGACATGCACAGCAGGGTTAAAACTAGTTTTATGCAAGCAACGTCCCCCTTTACCTGCCGAGAGTAAGTTAAGTTATACAATCAACCGAAACACAGAGCAACTTGCAATAGAAACCATACCTAGCTAAACTCAACAAGAAACTGATCCAGACCACATTTAGTATTTAAAACTGAATTCAGTTTAGTTCAATATTTACTTTTTCCTAAAAAATTAAACATATTTCCGCTTACAAACTTCACAAAGTAATCCTGCATCAACGATATATATATATATATATATATATATATATATATATATATATATATATATATATAGCACGGAGGAAGATAGATGGAGGGGAAAGTAACGTTGAAATTTTACAATACAGTTTTTTTCCTCATAGATGGCGCTACGGTAAACTGACGGCTGTCTTAGCCTGCTTCTGCAATGCTTTTCAATGCGAAAAGCATTCATTTTTTAAATGTTTTTGATTGAAAATTTGAATTTAAAAAAAGTCAAACAAGTAGAAATTTCATTAAATAAAGCTTTCTTCTTAACATGCATATATTTTAATAGATATTTGGTGTTTCGATTGCTTTTTATAACTCTTTAAATAAGAGTTCATCCTGACAAAAACATCTGAATAGTCATTTAAAAATAAATATCACGGATATTGTACTGCGAAGAAATACTGAATGGACGTATAATTTTTACAGATTAAAAGTATTATTCAAATTTTCTGAAATAAGTTTTAATCTTGCTTATATATCGATAACCTTTGAATAATTTAATAACTCATAACTTTTTATATCTATGCAATTAATGTACATTTAAAAACAAATTTTTATCTTAATTATTTGGGAAATAAAACTTGAATAAATAATAGGGTCTATTAACTAATTTTTGCAAGAATCGTAAATTGTGACTTTAATATAATGTTAGTTATGAATGGTTCAAAAACTTTTTTTTTTAATCATACATAAATGCTTCCTCTTTCATACACACTTACACACTGCTACAGATAGAAAAGGTAACATACTTACCTTACAATTTGAAAATTATACAGTTATTAAAAACAATATATACTTAAATCTTTTTTTTGTGAATATTAAATTTGTTATTTAAATTAGTTATTTTTCCTAATTTACAATCAATAAATTTTTTTGATTTAATTGAACAGCCAAGTAATGAAATTAAATTTTTAAATTGCACTTATGAGAGAGGCAAATATATATATACTTTTAAATGAGTTCTTGCATTTGCACTTCTGAATGAAGCCCCAAAATACTTTTTAGTATAATATATTAAAGTATAATATAAAGCACTCACCTTTGGAGCTCTAAACATACTTAATTTTTTTCCCTTCGATTTTTCTTTTTTTTATCTCATCATCATAGCCCGATTTACATCCCGGAATAAAACATTTATACCCCATTTTAAATTTATGACATATAATTGCTATAATTAAAAATAATCGAGTACAATACTTTCCGAATTTAACATGTAATCTAATGAGATTCTGTTTAAAGACAGCCGCCAAAATTTTACAGCGCCCTCTTTCGTTAAAAAAATCTGACTTGCATTTTCGATATCCTCGCCTATTCTAGTTTCCTCTCCAGGTTCTTTCTCCGTGATATATAGTATTTAGCGATTGAAAAATTAAAAAAAAAGTTGTATTTCGAAATTTTTCAGTTCATTTAAGCATTCTTACACCGCGAACTGCACCATTTCATATATTAGATAAAAATTCAAATAATTTTCAAAATTACTGTACACGAAATGTATGATATACTTGATAAACATGTCACTCATTTCAACTTTTTATTTATTACACGCTGGAGTGAAAAATTAACCCTTTAGCGGGCGGTGGCCACAAAAAAGCACACCTAATTTTAATTCCAAATCTGACAAACGGCACCAAGAATATTTAATTATTTTTTTCCTTTTATTAAGTACGGGAAAATAAGTAAGTTTTTATTGTCTAATGAATTCCTTTTTAAATTCTGGTATCAGTCCATAATTTCATCATTTTAAAATCAGATTTACTCCGCCCCGGAAAGGGATAGAACAAAGATAGACACTCATGTAACTTGGAATGTTTTGGAGCTAAAAGCATGAAATTTGCGCATGAACTTTATTTTGACATACGTGACATGTTTCAAAAGGCAGAATATCCTATTTTTGAAAAAAAAAAATTAAATAAGAATATGCGAAATGTAATGTAAAGGGAGTTGAGAAAAGTGCATGTTCCTTTTTCAACTTTTAACTTTTGCGTAAAACAAGATACATGGGCACAAGTTTTAAAGTTTTGAAGTTTACTGTTCTCCTCCCGTTGTCTGAAATGTCATACTCTTATTCCATTATCCATTCACTGAAGTGGGATACAAAGTGTACTAAGCAACAGTTAATGTTACTTCTTACAAATTTCTAGTGATACGTAGAAAGCATTAATAAAGACTGTGGACACTCCTCACTAAAATGAAATATTCACAGGTTTTTAAGCTTGATGTCCTCTTTCCATTCTACCAATTAAGCACCATTTCACATAAACTGTCAAAAGATTTCTCAACGACATGTTCAACTTTTTACATGCGATTCTTTTATCGAATTTGCATATTTCTGTATAGCGAAGGTAAATAAAATTGGACTACGTATTCATGTTGACCATGAGAGAACAAGTGTTAAGGTATTAACTTACACAGGATTTTACTTAATAGAATTAATGTAAAGAACTTTTTTATTGCCAGTGTAGTTAAGGCATTATTGAATTTTAAAATTAGTTTCTCATTTAAGAAACACTCTGTATTAGCATCATGTAACATACTAAACTTTAATGTTGCTAGAAAAGGAATTGAAAATATTGAATTTTAAAATTAGTGAGTCCATTATGAAACACCATGTATTTGCATTATATAACATACAAAAGTTTAACGTTGCTAGAAAATGAGTAATATCCAAGGCTCCCAAATGGTTCGCTTTTTGAATACCGGTATTTTCTTACAAAAATTTAATTTTAGATTTTTCTTGCACATTTTGCAGAAACCACCTTCGGAGGTAAATTTTTTCGGAAATGTTGTAGAAATCTACTATGGAAGTTTCTGTTAAAAAATATTGGTATTCAGTTGGCGGACCATTTGGGAGCCCTGTATATCTCTTTCTGACAGCACAGCAAAGAGGCGAAATTGCAATGTTATATCCACTGTAATTTATTAAAATGATAAAAATAAAGATTATTCAACCATAATATGAAAACTTCATTATGTACGTGAAGATAAATTTTAAGAATATTACATATTATTTAATATTTTAAAACTGCACTAAATCTGTAAAATTGTGTAATCTTAAATAATACATTCCCTCAAATATAAACTGCTGCTTATATAAATTGCAGCAGTGAAATTCTGACTCCGGATTATGAGTCAGAGGGTTAAAAACTCACTTTTTCACATATAATCATATAGACATATATAAATTCAAACCTCATTAAGAAGTTAAAATGTACCTAAATCAATTACCTCCAAGAGACAATAACGCATATATGATATACAAGAGGCGATAAACACTACAGCGAAAACACACAATGAACGTGACAAGCCAACAGACATGGTAAATATGTAAATCTATGTGCGCTAATGGCTCCTGGTGCATGTAAAATCCGTCGTGGGCGCAAAGCCCTCCAAGTTACCTGTGAATTATACCTCTGGGGCTGCCTAGTCAGGTGAGGGTCTCGTCACCTGATCAAGGTTCTAAATTATGAGACCTATTAAATCTGTCAATTCAACAAAGTTAAACAGAAACCTTGAACCGGCAAACAAAGATAACTGTAGCAAACCACAAGAGAGCAAGCACAGCAGCGATGTGAACAAATCTATAGTCGGGTGGATCACTGCCATGCTGTGATCAGGCGATTTCCGCCCCGCACCCAGGTACTAACCCGTCAAGCTAGGCATTCATGCCGGGCAGGTAGGGGCCAGGTTAGCGTATAAAAAGGTACTGTATATGTACATTGTACTCTATCTTATATCCTAACAAGTAAAACTCATCCAAAAATAATTACAAATAATTTTTTTTTCTCTTATTAATCTTAAAAGATCCTCCACAACTTAAAGAGAAGTACTCATTCAATACTGTTAACAATTTGGATTTTTTGAATTAAAAATTAGTCTTAAATGAAAATTAAATCGCTGAAATTATATTTTTTACTTCTTATAATAGTAAACGTTCTTTCAATTTTCGAAACATCAATGAAAACTGTTTAAATATTATGTAAAGTTCATTTTATGTTTCTATTAGTACATATTTATTCAGTTGATTGAGTTCATATTGAAAACTGCATTTGAGAAATTACGCTTAAATGTTTCGAAATAATAAATCTTTTCCACATATTAGCAATTTTTCAACTTATTTAAAATTATAGCAAATGCTTTTGAATGCATTTCAGCTTCAGTAAATCTCAAAGTTATATATTTTCATTTTATTTGATAGTCTGTATAAAACACCCTTGGGTAATTTAGAAGATTAGTGATTATAAAAATATATTTGCTTGTAATAATTTAGAAATAAAATGAGATTATAATTATGTTAATTAAGCACAAAAGCATTACTTTTGCTCCATAAGAGCTTGAAAGGACATATGCTCTTTATGTTCTATTTTTCAAAGAATCCATAATCGCTTCCAGCCCGTCAAACTTACTTAGAATTAGTTAAAGACAATAATTTTCTTTTAAATTTTAAATGACACATTTTAAATGACACATATTATAAATTTTAAAGTGTAGTAACGTGAAAACTTTTTAGAAATAAAAGACATATTTATCTATCTGCATTAAATATTAATCTATCTGCATTAAATATTTAATTAATTTGCATAAGTTACTTTTTTTGAGAATTTTAAAAATCTTGGTTTAATCAAAGAATGCTTCAAGTGGACACCGGAAAAATTAGTCGAATAGCATAATAAATAAAACGTTACGTCATGTTCAACTATTTAAGACATGAAATAAAACCAAAAGCTAGTAACTTATACGATTCCTGTAAAAATTTGCAGATAATATCACACTCAATTTCTGCTTCGCCGAGTTAAACATTGAATAATGTTTATGTTAACTTTTCATTATAATGAGTAACCATAAATTTATTCGATCAAATCTGTTCTTATTGATAAATGCATAAATCTACTTAATTATTTCAAAATGGGTAAATATTTTTTAGATATTAACAGTTTGTGAACTCTTAAATATTAAATATATGATTTTAAATGCTGCATCCAACATTTTAAACCTAAACGCTTAGAAAGTAGTTAAAATGTAAAATAAAGTTCGCTTTAATTTTTAATTAGAAGAAGGTAATACAAATTCATTGCGTTTGGAGAATTTCTCTTAAATATTTTGAAATATTGAAATACATTTGATAGTTATGAGCATTTTTCTAACCACTTAAAAATTATACCATATGCTTATAAATGATGATAAATTCAATAAATCTGAATGCTTTTTATTTTCGCTCTAATTGTAGCACATTTAAAGCCACTGTTAGTTAGATGGGAATATTTATGATTGTTAAAATGATTTCACATTTTTTACTTGTAGCATATTAGAAACAAAATTAGTTTCTAATGATATTTAATGTACAAAAGAACTCATTTTTCATAATGACAGCATGAACAAACATGAGCTCTTCAAATTTTATTTTTAAACAATCTATAACCGCTTATAATACATGAAACTTACATATAATGAATTAAAGACAATTTGTAAACCATTTAACCTCCATTTAAATGAAAATATTTTATTAAAAATATGTTTAAATGCTGAATAAAGTTCCTTTTATTCAGGAATTGAAACAAGGAAGCACAAATTCATTCATTTGATTGTGTTTGTATTTTAAATAAATTTGTTTAATTCCTATTAAAAAATTTTTTTAAATAAGCAAGAATTTGAAGGATATTTGCATTTCTTCTTAACATTTTAAAGTTACATCATATGCTTTTAAATGATGTTAAATTCTTTAAGTCTGGAGGTTTTGTATTTGCAGAATCGTTTGAGACACATTTTTGGCAAATTAGGAAGATTTATATTTTTTAAAGTGATTTCAGATTCTTTACCTGTTGTAAATTAGAAAAAAAAAGTTTCTAATGATAATTAATACTGCACAAAAGCAATACTTCTCCAACATAATAGCATGAAATAACATGAGCTCCTTATTTATTTATTATATTATGGGGAGAATCTATAACCGCTTGTAACCCATGAAACTTATATATAATGGATTAAAGACAATTTGTAAAAAATGTAACTGTAATTTAAATGAAAATATTTGATTATAAATGTGTTTAACCCTTTGAGGGGCGGTGGTATATATTATATACCACCTAATTTTAATCCCATTCAAACCAGAAACTTTTAATTAAATTTTACTTTTTAAACTTTCACGGGAAAAATTAAGAAATTGCTTTTCTTATTTTGAACAAAATTCTTTCGTAAATATTCTTTCGTAAAATTCTCGGCAGCCAATGAAGACATGTCAAATCCTGTGGGTATGCCTTATGTTATGCCGATGCGGTGGTTCTTTACGAAATTTCGTGCGAAAATGTCTTTGCACAACAGTTACCGAGGAGGTTTTGGCATATTCGAAAACGCAGTACGCTTTCTCCTGCATTGACGACATTTTGTTTAACAGCGCCTCTAGCGGCGAGTTCGTCATTCGATGATTTTTCCTTGTTGCCAAATAAAACTTGTATAATTGTAGTTGCAGAATAAATTTGTTTCGGCTTAATAAATCCATTACGGCTGTCACACTGCGCTATTCTTTTTGGCCCATTTATTATGAATCACCCGGTACTTAATAAAATTCCTTTTATTTTTGAATCGGAACAAGAAAGCAAAAATTCATTCACTTGACTGCGTTTCTATTGAAAATGCATTTGAGTATTTCCTCTGAAATATTTAAAATATAAGACTATTTGTAGATATTAGCATTTTTCTGAACTCTTTAAAACTACACCATATGCTTTTAACATGCTTCTAATTGCTGTTAACATTATTAATTCTGAAGGCTATACCTTTTTTCTTAATTGGGGGTCTGTTTAAAACACCTCTGGGCAATTAACAAGATTAATTATTGTTTAAATGTTTTCACAGTTTTTACTTGTAGTAAATTATAAACAAAATGAGTTTCTAATGATGCGTAATAACGTACAAAAGGATATATTTTCCACCATAATAGCATAATCAAACATAAGAGCTTTAAGTTATATTTTTAAAAGTGGTTTATAACCACGTATAAATTTAAAACTTAAGTGTAAGGAATTAAAGACAATTTTTAAAACATTTAACTATAATATAAATGTAAATATTCAATTAAATAGGTGTTTAAATATTGAATTATTTTCCTTTTATTCATGAATTAAAACGAGGAAGCAAAAATTTATTCACTTGACTGCGTTCGTATTGAAACACACTTGAGAAATTCATCTGAACTATTTTGAAAATATAAAATATTTATAGATATTACCATTTTTCTGAACTCTTTAATATTACACCAATGCCGTTAACTTCACTAAAGGTGAAAGCTATATATTTTCATTTTAATTGCATCTCTATTTAAAACACCTTTTGGCATTAAATATCTTCAAATTATTTTGACAATTTTAGCTTCTAATAATTTTTAAACAAAATAAGTTTCTAATGATATATATATATATATATATATATATATATATATATATATATACAGTGGTGGCCAAAAGTTTTGACATTTTTTGAAAGTTTCATGTTTTTCAACTTTGTGTGCTTGTAGAATATATTAATTTGCACTTAAATACAAACGTTTATATATCACATTGAAGGTAATTTAATGTAGAATTTAATAATAAAAACAGTATTACAATATCTGTTATGCTCATTTTAGTAGAACAAACAAACACAAATCGTTTTGAATAAGGACGTGTTTTGTAATAAAAGTGTACTAGCCAATCACAAACACTGTTCTGAGGACCAATCTCAAATGTCTGTAACTACAGTTTAGATTATTTTGATGGCAAAAGAGTTATCGTTGTGGAAATATTTTGCGGAATGATGCATACTAGCACAATTAAATAGAGTATTGCTGTTTTTGAATATTTAAAGTCCTTTTTCTTAATTAAACTAATTTTAAACAATGTCATCAACAAGAAGAACTAATTGGACATCTACAAAAAGAAGCCGAATTGTCATATTGAGAGAAAGTGGCCTCTCTTATGCTGAAATTGCAAGACAAGTTGGTGGTTCAGTGACTTGTTCTGGTGTACGAAAATTCTGTTTACGTTATGAAAAAACAAAATCAGTGGAAAATAAGTCCAAATCAGGCCGAAAAAAATGCACAAGTGCTACTGCCGATAGAAAAATTAAACGGCTATGCCTTCAAGATAGAAAAATTTCATCAGATGCCATTAGATGTGAAATGAATGCAGCGGGTATTGCAGTAAGTTCAAGAACAATAAGAAAAAGGTTATCAGGATTTGGACTACAAGCTAGAATTCCAAGGAAAAAACCATATTTAAATTAAAAGCAACTCGAAAAATGAGTTAAGTGGGCAAAAGAACACATTAAATGGTCAAAAAATCAATGGTAGCAAGTAATGTGGAGCGATGAGAGTAAAATATTGACTCTTTGGTAGTGATGGTAGAAAATACGTGAGACGTAGAGTAGGAGAAGCACTTCATCCTGATTGCATTAAAGCAACTACAAAAAACCCAACAAATGTCATGATTTGGGCATGTATGTCTGCAGTAGGTGTGGGCCGAATTCAAGTGATTGATGGCATTCTGAGTGCCAAAAAATACATCGAAACTGTCCTGGAACCAAAATTGATACCTTCCATCAGGGATCTCTTCCCCTACAACGCACCATTTATTTTCAGTAGGATTCAGCTCCATGCCACACAGCAAAAGTATGCAAAGCATGGTTTCAAAATAAAGGCATAGATATATTATCATGGCCAGGAAACAGCCCTGATCTCAATCCAATTGAAAATTTGTGGCGACGTTTGAAAATTCTTGTACGAAAAAAATGTCCATCCAAATAAAAGACAACTTATTGAAGCTATAATTGATTCTTGGCACCATGTGATTACGGAAGATGAATTCCAAACACTCATTCACTCGATGAAAAGACGCTGTGAAGCTATCTTAAAAAATAAGGGTTATCCTACTAAGTATTGATTGTGTAAGTATCACTTTAAAAAAATGCAAATCTAAGAAAGATCTTACTATTAGTTGCATAACCTTTTTTGTAATACAGATATTGTAATACTGTTTTTATTATTACATTCTACATTAAATTTCCTTCAATTTGATATATAAACGTTTGTATTTAAGTGAAAATTAATATATTCTACAAGCACACAAAGCTGAAAAACATGAAACTTTCAAAAATTTTCCACACTTTTGGCCACCACTGTATATGTGGCGTTTATACGAAGATGAGATACCACGCGATGTAATATTCCACGAGAAAATGGCAGTTTGTTAAAGATATAGAAGGTTGCAGTCGATATCAATAATCATAGCGAAGAGGTGAGGCAATGAAGAGACACCAGAACAGTTTCTCAAGTAAAGACCAGCCAATTTCCAGACAAATAATTTATTTATGAATAAGAGCGATGCAGTAACATTTCCCACAGGTATAAACTTATAGCCCTCAGGCTTCACAATGGCTCACTACATCATTTTAAAAGATGTTAAAGAACTGTATGGAAATTCTACGAGACTACAACACCAGATACCCATTTGGTTACACTTTAAAACATGTCAAAATTCCCCTCTCCAAAGCGGGAAAGCAAGTTTTGTTCACTGAGCGTAGTGATACAGAAATGCGACGTCACGTGCGCACAAACCAATGAGTGAGAGGCGAGCTCCAGCTCAGCGAATAAGGCCCCACGAAAGAATTCCTCTCGAGCCGCGCATTAATTTTGAAGTGAAAAATACCTGGCGCGCGAAACCGAGCATGGAATAACAATAATAAAAAAAAATGGCTTTCTAAAAACATTCGAAATGAGAAAGCGTCTCTCGGAATTTTATAGATTGGGGAGCTGATAAAAGTTACGAATGAACTTAAAATTTTAGATTAAGATTTGGAATAAGATAATTATTAATATACGGGTATTTACTTTTAAAAGAACATTAAATAAGAATAAATATTATTAAGAATTAAAGAAATACTGACTATGTCAGAAGTTAGATTAATTTAAAGGACTAATGCGAAATAAATGTGAAGGATTTGCGAAGGAAACAAATTTTTTATATAACATATATATATATACAGTGGCGGACAAAAAAACTGCATCACCTGCGAAAAAGTGGAAAACGCTGCAAATAATGTCTTTCAAGTACAGGTATTATGGAAGGATGATATTTTTACGATAAAATACAGTTGTAGGATTAATCTAAATTAAATTTTATTGGGATTTATAAATTATTTACGCATAATTATTTTGAAAAATGGGAAAAAGTGAAAAACGCAATATTTAAAAAAAACTTGAAACAAAGTAATAGATGCACAAATTCTGTAGTTAATGTAAATTTTACATAACAGCAGTCATATTATATATACTTAGATGTGTATACATGCATAAGGATCACTTCAGTATTTAGTAGATCCTCCAAGAGCTGCGATGACAGCCTTGCAGTGGATCGGCATAGAATATATCAAATTATGAATGTAATCCTGGCCAATTTCATGCAACCAGACCCTAATAATGCTTTCCATCAGTTTTATTTTAGTAGCAGGCTTCTGAGCAACAATTTTTGTACCCATTATATGCCAACAATTTTCAATGGGATTCAGGTCAGGACTATTCCCAGGCCATTCCAAAACTTTAATGCCAGATTTTTTCAGATAGGCCGTCACCTAAAGGGAGGAAACTGGGTGAAAATTACTTTTCCAATATCATTAATGTTATGAAGATTAAAACTTGTAAATTAGGCAACAAAATAAATCATGAATAAGTTAGATTGTATTTGCCAATTTCGCTGTAAGGCAGGGCGCAGAGTCCTGTTGAAAAATACAATTTCTAGCACCTTTAAAATCATCCTTAATAACTGGTTTTAAACACTCCTCTAAAATCTCGGTATAAACGGGTGCATTCACAGTTCCAGTAATAAGTTTCAGACGTCCAACACATTTGCTGGATATACATCCCCAGACCATTTGGTTGACTGGGAATTTTACAGTAGGCGATATGCAGTCTGGATGATAAGCTTCACTTTTACGTCTTCGAACATACCGTTTACCGTCTGATCTATGTAGGTTGAACTTAGATTCGTCCGAAAACATTACTGAATCCCACTGAGCCATTCATGAGACATGCTCTTTTGCCCAAGAAAGTCGTTTAAACATAACTTTTTTTGTAAGTAAAGACTTCTTCTTTGGGCGATACGCATGCAAACCGCATTCCACAAATCGTCTTTGGATAGCTCTTGCGCTTAAATTAACACCACAGACATTCTCAAAAGAGATTTTTAAGTCAGGAGCACTTGAATGACGATTACTCAGATACATTCATTTCAGATATCGATCATCAGAATTTAGGGTCACCCTCTTTCAGCCCGATCCAGCCTTTCTCTCAACATTAAAAGTTTCACGTTCTAATTTAATCGTCCTCCAAACTGTCAATTGATTGCAACCAATTTTTTTTAGCGATAACACTTGTCGGATATCCTTCTTTAACCAAAGCAAGTATCACACATTTTTTTCTTGCTTCAATTGAACTTACGAAGTCATCATTTGACCACTTAAAGAACATGACAAATGACCGTTTTTCCCTTTTGCCGCACTATTTTTAAAAATTTGATGACGCAATACTTCATAAGGGGTATATTATCCAACAGAAATGTAGAATGATATCTTATCTTGCTTTGCAGCAACTAAGATTAATTTATTTGAACGAAATAACTCATTAGCATTGCAAAATGTTAATTTTTCTAGGTGATGCAGTTTTTTTGTCCGCCACTGTATATATATATATACGTTATATATATATATATATATACAGTAATCCCTTAACATTCGCGGTTTCAACATTCGCGAACGTGAAAATGCGGAAAACTTAACATTCGCGAGAATCTCACTTGATTATTCGCGATTTTTTTTTAATGTATCTTTATTTTTCAGAATTTATAGAGGTTAAAGATTGTTTCCCCTGTGTTTTCTCAGTATATATTTACAAATCAATTTTCGGTTATCTATACTGAAAACGGAGCGAGTGTTGTAGGAAAGCAAAATAATAACAACAGCAGAATACTCATTGCAATAGGGACATTAGAAGTGGTAAGGTAACGGCATCTTCAATCTATTATTTTAAAATGTGCTTGCGCAGGTTCTCGAAGAGATTGAGCTGAAGCTGCTGTATGGAGCTGAAGCTGCATACATTATCATCTCTTTGCGAATAGAGAGAGAGAGTCGAAATCACTTTATAAAAAAAAATCTATTCTTGTAGCTGTAATTATTTGTTCAGTCAATTAATTTGAATTATCTTCTTTAAATAAATTTCAGAAATATGAATATGTGTGTACAATCATACATAGATGTTATGCATATCGTATTGTTAATACATAAATCCTTTTCTTCTTTGAAATGCTGTGCCACTCTAATTAAAATTTTATAGAACGTAACTCCTTTTTTACTGCAGAGAGATAGACTCAACATTCGCGAGGTTTTCCCGGAACGTAACCCTCGCGAATGTTAAGGGATTACTGTATATATATATATATATATATATGTAACTATTCCTCATAGCATCATAAAATTGAATGTGTTCTTTATGAACAATATTTCAAAAGGAAACATTAAATTTAGATAATGTTAATTGATTCATAAGTACTGCAATCAGGTTGTGCCGAAAAAATTCGTAAAATAATTTCCAGAAAAGTTGTAAATTAGATAGGGGAAAAAGGGAAAAATGAAAGAAAGAACGAATTGAAATGAAATCTACAGATTTCTTCAGATAACGGTATCTTGAGAAAATAGTCCCCAACAAAACATTCCCTGGAAAAATCCGTACTCTATCAATTTACGTTCCCGGAAACAACGCCCCAGCGAATTCGCCCCCTAAAACTTGTCAGTCGTTTTTCATACAGTTATATGACACAAAAAACATTACAAAAATAGCTTCGCATAAACATTTAATTTTTTTTATTACTATGTAAAAATTAGGAATACAGTTGGAAATAAAAAATTAAAAATTAAAACACATACATCAATATTTTTACGGAAGTTGGCTGGCGTTGCAAAGTGAGAGATTTGCCGATTCTAGCTGGCCAAAATTATTTTCCAACTTCTATTTGTTTGAATCTATTTTTCGTTTATATAAACAATATACTAGGAAGATTTAAAGAAAATGTATGAAATTTTAAATGGTAGTTTAATAAGAAATCTTTATATTTCATTAAAAATTATTAATGTAGTATATTAGATGTGAATTTTTTATTATATTACTATGATGTACAATTCCGTTAAATATTTAAATTATTTAAACCTCTAAAACATGTAATGAATGAGTTAATCTTTTACTTGATAACTAAAAAGGACAATATTTATGAACTTTTATAATATTATTAAGATTTAAGCGATAGAATTATTTTTTTATTATATGATACCAAATTATAAAAGTAATTTTTTTATAATAATCTATTAGAAATTGGTATACAAAATAAATATTAAAGAGTAATACTTATAATATACAAAGGAATAAGAAAATTGCTTAGAAATTGTTTGACAATTCACCATCTGATAGTACTTCATTCTGGCTTTCCTCAGAATCCGAAGTTTCTGTTATTTCGGGAGGAAGTAAGAATTCATAGGCTTCCTTTGAGAAAGAAACAGTTTTCTTTTTTGCTTTTGTTTTTGTACTTGATGAAAAAGGATCTGAAGTTAACAATAGTCTGTTGATAATATCTAGGTTACAAGCTTTTCTCGAGAATTTTCTGGCATAATTAAGTCTATAATCACGAAAATCTTTATTCTCTGCTTCAGCAGATTCTTCTGGTAATTGTCGAATGGGAAGAAGCGCATTTTGTATAATAACAGTTCCATGAATCAAAGCATTATGTAGAGTGGAGTCATAGGATACCATGGATAAAGTTTCACGTAAAGTACTCATTGAACGAGGTATTTCAAAACTGATTTGCAGCCAAGTTTCATACTTTTTCAGAAATTTATCATGTGCTCTATGTACAGCAGTCCAATTTTGTCTAAACTGGGTCTTCTGTATAATCATTTCCTGCTTTAAAAACTTTCAATTGTACTTCGTTATAATTTTCATTTATCAACAAAACATTTTCAGCCATTTCGATTTTTTCGTTAAATGTGGAAGCTTGTTGCTGCTATATAATATTATAAGAACGTAGTCGTGTGATTGGTTTAAATTCTGATGACCCTGGTAAAAGAAAAGTATTCAAAAAATATATTAATAATTTTAGACTTCATATGATAAAGATTGATATTTGATATTTGATATCATATCAAAATCATCTTTGAAATCTACGGAAGCAGAGAGATGCAGACAAGTAAACGTTTATCCAATATCTAAGACTCTAAACTATTTACTAAAATTAAAAATTGATATTTATCTTGCTTTTTAATATAACTTTATGAATTTTCAAAATGAAAATTATAAACAATACATAAAATCATTAAAAACAACATTAAATGTGAAATAACTAATGACAAAAGAAAAAATTATGCATATAAATAAAAAAAAATAAAGCACATACCTTGTTCTAAAGCACTCATAATGTAGAATTTCTTTCAATTTCTTCTACATTCACATATTAAAACAATACACTAGAAATTCTCGATTTATTCTCATCTAATAAACGCAACTTTATACTCACCTACTGGCAGTGCGGTTGCATTCATATCAAAAACATCGACAATGTCCACCACCTGCACTTTTAAGGTACATGTGGTAAAAAAAAATCCAGTTGGATAAACTTTGAAAAATCGACTTTTGGCCAGCTAGAATCGGTAAATCTTCCACTGTGCGTTGCTCCTGATTCAAACAGCGGCAAAGGAGAAAAAGCCTCCAATAAAACGTCCCATGGAAAAATATCTCCGGAAACTTCGTCCTCTATTAGTTTCGTTCCCAGTGTTTAATATTTGAGAAAAATTGCAACGTTGATATCCCTAAATAGATTTTTCAAAACTATTGAACATGCATTTTTCCGTTTTTCAATCTGATGTATATTTCTCGAGTTATTGGAGCGTTTCCAGACATTGCAATGGTAACGATTCTCAAAGCATTGCACTCGATTACAGCGCCATCTACAATGTTTCGAAGAAAATGTTCAATACAAAAGTTACGTATTTTTCCCCGTAGAATCCGAATCTGCAATAAAAATGGGGGTCATCATTTAAGATTTTAAAGTTGCCCCTCTTTCCCCGCCCGGGGGGGGGCAATGTTGGGGGAGCAACTTTCATATCTCTAAATAGATTTTTCAAAAATATTGAACATGCATTTTGCCGTTTTTCAATCCGATGTATATTTATTAGTTATTAGTTATTTACTAGTTATTTGACCGTTTCCAGACTTTTCGGACACCCTGTATATTCGCAAAGTATTCAGTCATTATATAAGGTAACTTTTTCTATTCTAAAATAACGGTTCTTCGGTGGCCCATGCGTCACATATTGAAGACCCCTATGGTGGATATTTTGAATAAATAACTCTCAATTTCGACAACATTGTTGTCTGGATATGTTCCATTCTCCTCTAAACGGTTGTACTAATACTTTTACGTTACCCTATATATTGAAATTGTACTACCAACTCTTTCATATCTTAAACATTCTACAGCTTACTTGAGTGTCATTATTAAATATTAATTGTTAAGTGGACTCTTCAGTTTTATGAATGTACAACATTTTGATTTCAAGATTGTTTATCTATGTTTAATGTATCATAGCTTTCTCTAGATTTATTTCGTTAGAAACACCTCTTGTGATGTTCATTTTTTACAGGCCAATTATAATATTCTATTTCTATTTTTACTGTCAATAAATAAAATCTGTTTTCAATCACTTATTGAAAATTAAAAATGTAATGCAATTATTGCAAGCGGCCTTATAAACATAAAAACTAATATTTTTTTTCCAGTTTCTCGTTTTGTTTAAAATAAATACATTTAATAAATACACTACTAACTTTATTATCTTATAAAATAAATATTTTAATGACAGAAGGTTGTAAGTTTAAATTATAATAAATCACATTCAAAAACACATTAAAGTCACAACAAATACATTTTATAAAGATTAAATGACACAAAATTAGGTAGTGATTTTGGGTAAAATCCTTTTCTACATATACTAGCATGCTACGCCCGCGGCGCTGAGCAATTTTTCAAAATGTACCTTAAATCAAACGAAATGGCTTTGTAATATAAAGGAATATGTATCTTCACCTACGGATGCTACCCAAGTCAACATTTTCAAACGAACCTTGAATCAAACGAATTATATCAATGGATCAACTCATTTAGTTGATCATTTATAGTAGAGTTTGGTAGGGAAATGAGGCCATTATGAGATTACGGCAACAAGAATTAAAATGTTCTCTAGTCAACATACTACTAAAAAAGAGAGTATTACAATGATTGCATAGATGGACCATTGAACTTATATAATGTTCGGATGATTCATTTTCATCTGTAAGTTCTTGAACTCGGTCACTCTTTCTTGTCTCTATGTGAGGTTCTGGTAACGTAAGTACAATCTCACTCTATGTTACGTTATATTTCGTAATATACGTCCTCTTCTGGCAAGTCTACTACGGTTTTTTATCTTTTGATTCCAGCAGAGTAAATACAGTCAAAAATGTAATAAATTGTTTATACATAAAAAACAGTGTTTAACTTTCATATTTAAAAAAAAAATGGTGCAACATAAAAAAAATTGCATTTTTAAAGCTGAATAGTTTGAATAAAATTAAAATGATGCCCTTTCCACTGTCTTTCCATTTTTTAGACCAGTTGCATTCGTGTAACCGTTAAATAGAGAAAAAAACGATGATTAACTCTGGTAGAAGAATAAACCTCTAGTTTGCATCCAATAAAATCTTCCTAATCTTCCATAATCGTGTCGATATCCAAGTTTGACGTCAAACATTAGAAGTGCTTGAAACGATATGGTTACTAATGTACCAGAGTTAGTTACAAAATGCCAATTCTACGCGCCATTTTTTTTTACGCGCCAAATTATGGTCCATTAAATAATGTCAAATTACTGTTAATTCAATTATACATATTTCATTAACAGAATTCCATGCCTTAAATAAAACTGACAATGATAAAGTTAGTTATGCAAAATGTTTAGTAATAATCTTTTTGGTGAATACTTAAACCGAAGATTTTATTTGCATTTCTCTAAAGATCATAATAACACGCAGAAATAAATTCAGTTGTCACTATGTTTAGATGTTAGGGTTGTGTTAGGTCGAAAATGCTTTATCATGCTCGATAAATTATCTAATCGGAATTTCAGGTACTCGTTTTTCGGTATTTCTCTTATCCCGTCTCTATTCTCGTATCCCATTCTCTATTATCCCGTCGATCACTTTTCATAACAAAAAACTATCACCAAACTATAACGGCAAATAAACGGGAGAACGTTGCCATTGGAATATCAACATAAATAAATAAATAAAATTTAAGAATTTAAGGACACAATTGTTATTTTAATTAATGAAATAACTAATAAATCAGTAAAACATAATGAAAAATACACGCAAATGTCGAATTATAAAACCACTTGATGACATAACAAACATGTATAAGGCTTCGGACATCAAGTAAATGAGACTGCATTTTTGGCGTTTAATCTTACAGTTTGGCGATAGTTTTTTGTTATGAAAAGTGGTCGACGGAATAATAGAGAACTACCCGTTTTTCTTATCCAAGCTGAATTGATAAATCGACTAATATTATTTATTCCATTCGCCCCCATTGACATTACAAAGTTTTTCCGTACATTGGAAACATTTCTTTTTTGGTAAAACTTTGCTTCATAATGAAAAAAAACCCCATAAATTTAGCAATCGCTGAATTTAAAAGTCGCCTAATCTTCTGTAATCTCAATCGTCGTTCAGAGTAACCTTCAAACATAAACGAAACATACAACAATATAGTAAATATGCCAACTGGCAGGTGACTGGAATACGGACGATTAGTGTAATATCTTTTAAAAACCTTCCTGAAAGAAGGGAAGGTATGCAGAAAAAACTAAAAAGAAATGACAAATCAAAAAGAGGATCTAAAATTTATTTCAGCAAGCAATTTTTATTGCAAAATGTGGCCTTTTGTGATAGTAATAAAACATAATTGCACACATCTCTTAAGAATATTCTTTAGTTCCTAACTTTTGACTCAGTGAATATGTCTATAAGTAAAATTGGCAATATATTAAAAAATGAATAAATAAATAAAAGAATAGACAATATTCGCTGATCTGAGTTCGAGGCAACAAAAATCATATGTTTGGTGGAAACAAACCGGCATGTTTCCGTAAAAAATTTTTAAATGTCTAAAATTTAATTATTTTACAATATGTGTTTGAGTGGCAGACATTCACTAAAATTTAAATATTTGATCCCATATTTATACTAGGACTTCCCTCAAAGGGAGTCTGAGTGATATTGCTGAGAACATAAAGTTAACAATTACGATATAAAGAAGATATCAACAAGAATCTAAGTGAATATACAGCATATGATAGACAAGAGATAGATAAAGATACAACATATGAAAAATAGCAAATTAAATGATATAATTACAAAATATCATATATAAATTCATATACTGTTATGTTTTCATATGCATTTTTTTATAACATTTGGCAAATAATCTCATTTTCTTAAGCGGGAATTGCTCAAAACTTTAAAAAAAAACCGCCGGATCTTTTAAAACGATATTTTTAAAGTCACATAATCAGATTTGCAGCCAATAGCGTATTTTAGCGAGTGTAGTTTAACGCAAATTTAATTTAATTTTTGCAACATTTTCTTTGTGACAAATATCTAAATAAAATATTAAAAAATAAAATATTAAATATTGAAATATTAAATCCAATCTTTAATATTTGAATTAAAAAAATTTCCTTTGTTTATTTGTATAACTATTTATAGAAACTCGTATACTTCAAACCACATTGATAACATGCTTTGCTACAAACGTGTCTACCAGTCTAACTACTCGTATGTCTTAGCTGTGTCTCTCTCCGAACTCATCTGTCTACTGTCTCTCTACTCTTCTGTATACCCGTCTCAGTATCCGTCTGTCTTTCTACCCGACTCTTTAATCGTGTCTCTACCTGTCTCGCTTCTCGTTACACTACTCGTCTATCAACACGTCTGTCTGTCTATATACCCTCCTCTCTACCCGTCTGTCAAGTCGTCTCTGTACTCGTCTCTCTATCCACCACGCTACCCGTCTCCCTACCCATCTCACTACCCCTCTGTCAACCCTTTTTTGCACCTGCCTCGCTACCCGTCTGTCTATTCGTTTCGCTACCCGTTAGCTTATCTCTGTCGCTATCCGTCTCTCTACCCGTTTGTTTACACGTCTATCTATCTCTCGCCAACTCTTCCCAATATTTAAAAAATTTAGTAAACGGAAGCCGTTTATCTGTTATTAAATGCAAACAGGAGTAATTTATCTAAAGAGTGTAATCAGATGCAATTTTTTTAAATACATACATAAACCAGCATAATAATTCACCAGTTTTATTTTCATAGTAGTTTATGTCATTTGACAGTAAATCTCAACTTCTTCAACCCGAACTGCGTCAAGCTTTTAAAAAAAGCCCCAAGGTCCGTATAACTGGGAAGGGGAATTGTCCTCAGGGCTATTAGATACATGTTATTAAGTTAAGTGAAAGTTTCGTAATCGGGTTCGCAGCCAATTTCTTATGTCAGAAAGGGTGGCTTCACGCCATTTTAAATTCATTTCTGTAACTTTCTTTTTCTTTTTTTGGTGGGTGGTTGGGGGGGGGGTTCCAAATATATACACTTAAATTCAAACTTTTGCCCCCATGTTAATATTATTGTTGTTTGTATTATCAATTAATACTTTGTTGATCGAGCTTCATTCGAAACAAATGTAAAAGACTTCTACAGTTTTTTTAACTAGGAGAAAGTTCCGTAATCGGGCCCTAAGCTAATCGGGGAATTTAATATCATTATTGTTTCTAACTCTTATAGAGTTAAAACAATATTGTTGCTAGCATTACTCTTGTTTGTGACCAACCTCTTCTGTGTATCTGAATAGGGAAAAGTTCCGTATCATGTACTGGTTGGTGCCAAAGGCAGTTGTAGAATCTTACAAATTTTTCTAGAGAGCGGAAAAACATGTTTTTTTAAAATATTTACAAATATACGTTTATTAAACCATGTTTTAGAGCCATTTTAAAAAATTAAGTACGGTGCTAAAATAAAATTTTATTGCCATTTTCGATATTTTAATAAGAAATGAAAATACATAAACAAATTTAACAAAACTAAGCCATTTTTGGGTACTTCTCTATTATCCCGTCGACCACTTTTCATAACAAAAAACTATCGCCAAACTAAGATTAAACGCCAAAAATACAGTCCCATTTACTTGATGCCAGAAGCATTATACGTATTTGTTATGCCATCAAGTGGTTTTTAATTCGACATTTGCGTGTATTTTTCATTATGTTATACTGATTTATTAGTTATTTCTTTCATTAAAGTAACAATTGTGTCCCTAAATTCTTATATTTTATTTATTTTGATATTTCAATGGCAACGTTCTCCGTTTTTTTAGCGTTACAGTTTGGCGATAGTTTTTTGTTATGAAAAGTGGTCGACAGGATAATAGAGAAGTACCCATTTTTTGTGATAAATAATTGTTATTGCCAGGGGGGCAAATTGTAAACAATTAATAAGCGAACTAAAAAAATTACCGGAAAAAACTTGTGGGAATCTCAAGAAAGAAATATCTGATATAAATAGCATTTAAAATCTTAAAATGGAGAAGTGGTCCGTATAAAAATGCAAAACATTATACACCTGATATAAGATTTTTTAAATTTTTTTATATTTCCGAAAGCACAGATAAAAGGGTAAAAATCCTGGCACAGATGCCATATACTCACCACGTTGGCGCGATTTTTCCCCCGCCCCTTTGGCGAAAACTGTTTGTTGTTTTTGTTTACTTTTATTTTTTATTTTAATTCTATAGATTATTTTTATATGTATATCAATATTAATTTAGGCACAGATGTCATATACGCACCAGATTGGCGCAATTTTTCCTCCGCGAATTTGGCGAAAACTTTGTTTTTGAATATTAGTTACAAATACCATACAATAATAACATGTAATTTTTTATTTCAATATAAAAATAAAATAACGTAATAAATGAAATAGCTCCTATTATTCAAAAATGGGAAATAAAAATAAATAAATGATAGTTTGATATAAATAAATATTGATATATATAATAAAAACAATTTATAGAATTAAAATAAAAAATAAAAGTTAATAAACAACAATTGAAACAAAATAACCGGGTTACCATGTGAGGCATAAAATTGCCATTTTGTTGCAATCGCGCCAATGTGGTGCGTATATGACATCCGCGCCTTTATTTATATCAAACTATTATTTATTTATTTTTATTTCCTTTTTCAAAATAATAGAAGCTGTTTCATTTATTACGTTATTTTATTTTTATATTGAAATAAAAAATCACGTGTACTATTTGTCACACTATTTATAACTAATATTCAAAAACAAAGTTTTCCCCAAGCTGGTGGAAGGAAAAATCGCGCCAATGTGGTGCGTATATGACATCTGTGCCTTGTTTCATTTCACATAGAGGTACTGCTCTATTATCCCGTCAACCACTTTTCATAACAAAAAACTATCGCCAAACTGTTAGATTAAACGCCAAAAATGCAGTCCCATTTACTTGATATCAGAAGCATTATACGTGTTTGTTACGTCATCAAGTGGTTTTTAACGCGACATTTGCGTGTATTTTTCATTATGTTTTACTGATTTATTAGTTATTTCATTCATTAAAATAACAATTGTGTCCTTAAATTCTTATATTTTATTTATTTATGTATTTTGATATTTCAATGACAACGTTCTCCCGTTTATTTGGCGATAGTTTTTTGTTATGAAAAGTGGTCGACGGGATAATAGAGTACATATGTATATGTATTATATGTATTGGTACACATATGTATTGGTACTTTTATGTTAACTTGGCGAAGTTGATAAATCGCCAAATATTTTTCTCATAACATCTTCATATTGCATTAATTTCATTTAAATATAAATCTTTCACTGATTTCATTTGACATACATACATTAAAAATGCACGTCTTTCACTCATTTAATTTAAAATACACGCCTTTCACTAATTCCATTTAAAATACTAAAAAGGAAAAGAAAATAAGAAATAATGCCACAAATCGAAACCTTTTATTTAAACATCAAAGAATTGTTCCTAACATACACACGCGAAATAAAAAAGCTGCTAATGGTGTGATTTACGCCAAATCTCTAATACTAATACTACTCTTACTAATCTCTAATACTTTTCAAACAGAAAAAATTCCAGATTAACTTTCCATTTTTATTAAATTGAAATATATTTTATTGTGCTGAATATTAGTGCTTGCATATTTTTTTGCTCCATGTATTCCATGAACTTTTCAATTCCGATTGTCTACGAAAATCTCCCGCCGGTGAAAATGACGTACGCACAAAATTTAGTGACGTATGTACTTTAATTGTGCTTTTTTATCTATTTTTTTAATATAACTTCCAAACGGTTTGACACTTATTCTTGGTAATAAATAGACGACGTTGTCACCTTTATAGGTACCTGCTGTAAAAATTTGAACGAAATCCGTTAAATATTTTTTGAGTTATGCTTGACGAAAGGTTTTAATATCCATCGTAGCTATATATGGAGCAAAGTAATACTGCGCTGTGTATGAGTCTTCGTTGCACTCAGACAATCAATAACTGCTATTTATATAAATTACATTTGAATATAAAAATTTACTCCAAAAAGTGTCACCGATGTCATATACGCACCACATTGGCGCGATTTGTTTTCCCGCCAATTTGGCAAAAACTTTGTTTTTGAATATTAGTTACAAATAGCATGCAATAATATATAAACAGTTATAAATAATAAACATAATAATAAATATAATAATAAATATAAATATCACAATAAATTGTAAATATTAACACTTATTAACACTTAAACAAAATAACCGGGTTACCAATTTTAGCATAAAATTGACATTTCGTTGTAATTGCGCCAATGTGGTGCGTATATGACATTTGTGCCCAAAAAGGATCTTGTATACACGAAAAAACACTATCTATATATTTAAAACGCTAAGCGATTTCTTTCGACAATCCGTGAGAACAAACTACTGCATCAAATTACACCATTCTTTTTTTAAATGAAAGATATTAGGACACAGATTTGTTATCGTGCATTCGTTTGTTCGAAAATTTAATTAATTAGCTGTAATTTTCAATTAAATATTTACTTCTGCTTATGACGTCATAAAGTTGACAACTCCCACTTTTGAGGGCATAGAGTTTTTTCCCTGAACCCTGTGGTTTGCCAATCTTTTGACATTAACTAATATCAACTAGGTAATATTTTAACATTGTAGTATAAAATCTTTAAAAAAAAACTTAATTAGCTAGAATATAATCATAATAAAATATCCAAACGTAAACATATCAATATGAATAACAAATCTCACATAAAATGTTGCAATTTAAATGATTCCCAATTGAAACAAGATTTGGAGAGTTAGCCTTGACGCCCAGCTAACATAAAAGTACCTATTTTATTTTATTTATTTACACACATATTCAAATTTATTATAAAACACCAGGTTGCCATACAAAGCAAAAATCGTCATTTAGGTGCCAAAAAATAACCCAGGTGCGTCTGCGATATCTGTACTGATTTAATCAAAATTATTTTGGTTGCACCGCATATTGCAAAATTAATTAAATCCATGATTATTGTTTCTTTCTCAGATTAAAAATAAGAAAATCGGTACTTCTCTATTATCCCGTCGACCACTTTTCATAACAAACAACTATCGCCAAACTGTAACGCCAAATAAACGGGAGAACGTTGCCATTTGAATATCAAAATAAATAAAATATAAGAATTTAAGGACACGATTGTTATTTTAATTTATGAAATAACTAATAAACCAGTAAAACATAATGAAAAATAGACGAAAATGTCGAATTAAAAACCACTTCATGACGTAACAAACACGTATAATGCTTCTGACATCGAGTAAATCGGACTGTATTTTTGGCGTTTAATTTTACAGTTTGGCGATAATTTTTTGTTATGAAAAGTGGTCGACCGGATAATAGAAAAGTACCAGAAAATTTAATGTTTAACGAAATTCAATTATTTGACCGATCGCAAATTTTGGTTCTTTTCCGTTATACCGACACCATGCCATACATGTAAATACATGCTTGGCGACAATGGTGTCCGTATAATGGAAAAGTACTCAATTTTTTCTTAGTTCGGGCTATACCAAAAACAAACATTTTACAGGTAACAAAAAAATCGCCGAAAATGGCTGCTTCATCAGCTGTTATGACAGCAAAGTTGGATAAAATCTAATAACCTGAATTTTACAACGTTTATGCGAAACACCACAGAGAACACACGCTATTTTTATATAAGTAGGGTATATTTAAACGAATAAAAGAACTAACAACCTTCAATAATATAATGCATGAAAAAGTAAACAACTAAGTGATTCAGCAAATCATAAAAATATGTATTTCTTAATATAACTATAAAATACAGAAAACTATTCTGGTACCATAAAAAATATTCATTATCCCGTCGAAATTCCGTGCATTATCCCGTCGTCCGATTAAGTAAAAAAAGCTATATGCAAATTAGGTACTTTTCGGTTAGCCGGCGCCAATAAAGTATATATATATATACATAATAACAAACTCCAATGGAAAATTACTTGCAGAATCATTATCACAAAAGCCAACCAAAATCTATAAACCACATAATTTCAATACTAGAAAAACAAAACTATATACATTATACACTGCTCAAAACAATTAAAGGATATTTGAAATTTTATATAAAATAAAGATATAAACGATTTTATTTTTGCCGAAAATAGAAGAAGAGAATCACAAATGCAATTTTTTCTGGTTTTCAAACTGTGGAGTATGCAAATTTTGAGTTCGACGTCAAAAACGTCGCTTCAGCGGCAGCGAATGAAATTTGACTTTCAACTGGATAAAAGAGAATGAAGACAAGGATGATCGGCATTCAGTGATTGCTTTGTTTCGATGAGTACGATGTCTCAGCGAAGTCATTTGACAGATTCAGAAGCTTGGAGAATTGTTGGTAGGTTAGAAGGGGGCCAAACTCAAGCCGAAGTAGCGCAAGCCATTGGAGTGTCACAAAGTGTCATTTCCAGGATCTGGAACCGTTTTTTGGAGAGTGGATGTGCAGGCCGAAGACCAGGTCAAGGTCGTAGACGGGCAACAACGCCCAATGAAGATCGGTATTTAGCGTTAACAGCTCGGAGACACCGAAACATGAACGCTACTCTTCTCCAACAACACCTTCGCTCGGCTACAGGCACCACGATTTCAACTCAGACTGTCCGAAACCGGCTCCATGCTGTAGGTCTGTATGCTCGCCGACCGATGGTATGTGTTAGATTAACATCAAGGCATCGTCGCGACCGCAGGGAGTGGGCAACCGAGCATGTCAACTGGAGGAGAAATGAATGGAGCAATATTCTGTTTTCTGACGAGTCCCGTTTTTCTGTGCATCCGGATAATAGGCGTATTTTCATCTGGAGGGACCGTGGCAGTAGGAATAATCCTGCGTTCGTGCACGAAAGTGTCAGATTTGGCGGTTGAGGAGTGTTGGTGTATGGTGGCATCTCCATTGACGGGCGCACTGACCTCTACATCATTAGAGATGGAGCTCTGACTGGTCGTCGATATAGGGATGAGATCATCAGACCTATTGTAGTCCCTTACGCTGCAGCAATCGGAGATAACTTCATTTTAATGGACGATAACTGCAGGCTACATCGTGCAAACCTGGTGGAGGATTTCCTTTTCGAGGAAGGAATCGTTCGAATGGAATGGCCAGCGTGTTCTCCAGACATGAATCCAATCGAGCACGTTTGGGACGCTCTAGGAAGACGAGTTTCTGGCCGCCAACAACCCCCACAAACTCTCCAAGAACTGGAAAGAGCTCTTCTGGAAGAGTGGGGCAGAATACCCCAACTCGTCATTAATAGCCTCATTGAGTCCATGCCTCAAAGGTGTTCAACGTTGCTGGCCGCCCGTGGAAACCATACCCCCTACTGAAAATGATTTTCTTTGAAGAAAACACCTTTTCTTATTCTTTTTTTCTCATATGCACAAATTGTGTTTTTTTCCTTTTGTACACAAATGCGCAATAAAATGCATTTTTTTCTGCCAAACATGTGTAATTTATTCTCATATAACCTACTATGTCTGTCGACCATGTATCAATCAGCTAAAAAGTTTCCCAGATACAAAATCCACCTAAAACTGCAATATCCTTTAATTGTTTTGAGCAGTGTATATATTTGTATCTATGTATGTATATTTTATATATATATATACTTCATTGGCGCCCTGCTAACCGAAAAGTACCTCAAATAATTCGCCAAACTGTAGCGCCCAATAAACAAACGGAAGAATGTTGCCATTAAATCTCAAAAAAAGAATAATAATAATAATAATAAAAATTATTATTATTAAGAAAAGCCCCATTTACTAAAGTATCATTTATCAGTAACTTTTAACAATAAAATTTACTTATATTAATGAAAACAGAATCAAAAATAATCTTGGATATTTATTTATTTACATTATTTCTCTTAATTATGGAAAAGGAATAATCATCATGATTATGTAAAGGAATGAAGAAACCATACAAATAAATTACACTTGAAAACATTAAAAATCTTCTTTTTCTGTAGATTGATTTATTATTGTAAAAAAATTCTTCATCTTTACATAAAAATTGATTAGCTTAAAACAATAGATGCGTTTCAGAAGATATGGATTTAAAACGAACAATGATTAAAGAAGACATTTCAAAAATTTTGATCAAAACATTTTAAAACTTTTTTTTAACGTCGAATTTCGACGGTGCGTTTGGGGAGAAGCAATGCACATGCGCATAGGAGCTCATTCGGTTGCATTATCACAGGGGGGGGAGAATGTGTGCCTTATTTAATATGTTCTTTTATTGACTGAATATGAGATGAAACTAGGGATATGCTATTTGTATGATACTTCATAGGTTCAGGAAATTTTCTTTCTTGCCTTGGGGAATAGGGCGGTAATGTCAAACTGATTTCCATTTTGTTTACGGATTGTTTGTTTGGAGTTTGCATCGGAAATAATAACGTAATTCACTGGGGGAATTTTTATTTTAATAAAATATTTGAAAGATTGTTTCGTAAGCACCCCTACTTATGTAATAAAGATGCTTAGTTTACTAATATTGCTATTGTAATTTTTTCCGTCAAGTTTTGACGGGTACCATCTAGTTATTGCTAATATTGCTCAAGCCGATGTCACGCTTATGCATTTTTTGGCTTAAAAATCACATTGTTTGGCGAAAAAAGTAAAATAAAAATCGTAAATAAACAAATAACATGTAACTTATAAATGCCGTCATTTTTACAATTACATCTACTAGTTCCTCTTGTAAGTCACATGATAGGGGAGTTATACATAACAAAAAATTAACAAAAGAAATTGTCACTCATATTTTATCTAATGAAATTATCAGATGCATTTTTGTTAACCTGACGCAAGCGATAAATCGCCATATATTGCCTTAATTGCAATCTTGTGCATTGCAAATATTTTTAAGCATTACAAGCATTCTTTTGGGGTTTAAATATTTCCGTTTTATAATATTATTCCTCATTAAAACATTTTTTTTGGAGGGGGGGTGGGATTTTAAATTAAATTAATAACAGAATTTTTATTTTATTTTTTCTATGTGTTTGCATTATTTTCTAATATAGCTGTTTCAATTCTCTCGCCAACGGTAATGGTCGCCAAAAATACCACCTATGGTAACCTTATCGTCCAAAATAGCAGAACTTTCCATCATAATTCTATAACTAAACTACGTAGAACTATAGGTTATATACTAAAACCTTCTCTGAAAAATTATCTATCCAACAGTGTAAGTTCCATCAAATTCCATTCAGCAGAACTCGAGTTATAAAGAAACGGAACGAAATTTCCGTTTGTGTTATATATATATAGTAGATGTGAAAAGTAAACTGTCTGCAAAAAGTTTTTTTACAGTGCACGAGCGTAAATAAATATTGTTTTGAAAAAAAAAATACAGGCAAAGTTAAATGTCAATATCCAGTTAAAACTGACTTGGTTCTAATTTGAATATTTTTGGATGGTTTGTTTTGTTTGTGTCAAAGTTTTATATATATTTTTTTTAAATATGAAAAACAAATTAAATATTCCGAAATTTTAAAATTATGATTTATTTCAATACACTCTCAAAAGAAATGTGAATTGAAATAATATTTCCTTCGATTATATTTCGTTATGACACGAAAATTTCTTCTTTGAGTTGTCCGTTTTCCTTTAAAAAAGAGAAAACTCTGAAAAACAAAAGAGAAAACAAAAATTATCTGAAATATACCAATCTAAAGATGCGTTTTCGTCAAATCACAAAGAGTGTTCCGGCAACAATGCTGCGTAGTACTTTCCGTACTAGAAATATACTTTTCCTTAATTTACGAAAAATTCGCAAATAAAGATATTTATTAAAGATATTTATAAATATTTAAACCCCAAAATTACCTGAAATTTTCAAGTCAAAAGATGAAAATATCTTTAGATAATGAAAAAATCTCTTTCAATAGCAGCAGTGTTCCAGCAACTTTTTAATACTTTCCAACCTAGTTGAAAAGTGTTTATGGCTTCGGTTTGTTTGGCCGTCTGTCCGTGCTTTAACTCCCGTAAATATGATCGGATTGCCCTGAAATTTTTATATGTTATTGTCGTTATCTATAGCATGTTCCCTATTTCAACTAAAGTGTGTAGCACTTAAAGTTTTTTTACAGGGACATTCAAAAGAATTCCGTTACATTACGGTCTATGGGGAAAAATCATTTGCGGTTTATTTTAATGATGTTACATAATTTCAAACACATTGTAATTGATATATATCACTAAGGTGCATTACAAGAAGCTTAATATGGAATAGGGTGTAACATAGCACTTATAGTTACTGTACAGGGACAGTCAAAAGAATTCCATTACAATACGTCTAAGGAGAAAAATCGTTTGCGGTTTAATTAAACAATGTTTCACTATTTTAAACGCATTGAAATTTATATATATCACTAAGGTGCATTACAAGAGGCTTACTACAGAATATTGTGTGTATAGCAGTCATCGTTCATTTACAGGGACACACAAAAGAATTCTCTACTGTCTGGTAACAATAATTCCTATAAGTGCGTTTTAAGTTGCTGACCGTGATTTTAAATTTACCGCACTTTTTGTCTATTACTATGCGTGTATAAATTCTGTAGATCATATACAGGGCAGCACAAAAGTCCGCGAACACATTTCCGTTTATTGACAGAAACTCCAGAAGGAGAATTTTAAACTGTGCTACGCGTTTCCTAACTGAACTAAAATTTAGCATCCTATGTAGTATGAATACAAATCTATTGATCATATACAGGGCTAATTAAAAGTATTCGGATATTTTTTCGATTATTGTATTTGTTGGAAATTCTTGAAATTACGTTTTTAAATATGTTAGGCGCTTTCCAAATTGCTTACTTGGATGTTATCTTTCAGCTTATTAAACGGTAATGATTTGTAAAATTATTTTGGAAGCGTTGGAAAGTGTTACATAATCTATGCTTGACGCATGATTTTTCGTTCTTGTTACATATTTTGATGAATTTTTGTTTTAGATTGCACCAATCAATATACAGAATATCCGAGACGTAATCCCTAATTTGAACATTCTGTAATGGAACATGTAATTGTTCCATTAAGAAGATTGAAACAACAATAGAGAGTTATAGTTATGAAGTTTTGTTTGTACAATTACACCATTTCTACATGTGTCCCACATGTAGCACGGAGGATGTCTAAGGAGGATGGCCAGAGAACTCGACCACCACTCCCTATCCATCTTCCCAATCGTCAGTCAATGTGTTCCGGACTGCCATGTTCCAGCAGTGTTCCAGCAACTTGCTTGCTATACTTTTTACATATTTTGACGATTTTTTGTTTTAGATTGCACCAATCAATAAACAGAATATCCGAGACGTAATCCCTAATTTGAACATTCTGTAATGGAACATGTAATTGTTCCATTAAGAAGATTGAAACAACAATAGAGAGTTATAGTTATGAAGTTTTGTTTGTACAATTACACCATTTCTACATGTGTCCCACATGTAGCACGGAGGATGTCTAAGGAGGATGGCCAGAGAACTCGACCACCACTCCCTATCCATCTTCCCAATCGTCAGTCAATGTGTTCCGGACTGCCATGTTCCAGCAGTGTTCCAGCAACTTGCTTGCTATACTTTTTACATATTTTGACGATTTTTTGTTTTAGATTGCACCAATCAATAAACAGAATATCCGAGACGTAATCCCTAATTTGAACATTCTGTAATGGAACATGTAATTGTTCCATTAAGAAGATTGAAACAACAATAGAGAGTTATAGTTATGAAGTTTTGTTTGTACAATTACACCATTTCTACATGTGTCCCACATGTAGCACGGAGGATGTCTAAGGAGGATGGCCAGAGAACTCGACCACCACTCCCTATCCATCTTCCCAATCGTCAGTCAATGTGTTCCGGACTGCCATGTTCCAGCAGTGTTCCAGCAACTTGCTTGCTATACTTTTTACATATTTTGACGATTTTTTGTTTTAGATTGCACCAATCAATAAACAGAATATCCGAGACGTAATCCCTAATTTGAACATTCTGTAATGGAACATGTAATTGTTCCATTAAGAAGATTGAAACAACAATAGAGAGTTATAGTTATGAAGTTTTGTTTGTACAATTACACCATTTCTACATGTGTCCCACATGTAGCACGGAGGATGTCTAAGGAGGATGGCCAGAGAACTCGACCACCACTCCCTATCCATCTTCCCAATCGTCAGTCAATGTGTTCCGGACTGCCATGTTCCAGCAGTGTTCCAGCAACTTGCTTGCTATACTTTTTACATATTTTGACGATTTTTTTATTTTAGAGTGCAACAAACAATATACAGAATATCAGAGACGTAATCCCTAATTTGAACATTCTGTAATGGAACATGTAATTGTTCGATTACGAATATTGAAACAACAATAGATAGTCATAGTTATGAAGCTTTGTTTGTACAATTACACCATTTCTACATGTGCCCCACAAGTAGCACGGAGGATGTCTAAGGAGGATGGCCAGAGAACTCGACCAGCACTCAGAATCCATCTTCCTAATCGTCAGTCAATGTGTTCCGAACTGCCATATGCCACTGTGGACGTACTACATCCTGCCAGTGGTTTCTGATATTCCTGAAATAAAAATCATTGTTATTACATAATGAAAATTTCCGAAGCTACTATGTACAACCTAACAAAATTGTAGTGGTTGTTTGTTATTTTCAGCATAAGTGTTTAAAATTCGGAAGTTTCGTCTTGGCCACTGTGTATTTATTTTTTATATTCCAAATAAACAGTAACATATACTAAATTATTTGCAAATATTCTGAATGCGTTAAAATCCGATCATTCTTTATCGAACTGGTTTCGAACTTCTTTAAGTATCAGAAATTAAAAGAAAACATAATGAATGAAACATTCTGGTGTACTTGCCCTGGTGTTTTAAAATTCCCTTACATAAAATTTTTCATCAAGGTTTTTCATAAAATTCTTCTTACATAAAAAATGTAGTTATTACTTAATGTATATTATGTTAACTTTCAAAAGTATTTTATGCTTAAAACCGTTTGTAATATATATATATATATATATATATATATATATATATATATATATCTTATTCAGACATAATATCGTATCTTAAACTTTCATTTCACTTGTAAATTAAAACATCATTACATTCTTTTGAAAATGGAAAATAATCAAAAGATTAATGACAGAAAATATAAATACTATCGAAATTAATTAAACGCATTTTGGTGCTTTCTCAACTTTTTAAAAATATGCATACATTGTTTTTTTAAAGATAATTAAATTTAAACCTTGATTTAAAAGAAGATTAAAGGAATTGTGAAATAAGAATAAAAATATTCGTTTAACATTCTTGTGAAAATAGAGTAACATTCTCTCTTAAACTACAAAAAAGTTTAAGTATGTTTGTCCTGCTTTAATTTAAGTATGAAAAGCTGTATTGCAGATATTACGTTAAGAATAACCGTTTTTAGAAAAATAATTTGACGGATGCGTAATTAAACTTCGTGAATTTATTATAGATATGTTCATGTTTCAGTTCAACTTAGCATACTTCTTTTCCTGTAAAGAATATATAGCATTACCCTGATTACATCCACATCATTTCTGCTATAAAAATGAAATTTAAAAAGACTAACATCACAAAATGCGAAATTAATGATTTTATTTTTTTAGTCAATTTATTTTTAAAGTAAAACTTAATTTAGTGTATGGCTTTAAACAAGATTAATGCATAATCGAAATTGAGAATTGAATGTAACCTTGAATTATTTTTTAAAATAATATTGCTGACAGCGATTGGCGTTCACTAGAGGACCGAAACTAACGTCACTCAGCATTGATGCACCGCCCCTTCAATACTAGGCCTGCATTGATAAAAATGGTGGCTGTCGCAAGCAGATTTTTTACACCAATAATTTCTAAATGTTTTCTTTACCTAGTTTTTCTGAGATCAAATAAGTTAAAGGAAAACTTTTTGATATTACTGGTGTTAAAGTTTGAGATACCGTACAAACGCTGAAAAAAAAAATGCGACAGCCGCCATTTTTGTCAGCGCCCAACATCAATGCTGGGTGACGTCAGTTTCGGCTCGACTGAGCGCCAATCGCTGTCAGCGCTATCTATTGTTTTAAATTCGAACTAAAATCAAGAATCACAGTAAAAAAACTCCTGACATCATACACAACCCTCCTGCAAGAATTTTTAAATATATGTCACCGTTTGCAAATTATTGAATTTTAAAATCCATCAGTTATTTTTGTGAACATGTATTAAACATGTAAAGTAGTTTTTTGTCAATTAATTCGATGAATATTAAATTAAAATCCATGAATTTATTAGCGATATGCTCTTATTTTTGTTACATATGGCATAGAAAATTTTTAATCAAGAAAATATCATATTCTTCTGATTATTTGCAAAACATTCTTTATATTAAAATATAATTTAATTGTACTGAAATTAAAAAATATATGTACGAATTAATGCCTTAAAGGTAATTTGAAAATTTTCATCGTAAAGCTCCTCTTCGTTTATTTATTGTCCTGGTGATATTAATTAAACGGAATTTAATTCCTGATATCAATTAATTACGTTACAGCAAAACCTCTTGTAAAGAGAATGACGTTATTGAAGGAAAAATAATATCCTGTTTCGAATTTTATTACGCGCGCGATTCACAGCTTACATGTTTATTGGATTACACAAAAAATACATAATTTATTTTTTAATTTTACTCTTTATATTAGATTTTTTTCTCTGAGATTGATACTTAAATAGAATAGATTTAAATTTAATTAAAACAAAACTTTATTTTCTTATTGAACCCTCCTTAAATGTAAAGAAAATATTTTGAGACATATTTTAACAATTATATTTTTATTTTAATGTTTTATTAAATTCGTTAGTCTGTTTTATTAAAGTCTCCGCATATATGCAGTACTGAACATTATGCAGTACTGAATGTTCCAGAAAATTAAATAAGTACAACTTTTAATTGTTTTAAATAATTAAGCCGTTCGTAATTTCGTAAAATGGAGTAAATGTTTTCCCAAATTTTGACAACTAAAAGGACTACTGAAAATTTAACAGAATGTGTTTTATTTGATTTTACAAAAAATGAAACAAATACCTATGCATTATTCACTGATCTTTTTTTTTTTCAGGTACCGTATGGACTCGCATATAAGTCGCCAAAATTCGAGAGAAATAATTCTGCAATGAAAAGTCTGAGGTATTTAATTGCAGAAAATTATTATGAAATCTGTGATTAGATAAGGCAAAGAAACCGTATCGAAAATACTGGTATTAAACAGGAAATACACTTTATTTTTCTCGCAATTTTCTTTGGACTAAATGCGCGAGTATATACGTAACATTTTGAAATGTAATTTCCGCAGAAGAAAAATATGCTTAAGTAGAGACATACGCTTATAAATATATTTAAAATATGACTAATTAATATGCTGAAATAATAAAATATTTTTATGGATAATATGCTTATAACTATGTTTAAAATATGCTTAATCAGGCAGTAGTTAAAATATGCTTATATGTTCACGAAGACAAAAATCTGGAAAATATCACATTTTGTCTTTTTTTGCTAAAAATATACTAAAAATATATATATAATAAAAATATAATAGAAGTTTTAGACAATAATAATGCAAATCCATTTAAATGTCTATTTTGTACATGCATTTTTTCAGTTAGTTTTTTTTTTTAATCCTTATTATTAAATAATAATAATATAATATATTAAATAATAATATATTAAATAATAATTCTCCTCTTTAAACTATCCTGTTATGAAGTTGGATCGACTGTTGTATGAAATGGAATAATATCTCTGCTAACGAAAATATTTCGTTTTGTTATCTTATAACCGAATTTTGTTATTTGATAACCGAATTCTTCGTTGACGGAAACATGACTCTCATTCAATTAAAATGCGACGTGGTTATGCTCTTTTAGCAAGTGAATTAAATTTGGCAAATTCATTAGTCGAAAGTGGATATTTTCACCAACGGTTAACGAGTGACAAAATCTTTTTTGGTAACGAATTTTTTAGCGATTCTATATTCATAATAATCAAATTTTAATTGCTTAATAAGCGTATAGCAAACATAGTGAAAATGTACCCAAGCCAGGACTGTAACCTGTGTCATCACATATAGCGCACTGATGTTCTACCAACTGAACCACTTGGGAACATTGTTGGGAACAGTTGGTAGAACGTCAGTGCGCTATACTGATAACCCGGGTTCGTGTCCTGGCTTGGGTACTTTTTCACTATGTTGGCTATACGCGTATTAAGCAATTAAAATTTGATTATTATGAATGCAAGCTTGTGACACACAATGAAGAGCACCATTAACATGATTAAAAAAAAATTAAGATAGATTAGGTTGTCCCTCAGGATCTCCCCTCACAGAGGTAATCTTTGCGCCGTACGATGGCGGTGGCTCATCTAAAATATTGAACAAAATACATATCACAATAAATTTATCGTTGCATTTACTGAGGTCTGGGGATGAGGGTAGAGGGGGGTATCTCAGGGATTTCTTCAGGTAAAAGAGCCAAAAACCTTAATAACACCAGTAATAAAATAAACATGCAAATATTAATTATATTAAGGCAGGGGAGCTTTGTAAATAGATTTTTCTTTTAATGAAATCTAGAAAAATTAAACATTTTAAGGGGTTCCAATCAGTGGCGGATTGTCAGTGGGATCACAATCACTTTACTACCAGAATTTTAGTACATTAAATTTAATCTTATCTAATCGTGAAATGTTTTACGATTAAACAAAGAGAAATTTAGTTCATTAAAATACTGGTAGTAAAGTGATTGTGAACTCTTTGACGAGCCGACACTGGTTCCAGTAGAATCTTTAACAAGAACGAAAAATCATGCGTCAAGCATAGATTATATAGCACTTTCCAACGCTTCCAAAATAATTTTACAAATCATACCGTTTAATAAGCTAAAAGCTAACATCTAAGTAAACAATTTAGAAAACGCATAACATATTTAAAAACATAATTTCAGGAATTTCCAACATATACAATATTCGGAAAAATATCCGAATACTTTTATTCAGCCCTGTATCGGATCTATAGATTTGTATATATACTACATAGGATGATAATTTTAGTTCACTTAGGAAACGCTTAGCACAGTTTAAAATTCTCCGTCTGGAGTTTGACAATAAACAGAAATGTGTTCGCGAACTTTTGTGCTGCCCTGTATAGGATCTACAGAATTTATACACACCACGCAATAGACAAAAAGTCAGTTAAAATTAAAATCGCGTTCAATAACTTAAAACGCACTTCCAGGAATTATTGTTAACAGACAGTAGAGAATTCTTTTGCGTGTCCCTGTAAATGAACGATGACTGCTATACACACAATATTCCGTAGCAAGCCTCTTGTAATGCACCTTAGTGATCTATATAAATTTCAATGCGTTTAAAATAGTGAAACATTATTTAAATAAACCGCAGACGATTTTTCTCCATAGACGTAATGTAACGGAATTATTTTTACTGTCCCTGTAAAGTAACTATAAGTGCTATGCACACCCTGTTCCATATTAAGCTTCTTCTAATGCACTTTAGTAATATATATAAATTACAATGTGTTTAAAATAGTGAAACATTATTTAAATAAACCGTAAATGATTTTTCCCCATAGACCGCAATGTAACGGAATTCTTTTGAGTGTCCCTGTAAAAAAAGTATAAGTGCTACACACTTCCGTTGAAATAGGGAACATGCTATAGATAACGACAATAACATATAAAAATTGCAGAGCAATCCGAGCATATTTACGGGAGTTAGAGCACGGACAGACGGCAGACGGCCAGACGGCAGACGGCCAGACGGCCAGACGGCCAGACGGCCAGACGGCCAGACAAACCGAAGTCATAAGCACTTTTCAACTAGGTTGGAAAGTGCTAAAAAGGCGTATTAGTGGACGTGGGCGCAGCGTTGGACAGCCCTTGCGTTAGACAAATCAGAAAAAATCGAAAACATATTCCTTAGATACAACATTCTTCAGAGTACTTTACATATTTGATAAAATCTGATAGCAAGAAAAAAATTCTACTCACCAGTAAAAAATATTTACTCCCCTCCCTCCTCGGATGTCATTTATTTTCAAAACGCACAAAATTTTTTATGAATTAATTGAGAAAAAATAATAACAAGCATAGTTTAGAATTATTATTTACATAATTCAGAATAGTACATAATTTAGAAAGATAATATAAAGTAAGTTTTCTAATGAAACTTATCAAAAATATATACAGTCGAGTCTCTCTATAACGAACTTTCATATAACAAATTTCTCTGTATAACGAATTTTACGCAGGAACGGTGATGTTTTCCCATGATTTGATTGAGAATAGTATCCATATAGCAAATTATTCGTATAGCGAATTATTTAGAAGTTTTTCTTCATTTGTTCAAAAAATGCTTAAAAGTCACTTGGAATCAAATTTCACTGATTCCTGGTTTATCTTTGAAAGCTTAATATGTTTGCCTTACCCTTCGTTTTGTTTATTGAATTCATTTTCACAAAAAGTTTACGAAATTAGTTTGTTTATTTATTATAATTGATCTCGAAAATGTCACCGATTGGGCGCACGAAACTTGTTGATCTGTTTATTAAAAGGTATTTATAAGCCTTTATGAGTATTGTTATCACTTTAAGCATATATATTTTCACTTTAATGATAATGAGTTATTTTCTTATGTAACTCTGCATTCCTTGTTAAATTTTTACGAGGGTGTAGCAGTTTTGAAATCAAATAATAATAATCAAAAATAAATGTAACTTTTTCTTATGTGCTTTTGTTTGCTATGCTTTCAAATTAATGTTTTCTTCCGTTTGGAAACTGCTTAAATAATTACAAAATACAATATCAAGTTAATATTTAGAGTTAAACATTTCAAAATCTTAATTAAACTCCTCAAAAAGTTTTTTTTTTTCAAAATTTATATATCAAATTGGATTTTTTTTTGTTGTTATTCGCTATATAACGCATTTTTCTATATAACAAATTTTCTGACTGAGACTATGGATTTTGTTTTACAGAGACTCGACTGTATCTCTGAAAAAAAGGGAGAGAGGAGAGAGAAAAGTTCCGTTTGTGCTCATTCCTTAGGTGTATTTTTGCACAAAAAAATGGAAAAAGAAAAAACGCCAGATTAAATAATTTGGTCTTCAGATAAAAAATTAAATAAAAGTGCACAGTTAAACTGATGGAATTCAGCTCACAGGCTATTCACACTAATTGTATATTATACTCTTATTTCAAAGAATAATGCCCCTCGAAAGGTAAAGAAATCGACAGTAAATTATGGGAGAGATTAGTCCCCCGTTATCCCCCTTTATACTTAACTAATGAACCCCCAAAACTAATGAGGGAATCACCTTTATTACAATGAACCTATATACAAAATTTGAAGCAAATCGCATAATTCTGCATGAAAAACCCATCTAGCTAAATTATTGGGTGGAGGATTACCCCCCGTATCCTCTTTATACTTAACCTATTAACCCCCAAAGCTAATAAGGGAAGAGCTTTACCACAATGAACTTATATACAAAATTTGAAGAAACTCGGCTATTTCTGCAGGAAAAACCCATTTATCTAAATTAATAAGGGAGGATTAGCTCGCCGTTACCGCTTTATACTTAACCAATGAACCCCCAAAACTAATCAGCGAAGCACCTTATCACAATGAACCTATAAACAAAATTTGAACCAAAACGGTTATTTCTATAAAGAGTTATCGCGTTACGTACATGCGTACATACATACATAGATAAATATGTACGTATACACAGAACTGGCGGGCAAATTATATCTCAGGCTTTGATAGCCTGTGAGCTAAAAACTAAGTCCCAGTGGCGATCTGACAACCACATTTGTCAAGCCCTGGCATAAGCATTCTTTAGCTGGACCCGAGTGAACTAATTACCACTAAGTAATTAATTTTTTGTGCATAAAAAGCATAAAAATAAAATTTCATTTTCCTTTTATTTATAATTTTAATAAAACTAACTGTAATTTTAAATTTCCCTATTATTTTTAAAGTTAAAACATCACTCGATATTTTTAAATTAAAAAACAATTGATATGATTACATGAAAGAAGGATAAAATAATTCATGCATTTTAAGAACGTTTTAATTCATTAAGAATAATGAGTAGATTTTTAAAAAAATTAAATTAAAACTTCATTTTAAATAAGATTATTGAATAGCATGAAATAAAAATTGAAACCTTCGTGGAGGAAATTATTAAAAATTTATTTCCTTTCCTCTATTAAAATATTACAACTGTCTCGTAAATATTAGTTTAAAAGAAATATTATTTGAAATTTATTTAATGAATACTTATTTAAAATTCACGAGTTTATTGTGGATATTTCTAATAAACTTGTCAAATTTCTTTTTTCAAAAATACATTTTATTATCCTGAATGTATTAAAATATTTTCTTCTGACAAAGAATTATTAAAAAATGTTAAAACTATAAAGTTAAGTATAAGAGTAGCATTAAGTAATTAAAAAGAATTGAAATCAAAATTCTGTTCTGTTTAATTATAATCACTTCAAGAGTGCAAGATTAATTCCTTTCTATTGATATTAAAATGATAAAATGATTTTTATAACAGCTGTTTGAATTAGAATATTCTTGCAAACATATGTGAATTGCAATTATATCATATATATTAGTAAAACTGAGAAATCTTTATTTTTTTTTACAACATCGAAATAAAAATGTACGGTAGAATGAACAAAATTAAATAAATAAAAGCTCATGGAATTACTTTTTTTTTTTTGTAGAAAAGTGTCCGTAATTTTGGCATTAAATAGAATAACACTAGTTTACATGACTTTTGTTCATAAAATGAAATATAAACGGTTACATTACTTTGGGTATCTACATCTAGGAAAAAATATTTTAAAAAATCCAGCACGTCAGTTTTTTGAAATATTTATTAAGAAGATTTTTACAAAAAACTACATCTGACTAAACAATAGACAGTTAAAAATGGGTAATGTTTGCTCTTTTTTTTTTAAATATTCTCATCTGTATCTCTCAAAACAGACCAACAATAGTCACCTAGCATATTTTCGTCTCAAAAACCTTGATAATTTTGCTCAAATGATTTTAAATCTTGGTGAAATCGCTCACCATGTTCATCACTCATACCACCAAGATTTTCTGGAAAAAAATCTAAATGGGAATGCAAAAAATGAATTTTTAGTGACATATTTACAACGCTCGTAATTTTGCAATAAATTTTCAACAATCTCTTTATAATGATCACTTTTTTTATTACCTGAAAGATTTTTAACGACACTTTTGAAAGAGTTCCAGGCTGCTTTTTCTACCTCAGTTAAAAGGCTCTCGAATTTTGTATCGTCCAATAGTCTCTAGATTTGAGAACCTACAAATATTCCTTCCTTTAGTTTGGCCGCAGAAAGATTCGTAAATACAGAGCAAAGGTATTGAAAGACAAGCTTGGATTTATCCAAAAAGTGGCAGAAGTGACCAAAGTTTGGTCACTTCTGCCAGGTGATGTGGACACTGGTAAATCCTCTGAATGAAGTATCGGCTTAGTCACTGATGGAACGTCTGCATATTTTATGCTATCTTTATTTTTTGAGTTAAAACCAAACGTTTCTGTTAAACAAAAGTAACAATCGGTTACATGGTTAGTTGGTTCTCTCCATATCATTGGTTTACCAAATTTCAGTGATATATTTTTACCTGAATACCAGGAGCTGAGCACCAATCTACAATTAGTGCAAATCACATCAGGAACCCAACTACTATCTTGATTTGACACCGGAAATCCAAAATAATGTAAATAAGCTTCTTGCAATGGTTTTGTTAGAGGAAAACCACGATTTAACTGGACAATTTTGCCAAAAACATAACAAAATCAGTTTGGATGTAGTTTACACACTCCAGATGACATTTTTATATAAAAATAAGACTTTTGATTCACACAGTTGTTTACAAAATAAAACGATAAACGTATTTAAACAAGTGCGGGTAGATAAAAAACAAAGACATTCATATCTCAGAATTGTGACGTACTACAAAAAATAAAAAAAATATTTTTATAACTACCGTCCATAGCCTACATAAATAATATATGTTTCATTTCATGAACAATTTTTTTTTTTTTTTTTTTTTTTTTTGTAAACTAGTGTAATCGTTAAAAGAATAATTTTATTTTTAATATAAAATACTCAATTCTTCAAAAGTTAGCAAAACAGTTATTTTTAAATTTAAAAATATTTTTCAACATAATAAAAGCTTTTGCTGGTAAATCAAATTAATTTTAAAAAATACACAAGAAATATTGACATACGTCAAGCATAGATTATGAAACAGGCTTCAACGTTCACAATATATAACTTTAATAGTTTTTAATAAAATTTTTGGTCCAAATATTTTTTATAAAATTGGAGTAAAATTTCCTGACATTCCATGTCAAAGCAAATAAGGTATAATATAATAAGTCACATTTTATCAGACAATTAAATGCCCTAAACCAACATGAGTGAAAAATTGACCTGGGCCAGGACTCGAACCTGGCACCTTCAGCGTACCGTGCTGACGCTCTGCCACTAAGCTACCCAGATCGACATCCTAGCCAGGCAATTTCTCACTTTATTCATGTTGGGAACAGTCTTCGGCCAACAGTTTGCAGCTTCAGATGACATAATACAATGAATAACCATAGAGCGTTTGCAAATTGATTTCAGGAATAGTAAAATAGTTTTCCCAACAAGAGTTTATTTCCTATCCATTGTCCGTGAATCAATGAGAATATATTTGCGAGACGAGAAGATGTGCGGTGAGTCGGCCTCTTTTAAATTACCTAAAATTTAGCACTCGATGATTTACAAGTTAAAAAAGCAATAAAATAATAATTTTCACGTTTACAGTTTGACCAATTTAAGCACCTGCTTGCATTAAACATGTGATCTCGTGATTTCTGTTTATCATTTTTAAAAACTTTGCGAAAATAGTTTATTTATCATTTCGATCTTGAAGAAGTCGCCGTTAGAGAGCATGAAACATGTCATCTTTATATTAAAAGGTATTTTTAAGCCTTTTATCACTTTAAGCAGTAGTTACATCTTTAATTTAACGTTAAGAAATGATTTTATTATATTATTTGTTACTAACTTTATTTTCTCAGAATTCTATGCTGTCCTGTATTTGTTTTCCAAATTTCTTCCTGTACAAATGTAATGAAAAATATACAAAAATAAAAATACGTAATTTGTACAGACGATTGCCATAACATAGATTTTAATTGTCAAGTCCGTTTTCTTTTATCGAAATAAAATATTTTACATCAAACTAGAGGATTCAGCTTCCTACGAACTGCTTTCGCCAACCTCCGTTCAGACACCGCAGGCTGAAACGCTAATTTAACACTAATAAAAACAAGCTAATTTGGTCTGACTTATAATTAAACGGCCAGAGGCGATCTTTTATCCATTAATTTCCCGTTGACTGAAGGATTTTTTAGTTCTTAAGGCTGAATCATCTGCTGTCGCGACGGCTAACGGCTGTTATCTTGATTGATTAAGTAAGATCTATTAAATATTTGAAAATTAGCTTGTATAAAATTGCTAAGTAAATAATGTCGCTGCCTCATGAGATTTTATACCGACATTATAAGATTTTTTTCTTAATTGTATCCTTTTAAATATGAAGTAATTTTTACCACAGTTTTCTTTCTCTGTTTAATATGCACATGAAAATACATTTTTTAAATGACATTTTATTATTAATTTATTTTTTTAAGAATTCTACTTTGCCGTTATCCTTTCTCCTGCTTTCATTATGCAGAAATATATTTAAAAATAAATAAAAATAAAACTACCTAATATTTCTCCAAATGTTTAGCAGAACAAGGATTTTTAATTGCATTTACTTTTTCGTAGAAAAACAATAAATTGTATCAAATATAGTATTTAAATACTATCAAATATAGTATTATCAAATATAGTATTTAAGTACTCTAAATTCTGTCCCTATTTTTTTTTCTAGCATTGTAGTTAAAAATGTATTTCTTCTTGTGTGTTAATTTCTGAAGATCAATATGCTGTGTACCGAACCATTTAATTATTTACAGTAAACAAAGGAACAAAATCCCACTTTCAAATGTTTAATATATTTTTTTAGTCAAGTAAATTTCAAAACAAATAACTATGTTAGAGGGTTAGAAAGACAGTGAAGTAAGTCAAAAATTTTAAAAATCTAGATAACCATTTTTTTTTTCACTGAACGTATATTAATTTCTGTTCAGTGCGAAAGTCAAATAAGTCATAGTTCACTTAAGGAGTCTCTAGAAGGCAAAACAAATTGGACCACTTAATGCAACGCCAATGCGACAAGTTTCACAAAATCCTGCATATCTCAAATTACTATATATTGACTTAATACACTGTCATTCTAACCCCCTCATATAACACAGAATATCAGTAAAACATTTTGAAAAATAAATAGATGAATGGAATTTTTTCAGAAGATTGGATGTTGAAAAAATGAAGAAAGAAATATTAGTTAGATTAAAAAAAAAAAAAAAAAAAAAAAAAAAAAAAAAAAAAAAAAACATAAGCAAACAGAAATGAATGCTCAGAATCTATACGATGTGTACACATTGAATTGAATTATTGCCATGTAATTTTTTTAAATCACAAATTACACCGTGTATTTATTTATTATTTTTCACATTAGACAAAATTAAAAACCAAATAAATTTATTCAAAGGAATATAAACAAAACAATTGTAAAAAAAAAAATGATGAAGATATATATATATATTTTTTTCAAGTGGTTAAATGATGAAAGGAAAATAGCATCAGGAAAAAAAAAATATGTAAAGAGGATAAAAAATATAAGAAAACATAATGCAGAGAATACATAATAGGGTGAAATACTTTTAATGGAAAAAAAAGAAAATGAACTCAAACAATTGGAAAACATTTAAGAATGCATTTCTTATTGAGTTTAATTTGTAAAAATCGATGATCTTCGTTCAGAAGCATTCAGTCATTTCTATGTAAAACACGAAATAATATAATAGAAATCGAAATTTGAATTTCGACGCGTTTTCTTTTCATTATGCATTAGAATGAATAAAATAATTTCGTGCTCAGAAAACCTTTTTCTTCTTTCTTTTAAACTCTTCTGATCGACTCCTTTTGTTTATTAGGGTACCGTACTTAAAAGGTGAAAACAGAACCATTAAAAGATCACTTGTGTGTTTGTCTGTCTGTCACAGGCAGACACACTTCATAAAAATATTCCATTACTGCCCATATTTAAAATATTTTTTATTCTGATTTACTTAAATTAATTTTTATTTCCCAACAAATAAGATGTAAAAAACATATTTCATAAAAATATTTCTTCTCAAAAAACCTAACTTCTTAATTTTTTTATTATATTAAATATTTCCTATTTTATTCCCGCATTAAAATCTCTTTTATTTCTTTTAATCTGTGTAAATTCACCATGGCCCCCTTCCTAATAGTCTAAAAATTCGTTCTTTTAAATTGTATTCTCAATATGCAAAAACCGAAACTTATTCTTTCAATTTTTAGCGTTTTTTAATTCGTAAACTATGGAACGTAGAAAGTTCAAACTTAGGAGAATTATAAAGCCTATTCACCCATTTATGGATTATTAGCCATTCACAAATATGGATTTCGTAAATTCAAAAGTATATTTGTTTTAATTTTAGGTATTATATTTTCACAGATATCGCCGAAAATGCACGACAACAATATGTCCCTCCCCCTCTATTTCCGAATCTACTGAAACTAAAATTATGAAAAAAATATGAGTAGTAGGAGTTTATTTCAAACTTCCAAGAAAACTATGGGGATTATACTAGGTCGCATAGTTTTTGGGGAAAACGTATTTTTCCGTTACACACAAACTTTATTTTTCGGACGGTCATTGGGGTAGTTGAGGGGCGCAAAAGGTATTTATCAACGCAGAATCATCCAAGGATTATTGATAATGATTTTTTTTAAATGTCGGTAATTAGTTGAGATATTAATTAAGTTACTGGGGAATATATATATATATATATATATTACAAAATTTAAAATTCCATACTCTATTAACTTTATTGTATAAACAAAATTATTTTTATTAATGTTCCATGCACAACCCTAGTTTATTAAAATATTCCCTTTCTTAAAAATATTCCATTAATGCTCATATTTAAAACATTTTTTATTGTAATATACTTAAATTAATTTTTTATCTCCCAACAAATAAGATGTAAAAAACATATTTCATAAAAATATTTCTTCTTAAAAAACCTACTTTCTTAAATTCTTTATTATGTTAAATATTTCCTATTTATTCCCGCTGTAACATCTCTTTTATTTCTTTTAATCTGTGTAAATTCACCATTTTCTCCTTCCTAATAGTCTAAAAATTCGTTCTTTTAAATTGTATTCTCAATATGCAAAAAACAAAACTTATTCTTTCAGTTTTTAGCGTTTTTTTAATTTCCACACTCTTCTAGAATTTTTTTCCCGCCAAAAACTAGGAGAGACATACATCTTACATATTATTTCTCTGATAAAAATGAATGCGAGGTAAAGTTGAACATGCACTGGGTAAAAAAAGTCTTCGTTTTTAACGAAGCGACAGACGCAGAGAGCATGAGGATTTTGTTGTCGAAGTGATATTAAAATAAACTGTTGCTTGCCATCGAATTGGCATCTAATAAAAATGATGTTGTTCTATGGACAGTTATTAAAAGTTATCGTTATGTAAAGAAAGCATTTCTCCGGAATGGAAAGAGGATTGTGTTTAAATAAAATAGATTCGACTGTCACCGTGTTTTTCTTTTCTGCAATCTACACATTACGCGGTTGCTAATGAGTAAACTTCGAGTACGACTGTAATTAACTTGGACATGTTTGTCATCTGTTTTCTTCGACTGTTGCAGAATGCAACATATACAGTATGCCCACTAAAGTCCCTTGCCACCCTCTTAACTTCGGAACGGCTGCTGCTATATTCATAAAAGTAGTGTCTAGGTATAGTAAAGTAGTCATGCGCTACTCAATGAAACCGCCTACCGCGCCGCCTGGTGGTATGTTGCACATTTACCATTCCTATCTCGAAAACGGAAACAGATAGAGAAAAAAAGTGATTTACAAAGTTGTAGAACATCATCGATTTAGTACAAAAAGACACCTTGTGGACATTAATGCGAAGAATATAACAATTAAAACTCGCATGTGTTTTTTCGTGATTTCTTAAAATGTGACGTGACAAAACGATCTTAGAAAAAAAAATAACTAGTTATAATAATATACCCTTATTTTAGATGTTCAAACTTCTCACCGTCAGCTGCAATACATATTTGGGTCCTTGTTTGAATTTCACGCCGCACACGTTGTAGCACAGTTGGTGACACTTTGCCACAAGCATCCGTAATGCGTCGTTTTCGGTCCTGCAATGTTTGTGGACGCGTCGCATATACCTGCTGTTTCATAACTGGTTGTTTCTTTCTTTCTAAGATCGTTTTGTCCCGTCACAGTATAGGAAATCACGAATAAACAAATGCGCGTTTTAACCGTTCTATTCTTCGCATTAATGTCCACAAGGTGTTTTTTTGTGCTAAATCGATGATGCTCTATAACTTTGTATATCACTTTTTCCTCGATCTCTTTCCGTTTTTGAGATAGGAATGTAACTCCGCAGCATCCCACCAGGTGGCGCGGTAGGCGGTTTCACGGAGTAGCACATGGCTACTTTACTATACCTAGACACTACTTTTATGAATATAGCAGCAGCCGTTCGGAAGTGAAGAGGGTGGCAAGGGACTTTAGTGGACATACTGTATACTATGTATGGTATAGGGTATCGTTCGCAATATCTCGTAACACCGAAGTGAAAAATATATTTGTCTTTATTTTAGGTATTATATTTTCAGAGATATCGTCGAAAGTATACTGCAGGAATATGTCCCTTCCCTCCTATTTCCGAATCTACAAAACTAAAATTATGAAAACATGAAGGGCAGTAGGAGTTTATTAATTAATAAATTTAATGTACGGAACCCTTTGAGCGCGAGTTATACCTATTTATTTTTACTGTGTCATTAATCGAATTGTTAGGCATCTACTAGAAGTGTGTTATCCTATGGATAAAAAACTAGTAGAGTAAAATATTTTTTAAATGTATTCGTTATGTAAAGAGAGTATTTCCCCGGAATCTAAAGAGGATTGTGTTTAAATAAAATAGATTCGACTGTCATCGTGTTTTTCTTTTCTGCAATCTACACATTACGCGGCTGCTGATGAGTAAACTGCAATTAACTTGGAGAAGTTTGTCATCTTTTTTCTTCGACTGTTGCAGAATGCAACATACATATTATGTATCGTCTAGGGTATCGTTCGCAATATCTCGCAATACCGAAGTGAAAAATATATTTGTTTGTATTTTAGGTATTATATTTTCAGAGATATCGTCGAAATTATACTGCAGAAATATGTCCCCTCTCTCCTATTTCCGAATCTACAAAACTAAAATCGTGAAAACATTAAGGGCAGTAGGAGTTTATTAATTAATAAATTTAATGTAAGGAACCATTTGAGCGCGAGTTATACCTATTTATTTTTACTGTACAATTAATCGAATTGTTAGGCATCTACTAGAAGTGTGTTATCCTATGGATAAAACACTAGTAGAGCAAAATAATTTTTATATTTTAAACAGCTATTAAGATAAGAGATTTGTTGTTCAACTATAAAAAATAATAAAGATTTGTAAGTTCGGGGTAACACTTTTAAGAGTAATAAAAAAAAGATTACTTATTTTATCAATAGAAGAAAGTAATATAAACGATTTCTCAGTTGTGAAAAAAAATAATGTAGGTTTGTAACGTAGATCTCGCAAAGTTGCTAAATTTGAGTGTCACTATTTCAGAATAGCAAACATCGCCTTATATATTATATTAGTATACCAATTCCATCAGGCATTAGCATATATTTTGTAGAAAGTAACACATGTATAACAGTATATTTTCATTATTTACTTTAAAACATGCTATTATTCCTTTTTCTAATAACTTTTAATACAGTCATTAACAGTATATACATTATCAGCATTCAATAAAAATCATAGTTTAGTTACTTAAAAAAAAAAAATCTAAACACAGTCTGACGTTTTATAAAATACTTTACATACATAATATCTACCAAAAACTCTCTAAAAAATTTTATACTGATATCCCCTAATTTCCATTTTCCAAGTCTGTGTTCCTATTCTTCGGAAAAATACACTAAATTCCTTTGTAGGTATATAGATATTCCCATAACATGTTGTATCTTCGAAAAACTTTTTCACCTCGTTCCGAAGCAAAACGGTATACATCGACTGATTTGATAAGAGATATTCTGTGATTTAATAAGGAGAAGATTAATATTAAGAAATTGTGGTATTGGAAAGCAGAAACACTGCGAGCTCTGAGTTTCAAAACGTCATTATATTTTATACAACATATTATCAACAGTTCTTCTTTAAATGGCTTGAAATAATATAAATACTTCATAAATGAAAGAATAAAGTCTTCTGTTAATATAATTTTTAAAAAATGTTATGTTAAATATATATATATATAAGCAAACACATTTCGCGCAAACACAGATTGTTTATAACTTGTGATGGATAAAGACAAAGTGAACTCAAACAATTGGAAAACATTTAAGAATGCAAATCTTATTGTGTTAAATTTCTACAAACCTATAAACTTTTTTCGCAAACATATAGTAATTCTCATGTTAAACACGACAGGAAATATCAGAAATCGAAAATAAATTCCAGTGCTTTTTCGTTTCATTATACATTAAAATGAATAAAAAAATCGTTTAGAAAACTTTTTCCATTTTCTTTTATATTTTTCAAAATGCATTCATTTGTTATATTTGTTTCATATTTTTTCTGTACATTTAATCGTATTGTCAAGCTGTAATTAGAATTTGTTTTTACTGATAACAAATCTTGCAGAAGGAAATAATTATTATATCTGAACTACAACTGAAATAAAAGGATAGTTGTTCTTTCTGACAAGATCAATTAAAATGTTAAGTTTGATAAAAGATATTTAATACTCAAAAAGATAACCCCCCCCCACCACCACCACCACCATTACCAGTCTTTCGAAACACTCAACGGCCGAACTATATTCGAAATACAGAAAAACAAAAGACACCAAATAACATCATTAATGGTATACACGAAATACTATAGACATCAAACGGACATGTCCAAAGAAGGAACGGTGAGAGATTACTAACATTTGTTATAGAACGGGAACCACCTAGTAAAAGAAAGAGAAATAGGCCAAAGAAAAAATGCAAAGAAAGAGATTGAAACAGATAATGCCGGACAACTTTATAAAAAAATGCCGCATCTCATTGAAAGAAAGTGATTGAAATTTTGGTCGAAAGAAACCTGAGCACTGAAGAAAATCCTGAAAAATAAGATTTTTTTCTTCTTCAGTCTTGCAATACACACACATATATATATCAGATGTACATAATCAGAGTTCCTCTATTCAGAACTTCCTATAGGCGTTACAATTCATTCGAAAAGTGTAATATTTTTTGATGACTTAATAAAAGTATGGGAAAAACACTCAGCAAAAACAGTTTAAAATATGGTCTTCAGATGATGCATTAGTGAATCATACAATTACCGTCACTTTTTACTTGCACAATTTTAATTACAGAATAACACATTTCCTAAGATTGTTAACGATAATCTGAAATCGTAAAATGGAATGTTCCACAGAAGTGCGAAGTATGTATCTGGAAATGCTGAGCATGTGTTGCGAAACACTGTCTGTAACATCAGGTAAATTTATTTGGCTGTCAACTCTTCCCAGATTTTCAAATTATCCCAAATCCAAAACTGTCACGGATTGCGATTTGGGGGTTGGGAAGACCGAGCATGATGAAAGTGCCGGCAGATGACACGTTTTCCTGAAAAATGTCTTTTAAAAATCTTTAACACACTCTGCAATGTGTGAGGGCGCCCAAACTGCCATAAAGATTGCGCGTGCAAGGCACTAACGTGCCTGTAGAGCAGAGATGATTTATACTCTAACAGCGATGCATGCCAGATTGTCACCGTAGTTAATTCCTTGAAGTACGTCACCAGAATAAACGACGCATAAAATCCAAAAAATACCATCACTTTGGGGGAATGCTAGGAGAAATGTAGGATCGAGCGCATATTATGTGACTTCCAAAATCAGTAATTGTGCGTATTCACCGTACCATACATATAAAATTGCGATTCGTCTTTACAGGGGATGTTCAAAGGCCATTTCGAATCCTCACAGAGAGCAAGAAATTGTAATGAGAACTGGAGCCGTGCATCAAAATCATTCAGAAGCAACTCATACACAATTGAATATTTCTACAGTAATCTCTAAGGATATTTAGCAGGATCTTATGGAGTTTTGAACGTGACCTGTCCAATGCCTCCGTTAAATTGTGGACAATGGTAATGGCATGAAAGTTTGAATACTCGTTTTCCAAGACGAACAAACAGCGATCCTGTTTTTTCGAATTTCATTAAAACTTTTTGCAGTTCGTTATTAATGATGGAGCTGTTTGAAGCCCCTTCAAAGACCGTAATGACCCAACAGAAGCTGGTGTGAAATCAGCGACTTCATAAGATATTTTAACGAACGAAGCTCGATTTCGTAAACTCAAGGCCATGGTGTGTCGAGCACATTGAAAACAAGTTTTCCACTAATGTTTTATGTTTTATAATAAGTCTTGTATACTAGACCTATGCGCTAGCACATAAAAAAGGCGGCTGTAGTAGCCGGATTTTTTTTTCAGCGTTTGTATGGTCCCTTGAATATTAATACCAATATTTTATAAAATATTTCATCGATTTATTTAATTTCAGAAAAGTAATGCAATTAAAACTTTTATAAAATACTGTAATATAATATATATATATCGAATTCTTAATTATATTCCATATTCTAAAAAAAGTTAGACCATTTTTCCTTACAATATTTCGAATCTTAAATAGATTCGAGATGAGATTATAATTTTAGAGATGAGATTCTAAATAGTATCTCTAAGTAGTATCTTCTAAGTAGTCTCTCTAGATTCTAAGTAGATGAGAGTAATCTAATAGATGAGATTATAATTTTAATCAGAGCTTAAATAGCTCTGATTAAAATTTTAAATTCAGATCGAAGATATATACTCAGTATCCCCGATTCTTATATATACCAATTTTATTTTAGACACATGTATATTTTTCTTGGTTTTACTTTTTCAGTACAATCACAGATAAGTCAGAAATAACTATTTGTACAATGTTAAGTATTGAGACAATAAAAATTATTACTTTCATAGTTAGCAAGTTTAAGGAAGTTTTTTTTTTCCATTATCAAAGTATTTCGATTAAATTGTTTTGCCGTATTTTATATTTTTGTAGTATTATAAATATTTTGCAGAAATTTATATGTTTTATATGTGCCAGATTAAATTATTTTAGAAATTTCGCAGATCTTCCAAATCTCACAATTTTAGAACTTTAGAAAGTTGCCAAATATTCAACAATAAAGTTTCTTTAAATTCATAAAGTTTAACATAAAGATAAATATGAAAAATATGTAACAGGTATTTAAGTATTGCTGAAACACAGGATTATCAAGTATATAATTTTAAAATAACCAAAAAAACCTCATTAAATATCAGATAATAATGCCAATAACATATATTTACAAAAGCTAAAAATAGATATCCCTGAAATTCATCAAATGATACTTTTCTGTAAGGAGACAAAAGCGGATTAATAGCAGGATTCGAGAACTACGAGATTATATATTTATTTCCGTTCAGCATTATTTTTATCTGCCTGAACGATTAAGAGAAGATTCTCTCGAAAAACGTGAAAAAAGAATATTATTATTTTACATTCTTTTTACTTTCAATTATTTTACTTTTTTTTTTACTTTCAAAGAATATGCCTTCAAATATCCAAAAAATTTAACTTATGATAACTAGTTAATGACAAGCTCTGATTAAAACTTCAAACACATTTTTCATGAAACAGATGCTTTTGAACATGTGTACGTGCTCACGGTTCAATGTTTATATATTTTTATTTTTTATTTTTGCAAATGAAACTAAACTTTTTTAATTGAAGAACACACTTTTAAATTTTTAAATTTTTTTAAAAGAGTTTTGAAAAATAAAAATATTTTCAAATTCTAACATCAACCTTTAATTTGTGAACTGTTGATTTATGTTATTAATTTGAGGTTTGACATTTTATTTATTTAATGTATTTTCAGATTTTATGGGCTTTTTTGTTTCAGATGATTATAAAGAACGTAATCACATACGTCTATTCATTAAAAACGCAATGTATAATGGACTTTGAGTGAGTTTAGATCGATTAAAATACCATTTTTATCTAACAATATACACACTATTAGATGTAAATACAATAAATTCAATGCGAAAAATATTTTCCTTCTATGTGCAACATGTAAAGAAAGAAAAAAATTCAAAAATTCCCTGAAACTAAGACGTATTGGGAGAACATCTCTTTAAAATTTTCATTTAATTCTACTTTTAACGCATTTTAAAAAGTAAAATATTCATACATGGTTTTAAAACGTCCTGTATAATTATATATTTTTTTAGTAAGGTTCTGTGTAATTATATCTTTCTTAGCGTTTAATTTTCACTAAACTATTTTAATTTTACTGAATTCTAAAAATTGTTTGTATATGCAGGATTGATTAAGGAATACAGGAAAAATATTTCGCCTATAATTATTGAAAAACAAGTTTTTTTTTTTGGTGATTTTGTATACATGCAAAACTACGCGTACAATATATATTCATTAATACAACTGCATAAATTGAAAGAATGGAACTTTATTTTTCATAAAGTAAAATTAACAAAAATCATTTAAAAAGAATTGAACATTTATTTAAAAACTGAATTCTATTCGTGATTGTCATTTTTACTAGCAAATAAAATTATTTAAATTTGTGATTGACATCTGAATTATCCAATATATTCATCTAAATTTGCGCTACTTATTATGCATCTTAAAGTGAGAGCACTATATGATTAATCGTCAAGGTATACCCAGGGGTGATTGTGTTCCTGTATTTTGTACACCACTAAATTTATATAACAATATTTTTCTTCTTTAATCGATAGATTCTGCGAAGACCTACTAAGAATATTACTATATACATTTAGTGGTGTACAAAATCCGCAACACAATAACCCCTGGTATACCTTAAGGATTAAACTTCTCATCTCATTTCTGCTTTTGATAAATTTTAATAGTAAAACATTTACGTTTGAATTAGCGTAAATCTTCTGACATATCTACTTGTATGTATCTATCTATTCATTTTTATATATACACCTTCCTTTTTGTCTACTAACATCCATGTGTGCAAAAAGATTTTTTTAATGAAAAAATTATACAGGCTTAGTACATAAATTATTAATACAAGATAATAATTTCTCATCCTTCAAATAAGCGTTAAATATTACAATTATAAGTATAAAACTACACAAATTTGAATGATAAAAGAATCTAAAAATAATATTATTATTTAAATATTTCGTTTAGCTGTCTCTCTTATCATTTCAATTTTCTACTACATTATACGATTTTGGTCTGCTTTTATTTGTATTAACAAAACTCATTAAATATTTTTTTTATTACGTTTCTCTAAAAATTATTCAAAAATCATTTTAGAAAGGAATGTTTTAAATTATTTTACATCTTAGTTTGCCAATGGAAATTTTTAGAATGGAGTCTTTAATCGAACATTTTTTTACTTTAATTCGCTGTTGCTTCGAAAAACAATAAAAAATTAAGAGGTACATTATTGTGTTTAAAGAAAAGAAACTGTTTTTTCCATTACTCGAATTTAAAGGAAAGTGGGAAGATATTTTTAAACTGTTCTTTTAAATTAAAAGGAAACCACATAAATTCGATTCATGGACTGTAGGGTTTTTTCTTATTTTTCTTTTACTTCTTACTTACTTTTTGTTCTTACTTGATGAAAAATGTACATAAAAAAGTATTCAATACATTTAAAATTTCCTTTTAACATTTTTGGAACCGAACTTAGCTTGAAAGGAGAAAATAAGAAAGAAAAGAGTGGGGTTGAGAAAGGAATAGGGTACATTACTGGAATTATTTTATATTTTTTACTTTAAGTGTGTGACGTTATCGTCAAAAAAAAGTTTTTTTATTACATGCAATCAATTTGTACTCACTAAAATAATAAATTTTACCTAATTTAAACACATCATTCACTGGCGCCATTTGGGAGAAGCGAGGAGGGGTATGTACCATCCTTAAAGAATACTGGTACTCCTACAGCGGCAATCGAGGATGAATCGCCAAGCGACAAAGACATATCGCCAAATTATAAGAAATGTATGACACTATATTCATATATGATGTAGTTGAGATTTCATGGCTTATACAGCCTCATTAATAGTAAAGTCATATATGACGTATATATATAAATATATATATATATATATATATGTGTGTGTGTGTGTGTGTGTATGTATGTATATATGCCAGTGTATATATGAAGCACACTGGCCTCCAAAAGTTAAAGTGCAACCCGTTTTTTGACGCTCACTATTATAAGAATAAAAATAAAGGTACAAAATATGGCTTATATGAATGATCATAGGTAACTTCAATAAAATCTTATGAAAAAATTATACCCATCTTAACTATTGTAATGTATTGGATACTGATATATTTGTCAGGAGGAACTGCGAATATTCCACTTTGGGAATTTGTTTGAAATTTTTTATGGTTGATGATATTGCATTGTTGGTACTAAAATAGTGTTGTACATATCTAAGAGATGTTGTTTACTTGATTCGTTAAGATGGTGGGCAATCTCATGGATGGAAATACGGTTATCACAAGATGGTGCTGCTAGACGTCTTAATGCGTTTCGTAGTGTGGTCCAAAGGCTCTGAGATAAATTTTAATTCAAAAATTCAGCATCAAGCAAACATGTTCCAGATCGCTCATGAGTTTCAGACCCTGTACATGATCGCTTTGTAGATCTTTTGGCCCAAAGGAGGAGCATCACTACTGTGGCTGAGTTCATTTCAGATCATGGCAATGCAACAGAGATGACAATACCTGCGATTACGATGCATAGACGTTTTCACAATTAAGGACTATATGCAAGACGATCCGTTATGTGTGGCCTTCTTAATCGACAACACATAAGTGCCCGTTTATGTTGACCAAGAGAGCACGTTACCTGAACACACAACAAAGGGCTTCCATACTGTTCACATATGACTCCCGGTTTGTTTTGGAGAGTGATTCAGTTGGTGTGCTGATCTGGAGAGAACAAGGCATCAGATTCTACCTATGTAACTTTGTTTTAAAATACAGTTATAGAGGAAGTGGTATCATGATTTGGGCTGGAATCTCTCTCTCTTGGTCACAGTAATTTCCATGTGTTTCATGGAAGAATTTTGACTGCTGTGAAATATCGGGAGGAGATCCTTGCTCCGTTTCTCATACCGTATGGTGGTGCTATTGGGGATGAATTAATCGGATTGGCTGATAATGTCCGATCGAATTGAGCTAGAGTCGTTGATGAATATCTAGAGGATCAAGGTTTGGATCGAATGGAATCGACAGCACAATCTTCGGACCTTGATCCTATAAAGCAACTTTGGGACTATCTTATCAGACAGGTGGCTGCCGTAAGTCCTCCTCCAAAGTCGTTAAATGAGCTGGAACAAGCCTTGCTCCATGTATTAGAGTTGTTTCCCTTTCCAGTGTCCGACAACTTAATTGACACTATGGAAAGTCTATGCCACAAAAGCCGGTCTCATGCCTTATCAAAATTCATTTATATAATTTTTATTTCACAAAAAACGGCTATATATTTATTTTATCAAATAGGGGATTTTTGCAAAAAATGCATTTTTTTCTTCTAAATTTCATGGTTTTTATCTTCATTTGTTTTCAAATTAGACGCAAAAGACTGGTTGTACCTTAACTTTTGGAGGCCATTGTATAATATGCAAATATTCGTATTATTTTGTATATGGCGCATACATGAATGTTTGAAGTATATATTTGTGTGCATACATGTAGTTTCTACAAAATTTCTAGAAACTACACGGGAAAATGATGTTCAAAATATTGACTGAGTGGGAGGTCCATCTCTGTGTTTTATATTTCCTCGATATAATATTTTAGAAACATATTATATACTTTTGCAATAAAAATAAACATTTTAATAAATTAAATTAATATTAATATAAAACTTATAATTTTCAGTTATTTTTTTATTATTTGAGAAATATAATTTAATAAAAAACTGGGATATAAATTAAAAAATATCTGTCAATAGCCATTTGATACATATAATAACACAAATCCATCGAATGAAACAATGCAAAAATATTAAGCATTCAGATGATAGTAGTTTTTTTAGCATGTAAAAAGCAGTTAAAAATGCGTAATATGCATGCTATATTTCCATTTAAAACATATTTCAGAAAAGTTTTTTTTCATGAATATAGCTAATAAATAGTATTACATTTAGATTAAAAAGATACAGCATTGTTTAATAGGCAATTTTGTTTTTTTTTATTTCCCCTTATCTTTTTTTTTTTAAGATTTCCTAGTACATACGCTGAAAAGCATGCTTCTTAATCTACAAATATATAATGTATAACTATGGTAGAAAATATAGTATATAACCTCTTCGGATCATCCATGGTTCCGAAGAGTGTTCCGTTATCTTTAGAAACCTCAGAAACTAATAGATTTTAGAAATTTTAAGAAGCTTTTCCAAATACAATGTTTATTTTATGTAATTTTCGGAAACGTTTCCGAGTTACTCTTACAGTACATTAATCAGTTTTCTCACACCAGTATTTCGGTATTTCAAATGCTATCAATTCTCAAGTAAACATTTTCAGCTGTGTAACTGAATACACATGCAAGATTAGCAAAATAATATTAATTTTAATGTTAAAGCTAATGCGGTTATTTTAGCATGTTTGTCTATTAAACATGTTTCTTAACTATGATAATGTTTACTTGACATCATTTGTTGTAAGCTAATTTAAGCATCATTTAAGCTAATGCTGTTATTTTAGCATATTTGTCTGTTAAACATGTTTCTTAAATATGATAATGTTTACTTGACATTATTTGTTACACCCGAAAACCGGTTTTAGAAACTTGATTAATACACGTCAAAAACTACTCGGAAACGTTTCCTTAACTTAAGGCAGCAATGAAAACTTTGTTTTTGTAAATGCTTCTTAAAATGTCAAAATTCGTTTCTGAATTTTTTTAGATAAAGGAAATGTTTTTGGAATCGTAGATATTTCGGAAGAAGTTATATTATATTTTCATTTTTGGTTATATTAAATTTTCGTAGATGGAAAAAACACATTTGTCTTGTCTTAAAGTGTCTCTCTACAGACTAAAAAATCACGTTAAAAAATTAATAAAGAGTTGCCGAAATAACGAAAGATTCATTAATCACAATGCTGCAAACACTTATAGATTAAACATAATATACTGTTTTTTAAGAAACTAAAACTCATTATACTTTTTTTAAGAATTTATTATTTTAAATTGCTTTACAATTTCTGCTTGGAATGGAAAACATTTAAATGGAATATTTCATCGCGTACAACACATATTTGCGCTATTTAATTTACTCTACCATGAGAAAAAATAATAAAACATTAAGAGGTATATTGTTGGGTTTGTATAAAGAAACCGTTTCTCCATCTCCTTCATAATATATTTTCAACCTATTCTGTTAAATTAATGCTGCTCCGCAAGAATGGGATTTACGGTTTGGAAAAGATTTTCTCCCTTTTTCAAAAACAGTATATATCAAGAAAAGAATTACAGAAAAAAGTAATCGATTCTTTTAATGTTTTTACAGCGAATGTTGATTGAAAAGAATATAACAACAAGAAAAAAAAGTAAATGGAAAACGGATAAAAGATTAGACGGGAAGGGGGGAGTGGATTAATTGAAAAACTTGTCCGAATTTAATATGTACTTACATCTTTATTTTAAAATATAAAGTAATAAAGCATGGTAAATCAGGCGTTTTCTCTCATTATAATTACTCCAACGTCTTTTACGGTTTCATCTACAAATAAATAATAATAGTTTATTTAGAATTCACATGCTTGATACAAAAAGTATTAAAAAAAATCTCGCATTCCGTTATCGATGCCACTTCAAAGATTGGTGTCGAACATATGCGATGTAGTAGAATGCAGTAAATTAAATCGTATGAAATAACACTGAAAAATCAATTTGTTTAATGTTTTCATAGCGAATGTTGATTGGAACAAACATAAAAAGTCCTTCCGGCCTGTACCGGGAGGAAAAGGTAGCTTTCCTGTATCTTCGTTTAAAAATTTTAGCTAATGTTACTCGAAAACAGCAAGCTAAAATGCAAAGAAACCGTTTACAAAAGATTCGTTAATACTAAATTTGAATAGGAAATTCCTCAAATTATTGAGCTATAGCCAAATTGGCTTCATTTATGAAGACTTATTTTGGTCGCCAAATGTCGCCAAGTTTGGCGAGAATTTGGCACTAACGGATATGAATATATAGTTTTATGTGTATGATTAGGAAAATGATTACCACAATGAAAGAAAATAATTTGCGAGAAATCGCATTCACTAAAACTCATAAATTAATCGTTGGTTTTTTTGTTATGTGCTGCCTTGTTTCAAAATGTCAGCCACCCTAGAATTTCAAACTGCTCTATCTCAGCCATTTTTTAAGGTAGAGGTAAAACAAAAAATGCTCCGGAATCCTTATATCAAGGTCTAACACTTAAGCGAAAAATACATTTGAATTTTTAACCTTTTTTGTATGTTTATTTTAGTTTTAAATCTTTAAGTGAAATCTTGAAACAAAATGGCAGACCAAGCTGGCCAATGAACTCGGTCGAGACATTGGTGGAGTTTACTACACACAATCAGTTTCATACAAATTGCTTTATGAATACGAGCGTTATCGTATGACATAGGTCAGATATATACATACATATATATATATATATATATATATATATATATATATATAAATCAACATTTGAACGGAGGGTGGTTTTGGGGTCTGGGGGTCATGATCAGTGAAAATGTACCGAAATTTTCCGGAGTTTCTTTCCTCCGAACGGCTGCAATAGGTAGCTTTATACTTTTTTGTATTGAAAGCTACCTAAAAGGAAGAAGAAAAACTATAATGAAAACAAATAAGAGGTAGGTAATAAGAGGTTATTAAACCCTTGTTTGTGACACTCGAATTCAGTAAATTAAATCGTACGAAATAACACTGAAAAATCAATTTTTTTAATGTTTTCATAGCGAATGTTGATTGGAATAAACATAAAAAGAAAGAAGAAAAACTATAATGAAAACAAGTAAGAGGTAGGTGGGGGTTATTAAACCCTTGTCTGTGACGCCCGAACACAGTTCGGGCAACGCAAATGAGCCTATTTTGGAATGCCCAACCTGAGTTCGAGCAAGAGAAAAATTGGTGTTTCGTTTCCGTGAAACCCGAACTTAGTTCGTCCAATGCTTAAAAACAATGCAAAGAAACTTTTAACTTGCGAAAAATTTATATACCTGCCTATCAAACATAATGTGGTTTGAATAAAATTTGGGAAAAAACTGAAAAATTACAAAAATCCGACAAATGGCGCGAAATTGCCGAACTTTTCTCGGGAAAGTATCGCCATCTATTGGGGAAATGGTAAATTACATATTATGCATTGAACAAACTGAGTTCGGGCTTCACGGAATTGAAACACCAATTTTTCTCTTGCCCGAACTCAGGTCGGGCATTTCAAAATTGGAGAATTTGCGTTACCCGAACTGAGTCCGGACGTCATAGGCAAGGGATTAAAGAGAAAAAAATAATTCATTTCTGGCACGTTTTTCTCAATTATATTCCACAGGCAAGGGGATAATTGTAAACTTGATTGGAATTCACTACGTACTTGCATATTTATTTAAACTATAAGCATGACAGGTAAAAAATAAAATATGGTAAATAAGGAGTTTTCTCTCATTATATTTACTGTAACGTCTTGTTCAATTTTATCTACTAATAAGGAGAATCATAATATATTTAGAGATCGCATATGATACAAACATTAAAGAAACAAAATCTAGTTCTCAGTAATCGACATCCACTTCAAGAATTGATGTCAAACGTAAGCGATTTCGCAGAGTGCAGTAAATAAACGTTTATGAATATAACACATAAAAAAATATTTTTTTTAAATGGAAAAACAATATAAGAAAAATTAATTAAAAAAAATTCAGTTAAATATTTATTGTTTGCCGAAAACGGTTTCTCCTGGTCTATGTTTTAGCGAATGCTGATTGAAATAAACATAAAAAGGAAGAAGAAAAGTTATAATGAAAACAAATAAGAGGTAAGTGGGGGATTAATAGTTGGAGACTTGATTGGAATTCACTACGTACTTGCATGTTTATTTTAAACTATAAGAATGACAGGTAAAAAATAGAATATGGTAAAGAAGGAGTTTTCTCTCATTATATTTACTGTAACGTCTTGTTCAATTTTATCTACAAATAAAGAGAATCATAATATATTTAGAGATCGCATATGATTCAAACATTAAAGAAACAAAATCTAGTTCTCAGTAATCGACATCCACTTCAAGAATTGATGTCAAACGTAAGCGATTTCGCAGAGTGCAGTAAATAAACGTTTATGAATATAACACCGAAAAATATATTTTAAAAAAATGGAAACACAATGTAAGAAAAATAATTTTAAAAAATAGGAAAAAAATCAGTTGAATATTCATTACATAATCACAGAATAAGATCACTAATTATAATTAAAAAATATATAAAATGCTTAAGTGATACAAATAGAAACAACAAAAGGCTTATAAAAACCTTTTAATGATCGACATACGTTTCAACGCTCATACGGCGCCATTTTCAAGATGTATAACGATAAACAAAAATATTTGCGCAATTTTTTAAAAATAAACTAGAAAACATGAATCATGAGATCATATATGTAAAAGAAACAGGTGCTTGAAGTAGCCAACTGTACACGTGAAAATTAATATTTCGTTATTGCTTTTTAAAACTGAAAAGTACCTCGTGCCAAATTTTAGGTAATTCCAATGAGGCGGATTCATTGCAAATGTTTACGTTGCGCATGTAGATTTCTATGGATTCACGGATAATAGATGGGAAATAGAGTCTTGATGAATAAATTATTTTACTATTTTTATAGACATTAAATAGATACATTAAAAATTTATTTGATGAGCGTATGAGCGTTGAAACGTATGTCGATCATTAAAATGTTTTTATAACCTTTTTGCTGTTTCTATTTTATCACTTAAGCATTTTATCTATATTTTAAATATTCATTGTTTGCCAGAAACATTTTCTCCAGGTTATAAATATTCAGTCTATTTTGTGGCATCATCAGTCTGTTTCAGATGCGCAATAACTGTATTTGATCGTTTCACATGAAAAACACTGAAAATGCCGCCAGTCTACAAAATGTTACAAGAAATATTTACAAATATAATACAGCAAACTTAATTATTCTGTAACAAGAAACTTTGTTTGCAAGTATGATCGCCTTAAAGTACCAATTTTCTTTTTCTTTTTATACACCCATATATCACTAAATATAAACATATCTTGAAACCAATATGGTACCTAAATAAAAGCATTAAAGATGGACGTTACACCGTTGATTAATATACAAATTAAAACTATAAACAGTACTTAATTGTACTTGTACTTTTCTAAAAGTGTAAAATGGAAACATTAAAACTTAGTTAAAAGTCATATTCCTCCAACAGTTTCGGCTAAAACTGTATAGCCATCCCCAGAGACATCAAGAATCTAGCCACGTTTCCATCTTAACGAGACAGAATATTCATCTACAACAGCTTGTTTTTTTCTTTTATGTTTAACACTGTCTATTTAATTTATATTCTGACGCATATTCCTGTCATTTCTCACTTTTCTCTCGTCAAGATGTAAACATCAGCAGTTTTGTCTTTTGATGTCCCTGAGGATGGCTATATAGTTTTAGCCGAAATTGTTGGAGGAATATGACTTTTAACCTTAGTTTTAATGCTTCCATTTTACACTGCTTTTAGCAAAGCACAAGTACAACTAGGTACTGTTTATATTATTAATTTGTATAATATAGTACCTTCATTCGCTCTCTGTGGAATCAGTAGATAAATGCTAACAAATAGTAAAAATGTAAAAAATAACCAAGTTTAGCCATTAAATTGCATATTATATAATATTTAATAGATATAACAAAAACATTAAAAAATCATAAAGAAATTTAGTAGAAACTATCATAGTAACTATTAAAATGGGACACTTTCTTAATATTTTATATTTTAATCTTTTATTATCCAAATTTCAGATCATATCTCCAAAAAACATTATAATTAATATTACTAAACTTTTGACTCTTTAATGTCAACTTATTTCTGTATAATTTTATTCATATTCCTTAAAATAATAATTATTATAAATATCACGGTGAATCTATGCATTCATTATTTGTATAGTATTAATATACGTCAAAATATAAATTAAATAGAGCATGTTATAAAGAACATAAAAGAAAAAGGAAAGAAGATGAATATATAAATGTATGATTAAAGAAAATGACAAAGATGTAAAAATGGGAAAAGAAAAGTTTTATTTCAGATAAAAGATAAATAATGTAAGTAAAATATATTTAATGAATTCACAGAATATGTAATGAGAAAACTACTGCAGTTATGAAAAGGTAAAATGTACTTAAAGAATTGGAAAACGTTTATAACATGCATAGCAGTTTTTAAATCAATAAATAGTATTTAAAAGTATCTGGAACTATTTCTCAATAAAACATGAGCAGAAAAAAAATCAGGAACAGAATCGTGAATCCTTTTTACTATTATTATGCATAAAAAAGGGTGCAAATGTTTCCATTTAGAAACATTTATTTTCCATCTTATTAAAGATGTTTCTTTTCTTCCTCTCTACACTTCATTAGAGTTTTTTGCAAGTACAAAAAAAAAGTAAAATCTAATATTAAAACAACCATAAAAGTTCTTGTAATACAATAAAAAAAATAAAGATAAATTCTTTAAAATATATCGAAGATGTAGGAAAACAACTGTTACAAATATATTTAATGTATGTAATATACATAGTTTATATTACTAATATTGATTTTTAAGGGAATGTAAGACGCAACATTGCGCTAAGCAAAATCAGTAGTTTTAAATTCCTTATTTTTATTGCGAAATTAACTGGAAAATGAAAAAAAAATTAAGATCTACATTTCTTTATATTTTATCATTCAAACGCATATATATAGACTGTTCTTTTTCTGCACAATTCTATGCTACATCTTTCTCTATTATAGACTGCCTTGTGAAGAAAAAAAGTGATCACTCGCTACTAACTGTTCCGCAAATCACTCTATAAAATTATCACTGGTACCAACCGATTAGTAATAAAGTCAACTAACTAATACTACATTTAAGTTTTCTTTAAATGGTCGTCTATATATAGAAATTGTATCAAACTTGAAAATATTCAATGCTAAAACCTAAGTTTGATATCATACTTGGATTCTGCAATGTAGACGCCCCCTTAAGCAAATTTTATGTGTAGCATTAATTATTAAAATTTATTACTGATCGATTGATACTAATCATATTTTTTACATCGATGGTTTGTGGCATAGTTAGTAGTGGTGGGTGATCACTTATTTTCCCATGACTGTGCATATTTAAATGTTTAGTTTATTATTTCATCTTAACAAAAGTTCTCACCATAAAGTAGTGAAATCTTGTTCAATCATTTATTGCTCTAATTTAACCACAAACATGTGTTGTTGTTGTTGTTGTGGCTTATCCTCCAAGTGTCTGACGAAGTCAGACAAGATCCAATATTCCGTTAATCCTAAGAAAGTCCAGAACCAGAATGGGGGAAGCATATAAGTCTTCTCTGGAAAGACCTAAGCAGTCCAGGATGTTTTCAGCAGAGGCCTGTTGAGCTTGACATTTAGTGCAGATTTTGAAGATCTTTCTTCCCTCAAAGAACGAGAGACTTTTTGTGTGTCCACTTGCCAATCTTGATATCGCCGTTCGAGAGGTTCTGTCACACTTGATAGCGAACGAAGAGCCCGGCTCTTTGACCGCGTACCAGTGGTGGCTGGGAGGGACCTTCCACTCCTTTGAAATTTCAGATATAGCTCTAGATTGGTGCTTTGAGTAGGTAAGGGCTGAAGAAGAAGGTATAGATTGACAGCAACCCTCCTTGGCCAAGCGATCAGCTTGCTCATTGCCATGAATGTCAACACGGGATGGAATCCACTGAAAATGAACATCATGGAGCTTTGAAATGATTTTAAGTTTAAGAAAGATGGAAATACTAGTTTTATCACAAACATGTGTTGTAAATAAATTCACACAAAACACAATAAACTTGTAAATAGTTGAATGAAGAACTGGTAAATCGGTAAAATTTTGGAGAATAAATTGGTAAAATTCTTTGTAGGTGGAAGTGAAAATGGAATTAAGAACTGGTAAATTGTGTAAAATTTTGAACAATAAACTGGTAAAACTATTTGTAGGTAGAAGTGAAAGTTCAATTAAGAATTTTTTCTAGGTGGAAGTGAAAGTTGAATTAAGAACTGGTAAAGTGTGTACAATTTTGAACAATAAACTGGTAAAATTCTTTGTAGGTGGAAGTGAAAGTTGAATTAAGAACTGTTAAAGTGTGTAAAATTTTGAACAATAAACTGGTAAAATTCTTTGTAGGTGGAAGTGAAGGTTGAATTAAGAAGTGGTGAAGTGTGTAAAATTTTGAAGCGAAAGTTAAATTAAGAACTGGTAAAGAGTGTAAAATGTTGAACAATAAAGTAGTAAAATTCTTTGTAAATAGAAGTGAAAGTTGAATACAGAACTGTTAAAGTGTATAACAATAAACTAGTAAAAATCTTTGTAGGTGGAAGTTAAAATTGAATTAAGAACTGGTAAAGTGTGTAAAATTTTTACCAATAAACTTCTAAAATTCTTTGTAGGTGGAATTGAAAGTTGAAAAGACTTTTCCAACAGAAAGGGAAAAGTATCTAGGCAAGAATTCAAATCTGGGACCTTGACTATACACGATACGATTTTTACACTTAACGTGATTCTTTTATGGAAATATGGAATTTTGTATTTGATTTTTCACTAATTTCCTGATTGGCCAGAATTATAAAAATTGAATGCACCTGTATGTATCTAATGACAATATAGCATTTTAATGTTTTTATAATTTAATTATAAATTAACAATTTTATATTGAGGCATTTTCCGATAACCGGGATCAGGTTCTACTTCGCAAAATATTCATTATGGTTACAAGTGTATACCAGCTGCACAACAATAGAGTTATTTATGCGCCAAACCATGCTCGGTAAAATATGCCAACTAGCAGGGAATCTGAAGCAATAAAATATTTTAAAAACTAAAAATGTAGAAAAGTAAACATAAATAAAAACTAAATAGTGTAATTTAGTTAAACATAAACCGCTTTTATCAATTAATAGTCTCATATGAATCAAATTATGATTATATGTTCAGAAAATAATTTCAAATCCTGAATATATAGTTTAAATAATGTTTTTTTTTCAGTTGCCATATCTTATAAAAGAATCAGAGAAAAAAATCATATATATTCTTAATAGATTCATTAATTCGCGCTTTCTACCAAGCATAAATCAAAACAGTGAATTTTCCTCAATCGATGCCCACGCAAAATTGGCATATTGTAGCGGAATGTAAACAATGAACAAATATAACTTATTCAGCGGAATGAACGTGTAGCATATTTAAAAACCCATTTCTAGCAACTACCATCAATAGATAGAAAAGTATTCGAATTATTTTGTGAAGCTCTGTATATGATCCATTGATTTGTATGTACACTAAATAGCATATTATTAATTAGTTCAGTTAGGAAACACAGAATTCAGTTGAAAATGCTCTTTTAGTCATTTCCTTCAATAAAAGTAAATGTGCTGGAGCTCTTTTGTTCAACCCTGTATATGTTCCATAGAGTTTATTCACACCAAGTAATAAACAAATAAATATTTAAATTTAAAAACGCATACAACAACTGAAAACGAGCTCGTAGAAATTACCACTTACAGACAGTACCGTAACCGGATTATTTTGTATGTCCCTGTAAATGAACGATAAATTCTATGCACATCATATTTTACTGCAGCTATCTTGTAGTGCACCTCAGTGCTGGATAGCAATTTCAATATGTATAAAATAGTCTAAAATCATTAACATAAATTGAAAACGATTTTTCACCATAGACAATAATGTAACGGAATTTTTTTTGTGTGTGTCCCTGTAAACAAACTATATGAGGGGGTTAGAATGACAGTGGAGTAAAACAAAAATTTTGAAAATCGTGATAATCGTATTTTAACTGAATGTATATTAATTTCTGTTCAATGTGCCAGTCAAAAAAGTCATAGTTCACTTAGAGAGTCGCTAGAGGGTTAAACAAGGTCGACCACTCAATGCAATGAAAATACAGCAAGTTTTACAAAACCCTTCATTTCACATATCACTAAATTTTGACTAACCACTTCATATATACTACCCAATTGATTTTCAATACCGAACATGCCATAGGAAACTTCAATATCATGTATCAATTACATTGTAATCTGAGTATAGTTACGTCAGTTAGACAATAGACAGGCAGACAAACAAAAATCCACACAAACCAAGAAGTTATAAACACCTTTCAACAATGTTGGGAAGTATAAATTAAAAAGGAAGGAAGACAAGAAAACGGACAAGCAAGAAAAAGTTGGCATTTTCGAATCGTGATGAAATTTAAGATTGACCACCACCAAAATAAGCCCCTCCCCCAATCTAAAAAATGAAATATTTAGAAAACCATTTAATAATTATAGGTAGAAATGTGACAAAAATGTGAGTAGAAACGAACTGTATGATATTTTAAGCCAGATAAAAATGGATAGTCAGCAGAAACAAAAAAGTCCTTCCGGCTTGTACCGGGAGGAAAAGGTAGCTTTCCTATATAAGATATTAAAATTTTAGCTAATGTTACTCGAAAACAGCAAGCTAAAATGGAAAGGAACCGTTTACAAAAGATTCGTTAATACTGAATTTGAATAAGAAATTCGCCAAATTATTGAGCTATAGCCAAGTTCGGGCTTCATTTATGAAAATTTATTTTGGTCGCCAAATTTGGCGATATTTTGCCTATTGTCACCAAGTTTGGCGAGAATTTGGCGCTAAAGGATTTGAATATATAGTTTTATGCGTATGATTGGGAAAATGATTACAACAATGAAAGAAAATAATTTGCGAGAAATCGCGTTCACTAAAACTCATAAATTAATCGTTGATTTTTTGTAAGGTGCTGTCTTCTTTCAAACTGTCAGCCACCCTAGAATTTCAAACTGCTCTATCTCAGCCATTTTTTAAGATAGAGGTAAAACAAAAAATGCTCTGAAATCCTTGTATCAAGGTCTAACACGTAATTAAAAAATAAATTTGAATTTTTAACTTTTTTGTATATTTATTTTAGTTTTAAATCCTCCAGTGGCTGCCATCTTGAAACAAGATGGCGGACCAAGCTGGCCAACGAACTCGGTTTAGACATTGGTGAGCTTAATACACACAATTAGTTTCATCCAAATTGATTTATAAATACGAGTATTATCGTATGACATAGGTCCGATATATATATATATATATATATATATATATATATATATATATATATATACACTATATTGCCAAAGGTGACCGGTCACTTGCGATTTTAGACGTTTTGTTAACTATCTAGAAAAATACATGAGGAATTAAACTGAAACTGCAGGTGTGTAAACAATATAGTATAGGTTATATATTTCCGTGATGTTTTTACGAAACCCCATAGGGGACTGTCAACAAATTGAAAAAGAACGAATATCTTTTGGATAACCCTGTAAAAACTAATGTAGCAAAGGCAACCAAACTCGAGATTATTAATAAGTGGCGTATTGTAATATACTATGTTCATTTTTATGAGGATAGCATGTATACTCGTAGAGAAATTAAGGTTTTTATAAAACAGTCCCAAATTTCGCCTAGTTTTTTGCTTTTAATTTGCAGAGTTCTTAATATAAAAAAAGTTCTTTTCAGAAAATATGACAAACAACATTGTACATAATACTCTGAAATCAGAATTAAAAAATATTAAAAATTGGATGAAAAATGGGCAGGTTTACTAAAAAATGTTTCACTGCGCATGAGCGAATGCAATCAAAATATAATATGCATAGTGTATTAGCTAAGTATATAGAGCAACTTTTGTGAAAGTCTCAAAATCATAGCTTGAAAATTCTGAAAATTATCGTCGATAGAATAAGCTCGAAATCCGCTGTTCCCAAAAGTAAGCAAAAAGATGAGGGGTTGTATCCAAATATATACGTGCAATATTGTGTACGCTATCTTGGCACTAATCAACAGCAAGTGACCGGTCACCTTTGACAATATAGTGTATATATAAATCAACATTTGAACGAAGGGTGGTTTTGGGGTCTGGGGGTCATGATCAGTGAAAATATATCGACATTTTCCGGAATTGCTTTCCTCCGAACGGCTGCAATATAATGCGTCTCAAAAGTATATGGACAGGCAGTTTTTTGAAATAACAGTTCAAAAAATGAAACAATAATCACGAAAAAAATAATATGCATATAGTATCATAACATAAATTTATTACAGCAAAAAAATTAAGTATAAATTTTACAGATTTTTTGTAAAAAAATAAAAATAAAAATTGGCTGTCCCAAAAATATATGGACTTCTCGAATATTTTGCATTTAAATTCAAATTTTGTATCCATTCCTTTTAGCTATCTTGAAAACCCTATCAGGCATGCTTCCAACTAGTGTTTGGAGTATGTGCGGCTGGAAAGAGAACCAACTCTGCTCTACTTTTTGCTGTAATTACTGAATAGTAGAAACTCCCAACCATGGCTTACACATCTCGTGCAAGTACTCCCCAAAGGTTTTCAATTGGATTCAAGTCTGGGCTAATGGCTGGCCAGTCTATAACAGTCACTTGATTCTGTTTAAACTAAGCTTCTGTTCAGTGGGATGCGTGAATCAACGCATTGTCCTGTTGGAATTTCCAGTTTTTCCCCCCTAAGATGTTTCCGATTGGAAGTAGATTGCTTTTAAGGACATTTTAATTATCCTCAGAGCACTGTCAACTGTTAAGAAACGCAATATCCGTTGTTCCTATTTAACAAAATGCGCCCACACTATTTGTGAACCCACTCCTTTTTGTCGACTAAAGAACTCGCCAGGTTCTTTTCGTAAGTCATGCTATTAGTATGTCCAGCCATCAGGGCCATCCAAATGGAATTTTTTTTCGTCACTGAAGAAAACACTTAACCATTCATCCGTCCAATGCATGTTTTTAGCCCAAAGAACTCGAGCCATTCTATGGTGCACTTTCAGCATAGGTATCCGACACAATCTGCGATATTTATGATTTTCGCTTACCTGTATGCGACCGTGAAAAGTAGATCTGGAAATAGGAAACGCCAAAGTCCTCGCAGTTTCACGAACAGACTTCTTTTGTGTTGAAACTGCTCGCGAAAAATTCTCTATCTTGTCTTAGAGATGTATTTCTTGGTCGACCTGAACGCTTTTTTGCAATCGTGTTGTCACTTTTTGATAAAATTACATAAATTCCAGATCTGCTACGCTTCATATGTTTTGCAATATCAGAAACTTTAACATTTTGAGCCTTTAAACGCCAAATTCTAGCAATATTAGCAGCAGAGAATTCAACGTTGCGAGGCATTTTCCAACTGTTCGACAGTTGAAGAAAGAGCAGTGATTTTATATTTCGAAGTGGTTGCGTCACAAGTACAGAACGCGGAAAATGCAAATTTTTCTGATACGGTTGTAATAAAAGCAATTCGTTTCATTGTCCATATATTTTTGAGACAGCTTATTTTGAATTTTATTTTTTTACAAACAATCTGTGATATAAACATAACATTTCTGTATCGTAATAAACTTATGTTATGATTCCATATACTACTTATTTTTTTCGTGATTATTGTTTTATTTTCTGAGCTGTTATTTCGAAAAATCGCCTGTCCATATAATTTTGAGACGTACCTTATGTAGCTTTATACTTGTTTATATTGAAAGCTACCTAATAGAGAGAATGAAACAAAGGCTTGAAACAAAAATCCTTTGTTGTAAGTAGAAGAAGCATAGGACACCGTATTAGAGAATTTGGGATAAGCAAATTGACCACCCCCAAAACAATCCCCCCCCCCCCCAACCTAAGAAATAAAATATTTGGAAAACTATTTAATATTTATATGTAGAAATGCAACACAAATGTAAATAGAAACGAATTGTCAGATAAAGTCGGATAAAGTCAGATAAAAATGGATTGTCAGCAAAAACAAAATAAAGACAATGAAACAAAGGCTTTAAACAAAAATCCTTTGTTGTAAGCAGAAGAAGCATAGGAAACCGTATTAGAGAATTTGGGAATAAGCAAAGAGAGGTTATAGCAGATTAACGGTGGGAAATAAGTGCTGCAATATTTGTTATTTATTTATATGTTTAGTATTTGTATCTCTGAAGTAACAATTAACACTCTATATAAGTTATCAATCAAATTTTTTAATCAATGCAGTAAAATCTCTTTATAACGAATTTGTAGAGACCGCCGTTGAAGTTCGTTATTCTGAAAAATTCGTTAATGTGAAATTCCAATATGGCGTATTTAAAAAATTAAATTTCGATACACATTAAATAAAATTACATATTATTAGTAAAGTTGTATCAAATTTCTGCAAACATGGCAATAAAGAATTTATGAACAGTATATTATTGTGAACATTTTTGGTATAAGATAAAAATTAAATTAATTAATTTTGAAGATTTTAATCGTAATTTCGTAACTATAAAGAAATTGTAATCTATTCCACATACCTGACTGTATACTGTTCACACTGATATATTCCATAATTGTAACTATTAATTATTTTTTTTTTACAAAAAAGTGGGAAATTTTCCTCCTTTTTCAAATTGATGATTTTTTTTCCAAACAAAATCTTCATTATTATTATTTAACGTTGTATAAAATGTGACCGGCATAAAGTTTTGCTTTTTAAAAGTTGTAATGTTCAACAGAGCTTCTATTGATTGTAGAACACAGTTTTTAGTATTGGATGAACAATCGCTATCTTAACTGTCAGTGTCGTTTTCTTTCTCTTCTTTTATTAAAATTTCGGCAGTGTTATTTGTATGTCAGGGCATGTGACGACTCCTTCATCCATTCAATGTAACTATTATTAGATGATGTAAGTTAAAAACATTCTGTAACTGTGGTCCAGAAATCTGAAGGAAATTTAATACAATACGTACACTCTTCTGCAGTCAAATGTCTGCAGTCAATATTTCATTCGTCAAATGTATAAGGCTGGAGCTTCTCTAAGAGTTTTTAATTGTGGTAAAGGATACACTTTGCCAGGCTGCTTATATCACGTCAATTGCCTATCTCACAATCACCGTTATAGAAATATATATTTTTTTTTTTCAGAAAAGACCCTTTCTATTAGTCGGCACCTAAATTAACTTTGGCATTTTTTGTATAATGACTTGATGTGTGGGCTGCAAAATGGAAGTAAGATTAGGAGGTCAAAATTTTACTTTTATGTTAGATTAATTTGGAGTAACACTATTATCTGAGAAAAAATTATTTCTCTTCTGATTTTGCTTATTTGTTCAGCCAAACTCCTTATCCACTTGAAAAAGTGGATTGTTGAAAAAGTAAAATTGTTTCTTCACAATTTTTAAGCAGCGGGGCTTGCAGATGTCCCAAAAGAACTTTAAATGGTTTTAAAAGATTTTAGCTTTTCTGTGCCGCTGAGATTGTAACAGAACAAAACCTAAATCCGCGCTTTAGATTTTTTTTCTGCCTTTACATTTTTTGACTGTCATTGATGTAGTGTGACTTTCATTTGGTAAAAGTTGATACAAAAGCAATTTCGACGGCATGGAAAACTTCTCACGATATATAGGCCCTTTATTCTTCTCCAGAAATTTGTTTTTATGCTATGCCATACCTATGACGAAAACAGAACAGCCAACCAGAACTCTCGAACAAATTTTTCGATTTCCATGTTCTGTGAAACTTTTTTGGCTTCACCATATAATATAGGTCATAAAATGGGCAAAATGTTTGTCCTGTATCTTTAAACTAAGTGTACCTTACCATAAATCGCTTGATAGTCCCAAAGTCATATTGATTTTCTGTTTGGGCACATATTAGATCTTTTAGAAAGCTTCAAAGGTTTTCATTGTCTTTTAAAATGATAGCCAATGCCGAAGTTTCTTTCGCGGCATCTACCCGCATAGCATGCACAATCACTGTGACGTCACTATGAGTCACGTACGTCACGTCACATCTGTGAAAATAATTCCACCACTTTGTAACGTCACACTGTGACCAAAATGTGAACGTCTTGGAGATCTAAAGAACAATTAAAATAAACTTTAGAACATCTTATGGCATAAAGAAAATTACTTTTTGACAGTGTGACGTTGCAATGACGTCACTGCAAGTCACATAAGTCACGTAAAACCTATGACCAAAATGCCAACACTCTGTGACTTCACGGTGTGATCGGAGAGTGAATTTGGAAAAAAAAACTCATAAAATATAGATTTGAGTTATGTCATGTACCTAAATCATTAATAAAAATATTGTCACATACTATTTAAATATATTGAGTATTTCCAAAATAAAATAATAAATAAATATCTATCTACATATATGAGGCAGATAATTTTTTACAATTTTCGTTACCATTTTCATGAAATTTCACAAAATATACTATATAATACACAGGTAAAAATCCTTAAATAGAAATTTAGTTACTTATCGAGTTATAAGCAATTCGTGTCACGTGACGACCAGTTTTTCTCCTGTCTTTCACTGTCTCGGCGGATATTCAAATCAAAACGCCGACTTTGACATTCTTTTCTGAAACATCTTCTGCTTTTAACAAAAAATGGAAAAGGTTTTTCAATAACATAGTTTCTGAATAAAACCACGAGCCAATTTCGTGTATTTCAGAGCAAAAATTAATTAAAAACATGTTATAAAGTATATGTCATTCCCATAGCAATTTATCCAAAACTGGCTACTGCTTAGTAAGATGTCACCTCTATTAAATATATTGCTCTTTTCGATAGAGTGTAAAAAATGAAAAATTTGTACTTAGGAAATTTGATTGCAATTTAAATTTATATCGAAATTACTTTATAAAGCCTATTAAATCAATTTTTATTTAAAATTTATCTTTACTTTTGACGTCTAAAGCAAATGCAATGGATTAAAAAATATATAAAAATGTAAATTTTCACAGCTTATTTCTAAGAATACAACTCTCTCTCATATAAAAAAAGAATATTATAGCATCATTAGAAGTTCATTTTTCAGCCATATAAATTATAAAGGTTTTGAAATGTCTTTATTTCAATTATTTTCTTCCTATATCATTTGCGGTAAAGTTGGAAACATCTGCTAGTTGTTATTTTGTTGTGTTTAAACAATACTGCGCGCGCATATTGAAGGCAGATGATTTTTTCTCATTCGAAGTTCGGATTAGCGTGTTTTGCGTTCTTTTAAGTTTGTAGATTTATACTGTGTAAATAAATTAACGTTTTAAAGTGAACAATCTCCATTTTAAAGTAAACCATCCATTTTAACATCTCCCTGTGTCTAGCCGGGTGCGTACATAAGGCCTGGGTGATATTTGATTTCTCAGATCTATGAACACGCCTCTTCTGCTGGAATAATTTGAAAATTATTGTAGTGGATTTACAGTCTAATTTTTCAATGAAAGGGAAGCAGATAAGGAGCATTCAATCATAACCCCTTTACCTATAGATCAGCAGGTAACTTTTAATGTCTTCGCAGTTTTGTTAATAGTGCATGTTTAGTACTAGTACATTTAATAGTGCATTATTTGAAAGTTAAGATGTTTAAATTTTCTTTTAAAAAATCACTTGTATTAAATTTTATCTTTAATGTTTTAATTTTTTTTAAATAGACTATTTGGAAAAAAGCTTAAAGTATTTACTAACAATATGTATTCTAAATGTAAAGTGTTATTTAAAATGAGAAATTTATTTAATATTTAGCGTTTCTTAGTTCAATTTTCATAGTTATTCAATATAATTAAAAACATTACAATTTTTAAAACTATTAATATTTGTACGAGTAGTAATTTTCCAACTGGACGAAAAATGTCCGGGCCAGGATTCGAACCTGGGATCGCTTGGCTGAAGCCGCCACGCTCTACCACTGTGCTATTCCGGTCGAATCTGGAGGGCATAATTCATCCAGTTAAACTTATTGATCAGAGAATCTGGTCTGATATTTTTAATCAGCTCAACAGGAAAGATCGCAGGTTAAGGAAGTCCAGTAAACGCTGGATACGTGATTACACTAGATTAATTTTAACACAATTATTTCAAATTGGTAAATAAATCATACGAGTAGTAATTTTCCAACTGGACGAAAAATGTCCGGGCCAGGATTCGAAAGTGTAATCACGTATCCAGCGTTTACTGGAGTTCCTTTACCTGCGATCTTTTCTGTTGAGCTGATAAAATTTGCATATCTAACATATCTTTAATTTAAAAAATTAAAGCACGTTTCAATCTTTTTTAGGCGTTCTGTATATTCAACAAAAAATAAAATAAAGACTAAGGAGAAAACGCAAATAATACTTAACTGTAAGAAAAAGAAACATGAGAATTCTTCTTGAGTCAGAGAATTCTCGGATAATCTACGAGAGATTACTTCCGTACTAATGGCAGGAAATAAGTATTGCTTTTCTGTTTTTATTTGTTATTTATTTAATTTTTATACAACAATAATTAAATCGTATTTCATTGTATTATTATTATGTTTTACATACTTTTGGTAAGCATTTAAATCATAACAAAATATTTTGTTGTAAGCAGAGTTAATTAAGAATTTCAATAAATTATTTAATTTTTAACACTAAACGTACTAGGAATTTTATAAAAATAATTAGCACCAGAATTCTTATTTAAAACTATTTAACTTTTCTATTTGAATTATGTTTGTATAATTTTTATTTTCTTTATTTTATGAAAACATTCATGTTTCGAGTCGAAATATTTTCAGTTGGCACTGGTCAAATAACCGGTTGTTAGTATATTTAGTTTTAAATTAAACTTTATTCCAAATTAATTTGATTGATGATTAGCACAGAAAATTAAAATTTTCCCTTTCTGAAAAATGTATAGCAATAATGTCTACAACAAAACATAGTGCTGTAATATTATAAAATATTTTGCGCTAATTACTACACTATATATTATATATATATATATATATGTCTCTATTACAATATATACTAAACATAATTTTAAAATTATGAAATTAATACACGAAAAATTATGTATTGTAACATATAATTTTTTTAAACCAAAAATCGATTTCTAGAAGCTTCAAATATGAGCAGCATCTACAATTTCCGCTTATTCCACCAAGTATTTTTTGTGTTATCCTTAATTAACAAAAATCTATAGACACAATTTTAGTCGTCTAAAATTTGCCACAGTGGTTTGTCTGCTCTTGATGACAGTTTCCATCCTGTGCTGCGCCCCACCAGTTGCTAAGAGGTTCTGCTCTCGAAGCTGGTAGACGGGAGGTGCTGGGTTCGATCCCAATCGCACCCGTCGGCCTAATCGTTCGGAGTTTTCGTGGTTTTCTTCGAGCCTTGGATTTATCCACGCTTAAATACGGGTTAGGTTCCCTTAGAAAGACCCTCACGGAGGGCACTCCCCCGGGCCTATATCCCAAGTGTAGATAATTGGCCGTCAACAATCAACCCAACCCATCTTGTGCTGCGGTTGCAGCCTGACCGACATATATAAGATTGAGAGATGCCTCGTTGGGATATCGTTCCTTGTAGAGCCTCAGAGCGCTATTCTGAGGGCTCGGGTTCGATTCCCGGTTTGGGATATTCTTAGCTCTGTTGGCTTTATGCTCAGTTTAATAATGAAAAAATACATTTGTTTGTTGTATAAGGAAGCCTGTAATGAATTTAGACAATAAGTTCTTCTTGCATTAATGTATTTATGCTTTAGAGGAATTAAAAAAATGGTAAATTGTACAAAACAATAACATTAATTTCAATACTGTACGAAAACATTTATCCAGATTCCATATTTTTCAATCGTCATTTTTAACACTTTCCAACCTAGTTGAAAAGTGTTTATGACTTCGGTTTGTCTGGCCGTCTGCCGTCTGGCCGTGCTCTAACTCCCGTAAATATGCTCGGATTGCCCTGCAATTTTTATATGTTATAATCGTTATCTATAGCATGTTCCCTATTTCAACGGAAGTGTGTAGCACTTGTAGTTTTTTTACAGGGACACTCAAACGAATTCCGTTACATTGCGGTCTATGGGGAAAAATCATTTTCGGTTTATTTAAATAATGTTTCACTATTTTAAACGCATTGAAATTTATATATATCACTAAGGTGCATTAGAAGAAGCTTAATATGGAATAGGGTGTGCATAGCACTTATACTTACTTTACAGGGACAGTCAAAAGAATTCCGTTACATTACGTCTATGGAGAAAAATCGTCTGCGGTTTATTTAAATAATGTTTCACTATTTTAAACGCATTGAAATTTATATAAGGTTCATTACAAGAGACTTATTACAGAATATTGTGTGTATAGCAGTCATCGTTCATTTACAGGGACACACAAAAGAATTCTCTACTGTATGTTAACAATAATTCCTGGAAGTGCGTTTTAAGTTACTGAATGCGATTTTAATTTTAAATCGCTTTTTGTATATTACGTGGTGTGTATAAATTCTGTAGATCCTATACAGGGAAGCACAAAAGTTCGGGAACACATTTCCGTATTATTTAACTCCAGACGGAGAATTTTAAACTGTGCTACGTGTTTCCTAACTGAACTAAAATTTAGCATCCTATGTAGTATATATACAAATCTACAGATCCTATACAGGGCTGAATAAAAGTATTCGGATTACTTAGATGTTATCTTTTAGCTTATTAAAGAGTATGATTCGTAAAATTATTTTGGAAGCGTTGGAAAGTGTTACATAATCTATGCTTGACGCATGATTTTTCGTTCTTGTTTTTTCTTTACTCTGCTTATTATATAGTCTGATGATGATTGATTTACACACAAATTTATTTGGAAATTAGTAAAAGGTTTTATTCCCGTACTTAAAAAAAGGAAAAATTTCATTCAAAAATTCTGGTGTCAATCAATCATTTCATGTTAATCTTAGTATGTCGCCGTATAGGTGTCAGTGGAGTGCAAAATGTTTTAATCGCGGAAAATCTAGTTTTGTAAAATTAATTTTGTTGTACAACATTGAAATTTTTGTTATTGATTTCTACAAGTTAACATATATATATATATATATATATATATGTTATTTCTATAAAACATAAATAAATAAATTCAAAACGAAGCAATAGTCTAACTTACTTACAAGCTTCCTAAGCCACGATCACAATTCAGTCAATTTTCGCCATTTCAAACATTTCCGTTCTTCTTAAAACACCATGAAAGTCACTTACAAATAAAATGCTATTTAATTTACTGTTGGGAAAGAACAATTTACGTAATTCGGAAAGAAAAATTGTAAGTACAGAATCTTTCATTGCATGTTGCCAATATTTTTAATCTTTAATTTACTCTCGCGTAGAAAACAGCAATCAAGTTAATAGGTATGTTATTGCGTTTCTAGAGTGAATTTTCTTTTCCATTGCTGAAAACAAAAGAAAGCAGGAAATCAATCCATTTCGAACTTGTTTTGTTAAATAAAAAAACTTCATTACATGAGATTTATGGCCTGAAATAGTTTCTTTATTTTATAGGCGCTACGCTGATGAAATGGAGTTAATAAAATAGGCAATGCATTTTAAAATGCCCTACAGTATTTTATGAATTAAAAGTTTTTATTAAATATATTATTTTGTTACATTTATATTTTATTATTATTAACTTTTATAGCGCTTCAAATAAGTAACCAGAGCTGTCCAGCACCAATTGCCAGTGTTCTGGAAGCTGCAGCTCTGTTTGCAGCTCTGTTTGATATTTCAAATGGAACGGTCTACATCCTAAATAATCTATCGTATAGAATCTCTGAAATGGTATGGAAGCGAATACTATGGAGCGGTTCCTTCATCTTGGGGATGAAATCAAAGTTACACGCACTTACGTCCAGGGAATACTGGGAGATGGTAACGCACTTCCTAACCCCAATGAGCAAACACATCAGCCACAATTTGAGCTCCATGCGAAAGAACATTGTCATGAAAGATGATGGGTGGCTTCTGCAGATATTGTCGCTGCTTCTTTCTTAATGCTGGGCATAGGTTGTCTTACAAGAACGAACAATAGTACTGCGCATTGAAGGTTAGGCTAGACCATAGACAGGCAACTGAAACAAGGCTATGTTTGTCATGTCACTGAGGAGGCGTGAGATATTTGTAGGTAGAGTGCATTCGCTCTGAGGTAAGTCGTATGTGACGTAGGTGTGGGGTAAGCTGCTTTCCTCAGTTCCGTTGCGTGGCGTCTCTACATATTAAAGATCCATCCCTTGTATCAATGCATACTTGGCAATCCCCAACTATTCCTCTGTTCTTTGTTTAATTTGTCCGCAGTTGAACATGTTTCGAAGCAGAAAATTTAAATTATATGACTTTTCTTTCTATTGAATTTCTGGTTTCTACGTAGAACGTACATATAATTACAGCTACACCTATTTCCAATGGCTTGAAATAATAGCGACACATTTCAACCATAGACCGGGCATAAAGTTGCATCAACTCAAAAGTTTCTGAAATTAGTCTATACTGTTCCACATGTGAAACTTAATTGACTTTACTTCTAAAAACAATTTGAGGATCGTAACTTGTTTAACTCACATTTTTTGAGGGAATGTTCGGAGGTTGGCAAGTATGTGAATGATCGTAAAATCTTGAATGTGTATTTTTTTATTTATTTCTTAATACATTTTACTTTTACTTTTCATTTATAGGTGTATTTTAAACTGTTTTTACGAAACAATAGGACTTATAGTACCCATCATTGTTGAAAAAAAAGTACATGAAACCAGGAAAAATACTGACCTCGAAATTTTGTAGAGAAGTTTAACAAAACTAGAGATATTTTTGCGAAATTTCCAAAGACTATTTCTGTTTGTGTAGAAGGTGATGACATCACGAGAAGAGGGGAAAAGGCATTGTCATTCAGTAAGCGACACCGCATATATTGCCAGTTCCTTCTGAATTATGACAAGTCTAGTTCATGGTGTTTTAGATAGGAATGGAGTGAATTTCCAGTTCTCATGATGTCATAACATTTAAAAAAAGGTAAAGTTAGGGTTTTGAAAAAAAAGGACATATCAAAATAAAGAGAGAAAAGTTTTTCAAATACAGTAGAACTCCAATTATCCGAATCAATTGGGACCGGACCCTATTCGGATAATCAAAAATTCGGATAATTGGATTTTTTCCAAAAAAGGTATATTTTAATTAATTACTATATTTTAATTAATTACTGTATATATGTTGAAAATGGGAGAAAAAAAATATTTTTAAAGAAGAGCTTTTAAATAATTAAATGAAAAGGCAACACTATTACATGTTAAGTGTACTTACAAGTGCTGTACATTAGTACAGTATGTACGTACCGTACTGTAAATGAAAGTCATTACTTGCTGAACATCTCGGTCAAAGTAAGCTGTTTGACAGTCTTCATCCGTTTTCGGGGAGACAAGTCACGCATTCGCTTAACAGTCAGAAGTTGCATGTGGTCACACTTGGGCTGACGCTCCATCCACTTCAACGCAGTTTCAAGGCCGGCAAATGCTTCACTAGCTGATGGTCCCGTGTATGCTTCAACTTCGACATTAAAGTCATTTTCTACCTTGACACTTTCTTCTCTCACACTTTCAATAAGTTCATCATCATTTAGAATTTCAAAACCCAGGGTCTTCGCGGCGGGAAAGACAATAGCGCGCGTAGACAGAATCATTATTTTGGGAATCGCAGTACGTTTCCGTCTTCATTTGTTTCTTCTGAAATTCTGAAAGCGGTTCGGATAATCAGCGATTCGGATAGTTGGAGTTCGAATAATTGGAGTTCTACTGTAGGTAAATTATGTTAAAATGGTTGCTGTATCATATTTGAGATTTATTCCAACAAAGCGATAAAAGTACGGACCAGGACTCGAACCTGGGTACCTAGGCTGGAGAGCGATTCAGGACGTCTTCTGATCTAGAGAGAACAATGCACTCGATACTATCAATCAAACACTGTCGAAACACACAGGTACAGAAACGGTGGAATCATGGTTTGGGCAGGGATCTCACTCGGAGGTCACACTGACCTGCATGTGTTCCATGGAGGAACAGTGACTGATGCGAGATATCAGGATGAGATCCTGATTCATATGTGCGCCCATATGCCGGTGCTATTGGCAATGGTTTCATTGTAATGGATGATAATGCGAGATTACACCGAGCTGTGGTTTTTGAAGATTATCTTAGGATCACGGTTTGGAGAGAATGGAATGGCCAGCTCACTCTCCAGACTTGATTCCGATAGAACATCTTTGGGACTATCGTGGGAGACAGGTTTCGGCTTTAAGTCCTCCTCCAAGGTCATAAAATAAGCTGGAACAAGGCTTACTCCAAGTCTGGTCAGCGTTACCATTTCGGTGTCCGACAATTTAATTGAGAGCATGGAAATTCGATACCGCCAATGCATTCAAGCCCGGGGTGGACATATTCCGTATTAGAACCAGTTTTTTAATGTTTCTGTCACATTTTACAGCATAATACTGAGATGTACTGATTTCTCCAAAAATGGAATTTTCCACCATGAGTGCTTTTTTGTTGTAATTTTATTTATACTTTTAACTTAAGTAAATTTCTATGTCGCATTTAATAAATAATACTTTAGCGCACATTTCCTCCAAACTTGTTGTTTGTATATTCATTCATTTGCAAATTAGACGCAAAAAACCAGTTTTACCTTAACTTTTGGAGGCCAGTGTACACGGCCGATTAATGACGTTTAAAAAGTCCCACGTAGTTGAATATATTTACACGGCGATTGGTAAAGCATAGGTGCCAACTTCTCCTTAATACTCCGTAATATGAGATTTAATTTGACCCAGGTTTAACACGTTTCGCACCAGAATTTGTGTAAGAAATTAAATTAAATTAATTCCACTTAGAAACCTGTAGTTGAATAAATAAAGATTCATCCAATGATTTTTCTGGTTTGAAGAGTCGTTAAACTGGGTCAAATTAACCCGCATATTACGCAATATTAATGAGAGGTTGGCACCTATGGTAAAGTTTTGTGCCAATCGCCGGCGCGCCCATCGTTTTGTACAAATAACTGTGTAAAGATGTTCCAGCCGTGTAACATTTTAAAAGTAATGAAACGGCCGTGTCTTTCGTTGGTCGCAATTGGTCTCGGAAGTAGCTTGGATGGATTCTATAATTAATATGTTGATTTTATAGTTCGTTTAAAGGGACACACAAGAGTTTTCAATAGCATTAATGGAATGATTTGTGTTACATTACAACCTAAAGACGATTTTTAAAATATGATTTCAACGAGTGTTTAACATTTTGTATACAATATGGCAGGGGTGCAAAAATTTAGGAGCCAATGGGCTGATTCCCACCACTAAATTTTATTAGTATTCTTCGTCAAATTTTATTAGTATACTTCACATAAATTATATCAGTATTCTTATTAGGGAAAGAATACTAAAAATTTAGTGGTGGGAATCTGCCCATTGGCGCCTAGATTTTTGCACCCCTGCCATATTATATCCAAAATGTTAAGCCATACTTGCCAACTTTCAACTAAACTTCCGTAAAATGTGAGTTTATTTGATCCAGGTTAAACACGTTTCCAACCAGAAAATATATCTGAGATAATAATAGATCTTTAGTTTCATTTTCTTTTGTGGAACCTATTTAAATGCATTTCTTAAAAATTATTCTGGTTTGAAACGTGTTTAACCTCGATTAAATTAACCCATATTTTACGGAAGTTAAGTGCGAAGTTGGCAAGTATGGTTAAGCATTTGTTGATTTTTGCTCCCCTGTAATATGCATAATATTTATTCGATTACATTTGGTAAGATTAATTAAAAATTTCTTTGCCACTTCTCTTTCTCGTAAAAATAGCGAACTTGAAGGACTGTGTATAATTTATTTAACTTGTATTAAATTTAAAGTATGTGTCTTAAGATAAAAAATAAAGAAAGAATTGAACCTACTCTTCCGAATGAGGCTGGAGAATTTCTTTACGTTTTAATAGGTTTCTCATCGAAAAAGTTTAGTATTTTCACTTCTTCACTTACTTCATCGTAGAAAAAATAGCCGTCAAATTAAGAAACATATTAGTCTGCATCTATACAAAAAAACACTTTTACCAGAAAACAGGAAATTAACCAGAAATAAAAGCAAAAAAACAGGAAATTAATCCATTTTAAACCAGTTTTATTAAATTAAGATATGTCTACTTCAATGTGTGTTTAGGGTGGAGAAAGAATTTCTTTGTTTTGCGAAATGATGAGAGAAAAAATGGCATCATAAAATAAATCAACTTGTATTATTTTTCACGAGTTCAGATTAAAATTGGCATGAAAAATAAAGTAAAATAATCATAAAGTTTTATGGTAATAAATCTTTTTTATTTGAATGGATGACCTTTTTATGAACCATTCATTATGACCTTTCAATTATTAATGCATATCAAACCTGTTTAGTTAACCCATCAAGCGTCAGCAGAAAAAAATATTTATATGAGTGACGCTTTACAAAAAATGAATAACAGTAATACTGTGTACGTTGCATTTCAGGTGGTAATCAAATGGAATTTTTTAACACTGTTTTCTAAGCACTTATTTTGTAAGGTCCCAAAATGGGAGACTTGACGTATTCTTACTAGATAGTCAGACTATTCTTCAAACAATAGAAAGGATTTCACTGCCTGTCCGCCACGAAAAAAGCGCGTTTGTTACTACTGATTCATTGTCTTTATATTTTATCACTATGAAGAATAAAAGATCAGGTGGTATCATGATACATTGTCTCCGTCTACGGCCATACAGGGTTTGTACACATTTACCACAAATTCTTAATAGAAAATTTCTATTCAATATTTAAATAGCAGAAATTACAGGCGCCGCGCTTAATTTCACGATTTGTAATAATTTTCTGATTTAAATAAGGCAAAAAATTCTATGAAAAAATTGTGGTACACTTGTACGAACCTGGTCATATTTTTTTAGCTCACAAGCTATCAAAGTCAAAGAGCTAATGTGCCCGCAGGTGCTGTATGTACGTACGTATGTATGCACAAAACCCGATAACTCTTGATAGAAATATCCGATTTGCTTCAAATTTTGCATATAGTTTCATTCTGATAAGACGCTTCCCTGATTAGTTTTGTGGGTTCATTGGTTAAGTATAAACGTGGGAACGGGGGACAATCCCCCTTAATTTTGATAAATGAGTTTTTCATGCAGAATTATCCGATTTGCTTCAAATTTGGTATACAGGTTAATTCTACTAAAGCGCTTCTCTGATTAGATTTGGGGGTTCATTGGTTAAGTATAAAGGAGGGAATGGGAGCTAATTCCACCCCTTAATTTAGATAAATGCGTTTATCCTGCCGAATTATCAAATTTGCTTCAAATTCGGTATACAGGTTTATTCTGATAAAGCGCTTCCCTGATTAGATTTGGAGTTTCATTGGTTAAGTATAAAGGATGAGGGAAAGCATGCTGACACCCTTCTTAATTAATCTAAAGGGGTATTTCATGCAGAATTATCCTATTTGCTTCAAATTTGATATATGGGTTTATTTTTTATTTCTTTATTTTTCGAAGGGCTTTATTCTTTGAAACGAGAGTATAATATACAATTTGTGTGAATAGCCAGTAAGCTCAATGCCATCAGTTTACCTGGAGACTTTTCTTTTTTTAATTTAAATTCCTGATTTTTCACAGGAAAAATACTGAGATTTCAGTTAACTTTCAGAGTTTTGCAAAAAATATTCCTTGGAAATAATGGGAAAACCTGCTGCCCAGTATTTCTAAGGAATATTCTTGAATCTTTTAAAGTGTTTTATTTTATTCAGAAAACAATGATTATAGGGAAAACGATATACTTTTGAGTAACAAAAGCCACTGCACTAGAAGTTAAAATATGGATAATCAAAGTGCAGTTTGCTGCTAGTATTGTATATCAGCATCTTTTACTGTAAATTTTTTTGCAATTACAGCAAGTTTGGCTGTAACCGTGTACAGAAATTTCTTTCTTAATATATTATTTATAATTTTCTCATGTTTTTTTTTCTTTTTTTTTCTTTTGAATTTAAAATATATTAAATGACCTAACTATATCCTCTTAAAAAACGAGAAATTTATTTTTTTGTATTTTCCTATTTAGTAATGCAATTTTTCAAAATAGTGTTTTTCGTGGAAAATTTAAATAATTCCATTATTTACGTTACTTCCGCGTAGAAAAACAATGGTGAAATTAACATATAAATTATTGTGTTACTTAAAAGTAAATAAATTTTATTACTTCAAATAAAAAATAGAATAAAACAGTTCTAGGTGTGGTTCTCTTTCCTTTCTTTGTAAGTTTGAAAAATGGTTAAAACAAAAACGCTGTTGAAAAAAGTTCCTAAAAAAAGTTTCTCTCTTTGTTTCATTTTATTTTTATGCTTTTAATATCCTGAAAAAAAAATCGTCTTCTCAGGTCCCCCAGGTATTTGATAAATTCTGTATAATTTTTTCAGCCCTTGAATACGACTATTTCTGAACATTAATTACCGGGGGTGGGGGGGGGGTATTTTCTCGGGTTCTGGGGAGCCCGATTTCAACGGGAATTGGTTCACTCAACTTAACATGAACTAATTACGATATAGATAACTAAGTAAGATATAGTATTCGCATTCATTGGTGGTGGCAATTGAAACTAATGTATATTACAGCACTTGTGCAGAACGCCTGCTATACGGTGTCGTAGGCAGCGGGTACGAATGCCTGAGTTTCTTTCGGAAATAAATTTGTTTAGAACAGAATGCGCCTCCTGGTGGTGGAAACCGAAATTAAAAGATTTTGCATTGTGTGCGTAGAAAGTTTTCTATACGGCGCCGTAGGAAGCGGGATACGTGTCGCAAAGTTGCTTAGAACTGAATGCACCCCTTGGCGGTAGAAATAAAAGAGTTTCCAGAGCGTGCGCCAAAAATGGCTGTTTTTTCGAAAACGTAAAAGAAATTTACCGATTTGACAATCCCAGACAACGAAATATTATGGTTTTTACTCATCCCTGAGTATTAAGAAAACTTTTGGAGGTATCTGTTTGATACTCACAGTCTGCACACAGTTTATTTTTCGGATTCCAAAAGTAGAAATTTTGTGAAAAACGAACGGTAACTTTTTATAAAATTTTGACCAAAAACTGGCCCTTTTTGTATCAAATGATCCAGGCATTTGAGGGGGTGGTATTCAATATACTTCCGCTTCTCATACCGTCTCTCTATTTAATTTCCTAAAGACTAAAGGGTTACTAGAGGAACGGTTTCGTGCAGCGATTTTAGAATATTTGGTTTCGTATTATTTTTTTGACGGGACAGGGCAACGCTAGGCGGATTAGCTAGTGTATATAACACATGGGCTGATAAGTTCCCGGTCTAATAAAGAAAACGCAACTTTTTAACAAAGCTTTATAACTTTATGACTTTATAACTTTATAACTTTAATAAATAACATAACTTTAATAATAAATAATAATAATTTAATAATAATAATAATAATTTAAAAATAATAATTTTATAATAATAATTTAATAATAATAATTTTAAAAATAATTTATTAATAATAATTTTATAATAATAAAATAAATGATTATTAATAATAATTTAATAATAAATAACATAATTTTATAACGAAAAAGCTCCAAACAGTGCTCAGAACTCGTTGTTGTTTTTGGTCAAAAGTCAACACGCGCGGCAGCCACTTTGACAACAGCTTTTTCATAGACAAATGTTCATTCAAAATAAAACCTACACGTTCCTTGGATATCTTAAGAATCTGAGCTATCTCCTGCAACTTCACTTTACGGTTCCCCAAAACGATTTTGTGGATTTTTTTATGTTTTCCGGAGTAACCACCTCTTTTGCGTGGTGCATCACTGGTGTCCGTACGACCACGTTTAAATTCAGCAAACCAGTCAATAATGGTTGATTTACCTGGTGCAGTGTCCGGATAACGCTTATCTAGTCAAGCTTTTGTTTGAATGGTATTTTTTCCCCATCAAATAACAATTCTTGAAATTCTTGTTATCCATTTTTTTATCAACAAAGTCGTTCAACTAAAACCACTCTAAAGTTTTATCCACACGACGAATCGTCATGGCATTTTTTCTACTACCTTTTAAAGGTTAGTATTTACTAAAAAAAACATCGGTTCGGCGATTGCAACGCCATCTGTGTGCCAGACCGGGAACTTATCAGCCCATGTGTTATAACTTGCTATTCTGTTACATGTTAAAATCATGATAGATATTATGACAAAATAATTATTAACACCATAAAATATACTTTAAAAAAACCTTTAAAATATATACTAAAACACATTAAGTTCTTAAAAGACGTTAAATATCAATAAAAAAAACATTAAAATAATGACATGTTTCAATTGATTCACACAATCATCATCAGAACGCATAAGAAACACAAATAAAATATATACAAAAGTTGGACTGTAAGATCAGTCCCTATAATAATGTGAGGAACCAATGCTCTATTAGTCGCATTCTCTTGACGTGCGACAAATTGATCTTCACACCAAAGAAACTGAAAACACGAGGCCTTCTGTCGCGTGGACGTAGGCCGAAACACTGCCCCCCTGAATACTAGGCCTGTGCGCTCACAAAAAGGGCGGCTGTCGCAGGCGGATTTTTTTTCAGTGTTTGAACGGTCCCTCAAACTTCAACACCAATAATTTCTAAAAGTTTTCTTCGCCTTGTTTTTCTGAGATCAAATAAGTCAAAGAAAACTTTTAGATATTATTGGTGTTGAAATTCGAGGGACCGTACTAACGCTGAAAAAAAAATACGCCTGCAACAGCCGCTATTTCTGTCAGCCCGCAGGCTTAGTATTCAGGTGGCGGTGGCCGAAATAAGGCCGACACAGGTTGAAATATCGAAAAATGGAATATAAGGAGACGAGCAGGTTAATATATAGTTGAGAAACTGGATATTAATAAAATAACAGGGTTATAAGAAAGGAACTGCGTTTTTACCTACTATTAACAAGATTAATTAACAAGATTTTACAACTATTAACAAGATTAGGCAATTTATTCGAGTATGTTTAATTAAAATGCATTCTTAATACTTTTTCACTTCTCGTAAATTTACCAAAATAACCCCTTCCTAATTTTCAACAAATTTCACTTTTCAAAAAAGTTCCGTTTCTAAGCTCCTTTACCAAAAATTTTAGGTTGGAAAGTGTTTTTCCCCACTCCTTGACTATGAAATTTTTGTCGATGTCGATACGTGTGCCAAATTTTTTCTTTGTTTTCATCCTCCCTGATGTTCTCGTTTTGTTATGTCATGCAGGTTTATTAAAGTTTAAAGTTAAAATATATCTTAATTCAGTTTTATTTACATGAAAAATAACTTGTGTTTTTAACACGTTGACGGACACGTGCGGCTATAGCCGTCAAAGCGAAGTTCACAATGTGGCATGACGGCTATAGCTGCCCAAAACGAAACGGTCGTTTTTTGACACTACGGCTATAGTAGCACAAATGTGCATTTACCGGCGTACAAGTAGAAGCCCAGTGTTATGTTTTGGAGACAATTTTTTAGGTTGAAGTTCGTTTTCCACCTGTTATACGAGTTGCAGCTTCAGCATGCACGTCGTTGTTGTGAAGGGAGTAGTGCAACCTAATTAAAGATGTTGAATTAATCAAAATTAAGTTTATTTAAGCAGAAAGAGTAAAACTATACTTCTAATATTCTAAAAAGTACAAAAACGTGTCAATTTTCGAACTTCACTATTTTCTACAGTCCGTCAACGTGTTAACATCCCCAAGTTTACAGTAAAGTACATCGAAGCTCCAATTTATGCCTACTTTCCTGTAAACACTGGATTCCTTCACGCTCTAACGCTGTGATATCCGAATTACTCTTAATCACTGTTCACGGCAGTAGCTTTTAACGAGGCTAACGAAAAAGAAAGGCTACCGCGGTGCTTTACGCGTATCTTTTTTTACAGACCGCCGGAGTCACGTGATGCTCGAATGCACCAATGCAGTTGTAGGAAAAGAGCATCACGTCACTCTAGCGGTCTGTAAAAAAAGATAAGTGGAATGCACCGCGGTAGCCTGTCTTTTTCGTTAGCCTCGGCTTTTAAGATATGACGTCATCATCCGTGAACCCACCGTCCCCCTGAATACTAGGCCTGCGCGCTGACAAAAATGGAGGCTGTCGCAGGCTGATTTTTTTTTCAGCGTTTGAACGGTCCCTCGAAATTCCACACCAATAATTTCTAAAAGTTTTCTTCGCTTTGTTTTCTAAGATCAAATAAGTTAAAGATAACTTTTAGATATTATTGGTGGTGAATTTCGAAGGATTGTACAAACGATTCCTCCTGCGACAGCCGCCATTTTTTCCAGCGCGCAGGCCTAGTATTCAGGGGGCGGTGGTGAACCAGTGGTATTTTGTATACGATTTTTGCTTTCAGAAATGACAATACGTGATATGTAGATTCATGGAACGAACTTTTATAAATGATGTAATGAGTTGCCTTTGACAGTATTTTCTGAAAGATCTTCTGCCTTTACCAAAAATTGGAAAAAGGACTTTCAATTACAAAGTTTCTGAATAAGAACACCTGCCGATATCATACGTATCCGAACAAAAATGAATTAAAAATATGTCATAAAAAAACTAGCTTGGATTTGCGAAAACCTTAATAGACATTAATGATCAGATTTAGTATTGAGGAAAATTTTCAAGAAAATTCCGTTTATAAATCCCCTTCACACTTTTGCCACTATTTCATGTTGTCAAAAGAGGGATTTTCGGAATTTTACAGTAATACCAAAATTATTACCGCAAAACATTAACTGTTGATAATTCAAATGAATTTTATCAGTGTTTAGTTAAAAATTCGATAATTGTGAATAATATAACAATCTGATTTTAATAATTTGTTGACCGTTCACGAGTGTACTCGTGTTTTAACCCTTTCAGGGGCAAGTAATTTTGTTCCTGTAACGTCGAACTCAGACCGGTATTTACGAAAGAATTTTGTTCAAAATAAGGAAACGCAATTTTTCAACTTTTCCCGTCAAAGTTTAAAAAGTAAAATTTAATTAAAAAACTAAAAGCTAACTAAAGGCATGTCCTGAATACCTAGTTTCGGTAACGTATTTTTTCTTGCGTAAAAGTTTGGTCACATTTTTTTCAGAACGAATATGTGTTTATATCATATATTTGGGAATACTTTGTTAGACCCTATCAACTAGATTATTTTGTATAAAATAAACTACTTCCTAACTCATAAATTCGATAAATGTATCTAGGAATCGAACTTACCAAAGACCTTTCAGAAAAAGGCTGGGATTGTATAGTTTCAAAATCCAGATTTCATATTAAATTGCCGATCAACAAAGCGTTAAAATATGATTTGGTTTCTAAAATCGAATGCTAATTTAATTTCTTTACGCTCTCAGTTTATAGTTATACAACAAGCTCTTAGCTAGTGATGGGCATAACGATTATTTTGATTATTCAAATGATTCATTCGGGCATGCGAAGAAGCATATCTGTCAAACTTCGGAATTTAATTAGAATTAGATTAAAGGCCAGATAAGAATGAAAAATGTGTTGTTGTTTTTTTAATTTCTAGTGGTAATTGAATTAACAATTTTTGAAGTTTGACAGATATGTTTCTGCACATGTAGAAATATACCCGATGATGTAGAAATGTACCCGAATGATGCAGAATTATTTCATATTTTCTACTCGCTAATGGATAATTTTCAAAGCGGTTTCTTCCCTCAAACATTTCCAAAATAATCGTTATACCCATCACTTCTCTTAGCCAGTTTTATCTTATAGGAATACAATTAGTTATACATTTTACACTTCCTTATAATTTTATTCTGAAAACCCAGTTAAATTCTTTTAAATAATGTAGAATTATTTCATATTTTCTACTCACCAATGGATAATTTTCAAAGCGGTTTCTTCCCTCAAACATTTTCAATACATTCCCTTTTCAATTTATTTGTGCGAATAAAATATAACAGAATAAGAGGTGGATTTTTGTTTTTTTTTACAAAAACTTCTTTCGTCGCATTAAATAAAGAAAAAAAGAAATTAATTCTAATTTAAGATTGTTTTGTTAAATTAATACGATTTCAGTAGAAGAATGTGATTAATGTTTTTTTATTTTATTTTGTTATTCTTTTTTCTTTCTTTTGTTACTGTTTAATTTTTCCTTCTTTGATTCTTTTTTTTACCTATATCAAATTGATTAAGAAGACGCATAAAAATATAATACATACAAGAATAAATCCTAGAATTGTTTTATGAGTTAAGATTAAAAGAAAATAGTTACAAAATACAGAAAATGAATGATAAATATTTTTGAAAATAATTTGCAAATATTAAAGTGAATACATTTATCTATATGATCGTTATTTTACTTTTATTTCATATTTATAAAATTTTGTTGTGTACTCTCATTTGACGGTATTACTTAATTAAGAAAACAAAATATTGAAAATATTTTCATTTTTTTTTATGAACAAAATTTGTTGAATGCTATTTTCTCATATAATGAATGTAAGTACTTAAATGTATTCCTCATTCATCGAAATTTGTAATTTAACTTACATGGATGCTGAAGATCAATAATTAAATTAACACATAAATAAAACTTTTTTAAGCTGTTCTATTATCTAGATCTAGAACAACGGATACCAACATGGGGTGCGCGTACCCCAGCGTGTACGCGGTAGAATAGAAGGGAGTACGTGAGAATTACTTTGGAAATGCGGCTACCACAAAAAAAAAATAATACTTAACAAAACTTAACGGAATGAAAACGTTACAGAAAAGCAATCTAATTTTATCGATCTAATTTTAACCCTTAAATGCCAAGTGCATCAAATTTGAAACACTTTTTATTTAACATTTGATAAATAAATTAAGTTCTTCGCAACCAACATATTTATATCGAAATATTAATCCTCTAAAAATCACATAAAGATGGTATTAAATAAAGTTAAAAATATATCTTAAAATTTCTGGTGTCCAATTCTTAAATGCATAAATTTTTCTTTTAGAATTGCGTTTTTTTTTTTTTTTTTTTTTGCTTATATTAAGGATTAGACACCAGAAAGTTTAAGATATATTTTTTAATTTATTTAGTAGCATATTCATGTGATTTTTGCAGCATTAATATTTCGATATAAATATAGTGGTTCGAAGAACTTGATTTATTTATTAAAAGTTAAGTAAAAAGTGTTGCAAATTTGATACACTAGGCATTTAAGTGTTAAACCCTATTTCAATAAGGTCACCATTTTAGTGTTCGGCTACTCAGCACTAGCATAAACTCATTAACGTGAATTAACGGATGTATCTTCATCCTTCTTTTGGCGTGCTTAATTTGAAATATTTAGCTAATATTTGGAGTTTTCAGTGACTATTCTGTTGTTTCAAAGTGGATAAGTGGTTGAAAATTGAAATTCTGAAGAGAACTGCGTCTAACATTGGTAACTAGCATAAGAACATTGCTAATGAACGAAAAGAAAAATATTGGAATGAGTTTATGTGAGAAGGGGTAAACATAAATGTAAAGTATAAGCAAGGAATACTTGAGAGAAAAAAGGTCAGGAACCGCTGATCTAGACTTATAAAACAAATATGTTTGTGTAACTGTATTTTAGCGATAGATAGGGAAATGCATCATACGTAGAAGTCTGTAAATTCTGATAGACGGATCGAGTTAGATTCGGGCAAAATCGGATTACCCGACCTGACGCAGGATTTTAATCTACATTCATTTTAAGTCCCATCATAGTCAATACCGCTTATTTTTATGTGCAGTTGACGATGATATATTTTTCCAGATGAAGATTTTTCCAGATGTCCCTGGAAAAAACACTATACACGATACGATGACACCATTTTAAAGATGTAAAGTGCTGTAATATTTTAAAATAATAAAATTTCGTGAGGATTATTCAATTTTTACAAAAGAGGCTATACTGTACTGTTTACAAGCAGTGTTATCAAATATGGCGATTTTTTTATTTAAGAATTACGAGTTTACCCAGAAAAATTTGAATAGTAATTTTATTTTATTTTATTCATGAAACGTCTATCATTATATGAAAAAAAAAATAACAATTGAAACATTTTGGTGGGAAATCGGAATTTTTTAATTAAAAAAATCAACCAGATTAGACAACACTGTTTACAAGCCTATGCAGTTTGAAAAAAAAATTAAATAGAAAGGCAAACATATCATTTTCAGTTTCTAAAAAAATAAAAATCGGACAGTCCGTTTAAGTTTGGTTTAAGAGTTTAGCTTGGACATGCATAGGAAGAAGTATTCAAACGAATTGTATAGTCTCCTTCATAGAAAGTTCAAAAAACTTTTTAAATATTTTCGCGAAACTCGATATGCGACTCGTGTGCATATATTGTAAAAGATGTTTAAATTCACAATTTTCTTGTTTATTTATCATATTTTTCATCAAATGCAGTGCAAAATTGCTATAAGTCATGACTGTACAACGTGGCTTCCGCGAGCGGCATGACGCCTTTTGAATGTTTTCTTGGTACCCCTTCGAATGTTTCCTGTTTCTAGATTTTTTTTTTTTTTCAAAACAAAAATCTATTTAAAAATATTTTGCTTTAATATCATTAATGCTAGCATGATTTTATTTATTACGGATAAAGGTTTTTCGTTCCTTTTTCTTCAACACTTATTATGATATCATCAACCCAGAAAAATATAATGGTAAATTTACTATGATTTGTGCTTTTCTTGGTTACGAATGCCTCTGAGTTTTCTCGAATCAACCTGGCTTTGGCAAAGACGACGTTGGGGCACCATCCATTTTCAGAGGGATACTTAAGCAGGTCTCAGACGGGGACAGATATCAATGTAGCTTCACTTTCTGTCTTCTGACTACGTCACCGAGATCAAGTGTGCCCATGGGTTCCTTCTCCAAGGAATCCTCATGCGTGTCCTGCTTTCTCCTACCAGTGGCGATAGCTGTGGGGTACAATTTTTTCTAGTAGCAAAAGTTGTTGGTTGTCTGTGGGACGGATAAGCGAACGGATTATAGGCGACAACAGGTCTTGTCGGATAACATTTTTGCTTCTTTCCTCTACTTCGTATTCCTAAAGCCTCCGACGTAGTTAGTCACTCGAGAGTGCGCAGGACTCCGGATGACTAATTTCCCTGTTATTTTAAGCCTATCTTTTCCAAGACCTCCTTATCATAGTATCAGACCTCTCAATCAGCAAGTTGCCTTTGACCGCTATACTTGTCCTGCTACTAGCGTCATCAATTGTCAGTAATAGTGTTTACGACACGAAATCACACGAAATTTTTTCACAGCTCCATTTGCTCTATGCATTTGCTTATGAACTAGTAGTTTTCCTACCACTAAAATTTTATAGTAAATTTTATCTTATTAAATTGACAAGATCGTGTGATTACATGACGAAAAAAATTCTATTTAATTTTAGTGGTAAGAAAAAAGCGTAAGAGTTGGCAGCTATGCGGTAGCAGACCAGCTAGATTTTTCTATAGATTTTTCTATTATATTTTTGGATACCAGTGTTTTAGTAGAGACAATTTTGTTTTGTTTGATCGGAGAATTCTGGGATTTAAAATAACAACATTTTCTCTAAAAATATACTGGTGTTCAAAAAGCCCGAAACATGGCAACTGTGCGGTAGTATCCACCAGGCGGCGATACTTTCCGGAGAAAGTCAATTAATAAGTTGGCAATTACCGCGGACATTTTCTCCCATAGACTTTCTCCGGATTGTCAAGTCTGATCTATGATAAGGGAGTCTTGAACTTTTCATTTATTTTTTTTACTAATATTTTACGTTTTGTGTTGTTTTTAGCCTTTGTCAAGGAGCTAGTGTAGAGCCTTTGTAAGCTCTACACGAGCTAAGCTGGTTGTGGAGCAATTCTCACGCATTGGTTTCATGCTAGTTCCTGAGATGTGGTTTGCTCTTGTGGGGCCACTGGTACTCGAACCATCACTTGGGGACTGAACCTCTTACGGCCTCTCTAAATGTATTCATTGGGGTTCTATCGCGGCGTCCGGTGAACAGTCTATTAATTCCTGTCATGCCCAGTATTGGACGAGTGCAGTACTTAACTGGTCTTATGTTTTTTTTCGCCTTTTTACACCAAAGATCTCCTTGTAGGTTCCCTACCTTCACTACTGTGGGACGTATGTATATCGTGTATACATCATTACCATTGTTAACACGTTACCGAGGGTTTTACTTTTAGAAGAGTAGAAGTATTTTCCTCTTCTGAAAATCTTTTGTAAATTAGTTTCTTAGATACATTTCTCAAGTTTACACATCCGTAAATATCTTTCGGTAAACGGATTAATATAAAACTAGTCGTTTGGGGCCACCGTCATACTTACCCATCATGGATATGCATAATACAAAATATGAAAATAAAACATGTGTAAACTATTTATAAAATGCATTTCAATTCGAATAAAATCGTGGCTTGATGACATCATGAATTTAAATGCTCTGTTACTGAATTGCGTAAAAGAAACATCCTTCTAATTCAAAAAATGAAGATCCTATTAACTAACAGTTTACTGCGTCGGATTAAGCGTCTCATTCGGGCAACTAATTACCCGATCGACTTCATTCCTAATGCAAAATTTATGTTATTTTATTGTCTTTCATATTCACTTCTTAAATTAAACAATTTTGAAAATTTTTATATTCCTTTTATCAGAACGAATATTTCAAGAGTCCGAAAAAAATATTTCCGGATAATCGAGGTTACTGAAATTCAATAAGCTTGTTGTTATTATTGCATACTAAGTACATAACAAATTTCAAGTCTCTATCTCAATTATTTAGAGAGATAGAGCGTTAATAGACACACAGACAGACGGACGGCAATTATATTTTCTACAAATGTTTTTCGGAATCTCCAGTGTCTGAAACGTGTAAATCCGTGAGTTTTTTTTTTTTTCGGTTTTCAAAACGATTACAACGAATTCAACGTATGATGGGTAAGTAACAAAGGGATGTGTATATATAATGTTGTGACTTTCGGAGAGGGTAGGGTCTGGCACTTATCGGAAGATAACTCTAGGAGGAGGGTGGGGTTGTCTTTTGATATCTTTATTATTTTTGATCCAACAAACATTTTCTTCTCTATTTCTTTTTTTTTTTTTTTTTTTTTTTTTTTTTTGCATTAAAATAGTTTAATTTTATGTGGATTTCGTAAGAAATACTACGTATTACATTTTCCCCTACGTTGGAATTTCTGAAATATTTTTGCAGATCTACTCCGATCATGACTCCTAGATCATGACTCCCTTTCCTCCCCCCCCCCAAAAAAAAGCCCAGTTCAAAACTTTATCTGCCATTCTATCGATCTATCTGTATGTCTGTCTGTATTACTTTTCTATGTACACGATAACTTCCATAATTCTACACAAATCTCTTCCAAACTGATACGACCGGCGCAGGTATATTTCTAAGTGGACTGTCGAAACTGTCGCATCATGCAAAAAGGTCTTTCTTCTGTAATTCCCAATAAACAGGTGCCCCACGGTCTGCGTTTTCGAAATCTACCTGTGTCTGTTGCCCTCCTGTTTTGTTGATAAGAAGTTCTGCTGGCCCCCTCCCCATGCAGGGGAAAATTGCAAGAAGGCAATATTACTGTTGAATGCATTATGTAACAAAAATATATTATTAAATACTACTTGTAAGCAGTAACTATCTTGGAATCAGAAAACTGTGCGAATAATAAATGTATGATAGCTGTATATCGCTGGAAATGCATAAAAAAAAAAAAAAAAAAAAAAAAAAAAAAAAATTAGACATTGAAAACAATATCATTAGGGAAGGAGGAGGGGGGTGTTCGAGCAATAATAACGTATGATATTTTAAGGGCTGAGGGGGAAAATCACCAAAAAGTTGATAACGTTATACTTGTACAACCCCCAACAGGAAATTAATCTAATTTAAAATCCACCTTTGTTAAAATAATATGATTCTGCCGTTATGTCGTTCGTGGTGTGAAATATATTTCTTTTATTTACAAGAAAATTGAAGAATTGGCGAATTGCCGTATATATTTCATTGACGAAGAAAATACATAAAAATGACAATAGAAACGCAAATAGCTCGTAATATTTTTTATGAGTGAAATAAGAAAAGAAAACAGGAAATTAATCCCATTTTAAACTAGTTTTGGTTAAAATAATGGGAATCTACTTTCATGTCTTCCGTGGTATGGAATGATTCTCCTTCTTTTAAAAGGAATAAACTGACGAAGAAAATAAATAAAAATGACATTACATACGAAGATAACTTGTAATATTCTTTTTTAGGTGCGTTCGTAATTATATAAATACGTAGCACCTATAGTCGTCGCTTGGTCCGTCCGTCCGTCTGTCTGTCTGTCCGTCCGTCCGCATATAACAACGGAAAAACTACCCAACCGAATGGTTTGCAATTTAAAATATATTATCTTTGCAGAATTTTGTCGAGACATTTCAAATTTTATTAAAATCGAATCAAAACTTTAGGAGATATTAATAAAAATATTTATTAAAAAATTTGAATTTTTTTTTTTTTTAAATCGGTGCTTCCTTGTTATCGGAGCTTCCGAAGTTTACTCGTCCAGCGACCGAGATACTTATTTCATTACAGAAATCAATCTGCAGACGATATAATTCAGTTCACAGAATTAAAAATCATCAAGATCTGAATATTTATATAACTAGATATTGTACGAACGCACCTCATTTGTCACGTCTGACGTACAATTTCCAACTTGTTTATGACTGAACCTGTATAAAAAAAGAAAAGAAATAAAAAGTAATAGCTTTATATAAAAATAGTTTGAAACTGTATTTTTATTTAATTATCAATTTTTCTTTTATTTTCCTTTTCTATAAATACTTTTTTTATTATTATTATTTGGATTTGACGATATATTTTTGATAGAGAAATATTGCTAGAGAAAATATTATCAATATTATTTTTGTTAACAAAACTCACTGGAGAATCTACTCTTCTCAAAAAAGTATATTAAATCCTTAACTATATTCCCTTATCATCGATATGTAAAAAATGTATGAAGAAAGGATAATCGTTTTTTTTACTCCCTTTGCCGCTAGACCATATTTCACCATTAAAAGTAAAATTTGCTTGAGGATGGCTTTTCAGATAAAGTATTCTCATCTGCATTATATATGTCATGAGAAATTCTTTCAAATTTAAAAGTAGTTTTATGAGAAAGTTTTAATATTTAATCAGTAAAAATGTTTTTCTAACCACAGACTTTTTGCATACAACATTGTGCATGTCAGTAAATCTCTAAAAAGCCAACCATCCATCTATTTAAAGCTAACCTGGTATTTCGTTTTCCATGAAAATATGACTTTTATACGCATGCGCGAGCATTCCGCCAATCAGCAAGAGGCTTTTACTCTCTACAGACAGATTTGTTTCAGCCAATGAGGTGAGGGTATTTCCTATCTCTAGAAATCTTTAGTCGGGAGTCGGCGTAAAAGCAACATGTTTCAAAGTTTGGATTACTATAAATATTAGATATTTTTTCATTTTATCTTTATTTATTTTGTTATATTAGCTCATGAACATAGAAACACATATGTATTTCTGTGTTCATGATTGAATTCTTTGGATATGTCGTATGTATATTTTGCTACTTTAAATTTCTTAAACCAAAAAGTAATGGTCGAGTTTTTATTAGGATTTATAAAGCTGAAATTTACCTTTTTGAATATAATACTGCAGAAGGTTTAATAGTTACATTCGGCTGTAAAAATTGATTAAAAATTTGACCAGCAGTTGCATGAAAAAAAAAAAAAGTTTCACTAACATGGACAAATCCAGAAACTTGCTGAGTCGGCAATTGTGTTTATATGTAAAAAAGTAACAAAATTCATAGTTTAATCACAATAAAACATCGTGAAATTTATTTATTGGTTGCGGGAAAAAGATTACAAAATTCTACTAACAACAGAAGCTTCTAAACAGCTTTACCACCTGTGCATTTTGATGATTTTGTTATGATAGTGTGTATGGATGTGTTTTGCATGGAATTTTTTGGTTTGTTGACAATTTTTTTAAAGGTTTTGGAACTTTAGTATGACAATTTATTGGTATTATGTTGGATAATAGAAAAGCGTTCTAAAGATTGAAATACAATCAATCTTAAGAAAACTTTCAATGATTCAAATGGATTTAGATAGATAATTTTAGTATATGTGTATATATATGCAGTAGACTCCTTAAAATCCACTCAAATAAACAATGAAACTTACAATTAAGACGTAAGTGTAAAATTTCAGTTTTTAAAATGTTTTATATCATTTAGTACACATTTTAATATGTAAATGGACAGATGGTACAGCATCTAATGTATATGAATGCATATTTTGAACTGGTTTGTTTAGAGGCTCCTGTTGTTAGTAGAATTTTGTTACATTTTCTTGAATGATTGTTGAATTTCACAATACTTTCCTGCAACCAATCACCAATAAAACATCATGAAATTTATTGATTGGTTGCGAGAAAAAAGATGACAAAATTCAACAATCATTTCGAAAAATGTAACAAATTTCAACTAATAAAATACACCAGAATGTATATAAAGCATGCTTTACAATTATATTATGTGCACTAAATAATTTTGCTAACAATATACGAAGAATCAAAACATATCTAAAGAACTCAATCATGAACACAGAAATAGATATCTGTTTTACCTTCAATGATTCAATAAAATAAAATAAAGATAAAATGAAAAACTACCTAATAATATAATAATCTAAACTTAAAACTTAAAAACTCCATCAAACGCGATAAATTGTACACAATTGTCATTATACAAGGTGACAGTCAATGCGAATTCATTTATATACACTACATACTTTTCCTTTTCCATCCATTGGTACGATAACCATTTTGTCAGGATAAAATTAGCACTTGCCTGTCAGCGAGCAATACTGAAAATTGGCGATTGACTTTATTGCCACTTAAAGGTGAAAATAAGCACTCGGCGATAAAACTTGGAAAACTGGCGATTAAAAATATGGAAAAAACTGGCTAAATACAGGATTTTCTGATTTTCTTTTTTCCTTTTGTGTTTTTTCTGCATCTGTTTGACAAAATTCAGGATTTTTCCTCACCCGATCGATGAAATTAATGATTTTTCTGCATCTGAGGGAAAAAATTTACGATTTTTATGCACTCGATTAAAGAAATTCGTGATTTTTATGTGCCCACTTGACTAATTCGTGATTTCACTCACCCACTTGATGAATTTGTGATTTTTACGTGCCCGTCCTACAAAATTCATGATTTTTATGCACCCGATTTAAGAATTTCATGATTTTTACATGCCTGATAAATGAAACTCATGATTTTTACACACTCGATTGACGATTTTTTTTTCTGCACTCGACCGACGAAATTAAGTATTTTTATGCACCCGATTGCCAAATTCATGATTTTTATGTGCTGATAGAGGAAATTAATAATTTTTACGTGCCCGATCAACTAATTTCTTGCTTTTTATGGGCCCGTTTGAAGAATTTTGTGAATTTTAGGTGACCGATAAATTCTGCACCCGTTAGACAAAATTCATCATATTTATGTGCCGATGGATGAAATTAATGATTTTTTCAGCAATCCTACGACGTAATTTGTGTTTTTTCAGCAATCATTTGACGAAATTCGCGTTTTTTCTGCTATCTTTTGACGAAATTTGTGTTTTTCTGTGGTCCTTTGATGAAATTTGCTTTTTTCGTGATCCTTTGACGATCTTCGCACTTTCCCTGCTGCCTATTGACGAGATTCATGTTTTTTCAGCAATCCTTTGACAAAATTTGTGTTTTTTCAGTGATCCTTTGAAGAAATTCGTGTTTTTTCAGCGATCCTTTGAAGAAATTCGCATTTTTCTCATAATCGTTTATGAAATTCGCGATTCCCAGTGATTCTTTTATAAAATACATTTTATTCTGCAATTTTTAGACGAAATTTGGTAAAAGATTATGAAATTAAGTATTTTTATGCACCCGATAGACAAAATTCATGATTTTTATGTGCCAATAGAGGAAATTAATGATTTGTACGTGCCTGATCAACTGATTTCTTGATTCTTATGTGCCCGTATGAAGAATTTTGTGTATTTTAGGTGACCGATAAATGAAACTCATGATTTTTACACGCCCGATTGACGAAAAAAAAAATTTCTCTACCCGACCGACGAAATTAAGGATTTTTATGCTCCCGATAGACGAAATTCATGATATTTATGTGCCGATGGATGAAATTAATGATTTTCTCAGCGATCCTATGACGTAATTTGTGTTTTTTCAGCAATCATTTGACGAAATTCATGTTTTAACTGCAATCCTTTGACGAAATACACGTTTTTTCCGCTATCCTTTGACGAAATTTGCGTTTTTCTGTGATCCTTTGACGATATTCGCACTTTCTCTGCTTCCTTTTGAGGAGATTCATGTTTTTTCAGCAATCTTTTGACGAAATTGGCATTTTTTCAGCGATCCTTTGAAGAAATTCGCATTTTTCTCACGATCGATTATGAAATTCGCGTTTCCCAGCGATTCTTTTATAAAATACATTTTATTCCGTAATTTTTAGACGAAATTTAGTAAAAAAGCGTGATTTTTTGGTGAAATTTCCTTTTTTGATAATGTATGATATAATGATTATGAACCATGATTTTTCTGTTATTGGGCGAGATTCATGTTTTTTCAGAAATTCTCTGACGAAATTCATGTTTTTTCAGCGATCCTTTGAAGAATTTCGTATTTTTCTCGCGATCCTTAACGAAATTCGCATTTTCCAGCGATTCTTTGATAAAATACATTTTATTCTGCAATTTTTAGACGAAATTTAGTAAAAAAGCGTGATTTTTTGGTGAAATTTCCTTTTTTGTGATTCTTTGAACAAATTTGCTTAGCTTTCGCGATCCTTTTGCATAATTCACGTTTTTTCTGTGGTCTTTTAACGAAAGTCATGTTTTCCCATGATCCTTTGATGAATTTCGTGATTTTTCCGTTATCGATTGTTGAATTTTATAATTTATCAACTATTGATTAGCGAATTTCATGATTTTTTCCATGAACATTTGACGAATTGTGCAAAAATATTAAGAATATCGTTAAATTGTCTTAGGTAAAAAAAAATTTAATATTGCCAAATGCCTTCAAGAAAAAAGTTGCAAGTTGAAACGCCTGTGACCTCTTTTTCATGTTATGCATCTCTGGGGTCCATCCCCCCCTCCAAGTGGGACACTTTTCTAAATTTTGCACACACCCCTCATGTGATATATCGCTGGAAAAGTCTTTGACCACTTATTCATGTTATGTATCTCCGGGGTCCATCCCGCCACTACCCCCCCCTAAATTTTGTTGACACCCCTCATGTCATATATTGTTGGAAAGGTCTGTGACTGCTTAATCATATGCATCTCAGATGTCCATCTCCCCACTTTGCCCCCCTCCTCCCCAAAGGGTACTTTCTAAATTTTGCACACAACCCTCATGTTATATATCATTGGAAAGGTCTGTGACCACTTAATCATATTATGCATCTCCGATGTCCATCTCCTCACTTTGCCCCCCCCCCAAGGGATACTTTCTAAATTTTGTTGACACCCCTCATGTCATATATTGTTGGAAAGGTCCGTGACTGCTTAATCATATTATGCATCTCTGATGTCCATCTCCCCACTTTGCCCCCCCCTCCCCCCGAAGGGGTACTTTTTAAATTTTGTACACAACCCTCATGTTATATATCATTGGAAAGGTCTGTGACCACTTAATCATATTAGGCATCTCCGATGTCCATCTCCCCACTTTGCCCCCCTGCCCCCCCAGGGATACTTTATAAATTTTGTTGACACCCCTCATCTCATATATTGTTGGAAAGATCTGTGACTGCTTAATCATATGCATCTCCGATGTCCATCTCCCCACTTTGCCCCCCCTCCCCCCTTACTTTCTAAATTTTGCACACAGCCCTCATGTTATATATCATTGGAAAGTTCTGTGACCACTTAATCATATTATGCATCTCCGGTGTCCATCTCCCCACTTTGCCCCCCCCCCCAAGGGGTACTTTCTAAATTTTGCACACACCCTTCATGTGATATATTAATGGAAAGGTCTGTGACCGCTTAATCATATTATGCTCCCTACTATGAAATTTGTCAAGTTAAAGCAACTATAAATTTTATTTTTATGGTAGTATCAAGTTGTTTGCCGTCAAATTTTGACGGGTTCCATCTAGTATCATTCAATTACATTTACATTGAACATTTAACCCCTTCAGGGGCAAAGTACTGTTAGAGCTAAAATATTGAAATGATTGGTTGACACCAAGATTCATGAACGAATTTATTTTAAAATAAGTAAAACCTTTCCTTCTTGTACGTTATAAATTCAAAATCTCATTTTAAAATTCTGGTGTCATTGTCGCATTTTGGGATTAAAATTAAGTGGTATATATAATATACCGGTGCCCTTCAAGGGGTTAAGCATGATAAATCCTTAACTATATTCCCTTATCATCGATATGTAAAAAATGTATGAAGAAAGGATAATCGTTTCTTATTCCCTTTGTCGCTAGACGATATTTCACCATTAAAAGTAAAATTAGCTTGAGGATGGCTTTGCAGTTAAAGTATTCTTATCTGCATTATATATGTCACAAGAAATTCTTTCACATTTAAAAGTCACATTAATATATTTTTTTTAACATCAAGCTGTTTTTTTACAGAAGGCTTTTTTTATTATTTTTTTTAACATCAAGTTGTATTTATACAGAATGCTTTTTTTTTTAACATGAAGTTGTATTTATACAAAAGGCTTTTTTTTTTTTTTTTTTTTTTTTTTTTTTTTTTTTTCCTTTTTTGCACATTCATTGATATTGTGTTTTTATCAATCTCGAATTTTCCTCAGTTTCGAACATTTTTAACGATTTATCATCAATTAAATAGATTTTCTTTATATCGCTCTAGATTTAAATTTTGAGGGACATAAGAACTCCTGACATATTTTAGAAGTGGGGGAGATTCAGTTAAAGTGGTTGTCAAATTCCCTGCTCAAAAACGCGAAACTAGCTGCCGCATTTTTTGTACTCCTTTTTTAATATAAGGATATAAAATTGGTAGGCCCGACTATGGAAGACATTTGGAATCGAATAGCGTTTTCAATGTTTTGATAAACAAATTATTTATCGAGTTATAAACGACTTTTGTCACTTGACAACAAGATTTTCCTCTTTTTCGCGTTGCCGTATCGGGAATTCAGTTCAAAAGGTCAACTTTGGCAGTTTTTTCGGAAAGATCCTTTGTTTATACCAAAAAGTGGAAAACGACTTCCGATTACATAGTTTCTGAGTAAGAACACCTGCCAATGGAATGTATTGCGGAGCAAAAATGAATTCAGAAATGTGTCAGAAAGTATCTCTTTTGGATTTGAGAACAGCTTTAACACGTTCAATACCGGGTAAGAATTAACGGAATTTTATTTTATTCAGAAATTCCGAATTAATACCAAAAAATACTAATAGCAATAGTTTTTATTTAATGACAGATATTTTGTGATTACATAAAATAAAATCAATTCTGTCGCGATTTCCGATATGAATTCGTAGTTTTGGATTACAAATGCAATGTCAAATGTGTGAGGAAGCGACTCCACGTATGCATCATCGGTAGCGAATATGTTAACACTTTTTATCCTGACGGTACTTATAAGTACCACTTTAACCCCTTCGCGACGAGCGTCTTTTACAGAATTTTTAATCTGTTACCACCGGTTTTTCAAATGAGAAATTTTCAGCTAATTGAATCGCAAAAATGGTATGATTAGATAAGAAAAACTTTACAAAAAAAAATAACTGGTGGGAATAATCGATTATTCTGAGCATCTTATAAAGTAGCTGGAAAATTACTTCAGGATATAAAGGGTTAAGGAGTGTGAATCATTAATCACGAAATCATAAAATTTATTACAACAACTACGGAGGAACAATTGCAAAAGGAGAATACAAGTTATAAAAATCGATTACTTTCTACAAAGAAAGAAGTATTCGGATAAATATATAGGAAATATATATAGAAAATATATATAGAAAAAATATATAGAAAATATATAGGAAATATATATAGAAAATATACAGTGTGTCCCAAAAACATTTTATACCTTAAATATTGATCATAGATATTTATTATAAATTACAAGGTTACATATATAAATTACAGAATTTTATGTAATCGATTAAAATTTTCAGTGCCCCATACAATAATAAGAACATGCATAAAATTTCAGCATTTCATCATAAAAAGTCGCAGAGATATGACAATACATAAATGCTGACTTAAACCACTTTTCGATGACTGGATATGAGTTCGCGAAGGGAAAAATCATGTCGGATGATCGCGTTTCAGGGGTCGTACATAAATTACGAAATAAAACAATGATTGCATAGATAAATAATAGTTGTGCAATTTATTGGTTATCTAAACTGTGTATAGAAAATAACTGTACCCAAAGATTACAAAGCTTGTTCAAAAAATTTTCCACCCATGCCAATACAGAGCTGCATTCGTCGGATAACACTTCTGTTTACTCGAGCAAGTTCCCATTCGGTGATGTCACGACAACCATCTTGAATACGTTGTTGCGATTGCGCTTTATGTAAGGGAGGTGACAAGTAAACAGCTTGGAGTGAACGAACCCACAAATTAAAATCCATAGGCGTTAAATCAGGCAATCTAGGGGAAAATTCGACTGTTTCAGAACTGTAGTTTGGTGATCTGGAGATCCGTCCCGTTGAAATCTAACAGGTAGAAGTACTGTTAGGGGCAGTTCATCCATAAAATCAGGAATAACCCCATTCAGAAACTCAGTAACATATCTGTCTATGACCGTTCATGTACCATCATACAGTATGGGTCCAAGCAAGCGGTTTCTGAAAATAACACACCATGCATTGACAAAAAAATCCTTCTGATGATGAATACCACGTACCACAAATGAATTTGTGTTAGACCAGAAATGATCTTTTTGGGGATTTATACATCCATTTCGCTTAAAAAAGCATTCGACAGTCCAACATGTTTTTCAGGAAAGAAGGATTTGCATCTTCCTTATTAAGAATTCAGTTACAAAAATTTAGATGACGCTGATAATCTGTTGGCTCCTGTCTTTGAACACCATGAATGCTAAACGGATGACATTTATTGTGTCTCAGGATTCTCTACAGTGTGTACGTGTTACGTGCATTTCTGACGCAGCGGTAAGAACACAACTATCTGAATGACAACAAAAGTAAGCCAAAATATCAATTTCTTTATCCGTTGATTGTAGTCTGGGCCAACCTAGTGAACTTACAGGATGTACGTTTCCTCTTTCCCAATTCCGTTGTACTAATTGGGAAATAAATCTCCAAAAAAAGATGTAGAGAATTTGGAAATGTACGCTGAAATCTCCGTGCAGTATCGTTAGACCAGAAATGATCTTTTTGGGGATTTATACATCCATCTCGCTTAAAACAGCATTCGACAGTCCAACTTATGTTTTTTCAGGAAAGAGGGATTTGCATCTACCTTATTAAGAATTCAGTTACAAAAATCTAGATGACGCTGATAATCTGTTGGATCCTGTCCTTGTACATCATGAATGCTAAACGGATGACATTTATTCTGTCTCAGTATTCTCTACATTGTGTACGTGGTACATTAATTTCTGACGAAGCGGTACGAACACTACTATCTGCAAAAGTAAGCCAAAATATCGATTTCTTTATCAGTAGAGTGATATTTCCAAACTCTGTAAACGGCCTACCTAGTTAACTTACAGGATGTACGTTTCCTCTTTCACGCATTCTTTGCACTAATCGTGAAATAAATCTACCAGAGAAATGTCGAGAATTTGGATATTGCACGCTGAAATTCACGTGCAGTTTCGTTAGCATTGCGATTGAATAAACTGTACAACATTACATTAGATTAATTTTAACACAATTATTTCAAATTGGTAAATAAATCATATGAGTAGTAATTTTCCAACTGGACGAAAAATGTCCGGGCCAGGATTCGAACCTGGGATCGCTTGGCTGAAGCCGCCACGCTCTACCACTGAGCTATCCCGGTCGAATCTGGAGGGCATATCTCATCCAGTTAACCGGATGACTGGATCCGGTTAACTGGATGAGATATGCCCTCCAGATTCGACCGGGATAGCTCAGTGGTAGAGCGTGGCGGCTTCAGCCAAGCGATCCCAGGTTCGAATCCTGGCCCGGACATTTTTCGTCCAGTTGGAAAATTACTACTCGTATGTACAACATTAGCATTTCAAAAGTTCTTCGTTGCTGTATTGCGACATATTGTCTGTACAGGCTAATTACACTCTCAAAATGTAGCATAAATGTGAAACACTTAAGATTCGCTTAGACTCTCCTACTGTGCGCGTTACGCTTACATAAGCAATGCTATTGATCAAGGGCAGAGCACAAACAACCTTTTACTGTAATGAAGCGCCTGTTACGATTATGCGGCACACCAATCACAAGCAGATATTTACGTATGCAAACGTTTCTTATCTGTTTTAATGTTCATTGACTGTGCCATTTCCAAGTTTATTCTGTGATTCATCATGTAAAAATTTAAGGTATTTTCAGGAAGCTCAGTTCTGTAAACTTGTGAATAAAACTAAAGATAACAGCCATATTTTGTTTCCATTGATGCATTTTTGTCGCGGCATCTGCACTCTAGCTGTAAACATACAAAGTTTAATTTATAATTAACCCTTAACCAATATTCGTTAGACATATCTCTGCGACATTTTATGATAAATTGCTGAAATTTTGTACACGACCTTATTTTGTTTTTTGGGGCCGTACAAAAAATTAAATTTTGTATTTCTTCAAATTTAATCCCCAAAAACTTTTAATCGTTATAATAAAATTCTGTACCTTTTCGACGTAACTTTGCAATTTATAATATATGTCTATGATCAATATTTAAGGAATATAATCCGATGTCAATGTTTTTGGAACACCTTGTATATACTCATATATACATATATAGTGCAGACCTGTCTTTTTATGATACATTTTGGGTATTTTTATAGTATATTTTATATCTAAGCTAGAAAATGTATAAAAGACCATATTTCATTTTTTCATTCATCGATATTTTATTATTTTTTCTGTAAATGTCTTCGAAAAGTTTAAATTTGCTAAAAATAACTTATTATTAGACCAACCATCACAAGAAAATGTGAAGTATTAAAAACATTTTTTTCCCTGTCTATGATTAAACTTTCCTATTACTTAAAAAAACAGAAGGAACGACATCGTAAATCTAATTATGGTGGGATCAATTTCCTATGTTGGAAGTATGTAATCCAAACCTTTATTTACTTTAGAATTTTTCATTATAATAATTTATTTTTCTTGCGATAATATGAAACAAAATTCTTTTTCTTCGAAAAATGATCCCGCAATATTTTCACATATGAGATGACCGTATTTTATTGAATAATTTCTTAAGCTTGTTTTTATTTCCTTATGTAAAAAATGTTAATGGAAAATGAAATAAAAAATACTAGAAATTATTAATAATATGAAAAAAAATAAATAAAAATAAGGAATGTAAAAAATGCTTATATATTGTCAGATTATTATTATTATTACTGCCGTTTTGGTTAAGATTAACAGGGTTTGTACTCCCCAAGGAATTCGGGGGATTTAAGATGTTTCAATACCAGAATTTTCGTAAAGTAAATGTTGCCATATATAATCAAATATTTTGTTTAATTAAATATTGCAAAAATTACTTTACAAAAATTCAAGAATTCATTCCTTGAGGCATACAAACACTCTGACTAATAAATGCTTTTTGGTCTCTATAATTCACCTTTTTTTGAAAACTTTAAAATTACATTCCCTGTCATTGGCTGAGAGGTCGACTCTCAATTCGGATGGACAAGAGGTGCTGGATTCAAACCCATGCCGTGCTCATCCACCTAACCGTTCGGGATTTTCTGTGGTTTTTTCGAAGATTTTCTAAATTTAGATTAGGATCCCTTAGAAAGATACCCACGGAATACAATCCTCCCTCAGCCTATGCCTGGGCCGTAATAACAGGGCATAAAAAGTACCAACTAGACAAAATTGTATGCATACACAGTGTGCCCGCTAAAGTCCGTTATCATCACAATACATTCTAAACGGAAAGAGCTTATAGTCATAAAATCTAGTATAGTCATAAAGTCTAGGTATAGTAACGTTGTCATGCGCTGAGTAAGAAAACAGGCTACAGCGCCCCCCTGGTGGCTAAATTTGGAGTTAGCGTTCTTATTTTAAAATTGATATGAGATACGGGAAAATTTCAATTACAAAGTTGTTCAACATCATCAATTTATTACAAAAAATCATCGTGGTCACAAAAATGATACAAATGAAAAGCTCCTAGCGAATATGTGTTTGATCGCGTTAAACAAAACTGCACTTATCGAAAATGAGGCTCATCTATATGTGCTAGTCAAAATGGTGTCCTTCAGCAACAATATACATCTGGACACGGGATTGAACTTCCTGCTGCACATTGTACATAGCAGGTTACACGCTGATACAAGCATCCGTAATATGGTTTCGAAGTTTCTGCAGTGTTAGTGAAGGTGTATACACTCGCTGTTTCATGTATCCCCACAGAAAAAGTCCAACGAAGTCAGGTCAGGTGAACGCGGAGTCCATTCTACACAACCACCAAACCCGATGACATGTTGCTGGAATGTGTCCCGAATGTACTGTTGTATACTTGATGCCTTGAGCAGCGGGGCGCCATCATGTTGGAACCATACATTCCGGAGTTCACTCAACGGCAAGAAAATCGGATATTACATCTTTCAGAAGTTCCAGGTATTGGGATCCAGTTAACGTGCCTTGGTAAAATACCGGGCCAATCAGTCTGTTTTTTAATATTCCGCACCAGATATTTATCGACTAGCGAAATTAATGTCGAACTTCGACAGCACATCTAGGATTATCCAGCGACCACAAATGGATGTTCGGCTTATTGAACATAGTATTACGCGAAAAGCGATCCGTCCATATGATGTCAACAAGAAACGTTGGTTGGACCTCTAAGCGGTCCATGATGAAATTGCACCAATCATAGCATCTCTGAGCATCCCGTGCCTGCACAGATGTAGGCATGTAAGTATGAGCACCTGGTTCATTCAAGATAGTCCAAATGTGGCTTTTCCAGAGACCATAGTGTACACTGGTCTCTCTTGTGCAGTTCTAAGAATGGGCGAAGGCAAAAGCTAATTCGTCTTCTGGTATCACTTGCTGTCCTACTCTTCTTGTTAAGCCGGATCGAGGTCTGTTTTTCACACTGATCGTCTTCCTCTATCGTTTCACTGTTTTTACGAATACTTGCCATGAAGGATGTAGCCATCTGGGAAAGCGTTCACGATATAGTTGCTCTGCCGCTCTTGCCAGGCGTCCACATTCACCTTAAATCGAAACCATAAATCACTTCAAACCATAACATAACAAACCGTAATATAACTCATTCCAGCCCATAACATAATTCAAACCATAACATAACTCATTTCAACATTCGACAGCCGCGGAACTCTTTCTTTTATACCTGTGTCTGTCGCAGAGGTCTGACGTATCATATTTATTTGCATAATACCGCAATTTATGCGATTCACATGCCAAATGAGCGTTGAGTTGAGTTGATGAGCTTGCTAAACGATATTGCACAATCCGCATCGTCTATTAATTTTGATACGAAAGTTGTAAGGACAGCATTCACCAGCCGGGACTTGAACCAGGGTCCTCTCGTATTGTAATCACGCACGCTACCACTGTGCTACGATAAGGTATACTCTGTAGTGTGACCTTCTCTCTTTTCTTCCGCGTTACGTCGCGTTACAATTTTGAACTAAATAAATATGCATCTCACGCCATCTATTTTTAACATTACTTTACGGGAGGTGCCTTCTCTTACTAAATTGATGATGCTGAACAACTTTGTAATTGACGTTTTTCCAATATCTCGTACCGTTTGTTAAATAACAACTCTAAGTCCAAACTTAGCCGCCAAGTTTCTCTGTAAGCACTTTTCTTGCGTAGTGCATGGCAACTTTACTATACCAAGACCCCACTGTTATGACTATAGCTCTTGCCGTTCAAAAATTATTGGAGTGACAACCGATTTTAGCGGGCACACTGTATTTTTATTCATACAGGATGAAAAACGTATCAGTTACGCAGCTATATAATTTATGAAACGATGTAAGTCTAACTATAAAATGGGTATTTACACATAGGAAATATGGTATGCGCTACGCAATGAAGCCTCTCGCAGTGTTCCAGGCCACGAAACACGTAACTCAGCGAATCTATCAAGAAAACTATTGGAGATATATAGTCCAGTCAACCTAGGCTTCTGCCTGGAAAGTTTTGGAGAAGTTTTTTTCTCTTTCTTCCTTTATGTTCTTGGGTGTGCCGAACACGAATTTCAACTTTGCCACCTCGTATCTGGCCTGCTTAAAAAATTATAAGTAAAAAACCATGAAAAAATCGGAGTTTTTTCAGTTTTTCCCTTGTATTCTGGAAAGGGTTAAATATTTTTGAAAAAATTATTGCACCAAATTAAACTAGAGAACATTTCCTACATTTTACATATACAATTGTTTTTCTAAAGATGAATAGTTTTGGCAAACGGGTAAAAGGAATGTTAGCGATATAATTGAAATTCCATCATCGGAGGGCAAAAACGCGATCCAATCTTTATGCATCCATTTTAAACACCAATTTGAAGCTCTTTAGTTATTTCTGGTTACATTTCAAATATGTTTACACTTTCTTCCCTATCTACTCTTATAGCACTAAGAAAATGAATTGAAATCAGGTGATTAGGAAAGATATAAAAACACAATAACTCTGCATAGATGAGAGAGCTAATTTTTATTTTTCTAGTAATCTGATTTAAGTACAATTATAAGTATTGTAAGTTTGATATAATAATAACGTACGTGGAAGATTATAAACAGGAAAAAAGAGGAATGCAGTGTTGTTCTCCAGTTAATGCCGTTTTGGTCACTTTGATGGGCCTGGTTGATGTTCTTCAACAGGGGTTAATCAGTATCTTCTTCTTCATATCATCACTTGATGGCTCGGGTTGTGTCTCCACTTGACTTAAAATATCCTGTATTGGGTCGTTAACTTTTGCTTCCAAGTCATCTTCGGCGATGAAGGAGCTGACATTGTTACAATGGCCATCGCAGTTCAGGCAGAGGGGCGAACAATATAAACCTGGTTTCCTACAGCCACACATCCCACTACAGTTTGTTTTGTAGTTGCAGGATATTTTTCGCAGAATAGTCTCTGGTGCGGGAGGTTTGGTACTTGTTATGGGTATGATGCCTCTCTTCGTTTTATTCCAGCCCCATTCCTCAGCATTTTTACAGTTACCCAGCCATAGCTGTACTTGATGGTAAACTCGCAGACAGTGGTATCGAGTTGCATTTTCTGTTGGAGGGAGCGATGTAATATTTGCAGCGGTCTTAAAAGCAGATTTTATGTAGTACCTGTACCTCAGGCTGCTTAGGGAAGGTGTTGCTTTCCCTCTGAATCCGTACAGGCATCCGGAAATTATATATTCTGCATACATTGAAATAATAATAATAATCGTATGTATGAAAGCAATAACTGTATTATCAGACAAAATTCATGTGTAATATTATATTGTAAAAATTGCATACATAATTCTGTAACTGTGGTCTCGCTGGTGATAGAGACGTGTCAGCCCCTCAGGATTGCACACAAACTCTAAGGCTTAGGCTGGGTTTCCTGAGGTGGTCATCCCTAAATCCGTACAGGTGTACCAGAAACAACAGCCCAGCTTTAATAACATCGTCGGCGTTTTTTTAAAAATATCGTCCACATGTTGCATGGCAAATTTCTTCAAAATTTAAAGGTATATTTTGTTTTCCTTGACTGTACAATGCAGAAGTGGTATCGCATCCACTCATGGCATGTAGAAATAGGATGTGTTTGGGAATTAATTCGTCGACTGCACCCAAAGGTGAATAGATCTTATGGAGACTTCTCCCTATTCCTGATTTCAAGAAATAAACATTGGGAAATTGCAAAGTCCAATTAAGATTACCAGAAGGTCTATATCTTCACCAATGACTATCACGTTCTCATGGTTAGGTGCCAACTTGAGAGCAGTGTTGATAATGAGTGTGTCGACATCTTTTTTGCCTGCTTGCAAACCATATTTTCAGAGCCAAATCTACACATCAGCAGGGCAATTAAACGGTTTTTGTTCTTGTCGTTTGCGAGAAATTTCCCCTGAGAAACCGTTGGCACCATAGTCTCATTAAAAAGAATCTCATTAATTACCGTTTTGCGAGATCGTCTATCACGCTCAACAAATTTAGTGCTAATTTCAATAATGTTTTCTGGGTATCCATCGAAGATTACTAGAGCGTTCGCTGTGTATTTCGACTTAACAAAATTCACATAGCTGTCACAAATTGATTCAAATGATTGACCATCCTGCCATAAAACTCTGTTGAGTAAATACCCGCCATCTATGACATCTGCTCCCGAAAGTGATGTCTGGTGGGAGTGGAGTTAATTCCTTTGACAAAGAGGATTTGGCAGTTTTTCGCATTCCGGATTCGTCAAAAAGAGACAATGGGTAGGCAGAGAGCTCGTAAGTCAAATATTCCTCAAGTTCTTGGTCAGATTGATTTGTTACACTCATTCATTGGAAGAGTGCTTTCGGGTTGATGTGAATTTTTTCTTCACCTATCTTGACAGCGCTATTCATCACAGCTAATGGCTGCACTCTTTCATTACGCTTGAATGTAAAAGAATAAAAATCGCTGTTAATGATTCTTGATATGCCAGCAGTACAAATTTCCTGTGCCATATGGTAGTTTCTTCTCTCGTCACAACAACCCCAGTAGAGATTGAAATGAGATCATTTGTTTCTCGGAAAGGAATGTGTTGGTGAACCCATTCCAATAATTTATTCATATCAGCGTTGTTCCTGTCAACTCTGGAATTTCCCATCTCTACATGTTGTTCAGACGTTGTAAAAGCTGTCCTGCTGAACTCTTCAATTTCTTCACACATCCGTTGAAGTGGCGTCATACCCATGGTCCATCTTGCCAAAACTCCTTCACTTACCCCACGCCCATAAATGAGTCCACCTGCTGTTTTCATGGTCTTCATTAAAGATTGCTCTATCGTCATGTCAGTCAATGTTCCTGACCAGAATTTGTCCGTACGGCGAATGGTGAATCCCCCATCAGTTGTGAATTTTTCAAAGTCATCAGCAGTCATTTTTCCTTCAAACGATGCATGTCTTGAAGACATAGGTAAAAGCACTTACAATTAGTGACCACTGGCGTGGAAGTATGACAATATTCTGTATATAGTTATAAGATGCAAATCCCAATCACCCTTTCTTTCAGATTCAATGAATTGTTTCACAATAGTCACCATGTCAAAGTATTGGATTCACAGTTTTGCTGTAGGGCCTTACTGCTCGAGTGATATCATGTGCGTGGTGCCCCACGTGTTTTGCATTCACAAAAACATTACTCAGCGTTTTCGCGCTGCGATGATGAATTTCAATTATATCGTTAAAATTCATTTTACTCTTATGCCAGAACTATTAACCATAGAAAATAAAACTGCATATGAAAAATGTAGGAAATTTTCTCTAATTTAATTTAGTACAATAATTTTTTTAAAAAATTTAACCCTTTCCGGAATACAAGGGAAAAACCGAAAAAACTCCGATTTTTTTCAGGCTTTTTAACTTATATTTTTTTAAGCAGACCAGATACGAGGTGGCAAATTTGAAATTCGTGTTCAGAACCCCCTAAAACATAATGGAAGAAAGAAAAAAAAACTTCTCCAAAACTTTCCAGGCAGAAGCTTTTTTCGGTCTCACTGGACTAATAGGGGGAAACTGCGTCAATGTTTCAATGCTGCTCAGTATTATCGATTAAGTGGGAAATAGCACTTTCTGCGCATGAATAGTCTAAACCAAAAACAAAAAGTACAAATTTAAATTTATTTGATTTCAATGAAAGCTAAGTACTTATTTCGTCTCAAAAAAGAATAATGTAAGAGAAATGTCTCAAGATTTCAGTCAAACAATTAAGACAGATAAATCATTGTCTATCTATGGTCAAATCACTCAACATTAACCTTACAATTATGTGCAATACTTATCAAGATGCTCGATAATTCAAAACGTATGTGTGGCAGGACATACGGTGTTACTCATTGAATTACAGTACATTCGTAACACATTTTTTCCAATATACTAGCTGTTACCCGTGACATCGTATGCGTAACTTTAAAACAAGAATAAATGCGTTAATTAAGCAAAACATTTCACTCCCGATAATTGAAAACATACATAATTAACCAACTCTTTATCACATTTTATAGGATACAATACGGTATTTCTTTGTTAATGGGGTCTTAACATGACTCAGTTTTTAAAAGATGAAATTTTGGGCTATGATGTCATACACTCACGCAAAGTTTTTTTTTTTATCGGTTATAAAAAGGAAAAAAAGTCGCCAAATTTAGGGGATTTTTTCCTTTAATAGCAACTTAGCAATTGTATTAAATTATTGGTTTGGTGCGGGCTTGAAAATCGCGCCAACCAAAAAATCGTCAAGCAACGCTGCGTGAGTGTAAAGCATCTGTTCCAAATTTTGTGCCAAATAATAGAAACAATCGTGAAAATGAAACTGCAACCAATGAAAAACAGAGAGTCAAGTAAAATGGTTGAAAATCGACGATTCGAGAAAAAAGAAATGTCATTTTTGTCAAATTTAATCATGAAACTTGAATATGTGAAAATACATTTTTATTTTTTGGAAAATTTACTTTAATTAAGATTTTTTTCACCCTATATTCAAATTGAAAATATTTTTTTTTTCAATTTTAATAAGAAATTGGCGTCAAAAACTATATTAATCTGTTTTATTTCTCCTGTTTTATCCACATAAATGAAGACATTTTGTTTCCATTTTTAGAGAAACTAAATTTTCCCAAAATTTAATATCTCGGATACAAATTTTAAATTTTAAATTCTGAAAGTTTATATGACATCCTCGGATCAATGATAACTGGTGTTAAGTAAATCGCGATGTGTTCGATATTCTGGGAGGAGTATTTTTGAAATACAAACAATTCTATTTTCTTCTGATACTTGTATTATTACAAGATTTCTACAGGTCAGGGAATTTCCCTGACATTAGGTCAGAAAGATACAGGAATTTACTTAGAGAAAATTGCGCCTTATGCAATTGCGCGATTTCAGTAGAGTTTTTTATAAGAAAATACTGGTATTTCTGAAACTGTCGGAACCATTAATGTATGAAATTGATTCATGCTTCTAGTATTGATAAATTGTATTTTAAATTGCCCCTTTTGTTTAAAATATGACATCACATTTTCCCAGCGAAATCTCTTTTTAATAATATAATTCTCAATTTTCCTTTTGTTGTAACCATGATGTGAATTTTGGAAGAAAACTTTCATCTGCATGTAACTGATATTCATGCTTATTAATCATTATCGATAAAAATTATTTCAGTTTTTCATTTCAAATATTACGTCATATTTCTTTTAGTCGAAATCTTTTCTTAATAATATGATTCTTGATCATTTTTTCCTTCTAATTATGACGCGAATTTCGACAGAAAGCCCCTTCTCAACGTAATTTTCATTTTTTTCAAATATCACGTCATATTCATCTTCTATTGAATTCTTTTGCATTTTAATTTTTCACGTGGAAATCATTCAATTGAAAATGAATCGCTGGGGATTTGGTTTTGAATTTTTGGCAATTAGAAAGAAAAATGGTTAAATTTTTTATAGGACAAATGTTTATTAGTTCTCTATGAAAATAAATAAAATTTGAATTATAAGGAAAAATATTTGAAAAAAAAGTAAAATATAACCTATGTTCATTTCCGAGTTATAATAAATTTGTATCAAATATACAAAGGCATTATAAAATCATCTGTTTTGACGCTGACAAAGGCTTCGGAGTGGTCTCTATGTTGGTCGCAAATAATTTTTGTTTAAATATTTTTGTTGTAGATTTCTACAACAATCAAAAGAAAAAGCTCACTACGAAGTGGTTCTGAGAATTGGAACGATGGAATAATGTAGTGGGCTTTATGGATCACCTAGTTGCAAAGCAACTTAAAATACAGTATGAAAGTAATCGACTTTCAAGGCAAATAGAGAGCCGTGAGAAAATATATAATTGTAGTATAGAACTACATAAAAATACAAAAAAAAAATAGAAATATAATGCAGTATAGACAAATGAAAGTTTAATAATTATAAAGAAAGAAAAATTTCATTAGATCCACATTACAGACGATAACCTACCGAGGAATGAAATATCATCTGATCAAAAAAAGGCTCCTTTCAGAAACCGTACATTAGCTTAAAAAATACATTATTAAGAAAGCAGTCTAGAGAAAATATGTTAAGAGTTATTATTGTTATTATAATTATTATTACTAATTAACGCAAAATTGCAAGATAAATATAAAATAAAAATTTTCGCAAGAAAAAAGTGGTATATATTTTTTAAATTGGTCTCTTTTAAAAGAAACCGCTCATAGGTCTGCACTGACTTCAGCTAAACATTCATACACACTTTAACATTTATAATATTATTGGGATTAGGATCGCCGAAACAATAGTTTTCGCTGAAAATTTCGCTAAAATCTCTTCATTATTTTCATTTATTTTCAAGATATGCTTGATTGGGTTGAACAAACAAGGCTATAAACCATTACATATGCATATGCCAAAGCTTATAAACCCAGGATTGGCTTGAAGCGAGAAAGCAGGAATTTTCGACTGAATGAGTAACATGTGAAGTTACTACTCAGCAAGTGTTTCTTGTAGTGTGTTCTAACATCTCTTAATTTTTAGACCATTTTTATGCAGTACCCTATACATAGCTGCCAACTTTTACGCTTTTTTCATACCACTAAAAATTAATAGAGCATGTTGCCTTATTGAATTGCTTGATTTCGGCAATTCAATAAGTTTAAATTTACTATAAAATTTTACTGGTAGGAAAAAAGCGCAAAAGTTGTCAGCTATGCCTATATGTATATTTCTACGCAGGTTCGATTACTATCAGATACAAATGAGATTACGATTTACAATTTATACATTATTATACCATATATATCAAATTCATTAATCACCTCTGGCACTCAGAATAACTATTCACGTTGCAGAATTATTTTAAAAACAACTTTACGTTTTTCTACTACCACTATATTTTAACAGAATACTTTTACCTTATATAATATAAATTTAAACTACTATAACTACTACCATCGTAATATATAAATGCTTATCGCATTTGACTCAAAAATGGAAGTCAGCTAACCCCGATAGACGGCGCCACCATCTGGGGTATGCTGTCGTAATATTTACATTGATCCCCTCATGGACGAGCCTTTCAGACCTATAATTTTCTTATTTTTAGGCTGTTTTGTGCTATTTTTAACTTAAAATTCACTTGTAAATGAAAATTAAACTATTCTTAATCCTAACACCTATTTTGTAAAAAACAAAAATTATTTTTGTGAAATTTATAATCTAAAATCCAGTTTTTTTACACTGATTTGTTCTTTTTTTAATTCACTTGTAAATGCAAATTAAATTATTCTTAATCTTGGGACCTATTTTGTAAAAAGCAAACAATATTTTTGTGAAATTTATAATCTAAAATCCAAATATTCAAATTCGAACCAAGCATACATCAATTAATAAATTCTTTATGTCCTGCTGAAGTTTTGCTTTCTGGTGAACTTGTTTTGTTTAAAAAAAAAACACATTTTAAAACTTAACAATATAAAACTAATTAATGAAGAGTATGATTTTATGGAATAGAATTTTGTGAAGTGTCCTATTTTGTTAAAAGGAATTTTGTAAAGAAGACTGTTTTATTAAAAGGAATTTTGTGAAGAAGACTGTTTTATTAAAAGGAATTTTGTGAAGAAGACAATTTTATTAAAAGGAATTTTGTGTAGGGTCTGTTTTATTAAGAGAAATTTTGTGTAGAGGCCTGTTCTGTTAAATGAATAATTATGAAGGGACCCTAAATCGGCCCACAATTTGGCATGTATGTTATCCCTGTTGATATACTACTTATAATAATTATTACAAATGTGAAAGGAATTAAACTGAGGGTTGAATGTTTTAAATAAAAGACAAATTATTTCAAAACAAAACTGTGCAATCCCAGTGCTTCCTATTATAACATATTTTATCACACAAAACAATATTTTTCTGCTTAAAATGTTGATAATACCTCTTCATTGCGAGCAGAAACCCTGAAATGACATGTAGCGAGACACATTAAATTTTGGACTGAATAGGTGGTTTGTGACCCTGTTTTGCTACTCAGGAAGTGTTTGTTGGAGTGTGTTCTACCATCTCTTAAATTTGAACCATATTTATGAAACGCCCTGTATTTATATTTCTATGCATGATTGTTTACGTTTAGTTAGAAATAAGATTACAATTTACTACTAATCATCGGTTAAATTCATTAAATGTTATTTGGCATTCAGAATAAATTTTCACGATGCAGAATAATTTTAAACCTCTGAAATTGCAACGTTAAATGTCATTTCTCATTAAAAATACAATTTTTGATAGTGGATTACTCGTAATGTCGATAAAGAAAGGGGAATCTGAAACTTAACGAAGGAAAAATCATAAGAACTTAATGATAGTTTTTGAATCACGAAATTCATAAATGAATGCGAAAAAACACCGTTTTCTTAATGACAGTTTAAATGCTCTTCTGACTGAAAGAATGTTCTTTGAAAACAAAGTTGATTATGTCTGAAGAAACGTCATTAAAAACTACCGTTAAAAGGAATTTTTAAGAGAAATCAAATGCAATTTCTTCATATTTTATAAATTTTGAGAAAAAACAATATTTTTTTATCGATATTTTAAAATAATTTTATCTTGATAGAATAAACTTTCAAGGATGAAAGAGATTTGATAATCATCTACAGCAAGTGTTCGCAAACGTTCGGACTGATGTACCACTAAATCGAAATGAATAATTTCGCACTGCCACTGTTAAGGTAATGTTAACATTTAAAAAGAGCATTATTATATCACTGTGATTATTTTTTAAATGTTATTTTAAAATCAAATGACATCAGGATTATATTTTAACACAACATTCTTTCATTATAATATAAACAGAAAATATATATTAAAAAACCCTTAATTTCCGTTAGAACAAGAAAAAATGTGCATAATATTATAATGCGTGCATAATATTTTATAGCAGACTTTTATATATTTATTAGCGTTTATGGTTAAATTACGCTTGAGGTTTTTTATACTTACCAACTTTTCCGTATTTGGCGGAGACTCCTGTTTAAATAAACTTATTTGAACAAAGCTTGCCATTTTAGCATTTTTTTCGGAAATTCCGAAAGAAGAATTTTTCTTTATTCTTTACAAAATATTTGCATTAAATAAAACAAATATTACTATTCCAAAATTCTGATTAAAAAATGGACAAACTGGCAGCACTGTTTTACATTTTTTATTTAATTTAATAAATGAAATCAAGTACATTTTAAAAGCTTACCGTGGAAAACCAACACACATTTAATTAAATAAATTTTCTTATTCAAAGTACATCTATCTTTAAAAAAAAAAACAAAAAAAAAAAACAGGAAGGTTTACAAATATGCATATTCATATATATTCACGTACTATCCGGGGAACTTAAAATCTAAAATAGTGTGGTTTATAGTTCTAAAATAATTTTCTGGATGAACTTCGAGTATCTGTATCTGAAATTTCGCGTACCTCAACTGGATTTTGTACAATAGTTTGAGAAATCCTGATCTATAGTATTTGTGCATATATATAGTACTTACGTTCACTACACTTGCTATTTGTTTTTTTTATATACATACTGTGTGTTCCTAAAGGGTTTAAAAAAATAAAAGGTCTGTTAGTGCCTAATACGAAGTGCAACCTTGCATAGAAAAACAAAAATTATAGTCCACTTCCAATGAATAATGCAGGGTGTTTCAATCCATGAAAAATCGGATTTACGTTCATAAGAATAATAAAAGTTATGATATCTTAGCGGAATTTTCAGCTCACTAATTTTGTTTTGTGTGAAAGAAGATGATAATGTGATGGAAGCGCAATCTAATTCACCCAGTGACATTTCAACTCTGAATTATGAAACGTCCTGTTTAGCGTTGTTTGGACGCGAATAGTGGCTCTTTGTAGCATTTCTCTAAATGCAAAGCTCGCAGAATTCTTAAAATTTTCTACTTTTGCTACTTCTTTCTAAAGAATAACATTTGTGTAAGATTTCTGTTGCATATGTGAAAAGAATCTGTCAAGAAGATTATTTTCTTGAAATAGTGTTAGCAAATGTAGAAAAAAATTAGCATCGCTGTGATCCGTACAAATACCATCACGTTTTGCAGAAATCAAAACGAAATTTTTTAATATATTATTATTATATCCTTCATGTTGGTAAAGTCATAAAGAAATATACAGGTTCAGCTTTGAGTGAAGAACACACAGTATTTTAAACGGATTAGGTGGATTATAAGTTTTGTTTGCAAAGAAAAATTGTTAATCTTGATGCGTACTATATCATTCTACTTTTGTTTTTTAAAACGGTTTTGGAAACCTCTATTCGTGTGTTTCTAAATTAACGGAATAATCATAGCGATGGAATATGTATAAAAAAAAATATTTGTAAAAAAAAAAAAATAAAAAATAAAAAATTGTATTTAAACACCCAACAAAATCAGTTCGGTTTATTGGTTATGCTTTCATTGAAGCTCCTGGAACATCAGTTACAGTCATTTCTTGATAAATATTGAAAAATAAATTCATATGATTTTAAAACTAATTGAACGACGTATGTAAGTATTTTCTTTCCAATATTTGCTAATCTAATTATATACACATTTAAATATATACAGCACTTGAATAAGAAATATACTAGACACTTATTTTAAAATGAAGTAGAAGAATAGTAATCAGTGTCGTAGTCAGGGTGGGAGTGGGGGTCAAGATGTTCTGGATACCACAAATTTTGTAATGTTTTATTTGACTTATAAAATTAGGGAACATTCTGCGATAATCTATCTGATAAAAACTTTACTTTATTACTGGTATCCAGAGCATTTGGATCCTTCCCTGGCTACGCCACTGATAGTAATTGGTCAGAATGTATGGGTTTACGCTATTTAATAATGCTAAAATCTTATATCAAACTTTCGCGACGCGATATCAAGAATTCACGTCTTTTGGCTATCTCTAACTCGTACTACGGGTATTACTTTTGCATAGCGTGTTAAATGATTTCTCAGGAATATATACAATATTGGTATTTATACAGGTTTCCAAATAAAAGTCAGGCCCGTAAAATATTGATATTAAAAGAAGTACAAAAAAAATAATACTAAACAATTACATGTAATACATGTCTGTTTAAGAAATGATGTTGTCACAGGAAGTGGTGGTAATGTCTTCCTTCAGTATTCAGACACAACTAAACACGATTTTTCATGTATTTGAAGGTGCGTGACGGAATCTCTGGCGTCGTCTCCTGGAACTCGCGCCAGATATTCTCTTATAATTTACCTAGCGTTAGCGGTTTATTCATGTAGACACGCCTCTTTTAGGTCACCGTATAGGAAGGTGGAGTCAAAACCAATTATCTTAGAGGTCATAAGTCTTCGCAAAATTACTCCGCAGTAGAAGCTAGTAATTGCCGTTTGGGACATGTCATTCGCATCAATATATTTTTTAAATATTCTTCGGCTCATTAGGTTTCACTTCTGTTATTTTCGATTCACTATTTCTTTTCAAGAATGAAATAAGCCGAAGATCAAAATTGAATCACTTATATTTTCGCAGTATAATATTAGTGAGAGTAACGTGCAGTAACTCCAACTCAGGCAGCTACTGTATACTCTGTCTGTAAAAAGTGATACTACTTCAGCGATTCTTCTTCTGCTGCATTTGGAAACTCATTCAGAGCATTTTCAGCGTCTTCTATGGCAATTTCGCTTCTTAAATATACATTTATTACTTGTACTTTTTAAAAATTCCCCATGTAGCTATATATTCCAAAAGCAACAGTTTACGTTGCTAACTTTTACTTAGACACTCTGTATAATCCATGTAGCATGCATATGAATGCACCCATTAGAAACAGTATCATTATTTATGTATATCCCATAAAGGGGATTCCCCGCCTAGGGAATTTACCGTTCAAAAGTCGAAAACTAGCAGTCATGAATGTGTTATTTAAATATTATACGAGCTTAAATAATGTGCTATATATTATGTGAATTTATTTAATATGTTAAAAAAAATCTTGATACTCTACTACTTTTTAATATTTTACATATTTAGACACACCTAGCGTTATTTAGACACACCTCTGTTCTTAAAACATTTCGTTTCATAAAGTATTTTAACACTAGAATGACGGTAAAAGTAACTCAAGTCTTATAAACTTTACGTACTGTACACAAAAATTTTTATTTAATATTATTTAGCTAAATTATTTAAATTATTTGATGAATTTTATTAATATTTTTTTTAGTTTGAATCGAAATATATATATATATATACAGGGTGATTTTTTTTAAAGTTGTGAAAGTAAAACCGTATAACGAAAGAACCACTGATCCAAATGACCGGAAATTTCACCAGTATGCTCCCAAAGCAATGGGGATTTTTTAGGCATGATTAAAAAAAAAATTAAAATCTCACCGACAGATGGCGTTGTATATGCAGTAAAGTCGGGAGAGGAGCTTGTGCAAGATACACGCACAATGGATACTCTTCACTCTGTTGTGGAGCATGCGGTTTCGCGTTTCCAACTCGTAGCTGAAAACATTGGACAGCACATTGAAAATGTTATGTGTTAGTTGCGCAGATCTGTACAAATGTTTTACTCCATATTTTTATTTCGTTCTGTTTCTGCAGGTGTTTGCAGTTCCTTTTCCCAATTACTGGATTCTGTATGTTTTTGATATGCGTAATAAAGTTCTCTTTTTCTCAAAGTACCGTCCATTGTTTTCCTCCCACTGACGATATTCTTTGTTTCTGTCTTTGTTTGCGTCGTCTGTGGGAGCGATTTTAAGATTTTTTTTTTAATCACGCCTAAAAAATCCCCATTGCTTTGGGAGCATATTGATGAAATTTCAGATCATTTGGATCAGTGGTTCTTTTGTTAAAGGGTTTTACTTTCACAACTTTAATAAAAATCACCCTGTATGTATGTGTGTGTGTGTGTGTGTGGTCCCGGTCAAACCGACCGTTATGGGCGTTCCACTCTTAACCCTTTCCGGTACAGTCTTCCCACTCCGGGCACACCTAATTTTAATTCCAAACTTGCATGCGGCACCAAGAATAATTTATTGAAATTTTGTTTCTATAATGAAAGCTTAAAATAAGGAGTTCATATTTTCTAAAAAAGTCGTTTGTAAATTCCGGTGTCAGTCAGAAATTTCTCATTTTACGAACAGACTTTGTCTGTGCCGGAAAGGGTTAAACAATCTACATTGTTGAAAAGAATCTCCTGAAAAATGAGAACCTTATCGTATTCATTTTCATCTACGTACAAATGTAACTTTTTTACCGGCAATTTAATATCCAATCTGCGTTTCGAAACTATACAAGCCCCGCCTTTTTCTAGTAAGGTTTTTGGTAAGTTCGATTTCGAAATAAATTTGTCGATTTTATTCGATAGTAATAGTTTATTTTATACAAAATTAATCTATTTATTAATCTATTTAATAGAGTCTAACAAAATATCCCCCCCCCCCCCAAAAAAAAGAACACGAATATACTTGGAAGTGGTCAACAAGGTGTAAAACATATACGCATTCCATATGGAATGCTTAAATGTACATTATCAGGGTTCGTACGCTTTGAAAAGTATTGCAAATCCTGCAATTAAACGCGGCGTCTACAATTTCTGTTATTTAAATATTAAATAGAAAACTTAATAATTCGATTAAAATATTGTGGTAAAAGCGTACGAATCCCGATTATCTTACGTATTTAGAGACACGATACCCTAAACTTGGCGCAAAATGACGAAAATAGCCAAGCCGTAATAACGTGTTTAAAATTTATTTAAACGTACCTAGTATATTAATTTTCCGGTTACTTTCAAAAATTTTAGCCATTCATTATTTAATATAATATTTGAAAATATCAGCGTATATTTATCTGTTATACAGGATATCCCAAAAAGGTCAAACGCTCTTTGAAATGAATTCCTTCAGTTCGGGTGTCACTTATAAGTTCCATATAGAGTATATATGATTTTAATTATTTTGTACCAGAATATTTTAGTCGTAATCTTTGCCTTGTCTAATCGTAGAATTCTAGGATTAAGAAAAAAATAATCACAGTTTTTTAGCAATTAAATAAAAAGGAATTTTATAAATATAAAGTGGTTCTCGAAAATTAAAAGAGGAGTTCAGCACGACGGTCGCAAAGGGGTTAATATAAACAAAGAAATGGGAAAAATGCACAGCATCGTTATGATCTATACAACAACCCTAAATTATTTATAATGGCACTACTTTCAATATATATACCACAACATATGGTTTGTTTGCGAGAAACCTACAAAGTAATAGACAATGTAAAATTGAAGACACGAAAATTTTATACGAAAATTTTAATTACCGTATATACTTTTGTAAACGTTGCCTCCCCCCCCCCCAATTCTTACACAAAATTTTGAAAAAAATTGAATTTAGGTGTATAAGTCGAACCACATTTCTGGTGGTATGTTGAAAAGTAATTTGTAATAGAAGATAAAAATATAATAATAAATTTTCATTAAATTAGAAAACTACAACCTGTGGATGTAAGTCTAATCAAGCCTTTTTTTTTTAATACCGCTAAGCAGGCTCTTACCTGCCGGGTATGATTGCTTAGTTACCTGAACGCGGGACGATATTCGCCTGATCACAGCATGGCTGTGATCCATTTGAAAAAGCCTTGTTGGAATCGCTACAGTGCCCTGCCACAGTATTCTTTGTCTGCCGGTTAATTGTTTCTATTTAACATTGTTGAATCTAAACAAGACGTTTAAAAATCGACTGAGAAAATGTGGATACAATGAATATCATGAATATCCGATGATATCCTGAAAGAAAAAACGAAACATGGGAATTTAAAAAAGTGGACATTGTAACAATAGTAGAACGGGTGAAAGAATCATGGTATGAAATTCCCACAAAAATGGTAAACAAAAGTTTTATAAAATGCTGCATTAACAACGATATGGACTGATCAGAAAATTGCTTTTCAGATTCCGATGAATCGTTGATAAGCATGAAATCCGAATCTGAGGATGTGTACAGTGAAATATTGGATTCCCAATTAACCCTTTCAAGGGCGGTGGTATGTTTATGAAACCACTTAATTTTAATTCCTAAATGCCACAATGTCACCAGAATTTTAATATAAAATTTTCCTTTTATCATGTATGTCAAGTACAGCTTTTTCCTATTTCCAAAAAAATCTTTTTCGTAAATTCCGGTACCATTGTTTCATTTCCACATTTTAGATATTGGAAGTGCTTTGCCCCTGAAAGGGTTAACTGAGCTATACGAATATTCAGATTCTGGACGATAATTTACATTTTGATAAGTTTCATTGAAAAATTTTAATCTTTAAATGAAAAATATAAAAGTTTTTAGATTTATGATTCTTTTAGATAGATATTATTTTCTGGCTTTAAAGATCCTGTATATCGGTAATTAGGTAAGCATTTATTTATTTATTTATTTACTGACTCGTATATAAGACGACCTCCAATTTTCTACTCTCAAATTTTGTCTAAAATTCATCGACTTATACACGAGTATATACGGTACTTTTAAAACTACTGTACACAAAATTTATGCGTTACTTTATAAATATGTCACTTATTTTATCTTTATTTTAATTAAAGTTATTGAATCAATGAACTTTAAAATTAAGGAGCCAGATTTGGGGCACTCTGTATATTCATTTAGCTAATTATATTTGAATTAAAGAGACTTTACATACGCATTTTTCGACCATATAAATGAGATCATTTTAAGAGATTTGAATCTTCCCTTCGATTTAATCCTTTTAAAATCCACAAAGTTCTATGCTGTAACCATAAATCTTTCAAAGTGGCATTATGGAATTTTAGTATATTTACCGCAACATGTGGCGGTTCGCAGAAAACCTTCTGGTAAAGTGAAAATATAAAAAAGAAAATACCTCAATAAGTATTGGCAAAATGTGATGGCTTTCAGCTTTAACTGTATTTTTTAAAAAGTAACAATCCATCAACTTGATTTATTTCTCTTCGTTACTTTCGGCGAGAAATACGTCCCTGCTAAAAGTAAGGAAAAAATTTTAAAAATTAAATAGACACTTATAAATATTTTCCTTTTTTCAGTCCGGAGATTCTTTGGTTGTAGTACAGCGCTTAAAATACATAGTGTGGAAAACAGTTTTACCGTTTTTTAAATTACAAATTTTCGACTTATAAACGGAAATTCTGAAAAAAGAATTCTTACTTTAAGAAGTCACGAAATATCTGCCATTAAGTAACGAAAAGAACATTATAGCGAATTTCTTGTATGAATGCGAAATTTCGGCATTTAAAAAAAGCCAAACTTGTAATGCTTTAAAAAGTGCTAAAAAATTATAGCCGATAAACGTGCAACGATGCGGTACAATAATAGGGCGATCGCAGCGACATTTGCTTTAAAAATAGATTTACCTCTAGCAAAAGTAGTCGTTTCACTATTGACAGGATGAGCATAATTTCTCTTAATAAAATCTTCTTGTAAGTGTACATTTCAGATGTAACTGATTTTGAAGTTAGTTTTTTATCATATCAGAAAATTTATCTTTTCCACTCTTCTAGCAGAGACTCATCCTTTGGTATGCTAAATAGGGATAGTTTCTAGTTTGCTGTCTTGTAACGAATACTGCAACCAGGCACAAAAGAATGCGTATCACGTTTTTTGGCCATCATCAATATCATTGATATTTTCAAAGCTTATGAAAATCACTATCGAAGTCAAAGGAAATATAGTATAATTTAATTATTTAAAATATTTACCACCAGCTGAAACGTTTTCTGAGTTCGATTCTTATACAATGTTTGCGATGAAAAGAGCTAGCAGACAGTGGTGTAGCCAGACAGGGGGATCCAAATGTTCTGGAAACCAGTAATATTATAAAGTTTTTCTTCGCCTTCTATATCGCAGAAAATTCTCCGATTAGAAAAGGCAAAAATATTTTTATAAAATTAGTGGTATCCAAACCATCTGGACCTCCATCCGCATCCTTTCTACGCCACTGCTAGAAGATGTCGCTGAGATCGACCCGCTATCTTTCAGCATCGTTCGACATTTATCGGATTAAATTTCTTAGCACTATTTTGTAGCCGTTTTCCACATTATGTATTCTAGGCGCTGTAGTTGTAGTAAATTGGAGCTATTTATCTATTCATAAGAACACGGCTCTCTATTTGCATTCTGATTTTAATTACTGAAACTAAAAGTAATTTTAGAAATAAGTACATTAAATTTTTGTACAAGGTGGCCACAATTTAATTTACAGCACTCAGCGTTCTCTGAAGCGCCATCTAATTGCGGCAACGGGGCCAATTTTATAGGATGATCAAACAAGGATGGGGAGCGAAAGATTCCCTGAAAAATACAGGGATATATATCCTCGTAGCGGTGACTTTGGAATTATTTCTTTTCTGTAATCCTCCATCCTCGTCTTGTTTAACAGAAGAACTACCGGAAGTTTTACTTAAACTTGATTTAAAAAAATTCACACCATAATTTTTATTTAAAACTATTTAACTTATTTATTTGCTCTAGTTTTTTTTAAATTTAATTGAAAAAAATCTATGCATTTTATATATTTTTCTTATACTAACTGTAATTTATACATTATTTTTATGTATGGCAATGTAAACTGCTTTTTTTTGTAGGATTAGATTTACTGTCTTTCCTGCTTTTTCCTTGCCTTTTTTGGGAACGACTCTCCTTTGTAAACAGGCAACATGTTTTCTCTTCATCTTTTTACTCCTTTTTCTCCTTTTAATTATTAATTCTTATTTTGTAATGCGTTTTTTACCCATTTCTTCTACTTTCTTCTTTTCCTGACAATCTGTCAGCGAAGCCCCGCCTTTTATATTGCATGTTAAATTTGATTGGCTGCTTTACGCTAATTAAATTTGATTGGCTATCTATTTCTCACCTGATTGGCTGATGAAGTTTTCAATCAAATCCCTTACTTTTCTTTCATTTTTTAATACAATTGTGCTACATGTAGCTTTTTTTTCCATGGCTCTTCTAAGATGTGACATACAACTACTCATATACAGGGAGTGGAGTTATTTTACAACTGGGAATCCCATTGAAACAATCAACTGTTTATGTGGTTTATATTTATTTTATGAAACAAATTCTCGTTCGAATAGTCATTTTGAATGTACCTATAGGGTCCATTGAACCGTCTGGTAGGCGCAGAGTTAATCATCAAACAAAATTTAGCTCTATTCTCGCATTAAGATCCCGCTACAGAACGCACAGAGTACTGTCAGTTTTATTATGTCCACCTTGTATTTTTCAGAATAATTTGAAGTTATCTAACGAAAACACCAAACGCATAAATGAATAAATACATTATACGTGTGCGCAGATAATAATAGCATTAAAAAAACTTTATACGATATGCAAAAATTTCACATACAGTAATATGTTCCGAAGTATAACGCACTCAGGTGTACATCGCGCACATAAACTTTTAGATTTCATTTTTGTATATATGAGTATTTTCCACGCATAAACTGCACATCTTTCTTTACAATGACAGAATCATGAGGTATGTAGAAAAAAAATAAAATAAAGGTTTTTGTAATCTATAACAACTATTACTTTTCATGTAAGCTGATAACTGAAATTGTTATTTTTTTACTTTTTGTAAATACATAGAATGGTCATTAAATTAGGCATCTTAGTTTTTATAATAATAGCGTTCAAAAATGTTTATACGATATGCAAAGAAAATTCACATACCGTATATTCCAAAGTGTTACACGCTCAGGTGTACATAGCGCACATGAACTTTTAGACTTCATTTTTGTATATATGAGTATTTTCGACGCATAAACTGCACATCTTTCTTTACAAAGAAAGAATCATGAGATACGTAGGAAAAAAAAGGTTTTTGTAATGTATAATAATTTTACTTTTCATGTCAGCTGATAATGAAAATAGTCATTTTTTTCTTTTTGTAAATACATAGCATGGTCGTTAAATTAGATATCCTGATTCTTATAATCTGATTTTTTCTTCATTTTGATAATCGTCATCTGTTAATTTCTATCAAACGTGTTGTAGCAAGAGTCATATACCGGAATATAATACGTAAGAAAAATTTTAAAAAATTGGAAATCTACAAAAGTTAATATTTATAGTTTTTCTTCATTTAACAAGTATCTAACAAATACATTTGCTGTCATTTTTTCATGATATTCGTACATTGTACTTAACATATTTTAATCATATACGTTACTTTGTTTTCCAGAATTTTGAAAGCATTCGAGAATATCGTTTAGTACTTCTCGACAAAAGAAAAGCAGACATTTGTCTTTCACTTCATCTTTTTTTTTATTGCAATTTTAAAACGACGATTTACATTTTGAATTTGCTTTTTCTTTCATATAGTTCAAAACATACCGAAAATATCTCTGATATTTAATTCTTAAGAACCACAGAGCGAATTATGTTTCACTCTGTAACCATAAATTTATTCGAAATGGGACTATAGAATTTCAATATATTAACATATGGTTCATTGAAGAGAACTTTCGACGAAATTGGAAATGCAGAAGCAAAATTTCTCAATAAAATCACATACGTAAAAAATTACTAACTTTATGAATTGATTTTCTGAGTACAAGAAGTTATTTTACAAACATTTATAAATTCAATTCGAGATTACATGCATTTTGGTGTATAACCGAAGAATATCTAAGGAAATTATCAAATAAAATTGAATCTTGTTTATGAATTTATTTAATATTAGCATTCAGAGAACTTTATTCCACATGCCACAAACTTCACATACATAAATAAATACTAAAAATCTGTAAATTCATAAAGTCAAATGTGTCTACTTTTCTCAAAAGTCCGACAAGAAAACTTCCTCTCTATTTTTTATTATTTTCAACTACTTGCGTAATATAAAAACTTAATGCAAATACCCTTCCTTTTTCAGAAATTATGAAATATTGTTTAAAACCAGTGGAAAATACAAAACTAACATTTTTGACTCCCTTTTTGTTTTTTCTTATTTCGTTTGAAAGTGACAATTGATGTTTTAATTGCATTTTTCTTCGACTGAATGTAAAACATTTTCGAAAATCTCTCTTCTTTCTAATCCTTTCTAAAGAACCACAGAAACGCATTGTGTTTTATGCTATAACCGTGAATCATTCAAGATGGAACTATAGAATTTCAATATATTAACAGATGGTTGATTGCAGAGAACTTTCTGCGAAATTTAAAATACAGAAGGCAAAATATTTCAATAAGTATTGGCAAAATTCGATGGCTGTCAGCGTTAACTGATGTCCAAAAACTTAAAAATTCAGCATTCTGATTTATCGTTGTCAGTTTTTTTCTGTGAGAAACGTGTTTCTAAAATAAAGAAAAAAAATATTGGAGAAACATTTTTTTTTCTTTTCTCATCCTAGGTAAATTAGGGCTAATTATGTGCACGAGGTTCTTTGCTATTTGCTTTCTAAATTCATTTCCTTAACAAAACAAAAGTTTTATTTAGAAACATTGATATATTGAACCGAAATATTTACATGTGTTTTTTCGGTATATTGCAGGGCAAGTAATTTTCAGTAGGGTCCGAATACTTTTGAAATTTTTTATCGAGGTCCAGAGAAAAAAACACTTAAGTAATATTAGTACTTATTAATTTTAAATTGTTATTTTTACACATACATACATAAACTATAGAATAGAAAAATCAGGTATTTGTTATGAAAAAGTACTATATACACAAGTATACGTTCTGAAAATTTTTATATACACATTATGAAATAGAAAAGCAGATAATTGGTGAAAAATTAGTGCGAAATATTACACTTGCGGTCTTGGGCTAGTTTTTTATAATTCGGTTCACGTGGTGTACAACTAATTCAAAGAGTGTCTTCAAGGTGTGCGTCCGTTAACCTCGAAGGATATTTGTTCTTCAAAAATTCATTTTGAAGAAAGTTATTTTACATAGATATGTAGAACCAAACATAGTAGCCAGGTAAATACGCAGTTTTTTACAATTTTTATATTTATCTGAAACATATTTACCCCAAAATTCTTAAAGGGATGCAGTTTTGTACATTTGCAAGGAAATATCTTCTTCATTATTTCATTCAATTATTTGCATTTGAAGTAAAGGTTTTTCAAGGGTGAATAATTTTGCAGCCACATCAGTCCATTCTGCAACTGGAGCAACTTCAAAAGGCGATTTAAGGAACTGTGACAACTTACTTACCTCTGCAAAATCTTGGAATTTTGCTTCAAATTCCTTTATGAGATCTGACATAAAACTTAGGAACACTGCGATGTCTATTTCGGAATTCTTCTTTTTATGTTCAAGGATTGTTGGAAAATGAATAAATTCTTCATTTGCAATATCTTTTTCAAAGATATCCAAGTTGCGACGTAAAGCAGACACACTTTGTGACAAATCACATATTAATTTCCATTTCCTTGTAACTCGGTGTTGAGCGAATTAAATTTTCAGAAAGTCTTTCAGGAAAGCCACAGCTGCCACATTGCCCTCGCTTGATACGATCTCCAAGTGCTCCTTGCCATGTTTATACAAGTTGACTAAGAAGGAGGTTACTTGTTCTTTTATTTACCTATATATTTAATAAACTCTTTATTCAAATTGAAAATTTTTGGCGGTCCACGATTTGACCTTCCGCGATCCGGATGTGGACCGCGGACAGCCAGTTGCCGACCTTTGGTATATTGTAAGGTTATTAAATTTAACGTATCGATAAAATAAATAATTTGCACTCGTTTAATCCATTTGCGTCCACTTCAAGAATTTTTTTTTCAGAAATACTGAATCGATACCAGAAATTTCAAGGCAAAAGTTTTTATATTAAGTAATCACGAAACGTATGCCATTATATAAAGAGAGAAAAGCTATACAGAATTTCTGGTATGAATTAGGTATTTCTGAATAAAAAACAAATTCCTGGAATGGACGCATATACACGCTAATGATTCAAATGGATTAATATCAGCATTTAAAACAATTTATTCAATATGCAAAAAAATCACGAACCTAAAAATGTACTAAAAATCTGAATTAAATTTCTGAACAATGAAACAATTTTTGTCTTCAGAAAATTAATTCAGATTTTTAGTACTTTATTACATATGTAATTTTTTTGGTATAATGAATAAAGTTTCTAAAATGAACATACCTGCGTTTTTCTGTATAACACAAGAATTTCTAATGAAATCATCATATAAATAACTTTATAAATAATTTGAATTTGTGTACTCATTTAATATTAGCATTCAGAATACTTTATTCAATATGCCACAAACTTTACATACGTAAAAGAATGCAAAAATTCCGCAAAATTACAAAATTTAATGTCTTTATTTTTCTAAAGAATCCGACAAGAAAATTTCTTTTATATATATTTTTTTTCTACTACTTATGTAATATAACAACGTAATGTAAACATGCTTTCATTTCAGAAATTCTGGAATATTGTTTAAAACCATTGGACAAAACAAAAGCTAACATTTTTGGCACACTTCATCTAATTTCGTTTGAACAGTGACAACTCATATTTTATGTGCATTTTTTTCCTCTGAATGTAAAACATTTTCGAAAATCTCTCTTCTTTTTAATCATTTCTAAAGAACCACAGAACCGCATTATGTTTTATTCTATAACCATAAATCATTCAAAATGGGACTATAGAATTTCAATATATTAACAGATGGTTCATTGCAGAGAACTTTCTGTGAAATTTAAAATGTAGAAGGCAAAATATTTCAATAAGTATTGGCAAAATTTGGTGGCTGTCAGCGTGAACTGATGTCCAAAAACGTAAAAATCCATCATTCTGATTTATCGTTGTCCATTTCTTTCTATGAGAAACGTACTGCTGAAAGAAAAGAAAAACTAATTAATGGAGATTTTTTTCTTTTCTCAGCCTAGGTAAATTTGGGCTAATTATGTGCACGAGGTTCTTTCCTATTTACTTTCTGAATTCATTTCCTTAACAAAACAAAAGTTTTATTTAGAAACATTGATATATTGAATCGAAATATATACATATGTTTTTCGGTATAACGTAAGGTTGATAAATTTAAATTATCAATAAAATAAATATTTTGCACTTGTTTAACTCATTTTCATAATTAGTGTGTGTTTCAGGATTTTTTTTTTTTTTTTTTTTTTTTTTTTTTTTTTTACAGAAATTCCGAATTGATACCGGAAATTTTATAAGAAGAATTTTTACTTTTTTATAATTACGAAACTAATGTCATTAATTAAAGCAAAAAATGCTATACAGAATTTCCTGTACCAATTACGAATTTCTAAATTAAGAAATTCCTTTAGTGAACGGTTAGAAAGAGCCTCATGGAGGGTATTTCCCCCCCTAAGGCCTATATCCTCGTGTAGGTGTTCGGCCGTTACGGAATCAACCAACCAACCACCCAATCTGAAGTGAACGCATACACACGCTAATGATGCAAATGGTTAATATAAGCGTTTAAAAAACTTTATTCAGTATGCACAACTTTATTCAATATCACAAACGCAAAAAAGTACTAAAAATCTGGATTCATTTTCTGAATACTAAAATAACTTTTTGTGTTCAGAAAATGAATTCAGATTTTCAGTACTTTATTACAAGGTGTTTTTTTTTTCGGTATATTGTATAAAGTTTCTAAAATGCACATTCGTGCGTTTTTCTTTAGAAAACAAGAATATCTAATGAAATCATCAAATAAATTAATCTATAAATATATTTGCGCATTCATTTAATATCAGCATTTAGAACATTTCAATTCAATATGCCACAATCATTACATATGTTGAAAAAATGCTACTAATACGCAGATTTACAAAATCTAATATCTCAATTTTTCTCAAGATAACGACAAAAAAACTTCCTGGCTCTTTCTATATATTTTTTTGACTACTTACGTAATATAACAAGTTAAAGTAAACATGCTTTGTTTTCAGAAATTCTGCAATATTGTTCAAAACAAACGAAGACCTTTTTGGCTTACTTCATCTAATTTAATTTAAAAGAGACAATTGCTATTTTATGCTTCTGCGGATGCCCGATTTATTAATTCGAATTATTTTCGTCTGTATCTGAATGAAAGCACATCTGGCTTTTGCGCATTTCCGGGTTATTTTAGGGGATTATTAGGCATTTGGGTACAACTATTCATTACTGTAGTATTTGAATGATATTCTGATTGAGTTGTTTTAGGATATTACTTTCTTATTCGTCGGGCGTTGCTCGACAATCAATAACTTTCTTTTGTGGTTTTGATAAAAATAGCCATTTTCGGCACGCATTCTGTTCTAAAGAAACCTCTTTCCGAACAAAACTCCAGCACTCGCATCCGCTGCCAACGGCATCGTATACCAGGTGTGCTACAAGCGTGCTGCAGTATCGTTTAGTTTCAATTTCCACGACTAGGGGGCGCGAAATCATTTTTCTTAGTTATCTAAATCTTAATTATTTCATATTAAGTTGAATGAATCAATTCCCGTTGAAGAAGAATCAAAATATTTTTTAGAACACTTTTGTCGAAATATGAAAATGCCCTAGTTCGACCACTTTCAACCACCCATATCTCCCACAGAACCCACAGCTACCGAGATGCAACCACCATAGTGCACGATGGAACCACAAGCAAACACCAGTTGTCTGCGCAGGGTAGTTGTGGATGCTAAGCGAAATATAGGGACATATGAATAGATTACTCGTAGAGGTAAAAACAATCACTAATGTTGCCTTTGAATGATTATCTAAATGAATATTTCAGGGGATTATTCTTCTTTTGGTTAAATCATTCGTTTATCTTGTACCTGAATGGTTTTATGTTTCGCGGATAATATTTATGGTACAGGTGAATTACTCGTTTCTGGTAGGAATATACGAATTCTGCTTAAGTAAGTAAAAGTGTACTTTTTGGAAAGTTTACCAACTATTATCCATATGCCTTTTGCTTTGGGTTGTCTCTGTTTTGTACTATTTATGAAAAATATACTATTAGAAAAAATGTTCACACTTCATGTAATGCAAAAAATTAAGGTTTATACGTTTATAAACAACATTTTTAACAATTTATGAATAAAAAATTAGAATTTTCCTTTTCCATGTTTGTATAGTTCTTCAACAATTAAAATAATAATCAACTTTTTGTAAGACATCAATAAAAAATTATAGAAAGTATAAATTTTGGGTCATATTATGTAAACGCTTTTAACTACGTATATATTTTATACAGGTGCACATGAGAAATTTTTGAAAAAAATAGTGGTGATTTTTTTATAAATGTAAGATATGATTTATATTTGTAATATTTTTATCGTTATTTCGCGCAGTTGTTATAACCATAAATTTGTACAAAAATACTAATTTATGCGTATTTAGTGCCTCAATGCATGAAATAAGGTGCAGCAGTGTTGTTAGTAGGCTACTTTTTTTAAATTCTGATTGTTTGATTCCCACAACTTTTTTAAAATAGTGTAATTGGCCATATTATCGTATTATTTAATCTGTTATTAAATAAGGCAAATATTACTACTTAAAAAAAGTGGAGGCAATCAAGCAATCTGAATTTAAAAAAAATTGGATACTGGCAACAGTGCGGTGCAGTGAGTTTTCAGAAAATTAGTTTTTATAAAATTAGAAAAAAGTATTTTGGGGAAATTTACTGCCTGATAGACAGACACATCTGGGAAAAATATTAAGAAAAATTATCAACCCGCTCACTGTTTCTTAAAATAATAATAATAATAATAATTTCGACAAATATGTAATCCGCCAGTCTAACCACCAGTTGTCTATTATTACATATTTCAAACCGTCATGTGTTTGAAATTTGTAGTATATTTATCCTTTGCATTTTTACCCTTTGCCTGTGCAATTGCAAAGATAAAATTGCTTCAAAAATTGTGCTATATAATTTTTGCTACAAATGTATTGCCCGTGGAAATCACGGGATAAGCAGTCAGAAGGTTAAAAGTCATGTTGTCCATGCTTATCCGGCTATGCAATTTTACGTATTTTTTTATAGACATGAGAACGTTGAATGCGAAATAATAATAAGGATGGTTGTCATCTGTATTTTGCAACATTTTTCAGATTATTCGATTATCAATATAACTCGAACATAAATCATTCGATTAGCAAAATAAGCAACTCGTTTTGCCAATCATTAGAATTTTCCACAGACTATTTTATCTTGGCGTACACTACAGGGTTATAAGAAAAACACCTGCTTCCATGAGAGCTGTGTCACATAGATACCCTAATGCGCTGATTTTTGGGTACTATGTAAACTTTATTTAATTTACAGATTAAAAAATCTGGTGGATGTCGTATTTAAATTTTATTTGTTTTATTGCAGTAAAATAAGTTTATAAAACTCTCTCATTTACTTTCTTATCTTTGACTTGTGGTGTTTTCAGATTATACTGGAAAACAATTATTTTTATTTAAGTACGTTAATTACACTTAAACATCTGTCACTTTATATTGTCTAATAAAAGTCTGATATTAACTGACTAATAAAAGCAAGTTTTGCTCAGTCTGTGTGAGAGGCGGCGATGGCTAGCAAAATCTACAGCAAATAGAAGCCTGAAATTTCAATGAGGATAGCAGTTCCCAAAGCAGATCCTGATGCACCCGAGCCACAGATTAGACCAGACCTTAATTAAACATTCATAGAAAACGTATTGTTTTTTTTTTTCTGAAAATTGACAAGTGCGGCCGCACATGCTCTGTCACTGCTTTCTGGAGAACATAAACATGAATAACCAAATGCTGCTTTTTGGCAGAATATTTCAGCGCTCAGCAACTGAACAATTCAGGTTGCGAAAAAATAAAAAGGAAGACATATTCTTAAATGTTGTACTTACCTTTTATACACCACAATCAGTTAGAGAAAGTACTGTTATTAACCCTCTGGGAAAAAAAAAGGTCGATTTTGCGATTGACATTTTCTCTCTTTTGACGACGATCCCCTATGGTTCGATTTCTTAGGTACCGGTTCACTAAAATAACTATTAAAGCTGTGGCCTTCTTCTTAACGACGAAATAATCGGTTTTGAAAAATACGAATTTTAAGTCCTTAGAAAAAAATCGTGACTGCAAGTCAATTCGCGCCTACCGACGACGATATATTTTTAATAAATCTAACAATAAATAAACGTTGGCACTTGAACATAATTTTTAGAGCATTTTCTGTTTTACTTAAAATACAAACAAACCGAAGTGTTCGGAATAGGAAAAGTATTAATAAATAAAAGCTGAGAATTTTTGATGAAAACGATAAAACGTGGACTGTTTCGGTGTGACTTCGGTTCATGTTTTCACAACAAAATAATCCAACCAAATATGTTTCACGAAATTTTAAAGAAGGTTTGGATACAGTTATATGTATAACCGATTAAAATTTCAGAAAGATCTGACTATAAGAACTATTTTTATTTTTGTTATATTAATGGACCCGAATCAAAAACAACATCAACAAAAAAAGAGCGAGAAGAAAACATTTATTTTACAACTAGATATCAGTATTATTTTACAAAATTTTTAAATGGGCTATAAAACTGATATATTTATAACCGATAAAACTATCAAGGAGTTTGGACAAGAAGAACTATTTTTTTTTTCAACTATGAAACGAATCTACGTAAAGAAACAAGAAAATATCTTCTTATGAACGCTTCTACCACGAAATATCAATATTCTTTATTTAAAAATGTAAATTCATTCAAAATCGAATATAAAATCAACCAAATTTTTTAAGTTTATTAAAGGTGTAAGTTAGTAATAAAAGTAAAAAAAAATATTTTGTAAATTTGAAGTACGTACGCTAATCTTTCATAAAAAAGTAAGCACAGTTTTCTTCATCTGGCAATGCCGAGCGGGTCAGCTAGTTTTTAACAAAGTACAAAATAAAAAGGGTCTAATATTAGAAAAAAATTAAAACACAAAAATTAAATCACACATTAAAAATAATATTAGAATTTTGTAGATCGGATCGGGATTGTCAGCTTGGCCTGATTTTGTATTCAAAAATTCGATTTCCTACTGGAAATTCCGCAAGAAGAGTTTTTACTTTATGTAATCGCGAAAACAATACTTGTTTACGAAATTTTTACGAATCCTTAAATAAAGCAAAAAAAAAAAAATCAGTTATGAATTAAAAATTGATGAAGAAAAATGGATGCTAAACTGGCAAACCTGAATTTGATAAGTAAAAGTAAAAAAATGTTTTGTAAATTTGAAGTACGTACGCTAATCTTTCATAAAAAAAGTAAGCACAGTTTTCTGTAATAATAAAATTAATTTTTATATGGAAATATTAGAGTATACCTGTCTGAATCAAATGATTTGAGTCTATAGCAGTATAATATTCCATACTTTTAAATAAGTAATTCTAATGATTATCTTGCCGACTAGGTTTTAAAGGGAAATTATGCATAACGTAATTTTAATTATCAGTTGTGACTTTCAGATTTCTAAACAAAGTAAAAACAAAACACAGTCAATTTAGTTCATTTAGAAGGCCTTTTTCTTGTATCTTTTCAATGTTATTTAACACTTTTCAGACAGAATTATCAGTTTACCCTCCCCTTTTTTATTGAGAAATTTCATCGACTGTGCTATAGTCTTTCTCACAAGCAGGCGTGCTTTTAAAACATTGGTGTTTTGCTCAGTTACGCCCTTACTATTGCAAAATAGTTCATAATAGTGATAAAAAAGTAAGTTGGTAAATCATTTAATCATAATAACAATGGAAATAATTAAACTTTAATATAATTTGCAAACAAAAAAAAATATTCAGAATTATACGTTTAAAGAAGGTTAATAAATATTATTAATTATGAACAGGACTTTACAAATTTGAAAAAATCTGGTAGTCAGGTGTAAATTTTAGTCGCAAGTAAAAAAAAATTAGCACGCCCCCCCTCCCCCCCGTTACTGATGTTCATAAAGCACAAAAGTTTTTTTTATGAATTAAGTGAGAAAAAATAATAACAATTCGGAATTAGCCGGTATGTTCGGGAAAAGCTGATTACCGAATGCTTCAAATGTCTCAATAGTTGAGTGCTACAAAATTCTATATCTGATGAGAGGGCGTAGATAAAATAGTGAAGCCTGAAAACGATTTTTTGCCTATTTATCCTATCGAATTCAGTCAAATAATTCTGATTTTATTATTTCAAAATTTGCATTTAATGAACTCTCTTAGTTTTGCCAAATTAAAAATAATTTTTTTTTTTTCTGTCTGGGAATATAAGTTTAAGTTTATTTCTTAATATTTTGTAACTTTGCAGCATGTATAATGAGACATCTTACACGAAATTTAATTAAACGTTAAACATTATTATTAAAAAGTTCGCGTAATAACCCGAGAGCTATTATGTAATATGCATTGCTAAAAAGAAAATAAAAGCATTTTTCCGGACTGGGATTATATAATCGGGATCAGCAGCCGGCTGAGGTTGAATTTGATCCAACGATCTACGGTAAAAAAAAAAAAAAAAAAAAAAAAAAAAAAAAATCTTATTTTTCTGAATTGCAATGAATGATATTTTTATTTCCATATACTGCAGATAATAATCCTAACAATGTAACTATAAAATATTCTTGAGTAACAACCCAGAACCAGACATTTGTCTTCAAGACAGAGTGACGCCGAGGTACTGACCAACGTGTGTGGTGCACACAGGCGCTAGGCGCCAAACATTTTAAGCACGGAAGAAATATTAAAAAAATACATATTTTTATTAACATGAATTATTCTTTTTAAGTAAGTTTTATGGATTTACTTCAAATGAATTATTTATATTCACTTATATGTTATTATTCTTTAAAATGAACGTGATAGGTTTATAAGTTTTAAATTTGAACATGAAAATCTGATTTTAAACTTACAAAATAGCGTAAGACTTTTTTGTAATTGCATCCAATTTTTAGATGCCACATAGGTTGGATTGACAATATTTCTTACAGTTTTATTGAAACTTCCCTCCTCTCCGCACATTCTAGTCACGTGACATGCTAGCCGACTAGAGTGGAAAATAATGGTATTTTATGTGCATGGAATGGACAATGCCTTTTAAACTTGGCTTTTCCATTAAAAGTACGAGAGAAGAGGGAGATAACTGCTTGCTGCCCGCACGAGTAGGGGTGTTGGAGAAACAATTGTACTTATTTCTTAGTTTAATTTTTGTAAACAATATAAAAAGAAAAAAAAGAGTAGCATTAAATAACTTTGTCGCCAGTGGCGACCGCATTTGTCAAACTCTGATTATGAAACAATAAAGATATTGCGCAAGAAAAAAATATCAAGTATAATTTAACAGTAGATGGACATATTTGTAGGTATATATATATATTTTTTGAGATTTTTAATATGTTTTTATAATTTTATATATAATACTATAGTTTCGTCAAAATGACACAACTTTCTTTGCTCAGAGATTATTTTTGATGTTTTCTTGGGCAGCAACTAAAAGTAAACATTTTGACCAAGATCCGTGCTTTTTAAATGCATTAGAAATTTATAAACAATCCTTTTTTATACCTTCAGAACACTTAAACAGTTTTCGGAAGGTCGAGAGAAAGCCTTCAAAATTTGTTATTTGTTTGTAAATTTTTTAAAGATGTCTTACATATACAATCATTAATAAAAGTAAAATCTTTGAAGGGAGTTAAATTACACTATAATAAATAATTTTTGTATAATAAGCTAGTGTCGCAATGCATTTATTCATTCAAAAGTATACTCAGAGGTTCTTAAAGTGTTCTCCGCGGAGCCCTTGGGGCTCCGCCTACACTTTTCAGGGGCTCCGCGGCGTTCCAGGAATATAAACAAAACATGAAAGAAATTAGCATATTACAAGGGAATTTTTTTTCGAAAGTATGTGGAAATTTGCGTGTGTGTGCGTGTTAAAAATAAATACATCTATCATTGGGCTGAAAAATACTATAATATATTTTTTTAAATTATAAAAATTTGCATTATACATCTATCTATTTTCTATACTAGTAAATCTGCAGATCAGGAGCCTCAACGTCAGCTCTGAAGGTCGTTGTTTTTTTAATCTCACTTTTCATATTATTTAGCATCTTACAATCCGAAATTTAATTTTTTTTAATATTGCATACATATTTATAGGCATATAAAATACTTCGTTAGTTGCAGAAATTAGAAACGTTAAATTAAATATGGTTTACGCAATGATATTCTGAAATTCTTATGAATTTCTTATTCTTGTAATTTTTTAGATAAAAAAATTCATTTCTACAGCGGGGCGGAGCCCACTTGAACCCCACGTAATCTCATTAAATTTATTTCCGAGATTTCCTATTGATTGTGTGAATGATTCTAATCTTGCATTTCGGTCTACACAGTGGTTTTATTAGGATAAGCAACAATTTCGAAAATAATGTCATGTTATCCTATATACTCAAATAGCACTATTTACTTATATGCCAACCAATAAACACCTGCATCTGATGGATAAGTTGAATAATATCTCATGTATAAAAGCAACTTATAAAATGTAAACTGAATCTACTATTTTCACTTATATCTATTTTAGAAATCTAGTGTTATTCAATTTTTGTTTCGAAAAAAAAATTCGAATTGTCATTCTATAATATTTATTTTATGTAAGTACATCCTGATTTAACTCGATGGCAAGGGCATACTAAAATCTCCCCAGAGTAGGCATATTTGGAAACTTTTATGTTCTAAATTTCCAGTAATTGTAATATTTCAGGTTCGTTTTACTTCTCTAATTTCTTTAGATTATTTCGGCAATCATTCTATAGCAGTTAAACGGAAACTTGTATCAAAATAAATTCTCTTTTATGTCAATAAATGTTAAAAATCATCCGAAAATAATTTATTTTGCTAATAAAATATTGCATCAAAACAGTGAGAGTTACTTGAATTTTAATATTTTTATACTCTTTGAAGTATGGTTGCTAAGCAACTGATAAATTAAAGAGCAAAGTAAAAACACATGCATTTTAAAATTTGTAAGAAATATGGCAATTAAAAGTTTTATATTCCCAGAACACATGCAAAAAAATTTCCAATAATTTAAACAATTTCTAAATTCTAATAAATGTATCGGAAAATTTTCCAAAAATAAAACCTCCATATCGAAAATTTAACATCCATGATTTTACGGTAAAATCCATTATTCAAATATGCGATTCTCATTTCAGTTAAAAATGAAATTTCAAAACCGTCTGCATTCCCATATGAAAGCATTATGACATAAAAAGAAATGTTCTATATTTTTCGAACAAATGAACCAAATTTAACCAAAAATTATACAGCTAATTCCGGGTATCTCACCAATACACCCACCAAAAATTAACCTAATCAGATCATTTTTACGGCAGTTATCGCGGAACAGACAGACAGACAGACAAACAGACAGAAACAAAAAAAAATTCGGGTCTCAACAGTGAGCCTTCACTGACGTTTCGGCAATAATATTTTTGGTTTGAACTACTTTATTTTATGTTTCTGCATTTAATGTGTTTTAAAAATTCGATTCAAAATAAGCTACAAAAAATAGTATTCTGAATCGAATGCACAACATGAATCGAAAGAGCAAAGGCGCTGTTTATGTTATTTGTATTAATTTTTAGTTTTTTAAAACTTTTTATACTCTTTTTCATAGTAAAACAATGTTTGTCGTTTAAAACATATTTTGTATAACATCTTGTATCATTTAAAGCTCCTCATTAGATTCATTTTACATTTGTGTACTATATTTCTTTTTTTATAACTTTAATTTCTTTAATCTGTTTATGTTATTTGTATATTTAAATTTTCTATACTGTTTTTCATAGTAAAACAATGTTTGTCGATTGAAACGCCTCTTTTTTGTAACATCTTGTATTATTTAATAAACACTTCATTATATTCATTTAATATCTGTATACCTTGTGTATATTGTTTTCTTTTTTTTTTGTAACTTTACTTCCTTTAATCTGTTTATTTTATTTTTATTAATTCTTAGTTATTTAAATTTTCAATGTTGATTTACATAATTGTACTTAATTTTTAAAGCAATGTATGTTGCTGAGAACACATTTTTTTAACATCTTGTATCACTTAACAACCCTTCTTTAAAATTTTGTTTTAATTGGTCTCGGCATTGGCTAAGATACTTATGTTATAATGCCACATTTTCCTACCAGAAATAAGGCTGTAACAATTTAAAAAATATATTGGTTCTTTCATTTGTTACCACACTAACAATCTAAACTTTTGCTCAGATCCACCCCTTGCTTAGACTTTTCGTCAATGAGTACCCTCCCTGATATAAATATTGCCCCACCAATATATCCTAGTTTGTTAGGAAAGTTTTTCTACTATTCGCAGTTCTTTTAATATTGTAGTTTTTAACCCTATATATATTTTGAGGCAAAACCCAAGGTAAAAGGAAGTTTCTTTCAAACCTATAATTAATAGATAAATACTTCAAATAAAACATCCAAAAAAGTGAACGATGCTTAACAATACATGTTATAGATTTTGCCCCGCCCAATTAAACACTAAAACGATGATCTGGTGATCTGCTTCAAAACGTATTTTTAAAAAATGGTTCAAAGGAAGAAGCTCAGAGGCGATTCGTTTTCGTGTTGCATGTTTAGAAGTACTAGAAACGTAAACAAGAACGAAAAAAGAATCCATAATCGCACGATTCTATTACGCGTGAGCGGGACTAGCAGAAACGTGGTCGACTCATAGGCGACTGGGCCTAAGCATTTTCTTTTTTTTTCGCGAGTAGCCTATTGGGATTATACAGAAGTCTCTCTTTGTAAACGAAAACTGTACACCTTACCTTTTTTCTGTGTGTGTGTGGTTTTCACCATAAATAATAACTAGCTGACCCCCGCCCTGCGTTTCCCGGGTCCATGATAATAAACTAATAAAAAACATCGAGATTTATTATTTTATATCTTAAACCCGATTTTGTATGAATTTATATTTTTAAATTAAAAATTCGCGAAAAAATATTGATATTTAGTGATAAAAGCGCTCATTTGCTGGTTTTTTTTTACGTAGGGTCGTTTTATAGTTTTAAAATAAAAAGTCCTTTTTGTCCGAACTCTGAAATCTTTATTGGGGATAAATAAAACGATTTTACAGCCCGTGTAAAAATTTAGCGCAAAAATATTGTAATCTAGTTCTAAAATATACGTTTTCTTCTCGCTTTTTTGTTTGTTTGTTTGTTTTCGCGTCGGCTTCTTTAACATAGCAATAAAAAAATTGTTCTCATCTCCCGAACTCTCTGACATTTCAATCCGTTATAAATATAACTGTATCCAAGCTTTCTTTAAATTTTTGCGAAAAATAGGCATATTTAGTAGTGAAAACATGAGTTCTTAAAGAAAAAGCTTTTGCTTTTGACCTCAGAGCGAAAATATATTAAAAGGTCTATGCTTTCAATGCAATGGTACGACCCCTTCCGTTTTTAATCAACACTTTTCAATCCCACTAGTCTAAACAGGTGGAGGCTAATCAATCAGGTTTCTCCTTTCTGAGGGCAGCCTTCAAACAATGTTGAAGAACATCGCAAAGAGACGATATTCGTGTGGAAAATTGAATGTGAAATTGACAAATTTGACGGAATGCGCTTTTCGTTTTAAATATATAGATAGTTTCACGTAAGCCCCAATCAGGGATGAGATTTCTCCGCTTTTTTGTATACCAGTATAATCTTACAGAAAATATTTTTTATTTATTCGCAACATTCTGCGATTAAACAGAACAACATTATCTCTAAGATTGTACTGGTATGCAATAAAGCGGAGAAATCTCATCCCTGACCCCAACGCAAAGCATGACCCCGACAGGGTAACTATTTTTATCTTTAATTCGGAGTTTATACTGGAAATCCCGAAAGAATATGTTTTATTTTAAAAATGGATGTCATTAACCCCTTAACAGTACTGCTCGAACGTCGCTCGGGTAAGAAGAGTTTGTTTTCTTCGTTACTAAAAGTTCTCAGAAACTACAAATTTTTAACTATAATTTTTTCTGTATTTGGCTGACATATCTCGATTATACAAGAAAGATATTTTAATACAAAAAAGGGGTTTTTACTCCTTATTTTTAATTTATTGTGTCCAATAATAGTAATATTAAATAAAAATGTTAAGGGGTTAAATAATAGAAAATATTATTTTCAAAATTTCTAGTATGAATTCAGAATTTCTGTATCAAGAAAAGGGACAAACTAAGAACCTTGGTACCATGTTGGAAACTACTGGTTCGGATTCTTATCCAGCAGATCTTTCTCTGCTCCATAAGCATAAAAAACATTAATTTGTAAACCTAAGAGTACCGTGGGAATAAGGAGCTCCGCCTTAGAAATTCTTCCTGGAAAGGGCTTCGCGAGCCCAAAAGTTTGGGAACCACTGCTGCAAATTCGCAGCACACATTGGGAACACATTTTGGAACCCTTTGATTAAAAAAAAAGTGTTCCAGTCACCTTAATGTGTACTAAATGTGTTCCAAATATGTTCCGCTAGAAAAAAAGTGTTCTGAAAGTGTACCGAAAGTGTTCTGTTCAGGATATCTGTTAAATCTAAACTTGGGAACACATTTGAGAACAGATTAGGAGCAAATTTGGACACACTTGTGAAATCATCGCTTTCAAAAAGTGAGTTAGAAAGTGTGCTGAACAAAAGAAGTATTCTCATAAATATTCTAAAAACTGTTCCAAAAAGTGCACTTCAAAATGTTCTAAAAAAGGTGACAAAATAAGTGTTCTAAGAAGTGTTCTGAAAAATGTCTAAGATTTGCAGTGACAGTGATTAACATTCCCATCGAAACCCGTAAATTTGTTCATACCTTTAAAACAAATTAAGATAGTGTAATGAAATTTGGAACAAACTTCCTTTGTGAAAAATGTTAGGATATCACAAAAAATAGATGAAGTGATCCCTTTCCTCATCCAGACAAGTTTAAAATAGATGTGCTATGTTTCCGTGTGTAGCTCACATTACATACAGAATCACTGACTGAAGTACCGTAATTTCGCGCGTATGTTAGTTAAATCTTTTTCAAACCGGAAATTTTATTGAATATATGAAGTCAAATAAGTGCTCAGCAGAAGAAAGTCACATTTTATTTAAAATAAATTCTGGTAGGAAATCGAATTGTCTGAGGTGCAGTGTATACGTGCGAAATTACGGTACTGTGTTCCTCCTGAGCATTTCGTAATGTCAGTACGTTTTACAAAAAGCAGTGCAAATACTGTAGACTCCCGATTATGTGTCCAAATGTTGCAGAAGGACAGCTTTGGATAGACAGTTCTATAAATATTCATATCTTATACCCTCAGCTATCATTCAAAACACAATATTTATACCAAAACTCGTATCTTATTCTTATATTTCTTCTTAGTAATTGACCATCATTTTATAAATTATTATTATGTTCTGTTGTGTACAGTCTAAAATATTATATCAGAAAAAAGGAAAACCAACAATAAAAACTTTAAGATAAATTTAATAAAACTTTAAGATTAATACTACTATTAATAATACTTTAAGATTAATTTAATAATACTTTAATAATAATTTAATAATACTTTAATAATAATTAAATAATACTTTAAGATAAATTTTGTAATGCGTAAATTAATTGCAGGAAACATAAGATCAAGTACCATGTACTTTATGAATTCAGTATAGACAGTTTTAAAATAAACAGAACATTAATGTAACTTGAAAGCCTAATTCTTAGAAAAAATGGTTTAAAGAAATTTTACATTGGTAAATGACTACACATATTTAAAAAAGTTAGGCCTAAGATAAAAGTCAAAATTTGCATTTTTCAGTTTTCGAAACCACGCTTTTCATGACGTAACATGTTTTTTCGAACACAGCAGTAAGACGTTCGTAAAAAACACCCGAGTCGAACACTTCAAAGTATTTTCGTCTTTTTTTTACGTAGAATATATTGGGTTGTCCGGAAAATTGGTGCCGGTTGGAAAAATAAATTCATATCGGAAAATTCTACCAGTGAATGTTTAAACATAATTCCGATATCTAATGTATAACAATTAACGGGTAGAATTTTCCTATACGAATTGATGTTGAATTTCTCTGAATTACACTCTTTTATTTAACTTAACTGCGTTCATGTATGTCAAGATGGAATTTTGTAAAGGAATTTTCACTAATTTCTTTATGCGCTGGTGTGCTAGAAACTAAGTGCGCAGTGTGTTTTCGATGTAAATAAGCTATTTTAGTATTTTTAGAACTGATTTATAAAATAGTTTGAAGACATTTTCCGTTAATCGGACGCTGGTCATAAATCGCCCAATATTTCTTATGGCTACAAATGTATACGATTTACAATAACAACAATGGAGTTAATTAAATGCTAAGCCATGCTCGCAGAAATATGACAACTGGATGTGATAGGGCAACAATAAAATATTTCAAATACTAGACAGAAAAAAATATATATACGAAAACAGAGTAAAGTGTGTCATAGTTTTATTTTAAATACACTTTTAAATTTTAAAATTAAAAGTTAATTAAAACATGATTATACGTTTAAAAACCAATTTAGAAATCAGATATAGATAGTTTAAATAGTGCTTTATTTTCTTTCCCGTTGCCATATCTTAAAGAAAGAAAGACAAAATTATGATGATCAAGGCAAAAATTGTAACTTTTCAAAACTTCAGTATTTTGCGCTTTCTACAAAGCATAAATCAAAACGGTGAATGTTTCACAATCGGGAAACGTGCCTCGTTAATTTACTGTCATTTCTAAATAACATGAATTCTAGACATCAAAATATGTGGGATTTTAAAGATAGAGTTTGAATAATTATAAAAGGGTGATTTTCTTTTATTTCTTTTATTTCTTTAATTATTTTTTGTTATTAGTTAGGAATTAAAATTTCTTTTTGCAATAAGAATATCATTTTCGATAATTTTGCTTCCAAAAACGTGTGAATAATGAAAGTTGTTTAATTCTATTTGTGCTTAGTTTTATAAAGCACCTTCTTACTCCAGCGTAATATTTTATCTTATATTTATAAATAACCCAGTACTGCGTTATTGGATATTTGGATTTCAATATATTAAGAGCAAGAATTGACGGATTTGCGAAAAACTTTTGTTAAAGTGAAAATGCCGCAGCAAACTGTCTCAACAGGTATTGGTGAAATGTCATAGTTTAGAATGTTAACTGAATTCCTCGAATGCAACTATCTATCACTGTGACTTATAAGTCTCTGCATTCTCCAACATTTTCTGTGAATTTTTTCTGCACTCAAAATGAACAAGTAAGAGTAAACTAGAAAGATTTTTCCAGAAATTATCAAGATTGGGGTATATAAAAGTTTTTTTCTCCTTCTAAACTATGGGAGAGAGAGCCATACACCGTGAAAAAGATTTTTATACAACATTAATTAAAAAGTAGATATAAATGTCTGGAGGAATTTTTTTGATTCTGTGTATAAATCTGCTTATAGGAAACATCTTTCATTTTCCGAATTTACTAATACACATGATTGTTTAAAATCAAATCACTTTAAAATGTTTGTCTTACTGTTACCATACTTAACTACTTAACACTTTAGTTTTCTTAAAACACCAGTTTTTTGTACTACAATATTTAGGTTATATAATTGACAAATGTCTGTAAATTAATAAAGCAAAAATTGCAGTTAAAAATTACTAGTACTGTAAAGCTTTTAGTAACGAATCAAGCAAAATCTTCTTGCCCGAGCAACGTTTGGGCAAAACTGGCAAGTGGTTAATGTAAAACAGTTCTGATTTTCGATACATGTCGAATCTATTATATGGCATGGTTGTGCATTGATTTCTGTATTTCCAAGTTTTAACTACCGCATTGTAGAAAATGTTAAAGAGATCACAAAAATAAATAGAGGACTGAAGTTTGAGACTGCTTCGTGGTGGAAATTGATCTTCGAACAATGTGCGTACAATTCCTTGAATTTCAAAGGAGGCTGGTACCACTATTTTAAGCTAGAAAAATGTATCTTTAATATTTCAGTCACAGCAACTGGAATCACCTCGTTTAATAGTGGAAATTGGAACATTAATCATCGATTAAATAAGGCGAAAAATTTTGTCAAAATAATAGGATATTACTGTGCGCATTCTGACCCTATTTATAGTTCTATGACTCAAAGATGTAAAAACACATAAGGTAACATATAATGCACATTGTTAATTGTTGTACGTAATATTACAGTTATGTTGGTACAAATTTAGATACTATTTCACTGTGTACCTAACGGGTGTTCTAAAATCGTCTGACTGATTTTAAAAATCAATAACTTTCAAATGGTGACAGATATTTTAAATTTTTTTGCAGGAGAGTAATGTATGATAACAGAAGTTTTTTTATAACTGCGATTCCTGATTTTAGTTCGAATTACCGGCAATAGATGGAGCTGCGAGCAATAGGCGTGCAATCGAGGCAAAAACTAAAATCACCCAGCATTGATGCGAAGGAAGGCGGTTAAATAGATGGAGTGGGTCTCATTCGCTAATGCAATTTTGTTCTTAGCGCCCAATTCTGAATAAGGTTTTATTAGTGAATGAGATCCACTCCATGTATTTAACCTCCTTCCTTTGCATCAATGCTGGGTGATTGCTGTATCTGCCTCTATTGGAAGTATAGTGCTCGCAGCGCCATCTATTGCTGGCAATTTTTAAAAAACTCAGGAATCGCAGTAAAAAAACTCCTGACATCATACATTAGTCCCCCGTACGAATATTTTTAATATATGTCGCCGTTTGGAAGTTATTGAATTTTAAATAAGTCAGTCTATTTTAGGACACCCGATATTGTCCATGTGTAGATTTGTATCACACCAATTTGTTGACAAAAAAAATGGTTACGCATTTATTCCCCCAGTTAGAGTTAAATCCTTACTATTAAGGGCGTCTAGGAGTCATAATTCTAAAAAAATTGCATTTTGTTTTCTTTGTTAATAAAATACTACTAAGTTAAATGTATTTACTAAAGCAAACTGCATATTTCTACAATAATTAAATTAACATTATACAAGATATTTTTGATTGCACAACCAGGTTCTCCATGCACGTAATTAACAGTTTAAGTCCATTTATTTCATAGTAGATTTTTTCATAACTTGTTATATTTAAAAGGATATATATAAACTTTTTTTCAAATATGCGTATGTAATTTGGTATAGAGATTTTGTGTTAGGTTTTTAGTAAATTGTCTTCAGTATTTTTAATTTCATGTGAAAATTTTGAAATTATAATCTTCGAAGTAAAAATCTCTCGAAAATCTTTTTTGTTTTTCATTTGAATTTATTATACATTTTGTAAGTAATATTTTTATACATCGTGAAGACAAATTACACAAAAGTGAAAAAAAGTAATGAAATCGGGCAGAATGTCGATGTGTTATATAAAAAATGAAATAAGTTTAAATTCCATTTCATTTTTTTATTTCAAAATTTTTAAAATATTTTATGAGAAAATTAATCTTTATTGAAAGACACATTTTAAGAAATAAAAATCATTAAAAATGCCTATAAATAAAGAAATTAAAATTTTGACCCTCGAACCCACTTAAGTGGGGATATAGTGCAGAATATGTTTGATAGTCAGAAGGAAATACCTCATACATTTATTAAGATCATGTAAAAAAATACTTTCGTAAATTTCAAACGAAACAATATCCATAATTTAAATACTGTAAACTCTAAACAAAAGAACATAAGAGCTAAGTGTCCATACACAAACTTCGCTTTAAAGCATATGTGGAATTCACGTTATTCCTTTCTTGACTTCCAAACATAGAAAGTTATTATTCGCATCACTGAAAAACATAACAGCTAGTAGTACATACCTAAACTTCGCTTTAAAAGCATAAGTGAAACTCAAGTTATCCCTCTTTTGACTTCTCAAACAAAGAAAGTTAATATCCTCATCACTGAGCAACATAACAGCTAGGCGTACATATATAAACTTCGCTTTAAAAGTATAACTCATATAGAAATAACTCAAGTTATTCCTTTTTTGATTTCTCAAACAAGATCAACAATCCTCATCAACGAACAACACAACAGCTAGGAGTACGTACATAAAATTCGTTTTAAAAGCATATGTTGAACTCAAGTTATTCAAACAAAGAAAGTTATTATCCTCATCACTGAACATCATAAGAGATAACCAGGAAATCACGCCTTAGTGTAATAATGAAAAAATCTAAATAAGCAGCAATCGAAAGAGCATAGTGAAACGTGTTTTTTGACACATAAATCAATTGCCCTCGTCTCCCCATTATCGAGATATAAAGTTCCTAGAGTTTGCTAATTTATTTATTTAATTTAGGGAAAAAGGCGTGGTTCTCATTCAGAAATTTTATTAATCATATCATCATATCATATATTCTAATACGAGAAAATCTTGTGTGTGGTTATGCAAATTTTATTTTAAAAATGGCTCTAACGATTTTGACGAAATGTTATATCCTACCGTTTTTTGGCATCAGAAAACGATTGGGCTAGGTCACGTGTTCGTGAAAATTCGATTAGTGGGTCATTTTGGGTCATCAAGGGTCAGGGTCAAGCTAATTCTATCTAAAAAACGGTTCAAATGATTTTGACGAAATTTTCCGACTTACCATTTTCTGGCACGAGAAGACCATTGGGCTGGGTCACGTGTTCGAGAACTTTCGATTAGGGGGTCATTTTTCGGTCAACGCGGGTCAATTTAATTTATCTAAAAAACGGCTCTAACGATTTTGATTAAATTTTGTTTCCTACGAGTTTCCGGCACGAGAAAATCATTGGGCTAGGTCACATGTCCTAGAAAATTCGATTAGTGGGTCATTTCTGGGTCATTGTGGGTCAAGCTAATTTATCTAAAAAGCGGCTCAGACTATTAACACTAAATTTTGCATACTATGTTTTTCGGACACGAGAAGACTGTTGGGCTATGTCACATGTTCCAGAAAATTCAATTAGAGGGTCATTTTGGTCATGGGTCATTATGGGTCAAGCTATTTTATCTTAAAAAGGCTTAGACTATTTACACTAAATTTTACATCTTACGGTTTTTGAACACGATAAGACTATTAGGCTAGGTCACATGTTCGAGAAATTTCGATTAGTGGGTCATTTTAGTCATGCGTCATTACGGGTCAAACTTTTTATCTTAAAAACGTCTCAGAGTATTTACAATAAATTTTGCATCCTATGGTTTTCGGGCACAAAAAAAGACTGTTGGGCTAAGTCACATGTTCGAGAAAATTCAATTAATGGGTCATTTTCGTCATGGGTCATTATGGGTCAAGCTATTTTATCTTAAAAACGGCTCAGATGATTTGAACTAAATTTTGTATCCTAAGGTTTTTTGGCTAGAGGAAATCATTGAGCTAGGTCACATACTCGAGAAAATCAAATTAGTGGGTCCTTTTGGTCATGGGCCATTACGGGTCAAGCTATTTTTATCTTAAAAACGGCTCAGAGGATTTGAACTAAATTTTGTATCCTACGGTTTTTGGGCACGAGAAAATCATTGGGCTAGGTCACATGCTCGAGAAAATCCAATTAGTGGGACTTTTTGATCATGGGTCATTATGGGTCAAGCTATTTTATTTTAAAAACAGCTCAGGCTATTTACACTAAATTTTGCATCCTACGGTTTACGGGCACGAAAAGATTGTTGGGGTAGGTGACGTGTTCGAAAAAATTCGAGTAGTGGGTCATTTTGATCATGGCCATTATGGGTCAAACTATTTTATCTTAAAAACGGCTCAGACTATTTACACTAAATTTTGCATCGTATGGTTTTCGAGCACCAGAAGACTGTTAGGCTTGGTCACATATTCGAGAAAATTCAATTAGTGGGTGATTTTGATCATGGGTCATTACGGGTCAAGCTATTTCATCTTAAAAACGGCTCAGATGATTTGAACGAAATTTTGTGTCCTACATTTTAAGGGAACGACAAGACAATTGGGCTAGGTCACATGTTCGTGAAAATTCGATTAGGGAGTCATTTTGGTCATCGGTCATTCTGGGTCAAGCTATTTTTATCTTAAAAAGTGTTGGCGACATTGGCGGGATTTTGCAGGAAAATTGACTTTTAAGATTATCAATGCCAAAACACTTGCTTGGCGCCAAATAAAATAATATCGCCAAATTTGGTGACATTTGACGAAAAAATTGGCTTTCAGAAGCTGAAGAAATTTTCTAGAAATCCCCAATAGGACCACAATTACCAAAATTACAAACGATTTCGTAAATTGGTTTGTCGATTACGCAAATCATTGAAATTTTCTTAGTTTGGAATGTATTATAGAAAAATATGCTGAACAGGAGTGATTTGAGATAGAAGATATTTGTATTTAGGCTGGTATGTTTATTCATATACATTTCAAATCGAAATTAAGCCTAACATGGCTTAACTTATCGCCGATTGGTAAAAATGGATGGGTTCGCACCGGAATCGTAAAACTGCTTTTTTTTTTTTTTTTTTTTTTTTTTTTTTTTTTAAGATTCCGAATTCATATCAGAAATACCGAATAGTATTTTTTGCTATATATAATGACAGAAAATTAGTAAGTACTTAATGCGAAAAAAAAGGGGAAAAAAGGAAAGAAAGAAAGAAAGAAAGAATTTAAGGTACAAACTCGGAATTTCTGAATAAGAAAGAAGACCAAACAGGAAACCCTGACATCACGACGGGCGTCATTTTGCAGCATTTTAGTTTTTAATACCAGTAATTCAGTATAGTATTTTTCGCCTTATTTAATCGAAAACTCAATGATTATACTAGGCAATGGTTATCGGTAAAATATTTTAATACTATAAATAAGACCATGTATACCCTATTTGAAACACATGCTTAGTTGCCGTCCTGAAAGGTTTAAAGTGTTAATCACACATATAATCGTTTTATCTGAAATATATGCTAATGTAATCTCTTTCTTTCGGCGCAACTTTCACGTTACAAGAAGGGTTATTTTCATGACTGAACAGAATCCACAAATGTACGCAAAATGCTTAATTTATGGCAAGAATCTCTACTAAGTGCTTTAAAAATAAGGGTAAACTCTAATAATTGAGAACAACTACATTTAGAACGCTCAGATTATTGCCATTCGACCTGATATTTCTCATATGACGTACACACAACGGTAAGATCTTCAGTGAAGAAGTCACAAGTGGTAAACTACCACACGGTGCGTTTCGACCATTTCTCTCCTAAAAAAACTGATTACAGGGATTGTGTGTTACCACAATTTTTTAATAGAAATTTTCGCCTTATTTAAATACAGAAAAGTATTAAAAATCCTATAATTAAACGAGCGTCTACAATATCTGCTATTTAAATATATTAAATAGAAAATTTCTGTTATAAAATTGTGGTTCATTCGTACGAACCCTGGATTATGAGAAACTATCTGATATTGCCTATGATAGGATAGAAGGAGTGACCAGAATTTTAAGTAACATTAATATTTTGAACTCTACAAATCATTTATAAATTACTTTAACTGATTTCATTACTAAAAAATAAATAAAAACAACGGACTTATTTTATCAAATTACAAATCCATAAAACCTGCTCATCTGTTATAAAAATAAACTGTACTATTTTGAAAATTCGTATTTTGTTTGTTTTGTCTCGTATACACAAATGATTTTTTTCACATTTTGAGATTGGTAATACAGAGAGAATTGACGTTTTGGACCCCAAAAGTAAATATAAATTTCTCTAACTGCTTCCCTTTAAGTTTGTAAGCTACAAATTATTTTTCACACAACTTTTCCATCAACATGTGTGCAAACATTGTAAAACTTTCAAGTTTATTTTCTGTTTAGTTATTTAAATTGCTTCAATACAGTTTAAGGCTTATTACTGGAATTATAAATCATATGGTACGATATTATTGGGTTTCAATGTATTGACTATAAAAGTCGATTGATATCATTAAACACTGAACCCAAGTTGAAATGTGGCAGGAAACTGCTTCAGATGGTTATAAGAAAATTGCATGGCTTGAAAAGTTAACTAAATTACTTTAAAAGCAACAATATATTATTTTCATTTAGCGATCTGTGTATCGTTCTCTGCTTTCTGCAAAAAATGTTTTTCTGGTTAAAAAAAAACAGCAACATAAAAACATTATTTTTAAGAGTATGTAACATTCTGAAAAAAAAATTCGCATGTTTATTTACTGTACGAATCTGAAAATTCGAACTTTGTTTTTCTGAATTCACGTAAATGAAAATAAAGTATATGAATTTGTGCTTTAAGATTTTTAATGAAATCGTGAAATATTTATATAATTATAAAAATAAAGGTTATCTACAAATATTTGATATAGAATACTGTATAAAAAGTTTAGAAACTTTTCTCCTTATAGCTAAAACATTTATATAATATTAAATTATCATCTTCGTTATTCCCAATGCTGAAAACATTTCTCTTGTATTAACAGACTGGTCAACTGACCTGAAAGTTTTTAATACCTATCTTAATATTGTATTACAAAAGATTGAAAGATTGAAAACCGTTGTATTACAAAAGATTGAAAGCCATCTATCTATATGTCTGTCCGCATATAACGGCGCAAAAACTATCCAACCGAATGGTTTGAAATTTAATATATATAATCGTTGCAGAATGTTGTCGAGTCACTTCAAATTTTATAAAAATCGAATCAAAACTTAACAAGGACGAAACATCTTGCGTCCAGCATAGATTATCAAACATTTTCCAAGACATTGAGAAAACTGTAACGAAAATTCCGCATTAAATAAGGTAAAAGAAGATATGTAAGTAAACAGTTTAGAAAACACATACCACATTGAAAAATACAATTTGAAATTACCGTCCACTGTACAAAAGTAGTCGAATTATTTTATGCAGCCCTGTATATGATCTGTAGATTTGAATATATGTTACAATTTAGTTAAAATTTAGTGCAGTTAGAAAATTCACATTTAGCAATTTTTGCCAATCGATGGAAATGCACTCGAAACTTCTGTACATCAATGTATATTATCTAAACAGTTTTTCACACATCATATATTAAGCTAAAATTTAATTCAGGTAAAAACCGCTTAAGACAACTTAAAACTCACTTCCAGCAATTACCAACCATAAACGACAATGTATTTTTTCTTTGCGTAGACCTGTATATGAATTTATTTATATTACAGAAACTTATAATAGTCTACTAAATATAGTTCAGCAAGAAAATGCATAATACAATTAAAAACTACCCGTAAGCAATTCACTCACGTAGTGCGTAATATTTATGAATTCTCTTGTGTAGCCCTGTATATTATCAACCGAATTTATACACACCACTTAATATGAAAAGAATTAGTTAAACTAAAAAACACAAAGGAAACTTCAAAACGCACTTATCACACTTACATTGTAATTATCGCACGTATACTGTAACCGAATTCTTTTGGGTGTCCCTGTAAATGAACGATAACCGCAATGCACACCATACTTTTAAGCGAGCAATTTATAGTGCACCTCAGTAATGCATATAATTTTCATTATCTTTAAAATAGTGCAACATCATTAAATTACAATGCAAACGATTTTTCCCCGTTGATCAACGTGTAACAGAATTCTTTTATTTGACCCTGTAAATTACTCATAAACGCAATGCACACCATACTTTTAAGCGAGCAATTTATAGTGTGCACCTAAGTAATGCATAATAATTTTTATTATATTTGAAATAGTGAAACATCATTAAATTACACTGCAAACGATTTTCCTCCGTCGAACAATGTGTAATAGAATTATTTTGTTCGACCCTGTAAATGAATAATAAATGCTTTGCACACCATGTTCTACAAAAATCATGTTTTAATGCGCTTCATAAATATATATTAGTTTCATCATGTTTCAAATGGCGTAGCATCACCAAAATGCACTTGAAACGATTTATTTTCCATTGCTGGTAATGTAACGGAATACATTTGACTGTCCCTGTAAAAAAACTACAAGTGCTGCAACCTTCAGTTTAAATAGAGAGCATGCTGTAGTAGACGACAATAACATACAAAAATTTCAGGGCAATCCGAGTATATCTACAAGAGTTAGAGCACGGACAGACGGCAGACGGCCAGACAGCCAAACGGCGGACGTCAGACAAATCGAAGTCATAAACACTTTTCAACTAGGTTGAAAAGTGTTAAAAAGATTTTAATAAAAGTTTTCTTTATTCTATTAAATCCTAGCATACATAACTATATATAAAAGCGCAAGTCATGTGACTCAGGAAAACAAATATGGGCTAACCACTTCTTTTTTTTTATATCAGGCGACCATTTTTATTCAAAATTATTTTTTGAATAAAATTTTATAAAAGTTACATTTTTAGAAAGATAGCTCGATTTTTTTTGTTTGATAGATAAGTTACATTCAAAAGTGTATAGATTCTGAGATAACTTCAGTTTAAATTTGGTTAACAGTACAATATTTATCTCAATATCCATTAAAGTAAATAAACACAAGATATTCGTTCATCGTGAATCATAGAAATATTAAACCACGGAGTTAATCACTATCAAAATAAGATCTCCATAGTGAATTTTGCAGCGCTGTCTGATGTCGAAAAAATAAATTGCCTCTGTCAACGTGGCACACGTAATAATAAAAAAAAAATAGGCATGCTCATTTCGCAAGAAACAGAAGATATAATTCATATCTCTGAAATAATAATGATAATATTTTTACATTGTAAAACTAGTTACAGCAAGAACATCATTTGTCACTTTTAACGTACAATTTCCAATTTTTTTATACATTTTGAATCCATATATATCACATTTCCACACGAATTTTGGAATAAACTTTTGCATTTATATTTTCCGTAAAGAAACTGCTTTTCCTTACTTTGAGATAAATTCGTTTGCAAATTCTAGTGACATACAACTATTTCAAAATTATCTCAAAAGATATGTAACAGTAGAACATTCCGACTGGCCTAATATTTATTAGACACATGCAACCAGCTTAATTGGAAGATTGTTTGCAGCTTTAATCACGTCCCTGTGTTAAAATACCGGATTGGACACTTTTTCACTCAGTTGGAAAAGTTACAAATAGTATGAAATCCTTACCATTCACTATCATTGTGTTGAAATAATTAGTTTTGTCTGAAATTACCTCTGTGAAAAATTTAGAGGGTGAAACAAAATCTTGCCCTGATTATAATAATTCATTACAAAATAACCGTTTGTATAATCATACATCTTGTTGTATCATTGGAAAGGTCGGTTTTCGTACTTTTTTCTTGCAATAGATGACGCGAATTGGATCAGAAGGGATGAACCAAGACCCTGGCCTCCGCGCTCTCCAGATATTACTCCTCTGGATTTTTTTCTTTTGGGGCTCTATCAAAGACAAAGTCTTTGCCACACTTATTGCTGACGTCGAAGAACTGAAGACTAGGATACAGACTGCTGTGTGTACTGTAACAGAAGACATGTCAAAGAACACTTGGTGGGAACGAGAATATCGCTTAGACATTCTTCGAGCTACCAAGAGGGCACACATTGAAATTTTCTGAGGTACGTGGTCTTCTAAAAAATATATAACAGTACTTACAATGTATCCAAACAAACATATGTCTAATTGTAATAGTTTGAACACAATAAATATTTATAATCAGGACAAGACTTTCGGTTCACCCTGTATTTCAGAACGCCTCCAGCCTTTTTAAATTCACCACATTAATGAAATTTATTTTAGGAATAACCCCGTGAAATGGCTACAGTGAAAAATTAAAATTTGTTATGAAAAGTTAACTGAGAATCGACATCTGGTAGGGTATCAACAAACAATATTTATATTAACCCCTTGGGGACGAGTGACACGTATACGTGACGCATAAGATGCTCAGAATCCTCGATTATTCCCCCCAGTTATTTTTTAGTGTAAGCTTTGCTTTATTAAATCTTAGCATTTTTGCGATTCAATTTGGCGAAAATTTCTTTTTTGAAAAACCGGTGGTAAAAGATTAAAAATTCTGTAAGAGACGCTCGTCGCGAAAGGGTTAACCATTTGATTACTCTTTGGAATACATCCCAGTGAACTATTTTTTATTTTAATCACTTAAAAATTAATCTCTGCAATACACGTATAATACGTTATTTCTAAAAAAAATCTGCCAGATAGATTTTTTTTTGTAATTATGGTACAATTGATTATAAAAACTGTCGCCAGCCCTGGCCTGTAATCATAGGGTTAACTACAGTGTTGGAAGATTAGAGCAATCAATAAAATTGTCTTTTAACACCTTAAGAATTTTGCCCTACACCGTACTTATAAGCAGGATTTTCTTATTCCGTTACCTAAAGCTTTTTTATACCGCCCATTTCTAATTGTAATCTTTGGTTTATTTAACGACAGAAAATTTTCGATAAAATAACGCGAATATTTCAGCTCAAAAAAAGTGGTGTTTTGACGAAATGTTTAGCTTATTATGTCAAACATAAACGGTTCATCTCTTAAAGTTATCTCTGGAATTGTATTTCTGGTACGTTCCAGATGTGCAAAAATGTGACACAAAGGGTTAATAATGTTTTATATGATTACCATAGTTTGTATCGATTAAACTAATAATTCAGTGCATTTAATAGATTCACTACCACTGACGCGAATTAACGTCACTCAATCTACGGGCGTTACTTTAAATTCATGTCATTTTCTTAATACCGTACGTTACTAATATTTGAACAATTATTGTACTATACATATAAATTTATCAATTACATACAGTAATATCATTACATATATCCATTTGTTATAACATACAATATATCCATTTGTAATATAAACTCAAATATAGAAAAGCGTTTTTGTTAAATGATACAACAATACAAAAGCAACTGCCAAAGGAGGGTTTTACTGTTAAAAAGACTAGACGTGGTAGTTAAAGTGTTAATCCTTGAACGGATTAATATACGGATTTTGTTTTAAAAATCTTTTTATGGATTAAATTTTTAATTTATTCCTAGAACATATTTTATAAAAAGAAATCTTTAGTTTTGCTTCAAAGCAGAAACAAAATTCATTTAAGAATATATTTAAGAATGAATGTTATTTCTTTTGAATCGTCTTTTCTTGTGTTTGTTAAGAGTTTTCATGAGAGCTGTCGGTTATGACAGTAAACGGTATTGGTCGCATTTCACTTTTCGGGGAATTGTTGGTTCTTTTTTCAACGTTACTTCTAACATTTCACAAAAATATTCTTCAGTTTTATAGAATTAAAGTGATCCTAAAATTTAACTTGACCATTGTCACCCCCAGGCAGGTCTTCCACATGGACAGCTTTTTAAATATCGGTATTTTCTTAGAAAATTTTTATTTTTAGATTTTCCTTCCAAATTGCGCACAAACCACCTTCGGAGGTAATTTTTTGCGGAAATGTTGTAGAAACCTACCATGAAATTTTCTGCTTAACCCTTTTTATCCTGACGGTACTTAAAAGTACCACTTTAACCCCTTCGTGACGAGCGTCCTTTACAGAATTTTTAATCTTTTGCCACGGTTTTTCAAAACAGAAATTTTCGTCTAATAAAATCTCAGAAATGCTGTCATTAAATAAGGCAAAGTTTACAATAAAAAGTTACTGGTGGGAATAATCGAGGATTCTGAGCACCTTATGCGTAGCGTATACGTGTTGCTCGTCCCCAAGGGGTTAATAAAACACCAATATATTCGTAATATGACCGTTTTTCCTAACGGTATTCACAATGGCACAAAGAGTGTATTTCTTACAGCAGGCTGGAGATGGCAAATTCAAGCACATATCCTCTTTCTTTGCATTGTAGGGATTTTACATTTGCCACGCTACATTCGAAATCCATTTTGCAATAGAATTGACATGCATGTTGTTCTTCATTTGAGTAATTTTAGTGGTTTATTACCGGTTATTTGGTACTATTATTTTCTATTGTTTTCTATACTCTACAGGTGAACATTTCCTATATTTTATTTGAAGTTTACTATTTGAAATTTACAATTTTATTTTATATCATATGGTAAAAAATTTATGGTGATTACAGATGCATAATTAACCACTAAAACACTATAAAAATTATTTTCCTCTTTCCTATGTTTATTCTGCACCAAACCTTATCCAATAATGCAAAAATACAATTAAAAAGTAGTTGGAAAATTAATTCAGGATATAAAGGGTTAAAATTATGGGTATGCAGTTGGCGGACCATTTGGGAGCCCTGCCCCCAGATGACACGTATTCGAAAGGACTTCTAGGCTTAGAGTAAGTGAATATGTTGCCTGATGCCAGTGTTCGCACGCTCTGAAGCCACGCCCTATTTTGTAAGGACTCTGCCACCAGTATAAAAGAAATATCATTTTCTTCCTAATGAATTTACGATTCATTAGCTATACGATAGTTTTATGCGATTACTGGTGGAAGAGTCCTTACAAAATTGGGCGTGGCTTAAGAGCGTACGAACCCTGGATGTTGAAAAGTTAACCTAATATAGAAAAACGTCCCATATCTCTCTGATTTTCTGATATGATACTATAACCTTCAAAATTGTATAGTACCTCTAAACACGCACAGATTTAAATAGGTCTTCTTCTTTCTGATAAAATCTTCTAAAAAGCAGTAAGTCTCATATTTATTTTTGCCTGAATGTTAAAGTTAACTAAATTGACTTAATTGATATTTGTCGGATATCGAATGTTTGATTTATTTTCCTTGCTGTGTAATAATCTTGAATTTGTATGTCACTTACTTGATAAATGTAATTTTTGAAAAAACTTAATTTTTATTACTCTTTTTTAGTGAAAAGAATACAATAAAAGGTATGATGTTGAAAAAAAAAAAGTTATACATTAGACGTTTATGGACGTTGTAGGGTTAAGTAAGTTATTTCCTAATTATATTGACATGTACAATTAAAAGATAAAGATTATTGATGAAACCTTACTATTAACGCTCTGTTTACGTATTTTTTAATATTCTGTTGATATTAGCTTTCGAATGCTTCTAATCACAACTGGAAAAAAATTAGTAGTTACTTATTTAAAAGTATGGAGCGTTACACTGCTATATATAGAATTAATTTCATTCAGATTTGAACAAAAAGCTATTTTACCATTACATTTTATTTGCTTTTTACTTTTTTATGAAAAATTAGCGTGCGTACTTTAAATTAAAAATATATTAATTTTAATATTACCTATTCAATCTAAAACATTCTAATACCACTTTTTATTTTAATTTTAATATTTTTTATTTTAATTTTTAATTTCTTAAATTAAATGCTTTTTTATTGTAGATTATCAATATCAATAAAAAAGAGAAAAGAAATTAAACATACGCAATGTATTTAGAGAAAAAAGATGTTTTCTTGTGTAAATTGAACACACTATAATTTCAAGATCAGAAAGCAACTGGTAAAGAGTTTTACAAACTTATTCCGCAGCAATATAACAAAGAAATCAAAATACAATTCCCACCAGATTTTTCATTTAGGAAATTAAATAAATTTTACGTAGTTGCAGCTTTTTGTTGTATATGTCCTATGATGGGTTAAAAGATTTCTCGTAAGCAGGATTGCGCGCATAAACCTGCGGTCTAAGCTAAAATGAAATACACTGTCTAAAACGGAAAGATTATAATGTCCCGCAGAACATTTTTCATTATAACAAGTTCTGTCTGAGACCGTATACTGTTGAAAACGGGAATTTTCCCCTATCTCAAACAATTTCCTCTTAAACAACTTTCTTTAGGAAATTCCTGCAGCGTAGATGCTGCATGAACGAAGCTTATTTTATAGTCTTATAATTTTTATCTAACAGATATTCAAGTGAACTTTTTTTTTCTCATTTAACACTAGAACTACCGGAAATTTTACTCAAGTTTTATAAAACTATTTCACACAAGAATTTTTATTTAAAACTATGTCACTTATTCATTTAGCATGTCCCTGTGAGTTTTCTATTTAATTTATTTTGAAAAGAAATTTATGGTTCGAATAGGAAAGTATTCATTTGACAGCCGTCTAAATGACGGCTCATGGAAGTTCCAGTGTTAATATACATTGGCAATCGCAATACTTTAGCTTATATTAATACTAGCTCACTCCCTATCTTTGGCTAAGCCCGGAATAATAATCTTAAATGAACATAAAATCCATGTTATATTCAGACATTTTTTGTTCCAGAGACTTTAGCGTTGGAGACTTCACTGCCAATGGCAGCGTATACTCTCGTATTTCTATGATATTATATTTTTAAATGAAAATCAATCCAAACAAAAATAGAAGACCCTGCTGTCTTCGGCAGCGTACACGAGGATTGATACACACGTTCAGGTCTCTTTTTGAAAAACGACCCTCGAATTTGGATAATTTTATATTTTTAAACAAATATCAGGGCTCCCAAATGATCCGCCAACTGAATACCAATAATAACAGAAAATATCATGATAGGTTTATACATTTTTTCCGCAAAAATTTACCTTCGGAGGTGGCTTTTGCAAAATTTGCAAGAAAAATCTACAAATAAAATCTTTCTAATAAAATACCGGTATTCAAAAAGCGGACCATCTGGGAGCCCTGAAATATCTATCCAAATGAGTTTTAGGGGTCACTGCCTTTGACGGCATACACACGATCGTGTATCTTCGAGTGAAGATTCCTGGTTAAATTTTATTGAATCGTTAAATCATCTTCGTAAGCACAGCGGAAAATAATTGCGGAGATTGGGAAAACGATTTCCAGAAAATAAATAACTATTTATATTTAATATATATATGTAAGAAGATGATATGTAAATAGTAGATTTACTGGAATTATATGAACAAATAGACAATGAATAACAAAATATGAACTTTAATACAGTCCTAGACAGATAACTCTACAATACTTTACTCATAATTTATCTTCGACTAATACACTTTTCGTCCAATATATACAATATGTTTATATTCCAAAAAACCAAATAGGCCTAACAGCGCCTTTACTGGCTATTTCTCACTTTGATGCTTGCTTCACAATAAAAATTAGAAGACTGGCTCTTTGCCAATTTTGAAGATGTTCAAATCTTGATCTCGCGATCGAAAATATTTATAACTCGTGCATTTAAATCATGGATATTAATAGTACTAGAGTGTCAGTTAATTTGATGATCATTTACGTCATAAAGGAGATGAAGTGTTCAAACTGAAATCCTACATATATATGTATTATATTTATTTTTATATATTTATAAATAAAATCAATAAAAAAAATTGCGAAAAAAATTGCAGTTACCAAGTAAAACAGAAAAAATAGTTTTAAAAAATTGCTATTGTATAATTAATCAATCTTTATCTTTAAAATCACATCCTTTTTATGACTACAAGTCATGTTATTTTAAAAATGCTATATTACAGTGCGTTAGTTGACGTGGGTCTCGATTATGAAAAATTAAACGTTTTGATTTATGCTTGATAAAACCATAAATTAGTGAATTTATGAAAAAAAAAAATATAATTTTTTCTTTGAAAATTCATAAATTTGTCCTTATTCTTTATTTTAACATATGACAACTGGAAAGAACAAAAACATTATACTGACTGTCTATTTAGGATGTCTAAATTGTTTTCTCAAAATAAAATCATAATTTAATTAATATTAATTAACTTATTGATCAAAGAATACTATTTTTTTATGTTTATATTTCCACTTTATTTTGTATTTCTATTTTATTTTCTTCTTTTTAGTTTTAAAAATAATTCATTCCTATTGTTTCACAGCCAATGTAGTTTGGCACATAATTAACTCCATTATTGTTGTTGTAACTGGTATACAATATAACCAGGAATGCAAGCGCTGCGCCACAACTGGCCAATTGTTACCACTAAATTTTAATGGTTTTCTTCGCCTTACTAAATTTCAGAAATTCTATCATTAAATAATGTGACAAATACTATTAAAATTTAGTGGTGACAAACGACCACTTGTGGCGCAGCGCTTGCATCTCTGAGTGTAACCATTAAAAATGTTTTATGATTTATCACCTGCGCCTATTAACGAAAAAAATTCTTATAATTAATTAATTAATTTGTATTTAAGTTGTAAATTCTTTTAAATGTTGTACTGTCATCAGAAACATACCTGTTTACACAAATAATACAAATCTAGCACAACAGGGTGTGAGTGAAAAATCGTTTAAATTTTTTTATCTTCACACTCATGAACCATGTCAGGTTAAGTAAATTAGTGTAATTAAAATACTTTTAATATTCACAAAGATTAGAAAAAAAAAGTCATCTGCAATTATATTCTCATTCAAAGCCAAAAACTTTCAAAATTTTATACTATGCTGTATATATTAGTATAAAAGGTTTATCAAGAATATAGGTACTTTCAGATAAGGTAGAGTACGCTACAATAAAAAGTTTTTGCATAGAAAACTACTTTGATAATACATTTGAGAACGTGAGTTTCAAAACTCGCCTTATCCAAAATTAACAAAATCGTGTTTTCTCTATCAATCTATTCTATTGGTAAATATTCACTGAAAAAACTCTACAATTCGCAGAAAAACTAGTTTTCGCATGTATTTCTGGCGTTTTAAAATTTTGCTTTACAATGAAAACCAGTGGAAGCAGCCAGGGGTTTTCGCGATTTCCTCGAATTGGATTTTTTTGGATAAAGATAGTTTTGTAACTCACGTCCTCATTTATTCAGTCGAAAATACAAAGCGGTTGACTCTACCCCTAACACGAAATATCGCTCATAGCTATAACAATTATGATGAAGTTTTAACAAAATTTTTAACATACAGTACAGACTCTCGACAATCCGGCTCGTGACTATTCGCCCTCCGTATTATCAGACCTAGTTAAAAGAATATATTCTCCTCTAAAAAGGGAAAAAATATTTTTCTGATGTTTTCGAAGCGGGTGTCTGGTGCTGTATTTCCACGTCCTGTATTCGAAAAAAACGTTACGATGTTAAAAATGTGCTTTCGAAAAGTGTAAGTTTTGGCACTTTTATATTAGGCCTAATTTTGCAAATTTGTGTACTCATTTACCTAGGTGAAATTAATTTAAACCATTTTTTTTAGGAATTAGATTTAGGTTTTACATTAATTTTATGTTTATTTTAAAACAGTGTGTACGGAATCCATAATGTACCAGATACATTATTTTATCTTTCCTGCAATTAAGTTAGACATCATAAAAATAATTTAAATTGTGTACAATAGTTTTATTTTTGAACTTTCTTATTCTGTTTAATTTTTAGAATGACATAACAAAAAAAATATACAGAACATAACAAAAAAATTATAAATTACCGGTCAATACTTAAGCAGAGATGCCAAGCTCCCACTAATCTTCCGTAATATGTGAATTAATTTGACCCAGATTAAAAACGTTTCATACCAGATAATTTATATGATTAATCTATATTTATTAAATTTAAGATTTGTTTCCATTTCTTTAAAAAAAATTTCTGGTACGAAACGTATTAAACCTAAAACCCTAAAACGTATTAACACCCCTATTACGGAAGATTAGTGAGAACTTGGCACCTCAGCTTAAGAAGTCAAAATATGACAATAAGAGCAGGTTTTGGTACAAATATTGAGTTTTGATTGGTGTGGATATGGAAGGGGGGAGATATATGAGTATTTGTTGAACAATTTTTTCCTGCCTTTGCGGATCTTTTGTTATCGTGCTTGTCCTGATGTAAAATTAGACCGGACAGTCGGGAGTAGTGAAATTGACATTGCTTTTATTGAAACACGATGAGACTACGGAAAGCTCTCGAAGAACAGAGTAATTCAGTCAGATATCCTGTATATAAAGTAAGTTACACCCTGAAAAATAACATATCTAGTTCAATCCTTTTTGGATGTAGACAGTGATTATTTCACCTACTTTTTGTGACATTTTCACAAAGGAAGTTTTTGTGCAAATTTCACTAAATAAATAAATATATATATATATATATATTTAATTATGTAAAAATATCCGGGTTTGGATGGCAATATGACGCGGTTGTAATTTTGATTGAATAAATGGATTGCGAAAGAAATTTTTTGTAACAAAATTCAATTAATTTTCATTTACAGTGTTTAAATAGCTTTTTCACTTTCAACTCTCAAAGATATACGTCCTTGTGTACGCTGTGAAGCACAATGCCGATCTGGATTTTCAGTTCATTTCGATAGATTTTCGTTTGAAAATATAAAATCATAAATGTAGTATATAATTATACTGGTAGTAAAATGATCGTGTCCCCTGACGCTACGCCACTGTATGTGCTGCCAAGATTAGTTTGTATAGATTTTCGATTAAAAATATTTTATTATAGAAAGGCAGTGGGGCTTCCAACAATAAATTTATTTTCTCTTTTGTGAAGAATTTCTAAATTCCACACTGATTTTAGGTATTTTTAAGATTATTAACGCGGGCCTGGGTAATGTCGCGTAGTTAAGCTAGTATTTAAATAAATAAATATGTATATAATCAACGAGAAAAGAAAATTAACTTATATAGCTGTCAACAGACAAATTAAAAATTTATTAACATCAAGCCAAATCGGCTTCGTTCACGCTGCTGAGATGGCATCTACGATCAAGACTATTTTATTTTGTTTGATAATACAGGGTTTTATGGATTACCAACCCTGTTTTCCAGATCAACTCTACATCGAATTTACTCTAATACACAAATTGTTGAAACTACATAAACTTACTTAATTTCCTGATTAAAAATTCTGGTGAGAGTTGTATTTAAATTTATTTGCTCTATTTTTACAAAATACTTTGGCAAAACTCTCTGCCAATTACTTTCTTATCTCACACTTATAGTTTGTTCAGATAACACTGCAAAACGTATATACAGGGTGTCCCACAAGGTACGCAGCGTCTAATATGTACAGATTCGGATAGAGCACATCAATATGAGTATTTTGAATGGCAACAAGTGGGGTCCCCGAATATAGTATGATAGTCTAATTACAGGATGAACGTTATCATAGCTGTGAACTTTTACGCCTTTTCTACCACTAAAATTTATAGTAAATTTTAACTTATTAAATCTCCGAAATCACGGGATTCAATAAGTCAAAAATTTCTATAAATTTTTAGTGGAATAAAAAAGCGTAAAAGTTGGCAGCTATGACGTTATTGACGAATCCGATAGTGGGTATTCCAAATGACGATGTGTACAACATGAAAGATTCCCCAGATGATTACGCAAATTTGTGGTGATTACGCAAATTTGTGGTAACCACTAAAAATTTATAGAAATTTTTGCCTTATTGAATCCCATGATTTCGGAGATTTAATAAGGTAAAATTTACTATAAAATTTTAGTGGTAGGTAAAAAGCGTAAAAGTTCGCAGCTATGATACCCACTTGTTACCATTCAAAATACTCATATTGACGTGCTCTATCCGAATCTGTACATATTAGACGCTGCGTACCTTGTGGGACACCCTGTACTTTCCAAGTACTTAAATTATGCTTAAAATTCTTTCACTTTATATTATTATTGATAGAATGGAAAAAAAAGGCTCTAACATGAGAAGAAAAAAAATAAAACAGAAAATTATAGTAAATTACAGTAATCTTCATAAAATTGTAAATACATTTTACTGTAATTATAAATTCATTTATTCGTGAAAATATTGAAGTATACCAGGACTGAATGGCATTAATTGTATATATAACATTGTAATATTAAATATATTTAAGTCAGTAACTAGTTGTATGTTTCGAATGAAAATCTTGGAGAGTATGTTCGAAACGTGAAAATTACATAAAGAAATTTTCCTCTGAATTATGCATTTTTTCTTTTAGGAAAATCACAAATCAAGCAATTAGAAGAATTATTTAGAAAAAATTTACCTTTAAAATTTTGAATATTTTAAAATACAATATTAAGGCAGGTATTTAACCTATTCAGTCAGAGTTACTGGTTTGGCCTTGTTTCTCATTCAGAAGTTCCGATTTTGCACCAATGTATTTAACGGCAGACACTTCATGATTACATAAATTAAAGAAAAATCTAAATTTCTGGTATAAATTCAGAATTTCTGAATTATGAAAAAGACCAAACTGAAAACCCTACCTTATGGGTGGCAGTCATTTGGCAACATTTTAATTTTTTAATATCTGTATTTCCGTATCGTATTTTTCGCTTTACATAGTCCAAGAGTTGTACAATTACACAAGATAAAGATTAGGACTAAAATTTTCTACTACTAAAATTAAACAAGAGCGAAAAATCATGCGTCAAGCATAGATTATATAGCACTTTCCAACGCTTCCAAAATAATTTTACAAATCATACCGTTTAATAAGCTAAAAGCTAACATCTAAGTAAACATTTTAGAAAACGCATAACATATTTAAAAACATAATTTCAGGAATTTCCAACATATACAATATTCGGAAAAAAAACCGAATACTTTTATTCAGCCCTGTATAGGATCTATAGATTTGTATATATACTACATAGGATGATAATTTTAGTTCAGTTAGGAAACGCGTAGCACAGTTTAAAATTCTCCGTCTGGAGTTTGTCAATAAACAGAAATGTGTTCGCGAACTTTTGTGCTGCCCTGTATAGGATCTACAGAATTTATACACACCACGTAATAGACAAAAAGCAAGTTAAAATTAAAATCGCGTTCAATAACTTAAAACGCACTTCCAGGAATTATTGTTAACAGACAGTAGATAATTCTTTTGCGTGTCCCTGTAAATGAACGATGACTGCTATACACACAATATTCCGTAGTAAGTCTCTTGTAATGCACCTTAGTGATCTATATAAATTTCAATGCGTTTAAAATAGTGAAACATTATTTAAATAAACCGCAGACGATTTTTCTCCATAGACGTAATGTAACGGAATTATTTTTACTGTCCCTGTAAAGTAACTATAAGTGCTATGCACACCCTGTTCCATATTAAGCTTCTTCTAATGCACCTTAGTGATATATATAAATTTCAATGCGTTTAAAATAGTGAAACATTATTTAAATAAACCGCAAATGATTTTTCCCCATAGACCGCAATGTAACGGAATTCTTTTGAGTGTCCCTGTAAAAAAACTATAAGTGCTACACACTTCCGTTGAAATAGGGAACATCCTATAGATAACGACAATAACATATAAAAATTGCAGAGCAATCCGAGCATATTTACGGGAGTTAGAGCACGGACAGACGGCAGACGGCCAGACGGCAGACGGCCAGACGGCCAGACGGCCAGACGGCAGACGGCCAGACAAACCGAAGTCATAAGCACTTTTCAACTAGGTTGGAAAGTGCTAAAAACGTAACGTTACACCTTACTTAAAGGGTACAAAAGTTACAATCACTCATACTATCGTACGATCTGAAAAATATGGCAATGCTCTTTCTTCCAGCGAAACTTTCGCACGTCAAGTAGAGTTATTTTCCAGACAGAGCGGAAAGCAGAAACATAAGCAACATCCGTAATATTTGGCAAGTAATCGCTACTAAGTGCTTTAGAAATTACATTAAACACCAAGAATTGAGAACAACTACTTTTACAACGTTCTGATCGATGGAATTCGAGCTGATATTTATCATAGGAAATGCAAACAACGATAAGTTCGTCAGTGGCGAAGTCCCGAGAATTAAACTATCCCATGGTGTACTTTCGACGATTTCTCTCTTCAAAAACCTATTTGTGAGAAACTATTGGGCATTGCCTATGATAGGATAGTACGTGTGATCGCAGCTTCAAGTAGCACTAACATTTGAGACGCTACAAATCACTTGTAAATTAACTGCTAATTTAGCTGCTTTCGTACCTGAAAAAAAAATTAGATGAAAATAAATGAACGTCTTTTATCAAATTACGTACACGAAAATATCGATTACTATTTTTTTTTAAATTAAACTCAACTGCTTTGAAAACTCGTATTTATATTTCTTGTCTCATATAAACAAATAGTGCTCTTCACATTTTGTGATAGGGACTATAGATGTCACTTCAGTTTTGGACTCGCAAAAGCATTTATAAAGAGTCTACATTAGTCACACGAAGAAAATCGAAAGCTAATGTTAAACCTATCGGAGAAGTCGTATTAGATTTTTCACTTATATTTAAATTTTTTGATTTTGATTTTTTTTATTATTTTTATTTTTTATTTTTTTTATTTTTTTTTTGCATAGGATATACGTTTCTACTTTTTAAAATTTTGTTTACAGTATTTTAATATGAGGCTAGTTTCGCTTTCAGAACCGATTCCAAAAGTTTATGTGTCCACATATAAAAAAAAACTGTAACCAAAATCGAAAAAGTGCAAAAACAAAATATTAGATATCGACTTCAGGTACCCTATGCAAAACAAATCATTTTAAAATATTAAAATGCGAGTATGAAATTTGAAAAGAACGATCCCATATGTTTAACATTAGCGTGTCATTTTTTTTCGCGTGACTAGTGTAGGCTCTTTACTCCTTTCATTTACGTTTGTTATGTGGCAAATTATTTTTATATGCCTTTTTCTGGAACGTATCTGCACATATTGACTTGCATTTTAAAATATCAGAACATAGTAAATTTAAAAGAGGGGCAAGGCAACTCGGACGGACGACATGCGGGTATTTTCCTTTATTTAAAGTGAATGCTGCTAATATTATATTTGAAGCAATATAACCCTCTAATTTCAAGAAATTTTTCAATATTATGATTTTTTACAATGAAATGTGAAAATATCCAATTTTGGGGTATTTACTCTATGCTTGGGTAAATATGCAAGTATATACCCAAAACAATAATACCTACCCGCTGGGTATTTACCATCCCCACATCACTGTGTACAAGTTTTCTGTTTATCACTAGAACTACCATGAGTCGTCATTTTGACGGTTATCAAATGAAAATATCCCGATTTGAACCAGAAATTTCTTTTTAAAATAAACATAAAACTCACAGAAATATGTTAAATGAATAAGTTAAGTAGTTTTAAATAAAATTTCTGGTGTCAAATAGTTTAAAAAAACTTGAGTAAAATTTCCGGTAGTTTTATTGTTAAGTGTCTTGGCATATTAAATGCTTCGTCAATTTGTACTTTTATCGTTAACACTATAATTTTTTTTTTTTTTTATCTTCGATTGATTCTTCTCGATCGTCGTTTGGAAATCGAGAATCATAAATTGGGTCATGCTTCACTTACGTACAAATTTCGTTTCACAGAACGCAATGTAAATATCAAGACTCCCTTATCATAGATCAGACTTGACAATCCGGAGAAAGTCTATGGGAGAAAATGTCCGCGGTAATCGCCAACTTATTAATTGACTTTCTCCGGAAAGTATCGCCGCCTGGTGGATACTACCGCACAGTTGCCATGTTTCGGGCTTTTTGAACACCAGTATATTTTTAGAGAAAATGTTGTTCTTTTAAATCCCAGAATTCTCCGATCAAACAAAACAAAATTGTCTCTACTAAAAAACTGGCATCCAAAAATATAATAGAAAAATCTATAGAAAAATCTAGCTGGTCTGCTACCGCATAGCTGCCAACTCTTACGCTTTTTTCTTACCACTAAAATTTAATAGAATTTTTTTCGTCATGTAATCACACGATCTTGTCAATTTAATAAGATAAAATTTACTATAAAATTTTAGTGATAGGAAAACTACTAGTTCATAAGCAAATGCATAGAACAAATGGAGCTGTGAAAAAATTTCGTGTGATTTCGTGTCGTAAATACTATTACTGACGATTGATGGCGCTAGTAGCAGGACAAGTATAGCGGTCAAAGGCAACTTGCTGATTGAGAGGTCTGATACTATGATAAGGAGGTCTTGGTAAATATATTGAAAATTTCGTTAAAATACAATCATATTGATAAGAACAATATTTCGGGTTAGGATTGGAGTGACCCGCTTTGTATTTTTGTCTGAAAAATTGTTTTACGACCGCAAATTTCTATACAAAAACAAGGAATAAATGCGTACTCTAGATCCCCTGAAATTAACAATATTTTGGAGATGTGCTGGCATATAGAAGATTGGAGAATGCTAATATATGATGCATAAAGGATTAAATTAAAAAAAATCCTAACTTGTAATGGAATTTTAGATGCCAATTGCGTCCAAAAATCAGTGAATATTGAACGTCTTTTAATTACACACGTTTATTAAACATAAATTGGTTCATGTATTTGAAGGTGAAATTTTGTAGACGATTTTTGACTCAGTTCTTGATGTACTAGAATTATACAAATTATTTTCCGATGACAGTAAAACATTTTTATATTTAAAAAAAAAATAATTACAATTGAATAAAGCAATTTTAAGACTTTTTTCGTCAGTCGGTTGAAGATTATAAACTGTCAAATATTTTTTATGGTTACAACTGCATACAAGTAACAACATCAAAAATGGAGTTGATTATGTGCCAAACTCCGCTCTCTAAGTAGTTTCTTTAAAACAAATTGGACTTATTAATCGCTCAAATATAAATCATTATATTGAAAATTCTTTCAGAAGATGAGTGCATGAGGTGAGGGACAAAACTCAGTAGTGACAATTTGAATATTTAAAGTACTATTGGAGTAAAATTTACAGTTAATTTCTTGAAAATACCTTTTTAAATTATAGAAAGATATTGCGAAATACATTTTATGCAAAACAAAATCTGTATAAATCACAAAATACCGCATATAACAGCTAGAGACACAAATTACCCACTTATTGGACTTGATTCGTAAGCTCTTACGACAATTTTTTAACAGAATTTTTCGTCTTATTTAAATGAAGAAAAGTATTACAAGTCATGCAATTAAACGAGGCGTCTGCGATTTCTGCAATTTAAATATTAAATAGAAATATTCTATTAATAAATTGTGGTAAAAAAGTACGAACCCTGTTGGAAAATCGTCCAGTTATTCAAGTTGCGTTAATCTTCCAGTTGTTAAAAACATTATTATTTACTATTATTTACTATAAAAAAAAACTCTGGTTGTTGTTTATCCCAATCGCCGCTTTTTTTCTGAGCGCTTTCGAAGATCATTTTGAGTTTTAATATAATTGCGCCGTGGGGTTTCGTTTATTTTATCTTTTTCATATTGAACATTTGAAGATATACGCCAGGGTGAACGCCACTGGAGGCAGTAGCACTTTCAACTCTAGGTTCGTTTGGATATATTTTTGTTTAAAAATATAAAATAATAAAAATTCGAGAGTCTTTTGCAAAACCAGATCGTGGCGTGTTTTTGTGAATCCCAAACCTAGATACTTTTTTATAGATTTTTCTTTAGAAATATAATATCATACAAATTTCACAGTATACGCTGTCAAAGGCAGTGGGGTACCCAACACCAAGTATCCCTCGGCGAAGATATTTCTGATTTCAATACTGATTTTCGATATGTGTAAGATTACAGAAATTGGCTATTATAAAAAAAATTGGTATTGAATGCCTTGAAATATTGTGATACGGAGGTTGATTTGATAATGGTAAAGGAAAGAATTTTTATGGATTTGAAACAAAATGATTACCCCTTGAGATGGGTTAAAATGTATTTAAGAGTGTACAGGATTCGTTTCTTTCAACCCCGTCCCCATTTCAACGCGTCAAACCTACATTATTTATTTCTATTCCTTATAGTCTGATACCTCGAGCTATACTCAAATAAAGAAATTTACTTTCAAAGGTTTTATTTTAGAATTTTAAACAAGGCAAAAAATAATGAAATAATTATGAGCATTTTTTAAATAGATTTCACATTAGAGTAGTAAAAATATTATTCTCATTGTAAAAACGTATCTTTCACTATTTAAAGTGCAGTGTTTATGTTGTAGATCCAAATTTCAATTTAATATTTGTCATTTTTTAGCGCAATATTAGATATGCAGTTCTGTACAATGTCAATCTCTTGTAAATACTTGAACTGGATTAGGCCCTTCGGAACATGCAGAACATGTATATGTCTTTTAAGCTGCTGGAATCTTGGAATTTGAACATTAGTATATTAGTTTTCCATATGCAATCTTTCGTAATATCATTCACCAATCAGAATAATTACTTGTACTGCCCATTTCATTCAAATCATATATCTTTTTTTTTAACACTAGATCGACCGGAAATTTTATTATATTTTTATAAAAATATGTTATACCAGAAATATTTTAAAAAATATTTATTGAAATTATTTTGTGTAGATTATGTTTTACTTATTTCATGAAGAAATTTCTGGTTCGAAGCGAAATATATTCATTCGGTACCGGTCAAAATGACGGCTCATGGTCGTTCTAGTGTTAAAACATACTAAAAATAGTGCACACATATAAAAAATCTAAAAAACACTTTCAAAGACAAACAAAATAAGTCAAGATTAAAATTATTTTCAACTCCTGGTCTGAGGCATCAACACTGTGAGGTGCAATGACTAGCGCGGAAGGAACAGAACAACAGTAACTGAGGATACCTCAGACCAGGAGGAGAAAATATTTTTAAAGCTTTTGTACATCTTTACTAATTTTGTGTGTATTTCAATTCTTTTTTAGAACTTTTAGACATTTGAACTATTTTTAGTACGTTAAAAACAAAATAATATTTAAATGTAATGGGTAGTACAAGTAATAACTGTTATCTGTATATTAGCACAGATTTTTTTTGTTTCATCTGATCTCAGATTTTCAACGAATTGGTAAGACAAAAATTGCAATCTGTAAAAACTTGTGCAGAAGAATTCAAAGAAGTGTAAAAGACGATCGTCGTGAAAGGGGTTAACAGTGAGGAATCCTGCTACTCAAATGCGGCCTTACTTCCACCATTTTTATCCAAACAGTTTTTTTGCTTCATTTATTTAATAATAAATGTTAATAGAAAACTACAACAAATATTGCTAACTGTGCATGGGTTGCATATGGTCGCCAGTTTGGTCTCTTATTTTATTCAGTAATTCAGAATTCACATCAGAAATTCCAAAAGAAGAGTTTTTACTCTATTTAATCACAAGCTTTCTTCCATTAAATAAAGCAAAAAATACTATTTGCAAATTCTGGTATGAATTTGAATTTCTGCATAAAAAAGAGGCGAAACTGAGAACTCTGATGCGTAGTCAGAAAAAGCGTATTCAGTCTGAATAGAGGAATTTTCTTCTGATAATTAACGTTTCATTAGGAAATATTTCACACCATTGGATTTTCCTTTCGCCAAATTCATAATACTTCAAATAATTTGATCCTTTCCGTTTATTTTAATTATTTTTAGGGAAACTCAATGCAATTCCTATATATTCCTATACTCATAAATTATCAAATGTGGCGTTATTGAATTCCAATATATAAACCGCAACACTCGATTGATTTAAACAAATTGGAAATGCGGCAGCAAACTGCCTCAACAGGTATTGGAGAAATGTCATAGCTCTCAGCGTTAACTGAATTCCTTAAACGCAACAATCCATCATTTTGATTTATCAGTATATGCATTAGCTTTCTGCACTCACTATGAGAAATGCGTATGTGTAAACTAGCGGAGAAAATAAAATAAAAATTTTATTTTCCGGAATAATTAAAATTTCTGTAAAATAAGAATTTTACTTTCCGAAGATCTTGAATGGCCATAATCTACCACCGTTTAATAACATGTGAAAAAATTTATATGGACCATAAAATGTTCATGAAAATTTTATTAATAATTATTTAGGAGTTAAATACGTTTTACTTTGTTTTTATTTAAATATAAATGCCTTTGAAATTTTACTGGTGTGACTTCGGAATGTTTAATTTCCGATTTTAATTTAAATTTTCTAAGTTTGCGGATTTGCCTTTAATAATTTTTTAACACCTTCCAACATAGTTGGAAAATATTTATATATGTATGAATTCGGTTTGTCTGTCTGGTCGTTTATCTATCTCTACATGCTCTACCTCTTGTAAAAACACTCGAATTTTGATGCTTGATTATGTCATATTTATATACTATTTTTGAGTTAATGTATTAGGTAAAATAGATTTGTCGTATTCATGAAATATGACATTCACGCTCATTGTCTTTAAAATAAAATTGCTTTGATGATGTCTCTTATAATCAAATAGAATAATTTTGAGAAAACAATTTCTAAAATTATTATACCTTTGAAATAGCTACATGGTCTTATACACTTAAACCGCAATATTTTAATGGAATTTTTCCATTAAATATTTAAATAGCAGAAATTGTAGAAGCCTAGTTTAACTACAGAAGTTGTAATATTGTATAAAAAAAATTTGTGTATAGTAAACCACACGTTTTTACTGAATGGTGTATAAATAGTTATGTAAAATTAAACTTTAAAATTACATCAAATTGATGTTTCGGTCAACTTCTATGACCATCTTCAGAATATGAAGTAACAAATACACTTATAAACAAAAGGCCTCCATCTTGAAATATTATTCACATAACTAACTCATGCTTATGACATGAGCAAGGTCAAATCACAGGCCGTGCAGTGGTGCTACTTACTAGAAAAAATCCGAGTTACAGAAGAACAATACGGGATCCCGAAATAATAACAGGAAATTACAGTTTAAAAAATAAATAGTTGTACTTTCACAGAAGGCATAAAAAAATAAATTGTATAAAAATCCAGCGATGTGTGATAATTAAGCATGAGTTAGTTATGCGAATAATATTTCAAGATGGAGGCCTTTTGTTTATAAGTGTATTTGTTACTTCACATCATATTCTGAAGATGGTCATAGAAGTTGACCGAAACGCCAATTTGATGTAATTTTAAAGTAAGCATGAGTTAGTTATGTGAATAATATTTCAAGATGGAGGCCTTTTGTTTATAAGTGTATTTGTTACTTAACATCATATTCTGAAGATGGTCATGGAAGTTGACCGAAATGACAATTTGATGCAATTTTAAAGTTTAATTTTACATAAATATTTATACACCATTCAGTAAAAACGTGTGGTTTACTATACACAATTTTTTTTATACAATAATGCTTTGATGGTGTAACGGTCCAGCTGAAACATTGAAGTTGTAATAGTTTTCTGCATTTAAATAAGGCAAAAAATTCTAATAAAAGGTTGTGATAAAAGGCATACGAAACCTGTGTTAGTTTAGTTCTTCAATCCACTCTTTTATTACGTAAAAAAATATGAAGCAGATTTATTAAATTCTAAATTTAAATTTATGCACAAGTTCAAAATCGGCATATCAATGAATGTGTGCATTTTTTTTAATATTTAATATATCACTAGAAATATGTTACACTTTAATAGATTTCATTTTATGTGTTTTATATAAAATTTAAAGACAGGGGAACTGCTTATATAGAAATAACAATAAAACACAAAAATATCATATGTTTGAATAATTTCCACATTTAATGCAACAAAAAATAAATTAAGAAAGAATTAAATGCAAAAAACGAAAAATTACTCCATATTATTTAAAGGAAATATCAAAGGATTTACTTAATGATTAATGAATAAATATTTAATTTCTAATGAAAAAGAAATATGTTTATTTAATCTTTCATATGTTAATGTAGCACCTAATTGAAAATTCAGCCTTTGTAAATAGATAACGGTTGAAAAATAATATTAATATATGAAAATAATTAAAAATTACTCTATCAGATACACCACATTTCTTTAAAAGTGGTCCTTTAGGTGGATTAATTTATTAAACATCGTAATTAAATTTTAATTACAATTTTTGCGCCAATAGTATTTGCTTAGAAATCTTATGAAAGATTTATTGAAATTTTAATCATATTTTTTATAGTTATGCAAAATATATGCAAATTTTATAAAGAATGCTTCATTAAAACTAATTTATTAAAGAAAAGATCAAACCTCTGATTCATTAATGTCACATTTCATTTTTTAGATTAAAGTAACGGAATATTAATTTTGAATTCAATTATAAGTACAACAGAATAATTGTCCCAAAGATTTTCGCACAAACAAAAGTGAAATTAATACCCAAAAGATTATATTAATTTCATTTTCCTATTTTTATTTATGATGGAATTAATGTAAGGCGTAAAATTTTTTTTCAACGATTGTTTTTTTCCATGATCGCTGTGCTTTTATCAGAAGCGTCACGGTTATTTAAACGCCAATTACAAGCATTAAACACTTCTGTTAATAAAACGGCATTTTTCATTAGTTTAACTCGGAAGAAGTCGCGCATACCCAGATAATGAATGGTTTTTACATTGTCACCAATAAATACAATTAATAATTGTCACCTTATTCAGTCTAAGACAATTGTTACAAATTGTATGATAATGTAAATCGTAGATTACTTTTCGAAAAATAGTGGTGACAATTGTAAAAACCGTACGCATCCTGGGGTATGTCATACCCCTTGCGACTGCTCCCGTGTTAAAACAAGTTGAACATTTTGCGTTAAACGTGACAAATGAGGTGCGTTCGTTCTATAACTAGTTTTATAATGTAAAAAAATTATCGTTATTATTTCAGTGAAATGAATTATATCGTCTGTTATGAGCGAAATGAATATGCCTTTCTTTTCTTTTATTACTTATGCCATGTTTACTTTTGCGAATTTTTTTTTCGACACTAGATAAGGATGCAAAATTCACCGTGAAGATCTTGCTTTGCGAATGATTATCTCCATGGTTTAATATTTCTATGATTCACGATGAACGAATCTCTTGTGTTTATTTACTTTAGTAGATATTGGGATAAATATCGGGCTGTTGACCTAATTTTAACTGAAGTTATCTCAAAATCTATATATATATTTTAATGTAACTCATCTCTCAAGGCAAACAATTTTTTTTTCACGATCTTACTAAAAATGTAAATTTTATTCAATTTTATTCGAACAAATAATTTTGAATAAAATGGCCGCCTGGTATATGAAAAAAGAAATGATCAGCCCGTATTTGTTTTCCTCAGTCACAAGACTTGCGCTTTTATTATATAGATTATGTAGGATAGGTGTTAGTAGAATGAAGAAAACTTTTATGAATATCTTTTTGACTTGATTTTCATAAAATTTGAAATGACTCGACAGAATCCTGCAACGATTATATAAATTAAATTTGAAACCATTCGGTTGGGTAGTTTTTTCGCTGTTGTATACGGACAGACGGACGGACCACACGACGACTACAATTTCTACGTATTTATATAATTACGAACGCAGCTAAAACTTTTTGCTGTGAAATTACTGCAGCAGAGATTCCAGATATAGCCCGTTAAAAATGTACACCATTATAGAAAATGTAGTTTGCCCATAAATAAACAAGTTTTCACGTACACGTGTAAAAATTTGCAGCAAACTGTCTAGTCATTTGACCGTTTTTATAGAAAATCGTTACATAACCGTAATTTAACTCTAGTCCTACCATATTATTGCCCATATTATGGTCAGACTAGTGTTAAATTACCGTTATATAACCATTTTCTAAAAAAACTGTCAAATGACTGGACAGTTTGCTGCAAATTTTTAACAGTGTATAAACATTCAATTTACGGAATTCGACACCGTAAAATTACTGCAGGAATTCACGGTAAAATACTCGGGAATTCCCATTTATTTTCTTTTTACAATGACGCAATAAAATGTTAATTTATGTAAAATGCATAGTAATTTTTTCTTTGTAAATTTCAAATAGTATCATAATTCTCTTTGACTAATTTCAGCTTCATCACTTGTTCTGCAGCAAACTTTATTGATAACAACTGGGTGATAAACAGTCATCAATTTCTCGCGTGAATTTCGGCGCATTCATTACTGATATTATATATAATATCAATTACTAAGTAGCATATCTATCAATATCATTACAAATCACTAGTGAACTTTGCGGTTCAATCGTTATAATAGTGAGATATATTACACTGAGATATACATTAATGTATGATATTCAAATATAAAGAAAAATATAAATATATAAAAAAATGGCGAATTTAAAGCATATTTAAAAAAAAAACAAGTTTTATCATTAAAGTAAAATAATACTGCAAGTGATTTATGTAACGTGTTAAAGAACTGGGTTCCTTATGAAATTTTTATTAACCCCTTCTGTGCACACGTCCTGTATGTTTGACACATAAAATGCTGAGAATTCTTGATTATAGATACTAGTAAATTTTAATTGAAACTTTTTCCAGGATTAATCAATCAATTTAAGTTAAGTTTCAATTGGTTAAAGGGGGAAGGGTGGAGTGCCTGTGTAAAAAAAAAAAAAAAAAAACTATAAAAAATCTTTTTTAGCCTACAAAAAACTTACGTTACCATGGCTCTCCTTTTTAGCTGTGAAGTAAAGAAAATCATGCTTTTACGGGTTTTTGTTTCAGTCATCTATTGAAACGAAAAAACCGCTGCAAAAACGTTTAAATGCGCTTTTCTCAAAATGTTGTTTTTTGAAGTGGTGAGCATTGTGGGGGATGCAGCATCATTTAACTTACGAACTTGCGGCTCATGTTACTCCGTGGTTACAAATATGGAAATAAACATCCAAGTAAAAATAAAAAATAACGTGCGTAATTTTAAAATGTACGTGAAAAATTAAATGACGGCATTTAAAATAAAAAATTCATAGACCGTGCATATGTAGAATATTCTTATTTGCTTTGATAATAGCTCCGATGCAGCCGAAACATGTCAACAGACTAATAAAATGTAGTTTACTGTTTATAAAGTTTTTATTTTACGCCTTTTAGGAATTACAAGTAATATATTATTACAAGGTATTATAACTTGAGATATATATATATATATATGTTTAAAGCCTTGTTCTTTTGTCTCAGAATCACTGCTACCAAGCAGCAGTGCCCACAAGTGTGAAGTGAGATTAAGTCATGGAGACTAGAGATACGTTCGAACACTTTTTTGGAGGCCTCCCGAGCCCGATTTTTTTAAATCCGAAGAGAAAAATAAATTGTGCGATCATAGCCCGAGCTCGCCCGAAACCGACACCAAAAGTACGCCATAGAAAATTGTTTATCACATTTTAAAATTATTTCAAGATTAATTTCCTCAACTAAAAATCGTTTCTTACATAGAAATAAGTATTAATTCTAAAATACTCTCTCGTTATTTTCATGTTCTTGAAAATTTGTTTAAAATGGCAAATTTATTATTTATACGTAACTATTGACAGAAATCTGCAAAAGTCACAATTCTTATTCTTTTAAATATTACTATACAACTATGACAGAAAGACATAAGTTCTGCCTCCCATTAATTTGAGGAAAGGACTTCAAACCGAAAATGAAGACAAACAAGGGATATCCCATGGCTTCTTTATGTTATTTACACAGACCATGAAAAACCATCTGAATCAATATCACTCCTTATATCCCATCAATAATAATTCAGCTCCTTTTCAAATTGATATTTAAGAGATTGTAAGACATTTTTAAAAACTTAGATTACATTTTTATTTAGCAATCCTCTTAATAATTACTCCAATAATTATAATCCAATATCAAGATTTTTTTCATTTTTTTTTTCAATTTGTGAAAAAATAAAATTTTCACTTAGAGTCGAGCCAGCCCGAACCTGAAAACTGCAATAAAAACCGAGTTCGGACTCAGACCGTCTCATTTCTAATGTAGTCTAAAAATCATTTTCTAGTCCTGATCTTTCTGAGGACAAGAATAATTTTGTTTTTAGAAAAATTGTTGCTGAATATATATCGAATCTAACGATGATTTTTACGTTTGAAAATAAATCATTTTTTTTTTTTTATGAAAGATTTGTCAAACTTTCACATTCAATTCAAAATGCTTAAATCCTTGTTTGTTTGTCTCAAAATCACTTGCTAATCAGCAGTACTAATGAAGACCGTTATTGGTATTACTCGTAAGACATTGCAACGGCACGGTGCCTTCATAATGACGTCACATTGTGATTTTGTGACAGTCGACGTGCCGCTACTTGATGTGGGTGTGAAAACGTTATCCCCTTTTTAAAATCTTCTCTGTGACGTCATGTTGTGACCACTTTGTGCTATCACAGTGTGACTTGAATGTCAAAAATGTGACATTTATAACGGTCCTACATTGGATCAGGTGAATCACGCGAATCACTCCCGAAAAAGTTGGGTCGACTTTTTTTCCCGCATGTCGGATTAGAATTAGAAATCCACCATCGGGTGTAGAACTTGACATTGGGAGTTCCCTACCCCGATAAGGAAGTCCTGAACTTTTTTACTGAAGATCGAATTCGGCTTAGAATCATGCATTAAGCTGGATAACCAGATTGTACCCGTACTACACCGTACACTACACGACACCGACGGCCATGATTTATTATTTTTTTCTTTGCTTGAGCTCGGGTTTGGATCGTAATCCTGCATCATGCCGCGTACCGCGATTTCGAGGCGAATTTAAACAAGTAACTAGATTTTAGCAGAACCTGAACCGTCCAGGTCACCTGGTGTTTTTTGTTTTGTTTTGTTTTTTCTTTTGCTGCAGTCCGTATTTGTACTAGAATTTTGCATCCAGCAAACGTAATTCTCCGAACCGAATACAATTCCCCCCATAATACAGCGGAGCCGACCCAGGACAAGTTCATGTAGGAAGTAGTTACCTGACCCAAGTTGGCTCTACTGCATTTCTTGTGCACATCGGATTCATATTAGACTCACATGCATCGGGATGGAATACTATATTGCATGGAGTCACGTAACCAGATTTTACCTGTAGCTGAACCGGTTGGGGTTAGCTGTAATTTTTTTCGCCACTACTACGATTCCTATTAGAATCTTGTATCAGGTTGGGGAACTATATATTTCATTGTATTTGTTTATTTGCTACAGATTGGATTTTTATTAAATTCCTGCAATCGATTGAGGTAACCCTAGGATTTAGAACAAAATCGAACCGGGTTGGTTACACATTAAATAGAGAAATGTGGATATGCATTTAATAAAATGCATATAAAATGATATATAAAAATTTATATAAATAGTTTAAATGTTTGAAAATTGGGATGCTTGATGATATAAATGCAATATTTTTTGCAATTACAGCTCGCTATTGTAAACTTTACAGAAATGTTTTTGAATAAAAACAAATACATATTACGCGATTTTTCTAATAAGGGGAAACGGTACTTTCTTTCTTTTTTCTTTTTTACTGCGTTCCATTTGGATAGTAGCCAATTAATTAAAAGAACATTTTGAAAAAAAAAATAAATAAATGCACATTTATTTAAAATGTTTTAAAAATGTAAAAAAATAATAATGTTTTGAAATTCCTATTACATTCAAGTATTGACATTTTTTATTTATTTATTTATTTTTATTTTTTATTTTTTTTTTTTTGCATGTACTAAAATAGATTACACAACACAGTGAAGGGATTTTTAGATACAACCAATGTTATAAAGAAGAGGAAAATTTAATGCTTCTTCATATAATCCTATTTATAAAAAACAAAAATAAAATCCATAATGCTAATTCCATGCACAGTGTTATCACATATGCATAATAAAAACATGTGCAAAAAATATAAACGTCTATCTCAAATACAAAAGAGAAAAATAGCATTTTTAAAACATTAAAGCGAAGAAAAAATGAATATTCAGATAAAGCCATTTAAAGAACTGAAATCATGTACATATTACACATATAGTAATAGTAAAGATACAGTTTTGATATTTTAATCACATGTAGAAAACAGTTAGATCTATGATTTCAGGTAATACTAAAATTATGGATAATTTGATTATTTTTAGTGTACTGTCTTCCCTTTTAAGCTTTGTAATTTTGAATAGTACATTTTATTAAACACACTCTATAAGAAAAACATCAATGTACCAAGAAAGCGTTCTCTGATTGCGAGAAAAATTGAAATTTTTGAAGAACATACACATAAACGAAAACGATTAAAATTGCAGAACAATTGAATAATTTATTCCAGAGTTTGGTCGTTACAAAGTGAGGAAATCAATAAGGCGTTGGAACACTTCAAGTCTGAAGGCAAATTGTTATCCGACGTGGCAGAGACTTATAAAGTTCCCTGATGTTTTTCTGAAGGATTTCTTGTCAAATGATCTCCAACTATCGGGCTAAATCGGCAATATTCCGTGATAGTTGCAATCGTCTACCTATCGTGCCCCTAATGTGCTCTTTGGGGGGGGGGAGATCAGGCAACCTAGTTGGTCAAGGAAATGTTAAACGAGCTTGGAGAATATTCATAGCAGCACATGTCGTAATATGTTGCAGCCGGACATTATCTTGTTGAAACATAAGTCCAGCGTGTCGTAGAAGAAAACAGCAACAAAACGAATCACAGAATGTCGTCTACGTACCGCTGTGTTGTAAGTGTATCACTAATGACTACTTTTCAGACACGTCTTCGGTAGTCGTCAGAACACAGTAGTACAGTGCCCAGAATACATAGTGTGGAAAACGGCTACAAAATAGTACTTAAAAATTGAATCCAATAAATACAGTAAACTCTGTCTAAGGCGGAATCAATCGGGACCGAGAAAATTTTCCGCCGTAGACAATATTCCGCCTTATGCAAAAAAGCCAAAATAAATAAATAAAATATGTATGCGCAACTTTTTTTTATACGTTCGTAACCTTTAGTACAGTTTTTTAAATGAAATTATATGTCTTATTAAATTTATTATTAATCTCAAAAACATTATATTAATAATAAAATAAATAGTAGTACCAATGATAAATTTCTTCCATTTTAAAAGTTGATGAAAATCATTTACCTTAACAACTACTTCATATTTCACATTATCGCATAATAGTTTTTAAACAGTCGAAAAATAATCTTTTATCGATGGTTGTTTTGTTGTTCTTTTTACCAAGCATTTTTCAGTATCACATTGCAAGTCCGTTATTATGGGTATCAATTCTTTATTTTTTTGAGCAAGAAATTTTTTTTTTCGAGATACCTAATGCTTCTTAAGACGTCTTGGTACGTTTGAATTCCTCCATTGTCTTCATGGTTTTCATAATCGTGCTCATCTTCATTTTCACTAGCATTTTCCAAATCTTGATATCGCTGAATCAAAATGTCCACAAAAGTGTTAGCTGTTAGCTTCAGTAGTACACACTATATTGTCAGCTGATACGTATTCTTCTTCATTAATTTTTTCATTGCTGTGAACACATTTTAAGTCATCTATTAGATTTTGTAACTCATTTTCCTCCAACTGGTCAACTGATTCATGACCATTTTCTGACACAAAACCAGCTTTTCTAAAACAATGAACAATTTTTTTCAGGCGACATTTTTTAGCATGATTTGGCCATCCATTTGACAGCATCTAAAACACTTATATATTTTGCCATTTCGGTAGCAGAAGAGAAATTATCTAAAGACGCAATAATGGACCGCAAGAGATATTTTTTGTAATGGGTTTTCATCATTTTTATAACTCCTTGATCCATAAGTTGTGTTACTGCAGTAGTATTTGCGGGAAGAAATTGTATTTTTATATTCGATAGTTCGAAATTGGCATGACAAGGTGCAGTGTCGAGAAATAACAAAATTTTTCGATTTTCTTTTATCAAACAATTATTGCATTCAGTCTGCCATCCCTCCATTATGACAATCGACATCCACGATTTTTTTTTGAGTTCTCTAAATCACAGGCAGTTTATCAATGTTCACATTCTTAAAACATCGCGACTTTTGCGATTTTCCTATCACTTAGGGCTTTTCTAAACTGCCCTCTATATTCACGCAAAGCAAAACAGTGACACACTCTTTGGAGATTTTACCACCGTGGCATTCACTTCCTCTTTTTGCAAGGGACTTAGTGGGCAACGCACGATAAAATAGTTCCGTTTCGTCGGAATTGTATATGTCCTTAGCTTGATATCCTTCAATCAGTAGAAGAAAATTCATTTTCCATTCCTGAATTTCTTGGTCTGGGACGTCTTTCGATTCTCTGCAAACTTGCTTCAGGGGAATATTGTGTCGATTAAGGAAACTCATTAACTATCTAGTAGAAGCCTTGAAATACGTTTTACCTAATTTTTCGGCTATTTATTTCGCCTTTTCACGCAACAGTGTTCCAGGATTGGGCAAATTTTTAGCTCTAGCGCTAGAAAACCATTCAAGTGTTTATGCATCAATGTCTTCATTTTTCACAGCACCTTTCCGCTTTCTGTTGGACGATTTGCTTTCCAATTCCTTTTCCAACTCTGCTCTTCTTTTTATAGCATCATAAATTTGTGTTTTACCACATTTAAATTTAATATAAAGATCTTTTACATAATACTTTATTTCTTTTAATTTAATAACTTCTATTTCATCCCGCAGAGATAGCGTAATGAGTTTAGATTTTGAAGCCATTTTTTACTATCACTTAGTAATATCAGTAGACAATATAAAGTGAGGAAGAACAAATAACACGTGCAACGACCTCGTTTTCTGACCATGTGATTTATTGAAATAAAACATACGTCACTTCAAATTAATCTCCCATCCCCTTCTCCCGCTGAAACCACAACCAGCGCCTCATGCAGAATGTAAATTATTGTAGCTCCCCATCTCTCCCTCTCACATTAGACAAAGAGTTATGGCGACCAAATGACTGATTGCCATAAATAATGATCAGAACTCAAAATCCGAAGCAAGCAAAAAAAGTGATATTCTTTCGCTAATACAATGAAAAAGAGAGAAATGTTAGTGTATAGGGATTTTTTTTTTTTAATCAATTTCTTTTTTTGAATAATTAATTGAGATAAATGTAAAAAATGTACTTGGTATGATGTTTTTTCTTTATTTTTTTAAGAGGAAAATTATTTTGCTTCTATATGTGAAATAATGGAATAAAAAATTATTCCTTAAATATTTAAACATTTTCCGTACTGATAAATCAACTTTATTAATCTATTACGAAATTTAATTAAAATGTTGAGCATTTGATGTATGTATATCAGTTTTGAAGTTTCATAAAGCAAATGCCTTTCATTTTTTTAATTTTTTTTCTGTCTTATGCAAAATTTTGATTTCGATGGAACTTTAAAAACCTTTCCGTTTCCGCGTTAGGCAAATTTCGGCTTATGGAGCATGAATTAATGTTATTTCCTATGTGTTTGCCGGGACTTGAAAAATTTTCCGCGTTAGACAAAATTCCGGCTTACACAGAGTCCGCCTTAGACAGAATTTACTGTATATAACGAGGCTGAAAAGATCGCTGCGACACCTTCTAGCATTGACGTAGACAGGGTGGAGGTCCAGTTGGTTTGGATACCACTAATTTAAAAAAAATTTTTTTTGCCTTATCTAATCGGAGAATATTCTGCGATATTGAAAACGAAGAAAACTTTATAATATTACTGGTTTCCAGTGCATTTGGACCCCTCCCCTCTCTGGCTACGCAACTGTCTGCTAGCTCTTTTCAACGCAAACATTGTATAAGAATCGAACTGAGAAAACGTTTCAGATGGTGGTAAATATTTTAACTAATTAAATTATACCCTATTTCCTTTGACTTGGATAGTGATTTTCATAAGCTTTGAAAATATGAATGATATTGATCATGGCCAATCAACGTGATACGCATTCTTTTGTGCCTGGTTGCAGTACTTGATGCAAGACAGAAAGCTAGAAACTATCCCTATTTAGCATACCAAAGGATGAATCTCTGGTAGGAGAGTGGAAAAGATTAATTCCCTGATATGATTAAAAACTAACTTCAAAATCCGTTATATCTGAAATATACACTTTCAAGAAGATTTTATTAAGAGAAATTATGCTCACGTTGTCAATAGTGAAACGACTACTTTTGCTAGACGTAAATATATTTTTAAAGAAGATGTCGCTGCGATCGCCCTATTATTGTACCACATCATTGCACGTTTATAGGCTACAGTTTTTTAGCACTTTTTAAAGCATTACCAGTTTGGCTTTTTTTATATTCCGAAATTTCACATTCGTACCAGAAATTCCCTATAATGTCTTTTGGTTACTTAATGGCAGATATTTCGTGACTTCTTAAAGTAAAATTTTTTTTTTTTAGAATTTCCGATTTGAATTAGATAGATTTGAATTAAAAACCGGTAAAATCTTTTTAAACATTATGTATTCTAGGCGCTGTAACAGTAGTAAACGGGATTCGTCAAGAAAGACTACTATACGTCCCCCAGTTCCAAAATTAATTGAGGCAAGCACTACTGTAATCCGGCTTGATTGGGTCTTGGCGTCAGGGAAAAGCGGCGAACGGTCTGTGCGAGCGTAGAGTTCACTCTCTCAGTCGTCTGTCATTGATCATGTTTTACACATGTGTTCGGATCACACGTCGGATAGTTGATAACGACAAATCTCATGCACTGACAGGATACAACAATCGCTCTATCTTCCGTTCTGTTGTGGTCCTATATTTACTGATGTGGTAGTGACGCTTAAGTCTGCGGTTGTTGATCCACTCTTGCCAGTATCGTATATTTGTCGCATCGCTTCAATCCAGATGACGAGCGATTGTTCGATTTGCCCATCCAGCCTGTTTCAATCTGATGACACGACCTCTTTCAAACTATGATATATGATCGAAATGAGAACGAATCCTTCCGCGAGGCATTATTAAACTCGACATAAGATATCCGCAGCTATAGCTCCCACTATTCATTTGTTGGACGCCAAATTTTTATCATCTGCTTGTTTGGTCGAAACGTCTTTGCTTAAGACATTTCATTTCAATCGGACAACTCCTTCTTGGTGCCTTTTATTTTTCAGTATCTGATATTTTTAATTAATGGAAATATCATCGCAGGATATTGTTTGAACCCATTCTTATCCTGGTGCCCAGGTTTTATACCATATTTAAAAGTATATAACTGTACGCTTTATTTCATTAAAAAGAATTTCTGGAAAATATTTCAAGAAATTTTCCACTTTTTTAAAAAGAAAAAGAAACATTTAACCTAGAGAATAAAATATGTTATTATTTATGCATAGAATCTTTATGTTATAATGATATTTTAATTCCCTTTACTTCAGGGTTTGGCTACAGTTAATTTAACTAAAAACATAATTAAAATTTTAGATATTAATAAAATACGTTATTATTTATGCATGGAATCTTTATTTTATAACTATATTACTTACCTATCATACGTAGTATAGATTCTCGTAATCGTTTTGAAAATCGAAAAAATTTTTTTGACGGATTTACACGTTTCAGACACTGGAGATTCCGAAAAACAAATTTTTCGAAAAAAATTTTTGCCGTCCGTCTGTGTGTCTGTGTGTGTGTCTGTAAACGCTCTATCTCCCGAAAAAATTGAGATACAGACTTGCAATTTGGTATGTACTTAGTATGTAATAATGGGAAGAAGCCTATTTCATTTCAATAACCTCGATTAAACGGAACAATTTTTTTCGGACTCTCGAAATATTCGTTCTGATGAAAGGTATATAAAAATTTTCGAAATTGTTTATTTTAAGAAATGAATATAAAAGACAATAAAAAAACATAAATTTTGCATAAAGCATGAAGTCGATCGGATAATTAGTTGCCGAGATATTTGGAATTCTATTTTCCACACTCTTCGATTTATCATGACCCTGTATTTCATCCAAATTTCACTTCAAAGATATATTTTAATTGGAAATTTGATGCTTAATCAGATGCAATACACCGCTAGTTAATAGGATTATTATTTTTGGAGTTATAAGGATGTTTCTTTCAAGTAATTCAGTAATCGAGCCTTTAAAGTTTGTGACGTCATCAAGCCACGATTTTATTTGAATAGCAATGAATTTTATAACTAGTTTACACATTTTTATTTTAATATTTTACATTATGCATATCCATGATGGGTAAGTATTACGGTGCCCCCCAACGACTAGTTTTAATTCCCTTTGATTCAGGGTTTGGCTGCAGTTAATTTAACTAAAAAACATAATTAAAAACAATCTTTAAGATATTAATAAAATAAATTTATAAATTGATTGCAGAATTTCCCGAGTTAGACAACGTAGATGAAGACAGTTTTTTAAATTGAAAACTCCACAAGATTTCCTACTAATAGCACCAAAAATTACTTTTATATTCAGAATATCAATAATGTATTCAAATAAAGTGTTGAAAGCGATACTTGCGTATTAGCCGCATGCCAGGAGTTAACAGCCGAGAAATCGCCAAAGATTGCACTACTTACTGTAGCCTTTTTGATTCTCAGAATTTCAGCGGTTTAAGCGCGTAGTTCGATTTCATGTCTGGTAAATTTGTGTTTCGTTCATACAAAATTAAATTATGTTTATTTATTTATTAATGATGTGTTAAATTCATTCTGGAATATTAGCCGAAAACAAAAGGCATATTAGCCGGAAACAAAAGGAATATTAGCCGGAACTAGTAATGCTATTTTAAGTACAAAACGTGACTTTAAACAATGCAAACTTTTGCAATCGAGCCGCACGCGAAAGAGGTAGATTTACAAGAATAATGTTTGAAAATACTTTTAAAACCATTAAAAATAGAGGGACAATTTTCAAACAAACTGCATTTGAGAAAACATTTTTTTTTTCTATTCGACGCTGTAAAAATTGAAATTGTGAGAATCTTAGAAGTTAAAAAAACTGCAGTAAAAGCGAAATTTATCGGTCTGATGTTGCCATCGTCAATATTACGTTAATACTACTCAATAAATTTTTTTAGCTTTAAATATAGATTAAAAATGTTGGTGAAATTTTATTATTGAGTTAATATTTTTAAACAGTGTATAGGATAATCTTATTCCAATAGCTCCTAATTATATTAGTATTGCACTTTATACATAACGGAAAAGCAGTCTGAATGTCAGTAACTGGATAATATATTATTCTGGTAAAGTAAATATATTATTCTGGTACAGCAATTATATTACATATTCATGTGTTTCATTCGCCAAGAAAAGGCATATCATTTATTTCATCTTAATCACCAATATATGTAAATATATATAAGTCTTGGTATTATTTTTATAGTTAAATATGGACTGTATTTATCCGTATTTTGATAAGTTTGCGTTGCAGTATCAGATTTACGATTATAAAGGGCTTTAATATTTTAATGACTGCTGTTTTTGGAATAATATCAAAATATTTTATGATAAATCGGTTTCAGTTCAGACTTTTCTAGATTCATGTTGCAGATTATTTGTATAATTCTCATATAATTAATGTTGGAGTTATTTTAAACATGAGTAATACTGCACCGTTAACAAAATTAGTTTCAAAACAGAAGATATTTGCATTATTTTTACATTTTAACGACAAACTTTCTTTTTTACTTTTAAAAACATAAGAAGGATTGGAAAAGTACAAATTTTATATTTCTTTTATATTTCTTTATTTCTTTATGGATTTTTTGGACTTACCCGCTTTGGAATGTCTTAAACACGATTTGTGTATTCATGGAAAATGTCTGTCTGTATATGAGAATGTTTCAAGAGCTCTATAACAAAATTTAATGTACAGAATTTCAACAAACATTAATAATTTTAGTGGTTTAAGCTCATAGTTTGATTACATATCTTTTAAATTTGTGTTTTATTTACATTAATTTCTGTATACAATTTTAATTTTGTTATGGAATATTACTCGGAAACAAACGCTAAATTTTATATATTGTTTGAAATGGAAACTTTTTAATCTTTTGTAATTGGGCTTCACGCGATAAATATACTTTTAAAAAATGCATGCTTAAAAATTATATATATATATATACAGGGTGTTCCATTAAAGGGGTCCAATATTAATAGGGGTAATAGAGGAGATCACACGGAGCATAAATCAGTATATAATGCCTGGCCGGATCTCAATAATTTTCAAGTTACAGCAAATAGAATGAAAAATCGGAAATTTGTAAAAAAACCCTCATTGCTAAACTATCGATAATGCTACATAAAAACGAAGCACATATTTAGAAAGAGCAGAAAAAATCCTACGAAATGACATAAGTTGTTTTAGAATATTGAGAATTAATGGCGAGTTACAAGCTCTGAAACAGTGAAAAAATACAAAATCAAATATTTAGCAAAATAGTTAATCGTTAATTCCAAAAATGCAACTCTACCTACATCAAGGAAAATGTTATAAAATTTGGTCCATTCCGAAAGCTTTCGAAGAAGCTGACAATAAACCATATCAGTTTAATTGTATGGGAGAAATCAAGCAGTTCCCTAGTTACAACTCTGTACTGTTGCACGCTCGGAAAGAGCGAAACTCCACCCATGACGATTGTAAACACCCCGTTTTAATATCTTTCAATTATACATTTCTGATCAACCTCTATCAATACCCTTTCATTATTCAGTCTGGTAAAGTGAATGACATATTGTGCAGCTCTCGCCTTGTCTTAAAGCAAACTCCGTGACTGCTGCGTTTCCTCCATGAACTTTCAGGATGATGAAGAAGAAGTACTTTTTATGCAAATTTTCTATGTGTATAGGAAGAAAAGTGTAATAAAACAGCAGTCATCAGTGGGCGTTATGTTAAAGGGAGGCTGTTGTAAGTGGGATTGTAGTAAGTTGATGTATAATAATTATGCCGGAATACTCTAACGAAGAATATGCGGACATGCATCTGATGTACGGGCAAGCTCATGGAAATGCATGTCTAGCACAGCGCATGTACCGTGAGCAATTTCCAAGGAGACGTTGCCCAAGTTCGAAACTCTTCATAAAAATCGATAGACGATTACGGGAGACTGGATCGTTTAATACAGCAAGCATTGATGCAGGGAAACCTCGACATGTACGAACACCTGCAATGGAAGAAGATGTACTGAATATTTTTAAAGATAACCCCTCCACGAGTACACGAGCTGCTGCGTCTGAAGTCGGTGTTTCTCACCAAAGTGTGTGGCGTGTTCTGCGTGCAGAAAACATGCACCCCTTTCATGTGCAGCGGGTACAACTGTTATCAGTAACAGATTGTGCTCAGCGGACAGAATTCGTACGCTGGTTGCTTAATGTAACAGAAAATAATCCACAATTTCTGGAAAATATTTTATTTACTGATGAAGCAACATTTACGAGAGAGGGCGTGGTAAACACGCACAATATGCACACATGGTCATATACAAATCCGCACACTGTTTTCCCGTCGAACGCACAACAAAAGTTCAGTGTGAACATATGGGCAGGTGTCCTCGGCGATTATCTCATAGGACCATATTTACTCCCAGATGTACTCAATGGCAGTACGTACTTGGTTTTCCTACGGGATATCTTGCCGCAGTTACTGCAAAATGTGCCAGCAACATTGCGCCACAATATGTGGTTTATGCACGATGGCGCACCGGCACATTTTTTCATAGGTGTTCGCAATCACCTCAATTCAACATATCCTGGGAAATGGATTGGACGCAGTGGACCTGTTGCTTGGCCTGCACGCACATTCCCAACTCCGTCGGAGTTTTTCGGCGTGTTCGCCAATCTTTACGACGTCGCTGTCGGCTGTGCGATTCTGTTAATGGGCGCAACTTCGAACACCTATTATAATAATGTCCGTTCGTCTGCCTTCCGACATTGAACTGTGCAGCGCAGGCCAGAAGACTATGCTTCACATATGTCATAAAGTACGTGGAATGTAATTCTTTATTTGTCATTTTTCTTTTATTTTCAACACTTTTTGGCACAGTATTTTGTAAGTCACAGACTGTGGTGTACTCAAATTGTAAATTACAAAGTTTGTATGAATTAATTTAAAATTTAGTGTCTTTTTTAAATTTATAATTAATAAAATTATTATGCTATTTGTTATTATTATTTCCTATCATAAATTATGATGCACATATACATACAATAATTGTCCATGTAAAACATGTACTGAAACTTCTTGCATAGTTACAAATCGCAATATTTTTAATTATTTCCGAATTTTCACCACCAGTTTAATTTTAAGGAATTTAACTTAAGCTTTATATCAATAAAAGACCACTTTAAAATGTAGACTATTATTGTAAAGTTATTTTGGTTCATTCAACTCTTGAATAATTAAAAATGTTGCATCTCAGAAGAAGCATGATCGAAAATGTATAGTTGAGAGTAATTAAAAAGGCGGTGTTTCCAATCGTGATGGGCGGAGTTTAACCTTTGCTAGTGTCAAAGAAAGCGGAGTTGTAACTAAGAAACTGATTAATTTCTCTCACACAATTAAACCGATATGGTTCATTGTAAGCTTTTTCGAAAGTTTTCGGAATGGACCAAATTTTACTACATTTTCCTTGTTGTAGCTAGAGTTGTCTTTTTGGAATTAACGATTAACTATTTTGATGTATATTGGATTTCGTACTTTTTTCACTGTTTCAGGGCTTGTAACTCGTCAATAAATATTGCTATTTTAATACAATTGATGTCATTTTGTAGGTTTTTTTCTGCTCTTTCTAAATATGTGCTTCGTTTTTATGTAGCATTATCGATAGTTTAGCAATGAGGGTTCTTTTACAATTTTCCGAATTTTTATTCTATTTGCTGTAACTTGAAAACTATTGAGATCCGACCAGGCTTTATATACTGATTTATGCTCCATGTGATCTCCTCTATTACCCCTATTAATATTGAACCCCTTTAACGGAACACCCTGTATATATATATAGCACATTATGTATTAAATGTATTCGGCAGACCCAGAATTCCGCACCATAATTAAACTAGGAATAAATAACAAACATAAAAAATAAACAGATATAATCTGAACAAGAAAAAAAACAAGAAAAACAACCACAAAGCTGTGGTCTCATCAGCAGTGGGCATATTAAAAAGCACAGCGATGTTTCCAACTAATTACAAGCACAACAAACTATTATTTTATAATTTATATTTATAATTATTTATAAATAATTATAATTATATTATTGTATAATAGTTTGTTGTGCTTGTAATCAGTTGGAAACATCGCTGTGCTTTTTAATATGCCCACTGCTGATGAGGCCACAGGTTTCTGGTTGTTTTTCTTGGTTATTTCTTGTTCAGATTATATCTGTTTATTTTTTATGTTTGTTATTTATTCCTAGTTTAATTATGGTGCGGAATTCTGGGTCTGCCGAATACATTTAATACATAATGTGCTATATTTAATCTGTGTGATCAATTGCAGCTATAGCGCTTATCGCATGGATTTTATTTTTATTTTTATTTTTATTTTTATTTTAGTTTATTTTTCATCTTTATTGAGCATATATATATATATATATATATACATACAGTACATTGAGATACAGTTTTTGAACAAACTGCATTTGAAATCTTTTTTTTTTCTAATCGGCGGTGTAAAAATTGAGATTGTACAATGTTTAGATGTTTAAAAAATTGTAGTTAAAGCGAAATTTATTGGTGAAGCGTTTCCACCGTACATATGACGTCAGCGTTATTCCTAGACATGTGCTTGCATTATAATATATAGATCATTGATGTTCGTTTTACAAAAGTTATTATTTTTTTCATCTATATACCAATATTATAAAGAGGTAACGTTTGTTTGTAGGGGTAATCGCTGGAACTACCCAGCCGATTTCAAAAGCAATGATGGCAACTTTATGGAGACAGTCCCTGCTCCAACATAGGGTTTATTTTATGTCGGTGCCACTACCCACAGTTTGGTGCAGGAGCGAAAAACTTTCTACAATTGCGATTTTTGTGATACTGCAGGAACTAGAAACTTGACATTTGGCTTGGTAGTTACTTATAAGATGTAAATGTTCTCAAAGAACAGTTTCTAAAAAATTCGAAACTTAAAAGGGCGCCAGAGATAAAAAGTTCGAAATTACGATTTTTGTGATACTGAAAGGACTAGAAACTTGAAATTTGGCATGGCGGTCACTTTTAAGATACAAATGCTTACTATGAATGATTTCTAAAATAACTGGCACTTTAAAAGTGTGAAATGCGCAGAAAGCGTTCTAAAAACGTTCTAAATTAAGATTTCTATGGAATTGTTAGGGACAAAAACTTGAAATTTTACATGGCTGTTACTTTTAACATATAAATGGTCGCACAAGACACTTATTTAAAGATTCAAAATTTAAAAGGGTGCAGGATCGAAAAACGTTCTAAAATTGCGATTTATGTGATGCAGTTGGTATATAAGCATGGAATTTGGCATAGTGGTTATTTTTTAAGATGTAAATGCTCGCTAGAAACAGTTTCTAAAAAAATCGAAATTTAAAAGAGTGAAATTATAAGCAAACGTTCTAAAAAAGTTCTAAATTACTATTTTGTTTAATTTATTCCGGTTAGAAACTTGAATAGTGGTTACATTTAAGATGCAGATGCATAAACAGTTGATTAACATTTCGAAATTTAAAGGTGTGAAATGAGCGGAAAACTTTACAAATTACGGTTTATTTAGAATTGTTAGGGATGGAAACTTAAAATTTGATATGTCTGTTATTTGTAAGACATTAATGCTCGCACAGAAAAGTTTTTACAAAATTTGAAATTAAAAAGGGTGCAGAAGCAAAAAAGTTCTGAAATTATGATTTTTGTGATGTTGCTGGACTAGAAACTTGAAATTTTGTATGATGGTTATTTTTAAGATTTCAGTGCTGACTAAGAACGGTTTCTAAAACAAAATCGAAATTTAAAAGGATGAAATGAGCAGGAATGGTTCTAAAAACTGTCTGAACTATGATTTATCTAAAATTGTTAGTGATAGAAACTTGAAATTTTACGTGACTGTTACTTTAGAGACATAAATTTACCCACAGAACAGTTTTTAAAAATTTAGAAGATTTAAAGTGTGCAGGAACAAAAAACTTTCTAAAATTGCTATTTCTGTGATAGAAACTTGTATAACTAGGAGCTTGGAATGTGTCCTGGTGGTTACTCTTAAGATGCAAATGCTTGCTAAGAACGGTTTCTATAAAACTGGAAATTTCAAATTTCAAATGAAATGAGCGGATTACTTCAAAATACATTTTAAATTACCATTTATTTGCAATTAAATTTAGTTCTTCTCATTCATTTAAGTCTCATGTTCGCTTAATGCAGTATAAGAATGTTGTTTACTCATAATGTGGTTTAATTAGTAATTGTTGAATTATGCGCATCGCAGTATAATTTCCTCTAATAAAATCCGAACACCACTTGGTATAGTTTGACGATTACGTGAGCAAAGCCGCGTGTAATAATAAAAATAAATAAAACTTCCTTACTTAAATTAAAACATTTTCTTTTCGTAGAGTACATGCAGAATTAAGTTTGTTTCATAATTTCTAATTTTATATTGATTTAAATTGATATTTTAATAAAATATTTTCCTGTAGGTCAGTAAATAAATTAGTGAACAATAGGTTAATATCAATGTACCCAAAAATCAGTCAGCTCCAGACGCCCACATGTATTAAGACTCCCACATGCCTTGATTAATGTATTTCTCCTCATTTCTAAATATTTTTAAAATTCCTATTTTGGTCCAGACTTCGGTCATATGACTTTACAAAATGGTAGTCTTTTGGTCACACAGTCAGTCTTTTCGTGACGTAACGTACGTGACTTGCAGTGGCGCCACTGTAACATTACAAAACTTGCAAAAATTGGCAGAAAACTATTTTTTAGAACGGATAAAATGTTTTGTAGTGTTCTTCCAATTTTTTAAATGTGTCTAAGCAATATAATAAATTATAACACCTCGTGATAGTATATTACTTTTAGATGCTAAGGGTGTAAAATTAACAACTATAATATAAATTAAAATAACTTTTATTAGTTGTTTTACATGTTTCGACTCGAGAATATTCTAAAGCTGCACGGGCTTTGAGGTTATTATTTTCATGTACATTTTTAAAAATTACGCACGTTATCTATTATTTTTTATTTTTACTTGATTGTTTATTTTCATATCTTTGTTCATGGAGTAATTCTAGCCACAGTTTCGGTAAATTAAAAGATGCCGCATCGTTACATATTGTATTTTTGCGCGTGAGTATCTCTATGGTTTCTCTTATTATGGATGGATAGTATAGACAGGAGGGAAATATTATTTTACTTCCATTGAAATTTATTTGGATGGTTTCTTAATGATTTAATGTTGCCAGGGCTGTAGTTTTTCTGCTGTATTTAATATCAGCTATATGCTCTTTTTTCTGCAATTAAATTTCCTGCCGGTCATGCCTATGTAGTAATTTTTAGATCCGTCTTCTTTAATAAAAGGTATTTCATATACTCCTGAATAATTCTCAAAATTAATTAGGTCAGTTTTACTGCAAATGATATTCTTTAATTTCTTAGGTGGTTTGGCTATTAAGCAGATATTGAAACGTTTAATTCTGTGTTTCATTGACCTTATAGTTGATTGTTGTGAATAATTGATAATTGTGAAGAAGTTAAAAAAGATCCAACTAATTTAATCAATTATAAGGTCAATGACATCATTAAAAATGGAACTTGGCCCGTATTTATGAAGAAAATAATAAAAGTACATAAATTAGCTCTTATTCCTAGGATTATTGGAAGACTAAAAGATCATAAAAGCAACATGCCATTACGTCCTATAGTTTCAAAGTGCTCAGGACCGACTTACTTCTTAGAAAAAGCTTATGTTCCCTTCTTAAGAGATATTTTACCAGATTCTACATTAACTATTAAATCAACGGAAGATTTCATTCAAAAAATCAAACTTATACAACTACCAGATAATTATATAATGGCTAGTCTTGATATTATTTCATTGTATCCATCAATTGGCACACATGTAGTATGTAATAAGATTTGTGATGATATTGAACAGATAGAAGAATTTAGTGATGATATGAAAATAGCAATAAAAAGAGGACTTAATCTAATCATCCATAATAACTATTTCACATTCAATAGTAAATATTATAAGCAGAATCACGGAGCTCCAATGGGGTCACCTATTTCAGGTTTATTAGCTGAATATACTCTTCGCCCATTGGAAAATAAAGTTTTTGGCACATTTCACTTAACACCTCACACTTGGCTCAGATATGTTGACGATATTTTTATAATTTGGCAGCACAGTCTTGATGAACTTAAAATATTTATATATCAACTAAACTCAATCGACAATATCATTAAATTCACTATTGAAATTGAACATAATAAAAGTCTTCCATTCCTTGATATAATGTTAACAAGAACAAATAAATCTATCGACAGAGCTGTTTTCCGGAAAAACATGGCTAACCAATCTACCATACCAAATAACACATGTTCTCCCTTTACATACGAAATTTCAGCCTACAGATTTCTCATAAGACGAGCCTTTATAATATGTACTGAAAATAAATTGAATAATGAATTAGACAATATTCGTAAAATTGCTTATAATAATGGTTTTAAGGTACACCATATTAATAAATTAATCATGGATATCACCAATAATAAGAAACCAGAAAAGAAAGATGATTCTCAAAAATAAAAACTTTATACTATGCAATATTATCCAAGCTTTTTTGAAAAATTAAAATACAGCCTTAAACGTTTCAATATCTGCTTAATAGCCAAACCACATAAGAAATTAAAGAATATCATTTGCAGTAAAATTGACCCAATTAATTTTGAGAATTATTCAGGAGTATATGAAATACCTTTTATTAAAGAAGACGGATCTAAAAATTACTACATAGGCATGACCAGCAGGAAATTTAATTGCAGAAAAAAGAGCATATAGCTGATATTAAATACAATAGAAAAACTACAGCCCTGGCAAGATTATATCAAGAAGAAACCATCCAAATAAATTTCAATGAAAGTAAAATAATATTTCCCTCCAGTCTATACTATCCATCCATAATAAGAGAAACCATAGAGATACTCACGCGCAAAAATACAATACGTAACGATGCGGCATCTTTTAATTTACCTAAACTGTGGCTAGAATTATTCCATGGTCGACGCCATGAGTAATGACGATTGTTATATGAAAATGAAGAATCAAGTAAAAAAAAAAAAAAAGATAACGTGCGTAATTTTTAAAAAAGTACATGAAAATAATAACCTCAAAGCCCGTGCAGCTTTAGAATATTCTCATTTTGTTTTTGAAAATGACTCGGAAAGAGTCGAAACATGTAAAACAACTAATAAAAGTTATTTTAATTTATATTATAGTTGTTAATTTTACACCTTTAGCATCTAAAAGTAATATGTGTCTAAGCAGTTTACATTTTAGTCACAATGTGACGTCACCGAGCGGCGGTACACCGCCCCCTGAATACTAGGCCTGAGCGCTGACAACAATGGCGGCTGTCGCAGGCCGATTTTTTTTTTCAGGGTTTGAACGGTCCCTCGAAATTCCACACCAATAATTTCTAAAAGTTTTCTTCGCCTTGATTTTCAGAGATCAAATAAGTCAAAGATAACTTTTAGATATTATTGGTGTTGAAGTTCGAGGGACTGTACAAACGATTCCGCCTGCGACAGCCGCCATTTTTTTCAGCGCGCAGGCCTAGTATTCAGGGGGCGGTGGGCGGTATTTTGGTCCGAGATGTGATGTGACCACCGTGACTTGTAATGACGTCACTGCCATCACGCTTGCTATTCTGGTTCCTGATGACACTAATATATTTTTTTTACACTTTTAAGGAATTTGTTGTTTAAAGTTTATATAATCTAGTGGTAATTTCGTTTGAAAATAAAGTACCAATTCCAAATCTTTCACAAAATCTACAAAAATGAATTTAATCATTTGGCATTATTCCTTAAGTAAAATATTAAAGAACAAGGTACTTTAAGTTGTTTTGATTAATAAGAAACAATCAAAAGACAGTAAAGAACAATATAAAAATTTACTTTACTCTTATCCTTTGAACTAAATCGTAAAATTTTAATACCAAACTTTAATTTAGTTTCATGTAAAAATCATACACAGAGTGTCCATTTTTATTTCCGACCAATAGATAATTCTTAAACAAGTATTAGAGGTATGTGTTCCAATATTTCAAATGTTGTTCCTAATCATTATGAAAAGCCATTTTTGTCAAAATTGTCAGTTTTAAAAGAGATACAGGATTTTAATTTTATATGGACTCTGTATCAAAATTATCCATTGTTTTTCCTTCTTTCACAAGTAACATAGTATCAATTCCATTTTTGTATGACGGAAACTTAACGATTTATAATACTTTAAATCTTACCCAGCGTTTTCTGGTATTGAAAACAGAAAATAGTTTTTATATTGTTAGAAAACGCTGGCAATTCATAAAATTCAAACTATCATAAATCGGCAAATTTTATTCATACAAGAATGACACTTTTTTTACATATTAACACATTGACGGACAGTAGGAACAAGTGAAGTTCGAAAATTGACGATATATGTTTTTGTAATTTTTAGAATATTAGAAGTATAGTTTTACGCTTTCTGCTTAACCCTTTAGCGGGCGGTGTCCACAAAAAGGACACTTAATTTTAATTCCAAAACTAACAAACGGCACCAAGAATATTTAATTAAATTTTTGCTTTTAAAAACTGCGGGAAAATAAGCAAGTTCTTATTTTCTAATAAATATTTTTGTAAATTCTGGTGTCAGTCTATAATTTCATCATTTTTAAATCAGACATACTCCGCGCCGGAAAGGGTTAAATAAACTTAATTTTGATTAATTCAGCAATTTAATTAGGCTGCACTAGGGCTCCTATAATACCAGGGTGGCTAGTGGTCAGGGAAAAATACAGTCAAAAAAGTGATAAACACCAGTATATTCTTATAGAAAAATTTATGTTGATTATTTGATCAAATAATCAATTTGAATTTTTCTATAAGAATATACTGGCAATTCTCATTTTTTTTACTATATTTTTCCCTGACCACTAGCCACCCTGAATATAGGCTGAATCATCAAGCATTTTGATGCCCACTTACCCATTGTTGCCTGTGAGGTGAAAAATGTTTAAATGATTATAGAGTTACAAAATCGCTTAAAATGGACGGTTGTTTCGCATAAAATTGTTCTGATTTGTCGAGGAGTGGATTTAGAATATTTAAAATCCATATAAATGAAGAAAGGTGGAATAATTTGTCTATAAATGCTGGAAGAATAGATCAGGATTGAAGAATTTCGCCAAGTGCCGCGCCAACCAGATCACTTGTATACAATAAACCGGTTCGAGTCCGATATGGTATATTGCAGGACGGATGAAAAAAGCCTAATTGTTAAAGAGAAAGAAAAAAATATTTTTCACTTCCCATGTCTAGAATCTCCACCTTATTTATATTTTGGATGGATGAAGGGGGGGGGGGTTAGATAGTTAAATTCATTTACTGTTGTTAAAAAGTGTAGAAAAGGGACTTTCTTTAATCAAATTTTAAAGATTTTACACTTTACACTTTGAATTTTGCGCGGGGGGGGGAGAGAAGGGGGTCAAAAGGAAAAAACTGAAAGTTGAGAGTAGGGGGGGGGCGTGATTGAAATTATTATATATTTCCTTGTTTGAAAAAAGTAACAAACACATCGGAAAAAAAAATAGAGATTTTTAATTTCATCAGCTGTAGAAAGGAGAAGGGTGGCGATGGGGGGGGGGGGGGGGGAAGGCGTGATTGAAATAATTTTATATTTCTTGTTTGAAAAAAGTAACAAACACATAAGAAAAAAAATAGAGATTTTTAATTTCATCAGCTGTAGAAAGGCGGAGGAGGGGAGGGGGGCAGATTTTTTTATTATTTTTTTGGCGGGAAGGGGAAATTTTGACGATTAATTATTTATTTACTGTTATTATAAAATTACAAATAGGGCAGAAATTTTTTTTAATGAAAGAGTTTTGAAAAAACACAATGCAAACACACTGATAGAAATTTATTTGTTGCTATAATAGGTGCAAATACTAAAAACACAGTTTTAAAGCATTAAAAAAATTATGATGTAAAATCAGATGTCAAAATACCTAACTAAGCGCTTTTGGCTAAGCATTAGCCATCATCAGAGGATAAAAAAAAACAGTCGAAAAACTATATCTTGTTTTTATATAGTAACAAATAAATTTTTATCAATGTGTTTGCATTGTGTTTCTTCAAGTTTAAGAAGGTGAATTTGACGTTTTTACTACAATGGAATTTTCTATATATTTTTAAGTGAAAGAGTTTTGCTTAATGTGGTTTTCAAATTCCCTGATCAAGAGCGAAAACTTTTTGACATATTTTCTGACTCATTTTTAAACGAAAAGGAATAAAATTGGTTGAACTGACTATTGAAGCGATTTGGAATCGAATAGCGTTTTCAAGTTTTTGACAAATAAACTACTTATCGAGTAATACGCAATCATTGTCACGTGACGACAAGCTTCTCCTTTTCTCGCGCTGCCGTGTCGGGAATTCGATTCAAACCGTCCACTTTGACAGTATTATCCGAAAGATCTTAAGAAGCTCTGCTAATTTTGTGTTTTTGAACAAAAATGAATTCGGAAATATGTCAAAAAGTAGTTTCTTTGAATTTGAGAACAGAGGGGAGGCGAGATCTGTAATTTCAAAAAGGGTGAATTTAAATAATTGGTTATTTATTGTTGCAATAAAGTAATAAATGAGTAGACAAAAAAAAATAAGTTTGACAAATTTTAAACTTTTACGTACTGGGTTGGTTAAAATTTTTTGATTGTATGGATTTTTTTTTTTTTTTTTTTTTTTTTTTTTTTTTTTTTTTGCGGGGGGGGGGGGGGGGTGAGATTAAAATAACATTAAGCGCGGAAGGTTCTTATCATTATTATTTTTTTTTCATAAGGATTATTTTACATGCGATTAAATTGTAAAAACTGAATATCTAACATACGAAATTTATTCAATAGAATATCAGGATTTTAAGACACTTTTATTAATAACAAATTATATCACAACTTAACTTCATACTGAAAGTAATAAAAATATCCAATGCATGTGAATATATATTTTCACATTAAATCAAATTTAGAATTAGTTAAATTTACTTTGTCATTCTTAATTATTCATGTAAAGCAAAGCAATAAATATTAATTGATGAAAATGAATTTTTAATTTTAATATAGTATTATACAAAAGCATAATTACATGTTTTTTTTTATGTATGGTGCTATTAAATATCTTAGCTATTTATTCTTACATTTTTGCATTGATTAAGTAACTAAATTCACTCGCCATTTACGCGATAAGACGCCAAGTCAGGCGTCCGCTTGAGCAACTAAATGGAGGCGTGAGCCAGCCCGGTCTATAGGAGCCTTAGGTTGCACTACTCCCTTCACAACCACGTCAGGGTGGCTAGTGGTGAGAGAAAAATACAGTCAAAAAAGTGATAAACACCAGTATATTCTTATAGAAAAATTTGTTGATTATTTGATCAAATAATCAATTTGAATTTTTCTATAAGAATATACTGGTAATCGCCATTTTTTTTACTGTATTTTTCCCTGACCACTAGCCACCCTGCACGTGCATACTGAAGCTGCAACTCGTATAACAGGTGGAAAACGAACTTCAACCTAAAAAATTGTTTCCAAAACATGACACTGGGCTTCTACTTGCACGCTGGTAGTCGCACATTTGTGCTGCTATAGCTGTAGTGTCTAAAAAACGACCGTTTCGTTTTGGGCGGCTATAGCCGTCATGTCACATAGTGAACTTCGCGTTTGACGGCTATAGCCGCAAGTGTCCGTCAAAGTATTAAACTATAGCGAAAGTTTCCCTAAATATAACTTATATAAGACAGGAACCGTGTTAAAAATTAAATTTCGTAACTTTTAAAAAAATACCTATTTTGATATAACAGAGTTCATACGCTTTTACCACAATTTTTTTAATAAAATGTTTCGCTTTATTAAATTCAGAAAAGTAGTAAAGAACCTGCAATTAAACGAGGCGTCTACTACTTCTACTATATAAATATTAAATAGAAAAATTCTATTAAAAATTGGGGTAAAAGCGTACGAACCCTGCATAAGCGATTTTCATAGAAAGAAGGACAATATTTGAAGCCTTTTCATGGTTCGTACACTTTTTCCACAATTTTTTAATATAATTTTTCTATATAATATTTAACCCTTTTTATCCTGACGGTACTTATAAGTACCACTTTAACACCTTCGCGACGAGCGTCTTTTACAGAATTTTTAATCTGTTACCACCGGTTTTTCAAATGAGAAATTTTCAGCTAATTGAATCGCAAAAATGCCATGATTAGATAAGGAAAACTTTACAAAAAAAAAAAAATAACTGGTGGGTATAATCGATTATTCTGAGCATCTTATAAAGTAGCTGGAAAATTAATTCAGGATATAAAGGGTTAAATATCAGAAATTGTAGACGCCCCATTTATTTACAGGATTTGTAATACTTTTCTGTATTTAAATAACGCGAAAAATTCAGTTAAAAATTGTAGTAAAAACGTACGAACCCTAATTTTTGAATTTTGAACTATATATTTAATACACACGGTTTATGAATTAACTATTAGTCAACGATAAGAAGAAACACCTTGTATATGTATGAACAACATATTCAATTATTTGCAATATCTAATTTATACATGCTTAAATTTCACCAAAAAAGAAATTACACGATTCTGCAAAAATATGACTCACAATCCAAAGAAGTTTTCATGTTGTATTTTTAAAGCTTATTTTAAAATTTTTTGATTTGAATTCATCATCTATTCATCGGTAAAAATGCACTGCATCATACATTTAAGATAGTATATTAATAAGAGAGATGAAAAATATCTATAGAAATTTGACAATTAAATAATAATAATAAAATAAATGCAAATAAATATCTTCTTTGCATAACATCTTCATTGTAATAAACCATTTTTCCATCACTTTTCACTTTACATAAAAATCAGTAACTAAATGTTTTCTTGCAGAAACAATCATACATATTTTTTCTGTTGTCAACAACTCTTTTTATATGAATTTACGAAGCGCATACCAAAGAATGAGGTATCATTCGAAAGGTTTTGGAAGCGACTTCTAACATAGTACACTCACATTTCGTTAAAACATGTTTTTTGATTAAAAATTGCTGTTAATTAAAAAGTAAATTGGCATTCTTTTCATAATTGATATGAAAGGTTTTTCTCAAATTAGCCACAGAAATAAAATGCCGCATTATATGATCATCAACAATGATTATAAAAAAAAAACAATAAATAGTACAAAAGCGATAAAATGTGAGGTTTACTCATGGGTTTATTTTATATCTATAATTTAAAACCAAAATTGAAGAAAAATATATTATTGATCGAGCGAAGCATTGGTATTCAAGTGTAGCATAAAAGGCATGATTTGATATAACAGATTAAGTTGTAATTTAAGTGTATTTCAATTAATGTTTCTTTGTCCCGTGTTTTGCCCGAAGAAGATCACGTCATCCTCTAATGCAGTTAAAATATTTTTTTTTTCTTTCGCACATGACTTTTTCTATTGAGATTTTATTGTTAGGAATAAATGAGATGATATTCAGACTTGACTAATGTTGTTTCCAGATATATATATCCTTAATTTCTCTATTTTTTTCTAATTCTGCATCTAAAAATATTAGATATTGTGAAAAAAATATTAAACTACAGTGCAAAATCCTCCCACGGGTCCACTGATTTTGTATTATTTTACGCTTTTATCTAACATACGTAAATTGGTTAATGTATGTGAAGATTGAATTTTGTAATCGATTTTTCACTCACTTCCAGATATGATATAATTATGAAAAACTATGTATGCAGATGTGTTTTCGATCACAATACAATATTTAAAATTCTTGAGTTGAATTAGAAATTAATAAATTAATATTAAGGCATTTTTCCGTTAGCTGGGCGCAGGTGATATATCGCCAAATATTCTGCAGAATTACAACATTATACAAGTTACATCAAGAATGGAGTTAAGAATGTGACGAACCACGTTCTTTAAAATTACCCAACTGGCTGTGAAACTGCGACAATAAAATATTTCAATCATTAAAGCAGAAAATAAAATATAAATAAAAACAAATAAAGAGAGCAACAACTCTTTAAAATAAGACGCTTTTATTTCTTAAATGTATTCTTAAAAACAATGGCTGTATCATTCCTATAATGGAATGTTTATTTATACTGAATATTTCACACATTATTCACACATTTTGAACTATTTCCTAATACTGTCCTTGAATTTCAGCATCATTGTTTATATAGTAACAAGTTGCTGAGTGACAACTGACGGATAGATACTCATCGTTCTCCCAAGTGAAATTCAGCGCAGTTATAATTAATGTTACATGTCATAATAATTATCAAACAGTATACATTTCTGAATCGTTTAAATTAACTAAAACAATTTGCGGTTCCATCAATACAATTGGGAAATATTTTACACAGAGACACATCATTGCATCAATGTTAAAAATAAATAAGCAATATAAATACAAGAAGAATGACCTAATAATGTAAAGAAGAATGACGAAATTGATATAAACAATTTAACCCTCTCGTCACCCTGGGCCTCATATGAGGCTCCTACTTCGAATTGCAATATTTGAAAAATGAAAGTTATTTCTGTTAATTCCAGCACCTAATAGTGATAGCATATGTCGATACATTTACTATTATGACGTTACTTATGTTTCAGCTTTTAATAATAATAATATTAATAAAAGTTTTATTAATTATTAGTAAACCGTTGTCGTTTCTTTTAATTTAAACATATTTTTCACTCTTTAAATTTAAATTAGGGACTCCTTTTCCGAATTAGTAATTTGTGATAAAAGATGAAAAATACTACTAATTTTTTTATGTTTGTTTAATCTGGTTGAAATACATCATTTTCCAAACGTCTTAAAAAATTCTTCCTTAGACTATTTTCATAGGAAAAACACGCAACATAACTACATTCGTTAGATTTCTGTAAAGAACACATTCGTTAAATTTCAGTAAACTGTAACTTCTGTGATTTCGATAGCTACTCTTAATTTTGTTAGCGTAAAAGTAATTTTTCCCAAAATTGGAAAAAAAATCGGTGACGAGAGGGTTCAAACTAGTGCAATAGAACCCAGATAATAGGAGTCCGGTTAAATCCCATTAGAGTCCTGTATCAGGTCGGATAACACGATTTTACCCGAATACGACACGATCCGTGGTTCGGGTTGTGTTGGTTTGACGCTAAATTGTTTCATTGCGGGTCGGGTTCGGATCAGTTTCGGGATGGGATTCGAATCTTGCGGAACGAGTTCGGGTTTATCTGATTTTTCAAGATATCCGAAAAATTGCTTCAGATGAAAAAGTATATATTTCAGCATTAATGAGTGAGTATATATTTGGTTATTTTTCAAGATAAAAGTTAAAACAGATATTCGAGACATAGTTGTAGACTATTTTTTCATAATTGTATTAAAATATTCATTAATTTTCTTCCACTTCGTGTTCGGTTCTGGTTCAGGTTGAAGTAATTCTTGTTCGTGTCGAATTTCGGGTTCATGAAGTATTTTTTTAGGGTACGGTTCGGGTTTCGAATTGAATTTAAATAGAATTTTCTGGTAAATCGAAGCTTTGAAAATTACCTTACGAAGTTTTATAAATCCTAACATGTATTAAGCAGCTCATTTATAAAGTAGTTCCGAATTTATGCGCTTCGTCCAGCTTCATTATAAGCAGTTATTATTATCATTGTGCGAAAATAATGTTGTAAGTGTCCCAACTAAATTTTTTTAGAACTAAGTGATTCATGTTATTTTAACAAGCGAAATAAATCACTAAAACTGAAACAATATTGCATAAATCCTAAGCATGCAAAATAATTGGTACAACATAGATATATTTTAGATTTCAGAATTGTTTTCAAAATCCTTTAAAAGTGTTAGATGAATTTGTCTTCATACATGGTCGTCTGGAGAAGACGCTTGAACATGCACTTTAAAATCTAAAGATCATTTATGCGATAAACAACTAATTTGATTAAAAAAATCAATATTTATCATCAATCAGTTTTATTAAGAAACTGAAATTGATTTGTATCTTTAAAAAAAAATTCTTTGCTTTGGACAATGCTTGTATGCATGGAAGAATACCAGGCATATGTATGTGAATATTTCTTTAAAAAATGTGAATATTTCTTTTCTTCTTTTTCAGGTTTTTTGCTTATAATATGTGGTGTTTTCAAAGGATTTAATGAAAGTGTGAAAAAACTTGAAACTTACAGGATAAAATTTATTTTGAAAGCAATGAATACATTGACCAATGAATAAGATAAAAATACTCGTGGGAAAGCATTTAATTGCAGTCTGTTTAAAACGTGCAGAAAATGTTGCTATTTCATCTTCATGCATCTCAAAAAATTGAATTTTTTACTTTCTTCTATCTTTACAAGAAGAAAATATTGGATTCATGAAAATTTTCTACTTCCGGTTTTCAACGGATTTATACGTTTTAGAAGGTCCTGAACACGATTTGACTATTTTTAGAAAATGTCTGTCTGTGAATCTGTGAGTCTGTCTGTCTGTATGTGACAAAAATTTTGTGGGCGCTCTCTATCTCAAGAACTAATGCAGGAAATTTAATAAAACTTTATATCCAGTTAGTCTCTGAGATAAATTGGTGCTGATTAGTTTTTGGTGAAAATAGCCCAATAGGGGGCGCTGCTATGCGGCATTTTTAATAATTTTCGCAATAGCTCTATTTCAAGAACTAATACACTTACTTTCATAAAACTTCAGATTCGGTTAGACATTGACATAAATAGACGTTGATTACGTTTTGGTGTAGATATCCAAAAAGGTGGCGCTGCTATAACACTTTTTTCCTGATGTTTGCTATAGCTATATCGCAAGAACTAATGCTCGGAATTTCATCAAACTTCAGATTCAGTTATACCTTGACATAAATAGACATTGATTACGTTTTGATGTAGATATCCCAACAGGTGGCGCTGCTATACCACTTTTTCCTGATTTTTGCGATAGCTATATCTCAATAACTAATGCTCGAAATTTCATTAAACTTCAGATTCTGTTAGACCTTGACATAAATAGATGCTGCTTATATTTTGGTGTAAATAGTCCAACAGATGGCGCTGCTATACTACTTTTTTCATTATTACCATTATAACTATATCCATAGGTGCCAACCTCTCAATCAACCCTCAACCCCAACAATTCCGTAATATGCAGGTTAATTTGACCCATGTTTAACACGTTTCGCACCAGAATTTTTTTTAAGAAATTAAATTAAATAAATTCCACGTAGAAACCTGAAATAGAATAAATAAAGATTCATCCAATAATTTTTCTGGTTTGAAGCTTTGTTAAACTGGGTCAAATTAACTTGCATATTACGGAATATTAATGAGAGGTTGGCACCTATGACTATATCTCAAGAACTAATGTACGGATTTTCATCAAACTTCAGATTCAGTTAGTTGACATAAGTTGTTGTAGATTACGTTTTGGTCTAAATCTCAAAACCGGTGGCGCTACTATGCTACATTTTGCAGGATTTACACGATTTTAGCAATAGTCATATCTCAAGAACTAATGCACGGAATTTAATCAAACTTTAGATTCAGTTGGACCTTGATATAAATTGGAGCTGATTCTTTTTAGTGTATGCGAAACCTGCGTGAGCTAGAAGAAAGTTTTGGGATTGGCACATCCGACTAGTTTAATATTATGTATCCTCAAGTAGTCTATATTACTCAGTTAAATTGGCCAAATGAGCAATCTAGACGATTTTAAACACATTGTATTACGTTTTAAATGGAGTGTTTGTACTGTCGGCAAAATATGTATAATGATTGTAAACACAAATCACATGTAATAAAGGTTACATTTTACCCTTTGAACGTTAGGCCCGTGTTTTTCCGTTACTAGAAGTCATGTTAACACGTTGACAGACACTTGCGGCTATAGCCGCCAAAGCGAAGTTCACAATGTGGCATGACGGCTATAACCGCCCAAAACGAAACGGTCGTTTTTAGACACTACGGCTATAGCAGCACAAATGTGCAATACCGGCGTACAAGTAGAAGCTCAGTGTCATGTTTTAGAATAATTTTTTGGGTTGAAATTCGTTTTCCACCTGTTATACGAGTTGCAGCTTCAATATGCACGTGCAGGGTGGCTAGAGGACAGGGAAAAATACAGTAAAAAATGATAAATTCCTGTATATTCTTATAGAAAAAATTAAATTGATTATTTGATCGAATAATCAGCATAAATGTTTCTATAAGAATATACTGGTGTTTATCACATTTTTTACTGTATTTTTCCATAAGTGCAACCTAATTAAAGGTGCTGAATTAATCAAAATTAAGTTTATTTAAGCAGAAAGAGTAAAACTATACTTCTAATATTCTAAAAATTACAAAAACTTATAGTGTCAATTTTCGAACTTCACTTGTTCCTACTGTCCGTCAACGTGTTAAAATATGTGTAGACAAAAATATTTTAATAACTTATTCAAATTATTCACATTTGAACAATTTAAGTAGATAAAGATTATTAAATATTCGATAGGTGATAAAAATGTGTATACTTATAATCAACACACCGAAAACTATCCTAAGAATGAATCCTAAAACCAGTAGACAAACCAGCCTAAGAACAGAGACTCAGACATATTGCTGAATAAACTCGAACTACTAAGAACCAAGTCGAATAGTCAGTGTCTTATCTGAAATCACCTACATCCAAGAGAATACGTAAAAATATGTTTTTAACTCTTGAAAAATTTACTTTAGTATTAACAAATATTACAAATTGTCTGTTTTTTCGGTTCAAATAAGACGTCATATCCATCTTCTTTTTAATTCATCTTTTTTAAAATTTCATTTTCATTTTTTTTCACGTGAAACTTTTTTATTTGAAATTAATTATCAAAATAAATAAATATACTGAAAAATAATTTTTCCTCAAGGATTAATTTCAAATGAAATATTCAAACGTCAAAAAAAAAAAAAAAAAAATTAAAAAAAAAAAAAGATGAATAGGACGTCTTATTTTAAACGAAAAAACAGACAGTTTGAAATATTTGATAATATTAAATTCAATTTTCCAAGAATTACAAACATATTTTTACGCAATTATCATGTATGTCGGTGATTTCAGATACGACGCTGATTATTCGACTTGGTTCTTAGTACTTCGAGTTTATTCAGCAATATGTCTGAAATATGTTTTTAGGCTGGTTCTTCTACTGGTTTTACGATTCATTCTTAAGATAGTTTTCGGTATGTTGATTATAAGTATACACATTTTTAGCACCTATCGAAAATTTAATAATTTTTATCCACTTAAATAGTTTAAATGTGAGTAATTTGAATAATTTATTAAATGTAACGTCTATTACATGTAATCTGTGTTCACAGTCATTGCAAATATTTTACCCACAATACAATTTTAAAAGATCGCATTTTATTAACATTATATATACCAAAACCAGTCATTTTGATGGCTATCAAATGAAAATATTTCGTTTTAATCAGAAATTTCTTCATAAAGTAGGTGAAACATAAGTCACACACAATAAGTTAAATATAGAAAGCTAAAAAGATTTAATTAAAAAGTCTGGTGTGAATATTTTTTAATAAAAATCTAGTGAAAAATTTGCAGTATAAATATATATACAGGGTGTTCCGTTAAAGGGGTCCAATATTAATAGGGGTAATAGAGGAGATCACACGGAGCATAAATCAGTATATAATGCCTGGCCGGATCTCAATAATTTTCAAGTTACAGCAAATAGAATGAAAAATCGGAAATTTGTAAAAAAATCCTCATTGCTAAACTATCGATAATGCTACATAAAAACGAAGCACATATTTAGAAAGAGCAGAAAAAATCCTACGAAATGACATAAGTTGTTTTAGAATATTGAGAATTAATGGCGAGTTACAAGCTCTGAAACAGTGAAAAAATACAAAATCAAATATTTAGCAAAATAGTTAATCGCTAATTCCAAAAATGCAACTCTACCTACATCAAGGAAAATGTTATAAAATTTGGTCCATTCCGAAAGCTTTCGAAGAAGCTGACAATAAACCATATCAGTTTAATTGTATGGGAGAAATCAAGCAGTTCCCTAGTTACAACTCTGTACTGTTGCACGCTCGGAAAGAGCGAAACTCCACCCATGACGATTGTAAACACCCCGTTTTAATATCTTTCAATTATACATTTCTGATCAACCTCTATCAATACCCTTTCATTATTCAGTCTGGTCAAGTGAATGACATATTGTGCAGCTCTCGCCTTGTCTTAAAGCAAACTCCGTGACTGCTGCGTTTCCTTCATGAACTTTCAGGATGATGAAGAAGTACTTTTTATGCAAATTTTCTATGTGTATAGGAAGAAAAGTGTAATAAAACAGCAGTCATCAGTGGGCGTTATGTTAAAGGGAGGCTGTTGTAAGTGGGATTGTAGTAAGTTGATGTATAATAATTATGCCGGAATACTCTAACGAAGAATATGCGGACATGCATCTGATGTACGGGCAAGCTCATGGAAATGCATGTCTAGCACAGCGCATGTACCGTGAGCAATTTCCAAGGAGACGTTGCCCAAGTTCGAAACTCTTCATAAAAATCGATAGACGATTACGGGAGACTGGATCGTTTAATACAGCAAGCATTGATGCAGGGAAACCTCGACATGTACGAACACCTGCAATGGAAGAAGATGTACTGAATATTTTTAAAGATAACCCCTCCACGAGTACACGAGCTGCTGCGTCTGAAGTCGGTGTTTCTCACCAAAGTGTGTGGCGTGTTCTGCGTGCAGAAAACATGCACCCCTTTCATGTGCAGCGGGTACAACTGTTATCAGTAACAGATTGTGCTCAGCGGACAGAATTCGAACGCTGGTTGCTTAATGTAACAGAAAATAATCCACAATTTCTGGAAAATATTTTATTTACTGATGAAGCAACATTTACGAGCGAGGGCGTGGTAAACACGCACAATATGCACACATGGTCATATACAAATCCGCACACTGTTTTCCCGTCGAACGCACAACAAAAGTTCAGTGTGAACATATGGGCAGGTGTCCTCGGCGATTATCTCATAGGACCATATTTACTCCCAGATGTACTCAATGGCAGTACGTACTTGGTTTTCCTACGGGATATCTTACCGCAGTTACTGCAAAATGTGCCAGCAACATTGCGCCACAATATGTGGTTTATGCACGATGGCGCACCGGCACATTTTTTCATAGGTGTTCGCAATCACCTCAATTCAACATATCCTGGGAAATGGATTGGACGCAGTGGACCTGTTGCTTGGCCTGCACGCTCTCCAGACCTCAATCCGTTAGACTTTTTTGTTTGGGGACACCTTAAATCGCTGGTGTATGAAACGCCTGTGGATACACCGGAGGATTTACTAGCGCGAATCGTTGTCGCTGCAGGAGACATTCCCAACTCCGTCGGAGTTTTTCGGCGTGTTCGCCAATCTTTACGACGTCGCTGTCGGCTGTGCGATTCTGTTAATGGGCGCAACTTCGAACACCTATTATAATAATGTCCGTTCGTCTGCCTTCCGACATTGAACTGTGCAGCGCAGGCCAGAAGACTATGCTTCACATATGTCATAAAGTACGTGGAATGTAATTCTTTATTTGTCATTTTTCTTTTATTTTCAACACTTTTTGGCACAGTATTTTGTAAGTCACAGACTGTGGTGTACTCAAATTGTAAATTACAAAGTTTGTATGAATTAATTTAAAATTTAGTGTCTTTTTTAAATTTATAATTAATAAAATTATTATGCTATTTGTTATTATTATTTCCTATCATAAATTATGATGCACATATACATACAATAATTGTCCATGTAAAACATGTACTGAAACTTCTTGCATAGTTACAAATCGCAATATTTTTAATTATTTCCGAATTTTCACCACCAGTTTAATTTTAAGGAATTTAACTTAAGCTTTATATCAATAAAAGACCACTTTAAAATGTAGACTATTATTGTAAAGTTATTTTGGTTCATTCAACTCTTGAATAATTAAAAATGTTGCATCTCAGAAGAAGCATGATCGAAAATGTATAGTTGAGAGTAATTAAAAAGGCGGTGTTTCCAATCGTGATGGGCGGAGTTTAACCTTTGCTAGTGTCAAAGAAAGCGGAGTTGTAACTAAGAAACTGATTAATTTCTCTCACACAATTAAACCGATATGGTTCATTGTAAGCTTTTTCGAAAGTTTTCGGAATGGACCAAATTTTACTACATTTTCCTTGTTGTAGCTAGAGTTGTCTTTTTGGAATTAACGATTAACTATTTTGATGTATATTGGATTTCGTACTTTTTTCACTGTTTCAGGGCTTGTAACTCGTCAATAAATATTGCTATTTTAATACAATTGATGTCATTTTGTAGGTTTTTTTCTGCTCTTTCTAAATATGTGCTTCGTTTTTATGTAGCATTATCGATAGTTTAGCAATGAGGGTTCTTTTACAATTTTCCGAATTTTCATTCTATTTGCTGTAACTTGAAAACTATTGAGATCCGACCAGGCTTTATATACTGATTAATGCTCCATGTGATCTCCTCTATTACCCCTATTAATATTGGACCCCTTTAACGGAACACCCTGTATATATATTATATATAGTGAGAATTTTAGAGTTGTGTTTTTTCATGCTGGTACAATTGTTTTAGAGATTACACATTTATTAAAACAAAATTGCTCATTCTCATTAAAATTTGTATCTCAAGAAAAATACAAACTACATATTGAAAAATCCATATTAAATTTGTTTCAGACCATATTCCCTCTATCGTAATAAAAAGTAAATTTCTATATCTGCACTCACAATAGAGCTAAATTTGTCATAAAAGAAAAGATTTTTGACAATTTATTAGACTTTCTAACATCTCTGCGGTGAAGAAAATGCAAATGTTTACATTCCTCATGAGACGAACAATGTAAAATTCAGATATATGGCTTGAGGATCAGGAATATACTGCGGGAGTATTGTGAAAGGGATAATTTTCTCAGTGTGTGGATTTACTAACTTTATTTCTACCACAAAATTTAGATAATAAACTTTATATCGCAAGGATTTTAAAGTAACGTAGCAACCTATTTATGCACGTATTTTTCGCACATTTTTTTTTTAGTTCTTCAGTGCCAAAAGTACAGGTTGTAAAAATACGCGAGTAATTTTCTTTAAACGTTTAATTTATATTAACCGATTTACATCATTTGTGCATATATTTATTCAAATATTCCGATTTCTCACCGGAATTTAGAAAAAGAATTTTATTTTATCTAATCACGATACGTTTCCCGCATAGCATGCACAGTCACGGTGATGTCATTGTGACGTCACTGTGATTCACGTACGTCACGTCACATCTGTGATCAAAATGCCACCACTTTGTAACGTCACACTGTGACCAAAATGTGAACGTCTTGTAGATCTAAACAAAACTTAAAATAAACTTTAGAACATCTTATGGCATAAAGAAAATTACTTTTTGACAGCTTTAAAATTTTTTGTGAAGTTGCAATGACGTCACTGCAAGTCACATAAGTCACGTAAAACCTATGACCAAAATGCCAACACTCTGTGACTTCACGGTGTGATCGGAGAGTAAATTTAGAAAAAAAAACTCATAAAATATAGATTTGAATTATGTCATGTACCTAAATCATTAATAAAAATATTGTCACACACTATTTAAATATATTGAGTATTTCCAAAATAAAATAATAAATAAATATCTGTCTACATATATGAGGCAGATAATTTTTTACAATTTTCATTACCATTTTCATGAAATTTAACAAAATATACTATATAATACACAGGTAGTAATCCTTAAATAGAAATTTAGTTACTTATCGAGTTATAAGCAATTCGTGTCACGTAACGACCAGTTTTTCTCCTGTCTTTCACTGTCAAGTCGGATATTCAAATCAAAACGCCGACTTTGACATTCTTTTCTGAAAGATCTTCTGCTTTTAACAAAAAATGGAAAAGGTTTTTCAATAACATAGTTTCTGAATAAAACCACGAGCCAATTTCGTGTATATCCGAGCAAAAATGAATTAAAAACATGTTATAAAGTATATGTCATTCCTATAGCAATTTATCCAAAACTGGCCAGTGCTTAGTAAGGTTTCACCTCTATTAAATATATTGCTCCTTTCGATAGAGTGTAAAAAATGAAAAATTTGTACTTAGGAAATTTGATTGCAATTTAAATTTATATCGAAATTACTTTATAAAGCCTATTAAATCAATTTTTATTTAAAATTTATCTTTACTTTTGACGTCTAAAGCAAATGCAATGGATTAAAAAATATATAAAAATGTAAATTTTCACAGCTTATTTCTAAGAATACAAAACTCTCGCATATAAAAAAAGAATATTATAGCATCATTAGAAGTTCATTTTTCAGCCATATAAATTATAAAGGTTTTGAAATGTCTTTATTTAAATTATTTTCTTCCTATGCCATTTGCGGTAAAGTTGGAAACATCTGCTAGTTGTTATTTTGTTGTGTTTAAACAATACTGCGCGCGCATATTGAAGGCAGACGATTTTTTCTCATTCGAAGTTCGGATTAGCGTGTGTTGCGTTCTTTTAAGTTTGTAGATTTATACTGTGTAAGTAAATTAACATTTTAAAGTGAACAATCTCCATTTTAAAGTAAACCATCCATTTTAACATCTGCCTGTGTCTAGCCGGGTGCGTTCATAAGGCCTGGGTGATATTTGATTTCTCAGATCTATGAACACACCTCTTCTGCTGGAATACTTTGAAAATTATTGTAGTGGATTTACAGTCTAATTTTTCAATGAAAGGGAAGCAGATAAGGAGCATTCAATCGTAACCCCTTTACCTATAGATCAGCAGGTAACTTTCAATGTCTTCGCAGTTTTGTTAATAGTACATGTTTAGTACTAGTACATTTAATAGTACATTATTTAGAAGTTAAGATGTTTAAATTTTTTTTAATCACTTGTATTAAATTTTATCTTTAATGTTTAAATTTTTTTTAAATAGACTGTTTGGAAAAAAGCTTAAAGTATTTACTAACAATATGTATTCTAAATGTAAAGTGTTATTTAAAATGAAGAACTTACTTAATATTTTGCGTTTCTTAGTTCAATTTTCATAGTTATTCATTATAATTAAAAACAGTGCAATTTTTAAAACTATTAATATTTGATTTGCAATTTGATAATTTCGTTGCTAGTGTAGGTTTCCAGAATAATTTTCCGGTATATTTGAAAAAAAAAATTGACAATTTAATGCATTGAATAATTTATTTGTCGAGATATATCAATGTTAGGTGCACAAAAATAAAAAATATTGATGAAACAATAAAATAACTAAAGTTTTCCAGTTGTGTTATCGAATGTTTTTACTGTAAAAATTGATATTTAAGTTCTGCATTTAGTATTCAATCAAAAACTATAAATAAAATAATTTGTAAAGAAAAATATATATATATATATTTTTTGGCATTTATGATCTTAAGTTCTATATTTCATTTACAACGAAAACTGTTTTACTGCTTGATACAATGTTTATTATTTAATAATATCGCACAATAGGTATATCTATTATTTAAATTGATTCCTAATATAAATTTTTCAGAATGCTTATTTTAAAATGTATACTTATATTTTCTTTAAAGTTGTTCTCAAATCCAAAATAGCTATTTTCTGGCATATTTCTGAATTCATTTTTATTCGGAAATACATGAAATTGGCAGGTGTTCTTATTCAGAATAGGTATATAATCGAATGGCGTTATCCATTTTTTGGTAACGGCAGATGATGTTTCAGAAAACACTATCAAAGTCGGTGTTTTGAACCAAATTTCAGACGCGCAGCGTCAGAAACGGGAAAAACGTGACAAAAATTGGTCTTAAGTATTTCATTTATCTAAAAATGGAAAACGCTATTCATTCCAATTCGCTTTAATAATCAGGCATGCAAGTGCCATGCGTTTAAAAATTTGTTCATAAATGTGTTAGAAAGTTTCGTGATACTGAACGAGGGGAAATATGGCAAAGTATACACATTTAAAGACACTTACAAAGACTTAACAGCAAAATAGCATATTTTTAATTATTGTCAATATTTTTGGTGGTTACATAAAACAAATGGAAGTAGAAGTTAATTTAAAAAGTTGTTGTTTGCACAATAGAATTTCATATTATTGAAATATTTTCATATTTATTATAATTTTTAATGGATTCATCCTTTTCTTTATATTAGTATGCGTATTTTACATTTATAATTTTCTTGCTTAACGGCTTCATTAGCCGGTTTCCCAATCAGATGCAAAATTTCAAATTGAATACGAGTTGCATCAATAAAAATTATTGCCGATCCAATTCTTATCGTTCCAATCTTATCCGGATCTGGTAAAATCTTGTTATCCGAATCTATGCGAAATCATTTATCAGGTTCGATCGGGTTGTGGGCTTACAGATTTTTTGTTGTTGTTGTTGTTGGGTTAGGGTAAGAATACGGGTTGAATCGAAATATAGTTTCAGTCAACCATCATTCATGTTCAAGTAGACATTCAATCATGTTCAAGAAGTATATAACCGGATTCGTGTATGACTCTAGATCCGAGCCGACATCAGAAATTGTATCGTAACACAATTTCTGATAAAATCTGGTTACTTGGTCGTATGCAAGATTCTATTCCAAACAAGACTTACAATAAAAACATTATACCCGACTCGGGTCAGATCGGGTTCACGAAAATCAGGTCACACGACAACTAATCGAAATCTATTCTGTAGCCAAACAAATCCAAAAAGATCGATCCGAAGTTTCTGGATTGGATTCGGGTAAAATCTGGTCACCCGACCCGGTGCAGTGTCGTCACAAACTTGAACCATAAATAAATTTTCATCCGAACAATCCGTATAGGATTCGGGTAAAATCTGGTCACCTATCCGATGTAGATTCGTCACATTTTTCAGATTGAAGTCGCACGGTGACTTCACAAAGTAGTCACATTGTGAGGTCACAGAAAGCCTTGAAAATGGCCATAACGACCTCGCATTTAGGTCACAATGACTTCACATCGACGTCACTTGACGTCACGACGACGGTCACAAAGTCACAGTGTGACTTCACAGTGACGTCGCCGTGACGTCACCATGCCTTACGGGTTACCTTCGGTAGGCTTCGACTGTCATTTCTTTGTATCTAAATAAAAAAATTTATTTTATTTACTTTTTTACTTTTATTGTTAAAATTATGTTTCATTATTATATTTTTAAACATTAACTTTTTTAATTTCTCACTGCTCCCTAATTTGCCTCGCAAGTCGATTACCTTTAACATGGAAGTTCAGTTGGTACGCAACTAGGTATTCCATCCTGCTAACTACATTCTTCCATTGTTTGTCATTAAATAAAGCAGAAATTATATTCAGAATCTCTGTGTTGAATTTGGAATGTCTTCATATATGCAAAATTACACAGGCCTCCAAAAGTTAAGGTACAACATGTTTTTCGAAGCTCACCAGACAAAAAGTGACAGTCAGATTAAACTTCCTAGTTTATATGAATGACAATAATAATCTTTAAAAAAACTTACGCAAAAATTACAGCTACCACTTTAATTTTATAGAAAAGAATAGGTCTTTGTGAATGAGACAAAAATCTGCAATTACGAAACTTACGTAATTTCGCGTGTACGTTTTGTTGTATTCGAACTATTGCTGTCAGTTTTGTTCACAACAGCCAGTAATGTCTAGAAATGTCTAGAAGAAGCCGTTTGCCCGATATATTACGGTGGCGGGTGGTAGGATGGATGGAAATGGGGTTGTCACAGGCCGATACTGCTAGACGGCTCATTGTGTCTCGCAGTGTAGTCCAACGACTCTGGGATCAGTATGAATCCGAAGATTCTGTATCCAGAAGACATGTTCCAGGCCGCCCACGTGTTACAACACCTTCAGAAGACCGGTTTCTATCTCTTTCAGCCCGAAAGAGAAGACGCACTACTGTGCCGCAACTCATTGCTGACCACTTTGCAGCATCAGGGAGAAGAATGTCCGCTACTACGGTGCGAAGACGTCTTCACAATCAGAGGCGTAGCGTCAAGGGGGGCACGGATCAGTTTACTACCAGTATTTTTATACACTATATTTGGCCTTATTTACTTCATACCGTTCAAAGATTAAATAAGACTAAATGTAGTATATAATTATACTGGTAGTAAAATTATCGTGCCCCCCCCCTGACGCTACGCTACTGTTCACAATGCAGGTCTCTATGCAAGGCGACCAGTTGTGTGTGTCCCCCTCAACAGACGACAGAGAAGGGCCCGCTTATGTTGGGCAAGAGAACATGTTTCCTGGACCAGACAATGGTGGGCTTCTGTGCTCTTCACAGACGAGTCCAGATTCACACTGGAGAGCGATTCAGGACGTCTTCCGATCTGGAGAGAACAATGCACTCGATACCATCAATCAAATACTGTCGAAACACACAGGTACAGAAACGGTGGAATCATGGTTTGGGCAGGGATCTCACTCGGAGGCCACACTAACCTGCATGTGTTCCATGGAGGAACTGTGACTGGTGCGAGATATCGGGATGAGATCCTTGATTCATATGTGCGCCCATATGCCGGAGCTATTGGCAATGGTTTCATTCTAATGGATGATAATGCGAGACCATAACCGAGCTGTGGTTGTTGAGGATTATCTTGAGGATCACGGTTTGGAAAGAATGGAATGGCCAGCTCACTCTCCAGAGTTGAATCCGATAGAACATCTTTGGGACTAACTTGGAAGACAGGTTGCGGCTTTAAGTCCTCCTCCAAGGTCATTAAATGAGCTGGAGCGAGGCTTACTCCAAGTCTGGCCAGCGTTACCTATTTCGGTGTCCGACAATTTAATTGAGAGCATGGAAAGTCGATGCCGCCAATGCATTCAAGTCCGGGGTGGACATATTCCGTATTAGAACTAGTTTTTTAATGTTTTTGTCACATTTTACTACATAATACTGTGATGTACTGATTTCTCCAAGAATGGAATTTTCCACCATGAGTGCTTTTTTGTTGTAATTTCATTTATACGTTTAACTTAATAAATAACAGTTTTGCGCACATTTCCTCCAAATTTGCTGTTTTTATATTTATTTATTTGCAAATTAGACGCAAAAAACCGGTTGTACCGTAACTTTTGGAGGCCAGTGTACTACAATGCACGATAATGTAAATTGGTATATTTATGTATATGAAAACTTCTGTAAAACTAATGCCATATCCAAAAGATATGTTTTTTGTAATTTTTTTGTTAATGGAAGTATGTTTTCATCATCATCGGTTAAAGAGGTATTCGCCATAACCTCTGTTTTAAATCACTTGGTATAACAACTTTGGATATAAAAGAAAATCAAGCTGCTATGAATTTAATGAAGTGACATATTAAAATACGAAATTTTACTTTTTATAGGACCCTCTTTCTCCTTAATTTATTTGCAGAAAAAAGTTGTCCTGAATCAAATAAGGCCACTAAAGACGTATACGAAATACATTGGCATTTTTATGTGTATCCACACTCCTGTAAAACAGATGACACATCCAAAAGCTATATTGTTTGAACAATTTTTGTAAATAGAAGTACGTTTTTATCATCGGCGGTTTAAGAGGTATTCGCCAAAACAATTTTTGATATTAAAAAAAAATCAAGCTATTTTATATTTTCTTGAAGTGACATAGTAAATCACGAAATTTTATTTTTTATAGTACCCTCTTTTTCCTTAATTTATTTGCAGAAGACTGTTCTCCTGACTCAAAGAATTCTACTAAAGACGTATAAAAATGCATTGGTATTTTTATGTGTGTGAGCACTCCTGTAAAACAGATGACATATCCAAAATCTATACCTTTTGTATATTTTTTGTAAATGGAAGTATGTTTTTATCATGAGCGGGTTAAGAGAACAATTTTTTATATTAAAAATATCAAGCTATTATAAATTTAATGAAGTGACATTGTATAATACGAAATTTTATTTTTTTGTGGTACCGTCTTTCTCTTCCATTTATTTGTAGAAAAAAGTTGTCCTGAGTCAAAGAAGGCCATTAAAAACGTATAAAAAATACATTTGTATTTTTATGTGTGTGAGCACTTCTGTTAAACAGATGACATATCCAAAAGCTATAATTTTTGTAAATAGAAGTATGTTCTTATCATCAGCAGTTAAAGAGGTATTTTCAAAAACAATTTTTTATATTAAAAATGTCAAGCTATTATAAATTTAATTAAGTGACATTGTAAAACATGAAATTTTATTCTTTATAGGACCCACTTTCTCCTTAATTTATTTGCAGAAAAATGTTGTCCTGAGTCAAAGAAGGCCACTAAAGACGTATAAAAAATACATTGGTATTTTTATGTGTGTGAGTACTCCTGTAAAACAGATGAAATATCCAAAAGCTATACTTCTTTCACATTTTTTGTAAATGGAAGTATGTTTTTATCATGAGCGAGTTAAGAGGTATTCGTCATAACAATTATTGATATTTTAAAAATCAAGGTATTATAAATTTAATAAAGTAACATTGTAAAACACGAAATTTAATTTTTTATAGGACCCTCTTTCTCCTTAATTTATTTGCAGAAAAATGTTCTCCTGACTCAAAGAAGTCTACTAAATACGTATAAAAAATACATTGGTATTTTTATGTGTGTGAGTACTCCTATAAAGCAGATGACTTATCCAAAAGCTATACTTATTGTACATTTTTTTTAAATGGAAGGATGTTTTTATCATCAGCGGTTTAAGATGTATTTGCCATAACAATTTTTTATAGTAAAAAAATCAAGCAATTATAAATTGATTGAAGTGACATTGTAAAACACGAAATTTTATTTTTTATAGTACCCTCTTTCTCCTTAATTTATTTGTAGTAAAATGCTGTCCTTAGTCAAAGAAGACCATTAAAGACGTATAAAAAATACATTGGTATTCTTATGTGTGTGAGCACTCCTGTAAAACAGATGACATATCCAAAAGCTATACTTTTTTCATATTTTTTGTAAATGGAAGTATGTTTTTATCATGAGCGAGTTAAGAAGTATTCGTCATTACAAATATTGATATTTTAAAAATCAAGCTATTATAAATTTAATGAAGTGTCATTGTAAAACACGAAATTTAATTTTTTTATAGGACCTTCTTCCTCCTTAATTCAATTGCAGAAAAATGTTGTCCTGAGTCAAAGAAGGCCACTAAAGACGTATAGAAAATACATTGCTATTTTTATGTGTGTGAGCACTCCTCTTAAACAGATGACATATCCAAAAGCTATAATTTTTGTACATTTTTTGCAAATGGAAGTATGTTTTTATCATCAGCAGTTAAAGAGATATTTACAAAAACAATTTTTGATATTTAAAATATCAAGCTATTATAAATTTAATTAAATTACATTGTAAAACACGAAATTTTATTCTTTATAGGACCCTCTTTCTTCTTAATTTATTTGCAGAAAAATGTTGTCCTGTGTCAAAGAAGGCCTCTAAAGATGTACAAAAAATACACTGGAATTTGTATGTGTGTGAACATTCTTGTAAAATAAATTTCATATCCAAAAGCTATATATTTTACACATTTAATGTAAATGGAAGTATGTTTCTATCATCAGCAGTTTAAGAGGTATTCGCAATAACCCCTATTTTAAATCATATAACTATTCGGTATAACAATTTTTGGTATAGAAGAAAATCAAGTTACTGTACATTTATTGAAGCGTGATATTAATATGCGAAATTTTATTTATTTTACACGACCCTTTTTTTGTATAATTTACTTTTAGAAAAATGTTTTCCTGCATAAAATATGGCCACCAAATGCGCCTAAAGAAATTAAATTGGTATTTTAATGTGTGTGTAGATATTTGTAAAGCAAATGCTATATCTAAAAGCTACGTTTGATTTCTACATTTTTTGTAAATGGAAAATGTTTCGACTGTCCGCTTCCCCTTCAGTATGTGCTTTATTTAACGACATTTTACTCTTTAATGCCACTAATTCCGGTATAGTACTATACGGTATAAAGATTAAGGCTGTAAAGGGTTAAGAGATAATCGAGATAATATCTATTTTAAATCACCCAGTATAACAGTTTTTGTAAAATTAAATTAACTATACATTCAATTAATGAACTAGAAAACATTCATGTTTACCAATGCATGAAGAAAAATGAAAAATGACGATTATTCTCATTAAATTGAAAACTAACATTTATATGTCATTTTTGGCAAACTGTTTATTAATGAAAGAAGAAAACAGTTAATCAATATAACTGATGTATAGAAAGAGGGCAAAACAGAAGTGCATCAAATTGAAATTAATGATGAAGACAACTCAAGCGTATTATTTATTCGGAGATTATTTTCAACCCAAGAAAGATATTTATAATACAATTGAAAAAAAAACTAGTTTAAGAATACCAGAACAGTGGTTATAAGATTTATATGATTTTTTTACAATCGCATTCAGAATCTTGGCACGATGAAATAAAATAAAATATTTATTAAGGGACTAACATAAGTACAGCGCCTAGAACACATAGTGTGGAAAACGGTTTCACCGTTTTTTAATTTAAAAATTTCGAAATCAAACCGGAAATTCTGAAACACAAATTTTTACTTTACGAAGTCTCGATATATCTGCCATTAAGTAACCAAAATAACATTATAGGGAATTTCTGGTATGAATGCGAAATTACGGAATTTAAAAAGAGCCAAACTGGTAAGGCTTTAAAAAGTACTAAAAGATTGTAGCCGATAAACGTGCAACGACGTGGTACAATAATAGGGCGATCGCAGCGACATCTGCTTTAAAAATAGATTTACTTCTAGCAAAGGTAACCGTTTCACTATTGACAAAATGAACATAATTTATCTTAATAAAATCTTCTTGCAAGTGTATATTTCAGATGTAATTGGTTTTGAAGTTAGTTTTTTATCATATCAGGGAATTAATCTTTTCCACTCTTCTAGCCAAGATTCATCCTTTGGTATGCTAAATAGAGGTAGTTTCTAGTTTGCTGTCTTGTATCTAGCACTGCAACTAGGCACAAAAGAATGCGTATCACGTTTTTTGGCCATGATCAATATCATTCATATTTTCAAAGCTTATGAAAATCACTATCCAAGTCAAAGAAAATAGCGTATAATTTAATGATTTAAAATATTTACCACCAGCTGAAACATTTCCTTAGTTCGATTCTTATACAATGTTTGCGTTGAAAAGAGCTAGTAGACAGTGGCGTAGCCAGAGAGGGGGGGGGGCGATCCAAATGCTCTGGTAACCAGTAATATAATAAAGTTTTCTTCGCCTTCAATATCGCAGAAAATTCTCCGATTAGATAAGACAAAAATATTTAATAAAATTATTGGTATCCAAACCATTTGGACCTCCTGTCTACGCCACTGCTAAAATATGTCGCTGTGATCGACCCGATATCTTTTCAGCATCATTCTACATTTATCGGATTCAATTTTTTAGTACTATTTTGTAACCGTTTTCCACACTATGTATTCTAGACGCTGTAACGTAAGTAAAACGTACCCTCATATAATTGAATTTTGCATAATGGAAAGTAAGTCAGTGACATCTCACTTATAATCGATTAAGTTACTATGTTTAATACCAATATTTCTGATAAAAGAATTTCGCCTTATTTAATCGTCGAATTATTAAGTCGTATATAACTCAAGTAAAAATATAAATCTCTTCGTATATAACTTTTTAGAAATTTTGGCTCTGAAAAGTATATACCGGTACATCGCGTGTAAATGAGAAGTCATTGTATTTTAACAATCAAATCTATCTATAAAAAAGTCAAAGTGTATATCGTCGCTACCATGTCAAACTATCGAATGTGAAAAAATGCATTTTTCGTTACTTTTAAAAATGGGCGGATTGTCACCACTAAATTTTAATAGTATCCTGCAGCAACGTTGCCATTTTGGCTTCGTATATTATTCAGAAATTTCGAATCCGTACCAGAAATTACAAATATAAAGTTTTGCTTTATTTAATGACTGACATTTCGTGATTACTCAAAGAAAAACTTTTCTTTTTCAAACTTCTGGTATGATTTCGCCATCTCTAAATAATAAAAAAGGCAAAACTGGCATTTCTGTTCTTCACAGAATTTTCTGTTAGTATTTTTACTAGTCGAACAATTCTAATAAAATTTAGTGGTGACATTCGGTTCATTTTTAAATGTGATGAAATATGCATTTTTTCAAATTCGATAGTTTGACATGGTAGAGACGACATGTCACTTATAAAATCTACAATTTTTAAAGAGAACAGGCGAAACTTGATATACAAACGTTTTAGAACACGGCAAAAATTACTGGCTGCTTTACAAATTTTCGAAACCACTATTTAATTTTTTTTTCAATCCCCAGTCATAATTTGGCATTACACAAATTTTTACTTTTTATTTTTCAACGAAATTGTTTTTTTACCTATTGTCACAAGACAATAAAATTCAGATCCACTCACTACTATATTTTCGCATATGAAATTGATGTCATTCTGAAAAGGTACACTGCCACCTGAATACTATAGGCCTGACGGCTAGAGCGATGACACAAAAATGGCGGCTGTTCTAAACTGATTTTTTTAAGCTTTTGTACAGTCCCCTGAATTTACACACCAGTAATTTATAAAAGTTTTCTTTGATTTATTTGAACTGCGAAAAATAATGTGAAGAGAATTTTTAGAAATTATTGGTAATCAAATTCGAGGGACCGTACAAACGCTGAAAAAAATCCGCTTACAGCAGCCGCCATATTTGTAGAAGCGCGCAAAGCGCTTTTTTCGTCTAGAAAACTAAACAAGTTGGAAATTGTACGTTAAACGTGACAAATGAGGTGTGTTCGTATTATAAAGAGTTTTACAATGTAAAAAAATCATCCTTATTATTTCAGTGAAATGAATTATATCGTCTGCTATGAGCGAAATAAGCATGCCTTTTTATCTTATTACGTATGCAAGTTTACAGATATGATTTTCTTTTTCGACACCAGACAGCGCTGCAAAATTTACCATGGAGATCTTGCTTTGCGAATGATAAACTCCATGGGTTAATATTTTTATTTCTCATAATGAACGAATATCTTGTGTTTATTTTCTTTAAAGGATTGAGATATTCGGCTTTCAACCTAATTTTAACTGAAGAATTTCTCAGAATCTATACATGTTTTAATGTAACTCATTTCTCAAACAAACATTTTTTTTTTTTGAAAAATCTTTCTAAAAATGTAATTTTTATGCAATTTTATTCGAAAAAATAATTTTGAATTAAAATGGCCTTTTGGTATATGGAAAAAGAAATGATCGCACGTATTTGCTTTCCTCAGTCACATGATTTCCGTTTTTATTATTATATAGATTACGTAAGATAGGATTTAATAGAATGAAGAAAACTTTTATTAATATCTTTTTATGTTTTGATTCGATTATCATAAAATTTGAAATGACTTGACAAAATTCTGTAACGATTATATATATTAAATTTCAAACCATTCGGTTGGTTAGCCTGCGCGTTGACAAAAAAAAATGACGGCATTTTTTAAGCGTTTTTGCGGTCCGCTAAATTTAGACACCAGTTTTTCCTAAGCATTTTATTTGATTTATTTAGTCTCATAAAAAATAAAGAGCAGAAAACTTTTAGAAATTATTTGTAACCAAATTCAAAAGACCGTACAAACGCTGAAAAATTCCACCTACGACAGTCTCAATTTTTGTTTCAGCTCGTAGGCCTAGTATTCAGTAGACCATGTGTGTTGTATCTCTTACAACAGATATCAGCTTTAATACAAAAAAAGAGAAACTTCTAAAATACTTCTACTCTGTTTTCAAAATAAAACAACTTTTTTACTTTCTTCTATCTTTACAAGAAGAACATATTGGATTCATGAAAATTTTCGACTTCCGGTTTTCGACGGATTTCTACGTTTTAGAAGGTCCTGAACACGATTTGGCTATTTTTAGAAAATGTCTGTCTGTGACTGTCTGTCTGTCTGTATTTAATAAAACTTTATATTCAGTTAGTCTCTGATATAAATGGGTGCTGATAAGTTTTTGGTAAAAATCGCCCAGCAGGTGGCGCTGCTATGCAGCATTTTTCGCGATTTCCGCAATAGCTCTATCTCAAGAACTAATGCTCGGAAATTAATAAAACTTTATATTGTGTTAGTCTCTGATATAAATTGGTGCCGATTAGTTTTTGGTAAAAATCACCCAGCAGGTGGCGCTGCTATGCAGAATTTTGCAGCATTTACACGATTTTAGCGATAGTCCTATCTCAAGAAGTAATGCACCGAATTTAATAAAACTTCAGTTTCAGTTAAACCTTGATATAAATTGGTGCTGATTCTTTTTAGTGTATGCGAAACCTGTGTGAGATAGAAGAAAGTTTTGGGATTGACACATCCGACTAGTTAAATACTTAGCAAGAAATTTCTCGTCAAACATTCAGCGATGACATTGTCAGATCCCGTTCTGCCTTCAAAATAACCCTAATTACAGCGCGAGAGAGAGGCTGGAACCTAGTCAAATACAATAATATGTATTTCAGATCGTACTATAGTGCGTGTGATTGAAATTTTACAGGAAAAAATTTACCGTTTTCGTAGTCGTGACCATTTTAGTAACCCTTGTATACGGCGCACAGAGATTTTCGAAACCGTTGTCCATAACCCGTACATGAAAAGAACATTCGTTTCTCGCATTATAGTAAATTATTCCCCTTAGAATATGGATAGCTTTTGCTTATTGCATAAGGTAAATGAATGCAAAACTGGTTAATGTAGCTCATACTTTAGTGATGTTGAATATTCAGAAAATTAACGAGCCTGAGTAAAGATTCTTTTTAGCGACCATTTTTAATGGCTTATGATAAAAACTATTTTCAAAAAGATATATCGGTTAGTTTGTATCGTAAGCGTATAAAGATTTCAAGAAGAACACCACATAATTAAATAATTGAATATCTCCATATTTCACTAGAGAAATCTTGATATTAACTCATATTTAAGATAAATTATGAATTCGAGAACAAAATTTTAACTTTACCTCTGCCAGGTTTCGTACGCCTTTACCACAGTATTGTAATAGGATTTTTCGCCTTATTTAAATGGAGAAAAGTATTACAAATCCTTCAATTAAACGAGACGTCTACAATTTCTGCTATTTAAATATAAAATATAAAAATTCTATTAAAAAATTATGGTAAAAGAGTACGAACCCTGTCTGCGAAAGCAATAATTTTATCTGATTGTGTATTCTTTACTTAACCCGAGAGAGATCGCGCGGGGCACAGAGTCGCCCCAGTCTTAGACAAACATGAGTCCCCCGAAAAATGCTTATCTGTAATCAATCATCCTTTCAGTATCCTCCTGTCTGACTCTCCCCTTGCTAGGTGTAATGTTATTTTTACATTCCTTTCCTTTTTTCGCGTGAAACAATCGTTTCTTGGAATCCATGTAAAAAAGGGGGTTACTGAGTCTCCCCACGCGACCGTTATTGCTTCGAAATTTCTCATTCTAAGCAGCGTAGTTTTCTGTTCCGAAGCGTTTATGTTGTTTTTTGCGTTGAATTATTTAATAAATAATGGCGTGCAAATGTTAACTTACAGACTATTAAAAATAAATGGAACTTTTGAGAAATTTATTAGATGAAGTTGAGTCTTCCGAAGAAGAAATTGATTAAGCTGGTGAAAAGGAACCTCATGAGGAAATATACAGTTCTCGCGACAGCGAAAGTGAGATTGAGCAAAAGGATAAAGATTACGAAAATTCTGATTCAGAAAAAAGTATTTTTGTTAGCAAAAACAAAACAGTTTTTGAAAAAAAAAATCAAAAAATGAAAACGTGCGCTTAAAATATAATAAGTCATTTAGCAGGATTAAAAATTATCGCACGCAATATAACAGAACTAAACAGATTTAAAAACAATAAAACTACAATTTCTTGCATAAAGTATGATAATTTTACCTGTAAAAATCATTCTTCTTACGTTTACCAGAAATGTATGTAGATTTAAAACTCCTGATAAAGGTATGTAATTATTTTGATTGTAAAGTTTTCTTAAACGTTACAAATTTTTTTTTTTAACTAAACAAGTATACATTCTTAATGATTTAATAAACTTATTGTTAAAATCAAATGATATATATATATTTTTAATAAAACTGATTGGGGTGACCCAGTCACCTCGCGCAATCTCCAATGTCAGTGCTGGGTGTGTGCTTTCTGTAGGGTAAGAGCAAATGATGTTTTATTAATTATTTATTTCAATCAGTAAGTGTACGAAAAGTTTGAATTCTCCACCGAGTTTCATAAACTTACAGTAGGTGAATTACGTGAACTCTACGTATATAAAATAGAGAACCCCTCACTTATGGATTCTGATTAATAATAGCTTGATATCGAAAATTTTCAGATCAGAAAAAACGATTCGGATTTTGAGCAACATTTCGGGAAATTTCGCTGAAAAGCCTAATATTGTTGAAATTGTCCTGAAAACGGCTGTGCTTCTTTGATGCGGGTTCTATGAGGGTTCAGTAGTAAAAGAATAAGGTAATTGAAATTTCATGAGGTCGACAACCTCATTAGTGGTATGGGGATTTCATTGTGCGATTTCAATAATTATGCGTGTGACCACATTATATATTAAACAGTCTTTTCTTGGAATATGACGTATCATGTTTTGTCTTTTTTACTTACCCATCATACGTAGTTAGGGTAAGTCTTGTAATCGTTTTGAAAATCGAAAAAAAAATTTGACGGATTTACACGTTTCAAACACTGGAGACTCCGAAAAACATATTATTCAGTCTGTCTGTGTATCTGTGTGTCTGTGTGTCTGTGTGTGTGTGTCTATAAACGCTCTATACCCCGAACAAATTGAGATAGAGACTTGAAATTTGGTATGTATTTTAGTATGTAATAATGAGAAAAAGCTTATTGACTTTCAGTAATCTCGATTATCCGGAACTATTTTTTTCGGACTCTTGAAATATTCGTTCTGATAAAACGTATATAAACATTTTCGAAATTGTTTATTTTAAGAAGCGAATATAAAATACAACAAAAAAACAATTTTTTTATAAAGAATGAAGTCGAGTGGATAATGAGTTGCCGAGATATTTGCAATCCTATTTTCCACCATCTTCAATTTTTCATGACCCTGTATTTCATTCAAATTTCAATTCAAAGAGATATTTTAATTAGAAATAAGACGATTAATCCGACGCAGTAAGCCGTTAGTTAATATGATTACCATTTTTAGAGTTATAAGGATGTTTCTTTTACGCAATTCAGCAATAGATCATTGAGCGTTTATAACGTTATCAAGCCATGATTTTATTCGAAAAGCAATGCATTTTATAAATAGTTTACACATGTTTTATTTTCATATTTTATATTATGCATATCCATGATGGTTAAGTATTAAGGTAGCCCCCAACGGCTAGTTTTTTAATCTACAATGTATAGTAGAAAAGTTTTTCTTTCATTTCACTATGTTATGTTGCTGTATCATGTCTTAAAGCATAAGGTTATTAAAATATTAAATTTAAAGCTTATATCAATTTGTTTGTACGTTGGTCAAATAAATGTTTGTACCTTAACATTTTTAGGCCTGTGTACTTATTTTTTAAACTTTCTCAGGGATGCATAGATGAATCAATTAAAATTTTACATTTAATAAATAAATTAAATCGCAGAATATTACTATATTTAAAAAGAAATATCCTCTTTAAGATTTGTGGTATATAACCCTAAATATGAATGTAAAAAACGTACAACCAAAAGAAACATTCTTACATTGTAGGGTTAAAGAGACAAAAATCTGAAAAGCAACAGTTTAGGCTTTTCTCATAATGGCAACATAAAAGAAAAAAAAAACAGCATATTATCTCATACCGTTCACACATTCATCAATTTTACTGTTTCCAATTGTTATATTCCATAGTAATAAAATTTCTTTATTATAAACATTTCTTGGTTCTCTGAGAAATATTCTGTAATAATTTATTTTTCCTGAACATTAACGTATATCAATAAAATATGTTTACCCTTTATGTGTAATCATAATACAAGTTTTTGTGAATAACTTTTTTTTTTATCCTTGTTGGAACTTTGTTTTCTCTACATGCATTTCGGAAAGGTAAAAAAGAAAAAAAAAAGTTTATTTAATCTTCACAGCCTATTTGAAATTAGTTATTGACATATCAAAATGCATAAATAACATTTTGTTTCAATAGATATAAATTATAAGGCAATATTATCCTCATATGAGGCCATTTATGATAAAATTTAATAAGCATGCCGGTGGATCATAAGAAATCCTGTCCGTATTTGTGCGATTAATATAATCATGCTTTTAATCACATAATTTATTTAATAAAATGTAATATGTATATGTGTGTGAGAGACAGACATCAGGGTTGCCAGTGGGCTGCACTTTTAAATTCAGCTTGCTTGATTGCCACCATTTTTTTTGAAGCAGGAGTATTTCCTTATTTAATGACAGATTACTTTTTACACACTACTTTTTAAAAATGGTGGCAATCAAGAAATGTAAATTTTTTAAAAGCACTGAACTGGCAGATATTTGACTTCGATTATTAAGCAAGTTCTAGTTGAAAATAAGTTTATTTGATATGGTTATTGTTAAAAGCTTATCGTCCCCATAATGTAAATATAAATAAACATATTACTCTTTGTATTTAACATTTCTTATATGCCTATAGCTTAGGTACAGTCCTTACTTCTGAATACCACTATTTTCGAATAATAATCTTTACCTTATTTAACAGCAGAAAATTACTACAAATAGAACTGCCACTGGTAACCATTTTTATATTATATTCGCATCACTATATTTAAAAAGAAATTATGCAACATATTTTTCTTGCAAATAGCTGACGATTTTTTTTGTTTTGAGAAGGTGGTGCGAAATAGAATTAAAAAATAGCCGACAGTAACAGCCCTGTAAAACAAATGCTGTTATTAAATAAAACAAAGATTATTATTTGGAAATAGCAGTACTCAAAATTAAAGACTAAATGCATCTTGCTCTATATTTGATATGCAACTGAGAAATATTTAGAATTTCGTGGATCGTACAATGAACCGAGCGTTAATAGATTTAAGCAATGATTTGAATATCAATATAATTGGTTTACATGGAATGGTTACTTGTCAACCTCCAACTATTCTTTCGTAAAAATGTGGTTTAATTTCAGCCTGGCTAAACATGTTTTAAACCGGAAAATTTAATTAATATATGTTTTTTTTTAATTTCATGTTTCTGCTTAGAACAAACTTGGTTGTATTTCTAAAATAAATGTCTGCTTTCAAACGTGTTATTAAACTACATTTTAAAGAAGAATACTGGAGAGTTGGACTTCATGGCTACTGAAAAGTACAACAAAGTACTCACAAAGTACTGTAGAAGTAACATATTAAAATTAGGAATTAAAAATATTAAATAATTGATGAAATACGAACATTTGTATAAATACATTTTAACTACGCTTGCGAACTATAAGAACTTATTATTTGCATAATATAGACAACTGTGTAGAAGTAACTCATATAACAAAGCCAAAATTCAGAAAAATATCTGCGATATAGTGAGGTGAATTTTAGTTGTTGTCTAAAAGTTGCTAGATGATAAGGCAATTTTCCACAAATTGTCATTTTTTATTAACCGACGTCCAACAAAGCAGTTAGTATTTGAACATGTCCATGCGGAGTTTTGGAAAGGATTCTTCAATTTTGATAATTATTTTTGTTGAAATTTTTCCAATCATAGTGAAAAGTATCTGGCTTAAGAACGATTCCTTGCCCTGATATATTTTACTCTGTCAGGAATAATTCGTTCAACATCAATCTCCACTCAAATATTTATACTATATATAAAGAAAAAGTTCATTAAAAGTAACACCCTAAAATGAATTCCAAAAAACCTTCAAAATATATACTAAAACACTTTAATTGCTTAAACGACGTCACATATCAATAAAAAACATTAAAATATTGACACGTTTCGATTGATTGACTCAATCATTATCAGAACACATAAGAAACCCAAATAAGGGTTATTACGAATTATTATCTATTTTTCTTTGAGTTTATAAAAATTCCTTTAAGAGCCTACATCAGCCATGCGAAAAAATGCGCAAGCTAATGTTAAATCTATGGGAAGGTTCTTGTGCGATTTCTCGCTCGCATCTTAATATTTTTAAAGGATTTTTTTTGCATAGGATAGCTGAGGTCGATCTCTAACGTTCTTACTTTTTACTTTTTCGATTTTGATTCCAGTTATTTTATATAAGGGTACTTTCACTTTCAGAACCGGTTCCAAACGGTTCCAAAATGGAAAATGTCCGTTTATAAAACAAACTGTAACCAAAATCAAAAAGTAAAAACTAAAACGTTAGACATCGACCTCAGCTATCCTATGCAAAAAAAAAAAAAAAAAAAAAAACATTTAAAAATATTAAAATGCGAGCGAGAAATCGCGCAAGAACCTTCCCGTAGACTTAACATTAGCTCGAGCGTTTCTTCGCGTGACTAGCGTAGGCTCTTAACCTTTTCAAGGGCATAGTACTTTCAGTACTAAAATGTTGAAATAAGTGACTGACGCCGGAATTTACAACCAAATTTATTTGTAAATAAGAAAAAAGACTATATTTCACATACATATTAAATGGAAAAGATTTTAGCAAAATTCTGGTGCCACTGTGGTTTTGAGATTTAACATTAAGTGATTTAATAAACATACCACTGCCCCTGAAAGTATTAAAGGCGTTTGGTTTGAGTTTAATCGCGAGACCTCCTCCGAAATTAAAGAAGATTTTGAGCACAAAAATTGATCAGGTTGATGGTGACCTTACAGGATTATATATTATGTATTCCATTTATTAGGTAGGGGGTGTTAGAAATTATTATGCAGGTATGAACCAAAGAAAATTCAATATTAGATGTAAGGAGCATGTTGTAGATATTAAATACAGAGATGCCAAGCTTTCACTAATCTTTCGTAATATATGTGGGCTAATTTGACCCAGGTTTAATATGTTTTACACCAGAAATGTTTTTAAGAAATGAAATTAAATACATTCCTTGCAGCAATATGTAATTACATAAATAAAGATTTATCAAATAAATTTTCTGGTTCATAATTTTGTTAAACTGGGCCAAATCAATCCACATGTATTGGGAAGATTAGTGGAAGCTTGGCATCTCTCTAAATATTATAGGGGAATACGGCCTTATCAAGACTTAGTAAAAAAGAAAATACAGTGGAACTTCCATTTAACGAAGTCTCATCGTTACAATTAAAAACTTCGTTATGAAGAAAATTCGTTCAATAGAAATCAACTTAAATTCATGAAATTTTTCTTTCAGATATGGCAAATGGGTATTGGATTTAGAAGCATTTGATTCAGTTTTAATTATGAAACAGTCTTTTACAAAACCGTTGTGTACCGTCGATGAAATCACACGGCACATTCCCAAGCTTTAGCTCAAGCTTTCATCAGCTCTGATGCACAGATTCTCAAACTAATGTTTTCACTACATCGTCTTTTTTTTGTCTTTTTCGATAATACACTTCAAGATTTTTTATTATTCCTTAGACTAATGACTGAAGTTCAGAAGTTGTATTAGCAAGAACAAGAATAACTTTGATGTTCTTCGATTTGTATATTGAAGCACATTCTTGTGCATGTTCAAAGCAATCGTCTATCAGCAATGGTAACTGTCTAATTCTAATTGATATGTTTTGTTTCAATGCATCAGACGCCATAGCGTCACTGCATCTTTATATCATTGAAGGTAAAAAGAGGATTGTGACTTCCCCGAACTGTCAGCGCTGGAGGAGAGTAATGGTGGGGAGCGTCGCGGTGTGGGAGAGTAATGATAACAAGTGTTTTCCTCAATGTGAAAAAAATTGTTTTATTTAGCACGAAGCAGAATGGAAATTATTTAGATGTGTTTCATACAATGCGCTGAAATAAATACACATATACTTCGCAAAAGAAACCTATTATTTAAAATTCTGTACGCGTACAAAAGTGGAATAAATTTCGTTACATAGAATATATTTTTCGTAATATGGAGATTAATTTACATGCTATTGGTGTTCAAAGTCAAAGTTTTTCAGAAAATTTCGTTAAGTAGAAAACTTTGTTAAATAGAGACTTCGTTAAAGGGAAGTTCCACTGTATCAACATCCTATTCAAAGAAGGTAAATTGATTTACAGATATGATTTTTATTTACAGCTATTTGTAAGATAACGAGATTGAAATATATATAAGGCGTTCCAAAGAGTGTAATGATACGTTGTTATTTCATATCCCAAATATTTGGGTTGAATGGTTGGACAACTTTGGTAGACGGACATCAGATGGAGCAACGAGCGGTGTTAAAATATTATAGAGGGCATTGCTTCCTCACTTTATTATATAGACTGATCGTACATTCCAATTTTTGCGCAAATTCTATTTGTGTTTCTTATGTGTTCTGATGATGATTGAACCCAGAAATATTTTTAAGAAATAAAATAATCGATTGAAATATACAGGGTAAGTCAAAATGAATATAGCGATTACAAAGGGCTATAACTATTTAATGGAAAATAATTTATAGATAAAATTAACACAGAATGTAGATGGAACTTCAAAATTTTGTATACATACGTCATAAATGTTCTATGTGACTTCCCTTAGTCACACGGAAAATATTTAGGCGGTAGTCCATTTCACGCCATACATTCTGAAGCATTTGTTCAGTCACCGACGCAAGCGCATTACAAATGCGTACTTTGAGTTCTGCAATTGTTTTGGGCATGGGAGGCACATACACACCCTGTCTTAGACATAACACCATAGATCGGTTGAAGTGGAGATGCCGACGATGTCTTCTGCTCTTGGCGACCGAGATCTCCGGGCTTGACACCCTGCAATTTTTTTCTATGTGGTTATGTGAAAGACAGCGTCTATGTGCCTCCCATGCCAAAAATAATTGAAGAACTCAAAGTACGCATTTGTTATGCGCTTGCGTCGGTGACTGAACAAATGTTTCAGAATGTATGGCGTGAACTGGACTACCACCTAGATGTTGTTCGTGTGACCAAGAGAAGTCACTTAGAATATCTATGACGTATGTATACAAAATTTTGAAGTTCCGTCTACATTCTGTGTTAATCTATCGACAAATTCTTTTCCATTAAATAGTTATAGCCGTTTGTAATCGCTATATTCATTTTGACTTACCCTGTATATAAGAGGTTGAAAAGTGTGTAATAATACATTGTCATTTCATATCCCAAATATTGGGGTTGACTGGTTTAACAACTCTGAGAGGCAGACTACAGATGGAACAACGAGCAGTGTTAAAATTATGGAGGGAATTGCTTCCTCACTTTATTATAGGGACTGATCTTACATTCCAATTTTTGTGTACGTTGTATTTGTGTTTCGTATGTGTTCTGATGATGATTGAGTGAATCAATCGAAACCTGTCAACATTTTAATGTTTTTATTGATATTTTACGTGTTTTAAGCCATTAGAGTGTTTTAGTATATATTTTGAAGGTTTTGTGGAATATATTTTATGGCATCAATCTCCACCAATATATTTCAGTATTAAAAAAAAAATTATTTAATGTTTATTTACTAATATAATTGAATCGGTATTTTTGAATAGGGCAGAAGGCACACATTTTGACAAAATGAGTTATGCATACAGTTACAATTGTCTATAGATTCCTTCACATTTTCATCAAAGACCACATCAAATTTCACCACTCCATTCGACAGATACGGCATGGCTCTTATAGAGTTTAAAGTTGCTGAAACACATTCGTAGTGATTACTTGGATTTTTATAATTTAATAATAAATTAGCATACTAAAAGCTTCTCACGACATTGAAGAAGATGCGTAATAAATACGAATAAAGTTTAATTCTAAGAAACTTGTTATTTCTCAAAATAAAGACTTAATAAACCATATAAATATGAATTTTTCATTAAATTTCTCTTCATTTAATTTTGAAAAGGACACAAGTCTACAACTTAAAAATAATGTTCTTCTGTGTTACCAATTATCAGTGTTTACAAAATGTATATATTTAATAAGATTTAATGGTGTATTAATATATAAAAACAATAAAACACTAAAATTGTTTGAATTGTTTAAATTGCATTAGTTTTTCCTGAAAAATTGACTTCCGCCTTTTTTCAATATAACCGATTCAATTATCCATGAGGGATGGAGTTGAAATGTGACATGTTTTAAATCATTAAAAGGCTGCGAGTTCCCAGGATTCATTCATTTTATGAACATGTGAGTAAATTGTGTTTGGTGTGAATCGTCCGCTTAACTCAAGTGGCACAGCATTGCCGCGTTAAGCCAATGTACCAGATTGAGTTTCTAACATGAATACTTTTCACTTTGTCGGAAAACATTCGTTAAACTTTATCTTTTACATACAAATCTCAGTACATCAGTTTTTTTTATTACATTAGAAACCATAATTTCGTTTAAATATTATACATCAGTTACTTTGTAGCGGCCATATTTAAATGTCCGCTGGTGTGGTAGAGCACGAGGAAATAAGTACAACTGTTTTAAAACCAAAAACTGGTTTATTAGCACAATTAGCAGGGGGTTTGAGCGAGCTCCACGAAATTTTCCTAAAAGTTTAAATTAACTAAAGAGTTCCTGCTAACAGCTTGTAGCTTTTAAAAATCTGAAACAATATAATTAAACCTTAACCTTTTAAATATATAAGCACGATCCAACACTCTTATCCTTCAAATTAAATAAGCACTGATGCAGGTTCAAATCAGCTTTACAACTCCATAAAACTCCAGTATAAAATACTAAGGCCGATTATCCATCCTGAGACTCGATGCGAGGTCTCAAGGCTAAATCTGAATCTCATTCTCAATCGCAGTCGCAATATTCAACTTCCCAGGCCAAGTACACTCTAGCTCCCCTGAGCTCACTCTAGCTCCCCTGAGCTCACTCTAGCTCCCCTGAGCTCACTCTAGCTCCCCTGAGCTCACTCTAGCTCCCCTGAGCTCACTCTAGCTCCCATGAGCTCACTCTAGCTCCCCTGAGCTCACTCTAGCTCCCCTGAGCTCACTCTAGCTCCCCTGAGCTCACTCTAGCTCCCCTGAGCTCTCCCCAGCTCCTCTGAGCTCTGAACTCAAGTCAAATTTCGCTGCTTATATACTTCAGTGTCAATCGACCAGCTCCAGAAAATTTGCATAATTGAAATTACACGGCGACTCACAATTTGATGGATTCAGCTGTCCATCGAAAGTTAAAGAAAGATAGAGAGCCTTTATAACTTGTACGCACATAGTCGGTTAATGGACAAAACGATCTCATTCACACATTGCCTACTCACGGAGTAGTCAATACCTTACAACCCCTCCCGGAAATTGTGAAAGAAAAAGCGGTGGTTGAATGCAGACCATCGTCTTTTTCTTTTAAAAAATTTCGAGTCAAAAAATGAACACAACATGTGACGGGTAAATTTAAATTTTGAATCCAAATGTAAATTTTGTACTTTTAACCCATCACGCAAAAACTGGTCAGATCGACGACACTTTCATCATAACCTCCTGTAAATGTGCAGTATCATGCAGAAGAATCTCACAAAATTTTCCTCACAAAATTCACAGCTTGCCAAAAAAAAAATAAATACGCAACTTTACCTTCAAAATTTCATGAAGTGCCGAAACAAATTGCAAAGTAGAACGTCACTACAAAACTATCTGTCAAAGAAATAAAGTAGCTTCCTAAAAATTCCCAAATTGCCAAAAACTCACATCCCCGAAATTCAATGTAGATGACTCGCTCAATTACAATGGTCACAAACTAACAGCTAACAGAGCTGTGAAAGTGAAACAATTTTCTTTTATAAAATATAAAAGGTATAAATATACATTACAAATTTCTTCAAAACACAATTCTTCTTCTTGAGAACTAAAATATAAAAAAAACTATTATAAATAGATTATTTGCTTCAAGATGATTTACTTCCTGGAACAAACTTCATTATCTACATACATACAATTTTACGTCATAACTATGAAATACACTAACAATATTCATAATTAACAACAACAGAACTAATAAGTAACTTCATAACTAATGTATAACGAACAACACTTAAAACTTCAGAACTAGTGCATAACCAACAACACTTTTAAAACTACATAACTTGCGAAAACCCAACATGCAACACTAAAGCGATAACGACTACGAACACGACCGAAGGGAGAAAGTTAGATTTGGTAACAATGTTAGTAAAGTGAAATAGAACACGCGTGTCAAGGGCAACTCTTGACCGCAAAACACGTGCACGCCTATCCGCGGCGCGTGTAAAAAACCCATAATACTAAATTCATTTTTCAAATTCAACATATAGAACAATCATACACATAATATATACATAATTTATACATAGAATATTCACACAACACTTACAGAACAATTATACAAGCAATTTAACAATCTCTTGAACATGAAAGCAGTGAATCCCAAAAGATGTTCTCTGACATCATAACTTAAATTTTAGCAAAAAAATTTTGAACAGAAGTTAAATGCACAACTTGTGAAACCGAGACACAAAAATCCAAACAATGGTCAAAAGGTAACTATAAACAGTTCAGCTGCTTTGCACCGTCCAATGAACTTGTTGACATTAATAAAGGTACTTTATAATGAAATTAATAAAAATGGAACGTCGTCACCTGATTTATAGTGAAGATGAACTGGAAGTTTGTAGGCTCATAGAAGAACTCTGCCGGCGTCCCCAAAATCCTTGGACGAAACTCCGTTCTGATTCAGACTGGTAAGGAGAGGCCACTGTCGCTTGTCGTGCCTGCAGCCGGGTGTTGTAACCATGGCGACGTCCTTTGGGAGGAGCTCGTGTAGTTTCCACTCGACGACTGCTCGTAGATTCCACTCGACGACTTCTAGGTGGGCTTACTGATTTGTCCATTTGATGATTGCTAGGCGGGCTTATTGAAGTGTCGACTCGACGATGGTGCCGCTGGGCAAGATTGTCTCTAGGGTTGAAGAATGTAGTATCAAAAGGCGTTCGTTTCCGTGAGGATCCCGACATCGATGTGGAGGGCAAGGTTCGCTTTCTGCCGATTCTCCTGCGCCGTTTGGTTGTAGAGGGGAGATAGTCCATGCCACGTTTTCGTGCGTAACTTTGGCACTGTCGATGTGATGACTTCTGAGATGGTTGACTATCGGTAGATTCGTCGAGATCTGTTGATGGATTGCCGTTCCGTCCTCTCTTGGCAGGAATGTCTGTCGATGACTTTGACAACCGTCTCTTGTGTTGTGGTCGATGTGACGTAGAAGGGTTCTGCATGAACTTCTTGTCTGGAGGCTTAGAACTACTTGTCGAGATCGAATGCGGGTGCTGTCTTTTGCCATATTTATGAACCACTTTAGGTAATGTCTGATAATTAACCCTGTCTCGGTTAACTTGAGGAAATTTACGCTTCATCTCCGTGCGTATGTTATCACTATTATTATTAGAAGAATTATTTGCATAAGAAGATTGACTGACGTAAGAAGAATGAGAGGTCTTTGACTGAGGCATAGAGGATTCACCGTCTGACGTTTGAGAACCATTTGAGCTAGTGTCCCTAAACTTATAAACTCTGACCTGATCCAAGTTTACCGTGGTATGACAACCGTCAACATCAATAATTAAATTGTTACCTTTAACGTCCAACACTTTATACGATCCCTCAAACTTAGGTCCAAACTTAGCAACTCGTTTTTGCCGACTAGAACTTAACCAATGCTTTTCCAACAAAACAAAATCACCAACTCTAATCTCCAACTCTCTCCGACACATATTATAATACAACGCTTGTTTTTTCTGAGCCTTTCCCATTTTTAACTGTGCTTCCTTAACCAACTTATCGATGTCCTGAATCATATATTCATTTTCATTACCTGAGATTCTAATTAACTGTTGAAATGGAGTTATAATCTTACGACCCAAAAACAATTCTGCAGTGATTTTTCCAGTGGATTCGTGAACTGCCGTACGCAAAGCATAGGCAAAATGCTGCAAGAATTGGTCCCAGTTTGAATGATGAGTGCCAATAAAGGAAGAAATCATTTGAATGAGGGTTCTATTGACCCTCTCAGCCATATTGGACTGTGGCCGGTATGGAACTGTAAAAGAATGAGATATCTCCAGCTGTGTGCACAATTCTTTAAAAATTTCGGATATAAAACAGTGACCGTGATCACTACTTACCTGGGATGGTGCACCATATTTCGAAATAAAACAGTTAAATAAAGCGTTAGCTACAATTTTTCCTGAAGCTTTTCTGAAGGGGTCAAACTCAACCCATTTACTAAAATAATCTACAATTACTAATACAAATCTATATCTATTTCCGGTTAAGGGATAAGGACCATTTAAATCAACTCCGATACATTCTAGGGGAAAGGACTTTTTAATTGAAATTAGTTTGCCAGCTGGTCTTATATTTTTGTAACTATATTTTTCGCATGTGTCGCAGCTGGAGACATAAGCGCGCACTGCTTCCCGCATTTTAGGGAAGTAGCAGGAGTCACATAATCTGGCATACGTTTTCCTGACACCTAGGTGACCTGCTAATGGATTATCGTGAAACTCGTGCAAGATGGCCTTACGAACAGAGGATGGAATATAAACTCTTAGCTCACCACGAGAATTTACCGTTTTAGAATAAAATAAAAGACCATCGATAATTTTGAAATTCCGGGACCAATTTTGGAACATATGCGCGTCTGCGCTTTGTACCATGTCAGCATCCTGTAAATATTTATATAACTGACCAAATTCCTCATCCTTTTCTGTTCCTCTATGAGTTGCTCTCTCGACTTCAAAACCAATGACGACAAAACACAAACCTGAACCTCCTCAGCTATTTCAACACCCTCCTGGGGATTCCTCGATAAAGCATCTGCTACTGCGTTTTTCCTTTCCTGCCCTATGCTCAATTTCAATATTAAACTCAGCTAACTTTAGACACCATCGCACCATTCTCGAAGATAAACCTTTTCCGTGCGTTAACTTTGTTAAAGCAGAGTGATCCGTAACCACTTTGACCGGGATCGTACAGAAGAAACATCTAAATTTGTTTAGAGCCCAAATTACAGCAAGATATTCGCGTTCAGTAATTGAATAGTTCCGTTCCGCTGCATTCAAAATTCGGGACGCAAAAGCTATGGGGCGACCTTTCTGAGCTAAGATCGCACCAATTCCGACTGCGCTAGCGTCACAGTATAATTCAAATTGTGAAGCGTAATCGGGATGAGCTAAAACTAGTGAAGAAATTAAAGAATTCTTTAAATGTTCGAAAGCATTTTCAGCCTTTTTCGACCAAACAAATTTAACCCTCTTTCGTTTTAAAGCATATAGAGGTTCGCAAATCTCTGAAAAATGTGGTATAAATTTTTGAAAACAAGACACCAAACCCAAAAATGTTGCTACTTGTTTCGCATTCTTTGGAGGTGTCATTGCTGCAATTGCATCTGTTTTTTGCTTGTCTGTTTGTATGCCCTCTTGTGTGATTCGAACGCCAAGATATTTTAACTCTTTACGAATAAATTTACATTTTTCTAATTTGACAGTGAGACCCGCGTTTCTGAGTAATGTGAATAATTTACGTAACAAATTTATGTGTTCTTCGAATGTTTCAGACATAACGATAATGTCATCCAGGTATACCAGAACTCCGAAACCAAGAAGGGGTTTCAGAATGGTATCCATTGCCTTCTGGAACGTGGCTGGAGCCCCTGATAATCCAAAACTCATGCGTTTAAATGCGAAACACCCATTATTCGTTATAAATGCTGTTTTAAGTATGTCTTCCGGTTTCATGCCGATTTGAAAATAACCGGAGGTTAAATCGAGTGTGGACATGAATGTAGTACTTTGAATATTGCCTAGTATGTCATCTATTACAGGCATTGGATACTGTGGATATTGGGTTATTGAATTGAGTTTTCGATAATCTATAGCGAATCTCCAAGCCTCAGGATCCTCAATGCTTTTTCCATTGTTTTTTCGACATAATACTACTAGTGATGCGTATGGAGATTCACTGGGCATAATAATGTCGTCGCGGAGCATTTTGTGAATGTGATAATTAATGATTTTCTGTTTGACTTTATCGTAACGGTATGGTTTGCTTGCTACTGGCGCATGTGAACCGGTATTAATTTCATGCCAGGAAACGTATGTCAACCACGGTTTGTCTAAAAACACTTCCCTTAAGTCATGTAAAAACTTATTAAATTTGCTTATCTCCCCCTTTGTTAAACCAGATTCACTTAAATCAATTGAGAGTGATGAGGACTCGTTTGTACAAGTATTCTCATCATTATAAACCTCCAGTGTACGTGAAAAGAAATCTAAGCTCATCCCTCTGTCTTTCATAAAATCCACTCCAACAATACAATGGGCTTTTAATCCATCTAATACTAGAAATTGCCACTTAGTTTTAACTGACCTTATCTCCACATCTAAATCCACCAGACCTTTTATACTACATTGTATCCCTTGAGCCGACTGAACCACTAAATTAACATGCCGCAACCTTTTATACGAAAAATATTTCTTATACACTTCAAACGATATAAAACTTTTGTCCGCACCCGTATCCAGAACACTTTTTACCACTATACCACTCAAAACTATTAGCAACTCAGGTAATTCCACTGGGTTAACTACTACCGTATTTAAATTTATCACAGAAGGCTTTGAAGAGTTAACTTGTGACTGCTGACCTTCCGTGCAACAGCCACCTACCAGTTTAACTCCTGTTGACGATTTTTAATACCACAAGACTTTCCCACTGTCCGCTTAACGACATTTTCACCAACCACTAACTGTCTAACCCTGGACGAGCTAGTCTGCCTTGGGTTAACCTCGTTCCTTCTATCCAAACCATTTCTATTGCGACTGCTCACCCCCTCATTTCTTCTGAAACCATTATTATAAACTTGATCATAATTCCTTAAACCACCACTAGCTCTTTGAAAATTTTGCCTATCCCCATAATTAACTAGACCACGAACATTACGACCATTATATTCATTATCATAATTCCTGGATCTATTAATAAACATATCCCCCTCGTTGAATTCTCGTGTGGTTCTCTGTCTATGGTGATCCGCCTCATGTCGCGCTTCATACTTTATTAATAATTGATAGAGTTCAGCTGTATTCGCTGGGGCACGCAGTTCAATAAAGTCCTGGATTGATACTGAGAAAAGAGGAAGCAGAATATCAATCAGCTCCTGATGAGTAACGTCAAGTGCCAATTTGTTTTTCAATTCGAGCTTTCTCAGAAAAAATCCGGACGCTTTTTCATAAATAGTCTGGCGTTTACAATAGAATTCAGGTCTTAATTCCGCTGCATTACGCTCATTAGGAAAGGCTTTAGTTAACTCCGAGCATGTTTGCTCAAATCTTTTCGCGTCATCAGTCACCAAGAAACGTCCAATGTTCTCAAGCCAAAGCAAGGCTTCATCCTTTAGAGAGCATTTCAATACTAAATATTTGTTTTTACCTGGAATATCGTTAAAGGCAATATAATCGTTCAATGTATTTAAAAATTCTGTGACATCAGAATTTCCGGCAAAGTAAACTCTGGGGACTATCTCTCGTGGATGTGGGCCATCGTACAACCCGTGAAGTTGGGCGCCATTTGTAGCGGCCATATTTAAATGTCCGCTGGTGTGGTAGAGCACGAGGAAATAAGTACAACTGTTTTAAAACCAAAAACTGGTTTATTAGCACAATTAGCAGGGGGTTTGAGCGAGCTCCACGAAATTTTCCTAAAAGTTTAAATTAACTAAAGAGTTCTTGCTAACACTTTGTAGCTTTAACAAAACTGAAACAATATAATTGAACCTTAACCTTTAAAATATATAAGCACGATCCAACACTCTTATCCTTCAAATTAAATAAGCACTGATGCAGGTTCAAATAAGCTTTACAACTGCATAAAACTCCAGTATAAAATACTAAGGCCGATTATCCATCCTGAGACTCGATGCGAGGTCACAAGGCTAAATCTAAATCCCAATCTAAGTCGGAATATTCAACTTCCCAGGCCAAGTATACTCTAGCTCCCCTGAGCTCTCTCCAGCTCCTCTGAGCTCTTAACTCAAGTCAAAATTCGCTGCTTATATACTTCAGTGTCGATCGACCAGCTCCAGAAAATTTGCATAATTGAAATTACACGGCGACTCACAATTTCAGGGATTCAGCTGTCCATCGAAAGTTAAAGAAAGATAGAGAGCCTTTATAACTTGTACGCACATAGTCGGTCACATAGACGATCTCATTCACACATTGCCTACTCACGGAGTAGTCAATACCTTACAACTTTAAACAGTAATGGGATCCTATTCTTTTCTCCGTTAACGTAAATGAAAAATATTACGCACACTATTTTTATACGAAACATGTTGTAGTGCGTAACAATAATTCCTATAAATTTTGTAACGTTTGAAGTAGTGTAACACCATTAAAGTATTCAAACAATTATCGCCTATAGACCATAATGTATTCTATTTGATTTAAGTGTCTCTGTAAACAAACTAGACTCCCTTAAATCCGCATAACTTGAGACCAGAGGTTGTGAGGATTTTAGAATTTTGTGGATTTCTTCTCATTGTTTTGTTTACATCTTTAAACAGTAATTGGAATGTAATAATGCACTCGAAATTATAATGAATGCTTACAATAAAGTGAAATAATAAAGTAATAAAGTAAAATAATAAAAATTAAGAACATTTAAAAAATGTTTAAAATATTTAAATAAAAGTTCAAGTAAATAATTAATATGCTAACGTTGAATATGCTATATAACTAAATATGCAAAATGATAATGAAACTCGCCTTATAAATGTACACTAATAATTCACATCAAATTCATAAAATAAGTTTGATTAATATATAAATGTATTTGGTAAAATGGTCGCTATTGCCACTGATATCAGCTCTATCTTAATTTTTTTCAGAAATAATTTTATACTTCTTTCATGAGAAAACATGCCTTCAACCATATTAACCAGAATTACCTATTAAATTGTGCTACAGATTGAAATAAAAATTTTAAAAACTTAAACCCTCTACATTGTAACTGTAAGTTACGTTGTTTACATCTGAAACGAATTGTGGATCGTAGACGTTTGCGAATTTGTAGGAGTCCACTGTATATTATACATTTCAATTTCAATGGATAACGTGCTATATAAAACATCAATGACATACATAAATTGTGAAGCAATGTATGTGTTTTAAGAAGCTGGAGAACTGACAGCCAAACAGATAATCAGAAGACATAAACATTTATCTGTGGTGGAAAATGTTAAAACCAAAAATTTCTTTTAAGCGTTTTTCGAAAAAAAAAAATGAATAAAAATGAAATTTGTCGAATTTTCTGTTTCGAATTCACCATGAAAATGTTATATTTCAAAGTATTTGCATTCATTATTTCATGAATTCAATGTATGATTTATAAAAATAATTGCAATTCGAAAAAAAAATCCCTGACGGTTCGGCCTACAGGCACAGGTAGATTTCGAAGACGCAGACCGTGGGGCGCCTGTTTGTTGGGAATTGCGGAAGAAATGACCTTTTTACGATGATGTGGCAGTTGGAACCGCCTACTTCGAAACCTAACTTGTTTGCAGGCGGAATCGGCAGGGATTTTTTTGTTTTTAATTTTTTTTTTGCTATAACGGTTGGTCCTATAAAAAACTTGTAAATATAAAAGTTTTAAATAATATTAAGAGGATTAATAATAAATTTAAGCGGATTTGAATTCTTGAGAATTGGCGAAGTTATGAATTTTTTTCTTCTAAACCCCCTCTCCCCCCCCTTAAGGCAATTTTTAATTATATCAAAAATCTGTCATACATAAATTTTCGGCCCTTCTCCTAGAAGTAATAATAACTTCAAACGGATTCGATACGTATCATAAGTAAGAAATTATGGGTTTTTTTCTGTTTTCACAAAAAGCCCCCCCCATCCCCCCCCCTGGTTCGATTTTGTCCATTAACGAACTTGACCGAGATTTTATGCCCCTTGATTTTATGTATCAGTTTCGAAAAGATGCGGCAGTTGGAACCGCCTACTTCGAAAAATAACTTGTTTGCAGGCGGAGCCGGCAGGGATTTTTTTTGTTTTTATTTTTTTTTTGCTATAACGGTTGGTCCTATAAAAAACTTGTCAATATAAAAGTTTTAGATAATATTAAGAGGATTAATAATAAATTTACGCGATTTTATATCTTGTGAATTGACGAAGCTATGATTTTTTTTCTCTTAAAACCCCCCCTTTTCCCCCCCCTTGGGGCCATTTTTAATTATATCAAAAATCTGTCATACATACATTTTCGGCCCTTCTCCTAGAAGTAATAATAACTTTAAACGCATTCGATACGTATAATAATTAAGAAATTATGGGTTTTTTTCTGTTTTCACAAAAAGCCCCCCCACCCTCCCCCCACCCTCCCCCCCTTGATTCGATTTTGCCCATTAACGAACTTGACCGAGATTTTATGCCCCTTGATTTTATGTATCAGTTTGTAAAAGATTAATGCAAAATTTTTCCAGTTATCGTGGTCAGAAAAAAGTGACATAGATAGATAGATAGATAGATAGATAGATAGATAAAGTTTTGAACTGGGGGTGGTTTTGGGTTCTGGAAGTCATAATCGGCGTAGATCTGCAAAAATTTTTCAAAATTTCCAACTTAGGTGAGAATGTAATAGGTAGTATTTCTTACGAAATCTACCTAAAATCCGAGGTCAAAAATAAAAATATGAAATGAACATGATATGTATAAATAAGCACGATATTATTAGAGATATAATTATATAAACATGATAAAAGATGCAATTTCAATCTTTGGTAAAATTCCAAAATATGAAAGAGTTCGAACTTTAATATTAATTTTATGATTCTTCTGACATAATTTTATAAATGTCTTTCAGAAAGAAACTTAATCAAAATACAGTAAATCCCTAAAGAAAATAAAATCTATGACATCATAGTCGAAATTAATCTTTTAATGTCAACAGTCTAGCAATAAATGAGAAAACGTTAGGAGAAAAATCTCATTGTACCATTGGCATTCTTCATTATGTCATTAATTATATATAAAGCTGTATACGTGCCTGAAAATATTTCTGGCAATGTTCGTGATTATTGTATAAAAATAGTTTGATTAAATGTATTTTAAGATTACAATCCATGAACCCAAACTTTGTTCAATAATGTTCTACATTTTATGTTTATTTTTTATACTTGCATAAGTATTTCTTCAAATAATCTTAAGGCTGCTCGTCAGTAAACTTCACGATTCCCCTCGCTAATGTTATTCCTATGGGCGTAGGATGCATTCGTATTTTTAAAAGATCTCCTCGGGAAATTAATATTTTTAACTTCTGTTTTCTTTGTACTGTTCTTAAAGAATACCTCTTTTTTTCTTAGTTGTAAATTTTTTTCTAAAATATATACTTAATTTTATATGAAATGTCAAAATCGTATTCAGTTTCGCTAAGATTTTAACACATAAAAATATAATTTAAGCACATAGTTTAGAAATATTTTGATAACTAAGAAAAAAAGAGACATTCTTTAAGAACAGTACACAAGAAACAGAAGTTAAAAATATTAATTTCCCGAGGAGATATTTTAAAAATACGAATGCATCCTACGCCCATTGGATTAACGTTAGCGAGGGGAATCGGGAAGTTTACTGACTAGCAGCCTTAATGAACAAACCTTAGATTACTGAGCTGAATATTATATTATTTAACATATACAGGATGTCCATAACTAAACAACCCTACTTTAAAGTTTTCTTCAGAGAAACTATTGGTCAGAAAGTTCTGAAATTTTGTGAAAGAATGGTTATTTGTTTTAGCGAAAAAAAATCGTTCAAAATTTCACCACCAGATGGCGTTTTTAATGAATTACACATTTTGCATACATTTACGATAGTTTACATATTTTATTATAACAAAACATGTTCCACATGATGGCCATCATTTTCAGCTACCATCTGGAATCGTAAGATAATATGTTCCACAGTTGACCGCAGTGTGTTCTGGGAAATGCTAAAAACATGTCGCGAAAATAGTTTTGTTCAACATGTTTTGTTGTAATAAAATTTGTAACCTATCGTAAATGTATGCTAAATGTGTAATTCATCAAAAAACGGCTTCTAACGCCGAAAAATGTTTTTTTTCCGCTTAAACAAATTCCCATTCCTTCATTATGTCCTTCACAAAATTTCACAACTTTCTGATCAATAGTTTCGTTTGTAGACAACTATATATTAGGGTCGTTTAATTATGGACACCCAATATACTACCGTAATAGTCTGGCGTATTCTTTTAATGGCCGGTGTATAATTTCCGACGTATTCTACGCATCTACGATTTGAGTCTATATTTTTCTATTTTTAGGTATATTCGCGTACCACCATTTAATGCAAAGGAATCTTTATGAGACATGTAGCAGCGACATCTGCTTTAAAAATAGATTTACCTCTAGCAAAAGTAACTGTTTCACTCTTGACAACATGAACATAATTTCTATTAATAAAATCTTCTTGTAAGTGTATATTTCAGATGTAACTGATTTTGAAGTTAGTTTTTTATCATATCAGAGAATTTATCTTTTCCACTCTTCTAGCGAAGATTCATCCTTTGGTATGCTAAATAGGGATAGTTTCTACTTTACTGTCTTATATCGAGTACTGCAACCAGGCACAAAAGAATGGGTATCACGTTTTTTGGCCATGATCAATATCATTCATATTTTCAAAGATTATAAAAATCACTGTCCAAGTCCGAGGAAATAGGGTATAATTTAATTATTTAAAATATATACCATCAGCTGAAACGTTTTCTCAGTTCGATTCATATACAATGTTTGCGTTGAAAAGAGCTAGCAGACAGTGGCGAAGCCAGAGAGGGAGGGGGGGGGGTCCAAATGCTCTGGAAACCAGTAATATTATAAAGTTTGCTTCGCCTTCAATATCGCAGAAAATTCTCGGATTAGAAAAGGCAAAAATATTTTTATAACATTAGTGGTATCTGAACCACCTGGACCTCCACCCCGTTTACGCCACTGTTAATAGATGTCGCTGCGATCGATTCGTTATGTTTTCAGCATCGTTTTACATTTATCAGATTCAATTTTGTAGTACTTTTTGTAGCCGTTTTCGACACCATGTATTTTAGGCGCTGTAGTTACGCTGTTACAAATGCAAGATATTTTTAAGCGAAAGGGTTAATATATACCTTAATCTGTACTTTCCGTTGGACAATATAATTTTTCCGTCGATCCAATATTATAAACCAGTCCGCTTCTCAAACTTGCTCAAACCTCACAAAAAGGTGACTATCATTGTTTATCCCATCAACCCTTAAATTTTTCACTATTAGTCATTTTCTACACTATTAAAATCCTAGGTAAAAAATATTACCCGACAGGCAACACATTAGCTTTGAATCCTAATAAAATAGATTTTGAGACCACCACAAAAACTAGCCTTTTCCAAAAAAATACAAATTAAACATAAATAAAAGGTAAATAAATAATAATAATTAAAAACAAAACAATTACCGAATCAAAGCATCCGTTCAAAAAAAACAGATAAACAAATAAGTGAAATCCGTTTATACATTTAAAAATATATACGCAAAACTGCATAAGCTCTTTTGATTGCAGTCAGTTAAGTCTGAACATAAGCCACTTACGTAGTATTTCCATTAAATAATTGAAGGGAAAAAAGCAAAGGTAAGCTATATATATCTGCAGATAATATTATACCGATTTTTAAAAAGCAATTCTTACTCAAAAAAACTTCTTTTTACCTTTTTGATAGCGGATAAAAGTGAAAACGCATCGTTAAATACAGCAGTAAAAAAATGGCTATCTCGGGAAATAAATTAATAATTCATAACGCCACTGGGAGAATTTATATAAAGTTTTTTCAACCTTTTATTGAATTTATTTCAGTAACAAATGAAATTCTTTGTTAGTTATATGTTAAATCACCATATATTTTTATTTAAAGGGAAAACTTTGAAAGGTATTTAAGAGAAATGTCGTAGATCTTTTATCCCCTTTTATCCGTAGTATAAATTACAACATAAGTTATAGCGGATATGTATAACTATATTTTCCGAACTTACGTGTGTCTGAGTATTTTTAATCATTTACAACTTTACAACATTGTAAGAACTAAATAATACCAAATGAAACAAAGGTATATAATTCCTATATAATTAAATTAATCTGCGAATAATTGTAAAGGATTACAAGTCTTTTTTAACCCTTTCAAGGACAAAGTGCTACTGTTTGCAAATATTTTTATTTAAAGGGAAAACTTTGAAAGGTACTTAAGAGAAATGTCGTACATCTTTTACTCCTTGTATCCGTAGTATAAATTACAACATAAGTTATAGTGGATATGTATAACTATATTTTCAGAACGTACGTGATTTCTTTTTTCTTTTTTTTCTTTTGTTTTTTTGTAAGAGAAGGGTGGCATTTCTGAGTATTTTTAATCTTTTACTGCTCTACAACATTGTAATGACTAAATAATACCAAATGAAATAATGGTACATAATTCATACAAAATTAAATTGATCTGCGAATAATCGTAAAGGATTACAAGTCTTTTAACTCTTTCAAGTACAAAGTGCTTCGGTTTGCTAAAAGGTTGAAATGATTGTTTGACACCAGGATTTACGAACAAAATCATTTGAAAATCACAAAACGATCTCTTAGTTTCATTCACATACATTTTAAAAACAATCTTCTATTCGATAATTCTGGTGCCATTGTGACATTTTGGGATTAAAATTAAGTGGTATATAAAATATACCCTTCTAGGGGTTGAGGGGAATTGGTACCATTGATCAAGGCGTAGTTACCACGCATTTAGTTAAAATGGAAGGATTGAATTTTTTGCCGTTATATTAAAAATAAATTAACAACGTAAAAATAACGTAAATGAAATATATGTGAAAATGGTATACAGCTGTTTCGGAGCTTCGAAAGCTCCATCATCAGTGCCAAGTTTAAAAACAGATGTAAGTGTCTAGGCCATACCAGTATGCAAGTGTCTTCACTCGCTGCCAAGGAGGCATGGCGATTAGAGTTTAAAAACAAACAATGGAGTACAAGCAGCCCATGCGACGGAGGAGAGCAAAGAGAAGCGCTCAGCCAGTTTGAACGAGTTTAACCCATTAAAGCCTATCGGTACCATATGGTACCGGAATAGCTACCCTCCATTTTGTTGTATGTATACCAGTATATTTTAAGAGAAATATTCTCTTTATCTGATGACAGAAACTCCGTAATAAAAGGGGACTAAAGTTGCTACTTTGAAAAACTGGTATGAAATGCAATTTTTGAATTTTAAAGACAAAAATAATTCCGGCTTTAATGGGTTAAACAGAGAGCAGAAAAAAGGGAGGGGGGGGTGAAGAGAGCGAATTAAAGTAAGGTAGCCAGACGTTTGAAAAATTTGGTGTACTGGACATATCATTAACCAAGTTGCTTGAATTTTCCCCTATATGATAGGCTTCCCAAAAATCGATGATCATTTTTCAATTATTGAAACTTCGAAAAAATTAAAATTGTGATTGTTAGACCAGCAATGGTTAGCAATATCGGAGCGTTTAATGTCACAATTTTTAACATTAGTTTTATGTTCCCCAAGCGGACCTTAAGAGGTCGCCTAATTACCACACTATACCTGCCACCTACCTAGTATTACTTTATATTTGGTTTTTAATTGACCAAGTTTAAACAGGTTTCGAATCAAATTGTTTTTTAGAAATAAATTCAAATAATTTTCACTAATAAACATGAAATGAAATTTAAAAAAAAATACAATAACATATTTTCTGACTCGAAGAGTGTTTAACCTGGGTAAAATTAAACCAAAGTTATGAAATAATAGTTGGAGGTTGGTAAATATGTCACAGAAGCAAACTTGCACCAGTAATTCAGAAAATAATTTTTCGTCTTATTTAGGACAGAAATTCTGAGTTTAAACAAGGTGACGATAGAAAATAATGCTAACGGGAGTTTGCAACTGCGATAATTGAGCTTTGCCCATCATTTGACGAAAAATTACAAAAATATCAATTTTCCAATCTTTCAAATAGCTTAAATCAAACACAAATATTATAAATGGCTGTAGGTACGATTACCGCCATTGTTCAGACAAGAACGGAGGATTCGTGGGCGACAATGAACGATTCGACAGTAGACAATGAATTTATGTCTGTACTAATTATGTTATTTCTCACACCGTTCTTCTTTATTAATAAATCAATACTGTATTAAAGACAGGAACCGGACAATTATTTTCGCGTTCAGATTGGGTGATTCATTGAAAGGGAGTATTATTTCCCTCTAAATATCTGCTTCTGAACAACTTTTCTAATTAACATTTTTCTCATATCTTTAAAAGCTTTAGAGATAGGATAGCAAAGTTCCTCATATCATCGGTAGGAGTGCTGTGAGTGGTCACTGTTTTTAGTGCTTATTCCCTTACATATGATATGTGTAGACTAGATTTATAATTGCACCTGCACCATGTTTAAATTATGCAGCTGTTTAATTTGTGAAAAAATTCTTAAATATTAAATGGCTGCATAATTTATACGCTTGCCACCGCGTAATGTTAATAGAACTTCAATAATAGAATTTGAAATAAATCAGCAAGCAATAACATATTTTAAATGAATAAAAAAAATCTTACGAGAAAATAACATGTTTATCACAAACGATTGACTACTATAAATAATGAAAGACTACGGTTTCAAAAATTTGGACTAAAAAATTGTCCATAAAACCTAAATCCGTTTTCTATAAAGAATTATAGATATTAAAACTCGTTAATCACAGTGTGAGTACAATTTCAAAAAAAATTTAGGTATATTCTTTCTTCAGATTTACGCTAGAAAAAAATATCGATTTCTGTAGGGAAATATTTTTTTATGGGAATTCATAAATTTCTTTAAACGAACCTTATGTTTTAATTGATAAGGTGCAGCTTTAACCTTAACACTTTGCCGTCCGCATGTCTCGTAAAAATACTTCTATTCGTAAAATTGAAATGATTGATTGACACCAGAATTTAGAAACAAATTTATTCGAAAATAAGTAAAATCTTTTCTTCCTGTACTTGCTAAAAGGGAAATTTTCATTCCAAAATTCTGGTGCGAATGTTGAATTTAAGGATTAAAATGAAGTTACTTTACGACGACACCACTGTAGTGTCGCCAGACGGCAAAGTGTTAAGGAGTATATGAGCATATGTATGATGCAATTCTTTTTACTGCCAATTTTGTGGTTAATATATGAAATTTTACAACATCAGTTACGTGTTTTATCATTTCTATTTTACTCTTTTTCATTAATATACAGTATTTTTATGTAAATGAACTTTTGAACATAATGTAATACAAAAATGAAAGAGTTGCATTTTTGGCATATTTACTTTACGCTCCCCAATGACTACGATTTATAAATACAGCATTTGCTACATCTTTATGCTGAATACTCCAGAATTAGTATATTATCACAATATTTATTTGCTTATTTGCTTACACCCATCTTACAAATTTAATACATACATTTTCTGTATACTGATAATGAAATAACGAAACACTACGGTTTCATAAACTTTGACTAAAAAATTGTACATAAAACACAAATCCGTTTTCCATAAAGCATTACAGTCATTCACTTTTGTACTTTTACAACATATATTACAGCATTATACAACATTACGTTTTACAACATTAGCCTTACAACATATATACTTTCTTACACACTGTAAAAAAAGACAAATGTTTCTAAATCTATGAAAATATAATGTAACTGCGAACGAAAATATAGAATAACCTCTTCCAAAATACGCAATTTACCGGAAAGTGTTTGTTTAATCCCTAGAATTTCAGAAACTAATATATTTTCGAGATTTAAAGAATCATTTATAAAAATAGTATACTTTTTTTTATACCACTGATTTTCGAAAACGTTTTTGAGTAGTTTTTATTGTGTATAAGTCAATTTTCTCATTCCGGAACATAGCTTTTTTGAAAGTTACTAATCCTCAAGTAAACATTTTCATATATTCAAGAAAAAGTTTTACTAGACAAACTTGATAAATTAACAGCATTACTATTAACATTAAAATTATAGTTTTAATGAATAATGAAGAATTTTAATAGTTTTGTTGCGCTTTGCATATATAAATTCAGTTACGCAAATGAAAATGTTTACTTGAGAACTAATTTCATTCTAAAAACCAATATTGAGGTTTGAGAAAGCTGTTAATACACTATAAAAATTACTCGAAAAAGTTTCCTAATTTCAGTTTCGGCATAAAAAAAAACTTTGTTTTCATACATTTTTCTTTAAATCTCGAAAATATATTGGTTTCTAAGGTTTCGAAAGATAAACAACCGGAAACATGGGTAACTCGTGAAAGGTTATTGTTTATTTTCGTTCCTGGTTATATTATATTTTTCTAAAGTTAGAAACATTTTTCTTGTTTTACAGTGTACAGTAGATGTAACAATGTTTTTATAGCACAAATAACAGTAACTGTGTGAATAATAAAATATCTCCCATAATTCTGATTGAACTAAAATTTAATAAGTATATGTTAGGTTGATAAAAACGATGTTAAATCTTAATTTTTATTTAAGATTAAAAGCACGCAGAAATGAATCAGTAATAGATTATCTAGTAATAGAAACAGTCGCAACAACAATGAGTCTGGTGCTTTTATCACAAATGGATTGATGTAAAATTTAAATTCGTGAAAAATGTCAATGTATGCGCTGCGACATTTTTTTTTATTTCTAGACATTGTTCAGTTTTAATGTTCCATAATTCTGACTGAACTAAAATTTCATGTCTGTTAGGCTGATAAAAACGTTAAAGCTTAACATTTATTTAACCCATTAAAGCCTATCGGTACCATATGGTACCGGAATAGCTACCCTCCATTTTGTTGTTTGTATACCAGTATATTTTAAGAGAAATATTCTCTTTATCTGATGACAGAAACTCCGTAATAAAAGGGGACTAAAGTTGCTACTTTGAAAAACTGGTATGAAATGCAATTTTTAATTTTAAAGACAAAAATAATTCCGGCTTTAATGGGTTAAGATCAAAAGCACTCAAAAATGAATAAGTAATAGATTATCTATTAATAGAAAAAGTCGCAACAACAATGATTCTAGTGCTTTTATCACAAATGGATGGATGTAAAATTTAAATTCATTAAATATATCAATGTATGCACTACATGACATTTTTTTTTCTAGACATTGCTCAATTTTAATTTTTAGACCGTCGAATGGTGAAAAAAAATGTTCTTTCAAATGTAATTGGTTTTAAGACTGTATTTTAATTTACTGATGTTTTATGGTTTTTAAAATAGTTTTCCAGCACGATTTTTTTAAAAGTCTATCTCTTTCCCGTGCAGCCTGATTACGAAAGTTCATATTGTTTTAAGTTCTGTTTGCACGTAAAACAATATAATAAATAGTTCAGCATTTATTTCATAATGAAATTAAAACTCCATCAATAAATAAATAAATACCATAATATGAATTGCGCATAAATTTTACAGATTCGTAATCGAATTAAGTGCTTAACCCCTTGAAGGGCACCGGTATATAATATATACCACTTAATTTTAATCCTAAAATGCCACAATGACACAAGAATTTTATAATCAAATTTTAAATTTATGTTGTACACGAAGAGAAGCTTTTACTTATTTAAAAAAAAATTCGTTCGTGAATCTTGGTGTCAATCAATCATTTCAATATTTTAGCTACAAGAGTACTTTGCTCCTGAAGGGGTTAAACATATCAAAATTATCACAATAAAAAAGGCTGCTAATTTGCTAATAATGCTGTAAGTAGACACATCTTTTGCGATTTCTCCGGATATTAACTCCTGGCATGCGGCTAATAAGAAAGTATCGCTTTTAATAAATTACAAAATTTATTTTGATATATTATTTAACTTTTCCATATAAAAATGCTTTTTGGTATGGTTAGTGCGCAATATAAAACAATACATTAAATGTATAAAATCTAAAAATCTAATAAATTATCACACCTTGTAATAATACATTTCTTTTAAATGTTACAAATTGTAAAAATGTTTAAATGTTTAAATGTGTTTTAAATGGTAATCCATAAAAGGTGTAAACTAAAATCATAATATAAAGTAAAATAACTTTTATTATATTGTTGACATGTGTTTCGGCTGACTCCGAACCATTATCAAAAATGAATGAGAATATTTTATAATCGCACGGTCTTTGAAGTAATTATTTAAAATGCTATAATTTAATTTTCATGTACTTTTAAAAATTTCGCACTTTATTTATTTTTATTTTTACTTGGTTGTTTATTTACATATTTGTAATCATGGAGTAGCTCGAGCCACAATTTCGATAAGTTAAAACATGCTGCGTGGTTCCATATTGCATTTTTACGTTTAACTATCTCTGTGGTTTCTCTTATAATGGATTGATAGTATAGACTGGAGTGAAAAATCATTTTACTTTCATCCATCCCTAATAAGTGTAACCATAGAGATAGTAACACGCAAAAACCCCAATAAATTTCAATGACAGAAAAATGATTTTCCCCTCCCGTCTATACTATACATCGATAATAAGAGAAACGATAGAGATAGTTACACGCAAAAATACAGTATGTAACGATTCAGCATCTTTTAACTGACCGAAATTCTGGTTCGAGTTACTCCATGGTTACAGATATGGAAATAAACAACCAAGTAAATATAAAAAAATAACGCGCGTAATTTAAAAAAGTAAATGAAAATTAAATAATAGCATTTCAAATAATAACTTCAAAGACCGTGGAATTATAGAATATTCTCATTTGTTTTGGATAATGGCTTTGAGGGAGCCGAAACATGCCAACAGTCTAATAAAAGTTATTTTACTGTATATTATGCTTTTAGTTTACAAATTTTAGCATTTAAAATAAATATTAAAAAACTATTTTAAAAAAATCACGTGTGTTCTGTAACTTGAAAAGCCCGGGTTGGATCCCCTAGTGACCTTTAACGTAATAAACAAACAGTAGGTACTTGCAGAATTTATATGAAAATAGAAATACGTTTTCAAATTAAACAATATTTTCTGTTACAAAATTGAATAGAAACAACAATCTTTAAAAGTGTAAATGTAATCACTCTAGAATAATTTTTCAAATACATTTCATGAATAATTCTTTGAGAAAATTTTAATGAAGTTATATAAGGAAGCTGAGAAAATATTCATTGCCTATAGCGAAATACTTGAAATTATTTAAAAAAATGATATAATAAAAACGAGAAATATATGAGGTCATAATGAAAACGACTTCTGAAACTTTTTTTGGTGCTCTATTATAATTTTTTTCTACCTAATTTATCTCTTTAGAGTCTAATCTAATTAAAGACTCGACGACACATTTGTATAATTTAACAGATTTCCAACGATGTTCATCTATATAATTAAACATTACTTTAATTAACAAAGATTTTTTAACTACAGCATAATTAAAAAATAGAAAGAATATTGAAAGTTATAAAAAAAAAGGATGTATTTAGAAATATATATTTTTATAATATTTTGCAAATTGCTTTGTAACTTATATATATTTCTTCTTTAAAAATTCTAAAAGAAATATTAAAAGGGCTTTAATATAAAATTTTTGAACCTCTGTATAATGTGAAAACAAGAACGAAACATCATGCGTCAAGCATAGATTATGAACCACTTTCCAACGCTTCCAAAATAATTTTACAAATCATTACCGTTTAATAAGCTGAAAGATAACATCTAAGTTAACAATTTGGAAAACGCATAACATATTTAAAAACGTAATTTCAGGAATTTCCAACATATATTTCCAACTTATATAATATTAGGTAAAATATCCGAATACTTTTATTCAGTCCTGTATATGATCTATAGATTTGTATATATACTACATAGAATGCTAAATTTTAGTTTAGTTAGGAAACGCGTAGCACAGTTTAAAATTCTCCTTCTGGAGTTTCTGTCAATAAACGGAAATGTGTTCGCGAACTTTTGTGCTGCCTTGTATATGATCTACAGAATTTAAACACACCAAGTAATAGACAAAAAGTGAGTTATATTTAAAATCGCGTTCAGCAACTTAAAACGCACTTCCAGGAATTATTGTTAACAGACAGTAGAGAATTCTTTAGTGTGTCCCTGTAAATGAACGATGACTGCTATACACACAATATTCTGTAATAAGCCTCTTGTAATTCACCTTAGTGATATACATAAATTTAAATGCGTTTAAAATAGTGAAACATTATTTAATTAAACCGCAAATGATTTTTCTCCATAGACGTAATGTAACGGATTTCTTTTGACTGTCCCTGTAAATTAGCTATAAGTGCTATGCACACCCTATTCCATATTAAGATTCTTGTAATGCACCTTTGTGATATATATCAATTACAATGTGTTTGAAATTGTGTAACATCATTAAAATAAACCGCAAATGATTTTTCCCCATAGACCGTAATTTAACGGAATTATTTTGTGTGTCCCTGTAAAAAAAAACTATAAGTGCTACATACTTCAGTTGTAATAGGGAGCATTCTATAGATAACGACAATAACATATAAAAACGTCCATTTCACTGGCCCCGCCCCATACGGATTTTTAAAATTCAACAACACCATTCGTTTGTGCTACGTTTGTGCTGGATTGTGCCGCAAAAATTTTCGTTTGTGCCACTTCCGTTCTCTCGTTATAACGAACGCAATGGGGCGGGGCCAGTGAAACGCAGCCCCGCCCCATCAACAGAATCAAAAAATTTTCATGGCATTCGTTTGTGCTACGTTTGTGCTGGTTTGTGTCGCCAAAAGTTTCGTTTGTGCCGCTTCCGTTCTCTCGTTATAACGAATTTTTATAATTCAAGGTCAAATAAAGAAAACCGCTTACGAAATTAGTAAATTAGTACATATCAGTGATTAAAATACTTAATCCTATATTGGTATGTTAGTGCTGGTTTGTGCCTCAAAAACTTTCGTTTGTGCTACTTCCGTTCTCTCCATATAACGAATTAATCATTTTTCAACAGAGCACGACCATTTCAGTGGCCCCGCCCCATCAAAGAATTCAAAATTTTATTATTGTATTCGTTTGTGCTACGTTTGTGCTGGTTTGTGCCGCCAAAAGTTTCGTTTGTGCCGCTTCCGTTCTCTCGTTATAACGAATTTGGTACTTTTCGGTTAGCCGGGTGCCAGTGATATATATACATGTATATATACACACACACATATATATAAACAAATATATCTGCATATAAATACATATATATTACATATATATACATATATGTATGTATATATATGTATATGTATATACATATATATATATATACATGTATATATATCACTGGCGCCCGGCTAACCGAAAAGTACCACGAATTTTTATAATTCAAGGTCAAACAGAGTTGCCAAGTCTCCGGCTTTTTGAACACCAGTAAATTTTTAGAGAAAATGTTGTTCTTTTAAAGTGCAAAATGCTCCGATTAAATAAAACATCATTTTCTGTACTAAATTACTGGTATCCAAAAAGCCGGAGACTTGGCAAGTCTGGTCAAATAAAGAAAACCGCTTACGAAATTAGTAAATTAGTACATATCATTGATTAAAATACTTAATCCTATATTGGTATGTTAGTGCTGGTTTGTGCCTCAAAAACATTCGTTTGTGCTACTTCCGTTCTCTCCATACAACGAATTAATCATTTTTCAACAGAGGACGACCATTTCAGTGGCCCCGCCCCATCAAAGAATTCAAAATTTAATTATTGTATTCGTTTGTGCTACGTTTGTGCTGGTTTGTGCCGCGAAAAGTTTCGTTTGTGCCGCTTCCGTTCTCTCGTTATAACGAATTTTTATAATTCAAGGTCAAATAAAGAAAACCGCTTACAAAATTAGTAAATTAGTACATATCAGTGATTAAAATACTTAATCGTATATTGGTATGTTAGTGCTTGTTTGTGCCGCTGATAGTATGTTGGATGTTGTGAAGATAAAAAAGTGTTAGTACTTTATTTAAATTAACTTACTCGTTTATTCGTGTTTAATATTGAAGCAAATATCTTCGTTTTACATGTCTGCGCTTTATGTTTAACAGAAGAAAGACCGAATGTGTTTATTGCATTTTATAAATTAAATCTAAGGAATTTAATAGAATATTTAAGGAAGACTAATATAAATCTTATAGAATGCAAGAAAATGTATATTTTGAGTATACATCAAATACATATTTTTAAAAAACGGCGTATTTAGATTGTAAATTTCATTTGTGTACAATTGGATTTACCGCTACAGTTTTTGGATACGTTCTTTTAAAGGTGAGCTCACGTAGCAGGATAATTATCCATTTCGCAAAGAACATTTTTTGAACTTTTTTTTTTTTTTTTTAACATATGAAACATTATTTATTTATTATTTAAATTATTTTCATTAGAATAATTTTCATTGTTCATATTTGAGTCTTTTTTTTCCAATAAATATTTTTTTCTGTCAAATGATTTTGTGTGCTCATTTCAGATATTTTTCAATAAATGAAAAATTTCAATATTAAGAAATTTTTTTAAGTATTTTTTAAAACCTTCATTTAATAAATAAAAAATATATATATAGCTTGTTAATAACCTGATTAATGCCTGAATCATATTACTGCTTTGCATTCTTCATTTAAAATTGTTATTAAACCTAATTTTAAAAACTTCTGAAATTAAGTTCCACATAATACTATCATGGTTTGAAAACAAATTTTAGCTGCATTGTAATACATTTATGTCCTATAAACTATATAAATGATAATTAAAAAGAAGCAAGTCGTTGTTACTTTCTTTATTTACTTTTTTTTTTATGCTGAAAATTTTCTTATATGAAATATTATATTATACAAAACTTGACAAAATGAAATAAATTTAATATTGATTTTTTATTATTTTTTGTAAAAAAGTGTTTAGAAATTTAAAATGGAAATTGAATTTCATATATATACTTACGTAGTTATATGTTACATTTAAAATTACTGTATATATTTTTTATAAGTTTATTTACACCCATTTGCATAAAAATTGCAAAAGCGACAATTAGATATTGTAAGATGTATATTAAAGACAAAAGAGGTTTTGAAACTAGAAGTAATTTTTACAATAGGTTATTAAAAAAGAATGTTTATCTACTTTTTAATAATAGCTAAACTACTCGTGTGATTATCATCTGATCTAAATTAATAAAATATTGCTTATATGGCAATATAATAAAACATCATAATTCTTACGATATTTCACAATTAAGTTCTTTCCTTTCAATTACCAATTCAATTTTTGTATGACTGATGTAATTTTATATATGAATTTTCATTTTTAGAGACAACAGTATAATTTAATACAGAGCATATTAAAGAGCAAATATGTAAATGTTTAATCAAATTTAAGTTTATGTATGAGAAATGTTCCATTTTTTGCTTCAGATGGGGATATAGAACATGAAAAGAAATCATGAAAGTATTAGAGTAAAGTTATCATGACTTTCTGAATATTTTATAAATAAAGGTTGTTTTTCCAATGGAATATAGTCCCTCCTATAGTATTCACCTGCAAGTCACTATTTTTTTAAATAATCCTTATTAGAACTTGTTTGAAAATACAAAAACTACTTTGATAAAAATCCTGTATTCTATCTCAATAACATGTTTCAATTTCGAGACACAGAGCCATCATCAAAATACCTTACAAATGAAGAATAAAAATCTGTGTAAGTAATCCAACATGTGCAAAATATATTTATAAAATCAAATTGAATATTATGCGTAAAAAGAACTGAGAATAATATGAGGGGAAGAAAGCAGATATAAAACATATAATAAACCATAATCATATATATAATAACCTTATATATAAGCAGATATAGATATGTGGGTATATAAAAAAAATCATTTTTAGACAAGATACTTTTTTAAGGGGTTTTATTTTTTATTTATAGTTAAATATAAAAAATTAATGTGATATTAATAGAATAAATGTTTTTAGATTTTTTCCCCCCTCAAAATATATATTTTTTATGTGGGTGTAAAAGAGAAAAAAAAGAAAAAAAACATGAGTAATAATAATAATAAAATCTGATTTTTTTAAAAGATCGTACTTTTATTTTTTGAAAATATTTGACCATAAGGCGTGTTTGGGTTTATTCCAGAAGCAGAATCTGATTAAAGCATGGGCAAAGTGGGCTGTGACCCTGCCCTCTCCCATATATTAAGGGGCCCCAAATTTTGTATGGAATATTTGTAAAAGCTGATATTTTAAATCTATTTCGACATTGTACTGTCGAAATAGATTTAAAATATCAGTTTTATTAAAAAACAGTGGTCAGAAATGGCTGCCTGTTGTCAACAGGCAGCCATTTCAGCAGGTGAAAATGGCAGGTCAAAAATGGCCGCGTTTCAGACATTTCAAATGGCTGAAATTGAGACACTATTATGTGTCTCAAATTTTTATGACACTTTAAAGTGTGTTAAAAATGAACCATACTTTTAAGATACTTAAGTGTCTGAATTTCAGACATTTCACTTTACACTGTAGGCCGCTCTATCTGTAATAAGAGAAAATAACTTAAACTTCAAACAATGCTAAATTTTTTTAGCTAAATTATTTTTTAAATATTTTTCATAAAAAAGTGGGCATTTACAATAAAAAAATTCATATTTCAGTTTTTAACTCGTGTATGGAAAAGGAAAATAAGTTCTAATAATATGAGATTCCTCTTCCTCGGCTTATTGAAGGATATAATCCTGAAGACTTCGCGAAGTAAAAAATAGTTTACAGTTTGATAAAACTTCCATAATGTATACACAACACCAGTACATCAAAAGAGATATAAAAATTTGCAAACTTTAAGTTATACAAGTATTTATTGGCTAAACATTTATATAAATATTACTCAGTATGTGAAATCATTGGACAGTAAAAAAATTAGGATTTCAATTAGAAAAGCTACTTTAAAACGAAATTCTCTTTCCTTGCTTTAGAGAGGGAAAATCCTGCACTGTAAACGCAAACGTCTGAAATTCAGTTAAAAAAGTGTCTTAAATGGATGGTCACATTTTAAGTGAAAAAAAGTGTCTTACTTTTTAAGGCACCTTTTGCATCTGAAGTTAAGACATTGGAAACGTCTTAAAACGTCTCCATTTTTAAAACACTTGAAATGTCTAAAAAAAGACGCCATTTTTAAAACACTTACTTCAAATGTCTTAAAAAGCCGCCATTTTTTAGACACTTGAAACATCTAAAATGCTGCCATTTTTAAGACACTCCAAGCATCTTATATGATTTTTTTCTCTTATTTACACTGGCTGATTGACAGCAGGCTAAAACACAGACTTGCAGTCAAACTACAAAGCAAAATAAGTGTTTGCCAATTATGGAAGACTACTACAACAGCCTGCATTGTACTGTCATAATTTATTTTGTATTGCAGCAAGCCTTGTGCAGTGTTGCCAAGTATATTTTTAAAATACTGTTAACCTTTTATATTAATTTTTAATGATGAGAACATTACCAATTAAGTATAGAATTTTTTTAAAATAACAATTTTAAATGAATCTATTTTGATTCTTACATGATATCTGTAGCAGCACATTATTCTTTTGAAATTTACCCAATCTGCCAGGATATTTATATCCTGTCATTCTAGGAATTAAAATTATTTTATAAAAGTTACAGTCTTCTTTAAGTACTTTCAAAAAATGTTTTTTCTGGTCAATATCCAAAACTAACATATTTACAAGCATTTTTACACTGTAAAAAAAAAAAAAAAAAAAAAAAAAAAAAAACAGTATTTTTACAGTTAAAAATGCTGGCAATATGGATGTTCCTATCCCCCCCCCCCTTCTCCATGTATTTTTTATCTTTTTTTATTATTATTATTTTAACCTGGGACATATTTTAAAGACTTTGGGCACTAAGTATTATCTTTTTGTTGACTTATATCACTGTTTTAATATCATTATTATGCAATCAATTCTGTCATACATATATAAGGTACAAATTTCATATTTTGGTCATGTATATCACGGACAAACATTTTAGTCATTTGCCTAGAGAAAAAATATTTTTCAAAAAATTATAACAAAGGTAGATTTTATTTGTTTATCTAACCTTTAATCAATTTAATTTATTATTCATATCAGTCCTTACAGGACTTTGTATATCCATTTATTTGCATTTGAAAATACCTACTAATTTATATCATATATATATATACTTATTTTTAGCATAGAATTATTCATTAATACATCCATTACTTTAATGTAATTAGATATTCTATTTATTAATTAATTTCATTTATTTATTATTTAACTAATTGCTATCATTTCAGATAGTAATTTGGTTTAATTATTAAATATTTCCATCCAATACTTTTTATTCAGATTATATTCACTTTTACCAATATATAGATGGCAGCACTAATGTTCCTGTTTGCTATACAATATTCATATTATTGTAACATCTTTTCTGGCAACATAGTAAATCATTTTCTATTTCTAAATTTGGCAACATGTAATGATTTTTTGCAATTCATTCAGTAGTTTTGATTGTGTTTCATGTGTGGTTCTTGTGGTGCACAGGTATCTTTTTTAATCATAATGGATTTTATACTTTCTGACTCTATTTCATGTTTTATCTGTATATTATAAGTATGGCTTCTTTCCTTTTTAATATTGTATTTATTTTTTATTTTTTCACAGGTTTGATTCAATGTTTATGAGAAGGTAGTCCCAAAATCATATTCTTTAGCAACGTATGGCTAATATGATGATGAAACCTCTCATTTCATTTTATTTGTGGAATTTAGGTATTTGGGACTTGATAATTCTGTCTAAATTCCACAAATTTCATTTCATTTCATTCATTTAATTCCATTTATTCAATTTTTAATATAATTTCTTATTCTTTTAATATGTTTTTGTTTCCATTTTGAGTGTGTTGGGGAATCTTTCATTGACAACTAATTATTACATACTTAATCATTATTTCATTGTTTAAGTTGGTGTTAGGATAATGTTTCATTTATGGTTATATATATATATATATATATATATATATATATATATATATATATATTGTTTTCCAACAATTTTACTTGTATTTTCTACATCTATTTAAAGACTTTTGTTAATTGAATGTAATCATTATGCTCCCCCCCCCCCATCCTACAGATCTAGAACATCGTCAGATTCTATTAAGAAATGAACTTAAGAGAGAAAAAAAAACACGACATTAAGAAACTTTTACAAATCTCTAATTATAATTAAGGAGAATAAATAATACGATTTAACAAAAATCTGTTCTCATAAAAACCTTAAAGAAGGAGAGAGAAATATTATGAACAAAAGTCGCTGCTAATTGATACCGCGATACTAGTAAACAAGCTAATTGAATGTGTTAATCTATACTAATATTATAAAGGAGTAAAGATTGTTTGTTTGTTTGTTTGTAGGGGGTAATCTCTGGAACTACCGAACCGATTTCAAAAGTGATGGTGGCAAATTGATGGTGACAACCCCTGCTCCAACATAGGCTATATATTATGTCGGTGCCACTAACCACAGGGGTTGCAGGAGCAAAAAACCTTCTAAAATTGCGATTTTTCAGCTATCAAACTGGCTGTCAAGCCCTGAGAGCTTGCCAGCCGGTTCTGTATGTATGTATGTACGTACGTAATGCGATAACTCTTCATAGAAATATCCGTTTTCCTTCAAATTTTGTTTATAGGTTCACTGTGTTAAGGCGCTTCCCTGATTAGTTTTCGGGATTGATTGGTTAAGTATAAAGGGGGGGAACAAGGGGCTATTCCCCCCCCCTTAATTTATATAAATGGGTTTTTCATGCAGAATTATTCCGTTTTCCTTCAAATTTTGTTTATAGGTTCACTGAGTTAAGGCGCTTCCCTGATTAGTTTTCGGGATTGATTGGTTAAGTATAAAGGGGGGGAACAAGGGGTTAATTCCCCCCCCCCTTAATTTATATAAATGGGTTTTTCATGCAGAATTATTCCGTTTTCCTTCAAATTTTGCTTATAGGTTCATTGGGTTAAGACGCTTCCCTGATTACTTTTCGGGTTTGATTAGTTAAGTATAAAGGGGGGGATCGGGGGTCTAATCCCCCCCCCTTAATTTATATAAATGGGTTTTTCATGCAGACTTATTCCGTTTTCCTTCAAATTTTGTTTATAGGTTCATTGGGCTAAGACGCTTCCCTGATTACGTTTCGGGATTGATTGGTTAAGTATAAAGGGGGGAACGGGGGGCTAATCCCCCCCTTAATTTATATAAATGGGTTTTTCATGCAGAATTATTCCGTTTTCCTTCAAATTTTGTTTATAGGTTCACTGTGTTAAGGCGCTTCCCTGATAATTTTCGGGATTGATTGGCTGAGTATAAAGGGGGGAACGGGGGGGGCTAATCCCCCCTATTAATTTATATAATTGGTTTTTTCATGCAGAATTATTCTATTTGCTTCAAAATTTGTTTATAGGTTCATTCAGTTAAGACGCTTCCCTGATTAGTTTTCGGGATTGATTGATTAAGTATAAAGGGGGGGAACGGGGAGCTAATACCTCCTTAATTTATGTAAATGGGTTTTTCATGCAGAATTATCCCATTTCCTTCAAATTTTATTTATAGGTTGACTGTGTTAGGGCGCATCCCTGATTAGTTTTCGGGATTGATTGGTTAAGTATGAAGGGGGGGAACAAGGGGCTGATTCCCCCTTATCTATACTAATATATAAAGTAGTAAAGATTGTTTGTTTGTTTGTTTGTTTGTTTGTAGGGGGTAATCTCTGGAACCACTGAAGCGATTTTAAAAGTGATGGTGGCAAATTAATGGTGACAATCCCTGCTCCAACATATGCTATATTTTATGTCGGTGCCACCACCCCCAGGGGGGTGCAGGAGCGAAAAACGTTCGAAAATTTCGATTTTTTGTATACTGAAGGAGATAGGAGCATCAAATTTGGTATGGTAGTTACTTATAAGATGTAAATGCTCTCTAAGAACAAATTATAAAAACATTCGAAATTTAAAAGGGTGAGATGAGGAAGAACCGTTCTAAAAACATTCTAAATTACAATTTCTATGGAATCTCTGAAACTACAGAACCGTTTTCAAAAGTAATGGCGGCTAATTGACGGTGACAATCCCTACTCCAACATAGGCTATATTTTATGTCGGTGCCACTAACCCCAATTAGGTGCAGGGTGAAAAATATTCGAAAATTGTGACTTTTTTTATACTGAAGGAGCTAGAAATTTTAAATTTGTAGTTACTTATAAGGAGTAAATGCTCTCTAAGAATAAATTTTAAAAAAATTCGAAATTTAAAAAGGGTGAAATGAGCGAAAAGCGTTCTAAAATCATTCTAAATTACAATTTCTATGGAAACTCTGGAACTACACTACCGATTTCAAAAGTGATGGTAGTAATCCCTGCTCCAACATCCTCTTTAATATAAAGCTTTGCGTTGCTGACGACTGGGTTTTTCACTATTCTTTGCCACAGATTAATCTCGGAAAATGAAACATTTGAAGCTACTGAAAAAAATAATAGCTCGAAAAGTATTTGTCAGAAAATTGTTAGACAAACTGCGTTTGAAATGTAAAAAGTTGTGTATTTCTTAGTATAAATTTCAAATCTAATGATTCTGCGATTTTTCAACTATTGAATTTCTAAAATTACCAAATTTCACAATAGAGTACCATAGCGAAACCTTCACGCGTAAAAAGATAATGATAAGGGCGACGTGTCCTGACGTGTATATTGGCTATAGCACGAGTCACAAATTATAGTATCCTTATTATTCTGTTAAAATATAAAAGTGAATTATGAAATGTCAATATTTTGTTTGATTAAAGGTTCGGTAAGAGAAATTGACCAGCGTAGCGGGCGTAGCTTGCTAGTAATTGATAAAATGATGCAATCGGATTAATCATAATAAATTATTTGAAAGTTACGTATAAGAAATTCCAAAAATAAATCACTAGCCGAAACTCAACTTAGTGTGGCAATAAGACTTTAAAATTTAGTTTATAATAGTATATTAAATAAATAAATATTTAAATTAACGCCAAAAGTGAACAGAAAACTGTTAGCCGGCACAAAACGTATATTATTTAGAAACTATATTTTAATACCAACGCATAACATAGAATTTTGAAAAATATATAATAATATCGAAATACAGAACCAGAATCTTCTTTAAAAAAAATTGCATTGATAAAGTTTATCTTTTATACTTAGACACATATCATAAGTAAATAATAAAAAAAGTTCTGTGATAAAATACACGTAATGGTTAAAGTAAACTACAATACAACCACATAACCCAAGCAGGATCATCTATTTTTTAATGATTTAAGATGAAATACTTATTCTAGGCAAGTGACTTGAAAGCGAGATGTACACGTGGCCTACAAAATAAATTCGTATTTTACAAATATATAATAGAAAATATGTGACGTTATTAAAACAAAGATATAAGAAAACATAAAGGTAAAACTTACTTTTATTCTTTAAAATATTCCATGTCTCTTAGCGTCATCACTGCGCCTGCCTGCCCTTTCTCCCTTCTCATTTGGTTCATTTTTACCACCAGTCCATTAAGACACACAAGTGTCTTAACCCCTTGAGGCGCGGTGGTATGTCTATGAAACCACTTAATTTTAATTCCCAAAACCCTCACTGGTACCAGTATTTTGGTAAAAAAAAATACGGTTTATTAGTTGCGTGAAATATTGCTTTTTCACATTTACAAGAAAGTTCGTTTTCAAATTCTGGTGTCAGTCATTAAATTCAATAGTTAAGCAATGGAAATGCTCTGCGCCGCAAAGGGTTAAATTAAAGTATCTATTATGTCTAAGCTCCATATTAAAAAAATTGCGTGTCTTAAATGCTTTTTCATTCGTTTTTTTATCTTACTTTAAGACTCCTTTATTTGCAGTGTTAATACATGAAATTCCATGAAGTAAAAAAGAATTACTATTTAAAAAAATTAAGAAATATATGAATAAAATCTATACATGGAAACAAAAATATATATTCGCAAATTTTATGTTATAAGATATATCTGGGATAAATTGATACAAAAAATACATTTGATATAAATGATGGATTATACAACAATTATACAACAAGAAATATTTTGCTTCTTGGATTTGCAAAGTAAAATTAATTATTACGAGACTAAGTTTAGCAAGGATGTGTATAATTTTGTGATATTAAAAATATTTTACAGCTTAATAATATATATATATATATAACATATATGCACATTATATACAGGAAAACAGAAAAGCACATTCCCAAATTTCATATAAAAGTAAATCATGGATTAATTGATATAAAAAACAACAATAGTAGATGGAGAATGACAGTTCTACCTCAGCAGGTAGAGCTGTGGAGCAGAATTGCCTCACCCCTTCCCCTACCTCCCCCCTACCCCATGCCCCTTCCCCCTCCAACACCCCTTCCCCTACCCCCTGACCCTCCCTCCCCCAATTCCCCTACCCCTACCCCATGCCGCCCCCCCCTCCCAATTTTTTTTTTAATTTAAAAATTTTAAAAATTGTCTTATAGTACGAGATATCGGTGATGGTAGAGTACGACCACTATCCCCCTACCGGCACCCCCCCCCGCATTTTTTTTTTTAATTTTAGGGGAGAGAAAGTTTCAGGTGGTGTCGCCCTCTGTCGTAAGGTTTAATAGTTATGGAATTCAAAAATGACTGTTTCTGAAATTTAAGCTATAGCATGCACTAAATTAAATGTCTTAGCAAACTTTTCGCAAAGGAATTTGTAAAAGAATTTTGTTATAGCATAGTATAAAATAAAATATTCTAAAGTATCTCACCATACTGCTTACAATGGAAATTTAAGTTATAGCATGGTGTAAAATAAAGTAACTTACCACTGCTTACAATGGAAATATATAGTTATAGCATAGCACTTAATAAAAATTTTAAAGTAACACATGTAAATAATTATAGTTATAAACCGACATATAGGCAGATAGGCAGGCACACAGACAAGCAGGCAGGCAGGTAGGCAGACAGACAGACACACAGTGAACTATTTGTTACGTACACACACAAGCATGCATATACGAAGTGAACTAATTGTAATAAAATACATGACGTGCATACGTTTTAAAACATTTTTTTTTCTTCACAGAAATTAAGAAAATATTAAATTTCGACTACAACTTTCACTTTGAAAGAGCGTAGTCTCTTTTTAAAAAATCATTAGCTTTTAACATACATTTAAATGAAGCGAGGTTCGAACCTCGAACCTGACAAAATGATCTCATGATGTGTTGATTTATAGTAGGTTTAAACAAACACGCCATGAGATCATGTTTCTTAAACGCGATTTAAGATATATAAGAAAAGGTGTCACGTGATTGAACACATTGGATTATTACTATACAGTACTAATGATATTATAAATTTTGAAAAATAATTTAAGCTTTACGATAAACTTTAATGTTTAAACTTACAAACACATTGGAATGTATTTATAACATATAAAATAAACTCGTAAAAGGTTGATTGGTTTGTTGGTTTTATAAACTTGCAAAACAAAGCGTATCTTACCAATTTGCATACAAGAGATTTTGTAACATAAATTATATAATATAATACAGCAAATTTTAACTTACCAAGTGGGGTTTAAGGATACTGTAATAGAATTTTTAGTTGTATACTTTAAAAAAGAAAGTTTAACTTACCATTATGTTTATGCTCGGATTCGAACTGTCAACCTTTTGGCTAGCTTTCCAGTGCGCTCCCAGTTACGCTACGAAGGCTCCGTACAATTAATATAAATAATGAAAGCTAATATTACTTCTTTTAAAGATTTTTGAAAAATTTATAAGTTAATAAAACAGGATATGACGACATTTGTAGAATAACATCCTGTTTTACAACGATAAGAATAGCAATATAAGAAGCTTGTGCACCATAATGAATTTACTGTTTAAAGTTCTGTAACCTAACTTATACGATTGTTCTTCTAATTACCTAAAACCTTGCTGTATATTTGCTTGATCACCTATCTGTTTACCCTGCTTTTTGGATACTTCTAAACCTGAAAATGACTACTTCGCTTAACACATCTTACCTATGAAATTACAGAAATCAACGAATTTAGTAGAATATTTCAGTATTTTGATGTTTTTACCCCATACCATTGGGACTTAGAGGAGGATACGATTGTCGAAGTGCAAATGAATAAGGACTGTGAGGTAAACGTTCACATTCAAAAATATAATGAATTTGAGATTAGTGGTAAAATGTACCCTACAAATGAAGGAATTACAATATCGTGCGCAACCTTTGATAAATTTGAAACGAGAATGGCTAAATTTAATTTTAACTCTGCAGAAGAAGAAACATTCGTATGTAACAACGACTTACTAACAATTTATGTGGATAAGGAATCATGCATACTGCAAAAACTATTGAAACCTGATTATTTACTACTTACAAAAGAACAATTTCTTAAACTAGAGGAAAACTGCATTCAAATTAGCGAATGTCTTATTCAAACTTTTTTAACAAAGCTTTTACCTGTTTAAAGTTTAAAAAACTTAAAAATGTAAATGTTGTCACTTTACTGAGAAAGAGGCGATGGACTATTTTTTAGAATGCTTCGATCATGAATTAGAGAGTTCAGTATATCGCACGTTTGATTGTTATTTATGTTCAATCGGACAACCAGTTGAAATGCATCACAAATGTATGAGTTATAATTTAAGAAATCAATTTAACTGGTGCGCAGACAGTTAAATTTCAACATTAAGGAATTTGTGAAAAACCTGTTAGAGAAATGTAATTATACGTATTTATTTTTCGAATCTATGAATGTAGACTTTTACAATAAGCATTTGAACAATGTATTTATAAATTACCGTAATTATTTAATAAATATTTGTTTAATTTTTTATCATGTGTCTGTTTTTATTTATGTATAAGGAATAAATAAGTATAGTTTTCGGAAAGTTTTACAACTTTTCTTCAGAAAATGTAGAAACTTGTTTTATTTTTCTACAAAAATTAAGAATGTGAGACAATTTTATACTATTTCATTAAACACGTGTACCATTATTATAACACAACTTACATATTGTATGCATAATACTACCCTTTACTTCATAAATTATTTAAGATTTTAAGCCAAAACTGAGAGAATATTATAACGATTATCGACTTATGTTCGAAAACAGGCATGTTGTTTACCAAAGAAGAACAGGAAAATATTTACAGATAAAATTACGATGTTTTGTTGTTCATAACAATACTTCTTATATAGTTTAAGATACCAAAATTTTTTCACTAAATTTAATATTATGTTTTTATTTCTCATGATATATAACTTAATTAGCAATACCATGTAATGAACGGATGTTTTTTCCTATTAAATTTGCATTTTAAGCCACGATGAATACATAATAAACCATTACTTGTATACTTTTACATGAAATATGGAAAATAAATTTATACTTAACTTTTGAAATCACTCACTGTATAATAAAAGATACATTACTTAATTACTTATGTTTAACGTACAGGCTTATTTCTGTATAAGATATATAACACGTGACGCTATTTTTATTTATTTTAATCATGCGCGCCTTCTACATTTAAATAAATATTCATGAAAAGTTTTATTTGAAATAATTTACTGTTTCTGCATCGTTAAGACGTTATAATTCTTTCTCCGTTTAAGTGATCTGCGATTTTAATTGATTTAGATTAAATGAGTACAATGCAAGACGTAGTAATAGACGAACCAACCAAGATAAGAAAAGCCTTGACCTCCTTGACTTGTTAGGAGTTTAACGAACAAATCGACTCTACTATTTTAATGAAACCTGTTTTGAATAAGGAACCAATGGCCTCTTCATCAGATCAATTCGATCAAAAGTTTCCTTTTACATGTGATACGTGTAAAAAAGTATTTACTAAAAAATATATGTTATTAAGACATATGAACTTACATTTAGGAAAAAAAACCCTCTAAGTGTGATAATCTGTTTACTACAAAGAATGCTTTACGGGATGATATGCTAATTCATCCAAAGTCATCTGCCACGTATAAGTGTGAGAAATGCAGTAAGACTTTTTCACGAAAAAATGTATTAGTTAGACACATGAAATTTCACTTGGAAAAGAAACCTTTTAATTGTAAAATGTGTTCGAAATCTTTTGTGCAGAAAAGTGACTTACAAAAGCATAACTTAGTACATTCTAAACAAGGAGTTGTGCATAAATGTAATTAATGTGATAAAAAGTTTTTACGGGAAAAAATTTATTAAATCATACTATGATTCATAACACCCCTCAGCAAAAGCAAAGGAATATTGAATCGTTTATCAGACACTATAAATGTGTCGATTGTTCTGAAATATTTAATCATAGATTTGACTTAGTGAAACATAGAAAAATTCATCTCTCGCCCAAAGAACATATATCTGAACAGCGTACTGAACTTTTAAACCATTTACAGAATTTATTACTACGTATAAACACTTTACAAAATGCTATAAAAAATGAAACTATTCCTTTTTGAAATATTGACTTTACCAATTTATTTGAACTTACATATTCTTGTATATACTAACGTATGTGTTTAAATAATTAAATAAATAATAGATAAGTGAAAAAGCTTTTGTGTTTTATTTTTCAATATGATTATATTATATCACTATTATGTGAGTGAATGGACTTGCAAATTAATACACTATGTATAAAAATAAATTTATTAAAAATGAATTTTACAAGAAGTAAAAATTTAATACAAGTTACTTAAATTATATACTTTAATTTTTTAATATATTATTGATTCACATATGATAGTTCAATTAATATGCTATTAAACATATAATTTCTGTATAATCTATATCCTTAATTTTCTTTAACACATATTACTTTTATACAATAAATCGATTTAACTAATTAGACATTTGCGTAATTAAACAAACTTATTTTACTAAATATACATATTGGTAATTAATTTTTATTAATTACATACGCTTGATTATACTTTTTATCGTATGCGATTAACTATTTATATATTTAATAAATAACTTGCGTTGCCATACTCGCTTTTATAAATCATTAAATATTATAAAGCATACGGATTTTACATAAAACAAGTAATATACATTTTCGTTAAATGAACAACTTGAATCTTTAAGCCATAACGTCATGTTTACTTTTAAACTTGTTTTAAACTGTAACCATCACTCTTTTTTAACCTATGTTAGTAACTGTTTAGATATAATATAATCAGTTTACTGTTGACTTTTGTCGTGGCTGAACCTTTTACTGTTTGTTACTTAAAAATGGCTTGTGAATTAGATAGGAATAAATAGTCCAGTCATTTTAGGAAAAATAGCGGAAAAAAATAGAACAAAGCTGGATTTTTGCACAGGTGCTAGTTAGAGTATGTAGTTTAACATACTAAAAGTCCTCATCGATCCGGTGTGAGCTTTCTCCGCCAGGGGGCGCGAATGATCCTGAAAATCGTTTTTTTGAGAATATCTCATTAACGATGACATCTAGAAAAAGAATTTCAATTACAAAGATGTAGAAATTTTAATTTCCTATAAAAAGTATGTATGACATTTTTTTGTCATGCCAATACTTCTCTGTCAAAAATCAAGAAACGTGAACGTACTTGTAAGAAAAACGATAAAAATACGAAAAACCTGCTGCTATTTTCAAAGAAATTATATTGAAAGGTGTAAAATTATTAGTTTTGAAGAAAGGAGGTGAATGTATAATATGCTTATTTCCATACCACCTTTGAGGTAAAGCATTTGGCAATTTTTTTTAAATTCTGGTTTCCCCCTAGGCCTAATCAACTGGCCTAATCATCTGACTGCTTGAGTAGTCGTTTGCACATCTACAACTTCTTCACTCGATTTAGTTTTGTCATCATCTGTATTTTTTCTTCAATTGTTGCATTACCTTCACTATTTTCTGGTTGGCCTTCGATATCATCACTAAATTCAGATGTAGCGATTCCCCCATTCCTTGCAATGAACATGATATTGTCAGCATCCTCCTCATCTTCTAATTCAACTTTACTTATATTGTGACATGAAACTCCGCAATATAAGAACACTTGAATCCAATTTTTTAGCATTCACACGCTTTGTTGGAGAAAGTACAAAAAATGGATTAAATACTTTTTTTTGGTGCGGGCGGTAAGGTAGTTGGAATTGGGGACAAATTAAGTGCATTTTGCCAGCCCCAGTTCTCAGGAAGAAGTTTATTGCCCAACCAGTATTATATTCAATGATAAACACATAAACTGTGCAATCTAGCTGCGTCCACGCCCACGGTAAGCGGTAACTATGAAAACCTTTTTTTACCAACAGCAACTCCTTTCTTGAAACATATATAATGGTACTTGTTCAGAAAAATTTCTGCTTTACCACCATATAAAGCAAGAAAAATAGTTTTCTCTCTCTCGAATATTTCAATTTGGGATGTTTTGCCACTTTTAAAAGTGCTGGCAGCTTGTATGTTACGGTTTCCTTCCCTTTCCGACATTTTTAATAACGACATTTTGCCTTTCCCAAACAATGCAGATGTAGAGTCACAACCTCTAAAAGCATGAATGAACAATATGTGATCTTTCAGAACTGCATCATTATTAAGACTATGAAACGAATACAAGGTGGTTGTAATTCTTGTTCTTCGTGGCTTATTAAAAATATCTCTGTCTCTGGATGTGCTAAGGCAGTCAACAATACGAGTAAGTCAGCATCGTCGCCTGCAATAGCAGCCAGCGCACCAGACTTTGCTACTTCAATGGCTGCGTTAACAATAAGTGTGTCAGCATTTCCCTCTGCCTGTTTCGCTTCGAAACCATTCTCCATAAATTTCTCCTTCAGAATAGAGCTGAGGTGTGTCTGTTTTTGATGATTAGATAAAAACCTTTGACTAATTGACACATTCATGTCTTCGTTAATATCGATGTAGAGAGTTAAAATTTTCGAATACCGATGAGTTCATGCGGCCTCTTTTGTATTATAAACTTCGTCAGAGTAAACATAGAAAACGTTTACACATTTACCACAGTAGTTTCTTAAGATATTGGAAATATAACTTTCTACGACACTTCTGTATGAGAAAAGTGCAGCTGACGTCGCTGTGGGGAAGCGAGATATACCTGACAGTCGTTAAGACTACTATTGTTCACAAGTGTTCAAGCGGTCTGATTAGTCTACGATAAAAAGATCTGTGATATGATTGGTCTGCGTCGCCATGATGATTCCCGAAATGATCGCTAAGGAGAAAATTTAGATTGGTTGATGGAATTGTTTGTAAACATGTCCTTTCCTTAATTAATGGTTTCCACTTACTTGGTAAAAAATCCTTATAAAGAATTTGTGGTGGTACCTTGCTTAAGCTGCAATCAAGTCAATAACATTAAATAAACGCTTACTGACTTCTTTGCCCCATTTGTCTTCACTTCAGACACAATTAGACTATTTTTCACTTCTAAGCTTTTAACTATTATCACTTTTTCGCAATACTTTAGAGATTTTTTTCCCTTCCGTATAAAAGCTTCATCCAATGTATCAGAACATAGTAAAAATGTTTCATTGAATTCAAACAAGCGACTATCTTTCTCAATTTTTCATTTAACGGTGTAATTTGCGTGGACGTTGATTGTTTTGTGCTACAGATTTCTCGTACGATATAACAGAATTCTTTCTTGTATAATTTTTCCTACACGTTGGATGGACTATAATTACACCATTGTTTTCTGCCATTTCTTCAAATACTGTCCAATTATTGTCACTTCTTTCCAAACTTGAGGTCACAAGTGACTTCAGTGCCTTTTTTCCAATCATTCACAATGAAGCTCTCATCACATACAAGACTAATTACTTCGTCAATCTCCATTTTAACGCTCTCGATCAACAATCAAGAAAAAGTCATTTTACACTCTCAAAACTATTTAAAACTTTCTACAATACGCATGGAAAATAGCAATATTTACATACTTTCTAAAAACTCACAAAGAATACTTCATTCAGTAAGTTAGGGGGATTTAATACCAGCGAAATGCTCATCAATTGAAATAAAGCACGGCAAAGATACCAGCACGTGGTATATTTCGACATAAGCATGGGATGACACGGCAATGACTATTTCACCAGCTTGCGAAATCAGTCTACAGAGAAAAGGACAGAAGAGGAGGTGTAGTGTTCGAAAGTAGATAGGTATTTGTTCTGCTTCATCGGCGCGTTTAGTACAATCGCTTCCCTATTTTTTCCAGTTATGTTCACCACTTCTGATATTTGACAGGAAAGGGCTGGTGTGACAAAAAAATGTTATGGACACTTTTTGTAGGAAATTAAATTTTCTACATCTTTTTAATTGAACTTTTTTTTCTAGATGCCATCGTTAATCAGATATTCACGAAAAACCGATTTTCAAGATCATTCGCGCCCCCTGGCGGCGAAAGCTCACATCGTATCGATGAGGACTTTTAGTATGTTAAACTACATACCTTAATGAACACCTGTGCAAAAATCCAGCGTTGTTCTAATTTTTTCCGCTATTTGTCAAAAAAAGTACTAAAATGACTGTAGTAAAACGGTCGTGTGAAGAAATGGCTTCTTCAACAAAGTTTCAACGTTTAGATAAACCTATGGAAAACGAATTTTTACCAAGATATAATATACAGGAGAACTATGAAACACTATAACCCTAACATGGACTTGTATGCTGCAGAACCTAATATTGTTAAGGATTCTACAACCCCAATATTTACTAACTGTAATGATGACGAAACGTCTTTCCCCGACACCTGCTGTGAGTCTACCTCTGCTATAGGCTTTTTGGATACAGTATTTAAGGACCTAGATTTTAAAAATTTGGAAACATACCTTACCTCACAGCCTACAAGTGGTTTAATTTCTTCAAATGAACAATTAGAAAAACCATCAACTAGCATTACACATATTAGTGAACAATTATATAACATATCCCCTCCCATCGCATGTGTGAATGACATTCCCAAAACGAAACATGGTAAATCTCGCATTTTTGTCATGTTTCGAAATAAACTTGCTGATTTTATATTTTTCACTTTAAAACGGCATTATAAACAGTATTATGTACATATTGAAGAGATCAGACACAATGTATTTACAAATGAAGAAATTTCATCAACAAATAGAATTTTTATGAATATTTCAACATGGTATGAATTCCAATATAAAATTTTTGGATTTAATTTAAAATATAAAAGTTCTTCGTTTATTGCTAACAATACAGTATTAGTGTTAAATTATAATAATTCTATTATGCAAATAAAAAATTTAGAGAATTATACACATTGTGTTTTAAACGATTTTCAGTTAGAAAATTTAAAAGAAAAAGCTATTGATTTTAATAGCAAACTTATTAAACACTTGTATACAGTTCATCTACCGCAGTTAATTAAGCAAAAATGCACACTCGTTAATTTACCTTCTGAAATCGAGGGTGTTTAACTAACGAAACTTATCTCTTCTATTGAGGATAATGTACTGACAATATTAAATCAAATTTATGAATGTGCAGGATGTATATTTAGACACCAATCCCAAAGTCTACATACATGTTTAACCTTTAATAAACGTGAAAGTTTTAATCACTTAGGGGATATGATTTTAATGCTTGTAAATTTTGATTATGTTATTTCAGGGTTTTTAAACGGAGTTGAATGTATCAGCGGAAACTTTTTACGTAACATTAATGTAGAATTTATTCGAAATGTATTGTTTAAATCCTAAAAATAAAATATATATTACATTAAATATTGTGTGTGTGTTTATTTAAACAAAATGTGTGTTTATTAATATTGTTTAACTTGCAATTTAAGATTAATAATTTCTCTTATATGTTTATAACAGAAACATAGTATGTATACTAAATGCCAGTAACATTCTACACATGGTAGTAAAAATATTTTTGAACTATTTTAAAAGTTTTTAAAATTTTACAAGATAGTAAAATTATTTTTCAATTAAAAAAATTAAGTTGAAAAAGTTTTATAAACTTAATAAAAGTATTCCATAATTTATCAAAGTTGATTCGTCTTGTATGTTAATAATATATAATGCTAACATAGTACATAGTTACTATGTTACTACATATATTTATAAAAATAATTCAAACATGTTATATTATTATAAAAGTTTTTAAATTTTTTACAAAGTAACTTAATTAAATTAACAAAAATGAATAGTTATCAAAATTATTTTATAAATGTTTTAAAATACTTAATTTTAATAAATTGTCTATGTATACATATACATGTATGTGTGTTTATGTATATACTTTGTAAAAAATTAAAAAAACTTTTATAATAATATAACATGTTTGAATTTAATTGAATCGAAACTTTTGGCGGCACAAACCAGCACAAACGTAGCACAAACGAATACAATAATAAAATTTTGAATTCTTTGATGGCGCGGGGCCACTGAAATGGTCGTCCTCTGTTGAAAAATGATTAATTCGTTATATGGAGAGAACGGAAGTAGCACAAACGAAAGTTTTTGCGGCACAAACCAGCACTAACATACCAATATAGGATTAAGTATTTTAATCACTGGTATGTACTAATTTACTAATTTCGTAAGCGGTTTTCTTTATTTGACCTTGAATTATAAAAATTCGTTATAACGAGAGAACGGAAGCGGCACAAACGAAACTTTTGGCGGCACAAACCAGCACAAACGTAGCACAAACGTAGCACAAACGAAACTTTTGGCGGCACAAACCAGCACAAACGTAGCACAAACGAATACAATAATAAAATTTTGAATTCTTTGATGGGGCGGGGCCACTGAAATGGTCGTCCTCTGTTGAAAAATGATTAATTCGTTATATGGAGAGAACGGAAGTAGCACAAACGAAAGTTTTTGTGGCACAAACCAGCACTAACATACCAATATAGGATTAAGTATTTTAATCACTGATATGTACTAATTTACTAATTTCGTAAGCGGTTTTCTTTATTTGACCTTGAATTATAAAAATTCGTTATAACGAGAGAACGGAAGCGGCACAAACGAAACTTTTGGCGGCACAAACCAGCACAAACGTAGCACAAACGAAACTTTTGGCGGCACAAACCAGCACAAACGTAGCACAAACGTAGCACAAACGAAACTTTTGGCGGCACAAACCAGCACAAACGTAGCACAAACGAATACAATAATAAAATTTTGAATTCTTTGATGGGGCGGGGCCACTGAAATGGTCGTCCTCTGTTGAAAAATGATTAATTCGTTATATGGAGAGAACGGAAGTAGCACAAACGAAAGTTTTTGTGGCACAAACCAGCACTAACATACCAATATAGGATTAAGTATTTTAATCACTGATATGTACTAATTTACTAATTTCGTAAGCGGTTTTCTTTATTTGACCTTGAATTATAAAAATTCGTTATAACGAGAGAACGGAAGCGGCACAAACCAGCACAAACGTAGCACAAACGAATACAATAATAAAATTTTGAATTCTTTGATGGGGCGGGGCCACTGAAATGGTCGTCCTCTGTTGAAAAATGATTAATTCGTTATATGGAGAGAACGGAAGTAGCACAAACGAAAGTGTTTGCGGCACAAACCAGCACTTACATACCAATATAGGTTTAAGTATTTTAATCACTGATATGTACTAATTTACTAATTTCGTAAGCGGTTTTCTTTATTTGACCTTGAATTATAAAAATTCGTTATAACGAGAGAACGGAAGCGGCACAAACGAAACTTTTGGCGGCACAAACCAGCACAAACGTAGCACAAACGAATGCCATGAAAATTTTTTGATTCCGTTGATGGGGCGGGGCTGCGTTTCACTGGCCCCGCCCCATTGCGTTCGTTATAACGAGAAAACGGAAGTGGCACAAACGAAAATTTTTGCGGCACAAACCAGCACAAACGTAGCACAAACGATTGCCGTGAAAATTATTTGATTCCGTTGATGGGGCGGGGCTGTCGTTTCACTGGCCCCGCCCCATGGAGTTCGTTATAACGAGAGAACGGAAGTGGCAGAAACGAAAATTTTTGCGGCACAATCCAGCACAAACGTAGCACAAACGAATGGTGTTGTTGAATTTTAAAAATCCGTATGGGGCGGGGCCAGTGAAATGGACGTCATATAAAAATTGCAAGGCAATCCGATCATATTTACGGAGCACGGACAGACGGCCAGACGGCAGACGGCTAGACGGCAGACGGCGGACGGCCATACGGCCAGACAATCCGAAGTCATAAACACTTTTTAACTAGGTTGGAAAGTGTTAAAAATTAGGTAAAAATATATGAATGTCCGTTTTAAATATTTTGCGATAAACATTTGTTAACTATTAACATCCTATTAAATAAATCTCAAATATCTAATAAAATTTATTTTAAGTGACAAACATCATAATCATAGTAGAGAAACGTGAAATAGTACTTTAAATCGCATAATTCTGTTGGCTATTTAAGTCTCTCTTTTGTTTGCTGTTCTATTGAATTATTTGATTTCTAAAGCAAAAAAACCCTATTTGTATTAAATTAAAGCTATTAATACAAACTTGGTGCTTAAATTGCTTAAATGCTTTATTTCTTAAATGCTTAATTTCATCAAGGTAGTTTATTGATTTCTTTCTTATTCTACCATTCAGTACAAAGTTTGTATAATTTCTATAAATTGATTCTTTTCATTATATGTAACAAAATATTTAGTGATGTAAAATTACTAAAAATTAAAAAATGAATTATTCGTAAAATACAGATAGCTGACATGAGAATAAGTAGAAATCATATTTCCTGCTATGCAGAGTATCGTGCTACGTCTGACGGACATGTACAATAAAAAAGAGAATTGCTTTTGAATCTTGAAACACTTTACTAAAATATAACGCACCCTCTTCCGTGTGTAATAACCGCCTGAAAATTTGTAGTTCTACCTCCGTTTCTAATTCTACTGCGTTGCTATACAGATTACTACGACGATTGAATCACCACTTGTTGGTGGCAAATGTAACTAATATGGCTTTTAAAAATTTATTACAAAGTAGCCCATGCTATTTTGTGTATTTCCGTAATAACCCCATCGCGCTAGCCTCTGAAGTTTTGGAATAATTCAGTAAAGCATTCAGTAAGAAATTTGCTCTTTTTATTTTACCTTTGCATCAATCTATATATTAGGTTGATGCAAATTTTCTGTTGCATTTTAATACCTAATTTTAAAACCTTTAATACCGGTAAAATTTTAACACCTGATCATTTTACATACCAGTTAAAAGCAAGCGGGTATAATGAAATTATCAGGTACTAGCGGCCCTCCCTCGCTTTGCTTCGGGTTAACCTTGAAAACCTTCATCTCTTTGTGTTTTCGGTAGACCTTTTTAATGTGTACAATAATTAGTACATTATTTTGATAAATCTTGTAGGGTTCAGCCTGCGTTTGCAATGTATAAGCGGAAAAAATGAAATTATTTACGACATCACATTAAAAACCTCAAAAATAACAGTATTTCTCCACTATTTAATGGATGTTATTATACATATAAACCTTCCTCTTGAATCACTCTATCTATTAAAAAAACCGCATCAAAATCCGTTGCGTAGTTTTAAAGATTTATGCGTACATAGGGATATAGGGACAGAAAAAGCGACTTTGTTTTATACTATGTTAAGATTAAACTCTTATCGGTGTCAGAGGTATTAAAATTAGGTACTAAAATACGACAGAACTTTTTCATCAACTTAATATTTATATTTAGATAATATAATTAATTTTAATATAAGTGTATAAACTGTTTAATAGGAAACAAATAAAACTGTTTAATAGGAAACAAATAAAACTGTTTAATAGGAAACAAATAAAACTATTTATTAGATATAATACTTAGATATTATTACATTTAGATAATTGTATGAAATTGTGTAATATACAATACTAAAACTGTTTAATATACAATCAGAGTTGCCAAGTCTCCGGATTTTTGCACACCAGTAATTTTTTAGGGAAAATGTTATTCTCTTAAATCTCAAAATGCTCTGATTAAATAAAACTACATTTTCTGTACTAAATTACTGGTATCCAAAAGCCGGAGACTTGGAAGGTCTGTACAATTATACTGTTCTTTACATACACTTTTTATTAGCATTCTTCTGTTTACTTTATAGCTGAAGATTTTATCCTGTTATCACTAATTAAATTTCTTTATTTTTATGTTTTTTCCTACCTCCAAATAACCCAAGGGGTCCATTTTTTGAATACCAGTATTTCCTAAGAAAAGTGTCCGTGATCTGAAATGAAATATCCTGAAATGATATATCCTCCGATGTAAGTTTCTGCAAAATTTGCAAGGAAAGACTAAATAAAAGATTTTCGTATGAAAAAAATGTTATTTAGTAATTATTACAATGTAACCAAACTTTCTTTCTGTGAAATAAATAAAGAACTAGTATTTAATGATAAGTCTGTAAGCAAAATCACCAGATTCAAATGCATATTGTTGCAAAATTATCTCATCTACAGATTTCTTATTCAGGTATGTTTACATTACACGGACACTTTTCTTAGGAAATACTGGTATTCAAAAAATAGACCCCTTGGGTTATTTGGAGGTAGGAAAAAACATAAAAATAAAGAAATTTAATTACATTTGTTTACAATAATTTCACCTAAGAGTTTAACGTTACATGACAGAGATTAGTATACAGGGTATACCAAAAAGATTAACCTCGTCTTTTATTCTTCTGCTTTTATTCCTATTGATTATAGATATATATTATCAATTACAAAGTTATGTAAAAAAAAGGATATAGAATATTATGAAATTGATTAAAATTTTCAGGGGATTAAATTTGAAGAAATACAAAATTTAAATTTATATACGGCCCCCGTACAAAAAAAAATCCCATTGAGTAAAATGTACCCCATACACTAATAATTTCATGTACAAAATTTCAGCATTTTATCATAAAAAATCGAAGATACAAGCTTTAAAACAGTTGGTGTTCATAATCAACAGTTTGTGGCTAATCATAAATAAAAATGGAATTGTTTATAGCTAGAGTGAAAATGACGCGATGCAGAAATGCAACATAAGCCAATAAAGTATGACTCTTATCTTTAGTTTTATTTACAAATTTACTAAACTATGCTTCCTGAAAAATACCTTAAAATTTTACATGATGAATTACAGGATAAAACTTGGAAATGAGACAGTAAGTGAACATTAAAGCGGCTTAGAAATGTTTGACAGAAATGTAAACATAATGTAAACATTTTGAACAAGCTTTGTAATCTTTGCGTAAGTTTATTATTTCGACACAGTTTACATACTTTTGTACCGATAAATAGCAAAATTATTATTTATTTATGCAATCGTTGTTTTCTTTCGTAATTTGTGTACGATCCCTGAAACGCGATCATGCGACATGATTTTCCCCTTTGCAAACTCATTTACAGGCATGGAAAAGTGGTTTAAGTAAAAATTTTTGTACTTTCATATCTCTTAATCTTTTTATAATAAAATGCTGAAATTTTGTATATGACTCATTTGTGTATGGAGCACGTTTTACTCATTGGGGAAATTATTTGTACGGGGGCAATATAAAAATTTATTTTGCATTTCTTCAAATTTAATCCCGTGAAAATTTTAATCGATTTCGTAAAATTCTGTGATTTTTTACGTAACATTTTAATTTATAATATATGTATACTGATAATCAATATTTAAGGGGAAAAGACCGAGGCTAATGTTTTTGGGACACCCTGTGTAATTGTAATTTTACAAATGTGAGATAATTTGTGTATACGGTCTACTTTTAGAACCAAACCAATAAATCTATCTCTATGTTCTTTTTCAGACATGCTTTACATGTATATGTAAGTTAAAAGTGCATACGATATTCTGGAAATGATCTCAAAATGGCCATAGAAGGTGTCAAGGCGTGCTTATCATTGTATGCTGCTGATCCTTCATTTAGAACTAATAAATTTTCATTAATAAGCGTCTAAAACAGAGCTGCCAAGCTCTCACTAATATTTTGTAATATGTGGGTTATTTTGATCCATGTTTAATACGTTTCACACCAGAATTTTTTTAAAGAAATGAAATTAAATATATTCCACGTAGTAATCAGAAATAAATTAAATTTAGATTCATCAAATAAATTTTCTGGTTTGAAACGTTGTTAAATTGGGTCAAATTAATCCACATATTACAGACAATTAGTGTGAGCTTGGCACCTCTGCTCTAAAATGTCTTTTATTTCTTAACATATCTAATACTACCTTTAACCCTTTCCGGCACAAAGTCTGTTCGTAAAATAAGAAATTACTGACTTACACCGGAATTTACAAACGACTTTTTTAGAAAATATGAACTCCTTATTTTAAGATCTCAGTGTAGAAACAAAATTTTATTAAATTTTCTTGGTGTGGAATGCAAGTTTGGAATTAAAATTAGGCGTGCCCGGAATGGGACCACTGTGCCGGAAAGGGCTAACCCTTTCTGGCACAGTGGTCCCATTCCGGGCACACCTAATTTTAATTCCAAAATTGCATTCGGCACCAAGAATATTTTAATAAAATTTTGCTTCTACGATGAGAGCTTAAAATAAGGAATTCTTATTTTCTAAAAAAGTCGTTTGTAAATTCAGGTGTCAGTCAGTAATTGCTCATTTTACGAACAGAATTTGCCTGTGCCAGAAAGGGTTAAAACCCTTTCCGGCACAGTGGTTCCACTTCGGGCACATCTAATTTTAATTCCAAACTTGCATGCGGCACCAAGATTATTTTACTAAAATAGCGTTTCTATAACGAAAGTTTAAAATAAGGAGTTCTTATTTTCTAAAAAAATCGTTTGTAAATGCCGGTGTCAGTCAGTAATTGCTCATTTTACGAACAGAATTTGTCTGTGCCGGAAAGGGTTAAAAGGGTAGTTTAAGTATAGCTAGAATATAAAACACAGCTTTCTTTTGTCTATTACACATTATACCCAAATTTCCCCACGCATTAGGTAATATGAGTATACTTATTTTTTTATTTATTTTGAGGAAATAAATGTAAGAGTTTCATAGTTTTCATTCTAGAAGAATACTTTGCTTCAATAAAGATTTCTACTATCTGTAAGATTTTAAATTTACAAACATGCGATATTTATAATCAAATTACTCCAACAGTGGATGGATACCGAAATTTATTTATATTACTTTCTTCTACCCATTGAAAAGAACAGAACTTCTAGTGTCATAGAAAAAACTTTTCATTACATTCAAAATATTTTTAATAATTCTACTTTAAAACAAAACAATATTAATAACCTTAAATACGCTTTATTAAAAACGTTTGAATGAAACGCTCTTTATTACCTTTAATAAAATTCTTGATAACAAACCTGTTGAAAATAAAAGTAGCTAGAATGTAACAAACTGAGTTTTATCCAAAAAAAAACATATATTTACGATGCAGAAAAAAACGAATTTTGCGACTTAATTTAATGTTTCATAATTTAGTGGAAATTGCATGTGGCTCTCTTTCATTATAATTAAATGCAATTAAGAATCCAATCACGTGACGTGTCTGTATAATTTGAGAGCGTTATGTAGCGGTTTCTAAAAAATAACTTTCTTTAATTAAGACGAGTTTTTATGAATGCAGAAATATAATGCAACTATTTTAAAGTAAGACAGGGAATAAGAGTAATATATTTTATTTTTAGAAGCAATGCCTTTTTTATCCAGTTTTATTATTAATACGAATTTTTTCATGATTCTTTAACCAATATTCGCATTTCTTTCATATCTATTATACAAATGATCGATAACTAATTCTGCATCTATTTTAAGAAAATAAAACTTTTGCGTGCCTGTGTGCATCTTTGCGTATAGGGATGGCCAGGTGATCTATTGTACATAGAAATTTGTACAAAGTAGGCTCGAAAGCCTAAACCCTCAATTTTAAAATATTTGATTTTTTTGTGTGTGTGTGTTTTATAAAAGGTGTTTAATCTTTTTTCAAGCTGAGGTGTGTTGTTTTTTTTTCGACTTTCGTAAATGCGATCCGATTTTAATCTTTGAACCCTAATTTAGCAACCTTTCTATTTCTGTAATTAATGCAATTAGAAATCACACAGCGATTTCAAACTTTCAAGTGATTAAAAAACCCCTACTTTTTAAACAAAAATAACGCCGTTTGTTTTTAATAAATGTTTTAAATAATGAAATCTGGTTATCCAGACTTAAATATTATATCGCTATACAGAACGAACTTTGAACTAATCTTTCAAAGAAGAATATATTTTTAAAAATATTGTTTAAGTGATTTTTAATTACTTCTTATTGGATTCAAAATATATCTTTGAAAAAGTAATATGACGTAGTAACATGAAAAGTATGATATATCTGAAATCAAATCAAATATTGCATTAAAAAATTTAATTTATTACTTGTAGATTAGCTTTTTTAAACCCTAATTCAACAAAAAAATTTCCATTCAAGTATAATTTAATAGATATACAGTCGCGCTCTTACTTATGTGCGTTTCATTAAGAATTTTTCATATATACGATTACTTTAAAGAGGGAGTAAAATATATCTGAAAAAAGTGAGATAACTGTAACTGAACTATTCTATGAATTAAACTGAAAGAAAAAAAAATCTGCTATAGGAAAAGTAAATGAACGTATGGAAGAGTAAAAAATTATCACAGAAAAAAAGGTATAACAAAAGGCAAAGAATTAACCCTAGAACTACCAGACATTTTACTCAACTTTGATTAAAAATATCTTACACCAGAATTTATACTTAAAACTATTCAACTTATTTATTTACCTTAAATTCTGTAATTTTTTCCACATTATAAATAACTAATTTGTTAATTAAAACTTAACATCTAAGATATACCAACCTCCCCACCCCAAAAAAAAATGTATGGCTCTTTTGAGTGTCTTTTGTTGTTGTTGTTGTTGTTGTTGTTTATGCTTTACCCGCCTTTTCAACTCTTAGCATCTATGTGCTGGTTCACGAACATGTTCCGAAACCTATTTTTTTACTCTTTCAACTTCCAAACTAGTAGTTCGTTATAACTACAGCTATACCATTTCACTTTCTTCCAATTATTTAGACTCTATCCTTTATCTTCTTCGCTTTACTTTTTTTATTCCAAATTTGTTATCATCCTTTTCATTGTAATTGTTCTTTTATCTTGCAGTTAATACTACATTTTAACTTTACCTAACAGCTCAATTTCGACACTCTGCTCACAAATAGACTGGGCGTAAAGTTGTTTGCAACTCGGAAGCCTCTTAACCGACATCAACTGTTCGGCAACGTTTTTGCAGATTTTATTTAACTTATTCTGGTTTGAATACTCATTTTCAATGTGCCTATTGGGTCCATTAAACCCGTCTGGTAGGCGGAGTGTTAACCGCATACAGCAAGGGCATACAACTGACAAAACAAATGGTTTAAAATTAAAAGCGCTTCCCAAAAGTTTATTAACCGTTTTAATGCTGAAAATTCGACCTATAATCCGCGGATCAAACAATTGTGTTTCAACCCAGAAATTTTATTTTGTAAAATGTAACTCACTAGATCGCTGTAAATACTTCAGCTGTTGAATAAAAATTAAATGACTTCAATTTTGAATAACATTTCTGGGTTGAAATATAATTTCTTTGATCCGCAGATACATTGCGGCGCTATCGCGCTTCATAGCACTCAAACGGTTAACACACAACGGAAAGTAATTCATGTTGAGGAGAAGAAATAAGCTGTTAGAGTCTTGAATCGGGTCAAGTAACACAATTTACCCATACCCGACTAGACTCAAAGCGCGGATCAGGTCGGTTTGGTTCTAATTTTTTCCGTTGTGTTGTGGTTTTAGGTCGAGTTGACTTTTATTGTTACGGGTTCGATTCGGTTTCTAAAACTTACGGGTCGAGTTCGAAAATAAAGTTCAGTATACTATTTAAGACGAAAAACTACATTTTTTCATATCAATGAGTATATATTTATCTATATATGTTGATTTTTCTACTGAAAATTTTGGACTATTTTTCCATAACGACATTAAAATGCTTTCATTTCGTATTCGGATTTAATTTTTTCAGGTCGTTTTCACGTTGAAGTGTCTATGGTTCGGTTCGGGTTGTATTCGACGCGCGCAAGACTTCAAACTGTCGATTAACGATTGAGGGGTTTTTTTTATATAAAAGGCAAATGACGAACCAGGAGAGGAAATTGTCTTTGCCGTTAGTCTATATTCAAGCAACTAAAATAAACATAAACTTTAAAAAATACATAGAAATTGAAGTCTACTGTGTTTATTGAGGTAAATATCCATAATAAAACATTTTCTAATATTATCATTCATCTTCTCTACCTGTATATAACACGTTTTATAGTTTATCTATTAATTTCGACTGACGATATTTTCGAGATACGATAGGGTTATCGTACCTTATTCACCTTGTAAGTAGTGCGAAGACTACGTTAAATTAATCTTGTTTTCACAACCGCAGAATTTTAAAAATTTTGAAAAAAAAAAAAACTTTTTTTGACAAATAACAATTTAAACTACATTTTAGCCGAAAATCACCGGTATTTCTTTTCAATGTGATTCGAGTTTTCTATCACAAATTTAATGACATTTTTCTGGTGATTGATAATAACATCTACAATGCCGGTAAAATACAGGGTGTTTCTAAATGAATGTCGGGGTTTTAACGCTTGGTAGTATTTATTACATACAACTTAAAATTCTAAGTAATACATAAAATGAAAGAGAAACTCAAACAGTTTTACCTACAAGCTTACAAGTGTTCAATGCAGGGTTGCTACGGGTCAGGGAATTTTTCAGATAACATACCAGTATTTTTTTACAGAAAAATTCATGTAACCTAATTACGGGAACCTGTCTCTTTTTTAAGGCGAGTTTTTCTATAAGAAAATACTGGTACTTTCCATGGAAAATTCCCTGACCCGTAGCAACCCTGTCAATGTGAACACCTTTCGACACACAGCACACATGATGTCGATAGCTCAGTTCTTCCCAAACGTTAATTAGTGTTTGTGGGGTAATTGTTGCAACAGCTGCCTCAATCCTGTTTCTTAGGTTGGGTGGGTTAGAACTCAGTCTTAGGGTAGGTCAGCTGGTAGTGGAGGCACATACACTCGATCCTTTATGAACCCCAACAGGTAGAAATCACATGGCGTCAGATCGGGTGAGCGTAGAGTGGCGTTTGGGAAGAACTGAGCTATCGACTTGATGTGTGAGGTGTGACAAAAGGTGGTCACATTGAACACTTGTAAGCTTGTAGGTAAAACTGTTTGAGTTGCTCTTTCATTTTATGTATTAAGTATAATTTTAGTTTTATATAACAGATACTACAAAGCGTTAAAACCCCGATATTCATTTAGAAACGCCTGTAAAATAATACCCCAACTTTTATGAATTAAAACTAATTTGCTTATTATATTCTAATCTCTAAATTCTTTTAAAAATATGAGATACAGTTTTTATTTTCTTTCATAACTTAAAAAAATTGCTTTATGTTTTGGAGTCATAATAACTCATCTTAATTAAAGGAAGTTTTTTACGAATAGACACCACTACGCGAAACAGTTAAATTATGCAGGTACGTGATTGGATTCCTAATTTTTTCTGACTATAATGAAACGAGAAAGCCAGATGAAATTTCATGAAAGATATTTTTATGAAACTTTAGATGAAGGGAGTGGATTCGTTTTTTCTCATGCATTCATAATTTTATCTCTTTCTTCTTTTTTTGTGAATAAAATTATATTAATTGTCGTAAAGAATTACTCTTTAACAGTATTATTCTGTAAAACATTAACAGCCCCATTTAAAGGCTATTTTACTGATTAAAAATATCAACTTTGTGTAATAAATATTTATGTAATTATTATTTCTGAACTTCTAAGTGTCATTGTATTACAATAATTAGCAACACAAATTTAACTATCGTATATACTCGCGTATAAGCCGACCCCTAAATTCGAGAGGAAAACAGATTTAATACCAATATTTTACAATAGTTTTCTTCGGCTTAAATAAGTTAGAATTAAATGCGATTAAATAAGGCGTAGAAAACCATTTTGAATTAGTGGTATTAAACTTGTTTTCATCTCGGATTTGGGAGTGGGCTTATACGCGAGTACTGTTGTACCACCGATTAGATGGAAAGGTGAACATCCGGTTTAAAGGCGGAAATGGAAGAATCGACTAGTTATTAGGGGTGACAACTAAAGCTTGATTACCGCAAGGGTAAACTCTCACCAGTTAAACGGAATAGAAATTTTCTGGATAGAAATTCTGCAAGATTAAGGCGCTAAAATCTGCCGAATAATTCTATTAAAAGTTACTGGTGGAAGTTTGCTTCTCCAGTAATTATATTTCTTATTTCTCCCTGTGAGGCGTCTGTATTTGGAATCGTCCTTATTTTACCCTTGATAATATTCCACACAATACGTGGTCGGACAGTATATACGGTAATTAAAAAAATGAATAAAGTCCTTAGTAGTTTTGGTACTATATGAGTAAGGATACCACTAGCGACTATTTTTTACATTTTACTCGTAGTACTACTTACTCAAAAATTTCTTTATGATATATCTCTATCGAATCTGTCCTAGATATGGAAAAGATTATTCTTTTAACCCCTTGGAGACGAGCGACACGTATGCGTGACGCATAAGGTGCTCAGAATCGTCGATTATTTCCACCAGTTACTTTTTATTGTAAACTTTGCCTTATTTAATGACAGCATTTCTGCGATTCAATTAGGAGAAAATTTCTGTTTTGATAAACCGGTGGCAATAGATTAAAAATTCTGTAAAGGACGCTCGTCGCGAAGGGGTTAAAAGAGTGGTACGAGTAGAATAAAAAATTGTTCACAGTAGCATATTTGAGGCGTTCAGAGCTAAAGTGGATCAAATCCTTAAATTATATTTTTGAAATAATGAAGGTTAAATTTTTTTAACACTAGTTGAATCCTAATGTGATATAGAGGATAATTTCCTTTTTATTGTTGTAGTATGAAGACTAACTTAAATAGGGGTCATAATTTGAAATTTCAAAAACAATAATTCAGGTGGCAATTCAAATGTGAATCAGAATTTATTGGATTTGATCCACTTTGGCTCTGAGTTTTTTTTTTTAAATATAAGGTCGATGAAAAGAATACGACACAGTCAAAATGGTACTTGGTTCTCTATGACTTTGAAAGTATACACCATTAACAAGTACCAATCCGACCAGACAATTTTTTTATACATTTGGACTTGATCCACTTGATCCATTATGGCTCTGAATGCTTCATTTGTATATGGGTTAATTGTTGATTGGGTTAATTGCTGTTATGGCTTAATGAAAACTAGTTTTAGGACGAATTATATAAATACCTTTGTTGGAAGCCATTTTAAAATCCATTTTAATTAACGAAGAATTTTGTGTTTACTTTATATACCATAATTAAAAGATATGTACATTTGAAGCTAAAAAAGAACTGAAGTAATACATTTTCCTTAGAAAGCTTCTTTTTTTAATTATTTTTGTCGAACCTTTTTTTTTTCAAGAATAAGTATTCACTACTTTATAAATAAAATTGTCTATACAAAACATTTTTACATATTCGTCTTGAAACTTAAATGGAAATGACGAATAAAAATAATTATAAAAATAATTATGCGTAGCTGAAATTGTACGTCTGAATGAACACTTTTCATTACACTTAAAAAGTTAGATTATTCGAAGGCGTAAATTTACATTATAAAAATAACTCTAAGACTATTAACGTCAACTTAAACCTATAAAAAATTATTAGTATATTCTTAAAAAAGGATCCCGTAAGTTAATCAGAAATTCCATAATAATTACTCTTCTTCAGATATTATCAGGCTCACTGACGTCATTGTAGTCAAATCTAATTAAAGATCCAATCACATATCTGCACATTTAATTGCATTATAGAGGTATCCATTGATAAAAGAATACTTTAATTAAAGTAGCATTTCTTATCAGCAGAATGTGCATTTTAAAAGTATGTATGAGAGCAGAGAATAAGTGTGATTTTTTTTCTTTTTCAGCAAAAAAGCTTCTTTTATTTTAACTAAATTATTTTTTGTTCAAGGGATAGCTTCCAACATTTCAAGTAAAAAAAATGATAGTTTACCAAAAAGTATATTTAATAAAAACCGTCAGTTTTCTATGCAGTATTTCATTTATTAATTAAAATTGCATGCTTCATTTGACTTTAAAAAATCACATGTTTGGCAGCTATGCAGAGTTAAGTGTTCAGTTCTGTTTAAATATTATTGAGCTCAAAACTTTTATATACTATTAATTTAGTAAATTCAAATGATGCAAAAATTCCTTTACAAAAATTATATTACATGTAAAAATTTAACCTTTTCAATAATACTTTCATAGTAAACACATTCAAAGAAAAATCTACATATACCAAAAAAATGCATCATACACACAAAAAAATATGTTGTTCTAATAGAAATTCTACTTGATTTTAACCAGAATATCTCTATTTTCATGTAAAATATGGATATTATGTGTTACACAGCGTAGATTTCGCCCTATAGCGGAAACTTTTAACCCATTTTTGCCTATCGTCGATGCAGTGGCGTAGCTACACATTCAGCGCCCTGGAGCAAATAAAATTGGTACGCCCCTTGCCACTATAAAAACACTTCTGCTAGCTCTGTTTGAGGTTTAAACTCGTATATTATATTCTTATTTATATTTAAAACCCTGTTTTTTATTTAAAAAATAAAGTATTTTCATAATAAAATATTTGACGAAATAAATACAAATAAAATATTAAAATAAACTATAATTGTTTAAGTTCGGACTACCTACAGATTTTTACGACGAATTGAGCACACTATTGTCGAGATATTTTTTTTAAACCCGTTTTTTCCGTTTTCAGTACCGAAAGCTCTGAAAATTCATAAAATTCGAGTTATTATAACTCGGTAAGTTTTGATCGTACAAAAAATGAAAGTTTTGTTTTACTTGTTAGTGAATATAGAAAATTTTACTAAATTAATAGTTTTACTAAATATAGAACTTAGCAACAGTAAAAAAAAAAAAAAAAAAAATTTCGTAATCTTTAAAAAAATAACTACTTTGATATAAAGGATTTTAATAGGATCATAGTTGTCAATCTCCCGATTTTTTCATACCAATATTTTTATGTAAAAATATTTGTTTTCTTTAATCGTACAATTTCTGAAATTTAATAAAGAGAAAATTTCTGTAAGATTTTACTGGTATTCAAAAAATCGGGGCGTATCTATCCTACAAACAGGGGGGTAGCTACCGTGGAGCAGCTCGCTCCAACTGCTCCACGGTAGCTAGGCCACTGCGTCGATGCTTTAGTAAAATGGAAAAAGTGCATTTCACACCACTTTTTTTTAATAGAAATTTAGTGTGATATTTTATCGAGGAATCTTCGATAAAGCATGACACCAAATTTATATAAAAAAAATTGTGTGAAATGAACTTTGTTCCATTTTACTAAAGCGTCCAAAATTGGGACGCTAGGTATAAGTGGGTTAAAGGAATGAGATTCTTTTCTTTAGACTAGAAAGCATAATAAAAATACCAAACATTTTATAAAGGAAAGTAAAAGGAAAATTACACAGAAACCTCAAAAAAAGAGAGAAAAGATAAACCAGAATATCTGTCATGTAAAACAGAAGTGATTTTGAAAAATGAACTATATTTAGTTCATTATACTTTATATTACATAACACACTTAAATTACGTTTCATACAGAAGACCACTCCCATTTTAACTGTATTGCATTTTCTTTAAAAGTAGAGAAATCTTGTTGCAATTTAACAACCATTTGCACCACTAGCACATATATGCGTGCATTGCAGGAATTTCTTTTTTAATCAAAAATTCCGAATTCATACCAGAAATTTGTAATAGTAAATTTTTCTTTAATTAAAGATTGATTACACAAAATACAAATTTTTCTTTCAAAATTTCCGATATGGATTCTGTATTTCTGAAAAAAATTATATATTCTTGAAATGCACGCATGTATAACGCATGTATGCGTGAATTTCAGGAATCTCTTTTTTATTCAGAAATTCCTAAAGAAGATATTTTGGTTTATGTAATCACATAACGTTTTTCAGTATAAAACAAGAACCTAAAATCATGCGTCAAGCACATATTATGAAAAACTTTCCAACCCATCCGGAAAACTGTAATGAAACTTCACCATTAAAATAAGGTGATTGAAATATGTAGTAACATACAATACATTTAAAAATCTAGTTTTAGCAATTACCTTCCATAATCAAAAAAGTAGTCGAATTATTTTGTGCAGGGTTGTATATGATCTATAGATTTTTTTATATACTACACAGTATGATAAAATTTAGTTCAATTAGAAAATTCATATTCAACAATTTTCGCCAACCGATGGAAATGTACTCGAAATATTTTGTGTAGCCCTGTATATTATCTAAAGACACCACACATCACATATTAAGCTGAAATTTAATTCAAGTAATAAACTCATAATGCAACATAAAACTCATTTCCAACAATTACCAACCATAAACGACAATGTATCTTGTTCTTTTCGTACCCTGTATATGAATATATTTATAATGCACAAACTTATATTAGTCTACCAAATGTAGTTGAACAGAAAAATGCAAAAAACCAACTGTTATCTGGTGTTCTGATGACTTAGAATTTCTAAACAGTCACTTAAGATCAACTCAATGATGTAGTAAGTTATAGTCAAGCCTGATTGATGACTTTAGAACACGTCTGTGTCCTGTGGAAATTGTTTCGTCGTCTCTCCTGTGCCTGAATAAACGATTTATTTGGATAACTGGCAGAGTTTTTATGGAGAAATTCTCAATTGCGTTCCTTCACTGCCTTCGTTCTTCGCCATGATTCTTGATCGAGCGACTGCAATAATTTATCATCTTTAACGAACTGCCAGTTTCTCGAGAAGTTTTAAATCATACAATTAAAATCTAACACATATATATATAAACTTGCCTTTTTAATAAGGAGGAAGATGATGTTAAAGTAAACAGTTTGGAAAACACGTGACACATTTGAAAACCCAATGTCAGGAATTACCGTCAGTAGTCAAAAAAGCATCCGAATTCTTTTGTGAAGTCCTGCATAAGATTTATAGATCTGTATGTATACTACATAGTATTCTACAATTTACCTCAGTTAGGAAACCCATAGCATAGTTGACAATTCTCCTACTGCAAATTTCGCCAATAAACGGAAATGTATTCGAGATATTTTGTGCATCCCTGTATAGAATATTTTAAATGTATATACACCCAGTAATATGAAGAAAATTAGTTAAATTCAGAAACGAACAACAACTGAAAACACACTTTCAACAATTATTATTGATAGACGGTACTGTGGTTCGATATTTTTGTGCGTCCCTGTAAGAGTGCAAAGGAACAATCAACGCTATGCACACCTTATTCTATAGTAAGTATCTTGTAGTGTACCTCAATGATATATATCAATGTCAATATGGTTGAAATAGTGTAACATTATTAAAGTATATCACAGACGATTTTCCCCATAGACCGTAATGTAACGGTATTCCCTTTAGTGTCCCTGTAAATGTATCATGAATGTTATGTGCACCATATTCAATACTAAGCATCTTGACTCTCTCAGTGATACATATCCCTTTTAATATGTTAGAGATAGTCAAACCTCATTAAAGTCCACCGGAAACAATTTTCCCCCATAGACCGTAATATAACGGAATTCTTTTGGGTGTCTCTATAAATGAGCTATAAGTGCTACACACTTCATATTTAATGCCGAACAAGCTGCAATAAACATCAGTATCATATATCAACTGCATGTCAATCGGGTATATTTAAGCCAATTAAAGCACGGACAGACGGCAGATACACGGTAGACATACAGACAGAATACATAAACACTTTTTAAATATGTTGGAATGTGAAAAATAGGAAAATTGAAGTGAAACTAAAATTCACCTTTTATTATGACAATAAAAATTAAATATAAAACTTAAACAAAAAAAACCTTTGAAAAGAGGAATGTAATATGAATAATGTAATGTCAGTTGAGTAACTCAATACAGAGTGTCAAAAAGTAAGGGGTTAGAATCAGAGACGTCCGTAGGGGTGTGCGACATGTGCAGCCGCACAGGGCCTCGCGCCCGATAAAAAAAAAGTACAAAATAGCTAAATATATGTTATTTATTTTGTTGTGAGTTATTATTATTTTTATTTCCATAATGAAATATATATGTGTAAACTTGCTTATTTATAAAATGAATTTTTTTTTTTATCAATAAAATGTTTGGTGCAAGTTGCGGACACTCGAGAAGAGAATAGATTTCTTGTAGCTTATAATTCAATCTGTAGACTTTTTATACTATAATAGCCTAGGTTGCACCAGGCGCATACAAAAATCTGGTCAGGCTCATAAACTGAATGTTAATTGGTAAGAGGTAATGTTGATGATGCTGATAAACTGCTCACTATTATTGCAATGACTATCTGAAATGGACAACATAGATTTCCTTCTTGTGTAATCAAGTTTAGCTTTTTATTATACGAATACCGATATTCCTGCCCACATGCATACGTATGTTCTATCTCATAAACACGACGAAAAGGCCAGGGAGCTGAAATCCTGTCCCCCAGATCCCTAGGCTAAACTAAAAATTTAATGTCGCCAAAAATTTTTAAAGGTTCTTAAGGAAAAGGGAAATTTTGGGAAATATTCATTTTAACTCAAATATTTTTCCTATATTTAAATTCTCTAATGAAACTAAAAATATTAACATGTTTAATATTTGCTAATTAAATCAAAAGTTTAAACAGGTTACAATTAAAGAAAGAATAGAGTTTACAGGACAAAAGTTGCATTCGTTACTGTCATAATATAAAGTGTTCTGATCAAGCAATTTAATTGATTAATTCTTTGACTACGTATTTATTTTGTATTAGAAATTGATGCAAGTGGCGACTATTTTTTTTAAATTTCATTCGTAGTGCTTTTTAAAAAATATAATATTTGCAGTACTATGACAATTTTAAAAAGAATCTACTACAAAGAATTTTTTTGTAAATAGTAGTACAAAACAAATATAAAAATATTTGATAGTGGCAGCCCTGCTATCAGTCCGTGGGACGTATTATGTTTCACCGTAATCCATTACATAAATGTTTTAGCCTTTACCTTTGATTTATTTTTCTGTTTAAATTATCAGAAAGGAACTGACAATTTTCTCCACCAAATTATATTAAAAATTGTTTGATTTTGCATAATTTTCATTTACTTTTGTCTGATCATTGATTGCCTGCTCACGAATGTCAGGTTAATATACTAGATGTCTGAATGGGCTGTAATTTTTAGACCTATATCCCGCCCGCTCCAGAAAAAGCTAACTGGGACTCGGTGTGGAAGCTAAAATCTCCTTTCCGGCTTCAGCCGACCAAAAATCATTAAAATCAGACCCAACTCCACTCAATTCCTACAAAAATTTCTTATATTTATTAGCCAGGATTATCTTGTAATTAAAATTATTTAAAAGAGTATTGCACACATATTTAAACAAACATTTTCAGATTCAGTCAGCAAGGCCATGGTATACGGAATTATATGGAGTTATAGAGTTATAAAAGAAAATTTGTTAGGAGTTTATCCATAAATTTAGAAAAATAAACATATTTTGCAGCGAGATGTATAGAGAACATTCAGTTAGCTACCAGAAAAATTATACGAAATACGTGCAAAATAAACTCACTTTATGTGTAAGAAAATACCATAATTTTTTTTCGGTTAATTTCTAACATTTTATTTTATTTGGAGGCTTTAATAACATCACACAGACCCTTTTAATTTAGGTCATCACAAAGTAAAATCTATCTGTATCTCAGAAGCTGATGATTAGAATGAGTTGAGCACTTACATACCCACGTTTTTCACAACTGGTTTTCGTTTTAAGTGAATTTAATGTCGATCATAACTCATAATTTTTTTAATGTGAATTTATTAATAATTTTCATAATTAAAAAATCTTTCTTGATTTGATAAAAAAGGCATGAAATATATCTTTGCGTCTATGCATTGTATCGTTAAAAACAACAACAACAACAACAACAAAACAATGGGATGATTTTTGCGAAATTTTGTCACGTGAATTAACATTAGCATTCTCAAACTTTTAACGCATCTAATTCTACAAAGATTTAAGAAAAGTATGCAATCGGAGCCTTTTTACGGGTTGCGTTGACCAAATGAACTTAAAAATGGTGTCAGATGTGGGTGTTACCATTTGAAAATTCCCAATCGATACAATGTTTAATATGTAGATGACCCTTTAGTTCAAATTTTGTATTCAAATTTGAAAAGTAAACCAAATTCCAACTCGAACAGTTTATCTTTCGCATCACTCTGCGGCAACTTGACGATTAAAAAGTATAGGAATGTTCTCTCTCTCCTTTTTAACTACTATACAATATCACTTATTTACTAAGAAAAAAAAGAAAGAAAGAAAAAGAAATGCTGCTCCTACATGACACGGTCAGAAAAAAAGTTCCTGGCCTGGCCCAAATCTGCAGAAAAAAGAATAGTCCGACTATTATGAAAGGAAGTTGGCCCGAATCTATATAAACCTCCACTAAAACATATTAACCCCCTCCCCCCTTAAAAAAAGGCGTAGTTCATGCTGCGCCACTATCAATAGCATGTAAAATTTTTCAATAGACGATCACGTTGTGGGAAGTATGGTGTTGCCAATTTAGCGGATTTTTTTATTCAAAATATCTACCAGAATTTTCGAATAGTTACCTGCACTTTATTTAATCATTTAATGTCTGTCATTAAATAAAGCAAAAATTCCTTTTCGAAATTTCAGGTAGATGGATTAGGAAAATATGGTTATCTAGTGTTTAAACATTTTTAACTTTCTCCACTGTCATTCTAACCTCCTCAAATGTTGAAATGCGTTTTAATATTTGACCTCTAGAAGATAAGTTGACATTACAAGTGTAAAATATTTCGTAAAAAGTGAAAAACTAGATAATGTTACTGAAATAGTCTTACTATTATCGCGTATGCTTCTATTTTATTCGTAACTGGTTAAACAAATTTCTGTTATTCAAAACAGATAAATACGACAAATACTACCTTCCCAGGTGCTTGAACCATAGAGTTTGAAAACGGGAATATTCCTTGAGACCTGAAAATTATCCCCAGCCAAATCCAGTCAAACTGCTATCAGATTCAACAATTTTTCGAGCAAAAAACTTTTCAGCCAAATTAATTCCAAATTTTTCGCGTACAAAGCGAATGAATGGTTACAATTGTTGTTGGAAAAGTTGGAAGAAAAACCGGTTATTACTATTACTAGTAGTTACAGTTTATTGCTCTTTCGTTGACATTACAAAACTCCTATCTCTGATTGGGTTTTGGGGGGAGGAATTCGATGAAAACTTGCTGCTTGGAGCGGGTTTTTATAACTGTGACTAAATAATTCGGATATCGCACTGGGTATTGAAGCAAAATCTCGCGGAAAGTCGGCTGAAATCAAGAGTTGGCTGAAAAATTGCTCGAAAAGTTGTTGAATCTGTTAACAGCTTCAGGTGTCTCCATAGGGTTAAAAAAACGAATTACATACTTGCCAACCTCCAACTATTCTTCCGTAAAATGAGATTTAATTTGATCCAGGTTAAACACGTTTTGAACCAAAAAACATATTTCATATGTTTTCATTTAGTTTCATGTTTGTGGGTAGTACTTATTTGACTTTATTTGTAAAATAATTTTCAGCTTCAAAATGTTTTTAACATGGATAAAATTATTCTACATTTTACAGAAAAATACTGCCAGTTTGACAATTAAACCCAATCATGTCATACTCTCTATGAATTTATGTATCATATTCTAAGTAATGCATTAGTATTTCACAGTTTTACAGATATACCGTACTTATATATAGAGTACAAATGTTATACAGTGAAATTGATATAGGCTGAAAATTATTTAAACATGACGGGATTGGTTCGGGTATATCCGGGACCGTTCAGTAATATAATGTAGCTAACAAAAACGGGTTGACACAAATAAAAACCAATCTATGAAACAATGCTTTGAAGTCGGATTCATCTTTCCAACAAAGCTGAAAAGCAATTACATACTTGCATACGTCCGTACTCTAAATATCGCAAGTAAACTCTGGTTGGTAGCTAATATTTATAAGTTTTTGTTGTTTGCTACAGAACATTTGGTATTAAAATTGAAGAGTGAACCATTTACAGGGACATATAAAAAAATTCTGTTAAATTATGGTATATGGGGAAAATCGTTTTCGATGCATTTTACTGATGTTAGAATACGTCATGCATAATGAAATTAGTTGGCTTCGCCCGCCAGCGGGCCCCTACTTGTAAAACCTCTAATCTTGTAAAATCTCGATTAAATTGCACATCGAATAGTATAAACCTCTAACTGAACGAACCTCCGGCTCGGGTCCCCGCTGCCTGCGGATTCGTATAGCAGTCGTGCTGCGCACGCGCTGCAGTATACTTTAGTTCCACCTTCCACAACCAGGTGGCGCAATCTGTATATACGATTATAACTGAAATCGTTAAGGCTTTCGATGTCGAGTCGAATGAGCCATACCCCGTCGTCTTCATGCCCATAGAATCGGAGATAGGAAATCGCCCCCTGGTGGTAAAAAACGAACTAAAATCGGTAAGCTCTATCGATGTCGAGTCGAATGAGCCAAACCGCGTCGCGATGGGACCAATACGACGGGAGATATTTTGAAAAGAAATAGCAAATTCCTTAGCTTTTTTTTTCCCCTATACAAAAATGACAATTATTAAAACAATTCTAAAACTTTTAAAATAAATGTTCTTGTGTTGACTCTCTGGTTTATTTGACTGCGATCGAACATAAAGTTGATTGTTTACATATCATATAATCTCTGATCCATCCAATAGAACTTTTCTATATCTCAATTGGCAACGTTTTTTTCCGACGAAAAGAAAAAAGGATGCGATTTAAAACAACAAATTTAAATATATCGCGCCCCCACACGAACACCAAATCATAAACCGGAAGTTAAACAAACTATATGGAATCCGATATATAAAAATTAGAATTAAAATATATATATATTGATATCTTTTGAAGCTTTCGAAAAAAGTAAATAGAGCAAATATTTGCAGTGCAATCGGCGGCTTCAGAATACAAATATCCTAGTAGAATAGAATTTTAACCTCAAAAATATAATTATTTTTCAAAATAAATCATATGTTACGAAAGCTTATTCAATTCTGTAAGCAAAATGAACAACGATATTTGATTTAAAATCATTAATAAATAAGATAATTACGGCCAAAGCAAAGTCACTTATGTCACTTTGATTAATCTGTGCTTGAGCCGAAAAAAACTGATATCTGCAGAAACGGGTTGAACAAATGATTTTATTTTAACAGTTAATAATCGAATTTTTTAAAGTGGAAGGTGTCTTTCTAGAGTTGAATGTATGCACTTTTAGCTTCTTCTCTCGGAATTTGTGTAATTCGATAAAAAAATCCTGCGGTGGGGGGGGGGGTATACATTGGCAAATTAGAGGAAATCGCGAAAGTGAGGTACGGAAACGACCGGTTTCTAAAGGGTTAATGTACATATTGTTTAAAACCGAAGGATACGTTTGGAAGACGAAGAATTTTATTTGTCCCTATTCACAATTTCCGAGTCGATGCGGATTTTTAAACATGGGCCGAAAAACGAAAATTCACGCGAGTGAGTTTCGGAAACCATTTTTTAGAAGAGTTAAAAACGAATTTTTCGAAACTGATACCTGATTTTAAAAGGAAAAAGAACGTAGATTAGGCTCGGTATTTTTATTTTTTCGTATCTTGTTTAGAAGCCCAGAATTGAATTTTTAAAGATTGCAGAAATCGCTGAAAAAACGAAAGTGACTTACGGAAAAAAACGTTTTCGAAGGGGTTAACTGAAATATTTTTTTTAACTAAAGGTATTCTAGTGATCTCCAAAGAATGGAAATGTACTTGGGTATATTTGTTTATTTATTTTTGTTTTTTTAGAGAGCCGATGCGCGATTTTAAAAATCGCAGGGAATCGGAAGTTGCAATAGTGAGTCCTGCGCGCGAATTTTTTTCGAAGGGTTAATATTTGTATTTTTCAAAAACGATCGCAGATTTCGAAAGAAGAAAGAATGTAGATCTCGTCTGATATTTTTAGCTTTTCCTGACTCGTTTGGAATTGCCGCTGCGGATTTTCGAAAATCGACGAAATTACCAAAACCGCGAAACGGTGTACGGAAAATATACGTTTTCGAAGGGTTAACTGACGTATTTCTTTTAATGAAAGGTGGCGTTGGAGAGGACAAAGACCGATCTTTTATTTGGTGAAATCCGTTTATCCGAATCTTTCTTAGTCCGGCGGATGCGAGGTTTGGAAAAAGGGAGAAAATAAAAAACACGAATTCGACGCTTTTTGATTATTTTTTTTTTGAAAGGGTTAATATCGAAATTTTTTCGAACCGACCGGATAGTTAGAGACGTAAAAGTACGTTCTTTGAGAATATGTTGACGGTTTTTTCGTATTTCTGTCGGTTCGCCCTCGGCAAGTTTAGACAGTCGTAAAACGAAACCGGCCGAGGCGATCTTTCCTTCTTCTTTTTGCGGAAGATGAGGATTGAGCTCTTCTGGGCATGGGCGGAGGACTTTCCACATAGGTTTCTTTTGAAGCAATTAAAACAGCTTTGTTCGTTAATAACTCCCTTAATTAAGGGCCGATTTTTTCGAAACTGCAATTCCTGAAGGCCCGAATTTTTCTGAATTTTTTGACACCAAAAGCGCCTCGCTGCTCACTACGCTCGCAGAGTTTATCAGAGTACAGATACACACACACACACACACACACACAGACGTATACGAACATTAATAATAATGATATATATGTATTACTGAGAGGATTTAAAATATGCTTTCTCAGAAATGTAGAATAAGTAGCATTTACAGTTTATTTACAGATACACGCAAACGAATTCGGTTACAGGGCGGATCGAACTAAAGTCGACTTTGTTGTATTAAAAAATTAAATTTCTTAAAAATATTTTTTTTAGTGTTGGAAAGTATTTCATAATCTAAGTCTGATGCATGATTTTTCTCTCTTGTTCCTTATTATTTGTGACATTATTCCAACAATAAAAAGAAAACTGCCCAGTTAAACTGAGGGCATTGCGCTCACAGGCTATTCACACTAATTGTATATTATACTCTTATTTCAAAGAATTTGAAATAATCCCCTCAAAAAATTAAAAAAACGGCAATATATTAAGGGGGGCTTATTTCCTCTTTTCTCTCTTATAATTAAACAATGAACTTCCACAGCTAATCCGAGAAGCGCATTATTACAATGAACATACATACAAAATTTGAAGAAAATCAGATAATTCTGCATGAAAAACCCATTTATCTAAATTAAGGTGAGATTAGCCCCCCCTTTATCCCCCTTTATACTTAACCAATGAACCCCCAAAACGAATCAGGGAAGCGCCTTATCACAATGAACCGATATACAAAATTTAAAGAAAATCGGATATTTCTGCATGAAAAACCCATTTATCTAAATTAAGGAGACTTAGCCCCCGTCGCCCCCTTTATACATAATTAATGAATCCCCAAAACTAATCAGGGGAGCGCCTTATCACAATGAACTTATATACAAAATTTTAAGAAAATCGGATAATTTCGCATGAAAAACCCATTTATCTAAATTAAGGTGCGGGGTTAGCGGCCTGTCCCCCCCCCCTTTATACTTACAGCCTGTGAGCTTATAAAAAGTATTTCTCATTTATGTTGTGTTTTAATATAAAATTAATAACAATGGACATCATTTAAAAGTTTGAAATAGGAATGAATATTTTAAACCCATTGAAGTCGTTTTCTATTTTATTTATTTATTTATTGTAAACACCATCTAGTCATTCTTACAGGTTCTTTTCATTACAATATAGATAAAAAGAATAGTAATAATTTAAAATAAATTGGATAGTGAAATAGTTTACATAATTTAATCGGAAAAAAATTCTAATATTTTCCACAACTTTTTAACCAAACGAAGGCAAAACAATTTCATTTACGACATTTACATTACAAATAGACTTACGACATTTACATTACAAATATACTTCAATGGTGTGATTTACAGTTCAAAATTGAAACGTAACGAATATTTCTCAATTATGAAGTGATATTATAGATAATGGTGTTGAAAATTAAATTAAATTAAATTAAATTAAATTTATGAAACATAAAATTAAGTAAAATGGCTATGTTTTGAAAGTTTGAAATAGGAATGAATACTTAAATCGATTGAAGATGTTTTATTTCATTAATTTAATTTAATTTAATTTAATTTAATTTACAACACCATTATCTATTCATTCTTACAGGCTCTTTAATTACAAAATATAAAATGAATAGTAATCTTTTAAAATAAATTGGATAATAGAATAGCTTACATAATTTAATTGGAAAAATTTCTAATATTTATCACAACATTTTAACAAAACGAATGTAAAGCAACCTCATTTACGACATTTACATTAGAAATAGATTATAAAATAAGTTTTTAATTTCGTTATTTCTTTAAGAGGTTTAAATTAAACATTAAAATGAAAAAAAGCTTCTTGGTTTTCCGACACGAAATGTGATTAGAAATTAAGAAGTTATTAAAATATTCAGTTGAATCTTATTATAATGTATTGAAAAATATAATAAAAACTTTTTAAAATGCGGTAAACTTTAATAGTGTGATTTACATTTCAGAATTAAAACGGAAAAAATAGATCTCAAGTATGAAGTGGTTTAATATAAAAAACAAACTGAAATATAGATAAAATGCTTAAGTGATACAAAAAGGAACACAAAAGGCTTATAAAAACCGTTTAATGATCAACATTTGTTTCAGCGCTCATATACGGTTCCGTTTTCAAGATATATAACGATAAACAAAATATTCCCGCAATTTTTTAAAAATTAACTTGAACACATAAAGCACGAGATCATACATGTAAAGAAGCAGGTGTTTGAAACAGTCAACTGTAAGCTTGAAAATTAATATTTCCTTCTTTCTTTTTTAAAATCTGAAAAGTACCTCGTGACAAATTTTTAGGTAATTCAAATGAGGCGGATTCATTGCAAATGTTCACGTTACGCATGTAAATTTCTATTGATTCACGGATAATAGATGGGAAATAAAGCCTTGATGGATCTATGTAGTCTTGCCAGTTCTGTAGTACTTCTGTCATATTTGGTATCTGCCATGTGCTCTTCTAACACGTTCGCTGCCAAGCTAAAAATACCGGAATTTTCATTTTATTTAGAAAGTTCAAATTCATATCAGGAAATACTAATAGCAATATTTACTTTCTTTTATTACAGAAATGTCGTGATTACATAAAATAAAAATTCGTCTTTTGAAATTTCCGGTGCGAATAACTAATTTTAGATTGAAGAAACGTAGATAGCACTACGAGTATACTCGTAGTTGGCAGCGAACGTGTTAATCTTGCTTTAAACTTTCTAACAGTCATTCCTATATAATATTGTAATGTTCGTAATTTCATAAACACCTGATAGTTGATATGAGTCTATTGGGTCTATTTTCTTACAAATTACGCTTTTTAATTTTATGGATGATTTTTCGATAAGACATATATTAAATTTGCTAAGTTGAAATATCAAGAGACAACGGATATAAAGCACTATTAATAAAGTAATTACGAGCATGGAGAAGAAGGAGAAGACAAACTTCAATAAACAAAATTCAAAGTTATCTACTTTACAATATTTCCCTGGGTTCTTTGAATGATTGAATTTTAAAGTTATATGAGCGCTGAAACATATGTCGATCATTAAAAGATTTTTATAAGCCTTTTGTGTTCCTCTTTCTATCACTTAAGCATTTTATCTGTATTTTAATTCTAATTAGTGATCTTATTATGTGATTATATAATAAAACTGGTTATGTTTTGTAACTTTGAAATAGAAATGAATACTTAAAATCGATTGAAGGTTTTTTTTATTTTATAAATGCCATTATCTATTCCTTCTTACAGGTTCTTTCATTACAAAATATGAAAGGAATAGTAATCATTTAAAATAAATTGGATAATGAAATAGCTTACATATATTTAAAAGAAAAATTATAATCTTTTCCACAGCTTTATAAAGAAACGAATGCAAATCAGCCTCATTTAAGAGATTTACATTAGAAAGAGACTTACATTATAAAATCAGACTGAAATATCATTATTTCTTTAAGAAGTTAAATTATACATTCCAAAAAAGAAGTTTCTTGGTTCCGGGACATGAAATGTGTTTAGAAAAATGAAATTATTAAAATATTCAGTTCGATGGATATCGTTATAATATAATAAAAAAGTATAATACAAACTCTTTAAAATGCGGTAAACTTTAATTGTGTGATTTACAGTTCAGAATATTAGAAATTTTCGATTAAACTGGATTAAAAAGGTGAAAACTGAAGTAATGACGAAACCAATTAATGCATTGGTTCATGTTATGTCATGAAATCTTCGAATGGTAGCAAGTTGGAAATTGTACGTCAAATGTGTCAAATGAGGTGTTATTCGTACTATAACAAGATTTATAAATATTCAGATTTTGGGGCAAAAGCTGTTGTCCTCTTAATAAAAATAATAATGTATGAATACAAAATTTATTTTATGTGCAGACTTTCATATTATATATTTTAATATTAAAATTTTATGAGATTGAGTTTTAGTTCACTTTTACAAACAATTGATTACAATTCTGTTACATTAAAACTATACCATGTGCAAATATCCAATACAAGACAATGTAATAAAATAAACGTTTTCTATTCAGTGACATTAATTATATCGTCTGTTATTGTGATATGATTAATTTCCTTAATAAAATAAGTGCATTTTAAGTTGACAACATTTCACCTTTTGTTGACATTTAGTGAAAATTCCAATTGGAAGCTTATTACTAGCTTTTAAATTTTCAGAACTTAAAATCCATATTTAGACTCTTTTTCCATTTAATATATATTTATTCGGAAACATCTATCCAAAAAAACTGTCCCTAGAATATATGATTGCTATAATTAAACAATTTTAGTGTACAAATTCGGTTTTTAAATTCAGTAATACGGAAATAATATGACTCCATCTTAAATAGGACGTAATCACCATGGCAATCTAGAATCGTTTCATATCATGGTATATCATTGAATTAATTACGTAAGCTTGGATTTAATAGAATGAAGATAACTTTTATTAATATCTTTTTAAGTTTTGATTCGATTTTCATAAAATTTGAAATGACTCGACAAATTCCTGCAACGATTATATATAATAAATTTCAAACAATTCGGTTGGGTAGTTTTTGCGCTGTTATATGCGGACAGACGGACGGACCAGACGACCACTATAGGTGCTACGTATTTATATATTTACGAACATACCTAAAAAAATGGAATATACAAAGAATTGTGTACCCTCCTTCGTTGAGGGTCAGTTAAAAATGTAATATATAATAATTAATTTTGTGTGCAGCATGAAAGATGCGGGCAACAATTTTGTTTAAATTGATAGTAATTATAATATATGTGACTTAAACATTAAATAAAAAATTCTAATATGAATTAGTCGTACCAGACACCTTCGAAATTTCAAGCAGTGTACGCACCATGTTTAAAGTACTGTGCGTTTTAATAATTTCATAGTTGTTGCTTAAATAAATATGGCAATAAGAAATGAAGATAATAAAGAATACCGCTTATGAGCAGGTCTATACAAATTTGATAAAATGTGGTAGATAGCAAAAAATACAAGTTACAAGTAAAAAATATATAACCTCCCACTCCTCCGTCACTTATATTAAAAAAGCACAGATTTTTTTTATGATGAATTAATCGAGAAAAAAATAATAACAAGGATAGTTTAGTATTATTAGTAATATACTTTAGAATTGTACATAATTTAGACATATAATATAAACTAAGTTTTCTAATGAAAATTTTAAAAATTACATATAGGGGAACTTCGAGTATTATGTAATAGTTGGATAACATAGAATACCAAGGTTTCTGATTGGTAAAATGCAGCCACCTAGCGGAAATATAATGAACTACTTAAGAAGTCTCCAGAATGTCCAGTTTGTAGGTAAGTGTAAGGGAGCGTTGTTTGAATAAATATTTATTTTTCGTGTTTGGAAAGTATCAGGAGACAATTATTCAATATGTTTTATTCAATATTAGAAGTAATATTTTTACATTGAAATTAAGTATAATGTACACCGAAATACTAACACTTTATGATGTAATACTCGTTTTTTAGTTCGGGATTCACACCAAAAAACACAGAGTAACTTTTTCCCAAACCAGCTCTGTCTGGTTATATGACATACCAAAATCTCATAATAATCCGTAATTATGGTGACGCAAAAACAGATCCTTATAATTGTAATTTGTGCAAATCTGAAGTATAAACTGAATTATATTGGCACACTACTTAGACACTATAGTTTGATCATGTTCTCTTGATACCATTAAATCTGATTTTGACATATTTTGTTCGTTTTCATTTATGGTTTTGCTTTGTTGTCCAGGAGCACAACACCTTTACTCAAGAGCCCTGGTCTCTTTCGTCGAATGGTGGACCTGAGGTTGGTGAAATTTGTATTCGAATAACCTCGGGCACGCTGGTCTGTTGCTACTTTCTCTTCGTCGGCGCTATGCGCATGCGTCATTCCTTTACAACTGACTCTCCTTCCGTCGGCGTCGTTGATTTAGCAACAGGTGTGGATTCTTATGGCAGTTGTTTGTTTCACCTGGTGTACCAGCTTCTCTTTAAAAAAGATGATATTCCTCGTATATACAGGGTCATTCATAATTCCCTCCGGGGTTTCGAAACATTATAGTAAAAAAACGAAGACGAATATGAAAAAAAGAAACATATGAAATTATTCCGAAACTATTCAAGTTTTACTTACATACATTACAGGTGTTCTATGTGTGAACCCTTGGTCACACGGCATACATCCATGCGATAGTCCAGTTCCTGCCATACTCCGTTTCTTTAAATTTCCGGTACCACACATGAATTGTTTTGTCAGTTGGTCCCTGTTTTCGATATTTATTACGAAAGGCCCGTTGAACTGACACCACTGATTCAGATTTAAAGAAACGGAGTATGGCAGGAACTGGACTATCGCATGGATGTATGCCGTGTAACCAAGGGTTCACACATAGAACACCTGTAATGTATGTAAGTAAAACTTGAATAGTTTCGGAATAATTTCATATGTTTCTTTTTTTCATATTCGTCTTCGTTTTTTTACTATAACGTTTCGAAACCCCGGAGGGAATTATGAATGACCCTGTGTATATATATAAATGTTATATATACAGCATTACAAAAAAGATCTATTACAATATATAGATTTCTTATATAATTCATATTGTAAAAAAGTATGGCAATGAGATTCCGGATATCTAATATGCCATTTAAAATGATGCATTTTTGCCAAAATTGCTAGTACAATAAGCGATCTTAACTGCGTTATTAACTTAATGCATAATAGATAATGAAATATTAAAGATAATGGTACAGCTTAATGAATAAATGGATAATCGTATAATTTAAACGAAATAAGTATAATGAGATAAAGAAAAAGAAGTATAATCTAAAATGTTTTCTTCAAGCATTTTAGCTCAATGGACGCAAACACAACCCCGTTCACCTGATTTACATTAGAATGAGGGAGAGATAATGCAGTTTCTGAGAAATCTCATTATTTTGTTGGGAGATTGAATTAAATATTTTGAGAAGATTAAACTCTTTAGTTCTCCAACGCAAAATATGCTCAGAAAATGCAAGTTATTAAAGATGTCATTAGATCATATTCAAAGGTTTTAATGGAAAACTTTTTTTAAATTGTGATAAGTTTTAAAAAGGATGATTTAAGGGGTGAGAAATTAGCATATAAAATTAAGGGGACTCACGAGTTTTCGCCCTTAAAAATTCAATTTTTAATTTTTATTTTATTTTAAAAAAATAAGCAATTCTGAATCCAACAAAACAAATCGAATGGAAATATTCAAATTAGAAACGGGTCAATTTTAATTTATAATGTGTCTTTAAAACAGGTTTCAAGTGATTTTTTTTATATTTTGCAAACAGGTTTCAGCTAATGGCGTATTTTGTAAAATTGTCTTAAACATATCTTAATTTCTTTTACACAGAAAAGATGGAGATTGTAATCATTTTGAGGTATAATCATTTGATGAGGTATAATCATTTTGAACAGATATGCACAAAAGGAATGTTTTGTCTAAAATATTTTTTTTACAGTTCGCGCAAGTAGCAAAAGCGCTAACAAAGATAAAAATCAATTGCAGTCTTTGCTAAAGCAGACATTATATCAAATATCAAATTGACCGGGTTCTAAGTTAAATATTTGTATGCTGTTGGTTTTGTTTGATTCAGACTTGTGTAACTTAAATTAAAAAATATATATAAATGTGAAAAACAAAACAAACCCTTATTTGTATGTTTACAACTTATGAATCCCTTTAAAATATATTTGAAAGGAATGGATTAAACTTATACAGAATGAAGCGAAATAATTATGTTTTATAAGTACTAGGGGGCTCTGCCCCCTACGAGCTACGCTCACCAACCCCCGTTCTGACACCGCAAACTGTAAAAACACTCTGATTTGGTCAAACTTAAAACGATTGCGGAAGATTGAATTATAATTAAACGACCTGCTGTAATCGGCTGCTATAATCGACCTTGTGTAATCGGCTGCTCGCTGTAATATCTGCTATAATCGGGTTTCCATTCATTTTCCTTTAACCAAGGGATTTTAAAGCCGAATCAACTGCTGTCGAGACAGCTAACAACTGTTGATAAAATAAGGTTAATTAAACATTTGAAAATCAACTCGTGCAGAAGGGTTAAGTAAGCAATGTCATGGCATCGGGAAATTTTATAACGATGCTATAGAAAATTGGGTATTACTCCATTATCCCGACTACTACTTTCTACAAAAGAAAAGAACTATCGCCAAAATATAGGATTTAAAGACAAAAGTGCATATCTGTGGCGTCGCATTCAATTGAAACCAGATGCGCTACGCGTGGTAGTTATGTCATCGACTAATCTTTAATTCAACGTTTATCTGTATTTTTAATTATATTTTACTAATTTATTTGTTATTTCGTTCATTTAAATGTAATTATTAAACGTAAAAATATAGCTTTTAATTGAAGGGAAATATTATAAATTACGCTGTTTAAAAATTTGCAATAATAGATAAAATATTTTGTAAAAATAAATTAATCTTATTCTACTTAATGCTTTGAAAACGCGGAATAATTTAATTATTAATCTTTTTAATATTCACGCGCAAGTATATTTTTTATTCCGTTATTTTCTACATTTATTGCTTTTAACACGTGAACATTTAATTATTATTTTAAAGTTTTATTTCTGTTTTTAATAGTCACGTGTTAATATATTTCTTAATTGAAAGGGAATATTATTACGTGCGCTATTTTACAAATTGGCAACGATTCAAATAATGGAATTTATGAAATATGAAATAAATCTTCGTCAAATTAATGAAAATTTTGAATAAAAAATTTAAATATAACCTCAAAAATTAGTCAAATTGGAAAAATAATTGCAGTCTGCACACCCCAACCTTGTCAACTATATCCTTACAAATTATGGTTAAATTCCTGTGCATCGTTTCTATAAAACTTTTATAAGAAAATTATTTTGACCAACTTTAATATTAAATATCTCTTAAAATAATTCTTCGATTTAAAAACTGTTTGCTTCAGCGTGTTTATCGAACATTTCTTTATAAAACTACCAATTTTTAAATTGTTATATGCAATAGTTTTCTGGCTATTAATCCAGAAAGACTTAAAGGCACAAAATCTTAATTGACAGCGGCGGCCGCGGCGGTGGTTGCTTTTTCTTAATATAGAGAGATAAATATAAAACAATTTGTTATCTAGTAAGTTTCGGTTACTTTGATAAATCTATACAAATATTATAAAGCAGTAAAGATTGTTTTTTTTGTTTGTTTCTTTGTTTGTTTGTAGGGGGTAATCTCTGGAACAACTGAAGCGATTTCAAAAGTGATGGTGGTAAATTGATGGTGACAATCCCTGCTCCAACATAAGCTATATTTTATGTCGGTGCCACTACCTCCAGGGAGGTGCAGAAGCGAAAAACGTTCTAAAATTTCGATTTTTTATATACTGAAGGAGCTAGAAACATGAAATTTGGCATGGTATTTACTTATAAGAAGTAAATGCTCTCTAAGAACAAATTCTAAAAAAATTCGAAATTTAAAAGGGTGAGATGAGCGAAAAGCGTTCTAAAAACATTCTAAATTACAACTTCAATGTAATCACTGGAACTACAGAACCGTTTTCAAAAGTGATGGTGACAAATTGATGGTGACAGTCCCTGCTCCAGCGTAGGCTATATTTTATGTCGGTGCCACTACTCCCAGGGGGGTTCAGGAGCGAAAAATTTCTAAAATTTCGATTTTCTTTTTTTTTATACTGAAGGTGTTAGAAATATAAAATTGAGCATGGTAGTTACTTAGAAGATGTAAATGTTCTCAGAGAACAAATTCTAAAAAAATTAAAATTTCAAAGTGTGAGATGAGCAAAAAGCGTTCTAAAAACATTCTAAATTGCAATTTCTATGGAATCTCTGGAACTACAGAATCGTTTTCAAAAGTGATGGTGACAAATTAATGGTGACAGCCCCAGCTCCAACCACTACTCCCTGGGAAGGGTGCAGGAGCGAAAAATTTCTAAAATTTCGATTTTGTTTTTATACTGAAGGTGTTAGAAACATGAAATTTAGCATGATGGTTACTTATAAAATGTAAATGCTCTCTAAGAACAAATTCTAAAAAATTCGAAATTTAAAAGGGTGATATGAGCGAAAAGCGTTCTAAAAACATTCTAAATTACAATTTCTATGGAATCACTGGAACTACAGAACCGTTTTCAAAAGTGATGGTTGCAAAATGATGGTGACGGTCCCTGCTCCAACATAGGCTATATTTTATGTCAGTGCAACTACCACAGGGAGGTGCAAGAGCGAAAAACGTTCTAAAATTTCGATTTTTTTTATACTGAAGGAACTAGAAACTTGAAATGTGGTATGGTAGTTATTTATAAAATGTACCTCTCTCTAAATGCTCTCTAAGAACAAATTCTTAAAAAAATCAAAATTTAAAAGGGTGAGATGAGCGAAAAGCGTTCTAAAAACATTCTAAATTACAATTTCTGTGGAATAACTGGAACTGCAGAACCGTTTTCAAAAGTGATGGTGGCAAATTGATGGTGACAGTCCAAGCTCCAGCATAGGCTATATTTTATGTCGGTGCCAGTACTCCCAGGGGGGTTCAGGAGCAAAAAATTTCTAAAATTTCGATTTTCTTTTTTTTTATACTGAAGGTGTTAGAAACATAAAATTGAGCATGGTAGTTACTTATAAGATGTTCTCTGAGAACAAATTCTAAAAAATTTGAAATTTCAAAGGGTGAGCAAAAAGCGTTCTAAAAACAGTCTAAATTGCAATTTCTATGGAATCTCTGGAACTACAGAACCATTTTCAAAACTGATGGTGGCAAATTTATGATGACAGTCACTGCTCCAGGATAGGCTATATTTTATGTCGGTGCCACTACTCCCACGGGGGGTTCAGGAGCGAAATATTTCTAAAATTTTGATTTTTTTTTAATACTGAAGATGTTAGAAACATGAAATTTAGCATGGTTGTTACTTATAAGATGAAAATGTTCTCTAAGAACAAATTCTAAAAAATAGGAAATTTCAAAGGGTGAGATGAGCAAAAAGCGTTCTAAAAACATTCTAAATTGCAATTTCTATGGAATCTCTGGAACTACAGAACCTTTTTCAAAAGTTAAGGTAGCTAATTGATGGTGATAGTCAATGCTGTAACATAGGCTATATTTTATTTCGGTGCCACTACCACAGGGAGGTGCAAGAGCGAAAAACGTTCTAAAATTTCGATTTTTTTATACTGAAGGAACTAAAAACTTGAAATTTGATATGGAAGTTATTTATAAAATGTAAATGCTCTCTAAGAACAAATTCTAAAAGAATTCGAAATTTAAAAGAGGGAGGTGACCGAAAAGCGGTCTAAAAACATTCTAAATTACAATTTCTATGGAATCTCTTGAACTACATAACCACTTTCAAAAGTGATGGTAACAGACTTTGCTGTAACATAGGCTATATTTTATATTGGTAACACTACCACCTGAGAAGGGGGGAGGGTGTGCAAGAGCGAAAAACGTTCTAAAATTTCGATTTTGTTAATACTGAAGGAACTAAAAACATGAAATTTGGCATGGTATTTACTTATAAGATGTAAATGCTCTCTAAGAACAAATTCTAAAAAAAATCGAAATTTAAAAGGGTGAGATGAGCGAAAAGCGTTCTAAAAACATTCTAAATTACAATTTCAACGTAATCACTGGAACTACAGATCCGTTTTCAAAAGTGATGGTGACAGTCCCTGCTCCAACATAGGCTATATTTTATGTCGGTCCAACTACACCCAGGGGGGTGCAGGAGCAAAAAATTTCTAAAATTTCGATTTTCTTTTTTTTTTATACTGAAGGTGTTAGAAATATAAAATTGAGCATGGTAGTTACTTATAAGATGTAAATGTTCTCTGAGAACAAATTCTAAAAAATTTGAAATTTCAAAGTGTGAGATGAGCAAAAAGCGTTCTAAAAACATTCTAAATTGCAATTTCTATGGAATCTCTGGAACTACAGAATCGTTTTCAAAAGTGATGGTGGCAAAATGATGGTGACAGTCCCTGCTCCAACATAGGCTATATTTTATGTCGGTGCAACTACCACAGGGAGGTGCACGTGCGAAAAACGTTCTAAAATTTCGATTTTTTTTATACTGAAGGAACTAGAAACTTGAAATTTGGTATGGTAGTTATTTATAAAATGTACCTCTCTAAATGCTCTCTAAAAACAAATTCTTAAAAAAATCGAAATTTAAAAGGGTGAGATGAGCGAAAAGCGTTCTAAAAACATTCTAAATTACAATTTCTGTGGAATAACTGGAACTGCAGAACCGTTTTCAAAAGTGATGGTGGCAAATTGATGGTGACAGTCCCAGCTTCAGCATAGGCTATATTTTATGTCGGTGCCAGTACTCCCAGGGGGGTTCAAGAGCAAAAAATTTCTAAAATTTCCATTTTCTTTTTTTTTTATACTGAAGGTGTTAGAAACATAAAATTGAGCATGGTAGTTACTTATAAGATGTTCTCTGAGAACAAATTCTAAAAAATTTGAAATTTCAAAGGGTGAGATGAGCAAAAAGCGTTCTAAAAACAGTCTAAATTGCAATTTCTATGGAATCTCTGGAACTACAGAACCATTTTCAAAAGTGATGGTGGCAAATTTATGGTGACAGTCCCTGCGCCAGCATACGCTATATTTTATGTCGGTGCCACTACTCTCAGGGGGGGTTCAGGTGCGAAATATTTCTAAAATTTTGATTTTATTTTAATACTGAAGGTGTTAGAAACATGAAATTTAGCATGGTTGTTACTTATAAGATGAAAATGTTCTCTAAGAACAAATTCTAAAAAAATAGGAAATTTCAAAGGGTGAGATGAGCAAAAAGCGTTCTAAAAACATTCTAAATTGCAATTTCTATGGAATCTCTGGAACTACAGAACCTTTTTCAAAAGTTAAGGTAGCTAATTGATGGTGATAGTCCCTGCTGTAACATAGGCTATATTTTATTTCGGTGCCACTACCACAGGTAGGTGCAAGAGCGAAAAACGTTCTAAAATTTCGATTTTTTTATACTGAAGGAACTAAAAACTTGAAATTTGATATGGTAGTTATTTATAAAATGTAAATGCTCTCTAAGAACAAATTCTAAAAGAATTCGAAATTTAAAAGAGGGAAGTGACCGAAAAGCGGTCTAAAAACATTCTAAATTACAATTTCTATGGAATCTCTGGAACTACATAACCACTTTCAAAAGTGATGGTAACAGTCCTTGCTGTAACATAGGCTATATTTTATATTGGTGACACTACCACCTGAGAGGGGGGGGGGAAGTGCAAGAGCGAAAAACGTTCTAAAATTTCGATTTTGTTAATACTGAAGGAACTAAAAACATGAAATTTGGCATGGTAGTTACTTATAAAATGTAAATGCAGTCTAAGAACAAATTCTGAAAAAATTCCAAATTTAAAAGGGCGAGATGAGCGAAGAGCGTACTAAAAACATTCTAAATTACATTTTATATGGAATCTCTGTGACTACAGAACCGTTTTCAAAAGTTATAGTCTCAAATTGATGGTGACAGTCCCTGCTCCAACATAAGCTATATTTTATGTCGGTCCCACTACACCCAGAGGGGTGCAGGAGCAAAAAATTTCTAAAATGTCGATTTTTTTTAATACTAAAGGTGTTAGAAACATAAAATGTAGCATGGTAGTTACTTATAAGATGTAAATGCTCTCCAAGAACAAATTCTAAAACAAATTGAGATTTCAAAGGGTGAGATGAGCAAAAAGCGTTCCAAAAACATTCTAAATTGCAATTTCTATGGAATCTCTAGAACTACAGAACCATTTTCAAAAGTGATGGTGGTAAATTGATAGTAACAGTTCCTACTGTAACATAGGCTATGTTTTATATCGGTGCCAATACTACAGGGGGGAGGGGTGCAAGAGCGAAGAGCGTTCTAAAATTTCGATTTTTTTTTATACTGAAGGTGTTAGAAACACGAAATTTGGCATGGTAGTTATTTATAAGATGTAAATGCACTCTAAGAACAAATTCTAAAAAAATTCGAAATTTAAAACTGTGAGATGAGCGAAAAGCGTTTTAAAACATTCTAAATTGCAATTTTTATGGAATCTCTGGAACTACCGAACCCTTTTCAAAGTTATGGTAGCATATTGATGGTGACAGTCCCTGCTGTAACATAGGCTATATTTTATGTCGGTGCCACTCCCACAGGGAGGTGCAAGAGCGAAAAACATTCTTAAATTTCGATTTTTTCTATACTGAAGGAACTAGAAACTTGAAACTTGGCGTGGTAGTTTTTTATAAAATGCTCTCTAAGAACAAATTCTAAAAAAATTCGAAATTTAAATGGGTGAGATGAGGGCAAAACATTCTAAATTAGAATTTCCATGGAATCTCTGGAACTACAGGACCAATTTCAAAAGTGATGGTAACAGTACCTGCTGTAACATAGGCTATATTTTATATCGGTGACATTACCACAGGGGGTGGGGAGGGTGAAAAAGCGAAAAACGTTCTAAATATTCGATTTTTTTTCGACATTAGTGTGGCTTAATAAGCAATTTCTGAGTTATCTGTGGCAGTAAAATTTCCTCTAATTAAAATAGGCCAACGAATACCACTTGGCATTTTTCATGAATTACGCGAGCAAAGCCGCGGGTTTTGGTAGTACAATATAATTTACTAAATGAACGGTTTCATTTTAAATGCAAGTTCATTACTTGATATATATAGATAAAGACGATAACATTTAGATTAATGCTCGAACTGCTGTTATAACTAATTCTATAAAACCCATAGAACTTAATTATGAAACCTTACACAGAACTGCAAGCTTTTATTTTTGAAATCAAGAACTTTCCTTACCTCTCCTTACATACAAAATATTTTTAAGACGTCTCAAAAAACATATATGTAGGTTCTAATTTGTAAAGAATAGTGTCCAAAAACATATTTAATATGTTTTTCACTATTCGCTACCGACAGATAACTTTCCGAAATACGGACGTGTATTTCTAGTCAGTGAAATCCGTGTCATAGCATATCAATTGTAATTACTTACTACCTATATTTATTAAAGGTTCATTGTTTTACAGATGTCATGCTTCAGATGTAATGTTGTTGTGCATTATTACTAGAGATCGACCGAAACAGGTTTTAAGACCGAAACCGAAACCTATAACCGAATTTCGGTGATCTTCCCACTTTCGGCCGAAACCGAAACCGAAACCGAAAGTGTCAAAAAATTTAAAAACTGATTAATACATACATAACTGCATATAATTATTAATTAATTAATAATTACTTGATATTAACTAATTACATTACTAATTAATTTATTAATTATACGTGTATTGAACCACTGCCACCCTAAGAAAGTATTGAAATGGCACCCCTGTTTGAAAATTTTATCTCCGGTGCCAAGTTGACTCTTTGTGCCTCTATCCAAAACTGTTTTTTGTAAAATAAAACTGAATTAATTTAGCAATAAGACGGAAATAGTTTACAATTATACGAATTTCATCTAATAAAAAAAATATTTGAAGTATACATACTTCGATATATGTCTTGTAATAAATTATGTCTTTATATGTTTTAAAACACCTTTCTCATAAATCATTCAAAACAATGTGGAGTTTTAAAGTAAAAATTTTCTATTACTGTTAAGTTTTCAGCTTTTAAAGATCACGTCATAAGCGTCTTTTAAGTTTAGTCTTATATGCATTGCTTGCTTTATAATTTACACTCGCATCATGGATCAGTCATGACCGATAATGATAAACAGTGGAGTTCACAGCAATAAACAGTGTATCATTTGAGCCGATACAATTCACATCAATGAGTGAAGTTGAAAATTTCCGAAAGAAGGAAGGAGATTTTGAAATACAGATAGTTTCGGTCGAGTTTCGGTCAGGCCGAAATTTTGGCAGTAGTTTCGCCGAAAACGAATATTCGGCGAAACTCCGATTTTGTGCCGAAACCGCAACCGAAACCAAAATTTCGGTCGATCTCTAATTATTACTGAGATCTAAAAATAGTTAAATTTTCAAAAATGGGAAAAAATAAGACACAACATTTGTTATACATAATCTAATTTTAGAAATAAATTGCATTGAAAACGTCATTTCATCAGTAATCTTGTGTCAAAACTGAACTCCTTCAATTTTATGTGTAAAATTATTTTCTGGAATGGCAACGTTTTGTTTTTCTTACGAGAGATGTGAGCTGCATATAATCAGATGTGATATACCAGATTCCTATTCCTTGAAAGCTGATGGTGGAGTGAATTGAAATAAAGCTGATATTGTCGAAGAAATTCGTAAAGGATAAAGAGTAGTCATTGTTCGGAGTTTCAAGAAAATGATATACAAATTTGTATCCAAAGGTACGTTGTCAGCGCACTTGGACGAAGAACGAATACTGTTCGTGTCGAAACTCGGCGAACAGTTTCGCTGACATTCACGGTCTGATTATCCAAAAGGCACATGAAGCTCAAGCTTTCCTTCTAAAATTTAACGGATGTATCAAACTAACTATAAAATGAGGTATCTAATTCCCATTTTCTTACGTTGTGTTTTGGAGAAGAAAGTGTGCTAAATGCAAGATAAAATCCACACTTCAGGAAACACATCTAACCGGCAAATCTGGATGTGATTAATAGGCTAGACTTTAGGCTTACATTAAGAGTATATTGATAGGATATTGACAATAGGCTATAAACCTATAGATAATAAGGCATCTTGATTTGCTGGTTAGAGAGTACACGGGTAACTGAACGTTACAACAACTATATATATTACAAATACACTCAATGCAGAGTACATGTGAGAAGGATAAAAAAAAAACATGTTTAATGTAACGTATCTAAACATGGCTAAACCACTCCAATGAATTATATTTATAGCACGGTTGAGTTTCCATTTTCATGTATGTTGAATGAAAACAAAGTTTTCTGGAATTGCAAAATGATACTGCGATTCCCCTAGCTTCCCTAGGATTAATCGGGCCCTGTTAACATTAGAGGCGCTCACACATCGAAAGCACACATGACAATTTTAGAATAGGCGGTGATGAACATTAAAGTGATTTAACATTCATATTGCATATAATTACATTAATGCAATTTTACTGCTCTTTCAAAATCAGATGCATTTAGCAATTTTAATTTACTGATGCAGATTATAGAGAAATTTTGGCCTATTTCTTTACTCGGAAGAAAACTGATGATCCTCATTCCAAAAACATCATGTGAACGTCTGACTCATTTTTAAAACGGCTGAACACATCCGATTTTTGTAGAGAAATTCCTATTTAATGAAATCCCCTTGTATTCGCTTAAAGCAGCGCTTCCCAACTGTTTTTCTTTCACGTACGCTTGCTTAGGCTATTCATTTCGGAGTACCCCCTTTTATCAGAAACACTTCCCCACCACCTCCCCTATCTCAAATAACGGAAACGTGCTTTTTTAAAATTAGTAATATACTCATTAGTTAATATAATCATTAAAAAGAAGGAAGCTTTCCTATTTATATAAGTTAGTGACATAACCTCGCCTATTAGAAAACAAAAATCAGGGTCTGCTTTTCAACACGTTTCAAAATAAAGCATTTTAAAAGTAGAAACTCCAACGTAATTATTATTAAAAACGAAACAATAAGAGAAATGTAGTGGGAAGTAATATTGTATAATGATCAATTACAGTTTTCGCAAAGATGAGGGTAAATATATAGTATAAGTACACATGCTATGATTATCGGTGGTCGGAGCTAGTAACATTGCATTATCAATGAATTATGATGTCTAGTGGACCATTCCCCTCATTTTGAGTGTAACATATTGGAATTACACATGAGACTAACTTTGTAATACAAAAGTATTAAATTTCCTTATGTGTTTTCAATTAAACCATTTTTGTGATTTCCACCATTACCGATATTAGTTTTACGTATCCCCAGGGGTACGCATACCCCAGGTTGGGAACCGCTGGCTTAAAGCATAGTCTGGTGATGTTTTACTATTACAATCATAAATTCACAATTCTTCAGTAATCTTATATAGAGTTCAATACATCCGTCAGAAATTCATGTTGAGAAGTTTCGTGTTATCTTATCTTCAGTAGAATAGTACGAGGTATATCCACAAAGTAAGTTCCGTTTGGTTATATAAAAAAAAGTGTACAGATACAAAAAAAAATATTTATTGTACAAAAATCTACAACTGTAAAACTACTTTTCTACATAGCTTCCGAAATTTTGTAGGTACTTGTCATAGCGTGCCGCTAGGTTTTGTATGCCTTCTTCATAGAAGGTTGCCGCCTGTGTTTTCAACCATGTGGTTACATGTTCTTTCAGCTCGTCATCATCGGTGATTCCATAGCAAGAGCACTAATTGTGAACTTACGGTTTTGCTTAACCTTCTCTTCCATTGCGTGAACCAGTTCACCAGTAACAAAAGACGGGCGTCCACTTCGTTCTTCTTCATGCACTTGATCACGTACTTCATTATACTCTCTGACCCATCTTCTAACCATTGAATCAAACATACCATTTGTCCGTAAACCTCGCAGATTTGCCGATAAATTTCACTTGGTTTAACTTTCTTTGCATTGAGAAAACGAATTACAGATCTGATTTCACAAGCGGCGACATTTTCAATTAAGGCTGACATTCTAAAGAAGCTCTACAAATAACACGTCGGCACCAGCGATCTGAAAATGGCATACATTTCTTCTCCTTCAGTCAGAGTAACTGTCGCGCATGCTCGGAACTGCGATCGCAGCGCTGCTGCGGATAGAAATAGAAACGGAACTTACTTTGTGGATATACCTCGTATCTTAATCTTAATGATTTGTACAAACGTAGAGGAACTATTTCAGGGCTGCCCAACGTGACGCTTGCGGTCATCATGGTGTCCTGTTGAATGCATTTTGTTGTTAGGGTTTTTTTAAATAATAGTCTATATTAAAATATACTTTTCTTTAAAATTACTAATGTTTTAATGACTTTTTATTACATGAAACATTAATATGTTTGATTCCTTTCCCTGGAAAAAGTTTTGAGATTGGGCCTTCTCAGAAATATGTGATGCTAAATTCACCTTGAGTTATGTTTTTCGGAAATTTATTTTTCCATAAGGCACCTACATCGGACAAGATAACCGTACGCGTGCAGCTACCTCTGTGAGACGTAGGGTACAGAATTTGGACCACTTCAGTTATTTTCAGGTGTAACTCACTTCATTTTTGGAATATCTGTAAATTATCACTACACAAGGTCAATCTATTCATTTACTAACTAAATAAATCTTTAGAACAATTTCTTTTTGAACATCTTAAGTTTTATTTTAATTTGAAAAAAATTTCAAAAGTGGTCCAAATTCAGCGACTGGTCGCCTATGTTGGATCCCCAGTCTCGTAAATTCAACCAAAAAGTATTAGTCTGTTTTAATGAGAAGGGAATATAGCTAATTTTATTAAAAGCAAAGTTGCGATTAATGAAAAAAATAAACAAAACACCAGCAATTAAATATAATGAAATCAAATGTCTGAAAGTAAGAGTAATTGTTTAAAAAAATGTATTCAAAATATAAATCAAACTTATAAGTAATTCAGAATAGAAATTATGGAACTAATTGCCAGTTACTTCAATATCATGTAAGAAGGGATGCATGGCTTACACATGAATTTCTTTTGTTCATTTCGTATTCCAGCGCACACAACATAGAACCATATTTGGCAATCTGAACACTTAATCATTTCTGCTATTTTATTTTTCTTACAAATTAGGCAAAAGCAATCAACACTGCCTCGATTTTTCATTTTAGGTTCTGAATCATTAGGCATTTTTTTCTTGTTTTGCAACAGAAGTTTTCTTTACCTTATGTCTGTAGTTCTTCCCTTCCATAATTTTCTTTCCAACGGAAATACGTCTAATTTTTAAAGTTGATATTTCAATTGCTTTTGTGCTTTAAGATCTTCTTTTTCGTCCTTTTTTTTTTTTTTTTTTTTTTTTTTTTTTTCAGTTCATGGTTTACTTTATATGGCGAGGATGTTAACACAGCTTTTTTTTTGGCAGCCTCTGTAATTTGATTTAACTGATTTTGGCAAGAGAGATAACATTTATAATGATTGTTTGGTCAATTGTGGGTCAATCTCTTCAAAACTTATTATTTCCTTTTCGTTTCCTATATCTTTGACAACTTTTGCTGTCACTGATGTTTTTCTTCCAGACTGTTTGTCTGTCTCGTTTTCATCATTTTTTACTCCCTTAGTTTTAGTAGGTTTTATAATTACTGACTGAAACTCCGAAATTTCACTAGTAGGAGAATCAATCGACCTATCTGTAGTGCCTATCTTCTCGTCAGCAGTAAGTGCAGAAGCAGCTGCAAAAAATAGTGTCCAAAACGTACAACCCTCGAAATTCATTATGTACTTTTCACATTGATGATCGTGTAACTGATCCAATTTAACAAACCCAAATTGGTCCTATTAAGGCAACTGTGCCATTTTGTAAAACTGATAATCTCAATACTAAGAACAAAAACGAAAGAAAACAAATTCGCGTGAAAAAAATGCGCAATAAACACATGAATTTTGATATGTATATGAAAACATAGAAACCTATCTTAGTCTTAAAGTATTCTCTTACGTTTAATCGGAAAAAAATTAGATCAAAAGAGGTAATTTAACGTTTTTAAAAATTGTATGAAAACAGCTCTTGGAAGGTGCGTGCTTCTTCTAATCATAAATGACGTCATTCTGGTGAGTATAATTTCAGCGATAGATGGCGTCTCTTTTTGTAATTAACGGCAGGATTGCAGCGGTCCATTTAAAGCGACTGTCCAAATATGGATACTCTCCCCTATGTATATCTTGTAGATGTGTGTGTATTGGTATTTGAGTTAATATTGTCGTATTTTTCCAGCCATGTAAATACTGCCACCATTAATTCATTGTTTCCCATAAGCATAAGTGTACTCCTTATTACTGAAAAGTTCTACAGCCTTTGTTTTACTATTAAATTCATAATTTGACACATCTTCAATAATCTACTTTAGGATTCAGGACATATCACCTGTCAGAAATTCATATCGAGAAGCTTTCAGTTACCCTATCTTCAATAGCGTAGTATTTTAGACTAAATTATTTTTACAAATGCCCAGGCTCTACTTCAGGTCTCTTCAACGCGGCGCTTGTGGGCGCCATAGGCTTATTGAGGGTTTCTTGGCACCCCTTTGAATGTATCTTAATGTTAGTGAATTTTTTAAATAATAATCTATTTTAAATAATAGCTTTCTGTACAATCACTAACGTTTATCTAATTTTTGTGTTGCATGCAGCAGTGAGATTTTTGTTCCCTTCTCCTGGAAAAAGTTTTGAGAATGGGTCTTCTTTAAATTTAAGATAGGGTAAATCGTATAATGTTTGAAAACGAAAATACAGTATTACCTCGACTTTCGTCAGTAGTTAGTTCGAAGACTAACGACTTAAGTCGAGGTACATTTAAATAAGCAAAAAAGTACAAGTGATAAAAATTCACCAAAATGTAATATATATATATTTGTTAATACAAAGTATTTAAAAAATAATTGCTGCCATAAATTATATTATTTAAGTATTTTTAAGAAGATAATTAAGAAGAGATTTTTAAAATCTCAAAAATATTTTTTTCAATAGTTTTTATTTCTTTTTATACCATCTGTATAAGGTTTTTATAGAATAACAAAAGTAATTTAACTTTTGTCTGTCATTATCAATTCTTTCATTCTTCTGCAGATAAAACAAATAAAACAAAACAGGCGTCTAGACACATCTAGTAGTTTTAGTTTTGCCGTTTACTTTTTTATTTGTTTGTCTCTATCATGTGACTGTAGCGGGAAATTGTCCCTTCATAGAACCAAAAGTCTATAAAATAATTCAAAGTGCTTTTAATTAACCCATTGACTGCCAACCACAATACTCGTGGTGCGAAAAATTACGAATTCGTACCGAAAATTTCGAAAGATGAATTTTAATTTTATGTAATCTCGAAATGTCTGTAATTAAATAAAGTAAATATTTCTATTAGTATTTTCTGGTATGAATTCAAACTTCCTAAATAAAATAAAATTCCGGTAATTTTAAACTGGCAATGAACGTGTTAAAGAAAAAAAAATTCCAGGCCAGACGACGCAGATGCGGGGTGACGTAAATCAAAGGGACGTAAGTCAGGGTACTACTGTATTCAAAAAAGAAATAAAGTAAAGAAATTATATTCATTATTTAAAAACGTTCATTCACTCAATAATTGACTTTAAATAACAGCTCATATTATAATTAAGAAGAGAATGAATTTCCGCCTTGATATACTAACTCGTTTTTCAGTCAATTAATGCTTTTGTGAAGAAAAATTTAATTATAGTAAAACTTTAGATATTCTGCATCTGTTGCTTACAAGAAAAGAATTTTTTCTAAATTTCGTTTTATTTTAAGTACAAAATATGCCAAATAACTAATATATGTTTAAATTAAAAATCTTAAATTTAATCAGGTAAATAGATAAAAAAGTTGTAGCCATCTCATTTTTATAGGAAAAGTGCAAAGGGATAAGTGATTTTCAAAAAAGTTTATGTGTGTTTTGAATATATATAACGTTTTGTCAAATTTAATTTTTTCTGTACAGTAAAATAATTTCCCCCCCACAAACTTTTTTTCATCCTTTCCCTTTTTTTTCTTTTTCTTTCTTTTCTTTTAAAGCACAACGCATGCTGAGTATCTAAAAGGTGTTTACAATTAAAGATCTCAAAGTTAATCAGCTGGACAAAATAATAACATTACAGACATGAAAATGTTTATATAAAAATACATGTGCATGTAACATATTTTTAAAAATAAATTGCTGTTTGTTTGCTCTTTAAATATATCATGCTTTCTTAAATTTTACAATTTTCCTTCCATAAAGGGTTTCTTTATTCTAAAGGAGATTTCTTTTCTTCGAAGTACGAAATAAGCCTCATTTCCAAATTTGATGGATGCGCTTTTAATATTCAAAGATTTTATCTTTTCTTGAAACTCAACAAAAACATTCCAGTTTTCGGATTTGCGGATGCTTTTTTTATTTAAGATAATGCCTCTTGCTGCTCACTAAAAAGCATGAAAATGCGTTTTTTATTTCTTGCATTGAATCCTATTTTAGCTATAGTACTTTTACTTAGCTTATTTTTTATCAGTATACTTCAAACTTTAGCCATTTATTTTATGTATTCTTAGCAAGGTTTATTCTAGTGTGCTGTTTCTCGGAGAGAAAAATAATAATATGTATCTTTCTTGATAGGTGCACTGTTACAAGATAATAAAATGAAGAATTATGAACTGAAGTTGATGAAAGGCTATTCTTAATTTTGAAAATTTACTTAGTTAAAATATGTAACAAGTTAGTAGTTTGTTATATATAACATTGTCGTTTTTTGCTTGCAGTCCTTTTCCAAAATTACTGGATAACAGAACATGCCTTACTGCCATAGCTGTACTAATATAAAAGAATAAGAATCGTAATTTTTACAGATTTCTACCAGTGGTTGGGTATAAATAAAAAAATGCTATTTTAAAATGATTTTCAGGGAGATGAAAATTACCAGAAATTAGTTAGAAAAAATATATAACATTGAAAATATATACTTAGGTTTAAACGATTCAGACATACTTGTTTGTAGCAGGGTTTCCGATTTAATCTCTTTTTTGTATTACGAAATTCTGAAATCATGCCACACATTCTGAAAAGTAAATTAGCTTCATTTAATATCAGACATTTCGTTATTACATAAAGTAACAATTCTTTTTTGGGTAATTTCGGTATGAATGCGAATTTCTTAATAAGGAAGAAGGCCAAACTAGCAAAATTGGTATGTAAAATGAGACAGGCTCAGCCCGAGCTCGGGCTCGATTCTTATAACAAACTTCGGGCTCAAAGTAAAAAAATTCATTATTCACAAATCGAACAGAACAACAAAAATTCTATTTAACCCTTTAACGGATAAAGCATTTCAATTGCTAAAATGTTGAAATAAATGATTGACACCGGAAATTATGAACAAATTTATTTGTATATATAATAAAACGATATTTCACATATATATATATATATATATATATATATAATAAATGGAAAACATTTCTATTAAAATTCTGCTGTCATTGTTGAATTTTGTAATTAAAATTTTGTGGTTTCATAGGGAAACCAATAAACGTTGAAGGGTTAAGAAACAATAAAGTAGTCTAAGTTTTTTTTTAATGTTCTACAAAACTTTAAAAATAAGTTTAAAAGGAAACTGATTTGTTATTGGTGAGATATAAGGAGAAATAGTCTATCTTATACCGAAACCTTAGCATTTTGGCATAAGAAGCCTTAGAGCTTAGAGTATTCATTTTCTATCGTCGTTTTCTGCTTGAAGTCCGTTTCCATAATTATTGGATAACAGGACATGCCTTACTGCCATAGATGTACAATGCTGTTATAAAAGAATTAAAATCGTAATTTTTACAGATTTCTGCCAGTGGTTTGGTATAAATAAATATTTGCTATTTTAGACAGATTTTCAGGGTGACGAAATTTACAAAACGTTGCCTGAGAGAGTATTTAGTATTAATACTTACTTTTATATAAGAATAGATTTTAAATAAGAAAATTAATCTTGAAAAAATTAGAAAAAAATATTAATAATTTTCTACTGCGTACTTTCAATATCTATGGTTCGTGTAATCTCGGACTATGATGACACAATTATTTGGACTCGCTCGGGCACAGATTTTAATTTGCTCCAAAAGATAGTCCGAACACATCTCTAGTGTGTTGGTGGTAACCAAGGGGTATATATATATATATATATATATACAACCTGTGGCCAGAAAGTTCGGTGAATGAATTTTTATTTCAAATACAGTATTGTACAGCATCAAATACAATTTACTGTCTTTCAAAATAATCTCCATGGATGGTAATGCACTGTTGGGAACGAGTATATAAGTCCTGGAAACTCCTGTAAAACAGTTTTTTCGGAATGGCTTTCAGCTCGGCCGTCACGTTGCGTTGAATGTCGGTGATGTCCATAAATCACTTTCCCTTCAGGGCTAACTTCAATCTGGGGAAGAGGAAGAAGTCTGCATGTGCAAAATCAGGTGAATAAGGGGGGGGGGGGATAAAGTGTCACAACTCCATTCGCGGCCAGAAACTGCCATACAACCAAGGAGGTGTGCGGCCGGGCATTATCTTCCAGGCTGGTCCGCCCTTCTCGGAAACGCTTAAAACATTCATAAACACTCTTTGATGTGACGGTTTCAGCTTTATAAACTTCTTTGAGCATTTTGTGAGTTGCTTTTGCCGATTTTCCAAGTTTGAAACAAAACAACATGTTTATTCTCTGATCCATTTTGTTTACCGCGACAATCCACAATAAACCTTTCGCTCTCGGCGTTAAACGTAACAGGGAATAAACGCACTTGGAACCTTATGCCAAACGTTCAAACAGATATTGATCTTCACCACGCGCGGCGCGTTGATATTCTACTAGTACAGCAGCGACGTTTACACGATCCTTCACCGAACTTTCTGGCCACAGGTTGTATTTATATATATATGTGTGTGTGTGTCTGTGTGTGTGTCGTGTCTGTGTGTGTGTATATATATATTCTTGCCGTTGACCAATTGCTAATCCTCAAACCGTTAATTGTAGAGTTATAGTTCCAATTTCAAACATGTTTCAAATGTTGTACTCTATCATATGAAAATTCAGTTATGTGAAAATGATAATTATTCTTTAGGCAAAGAAATTTAAATTTTAATATGGCCACCTGATCATGTAAGTTATATTTACAAAGTCTTACTCCGTGTTCTAACATTTAAACACTAAAAAGCTTCATCGGTATTGTTCCCATTGCAAAAATGTTTCAAATGTTGTTCTACATTTCACCAAAATCCTTTTATGTAATTTTTTTTAAGTTACGAAATTTAAATTTTTATACGATCCCTGAGTCTTATAATCTATATTTAGAAAATAGCCCCCATTCTCTAACAATTAAAACATAAAAGTTATACATTTGTATAATCAAAAGTTACCGAATTTTGACATTTGAATGTTATGAATTAAGTTTTCTGGCACATAGGACGCATTTTCTTATTAGTCTTATACTTTGGAATTTATTTTTTATTTTTATTTTATAACAGCAATGAAAATAATAAAAATAATTTGTCCATTGACACATATTTCCTCCTTAATAATGACTGAACGTTTCCCGTTTTTATTTGTCCATTTTTTTTTCTCAGTTCACGTCTAATTCTAAAATTTTAGCTGAAATTGGAACTAAATTCTGAAATCTAAACTTCATTTTCTTAAAATCGCAAAAGATTGTCACAATATGTAAATTGTCGTTAATGCCAATAATATCACCATTATATTTATCATTTCTATATAGAATATCTCGCATTCCCTCCTCAAATTTTCATTAAATCTTTTCACTTTCCCAAATTGAAGCTGAAACCAACCAGACGTGCTCCTCTTTAAACTAAAATTAATTATATATTCTTCATTCTATAGATAAAATTTCGTGAAATCACGCAGAATTTCAGGTGAATCTGTAACTTGAATTTTTTTTTTTTTTTTTTTTTTTTTTTTTTTTATTGAAAAGATTTTTACAGTGTTAATTGCGAATCACTGAATAAGATTGCGAATAAGAAGAGATATGTATATACATATATCACAGTAATTAAATTATCATAATAATAATTACAATCTGGATACAAAAAGACAAAGTATTCATAGAACAATGCACAAAAACTTTAAAAAATGCACATATAAATTTTCATTAACATCTATTTTCATAGAAATTCACCAAATTGATCTACTAATGAATGTGCAAGATGGATGCAGGAATAAATAACAATGAATTCTAATAATTTACGTTATCAGAAAAAGTTGTTATTATAAAAGAACAAAGCGATGTAGACCCTCGGTTATCCGTCACCCACGGGAACGGGGTATGTTGAAAAATCGAAATCGTTGGATAATTAGAAGAACAATCAGATTCGATTCGATCAGATCTAATTCGACAAAAAAATTATATAAATTTCAACTATTATTAAAATTATCATAAAATGAAGTAATTTGTTGCTATCGGAAAACTTATTTATATCTCTGTTATAATAACACAAAAAAAAAATAAAACTATTTTAAGGAGAAAAGTTTGTAAACCTGCACGTTGTATTTTTGGCATGATTAAAATAATTTAAAAGTTCAATGAATTTAGATCGAAATCTTTAATATGTTTTTTCTCTTTAATTGTGATTTGCTTCGTCAAGGAATCTACATAGTAAAAGCTCTTGTGACACATTTACTTCTTTTTGATTTTAAAATCATTTTTGTAGCCAAAGGGAATTATAATAGTAAGATTTGTTATTGGTGAGAATTTTCAATCTATTTCAGATTTTTTTTTTTTTTTTACTATATTTACTGTTAATTAATAAAATGTACTATATATTGAAACAATTCAAGAATACTTTAATTTTATTATTTATTGGCATATTTACCATGTTTAATTATTTCTACAATTGATTGTAAGTTAAAAAATAGTGAAGTGCGTAAGAAATTTTTAAATACTACCAACATCAATAAGTAACGCACATAATGTAAAAAAATAAAAATAAAAAAGCAATTAATGACAATATGAAACAGAAATGAAAGTATTACCCATTAATTACTTTTCCACGTAACATCCATGCATGTTGAGGCATTTGTCCCACCGACAGATCAGTTTGAAAATCCCGGTCTCATAGAACTCCGTCGGCTACAAGAAAAGCCACCTTCGCATGATGATTTTAAATCTAAAACTTTCACATGTTTTTTCTCTTTAATTGTGATTTGTTTGCGTCAAGGAATCTACATAATAAAAGTTCTTGTTTTACATTTGCTTCTTCATGATTTTAATCTACGTAATTTTTGTAGCCAAAGGAATTACAATATGAAGAAGTGTTATTGCTGAAAATTATACCAGATTTTTGGAATTTTTCAATATATTTCAAAAGATTCTTTTGACAATATTTATTGTTATTTCATAAAATGTACTATATACTGAAACAATTCAAGAGTATTTTAATTATATTATTTATTAGCATTTTTGTACTATAAAATCCCGGTCTCATAGAACTCCGTCGGCTACGAGAAGAGCCACCTTCGCATGATGATTTTAAATTTAAAACTTTCACATGTTTTTTCTCTTTAATTGTGATTTGCTTGCGTCAAAGAATCTACACAATAAAAGCTCTTGTGTTACATTTGCTTCTTCCTGATTTTAATCTACGTAATTTTTGTAGCCAAAGGAATTACAATATGAACAAGTGTTATTGGTGAAAATTATACCAGATTTCTGGAATTTTTTAATATATTTCAAAAGATTCTTTTGACAATACTTACAGTTATTTCATAAAATGTACTGTATACTGAAGCAATTCAAGAGTATTTTAATTATATTATTTATTAGCATTTTTACCATGATTAATTTTTTCTACAATTGATTATAATTAAAAACACCAAATAAAATAATTTAAGACAGACATGAGTACACTTAAAATAAAATTTATAAAAAAAATATACTTAAAAAAAGTTAAAAATACAAAATAGTAGACGTTTCGCCAAGCGACACGCATAGAATCATCAGTACAAAAACAATCCATTGCATAACAAACCACTGAACAAATCAAGGACAGTTGAAGTTATTTTAAAAACAGATAATATTCATTAGGGACAGAACGAGCTTCATTCAACGTCTGCGATCGCAATTGAGTGAACCAACCTTCAAGGAGTAATCGACCATGGTAGCTGTTACAACATGATTTCAAAATACTGGCGTTCGCAATTAGCGAGATGTGATTCGTTTGAAGTGAATGCTGGACAATTTTTGAATTCAAATTACTATTTTTTAAAGCACTAGTATGTTCTTTTAGGCGAATTTCCAATGATCTACCTGTTTCACCATTGTAGACACTATTGCAATCTTTACAGGGAATAATATAAACAACACCGGGTAATTTCGACTTATCATATTGAAATTTATGCTTAGTGAAAAAGGAACTCACTTTATTAATTGGTTTAAAAGAAACCCCAATATTGAATGATTTTAGAATGTCAGAAATTTTTTCAGAAATGTTCTTATAATAAGGGATACAGATAAAAGAGTTTGGTTTACTACGTTATATAATATACGTTATATATATATATATACTTTATATATATATAAGAACATTTCTGAACTTTTAACTGTTTTTAAGTATATTTTTTTTATAAATTTTATTTTAAGTGTACTCATGTCTGTCTTAAATTATTTTACTTGGTGTTTTTAATACTTTTCACATTCAGACGTTAAAATGTATACATTTTGCAAATTGATTATAAGTTAAAAAATGGTATATTTCGTATGGAATTTTTAAATACATCCAGATACAACCTTATGATGAGATATGTGAGTCATTCAAAATATATCTATATTTTTTTACTTTTATTGAAGTTTTAGTATTTTATGTAAATTAAATTAATTATTTTTCAAGAATATTACTTTATTTAATAGCGTCAAAATATATACAGAAAATTTCAGAAAAGAAATGCAAATGCATTCAATTCAGATCAATATAACTTCAGAAAAAAATCTCATTGAATATTCCCACGTACACAATTCTGAAAGAATTGCAGTGTACACAATCTTGTTGTTAGATGCTGGACTTTTTCGGAAGTAGAACAAGTTTAGGCAGATGAAATAAGATATTTCTTATCGGATATCTTTTGATGTCAGTTCTGTTATTCCCAAGACAGTCCGAAAACTTTAAAAATATTTTTCATATCGGATCCTATTATAGATATAGGAACACAGTATGGATCATCTGGAAATTTAATGTTTCTCTAACAAAAGTTTTAGATGCTGAATAGTACATTACTTTTGAATCTATAGTGTACTAAAAGTGCGTACCCTGCTTGCAATTTACAAGGTCACACTACAATTTCGGATTGGAAGTTTTCTGTTTAATATTTATATCGCACGATTTGTAATAACCTTTTAATAGTCGGATTTGTAATATTTTTCTGCAATCAAATAAGGTGAAGATTTCTGTTAAAAAATTGCGATAAACGTGTACGCACCCTGTATATGTATGTTTTTATGAAGTAAGTATGAAATATTTCATTTGTTTGTATATATGGCATTAAATCTAACAGTATAACTCCCAACATTTATGATTCTTTTTCAAGACAATTAAAAATGTTTTGGACCTGATTTTTTTTTTCAAATGTTACGTATAAACACTGCGAAACACAGAAAACCCACAAATACCGAAGGCTACATGCATTCCTCGAAAGTTAAAGTAACATACAGACGACTCCGTTACGCACACATATGCAAGGTTGTGACATGAAGTCCACAATCAAAACACTAGAATGCCGTTATAAGGCAGTTACTAGTCTATTACAATACGAGCAAAACATTTGTTCAATTCAATTTGATATACTGCAAAAAGTATTACAAAATTGAGAAATAATCCCTTTTTATCGAATATTATTCTCTTTCAGCGATGGTATTTCTACATTGCAGCTGTCTGTCGAAATGTATATTCAGTTTTACCAGATAGGAATTCAATCTTCAAAGGGACACCCCCCCCCCCCCCCTACCAAACGCACACACAAGAAAATGAAAAGAAATAGGCTAAAGTCTTGAAACAATGACAGAAAGAAAGGACGGGTATGGACTTTTCAAAAAACGTCACTTTGTAAGATTTACAACTGAGTCAGGAAAAGGAAGGAGCATAGAAAAAAATATATTTATTTGTTTCCTTTTTTAAATCCCTATTCTGAGCTATATTATCCAACCTTTTTATGTTACCTTGTTAAAATAAAAATCATATGTGAAATCAAAAGCTTGAAAATTGCAGTGATTATTGCACTATTTGTCGAGAATATCCGGACCAAATTAAAATATCATTTTTATTTCAGCATTGAGATAATTAGAGCAAGTAATAGTTGTAATTAGCTTATTTGTGTGTTTTTTATCAGATTTATATTATTCTTGTCGGTATTAAGAGTAACGATTGATATGAGTACTTTTATACTTCCTTTCTTCTCATATTAACCGAGTTCGACTGTATATAGGGTGAAAATGAACTCATGGCCCAAACTGTAAAGGGTGATAGAAGTCGGCTGTACAATCTCATAATACCATACAATGAATGGTCCTAACTCAAGAAGTAAAGCGCTATACATAGCGATTTCTGATTGTGGATATAACCCTGTATACTACACAATTTGCGCTTCAAGAGTTCTTACAACCGCAGCACAAAGCATGAAAGGCATGTCCATTTTTCCCTGATTAGTAAAACCAGCCATCCTTTTTGCAATCCTGTGTAAATCCAGTATAGAAATGACAATGTGTGCGAACAATCAGAGCTTTGTGTGTTATATGACAACGCCATCTCGCGGTTCACTGGTTGCGATACGCCCGTGCATTGTATGACAAAAATATCTTGTTTAGCTGTGTAGTATCACCCCTTAAAGTTTTGTCCCTAGAGTTCTGATTCACCCTCCATGACTCTCAAGGAAATTTAAAGTCTAATTTAAGATATACCTCCCCCCCCCACACACACACTGCTCTCACTCTCTTGAGCTATTTACTTTTCAATTTATTTATTTCTTCTTCTAATTTTTATATATACTAGTATATCTTAGTTATAAACAACTATTCCGCATACATAAAATCAGCAATCATTTGTAAGATTTTATGTAGAAAATATTCTCTTCACAATCAATAGCGCTGCACTGCTTGATTTACAACCCAGCTTTGTATAATATTTTGAACTTATCCAGGCATGCTATATCACCCCTTATAGTTTGACACATGAATTTGACACCCTGTATATCCATGCGCAATGCCATTCATTTTTCCAAAATTGTGTAAAATGAATTTTATATCTAGAATATTATTAATTAAAAAACGAAAGGAATTAGGAGTTACTCATCACAAAATTGTTTCAGAAATCTATTAACTAATGCATTTCTTATGACTTTAATCATTTAAAATAAATTATGCACTATTTATTTAAAATGGATATTTAAAGACAAAGGGTGCATTTAAATAATGCATAATATTTCCTCATTCTGATTCCTTGTAGCAGTGCACATTTTCTACCTAAAATCTTTATTCATTATTCAGTTTATTTATTTTTTTGTATAGTACAGAAAAACCGAATTCCCTTTACTATACTTTCAAAATAACGTAAGATAAATGACTAAAAGTTAGAAGTAAACTGATAAAAGTAGTTTTCGAGAAAACAAAGTAAAAAGCCGCTGAAAGGGAGAAAATAACGCATGTCTCGCGTCTTTTAGTGAAATCTTCAGCATGTGGCATTATTTTAAATAAAATAACACATCCATAAAGTAGAAAAGCTTCTAGATGCTGTTGCTAGCGGCTTTAAAAAACAGGATAAAGTATTTGAATATTAAAAGAGCATCCATCAAATTTGGAAATAAAACACATTCTGTGCAGGAAAATGAAGGAAATTTTCCTTTCTTAAAAACGAATTTTGATTTTAAAAAGAGTTAAGATTGAACATAGCATGTGACAAAAAGTCATAGAAGGAACGTTTCCTCATAAAATTTACTTTACATAAAAAAGCGATAAAGCACAATATTTTATGCATTAAAAGTTTTTGTCGGAAAATTATAAGCTGTTGTATTTTAAAGCTTATAATTTAAAGCTAATTGTATTTTAAAGCTAATTGTATTTTTAAAATTATTTGTTCATATAAAGACAACAGAAGCAAAAATAAATTGATACATATTTTAGTATTTGTTATTATTAGGGTTCGGATTACATGCTTTCGAATATGTGCATATGTATTTCCATATTTGGCTGTATTTATCTTTGATGCGCATAAATGTTCAAAAAGTTCATTATTAGAGCATATTTCTAATATTGTTTCTCCAAGAAATTTAAGATATAACTTACTTTAATATATTTTTTGAACTTACACAAAAGTACAGTGAATAATAACACAAGTGGGTAAGTGTGATCGAAGATCGCAAAAAGAGTTTCGTTTAATATTCCTTTCAAAACACTTTATCCTTTCTTTAATAAATCCAAATAGTCATCTACAAAAAAAAAAAAAAAAAAAAAAGAACTAGTCATGTTTTTTATAAAATAAAAATTTACCGGTCTTTTTTTCTCGTTTTTTCGAAAATCTGCACCCGTCCGATAGCGGGCGAAGCCCGCTATTATATTCTGTCATAATAATATCTATCATGTAGACTAAATGCTATTTAAAAAAATGAATTTCAAAATTAAACATCTTGTATAGAGACCTTCAAAATGTTTAAATATGCCAATATTTCCATAATCGAGTTTTTATTATGATTCAATACGTTCCTCAAACTCATATATTTACTATTCTCTATTACTCATATTGATACTCTCTTTGTGTTATTCTCAAACTTTTGAAAAATCCGTTAAACTTCCAATATGACGTCAGATTAATTTTCTTTTTAATTCTCTAATGACTTCATATTAAGCTGCTTTCTGTATTTAAACATACTCATACTCCTTGTATTATTGAGAAATGTTTGAAAATTTCCGTTTTATTACCAATATGACGTCATATTAATCTATTTTTTCAATTGGTGAAACTTTTTCTTTAATTTTCATTTTTCACGTGGAAATCTTTCAATAGAAAATTAATTATTGTAAAAAGAATTTTAATGTGGATTTTTAATTGTTGGCAACTGCTATAACGAAAAATGTTTAAATTTAATAGGAAAAAGCTGTTAGATTTTTGGTTTTTTTTCAAATTTAATGATTTTGAGCTTCATAGCAGGTATTCAGCTATATATGCACAAACTTTTATGCCTGTAAGTTATATAGTTTCTGAGAACCGGCTCTGTGACGGACAGACAACGAAGCGGGAGTAACTAATACGGTTTCGATAGAGGAACGAAACCCTAACAACAATGAAAAATGGCGCATCAGGCATAGATTATGAAACCCTTTCTAACACTAACAGAATATTATCAAAATAATTCAATTTTTTAGTACAATAAAATGAGGTATCTAGAAAAGTAATAAAAAATTTAATAAATAACTAAGCGTAAAATAATCAGTAAAAATCCATTTTCATCAATTTCTGCCCATAACCGGCAATGTGTACGAATTCTTTCGCGCAACCCTGTATATGATCTATAGAATTTATACACACCACGTAATACACTAAAAAAACTGATAGGTTTGAAAATGCAAGCCACAGAAGAAAACGAACTTTTAGCAATTATCGATTTTAGTCAGTTCCGTAATTCTTTTGTGCGTCTCTGTATATAAACGAAAAATACTACACACTCCATCATATATAGGTAACATGCTGCTGTGCACCTGAGTGAACTTTTTTAATTAACACTTTCCAACCTAGTTGAAAAGTGTTTATGACTTCGGTTTGTGTGGCCGCCTGGCCGTCTGGTCGTCTGCTGTCTGCCGTCTGCCGTCTGTCCGTGTTCTAACTCCCGTAAATATACTCGGATTGCCCTGCAATTTTTATATGTTATTATAGCATGTTCCCTATTTCAACTAAAGTGTGTAGCACTTATAGTTTTGTTACAGGGACACTCAAAAGAATTTTTGAAATAATTTCAAATAAATTGTAATTGATATATATCACCAAGGTGCATTACAAGAAGCTTAATATGGAATAGCGTGTGCATAACACTTATAGTTACTTTACAAAGACAGTCAAAAGAATTCCGTTACATTACGTCTATGGAAAAAAAATCGTTTGCGGTTTAATTAAATAATGTTTCACTATTTTAAACGCATTGAAATTTATATATATCACTAAGGTGCATTAAAAGAGGCTTACTACAGAATATTCTGCGTATAGGAGTCATCGTTCATTTACAGGGACACACAAAAGAATTCTCTACTGTCTGTTAAAAATAATTCCAGGAAGTGCGTTTTAAGTTGCTGAACGCGATTTTAAATTTAACTCACTTTTTTTATTACTTGGTGTGTATAAATTCTGTAGTTCATATACAGGGCAGCACAAAAGTTCGCGAACACATTTCCGTTTATTGACAGAAACTCCGGAAGTAGAATTTTAAACTGTGCTACGCGTTTCCTAACTAAACTAAAATTTAGCATCCTATGTAGTATATATACAAATCTATAGATCATATACAGGGCTGAATAAAAGTAATAGGATAATTTTACGAATATTGCATATGTTGGAAATTCTTGAAATTGCGTTTTAAAATATGTTATGCGTTTTCCAATTTGCTTACTTAGATGTTATCTTTCAGCTTATTAAACGGTAATGATTTGTAAAATTATTTTGGAAGCTTTGGAAAGTGTTACATAATCTATGCTTGACGCATGATTTTTGGTTCTTGTTTAATTTTGTCTGAAGTATTATAACATCAGTAACATGCACCGCAAACAATTTTTCTCCGTATAACATAATGTAATGAGATTATTTTGTGCATGCCTTTAAACGAACTATAAATGCTACTTATTCTATACTCTTAACATAGCATGTTGGGGTCTGTCTCACTTATGCATACCAATATGATTTTTTTTTAAATATCTTAACATCAATACAATACACTACAAATAACTTTCCCCATAGACCATAATGTAACGGAAAATATTTACTGCGTCCCTGTAAATAAAGTATAAATACTACAAACTTAATTTTCAATATCGAGCATTCTGTAGTAACCCCAATAACATCTAAAATTTAGATGGCAATCTGAGTGTACACCCAGAAAAAGGATTTGATTCAAACAACAAAACATGTTTTGTTGAGCACTGTTTGGTTGTTTTAGCAAAATTTTTAGTTGAAGTAAAAAAAAAAATGGTTTTGTTGCTTGAACAAAAAAATATTGTTAACACTCTTACAAAATTTTAACAAAATTTCATCAATTTTACTTGAATTAACAAAATCTGTTTTTTTAATTTTACAATAATTTTGTAATTCTAGCAAAATTTTGTTGTTTTTGTAAAATTTAAATTGTTGTGTAGTAGCCATAACTCTCTTACGTAACTCGATTTATTTGACTTATATAGCTATATAATTAAAAGATTAACATAGTTTTTGGATAATTAAAACTATTTTTCATTGGGACGGATCAAGGTAGTTTTAAAAATCCACCTGTCCAATTTATTACTTTCTTCTATCTTTACAAGAAGAAAATATTGGAATCATGAAAATTTTCGACTTCCGGTTTCCGACGGATTTTAGACGGTCCTGAACACGATTTGACTGTTTTTAGAAAATGACTGTCAATGACTCTATATGTCTGTATGTGACAAAAATTTTGTGGGCGCTCTAACTCAAGAATTTTATTTTATATTCAGTTACTCCCTGATATAAAGTGTTGCTGATTAGTTTTTGGTGTAAATCGCGCATCAGGTGGCGCTGCTATGTTGCATTTTTTGCGATTTCTACAATAGCTCATTCTCATTTTCAGCAGTGAATTACGCCTGTAATCTTTGAATAATAACCAGTGAATTTTTATCCTGATTTTTGCAGGCTTAACTCACTGCTGAAAATGTAATAAAAATTAACTATGTGTTTCCGTGTACTAGGCTTTGTATTGTCGTCTTATGTTTGCCGCAGTAATTTGCGTGGCCCTGAATTTCCATCTTGTGCTGTGGTTGCAGCCGTTCCGACATATATAAGAGTAAGAAATGCTCAGTGGTATAGCCTCAGAGAGCTGTTCTGAGGACCCGGGATCAACTCCCGGATTGGGAAATTTTCACTCTCTCGGTTTGCGCTTGAAAAAAAGCAGGATAAAAATTCACTTGTTATTATTCAAGGTTTACAGGCGTAACTCACTACTGAAAATGAATAATAAAATTGCATATTTATATTGGTTCATTTAACAAACGTTTTTGTAGTATAAACAAAACAAGTTCGTAGTATAACATATTTTATTATTTAAACAAACAAAATATATTTTGTTGAAAAAAGAAAATAGATTGTTAAAATAACACATAGCATATATCTATGTAACAAAACGAAGTTTGTTAATTTAAGTAAAATTGAACCATTTTACTTGAATTAACAAAGCATTTTGTTTTTGCTGACGATACAAAAATTGTTTTTGGAATTGCAAAAAAAAAACCAATATTTTTTTTCTTGATTGAAACAAAATTTCCATTTACCCATATTTAAACGGAAAGTTTTGTTGGGTCAACCAAATTTTTGTTTATTCAACAAAACTTTTTTCTGTGTGTACTTATGACAGTTATAGCATAGAAAGACAGACAGACAAACCAAATTAATAAACATTTTTCATTATGTTGTAAAGTGATGAAAAGTCCTTTTTCTGTTATAACAATTACGAAACAAGTTGGAAATTGTACGTCAGACAAGACAAATGCGGCGTGTTCGCACTATAACTAATTTTTAAAATATTCAAATAAAAAATGCAATAATACAAATTTTATTCTATGTGGTGATTTTTATATTATAGATATTCATTTTATTTTATGAAATCTAACTTCAATGCATTTTCAAAAACAATTTATTACAATTCTGTTACATTAAAATTATACAATACGCAAATATTCAATACAAGACAATGTAAAAAGAATGATCGTTATTATTTAAGTGAAAATAATTATATCGTCTGTTATTATGATATGATTAATTTTCCGTAATAAAATAAGTATACATTTTAAGTTGGCAACATTTTATATTTTGTTGATATTTACTGAAAATTCCAATGGGAAACTAAAGCATAACTTTGAAATTTCAGATCCTGAAATCCATATTTAGACGCTTTTTCCATTTAATATCAATTTCTCCGGAAACATCTATCCAAAAAACTGTCGGTAGATTATAGGGTTGCTATAATTAAGCAATTTTAGTATACCAATTTGGTTTTTAAATTCAGTAATACGTAAATAATATGACCCCATCTTAAATATGACGTAATCATCATGAGAACCTAGAATCATTATATATAGGATATCATTGAATTAATTACGTAAAACTTTTATTAATATCTTTGTAAGTTTTGATTCGATTTTCCTAAAATTTGAAATGACTCGACAAAATTCTGCAACGATTTTATACATTAAATTTCAAACCATTCGTTTGGGTAGTTTTTGCTCTGTTATATGCGGACAGGAACAGACGACGACTACAGGTGCTACGTATTTATATAATTAAAAACGCACGTAAAAGCATGCAACCATTTATCTTAGGCCTTTACCAAGACTTTATCGCCTTCATACCTACCTCCGTAGCCGATGTTACTGTCGAATGCTATACCATTCAACATTCTGTATGTGCTATTTAAAAAAAATGAGATATTAAATAGAGACACAATTGGTTATCCTATTGAATACAATTATATTCATGTTACATTATTATCCCAAACTTTTTAAAAATATGCATTTATTATCGTCTGATATTGCTACGAAGATTATTGTTTGAAAACAGTGCCACCCAAGAAATGAATCAGGACGTTCCTATAAATAATTATAATAATAACAAAATAATAATAATTATTATTATTATAGTATTAGAATTTTGATTATTTTTATGCAGTTTGGTATAATACTAATTTTGGTAAAATTAATCTAAATAGGCTAAATAGGGTACAACTACTCCAGATTGGCCCAAATTAGAATAATTGTGCCATAATTGGTATAATAGTATTTTACTATGGTAACTAGCTAAATAGGCAGGTACTATGCTACATAGGATAAAACGAGCATAAATAGTCTAAAAAGGGTGCAGCTAGTCTAATCTGCAGCTAATTTGCGATTATTTAGTAAAACTGAATTTTGCACTTGATTTATTACAAACAATAATGAGAAGAGTTGAATCGATTGACAAATCGAACCGCCTGTTCATGAGAAATATTTTTTATTATCAGATAGACAGTTTTACTATCATATTTGCAATTTGGAATGGTATACAGTAGATTCTCGGTTACCCGACACATGAATATATGATACCCTCAATTAACTCACACCCCCACATCCACAAAGGAATTATTCTTCCAGATTACTTCTCGTTTTTCAATAATTTATTCTCAGCTGTATGAATTCGTGACCAAAAACTGTATAATTTAAATTACATTAATTGTTTTACCAGCCGCACCATGAATTACTTGTCATATTCATTTGAAATTCTATTTTTGATAATTTAGATTAATTCTAAGGTTGTTTGCAAAATTTTGGGATGTTAAGTAAAATAGAAATGGAGTTAGAGGTATGTTCCATTTGTGAAAAGTTCGCAGTACGAATAACATTTGTAAATTTAAGGCGAATTTTTATTAAAAATTATTATTTCCAACAGCGCTACACGTATTTCAAAACAAAGTAAAAAAGGTAAAGTGGACCTATTTATACCAGTTGTACCCTATTTAGACTAGTTTTGCCCTAACAAGCATAGTAACAGCCTATTTAGCTAATTAGAATCGTAAAACCGTATTTACCCTCAATTATGGTCCAATTGTTTTAATTTGGATCTATCTAGACTAGCTGCACCCTATTTAGCCTATTTAGACTAGTTATACCCTATCAAGCATAGTACCAACCTATTTAACTAGTTACCATAGTAAACCCTATTTACCACAATTATGGCCCAATTACTGAAATTATGACTCAGTTGCTACAATTTATGTCTATCTAGAGTAGCTGCACCCTATTTAGACTATTTAGGCTTGTTTTGTCCTATGTAGCATAGTACCTGCATATTTAGCTAGTTACCATAGTAAAATACTATTATACCAATTATGGCACAATTATTCTAATTTGGGCCAATCTGGAGTAGTTGTACCCTATTCAGACTATTTAGATTAATTTTACCAAAATTATTATTATACCAAACTGCATAAAAATAATCAAAATCCTAATAATATAATAATAATAATAATAATAATTATTATTATTATTATTATTATTATTATTATTATTATTATGTATTCAGAACCGGCAACATTCCACATGTGGAACATTGGCATTCAAATGAGCATAAAACAAAAACAAAATAAGATAAATAATTAGTATTAACATAAAAAATCATAAAAAAAACAGTAAGCAATACGATAACCATCATCTGAGCAATCACGTTTGAATTCTAAAATATAGGTAGAGTAAAAAGCTCAGTCTAATACATTTACGTTTTTTTTTTTTTTTTTTTTTTTTTTTTTTTTGCATTTTAACAAGCTTCAGGATGGGAACCACAACACATTATTAAACAATATTTACAATACGTTATAACACATCTTGAAAAAAGATATATTTAAAATTTCAAGCATATTAAACAAATACATAAAACGATACAGCATCACATAGTTTATGCTCCACTTGTGGAACGTTGGCAGGTAAAAGGTCAATGAAGCCACTGCAGCTAACCTCCAATGCAGCAATGATTAAATACAGCCTTCGTAATACTGGGCCTAAGATCTGACACCAAAAGAGCGGCTATTGTAGGTAGTTTTTTTTTAGGGTTTCGTTCATCTCACGAAACCCTATTACTCCCGCACCGTTGTCTGTCCGTCACAGAGCCATTCTCAAAAACTATAATACTTAAAGAGTTGAAACTTTGTGTATATAGATGAATACCATCTGTAAAGAGCTCAAAATATTAAAATTTGAAAAATTCGTATTATTTTAATAAATAGAGATAAAATACCAAAATCCTAACAGCCTTTTCCTATTAAATTTAAACATTTTTCGATATAGTAGATGCCGAAAGTTTTAAATCCACAATGGAATTCTTTCTACAATAATTAATTTTATATCAGACGATTTCCACGTTCAAAATGAAAATGAAATAAAAAGTTTCACCAATTGAAAAAAAAGATTAATATGAAATAAAATTGATTGACGTCATAGAGGTAATAAAACAGAAAATGTCTAAGATTTCTCAATAATACAAGGAGTATGAGTATGTGTATGTATACAAAGCCGATTAATATCACGTCATTAGAGAATTAAACGAAAATCTGACGTCCTATTGGAAGTTTAAAGAATTTTTCAGATGTTTGAGAATAATAGAAATCGAGTATCAATATGAGTAATAGAGAATAGCAAATATATGAGTTTGAGAAACATATTGAATCGTGATAAAAATCCGATTATGGAAATATTCGCATATTTTAACATTTTGAAGGTGTACAATTTGTTTACTTTTTAAATTATTTTTTTAAATATTGCATTTAGTCCGTATGACGGATATTATTATGACAGAATATAATAGCGGGCTTCGCCCGCTATCCGGCTGGTTTAGATATTCGAAAAAACGAAAAAATACACCGATAAATTTTTACTTTATAAAAAACATGACTTTTTTTGTTGTTGTTGTTGCTAAATGATATTTATTTGAATTTATTAAAGAAAAGATAAAGTGTTTTGAAAGGAATTTTAAACGAAACCCTTTAAGCGATCTTCGATCGAATGCCTAAGGGGGGCCACTCGGCCCAGCAAAGCCAGGCCGTAGAGCGTTAGCACCTCCCCCGGGATGTTCCCCGGCACGCGGGGATTCGTTTTGGGTGATTCCAGCCACAGGCGGAAGGGAAGGCACGACGCCGAGACCGCCAGCGCACACGCAAACGGCCCAAACAACAACAAAAAAGAAAAGAAAGAAAATACAAACTAGGCTAAAGGCCGGCACTGCCAGGACAAGCCTAAGCGCGACAAGGGGCAGGCAAGAAAGCTAAAAACAAAAAAAAAAACAAAAAGAAACTGAAAAAAGCCTGAACCGCTGGAGCCTGCACTCCCTCGCGACAGACAGCGGCAGGTGCAGTGATGAAGAACTTGTAGGTGAACAGTCCTTAACGCTCCTGCGTCATGACACACAGTTCGCGGCCAAGGCGGTCCTTGGATAATAATGATGCGCCGGAATCTGAGAACTCAGTTCCCACGCGACAGATGGCGCCACAAGTTGTTGCGTTGGAGAGATGAGACCGCTGCTAAAGACTGCGAAGGGAGCACAGCAAGGTGCTCAAACACTGACAAGGTACAGCCAAAATAAGGAAAAGTCAGGAGAAGGAGGGTAGGAAGATCAATTACAGTACTGATTGGTGGTGAAGAATTTAATATGTTTAGTTAAAAATTTGATAAAAGCTAGAGTTGGTTACTCAATTTGTTAAGTTCGATAAATCCATTAAGAAATTAAAAATATTTTTTAATTTTTTTAGTAAGATTGGTCTTGTTAGAATATTGGTTAGCCAAGAGGGTGGGGGAATTTCGGGAGATCTGAGATGCCAGGCAACGGTCAGTGGGCAGTCAAAATAGTAATGAGAAGGCAAGCCCCGCTGGCCACATGGACACACATTGGAGGCTGCACGTTTATAATATTTGAGGTAAGTAGGGAATGGACCATGTCCTGTGAGGAACGCTGAGGTGTGGGGGGCGAGGTTAAGCAGGTTTAGGGAGACAAAAGGGAGCAATTTGTGGGTATGTCGACCTTTATCCGAGTAATCCCAGTGGTCCTGCCACTGAGGAATGATTTTAGAATTTAAAAACCCTCTAATGTAGGATGGGGGAACAGGGAGGGAAAGATCAATATTTGTGCTTCCCGTAGCTTCTTTTGCCAATTTATCAGCTAATCCATTGCCAGCAATGCCAATGTGTGCCTTCACATGGCCCAGGGCTACTCGCCGTGCAAGGTCTTTTAAAAGTAGTTTTATTTGGAGTACAATGGGATGTTTTGTGCGGTGAGTAAAGATTGCTTGTAGGCTGGAGAGGCTGTCTGAATATAGCCTGTAAAATTGTACTGTTGGGTTAGAGACAATCCATTCCAATGCCCGCAGAATCGCGAACAGCTCAGCCTGGAAGACAGTGTTGTTATCACCGATTCTGCAGGCCCACTTATGGGTCACGACCTCGCCTTTCATGGCACAGAATGCTGCTGCCACGCCAGTCTCCGTGCGTGACCCGTCAGTGAAAATGGTCGGACAGCGGGGAGAGTAGCTGTGTTCAAAACCGTGCCTGGTTGTGTTTATCTGTAAGTGAGATGTCTCTTCTGCGGGATGTATTCTCCAACTGGGAACCTTCCTCTGTAGTTGTATTTGTGGAAAAAGTGCTGCACACGTTGGTTCATGTTCTAGGTGTGTGATCCTGTTTTTCTGGTATTCATATTGGAGTGTTATTGTTATGGGAGGAATACCTGTTATTACTGTGAGTGCGTCCGTTGAGATTGTCCTGTATCCTCGAGCAATTTGCAGCAAAAAGAGCCGTTGCATCGAGGTCAATTTGTCCTTCACGGCTTGCGTGAGGTTACCTCCCCAGACGCCCACACAGTAGAAAATTATCCGCTCCACTATTGTGTGGTACCAGATTTTTAACATTGTTGGCTTTATTCCCCAGGATTTTGACGTTAGTTTACGTGCGTTTAAGTGTAATTTTCCTACTTTAATCCTGAGGGTGTTGATATGTTCCGTCCAGCTTTGGTGTTCATCTATGGTGAGGCCAAGAAGTTTGAGGTGTGAGACATGCTCGACACTAACCCCGTTCACTCTTATGATTGGTTTACGTTCAAGTTTGCGTGGTTTGGAAAATGTGACTGCTTGTGATTTTTGGCTTGATAGCTGGAGGTTGAGGTTTGTTAGCAGTTGGCAGAATACGGGGAGGGCTTGAGCCGCCATTGCCTCCAAGTCCATGCGCCGCCTGCCCGAGAAAATAAAGCTGAAGTCATCAGCGAATGCAAAGAGAATGAAGCCTCTAGATTCTAGCTCTTTTAGAATTATGTTAGCTATGAGTAACCAAAGTATTGGGCCAAGGCAGGAGCCTTGGGAGCAGCCCTTTTCGAGCTGATGTACCGAAGTGCCTGAACCCCAATTGATCATTATGCTACGAAGGCTTAAGTAGGATGCGATGGTTCCAGCTATATTAGCCGGGCAGCGAATTTCAATTAGTTGCTGGATAATGTCCCTCCATTCTACATTATCGAAAGCACCTTTAATATCTAGTGAAACAAGTGAGGTGTAGTCTCCTTTGCTGATGGTTTCATTGCAAGTGGTAAGAATGTCATAAAGGGCCTTGTCACATGACCGACCCTCTCTGAACCCATATTGCCTATGATGCAAGATCCCATTCGTCTCCATGAAGTGCACCAGTCGTGTGACTAGTAGTTTTTCTAGCAGCTTCCCCAGAGTTGGTAGGAGACAAATAGGTCTATAGGATGTGGGTTCTGAGGCATTCTTTCCTTTTTTCAGGAAGTAGACGGCCTCACCTTGCTTCAGTGTTTGAGGGAAGTAATTGTGATTGAGACACAGATTGGCCCATCTGGCGAACAACTTTGGGATGATTTTGAAAGTTAATTTTAAAATTTTGAAGTCCACACAGTCTGGGCCAGGGGCTTTTTTATCATTAAATGTATGTAGAGCAGATGCTACTTCAGCTTTAGAAAAGGGTTTATCATTAGGTGTCGAAAAATTGAGGTCTGAATTGTCCCTGTTGGGATACGAGGATGGTCCGAAAAGTGCTGCAGTTAGGTGCTCCATATTTGCTTGCCTGGATGAAATGGAGGGTGGAAGCTCAAGTTTAATTTCGTCTGGTGTGAAGAAATTTCCTGTAAAAAATTTTTGTGCCGTGCCAAAAGGTTCTGATTGATTGCTGCAGAAATTCCGCCAGGCTTTGACTCTGGCATCCTGAACACTTTTCTTGAATTTTGATGAGAGTATTTTGTACTGAGCGCCAAGGTTTTCAAAATAAGGTGTGTTTCCGTGTGTTTCTCGTAGATGTTTAATCTTTCTCCTTAGCGCTGTGAGTTTGTTTCGTTGTGTCTTTAGTTCGGTGGTCCAGAACGAGAAGACTGGAGTCCTCCGAGTATTTTTTAGTCTAAAGTATGCTCGTGCCGCCTCTTGCATGGAAGCAATAAGTTTTTTTGTGAAGGAGTTAATGTCGGTGATGTTTGTTGCATCCCTTAGGTGTTGTGCAAGGAGTGGTCTGTGTGTTTTGATGATTTGTGTAAACTTTTTAAAATTTCCTCGGGTTGTGTTGAAACGTCGTTTAGTTGTAGTCAGTGGTGTAATGTCAAAGCCGAAACGTATGTATTTATGGTCCGAGACATTGTGGATGTCCATTACTCGCCAGTCCCTGATTTTTTGTGCCGCCTTCGGATTCGCCAGCGTATGATCTGGGAATCCTTTGTGTGTTATAATACCTGTGTTGTTCATTCTGACAAATGTGTGTGTTCTGTTATCAATGTTAACAATGGTTAAATTATGGACTGCGAGATGCTCGATGAGACTGTCTCCGCGGATGGTTTCCTGTGGGCAACCCCAAACAGTGGAGTTTGCGTTGAAGTCACCTCCGCAAATGAAGTACTGCTTATGAGTTATTAAGTGTTGCCACTCCATAAGGGTTTCATCAAAATTGAAACGCGGTGCTGCGTAGGTAGAGCCTATAATTAGTTTTCCTTCCTTCGCCATTATAGTGATGAAAACACAGTTGTCTCCTGTGAATAGGTGTGAGTATGCCAGATCCGTATTCTGGACGACCAGATGAGCGCTGTTATCTTTGGACGCGAACTTCGCCCAATTTTTCGGAAAAATTGACAGCAGCGCTCCATCATTGCCACAGTAGGCATCCTGCAGCAATGCAATGTCTATATTTTCTGATATCATGTAATTTTTTAGGCTGACATTAGCTGCCTTGCAGTGATTTAAATTAACCTGAATGATTTTGATGTGGCCAAATGGAGGGGGGTCCGAAGGTGCTAGAAGAGACATATTGGTTTTCTGAAAAGGTACTTAATTAAAAGGTACTTAAATAAAGGGTTCTTGGTTAAGTTAGTAACAAAAATTATGTTAGAATCAATAGAAGGGCCTACCTTGCCAGTCATGGTGATGCCCGTTGTGGCCTCCTTGATAGAGTGGGTGGTATTCATTTCTATATGAGCGATTACCATACCATTCATCGTGATGATAGGGGCTATTTGCTGGTGTTGCCTCTTGTATGGTTGGGTGCTGTGTGTTGAATTGTTGATGTCTGTTTGGTTCTTCTGGTGTTAGGTGAACTTGCGAACTGTTACCAATTTGGAAAAGCAGGTTAAGTCTTTCCCGTTCTGAACTATATTTTGAGCGGTAGGCACTGCAACCAGAATCTGATGCTTTGTGGCTTGTTGGAAAATGTGTGTTGTGTTGTGTGTTATGTTTGGTGCAGTTGATGCATCGTGGAGCTGCTGCACATGTTTCTTCATGGTGTGCTTCGCCACAGCATGCACACACAGACGTGGCCGCCTTGCAGTTCCGTTCGTGGTGGGTAAGGCCTTGACAGCGGCGACAGCGCAGGATGGTAGTATGTGGTCGGAGGCGACAGGTCTTTAGGCCGATGACGATGCCTCCATCATTTATGAGCTCTATGCCAAGTGACTTAGGCAGCAGAAGAATCAAATCTTTTGTCGCCTCGTTGTGTCTATTAGGTAACTCCTTGAGGACGATGATGTCTTCTTCAGTTATATGGTATGTTTTGCCAAGAATATTAGTGAGGGCCTCCTTCGTCAGCACCTCTGGGACACCCAGGAGAATCATTTTATGCTTTGGAACTGCCTTCTGCAGAAAATTAAGTTTTTTGTTGAGAACTTGATTGTGCTGCAGCTCTGTTTGTAGGCGCTTTAGGTCCTCTTCTGTTTTGCAGGTAACTTCTACGTGATTTCTCCTGGGGGCCACCTTATCCACGTGTATTGGCGTTGCAATTGCCTCTTTAGATAGCATTATTTCGATTTCTTTTCCCGGTGTTATTGATGTACCTTTAATGATGAGGGTTTTGCGGTTAGAGCTTTCCAGAACAAACTTTTTGGCTGGTTGTGCGGCTGTTTGACTGTATGTTTGTGGGACTTGAGGTGTTGCTGTTTCTGTTGGTGAAATGGTGGTGCTTTCTATTGCCGCTGCTTGGTCTGCTTGATTTATTTTTAGTGTTGATCTGACTGCTTCTATAAGTGTGACGGTGTCTGGCATCCTTTCAATTATCTTCTCATTCGTTTGGCGTGCGTGAACTAGGCTTTCTCGGAGGTGCTGGCAGCTTGTCTGGAGGCTTGCTTCATTTATTTCTAGTTGACGTATCCTGGACTGCAGTGCCTCTTCTGTATTTTGAAGGAACTCAAATACATATCTCAGATTTTTTAGTGTTTTTTCTGTGGTTCTTTTGTAGCAATGCTGTTTTCAGCTCTTGTTACGTAGCACTTTCCCATCGTAATAAGTTCTGCCATCGTATAAGTTTCTATTTCTGCATCAGTGTTTTCATGTATTGTGGATGCTGCTGAGCTGTGGCTGACGCTTCTAGACAGCTTTGCTCTGGTATTTCTAGTTGATGACCTGCTCTTTCGAGCTGCTGACTGAGAGCTAGAGTTTTTGTCAGAAGGAAATCTTCCGTTGCCTGGCGACATGTTAGCAAGGGAAGGAACAGGATGAGAAGCTTCTACTACGAAACGATAAACAAAAGAAAATTATACTAAGTCAAAAACTAGGTCATTGGGCACTCACGCCACTTGACTGAATAAACCCATGAATAGCTCTACAGGTCTCGCAGCATGTTTCAAAATGGAGAAGTGTAGGGACAAAAGCTTGCCGTTTGTCAAAAACTCGTGACTGCGCTGAAAATTAGACTGGTATTATTAGGTTCGACTTTAGGGTAAAGAATAATGATTGACCAGTATCAAAAAGCTTAGACTTAAGGAATTGTTGGGTGAGAAAGGGAAGAGAAAATGAAACGATTGGGGTTCGCTAAGGTGTTGAAAGACAAATTGCTATTCCTTGCTATGTAACTTATTAATAGAACATGTTTAAATATGGGTAGAGCAGAACTTGTTGCGATAGACGAGGAGGATTGTTGTTGATGATGATTGCTATAGGAGGGAGAGACGGGAGACACATGCGCCAGCCAAGGCCAGCCGCAGCACGCCACCCCGACCGACGAGTGGTAAAGGGGAAATGCTGTGCAAAAAGCAAGAGAGAAAAGTCTTGTGGCATTTTGCGAACACAGGGGAGTCTGAGAAAGTCTAAGAACGTACTTTGATGCAAGAGTAAATTAAAAAGTAAATAAAAACATTATTATTCTACTCAGGAGTGTAAGAAAAATGAAGAAAAAGAAATAAAAATAAAACAAAAAAAAGACTTTAATACAACAAAGGAAAAAAAAAAACACACTAAAGCTTATAAATATGTGGGCAAAAAAAAAAAAAAAAAACCTGTAAATGGGAAAAAAATGTAAAAATAAGTTTGGTTACAGTTAGATGTTAGAATTGGTTATATGGTCCGAAAATGTTAAAGTCCGCAGATAGGTATTCTAATTTGAAGAAGATAGTGAAAGAGGGAAATGGAATCTGATGAAAAACAAGCCCCCCCCCCAAAAAAAAGAGAATTTCAGGATTGTGTAAAAAATGATAAAATTTAATAGAAGCGCTAGAGAACATAAATTCACTTAAGTTTATATGAGAGGACAAAAAAAAACGGTGTATAACAGTATGAAGAAGGAATAAATTGCGATACCTAGCCATATTTTCGTGAGAAAAAAGAGTATAAACAAATGATGAAAAATGCTTATATTCAGGAAAACTAGACAAAGAAACTTAATAAAAAGTGGGGGGTAAGAAGAGCAAAATGTGTTAATTTACGAAAAGAATTTTTATAGTTATTGAATGTGAGGAAGATTAGTTATGTAGAAAAAAGTGTGTTTTGCGACAAACACACACACACAAAAGGAAAAAAAAAAGAAAAGAAAAGAGAAAAAAAATGAATCCGCTAAAACTAAAATTGCTGCAGGTGTGTTGAATTTTGGGGGGGGGGCTAAAAAATTGGGGGTTACTAAAGCTAATTATGATGAAATATGTATGAATTATTTACAAGTTAGAAGCAACTAGTGAAGAGAAATGGGGTTCAGCCTTACCCCAGCACCTTGGTCCGGCGCCGGCAAATGATCCCAGTGGTCCGGTGGAAGGCAATACGCCGTACTCGGGAGAAGAAAAAAGAAAGTATGAAAGAAATATTTATTGGAGTGTGAATAATATGTGTTGGGAAGTAAATTGACAAATTTTGATGAGTTTTACTGAGTATTTTTTTGTAAGGTGAAAAAAAACAACAAACTTAACACTAAGTGCAACTAAAAAGCCCCCAAAAATGCTGAAAATAAACTGTTATATAATGTGAGAATTTGCACGTAGAGATAGATGGGAAATTATTGAAAAAATAACAGTTTGGTAACAGTTAGGTGTTTGAATTGGTTACATGGTCCAAAAATGTGAAAGTCCGCAGCTAGGTATTCTAATTTGAAGAAGAAAGTGAAATAGCGGCCTGGACTTGATGAAAAATGGGCCCAAAAAAAACTAAGAAAATTTCAGGATTGTGTGAAAAATGAAAAAAATATTAAACGCACTAGAAAACATAGATGCTCTTAAGTTTATATAAGAGGGCAATAAAACAGTATATTACAGCATGAAAAAAAAAATAGCGATATTGACGTGAGAAAAAAGAAAATAAACAAATGGTGAAAAAAAACATATTTTTAGGAAAGCTTGACAAAGAAAATAGTAGAAAGTAGGGGGGAGGGGGGGGGTAGAGAGAGACATTACTTTAATTAAGAGAACAGTTTTTGTAAATAATGTATGCGTAGAAGTACAGTTATGTGGAAATGAGTGTGTTTTGCGTCAAACACAAAAAAACGCTAAAAAAATTAAAATGTGGCGGGTGTGATGCTTTGTGGTGGGAAGGAGAGTATTATGTTTGGAGGCTTCGAAAATCAATTTTAGTAAAAATGTATGAATATATTAAAAGTTAGAAGCGTTTAAGAGTGAAAAGTTGGAAAACCGCCTTGCACCGGCACCTTATGAGTCCGACGGTGGCAGCGGCAAATGGCAAATGGGGAAAAAAAAAAAATCCTGTAAGAATTTAAGCAGCACAAAGTAAATGGCCAACAACAAGAACATCCCCCACCCCAAAAAAAAAAATAATAAAATAAAATAAATAAATAAATAAAAATGTGAATATGTGAAAAAAAAAGTTGACAGCTGTGAATGTTGGCCAATAAATACCAACATCACTGAACATCACCTTTTGACAATAAGTGAAAGAAATTTTCTGCCATTGCTGAAAATTAACATTTGATATTGAGCGAAATAATTACAGTAAAACCTCTAAATAACGGACACCTCGGGAGTGCAGAAATCGTCCGCTATTCGGAGGTGTCCGCTATTGGGAAAACTTCAGAGATTTACAAAATCGCTAAGAAATGCTTAACGTTTCATTAATTGACTTTTATATGTCCGAGAACGTCTATTATATGATTAATCAGAAATTAAAATTATTTTTTAAGCAATAAAACTGAAATGAAATGGTACATACATTTTTCCACTGTTTATTACATTCTTCAGGAAAAAATCTGTTATAAAAGTTTGATTTTGCTTGCGATTACATGTAGTTAGTTTTTCTGTGCGACGTTTTAATACTATAAGTAGTTTCAATCCTTCTGAACCATCTTTTTTTGGAAAAAGAATAAAATACGTGTAACTGCTCACTGTGTTTTTCTTGGAAAATCTCGATATTGCAGGAAACATACCCTGGTTTCAGTATCTGATTCATATCACTAATAGAGTCGGCTTTTGGCGAAGATTCTGAAGGAATATAATCGCCTACGTCAACTGATTCTTTTTCAGTAGGTCATCATCAATGTTGATGGACATTTCGGCATTTCTTCACTCCTGATCCATTTCATTAATTCACTTATTGCGATAGTTCTTCATTTCTATCGGAAATAAGCGTTTAATTTTATTTTAATATAAAGCCTGCTTTTCTGAAACATTGTCGTACACATTCCGGTTATCTGTTTTTTACAGCTGAAGAAATCCAAATTTGAAAGCATCGGGGACATTAACTAATTTTAGGCTGTTCTCAAGTGTATTCATAGAATAAAACTTCGAAAGAATAGGGCTTAATAAGACCTTTCTCTACCAGGCTTTACATTTGTATATAACACCTTGATTCAAGGAGCTGGCATAAGGAAGTTGTCTTTGGGGGGAGGGGGGACGACACAGTTTTAACATTGTCCAATTTAAAATGTTTTGGATGAGAAGTTGCACTGTCCAAAAACAAGAGAACTTTTCTTTGTTGTTTCATCCTATTATCAAAGGAAGTTAACCATTTAATCACTAAAAAACTGGTTATCCACGCTTTTTTATTCGCTCTATAACAATTTTTTTAAATTGGATGTTCTTTGAGAAACACATGGCTTTCAGAGATTTTTGAACTATAAGAGGAATTTAAAATTCCCCTAATACATTGCAACATTTTAAAATAGTGATTCGCTCTTTTGTCATTTTTTCGCCGATACAGCCATCCTTTTTAAAGCACAAAGTCTTATTCGAAAAAAATCTGAAAAAGAGTCCGCTTTCCTCGTCATTAAAAATGTTTCTCTCTTCATAACCTTCACAAATTGATTGCAGTTATTCATGCCAATCCTCCACTTTTTTCAAAACTACAGATTTTGCTTTTCCACATATTGTTTTGAAAGAGATGTTGTGCCAAGACAGGAACTTTTCCAGCCATCTACCCAAACCCTTAAAATCATCATGTAATCCGAGTTCTTTGGCGACTTTTAAATCCTTTTCCTGAATCAAAGACCCACTGATAGGAATTTTTTTGGACGAAGTGAAGTAAACCAATTCAGAAATATAGAATTAATTTCAATGGAATCAGTATACCTAAATTTCAAATTTTTGGTGTTCTCGATAGAGTTAATAATCCACAAATTCTTTATTTCGTAAAATTTCTCCCACTTGTGTTTTACCTATTTTAAAACATTCGGCAAGTATCCGTAAACTCTATTTCTCTTTTTCAGATTCACTTACATTTACATTTTCAAACTTTTCTTTTAAAGTTAATCTCTTTTGTTTTGAGGTCATTCTCGAAACATTAATCACAAAAAAGACACTAAATTCAGAATACGCAGAACTCAATATATTTAGAAAATGATAAAAATTGTTTTGACATATTTTGAAGCTTTGAATATCGTATGTCAATTGAATCTGAAGAATCCAACAGTAATCGATACAAAATACATACGATATTGGGGGATTCCCGAGGCCATTGGGGATTTTCCAGAGACCACCCCCTACATTTATCTTTGGGCAAAAAATTTGTGACGCATTGCCTTGATAAATTTCGAGGCTTTTTACTTTTTTTTTACATTTTCTTTCTCGTTAAAAAATCATTTTTTATCCTTGATCGCCAAAACTACTGTCCGCTATTCGGAATGTCCGCTATTAGAGGTTAAACATACAAAAATTTAGATTTTGGGAGTGGGGATTTTAAAACTGTCCGTTAAATAGAGGTGTCCGCTATTCGGGAGTGTCCGTTTTGGAGGTTTTACTGTACTAACAATCCTGAAAAACATCCTGAGTTTAAAATACAATAATATACAAAAAATGCGTTAAAATATAGTATAATGTACTGGAGAAGGTTTATAATGTTAATAGAAAATAGTAAGTAGAAAGAGTGTAAAAGAAATGCGAGTCATGTCGATGATCTCGAAAAAGGATTTAAAGTAATGCGAGTAACCTACGAGAGATGGCGCCAAACGTTTAAAAAGTGTCTAGCTGATTTTAGGATATGGGCTAGAATAGCCATAGGGAAAGAACAGGGCTTGGGGAAGGCGATAGATGGCGCTTCTTGTCCAGTTGATGATCGTGGAGAGAGGTGGGGCTAAGGAAAGTTAGAAAATAAGAATTACGAGAGATAGAAGTATAATTAAATTGAAAATGAAAGATAAAATTGTTAGCTGTTCGAAAAAACGTTTGCAAATGTATACTGGATGGCATAGTGATAAAGTGAGATTCTCTTAAAAAAAAAAAGGGCGTCTTTTCAAGGCCATACATTTATAATATAATGAATAAAATTATGTATAAGTGTATTAAAAAACATAAGTTTTTTTTTTTTTTTTTTTTTTTTTTTTTTTTTTGTTAAATGTATTAATAATACATTAGATATTAGATGTTTTTTAAAGACATGTTATAAAAAGCTATTAACAAAAGCTGGTGTGAGTAGATTTCTCTGTTACTGGAGTAAAAGATGTGTGACAAAGACAAAACTATCATTAAATTATCTAGTAATATTAAAAAACAAACGACATATTTATTTATTTTAAATATTAATTTTACGTACTTTGAAAAGATTTATTTAAAATAACACTTTTATTACTGAGTAAGATGGAAATTTTGTAAGAAAAAATAATTAAAAAAGGTAAGAAATTTAAAACTTAGGAATTTAAAGGAAATAAGACATATTAGAGCTTGCTGTGTTAATAAAAATGTGTCCCCCCCCCCCTTGCACAAAACTAAAAAGAAAGTTTTAACAACCCCAATAATTTGAAATTTACTTTATAACTATAGCTATAATACACGTACGACATTCAGCGACTAACAAAATATCAGCCGATAATTCCGCACTACCCGGGATGTTAAAGAAAATGTTAAATTAAAAATAAAACAATAAAGAAAAAAAACATAAAAAGAACAAGGTTTAAATAAAGATAAAAAAAAAAGGAATTAAAAAAAAAACCGTTATTGCGTTGAAAACTGCTAAGTATTACAATTAAAATTATTAAAGTTGGAAAAAAGTTTGGATCATAGGATGAATAAGTTTTCTGATGTAAAGTACTAGAGAAAAAAAAAAAAGAGCTGAAAAAGTTAAAGTATGTAACCATTTCTTTCCTTAACCTACCCTCCCTATTCCCTTTACTTTTTATAAATGGTACAGTTGAAAGATATCCTAACTCATTTAAATAAATGTTAAAAAGCATATTAAGGCGCAGGAAAAAACGTCAAATTTAAGCACAACCTACATGATAAAAACAAAAAATTGAAAAAAAAAAAAAAAAAAAAAAAAAAAGAAACAGAAATATTCAAAGAATTCTAACTCCCCTCGTTAGCAAAATAGCAGAAAGAAAGTTAATTAGGGGGGGCCGAGCGTCTGAAGATGCCACACCCCGGCCAGCAAACAGCTGTCGCCCTTGCTCCCCAAAAGCAAATGAGAGCGAGGTCCCATAATCAAGCCACACTGTAACAATGCCCGTGATGCCAAACAGCCAGCCCCCCAGAAATGAACCCCGTGTCCTCGAAGCATATATATCCTAATACATACTCTCAGAGGCCAAAATTTAGAACAAGACATGCTGAACTATGTGGCTTGGTTAGCAACAGAAGTCTAATAAAAAGCTTAATAACAATTAAAATTTTTAAGTTATCACAACAAGGCTTTTTCTATGAGCTTGCTAATATTAAGAGGTAACTTTATATTACATTGTTTAAGCAAATTACAATTAAAACACAATAAGACAAGAAAATTAAGATGGAAGCAGTCACTGGCTGACAAACAGCAGGCTAGGCTAGAGCAAATTAAGTAATATGTACATAAAACAATTAATAATTAACGTAGAAACATGCTGTTTACCTATTTTTGTAGCTGAGACATTCATGTATCCATTTCCGTCAAGGGCGCTCGGCCCGCTGACCTTTGGAGGGGCTTTAGCCAGACATTTGTAGGAGCACAACACAATAACGTCCTTCCCCTCCGCGTACACCCACTCAGCGATCTTCGATCACACTTACCCACTTGTTTCAGCTTTTGTATGGTCGCTTGAATTATAATAACAATGCGAGCCTAAAGCTATTTTTATTAAAGTCGGCTTATTTTTCATTGATTAAATAAAGACCAAAAATGATTTTAGCAATTATAGGTGTTCAAATTCAAGGGACTATCTAAAAATGTTTGAAAAGAAAAACTCGCTCACAAAACACTCATTTTTTATGTAAGTGCGTAGGCCTACTACTCAAAGGGCTGAATACTTAACATAACTTCTTTTCTTTAAAAAAAAATATTTTTGTTATAATTTTCATAAGCACTTTGATTTTGCACACAGTATATTATTCTTTCTATTATTTTGTTTAAGACTTTTGCTACTTTTTATGGGGCTATAATATCATTATGTTGTTTTTTTTGGGCTTCATAAAAATAAAAAAAGTCTGTGGTTTTTTACTTCCTTAATTTTTGGCGTAAAATCCACAGATAGAATAAACAAGTTTGAACTAGAAATTTTACTTAATAAAATGTAACGTAAACTTACTTGGTATGTAGGTACAAAGGTACACTGATTTGTTTTTACATTTAATTTATATATATTATAACATGACACACTTTCTTTTAAGTAAACGTTCAGTTAAAAGTTAAACATTTAATTTTTTTAAATGGTTTAAGGGTTGATTATTGACGGCCAATTATCTACACTAGGGATATAGGCCCGGGGGGAGTGCCCTTCGTGGGGGTCTTTTTAAGGGAACCTAATCCGTATTTACGCATGGATAAATCCACGACTCGAAGAAAACCACGAAAACTCCGAACGATTAGGTCGACGGGCGCGATTGGGATCGAACCCAGCACCTCCCGTCTACCAGCTTCGAGAGCACAACCTCTCAGCCACTGGTGGGGGGCTTTAAATTATTTAAATACAGATAGAAGTATTCATTGAAGATCTTAAACTTGCCAAAAATGTTACATAATTTAAGCTAGTATTCCATCAATATATGGAATTAAATAGCAAATGTATTTTGCGTAGCAATTAAATTTTTTTTCCATTTGTATTTAAAAAATACATTTTTATATTTATTATAATCTAAAAAATAAAGAGAAAAAATTCTAAACTTACTACGTAAAAACGGTAGATAATGAAATTCTACATCTAATCTTCAAACAATTGCTTAAGAAAAAATGCAATTTGGAAAAGTTCTCCATACTTTTTTTCGATATAATAAACAATTGAAAGTTTTCTGAATATCTCCCGAACTACTGTCTAGATAGCATATTTGGTAAGAAATTCCTTGTTTCAACTGTCTAAACTTGCTGTAATTCCGAAAAAGTCCTGCATTGAACAACAAGAATGTACACGCCGAAATTCTATCTGAATTGTGTGCATCGGAATATTCAATGTATTTCCCTAAAGTTCTATTGAGATCTGTGAAAGGATAGAACTGATTTCCAGTTCTTTTCTGAATTTCTCCCTCTATACGTTCAGGCTAATGAAAAATTGAGATATTAAAAAAAAGTTTTGTTAAACTATTTAAAATATTAAAAAATCAATAAGTACAAGAATTATGGTTAGATTTGAATATATGTTTATATAAGATTTAAATAATTTTTGTCGGCAATTTATTTCTTTAATGTAACTAAAACACAGAAAATACATAAGAACACTATTATAAATATATTTAAAAAAGTATATTTATGTAAAATTTAAATTACGAAAGTAAGTGAAAAATGACTTACACTTTTCGTTCTACAACTTTATTAAACAAAAGTAGGTTCAATTAAAGGTAGGTTCCTTTACCAATGCACTTTGTCCACCGAGCCACAAGCATTCCTATACTTTCGGGGAAGATGGTTTTCGCTGGATCTTAAAAACCTTGTTGTAACGTATCCCGAACGTCAGTGTTTGTTGCAAATTGACGACCTCTAAAAGGTTGGTTGGTTGGTTATTTGTTACGGCCGATTATCTGCACTAATGATAAATGCCTGCGATAGGAGTGCCCTCCGTGGGGGTCTTTCAAAGGGATCCTAACCCATATTAAAGTAAGACTCGAAGAAAACCACGGAAAACTCCGAACAGTTAGATAGACGAGCGCGACAGGGGTTTGAATCCAGCACCTCCTATCTACCAGCTCTGGGGGCAGAACCTCTCAGCCACTAGTGGGGCCGACCTTTCAAAGCTTCCTTGAGCGATCCAAAGAGATAAATACTAAGGGAGCGTTTTCACATGTCAAAACGTTTGCTTTTGTTTTCTGTAGTAAGAATTCTGTGTATCCAATGTGCATACACTTTACGGAATACGAGCTCATTGTGGAGGATTTAATGGGGACAACCACAGGCCTCTTAGATGTCTATATTTATAAAGACCAAATAAAATTTTTGAGCACCACTATTTCCTCGCGAAAACTTTCGTTTGATATTTATCTTGCAAATGTCATCGGAACTCGCTTCGGGATGATCTGTTTCTTGCATCTGTTCTAATAATCTGCCACGAAAATAATTAAACAAAAATGAGTGGTGGTCAAAAAAAGACTACTCCAAGCCCTACAACCATGACTGATTTTAAAGACTCAACCACATGTATGGCGAATCGTCTATCCGCTATAACCATCTCTCTAAATTGTTGAATATTGTCTTCAGTGGTCGAGGTTGACGGGATTCCAGCTTCCTCCTTTTGTGCTACGCTTGTCCGGCAACTTTTAATCTTCCCAATCCAGATACAAACACAAAAAAATAAATAAAAAATAAATAAGGAAAACAAACGTTCTTACGAGATAAGCTCTGTCCCCGTATTGCGATGAATGTCTCCGAAGAATTTCAGCACCTTACACAACCTCCGACAACAAAACTCAGGTCACAGCAGGACAGTTCTTTGGTGAAAATTGACAGCGGAGCTGATATGTTTACGCTGTCATATAGCTGGCAGGCAACTGACGAGATGTTCAAGGAATTAGTATTATGTTCGTAAAATAGTCCTGCCATTAATTTTCAAACAGTTGCACATTTTCAATTTTTATACGTCCTTGGTTCATATTTAAAAGAATATTTTCCACTCTGTAATAAGTAATATAGTCAACTTTTCTTTTTTTCTATGATGAACATTTACCGAGTTATGATATTTTATGAACTTCCGGAGTTTTCTGTTTAATAAAAAATTGTCTGTCTGTTTTTAGTGCAGGAAAGCTTCCGAAATTAAAAAATATGGAGCATTATAACTCGGTTACTTTTTTTGTTTCGTAGAAATAGGAACTTTTTACAGTTGAAAATACAGTTGTAGAGCACAGAGTTATTTTCTAAATACAACTTTCAGGACCCAAAGATTGCGCAAAAATTAAAAAGTATATATTTTGAAAAAAATATTGGCAGGACTATTTATTCTACATAAAAGTAATTCCGACATTATTTTGAACACTTTTGAAACTTCCATTGAATAAAAATATCCCACGTGTAAACAATTAAAGCAAGTTTCCATCTTTTCAGGAGATCCTGTATATATACAGATGTGTGTGTGTGTATATATTTATGTATGCACATGTCAAGGCGATAACATATATCCCTAACCAGTCAAATTTTTGAAAAACATTTTCAAAAGTAATAAAAAATAAATGATATGTGCAAGACTATATAACAAAGACGATTTAAAGAAAAATAAATGCAACCATTCCTCTTTAAAAGTTTTCTTCTAAAAAAGGTCGCATAACACTGCATAGTTTCTTCCGATATGATAAAGAATTTAAAAGAGTTTGGACTATCTTAAGAATAAAACCGCTGTCTGCAAAGGAAATTCAATGAGAAATATTTTATTTCTGCTTCCTGAACTTTTAGTAATCTTAAAAGAATTCAACATCTTGCATCACGATTCTATTTGCAGCAATTCTGTCTCTACTTGAGAAAATCCAGTATATCTACCTCAAAAATTTGTGTTGTTTGATATCGAAAAGCACACTGAGTTGTTGTTCTTGAATTATCTTATTCATATTTCGTTACAAATAATAAAGTTAATCTCTTGCAGGGTTCATACGCTTTTACCCCAATTTTTTCAACGAATTTTTCTGTTTAATATTTAAATAGCAGGAATTGTATAATTACAGGATTTGCAATAATTTACTGCATTTAAATAAGGGGGGAAATTTTATTAAAAATTGTGGTAAATGAGTACGAACCATCACAATTAAATTCGTAGAAAATTTATAGTTTATGACGTTTCTCAAACATTTCACAAAAGTACTTCAAGACGGTAAAATTTAAACTATTAAAATATTTGTATAAATTAAATAATTAATAATAATAATAATTATTATTATTATTAATTTATAAAATTAAAAATATTTTTAAACGTCAAAAAAGAAAAAAAAAGAAAAGCAGTTGTTTTCTTGTCGTTGAAATAAATATAAGTATCATAAGATGAAGAAAAAAGTTTCTTAATATCATCGTAAAATTAAGAGATGCACTAGGCCTTTCGAAAGAACATTGTCTTTCTTCATCAGGTACGAAAAACACGTGCTACTATTTAGAATACAGGGGAAAATTTAATGCGAATAGAAGGGAAAGGGGTTAAGTTAGAGAAAACAGCCAGTAAAAAAGCGGGAAGCATCAACCAATCACAAAAGGTCATTACCCAATTAGGAGAACGCAGAACATAAGGAGAATTACGAAGCAAATTAAATAATAAAGAAAACTGCTCAGTTAAACTGATGACATTGAGCTCACAGGCTATTCACACTAATTGTATATCATAATCTTATTTCAAAGAACCCCCTCGAAAAATAAAGAAATTGAGAATAAATTAAGAGGGTAAGAGGGGGGGGGATTAGCCCCCGTTCCTACCCTTTATACTTAACTGATGAACCCCCAAAACTAATCAGGTAAGCTCCTTCTCACAATGAACCTATATACAAAATTTGACGAAAATCGGATAATTCTGCTTGAAAATCCCATTTATCTAAATTAAAGAGGGGTTAGCCCCCCGTTCCCCATTTTATACTTAACCAATGAACCCCCACAACTAATCAGGGAGGTGCCTTATCACATTGAACCGATATACAAAATTTGAAGAAAATCGGATAATTCTGCTTGAAAAACAGATTTATCTAAATTAAGGGGGGGGTTAGCCCCCCGTTCCCCCCTTTATATTTAACCAATGAGCCCCCAAAGCTAATCAGTTAAGCCTCTTATCACAATGAACTTTTAACAAAATTTGAAGCAAAACGGTTAATTCTATCAAGAGTAAAAATGCGTTACGTACATACATACGTACATACATACATACATACGTACATACAGAACCGGCGCGGCGGGCACATTAGCTCTCAGGCTTTCATAGCCTGTGAGCCAAAAACAGTGTCAGAAATGATAAAGGAAAAGATAGATTGATAGATAGATAGAAAGATAAAGTTTTAAACTGGGGGTGGTATTGGGTTCTGGGAGTCATAATTGGCGTAGATCTGCAAATTTTTTTCAAAAATTCCAACTTAGGGGAGAATGTAATATTTCTTACGAAATCTACCACAAAGAAAACTTTATATAAATTGTGGAACAATTAATATACTCGCCAATCCAGGCCCGCAATCAAAAGTTTAATATAAAATAATTCAGTATTCAGAAAGCTCTTAAAGGGGAAAACACGGAAATAAAATGCTACACTTAAAAAGGCATACGAAATACGAGTACCTGTTTTCCGTGCAACTCTAGTGTGTTTTTACAGCCAGCCGCCGCACAATGGGGCAAAATCCGGAAAAACTGGCCAAAATATGAAAATGTTATTCAAATTGGACGAAACTTCGTACGCAGGTGTTTTTCAGGATGCTGATTACGATTTCGTAGTTAAAAAAAATGGGAGATCAAATATGGCGGACTAAAAATTAAAATGTTTTGAAAGCTATTCAATTTGTATGAAATTTCGTATACAGGTGCTTTGAAGAACGGTAATTACAATTAAAAAGTTAAAAATAAAAGCAAAAATGGCGAATTAGTATAGATACCGAAAGCATGCAGTAGAAAATTGTTAATGACATTTTAAAATTGTTTCAAGAATAATTTTCACATTTACAAATCTCTTCTTATGTAGAAATGATATTAATTGTAAACATTCCCTCATGACAGCGTTTCGTGATTTTCATGTCCCTGAAAATTGGTTTAAATTGGAAACTTTTTATATTATACCCAACCACTGGCAGAAATCTGACAAAACTCAAAATTCTTATTCTTTTAAAATATCATTGTGCAACTGCCGCAGAAAGACATTTACACTTTTTTCTGGTAATTCTGGAAAAGAACGTCAAATAAAAAACGAGGATAGATAAGGGATAGTCCACTGTTTCTTTATATTAATAATATCCACCATGCAAAGGCTTAAGAATCACACAGAATATTTCTCATTATATTCTTATCAATAACAACTCATTCCCGTTTCAAACTGATTTTCAAAGGGTTGTAAAACATTTTAAGAAACTTAGACTACAACCTTGTTTTTCAAATAGCAAGTTTTTTTTTTTTTTTTTTTTTTTTTTTTTTTTTTTTTTTTTTTTCAATTTGTAAAGAAATAAAATTTTTACTTTGAGCCCGAGCTCTACAAATAGAAACAAGTTGGAAATTGTACGTCAAACGTTACAAACGAGGTGCGTTCGTACGCACGTTTTAGAATTAAATTCATGATATCCCGTGCGTAGAACGGGTTAAACAGCTAGTTAAGTATATATTTTATGACACTGTTCATACAAATATCTTAACTAGTTATATAAATATTCAGATATATATGTATCAGCTAGTTATATAAATATTCAGATCTTGATGATTTTTAATTCTGTGAAATGAATTATATCGTCTGCAGATTCATTTCTGTCATAAAATAAGTATCTCGGTCGCTTGACGATTAAACTTCGGAAGCTCCTATAACAAAAAAGCACCGATTTAAAAAAAAATTCAAATTTCTTAATAAATATTTTTATTAATATCTCCTAAAGTTTTGATTCGATTTTAATAAAATTTGAAATGTCTCGACAAAATTCTGCAAAGATAATATATCTTAAATTGCAAACCATTTGGTTGGGTAGTTTTTGCGTTGTTATATGCGGACAGACAGACAGACAGACGGACGGACAGACCGACAGACGGACGGACAGACGGACGGACCAAGCGACGACTATAGGTGCTACGTATTTATATAATTACGAACGCACCTAAAAAGAGAACAGTATCACATTTTAATTAAACCCTCTTTTTTTTTACAAAACTCTTGTTTAGAATATGATTATACACGTCAATAAAACAAAAAAGCTGCCATTTTCGGAAAAATAACTTAGCACAAAGAACTGCTGGCACTCAGCTTTGTAAGAAGACCACAGCAACTCTGACAATAAAATTATCTTCTAAAACATGTACTACTCTTTTACAATTTCATAATTTTTGAAGCGACTAAAAACTAGTCGTTGTGAGCCACCGCAATACTTACCCGTCATGGATATGCATATTATAAATTATGAAAATAAAACGTGTGTAAACTACTTATAAAATGTATTGCAATTCAAATAAAATCGTGGCTTGATGACGTCATAATTTAAAGGCTCTATTACTGAATGGCGAAAAAGAAACGTCCTCATATCTATAAAAATGATAATCATATTAACTAAAAGTTTACATTCGTCGGATTAAGCGTCTCATTTCTAATTAAAATATATCTTTGAGTTGAAATTTGGAGGAAATACAGGGTCATGAAAAATAGAAGAGTGTGGGAAATAGGATTACAAATATCTCGGCAACTAATAATCCGATCAACTTCATTCTTGATGCAAAATTTGTGTCTTTTAATATTTCGAGAGTCCGAAAAAAATAGTTCCGTAAAATCGAGGTTGCTGAAATTCAATAAGCTTCTTTCCATTATTACATACTAAGTACATACCAAATTTCAAGTCTCTATCTCAATTTTTTCGGGAGATTGAATTGAAATGTGGATGAAATACAGGGTCATGAAAAATCGAAGAGCGTTGAAAATAGGATTACGAATATCTCGGCAATTAACTATCCGAGCATCTTCATTATTTATGCAAAATTTATGTTTTTTTATTGTCTTATATATTCACTTCTTAAAATAAGCAGTTTCGAAAATTTTTAGATATCTTTGATCAGAACGGATATTCCGGGAGTCCGAAAAAATAGTTCCGGATAATCGAGGTTACTGAAATTCATTAAGCTTCTTCCCATTATTACATACTAAGTACATACCAAATTCCAAGTCTCTATCTCAATTTGTTCGAAAGCTAGAGCGTTTACAGACACATAGACACGAAAACATGCAGACACACATACATACAGACGGACGGCAGCTTTTTTTTTTCTAAAAATATGTTTTTCGGTATCTCCAGTGTCTGAAACGTGTAAATCCGTCAAAAACGTTTTTTTCGATTGTTAAAACGATTCCAAGACTTACCCTATACTACGTATGATGGGTAAGTAAACAGTGACATTTCTACTTGTTGTTGCAAAAACCTGCACGAAATGTAAAATGTAAGTTTTTGGCAGCTGGTCTTTTATTATTCATTAGATAATAGTTCAGGACATTATCTCCTTAAATTTCGTCGCGGAACACTGTGGAACGTATAAACTTTCTGAAGTTTGAAAACAAAAAAATAATATTTTAAAAAATATTTTAATCAAAAATAATCATGACACTATTAACTTTATGCGCTTAATATAATTTTTCTAATGCATGCTAATAATTTACACACCATCATCATGTGAATCCATTTTACAGAATTAAAATTGGATGATATGGAAAAATGTAGCACGTGCTTAGAGGAACCACCGCTGTTTTGCTCTCTTTGTTCACCTCAGATGATTCTTCTCCAAGCGTCACTTTTGAAATGATGCATGTTGTCAGGGAAACGCGAAAACCTTTTTCTAAATACAGTTTCTGATCCACACATTATTCTAGCCAACTGTATAATCAAAATTCCCGAAACAGTAATTTTATTTTTCGACTTTTGGCCAGCTTTACAAGGGACACTCTTTCTTTTATTTTTCTCTCGTTTTCTTTTTACTTGATTATCTTGATTACCTGTGTTACTGCATAAAATAAAAAAGAATTAACAATTAACTTTAACAATATCACTAAACAATTTTTTTAATATTCTGAGCACATCGTCTCCATTGTTTATATTCCAACAATAAAATAACAATAGAAATTGACTTGACAATCGGCAAAAGCATTTTAAACAATGAGATTCGCTAACAATAAACAATTATTTCAATGTTCTGAGCACAACAAAAAATCTCCATTCTTAAAATTCCAACAATAAAATAACAATTTAAATTGACTTGATAGTCGGCAAAAGCATTTTAAACAATGAGATTCTTTAACAATACTTTAAGCAATAACATACAATGAAAAAAGTAACAATCATTGCAGATATTTTGCAAAGCTATTATAGTGCACAAAACATATTTTGTATCTGTGCTTAAATATTATAAAAAGGAAATATATTTATAAGTTTTGGAGAAAAATAATAGTTTTTGATAAACATACCGTTATGATGAAGTCTAAAGTGAATACAGAAACCGTGATATTCGACAAAGAAGAATTTAATGAAACTATGAATAGTTTACAAGATATAGACATCAGATGTCTTAAAAATATTGACAAAGGCACATTTGGAAGAGTTTTAGAAGTTAAACATCCAAAATACACTGAAAGTTTCGCAGCGAAGTTTATTATTTCTTCTCATATCTCAGTCGGAAAAAATATTATTTGGAAAAGTTTGGCGCACACAAATATTGTTCCCCCTTCTAGAATCTCATTACTTCGAAAATTTAAAACCGTCAGTTTTCTTAATGCCATTATATAAAAATACTTTATCTCATCTTATATCAAATGAAGACTTTCGTAGAGACAGAAGTGCATTACTCGACTAGTTTTGTGGTAAAAAAATGTGATATCCGGACTGAACTACCTACATCAACATGGCATCTGTCACTTGGATGTTAAAACGAATAATGTATTAATTGACGGCTCCGACATAGCTCTGAGCGATTTTGGTTATGCCAGGAAACCACTAACTTTAGTAGAAAGTTATGGAACACCTTATATTTACAGGCCCCCAGAAGCAGTTAATACAGCAAAGGGCTTATCTTTAGCCGATGGATATGCATTAGATAAATGGACTACTGGGATTTTAATGTTGGAAACGTTTAGCAGTCATGAGTTGATGATGACCAAAAGACGTAAAAATACAGCTAATATGAAATGGTCATGCGACGTCTATCCGGAATTATATAGTATTCTGCAAATTGATCGTTTTAAGACCTTTATGAAACTTCAATTATGTCAGCTCAAATATTTCTTTGGAGTTAGTAAATGATATATTGGATATTATCAAGTGTTTACTTGCGATATACCCAAATGCTCGACCAAAAGTGAAGGAAATTTTGAACCATCCACTGTTCGGAGGCACGAAAGCAGCTCCAAGAGGAGGTAAAATTTGGAATTCATATGTCGAGCCTAAGAGATTGTAAAGATGGTCGGTCTATATGCTGCGAATCCATTGCTTGGAGTGGAAGAATTACTAGAAATGAAAAAGATAAATAATGAAGCTTCCGATTATGAATTATCTTCGGAAGAAAGTTTAGATCTGTCGTCAGATGAAGAAACAGATGAGCGTTCGCGTGATCTTACTGAAGATGCTGTAGAGTCGAATAGCGAGACCGAAAATGTGCCTCAAAAAGTTGAAAATGAAAAAAGTCGATGTCAGCGTATTCTTGGCTGGATTAGAAGAAAGAGATCGCGGATTGGAGAATTATTTCGTTCCTGTATTTCACAACGTTCATCACGGATATGAAACAACCTACTAAAAATTCAATCATATTTTGCAATATATATACCGGCATCCTAATGTACAGTAATAATTCATCATCAATTCAATAACCCTAGTGGATTACAATAGCATTTATTCTGGAGCCTCCAATTTTTTTGCCTTTGGATAGGGTCTTTATTCTAAATTGCTTAGAATTTTAGATGAAACACAACCGTCAACTTTTTAAAACCAGTTTGGCTTTACCCTCTGTGTTGTGATCTTCAAGTAATTTTCTTCATTGGTTTTCTGGTCCTAATAAAGATACCTTTTTCACAGCATTTTAGCGTAGATGTTTATTTCACACTAAAGTGTCGTTTATTTTACTAATAATTATGCTTGTTTTCAGTAAAATGTCACGGGTAATTCAGAAGTGCCAAGCTCCCACTAATATTCCTTAAGTTGTGGATTAATTTGACCCAATTTAATAACGCTTCAAATCAGAAAACTTATTTAATTAATCTTTGTTTACTTAATTTCAGTTTTTTTTTTTATTATTTTAGCGTTGAATTAATTTAATTTAATTTAATAAAACAATTTCTGGTGCGTAACGTATTAAACCTGTGTCAAATGAACGCATATGACAGGGAAGATTAGTGGGAGCTTGGCACTTTTGGTACAGAATTGTGATATAAACCAGTAGTATTTACTATTATTTGCAAAACATATTCTCGCACCCCTATTTGCGAAAAGTAATATTTATCTTATTTAATGACAGAAATTCTGTGATTAAATAAAAGTATTTCTAATCCGAAAAAGGCGTAGGTCTGCAGCCCCCGAGGAGAAGAGACGCTGGAGAAGAAAGTAGAGCTAGTGTCGGGGCCATCGCGAAAACAACTCTCCTCTCTTAACGGGCCTGCTCTGAACTTTCAAACACGTGACCTGACGTCACAAACGAGATCAACTCTCGTGTCTAGTTTCTTTTGGTCGTGAAGTTTTTCTATTTTTTTAATTCTATAATTTCAGATAAAAATTATATAAAAATGGTTTTCAAATAATGAATTTTTTAAATGTATATTATTTGGACTGCTTGGATAAAGACTTTAAGTAAGTATCCCTTTTTTATCTCATTATTTAAAACGCAATATATATATATATATATATACCGTTTGTCAATTCAAGAATTCGAATGTTGTAAAAGTTATATTTTACTTAATACTTTAATAAAGATAATCGGTTACCCTTTGTGTTGTGTTGAAATAAATAGTCTTTCAACGGGATGACCGTGCATATTCTACTATTAATACTGGTAATACTATTATACTATTACTACTATTAATCATTTTAAACATTTAATATCACTTTATTCAAACAATCCCAATGGCGAAACGCACATAAAAATATACACAGAATGTCAACTGACGATAACTAAACATTATTCTTTTTAACACTTTCCAACCTAGTTGAAAAGTGTTTATGACTTCGGTTTGTCTGGCCGTATGGCCGTCTGCCGTCTGGCCGTCTGCCGTCTGCCGTCTGGCCGTCTGCAGTCTGGCCGTCTGGCCGTGCTCTAACTACCGTAAATATGCTCGGATTGCTCTGCAATTTTTATATGTTATTATCGTTATGTATGTTCCCTATTTCAACGGAAGTGTGTAGCACTTATATTTTTTTACAGGGACACTCAAAAGAATTCCGTTACATTGCGGTCTATGGGGAAAAATCATTTGCGGTTTATTTAAATAATGTTTCACTATTTTAAACGCATTGAAATATATATATATATCACTAAGGTGCATTAGAAGAAGCGTAATATGGAATAGGGTGTGCATAGCACTTATAGTTACTTTACAGGGACAGTCAAAAGAATTCCGTTACATTACGTCTATGGAGAAAAATCGTCTGCGGTTTATTTAAATAATGTTTCACTATTTTAAACGCATTGAAATTTATATATATCACTAAGGTGCATTACAAGAGGCTTACTACAGAATATTGTGTGTATAGCAGTCATCGTTCATTTACAGGGACACACAAAAGAATTCTCTACTGTCTGTTAACAATAATTCCTTGAAATGTGTTTTAAGTTACTGAACGCGATTTTAATTTTAACTCGCTTTTTGTCTATTACGCGGTGTGTATAAATTCTGTAGATCCTATACATGGAAGCACAAAAGTTCGCGAACACATTTCCGGTTATTGACAGAAACTCCAGACGCAGAATTTTAAACTGTGCTACGTGTTTCCTAACTGAACTAAAATTTAGTATCCTATGTAGTATATATTCAAATATATAGATCCTATACAGGGCTAAATAAAAGTATTCGGATATTTTTCCGAATATTGTATATGTTGGAAATTCCTGAAATTATGTTTTTAAATATGTTATGCGTTTTCCAAATTGTTTACTTAGATGTTATCTTTTAGCTTATTAAACGGTATGATTTGTAAAATTATTTTGGAAGCGTTGGAAAGTGTTACATAATCTATGCTTGACGCATGATTTTTCGTTCTTTTTCTGACTTCATTATGCTTTTATTTTGACCTACAGTAGTAAATATAATTTAGAATCATCAAATAGATAAAACAGTAATACGAAAGCCTTTTTTTGTTCTGTTTTTACTTAGAATTACTCTTCTAAATATAATTTGCGTAAATCAAAAACATTTAAAACATTAATTAATAATATTGAGTCCTTATGTATATCTTTAAAAAAATCAAACGCTTTTTGTAAAGGGTTTGTAAAACTACTAGTGATTTCAATTATTAAAAAATAATTTTAATTTAAACAAATATTTATATATATGAGAGGTCGATGCAGGATTTTTCTTCCTTGGGAGTTTTTAAGTGAAAAGTAAATGTTATTTTCATGTTTCTTATTATTTTTTTGTTTATGTGTAGATGTAATACTTTCCCCATTTATGTAACATTATACTGTATATTATCCATGTTTTAAATTAAGCCTAAAAACAGATAGTTTTTTATATAAGTAGTTTAACATAAAAGAAGGTAGTGGGGAAGAATGGAACTTGTCTTATTCCTCCGATTTTAATAAGATGAATGTAAATTGCTTCTAATATGAAAATTCATATGAAAATGGAGCACACTGTAGTATCTGTTTTTTTAATGCAATTTCCCCCTTTAATAGTGAATTATTCACTAACGATGTTTTTTTTTTTTTTTGTCATTTGTGACTAACCATCTTGAATCTTACCATGCTTTTCTGTGGACTTATCAATCTATAATTTTTATTAGATTAAAGCAGGCCCGTTAGAGAGGAAAGTTGTTTTCGCGATGGCCCCGCTAGAGTACGCTAACAAATACAACATGTACTGCGCATGCTTTAAATTTAATCGCTCTGTTCAGAATCGTATGTATCATGTAGTGCTGCTGTAGTGCACTACATTATCTGTGTCTGATAATACTTTTTTACACTTGACTCGTACATTCCTCTTTGTAGGGAGGTACAGGGCACATTTTGAATCTTACAATTTATTTAATCTTAAAAATGTTTTTGCACATTATGTTGTTTTTTTCTTTGTTTATGGGCATTACAAAGTGAGATTATTTTCTCTGAGAGAATATTAAATGTTAATAATTGTTGTAAATTATTTGAAAGTACATATTCTGCTTGATGTTCTTGAATAGAATTATTTTTCTTTTTATAAATGTTTAATATTAATTTGTTGAAATAACAACTTGGGAATCTGTGTATTTACTAGATGGATGTGAATTTTTCTGTTTAAATGAATTTTTTCTTTTAAGTAAATATTAAATTTATAATCGAAGTGAAATTTATAATCGAATTTGGAAATGGTGACATTTTATGTTATCCTTTAAAAAACATACATAAAAATATAAAATGCACATTATAATGAATAATTAAAAAACTATGTTTTGTCAAATCAGAGTGTTTGAAAGATAGTGTTTTCTTAGGCGTAATACTTAGTAAAGAATGTGTATTTTAAATTTTTCATACATTATAAAATTGAAATTGAATTTTTGTTTCAATTGTTTAGAAAAAGTTAAAATTTTTATTTATGAATCTGTTTATGGAATAACAATCCTTTTATTAACAATCATAAAATTAGGTCTTGCTGAAGCCTTATTGTTTATTTATTGTATGTATAATTCAAACATATCTAAAATAAGCCAGAAATTACCCAAGAAACTATTACAAAACTGGATTTTATAGCCCTGCTTTTGGTGCACACATACGCGTATTCAATCTTACTTATCTGCTACTCAGATCTCTTGTGTGACGTCATCCACGTCTTGAACACTGCCCCCTGAATACTAGGCCTGCGGGGTGGAAAAAATGGCGGCTTTCACAGGCGGAATCGTTTGTACAGTCCCTCGAACTTCAACACCAATAATATCTAAAAGTTATCTTTGACTTATTTGATCTCAGAAAAACAGAGAGGGAGAGATGACCACCAAGGGAAACCCGGCCTAAGCCTTAGAGTTATAGTGCAATCGCGAGGGCTGAATCTCAGAAAAACAAGGCGAAGAAAACTTTTAGAAATTATTAGTGTGGATTTTCGAGGGACCGTTCAAACGCTGAAAAAAAATATCGGCCTGCGACCGCCGCCATTTTTGTCAGCGCGCAGGCCTAGTATTCAGGGGCCGGTGTCTTGAAGCAGGCCCAAGAGAGGAAAGTTGTTTTCGCGACGGCCCCGCTAGTGTAAGCTAACAAATACAACATGTACTGCGCATGCTTTAAATTTCATCGCTCTGTTAAGAATCGTAAACATGTAATATAAAACAAATGATAAAAGCAATAAAATCAAACTACCTACAATTTCAAATTAAAAATTTAAAAAAAATCAATTATTCTTCTTTAAAAGTTTTTTTCCAAAAATAATCCCATATTTTATTCCGATATGATAAACATTTTAAAAGATTTCGGCCTATCTTAATGATAAAACGTCTGTCTACAAAAAATATTGGATAAGAAATATTTTATTTCTGCTGCATGAACTTTTAATAATTTTAAAAGAATTCCACATCTCACATCAGGATTCTACATGGTTAAATTTATCCAGAATTATAAACTTGGAAATATTCAACACATTCAAACTGGATATGCTGCTCGACATGAAAAAGTAGATTTAGTTCTTCTTTTTCTTACATTTATTTTTCTTTATGTTTTGCGGCTATTGAGTAAAATGAGATTCGTGACAACTTATTTTGAAGAAACTTTGGGAAAATTCTATAGTTTTGAACGTTGTGAAAAATTACATTCAAAGATCAAATTTCTTTGAAAAAAAAAAGGTAAAAATCTCCGTATATTAAAAATAGGTAATCACCGCCGCAGCCGCTGTCAATGAAGATCTTTGCCTTGAAGTCTTTCTGGACTAATATCCAGAAAACTATTGCATATAAAAATATGAAAATTAGTAGTTCTATAAAGAAATGTTCAATAAATACGCTGAGGCAGACAGTTTTTAAATCGAAGACTTGATTTAAGAGATATTTAATATTCAAGTTTGTCAAAATAGTTGTCTTAAAAAAGTTTTATAGAAATGAAAACTATGTACAGGAATTTAACCATAATTTATAAGGATATAGTTGACAAGCTTGCGGTGTGCAGACTGCAATTATTTTTTAATTTGAGTAATTTTTGAGGTTATATTTCAATTTTTTATTCAAATATTTCATTATTTTGATGACGATTTATTTCATGTTTCATAAAATCCATTATTTGAATTGTTGACAATTTTTAAAATAGTGCACATAATAATATTTTCTTTCAATTAAGAAATGCATGTACATGTGACTATTAAAAACAGAAATAAAACTTTAAAATAATAATTAAATGATCTTGTGTTAAAAGCAGTAAATGTAGAAAATTACGTAATAAAAATATACTTGCGCGTGTATATTAAAAAGAGAAATAATTAAATTATTACGCGTTTTCAAAGCATTAAATAGGGTAAAATTAATTTATTTCGACACAATATTTTACCTATTATTGCAAATTTTAAAGCAGCGTAATTAATAATGTTTCCCCTCAATTAAAAACTATATTTTTACGTTTAATAAGTATGTTTAAATTAACGAAATAACTAATAAATTGGTAAAATATAATTAAAAATACAGATAAATGTTGAATTAAAGATCACTCGATGACATAGCTAACACGCGTAACGCATCTGATGTCAATTGAAATCGATGACACAGATATGCACTTTTGGCTATAAATCCTATATTTTGGCGGCAGTTCTTTTCTTTTATAGAAAGTAGTAGACGGGATAATGGAGAAGTACCCAATTTTCTATAGCATCTTTATAAAATCGTTATAAAAGGTTGGCTTCGGAACCATATATGAAAAATATTTTATTTCTAGTGCTTAAACTTTTATTAATAATTAAAAAAATCAATGTTTCACATCATAATTGTTCATGTTGCATATCTTACAAAAATAAAGAATTGAGATAATTCAACAAACGATGTTATTTTGTTTGATAAGAAAAAAAAAGTGTTTAATTTTCTTTCAAGAATTTTCTTCTGTATGATTTGAAGCTATTGAGTAACATTAAATCCCAAACTTTTATTTTGTAAAAACTCAGCAAAGATTCAGTGATATTGAACATTGAGGTAAATTGCAGACAAAAGCAAAATGTCTATGAAAAATGAAAGAAGAATAGATAAAGCATTTGTAATAAAAAAAAATTTCTTTGGGCAAAAACACGTGTAACAACTTTAATACCAAAAGAAGGACCGAAAGGAAACAGAAGAAACGAAGCAATGAGTGCATGAAAAACTAGTCGGATGCTTCAATTCCAAAACTTTCTTCTATCTCACACAAGTTTCGCATACACTAAAAAGAATCAGCACCAATTTATATCACGGTCTAACTGAATCCAAAGTTTTATTAAATTCCTTACATTAGTTCTTGAGATATGTCTATTGCTAAAATCGTGTAAATCCTGCAAAACACAGCATAGCAGCTCCACTTTTTTGGAGATTTAGGACCAAACATAATCAATAACAACTTATGCCAACGTCTAACTGAATCTGAAGTTTGATGAAAATCCGTTCATTAGATCTTGAGATATAGTTATCGTGTTAATAATGAAAAAAGTAGCATAGCAGCGTCAACTATTGGGCTATTTACCCCCCAAAAATAAGCAGCATCTATTTATGTCACGGTCTAACAGAATCTGAAGTTTGATGAAATTCCGGGCATTAGTTCTTGAGGTATAGCTTTCGTAAAAATCATGAGAAAAGTGGTTTATCAGCACCACCTGTTGGGATATCTACACCAAAACGTAATCAACATCTATTTATGTCAAGGTCTAACTGAATCTGAAGTTTGATAAAAATGAGTGCATTATATAAAGAATATAAAGAAGTCATATTTTACAATTTTAAAAGTAAACATGTATTATTCCATTCTGTTCTGAAATAGAAATTTTAGGTGATATATATATTTTTCTATCAATAATTTAATAAATATCCCCTTTCAAAGCATTCATAAACGAACGCAAACTGATAATGAGGTTTTAACGTTGTCTATATTTTAAGGTAACACCGTTTTGTTTGTTTGTATAACGGAAATGCCATTTTGTCATCTAACAGTATATATTAAATATCTAAAACCTCTAATTCAGATAGTTACATACGTATTATTTTAAGTTTTTACTTCTGATTATTACTGTTTTCAAAATTCCGATTAATTAAAAAGCACATCTTATTTAACCCAATACTTTTCATATTCTGGGCTAAATCACGTACAACTTTTTCAGTTATTCATAAGTCTATTTTATTATTTTACCTTTTCTTCTACGCACAACTTTCCTTATAAAGTAGGAAAAGACTCATGAATAAAAATGATGGATTACTGCATTAGACGAATACAGATAACGGTTAAAAGCCACGACATTTGGACAATACCTGTTACTGTTATTTTGCTTATGTATTGCATTATCTTTCTTTCTAAGTAACAGGTTGTTTCATTCGGAAACAATTTTCCCTGAAAGCCTATATTTCTGCAAACAATGATTTATGTTAAAGCATTTTACTTACTTACACATCATACGTAGTATAGGGTAAATCTTGTAATCGTTTTAAAAATCGAAAAAAAAATTTTGACGGATTTACATGTTTTAGACACTGAAGATTCCGAAAAATATGTTTTTAGAATTTTTTTTTTTTTTTTTTACCGTCCGTCTGTTTGTGTATGTGTCTGCATGTGTGTCTGTAAACGCTCTATCTCCCGAACAAATTGAGACAGAGACTTGGTATGTGTATGGTATGTACTTAGTATGTAATAATGGGAAGAAGATTATTGAATATCAGTAACCTCGATTATCCGGAACTATTTTTTTCGGACTCTCGAAATATTGGTTCTGATAAAAGGTGTATAAAATTTTTCGAAATTGTTTATTTTAAGGAAAGACCGTAAAAGATAATAAAAAGACAAAAATTTTGCATCAAGAAGGAAGTCAATTGGATAATTAGTTGCCGATATATTTGTAATTATATTTTCCACACTCTACGATTTTTCATGACCCTGCATTTTATTTAAATTTTAATTCAAAGATATATTTTAATTGGAAATGAGACGCGTAATCCGACGCAGTAAGCCGTTAGTTAATATGATTATCAGTTTTGGAGTTACAGCGCATTTAAAGTTTATGACGTCATCAAGCCACGATCTTATTTGAATTGCAGTGGATTTTATAAATAGTTTACACGTGTTTTATTTTCATATTTTATAGTATGCATATCCATAATGGGTAAGTATTACGGTGCCCCCCCCCCCAACGACTAGTTTGATAGAGAATTAGATATCGTGACATTCTATTGTGATTCTTTTGAGTTTAGGTTTCACAGAAACATCAAAAATTTAAGTTTTTTTCAGACTTTTGACGCATTCTCTTCTATCCATCAGAACTCGGAAACGGTTAGATATAAGACAGGGATTTTATGGTTTTTTTATGATTCACATGGGTTCTTCTTATATCTCCCCATTTCGTTTGGCAGATTACATCAAAGACACTCTGTATATATAACCGTTATAAGACAACATAGAAACATCATACTCATATGGGAGAATGAAAATCAAAAATTGAAATATGAACACATACCTGTTTGAATAATATCCAGAGAAAGAAGTAGAAAAAATATATAATATGTGACCCATAAGAAATAAATCAAATTTAAAAAAAAAAAGTGAATTAATGAAATATTAGTGGAACTGTCGAATTTGTATCCCATGTCAGCTGCAGTAACGTCGCACCTCAAAAATCCTAACTTGTCAGTATGAGAAAAAAAGTCCTTCCGACCTGTACCGGAAGGAAAAGGTAACTTTCATATTCCATGTTTTTAAAAATTCAACTTATTTTACTCTCATTTTACTCATTTTACTAAATTGCTTGGAACCCGATTATAGAAGATTCAATCCCGGTTTTCGTTAATACTGAATTTGAATGCGCATTTCAGCATGACAAAAATCAGTTTGTTTCAAAATGTCAGCCACCCTAGAATTTCAAACTGCCATATCACTGCCATTTTTTAAGATAAAGTCAAAGCAAAAAATATTCCGGAATCCTCTTATCACGATCTAACACTTAACGAAAACACTTTTTCAATTTATATTTTTTATACTTTTTTTAATTTAAAAAAAAAAAAAAAAATTAACTTGCCAACATTTTGAAACAAGATAGCGCATGCAGGCCAACGAACTCGGTCGAGACCTTGGTATTTTCTATACACATGCTCAGTTGCATCCAAATTGGTTCATAAATAAGAGAGTTACGTGATATATGTATAATTAAATCAACATTTGAACGGAGGGTGGTTTGGTGGCTGGGGGTCATGATCGGTGAAAATGTACCAACATTTTTTGGAATTGCTTTCCTGCGAACGGCTGCAATAGGTAGCTTTTTGTAATTAAAGCTACCTAAAAACATTGAATCCTTAGAGTCTATCCATTGACATTTTAAGGGATTTGTCCAATGTTGTACTGGTACTTAGACGCACTTGGAATACCGCAAAAATAGTTTGAACTCATTTTGGCCGACTAAGATGCAAGTAAGAGGGGGACAATCAAGGAGCAACTTTGAGAGATCCTACATTATAGAGTGATTGGACATTATGAAAATGTCTGCCATGTATTTTCCAAAGCCGATGGAACGCCGCAGAATGCAATGTATTTTCATCAGCGTCTAACACATTTTATTGTATTCAAATTATGAAAAAAACGTTTTATATGCCTTTAGAGAGTCATTCAGAACATGATAATATGTATTCATTCATTGAGATAAATGCATTTCCGTTTTAGTGAAAACGAGTTCTTAGAAATTTCATTTTTTTTATTTAGATGAATTACAGGGTTAACATTTAAAACCTAATCGGAAAATATTTAATAACAATAAGAACTTAAAAAAGTAATTGCAAAAATATTCAGAAAAGTATAGATTTTTTAAATATATTCCTATATACCTTCTGTATTATTATAGTTAGTTTTATAATTTTAGTATGTTTAAAAAAAACAATTGTTTGTAGGTAAATAACAAGTTTTATTTATCTTGCTTTAATACATTTTAGAATACTAAGTGTATCTAAATACGTAAAAAATATATATCCTGGAAAAAAAAATACTCATATGCTTAGTAATGTTTATTAATGAACTTAGGCCAAAAATAATTTATATATTTTTGGAATTGTCAAAGTTTCTGTTATGTTTTATACGGAAAACTGAGAATTCAAAATGTTTGTCTTCTGTACCCTTAAGTTCAGCAGTTTTTTGTTACTAAGAAAATAATATTAAAAACAAATATTTTACGTATTTATAATATAAAAACATTTTAATATTTTAAATAAAGCACTATATACAAATTTATTGTGTATTAAGTTCTTCAAACGAATCTTCTAAAAATGTAAACAAAAATTCATCTCCAACAACGGATTCTGATTACGGCCAACTGCCAAACTACGAAACTCAATATTATTTATACGTTTTTCTCATTTACTATACAAAAATTTAAATAAAAATAAGTTTTTAAATGTAAAAGAACGGCAAAAGAAACGAAATTGCTTTGTTTCTGTTAGTCATTTTGATCATTGTTAATTATAATGAATCTATTTAAAGTTGAATACATACACTGTCTTTGAACTCGATTAATTTTAAAAATGTTACAAAAATTTTCTGTATATTAAAAAGTATCTCTAAAGAAAAATAACTTACCTGTTAACAATTTATCACGTCTTGATGTAATATTTAAAACTTTGTATTATTAAAAATCCAAACATTCTTCTGAGCGTAATAGCGACATTTGCTGAGGGAGGAACTTATATGGCGTATTTATCAAATCTGTCGGTGCGGCTATGTCCGCTCTCTCTCTAATGAAAGATCTCTAGCACTTTTTTTAGTTGTTTCTTTTATATAGTGACAGGATTTGGTACTACAGAAATGTCTCTCTGCATGAATATAGATTCAAACAGTGCCAGTCTACATGTGGTATTAACTCCAAAATGCACTTTTTTGAGTTGTGACGTTATTGTAGCCTACGTGCAATATATGTATAAATACAGGGTGGTTCAAAACTATATGTCAAAAATGTAACGGCATGTAGAGTGTACCTAAATAAGAAAATTTCGTATAGGAATGTGGGTGCGGTAATACCACATTAAAGCACTAGCATGTAAAGCAGTATGAATCACCTAAAACTGAAAAGACACAAAAAAACCAAAATTCTTCAACAGTTTACAGGGGCTGCTCGAAAGAGCGGCCACCAACAGCAATGCAAGATTCACAGCGGCGGTGCATGGAGCGGCGTACATTATAAAAGCTGTCAGGCATGTCGATGAAATGTCCAACAGCAACAGTCAAGCAGATAACAAGATCCTCTACAGATGTGACGGAACTCTCGTACACGAGGCTTTTAATATGACCCCAATAGAAGAAGCCCAATCAAGTTAAATCAGGAGAACGCGGTGGCCAGAGAACTGGTCCGTCCCATCCTATCCAATGCTGGCCACAGACAGTGTCCAGTTGATTCCTGACGTCTTGGCTGAAGTGAGGGGGGGGCTCCATCGTTCTGGAACCACATTCGTCTGCGAATAGCTGGAGGAACATCGACCAGAAGTTCTGGTAAGACCTCCTGTAGGAAAATGCTACATGTGTGGCTAGTCAAAAGACTAGGTAGAATGTACGGTTCAACTAAGTTATTGTGCATAACGCTTGTCCAAAGATTAATGATAAACCTTTCTTGGTAAGCGTGTTCTATTGTGCTATGTTGGTTATCATGAACCCATATGTGAGAATTAATGGATGTTAAACATACTCGACCGCGTAAAGCTAGCCTCATACGTGAATAAAATATCTGCAGGGAAGGTTTGATTGGCTGCAGTCTACTGTATGTACTAAAGGGGCAAAGTTGAGACATAGAAGATAATCGTCAGGGGTCATTGCTAGCACTCTCTGTAAATGATACTGATGCATTCCGCCTTGATGTAAAGTCCTCAAAACAGTTGCATGGCTTACACCCAACGCACGTCCTACAGCTCTCGAGCTTGTCGACGGATTATCCTCTACTGTCTTTAGTATTTTTCTTCCACTGCAGGAGTTCTGCGATATCTTACAATGTCAGTATCACGCCTGGAAACATAAAACGCTCCACTCGTGCGTAACTCCCTATCCAGACGCTCGAATGTTCGACAATTCAGTAGATTCCTATCCGGGAAAAGCTCCCTGTACATTTTTTGCGCAGCTAATCCATTTCCTTGTGTAGCTTTTGTATACATGAAATGCATGTCGGTAAGCTCCACAGTGGTGAAACGATGCATGCTGCTCGAGATCCGTGCCGGAAATGAAGCATCCAGTTAGCGCAGTACTTTTATACGCCGTACTCGTCAGCGCTCTCGACTTGCTCAACGCGAAATTACCGCACACACATTCCTATACGAAACCTATTTATTTAGGTTCTCTCTACCTGCCTTTACATTTTTGTCTTATAGTTCTGAATATATATATATATATATGTGTGTGTGTATGTATGAATGTATTTATGTACAGGTAATGAAACAAAGGTTTTAAAAAAGTAGATACATATGTAATGATTAAAAACGTAAAAATTATTATACATTGGTAAAAGGTATTATTTACCACTTCCAAACTGAGAACTAGACTGAAATGAAAGAAATGAAACTCATCAATAAAAATAAAATTCGAAAAGTTTCATAGTCTCGTATATAATAAATCATGTTAAACATTTCGGCGTATCTGAAAATTAAAACTGCCTTCTACCAATATTATTCATTCAGAAATATTTTTTTTCTTCCTATTTTTAGTATTTCTGAAAGAATGCAGCATCTCACATCCAGATTCTGCATGCTATAGATAATCTAGAATTGTATACTTGGGAATAATCTACATATTTAAACCAGACGTTACGTTGTTCAAAATGCAAAAGTTGATTGTGTTTTCTTTCTTGAATTTTCTCTTTATGTTTTACATCTATTGAATAAATTAATATTCTTGAAATTTTGTTTTGTAGAAACTTGGTAAAAACTGAATAGTTTGGTATGTTGTCGAAATTTTCAGACAAAGAGAAATTTACTGTGAAATATGAAAAAATATTGATAAAAAATTATAAGAGTAAATTATCTTCAGGCTAAAACTTGTGCAGTCGTTGCTGTACTAGACGAATGATTGAACATGACAGAAACAAAAGTGACAGAATCAAAGCGACAGATCAGTGAGTCCATAAAAAATAATTTAAGGGGGAATATTATAAGAGAAGTGTTCGTACTTTAAGTTATAGAATGCGAACGTTTTGTTATATCAAATTCTTTGTGCGATTTACCATCACTTTCCTATCAAGATCTCTGAATTTCTGAAGTTTTACAGTTCTGAAGTTCTGCAGTTCTACAGAAATTTTCGGACACAGAGAAATTTACTACGAAATATAAAAAAGTATTGATAAAAAAATTATAAGAGTAAATTATCTGCAGGCTACACCCAGAAAAAAGTTTTGTTGAATCAACAAAAATTTGGTTGACCCAACAAAACTTTTTGTTTAAATATAGGTTAATGGAAAATTTGTTTGAATCAACAATTTTTTTTTTTTTTTTTTTTTTTTTTTTTTTTTGCAATTCCAAAAAAAAAAATTTGTATCGTCAGCAAAAAATGTTTTGTTAATTCAAGTAAAATGGTTCAATTTTACTTGAATTTTGCTAAAACAACCAAAATATACTCAACAAAACATGTTTTGTAGTTTTAATTAATTCCTTTTTCTGGGTGTATAGCTTGTGCAGTCGCTGCTGTACTAGACGAAGGGTTGAACATTACAGAGACAGAAGAGACAGAGTCGAAGCGAAGGATCAATGGGTCAATGGAAAAGTATTTTAAGGGGGAATATTATGAGAGAAGTGTTCGTACTTTAAGTTATAGAGGGCGTTCTTCTAGAATACGAACGTACTGTTATATCAAATTCTTTGTGCACGAATGAGCATTACTTTCTTACCAAGGTCTCTGAATTTCTGCAGCTTTACAGTCCTGCAGTTCTGCAGAAGTTTTCAGACATAGAGAAATTTACTATGAAATATAAAAAAAAGTATTGATAAAAAATTTATAAGAGTAAATTATCTGCAGGATAAAACTTGTGCAGTCGTTGCTGTACTAGACGAAGTAGTTTTAACATGACAGAGACAGGGTCGAAGCGACAGATCAATGGGTCCGTGAAAAAGAAATTTAAGGGGGAATATTATGAGGGAAGTGTTCGTACTTTAAGTTGTAGAGGCCGTTTTTCTTGAATGAAACGTTTTGTTATAACAAATTCTTTATCCGCGAAAGAGCATTACTTTCTTATCAGGATCTCTGAATTTCTGCAGTGTGAATGAGCTCAGCATAGTGGGCTATTAAAAAGAAAGCGTTGTACGCTAATATGTAACACATGGCTGTTTGATTACTATTTAAGGTAAGGATGTTTCTTATATAGTAATTTTGCAGTACCGTCCGGTATATCTGAATTCATGGATCTCCTTTGATTACCTCTATCCTCTTTAATAAAAAGCTATGCGTTGCTGACGACTGGGTTTTTCACTAATCGTTGCCACAGATTAATCTCGGAAAATGAAACATTTGAAGTTACTGAAAAAAATTAATAGCTCGAAAAATATTCGTCAGAAATTTTTTAGACAAACTGCGTTAGAAAGATAAAAAAATTGTATTTTTCGTGATATAAATTTCAAATTTAATGATTATGCCGTTTTTCAAATATTGAATTTCAAAAATTACCCAAATTTTACAATTGAGTACCATAGCGAAACCTTCACGCATAAAAAGATAATGATAAGGCAATGTGTCTTGACGTATGTATACTGACTATAGCACGAGTCACAAATTATAGTAGCCTTATTATTCTGTTAAAATATAAAAGTGAATTATGATGTCACGAGTGCATGATTTTTATTTAATTCTCGACAAATAGCATATTTAGTCCAACTCAGTGAGGCATATCAATTTCATTATATTTGAAGTATTGTAACTTCATAAAAATCCAACGAAAATGCCGAAATGTCGAATGGATTTTGACGGAACCTTCACTGTTAGTTAGATGAGTTTTCAAGGATGGTTATAGTATATAGCATATCATTTTATCGTTCTTTACCAAATTCTACTATAAATGATCAACGAAAAGAGTTTGTTCTTAACAGCCCAAATTTTGTCTGACATATTAAAAATGAAATAACGCAATGGCGTTCGTATCGTTTTCAGAAATGCAGAAGGACATTCCAAGTAAAGGTCAATATGGTTTTAAAACGCAGGGTCAAATTCAAGGTCAATATTTCGTTTGATTAATGGTGCGTTAAGAGAATGTGACCAGCGTAGCGGGCGTAGCTAGTTTGGTAATAATCTGTTTAATTTTTTTATGATAACATAATCTACTTAGTTTAAGCATTAATACATCGATTATATAGGTGTTTTGGATATTTTAAGATTCTGCAATTCCCAGTAAACAGGAGCCCCATGGTCTGCGTCTTCGAAATATAAAAGTGCTTGTAGGCCGAGCCGTCAGGGATTAATTTTTTTTTTATATATAAAAAAAACGCAAACATTCAAAATCTCATCTGGCATAACATACTGAACGATATGCATATAACTTTATGTCAGTCACATGACTATCTCCACCACAACTGAATAAAGTAATATAATGCATATTAAAATGCTTTGGGAGTTATGAAAACTACATTTTTTAAATTTCTAAGACTATAAATTTTTGCATATGTATAAATGCATATGTTATAAATTTTCATTTTAATAATTCCATTTCACTTATCATGGAAATGTTATTTTGAATGACAAAATGCTTAAAACGATTATATAGTACGGCAATTAAAGATAAAGAAATTAATCTTTACCATACACATTAAGAAATACTATTTCATCATTCTGAATATATTGCTCCTTCATTAATGGATACACTTTTATTATCAAAATACTCTAACATTGTTTAAAATATAAATTTCACGAATACTGAAATAAAACTGATTTTAGTTTAACGGTCTGAAGTTACTTAATAATATTTCTAAATTATAATGAATCATTTTCATGCATTCAGTCAAACAGAAAATGTTGTCTTTACAAATTAGTTTCAAAACTTTTATGTAGTAGATTACAAAATTTGTACATTTTAATACAAGAATAATAGCCACTTTCATACATTATTCCTATAAGTAATGAGCAAATGCTTTAATTTATTAAATGCTATGCTAGTAATATACAGTTAAATTAATTTTTGGCACTTTCTTTAAGGGAATTTCATTGTAAATTGCAAATTTTCTTTTTCATTAATAGCGTTATTTATATGGCAAAAATGTTGTAATTGTATGTTGAAAAATTAATCTTAAACAGGTTCATTCTGTAAAGCATTAGAGGATAAATTTAGTTCACATAAATGGTTTTAGGGAATTTACTGAAATTATTTTCCTGCGTTTTGATAATTTATTTTCTTTCCAAGTACTAAACAAGATGGAAAATATAAATTAATTAAATTGTTGATGTTTAAATTTGGGAAATATTACTTTGAATGTAATAATCTCATTTACGACGGGCACGCTATTTTAAATGACCATGTGTTTATTATGATTGTATATTCATGCATTGGAAGTTTGGAAATTTCATCTTCACTGATAGCTTTAATCATCTCTTGGAACCATTATAATGTAAGTCTGAAAATTTAAGCTTTATGATGCTCACTTAAAAATGCATTTTCCGACGAAATCATATTTGTATAAATTCTATTACAAAATTTACTGAAACTATATTCCGAGATTTTGATGATTTAATGCCTCATTAAATAGTAAACAATATGGTACATGAATATTATTTAAGTGGTAGTGTTTATTAGAACAATCCAATTTTAAAACTAGTAATTTTATTGTTGACGGATATACTATTTTAAATGACTGTGCGATTAAAATGATTGCACCTATTATAAATAAAGTGTAAAAGGAAAATATTTCTAGTTTCTAGTGATTTGTTTTCATGAATTTAGCGGAAGAGGTAACGCTATATTTAATGCTATTTAAAAAGTAGATTATTATGCTTGCACAATTTAAATTAATATACCTAATTCTGTTTTTACCCGACAAAACGCATTTAATGTCTATAAACGTTAATAATATTTATAAATTATAATGAATCATTTTTATGCATTCAATCAAACAGAAAATGTTATCTTTAAAAATTAGTTTCAAAACATTTATGTAGCAGATTACAAAATTTGTACAATACAAGAGTAGTAGCCACTTTCATACATTAATTCTATCAGTAATGATCAAGCGCTTAAATTTATTAAATGTTATTGTTAGTAATATACAGTTAAATTAATTTTTGGCACTTTCATTAAGGGAATTTCATTGTAAATTTGAAAATTTCTTTTTCATTAATAGCGTTATTTATCTGACAAAAATGTTGTAATTGTATATTGAAAAATTAATCTTAAACAGGTTAATTTTGTAAAGCATTAGAGGATAAATTTAGTTCACATAAATGGTTTTATAGCACTTACTAAAATTAATTCCTGCGTTTTGATGATTTATTTTCTTTCCAAGTATTAAACAAAAAGGAAAATTTAAATTAATTAAATGGTTGATGTTTAAATTTAGAAAATAATACTTTGAAAGTAATAATCTCATTTACGACGAGCATGCTACTTTAAATGACCATGTGTTTATTATGATTGCATTTTCATGTATTGGAATTTTAAAAAATTCCTGCTTAACTGATAGCTTTAATCATCTCTTGAAAACATTATAATGTAAGTCTGAAAATTTAACCATTATGATGCTCCTTTAAAAATGCATTTTCCGACGAAATCAAATTTGTATAAATTCTATTACAAAATTTAATGAAACTATATTCCGAGATTTTGATGATTTGATACCTCATTAAATAGTAAACAATATGGTACATGGATATTATTTAAGTGGTAGTGTTTATTTGAAAAATCCAATTTTCAAACTAGTAATTTTATTGTTTACGGATATACTACTTTAAATGACTGTGCGTTTAATATGATTTCACCTATTATAAGTAAGTGTAAGATAAAAATATTTCAAGTTTCTAGTGATTTGTTTTCATGAATTTAGCTAAGGAGGTAACGTTATCTTTAATGTTATTTAAATAGTAGATTCTCATGCTTGCACAATTTAATTTTATATACATAATTCTGTATTTACCCGACAAAATGCATTTAATGTCCATAAACATTTATAATATTTCTAAATTATAATGAATCATTTTCACGCACTCAGTCAAACAGAAAATGTTATCTTTAAAAATTAATTTTGAAACATTTATGTAGTAGATTACAAAATTTGTACAATTTAATGAAAAATAATAGCCACTCTTATAAATTAATCCTATAAGTAATAACCAAATGCTTAATTTTAATAAATATTATGCTAGTAATGTACAGTTAAATTAATTTTTGGCACTTTCATTAAGGGAATTTCATTGTAAACTTGAAAATTCCATTTTCATTAATAGCGTTATTTGTATGGCAAAAACGTTGTAATTGTATGTTGATAAATTAATCTTAAACAGATTCATTTTGTAAAGCATTAGAGTATAAATTAAGTTAACGTTAAATGTTTTATGGTGCTTACTGAAATTATTTTCCAACGTTTTGATGATTTATTTTCTTTTCAAGTATTGATCAAGAAAGAAAATATAAATTAATTAAATTGTTGATGTTTAAATGTGTACAATTTAATGCAAGAATAATAGCCACTTATATACATTAACCCTATCATTATGACCAAACGCTTAAATTTATTAAAGGTTATGCTAGTAATATACAGTTAAATTAATTTTTGGTACATTCATTAAGTGAATTTCTTTCTAAATTTGAAAATTTATTTTTCATTAATAGCGTTATTTATATGGCAAAAATGTTGTAATTGTATGTTGAAAAATTAATCTTTAACAAGCTCATTTTGTACAGTAATCCTAATAATATTATAAATCTGATTGTGTGCAAATGTTAGGCTGAAGCCATCGTCAAAATGGAGCATTTAATGATCCTGTATCTTTGCATATAGGCTGATTATAACCCTCATTTGAACATAGGCTGGTTTTTGTTTATTTTATTCAAATATTTTTCTTAATAATTCAAAATTTCGTTATTTTCATTGAGAATAAATGGACATTTTTTCGTATAGCATTTTAAAATGGTTAAATTTACTTTACTGTTGCTAATACTTTATCGTTGCCAAAACTAATTCAAAACCCGAAAAAATAATTTTTACTCAACAATTTAGTTTCAATTGAAAAATTTTCACGGGAAAAATGAAAATGAAATTAAAAAAATTAAAGAATTAAGAAGAAGATTAAATAATATTATTAGAAATAAAACGTACTTTTTTTAGTTTTTCATAATAATACTAGGTTTCAATATGCGTAACCATAGGAAACAGGCGAATATGACGTCGTTTATCGAAAATAAAGCGGATATGCTTTCATTGGTGAAATAAAATTATCTTGGTTTTTTTTTTACTTTTTTTTCTTTTTTTTCTTTTGTATGGTAACAATACTTGCCGTTTTACCGTCTGCGCACGGCTAATATAACTATACCGTATTTTTTATTTAAATTTAAAAAAAGTAAAAAGAAGTTTCAAAAGAAAATGGTTAGCAAATGTCAATAATATGCTCCGCAAAATTATCCATCTCGTAAATGATGTCATGGATAGCGAGAAATAGTGATTTTTAATTCTTAAAACTAAAAGAAATAACTCGATTACCTAAAAAAAAATGACGAATGTTAATAGTTCCATTTTTGTTGATAAAACCTAAAGATTTAATATTATTTCGTTAAAGTAACATAATTTTCCCTATGCCAGTATTGAAATTAATTGCCTGGAAAAGAAAATTAACAAGAATTATGTCATTAAAAAGGGATTTCTCTGGGGAAAAAAGAGACGTCATATTTGAAATAAAACGGGAATTTTCCAATATGTTTTAAAATGAGTGTGAATCAATTCCTTACATTAATAATACAAGGATCAATAAGTATAGAAAGTAGATGAGTTTCACGCCATATTTATAACGAAAATTTAAATGTTTGGTTATCTATACTGATTATTAAGCATGAGTATCCGTTATTTCGTTCCGCATGAGTATCCGAGTTTTCTGCTAAAAAATCACATCATAATTTTAAGAAAAGGAAAATGAACACGAATGTATTATATTAAAATCTGACCGTGTGTTTGTATTTCGCAACTGCTCCTAGACTATCGAACGCAACGCGATTTACTACCGGTTAGTTTACTACCGGTTTAGCGAATACCGGTTATAATTCATCCGAGGATGTCACACAAACTCTCATAATTAAAAAAATTAAATTAAATGCCATTTTTTTAACGAAGTTTCTCTAAAAACGGAAAGTAACTTACTCCATATTTGTGTATAAAAAAGGAGAAATAAAACAGATCAGTATATTTTTTACATCATTTTCTCATTAAAATTGAAAAACAGAATTTATTTTCACTTTGAATAGATGGTGAAAACAAAATCTTGATTTCAGTAAATTATCCGAAAAATACAAACATATTTTCACATATTCAACCTTCATGAATCAATTTATTCTGGAGAACAAAAATTGCCTGCCAATATACTGTCATTTAGAAAACAATATTTGTTTCAACTATATATTAAACCAAGGAGGCAGAATTGAATTTAAAGAAAAAGCATATACAATTTCTAATTAATGTTTTTTTTAAAGGATGGCTGTTAAAACGTTTCACAAAGGCGTTAAAAATAAAATTGTTTATCAGGTAAAATTGACATTTGTTTTTTCCCAATTCGTCCATTTCCACGATTTTATTTGGCCCTCCTTTTTGCATTGGTTGCAATTTCATTTTCGCGATTATTTGGCACAAAATTTCCCTTTTTTAAGACTGAGTTATGTCAAGGCCCCTATAATAATAAATACCATATTGTCTCCTATGAAATGTGATAAATAGTTAATTATTAACATTTTTTAATTATTGGGAGTAAAATATTTTGCTTAATTAATGTATTTATTCTTCTTTTAATGTTGCGTGAACGAAGTCACGGGTAACAGCTAGTAGAGTATAAATTAAGTTAACATTAATTGTTAAAAGGCACTTATTGAAATTATATTCCTACTTTTGATGATTTATTTGCTTCTAAAATGTTAAACAAGAAGGGAAATAGAAATTAATTAAATGGTTGATGTCTAAATTTGGAAAATATTACTTTTAAAGTAATAATCTCATTTACGACGAGCATGCTACTTTAAATGACAATGTGTTTATTATGATTGCATATTCATGTATTGGAATTTTGAAAATTTCCTTCTTAACTGATAGCTTTAATCATCTCTTGAAAACATTATAATGTAAGTCTGAAAATGTAACCATTATGATGCTCATTTAAAAATGCATTTCCCGACGAAATCAAATTTATATAAATTCTATTACAAAATTTACTGAAACTATATTCCGAGATTTTGATGATTTAATACCTCATTAAATAGTAAACAATATGGGACATGGATATTATTTAAGTGGTAGCGTTTATTTGAACAATCCAATTTTAAAACTAGTAATTTTATTGTTGACGGATATACTATTTTAAATGACTGTGCGTTTAAAATGATTGCACCTATTATAAATAAAGTGTAAAAGGAAAATATTTCTAGTTTCTAGTGATTTGTTTTCATGAATTTAACAAAAGAGGTAACGTTATCTTGAATGTTAGTTAAATAATAGATCCTAATGCTTGCACAATTTAATTTAATATACCTAATCCTGTTTTTACCCGACAAAATGCTTTTAATGTCTATAAACGTTAATAATATTTATAAGTTATAATGAATCATTTTTATGCATTCAGTCAAACAGAAAATGTTATCTTTAAAAATTAGTTTCAAAACATTTATGTAGTAGATTACAAAATTTGTACAATTTAATGCAAGAATAATAGCCACGTTTATACATTAATCCTATCGATAATGACCAAATGCTTAATTTTATTAAATGTTATGCTAGTAATATACAGTTAAATTAATTTTTGGCACTTTCATTAAGGGAATTTCACTGTAAACTTGAAATTTTTATTTTCATTATTAGTGTTATTTATATGGAAAATGTTGTAATTGTATGTTGAAAAATTAATCTTAAACAGATTCATTTTGTAAAGCATTGGAGTATAAATTATGTTAACGTTAAATGTTTTATGGCACTTACTGAAATTATTTTCCCACGTTTTGATGATTTCTTTTCTTTTCAAGAATTGAACAAGAAGGAAAATATAAATTAAATAAATTGTTGATGTTTAAATTTGTACAATTTAATGCAAGAATGAATGAAAGAAATTTAATGCCACTCATATACATTAATCCTATCAGTGATGACCAAACGCTTAAATTTGTTAAATGTTATGCTAGAAATATACAGTTAAATTAATTTTTGGGACATTCATTAAGGGAATTTCTTTGTAAATTTGAAAATTTATTTTACATTAATAGCGTTATTTATATGGCAAAAATGTTGCAATTGTATGTTGAAAAATTATTCTTTAACAGACTCATTTTGTACTATTTAATAGATTATAAATTGAGTTAACATTAATTGTTAAAAAGCACTTGCTGAAATTATATTCCTACTTTTGATGATTTATTTCCTTCTAAAATGTTAAACAAGAAGGGAAATAGAAATTAATGAAATGGTTGATGTCTAAATTTGGAAAATATTACTTTTAAAGTAATAATCTAATTTACGACGGGCACGATACTTTAAACGACAATGTGTTTATTATGATTGCATATTCATGTATAGGAAGTTTGAAAATTTCCTTCTTAACTCATAGCTTTAATCATCTGTTGAAAACATTTTAATGTAAGTCTGAAAATTTAAGCTTTATGATGCTCATTTAAAAATGCATTTTCCGACGAAATCATATTTGTATAAATTCTATTACAAAATTTACTGAAACTATATTCCGAGATTTTGATGATTTAATGCCTCATTAAATAGTAAACGATATGGTACATGGATATTATTTAAGTGGTAGTGTTTATTAGAACAATCCAATTTTAAAACTAGTAATTTTATTGTTTACGGATATACTATTTTAAATGACTGTGCGTTTAAAATGATTGCACCTATTATAAATAAAGTGTGAAAGGAAAATATTTCTAGTTTCTAGTGATTTGTTTTCATGAATTTAGCGGAAGAGGTCACGCTATCTTTAATGCTATTTAAAAAGTAGATTATTATGCTTGCACAATTTAAATTAATGCACCTAATTCTGTTTTTACCCGACAAAATGCATTTAATGTCTATAAACGTCAATAATATTTATAAATTAAAATGATCATTTTTATGCATTCAATCAAACAGAAAATGTTATCTTTAAAAATTAGTTTCAAAACATTTATGTATCAGATTACAAAATTTGTACAATTTAATACAATAGTAGTAGCCACTTTCATACATTAATTCTATCAGTAATGATCAAGCGCTTAAATTTATTAAATGTTACTGTTAGTAATATACAGTTAAATTAATTTTTGCCACTTTCATTAAGGGAATTTCATTGTAAATTTGAAAATTTATTTTTCATTAATAGCGTTATATATCTGACAAAAATGTTGTAATTGTATATTGTAAAATTAATCTTAAACAGGTTTAATACAATAGTAGTAGCCACTTTCATACATTAATCCTATCAGTAATGACCAAATGCTTAAATTTATTAAATGTTATGCTAGTAATATACAGTTAAATTAATTCTTCTCACATTCATTAAGGGAATTTCAATGTAAATTAAAAATTTTAATTTTCATTAATAGAGTTATTTATATGGTAAAAATGTTGTAATCTTATTTCGAAACATTAATCTTAAACAGGTTCATTTTGTAAAGCATTAGAGTATAAATTAAGTTAACGCAAATTGTTTTAAGGCACTTACTGAAATTATTTTCCTATGTTTTGATGATTTATTTCCTTCTAAAGTATTAAGCAAGTGAAAAAATAAAAATTAATCAAATGGTTGATGTTTAAATTGTGAAAATATTACTTTGAAAGTAATAATCTCATTTACGACGGGCACGCTACTTTAAATGACAACGTGTTTATTATGATTGCATTTTCATGTATAGGAAGTTTGAAAATTTCCTTCTTAACTCATAGCTTTAATCATCTGTTGAAAATATTTTAATGTAAGTCTGAAAATTTAACCATTATGATGCTCATTTAAAAATGCATTTTCCGACGAAATCAAATTTATATAAATTCTATTACAAAATTTACTGAAACTATATTCCGATATTTTGATGATTTGATACCTCATTAAATAGTAAACAATATGTGACATGGATATTATTTAAGCGGTAGTGTTTATTTGAAAAATCCAATTTTAAAACTAGTAATTTTATTGTTTACGGATATACTATTTTAAATGACTGTGTGTTTAATATGATTGCGCCTATTATAAGTAAAGTGTAAAATAAAAAATTTTCTAGTTTCTAGTGATTTGTTTTCATGAATTTAGCGGAAGAGGTAACGCTATCTTTAATGCTATTTAAAAAGTAGATTATTATGCTTGCACAATTTAAATTAATATACCTAACTAGCCGCCACTGGCGACCAGCTTGGTCGCCCTTAAATGTATGTTAAGCATTGTAACAAATTATTTTTATTCATAATTTATTTTTTTCCTTAATCCTTCTCCAAACCGGAAAAATCTAATAGAAAAATCAAGAACTTTTGCGATCGTGGTAGCATTTCGCATATTTTTTGTTGTTATGTATTTTATCTTTCTTGACAAAAACCGCTTAACCCACTTTATAATAAATTAATCATTGTGTGTGTTTTTTTAATATAAAATAAACTATTTCATAATAAAATAAAAGTATATGCTGTTTTAGTAATCTCTAATAGGTACCTGAAAATGGGATTTTCTCGCCAAAATGGCGCAAAACAAAAATTCCGCCAACCCTGGTGCGTCCGTGACAGCTGTTCCAATTTAAAATACATGACGTTCACATTTTTCTTTAAAATAGAAAATAGATAAATAAGAAATATTATCATAAATCAAAACATTTGATTTCAAAATTAAAATATCGTTTCTAATTAATACACACGAAAAATAAAAGCTGACAATTTGTTTCGAAATTTGATCCATTAAATATTATTACATGAGTTCAATCACGGAGTTCAACTTACATCAAGAAAAGATCCGAAGGAAGTTGAGTTGTATGGAACAGAATTATGGTAAACTTTGACTGTCTCACTGGTGCTGATTATTTTTTTTTACACCAGGCAGCGGTCCAAAAATTCATGGTTTAATATTTTAAACGTTCACAACGAATAAATCTTTTTTTTGTTGTTGTTTACTTTCATGGATAGAGAATTTGAACAGCGAATTTAATTGAAACTGAAGTTATTGCAGAATGTATACATAATTGAACGTAAGTCATCTCTCAAATATTAATTTATTTTGAACGATCTTTCTAAAAATGTAACTTTTATGCAGTTTTATTAGAAAAAATAATTTTGAATAAAAATGGCTGCCTGGCATATGAAAAAGTGAAGCGGCATCCCGGAACTGTTGAGGACAGTCACATGACATACGGTTTTATTATATAGATTCTGTTTTTACCCGACAAAATGCATTTAATGTCTATAAACGTTAATTATATTTCTAAATTATAATGAATCATTTTCATGCATTGAGTCAAACAGAAAATGTTATCTTTAAAAATTAATTTTGAAACATTTATGTAGCAGATTACAAAATTTTTACAATATAATACAAGAGTAATAGCCACTTTCATACATTAATCCTATCAGTAATGACCAAATGCTTAAATTTATTAAATGTTATGCTAGTAATATACAGTTAAATTAATTCTTCTCACATTCATTAAGGGAATTTCAATGTAAATTAAAAATTTTCATTTTCATTAATAGAGTTATTTATATGGTAAAAATGTTGTAATCTTATTTCGAAACATTAATCTTAAACAGGTTCATTTTGTAAAGCATTAGAGTATAAATTAAGTTAACGCAAATTGTTTTAAGGCACTTACTGAAATTATTTTCCTATGTTTTGATGATTTATTTCCTTCTAAAGTATTAAGCAAGTGAAAAAATAAAAATTAATCAAATGGTTGATGTTTAAATTGTGAAAATATTACTTTGAAAGTAATAATCTCATTTACGATGGGCACGTTACTTTAAATGACCATGTGTTTATTATGATTACATATTCATGTATTGGAATTTTAAAATTTTCATCTTCACTGATAGCTTTATTCATTTGTTGAAAACATTATAATGTAAGTCTGAAAAATTAATCTTTATGATGCTCATTTAAAAATGCATTTTCTGGCGAAATCATATTTATATAAATTTTATTACAAAGTTTTCCGAAACTATATTCACGGATTTTGATGATTTAATACCTCATTAATTAGTAAACAATAAGGTACATGGATATTATTTAAGTGGTAATGTTTATTTGAAAAATCCAATTTGAAAACTAATAATTTTATTGTTTACGGATATACTATTTTAAATGACTGCGTGTTTAATATGATTGCACCTATTATAAGTAAAGTGTAAATAAAAATATTTCTATTTTCTAGTGACTTGTTTTCATGAATTTAGCAGAAGAGGTAACGTTATTTTTAATGCTATTTAAATATTAGTCTTCTTAACTCTATGAACTCTAATTTAAATATTAGTCTTTAGTAATTTAAATCTTTAATGCTATTTTAAAAGTTGATTCTCATGCTTGCACAATTTAATGTAATATACGTAATTCAGTTTTTATCCGATAAAATGCTTTGAATGTCTATAAACGTTAAACCTATGGTCGTGTAAAAACAGAATTATGTGTAATAGCTTTTTTCCATTATGCAATCTATATATTTTTTAAAATACAAATGATTTAATATTCTATTAGTAACACTATAGATAATAATTCAACTATATTCAAGAATGAATTTTAGTCATTATAATCTTGAAAATATTACCTTCAATGATATATTTTATCATATGGTCAAAACGACATTAAACTACTTTTTAAAAAGTATGTTAAAGATTTTAATCTGATAATGCATTTTATTGAATTAAATTGCTGAAATTAAATTAAAATAAAATCCAATAAAAAAATATTATCCCAAAGTTGGTATTTAACTCTTCTTTCAATAATAAAAAAGTAGAAATAAGTTAAGCACTAGATTTGCAAAATTCAATTTTCAAAGTAATAATATCATTTTTTATGGACGCAAAATGACGCTTAAAATGAAAGTCTTTTTAATGACGATTACACCATCCTCTTATCACAAATTCAGAGTATAATTATCCTTAAACGCTTTAAAAAATTATGTAAAGACTGCAAAAACAGCCGTGCTGATGAATAATCTATATGAAGTTTTTTTTTTTCATAATAACTAAATTAAAAAGGACTGTATTTAAAAAAAATTATTCTTTCACTTTACCAGCTTATTATAAAATATATATTAAATAAAATATATATTAAATAAACATTTAAACTTGTCTTATTATATGATATGTGTATGTTAAATTTTAATACAATAATAAAAGTCGCTTTTATTGTCATTATTCTATTTGCAGCAACCAAGTAAAAAATATAAGTTACAAATTTCTTTATTCTCGGAAAGTTAGTAAACTTGCAACTATTCATTTATTAGTATTTAGATTTGTTTTGTTTGTTAGAGATGCTAATGTCAACAGTGACGGCTCGTTGACTGGTTTTATTTGGGACACTAAATGCAGGGCTGCTATTCTTTTTTCCTTATTATAAAGGACAAACGTGTCCGTGCGTAACGCTGACGTCATTTTGCGAATGGCAACAGTTGACGATGAAATTTCGGTTTTACGATGTTCGCTACTGCAATTTTTTTAATTTCTAAACATCGCACATTTTTTATTTTTACACCGTTATATAGGGGAAAACATCTATTTTCAAATGCAATTTGTTTGAAAACTGTATCTTAATCGATTAATTTATTATGGCATTTAAATTTAATTTCAAGCATGATTTTTTTAAATATCTCTTTCGCTTGCAGACGATTAGAAAATATTAATTTGTTTGCATTTTTAACAATAAAAAAAGTTCAGCATTTGTTTCCAGCTAATATTCAATAACGAAATTAAAACTTCATTAATCAATCAATAAAAGAGTATAAATAAAACATAAATTTAACAGACATTTAATTGAAATAAGTGCTAAAACCGCTGAAATTATCAGAATAAAAAAAAAACTGCTGTAGATAACGAAATTTTTTAGCCATTTATTCGGTTATTAACTTCTGCCACGAGGCTGATACAAAATTACAGCTTTTAATAAATTTCAAAATTTTATTTGAATACTAGCTAACCCGCCCGGCGTTGCCCGAGCCCGAGATAATTACAGTCTCAGAGAAAGGCGTTAACCCCCTCCCTCCCCATACCCTTAAATATAATGAATAATTTGTTCAAGAGAACCACCGTCACCTACATTAACGCGATCATTGAAAAAATAATTACATTTTTCTGATCATTAGATCATAACGAAGACGCTACGCTAAAATAGCCGGCAGATGACACCCCCTTCCCGACCTCAATTTCAAATCTATATCTTAATTAGTTACCTAAATTTTTGTTCATTAGTAAAATTTGGCTATTATTTCCTTTTATTTTCGCAAACTAAATGAGAGGGATCGGCCAGAGGAACAGATCTTTTTGTAGTTCAGTTTTTAATGAAAGCAGATCCCTGTCTGAAAGATTTCTTTTCAATGGCGCCGGCAGATTTTTGGCAGTTTTTTGCATAAATTAAAAAAAATTACCGACCGAATTTTTCAAAAATCACATGGTCAGATGCAGAATATTTTTTTTACATATGCTCAGAAGTTTTCAAATTGATATCTCAATTAGTTTTCTTAAAATTCGCTAATTAGTAAAATAATTTCGAATTTGTTCATTTCCGCTCGCAAATCCAACGCGCCAGTTCGTTTCTTTCGCCATTTTGTTTTAAAAGATGACATTTTAGAAGCGATTGTTAATGAGAATGTAATTAATATCTAGGCTAATTATCAAAATATTAAAATTCTGAGGCTCAGGTGCACATGGCCAGACCTTGGACTATCCACACCTAAATTTCCAGATTTCTAGGTGGGCTAGATTTTGCTTGCCATCGCCAACAGACACACACACACACACAGAGCGAAACTTTCTTTTATTAGTATAGATATAATTGACATATTTAATATAAATTTTTATATGAAATATGTCAATTATATATTCAAATCTAAGAAAAATATTAAATGTAAAAAATATGTTAAAGTTTTAAATAAAACAAATAAATGTTTTAAACAAATATTCTCTATCCCGGGAATCACGGGATGGATGTCCTTGTTATTACAAAGGAATACTTTATCGTATTTGCTGTCAGAAATTTCTGCTACTAAACAAGGAAAAAAATTTTTGTAAAAAATTATGGTATGAAAATAATATTTCTTACAATCGTGCAGTTAGTGCCCCCAGAAAAGGCAGACACGAGCCGCCACTGAATGTCATCTTTTGGATAAGAGAACTAAACAGACCAGGAACTCCATTTAAGGGGTCTCAGGAGTCTTACTTTTTCACTGAAGGAGAAATTTAACATCATGTCACATTTAATTTCATTTCTCATTCTCAATAAAACGCAAATGCATAAAGTTTTTACCACTGATAGCTTAATATATGTTCAATATAGCATAATTGTTTCAACATTCTACATCTGTTATTTTACTTTTTTATTAAATCTTAATTTTTGATTTTCTTTTTCTTGATTGCATCCACTGCGCGCAAGACTGTAGAAAAACAATTCGTTCTAGAGCCCAAAACAATATTTATAATGATGTAAAACTTGTGTACCTTAACCCTTTTTATCCCGACGGTACTTATAAGTACCACTTTCACCCCTTCGCGACGAGCGTCTTTTACAGAATTTTTAATCTGTTACCACCGGTTTTTCAAATGAGAAATTTTCACCTAATTGAATCGCAAAAATGCTAGGATTAGATAAGGAAAACTTAACAAAAAAAATAAAAATAAATAAATAAATAACTGGTGGGAATAATCGAGGATTCTGAGCATCTTATGCGTCACGTATTCGTGTCGCTCGTCCCCAAGGGGTTAATAAAACACCTATATATTCGTAATATGACCGTTCATCCTAACGGTATTCACAATGACACAAAGAGTGTATTTCTGACAGCAGGCAGGAGATGGCAAATTCAAGCACATATCCGCTTTCTTTACATTGTAGGGATTTTACATTTGCCACGCTACATTCGAAATCCATTTTGCAATAGAATTGACATGCCTGTTGTTCTTCATTTGAGTAATTTTAGTGGTTTATTACCGGTTATTTAGTACTATTATTTTCTATTGTTTTCTATACTCTGCAGGTGAAAATTTCCTATATTTTATTTGAAGTTTACTATTTGAAATTTACTATTTTATTTTACATCATAGGGTAAAAATTTATGGTGGTTACAGTTGCATAATTAACCACTAAAACACTATAAAAATTATTTTCCTCTTTCCTATGTTTATTCTGCACCAAATCTTATCCAATGATGCAAAAATACAATTAAAAAGTAGCTGGAAAATTAATTCAGGATATAAAGGGTTAAACGCATACTTCATTTTTCAGCAATTAAAAACATAAATGCTTTAAATTTTAAACTTAAATTATAAAATGTTGAAAAACATTTCCTTTTTTGTTTAAAAAATGCTAATTTTAAATAACCAATGCAATTACAATACTAAATTAAAAGTATAAGTTATTCCGTGCATCAAAATAAATGTATCTGCCAAGCTTCATTCAAATTGCTTAATAAACTTTTGAGAAATGTTGCTCGCAATGCATGCAAGTCAAAAATAATAATTATTTATTTTTTATCAAAATTAAACATTAAAAAATAGGAAAATATATGTTATATGATATTCAAATAATTATGCTACATAGAACAGATATAAAGCTGACAGTTGTAAAAATGTTATTCATTTGTGTTATATAGGGAATTAGAAATAAAATTTAATGGGAGATAAGGCTGAATTACATTTTCAATGAAAAAGTAAGACTCCTGAGATCCCTTTAAGTGCAATCTTCCTTACTAGAAACACCCATGCCTGAGTCAGGATTTGAAACTGGAACTTTTGTCCAGTAGCCAATGAACTAACCACTATACAAGCAGGCGGACATTATATTCAGTTATTAGATGTTTATACTGATTTACTTTTAAAATATTTAACACATATTCAATTCGGTTTTCTTCTCATTGATATAATTTCCGTAAATATACTTTCATAAATATTTCCCCGAAAGTTAAATATATTATTGAAATTTATTCTAATATATTTGATAATAAGAAAAATTTCCACGTAATTTTGTATACATCATTGTCAATGAGGAATAATTATTTGAAATGCATGTTAATGCTGTTATCTGTGAAATTATTTGTAATCCATTTCTGCTATAAATCAAATTTCTTAACACTAAATATCGGTTATCGTGTACTAGCAATTCTCAAATAAGCATCTACATGTCGAATAAACATATTTAATAGACAAACCTGCTAAATTAACAGCATTAAAAATAATATTAAAATTAACATCATTTGTTACTCTTGTATGAATATATTCTGTTACTCAGGTGAAAGTGTTTACTTGCGAATTGATAGCACCAGAAATATAGATATTTCAAGGTGGGAAAACTGATTAATAATTGTAAAAACTACTCACTTTTATCTGTTTTATTAACACGTCTAGTACATTGGGGTCATTATTGACCCCATAATTTTCGTTTAGAACAGAAACAAAATTATTACTTAAACTTAATAAATAAAATCTAGTAAAAATTTAATAGAATGAAGCAAAATTTAATATAATTAAATTTCTGGTTTTCGTCATGTAGGTTCCGGTTCAGGTTCAGCTGAGCGGGGTGGCCTACCGATTGGCTAAAGCTCTACAATCCCCTCTCAGCGGGGATACTAACCCAGAGACAGGGCCCGGACAAATCCCTGAAGAAAGCCGATCCATCCTTAAAATATTTCTACAAATATAAACAAATAAACAAATACAAAGCAGAAGCAAAATGCAAACATCAAATTAGTTACAATATATGTCTAAATTAAAGCACGGAGAGTCAACAAAGTCATTAAGCTTCTACAGGAGCAGTATCTGCTGCATTTTGAAACAATGGCTGGTTATTTTCTATCAGTTTAACACAGTCTAATATATTCTGAAGAAGATTGTTTCGCGTTATAACGTATTGGAAAAAATTGGACAAGATAATTGTAGTAGGCTTTCTAATATGATATGTTGACTTTAGAATGCAGTTCAGCAAATAAGGTAATGATGTTCCACGATGTCCACATACGCATAATGAAGAAGGAGATTTGTCAAAAAGATGTATGTACGACTGAAAGGGGCCATGGTTTGTCGCGAAGATGTAGATGTTTTTGTGATGTAGAAGTAAATTCTCGGAGACCGACGGTGAGAGTTGGAATGTGTACCGTCCAGTTCAACATTGTCCCATTCTTCCTGCCATTTTTGTTGATATTGCATCTGTAGATATTTTTTTAAGATTAAAGTATGGATTTGGGAAGAACCTTTCATGCGTTGACTTAGTGGAAACTAATAACTCTCGTTTAAAACCTGGTACTAGAAGGGTTAAACGGTCAGCAAAATAGTCTTTTTTTAAGAACAGTGTAGCCATCTCGCTATTTTTTTTAAATTCAGATTGCGTGATTGCCACCAAATTTTTAAAATTGTACTCTTTGCTATTTTGTCACTTATTTAATCTAAAACTAAAGATGGGGAATATTTCTATTTCAAAAACCTTGAAACAATCCAGCAATTTGAAGTTTTTAAAAGTAGCGCACTGGCAGTACTGTTCTCAAATGCTTCTTTAACCCTTCTTTGCATTGTGATGGAAATTTCCATCACTGTTTATTTAACTTTTAATAAATAAAGCAACTTCTTCGCCACCACTATATTTATGTAGAAATATTAATCTAGTAAATTTCCCGTGAACTATGTTGCTGAACAAAGTTAAAAATCTATTTTAAAATTTCTGGTGTCTAATATTTAATATATGTATAAAAAAAAACAATTGTAAAAGAAAAACTCATGCAAAGAAGGGTTAAATCTTGAAAATACACTTGTTTGTGAATATTCTGAAGAACAAAGAACGTCTTTAGAAATCGTACATAATTTGATAGATTAGAAAGAATTTTTCCATTTGTTCACATATTTAATTGTTGCTAATTGTTTAATCATGAACATGAACATAATTTACTATTGAAAAATCAGTTTAACTTCCTTATAAAATCTTATAATTATACTAGCGGCCCTCCCTCGCTTTGCTTCGGGTTAACCTTGAAAACCTTCATCTCTTTGTGTTTTCTGTAGACCTTTTTAATGTGTACAATAATTAGTACATTATTTTGATAAATCTTGTAGGGTTCAGCCTGCGTTTGCAGTGTATAAGCGAAAAAAATAAAATTATTTACGACATCACATTAAAAACCTTAAAAATAACAGTATTTCTCCACTATTTAATGGATGTTATTATACATATAAACCTTCATCTTGAATCACTCTATCTATTAAAAAAAACCGCATCAAAATCCGTTGCGTAGTTTTAAAGATTTAAGCGTACATAGGGATATAGGGACAGAAAAAGCGACTTAAACCTAAAAAACAACAGTATTTCTCCACTATTTAATGGATGTTATTATACATATAAACCTTCCTCTTGAATCACTCTAACTATTAAAAAAAACCGCATCAAAATCCGTTGCGTAGTTTTAAAGATTTAACCGTACATAGGGATATAGGGACAGAAAAAGCGACTTTGTTTTATACTATGTTAAGATGTTTTCATAGCCATTTTTTACTTACCCATCATACGTAGTATAGGGTAAGTCTTGCAATCGTTTTGAAAATCGAAAATTTTTTTTTGACGGATTTACACGTTTCAGACACTGGAGATTCCGAAAAACATATTTTTAGAAAAAAAAATTTGCCGTCCGTCTGTGTGTCTGTGTGTCTGTGTGTGTGTGTGTCTGTAAACGCTCTATCTCCCGAAAAAATTGAGATAGAGACTTGCAATTTGGTATGTACTTAGTATGTAATAATGGGAAGAAGCCTATTTCATTTCATTAACCTCGATTAACCGGAACTATTTTATTCGGACCCTCGAAATATTCGTTCTGATAAAAGGTATATAAAAATTTTCGAAATTGTTTATTTTAAGAAATGAATATAAAAGACAATAAAAAAACATAAATTTTACATAAAGCATGAAGTCGATCGGATAATTAGTTGCCGAGATATTTGAAATCCTATTTTCCACACTCTTCGATTTTTCATGACCCTGTATTTTATCCAAATTTCACTTCAAAGAGATATTTTAATTGGAAATTTGACGCTTAATCAGATGCAATAAACCGCTAGTTAATAGGATTATTATTTTTGGAGTTATAAGGAAAAACCTCTTTCAAGCAATTCAGTAATCGAGCCTTTAAAGTTTGTGACGTCATCAAGCCACGATTTTATTTTAATTGCGATGCATTTTATAAGTAGTTTACACATTTTTATTTTAATATTTTACATTATGCATATCCATGATGGGTAAGTATTACGGTGGCCCCCAACGACTAGTTTACATATGCAAGGGTGTAACTGGTGACTATTTTTATTCAATTCGCACCAATATTCCAAAAGAATAATATTTGTGATATACTTCTAAATCACTTTTAAGATGAATATACTATAAGAAATTTGTTTGTACATATTGGTATGAATACAATATAAAAACAGTCGCTTGTGGCAGCCTAGTAAATACAGAAATGAAAATATGTACGAAGTAGATTGAAAAAATCCATTTGCATTTTTGAATAAAATACAATTTTATTTTATTCGACAGATTTTTAAAATTCCCTTTATTTTTGACTCATATATATGTATATATCATATCATCTCATGATTTAAAAAAACTAAGAGCTGATTACTTTTTGGAAACAATCAAAATTTTACTCCAAGGGAATAATTTTAAGATTGCATAACCATGTACATCAAAAGATTTTATTAGCATAAACATTCAAAAATTGTTTATAAACATATTATACAAATTCTAGAACAAAGACTATTTTGTTTGAAATATTCATTGACATTCATTACTTCAAAGCATTTAAAGGTTTATTTCACATAGTAAATTTGTATTCTAAAAGATGAAAGAAGACAGAAGTAACATATTATTCAAAATAAGTCTTTGTTATTTTTAAATGCGTGAAATGCATTTAATTATTTTTAAATCTGTTGAAAAATTAACTTTGTAACCATACTCTAAAATGATGAAAATATTTTCATAATATTTCTTTTTTTACTTTTTGCAGTTGAAAAAAAAATAGAATAATTAAATTTAGAATAATTTTATCTTTCAAACAATATGAACGGTGAGAAATATTTGTAAAGAAAAATTGTTGATGTCATAAACAAGAAACCTATAAAGAAAAATATTGCAAAATTTTACGTGAGCTGAGCAGGAAGTGCAATAGCAAGAAAGTAAAAAACAATGCCATATTGGCAGATGTTATTCACGTGCCAAAATGTCTAATGTTAAAATAAAACAAGTGGATAAGTGTGATCGAAGATCGCACAAAGGGTTTCGTTAAATATTCCTTTCAAAACACTTTATCCTTTCTTTAATACATCCAAATAAATTTCATTTTCAAGAATAGAAAAAGTCATGAGTTTTATAAAGTAAAAATTTACCGGTCTATTTTTCTCGTTTTTTCGAATATCTGAACCAGCCTGATAGCGGACAAAGCTCGCAATTATACTCTGTCATAATAATATCTGTCATGTGGACTAAATGCGATATTCAAAAATTTAACATGTTGTATATAGACCTTAAAAATGTTAAAATATGCCAATATTTCCATAATCGGGTTTTTATCATGATTCAATACGTTCCTCAAACTCATATGACGTTATAATCACTTGCTGACGTCATATCTACTTGCTTTCTCTATTACTCATATTGATACTCTCTTTGTATTATTCTCAAACATTTTAAAAAATCCGTTAAACTTCTAATATGACGTCAGATTAATTTTATTTTCAATTCTCTAATGACGTCATATTGAGCTGATTTCTGTATTTACACATAGTCATACTCCTTGTATTATTGAGAAACTAAAAACTAATTTAAAAAATATTAAAAATTATTAAAAAATTAAAAAAATAAAAAATAAAAAAAATAAATAAATGAACAACGTAAAATAGCACAAATAAAAATACATAAAATGGCAAACAGCTGTTTCGGAGCCCCTAAAGCTGGATCATCAGTGACAAATTTAAAAGATTAAAAAGCTCAAGCCATGTAAATATGCTTGTGTCTGCCGCACGCGCCCAAGATTGAATGGCGGTGAGTTTTTCAAAATCAACAATGGAGTCAGGAAACACATGTGACGCAGGAGAGCAATAGAATCGCCTGGCCATGCTGGATGAGTTTAAGTACGAAGGAGAAAAAGAAGGGGAAACGAAAAGAATGAATTAAATGAAAGGTAGCCAGACATTGGAAAAATTTGGTGTACTGGACATATCATTAATTAAGTTGCCTGAATTCTTCCATATATATTGAGAAATGTTTGAAAATTTACGTTTTATTACCAATATGACGCCATATTAATATTTTTTTTTCAATTGGTGAAACTGTTTATTTCATTTTCATTTTTTACGTAGAAATCTTTCAATAGAAAATTAATTAATGTAGAAAGAATTTTATTGTGGATTTTTAATTGTTGGCAACTGCTATAACGAAAAATGTTTAAATTTAGTAAAAAAAAAAGCTGTTAGATTTTTGTTTTTTTCTCTATATATTAAAATAATACGATTTTTTTTATCAAATTTTATTATTTTGAGCTTCATAGCAGGTATTCAGATATAAGTACACAAAATGTCATGTCTGTAAGTTAGTTATATAGCTTCTGAGAACCGGCTCTGTGACGGACAGACAACGTAGTAAGGCGAGTAGGGTTTCGTGAGATGAACGAAGCCCTAAAAATAACAATTCTACAAAAATAATGTTTCAACATGGTAAACTAAACACAGCGCTTGCTAAACTAAAAACAAATTTATTTGTGATAATGAGGATATTTTTGAAATTCTCTAATTCTATTCTACAGTTTAAAATGTAATGGAGTCGTTTCTTCATCTTATCGTTCATCAATAGCTAATTCCTAAATCGGCGTTTTTAGAGGTACATTTCCAGATGTAAAAATATTATTATCACGAACTTTATATCGAAATAATCATTTTTCGAAATATTACAAAATTTTTATATGGTCCCTGTGTAGTGTATGTTATACTCAGAAAACATTTATCCGTGCTCTGTGAAGTAAAACAATAAAAATTTCATTCTTAAATGTCCAAAATGTACCGAGCTATGATACTTTAAATTTTATAAATTTTCAGTATTTTCTGGCACTAAAACGAAATGGAAACCCGTTTTCAAGCTTGTATAACTGAAAGTCATTTATTTATGTCATTTAACATCACCACTAGTATAAATTTGTAAAAAATATTTGAAACACATAAAATTTTGTATATCATTATGTATAAAAAATACAGTTTTAATAAAATAAGGAATTTAAGTTATATATTTCAAAAGAAAGAAAATCTTGTTGCGAAGATAGGAAAACACTGGGAAAAATTTATTCAAATTGAAGGAAAGAATGCAATCTCTATGTGACTGGTTTAGAATCTCTTTACAAAAGAAGAAATCTAGCTATCGTGAAAGCTTTATTTTTATATGCATTCCTTGAAGTTCTTATTTGCATTGTATGGTATTCTCAAGACAATGTAAAACAGTTTTCAAAACCCTCTAAAGTATTATTTAGCTTTCTTCGCACATATTCATTCTCTGCTTTATAAGGCATACAATAAATTTATTTTTTATATATTACTAATTTAATGAAAACAAATAAAAGAAAACCATAAATGAAAGCAAACGCAATGATAATAAGAAAAAAGAAAAAAGAAAACTTCCCAGTTAAACAGAGGGCGTTGAGGTTACAGGCTATTCACACTAATTGTATATTATACTCTTATTTAAAAGAATTTGAAATAAGCCCCTCAAAAAAAAAAGAAATTGACAATATATTAAGGGGATCATCCCCCGTTCCCCCGTTATAATTAACCAATGAACCCCCAAAACTAATCAGGAAAGCCCCTTATCACAATGAACCTATATACAAAAATTGAAGAAAATCGGATAATTCTGCATGAAAAACTCATTTATCTAAATTAAGGGGGAATAGCCCCCCGTTCTCCCCTTATAGTTCACCGATGAGCCCCCAAAACTAATCAGGGAAGCGCCTTATCACAATGAACCCATATACAAAATTTGAAGAAAATAGGATAATTCTGCTTGAAAAACCCATTTACCTAAATTAAGGGGTTTTAGTCTCAAGTACCCCCTTTATACTTCACCAATAAATCACCAAAACTAATCAGGGAAGCGTCTTACCACAATGAGCATATATACAAAATTTGAAGAAAATCAGATAAGTCTGCATGAAATACCCATTTATCTAAATTAAAAAGGGTTAGCCCATGTTCCCCCCGTTTATACTTAACCAATGAACCCCCAAAACTAATCAGGGAAGCGCCTTATCACAATGAACCTATAAACAAAATTTGAAGCAAAACCGTTATTTCTATCAAGAGTTATCGCGTTATGTACATACATACATACATAACATACGTACATACAGAACGGGCGTGCACATTAGCTCTCAGGTTTTGATAGCCTGTGAGCTAAAAACCATGCTCCAGGCATAGATTATGAAACACTTTACCACACATTCAGAATATTTTAAACAAAACTTCACAGTATAATATGGTTGAAGATGATGCTTAAGTAAAAAATTTGCAAACGCTTAACACATTTGAAAAGCCAATGGCAGCAGTTGCCATCTATATTCAGAAAAATATCCAATTTATTTTGTTCAACCCTGTAAAGGATCTGTAGATTTGAATATATACTGCATAGTACTAATTTAAAAATTTACTTCAATTCACACAGCACAGTTGAAATTTCTCCTACAGCAAATTCCGCTAATAAACGGAAATGTACTTGAGATCTTTCTGTAGCCCTGTATAGGATCTATAGAATTTTTATACACCAAGTAATATGCAAAAATGAGTTAAATTTAAAACACACATTTAACAGTACCACAACTGAAAACGCACTTCCAGAAATTATTATTTAATTATTATTAATAGACAGTACTGTAACCAAATTCTTTTGATTGTCCCTGTAAATTAACGAGGAATGCTATGTACACCTTATTCAATAATAAGCACTTCAGTGATATACATCAATTTTAATATGTTTGAAATAGTGTAAACGTTGTCAAAAGATACCGCAAATGATCACTTTAAAAACGACATTTTCAAAACTGAGCAAAAAATACTGAAATCTCAGTATGTCGCATAGTCAAAATGCCTCCGAATCAAAATTACTCAGGTTTGAAACATGTATATACTCATTTCTGAAAATATGCACAAACTCAAAACTAAAACATCATGTGTTAATTTTTGAGTATGTCCATGTTTCAAAAAATGAGTTTGAACTGATCCTAATAATTTTTGAATATGTCCATCTTTCAAAAATGAGTTTGAACTGTTCCTAATCATTTTTGAGTATGTCCATGTTTCGAAAATGAGTATGAACTGACCTCTATGTGCTCAGTTTTGAGTATGTCCATGTTTCAATATTCTGAGTATGTCTGGTATTTAAGAATTGAAAAGCATCGTGTCGTCATTTTTATAACAAAAAGTTTCATAGCAAAATGAAAACATCGATTTACTCAGATTTGAAAGTGTTATTTTTTTCAGTAATTTTTCCCCATAGACCGTAATGTAACAGGATACTTTTAAGTGTTCCTGTAATTGAACCATAAATGCTACACACATCATTTTCTGTTCCCAACAAGCCAGAGCTTTAAACATTATTAAACATCAATAACATACATCAATTGCCAATTGCAATACGAGTATGTTTATGTGAGTTAGAGCACGGACAGACGGTGGACAGACAGACATCCGGCAGACAAACAAGAGTCATAAACACTTTTCATCTATATTGAAAAGTGTTAAAAAGGATAATAATTTAGTATCATTTTTATATTAACTTTTGATTGTACTAAATATGTTGGGGAAACATGAAATCATTTCGATATGAAGGATATTTTCAGATTGAACCTAAACCTGGATATATTTTAGTTTTGTTTTATACTGTGGAAACGACCTTAAGAACATAGGTATCGACAAGTTGGAAACTGTATGTCAAACGTGACAAATGAGGTGCGTTCGTACTAACTAGTTCTATAAATATTCAGATCTTGGTTCATTACCTGTTGCACTCTTATACAAAAATGTATGAATACAAAATGTATTATATGTGCAGATTTTCTTAGTATAGATATTAATTTTATTTTATGACATTAAATTTCAATACACTTTTACAAACAAATGTTTACAATTCTGTTACATTAAAATTACACTATGTGCAAATATACAAGAGAAGACAATGCAAAAAAATCATCATTATTATTTCACTGATAAAATGAACGATATCGTCTGTTATTATAATATGATTAATTTCCGTAATAAAATAAGTACATTTTAAGTTGGCAACATTTTATTTTTTGTTGACATTTACTGAAAATTCCAAAGAGAAACTTAAGCCTAGCTTTGAAAATTTCAGAACTTGAAATCAATATTTAAACACATTTTCCATTTAATATCTATTTATCCAGAAACATCTAAAAACTGTAGGTAGATTATAGGATTACTATAATTATACAATTTTAGTATACAAATTATTTTTAAATTCAGTAATATGGAAATAATATGACGTAATGAATATGGCAACCTATAATCATTACATATCATGGGATATCATTTTATTAATTATTTATGATAGGTTCAAATAGAATGAAGGAATCTTTTATTAATATCTTTTTAAGTTTTGATACGATTTTCATAAAATCTGAAATAACTAGACAGAATTTTACAACGATTATATGTATTACACTTCAAACCATCCGGTTGGGTCTTTTTGCTGTATTATATGCGGACAGACGGACAGACCAGGCGATGACTATAGGTGCTACGTATTTATACATATAATTACGAACACACCTAAAATTATTATTACTAGAAGTTGAATTCGGTAAATTATGTAGAGTACAATTCAATTTCATTAAAAATGAAGAACTGTAGTTTTTGAAATAGAGGAAATACTTTTCCCGAAAATTTCCACACACTGGAACAAATTCATTCAAATTGAAGGAAAGAATGCGATCTTTCTGTACCTGGTTTAAAATTTCATTACAAAAGAAGAAATGTGGCTATAGTGAAAGCTGTATTTTCATACACATGCCTTCAATCCCAAATTTACATGGCAAGATAATCTTAACATAAACTAAAATATCTTTCAAAGAACTCTAAACTTTTTAAAGTCCTTTATACTGCTTTATTCACTCGTATTATGTTTTTTGTTTTATACGGCAGATGGCAAATATAATTTCTTTTTTCACATGTTATCCATTGAATAAAATTTAATACAAGTAACCCTATATACGGGCAAACATGATGATAAGAATAATAACAATTATTATCATTTTTACCTTCTTCTATCTTTAGAAGAAAAAAGTATTGGATTCATGAAAATTTTCGACTTCCGGTTTTCGACGGATTTATACGTTTTAGAAGGTATACTTATATTTTGTTTGTTGTACCAAAATTTAAAAAATAATAGAGCGGTCTTTAAGAAATACATTTTACAATATATATAATTATTTTACGATTTGACTATTTTTAGAAAACGTCTGTCTGTGACTCTGTCTGTCTGTATGTGACAAAAATTTTGTGGGCACTCTATCTCAAGAACTAATGCTCGGAATTTAATAAAACTTTATATCCAGTTAGTCCCTGATATAAATTGTTGCTGATTAGTTTTTGGTCAAAATCGCCCTGCATATCGCGCTGCTATGCAGCATTTTTCGCGATCTCCGCAATAGCTGTATCTCAAGCATTAATGCTCGGAATTTAATTAAACTTTATATTCAGTTAGTCTCTGATATAAATTGGTGCTGATTACTTTTTGGTTAAATTCGCCCTGCAGGTGGCGCTGCTATGCAGCCTTTTGCAGGATTTACACGATTTTAGCGATAGTCATATCTCAAGAAATAATGCACGGAATTTAATAAAACTTGAGTTTCAGTTAGACCTTGATATAAATTGGTGCTTATTCTTTTTAGTGTATGCGAAACCTGTGTAAGATAGAAGAACGTTTTGGGATTGACACATCCGACTAGTTTATTATTACTTTTGGATGTATTAAGTCGAAGATTGAAATTGGTTTAGTATGAAGAAGAATTTTAGATCGAACTTAAACCTATGTATATCTTTAAATTTTGTCTTGGCGCGTTATTCGTAGGTGCGAGCGTAAGAAAATGCGTATTCAAAATATTATTATGTTAGAAATATTGCCAACATTATGTCAATATTATGTTTTTGTTAGAAAGTTATGTAGAAAAAAATACAATCTCAATAAAAACAAGGAATTTTGGTTATATATTTGAAAGAAAGGAAATACTTTTTGTGAAAATTTCGAAATACCAAAACAAATTTATTCAAATTGTAAGAAAGAATGCAATCTCTTTGTGACTCGTTTGGAATATCTTTACAAAAGAGGAAATCGGAGAAAAATGTAGGCTTTATTTTCATGCACATTCCTTGTAGTCTAAACTTACCGTGGAAGATATTCTTAGTGCAAACTGAAACAATTCTCCGAAACCTCTGAGAATTTTTATATATTTTAACTGCTTTATTTCCTTATACTTTTTCTTCGCTTTATAAGGGATACAACATTTTTTTAATATGTTATCAGTTTAATCAAAGCAAATACGCAACAAGGATAACATTAATAATAATGCTGATGTCTATTATAAGGGCAATTCCATGAAAGTGTCAACTTTTATAAAAAAAATCTTTTAATAATTTTTATAAATTAAGTTAAAAAGTATATTGAAATGTATTCCAAGTTTTCAAATTAATGTTTTAGATTCAAAAAGTTTAGATTATAGCTGAAAAATAAAATATTTGCAATTTTGTACAAATAGTATCTTTGAAAAAACTGTGAAAAAGAATGTAATTTGTGTTTAATTTGTATTTTCTTAATAAATAAATGCATGTAGTAAAATATTTAACGGTTTACAATAGTCTTAAAACCATATACTTGATAATAATGCATGCAACATAAACTACGCAATTGTGCTCGATATGCTTTTGAAAAAGCTGTCGCATGTGAATAGTTATATAATGTAATTTCTTATGATCATTCTAGATAAGAAGAAATATATAAAATTTATTAGTTTAGTTGATTTTCTTTTAATAAATGTTTAAGTAACTTTCCTTCATTCCGTCACGTCAAATGATAGTTAATAACTACAATCCTAGGACAGGTATGTTGCTCTAAATTACAATTTTACATTGCTTATATGCTTAAGATATGTATTAGTTTAAAAACTGAATTGCTTCGTAATTCACAAAAAATTCCAGTTTTAAGTACCAAATTAGAGTCATGGTAGCAAAAATGTCATTTTGTCACACTATAAGAAATTGCTAAAAAATAAAAGAATAAAATAGCTAAAAAAATGTGTTTCATATATATTTTTTAATCTTTTAATCAATAACAGTAATGTGCAAACTGAAAAGTAAATTTTCTTTTGAAAATAGCTTCAGAGTAATTGTTTTAACTTAATTCTATAACTGAAAATGTCATTCCGTCACATATGGAATTGCCCATAAGCTATTATTTCTTTCATTACGGAACTTCCCATTGTCATAAGACATGTGTTGTCTACCTAATATTAACTCCTAAAACATTTTATGGTAAACATATGCCGTAACGATGGTGACAACTATCTGCGCAAACGTTTTTGCTTTTAAGGTCATACATTCACTTCTAAATATTGCGTAATGTCCATTTTTGAATCATTGAATATGCAAGAAAAGATACTTTGAAATAAAGTATTTTGGAAAATTATAGCACAATTAGCGGATTTTTATGATTTATAAAATAGTTTTTAAGCCTAAATTATTTTAAATCTATCTTGGTAATGAAGATTTGTTAGCTATAGTGTAAAGTAACTGCGGAGAAAGTACCGAAATTAGCTTAATTGTCAATTATTTGCTCGTGCTTGATGATAGCAAATTATTATTGTTATTATTATTTTTACATTTGCAGAACATGCACAACATAAGGAAAATTATTTTTAAATTTATTTTTCAATTTTCTTCATAATTTTCCTTATGTTCTGCATTCTAAGTAGTACTCTTCTGTGATTGCCTGATGCCTTCTGCTTTCCTATTATCTGTTCTCCTAACTTGCTGCTGCCTTCAAAGTGGTTGCACATCTTCTTTGTGCCTGACGAAGAAAGACAAAGTTCTTTCGAAAGGCCTGGCGTATTCCTCATTTTTATGGTGTTGTTAAGAAGTTTTTTTTTATGTTTTTTCTATCATAATCTATTTCAAATATATTTTTCTAAAAAATTATTCCCGCGGTCTGTATAGTTTAAAAATGTTCCATGCATTTTCATTATTGTTTAAAATTCTCAATTTTGCTAAATGGAAAATCTTGATGCAAAAAAATCATCGCATCCTTTGTTTGAATGCTGATTTATTAAATTTTTCAAACTATCGGTCAAGGGTATTACCATGATAATTATTTATGAAAATTCAGTTTCATGCCAGGTTTTCGTCTTTTTAGGTTCGTTATATATATACGTAGCACCTATAGTCATCGTCTGGTCCCCCCGTCCGTCCATCAGTCCGTCTGTCCGCATATAACAGCGTAAAAACTATCCAACTAAATGATTTGAAATTTAATATATATAATCTTTGAAGAATTATTGTAGAATTATTTCAAATTCTATGAAAATCGAATAAAAAATTAAAAAGATATTAATAAAAATATTGATTAAGTAGTTTGAAATTTAAAAAAAATGGTACTTCTTTCTTATAACAGCTTACGAGGATTAATCGTCAAGCGACTGAGATGAATCATTCTATTAAATCCTATCATACGTAGTTAATTCTATGATATCACATGATAGGTAATGATACTAGGTTGCCATGGTGATTACGTCCTATTTAAAATGGAGTCATATTATTTCTGTATTACTGGATTTAAAAACCGAATTTGTATACTAAAATTGTTTAATTATAGCAATCCTGTTTAGCAAATTATGTTTCCGGAGAAATAGATATTAAATAGAAAAAAAGTTTAAATATGGATTTCAAGTTCTGAAATTTCAATACAGGCTTAAGTGTCCCATTGAAATTTTCAGTAAATGTCAACAAATGATAAAACGTTGGCACCTTAAAATGTACTTATTTTATTACGGAAATTAATCATATTATAATAACAGACGATATAATTCATTTCACTGAAACTAGTTATACTACAAACGCACCTCATTTGTCACGTCTGACGTACAATTTCCAACTTGTTTTAAATAACAGCCTGCCACTACCATTTAAAATTAATTAGACAAATTTAATTTAGAGTATGTGTTAAAATGTGTTGAAATGTGCTAAAATTGTTTCATTTTTAATTAAAAATTAAAACGAACGTAACATTTTAATGTTGTATAGCTTGCGAAAATTATATATTGAGATACATGCATTTGCAATACATTATGATATGCTATTTTCATTCCTTACAATTAAAATATTTAAACTAAAATACACTTTATGCAAAGTATATGCCAGTTTATTGACATTTATTTTAATTTTCAACAATAAAACATCACGCAAAACCAAAAATCTGTAATTTTGCTATTTCATGTACAGATAAAGTTTTTCATCTAATTGATTTTTAAAATTATACAAATCTTCAAGTATAATTTCTGTCATATAGTTTTTTTCTGATGAGAGTTTCAATCACGTTTTCCATTTTAATTGTTAAAATATTAAATAACTTCTTTATTGTGGTTTATTTTATTAAAAAAAAATATATATATTATTCGAATTAATAACTTCTTTCATAAAATCGTTCTCGTACAAGGGAGCGTACTCAAACACTGAACATTCCACAACGTACTTAAGTTCTTATAAATCTTGATCGATTCTGGATCACTAAACTTTTTGTGTAGAATAATATCAATCAGTGTCTATTTTTTAAAATTTATTCTTAATCTTTAGACCAATAGTACTCTCTCATATTTCTGTTAAATACAAAATCTCGTAATATATTAAGGAACATCTGTATTGTGGTTTATTTTATAATATATATATATATATATCCTTTGAATCTTACTGAATAATTAAATAACTTCGTACAAAAAACCACTCCCACACAAGGGAACGTACTCAAACACTGAACATTCCACAAAATCCTTAAGTTCTTATAAATCTTGACTAATTCTTGATCACCAAACTTTTTGTGTAGACTAATATCAATCAGTGTCGATTTTTTTAAATTTATTCTCAATCTTTAGACCTATGGTACTCTCTAATATTTTTGTTAAATACAGGGAACGTACTCAAACACTCAACATTCCACAAAATCCTTAAGTTCTTATAAATGTTGATCAATTCTGGATCACCAAACTTTTTGTGTAGAATAACATCAAGCAGTGTCAACATTTTTAATTTATTCTCAATCTTTAGACCAATTGTACTCTTTAATATTTCTGATAAATACAAAATCTCGTAGAAAAACTACCTTAATGCCTGCACTTACGTTATTGCAGTCGTACGTCTATAATGATATGTGTACAATATTGAATTACTATTATATGTTATTAATATGTAAATATTGATATTATCCAATGTTAACAATTTAATATTAACTGCGCGGTGAATAAGATTCATTAGCTAACACAGGAGGTTCGTGAGGTGAAATGAAATTCTATAGAGAGGATTTGGAATATTCTACTCCATTATTACTTACCCATCATACGTAGTATAGTGTAAGTCTTGTTATAGTTTTGAAAATTGAAAAAGTTTTTTTGACGGATTTACACGTTTCAGACACTGAAGATTCCGAAAAAATATTTAAAAAAATAAAATTACCGCCCGTCTGTCTGTGTGTCTGTGTGTGTGACTGTAAGCGCTCTATCTCCCGAACAAATTGAGTTAGAGACTTGAAATTTGGTATGTACTTAGTATGTAATAATGGGAAGAAGTTTATTCATTTTCAGTAACACCGACTATCCGGAACTATTTTTTCGGACTCTCGAAATATTCGTTTTGATAAAAGGTATATCAAAATTTTCGAAATTGTTTATTTTATGGACTATACAAAAGACAATAGAAAAACATAAATTTTGCATAAAGAATGAAGTCGATCGGGTAATGAGTTGCCGAGATATTTGTAATCCTATTTTCCACAGTCTTCAATTTTTCATGACCCTGTATTTCATTCCAATTTCAATTCAAATATATATATTAATTGGAAATGAGATGCTTAATCCGACGCACTAAACAGTTAGTTAATATTATTATAAATTTTGGAGTTATAAGGATGTTTCCTTTACGCAATTCAGTAATAGAGCATTTAAAGTTTATGACGTCATCAAGCCACGATTTTATTCGAATTACAATGCATTTTATAAATAATTTACACATGTTTCATTTCACGTTTTATATTATGCATATCCATGATGGGTAAGTATTACGGTGGCCCCCAACGACTAGTTTGGATTATTAATAGGAAACAAATTACACAAAATATATTTTGTTTGTTGTACCAAATTTTAAAAAATAATCGAGAGGTCTTTAAGAAATACATTTTACAATATATATAAGCATTTTACAATATTTATTAAAAGTTTATATATATTGTAAAATATATGCTTGTACGTATGTTTAAGGTGAATTTGAAGGTCACAAATTGTGTATCATTGTTTTAGACAGTCATTTTATTTTTCATTTGACATATTTTACAATTAGTACGCTAAATAAATTAATTAGCGAACTTACGTTTCTATGTGATTTTTGTTTGTTCTCATGCACTGGATTTCTCTTTTCCCTTTTTCCATATACAATGTGCGCATATATCCTAGAATTTCCTAGGAGTATAGAGAACATAGATGTAAACTTTTAACGCTTTTTTCCTATCACTATTTGTAAACAGAAAAAATACCTTAAGTAAACAGTGAAATAATTTAACTCCACTCCCTGTCTGTGGGTGATTACTAAGAGTATATAGCATCTTAAAAGAAACATGTCAAAAAAGTATAAAAATGGCAAAAATTGCACTTAAAAACAGAAAAAGAAGCTATGGATTGCCCGGTCAACTTCAACAGCCATTCCCAAATTAGAAGATAGCCAATCAAGAATTGGCTTGGGTAGAGCAGCCAATCAGGAATTATACGAGATTTAAGATCGAAAGAGAGTAATGATAGTCATTAAGATTAAATTTTCGACTATTAAATAGGATTTTTTTTACTGTTAAAAAATAGTGGGAGGAAAAAAGCGTAAATGTTGGCCGCAATGATGTAACAACTATTTCTGATTAGAAATTTTCTATTTAAATCGAAGAATTCGTAATCATCTTATATAATTGCAGGTATTCTAATATTTTTAATTAAATAGGGCGAAATCTTCTACGTTAACATTGTGATAGAAATCCTGCAAATATTTTACGATTACTTTAAAGTGTCAGGGTTCGTACGGGGTCCTGGAATTTTCATGGAAATTAGCACTATTATCTTCTAGAAAAACTCGTCTTATGTAATCGTGCGATTATATAAGGCGCGTTTTTCTATAATAAAATACTGGTAATTATCTTGAAAATTCCAGAACCCCGTACGAACCTCGAAGAGTGTTTAAAATACGAATAATCAAACAGCACTATTTCAGTTGCGATAGCCCTTAAAACTTTGTACTGAAATTAAATTATTGATTTAAAAATAATAATAATCGTTCAATATAAACAATGCAACTAAACGTACATTACAGGGCTCCCAAATCATCAGCTTTTTGAATACTAGTATTTTCTAAGAAAGATCTTTTTTTTATGCAAATTTTGCAGAAACCGGCCGCGAAGATTATATTTATTGCAAATGTTGTAAACACCTACCACGGAATTTCTTCTTAGAAAATACTGGTGCTCAAAAAGCGGGGCATTTTGGAGACCTGATATTATTAAATGTAAAAAAGTAAAAGGATACCTAATTTTTAGTTAAACGTGTATTAGAAAATTGTTTATGTGAATTAAATAACGGGTAAACAATTTCCAGTTAAACTATTTATTCTCTACGTACTAAAATGGATCAATATGGACCCAAAAGCCATTTTAGTCCACTTTTGTCAGGGGGAAGAAAATTCTAAATATTGACCGTTGCAATAGAAATTTGTCTTTATATTTTGGATGGATTATGTTGTATTGTTTATTGCTATACTCATTATAAATCAGCAGCTCATCTGTATTTCGGCAATTTTATAAATTTATATATCCGTCTTATGGACCAGATTGAAAATTTTTGTATAGTATTTTTTCGGTATTCAAGGGGTTAATTGGTTATAGATAATAACGTTAGTTAATACATGTGGTTTGAATGAAATAATTTATTTAGCTTTATTTTTATCAATTTTATTTCTTACTTTTATATTGGGTTGTCTGGAAAGTTCGTGTCGGTTGAAAAAATCAATTCTTACCGGAAAATTCTACCCGTCAATTATTAGAAAATAACAAGGAACAAGGTTGTGATATCGGAATCAATGTCTAATAATTAAATAATAGAATTTTCCGGTGCGAATTGATTTTCCCACCCGGCGCGAACTTTTCGGTCAACCCAATATTTATTTCCCATCTGTTCACATTTCCTCTTGAAATGACAGCTTACAATTAATGTATTTTACTATTTTAAACTAATATAAAACAGTTATATAATTTGTCTTATGCTTCTTAATCCATGAAACAGTCGGTGCATAAGATTGCAATTTAAAGGTTGCTAAAATTGGCACATACACAAATGTACAATACATAAATTAGGACTTACATAAATAAATTACAGTTTATCGAATCAGTATCACAAGAAAAAAATATTTTTAATGATAGAAATTCTTTTGAAATTCAGAAATTACTAAGGAGGTTTTCTTTTTTTGTGTGTGTGTTTCTTTGAAAGAAAATTCATCTTACAATTGTATTGTATATCTTAAGGAAATGTTTTTGTAAGGAAAATACGATTTATTTTAGGGATTTCCTTGTTTAAAAACAGGATGAATTCGAAATCATACTATCTTTTGAAGTACATTTCATTGGGCTGAATGGTGTAATATGTTATATAAGGAAAAAATGCTTTTTTTAAAAATCCAATGAAGGAATGGCGAGTTATAAAGTAGTTCTTGGCTCGCGTAGTTCTTGGTTGTGGTCTCTTAAACATAATTAAAATACCGTATAATATGTTATTATGTCTTGAAAAATACGGATAAGCAAATAGAGACACACTTGGAAGGAAGAGTAGATAATGAATAAACGATATACTTTAAATAACAGGATCACATCATATAGCAAAAGTACAGAACTATTAATTCCATGGCTACGGCTGCTGGTGGCAGTGGCACCTTTGATAATCACATTACGTTGAGTATTATACGGGGTTAGCGAAATTAAACTTCTGCTACTCAGAGGGCCCGGTAGGCCGTTCTGATAGTCCGAAGATAAAAATATTTGGACAACAGAGACTTTAGACGATGCGTTCAAGATTTCTGAAATAAAAAAAAGTTTAAAAATCGCCACTAGATGGCGCTACGAGTTATCGTGTAATGAGAGGGCAAACTAAGATCCCGAAACACTGAAGGATCAGTGGTCTTACACAGAAAGAACACAATAAAGACACCAACAGAATTACACTATTCCACATGCAATTTATTACAACAAAAACACCTCTCTAAATGACATTACTAAGCATGCAAATCAATGGTTTAGAACATGTTCAATATGCGAACCAACCTGTTCGACAACGCACTCCATTCTGAAAATCGCGTTTTCTACCACTAAACGGAGATAGTCAACATGGATGTTCGGAATAAGGCGGCGAACACTGCCCTTCAAATCGGACACAGTTGTCAAACGTTAGCGGTAAACTTTGTCTTTCAAAAATCCCCATAACCAGAAGTAGCAAGGCGTGAGAAGGGCGATCGCGGAGACCAAGCTGTTGGGAAACATCGGTTGATCATACGTGCGTCTGTAAATGTCCGCCTCAATAATTGCTGGACTCGGATTGCGATGTGAGATGGAGCTCCATCTTGCATGAATATGGTTTCTTGTAGGCAGCCTCGTTGCTAGAGAGTAGGAATTACGTAGATCTGTAACATGTCAGGATACCGTTGCGCTTTAGCAGAACAGGTGGTAAGTCCTTGAAGGGTCACTTCTTCAAAACTTATGGTCCGATAATGAATGAGCAATGACCCCGCATCATACTGTCACTTTCGTATCATGCAAGGGTTTGGGCTTGCACCTCGTGGGGGTTTTTACTCGCCCAGATGCGACACTTATGGGTATTCATCTGTCCATTAAGATGGAAATTGGCTCCGTCCGTCCACAGAATGTTCCATGGCCAAGAATCATCAACCGCCATTCTCGCGATAAATTGTAGCGCGAGTTGTTTTGCGAGTGTCCGAGTCGTGCCATTCCAATTGCTGTACTGATCGAATCTTATACGGGTAGAAGTTCAGAATTCCACGTATGATATGTCGGACAGTGGAGTAGGGTTAGAAAGTGTACGTGAAATCGTCGGTACACTGACAGTTTCGTGAGACGATTCAGCGCTTGCTTCCACGACCGCTGTAGCAATATCCTCTACGACGATGGTGCTAACCCTTTTTCTTCCTCGTCCCAGCAAAACGCCTTGCTGTCTTGTTCACTCGAATCTCCCCATCATGTCTCTGAGAGCTCGCTCAGACATCGGTCCACGTCGTTGGTTCTTGAGACGGACAAACATCTGCTGCTGTATTCTCACCGTTGCAGTGGTACAGTTTGATAGCAGTACACCTAGCAGTGGCTCTCTCCGGCAACGTCGGCATTCTGCAATGCTCATCTGATTGTGGCGCGAACAACTTCTTCATTTTATCGTGCGTGACATTTGCTTATGTTGCTGCAATGTGCTGCTCCGCAGCGACATCTGATAGTGATTTTTTATTTTATTTTTTTTTTTTGGGGGGGGGGGGGAATCTCGAGCGCATCCTTCGAAGTGTCTGTTGTCCAAATATTTTTCTCTTCGGACTAGTAGAACGGCCAACAGGGCCTTTTGAGTAGCGGAAGTTTCATTTCGCTAACCCTGTATATAGACAGCAACGTGGTCAGAGAAGGAATGATGAAACTCATGCAGAACCAGAATTTTGAAAAAACCGTGAGAGGCGCATAGATAAGAAGGAGAGTCTACACTTCGCCAATATGATTCCGAGAGGAATAAAATATAAATTAAAAAAATATAACGAAGTCTAAAAGAGGAAATACATCTGTTAACTTTTTATCAATGAAAATTCGGTTGATTTAATGTGCAGACGAAGAACTATAATTTGCGCGATAGAGTTTCAATGCTGACAAAGGATAAATTATTTCAATCATTTATTTAAAATAGGAACGCACGGTGTTTAAATGAAATTTGAAATAATTTAATCAATTAATTATAGAAATAGATGTTTAATAAAGTAAAATGAGATAATTTAAAATTATATTGTCTTTTATAAGCGAATTTTCAGATTTTACTAAAGCGTCCCAAAATTGAGACGCTAGGTATAAATGGGTTAAAGTAAAAATGTTTCACTTATGGAAAAAAATAGAATACTGAGTTCCCTTAGATCGTTCTAAATGAAATATTCCTTCCAGACGAGTGATTGTCGAATTTTTGAAGAAATAAATATACCTGATATACTTTCTATATTTTGCTTGAAAGATTCCTGCATAGAAAAATTTTATTAAACAAAACAACTAATGGATATAAATGAACATAAGATTTATTTTACATTTTAATGTAAGCTTTACAGGTAGCAAGATTTTAAATATGACACCTGTTTGTGTTTATGTTTGTTTATTCTTGCATATTTGTTGAATATTTGGTGGTAATTTGCTGAGGCATACCGATAAAGGATTCTTAAAATTTTGCGTATTTTTTTTATATTTCGTCTTAAACCATTCACTAAGATGAAAACTTTCTCACTGGCACTGTGTCGTATGTTAGTTGCTAACACAGACTCATGGCGTACAATGGGGTGGTTATTAGAAAAACAGCGAAATTTGCAGGGTTTTTTTTTTTAATATAAGTTACATTTCTTTGTAGATTTATCCTGAAAACTTTTGAAAATCCTCTAGAAAGCTCAGAAAATCATTATTTTTTAAAAGTGAAAAATCTAAAAACAATATCACCGTGCAAAATATTGCTGAAAGTATCGGGCAAATCTGCTGTGATAATTAATCGCTTATTCTCTTTTCTTAGTTCGTTGTGGGGTCACTTGGAATAAAAAAAAATACACTAATCTGAGTCATCAGCTACACGTACCACTCATCTGAGAAATACGCTTGTAATTTTTTTTTTTACTTAGTAGCGTAACTTTTTTCACAAAATTATACCTGTAGTTTTTGCGTCAAAGACCGACATTCACCACCTATTTCCGTAGGTATTGTGATGATAAGAAATGCACATATTAGCTGTGACGATTTCGACCTTTCCCACATTAGTTTGAATAAACAAAAACATAACAAACATGTCTTAAACAATAGTTATTACTGACAGATCTATTGGTGGTATTGTTTGAGTCTCGCAAATTTATCGTGATGTTAAGAACAAACGGCGACCAGCTTATTATACATGCTTTCATTTTCAGCGGTAAAAAAATACATTTAATCACATTTTAATACTTTGTTTGTGATTTTCAAGTAAAGTCTAGAAAAGTTATGTTTCTATCCACTGTTGGGCGTTCCCCTTAACTTCGATTTATTTATGCCGAATGAGTGCGGCGTACCCATCTTTATCAAGCATATTTTTAGACATACATTTTTAGGAAACGTACTTTGAAAATAATCTCATCTGAGTCATCAGCTACACGTACTACTCATCTGAGAAATACACTTGTAATTTTTTTTTTACTTAGTAGCGTTAACTACCATTTTTTCACAAAATTATACTTGTAGTTTTTGCGTCGAGGACCGACATTCACCACCTATTTCCGTAGGTGTTCTGATGATAAGAAATGCACAGATTAGCTGTGACGATTTCGATCTTCCCCACATTAGTTTGAATAAACAAAAACATAACAAACAGGTCTTAAACAATAGTTATTACTGTCAGATCTATTGGTGTTATTGTTTGAGTCTCGCAACTTTATTGTGATGTTAAGAACAAACGGCGACCAGCTTAATATACATGTTTTCATTTTCAGTGGTAAACAATACATTTAATCACATTTCAATATTTTGTTAGTGATTTTCAAGTAAGGTCTAGAAAAGTTATGGTTCTATCCCCTGTTGGACGTTCCCCTTAAGATCGATTTACTTATACCGAATGAGTGCGGCGTACCCATCTTTAACAAGCATACATACATTTTTAGGAAATGTACTTTGAAAATAATATAATTTATTTCTGGAATTTCCTGTTCATACACTGACAAAAACTCCACAAAAAAGTTTCTTTTTGAAACATGTACAAATTTACTCAATGATGCAATATTTTTTTGGATGACAAGCTTTTTGATGAGATGCTTTTCTTTCAACGTAATGCATTGATTACATGCATGTTAAATATTTTCCTCAGATATCCAATCATGTATTAGGAAGATAGTGTTGACAATACTATTATATGAAGAGTTAAAATATTCTTATGAATTAAATTATAAATAAAAGAAAAACAAAAATGAAAATATTATATTTTTGGAAGATATTATTTTATTGTATAAGAGAGAAGTTTTTTTTTTTTTAAAGCAAATACGTATTTATATACAGGGTGTAACTGAAATGCTTCAACAAACTTTGAGGGATGATAGTACTCATGAAGATGAACAAAAAATGCAATAGAACACGGGGTCGCAAATGACATTTAACCCTTTCAGGGACAGTGGTATGTCTAAAAAACCACTTAATTTTAATTCCAAAACGCCACAATGGCACCAGAATTTTGCTAAAATCTTTTCCATTTAATATTTATGTGAAATATAGCCTTTTTCTTATTTACAAACAATTTTTTTTGTAAATTCCGGTGCCAGTCCATTTTCACACGCATTTTCTCTATTTTTATCCTTTAAGCCTTTTAGGGGCAAACTACTTTTAGTACTAAAATGTTGAAATAAATGGCTGGCACCGGAATTTATAAAAAAATTTTTTTGTAAATAAGAAAAAGGCTATATTTCACATACATATTAAATGGAAAAGATTTTAACAAAATTCTGGTGCCATTATGGCGTTTTGGATTAAAATTAAGCGTTTTCATAAACATACCACTGCCCCTGAAGGGGTTAAACGTCATTTGCGACCCCATGTTCCATTGCATTTTTTGTTCGTCTTCATGAGTATTATCATCCCTCAAAGTTTGTTGAAGCATTTCAGTTACACCCTGTATATATATATACTGTATTATATTATATACTTATATTTTATATATATACTTTAACCCAGGAGTACTTTGCACCAACCTTTAAAGTATTTTTAAACAATTTCTAAGTGAACGATATATGGGACAACCTTTTAACCAGAAAACATATAAAAATATTTAAAGTGCTAGAATATTCATAGGTGTTAACATCCCATTAATATTCCGTAATATGCGGGTTAATTTGACCCAATTTAACAACGCTTGAAACCAGAAAAATTATTGGATGAATCTTTATTTATTCAGTTGCAGGTTTCTACGTGGGATTTATTTAATTTAATTAAGTAAATTCCACGTAGAAACCTGAAATTGAATAAATAAAGAATCATTCTTAAAAAAATTTCTGGTGCGAAACGTGTTAAACCTGGGTAAATTAACCCGCATATTACGGAATATTAATGAGAGGTTGGCACCTATGAATATTCCTCGTCTTATTATCTAACTAATTATGAAAGTATGTATGCAGGGCTGCCACTGGTGACTATTTTTATATTCCATTGCACCACTATTTAAAAAATAAAATAAAATTTTGTAATTTTTTTTTTCACATGTTGTCAAAGTGAATGTGAACAAAAATTTCTTTTCAGAAAGTGTTGCCAGACAGAATTAAAAAATAGTTGCCAGTGGCAGCCCTGTGTGTCGAATCCGTTCAAGTCAAGTTAATGTGTAAGATATGTTCATTGTGCAAGATCTGTATTCAATAGATGTAACATAACTTTTTTTTCCACAAACAAGAAGTAAGTAACTAATGATGAATATACCATAATTCTTAATTACATACGGAAAAGGACGATGCTCTGAAGCTATGCTAATGTAGTTAATAATATTTATTTTGGACTGTTATAAATCCCCATTTCTCGAATCATAAGTGTTGCAGCATTTAATATTTCAAACATCCCAATGATTTAACACAATCCAACTCAATGAGAACAAAAGGAATTTGTTTTCCATAATGAAATGTGCTAATTGAATGAAAATGCTAATGAATTGCTAGAAATACAAGTCAGATATTGCTATTTTCAGTTTCTAATTACAGACTTTTTTACTTGTATTTTTGGCTTGCTTGGGGTATGTCAATTTTCTTTTTCAAGCTCCGTACACATGTACTAAAAAAACATGTTTTCAAAACTGAGTAAAAAGTATTCAATTTTAAATACATCACATACTCAAAATTTCTCCGATCCAAATGTTCTCAAAATTGATAAATACATATACTTATTTCTGATTCCATGGATGTGTTCAAATATGAACCGTTATGCACTCATTCCCGATTTCATGGATGTATTCAAATATGAAGTGTGATGTACTCATTTTCGATTCCATGAATGTATTCAAATATGAACTCTCTGTGCTCTCTGTTAAATGTCCAATACATTTGTTTTTCCTTTTTTTATGTAATCAGCTGTACTTTCTGCAAATATTAAATTATACACAGTATCTCTATAATAAAACTGTAAGTCATGTGACTGTCCTCAACAGTTCCGGGATGCCGCATCGCTTTTTCATATGCCAAGCGGCCATTTTTATTCAAAATTATTTTTTCGAATAAACTGCATAAAAGTTACATTTTAAGAAAGATCGTTCAAAATAAATTAATATTTGAGAGATGACTTGCGTTCAATTATGTATATATTCTGCAATAACTTCAGTCGAAAGATTCGCAGTTCAAATTCTCTATTCATAAAAGTAAACAAAAAAAAAGATTGATTCGTCGTGAACATTTAAAATATTAAATCATGGAGGTAATCATTCGCAAAGCAAGTTCTCCGCGAATGAATTTTTGGACCGCTGCCTCGCGTCAAAAAAATAATTCGCACCAGTGAGACAATCAAAGTTTACCATAATTATGTGCTATACAACTCAACTTTCGGACCTTTTCTTGACGTAAATTGAACTCATGTAATAATATTTAATGAATCAGATTTTTAGCATTTTTAAAATCGCTAATACAGCTTTTATTTATCGCGTGTACAAATTAGAAATGATACTTTGATTTTGAAATCAAATGTTTTGATTTATGATATTATTTCTTATTTATTTATTTATTTTCTCTTTTAAATGAAAAGTGTGAAGTATTTTAAATTTATGTAATATAAGCATTTTAGATTAAAGTTAAGTATTTTAAATGAAATGAGTGACAGGTTTATAATTTAAAATTAAATTAATTGTAGTATGAATGACGGTGATGGGAACGATATTTGGCGAATTATCATCTGCTCCCGGCTAACAAAAATACTCATAATTAAAAAAAAAGAATAAAAATAAATAAATGATAGTTTGTTGTAAATAAATATTGATATACATATCAAAAATAATTTATAGAATTAAAATAAAAAATAAAAGTAAATAAACAACAATTTCCATAACAAAGTTTTCGCCAAATTGGCGGGGGAGGGGGGGGGAATCGCGCCAACGTGCGTATGTGACATTTGTGCCCAAAAAATATGCGAAATGCTACCATGATCGCAAAAGTTCATGATTTGTCTATTAGAATCTTCCGATTTGGCGAAGGATTAAGGGAAAATTAAATTATGAATAAATGTAACGTGTTGCAATGTTTAACATACATTTAAGGGAGACCAAACTGGTCGCCAGTGGCGGCTAGTTTTAAAATAATTTAAAAGTGTTTGAAATCAATGCTCTTGGTCATAAAAATATGAAGTAAAACAAGATGGAGTCCAAGGTGCCCGATAAGTCACATAGAAGAGACCAAAATTTAGGTAAAATTATGGGCTAAAAGACATTTAATAAAACAATTTCCAAACAAAATTAAATTAAATGGAAAAAATATTTTCTTCTCAAGGGGGCTCTGCCATGAATAGTGATTCTTACAGATTAAAATAAATCTGCCATTTATTTCACGCTCAAAATTATTAGCAAGAAACATTTAATTGGTTATGTATTTCATAAAAAATAGTAAAATTATTATCAAGATACCCAAATTAAATACTTGTATGACAAGAACATTGTTGTCAAGCACTTTTAAAATAATGTGCATAACTTAATATTTACATTAATTTAATATTTACTGAAGGTACAGCCGATTAGATAAAATAAGAAAAAATAATGTATTGAATATATAACAGAGAGGACTTACTTTCAAAATTGCTGGCGAAATCTTAAAAATCGCATTTTTCTAAATTTTTTTCACAAACAAATCCATGTTACTCTGCACACAGACTGGACCGAAAGGGTATGAATATACGAAGCGCTCATAACAACAAAACAATGTAATGTACTGTAAAGGTTTCAAAGCGTAGTTCCTTCAGAGGAATAAAAATGTAATATTATTGCCTGATTTCCAGGGTTCATGGCATTGTTTTTCTATTAATGAACTTATTATTTTGCCGCCATTAATAAAATAAATCATTACAAAGTACAAAATTATCGTTTCGTTTGAGTTTGATAACATGTTCTGTTTCAAAATTCAGAAAGAATAGGTTCATTTTTTATCTACAAATACTCAATTCGATATTAGTACATAGATTTACACATTTTTAGGTACTTCATTTTTTTTCAGTGTGTTTTGTAGTTGCAAAAACGCCCAAAACTTCTGCAAAGTTCTGTGTTTTTTTTCTTTCCTTTAAAAATTGAATATATGAAATTCTATCTATATATTTAAAACGAAAAGCGCATTCTGTCAAATCCACATGAAAAGCGTCTCTTTGCGCATGCGTGAACTTTTTTTTTTAAGGTTTCTACACTCAGAAATTGAAAAACTGATTGATTAACCCAAACCTCACCTGTTTAGTCTAGAGGGAGTGTAAAGATTGAAAACGGATGAAGCCGTACCATTGCATTGAAAAGCATAGACTTTCTAATATATTTTTGCTCTGAGGTTGAAAGCTAAAGTTTTTTTTAAGAACTCGTGTTTACACTATTAATATGCATATTTTTTCGCAAAATTTTAAGCAGAGTTTGGATGCAGTTATATTTATAACCGATTGAAATGTCAGAGAATTCGGAAGATGAGAGCTAATTTTTTATTGCTATGTTTTTATTGCTATGACGCAAAAGCAAAAAGACAAACAAAAAAGTGGGAAGAAAACATTTCTTTTGCAACTAGATAACAATAGTTTTTCACGAAATTTTTACACGGGCTGTAAAACAGTTTTATTTATCACCAATAAATATTTCAAAGAGTTCGGACAAAAATAACTTTTTATTTTAAAAGTATGAAACGACCCTGGGTAAAAAATCTAAAAAATGAGCGCTTTTATTACTAAATCTCAATACGTTTTCTCGATTTTTTCATTTAAAAATATAATTACATGCAAAATCGGGTTAAAGATATAAAATAATAAAAACTTGATGTTTTTTTTTAATTTATTATCATGGGCACGGGCAACGCCAGGCGGGGTCAGCTAGTAATTTCTTAATTAATTTATGTAATTTATTGAAATTTATGAAATTAACAAAAAAATAATAACTAAGATTTTTTTAAATAAATTTATAGAACTAAGCTTAATTTCTGTATAGCATAAATTTCCATTTGCTTAAATAAATATTAGCAATTCTTAACAACTAAAGTGATTTTGACAAAGATGGAAGTAATCCTTATTCTTCATTGTAGAAAAGTTCTGAAGTACACTAACTATCAGAAAAGTTCTGTAGAAAAATTTAGAATAAAATTAATCTAAAACTAGTAAATCTGCAGATCAGATCAAGAACCTCAACGTCAGGTCTGAAAGTCATTGATTTTTAATCTCACTTTTCATAATATTTAGCATCGTACAATTCACAAGTTATTTTTTTATATTACGTACATATTTATAATCATATAAAATACTTAGGATGTTTCAGAAATTAGAAGCGTTAAGTTAAACATGGTTTATGCAATGATATTCTGAAATTCTTATGAACTTCTTATTCATGTAACTTTTTAGATAAGAAAAATAAACTTGTATTAAAACAAATTCTACATTTATGTCAATAGAATAGAAAAACAATTTATTTTTATAATAAAATATTGCAGCAAAATAGTGCCAGTTACTTGGATTTTATTATTTTGATATTCATTGAAATAGGGTTGCTAAGCAACTCATAAATTAAAGAGCAAAGTAAAAAGAAATGCATTTTAGAATTTGAAACAATATGAAAATAAAATGTTTTATATTTACCGAACAGATGCAAAAAATTTTCCAATAATTTAAACAATTAACTTCTAAATTCTAATGAATGTATCAGCAAATTTTCAAAGCTATTGGATATATTTAAAACTTCCGTATCGAAAATTTAGCATTAGTAATTTTATGTTTAAATCCATTATTCAAATATGCGATTTTCATTTCAGTTAAAAATGAAATTTGAAAATCGTCTGCATACCCATAGGAAAGCATTATGACCTAAAAAGAAATGTTCTATATTTTTCGAACAAATGAACCCAATGTAATTAAAAACTATACAGCTAATTCCGGGTACCTCACCAACATACCCACCAAAAATCAACCTAATAGGACGATTTGTACGACAGTTATCGCGGAACAGACAGACAAACAGACGGGCAAACAGACAGACACACAGACAGACAAACAGACGGAAACCAAAAACTTTTCACGTCAACACAGTGAGCCTCAACTGACGTTTCGGCAATTAAACATATAAAGAAAAACCTTTTTTTACATGTTTGGCAGCAAAACGTTATCACTTTGCGTAATTAATCGGTATCAGATTTGAGAAAATATTCTATTTCAATATCATATTTTATTTTTCAAAAGAAAATACGTTCTGTATTTTTAGATGTCCAGATATCCTAAAAGGAAAGATAACTTTAGAAGATACTTCCGACGGACGTATTTTTGGAATGAGATCAGATTTATGTCTGGGATTTCCTTGTTTGTATATCGAAAAAGTAACTTAATATATTATCTTCCTCAAAAACAGTTCTGTAATCTGAAAGCATAATATTTTATATAGAAAGAAAAAGGAAGTAAAGCGAAGAAATACGTGATAGAAATTTCTTTTTAATACACAATCATTTATATCTAAGGTAAAATTAATGTACTGTTAAGAGTTTTATAAAAAAAATTATAAAGGGTGCCAAATATTATCGTTGTCCAATAGCTAATTCCTAAACTGTTTGCTTCAGAGAAATAGTTTCAGTTGCAGAAATATTCAAATGTGGTTCTTCATTATATTAAAAATCACTTTACGTGAAAATAACTATCTATATATTTAAAACGAAAAGCACATTCTGTCAAATTACCACACGAATATCGTTTCTTTACGCATAAGCTAACGTTTTTTGAAGGCTTCTCCCCTCAGAAAGGGGGAACTTGATGGATTAGCCCTCACCTGTTTAGCCTAGGGGGATTAAAAAGGTTTGACTGAAAATAGATAAAGTCACCATTTCATTGAAAGCATAGACCTTCTAATATATTTTTGCTCTGAGATTGGAAACTAAAGCTTTTTTTTTAAGAAACCATGTTTCTACTATTAAATATGCATATTTTATCGCAAAAGTTTAAAGACACAGCTTGGATACATGGGATGTAAAACCGTGTTATTTATCACCAATAAAGATTTCAAAGAGATCGGACAAAAATAACGTTTTATTTTAAAACTATGAAACGACCCTTCGTAAACAAGAAAATGAGCGCTTTTATCACTAAATATCAATATTTTTTCGCGAATTTTTCATTTAAAAATATAATTTCATACAAAATTTTAAAGAGAGCATAGATACAATTATATATTTGTAACCGATTGAAATGTCAGAGAGTTTCGAAGATGAGAGCTATTTTTTTATTGCTATGTTAAAGGAGCCGACGCGAAAACAAACAAACAAAAAAAAGCGAGAAGAAAACATTTCTTTTACAACTAGATAACAATATTTTTTCACGAAATTTTTACCCGGGCTGTAAAACCGTTTTATTTTTCACCAATAAAGGTTTCAAAAAGTTTTGAAAAATGAACTTTTTATTTTAAAACTAATGAAACAATCCTACGTAAGAAAATAAGCGTTTTTATAACTAAATATTAATAATTTTCGCGATTTTTTCATTTCAAAATATAATTTCATACAAAATCCGGTTAAAGATATAAAATAATTAAAAGTTGATATTTCTCTTTAAGTTTATTATCACGGACCCGGGCAACACTGGGTAGGGGTTAGCTAGTTTTAAACTAAGGAATTTAATTCTTTATACATCCCCTGGATGCTTGCAAGTTATATTTATAAATCCTTTTCAGATACCCTAATAAGTTAAACAGTAAATATTCTATATTTGTACGACCGAAACTTTCCGCGTTATGATACGCGATGGTTACAACAATGAAAGATTTTTTTTCCAGAAAGCATGTTCACTAAAACTCATATTTTAAACCCTTTTATGGAAGAATCCTGCTGTCTTGTTTCAAAATGTCAGACACTCTAAAATTTTAAATATCTCGACCATTGCTATATCTCGGTCATTTCTTAACCCATTCGCTGCCAACCACGAGTATACTCGCGGTTGTCAACATTCGAAACTAGTCGTTGGGGCCACCGTAATACTTACGCATCATGGATATGCATAATATAAAATATGAAAATAAAACTTGTGTAAACTATTTATAAAATGCATTCTAATTCAAATAAAATCCTAGGCCGTTGACGTCATAAACGTTAAATGTTCTATTACTGTATTGCGTAAAAGAAACATCCTTATAACTCCAAAATTGATAATCATATTAACTAAAGGTTTACTGCATCGAATTAAGCGTCTCATTTCCAATTACAGCCTATCTTTGAATTGAAATTTGAATGAAATTTAGGGTAATAAAAAATCGAAGAGAGTGGAAAACATGATTACAAATATCTTGGCAACTAATTATCCGATCGACTTCCTTCTTTATGCAAAATTTATGTTTTTTTATTGTAGTTTATATCCACTTCTTAAAATAAACAGTCCGAAAAAAATAGTTCCAGATAATCGAGGTTACTGAAATTCAATAAGCTTCTTCCCATTATTACATACTAAGTACATACCAAATTGCAAGTTTCTATCTCAATTTGGTCTGGAAATAGAGCGTTTACTGGCACACAGACACACAAATGTACAGACACACACACAGATAGACGGTCGGCAAAATTTTCTTTCTAAAAATATGTTTTTCGGAATCTCCAGTGTCTGAAACGTGTAAATCCGTCATTTTTTTTCGATTTTCAAAACCGTTACAAGACGTATCCTATACTACGTATGATGGGTAAGTAATAAAATATAAAAAAAACACCTGCCTAGCCCCCACTATTTTAATATGTTAAAAATTACTTTATTTAATGACAAAAACTTTGCTATTAAAGTTACCAAATATTCTCTTTCAGAATTTCAGTAAAAATATCGTAGACTCTGCCTACATAGTTTTGGCAGTTAATGGGTTAAGATAGAAGCAAAACAAAAATTGCTTCGGAATCATTGGATCAAAGGTATTTAACGAAAAAAAAACTTTTAGGATTTCTAATTGTTTGTACATTTTTTTTCAATTTTGAAATCTTTAAGTGGTTATCACAGACGGAATATCCCAAAATTTAACTGGGACCTGCAGGCCATAGTCAAAAAGATACACAAAAAAATGGTACAGTTCTATGCATAACTTCATACACTTTTCGATAATACAATAATAAAAATCAAGCAAAAATCGCTATTACAGCGCTCCCTTCTGGCGGAATATCTCGAAATTCAAGTGGGATATGTTGGCCATATCCAAAAAGTATAAATGAAATTAGGTTGTATTCTATGCATAAACTTCATACACTTTTCGGTGATACAAAGATGACACACACACGGACACACCCACAGATAGACATTTTGTATAAACATGTTTTTTGGGATGTCTGACTCCTAAAACATGTAAATCCGTCGAAAACCAGAAGTCAAAAAACAATTCGATTACAATACCATACCTGCCAGCTGTCAACTAAACTTCCATACAATGCGAGTTAATTTCATCCAGGTTAAAGACATTTCCAACCAGTAAATATATCTGAAAAATTATTATATATTTAGTTTCATGTTCCTACGTGTCACCTGTTTGATTGTATTTCTAAAAAAATAAAAAATCTGGTTTGAAACGTGCTAAACCTCCGTTGAATTAACCTACATTGTACGGAAATTTAGTGCGATGCATAAATTAAGAATTTTATTTAAAAATTTTCACAATTAATTAATTTGAAATTAATTTATCAATTAATTTTATTAATTATAATTTATAATAATTAATATTTTATATTTTATAATAATATTATATTAATATATAATTATATAATATATAATAATTATAATAATTATAATAATAATATATATAATTATAATATATATAATAATTATTATACTATATTATATAATTATATATAATATATATAACTATAATATATATAATATATTATATATATATATATATATATATATATATATATATATATATATATATATATATATATATATATATATATATATATATATTATATATATAATATATATAATAACTATAATATATATATATATATAATATAATTATATAATAATTATAATATACATAATAATAATTATAATAATTATTATAATTAATATAATTATATATTATATATTATATTAATATATAATATAATATTATATAATAATTATATATAATAATATTTTATTATTTTATTATATTTTATTAATTTTATTAATTATTTTATTATATTATTTTATTAATTTATCAATTAATTTTCAATTAATTAATTGAAAATTAATTTATAAATTTATAAATTTATTTATAAATTTTCACAATTATCATAAATTTTCACTCACTCATCATAAATTTAATGCATTTATGCAATACTTACTTCTACATTTATAGATAACAGAAAGTACTAATAGTATTTCTGAACTAATGAGGTGATTTTGACGCAGATGAATGTAACCCTTATTCTTTATTGTATGAAAATTGGGTAGTACAGTAACTACTAGAAAATTTCTTTATAAATATCTAGAATAAAAGTAATCTAAAAATATAATTATTAATTTTATTTTTTAATTAAACTCAGCTATACCGAATGAGTTTGGCAGCCGGGAAATAGAGAATGAGTGACTAATTTGTGTCCCATACAAAAAAAAAATAAAAAAAAAATCGATTTTTATTTCATATATTTTTTTTTTATAAAATTCGTTCAGTAGTTTTCTTTTTATTTCCAGATATCCTAAATGGAGATATTGCTTTGAAATTTACTTTAGACGGACGTATTCCTGGAAGAAGATTATATTTATGTCTGGGATTTCCTTGTTTGTACATCTTAAAAAAAAAAAAAAAAAAAAAAAAAAAAAAAAAAACTTTATATATTATCTTCCGCAGAAACAGTTCTGCAGTCTGAAAGCATAATATTTTTTATGGATAGCAAAATGCGCTGAAGCAATCAAGTGAGTGATAAATAGTTTTATTTAACGCACAATCCTTTATATTAAAGATAAAATTAAATTACTTTTAAGAGGTTTACAAAAATATTAAACAGGGTGTTATCGTTGCCGAATTGTTTATTCTTAATCCGCTAGATTCAGAGGTATAATTACAAAAATATCTCCAATGTTGTTCTACATTTTATTAAAAGCCATTTACGTGAAAATAACAATTATATTTTAAAGTGAAGAAATTTAATTATTTATACCGTCCCCGAGTACTATAAGTTACATTTATAAAGCCTTACTCCATGCTATAACTATCTTTAACATTAAAAAAAATATTTTTGTATGGTAAAACCTATCGAGTTTTGAAGCTTTGAATTTAAAGGAATTTCAGCGTTTTCCGTCACTAATTTCATTTTCATTTTTAGAGATTTGAAAGCGCTGAAACTACACTGAGAAAAATGGCACTTTCAAATCTGAGAAAATTGATGTTTTCATTTTGTTATGAAACTTTTTGTCTCAAATATGACGACATAATGCTTTCAATTCTGAAATACCAGAAATACTCAGAATATTGAAACACGTACATACTCAAAACTGAGCACAGAGAGGTCAGTTCATACTCATTTTTGAAACATGGACATACTCAAAAATGATTAGGATAAGTTCGAACTCATTTTTCTAACATGTACATACTCAAAAATGAGCGCATGATGTTTTATTCTTAAGTATATGCAAGCATGATTTCAGAAATGAGTACACGTTTCAAACTTGAGTAGTTTTAATTTGGAACCATTTTGACCATGCGACATACTCAGATTTGAGTATTTTCTGCTCAGTTTTGAAAATATCGCTTTTAGAGTGTAACGGTTTAAGAATTAGCTATTATTGTACAAATAACCTGTATAATGTTAATGAGCGAACTATTAATATGTGTCGTTCCCTATTAAGCCTTTGAGGGGCAGTGGTATATATTATATACCACCTAATTTTAATCCGATTCAAACCAGAAACTTTTAATTAAATTTTACTTTTTTAACTTTGACGAAAAAAAGTTGAAAAATTGCTTATTCTTATTTTGAACTAAATTCTTTCCTAAATTCCGGTGGGAATTCAACGTTACAGGTTCACAAGTGATTGATTGCCCCTGAAAGGGTTGAAAATGTTTTAAGTTCAACCTTACACTGATAAGATTTATTTACACTGCTTTTAATATTAGCAGGTTTAATAATTAACAGATATTGTACTGGAGCGAATTGGGTGGAGCGAAATTTTTTTTTAATATCAAAAATGGGTATGTGCCAAAAGTTGCCTTTATACTAGTACATCAACTGCGTGCAATTTTACCGCTGGAAAAAATGGCTTGTGTCTGCGGTTTTAGTCCAAAAGTCGAAATTTTGGTTAAAATTTGACATTTTTTTCAAAAAAAATAAAAAATTTCTTTAGATATGGTTATTATTTAAATGTGTTATTTACACCTTTATTATTAATGACTTAACATATTTAAACGATAAAACGATACGTTTATTCTGTTCAACTGGAGCAAAACTGACAACTTTTGGTAAAAAAAGGCGTTGCCACTCTGCTGTGTCATATACCTAATTGTTGTTCAGAATGCAGGTCTTACCTAGTTGCTTTCAAAACTACCCAGGAGGTACCACTTGGAGGTGTCTGCATTTCATGTCACAAAAGTGCATAGCTCAACCACCCTACCATCTGAGCACGTTTTATTTATAGATTGAATTGTGATTTTTTTATCAAAGACTGGCGTAAGTTTTCTATGTATCAACCTAGTCCATCTCTTTTGTGCATCCACAAACGTTGGATGATGCTGCTGTGACACTCCTTCGCATATATTTCTACTGCTTGTGTATGATAAGGCAAGCAGAGTAATGCAGTGAAATTAGTGGAATCTATTCAGCCATCTATTATCTTCACCAAAATTGCATCCAGTTAATGCATAGTGATTGGGAGTTCTGTTACTATAACATTCTACAACATTTAGGTACTCTTTGAGTACGCCATCATTTACTATACCTTTTGCATTCTTTATATGCTGAGAAGCTTGCTGTTTAATAAGATGGCGATCGTCAGAGAGCGTTTCAATAAGAATTTGCTCTCGATGTGCAAAGCAACCATTGTCCTAAATATTTTTTTAGTATTTGTTTTATGCCGTTTTCTGTGATGTTTAGTAGCCGAGTAATTTCCGATAAGTCTTTAGATCTACTTTTTAGATGTGGATTACATTTGGTGTAAACTATCCTGCTTCATAAACTTGGATTACATACTTTGTGAGTGAGCCTACAGACTCTGATGGTCAATCAGTGCTTATACAAAGGCGAAAATTTTTATTCGCCTTTGTGAGCCATCTTGCGTAGGACAAGTTTCTTGGTTTACTATTCGCTAGTTATTCTAAACAATATCTAGATGAAATATCTTTGCAAATGTCTAGCAGGTATTTATGGTCTGTGCTGAATACCCTTTTCTCGATTTCAAGAAATAATGTTTCAAAATTACTCTCTATGGCTTCAAAAATATTAATAAGAAGGGAATGGCATGTGTACAAAGATTTTCCCATTGGTCCGCTGAATCCCTGTAGGTTAGAATCTAAATTTGACAACGATCTTGTGTAATAAATAATGCAGAAGAAATTCACTGGACTTGGAGGTGGCATATGATGCATTGTAATGGTTTATTCTAAACATGTCCCACGCAGAATGGATGGCAACTACAAACAGAATTCTCCACCTTTGAATGAGCTCACTGCCCATCAGAGTCTCTACGTTCACTCAAAATGTACTTGGTAACGCAAGTTTTGCCCCAGAATGGTTTACCATCAAATATAATCCACATCTAAAGAAGGGATCTAAAAACTCATGGGAAATTACTCGGCTACTAAACAACATACAAAACGGAATAAAACAAATACTAAAAAAAGTTATTTAGAATAATGGTTGCTTTGCATACGCAGAGGAAATTCGTATTTCAATGCTCTCTGACGATCGCCATCACATTAAACAGCTAGCTGCTCAGCACATAATAGTTGAAAGATGAGAGTAAATGATGACATACGCAAATCTGAAATATCGTCAATCAACTTTGAAGCAGATAATTATATAAATATAATTGATTGGAAAATTGTTGTGGTAAAAGGACCCCTCATCAATATGCATTTATCGGGTACAATCTTGTTGAAGATAATAGACAGCTAAATAGATTACATGAATATCATCCCCACTGCATTACATTGTTTGCCTTCTCTTACACAAGCAGAAAAAAATACGTGAAGGAGATCACAGCACCAGCATCCAAAGTCTGTGGATACAAAGAAAAGGTGGACTAGGTTGATACATAGAAAACTTATGCCAGTCTTTGATAAAAAAAAGTCACAATTCAATGTATAAATAAATCATTGTGTTCAGATAGTAGCGTCCTCGAGCTAGATGTCCGGCGTAGTTTTGAAAGCAACTAGGTAAGAGCTGTATTCTAAACAACAATTCGTTGAATGACACAACAAAGTGGCAACACCCTCTTTTACCGAAAGTTGTCAGTTTTGCTCCAGTTATACAGAATAAAGATATCGTTTTATCGTTTGTATGATGTTAACCATGCAATAAATATATTAAGTCATTGATAATAAAGGTTTAAATAACACTTTTAAATAATAACCATCTGTATAGGGTTTTTTTAATTTTTTTGAAAAAAATGTCAAATTTTACCCAAAATTTCGACATTTGGGCCAAAAGCGCATACTCAAGCCATTTCTTTTCAGCGGTAAAATTGCAGGCAGTGAATGTACTAGTATAAAGGCAACTTTTGGCACCTACCCGTTTTTGATAAAAAAAATAATAATTGTACAATAATTGTACCACCCTATTGTACAATATCCAAAATTTCTCCATAGTTTTGTACATGTTCCTCTTAAACTTTAGTTTGTAATATTCTGTAGTTTTTTATATTTTCTAAGAAATATTAATATTAAGAAACTTTACACAACAAAGATATTTTTTCAGTCAAATTTATCCATACTTATAAAAGAGTAGCTTGATTTTCTCATAATCAACGCCGAGCCTCATCTGTTTGTCCTAGAACAATGAAATTTGGAAGATATGTTCATTACACAATGTAGGCACCCACTAAGAAAGGATTTTTGGAAAATTTACACCCTAAGGGGGTTAAATGGAGGGTCAAAAGTTTTACATAATTTCGTCTTTTTGGCATATCTCAGCAGGAGTTTTATGTAAGAGCGTGAAATGCGGGATAAGAATTCTACTAAAGAATAGTTAAACATGTATTTCAGGCGACTTTAGAAATTCAACCACTAAGTGGATTAAGTGAGGAGTCGAAAATTTTCGATGATTTCACATTTTCACCATATCTCATTAGCAGTTTTAGGTCAGAGCGTTAAATTCGAGATAACAAATCTAATAAAAAAATAAATAGACACGTATTTCATCAATTTTAGAAATTCAACCTCTAACAAGGTTGAAAATTTTAGGTCATTTTGCCTTTTCGCCATATCTCAACAACAGTTTTAGTTAAAAGCGCGAAATTCAGGATAATAAATGTACTAAAAGTTAGTTAAACACATATTTCAGCGATTTTAAAAATTCAACCACTAAGTGGGTTAAATGTAGGGTTGAAAGTTTTTAGTCATTTCGCGTTTTCGCCATATCTCAGCAGCAGTTTTAGGTAGGAACGTGAAATTCAAGATAACAAATCTACTAAAAAAATAATTAAACACGTATTTCAGCGATTTTAGAAATTCATCCATTAAGGGGGTTAAATGGGGGTCGAAAGTTTTAGGTCATTTTTCCTGTTCGCCATATCTTAGCAGCATTTTTAGTTAGGAGCTCGGAATTTGGGATAACAAATCCATGAAAAATATAGATAAAAATATATTTCAGCAATTTTAGAAATTCAGCAACTAAGGGGGGGGGGGGTTAAAGAGGAGGTAAAATATTCTAGGTCATTTTGCCATATCTCAGTAGAAATTATAGTTCGAATCATGAAACACAGGATAACAAATCGACTAAAAAAATAGTTAAACACGTATTTCAGCGATTTTAGAAATTCAAAAACTAAGGAGGATTAAATGGGGGTCGAATGTTTTACGCCATTTTGCCATATCTCAGTAGAAGGTATAGTTAGGAGAATGAAATTCGAGATAACAAATCAACTAAAGAATAGTTAAACATGCATTTCAGGCTATTTTAGAATTTCAACTACATAGGGGGTTAAATGAAGGGTCGAAAACTTTCGCTGATTTCATCTTTTCACCATATTTCATCAGCAGTTTTAGAAAAATCGTGAAATTCAGGATAACAAATCTCCTAAAAAATAGTTAAACAAGTATTTCAGTAATTTTCGAAATTCGGCCAGTAAAGGGGATTACATAGTTTTATGTGATTTTGCCATTTCGCAATAGACCTTATAGGCAGGGGAGTGAATTTCGGGATAACAAATGTACTAAAGAATAGTTAAACATGTATTTTAGGCGATTTTAGAACTTCAACTAGTAAAGAGGTTAAAGGGGGGGGTCGATAATGTTCGATGATTTCTCCTTTCCACCATATCTCCTCAGTAGTTTTGGATAAGAGCGTGAAATTCAGGATAACAAATCTGCCATAAAAATAATTAAACTCTTATTTCAGCGATTTTAGAAAGTCACCCTAGCAGGCTAGATGGGGGCCGAAATTTTTAGGTCATTTCAAATGTTCGCCAAATCTCAGGCGCATTTTAGTTAGGAGCTTTAAATCACAGATTCAGGATAACAAATCTACTAAAAAATAGTTAAATATGTATTTCAGCATTTTTAGATAATAATCCATCAAGGGGGTCACACTGTGTGTCGAAAGTTTTTGTTAATTTTGCAATGTTTCAGCAGCAGTTTTAAGTAAGAATGTGAAACACCTCTTTACAAATCTACAAAAAAAAGTAGTTAATCATGTATTTCAGCGATTTTAGAGATAGCGAATTTGTCGGTAACATCGGCTGTGAACCCGATTGCGTAAGATTAGACGAAAAAGAGAACTATTGCTGATATTTGATTGTATATTTTGTGTGACATTTTTTTCCAAGAAAAATATTTTTTAATTTCCCTTTTTTATTATTTTTTTTTTCTTTTCGGCTTTTAGCGATCGGATTTAAATTTTGAAACAAAATATTACTCTTCCACCTCTTTAGAAATACATTTTTTGAAGTTAAAAATTGCGTTTTAAATACTGATTGCCATATTTATGTGCTAGGCTATGCACAAGGACTTATGGTGACTTATGGTGATTACCGTATAGTCAGATTACAAGCGTGCAACCGAATAGGTTCTGTTCAAATTATTTCATTTTAATGATTTATGCACGCAAAATAACTGAACCAAGTTATAGTGATCGCCTGCATTAACAATGTAGGGCTGAGAAATACACAGGGCCCCGTTATTTTGATCACCTCATTAATAATTTATGGGCGTGACAGTACCCATTTTCAATGATCGCCATTTATCTTAGGAACCCAATTTTTATTTATTTCATCTGAAAGCTCTCCGATCTTTTAGATAAATACGCACAGGGCCAGTAATATTTTGTCAGAGAGATTATGGGGAAAATATTATTAATGTCACGAAATATTTATTTACGTGTATTTATATATATGTGTTACGGTCAATATGATTTTTCCGGTCATTATTAATAATAACCAGTTATTATTAATAATGACCGGATTAATCATATTGATCGTAGCATATATATATTATTTAGTCATTTTCGCATAGTTTAAAATAAATTATTTTATTTAAATTTCTTTGTTTGCATGTAACATGCAATTTCTGGCCCCCAAGGGAAGTCAAGACAGTACGCTGCAGAATGTGTTTGGGCCCCACTCAGAAGCGACCGACTAGACGGGTGAAGACCGGCTAGTACAACACATAAAAGCGAACAGTTAGATAAAGACGGACGTATGAAAAAATTCTAACAGACAAATTTAATACAATGTATAAGCTTCAACAAATATACTAAAATGTTATTACTGTTTTATAACTCAAGTTTACTGGTTTAAGTTTTATAAATCGTAAATTTCATCATTTATACTAAAGAAATTTGTATTTATAACGATATATTTTAATGTTTGTTATTCGATGAAAAGATAAACTTATCCGATGATTTCCAAAGTCCAAATTTATGTTTGAAAAGAAAAAAAAAGTATAAAGAGATATATTTAAATGAAAAAAAAAATTTTTTTTTCTATATCTTATAAAAAGTGATATACTAAAGAAATTTGTATTTATAACGATATATTTTAATGTTTGTTAATCGATGAAAAGAGAAACTTATCCGATGATTTCCAAAGTTCAAATTTATGTTTGAAAAAAAAATATATAGTATAAAGAGATATATTTAAATGAAAAAAAAAAAAACAATATTTTTCTATATCTTATAAAAAGAGATAACTTTCAAAGACAGTTCTAAGGGGAAGTAATTTTGCAAGGAATTCTTTTTTTACTTCCCAGTTTTCCTTGTTTGTACATAAAAGGAAAAAAAAACTTAATATATTATCTGCTGCAAAAAAAGTTCGTCGATCCGAAAGCATCATATTTTTATACCTATAGAAAAATGCTTTTCTATAATGCAGTGAAGCGATGCAATATGGGATAAATATTTCCTTTTAACACTCAATCTTTTATAAGTTATTAAAATAAAATGTTATGGGGACTAAAAAGGTTTAGAGAATAACGGATGAAATTAGCTGAAGTTTGATAATGAATTAGGAAGACTCTATTTCATTTAGACTTTTATATCATTTGGCATTTATTTATTTATGTTTTATGGAAATATAAAAACTATTTGTAAAAAAAAAAAAAAGTTTTAATAGTGTACTGCAAAATTAATCTGGTTAAACAGGTTTCGCCACAATTTTGCAGTCCAGATTTCATATTTTTGAATTGCTATTTATATTACATACTGCTATTTACGTTGCACCTCGATTATAACTAAAATAAAATATTTTCAAGTTTAGATAGTCTAAAAATAGAACATCCTGTACGTATAATGCTCGAATTATATTTAAATTTTATTTTAGTATAACAGATATCAGGCATTAGTAATAATTTTGGAGAGTAATCTAAACTAATAAAAGAAAGTTTCGCTTTGTGTGTCTGTGTGTGTGTCTGTTGGCGATGGCTAGGAAAATCTGGCCCACCTAGAAGGCTGGAAATTTAGATTTAGGTAGACCAAACCGTCTCCTGGTGCAACATTACTTCAGAATTTTAATATTTTAATTACTTTCTGAAATATTAATTAAAATGCACAAAGAACTCTCATTAAAAATACGCTTTTATTCTCTTGGGTTGGTTGGTTCACTGGTTGGTTGAATCGATTCTTCACAGAAGTAATTAAATAAACCAGAGTAGCGATGCACAAATAAATATTTCTAACTAAATAGTGTCAACAGGGATTGAAGTTATTAGCGTAGAGGAGCCATGCGAATGTCACGCCACCTGTACATGACAAATTACACATACGTCCCACTGATTGAAATATTTTGCAGGCATATTTTTCTTCATGACAATTAGTCGGGTTTAAGTTTTTTTTTTACATGACATTTATTATTATGATGGAGATTGTTAATACAGAAAACTTTATTTAACAAATTCTTTTTTATATTTGCGGGAATTAAGAGGGACAAGGGTCTAATTACATTTAAGCTTCAAGGTGTATTTCTAGAAAGGAGTTACTAGAATTTCCGAATAGTAGTGTAAAAGTAGTAAGCCAAATTTCAAATTAAGTTCCTAGCTTAACCAAATGAATCAATCATTAAAGATGTATTGTGATCCTCCTAATTAGTTATTTGCTGAAAGCCACTTGAACAACTCCCCCCACCCCTCCCGGACCGTCCTTCAAGGTTTTTTCTCTAACTCTGCTCCGTTTCCATATCTCAGCAACTATCTTTCCGATTTCAACGCAAGTGATTTCAAACATTATAATTAATTTAATAGTCACCATTTATAACATTAAATTTATGAGCAGCGGTTACCACTATTTACGAATAACAGTTTAAGTTAAATTTGTAATTAAATTCAAAGCTTAAGGAAACGAACAAATTTTGAAAGATGCATAGTGGTCCTCCTAATTAGTTATTTGCTGAAGGCCACTTGAACAACCCCTCCTCCCCGGCACTCCTTTCAAGGTTTTTTCCTTTAACTATGCTCCGTTTTCATATCTCAGCAACTATCTTTCCGATTTCAGCACAAGTGATTCCAAACATTATAATTAACTTAATTGTCACTCTTTATAACATTAAACTAAAATTATGAGTAGCGGTTACCACTATTTACGAATATTAGTTTAAGCCAAATTTGCAATTAAGTTCAAAGCTTAAGCAAACGAACGATTTTGGAAAGATGCATAGTGGTCCTCCTAATTAGTCATTTGCTGAAGGACACTTGAACAACCCCCCCTCCCCCCCGACACTCCTTTCAAGGTTTTTTCTCTAACTATGCCCCGTTTCTATATATCAGCAACTATCTTTCCGATTTCAACGCAAATGATTCCAAACATTATATTTAACTTAATAGTCACCCTTTATAACATTAAATTAAATTTATGAGTAGCGGTTACCACTATTTACAAATAAGAGTTTAAGCCAACTTTGTAATTAAGTTCCTAGCTTAACAAAACGAAAGAATATTTATGCAGGCATAGTGGGCCTCCTAATTAGTCATTTTCTGAAGGACACTCGAACACCTCCTCCCTTCGGCACCTCACTCAAGGTTATTTTCTCTAACTGTGCCTTATTGCAATAACTGGGCTAATAATGTTCCAATCTTCTCGAAACCAGCTCAATTTTGTAGTGCGCCTATTATACAGTAACGTAGGCAGCGGGGACCTGTCTCAGAAGTTCGTTCGAAAAGAGGTTTGTTTAGAACAGAGTGCTCCCCTGGCGGTGGCAGGGGGAAATAAAAGATTTTCTAGAGCGTACGAGCATGCCTGGTATACGGTTCCGAAGCCATCGTAGACCGTGGCCAGAGTTCCGTTTTTTAAGAGATTTAAGTTTATTACAAAGGCTCGGGCAACGCCGGGCGGGTCAGCTAGTAATAGCATAAATGCGTCTTTTCATATTACTTTTATACTTAAAAAACACATTACTCCCTCTTAAAATTATTTTATATTGTCAGTAAAATGCATACATTATTAGTAATCATTAAAAACATATTTAGTTTTTTTTTCTTTAAAAACACATATAGATATAGTCTGACTTCTTAAAAGGTATATTACATACCCAATTTCTTGCACAGATTCTATAATAATTCTCATTTTGACGTTCTTCAATTTTCCTTTCACGCTTCTTGTGTCTTTATTCGTCTGAAAAAACTGTAAACTTCTTCCCAGGTATACTATAGATACATCTACACTACGCTGACTCTTCTAAAGACGATTTCGCCTTCTTCCCGAGGCGTCCTTTGTTCGAATGATGTATTTAAAAGATGAATATAAACGACAGGAGTTTGATTGACATGACAGGACATTGTCAGGTGTTAAATATGACCAGAGGAGCTAGTCCACCCAATTTCTGGCACAGATTCCATAACAATTCTCATTCTGACGTTCTTCATTTTTCCTTTCACGCTTCTTGTGTCTTTATTCGTCTGAAAAAACTGTAAACTTCTTCCCAGGTATACTATAGATACATCTACACTACGCTGACTCTTCTAAAGACGTTTTCGCCTTCTTCTCGAGGCTTCCTCTGTTCGAATGATGTATTTAAAAGATGAATATAAACGACAGGAGTTTGATTGACATGACAGGACATTGTCAGGTGTTAAATATGACCAGAGGAGCTAGTCCACCCAATTTCTGGCACAGATTCCATAACAATTCTCATTCTGACGTTCTTCATTTTTCCTTTCACGCTTCTTGTGTCTTTATTCGTCTGAAAAAACTGTAAACTTCTTCCCAGGTATACTATAGATACATCTACACTACGCTGACTCTTCTAAAGACGTTTTCGCCTTCTTCTCGAGGCTTCCTCTGTTCGAATGATGTATTTAAAAGATGAATATAAACGACAGGAGTTTGATTGACATGACAGGACATTGTCAGGAGTCAAATATGACAAGAGGAGCTAGTCCGTGTCATGTCAAAACAGCCCACACAAATTATGAAGCCACCATCAGCTTGCACAGTGAGTTGTTGACAATTTGGATCCATGGCCTCGTGGAGTTCGCGCCATACTCGAACCCTATCATCAGCTCTTACCAATTGGATCGTGACTGATTTGACCGAGCAACCTTTTCCCAGTCATCTAGGGTCCAATCGATATGTTCACGAGCCCAGCAGAGGCCCTAAAGCCGATGACATGTTGTTTGTAAAGGCACTGGAGTTGGTCTTCTGCTGCCATATTTCAACAACGTGAAATTTTACTACACTGTCTTCACAGACACATCTGTCGTATGCCATACATTGATTATTGCTGTTATTTAATTCAGTGTTTCTTGTCTGTTAACACGGATTGCTCTATGTACATGTCGCTGCTCTCGGTCATTAGGTAGTCGCGGTTGGCCACTGCGTTGTCCATGGTGGGAGGTAATGCTTGAAATTGGATAGTCTCGACACACTCTTTACACTGTGGATCGAGGAATGCTGAATTCCCAAACAATTTCCGAAAGGGAATGCTCCAACTAGCATTCCGCATTCCGTGTGTTAATTCCCGTCGTGCGGCCATAATCATGTCACAAACTTTTTTTATATTAATCACTTGAGTAAAAATGAAAACAATGACCATTTATACATTTTTTACGCAATGCTACTTCCATCTGGATATTCGCATACTGCTATCCCATGACTTTTGGCACTTCATTGTATTGCCCCATAAGTCCACAAAAATGACTTTCAATTCTATAATAATTTCTATTACTTTCTATTCCAGTTAAATTATTTTTGAAAATTTTTGTTATTCGTAATTCGTTTCATTTTAATAGTCTGGAATGCTTAAGGGCAATAAAATTGTTGTATTCCATGATCCTCAATAAAATGTACTGTTTAGTACTTTTTTCCGAAGGCCCATTTAAAATAAACAGCATCTTTCAAATGTATATAAATAGTCAATTATGTTGGAATTAGCAACCTTTGCCATAACTTTCACGTTGTACTTTGGATGAAAAGCTACAAATTGCTCCGTACGACGATGATCATCAGCGTGCAAAATATTATGTCGTTCTGATCTAGTTTTGATTAAATGTCTTCAAATATTTTTCGAAACATTTCATCACTCAATTTTATATTCTAAGGAATATCCCTGTTATAAAACTACACTCTAAAAACGACATTTTCAAAACTGAACAAAAAATACTCAAATTTGAGTATGTCGCATAGTCAAAATGGCTCTGAATCAAAATTACTCAGGTTTAAAACATGTATATACTCATTTCTGAAAATATGCACACACTCAAGAATAAAACATCATGTGCTAATAATTGAATATGTCCATGTTTCAAATATGAGTTTGAACTGATTTTAATCATTTTTGAGTATGTCCATGTTTCAAAAATGAGTATGAACTAACCTCTATGCGCTCAGTTTTGAGTATGTCCATGTTTCAATCTTCTGAGTATTTTGGGCATTTCAGAATTGAAAGAATTAGGTCGTCATATTCGAAACAAAAAGTTTCATAACAAAATGAAAAAATTGATTTACTCAGATTTGAAAGTGTCATTTTTCTCAATGCAGAACCATTTTTTTTTCTTTTGGAACAGCCTAATTCCGCGTTTGCATAGGAACAGAAGTCTGTTTCGGATTTTTATTTTCATAACAGTGTGAATTTCTATTTTCATAAAAGTTTGAGTATAGATATATTTTTATAAGAAATATCAAGCTAATAAAACTACTAGATACTGATATTAAGTTTGCCATATTAGTGTATTTCAATATTAAAAGCAAAGTGATAACAGCAATATTTATTTACAAAATATATTTTTTTATTAAATGAATTTTTGCCACTTTTTTTTCCTTGCTCCGTATTATATATTATCATCTTCGAAAAAGGCTCTGCAATCTAAGGTCGTAATATCTAAGCTGAATAGAAAAGTTATTCAATAAATGCGGTGATACGATGAAATACGTGATATATTTTGCTTTTAACACATATTCATTTATAACTAAGATAAAATTAAATTGCTTTTTAGATTGGTTGGTTGGTTGATTTGCGACGGCCGATTATCTACACGAGGGATATAGGCCTAGGTGGGAGTGCCCTCCGTGGGGGTCTTTCTAAGGGATCCTAACCCGTATTTACAACAAGGTTCGAAGAAAACTACGGAAAACTCCGAACGGTTAGGTCGACGAGCGCGACATGGGTTTGAACTCAGCACCTCCCGTCTACCAGCTTTGAGAGCAGAACCTCTCAGCCACTGGTGGGGCAACTGCGTTTTAGAATTATCAAAAAAGATTATGCAGGATGGTTCACAACTATGTGTCAAAAATGTAAAGTCACGTAGAGGGGACCTAAATAAACAGATTTTGTATAGGAATGTGAGTGTGGGAATGCAGCGTTGAGGCAGTAGAGAGAGAGATTGTAAGATCGATGGATGAAAGCGCATTGCTGGCTTGAATCGTCATTCCCCGCACAGATTTCGAGCAACATGCATCGTTACATCAATGTGGAGCTTTCCGACATGCATTTCTGCGTAAGGAAATGGAGCGGCTGTGAAAAGGATGTACATGGAACGATTCCCGGGTAAGAATCTGACAAATCGCCGAACATTTGATCGTTTTCATGGGGAGTTGTGTGCGAGTGGTTCATTTTATTCTTACAGGCGTGATAGGGGCACTGGAAGATATCGCAGAGTTCCTGCAGTAGAGTAAGAAGTATTACACACAGTAAAAGATAGTCTTTTGACAAGATCGAGAGCTGTTGGATGTGCGCATCCTTTGAGCAGCCGCTCCATTTCCTTGAGCAGTCCACAGATGCAATGCATGTCGGCAAGCTCTGCAATGGTGTAACGATGCATGCTGCTCGAAATCCGTGCGAGGAATGACGATTCAAGTCAGCGAAACGCTTTCATCCGCCGAACTCAACAGCGCCCTCTACTACCTCAACTCTGGATTTCTACACCCACATTCGTATACAAAATCTGCTTATTTAAGTCAATTCTACCTGCATTTACATTTATGACATATAGTTCTGAACCACCCAGTATACTGCTAATATGTCAGCTGTTGCAGTAAAGTTTCCTATTATAGAAATTTACATTTCATAACTACACTTTTGATTTACATATGATTTAGACATACTGAACTTTTTTTCGAGTGTTGTAGAATGTATTAAGATTGATATTATTAACACGTATTAAACGCATCGAAATTTGTTCAGAATGTGTATCTTCCTCTTAAACATGACAATGTAGCAAAATGGCCCGTTGGACGACACTCGTTGGAATTTACAAGGAGTATGGTACCACTAATTTAGATTAAAAAAATCTTTCTGCGTTTAATCGATTAATATGTTTTTTTTCTGTGTTTAAATTAGGCGAAACATTCTATTAGAATATTGTGGTTGAACTGTACACACCCTGGCATATATTTATTTGTAATTTCTTAATATCCTTTATAATTTAATGAATTTTATAAAGTTCATCTAACTACGGTAATTTTTCAGTCAATCTTATACTTTTTTATACCGCTAACCAGGCCCTTACCTGCCCGGCATGAGTGCCTAGCTTGACGGGTTAGTACCTGGGAGCGGGGCGGAAATCGACTGATCACAGCATGGCTGTGATCCACCTGACTGTAGATTTGTTGACATCGCTGCAGTGCTTTCTCTTTGTGGTTTGCAAGAGTTATATTTGTTTGCCGTTCAAGGTTTCTATTTAACTTTGTTGAATTGACAGATTTAAAAGGTCTCGTAATTTAGAACCTTGATCAGGTGACGAGACCCTCACCTGACTAGGCACCCCCAGAGGTATAATTCACAGGTAACTTGAAGGGCTTTGCACCCACGACGGATTTTACATGCACCAGGCGCCTTTACCGTACATAGATTTTCATATTTGCCGTCTCTGTTTATTTGTCACGCTCATGGTGGATTGTCGCTGTAGTGTTTATCGCCTTTTTTAATCAATCTTATGCTTAAAGACAAACTGGAAGAAAATACCAGATAAAGATACACCACTGAAAAATTCCAATTGATAAATTTAATCTATGAATAAACACATTATTATTTTTTTATAAACTCAATTTTATGAGTTTAAGTTTTGTAATTTGTTTTTTTATATAGTATTCGCATTTGCATTCATACATTTTAAAGCTTGTTATTCTGTAGTTTATTTGATAATTTTCAATACTGTAATTTTTTTTAAAGAATAATAATGTCTAGTCTTTTTACAGTTTGATTTTTTTATGTTATTCTAATTTGCATTCATACATTTTAAAGCTTGCTATTATGTAACTTATTTGATAACTTTCAGTACTAAAATTTTTATTTAAAAAGAATAATAATGTCCAGTCTTTTTACATTTTTCAATTGGTTAGAGAAGAAAAAACTTTGAAAGATACTTCCGAGAGACATTTTTCTGGGAGGAGATCAGATTTATGTCTGGGATTTCCTTGTTTGTATTGTGAAAAAAAAAAACTCAATATATTATCTTCTAAAAAAAAGCCTGCAATCTGAAAGCATAATATTTTATGTGGAGGGGAAAATGTTCTTCTGTAAATGTTGTGAAGCGATGAAATATGTGATAAAATTTTCTGTTTAAAACACAATCATTTACAACTAAGAAAGCATTAACACGTTCAGTACCGGATTAAATTTAACGAAAATTAGTCAAAAATTCCTAACTCAAACCAGAAAATACTAATAGCAATATTTAATTTTTTTAATGGCAGACATTGTTAGACTCTATCCTTAATCTCTTTCGGTTTACATTTTTATTCCAAATTTATTATCATCTCTTTTCTTAACTTTTCATTGTAATTGTTATTTTATCTTGTAGTTAATACTACATCTTAACTTTTCCCAACGGCTCAATTTAATACAAGACACTCTACTCTTGGAGACCACTGACCAGGCCCCTACTTACCGGTATTCGACACAGTTTGACGGGTTTGAGTGCCTGGTCATTGGGGCGAAATTCGCCTGATCGCCCTATTGGGGCAGTCCACAAATACAAGTACCCAGTTCGGCCAATCAACTGAGTCCGGATTTTTCGGTGTTGTTCACTCCTAAATTTAAATGTTCTGAGATCTGACGCCGCACACCACGTACTCGTCATGACAGTTGAAATGGGGCTGGACAATTTAGTGCCGAAACGTTGGTACTGAACTTAGCTTGAAAAAGGGGAGAGAATTTTGAGGGAAACTAATTAAAGCAATTAACTAGATAATTAAACCACTGAAATGAAAATATAATTAGCCAATAGCTAAGTCGTACCATCGGGGGAAATTTTGGGGCCGAGTTGGAAGGCAGATGAAAACGCTGCGGGGGCTAACGGGACTGCGCCTTTCTACCGTACCCCACCTGGTAAAAACTGGCTCCGTGGGCTGTCCCATTGGAGCGGGTCTGGTAGCTTGTGCGGACAATGTCCATTTGCACCTAATAAAGAGGCGAACAGTCAAAAATGAATAAAAAAACTGCTGCTAAAAAAAAAAACCCTTGTGCTACCAGTTGGGGCCGGCCATTGGCTCGTCCCAACCGGCAGCGCGAGGAAGTGCAAGGGGAACCTGGAAGAGAAGAATGTTACATTTTAAACTGAACTTATTCTGAATTATACTTTAACTACATTATTGAAATTAATTTACTTTTATTGTGCTAATTGACTTGGCTACCCGTCCATTGGGCCCATGAAAGGTTGTTAAATAATTAACAATTTGTAATTTAAAATATGTACTATTGCCGTTAACTGACTAAACCATAATGGGTTGTTGTTGTTGTTGTTGGTTTGGCCCAAGGGCCCGGTTTTGCAGCTTTTTATTTCTATATAGCTGACATGATCCATATAACTGTGAAACTAGTCTCCTAATTTTGAACCAATTCCAGATGAGAGACCTGCATCTGGATTGGCACCCCCAGAGGTAGCGCTTATATAGAACTTGGAGGACATTAGAGCCACGAACAGATTTAACGTGCACCAGCTCCCATATAGACTGGGCGTAAAGTTGTCTGCAACTCGGAAGCGCCTTAACCCTTTCCGGCACAGACAAAGTTTCTTCGTGAAAAGAGAAATTGCTGACTGACACCGGAATTTACAAACGACTTTTTTAGAAAATACGAACTCCTTATTTTAAGCTTTCATTATAGAAACAAAATTTTATTAAAATATTCTTGGTGCCGTTTGCAAGTTTGGAATTAAAATTAGGTGTGCCCGGAGTGGGACTATTGTGCCGGAAAGGGTTTAACCGACATCAACCGTTCGGCAACTGTTCTACCAACAAATAAGCAAAATATTTCTTTTACAATATAGTTGGGAGGAAATAATTTTTCCAGCCATGCATTTAGTGCCCCAAATTAAGTCAGTCATGCGACACCACTGTTTACAACAACGTATTACGAAAATATGCAGTAACCCAACGTATGAAATGCTTATGAACGTCCGACAAGAAGTCACAGATCAAATGTGAATTGTATTTCTACCGTTAGTAGAGAGATCGTGCATGCATAACTTTATTATCTTATTTAAATAATTTGTACTTTGATTACATGTGATTTTATTTTAAAAAATCTACATCCACCTTATAATGGCATATTTCTGCAGGTTTAACAATAATCAATTTTAAATATTTACAACATCGTATTACGAGAACTTGCAGCAACGCATGCTATGAAATGTTTATGAACGTCCGACAAGAAGTCACAGATCAAGTGCGAATTGTATTTCTACCGTTAGTAGACACATCGTGCATTCATAACTTTATTATATTATTTAAATAATTTGTACTTTGATTACATGTGATAATATTTTTATAAATCTACATCCACCTTATATGGCATATTTCTGCAGGTTTAACAATAATCAATTTTGAATATTTACAATATCGTATTACGAAAACTTGCAGCAACGCATGCTATGAAATGTTTATGAACGTCCGACAAGAAGTCACAGATCGAGAGCGATTTGTATTGCTATCGTTAGACACATCGTGAATGCTTAACTTGATTATATTATTTAAATAAATTGTACTTTGATTATATTTTTTAAATAAATTGTACTTTGATTATCTTTTTTAAATAAATTGTACTTTGATTATCTTATTTAAATGAATTGTATTTCGATTATCTTATTTAAATAAATTGTACTTTTTATCACTGTATTCTAATAACGTTCTTTTTACCTGTAAACTATAACCTCTTACTAAACTAAGAATGCTAAACGATTTTATATTTCATCTTTTACATTTCTTACATTACATTACTTTTATTTTACATTCTTTTACATTTTGTATTTCATCTTCACTACCTTTCATAACTTTATAGATATGATCAAATACTTCTAAATTTCGATATTAAAAGCGCCGCATTAACTGTCATAAGATAGTGCATTGCTCGTTTGCCATAGATAAACTGTTTTTTTTTTTTAACAAATGTTTATAAACAACAAATAAATTGTACATTTTATAACGATATTCTAATAACATTATTTTTATCTGTAAGATATAACCTCATTTCTAAACTAAGAATGTATAGTTTAATTAGAACGTACTAAGAGTGTACAATTAGATTCGAAAAAACCCTGAATCATGGTTCAATGTTTCACCCAAAAATTGGATTAGAAAAAACTCAAAATTGTCATTCAACCTTTAAGGTGACAGTGGATGTTCAAAATCATTTTTTTTCACTCAATTGAACTGAAATTTTGCACACATAATAATTTACGTATTTTCTAAGCAAATTAATCTGTTTTATTCAAAAATTCGTGTAATTAATTAAGTTATTAACTAAAATATGTTAATCAATCCCTCTATTTAAAAATGCTCCATGCGCATTAAATTTGGTTTCAGGATCCTGGTATTTTGTTAAATGGTAGTTTTATAATATTGTAACAAAAGTTAGTATGCGATTTAAAATCACATTATTATATTGAGAAAAAATAATAAAAAATTTCCAATATAGCTGTGAAATTTCGTGAAAAAGTATAAAAATTGGAGCTTTTTTATTATTTTTTCTCATTATAATAATGTGATTTCAAATCGCATACTAACTTTTGTTACAATATTATAAAACTACCATTCAACAAAATAACAGGTTCCTGAAGGAAAATTTAATGCGCATGGAGCATTTTTAATTTGAGGGATTAACTAACGTATTTTAATTAATAATTTAATTAATTACATATATTTAAAAAAATAGATTAATTTGCTTAGAAAATGTTCAAATTATTATGTATACAAATTTTCAGTATAATTCAGTGAAAAATGAGGAAAATGAAAAAAAATGGTTTTGAACGTCCACTGTCCCCTTAACCCTTTAACGTTCATTGGTTTCCCCACGAAACCACAAAACTTTAATTACGAAATTCAACAATGACAGCAGAATTCTAATAGAAATGTTTTCCATTTATTACGTATGTGAAATATCGCTTTTTTCTTATATACAAATAAATTTGATCATAATTTCCTTTGTCAATCATTTATTTCAACATTTCAGCAATTGAAGTGCTTTATCCGTTAAAGGGTTAACCATATAATTGGTTTAGAAAAAAAACTGAATAATGGTTCAACCTCTCACCAATATAGTGGTATTTTCAAAAGCACGATAAAAATGGTCACACTTATCACCAATACCCTCGTTGTAGCTAAATTCAACTACCTTTCACCAGTTTTTTCGTGAAACGCCGAACTTTATTTTTAATAGTGTATACCGTTCAAACGTAGTGTGAATGCATCCAGACTTTAGTGTGCGTATTATATACACTGTTAAAAATTTGCATGAAACTGTGCAGTCATTTGACCGTTTTTTATAGAAAACGGTTACATAACCGTAATTTAACTCTATTCTGACCATATTATTGCCCATATTATGGTCAGAATAGAGTTAAATTACAGTTATGTAACCATTTTCTGTAAAAACGGTCAAATGACTGGACAGTTTACTGCAACTTTTTAACAGTGTAAGTATATTTTACTCAGTGGTGAAAGCTCAGTGGATATAAATTTACGAAAATGATTAAAAATTAATTATATATATATATATGTGTAGAGTACTGTACTTTCGCTTTACGGTAAAATCTTTCAACCTAAGAAAAAACGTTAAAATATTCAATTATGCTATATAAAACACATTGTAAAGAAAATAAAGATATGAATCATGTAAAAGATTTATACAATATGACATAAAATACTATCATTTTCATCATAAGAGAAACGGCTTCAAAAAGAATATATGTCAAATGAAGAAAAGTTTTCAAAAAAAATATTGAATCAGTGGAACGCATTTTATTCAAATTGGTAGAAAGAATGCAATTTCTCTTGGTCTGCTTCAGCATACTGTTTAAAATATAAGAAGTCTAACCTTCATGAATATTTTATTTTCTCATATATTCCTCGCAGTCAAAAGTTATATTCTAAAGTATTCTCTCGACGTAATAAAATAGTTCAGAAAAGTCTCTAAGTGTTATTATTTTATTCATTTGAGATAATCCTCACTTATTTCACATAAAGTTATACAGTGTGAAAAAAGTAAAATATATGCAGCATAGTTTGAGCCATCTTATACAGGATGCGTCAGAAAAATGTATACACACTTTGATTATAACTACGGGTTTTTTTTAATCCGTTCTACGTACGGGAATTCATGAATTTAATTCTAAAACCAAAATTAAAAATAAAAATCAGTACAACCAAACAAGCAACTTTAAAATATCTAAATAAGAAAGAAGAATTCCCCTGTTAAAGTGTTGAGTTGTTCAATAACTATTATATATAGAAAAATATTTTTCTACTACTGTGCATTTTTTTAATGAAATTTAATTTATCATGTTGCTATGGCAGTAGACGATAAAACGATATCTTTGGAATAAGGGAAAAATAGAATAAAAAGTTTTGGTGATGTTTTTGATAAAACGTTTTTCTTCATTTTTTAAAAAAGGTAATAATTAAGTGCAATTAAATAATCTCCAATTATCTGCGTGCGAAGTAAAGTACTTATCGCAATACCCGAAATACGCTGCAATACTAAGAAGCTACAGCTTCTTAGTATTGCAGCATGGCGTACGTAATATGTATATCTCACATTGTAGTAAACATTTAGAACTGGTTAGAACTCGCGCTATTACGGGTTGAACATAAACAAAGGCAAAAATTCGTCAATAACCTAAAATAAAAAAAAATCTATTTAAAATTTTCTAATTTTTTGCTCCAGTCGTTCATGGTGCCATACCAGCAACCCGTGTGCCAAATTTCGTAGCCCTGCGCCCTGTGGCTTCCGAGTTTTTGAGGTTATATAGATACGCGCGAGATTTTAATAGAGTAGATAATTAATATTTAAATTGCCGAGCAACCTACATAAAATGTATAACTTTTTCTCCTACCGAAGATGTTCAAAATTATTACCGTTCTGAACAATACACTGCTTATATTGGTGGGCCATTAATTCACAAACTTTAACAAATATTTTATTTGGTGTTATCTATGAACATCTATTCGTTTCAAACTTATCTTTTATCCGATGTAAATCGCATAGGTGCGTCTGCCTGAAACTCCCTGCGATATTGTCTTTGTACTTCTGCTACATTCTCATACTTACAATAGTGCAGGGTGTCCCAAAAGTCCTCGATACATTTTACAAATCAATAAAATTCAAGCAGTTGTCGTACGAAAGTGTGGTTTAGACAAAAATGCTTCTTATGATCTGAAATTTTGTTTCTCTCTATATTAAAAAAAAGTAACCACCGACGCGGCCGCCGCTGTCAATTAAGATTTTGTGCCTAGAAGTCTTTCTGGACGAATATCCAGAAAAATATTGCATATAAAAATTTAAAAATTGGTAGTTTTATAAAGAAATGTTCGATAAACACGCTGAAACAAACAGTTTTTAAATCGAAGAATTATTTTAAGAGATATTTATTATTAAAGTTGGTCAAAATAATTTTCTTATAAAAGTTTTATAGAAACGAAAACTATGCACAGGAATTTAACCATAATTTGTAAGGATATAGTTGACAAGGTTGGGGTGTGCAGACTGCAATTATTTTTTCAATTTGACTCATTTTTTGAGGTTATATTTCAATTTTTTATTCAAAATTTTCATTATTTTGACGAAGATTTATTTCATATTTCATAAATTCCATTATTTGAATCGTTGCCAATTTGTAAAATAGCGCACGTAATAAAATTACCTTTCAATTAAGAAATGTATTAACACGTGACTATTAAAAACAGAAATAAAACGTTAAAATAATAATTAAATGATCACGTGTTAAAAGCAATAAATGTAGAAAATAACGGAATAAAAAAATATACTTACGCGAGAATATTAAAAAGATAAATAATTAAATTATTGCGCGTTTTCAAAGCATTAATTAGAGTAAGATTAATTTATTTCGACAAAATATTTTATCTATTATTGCAAATTTTAAAACAGCGTAATTAATAATATTTCCCTTCAATTAAAAGCTATATTTTTGCGTTTAATAATTACGTTTAAATCAACGAAATAACTAATAAATTGGTAAAATATAATTAAAAATACAGATAAACGTTGAATTAAAGATCACTCGATGACATAACTACCATGCGTAACGCATCTGGTATCAATTGAATGCGATGCCACAGATATCCACTTTTGGCTTTAAATCCTATATTTTGGCGACAGTTCTTTTCTTTTATAGAAAGTAGTAGTCGGGATAATGGAGTAATACCCAATTTTCTATAGCATCGTTATAAAATTTCCCGATGCCATGAATTGCTTACTTAACCATTTTGCACGAGTTGATTTTCAAATGTTTAATTAACCTTATTTTATCAACAGTTGTTAGCTGTCTCGACAGCAGTTGATTCGGCTTTAAAATCCCTTGGTCAAAGGAAAATGAATGGAAACTTGATTATAGCAGATATTACAGCGAGCAGCCGATTACACAAGGCCGATTATAGCAGCCGATTACAGCAGGTCGTTTAATTATAATTCAATCTTCCGCAATCATTTTAAGGTTGATCAAATCAGAGTGTTTTTACAGTTTGTGGTGTCAGAACGGGGGTTGGCGAGCGTAGCTCATAGGGGCAGAGCCCCCTAGTATGCAAACAAAAAAATTAGTTCCAAAAATTTCTCATAGATGGTGCTGCTTCTGAAAAGTTATCGGATAGGTAGGATGACTTTAAACATAACAATGGCGCAAGACGTACAATGCATATACACAATTTTTGCCCAAACTATGGCAGCCCACATTCCAGAATTTAACAATACTCGTCTATCCATCCTCACTCGTTTAATCGAACTCAGGAGGGCGAGTATTGTTAATTTCTGGAATGTGAGTTGCCATAGTTTGAAAAAAAAACTGTGCATACACATTAAGCGTCTTTCGCCATTGTTGACGGAAATTACTGAACGAGAATTTTGATTTGCGGTATATGCGTTTCCTAACGGAACAAATTTTTAGCATTCTATGTAAATTCTATGTGTCTTTATTCTATGTAATATATATACAAATCTATAGATCATATACAGGGCAGCACAAAAGAATTAGCGTATTTCTTCCGAATATTTTTGTAATTCTAGAAAATGGATTTTTAAATGTGTTACGCGTTTCCCATTCCAAAGTTTACTTTGACATCAGACATTAGATCTTATTAAAGGTAAAGATTTCTTCAAGTATTTTGAAAGTGTTCGAAAGTGTTACATAATCTATGCTTGCCGCATGATTTTTCGTTCCTGTTTCTGTTTAATGTTGTCATTAGAATTAGAGTTGCAAAGACTAGAAAAAACCCGGTTTAAACCTGGGAATAAATCTGGTTTTTTGGGAAGAAACCGAGTTTTTTGGGAAGAAACCAGGTCTTTTGGGAATAAACCGAGTCTATTGAAAATAAACCCGTGAATAAACCTATTCTTTGCAACTCTAATTATAATTCATTTTACAATAAATGCATTTTTAGATTAATTTACTTTTAATAATTTTAATTTTAGAATGTTATATGATCAATAAACAATTTAAAAAAAATAACTTTTTAAATGTTAGGTAAGTCATTTTGCTTTACTGACACAATGGAGAGACATTTTCTATTTTAGAAACTGATAATTCTAACTTCGGATATTTCGAACACTTTTTTATCGGTCTCAGCGAGTTAGAATTAACGAACGTCGACGGTAATATACCATGTCATCGCATATCAAATGTATGTTTCCTATTAGCGTATGAACGGTATTCAACTTGAACCTGTGTAATTCTTAGTCTGCCTTGTAACATAACCGTCATTGTTAAACTTAATAGTAGCAATCTGGAATATTGTATAATCACAGTAAAAAATGTTATTAATTAACTGCAAAACTTTGAAGCTGTTTTGTCACTTAATTTTTGCTTAATCTATTGTAATATTATTCATTAATATCAACTTAAGTTACCACGTGTAATAAACAATAAAAACAGATAGTATAAATATCTAAAATTTGTATCCAATGCCATGAAGGAAAAAAAAATATTGCGAGAAACGGACGGGCTCAAAGAGAATAAATATATTGCTAAGAAAGATAATGTTTCCTGCGGAAACATTGAATCAGTGAAATGCATTCTATTCAAATTGAAGAAAGAATGCAATTTTACATTGTCTGTTTTGGCATACTGTTAAGATATAAGATGTCTAAACCTCATGAATGTTTTCTTTTCCTATATATTTCACACAGTCAACATTTATATTCTAAAGAATTCTCTAAATGTAATTGATATCAGTTTTATATATTTATATTTACTGTGTATCACTTTTTTAGGGACACTATAACTTCCATAATTCTGCACAAATCTCTTCCAAACTGATACATAAAATCAAGGAGCATAAAATTTTGGTGGAGTTTGTTAATGGGAAAATCGGACCAAGATGCGGGAAATGTGGGATACTTTTTGTGAAAACAGTAAAAAAAAAACATAACTTCTTAATTATGAGACACGTCGAATACGTTTAAAGTTATTATTACTTCTAAGAAAAAGACCAAAAGATTATGTTTGACAGATTTTTGATATTATTAAAAATGGCGTCAAGGGGGAGGAAAATAAGGGTTTAAGAAGAAAAAAATTGATAACTTCATCAATTCACATGATATCAAAATCACTTAAATTTATTATAAATCTTCATAATATTATCTACAACTTCTATACTAAAAAGTGTTCTATAGAACCAACTCTTACAGCAAAAAAAATAATAATAATAATAATAATAATAAATCCCGGCTGACTCCGCCTACAGCACACGTAGATTTCGAAGAAGTGGGGTTCCAAACTGCCACATCATGGCACAAAGGTCTTTCTTCTTCAATTCCCAATAAACAGGCGCCCCACCGTCTGCGTCTTCGAAATGTACTTGTGCCTGCAGGCTGAGCTGTCAGGGATTTATTATTATTTTTATTATTACACCGCTATAGGAAAAAAAAAATATATAAAAAACCCGCAAAAATACGGATATTGTACTAGCAGCGTATAGAAATTCTTTTCAGAAGATAAAAATATTCCCGACACTTAGCGTAAATGACAAATTAACTAGAATTTTAGTAATATTATCTACCAAGAATATTCTCAAACACATATTTGATACAATCGAACACATTCATCATTTCATCCGATGAAAGAACTTCTTTAAAAATATGGAAATTGCACTAGCAATCAACATACATCTATTTACAGTTTAGTGTAGTGCTTACTCGCTTTCCAATTTTTAAATACCACTATTATAAATGTATCTGTATCCGTTCACAAAATTAGATTTCTGCGTAACTTATACGCTCTCCACCCTGAATGGACATCTTTTTCGTCACTCAATAACATTTCTAAAATTTAATTTTCATTTTCCAGATTTATGGCATAATGAATTTAAATATGTAATAAAGCGTGGTGTTGCTATTGAAGTTTTTAAGTTAGTTTTAATTTCAATGTGGTGATAACCTCTGAAGAGAAATGAAATATGAACAAATTAAAAAAAAAAATCTGCAAATTTAAATGCTAATTCTGCTGCTTTTCTTTCAACGTGTAAGTTCAGTTAGTCAGCAGTGAATTTATAGTCTGTATTCGGATTTTCTGTTTACAATTAAAACAAGTGGGTAAGTGTGATCGAAGATCGCACAATGGGTTTCGTTTAATATTACTTTCAAAACACTTTACCATTTCTTTAATAAATCCAAATAAATTTCATTTTCCAAAAAAAAGAATTCATATTCCACAAACTTCTATTAGTCTACTAAATATAGTTCAGCAGGAAAATGCGTAACACAATTAAAAACTACCCTTATAAGCACTTCACTTCCATACTCTGTAATACTTACGGATTCCCTTGTGTAGTCCTGTATGTGAACAACCCAGTTTATAAACACACACGTACTATGATAAAATTTAGTTAAACTTAAAAACACAAACCAAATTTGAAAATGCACTTATCACACAGACTGTAAATATCGCACATACACTGTAACCAATATACTTTGTGTGTCCCTGTAAATAAACACAATGCACACCACACTTTAAAGAGAGCAATTCATAATGCACATCAGTAATGCATATAATTTTCATTATGTTTGAAATAGTGAAATATCGCTAAATTACACTGCAAACGATTTTCCCCATAGAACAATGTGTAACCGAATTCTTTTGTTTGACCCTGTAAATGAATAATAAATGCTTTGCACCCCATATTCTACAAAAAGGATGTTTTAATGCGCTACTTAATTATATATCAATTTCATTATGTTTTAAATAACGCAGAATCATCAAAATGCACTTGAAACGATTATTTCTTGATGACTGTAATATAACGGAATACTTTTGACTGTCCCTGTAAAAAAACTATAAGGGCTACACACTTCTTTTGAAATAGGGAACATACTATGGTAAACGACAATAACATACGAAAATTTCACAGAGACCCGAGCATATTTACGCGAGTTAAAGCACGGCCAGACGGCCAGACGGTAGACGACCAGACAAACCAAAGGCATAAACACTTTTTAACTTTGTTGGAAAGTATTAAAAATAGTGATTATATGTAATATGTTGTAATATGATATTCTATAAAATGAGAGAAAAAAATTATAGAAATTCTGAATTTCACACTTTTCTTAGACCCAAAAGACTTTTAAGTTTAAAAAAAAAATGAAAATTTCAAATATATACAGTGTTTCTCTTTTTTAGATTTTTTTCTTTTTTTGAAAAAAAAAAATATACATTTTTCCTGGAACATAAGATTTCATAAAAGACTTTTCTTTAGAATAAGAAATATCGTTTTAAAACTATATGATTTATTGATTTCGACTTTAGTTCTGCCATTTCGTATTCTATTTTAATTATTTTTGTATGATTCAGAAAGAACAATAGCGTTCTGAATATTTAGGGAATACTGCATGGCATATCTATATTATTATATATATATATGTGATTATTACTTTTATGATCCATTTTAAAAATATTATAAACTTAAAAAAATTATCATCAGTTGTTTCATCGAATTCTGAATGTTAAAGCAAAGCATACTTTCCAATTACCCGACCCGATATAAAAAAAATCTAAATACGTTCTTTAAATCAGAAATTAAATTTCAATAAGGATTAAAAGCAGGGCTTAACAAATACGGTCGCTAGGTCACCACTGGCGACCAAAAGGAGTTATCTGTCTACCAAGTTATTTAATCTGTGGGTGTTTTGTTTTTGTTTTGATTTTTCCTTTTGGAAAAAAATTGATCTAAGCTTTCTTGAAATGAGCACAAATATCCGTTTTCTATCTCCTCAATATTAACAAGAACGAAAAATCATGCTTCAAGCATAGATTATGTAGCACTTTCCAACGCTCCCAAAATAATTTTTCAAAACATACCGTTTAATAAGCTAAAAGATAACATCTAAGTAAACAATTTGGAAAACGCATAACATATTTAAAAACATAATTTCAGGAATTTATAACAGATACAGTATTCGGAAAAATATCCGAATACTTTTATTCAGCCTTGTATAGGATCTATAGATTTGTATATATACTACATAGGATGCTAAATTTTAGTTTAGTTAGGAAACGCGTAGCAGAGTTTAAAATTATCCTTCTGGAGTTTCTGTCAGTAAACGGAAATGTGTTCGCGAACTTTTGTGCTGCCCTGTATAGGATCTACAGAATTCATACACACCACGTAATAGACAAAAAAAGAGTTAAAATTAAAATCGCGTTCAGTAACTTAAAACGCACTTCCAGGAATTATTGTTAACAGACAGTAGAGAATTTTTTTGTGTGTCCCTGTAAATGAACGATGACTGCTATGCACACACTATTCTGTAGTAAGACTCTTGTAATGCACCTTAGTAATATATATAAATTTCAATGCGTTTAAAATAATGAAACATTATTTAAATAAACCGCAGACGATTTTTCTCCGTAGACGTAATGTAACAGAATTCCTTTCACTGTCCCTGTAAAGTAACTATAAGTGCTATGCACACCCTATTCCATATTAAGCTTCTTCTAAAGCACCTTAGTGATATATATAAATTTCAATGCGTTTAAAACAGTGAAATATTATTTAAATAAACCGCAAAAGATTTTTCCCCACAGACCGCAATGTAACGGAATTCTTTTGAGTGTCCCTGTAAAATAAACTATCAGTGCTACACACTTCCGTTGAAATAGGGAACATGCTATAGATAACGACAATAACATATAAAAATTGCAGAGCAATCCGAGCATATTTACGGGAGTTAGAGCACGGACAGACGGCAGACGGCAGACGGCCGACGGCCAGACGGCAGACGGCCAGACGGCAGATGGCAGACAAACCGAAGTCATAAGCACTTTTCAACTAGGTTGGAAAGTCCTAAAAAGTAAACACAGAAACTATATTCAAACAAAAAATATTTTAAACTTTTATTTTTATTTGGTAAAAATGAGTTTATCAAATGTAAATTTTAAAATAATAAAATAAGAATTATTTGACTGATTTCGATGGAAAAATAGGCAAAGATTTATTTTCCTGCTACAATATTTCATCGATGTCCTCCTCAGAAGTTGTAGATTTTGTAGCGTTCAACTAGCTGGACATTTGAAGCATTCGTCAATCAACATTTTCGAACATGCCGGTTAATTCAAAGTTTAAAATATTTCTTTTTTTGTTCTGTTTCAAAGATATATAATTTTGATAAGTTTGATTATAAAATTTAGTTTATATTATATTTCAAAACTATGTAACTAAATAATCCTAAACTATGTTTGTCACTAAATCATAAAAATTTTATTGCATTTTGAAAACCAATGACGGGGTAGATGGTGGTAAATATTTTTCACTGTCGACTAGAATTTTTTGCTGGCTACCAAGTTTTATCAAATTTGTAAAGCCCCGATTACAAGTATATTTCCAATGACTTTCAGATAGAAGCAAGACACATGTAATTGAATACATTTTCTTCAGTTCCAGCTATGGAACACTCTCTGTTCCAAATTTACACCCCACAAAAGATTATAGATAAATCTTATAATGGTTGTATTTAAAACCAGAATTTAATGAAAGCATACTAATGAAATAAACCAGTCATTTTCAAATAAATGTAACAACTCGGATATCAATAATTAATAAAATATTTATGAGAATAATTCACTGTTTAAATTAATCATTTTCTCTATCACAAGATCCATATTTGAATTATTTTACATAGAGAGTTTAAAATAATAAATTTCAAAGAATTACATTTATCAAATTATTGAGGCATTGGGGGATTTAGAAGGATCAGTTACAGGAAAATGTCTTAGAGTCCTAGTGCATGGAATCGTATTTCCTATTATTCTTAACAGTTAAAGTTTCTAAAACTGCTTGATATATTAGTTTTAGTAATTTGTATAAAATATATCAAATAAATGAAAGTATGGATTGAATGCTTTAATTACTAAATAAAATTATTTCAAAATATATTTGCAGAACTAACATTTGAGGCATCTGTTCTACAGATTTACGAGTTTCAATACTACTACAAATTTAATTAATGTTATAGTTTTTATGTACAAGCTTGTTTTGTCAGAGATGAATAATCATATAATTAGGACAGAAAATAATAGACTTTTACAACATGTGTGACTTAAAAAATTGCCTTTATTTAAATGGGGGAGAGCTTGAGCCCCATATGTTCCTAATTTTTCAATGCCGTTAAACATTATTCTTTGCTTGCTGATTCGGTGTTGATTGCCACATTATAAAATATGCAAGGCGCGGTTTAAAAAATAATTTGGTTACAATCTGTAAAAAATTATTAATTACGTAAAATTAATAGAAAAATCTATTTATATATTTTTTAAAAAAAATGTTATTACATTCTTGTAAGTGCAATTTAAAAATTTAATTTAATTTCTTAGATTTTCAGTTAAGTCAAAAGATTTTATGCGCTATGAACATTACTGAAATTGCTTTTTTAGCAATGTCTACATTGAGTGTCCATTACTGAAAATTAATTAATTAAGATTTCCAGTAATGAACCATGGTCTCAAACCTGAAAAAATGAAATTTCGTAAATTTCCATTAGTATATGAAATTCAAAGTTCTATATTACTATCAAAACAAAAACATGTATTTTTAAGAAAATAAAAGATATATAAATTAATTAAGTGAAGCTAACTCTTAGCATGTTTATTAAGATTTTCAATGAAAAACAGTGGAACTGTGAAACCTTATTTTCTGCTTCCTGATTGGTTTGATTAAGAGTGTCAACAATAACGCAGGTTATAAAACATGCAAGGGGGAGTTCTGAAAAAAAATTTAAAAACTAAATTTTTTATGGTTAATTTTTATAAACCAAAAACTTTGAAGGTGACCATTGATAGCCACAAATTGATAGCCACAAATACCCTAAATAAAAATAAATCTTTAATAATTCACAAATTTATATTTGTAAAGTTAAATTGCGGTACAGAAAAGGGAAACATTTGATTTGTTTTAATAAAATTATTTATTGTTAAAATTATATAAATCTTCAGCATTTATTATTTTTTTATATATTTCGAAAAAAAAATATATTTCAAGATACTTCCTAGGGAAGTGTCTTCGGAAGGAAATCTGATTTATCTTTAGGATTTCCTTGTTTGCACATTTAACAAAAAAACTATAAAAAAAACTGTTTTTTTTTTCTACAAAAAATATTTTTTTGATTTGAAAGCTGTAATATTTTATTTGGGGAGTTAAATGTTTTTCTATAAATGTGATAAAGCTATAAAGTGTGTGTTAAGACTTTCGATTTCAGATTTAATTATTTATTTGTCAACAAATATTAAATTGTAGTCAATATTTCTTAAAAATCTGAAATACTTCTCTTATAGTTAATATTTTGTTTTTGTAAAAAGTATTTTCTTGATGCGACTGCTGTAATATTTTATTTGGAGAGTTAAATGTTTCTCTATAAAAGTGGTGAAGAGATAAATTTCAGGTTGAGACTTTTGATTTCAGATTTTATTATTTTTGTAAAACCAATTTTTTGCAACCAATATTTAAAACGAATCTGAAATAAGTCACTGGTAGGTTTTGTAAATGGAAACGTTAACCATAGCTACCAACTTTTACGTTTATTTGTTACTACTAAAAATTAATAGAAATTTTTGCATTAATGAATCACATGATTTCGGCGATTTAATAAGGAAACATTTACTATTAAATTTTAGTGGTAGGAAAAAAGCGTAATAGTTGGCAGCTATGATTTAACATTTTCATTTATACGAGCTAATTTTGAATTTTACATGATAAGTTGTATTTTGGAGTCAATATATTAAATAATACAATATTTGTAATATATCAGAATATTATATCGAAGATCTTTATAAGTGCATATTCAGTAAAATTGACGCCGTATATAATTATTACTATTTTTATCGCTGACCATAGGGGGCTGTTAAGAGATGAAATATGTTTTTCTGAAAATTTAGGTCTTTGGCAGTAATTAACTGCTTAACTAGTGATGAGGTCGTTAATTAGTTGATAGATAAGAGGTACCAGTATCGAATTCTGTGTGATTGTTATTGAAATTTTTGAAAACATTTCTTAATAAAATATAGGCAAATAGTATGTATCATAACATTAATGTTATATGGAAAATGGGAATTCAATGCTTATGTTCCTATCAATAAATAAAGCGTTAAGAAAATATTGTACCTCATAATGCTATAATCAACATTGCATGGTGGTTGAGTAAAACTGTTTCACCTCAAATAACTTGTGTACCAAGTTAGACACAGCCATGAATACGGTGTATAAGCATATAAAAAAGGCTGTGCGGTATGCAGTGTCCATTTTAATCCTTGCTTGCTCATTTTAATATTTTGCTTTCCCTTATTAGGCTCAAAATTTCGTAATCATTGGCCGATTGACGCTAAATTCCAATGACTTGTTATAATACACAGTACCACTTTATGTATTTTAAATGGTCGTCGTCTAATATATCGTATCAAATGACACAGTCTTAGAAAAACAAGAAAGAAAACTTACTCTCATGCATAAGCTGTATTATACTTTCAACTATTGCGAGAATACATTTTACATATTGCATATGCTTTTGAATCATTTCGGCAGTCCAATGTTACATACCAAATATACAACAAACATCCAAAAAACAACACATAGCATAACTAAACTTTTACTGAGCTATAAAATTTAACATTATTAAAATGCATATAAATTTATAACTGCCCACAGACATTAACGTATTCGACTTCATTTTGTGATACTGTTTGAGATTTTAAATACTACAGGTGCAATGTAACTTATTAAAATGTTGTGCTTCTGAAGACCATATAACACAGAAAAGTGAATTTAAAGCAATAAATCATACTTAGCACATACACATTTTTTTAATCATAGATATATGAAATTTTGCGTTTATATGCTTTTCACCATAATTATATGGAATACATTAAAGCAAAATTTCCAAACTTATTAAAATTTTAAGAATTTTTTTTTAATTTAAAATTCATAAACAAAATTTTAAAATGCTTCTTGCGTCTAATTTTTTAGATTTGTTTTTTCGATTTTGCATTTTAATCACTTAAAACTGTATCACAAACAAATCTGTGTATCTATTATTTAATACCTAGAATAGTTGATTTTTGAGAGATTTCTTTTTGAATTCCATCCCGATTTTCATAAAAATTTTGCCTTTTAATAAGTTATAAATCACATTTAGTTACCTTATTGAACTCGAATTACAAAATACATACGCAGTTTCTTTGTAAACAGTATCAGGATTCTACCTTATGAATTTCGTGAATTTTGTACAAAAATTAAAACGCATGAAGGATTGCAAAAATATAAAAATCTTCAAAAGAATTTTGAGAAAAACAGATTTAAAGCAACAAACAGTTTTTTCAACATCTAAACATCGCAAAATTCCAATTTTTACACCGTCGAATAGGGAAAAATTTGTTCTTCCAATTGGAATTTGTTTGAAAACCGTATCTTGATCAATTGATTTTTTATGGTTTTAAAAATAATTTTTAGACAGGATTTTTTTTAAAAGGTCTATCTCTATCGATTCCAGTCCGATTACATAAGATTAACACGTTTCCACTTAAAACAATACAAACAGTTCAGCATTCTGTTCCGACTAATATTCCATTACGAAATTAAAACTTCATTAATAAAAATGATAATAATAAAACACAAATTTAACACGTGTAATCCAACTACGCACTTAAACCATTGAAATTATAGTAATTAAAAAGGCCGTTGTAAGAAACAAAATCTTTGGCAATTTCTTCAGTTATTTATTTTTATTTATCTGTTATTATTTATCCTGGCATGTGTCTAATACAAAAGTATCACTTTAAAAAAAATTGGATATATTATTGATAATTTTCAAATATAAACACTTTTTGGAATTGTTACTGGGCAGTCTAAAAAATATACAGGGTGTATCTGAAAAAGTGGGCGAAACTTTACGGGGTGATAGAACGCAGCTATACGAGCAAATTTCGTCATAGAATGTACGGTCGAAACGCAAGCGGTGAGAAATTAAAAGGTAGTTTTCCATTGTCGCAGCTAAAGAATTAACACAAGAATGAGAGGAGTTACTTCAGAAAAATAACAGCAATGTAATTAATGTACATGTTCAAAGAAATTGCTCAAAAGATCTTCCGCCAGCTGTAATGCACGCTTCACATATGAGAGATATGGACAGACGCACATTTGCGAAGACACCATGCATTTCCCGAATATCACCGGCAACAACTGCAATCCTGGCGACTAGATCCATATCGTTTTCAATGGGGAACTGGTAGATTAAGCTTAACATATGGCCCCACAGGAAAAGTACAAACACGAGAGATCTGGCGATCTTGGTGGTCAAGCTATGGGACCACATCGACCAATCCTTCGCATTGGGAATGTTGCATCTAAAGTGTTCCGCACATCCAAGGCAAAGTGTGCAGGCGCACCGCACCGTCTTCTTGAAACCACATTCTCGACCTGATAAGGGTTGGAATCGGACGCAGCAACTCTGGCAACACCTCTCGTAGGAATGTGTTATACGAATGGCCGCCAAGACCGAGCCTTTTAAAACATTTACAAGGCCACCTAGTGGTTTGCGCGGCCATACATTCTATGACGAAATTTGCTCGTATAGCTGCATTCTATCACCCTATGAAGTTTTGCCGCTTTTTTCAGCTAGATCCTGTATATATTAAATGTAAAAATTCTATTAGAGATTTCAATGAAAAAGGTTATTTTCATCTATATTCCGTAACTCGAGAAGTCTTGAGTTGAATCCCCCACTAACTTCTAACAGAGAATATACTGAATTGTATACGTCAAGTTAGTGACGAAATATACGTCAAGTCAAATATCTTTGAACTAACATAACATCATATAAATACATTTCAAACAACTATCGGCATTTGACTTGAACGCATGCGAATTCTTTTATGCGTCCTTTCAAAATCATTTTTAATGCTGTGCGTAACATTTTTAGTGTGTTATGTGTGTTAGGTTTTCCCACCCACTTAAGAGCAAGATTTAGACAAACCTTAAAAGACTGTAAAAACTACTTGGAAGCGCTTCGTTCTTTTTTATTTATTTATTTTAAATGGGTGAAGAAAAAAGGTCTTTTCAGAAGCACTTTTTGAAATTACACAATTCTCTTGGTTTCTGAAGTTAAGTGAAATCTTTTTTGTTATCGTGGCTAACTCGGAAATGTTTATATTACATTTTCATAAAGTTTTCCTAGATCTAGAAACAGTTATTTTTTTACTTACCCATCGTAGTAGGGTAAGTCTTGTAATCGTTTTGAAAATCGAAAATAAATTTGGATGGATTTGAACGTTTCAGACACTGGGGATTCCGAAAAACATATTTTAAAAAAAATTGCCCTCCGTCTGTCTGTGTGTGTGTCTGTGTGTGTGTCTGTAAACGCTTAACTCCCGAACAAATTGAGATAGAGACTTGAAATTTGGTATGTACTTAGTATGTAATAATAGGAAGAAGCTTATTGAATTTAAGTAACCTCTCGATTATCCGGAACTATTTTTTTTCGGAGTCTCGAAATATTTTTTCTGATAAAAGGTATATAAATATTTTCAAAATTGTTTATTTTAAGGAGTGAATATAAAAGAAAATTAGAAAAAACATAAATTTTGCATAAAGAATGAAGTCGATCGGATAATCAATTGCCGAGATATTTGTAATCCTATTTTCCACACTCTTCGGTTTTTCATGACCCTTTATTTTATTCAAATTTCAATTCAAAGATATATTTTAATTGAAAATGAGTAGCTTAATTCGACGCATTAAACCGTTAGTTAATAAGATTATCAATTTTGGAGTTATAAAGATGTTTCTTTTTTAATAGAGCATTTAAAGTTTATGACCTCATCAAGACACGAAAAACATTGAATATGCAGAATTGTTTCATTCGTCGTGTACCTCTGAGCCAGTCCATTACGGCCACGCATTATCATACAAACTTTCGAAACAATACATATTGCAGTGTTGAAAAAAACATCACGATGCAGTATTCTGTTGTACTATCGACAGAAGTTTATGAAACACAAGTGAAATACAATGTGTGACTGTTAATTTGTAAGACTGGTGAAATAACTTCTGAAATATGAATGCACAGTACATAACTCTTTAATATGTTTCAAGGTCGCGGACTTTCTTAACTGTTTCAGGCGTACGTACGGATATCGATCATTCAGTGTGCGTATCAGTTTCAAAACTTTCCGGACCATCACGAAAACGTCCAAACCATTCAAAAATACGAGGACGTTATAATGTGTCATCCCCGTACACTTGCTGTAACATTTTACGTGTTTAGCAAGCACGTTTTCCCAATTTGAAACAAAATTTAACGTTTATTCTGTGCTCCATTATTTTCTCTTCATAACCAATGTTTTGACAGCAATCGTTTACTCTCGTGTTTCAACAACAGAAAATAAAACGAGAATGAGGCGCAGCGCAAATATTGTGCGCAGATATGTGACCGTTCAAATACCATCGTTAACCAACCAACGCATTTTCAATTATAAAAATTGTTGCTTCAGACAGGGAAATTAATAGCCATACCTTGTAATATTGATCTCACACCCCTTTTATACTCTTTTATTACACTCAACCTGTTTTTCTGTATGTAAAGATGGAATTTTGTAATCGGTTTTCAAGCCACTTTCTGATATGCTAGAGTTATAAAAATTCGTTCAAAAGTGTGTTTCCGATGACAAAACAACATTTTAATACACTGAGAAAAATGACACTTTCGAAGAAATCGATGTTTTCATTTTGTTATGAAACTTTTTGTGTTAAATATGACGACCCAATTCTTTCAACTCTGAAATACTAGAATTACTCAGAATATTGAAACATGGACATACTCAAACCTCAGCACATAGAGGGTCAGTTTATACTCATTTTTGAAACTTGGACATACACAAAAATGATTACAATCAGTTCAAACCCATTTTTGAAACATGGACATACTCAAAAATGAGCACATAGAAGTCAGTTCATATTCATTTTTGAAACATGGACATACTCAGGGCCCGATTACCGACGGGGCACACTTCCACCAGTAAAATTTAATAGAAATTTTCGTCTTATTAAAACGCCTTATTCATGCAAAATTACTACCACGAATAAGGAAAAAGTTTCTATTATTTTTTACTGGTGGAAGTGTGCCCCGTTGGTAATCAGGCCCTGGACATACTCAAATAGGAGCAAATGATGTTTTATTCTTGAGTGCGAGCATGTTTTCATAAATGAGTATATACGTGTTTCAAACTTGAGTCATTTTGATTCGGAGTCATTTTAACTATGCGACATACTCAGATTTCAGTATTTTTTGCTCAGTTTTGAAAATATCGTTTTTAGAGTGTATTTTTAGAACTTAATTATAAATTAATAACTTAATTTTAAGATATTTTTCCGTTGGTCTGCTAAAGGTAATACATCGCCAAATACACCTCGTACATATAACCCGTACATTTTTATAAGAGTTGAAACTAAGATGGGTTTAATGATGCGTCAATAAATGCTCACCAAAATATGCCAAACGTTTGTGAAACTCCAATTATGAATCATTTTATGGGCTAAAAAGAAAAAAATAAATATTAGCTAAAAAATGAAGAGTTTAATATTAAAAAAAGACGCTTTTATCAATTAATAGTTTAATATTAATTAATTGTCAATTATTTGTCTACAATTTCTGGCGCAAGAAGTTCTTCAATTCCTAAAATGGTGAAATGTTGAATGACACCAGAATTTACTAAAGGATTTATTTGAAAATGAATAAAATCTTATCTTCAATTAAATAATAAAAGGGAATTTTTCAAAAAGTCTTGTGGCATTGCGGCATTTGGGGTATAAAATTAAGTGGGAAAAAAATGTACCATCGCCCTTCAAGGGGTTAAGAAACAAAATTTAGAAATGACAAAAAATAGTTTAACCCTTTCTGGCACAGACAGAGTCTGTTCGTAAAATTCGAAATTGCTGACTGACACCGGAATTTACAAACGACTTTTTTAGAAAATACGAACTCCTTATTTTAAGCTTTCATTATAGAAACAAAATTTTATTAAAATACTAGCTAACCCGCCCGGCGTTGCCCGGGCCCGAGATAATTACAATCTCAGAGAAAGGCGTTAACCCCCTTCCTCCCCATACCCGCAAATATAATGAATAATTTGTTCAAGAGAACCACCGTCACGTACATTAACGCGATCATTAAAAAAAGAATTACATTTTTCTTATAATTAGAACATAACGAAGACGCTACGCTAAAATAGCCGGTAGATGACACCCCTTCCCGACCTCAATTTCAAATCTATATCTTAATTAGTTACCTAAATATTTGTTCATTAGTAAAATTTGGCAATTATTTTCTTTCATTTTCGCAAACTAAATGAGAGGAATCGGCCAGAGAAACAGATCTCTTTGTAGTTCAGTTTTTAATGAAAGCCGATCCCTGTCTGAAAATTTCTGGGATCGTTTTCACTGGCGCCAGCAGATTTTTAGCAGTTTTTTGCATAAATTAAGAAAAATTACCGGCCGAATTTTTCAAAAATTGCATAGACGGACGCAGATTTTTTTTACATACGCTCATAAATTTACAAATTGATATCTTAATTAGTTTTCTTAAAATTCGCTAATTAGTAAAATAATTTCGAATTCGTTCATTTCCGCTTCCAAATCCAATGCGCTGGTTAGTTTCTTTCGCCATTTTGATTTAAAAGATGTCATTTTAGAAGCGATGGCTAATGAGAATCTAACTAATATCTAGGCTAATTATCAAAATATTAAAATTCTGAGGCTCAGGTGCACATGGCCAGACCTTGGACTATCCACACCTAAATTTCAGAGTTGTAGGTGGGCCAGATTTTCCTACCCATCGCCAACAGACAGACAGACAGACACACACACACACACACAGAGCGAAACTTTCTTTTATTAGTATAGATTCTTGATACCGTATGCAAGTTTGAAATTAAAATTAGGTGTTCCCGGAGTGGGACCACTGTGCCGGAAAGGGTTAAATAATGTTTCATTTTGTCTTTCCTGTTGCCCTATCATACAAAAGAAACAGGGCAATAATCATATGTTTTTTAACACATTCACTTGCTTGCCCTTTCTACCAAGCGTAAAAAAAAAGTGAATTTTTAATAATCGAGTTCGGTGCACAAGTCAAATTAATGTATTGTAACGGGCATATCCTTCTATATATATAAAAAAAGTAATGGTTTGGAAATGGACCAATGAAAATCTGCGTAGATATTCCGCGTTATTCTCATCTATTTACTAGGGACTTTTTTGAGGAGCGATTACTATTTTTCTAGCTATCCTACGGATTCGAAAATCATACCACCAAACGCGAAATATAACAAGCTTTCAGACATTAAAAAAATTATCACGATCGGACAATAAAAACTCAAAAAATCCTTAAAAATCGCGTAAAAAATCTTTTATTGAAAAAGTCATTTTTTTATATTGTTGCCAATTTCTAAATAAGAGCAAAGGATTATGTTTTATCTCAAATAAAAAATGTATTTGCACGAGACTATTATAAAAAATAATGAAAGTTTAAAATAATAATTAAATTATCACGTGTTGAAAGCAGGAAATAAAGAAAATTACGTCATAAAAATTGTGTTTACATATGAATATTAAAAATAAAAAAGATGAATTAAATGAAAAAGCATTATAACCTGATTACAGAAGATAGTCGCCGTTCGTGATATCATCATCATCTTTTTAAAACAAGATACATTACCAGGTTTTAAGAGGCTGCGAAATAAGAACGGGGGTTGGTGAGCGTAGCGAGCAGGGGGCAGAGCCCCCTAGTTCGTAAAAGCACATAAATTGCAGTCAAAATTAAGCGAAATTTTCATTATGAACATTGAATGCTGATACGTAAATAAGTGTGTTTTTTTCTAACTATTTTTACTTTTATACTTATTTATCTCCATTTATCACCATATATCCAGTCGCTCCATATAAAATTTTTTCGAGAATTATTTTAGAATAGAGACTGACTAAATAAGAATATTTTATTACACTTATCTTCGTCTAGACACAGATGTTCCTTGGTTCTGTAGGCGATGCCCGGGAAACATGTTTGTAAAGCAAGTACCACCAACAGTATTCATATTCATACAGTTTATCTTGGTTGCGTGTAGAAAGTTTGCGAAGAAAAACCAAAATGTGTGGATTAACCCATTCGCTGCCAAACACGAGTATACTCGTGAATTTTCAATCTAAAATTACGAATTCGTATCGGAAATTTTGAAAGATGAATTTTTATTTTATGTAGTCCGAAATGTCTGTAATTAAATAAAGTAAATATTGCTATTAATATTTTCTGGTATGAATTCGAACTTTCTAAATAAAATAAAATTCCGGTAATTTTAACCCGGCAGTGAATGTGTTAAACGAACGTCTTTATTAACATCATAAACATAAGATTGAGAATCCTAGAAACAAAACTATATTGTGCCTTGCACTGAAAGACAAGTACATAAAACATATCGTTTTCAGTTGTAGAGAACTCTGTTCTTTACACACAAAATTTCACTTTAAATAAAAGTTCTTTAAACTGTTGCCATTCATAAAAGAAACTAATAGATGAGTCCAGTCCGAGAGATCTTGCATCTTATAAACCATACCGATTCAGCAATCAGGAAAATTCGCATCGAAAAACATTACCATCGAAGTGGGGCGTCGAAAACTCGAAAGTCCACTGTCATGTGATGTTAGAGTGCTTTTATTCTTAGATCCAGTAGGTCGAGTTGATGAGAATTGTCCACAGCCGAAGCAGCTATAGTGATTGTATGAATGGGTTGCCACTGATAATGAGATCTAGAGTAGGTTAAGCTTAAATGAGATTGCCCACAGCAGCAGAAGCTCGAGAACCGTGCACGAATGGGTTCCCACAGTTCAATTCAACTGATATATTTCTTAAAATTATGACAAATGAGTGCAAACTGCAGAGTGCGTTATAAATAGTCCACCGTCATGAAATATACTTCGTGATATGGGCTTTCGTGTACTTGCATAGAATTGTGAAGCCAGCTATTGTGTTATTAATGCTGTATGGCCCACAATGGAATATTTGATGCACAAGCCTAGCCAAAATTACTTTTAATGTGTTTTAAAGTGCTGCTGCTGAGTTTTAAATTGCTGTTGACTTACTATTAGTAAATGCACTTAATTAATGTAATATTTATATAAATGTATGCATTGTTTAAAAAATAAATATAACATACAACGTTTACTTATTTGCTAACCTGTAAAAAATCTTCGGCTTTTGCTGCATAGTCACTCTACCGCTTTTATAGAATATCTCTATTTTGACCGATGAAAATGCTCCATAATATACAGAGTGTCTCATTTATTTTGCAACCCGCGTAAACGCGAAGCAAATGAACGACAGGAGTTGCGCGCACACCGTTAGCACAGGTAGAGGTGTGGAGGGTTGTGCGATAAACACTACCAACACGCTAGAAAACCGCACGAGACACTTCACTGCTAAGGAGAACGAAGTGAAAGGTAGTTTTGCTTCATGGTGGTACAGTCCTTGGCCAAATTATTAGACGCACTCATGTTTTTTTGTGTAAAATCATATTACTAGCTTCATAGAGATGGTATTATTGTATAAACAATTAAAATTCAGAATAAACAGGTTAAGAATGAATAAAAAGCACGCCAATGACTTTAAAATTATTTATTTTTGTAAGTCAAATTAAAATTATTGAACTTGAAAAACTTTTTACTTAAAATTCGAAAATATCAATATTTTGTGGAGCCTTCTTTGGCGGCAATCAATGCCTGTATTCGTCGTGGCATACTGTTAATGTAACATTGAATAGTTTCTTGCATGCGTGGGTGATGATTCCAGACATGGATAAATTTTTCTATCAATTGGGGTTTGTTCGTTATGACCTCTTTGACCAACTCCCTCTTCATCAGCTCCCAAACATTTTCAATGGGATTCATATCTGATGAATTACCCGGCCAGTCCAATACAGGGATTTTTTTTTTGTAAATAAGCCTTTACTGATTGTACTCTGCGGCAAGGAGCTCCATCTTGCATAAATGTAAAAGATTCTCCATTTGGAAACCATTCTTTTAGTTTTGGATTCAACCGACTTTGCAACACGTCTTTGTATTGCTCTTGTTTCATAGTTCCTTTGACTATGTAAAGACGTCCAGTGCTTTTGCCACTTATGACAGACAAAACCATGACCTTTGTTGGGTGCTTGACAATTGGCATGACACAACTTGATGAAACTTTTCGCCAGGATGGCGACACAAAAACTGGGATTTGTTTGATAAAATTTGAAAAGTGCTTTCGTCACTGAAGCAAACCTGAAATGAATAATTTTTAACATGAATAAATGGTCTAATGGTTAAAGACAGACATTGTTAAATGTTTTAAGTATTAATAAAATAAGAATAACTTTATAATTACTGATTTCCAGAACTCCGATGTCTTGTGTTTATGCTCTCTAGCCCACTTCAGTCACTTAGCTTTCATTGCTTCAGTTAATTTTGGTTTTTTAGATAGTCTAAAGGCCTTGAAATTCATAGCTGTTAGTTTTCTGCGTACAGATCGTTCTGACACAACAACATCAGACTCTTCAAGCTTTGATCTGATCTGTTTTGTAGTAGAAAATCGATTTTCCACGCAAATCTTCTTTAAGCGTCATTCTATCCATGGTGTAAATACAGATTTTCTTCCACATTTATTCTTTCTTTTTGGGCTCAATGTTTGTCCAAGCTCAAGTTTCGTCTTACACTTGCTTCAGAAACGTTCAATTTTCTTGAAATTTCTCTATTCAAATATTTTTTAATATTTAAAAGCGCTTTTATTTCACTTTTCTTTTCTGTTGACAAATCTGTTTTTCTACCCATATTTTAATTACTAAAAATAGTATATTGACTATTAAAAGTAAAATATTCACAATTAAAAATAATATATTCACAATAGATATACAAATAAACATCTAACAACGGATTTTACAATGCCACAAACACCTCCATGATCGTCGCACATAGCCACGTAATTGAAGCCTGTCATGACGTGTTTTAGTTCGGTTGACCTTGTCAATGTTATAATTCGATATGTCAACAAAAGCAGTTCCTCAAATTACGAAAGTATGTGGCGTACATTATTGTAATGAATTAAAATTATATAACTACGCTGAATTAATTTTTAGGGTCATTACATACCCAATATTCTAATAAAAACAACTGCGTCTAATAATTTGGCCAGGGACTGTATGTGCAGAAAAACGCGCGTTTATTATTGAACATTATTTTTGAACGTCTTCGTACAAAACAATCAAGGAACGGTATGAAAACAAGTTTCCAGACTAGGTGGTGCCGAATAAAAGCACAATTAAGCGAATCGTGGACTATTTTCAAACAGAATGTACTGTGGAACCGAAAAGAAAGAACCATCTGTCGTTTGTCCTAACTGACCACAAAATGAAGGAAATCGAGGCGAATATAAAGGAGAAACCGGCCATGTCAGTAAGAAAATTAGCTTTACAAACAAATGTTCACCGAGTCACTGCATACCACGGCTTGAAATGATTGAAAGTGCACGCTTATCGCGCCACATTGGTGCAGGAATTGAAGGCACCTGATCGAGCGCATCGTCTCAACTTTTGTCGCTGATTAAAAACTTTTGTTCGAAAACATAGCATTGGTGTTTTAGATTGAGTGTTCTTTAGTGACGAAGACTGGTTTCATAGAACAGACTACATTAATGCACGCAATTATCGATTTTGGTCATCCATAAACCCACACATTTACGAAGAAAGCAGTCTTCACTCCCAGAAAATTTGCGTATGGTGAGCCATGTCACGCAAACGCATTGTGGGACCGATCTTTTTCACATCAACTGTGACAGGAGTGGCGTATTGAGAGACCATAACAGATTTTATTGTGTTGTTGGAAGCAGATGAACGTTTCACTTGGTTTCAACAGGATGGCGCTCCTGCGCATACGGTCATTTCTCTAAGAATTTTTTGGTGATCGGCTAATTACAAAAGGACTATGGCCTCCACGCAGTCCAGACCTGTTACCGCCCGATTTCCTCTTGTGGGGCTATTTGAAAAATCGCGTGTTCCGTGAACCAGTAACCTCGATTACTGAACTGAAAACTCGCATTACGGAAGAGATAAACGCTATCACACCAAACACATTACAGAATGCGTCTCGAAACCTCCTCAAACGGGCCCAGATATGTAAAGATAAAGACGACGGTCACTTCCAACACCTTTTGTTGTCGTTTAAGCATTTCAGTAATGTAAAAATTAATGTTTGTACATTGTTCTTTTTGGGGGGGTTGCAAAATAAATGAGACACTCTGTAGTAAAGCAACCGTGTTCTCTAAAAGCGGTGGAGTGTGTCTACAGCAAAAGTTGAAGATTTTTAACAGTGTACTGTTTATAACAGGAATGAAATTATTCATTAAATGTGTTTACTAAAAAATGTTTAATTAAACGTGTTTACTGTGAAATGTTTAATTAAATGTGTTTACTATAAAATGTTTAATTAAACGTGTTTACTGTGAAATGTTTAATTAAATGTGTTTACTGTGTGTTACTAATTGCTGAAAATAGATTTTTACTATGTTTATTTAAGGTGTTTAGGTATCGGATTTCGTTGTATTTAAAAGTAAAATATGTTAATAAAATTCTGTTAGTGTTCGCAACTGTTTAATAATATATACACGATGCATCATTTTTTTTTTGTTCTTTTTATCCATATAATAAACTTGATTCGACAGGTTTTAATCTTTGTCTTATTCTTAAAAAATGGGCTGTTATAATATAATTTATAAAAATGTTCACTATAAATTAAAAAGTCTAGAATATCACATTACGTTTTCGTAGATATATTTTCTAAAAAGTTTTTATTTCAGAATAGAATATAGCACATGAAAGAATGAAAATTTTTGGCGAAACACTGGATACTGTGGAATTTTTTTGTAGATGAGAAAAGATGAATTCCAGAAAAGGAATAAGATTTCTTCTTAAGATAACGCTTTAAAAATGCAATAAAAAAGACTTCGGTAAAACATATCCTTCTATACCGAAAACATTATATTTTCATCAATTATAAGCTGAAGATAAGTTCATCACATGAAAATTTTTGCCTTATTTTAAAACAATTAAACAAATTTATGCAGATAATTTAATATATAAATTACATTTTGTTTGGTTCAATTTAACTTTCATGCAAACTTATCTTTAAATGACTCTAAATATAAGCAATTTCTATTGACGCCACTTGATGACCTGAGACAGAGATATTTTTTCTGAGGTCCGTAACTGGTGTTATTCGGACACTGGTACCATAAGTAATATTTTGGTACCCAAAGCGCACTGTGGCACATTTCGTGATACTTGTTATGCTTCAACTAAAGTAGAACATATTATTCAGTGATAACCTAGGAGGTGTTGAAGTAACTTTTATGGTACGTTTAAAAACGTAGAAACTACACTTTTTTAAACGTTTTAAATAGTACTATATTTATACGCGTGACGGAATGTTCCTTTGAAACTATATACGTTGTTTGAAACCTTCTCACAGTCGTTACACGTTTACAGAACGTTTCCGAGCTCCTTAGTTTGTAGTTACAAAACGCTTTTTTTTAATAATTCAGTATTTTGTATTTTATGATTTTGCTTAGCTATCAGATTTTAAGTAGAAGGGTGAAAAAATCGCAAAACCCCGGCAAAAGTGTTTGAATAACATTCGGACTATTGAAAAAAACACACTTGTTGCCACAGGAATATTCTTCTTTATCTGGGAAAAAACGATTTCTAGGATCATCTGAAACAGCTCCGAATTTTGATGGTAGGGTAAAACCTAGTACTAATCAGAAATCAAGTTTTGACACTTCCAGTAGCTAAAAACTTTCTTGTAATAAATACTGTTAATACTTTTTTCAAGTTATCAAACAATTTTACTTACCCATCGTACATAGTATAGGAAAAGTCTTGTAACCGTTTTAAAAATCGAATAAAAAATTTGACGAATTTACACGTTTCAGACATCGGAGATTCCGAAAAACATATTTTTAGGGAAAAAATTGTCCATCTGTCTGTGTGTGTGTCTGTAAACGCTCTATCTCCCGACAAAATTGAGATAGAAACTTGAAATTTGGTATGTACTTAGTATGTAATAATGACAAAAAGCCTATTGAATTCCAGTAACCTCGATTATCCGGAACTATCGGTTTCGGACCCTCGAAGCATTCGGTCTGATAAAAGGTACACTGTTAAAAACAATCTGAAATTCACGGGTATTTTTTTCCTGAATTTCACAGAAAAAGTCCCTTTACGCGATAACAGGGTATTTTCCGTTAAAAAATAGAAAAAATCGTCATATTTCCTGAAAACAACAGAACGGACGGAGACGAAAGGGGCCAACGGAGATATTCCGTTATCTGCTGCATATTTATTTTCAATGTTTAAAAAACTGACATGGTGCTGCACAGAAAAACTAAAAATTCAATAAATGAAAATTTCGAGTTTATTTAAAACAACAACAATAACAACAAAATAGTGCTTTCGAATTAAAAAAAGTAACAATTTTCGCATTCTTTTAAAATTATTTCCAATTTATTTTCTAAAGTTATAAGAAAATATTTGCGCTTAAAATATATTCTAAACAAACAAATTAAAATATATATATAATAGTTAAATTAAATGAAAAAAAATCGATTTTACTCAAAAAAGCATCGAATTAAAAAATAATGCTTTCAAATTAAAAAGTAATAATAATAACAATTTTCTCATTCCTTTAAAATTATTCGAAATTTATTTTTTAAAATAATAAAAAGCACTCGCACTGAAAATATATTCTAAGCGAACATATAATAGTTGAATAATAATTGAAATATATAATAGTTGCAAAAAATATCGATTTGCTCAAAAAAGCAAACATTTTTTATCGAATTTATTCAAAATGTTATATTCATATTTTACATCCAACAATCAAATTAAGAATATATATAATTTATATTTTTATCCTCTATTAATATTACAATTTTAAAACATCACCATCGTATCTCATAACGAAATCTCCCCGCAATTAACTTCAAAATTACCAAGCTTCTAAACCCCAAATTGTTTAATTTCTAAGCCGCCATTTTGAGAAACCCCATACCATCCTCTTAAACTGCTACTCTAACAAGCGCCCTCTGTTCAAATGGGTAAGACACTCGATTTGAGTCATTGTCATCCCTGGTTCAAACCCGATGTCGACTAGAAAATATTATTGACGTATATCAGATAGTAAATACTCCCGCAATAGACGACAGATGGCAGCACATATAGATGTAATTTTTTAAAACCGAGTTTAATTATAACGGATAATTTCCTTTCCTGCCAGTGCAACCAGGAATATTTCCGTGAATTCTGAGAGCGTTAACGGAAATTTACCGCTTCTGTAAACGGAGTTTGTACTTATTTTATCTTTCAAAACGGAAAATCTACCAACGGAACGGAAAATGCCCGGCAACTTTGCTGCCAGTAGTTTTACCGTGAATTTGAGGATTTATTTTTAACAGTGTATATAAAAATTTTCGAAATTGTTTATTTTAAGGAGTGAATATAAAATACAATAAAAAAACATAAATTTTGCATAAAGAATGAAGTTGATCGGATAATGAGTTGCCGAGATATTTGTAATCATATTTTACAAACTCTTCGATTTTTCATGACACTGTATTTCATTCAAATTTCAATTCAAAGATATATTTTAATTGGAAATCAGACGCCTTATACGACGCAGTAAACTGTTAGTTAATATGATTATCATTTCTGGAGTTATAAGGATGTTTCTTTACGCAATTCAGTAATAGAGAATTTAAAGTTTATGACGTCATCAAGCCACAATTTTAAACACTCTATCTACCGAACAAATTGAGATAGAGGCTTGAAATTGTATATACACTTAGAACGTAATAGTGCGACAAAGCCAATTAAATTTTAGTAACCTTAGTTATCCGGAATTATTCTTTCGGATTTTCAAAATATTCGTTCTGATGAAGCGTATATAAAAATTTTCGGAATACGTTTAAATTTTATTTCAGAATTGCAATGCATTTCATAAATAATTTACACATGTTTTATTTTCATATTTTATTTTATGCATACCCATGATGGGTAAGTATTACGGAGGCTGCCACCGACTAGTTTAATGTTGTCATGTAATGACTTTTTCAGATAAAAATGAAATACCATGGATACCCGGGTTTGCCCCAACAAACTGCCAAGAATCGACACGGTCGTTCTCCTGGTTATCTGAACGTACACACTTTTACTGGGGATAAAAATATCGTGTGAAAGCTACAGAAAACAGTTGTTTACTTACATAAATCAATCCGTCAGATTGGATTTATTTGAAGAAAAGGAATGAGGGTGAAAATTTAAAACTTTTGAGGGGAATTTTTTTCAATAGCACTGCGCGGACACAGATAATAACTCACTTCAAAAGCCGATGGCACATTGTTAGGGGACGCTAAAGGATGTAGTTAAGATGGGTGCTGTCCACAAGACAGTCACCATCAGGGCTATGTAGGGTACCCGGTTTTTACCCTAGTCACCTCTAGATATATATATAAGTCATGATAACTTGTTATTTGAAGAAAAAGATATTTTATAAATAAAATTAAATTGTATCCTATTTATCTATTTTTAAATATTTACGAGGGAAAGTCATTAAGTACGTCACAAAAGATAATTAAATAGTAAGTTACAATGATATTCACTTCAAAACTTTTTTTTTATTTCGTAACATATTCTCCACCAATATCTATGCACTTACATCACCGTTTTATTAGTGCCCGAACACCAGCTGCGTAACGTTCTTTGGATTGCTCTCTCAGCAATATTAGGACTTCAAGTTGAACCTTTTCATCATCTGTAAACATCATCTTGCTTCCAAGATGGTTTTTTAGTGGACTAAGCAGTTGAAAATCGCATGGGGCTAAGTCGAAGCTGTATGGTGGATGTTGAAAAAGTTGCCAACCAAACGTTTGAATTGACTCCTGTGTTCAAATTGAAGTCCTAATGTGGCTGAGACAGCAACTCAAAGAATGCTATGCAGCTGGTGTTGGGGCACTGATAAAACTGGGATATAAGTGCATAAGTATTGGTGGAGAATATGTTGAGAAATAAAAAAAAATTTAAAGTGAATATCATTGTAAGTTTCTATTTAATTATCTTTTTGACTTACTTAATGACTTACCCTCGTATTTAATTTTTTCTCCTTTGCCCATCTCTTATTATACCATCTTCCCCAATTGAAAAATTTTCATTCACGTTATTTTAAACCAGTATTTATAACATACTTCCACTAAACTCATTTATAATTTAAAATCAGACATTATGTGTAAGTGTTTCAACTGCGTATTATATTATTAAGTTAAAAAACAGTGTATACTTCGTTTTACCAATAAAAGTCTGCAACATAGTTAATTTTTCGTTAGAAGTTTGAAAAATATACGGAATGCATTTAGTGCAACTTTTTGTATGTAATTAATTTCAAACTTTTTTTCAGAAAATAACACAAGTAAATTAATAATCGCATCCGTGAAAAGTTTAATTTAAACTTATTTTTTTCTAACTATTTTAATCGGTAATTACGTCTCAAAGTTGCATTATGTCTGTTTCTAACATTCTACATTTAAACTCTTGCATGTTTTAAACTTTACATTATAAATGAGTTTTCCTTAGAGTTAAAAACTGCTTAAACATTTCTAATTTATGAATAATTTATTACACATTTTTTTTTTAACTTTAAAACATGATTCACCCCCAATATGTTTAAAATACTATAATAAACTGTTTCGTTTTCTTGCACTAATAATTTCGTAATTATATTTTTATCCCGAATATTACAAGCCCACAATATAAAATAACTACAATAAAAGTTTTCTGGGATTCCTTATATGCCTTTCTTTATTTTTTTAAATATGTAGTGTGCAACCTAGTATTATGTTAGAAACAATGTAGATATTGTTTGACATTAATATAAATGAACCATGGCAGGCGGAAAGAGCAGGCTTCCGCGTTTTCGTCACGTGCTCCTCTTCCTTCGGACCACTTCAGTCACATGATGCTCTTTACGTGACGCAGGTGCGGAAAATGTAGAAATGCAAATACACGAAAACTGCGTTCCCGCGCGACCTACGTCATACACGGCCGATGCATGACGTTTAAAACGTCACATGGAGCGGATCAATTTTTACACGGTGATTGGTTCAAAACGGTGGACTCACCGCTTTGCACCAATCACCGTGTAAAAATGATCCACTTCATGTGACGTTCTAAACGTCATGCACAGGCCGTGTATAACGTAGGTCGCGGTTCACGTCATAGATTAACATACAAGATAGGACACTCTCATAGAGCGTAATTGTAACGCGATGACGTTCGCAGCGCCTGTAGTGACAATGGGGAAGAAACTTCTCAAACAAGGAATATTTCTGCTTTTGAACGTCTATCTTTCTATGATCTTTCATTTTTCAAATATGGCATGTTTACGTTTTCAACTTTGTAGAAAAAGCGAAAAATGAAAGCTTTGAATTCCGATTTGTATGTAGACAAGATTCTGTATGACATACTTTAACATATTTAGACATACTGAAAATGTTTTGAAAATAACTGTCGTTTCATGAAAAATAAAATAATGTATAAAAATGAAGTAGTTTAAAAAGACACGTAAATCATGCCCCAATGGTCAGGTAGGAGAGAATCGTCTGTGTCGAAGAGAAAAGTATAGATATTAAAAACATAGAGCATCAACAGATTTCATATGCAATGGTAAATTTCGGAAGCTTCTTAGTTGTTCCCCCTTATCACTAGTGACGCTACCATTGCTGTCGTTACAGATTTTGCCGTAACTGTCCTATCTTGTATGTTAATCTATGGTTCACGTAACTCAATGAGTCCGAATGGACGCGAATACGTTACACAAAGCGGCAACTTTCTTTTTTTTCCTCGGAAGGAACATGAACAAAAAATTCTCTTTATTTCAGAGTTGTGAGTTTGGGAAATTTTTTATCGAAAATATTTAACCCTTAATTGCATAGTGATGTAAATTTCCATCACTTTTTATTAAACTTTTAATAAATAAATCAACTTCTTCGCCACCACTATATTTATATAGAAATATTAATCCAGTAAATTTCCCGTGAACTATGTTGCTGAACAAAGTTAAAATTCTATCTTAAAATTTCTGGTGTCTAATATTTAATATATGTATAAAAAAACACAATTGTAAAAGAAAAAATCATGCAAAGAAGGGTTAACACCTTTTCCGATTAGTAATCGTAGACATTTTTAATTGTAGACAACCGGAATTATTTAAATCGATGTCAAATCTATTCAAAAACATTGGCAGATATTTCGAAAATAAAATGTCCCAATTTGTAATCAACTGCTTCATTTATTTTTTTCTTCTGTGCAAGCAGTACCTTTATATCGGCATTAGTTTGTGGATTATTGGTTTTTAAATTTCTTTCTGAAGTTTGGATAAACTAGAATATTTATGATTTATAGTGCACAATTTAAGTTAAACGCATCGATAGTAGTGCACAGTCTTTATTATCAAATTGTACTTTAAAGGAAAATAAATGTAAGATGTTATATAAACAATTAACTATTACAAACATTATTACAATTAATGCTACTCTCCCTTTATTTTTAAATCAAGATATCTGAAAATTATTTTATTAGTCTATATAATAATTAGATAATATAAATTCATAACATAAGAATATGTCTATAAAAATAATTAAGAATAAAACTACAAAACTCATTTTATAATGTCAATTGTTATTTTCTAGAGTTCACGTTAGTATGATAATATAAGTTTATTATATACTGAAAACTGATAACATTATTAAAAAATAATTAAATCTGCCGGTTGGAGTAACATTGTGTTTATTAATACATTTTTATTATTTATTTGCAAATTTATATCAGAATTATTTTTCCTATACGTTCTGCACTTTAATTATGAGATTTTCGTTACCTATATTAATGAATAAAGATATAAATATTAAAATTTTATTTATTTTGCCTGAACTTGATATAATTAAACATTATTTCGGAAATAAATAACTAAATAATATGCATTATATTATATTCATGCAGTTTTCATAGCGATAAGCTTGAAACAAAACATGTCCAGTCTAACTAATTTACATAAAAAACAAAAAATGTATTCTCAAATTTATTAGGTCGCGGAATAGCAGTCGCCACGATTATTTTACATAAAAATTTCAATTTTAAAAATTTTGTATAAAAAAAAAAACAATATTGTAAAATATTTAAAAACAAATTATTATTTTTTAGAAAATATTTAAAAATTCACAAAATTATTATAAAACAAAGAGTACAGTGGAATCAGATCTGATTAAACTATACTAGCTTTGTAGATTAAAAAAAATGTTCAGTTCCTTTTTATATTATTTTGGTAATTAATTTACTTTGCATTTATATTTATGTACCATTTATACATTTGCTACAAAGATGTTAAATCCAACAACACAATACGGTGGCTGCATGCTGTTGAGCCAAAAGGCATGGCATAAATCTGATGAAAAGGAGCATTTACCCATTTGCTATAACGAAGTTAAATCCAACGCTAAAATTCGATGGTTACATGGTTGTTAAGCTGATAGGAATGGTAAAAATTTTATGTTAATTAGCAAATAATATTTTTACTAGCAGCGATAAGTGCTATAAATACATGGCGGACACAAGCTTAGGAGATCTAAACAATACAATAATTATGCAGTCAGCAAAATGAGTAAAGACATTAATGAATTCTATATTCAGTGAATGCTCCCCCTGTAAAACTAAATAAATCAGTAAAAGCCTTTGTGCAGAAACATTAAAAGGTAGAAAACCAAGGTTAAAAATACACAACTAATACACGAAAAAATGCAGAAAACAGCTTTTTCGAATCCAGGAACGAGATTCTACTTCAGTGCGACAATGAGCAAAGCACAGCCTGTTAGAAAAAGCAAGGCTCGGTATAACAACATACATCCGGTGGCTTATATACCCGATGCTGGTGGAGAACTCGCCAAAAGCAACCAATGAGAAGAAAGCAGCATGAAACTGAGTGGACAAGTAGAGACATCGACCGGGGAACAAAAGAAACAAAAGAAACCAACAAAGGGAAATTAATTTGCTTTCCAAATACTTGGAAAATCAGGAGTACTAGATAAATCATTGACTAAGGAGTGAGAGTTCTTAATGATGTGGTAAACTTTTCAAAAATTAAGATCAAGGTTAGAAGAGTCTTGCTAGTGGATTCGAAATAGTTGATTGCTACTTTTTGTGTATTATTTGTGCATTTTTAACGTTAGTTTTATGCCTTTTAATTTTAAATAAATCTGTCACTAAATTGAATGAAACAGTTTATTTAGATATTTCATTCTATATCTACTAAGAACTCTGAGATGCAACATTTTACAATTACTAAACAAATCTACATATATCCGATGGCCGAGTACGAAAAACAGCAAAAAATAATCTTAGTTTGTCGAGATATTCGTTATACGAGTAATCATTGTACTATAAACATAACAAAGCGAAAACTTTTAGGAATAGATAAAGGATCAAGTTTCATCTGTAAAAAAATATTTCTCGATGAATATTTCCTCCACTGTCACAATAAGCAGTACAGCACCATTATGATAAAAAAACTTTTGTAAGAATATAATGTACTATAAACTATCATATCTTAATTAATATCTTATCCTTTATATGATCGGATGCTTACGATTTACGATATTCCAATATTTTTTCCGCAATGTTATTGTCAGCGATCATAGAATATATCTTAACCAACATTCCTTAGGGAAATAACTTGTATCGCGTAATAGAAAAAGGATCAAGTTTCATCTATGCAAAAATATTTCTTGATGAATATTTCCTCTACTGTCACAATAAGCAGTGTAGCACCATTATTATTATAAAACTTTTGTAAGAATATATGTACTATAAATGATCATATCTTATTAAATATCTTACCCTTTATATGATAGGACGCTTACGATTTACGATATTCCAATATTCTTTTCGCAATGTCATTGTCAGCGATCATAGAATATATCTTAACCAACATTCCTTAGGGAAATAACTTGTATCGCGTAATAGAAAAAGGATCAAGTTTCATCTATGCAAAAATATTTCTTGATGAATATTTCCTCTACTGTCACAATAAGCAGTGTAGCACCATTATTATTATAAAACTTTTGTAAGAATATATGTACTATAAATGATCATATCTTATTAAATATCTTACCCTTTATATGATAGGACGCTTACGATTTCCGATATTCCAATATTCTTTCCGCAATGTCATTGTCAGCGATCATAGAATATATCTTAACCAACATTCCTTAGGGAAATAACTTGTATCGCGTAATAGAAAAAGGATCAAGTTTCATCTATGCAAAAATATTTCTTGATGAATATTTCCTCTACTGTCACAATAAGCAGTGTAGCACCATTATTATTATAAAACTTTTGTAAGAATATATGTACTATAAATGATCATATCTTATTAAATATCTTACCCTTTATATGAAAGGACGCTTACGATTTATGATATTCCAATATTCTTTTCGCAATGCCAAGGGAAATAACTTGTATCGGGTAATCATCCTGCGTCTCACGCATGGCAATTTTTGAAAATATGCTGAATATTGGATTACAAAAAAGCTTCCCCATAAATAACTTTCCTTTTCATCAGCGTCACATATTTTTTCTGTGGTTTGAAATAATACTTTAAAAAAATTGGAATATGACTTTCAAATATCTGTCTGTTTCGGAAATTATCGGGTTTCGATAAAATATAAAGTATTATGTGTGCAAGAAGTTTAGGCTACAGTTTTAGATTTCTTTGAAAATCACATATGTTATTAATTTATAGTGAGGAAAATTAAATTTTATCTGTATATTCCAAAAGAGAAACAAGATTTACGTCTTATTTATTCATTTATATTTAAAATAGTCTTGTAAGAAATTTCAGAAAGAAAAAAGTTTGGTAAGTAATTATGAAATTTAAATAAACTCTCAATATCCTACGCAAATTCGGGATAAAGTATCGGGATAAATCAGCTTGTTTGAGTATCACCATATAATACATATAGCAATCGTTTATTTTATTTCATATTAAAAAATAACTGAAAAATGTAAGAAACTACACAAAACATAAACTTCTGTGAATTTAATCATTATTAACCCCTTGAAGGCAGAGGCGTAGCGTCAAGGGGGGCACGGATCACTTTACTACCAGTATTATTATATACTATATTTGGCCTTATTTAATTCATACAGTTCAAAGATTAAATAAGGCTAAATGTAGTATATAATTGTACTGGTAGTAAAATGATCGTGCCCCCCCCTGACGCTACGCCACTGCTTGAAGGGCACCGGTATATTATATATACCACTTAATTTTAATCCCAAAATTTCACAATGACACCAGAATTTTAAAATCAAATTTTGTATTTATAAGATACATGAGGAAAAGCTTTTACTTATTTTAAAATAAATTCGTTCGTGAATTCTGGTGTCAATCAATCATTTCAATATTTTAGCTACAAGCGTACTTTGCCCCTGAAGGGGTTAACCCCTTAGTTGTTGGGCTTTTTCGACACCATAAAATAAAAATAGTCGCGATACATCACTTTTTCCGTACTAAAATATTTGCTTTATATAATCGAAAAATGTCTGCCAAATAATAAAGCGAAGATTGCAATTAAAAATTAGTGGTGCCCAAAAGCTATTAGTAACGAAAATTTCCCGAACTGTTCGGGCAAGAAGAGTTTGCTTGTTTCGTTACTATAAGTTTTCTGGCACCAGTAATTTTTAATTGCAAGTTTCGCTTTATTATTTGGCAGACTTCGATTGTATAAAACAAATATTTTAGTACGGAAAAAGTGGTGTATAGTTCCTATTTTTAGTTGATGGTGCCGAAAAAGCCCAATAATTAAGGGGTTAAAATTCATATAGAGTAAAATCACCATAATAGACACGCACGAATAACGAAGATGTCTATTTAGCTGACACTTTTTACCTATGTCTGTATCATTTTCTTTTTCAATAGAGTATACTTCCGTAGAGCGGTCAAATTCTGCGATCCCCAGATGTCCGCTATTCAGAAGTTTTTACTGTACAAAAAATATATCCTTGTTATATCTTCTTTTATTGTGAAAATAAGCCATATGAAAAAATTTATATTATAAGGAATACGTTAGACATACATACCTTATTGTTTAAGTTTAAAGCTTCAGATTTATGATTTTCAACAATTGTTACGCAATATAATTTTCAATCAGCAGAGCATATTGCTTAATTAACCCTCATCCCTTAGGAAATTTGTGTCGGGTAATCACTCTATGACTCAGGCAAAGCAATTTATGTAAAACAGCTGAATATTGAATTTCAAAACTGGGTTGTCATAAATTCTATGTTTTACATGTAGCCCATAATATTTTTAAATTAAAATTAATACACAAAAACACTTTCAGTCACATGTATTTCTGAATATCTCTCTGTTTTGGATATTATACGATATTGATAAAGTACGGGGTTCGTACGCGTTTACCACAATTCTTTAATAGGATTTTTATATTTAATATTTAAATAGGAGAAATTGTAGACGCCTCGTTTCATTGCAGGGCTTGTAATACTTTTGAATTTAAATAAAGCGAAAAATTCTATTAAAAATTGTGGTAGAAGCGTACGAACCCTGAAGTATAAAGTACTTTGTGCAAAATTTTAAGGTTACAGATGTACATGTCATAGACATTAGTACCACAAATAATATTAATAAAATACTACCTACTGAAAAAATAATGTATTATGATCATGAATAAAATAATATGTAATGCACGTAAAACCTAATTATCAATATAAAATTTAAAATTTTAATTGTCTATGCTTGAATAAATAGTACTCTTATCTTCATTTAGGTTTAAAGATCAATGAAAAATATTTAAATATGTCAAAACATAATCTTCGAAGATAATGTTCAAATGCATATAAAATATATCCTTCCACGACTTTTTCCTTTATTGGGGTAGTACCCCAATAATATATGTAATAACTCCATTATTATTATAAAACTTTTCTTAGAATATGTGTACTATAAAAGCTCATGTGTTATCATATATCTTATCCTTTACATGATAAGACGCTGACGATTTATGATGTTCCAATATTCTTTTCGCAATATCATTGTCTGCGATCATAAAATATATCTCAACCATCATTCCTTAGGGAATTAACTTGTATCAAGTAATCATACTGCGTCTCACGCATCGCAATTTTTGAAAAGATGCTGAATATTGGATTACAAAAATGTTTCCTCATAAATAACTTTTCTTTTCATCAGCGTCATATATTTTTTCCGTATTTTGAAATAATACTTAAAAAAATCTATATGACTATCAAAAATCAGACTGTTTCGGAAATTATTGGACTCCGATAAAATATAAAGTATTATGTGTGCAAAGATGTCTGGGCAACAGTTTTAGACTTTTTAAAATCACATATGTTATTAATTTACCATGAGAGAATTTAAATTTTATTGTTACATTCCAAAAGAGAAACGAGATTTACGTTGTATTTTTGTATTTATGTTTAAAATATTGTTGTGTTGAAATTCAGACAAAAAGAAATTTGGCAAGTAATAATGAAATTTAAATGTTCTCTGAATATTCTATTCTGAATTGCCGCTAAATAAATACAAGTACTAAAAATTTAATGCAAATTTAGAATAAAGCTAAAGCTTTTATGACTGTAATAAACGCTCATATAATATGTAAAAAAAATATTTTTTTATTCATATTTGAAAATATATTAATAATATTGGAAACTAGATTGAACATAAATTTGGCGAAATTTAACTATTATTAAAATTCATATACACTAACGAACACTTCCGAGTATCGGAATTCTCTATTTAGCAGCCACCTTTTTCCATCCCAAACAAATATATATCTGTATGATTTTCTTTCTGAACAGCGGATACCTCCATATAGCGGAGAAACGCTGCGGTCACAAGTTTTCCGCTATTCAGAGGTTTTACTGCATCAAAAATATACGTATATGTTAATTCTTCTGTTAATTATTGCCTATGTTTGAATAACAAATAGAATTGTTATTTTGATTCAAGTTTGAAAATCAATGTACAATAATTTAAATGCTAGACGATTACACCATGAAACATTACAATATTAAAGAAGTGAGTATAAAACGTCACAATTTTACCGAATGGTGTATACAACTTTAAAATTTTATGCATACATTAATATTGAAAATATCTACGTTTCGACCACCTTCTATGATCATCTTCAGGAAAAATCATTAACGTCATTTTTCCTGAAAATGATCATAGAAGGTGGTCGAAACGTAGATATTTTCAATATTAATGTATGTATAAAATTTTAAATTTGTATACACCATTCAGTAAAATTGTGACGTTTTATACTCACTTCTTTAATGTTGTAATGTACAATATTAAAATATATCAAAACATATACTTTCGAAGGTAATATTGTTTTTTGTGTATTAAAAAGTATTCCTGCATAAATTTATCCTTTATTAGGACAATAACCTGCAGTACCCCATTATAATTATAAAACTTTTGTTAGAATATATGTATGTTAGAATATATGCTCATATCTTATTACATGTCTTATACTTTATTTGATAGGAAGCTTACGATTTATTATATTCCAATATTCTATTCGTAATGCTATTGTATGTGAGCATAGAATGTGTCTTAACTTTTATTCCTTAAGGAATTAACTGGTATCGGGAAATCTCACGCATCGCACTTTTTGAAAAATTGCTGAATATTAGATTACGAAAACGCTTTCTCATTTTTTTTCCTGAGTGTAATATAATTTTACCTCGCTTTCAATGCATACTTTAAAATTTTAAGGCTACAACCGTAAATGTCAAAGAAAGTAATACCATAAATAATATTAATAAAATATTATTTACTAAAAAATAATGTACCACGAATAAAATACTACGTAATCCGAGTAAAACGTAATTTTCAATATAAAATTAAAAATTATAATTAAGGTCTGTGTTTGAATAATAAATATTACTCTTACCTTGATTCAAGTTTGATAATCAAGATCTATATTTTGATAATTTAAATATATCGAAGCAAAAACTTTCGAAGATAATGTTCAAATTTTATGTATATAAAAATATTCCTTCGTGAATTTTTCCTTTATTGTGAGAGTAGCCTGTTTCACCCCATTTTATTTAACCCTACAGTGCATAGTGTAGCCAATTGGCAACACTTTCTATTTAACTTTTAATAAATAAATCAAGTTCTTTGCAACCACTATATTTATATAGAAATATTAATCCTGAAAAAAATGACATTAAATATGCTACTAAATAAAGTTAAAAATCTATCTTAAAATTCCTGGTGTCGAATTCTTAATATAAGTATAAAAAACACAATTCTAAAAGAAAAATTCATGCACTGTAGAGTTAAAAACTTTTATTATTATATGTGTACTATAAAAGCTTATATCTTATTACATATCTTATACTATATTTGATAGGAAGCTTACGATTTATTATATTCCAATATTCTCTTCTTCATGCCATTGTATGTTAGCATAGATTGTCGCTTAACCGTTATTTCTTAGGGAATTAACTTGTATCGGGAAATCATCCTGCGTCTCACGCATCGCACATTTTGAAAAATTGCTGCATATTGGATTACAAAAACGCTTTCTCATTTCTCTTTTCATGAGCGTCATAGAATTTTACTTCGGTTTAAATTCATACTTTAAAAAAAATTTAAGGCTACAGCTGTAAATGTCAAATAAAGTAATGCCACAAAAAATATTAATAAAATATTATTTACTAAAAAAAATAATATACCATGAATAAAATAATATGTAATACTATGTAATACACGTAAAATTTAACTTTCAATATAAAATATAAAATTATAATTATTGCCTATATTTGAATAATACATAGTACTCTTATCTCTGTTCAGGTTTTAAAATCAATGAAAAATATTTAAATACATCAACGTATAAATTTCCGACGATACTTTTCATGTTTTATATACAAAAAAAATATTCATCTTTGAATTTCTCCTTTTTTGTAACAAAAGACTGTATTACAGCATTATTTATATAATTTTTTGTTAAAATATATGAAGTATAAATGTTTATACTATCTTAATATGTTATCCTTTATATGATAGCAAGTTTACGATTTATGATATCCCGTTATTCTTTTCACATTGTCATTGTTTCGATCACAGAATGTATCTTAACCATCATACGTTAGGGGATTAAATTTTACCGATAAATCATCATGCGTATCACGCATCGCTAATTAAAAAAATTGCTGAACATAAAGATTACAAAAACGCTTTCTTATAAAAAAAAATATTTTTATGTGCGTCATATATTTTCCTCTGTTTGAAATACCTTTAAAAAAAATCGGAATATGACTTTCACAATCTTAAGATTTCGATACAATATAAAGAATTCTGCATGCATGATTTTTAGGCCAATTTTACATTTCATAGTTTATCACATGTGTCATTAATTTATTGTGAAGGTAATTTTAATTTTATTGATATACTCCATTAAAAAAGAAAAAGGATTTGCAATTTATTTTTGCATTTTCATATAAATATTGTTTTATGGAATTTCAGACAGAAATAAATTACTTATGAAAACTAAAGAGTCTCTAAATATTCTATGTTTTATGGTCGATAAATAAATACAAGAAAAATGTAAATGTAAATTTGGGATAAAAATAAATCTTGTATGATTATCATCGACGCTCTTACAATGTTGACAGAAGGCTACTTTTGTATAAATTCACATTGCTTGATTGCCACCACTTTTTTGTAGTAGTTAAACTCGCATTATTTAATGACAAATTAAATAATGCGAAAATAAAGGGAATTATACTACAAAAGAAAATGCTGGCAATCACACAATCTGAGTTTTTTAGAAAAGATCCCACTGGAAACATTACGCTCACACAATATATAGCAATCTTTTATTTCAATTCATATATAAGAATAAATGTAAAATGTTATAAATTAGCCATGATTGATGAAATTAGCAATGGTTTAATTGTGATTACATTTGATTTCTTTTGTATGTCATTAAAACTTTAAGGTTGTGGAATTGGATCAGTTTTGATTTTGCAACCAAACGTAGTGATGGACATAATGAATAATTTTGTTTTTCAAAAGAATCATTCGGGCACTTTGCACTTTTTTAAATAATCAATTACCACAAGAAATTTTGTAAAAAGAAAAAAAAGGATAGTTACCAACCATCCTACTGTTTTTAATCAATTATCTTCGTAAATTTTATTAAAAGAAGTTATATAGTTATTTTGGCTAAATAATTCCAATTGAAGTTATATTTAATGTAATAAAAATATTGTATAAAGTAAACACACGATTTTACTGAATGGTGTATGAAAAATTTTATGTAAAATTATATAAAATTTTTCATACACCATTCAGTAAAATCGTGTGTTTACTTTACACAATATTTTTATTACATTAATGTTTTGATGGTGTAACGGTCCAGCTCAATCATTGAAGTTATATTTATTCTACAAAATTTCTGGTTAGTAATAATTAAAAAAAAAGAAGTTGGTAGTTATGCATTCACGCATGCTCAAACTATTCATTCGAGTACCAAAGTCATTAATTCTACCCGTGACTAATTTAAACATATTTATAAATGAGTTATTTTATAACAAGAATACCTTAAAAGAAAATATATTGTTTATTTATAACAAATCAAAATCACTAAAAGAAACAACATTTCTAAAACTACTACACTTTGTTTCAGTATGGTAAATAATTTAAAATTGTTTCGGCTATCATGGGAATAGAGTTTCAGTCTACAAACAATGTCAAATAAGAAATATTTCGTTTCACCAAAATATTTCTTTGTAGTAGTTTAAAAGAAGTATTGTGTTAACCCCTTCAGGGGCAAAGTACTCTTGTAGCTAAAATATTGAAATGATTGATTGACACCAGGATTCACGAACGATTTTTTTTTTCAAATAAGTATAAGCTTTTCCTCATGTACCTCATAAATTTAAAATTTGGTTATAAAATTCTGGTGTCATTGTGGCATTTTGGGATTAAAATTAAGTGGTATATATTATATACCGGTGCCCTTCAAGGGGTTAAATAAAAAATTTTATGTATGCTGAAGTTCAATCTGAATTGAAATTTACGAGTGCAAACGAACAAATTTTTGATAAACGTTTGTCTGGTATTTTCAATATAATTTCGATATTGTTTTTTCTGATATAAACTTTGTAAGTTTATATAAAACTAGGAAATTTCCTCCACAGTTTACTTATGATCATATTTGTTGAATTTTGAATTTCATCGAAAATTTTTAAATAATACATTTTGATCAGTTATTTAACCTTTCTACCCTGTTAAAATTTCACTCATCCTTGTTTAAAAACAATTCACACCAGAATTTTTATTTAAAACTATTTAACAGATTTATTTAATTTAGTTCTCTGTGGTTCTTCTTCAATTTACTTTAAAAAAACATTTCTGGTCCGAATCGAATTAAATAAATTATAGAAATGGGAAAGAAGGTTAACGGCTTTCAGGCTATACAATTCGTTGATATGTAGATATATTTTTTATTGTATGTGCATGGATAGATAACTTTTGAACACGTGTTCCGATCTTCATAATTCGTTCCAGTTATTTAACGGCCTTCAGGTTATCCAATTCATTGATGTATATATGTATTTTTTATTGTATGTCCATGGATAACTTTTGAACACATACTCTGATTTTCATAAATCGTTCCAGTTATTTAACAGCTTTCAGGTTATACAATTCATTGATATGTAGATATATGTATTATTGTATGATCATCAATAACTTTTCAACACATGCTCCGATCTTCATATTTCGCTCCGTAATGGAAAAAGCTGTTTCTAGTAGTGGTACTCTTTCAATTTCAAAAACGGTATATTTGTCCTTTTCCCTGTTTTACTTTCTTTGTAGCCTTAAACTTTTATAAAATTTGGCCAATTGTACTGGAAATTTAATATGGGGTTAAGTTACACAGTTCTACTGTATGATTTTTAAATAATCGTCGCACTGTGTATAGTTTTATCCCATGGACACGTCAAAAGTTTAACTTATGATCGTCTACTTTGCGTCAAAATCAACGATACGGGAAATAATGGTATTTAAATTGAATGCAGATAACAATAAAAGTTTGACACAAATATTCTTTGCCACTGAAAAAAAGTCAACTTGTGTGCATTAAGTAAATATCAGTGTAGTAATTTAAGAAACATTCCTTTGAAGTCTATTTTATTTTTGTTTTACCACTGAAAAATCGTCAACTTGTATGTATTATGTAAATATCAGTGTAATAATTTAAGAAACATTCCTTTGAAGTCTATTTTATTTTTGTTTTATTACTTGTTCGAATTATGATGTGGAATTTTATGAAACTACTTACTTTTAATTTCAAATAAAGAGAAGTTTTGCTTATGTTTATAATTAAAAATTTAACCCTTTAAATATTAAAAGTTTGACACAAATATTTTTTGTCAAACTACTCTCACTGAAGAAACGTTAACTTGTATACAATAAGTAAATATCAGTGTAATAATTTAAGAAACATTCCTTTGAAGTTTATTTTATTTTTGTTTTATTATTTGTCCGAATTATGAAGAAGAATTTTATCAAACTACTTACTTTATTTTCATAAAAAATATGTTTTGTTTAAGTTTTTAATTAAAAATTTAAAAATTTAAACCCACAAAACTTTTTAAGTATTTTTATTGAATTTAGCAACGAAGCACAAATAGCACAAAACTCGAAAGCGTACAATAATTTTGGGTTATACTGGGTAAACAAATAACTAGCACAGACGATTTAGCTTATAATTCTTTTACTAATCAAATAAATTAAAATAAGATAACTAATAGGCAAAGTATAAATCTGTAACTTATACCTACAAATTTTAGAAGTGGTTACCTTCCACTTTTATGTAAAAGCAAAATCTTTTAACACTAGAACTACCATGAGCCGTCATTTTGACTGCTATCAAAAAAATATATTCAGATTCAAACCAGAAATTTCTTTTCAAAATAAATTAAATAGAAAACTCGCAGAAATATGCTAAATGAATAAGTTACATAGTTTTAAATAAAAATTCTGGTATAAAATAGTTTTATAAAATTTGAGTAAAATTTCCGGTAGTTTTAGTGTTAATAAAATTTTACTAAAAGATCACAATTCATCTCCTTATATTTTGATCATTCAACCTGAAGAATATTTTTCAAAGACTCCAAAAGTCTGTGTCGTTTAGAACAAACTCTTCTCTATAAGATGATTATACAGAATAACATATTTTGTTTGATGTGTTGAAAGAACAGAATCCGTAATTGTGTTCTTTTGAAGTCTGTCAGATGTGACTTCCTGTGCGATTCTTGTTTTGTGTCCTTAAATAAAATCTGTAACTTACTTATTATCCGTGCCAGATCAGATTCACCGCGCCAACAATGGAGCCTAATTTACTAATTACAATAAAATAAACAGCCCCTCATAATTGGACTTTCTTGAAAACTTGGCTATTTGTCTCAATCGTGAGGTTATAGCTAATGAAAAATCTGATTTCACTTTGCTCTCTGCAGCTTGGGAAAGCTTGTTCAGCTCAAGCATATAATTTTTAATTTTTCTTTTTTTATTAATATTTTGGTATTCAATTTTATGTCTGTATATGTTACGGTCAATATGATTAATCCGGTCATTATTAATAGTATCAGGTATTTTATTATTTTATTTATTTTTATTTATTTTTATGTATTTTTATGTATTTTTTGTATTTTATTTATTTATTTATATATATTTATTTTTATTTATTTTTAGGTATTTTATTTATTTAATTATCCTTATTTATTTTTATGTATTTTTATTGATTTATTTTTATGTATTTTTATTGATTTATTTAATTATTTTTATTGATTTATTTAATTATTTTCATTTATTTTTATGTATTTTTATGTATTTATTTTTACTCTTTTTTTATCCAATTTTCTTCATAATTCTCAATTTGTTCTGCGTTCTTCTGATTAGGAAATTCTCTTCTGTGATTGGCTGATGCCTTCTGCTTTCCTGTTGGCTGTTCCATTAACTTGTCCCTCTTTCCCTTTCATTTCCTTTCAGTCTTCCTCCTGCCGTCAAAATGGTAGCACGTCTTCTTTGTGCCTAATGAAGAAAGACAATGTTCTTTCGAAAGGCCTAGTGCATGCCTTATTTTATAGTGTTATTAAGAAATTTTAATGTTTTTATATTAACCAGTTTATTCAATACTTTAATGTAATTACAGTAACCCTTATTTTTACTTTCTTCATACAGTGTAATTGTATTTTATATTCTGTATTTTTATCTGTGACATGCTACTTATTTCCTTTCTACGTTATCTTATATTTCGCATTTTTAATAATGCGGTTGAATGATTTTTAAACAAAATAAAGCAGACGCTATTCTTTATTTACAGGAATGCGATACGAAAAATATGTGAATGTTGAGATTTCCAGAAAATGAAATTGTACATTAACAGTTATATTATGTGAAGATGCAATGTAGACAAGCGCAGACAGAATAAGAAAGTACAATTCGTATGAGGATGCAGAATCTCCTTCACAAATGCATTATAGTCTATTTATTTCTGGAGCAAAGAACAGACACCCAATAAATTTTGATTTTCGCCGTGGCAAGTCTGAGTTAGCGGCTGAGTCAAGTCTAAGTGCTTGCCAAGAGAGTCAAGTCTTTTGCCTTGGCTAACTTATTAAATCGATATTTACAAAGCATATATTTGATTTTTAGTTATTTAGATGCTATTTATTTTGTCGCACTTTATTTTTACCATATTTGAGAATCATTTTTTAAAGTTTGTTTAATAAAGAAGCCGTGAACATCAATTTAAATACTTATCATTATATATTATAATACGAGCAAATCGTGTATATTATAATATGAGCTAATCTTGTGTGTCTATGTGGGGGTATGTGTGTATATATGCAAATTTTATCTTAAAAACGGCTCTAACGATTTTGTCTAAATAATCTTACCATTTTCGGGCACGAGAAGACCATTGGCTGGGCCACACGTTCGAGAAAATTCGATTAATGCGTCATTATGGGTCACTACTGGTCGATGCATTTCAATATGAATGAATGTTGAAACATTTAAGTTGTTCAATAGTTGGCAACATTTTGCGAAATATCGCGAAATTTGACGAACTGTTAGCGAGAAATTTCAAGATTACCATTGACGAAATACATGCTTGGCGCCAAATGACAGAATGTCGACAAGTTTGCGAATTTTTGCTATATTTTGGCGACATTTACCTAAAGCTTGAAAATTGGCTTTCAGAATATGAATGATTTTCTAGAAATTCTTAATAGGAGTCGACATATATGATTCAACTATTCTACGTCCATAGAACGCTCTCGAAAACAACGTTCAACCCACCTGGGTACATAGCCTGATTTTTATATGTTGCACAGGGAATGTATAGTTATATTGAGTTGAAGATAATTTTAGCCGAGCATAGCTTGGTCATCCTACCCTGGTAAACTTTAACATAAGAAAACACCACATTCAAGAATGCTTTTTTTTTTTTTTTTTTGTCAAGATTTGTGTAATGTAATAAATAATCTTTCATACAAATTTAGTTACATCTTTTAAACGGCTTAATAAGTCTATGGCATTTTAAAAATTATTTTGTATCAGAAACAGATTCTCGCACATAAAATATGACTGGCGATTGGCAACCATTTTTTTTTGCAATATTCTTTTTAGGCACTAATAATACTAAGTAACAAGAATCCTGCTGGTGAATCCATTTTTTAATTCCAAAATGCTCTTGGCGACAAGGAAAAACAGCAATACACTCTCCAAATTGTTTTAACTATATGTTTGAGGATTCATTTGACGCCTTTTAATAGCAAGCGATGTATTACTAATAGAAAACACTCCATCTAAAACCATAACCGAGTGGAACTTTCGCCGTGTTTATGTAATGGCTGATAATCTAAGAGCATACTACGATCAAATTGGGTTTTTCTGTTTATTATAAACCAATTTGTGAAAATTTTAAGGCACATTTACCATTAGTCATGAGCGGTCCGCATCATTGATGCTCTCTAATTTTGAAATATTCCTTTTTTGTTGGTCACCGCCAGATACTGGTATTGTTTCATTTTCTTAGACTGGTATCAAAGGAAGTGTTTCACAAATTGTCGAACCGTCCGCGTCTCTCGGTTGGTGCTTATCATTTTTAGACTCTCTTCATCGAAACTTTCGGAATGCATCCAAACATTTGTATAGTCACTTAACGTTTTCTGGAAATTCTGGCTTTTCCAAATAACATCAACCTGGTGTGTACCTATTATGGTAAATATACTGAAAACTTTTCAGGCAGTCCGATACAGTTTAATTGGAACTTAGAGTACCCAAACGAATTTTCAATACCTCAAGAATTCGGGGTATAATTCAGGGTATTGTTAAAATCAATCACTTGTTTGTGAGGCACCATTATCATTAAGATTAACTGACTTGTTTCAGTAGTTCCCAGAGTTAGGTGTTGCATCGAAATAATAAAATTTTTATGATAGAGCTTAGTATTTTTCTAAATTTCCAATCTGATCTTTGCCACGGTTATTTTTTGCCACCCTATATAATACATCAATATAGAATACATTTTTGAACTTTAAAATATACAATTTTATCATGTGGAAATAAATATAGTGCATAATCTTAATAATTTTATGTTTTCAATGACGTGGACATTAACAGTGCCACCTATTGGTTAAAATTGCATCTATTGTTTCTTTTACCAAAACAACTCTGAGTAGTTTAGAAGATTTATTGTGAAAACCGCACACCGACGGCATGTTATCCAGTTAATTTTTTATGAACTTTTGAAATTTTAACGGATTTGTGGTATACTTGGTATATTTACAGCTATACTGTAATTACAGTATTCATAAAAATCTGAATATATAATCTATTATCTTCTCTAAAACGATACGTTTCTAAGAATGTTTTAATATTTCGTTTAACAAACTATTAATAATCCCTCTTTTACAAATGGTTATCTTATTACACACAATTATCTTACAAATACAGAAATATATAAACATGTGAAATGATTACCGTCTGCATAATTCGTTTTAGTTTTTGTACAGTAATCTGTGTTTCATGCGGATATTATAAATTGTTGTCACTTATTATCACAGTATCGGAAAAGATTATTATATAACTGCATGGCGATTGAAGTTTGAAGCTCTCAGTATGATCTCGGGTTAAAAGATAGAAAGAAAAGAGAAGGAATGGAAGTCATGCAGACCTGTTCAACATTAACATAAATTAGCATATTTTATTTATTTACTTTCTATATTGATAGAAAGTAAGTACAGGCATCTCCCGATGTACGTTAATTCTCGTAATAAATCTTGAAAATTTCATTAATGAACATTCTAGCACGTTTCATACACATTTGCATGCTTTTGAAAATTAGTTTGTAAATAAAATATGCAGATAAAAACCGTAGGTGTTTGATAACTTAAACTTCAGGTACTGTAGGCTTTTAAAATGAACACTATAAATGTTTCTACGTTTTTATAGGATACAATTGCGCCACATTAACCCTCCTGCCGCGGGCGATGTTTCCATTTTCTTAATTAAAACCGCGGCCTATTTTTATTCGTCACTTATAATAGTTATACGGATTGAATGTCACCGGAATTTACAAAAAGATTTATTTGTAAATAAATAAAAGCAGTTTCTTCATGTACATTATAAAAACAAAGTTTTATTTCAAAATTCTGGTGGGAATGTGGCATTTATGAATTCAAAATATTTCAAAAACCGCAGAACTTTCAGAATGACCTAATAAATGAAATGAAATATATATTATAATTTGTAAAGGAATCTCTCTATTTCTAAATAAAATAAGATAGATTCAACGAAGAAATAGAATCTACCGATGCTTAAGTACTATAAAAAATTATAGGGAACGTCAAATTAGCGTTCCCCGCGGAATTGTATAGAATAAGTGAAACGCGATAGGAGCGTTATCCGCGGCTGGAGGGTTAAATATATATGTTTGTATTTATGGTCTTTGAATATCCAACTGAGGTCATTGTTACGTTAGCATATTTTCATATTATTTTTCCATATTATAGTTTTATATAATGAGAGAATTATATTTTTATTGGTGATATGCAAGCAAACACAAGACTGATTAAAATGAGAGAAAAAAAACTCTGGTTCAATCGTTATAAGTATGTTTGCTGAATGCTATTTATATACATTGCTTTCGGGAATTCGTGGAGAAGAGGTATGTCAATCCTCTTTATTTATATTATATTTTATAGTCATTTCATGTAGATTGAAAATTCGTTAGGTATAAACGAATTCACCAATGTTAAATTTATAAATCCCGTAATCCACAAGATATTTGTAATTTGAAAACTGTTGTTTCAATTTGTTTTTATATTTTTCATACTTTTATAGGTTAAATTCCAGTAAATACTGATGTATGATAATTTATTCATAAAATAATACTGTGTAAATAATAACAACAATAATAATAATAATAATATATCTATCTATATGTATAATAAAGGTAATACATATTACAGTTTCTTACTAATTTATACTTTAAAAATTTACAAACTCTACTTACGTAAACGTCTACGGAACGCATTACTTACATACGTCGACGGATGCCTGTACTTGATTCATAAAATATATAAACTTCAGATTTTTCAATTCTTTACACGCTTCGAGAATGTTCACCATGGTAGCTCTGCAATGCAACGTTTTTCACAGTGTACCGGACAGCGTGAGCCATATGCAAGATGGAATAGCAGAAAACATAATATTTAAGATGCTCATTCATAAAAAAAACAAGCTGATTCAACTGTTGTTTTGATCACTGAATAACACATCGGCCGATAAGTTCCCGGTCTGGCACACAGATGACGTTGCAATAGCTGAACCGATGTTTTTTTTAGCAAATACTAACTTTTAAAAGCTAGCAGAAAAAAATGTCATGACGATTCGCCGTGTGGATAAAACGTTGGAGTGGTTTTAGTTGAACGACTTTGTTGATAAACAAAAAAAATGGATAAACAAGAACTTCAAGAATTGTTATTTGATGGGAAAAAAACACCGTTCAAACAAAAAGTTGGCTTGATAAGCGTTATCCGGACTCTGCACCAGGTAAATCAACCATTATTGACTGGTTTGCGGAATTTAAACGTGGTCGTACGGACACCAGTGGTGCATCAGGCAAAAGAGGTGGTTACTCCGGAAAACATCAAAAAAGTCCACAAAATCGTTTTGGGGAACCGTAAAGTGAGGTTGCAGGAGATAGCTCAGACTCTGAAGATATCCAAGGAACGTGTAGGTTTTATTTTGAATGAACATTTGTCCATGAAAAAGCTGTTATCAAAAAGGGTGCCGCACGTGTTGACTTTTGAACAAAAACAACAACGAGTCGATGATTCTGAGCACTGTCTGGAGCTTTTTCGTTATAAAATTATGTTATTTATCATAAAATTATTATTATTATTTATTTATTAAATTATTATTATTAAATTATTATTATTATTATTATTATTATTATTATTATTATTATTATTATTACATTATTATTTATTATTAAATGTTATGTTATTTATTAAAGTTTTAAAGTTATAAAGTTATAAAATTATGTTAAAAAGTTGTGTTTTCTTTATTAGACCGGGAACTTATCAGCCTATGTGTTAGCAGGCACTGTAGGCTTTTATAATCAACACTATAAATATTTCTTTGTTTTTTTATGGGATAAAACTGCACGAAATTAAATATATATGTTTGTATTTTTTGTCTTTGAATTTCCAACTGAAGTCACTGTTACGTTAGCATTTTTCATGTGTTCATCACTGTAAGTACATGTTAAATTCAGAGAATAGCGCTGTACTTCCAAAATTGGTGGTGTTATACTACTCAACCTAAATTAATCGACAGTCAAACTTGCCTTAATATGAGAACGGCTAAACTGAAAACACAGTTAAACCAAGTCATTTGTATATTAAGAATGGCCCGCCATTTAAACTACATTGATATTTCCACGCTTTTTACGAGCTACAAAAGCGGGATCACGGATAGTATGAGCAAAATATATGTTCCGTTTAGTGTAATGTCCAGCGTAAATTAAGGTGGAAATAGGAAAGAAAGCAATGGATAACAACATAGGATAGAGGTACATTAGGATAAGAACAGTGTTCTTATCTAACTCAGTTCTGCCTGAACTATTATATTTCTACATTGCAGCCGGCTGTCAAAATGTACTATTTGCCATGCAGATTTACCAGACTGAATTTTAAACTTCAGGGACCCCCCTCCCAAGCCACCTTACCCCATTTCACCCCACGTACTTAGAATACGTAGTTTCTACATAGAATTCAAAGTAACAAAATTACAAAAAAACACAGAAATTTCTAAAGAAATAAACAAAAATATCTTTCATGCAAAATAATATTAGTTTCAATTTATTTTACATTTTTTTTCTAAATTAATAATAATAATAATTTTCTGTATTCCTTTTCTAAGTTTAATAATAATGCGAATTTTTTTCATTCATACCAAACTTAAAAGTTTATTTACAGATAGATGATTATTTTATAAAACACATAAAAAACTCGTAAAAGCTGTAAGAAAGAAATCCCAAGACATTAAAAGAATTTAATTAATAGTTGTTTGGTTTTTCCAAATATCCTTTGAAAATCTGCAACAGCCTTAAATAAAGTAATGAGTGCTACAAAGAATAAACTGAATTGTATCTGTTACCTTTTTTAAGAATTAAGTAGGTGAAAAAACAGATTTTGTTTTTTTAATTAACCAATCTTTTATATTCATGTGATATTTTTGTTACACATTCTTTAATTATATTGTCTTTCATCATTTATATTTTTAACGTAATTATTTTAATGCATTTTCAATTAAGAAAAAAGCTTTTTTCCGTAATTAATTTTGGTTTCTATTTTGAAATAAGAAATAAGAAAATTCTTTGTCATAATATAATTATTTGTTTAGACGTTCGGAAATGATCACAAAATAACATATAATCCAAAGACAGTATTTAATTATCTTCTGGATAACTGTACCTTACATGAGATGTTTTTTTATTTGCCTCTAATAATCTTTATCAAAAGTTACTTGCCATTTTTTCAGTGTAAATAAATAAGGTATTTTTTAATTTAATTTATTTTATAGCAAATAAATTTCTTTTGGAATTGAAAGAAAAAAATTGTTATTGTCAGAAAAAAGAAATTAATCACCCTATAATCAATTAATCAATTCGCAAGTAAACTGTAAGAAAGGGGAAAATGTTTCTTATTCTCTAAATAGTGTTTTTTTTTTTTTACACAAATTTCGCACTATTTTCTAAAAACAATTTTTTTCCATACACTTAGACGACAAGTGCAAGAAAAATATACTACAAAATTTATTTTTAAAAAATAGTGGTGCGAACAAAATATAAATATAGTTGCCAGTGGTAGCTCTGATAAAGCGAAGATTCAAGTTAAAAATTAGTGGTATCTAAAAGCTTTGAATATGGAAACAAACAAACTCCTTTTGCACGTACGGTGTACCGTCAAAACTCTTAAAGGATTAATAGACGAAAATATAATATAATGATGAACGAAATTATACAGTAACCATTTCCGAGTTACCCACAATTACGTAAAGAGTAATTTATCTTTAAAGATCTACATATTTTTGAGATTTAAAGAAACATATATAAAAATAAAAATTCTTTTGCTGCCATTGATTTTCGGAAACGTTTCCGAGTATTTTTATAGTGTTTTAATCAATTTTCTCAAACCAGAATATTAGTTTTTTTTATACTATCAATGCTCAATCAAACGTTTTCACCTGCGTAGCTGAATTTATACATGCAATAATAACTAAAAATATTAATATTAATGTCAATAATAATGCTAATGATTTATCTTATTTGTCTGTAAAATATTCTTGTTGAACATGGAAATGTTTACGTGAGAATTGATAGCATCTGAACAAACAATATTACGGTTTGGGAAAACTGATTTATACACAAAAAAAACATCTCAGAAACGTTTCCGAAAGTTAATTAATTACGTAAGGTAAATAAATAATTAAGTACGATCAGATTTAATAAAATGAAGAACGCGACTATAACTTGGTCATAGAAGTTATAAAATGCCATATACGTCATATGTGACTATAACGTCATACATGTCAGATAACTTGGCGATACATCTCGGTCGCTTGACGATTAATCATCGGTAACTGCTATAACAAGGAAGTACCAATTTAAAAAAAATTCAAATTACTTAATAAATATTTTTATTAATATCTTTTTAAGTTTTGATCGATTTTCATAAAATTTGAAATGACTCGACAAAATTACGTAACGATTATATATGTTGAATTTCAAACCATTCGGTTGGGTAGCTTTTTGCGCTGTTATATGCGTACAGACAGACGAACAGACGGACGGACCACACAACAACTATAGGTGCTACGTATTTATGTAATTACGAACGCACCTGAAAAGGATGACGACGAGAAATATTAAATATATATATATATATGTTTTTATTCATTTATACTGTGGATATTTTCTAAATTTCGTAAAGTAAAAAATTTATTTAGTTATAGTTTGCTCGTTTTAACAGACATAATAACTCTTTTATTTAATACATTAAAGCATGAATTATGGAATAAGGAGTATAAATAAACAGGATAATTTGAATTTTGTGTTGTAGTATATATTGTTTTCATTCCACTATCATGTTGGAGGTAAATATATCAGCAGAGGCTTCTATACCAATGTGCATTTTAATTGAACATTCTGTAAATATTTTTAGTTTTTATATTTTTGATGAGATTTGATTGTTTATCTTAATAAAATAAATTGTTTAATCAATATATAGCTTAATGGTCTCAAATGGTACAAAACTGTTGATTAATCCAGAGAGTATTTATTTACTTTTAGATAATTATATCTTGCGAGTTATTTTTACACATATTTAATCTTTCGACAGGAGCTCTTTTAAGACAGCATGCTAAAACAGGACAGGTGCTGTCCGAGAACCCGTATAAAGATCATCAAACTTCGTTTTAAAATTTTGGTTTATAATATGTACTCTTGAAGAATACAAAACTTGGATATAATATATATACTAAAACAGAAATAAGAAAGCTATTTCTGAGTTTAATTTAATTTTCATCAAATAACTTTTGTTTTACAAAATTGAAAAGTATTATTATTACAAACAATAAATATAATCATATTTCAATCAATTCGTAATTAAAAGAATACGACGATGAAGAACGTTTAATAAAAAATATTTATTTTTATTCAAAATGTGTGCTGTATATTTCCTAAATTTTAATAACAAAGCAGATGCTATAAAATGTAATCACATTAGGAAAAGTATTTGGATATGAAACTGGAATTCTTTTTTAAAACACTCTAAAAAAGCTGATAAATATATAAGAAATAAGAGGGTTTTTTATACATATATTTTAAAAGAAATTAATCACTGGATACTTTTACACTCCTTCTGTAAATGCTCATTATAAAATAATACATTTTGGATTTTAATTTCAGTATGTTATCATGAAAGATCAAAATTTGGAGAAAGTCGACCTTCTCTGTTGAATGTCAAGATTAACATAGTCGCTTGGTATATGTCCGAAATATTTGCTAATTATCCTTTTCTCATATACACCGACAAATCTCAACATTCACCATGCACTGACAGTGAATGTCGAATAAAAATATTTTTATTACGCTTTTAACTCATCTTTATTATTAAAAATATTATGGTATATGTCAAAATAGGAGAAAGCTTAAGTAACAGCGAATGCAAATGAACTGTTGAACTTAAAAAGAACAGTATATTCTAAATGAGAAAAGAACATAATACAATAAAAAGTTTGTTTTTATTACTTTTCTAAACCCTACTTTACTATTAAAACATATTATGGTATATGTCAAAATAGGAGAAAGCTTAAGTAAAAGAACATGTAAATAAACTGTTGAATTTAAAACGAACAGTACATTCTAAATGAGAAAATAAAATAAGACCAATAAAAATATTTACCTAATTATGTGATTGACATTACACAATCTTATTTATTGCAACAACTTCAGCTCTTTATGACACTTTGAATTGCACAATAGTCACTTGCTTTTAGAACTGTATTTAGTCGTGGGACACTTCTTTTTGCAATGACAACGAGTATAGCCTGACCCCCACTTCTCGAATTAACTGCAGCTGCTTCTCTCAGAGACATTTCTGGAGAAAAAATCTCATCTATGAAAAGTAACTTTTCCTTACAAATTACAAACTGATTGCGGGTATAAAGCTGCTTGTGGGTACCTTTTTTGCTTGTTAATTTATAAAGGTCGGAGTCTTCTATTTCAACAACAATCGGGCATCTTTACGACTACGGTCTACATCAGGGATATATATTTGTACGGTACCACCAATTTGATTAGGAGGAAATTTTCATTGCGTATTTATTTTTCTTTGCTTTAAATTGGGGTTCGTAACATTATCGTTGCTTGCAGTAGAAGATTATATTTCGCAGCCGCTCTTTTTATAGAAATAAACTCGTGTTGTTCAGAAAGGTCTGGATATGAAGACGTGATGAGTTGCAGCTCAAAATTTTCCTTCGGAATATGAATTTCGGTATGGCCACTGCTCAAATTTTCGTCAAAAGTATTAACACTTTCTTCGAGCTGTTCTTCGGTTTGAATATTTGCGATTTATTCGCCAGGCAAAGATGACGATGCGATGCCTTTTTCTTTTGGTTTAATGCCAAACATGGCTTCTTAAGGACCTTGGCGTATTACTTCGAGGTATGTAGTATTCTTGGCAAAATGAACAAAGGTCAAATTGTCTGACCATTCATTTGTATCGTTATCGTTCATCCATACAGTTAACATATTCTGTATATCCTGATTGGCTCTTTCAACTGAGCCATGTGTTTGACTATGACGAGACTTTCAATGAACTATCTTAGCATCTTTCCACACAGCGCATAGTTCGGATAAGACTTGATTACAGAATTCCCTACCTTTATCTGATTGCAATATAGCTGGGGCACCAAGTGTTAAAAATATTGGAAGTAAGTGATACGCTACTTCTTCAGCTGTTTTGTTTTTCAAAGGTCTTAACTGAACAAACTTCGTAAAACTTCCTTGATACACCATTATGAACTTACATTCGCCATCCCTGTGTGACTCCGGGTCTACCATCTCGACTTGACATCTTGAGTTTAACTCCGAACTGACCATTGGTTTCACAACAATACTTTTTTTGGGTGCACTATATTTCATTTGACATTGTTTACATAAATTTAAATACAACATTACAACTTCATATGTAATATTTTTGTATTTAACTTGCAATTCTTTAAGCATACGTATTCTTCCTCCATGGCCTATTCTGGTGTAAGTTTCAGATAGGATACCGAACAGTTCATCATTGGCAACACAATACTGTATATTCGTTTCTCCTGGTTTTAATGGTACAATTACTTTACCTTCATTATTAATTTTTAAAACGACGAAACGTTTTAATCGTCTGTAATACAAAGGTATACTGCACTTAGTTTTAGCAGAAATCACTTCGGAAAGTATTTTAGAGTACTTTTCTTGAGAAAAATAAAAACAATTGTCTTCTTGCTTACTCGGAATTAATGCAAGTAACTTAAAAAAAAAAAAAAAAAAAAACATGGTTCAATGCAGTATCCATTCAATATAAATTAGGGTATCGGATAAAAAAGTAAAATTTAATAAAGCGTTGCACGCACCAGCAAACCTTGCTTAAACTGACAAACAGCAGTGTTCCAGAGTATAACAAATAGATGCCACGTGACCTCAATCGTGGCAGAACAAAGGACTTTAAGATAGATTGTCGCCTCTCTGTAATCATCGGTTTCTCATCTTTCCATTTCGACCTCCAGCGGAGCATATATGTGCTTGTCGACAAACACCGGTGATGGTCGGAATGTATAAGAATGTAACGAAATATTTGATCTTTCACCGGCGTATTTTGGTATGTGTTGACATTCACCAGAGAAAGTCGACATTCTCCAATTTCGGTCTTTCAGGGTAACAAGTACATTATGTTTAAATACCGCATGATGTTAGATGCATATATCAAGATGTCTGGGAATATTACTAATTAATGAAATTGAGACAAGTTCATTTTTGAAGTAGTGCTTTTTTCGGGGTAGGGCTTACATTACTAGCGTTTTTTTAAAAAATCACGCAAGTAAAGCATATTCTCTGACTAGGCCTTATTTTCGGTAAAAAGCAGTATGCATATTATCTTCCTATAATAACTACTAATCATTTTACTTAAAATGGTTATTGTTTCCTTATAAGAGTTAAATATTCTATAATAAAAATTGTCAGATTCATAACCCTGTAGTTTAAAAAAAAGAGAGCTAGCGTGTCAATCTTTGGTAAATGCTTTAACTCTGATTTATACAAAGCTATTTATTTTAGGATTTCCCTTAGTAGATTTTTACAATTGAGCTCTAAAGATACCTTTACTTTAACATTTGAATTTTAAAAGAAGAGCTACAGTGTTCATCTTTGATAAATGTTTTAACTCTGATTTATACAAAGCTATTTATTTTAGGGTTGCCCTTGGTGGATTTTTAAAATCGAGCTCTAAAGATACCTATACTATAACTAGATTAACATTTGAATTTTAAAAGAAGACCTACAGTGTTCATCTTTGATAAATGTTTTAACTCTGATTCCAAAACTATTCCAAAGCTATTTAGCTAGTGGATTTTTACAATCGAGCTCCAAAGATACATATACTTTAACTAGATCGACATATAAATGGATATTAATTTAAGTACATTATCTTTAAATGTCGCATGATATTAAATGCATATTTCAATACGTCGGTCAATATTACTAAATTATATATTTATGGAATATTATTAAACTACCTTTGTTATATATCAACTGTCAAATAATATTTTCTCAGTATTCGATGTACTCATTGTGAGTACGTTCTTTTTGAAAAAGAGTTTTTCTTTCTTAAGTGATTTTATATCCTGTTCGTAACCCAATAATCCCTTTAATTCTTCTGTTATCGCGATAATAAATCTAATTTCTACTATATCTTCTTATTATATAAAGATAAATAGATTGAGACAAGGAGGTTTTAAAGGGATTATAGTTTATTATTTTAAATTTTGGTTTCTATTGGACAGAAACTCTTTCGAAAGGATATATGTGGGTTTTATTAAGTTCCAATCATGATTTTTTTCGCTTTTCCGTTTTTTAATTTATTTTTTGTACAGAAAAATAAAGCTATTCGATTTAAAAAAATCGATTTCAGTTTCTTGGAGGATTCGCATGTTTTGGGGTGTCCTGGATACGATTGAATTATTTTTATTAAGATAAGACTATTTGATTATTTATTTTGTCCATATAACTGCCGCCAGTCTGTCTTCTGAAAGTGTGTTAAAAATTTTGTGATTTCTCAAATTCCAGAACAAAAGCAAGAATTTTACAAAAACTTCATGTTTTATTAAATCTTAAAATTGGAGGCAGTTATATTTTGGCGTATATTGCTAAACAAGTAGTGCAGCAATGCTTGTTTTCCACGATTTTCATCATAGATATACACTGTAAAAAAATCTATACTCTAAATAAGACAGGTTGCTTCTTAATCTAAGAAAATATAATATAACCAAAAAAGAAAATATACAATAACCTCTTCCGAGTTACTCACGATTCCGAAAAGCCTTCTTTATTTTTAAAAACCTCAAAATCAAATATATGTTTAAAATTTAAAAACATTTTTTATTTTATAAAAACAAAGCTTCTTTTGCTGCCTCTAGCTTTCAGAAACGTTTCAAAGTAGTTTTTATAGTTTATGTTTTCTTAACTCATAATATAGGTTTTTGCATGTAGTCAAATCTCAAGTAAACCTTTTTATAATATTCAAATTTTAATTGCTTAAAAGGGGTAAATTCGACATAGTGAAAAAGTACCCAAGCCGGGACTCGAACACGGGTCATCAGTATAGCGCACTGACGTTCTACCAACTGAACCGCTTGGGAACGATACTCAGCATGACACTTTCTCACTATAATATGTTGGCAAGGCTGCAAACGCACCACAAGATGGAATTTTTTTCCGTGAGCCAGCAACCCTGAGGCAAACACGAAACCAAAGAAAATCCGGCATCGATAATTGAATAAATCTATATCTAATACTTGGAAATTTTTACATAGAAAATTTCAATTAAAATTTGAATATTATAAAGGCATGTGAAATTTTCTATGGAAAAATTTTCAAGTATTAAATATAGATTTAAACATTTTTATGTTAAACAAACATGTTTTACAGAGAAACATCATAAATTAGCAGCATTAATATTAACATTAAAATTAATATTATTTTGTTACTCTTGTTTGTTTAAATTCATTTATATAACTGAAAATGTATAATTGAGAATAATTAGCATTTTAAAAATCGGTAGTCCATTTTGAGAAAACTGACTAATACACCATAAAAACTACACGGAAACATTTCGGAAAATCGGTGGCAGCAAAAGAAACTTCTGTTTTTATAAACAATTCTTTAAGTCTCGAAAATATATTGGTTTATGAGGTATCTAATGATAAAGAAAAGTTTTCGGATCGTGGGTAACTCGGAAGTGGTTAATGCATTTGTTCGTTGTTGATTACATTATATTTTCATAGATTAAGTAACATTTGTCTTATTTTACAGTGTATATTATAGAATTACACGAAATGCATCAAGGAAAATTGTTGTTATGAAAATTTATATAGATTTAATTTTGTCTTTGATCACTTAACAGGATTCGACGCTATGCTATCCTTTTTCTGCTATCGGGCTCACTCAGTTCCGGAATGAGCATGCTGGCCACAAAATGAGAAGTATGGGCCTACCTTCGTGGGTTCAATACCAGCGCGACCTTGGAAGGATGACGGTACAAGGTTTCCACTGTTTTCCTTAAAGGAAAATGTAAATTCAGGTCACCTATCTTCCAAAAGTACTCCGTGAAGTCTAAACACTAATTATATTATCCCATTAGCAATATGGCCAAACCTAGCCGCCCGCCAACAAATATCTCATTCCTTCCACCCCCCTTTTTTGCAATAAATATATCTCCGTTTCTATTGGCTAGAAATGCACCAAATTTTGTTTAATATTATAATTTAGATATATACAGGGAGGGTTCGTAAACTATTTTAGAAAATAAAACAGCTGATAGTACCATTAAGATGAAAAAGCTCTTTATCGGAAACTAGATTGTTAGTCTACTTATTCATTCAAAAATGAAGCGTGATTCGCTTTCTGCTGAACACCGAATCAGATGCATAACATTTAAAGAAATGAAAACATTTTAACGAAATGTTCCAAAGATTTACTTTTTTTTAAGTGAAATGTGATTTCCTTTCAAGTAGCACTGTTGAAGGACTTTTAAAAACTCCAAAACAGCTGTAGACCGAAAATAGTTTAACGCAATTTGTGAGTTTTTATCACGTTATCTTGTTTTATTTTAATACATTGGCAAAAAGTTCACTTTTTCTACTTTATCACATCTATGAGCATGTCCAAATGTGCTGTTTTTCAGGAGAATAGTTATTCTATCATGCACCGCGGTTCGTACTTAGGCCGGTAGAGGAAATGCGATTCGTTAAGGGTCTTTCACATAGGAGGCTAAAAATTCTTTAAAAGACATTCATTATTTTTTAAAAGACATTCATTATTCTTTAAAAGACATTCATTAGACAACAGAATAAAAGCTGCTGCTTCTCTGTACAATCGCACACGATCAGATGCATTCTTTCGTGGGTTCTGCCTTTCCAACATAAGATGTGATTTACCAACACACTTCTTGTTACAAAATCTGCTATATGCGACAAGACAAGTGTTTAAAGAACACGTTGAAGAATTCTAGTTGTTGTTCTGACCTCCTATCTCAAAGGATATTTATCCCATCGAGCACACATCTTATGTCGTGGATCGTCAGTTTTGAGATCAAGTAACGCACCTTTCAAACGATAAGACTGAATCTCCTCTACTTGCTGGTTTTTCACTTCGCCTGTATATATAATAGGAGATGATTTAGTGAAGATCACTCTGAGTCTCAGTTTTTTCGTATTCCAAAAACGAAGCATAAGTAACCGATAAAATATATGTAAATATTTTATTATACACTACGCGACATGGAAAATGCAACACCAAGAAGGAGTGGCCAGATATTTATTCAAATTTCAGGGTAGACGTACGTCACCGAGTTATTCAAACGATGTGACATGCACAGCTCTCCAACGCACGTTGAATTAAATATAAGGTAAGGAACTTGCAGAATGGACAATATTCGTACCGTTACGTCTGCTAGGGAAATCACAGTAGAAATTTTGTTCTTGTCTCAGAGGATGCGTGTAATAGCAAAGAATGCCAGGCCACCATCAACGGAGGCAGTTCCAGCAAACAGACGACTTTACGAGGGGCATGGTGATTGGAGTGAGAAGAGTAGGTTGGTCCATACGGAAAATCTCAGCTGAGACATACCTGGACACGTCTTAATTGTGCCGGCTGTGGCGAAGATGGTTGGAATGGGGAAACATGGAAAGTTTGAGGAGGGCCGATGCAGCCAGAGTTACGTCAGCACGCGTGGATCGAAGCATCCGCCGACAAGCGGTGGCGAACCCGCAAGCCACTTCTACCTCCATTCCGCAACATGTTCAAGACACCCTGGATATTCCCATATCGACCAGAACCATTTCCCGTCGATTGGTTTCTAGTGGCCTGCACTCATGGCGTCTGTTAAGAAGACTGCCATTGACCCTACAGCATAGACGCCAACGTCTGCAATTGTGCCGGGCTAGGGCGATATGGACGACAGAATGGCACAGGGTGGTGTTCTCAAATGAGTCACGCTTCTGTTTCTCCAGTGATAGTTGCCGCGTACGAGTGTGGAGTCAACTTGGAGATAGGTCCAATCCGGCAGCAATCGTGGAATTCCCCACCGCGGGACAACGCGTCATCATGGTTTGGGGCGCAATTGCGTACGTTTTCAGGTCACCTCTAGTTCGTATTCAGGGCACTATGACGGCCCAACGATACGTGGATGATGTGATATGGCCGGTGGCACTACCCTACCTTCAGGGGTTGCCCAACGCCCTTTATGAGCAGTATAATGCACGACCGCACACTGATCGCATCAGTTACGTTGAGCTGCAAGGTTTACAGGATTATCTGGCCAGCGTACTCTCCTGATCTCTCACCAATCGGACGCATTTGGAATGTGATTAGACGCCATTTGCAGACCCTGCCACCGCCACGTTCAGAAGGCGAATTGTGGCAAATGGTTGACAAGGAACGGATAGCAATTCCTCAGAACGCCATCCGTACTCTTATTGACTCTGTGCCTAGACGTGTTGCTTCGTGTATTGCCGTCCACGGTGGTCCTACATCCTACTGAGTCGACGCTGTTCTCGCTCTGAATTATGAATATCATTTCACAATGAAGATCACTTATTGTTCGTTGGTGTCACTCTCTGTTTGTCGAGTTTCATCCCTTTCCTTCGACTCCTTCTTGTTGTTGCATTTTCAACGTCATGCAGCGTATATATATTTTGTGTGCTACTTTTATGCTGATCATCTATTTTAATATAACGGCACGAAGTTCATTCCACCTATTTTAAACAAAAGCAACAGGTTTATAAATAAATAATAAATATCTTGTCCTATTAGTGTGCCAGAATAATTATATGACAATAGTGATTTTGATAAAAAAATATTTGGTAAATAAATATTTCTTTTTATTCTCATTTAATATCACTTATACTTAAATAGTCTTTGACATATTTAAATAAATTATTTAAAACTATATATTGAAAAACATTAAAGTACATTAATAATAAATTTCAAAATGAGGATACTTTATTTCTTAGCAATACAAAAGGAATGATTTGATTTGTCTGGAATTGTTCCTTTCATTAAATAATTTACTATTAAATAGTTTCATTGCGTCTAATTTGTAGTGCGTTATTACTTGTTTAAGCTTTTATAAGAGAAATTTGAAATGCAATTTCATAATTTAATGAAGTTTCTTTGTTTCTCGCAGAGCGTAATTAATTCCTTCCTTTATAATATTGTGTGTAACTTGTACTTTCTTTATCTTGTTTGATAATAAACAATTGTTATAACAGATGTGCAGCTGCATATGTATGAATTTAATTTTCTTTTCCATGTATTCCGTTATAACCATGCGAATGTTTAATTATGTGTGATTTGTTATTGTATTTGAGCACAATTAGTTTGAAATTTTCTCACTTAAAATATTCTCTATTATAATATCTATTAAAAAAATTCATTTGTTTCGAACGAAATATATATATATATATATTTAAATTAACAAATTAGTTACGTATTGAAATGACACATATTCAAAAGATGATTTTCTGAGAAAGCTATAAAAATGTTATGCATTTATTTACCACTTATCTCAAAAAACCAATTTGAGGAATTTAATTCTTTACTATAAATGTTATTTTAAATAAAGAATAATTAACTTAAAATATACATTATGCATAATATATATATGTATTTCTTTTGAAATTTATCAATTTTTGGAACAAAAAAGGAACTTTAAAAATAGAATTTGTGCTTATATTTGTGATAATCGACTTATGATTTCCAGCCATTATCAAGTGCAGTTAAAACTTGTATCACACACAGCATTTTCGCTCAACGTTTTCTCCCAACACAACACAGTGATAAGCAAAAATCGTTTGACCTTGTTAAAGAAGAATGTCGTTTCGGCTAATCATTCTTTTTAACTCGAATTTCAAATGTTTGATCATGTTCCGCGGTGCTCAGTGAAATCGGCCTACAAAAAGGAAATAAAAGATTTGTGCACCACTTACTCAGACAGAGAAATGCACTCGATTGCAAAGCTACAGGGATCATCTTGATTGGTGTACCACAAACTGAAGCCAAATTCTCTTCAATGACGAGTCTCTTATTTATTTAAAGTTTAATTTCCGACGTGTTACAAGCTGAAGGGTGCACAACACAAGCAATAATTCTTTAAACATCAGTGAAAGGCATCGGTACAATGTGCGGGATTCAGAATATTAACATAAATTTGAATGGTCGCATAGACATATGAATTTTTATCAGTTGTGATTACTAAAATATACAAAGATGAATTTCATGATGCTTATGCTCAGTTGTTTAAGGGTGCAATTGTTAATAATATCCTTCTAAAGTATGATAATACTTGACGCAACCGGGCTGCACTGAAAACCGAATATCTCGAGGTCGAAGGAATTCAGCTGATAGAGTGTGATACACATATTCTCCGAATTTAAATCCAATAAAATATGCATAACACACAATTGCTTAACTAAACTCTTACCCGAGTGCTCATCAGAGGCTTCGGTGGCTACTCACCATGATAACAATTTTTTACAACATGAACACCTGGAGAATCAATATCACAGCAAGAAAAGTAGCTGCAACGACTTTGACTCTGGGGAGTTCAAAGACCTTATACAATTTTTTATGTCTATATAAAAATTGCAAAAAAAATTCCTCTATATAGAATTTCGGATGTTCTTGTCAGAGCGATTATAGCTGGAGCATGTACAGTACGTATTAAATTTGTTTGCGCACACTAGAGCTACTTTCCTCTCCTGCGGCCGGTTGTAAAACCAGACGAGAGTTACCGGGAAACTAGTGATGGGCAGAATGAATTATTTTTTCATTCGAATGAAACATTCGTGTATGCGCAAAAGCATAGTTGCCAATATTTGTATTTCTTTTAATCAGTCACTACCAGATACTTTCTAAACAAAAAAGAAGGGAAAGCATAGCTGCCAAAATTCGTACCCCTTTTAATAATTTCCCCCCGATATTTTGCAAAACCAGACATTTTATATTTTTATCTCACTCTTAATCTAATTCAAATTAAAATTAGAAACTTTTTTTCTTTTTAAAAATTTTTGGTAGTAATTTAATAAAAAAAAACTTTTGAACTTCGCCATATATGCTTAAACCCTTTCACGGGCAAAATACTTTCAGTACTAAAATGTTGAAATAAACGACTGGCACCGGAATTTATGAACAAATTAATTTACAAATAAGAAAAAGGCTATATTTCCCATACATATTAAATGGAAAAGATTTTAGCAAAATTCTGGTGCCATTGTGGCGTTTGGGAATTAAAATTAATATTGGGATCTGACAAAGAAATTTCAGGATTAAAATTTGGAAAATGTAGAAAACCTACTTTAAATTATCACGCAATGGAGCATAAAATTTTATATTTTATTTACTTTTAACCTTTTGCACTCCACTGACACCTATACGGTAACATACTAAGTTTAATCTTCAAATGCCACAATGGCACCGGAATTTTTAAACAAAATTTTCGGTTTGTTATGCACAAGAACAAATGCGTTAGCTTTTTTTAAAAAAGAAATTTGATCTAAAATTCCGGTGCCCATGTGACATTTGGGATTAAACTTAGTATGTCATCGTATAGGTGTCAGTAGAGTGTTGATAAAAGGATAAGAGAATACTTATTGTAATTTCATGGTTTCATTGAACCTATGGCAAATCTGAATCATCATTTAATATCTTCAAAAGTGTAATGAAAGTATAAATGTCAAAAGTTATTTTCAAAGGCATTAAGGTTATAGCATCAAGAAAAAATTAAGAAAATTAAATATGTTATAAGGATTTTTTTTAATAATCTTTTTTTCTTAGTATTTAATATTGCTATTTGTTGCTTATTTCATACGTAAAGAATTATCTTGTGCTGGTTAACTAGAGAAAATCTAACTTAAAGTCATTGACTTACTTTTATTACAAAATAACTAAGACAAGCTATTTCTAAATTTTTTTTCCACAATTATCTCTAAGTCTATATTTATTATTTACTAGTGGAGCTTCATCCGTTTAGCTGGTATCTTTATTCCAAACGAACATGGGGTTGGTTGTCCACTGCCTTCTGCAGCGTACACCTGTGCGAGTGGCGCTTACTCAGGTTTCGAATCAAACGTACCTTGTAATCTTATTTTATTAATTTGCGATAGTAATTTAGTTGGATTTTTTTTGTTGATTTTTATTGTGATTTTTTATTTTGACGCAGATTAAATTCAAATTTTCAGCTTCGTCGTTTCCGTTGGTTTAGGAACCAAATTGGTATACTTCTAACTTGAATTTAATCACTTCAGTAGGAAAATTTACAGGAGCGTTCTTTTCTTTTCGGAAAAAACAGCAAAATTTAATATATTGAGCAAAAAGATTGAAGCTGGAAGAGTCCTTTTAATTCTTACGTACGTGACAACCACTTTTTTTTTAAAGTGATATGTAGCCAAATTATACTTTACATTCTTTGTAACTTCCAAATCGACGTAAGTTGGTTTGGATTTTATGTTTAAAAAAGGAAAAAATATGATACGAATTTGGGTACTTCCGTATTTTTTAGCACATGCAAATGGATAAGACTACACTACTGAATACTACTTTCTACTTATACTCCAGCTACTTTCTGAAAAGAAAAGGAAATAAAGTGCGAAGTCAAACCAAAAAATGCGCCATTTTGTTTCTACTTCAAAGTTACCGATGCTTGTTAATGTTAAAGGTCATTGGTTAAATTTTGAGGTGGGGGGGGGCAGTTCGGTCGTAATTTAAATATCGCGTCAATATTAAATGTATATAGATGTGGTGTCCCTGATGGTGGAAGGCGGACCTAATTTTCTTTTCTTTTGCAACCCGTGCGCAGCATGCTTGGTATATGGTGCCTTAGCAACAGGGACACGTTCCGGAAAGAGGATTGCTTAGAACAGAATGAGCTCTCTGATGGTTGAAGGTATAACTAAAATATGTTTTAATCATTCGATGTTTATTGGGGAAAATCGACCAGCGAATTGGGCGTAGCCTACTAGTATGTATGTATGTATATATATATATATACAGGGATTGACAAATGCGGTCGCCAAGTCGCCACTGGCGATCAAGATTTTTCATCTGACGACCAAGTTATTTATTCTTGCGGTTTTATTTCTTTTCTTTTCTTTTTTGTACAAAAATTGACCTAAGAAAATAAAAATTTATAATAGTTACGAGAGAGTTTTTCCAGTTTCAGAAAAAAATTGTCCAAAAATCGCCGTAAAATGCGAAAAAAAGCTAAAATTCCAATACAAATTTTTGGTGAAATTAAAAAAATCGCAGACAACCAAATTTACTTTATTGGGTAAAAAGATAGAAATTTGATTCCTTTTACAAATGTCCAAAAATCTGCGCAAAACGGAAAAAATCGCCAAAAAGAAAATCGCAGATTAAAATTTTACTATACTGGGTTAAAAAATCGAAAGCTGATTACTTTGACGAACGTCAAAAAACTGCCACCGAACGCGAAAAAAAAAAAGGCTTCAAATCTTCTAAAAAAATCGCAGATGCCAAAATTAATAGACAACGTGCTAAAACCAGATTCCTTTTACTAATTTTGAAAAAATCGCAGCGAAACGCGAAAATAAAATGCAAAAAATGAGGACAAAATTTACTATATTTGAGTAAAATATTGAAACAGGATTTCTTTATACCAAACAATCACCGCAAAACACGAAAAAACGTTAAAAATTGCATAAAAAAATTAAATTTAAAAATTCGGTTCTATTATAAACTATGTAATTACTAATCCTAAAATAAGCTTTTTATTATTAGGGTTTCGTTCATCTCACGAAAACCTATTACTCCCGCTCCGTTGTCTGTCTGTCACAGAGCCATTCTCAGAAACTATGTAACTTACAGAGTTGAAACTTTGTGTATATAGCTGAATACCAGCTATGAAGAGTTCAAAATATTAAAATTTTAAAAATTCGTATTATTTTAATAAATACAGATAAAAAACCAAAATTCTAACAGCCTTCTCTTATTCAATTTAAATATTTTTCGTTATAGTAGATGCCAAAAATTTAAAATTGAAATTCTTTCTACAATAATTCATTTTCCATCAGACGATTTCCACGTGAAAAATGAAAATGGAATAAAAAGTTTCACCCATTGAAAAAATGGATTAATATGAAATAAAAATGATTGACGTCATAGTGGTAATAAAGCGGAAATTTTCAAAGATTTCTCAATAATACAAGGAGTGTGAGTATGTGTATGTACACAAAGCAGATTAATATCACGTCATTAGAGAATTAAAAAGAAAATCTGACGTCCTATTGGAAGTTTAACTAATTTTTCAAATGTTTGAGAATAATACAAAGCGAGTATCCATAAGAGTACTAGAGAATAGTAAATGTATGAGTTTGAGAAGCATATTGAATCTTAATAAAAATCCGATTATGGAAATATTCGCCTATTTTAACATTTTGAAGGTGTACATGTTTAATTTTGAAATTATTTATATCGCATTTAGTCCACGTGACAGATATTATTATGACAGAGTATAATAGCGGGCTAGTTTACATATTCGAAAATACTTAAAAAATAGACCGGTAAATTTTTGCTTTATAAAAAACATGACTTTTTTTTTTTTTTTTTTGGTTGCTAAATGAAATTTATTTGAATTTATTAACAAAAATGATAAAGTGTTTTGAAAGGAATATTAAACGAAACCCTTTGAGCGATCTTCGATCACACTTACCGACTTGTTTTTAATTCCTACTATCGGACCGGTTTAGATATTCGAAAAAACGAAAAAAAAAAAACCAGTAAATTTTTACTTTATAAAAAACATGACTTTTTTTTTGTTGTTGTTAAATGAAATTTACTTGGATTTATGAAAGGAAGGATAAAAGTGTTTTGAAAGGAATATTAAACGAACCCTTTGAGCGATCTTCGATCACACTTACCCACTTGTTATTATTTTTTTCTCACGTCTTTAAAAACTTTTGGGCGTTTTGAAAATCAATGATAGAGGGAGAGAGGGGGGGGGGTGTAAATATTTTTTTCTGGCCATATATATATATATTGTAAAACGTTTTTTAACCAGTTAACCGGGCTATAAACATTTGTTCAACTGATATACCTGATTTCCAAAAGGGCTCCTTTCCACTAGTAAAAAAAAAAAAACCTTATACATAGCAGTAATTTTGCACGAATAGGTCGTTTTAATAAGACGAAAATTTCTATTAAAATTTTACTGGGAGAAGAAATGCGTTCAAAATATTACGGTAGAAGCTCGTGCATGACGAAATATTTCGTCATACCCAGTAAACAAGTTAAAAACTTCGCTATTGTTTAAAAATTCAGTGAAATAAAAATAAATAAAAAGCTTCTCCCTATCCCTCGCTCTCGTATACAAATTATGTGCCCCAAATATTTTTGATATATATATATGGTATCGATATCGTATTTATAGTGTTTAATCTCACATTCAGGAACTTTCCCTTTCAGCCAGTGTTGCCTGTCTGCTAGTTTTTAATATTAACTACGTGGTGAATAAGGTCCATTAGCTAAGCTCGGATCACCCTGCAATTTATATATGTTAATGACGTCTTATACAGTACAATCGCTATCGAAAATGAAGCTTGTAGCCTTTACAGTTTGTTTACAGCGACAGTCTAAAACATTCCGTTACCTTACGGCCAATTGGAAAAAACCTTTTCAAGTGCATTTTGATGATGTTACGCCATTTCAAATAGAATGAAAATCATGTGCTTTTATGAAGTGCACTAAAACATGATTTTTGCAGATTGTGGTGTGCAAATCATTTATTATTCATTTACAGGTTCGCACAAAATATTTCTGTTAAATATGACTTTACATATTCAGATTGTTTCATTGCTGCCAGGCTTTTGTAATAGATTTAATCCCTTTATTTAATAACAGATTAAAAATGTGGAAATTAAGGCGAATGTCACTATTTCAAAAATGTGGTAGCAATTAAGCAATCTACATTTTAAACTAGTCGGATGTGCCAATCGCAAAACTTTCTTGTGTATCATACAGGTTTCACATACACCAAAAACGAGTCAGCACCAATTTGTATCAAGGTCTAACTGAATCTAAAGTTTTATTAAATGTGTCATGCATTACTTCTTGAGATATGGCTATTTCTAAAATCGTGTAAATCCTGAAAAATGCAACATAGCAGCGCCACCTGTTGGGAGATTTACACCAAAACCTAATCAGCAACAACTTATGTCAACATATAACTGAATCTGAAGTTTGATGAATTTCTGTATACTGCGGTGGCTCGTGAATTCCTTTATTTGGGGGCACTAAATGCAAGGTTGCGAGTTTGTTATTTCCCCACCACTATTTTGTAAAAGAAATATTTGACTTATATGTTAATAGAAAATTTTCCCATTAAACCAAGGAAAAGTTTTCTTTTATAAAATAATGGTGAGAAAAAAATAAAATTGTCAGCCATTTATTTAGTGCCCCAAAATGAGCGAGTATGCCACTGTCTGTATATTAGTCCTTGAGATATAGCTATCATGAAAATCATAAAATTAGTCTAGCAGCGCCACCTCCTGGGCTATTTATACCAAATTGTAATCAGCGTCTAATTATGTCAAGGTCCAACAGAATATGAAGTTTGGTGAAGTTCCGTGCGTTAGTTTTTAAGATATATGCTAACGTGAAAATCGTGAAAAATGCAGCACGCCACCTTTTGTGCGATTTAAACCAAAACCTAATCAGAAACAACTTATGTCCACGTCTAACTGAATCGGAAGTTTCATGATAATCCGTGCTTGTAATATTGAGAGAGAGTTAATGCGGAAATCGTGGAAAATGAAGCATAGCAGGGTCAACTCTTGGAAGATTTACACCAAAAACTTATCAGCATCAATTTATATCAATGTCTAACTTAATCTAAAGTTTTATTAAATTCCGTACATTAGTCCTTGAGATAGAGCGTTCACAAATTTTTTGTCACATACAGACAGACAGACACACAGGTAGACATTTTTGAAAAACAGTCAAATCGTGTTCATGACCTTCTAAAACGTATAAATCCGTCGAAAACCGGAAGTCTAAAATTTTCATGAATACAATATTTTCTTCTTGTGATGATAGACGAAAGTAAAATAAGTAGCGGACTGGCAACACTGGTATTAGCTAAATGATCTTTTCCACCATATACTTAATATTAAATTGTTAACAATGATTAAAATAAATATTTACATATTAATAATTAGCATATAATGGCAATTTGTTATAACATACTTACAAATGATTGCAAAAGCGTAAGTGAGGCCTTCGAGTTTTCCTCTCAACTGGATTTTGGCTCTTATCGAAATCTTAGTAAGTACTACTCGTTTAAAGATTGAAGTTCGCTTGTTAACCCTTTCAGGGGCAAAGTGCTTTCAGTACTAAAATGTTGAAATAAATGACTGGCACCGGAATTTACAAAAAAATTTATTTGGAAATATGAAAAAGTCTATACTTCACACACATATGAAATGGAAAAGATTTTAGCTATATTCTGGTGGCATTTGGGAATTAAAATTAAGTGGTTTCCTAAACATACCACTGCTCCTCTAAGTGTTAAAGATACAGCTAGTGACACCCATGAGAGATACCTTGCAAATAAAAGAATTAAAAAATTGAACGGAGCTCATCGCTCCCTATTTAGTCATGCTTAATCTTTTCACAAGCTACCGATGTAATAGCTTTAACTTGAACTTAGTACTATTTAGATACCAAATTACAAACATCAGAAACTTATTTTTTTTTAACTAGTAAGTTTACTGTATATCTTTTCTGGTATGAAACTTTAATTGAAATTGATATTTTTAGTACTTTTTTTTAATGTTTCAAAGATCATCATACCTCTTAACGTTATCTACTTATAATAAAATCCGAAGGCAAGAAAGTGTCTGCAACCATTCCGGGCGCGACCACTCTGGTGTGCGAATCGACCGTAGTTAAACGCCATGTTAGGCTTAATGAAAAACCTACGCTAACATTTGACAGCTAAAAGATAATGTCTTCTACTTGAAATCATATCTGTTCAGCATATTTTCCCTATAAAACATGTATATCATATCCTATTGTAATATTTTAAGTTCTTAATAAAAATATAGATTAAACCACGGAATCCCAGATATAAACAAACAAACACTGTTGCGAAAAGCGTTGCCAGTGGGCTACTTTAAAAAAATTCAGATTGCTTCATTGGCGCCACTCTTTTGAAATAGTTTAATTCCCCTTGTTTTCGCCTTATGTAATCTGTCATTAAATAAGCCGAATGTTACTTTCTCAAAAAACTGGTGGGAATCAAAAAAACTGAATTAAAAAAAGGTAGCCCACTGGCAAGACTTGTTGCGAACAATATTGTTTTGGCTTATTGGACTGGCTTTAAAATGTACTTTTCTACAAAACAAACCTCTCAATAATAAAATTTTCATGCTGTTTGTTTTTATGAAGTCTTATGAAAACAGAACGCAGATCAACTATAAGTCATTTTTGACGGGGTTTATATACGTTATAATATAAAATATTAGGTATGTATTGTATTTTAACTGCAGAAGAATTTTGCTTTTAAAAGAAATCTTAGTGAGTACTACTCGTTTAGAGATCGGAGTTCGTTGCTTAAAGATACAGCTAGTGACACCCACGAAAGATAGCTCCCAAATAAAAGAATAAATAAATAATATGGAGCTCAGCATAACCTATCGCTCCCTGCTCAATATTCTCAAAAGCTACCGATTTAGTAGCTTTAACGTGAACTTACAAAAACTACACAGATGTAGCACAACAACAGAAACAAAAAAATTTTAAATAGTAAATTTACTGCACATCTTTTCTGGTATGAATCTTTTCATTGAAATGGATTTTTTTTAATGAATTAAGAATCATACTTCTTAAAGTTACTATTATATAAAATATTAAGTACATATCGCATACTGCAGAATATTTTAAATTGAGATAAAAGTATTTTACAAGAATGTTTTGTTTCAGATTTGGAAATATCTGTATACATGAAATATCTCTCATCTTTTAACATACAATTAATGGCAATTTTTTAAATTCGTGATTATTTCTTTTTACAATACTATTATTTTATGAATTATTAAAATTATAAAGGCAATGACAATTATTTTGTTCCTATAAAAAAAAATAAACTTTAGGTTCAAAACACATAGGGCGAAATGCAATTTTCACCTTGCTTTATTTATGAAATTCCAATATGAGACCGGACATATCCTACTGTTTACTTAACAGGTGACAAGACAACTTAAAAAATCACAAAAAAATGTTAAAAGGTTGTTTAAAATGTTTAAAACTGTCCTAGTACTTTCGTTCGGCTACTGCCGCCATCATCAGGCAGCGAAATTTTTTACTGACTGCCGTCTTGTGCATCTGAACTCGAGCTCACCGCCCCCTGAATACTAGGCCTACGCGGTAATAACAATGGCGGCTGCCGCAAGCTGTTTTTTTTTTTGTTTTTTTTTTTCAGCATTTGAACGATCCCTCGAAGTCCAACACCAATAATTTTTTTAAGTTTTCTTCGCCTAGTTTTTCTGAGATTAAATGAGTCAAATAAAATCTTAGATATTATTGGTGTTAAAATTCGAGGGACCGTACAAACACTGAAAAAAAAAATCCGCCTGCGACAGCCGCCATTTTTGTCAGCGTGCATACCTAGTATTCAGGGGGCCGGTGTCCAGCTTCGTTTGAAGGTGGAAAAGTACATTATTTCTTGGGTGTTACTTGAGTTAGTTTCTATGGATACTCTGAATGATAACGTAAGGAACCTTGTGAACTATACGAAAAAAAAAGGGGGGGGGTCATATATTTATCTTTTAATATTTAGGACATTAAACCATGTATTGTGTATATTGTATGATACTCTATCGTTGCAAACCTGATCTCATTTACATAAAATATCTATAGATTCTCTGATAACGGATTTATTGTAGTTAGATGATGGATAAATGAATTTTGTTTGATTGAAATCTATTATAATATTTTGTTAACAATTTAACCGGGATAAAGCAGTAGACGGGCTGCCAAACTTAACTGGGTCGTTTTTCGACCCAGAAATATTATTTTATAAAATGTAACATAAAAGATCGCTGTAAATATTTAACTACAATTATTGAATAAAATTTCTGGGTCGAAAAACGACTCTTTGAGCGGCGGCTTATACGCCGGAAATTACGGTACTGGATTAATATTTCTATATAAATATAGTGGTGGCGAAGAAGTTGATTTATTTATTAAAAGTTAAATAAAAAGTGATGGAAATTTACATCACTATGCAATTAACCCTTTCCGGCACAGACAAATTATGTTCGTAAAATGTGAAATTACTGACTGACACCGGAATTTACAAATGACTTTCTTAGAAAATATGAACTCCTTATTTTAAGCTTTAATTTTAGAAGCAAAATTTTATTAAAATATTCTTAGTGCCGAATGCAGCACTCCCAACCGCTAGATGGCGCTATTTTCAACTTGCGAAAAGTTTCCCATTTATCTGACTGGGCTTATTATTTAATGGCTTTGGCCTTAACCTCTACTAATAACTTTATCGATAAAATAAAGGATCTAACACTTAACGAAGAAATATACTTGCAAGTCTAGACATAGTGTCTTTATACCCCTCAATTAATTTGCAAGAAGTTAAACCATTTTTTGAGAACTCTATAGATTCAAGACCGGTCTCTGATATACAATTGAAAACCACGTTAAAATCAGGTTTCAAAAATATTACGAATGTGTTTGTATTTAACAGAATATAAACCAAGTTTCGTATTGTAAATTATCAAAATTATAAATATCTGGGAATTAAAAAAAATAAATAAATACTGTAAAATTTGAATTAATGGCAAGTTCCTCAAATGATCATTGCCGAATTCTTCAAATGTCCGGAGGGTTGAGTTCTACAAAAAATCTATCTCTGATAATGGGCATTTCTTCGCATTGTATCCAATTTTAGGTGCCACAGAGACTGGATTAACACGTCTTACTGTTTTATTGAAACTTGTCCACCTCCCCACACACACATTCTAATTACATAACACGCTAGCTGGCAACAGCGGAAAAGAATGGATTTTCTGTGCATGAGATGGAAAATACCTTTTAACTTGGTTCTTCTATTAAAAGTACGAGAAAAGAGGAGTATCACTACTTTCCGCGCACTAGTAGGAGTTGAGGAGATAAAAAAAAATCCTAGTTAATTTTTTAAACAAAAATAAACAAAAGTTATTCTGAAACAAGTAAAAAAAACCGCCATATTAAATAATTTGGTCACTAGATTAAAAAAAAAAATCGATCTCCAGTGGCGACATTTGTCCAGCTCTGCTCACACCATAATTTACGAACAAAATTTTTTATGGTAGATATCTCTTGAAAATATCATAGCATAGTCTATGACAGTGATTATTTTTCAGAAAGTGGTCGTTGGGCCGTACGATGTCCCAAACACGTAATCAAAAGGTTAAATGCATGTAAGGTGTTTAAAAAATGCAATCTATGTAAAATAGCAATCGAATTTTACTGATAGGAAATTTTTATAAAGTATCCAAAAAAATCTTTTTTTTTTTTATCAATTATGAAAATATGACTTATACCAATTTACCCTAAGACGCTTCAAATATTAGAAAACGAAAAAGTCCATTTAGATAAAAATTCCGGCGATTAATAAACTGGCATTAAATTCGAATGCAGGAGAGCACAAAATAATACCGTGGTTTAATTCTTAAGAGGATACTTAACCCTTAATTGCATGATTTTTTCTTTTACAGTTGTGTTTTTTTATACATATATTAAATATTAGACACCAGAAATCTTAAGATAGTTTTTTAACTTTGTTCAGCAACATAGTTCATGGGCAAATTACTCCATTAATATTTCTACATAAATATAGTGGTGGTGATGAAGTTGATTTATTTATTAAAAGTTTAATAAAAAGTGATGGAAATTTACATCACTATGCAATTAAGGATTAAGATAATTTCATTTTCTAAAAATGCTATAAAAACCCGAATTTTTTTTTAAGCTCGGTTCTTTTTTCAGCATATTGCATGGGTGGAGATAATAAGGTACTCTCTGAAAAAAATATCAATAAGTAATTAAATTCATATTTTCAGCATCAAGAGAGTCTAAATAATGAAATTAAACTTTTTAGTAACTTTTATGAAATCCTTTATTTTTAGTAATTAACCCTTTCAGGGGCAAGCAAATGTGTTCCTGTAACGTCGAATTCATACCGGTATTTACGAAAGAATTTAGTTCAAAATAAGGAAAAGCAATTTTTTAACTTTTTCCGTCAAAATTAAAAAAGTAAAATTTTATTAAAAGTTTCTGGTTTGAATCGGATTAAAATTAGATGATATATAATATATACCACCGCACTTCAAAGGGTTAATAATATCATTTTGTGGCTGTTCTCTGTGTTTCAAATTTTCTGTTTTTTAAGTCGTGTCTTATTTTGTTATTAAAAATAATTTCTACAGTAACTTTTATAAAATCCTTTATTTTTAGTAATTAATAGTATCATTTTGTGCCCCTTTTCTGTGTTTCAAAATTTCTGTTTTTTTAAGTCGAGTCTTATTTTGTTATTAAAAATAATTTCTACAGTAACTTTTATAAAACCCTTTATTTTTAGTAATTAATAGTATCATTTTGTGCCCCTTTTCTGTGTTTCAAAATTTCTGTTTTTTTAAGTCGAGTCTTATTTTGTTATTAAAAATAATTTCTACAGTAACTTTTATAAAATCCTTTATTTTTAGTAATTAATAGTATCATTTTGTGCCCCTTTTCTGTGTTTCAAAATTTCTGTTTTTTTAAGTCGAGTCTTATTTTGTTATTAAAAATAATTTCTACAGTAACTTTTATAAAATCCTTTATTTTTAGTAATTAATAGTATCATTTTGTGCCCCATTTCTGTGTTTCAAAATTTCTGTTTTTTTTTTAAGTCGAGTCTTATTTTGATCACACGAAAATAATTGTCAATGACAAGTAAGTTACCGAATGTATATGCAGTCGGCAAAATGCTTATTTGCAAATCTCAATTTTATTTTCATTTTTAACAAATTAAAGTAAGAGAGTTAAATTTAAGTTATTGTAATAAATGATTTCTTTGTATTTTCATTACATACGTACCAAAAAAAAGTGCAATAATTGATTTTTTACATTTTGAAAAGCAAAGTTTAAAAAAAAACGAATGCAAAAGAAGTATTTGCATTATTTTTAACATTTTAAAAGACAAAGATTAAAAAAAAATAATGCAAAAAAAGTTTTTGTATAATTTGTTTAATGTGCAATTAATTACACAGAGTTTAACTTTAATTAAACTAGTTAATATTTCGTTTGATGTTCTTTATCTTGAAAAAAGATGCTTCAAAATGTCGAGCAGAGAATAACCCTCCTATTCAAATTGAGTATGCTCTTTTCCAAAAGTAATTTCCAATAATTTTTATTTCATTTTTAATTTTATAGGAAGTTTTTACGTTGAAATAAGGCAATGGAAATTATACTCAAAACCTTCTGGGAGAGATTCTCCACTGCTATTGTGGCATACATTTCATTAATTTATCTTTATTATTTTATTTATTCCGTCTCCCATTCTTTCATGAAAGATGCTTTAAAATCATTTTTATTATGAATTCTTTATTAGTGAATTGTGTTCTTCGATTTTCAGTTAAGAACATCATGATGGTTTTCCGAATTGAACTCTGTATAGTGAGTTCCATTTCCAAATCGTTTTTCAAAATTTTAAAGCAGTCATATTTTTGTCAGTACAGAAAGAACTGTGTTTAAGATAATTTCCTGCTGGAAGTAGAAGGTTTTTTTGTGTCCTATTTTCTAGCATGTCTCAATAATTCATATCGCTGCACACCAATATCGCTTTAAGATGTGGTTGTATTCAGTGGCCGCTCGTCGTGACTGGTTTTATTCAGAGAACTAAATGCATGTCTGCCAAATTCATGCTTTTTTTACCACTATATTTTAAAAGAAATCTATGCCCTCCATTAAATAAAGAAGGAATTTCTTTAAAAAAAATAGTGGTACGAAAAGGATAAATCTTTCAAGTATGTATTTAGTGCCCTCAAAGTGGTTAGCCACGAGCCGCCAATGGTAGTATTATCAATAAATTTTGTATTTCCAACTATATTAAAAGCTATACCCAGGGACTGATTACCACTAAGGCAGTCCCACCAGTAACATTTATTAGACATTTTCGCCTTATTTAAATGACTTATACATGCATAATATCTGACATGACTTAGACAGAAATATCTGTTATATTTTTACTGATCGGAACTTGCCCCGTTGGTAATCCGTCCTTGGCTATACCAGCCCCTCCCAACCCACACTCAAAATCATAACTTTTTAACATATCTGCTTTGTAAACGGAAGTATAGGTTAAGGATCCCGAGTTTACTTTTTCACCATGTTTTCCGACTACTTTGTGGGAAGAAATTTTCATTCTTAATCAGCTCAGAAAAAAATTATCCCTTTTTAAAACATTTGTAGATTTTCTCTTTAGACTAAAGCAAACACCAATATTTTCTCTTTTTAATTTAGAACTTGAAGGCCATGCGACTCTAATGTGCCATCAGAGCATTGATGGTACAATGTCCGTACCAGAATCTTTCTTAAGCCCTTAAGCACCACGACGTACCTGCGTACGTCATGAACACCTCTATCTGAAATACCAGGACGTATGTGCGTACGTCCATGTTGCCAGTTTGGTCTTCTTTTAAATTCCAAATTTTGAATTCATACCAGAAATTTATAGTAGTAATTTGTGTTTTATATAATGACAGAGTTTTCATGATTGCATAAATTAAAATTATTCTTTTAGAATTTCCAGTATGAATTTTGTATTTTTGAATGTTTTTGTCTTTTTGACGAAATTTAACATAGCTGGTTTTCAGCATACTATCACTAAATAGAATATGGTGCAGAAGGGGTTAATGGTAGAATGCATGTTCCTAACATTCATCCCACTTATGTATGTTCGAAGCATTTATCGAGAAATTGTCAAATTCTGTAAGTTCCATATTTTCATTCCGTTGTATATGTGCCGTTTTAAAATTATATATCTATAATTATACTTAAGCTTATAATTCCATAGTTACCAACTTCTCCTGTATTTTGAGAGAACTATTTTTAAAAACTATTCTTCGCCGTATTTTATCACAGACTATTTTCCTGAAATGAATCGTACTTTTCTCCATGTAAATATAAGCTATATAACACTTCCCTCGCATCTTTGCTTAGGTAATTTTGTAACAATACATATATCTGAAATCATACATAAGTAAAAGATTAGAAATTCCGTAATAAAAATTTTGAAGATATAAAAAAATATATTTAAAAAATATATATACTACGAAATATCTGTTAAAATATGACCGTATCCAATTTCAACAAAGTATCGCTAAAAGATCAGTTTATTTCTTAGAAAACAATTTCTGTTCTTATTTGAGAACACGTATACGAAGTTCTAGATTTTTTCTAAATTTGCAGACATATGCTAATTGCTATTTTCCTAATACTTCGAAGCATTTAATGGCACATTGCACCACTTTAAGTGCTAAGGCTTTGGTAATTGAGCACTCAATGTTAAATTGTTTAGGTTTTTTAATTTTTGGTTTATTATTTAATAATTATAGGGAAATATATTTTGAATAAAGCAACTAGAAATTGTTTTATAAGTTTATCAGCATGTAAAGTAGACGTTTTTAGAGAAATTTGCCATATAATGCGAAATATAATTAAAAAATCTAGAATATAAGTTTAAATTTGTCTACCATTGTAGTGTACACAATATACGTTAAGAGTTTTAAATGATGAAAAAGTATTTAAAAGTCACATACTAGTAACATATTTTATACATGTGGAAATCAGCAAAAATAAGTGCATAAAATGTATAATGTGAAAAAAGTTGTGCAATTTTTTTCTTCATAAGTATAGTTAACAAACTTATGAACATTTATATGGCAAAAGAAAATCATTGCTTTATACCAGGTGTCCCAAAAATGACTGATGGATTTTAAAATTCAATAACTTGCAAACGGTGACAGATATTAAAAAATTCTTACTGTAGGGTTATGTAAAATGTCAGGAATTTTCTGACTGTGATTATTGATTTTTGTTCGAATTTAAAACGATAGATGGCTCTGACAGTTATTGGCGCTCAGTCGAGGCCGAAACAGTCGCCCTTCACCATTGATGCCCCGCTTCTTGAATACCAGGCTTGCGCGCTGACAAAAAAAAACGGCTGTCGCAGGCCGAATTTTTTTTCAGTGTTTGAACAGTCCCTCGAACTTCAACACCAATAATTTTTAAAAGATTTCTTAGCCTAGTCTTTCTGAGATCAAATAAGTCAAAGAAAACTGTTAGATATTATTGGTGTTGAAGTTCGAGGGACTGTTCAAACGCTGAAAAATATAATCCGGCTGAGACAGCCGCTATCTGGTATTCAGGGGGCGGAGCATCAATGCTGAGTGGCGTCTGTTTTGGCCTCGAGTGAACGCCAATCGCTGTCAGCGCCACCTATTGTTTGAAATTCCAACTAAAATAAAGAATCGCAGTTCAAAAACTCCTAACATCATACACTACCCTCCTGCAAGATTTTTTTAAATATCTGTCACCGTTTGCAAGTTATTGAATTTAAAAATTTGTCATTTTTGGGACAACCGGTATATAACAATAAAAAAAGTTTGGATTTTCCCTGCATCACTACTGCACAACTGAAATGATTTGAAGTATAATTTATTGCTAACATTCCTGTTTCTTTTTTTTTTCATTTTTAATCAAACGGAATCAGAAAATTTATTAAATAAAAAAGTATTAATATTACCATAGTATGCACAAATAATTCACCTTTTTCTCTTTCCTGGTTCAAAATATGTTGTACTTACTTGAGAAAAACAGGAATGTCAGCATACTTGAAATGTGTGATTTATAAATACATTAGCCTTTAATTAATGGATATTTATCCGAATATTGTTGCTAATTGCTGAAATTGGATTTTGAAATGGGAATTGCGTTTTCCGAATTGTTTACTTAGATGTCATCTTTCGCCTTTCGGTAAAGATTTACAAAATTATTTTGAAAGTGTTCAAAAGTGCTACATAATCTATGCTTGACGCATGATTTTTCGTTCTTGTTAATATTAATTCCGTGGTGAATATGGCCAATTAGCTGAAACATTGTATCTAGTGCGCTACTTTTTAACACTTTCCAACATACTTGAAAAGTATTTGTAACTTCGGTTTTTCTGCCCGTCTGTCCAGTCGTTCGTGCTCTAACTTTCGTAAATATCCACGGATTAGTCTGTACTTTTTATATATTAATGACGTTTTATATAGCTCAATAGCTATCGAAAATGAAGCGTGTAGCATTTACACTTTGTTTACAGCAACAGTCTAAAGCATTCCGTTACCTTACGGCCAATAAGGAAAAATATTTTCAAGTGCATTTTGATGGTGTTACAACATTTCAAATAAAATGAAAATTATATGCATTTATGATGTGGATCAAAACATGCTTTTTGCTGAATGTGGGGTGCAAATCATTTATTATTCATTTACAGGTTCAGAGAAAATAACTATTTTACATAATACTTTACATATTCAGATTGCTTCATTGCCGCCAGGTTTTTAATATTGATTTAATCCCCTTATTCCTTAATTAATGACAGATTAAAAATGTCGAAATTGAGGGGAATATTACTATTTCAAAAATTTGATAGCAGTTAACAAAATAGGCAATCTAATTTTTTTTTAAGTAGCGGACTGGCAACACTGCATTAGATGAAGCATCTTATCCACCACATACTTAATATAAATTTCTTAACAAATATTAAAATAAATATGTACATATTAATAATTAAAATGACAATTATTTGTATCATACTGACAAATGATTGCAAAGACGTAACTGCGGCGTTTGGATTCTCTTCTCCACCGTATTTTAGCTGTTACAGAAATCTTAGTGAGTACTACTCGTTTAGAGATTGAAGTTGGCTAGTTAAACATACAGCTAACCACACCCGTTAAAATCACCTTCAAAACCGAAAAGAAAAAAAAAGGAAAAAACCGAGTTCATCATAACCCGCCACTTTTCGCTCAAGTATGTTCAATCTTTTCACAAGCTATCAATGTAATAGCTTTAACGTGAACGTAAAAAACCCCTCTGAAATACAAAAATCAGAAGGGTAATTATTTTAATTAGTAAGTTTACCGTACACATTTTCTGGTATGAAACTTTTAATTGAGATTAATTTTTTTTAATGTTTCCAAAATTATATTTCTTAACGTTATTATTATATAAAATATTAGGTATAGATCTTATATAATACTTTCACAGCAGAATAATTTAAATTGAGGTAAAATATTTTACAAAAACCTTACCTTTCGAAAAGATTTGCTAAATTATTTTGGAAATGTAGGAAAATGTTACATAATCTATGCTTGATGCATGAATTTTTCGTTCTTGTTAATATTAACAACGTGGTGAATAAGGTCCATTAGCTAAAAGCGGTGTAGCCAGTCCCCTACTTTTTAATACTTTCCAACATACTTGAAAAGTATTTGTAATATCAGGTTTTCTGCCCGTCTGTCTAGTCGTTCGGGCTCTAACTTTCGTAAATATTCACAGATTACTCTGTAATTTTTTTATGTTAATGTCGTTTTATATAGCACGACCGCTATCAAAAATGAAGCGTGTACATTTACAGTTTATTTTTGTTACAGTCTAAAGCATTCCTTTAACCCATTAAGCGCCAAGTCTCCCATTTTGGGAACCTTTGTTAAGATTTTTTTTCTCCACAAGTAATTAAGACACATACATTTTATATTACTTTTATTGAATATTGAAGTACTTAGCATGGTTGGAATTTTTTTCAAAAAGTTTATAATTTAAATTCTATTTTTTAAATTTTTTCAAATTTAAGGAAAATTGACTATATTTACTTCATAAGAAAAAAAATCACTAAAAATAATTAATTCGACGGCGAAAGTTTCGAAACATTGAATATGAAAAAAAAAAAATACTTATTTTTTTAAATCATAACAAACATAGATCAAGAAAAATAATTTAAAAGGGTTTTACAGTTGTTTATTTAGAAAGGTCCCAAAATGGGAGACTTGGCCCTTTCTGACTAGCAAAATAAAGTCCTCACCCCTTTTCCATGAATACATCTGTTGACCTCTCTGCTGTTTATTCTTTACTGTTGAAGGTCAGGCTCTTTTGTTATTGAACATAGTAACTCCTCTTTTGTTGCTGAAGTCCAGGTGTTTTTATCAAAACAGTTGATTCTATTCATAACGTTCTGGAGAATGTTCTAGATAAACGTGTGATAAATTCTTGGTCAGCAGTCTAAGCTAGGCGCTCAGTAAGCAAGGTTCATTTTCAATAGAGAAATTTCTGTACTTTTATTTAAAGTGTAAAAATGGCGTCTAAGTTTTTAACTGTGCAGGAAGCCTTAGACTATATGGAAACATTAGATTCGGACGAATTCTCAGCAGATGAGTGTACAATCACTTGTTTGCCACCAAATCCTGATCAGATAACTGATGAGGAAAATTTTAATGAAAATTATTTAGATGAAGTAGAACCAGTGGATGTATGCGGAGAAATCGAACTTAATTTAAAACGTCGTGAAACACTAGATATTTCAAAGAAGAAAGTAACATATAAAAAGAGGAAGAGGTGTCCAGAAGAAAATTATTTTTCAAGTGATGAAGATGACTGCAACAAAAGTCAAAACCAACAAACAGAGTCCAAAAAATTGACAAAACGGAAAAAAAGGTTAAAATAAATAAAGCTATTAGGACAAAGAAGGAGAAAGAGCCAAAAACGAAACCATATGTTTGGAAAAAAGTCTATAAATTAGATCCAATTAAGTCTGAAAAAACACCAATTTTAGAAGAGATCCATCCTGAGTTAGCAAGTAAAACTCCTTATGAATTATTCAAAATGTATTTTGATTCTGATATCATGAATCTTATTTTAGAAGAAACTTTAAGGTATGCTACGCAAAACAATAATTATACCTTTTCATTATCTGAAAAGTTATTGGAAGTATTTCTCGGAATTCTGTTGTTTAGCGGATATCATTCCTTGCCTCAAGAAGATTTATATTGGAGCAATTCAGAAGATTGTAATCTGCCTTTCATACAAAATGCCATGAGTAGACAGAGATTTAGAGATATAAAGAAGTATCTCCATTTATGTGATAATAATTCTATTGATGGCTCTGACAAGTTGGCCAAAGTTAGATGTTTTATAGAGTTGTTTGGAAAAAAACTGCAGCAATTCGGAACATTTTCTGAATCTTTAAGTATTGATGAGGAAATGATCCCTTATACAGGCAGACATTCTACCAAAATGTATATGCGTGGAAAACCAATAAAATTTGGTTACAAATTATGGATTCTTGCTTCTTCTCAAGGTTATCCATTCAATTTACAAGTTTATGTGGGAAAAGAAACAGCAGCCGAAGACAAAACTCCCCTTGGAACAAGAGTTGTCTTGGATCTAATAGAATGTGTAGAAAACTGTAGAAGACACAAAGTGTATGTTGACAATTTTTTCAACTCTCTGCCATTGCTTGAAGAAATGCGAAGAAGGGAATTCTGTCTAACTGGAACGGTGAGAGAGAACCGACTGCAGAACTGTCCTTTACAAGATAGTAAAGTTTTGGTAAAAAAAGAAAGAGGGACATTTGACTACATTATAACAAAGGATTTAAGTGTAGTAAAATGGAAAGACAATAAAGTTGTATGCTTAGCATCGAATTTTGAATGTATGAAGCCTATGGGGCAAGCAAAGCGTTGGTGCCGAAAATCTAAAAAGAAGATTGATTTGCCTCAACCAGGAATAGTTGGATCTTACAATAAAAATATGGGCGGCGTAGATCTTCTTGATCGATTTTTGAGTAGTTACCGACTCAGAATAAAGGGTAAGAAATGGTGGTGGCCATTTTTCACCAACACACTGAACATGGCTGTGGTAGCGGCTTGGAGAATCCATCGTGAAATGAATGGACAAATGTCTCAGTTAACATTTTTACGAGACATTGTGATGGGTTTGATGAAATCAGACAGACTGCAATCGTTGCCAATACCTCAACTTGGACCACACACACCAGTGAACTGTAACATACGCTTTGATGGTGTAAATCATTTTATCACACAGGCAGGAAAGCAATCAAAATGTAAACTTTGTAAAAAGAATACTCGTCTGTGGTGCGAGAAATGTAAGGTAATGCTCCACAAAAATTGCCTAATACCGTTTCATACAAAAATGTAAAAGAAAAAAGATATTAAAAAGGTAAGAACATTTACGAGTTCTTCATTTTATGGCTTGAATATATTTAATATGCAATTAAGGTATTGATAATTAACTTTATTTACCATATACAAATAAATTTGGGGATTTATAACTCGATTTCGAAATATTTTAAAACTAAACATTCAACTCTAAACATTGTGGTGGAGGTTTCTATTTTATCCCCATTAGGCGCCAAGTCTCCCATTTTGGGACTATATCATATCTTCTAACCAAATAAAGATTTCTTAAAAATTTAAACTGCATATGATTAGAGACGTATATTAAACCTAAAAAAAATATAAAAATTATAATTTTTGGGATGCGGTTCATATAGCGGCGTTTAATGGGTTCTTACAGTCAATAATGAATAATCTTTTCAAGTGCATTTTGATGATGTTACACCATTTCAGATAGAATGAAAATTATCTGCATTTATGAAGACATATTAAACATCTTAAACATATTTTTTGCAGAATGTGGGGGTGCAAAGCAATTATTATTATGTTACATAATACTTTACATATTTTGATTGCTTCATTGCTGCCAGGTTTTTGAAATTGGTTTAATCCCCTTACTTAATGGCAGATTAAAAATGTCCAAATTAAGGCGAATATTATCATTTAAAAAATTTGGTAGCAATTAACCCCTTGGAGGGCAAGCACGTGGTCTAAAAATGCTACATTTTGCGATGTTTTGACACCAGTAAATTTAAATAAAAAAATTTTACCTTGTCAATCTGAAAAAAATATATTTAATAATACTGGTGGCAAAGTTATATATTAAAAAGTGGTATATATTATATCGTCGGTACCATGTCGAACTATCGAATGTGAAAAAATGCATTTTTCATATTCTGTGCCATTCTCTTATATTGTGTGTGACACGTACGTTGCAAAATCGTCACGTTTCTAGCTTACTTAGAACTTACTTGAAACTTAGAAAATGCAAATTTCAAACTATCGAATTTGCACATTTTTTCCAAAAATTACCATGTCAAAGTGTCGAATACGGCAAATTCGATACTTTGCCGTAAATTTTTGTATTTTTTTTACTTTTTTAACCATTTGTACCATGTCAAACTATCGAATTTGAAAATAGTCACTTTGTAGGAAGGCAAAGAACTAAAACTTTTAATTATGGATTCAAAATTGGCGCAATGGATGCATGTTTTTTATTTTAGTATAGAATGTTTTCTACTGAAAATGGAATGTGTAGCATTAATAGTTCATCTACAGGGGCACTCAAAATAATACTTTTACATTACCATCAATTGAGGAAAAAACGTTCGCGGTGTATTTTAATGATGTTAATCTATTTCAACAATATAGAAATTGACATGCATATCTAAAGTGCATTAAAACATTTTTCATTTAGAAGATAGTATGCAAATCATTTATCATTTATTTACAGGGCCACTCAAAAAAATTCGGTTACGTAATGGCGTACGGGAAAATGTTTGAAGCGTAATTTAATAATGTTACAACAATATTTCAAACAAAATGAAATTGATATACGTAATTGATGCGCACTACAAGATGCTTACTGTAGAATATGACGTGCATGCTTCTCATCGTTAATTTACAGGGGCACACAAAGTAACTCGGTTACGTAATGGCGTAAAGTAAAATGTTTGAAGCGTAATTTAATAATGTTACAACACTATTTCAAACAAAATGAAATTGATATACGTAATTGAGGTGCACTACAAGATGCTTACTGTAGAATATGAGGTGCGTGCTTCTCATCGTTAATTTACAGGGGCACACAAAGTAACTCGGTTACGTAATGGCGTAAAGTAAAATGTTTGAAGCGTAATTTAATAATGTTACAACACTATTTCAAACAAAATGAAATTGATATACGTAATTGAGGTGCACTACAAGATGCTTACTGTAGAATATGAGGTGCGTGCTTCTCATCGTTAATTTACAGGGGCACACAAAGTAACTCGGTTACGTAATGGCGTAAAGTAAAATGGTTGAAGCGTAATTTAATAATGTTACAACACTATTTCAAACAAAATGAAATTGATATACGTAATTGAGGTGCACTACAAGATGCTTACTGTAGAATATGAGGTGCGTGCTTCTCATCGTTAATTTACAGGGGCGCACAAAGTAACTCGGTTACGTAATGGCGTAAAGTAAAATGTTTGAAGCGTAATTTAATAATGTTACAACACTATTTCAAACAAAATGAAATTGATATACGTAATTGAGGTGCACTACAAGATGCTTACTGTAGAATATGAGGTGCGTGCTTCTCATCGTTAATTTACAGGGGCACACAAAGTAACTCGGTTACGTAATGGCGTAAAGTAAAATGTTTGAAGCGTAATTTAATAATGTTACAACACTATTTCAAACAAAATGAAATTGATATACGTAATTGAGGTGCACTACAAGATGCTTACTGTAGAATATGAGGTGCGTGCTTCTCATCGTTAATTTACAGGGGCACACAAAGTAACTCGGTTACAATGTTTTGTATTAGCGATAATTGCTGGAAACCGTTTTTAATTATGGTATGCTTCCTTAAGTTTAACTCTTCGCATACTACGTGGTGTGTAAAAATTCCACAGATCATACTATACAGGGCTACTCAAAATAATTTGTAAGCATTAATTCGTATGCGTGGTAAATTACATAAACGAGGTTTTTAATTCTTTTTCGGAATTTTGAGCGGAATTTTATTTTTCTAAGAGATGTTAGTAGAATATAAATAAATTCATAATATACAGGGCTACACAAAGTACTGGATGCATTGCGGGCTATGCATGATAATTTCAGAATGCGTGTTTTAAATAGTGTTATGTGATTTTTGCCTGAATTAAATTGTATCATATTATGTGACGCGTATAAAAATCTGCAGATAATATGCAAGACTGTACAAAAGAATTAGTTTAAACTTTCGTCTATTGACGGATATTTCTGAACTGTGTTATGCGTTTTAAAATTAAACTAAATTTTCAAACACTATCTAGAAGATATATAAATCTACAGATCATATACGGGGCCTCACAAACGAATTCGATTATTTTTCCGTCTATAGACGGTAATTGCTAGACGGTAATCATTTTATAATAATGCCTTTTAATAAATTATTGCCGAAACGTCAGTGAAGGCTTACTGTTGAGACCCAAAAAGTTTTTGGTTTCTGTCTGTCTGTCTGTCTGTCTGTCTGTTAGTCTGTCTGTCTGTCTGTCTGTTCCGCGATAACTGCCGCAAAAATGATCCGATTAGGTTGATTTTTGGTGAATATGTTGGTGAGGTACCCGGAATTAGCTGTATAGTTTTTTGTCACATTTGGTTCATTCGTTCGAAAAATATAGAACATTTCTTTTTAGGTCATAATGCTTTCCTATGGGACTGCAGACGATTTTCAGATTTCATTTTTAACTGAAATGGAAATCGCATATTTGAATAATGGATTTCAACGTAAAATTATGGATGTTGATTTTCGATATGGAGGTTTTAAATATATCCAATAATTTAGAAAAATTGCCGATACATTTATTAGAATTGAGATATGAATTGTTTAAATGATTGGAATTTTTTTTTGCATCTGTTCCGGAAATATAAAACTTTTATTTTCATGTTTTTTACAAATTTTAAAATGCATTTCTTTTTACTTTGCTCATTAATTTATCAGTGGCCTAGCAACGATATTTTAAAGAAGATAAAAATAATAAAAGTAACTCGCACTATTTTGTTCCAATAATTTATTAGCAAAATAAATTATTTTTGTATTCTATTGACATAAATGAAGAATTTATTTTAATACAAGTTTTTTTTTAATCTAAAAAGTTGCATGAATAAGAAGTTCATTAGAATTTCAGAATATCATTGCATAAACCGTGTTTAATTTAACGTTTCTAATTTCTGAAACCTCCAAAGAATTGTATATGCCTATAAATATGTATGCAATAGAAAAAAAATTAAATTGCGGATTGTAAGATGCTAAATAATATGAAAAGTGAGATTAAAAAACAGTAACTTGATCTGACGTTGAGGCTCCTGATCTGCAGATTTACTAGTTTACTTAAATATCTTCTCTCACCATATTAAATGTTGAAGTTTCGTTAGAGTAATCTGGAAGCGTTTGAAAATGGTTCATAATTTATGATTGACGCATAATGTTTTTTTTTTCCTTATTTAAATTTTTAGTACAATTTCTTTAATCGTGACAACTCGGTATTTTTTTTTCTGCTGGTTTTTGTTTTAAGAAACTTTAATTCTAGAATACACTTGCATTTCATCAAATTTAAAATCGTCTGCGGTAGTTAATAACTTATTTCTTAAATCTGGTTGAGTTTGTTACATTTTATTCCAATCATTTCTATCCCCTGTAATGTAACGAAAATGGCAAAACGGATTTTATTAAAAAAATATCAGGAAGAAAGAAACATTGGAATTAAAGAAGTCTGTACATCGAGTTCGCCGTCGTCATCTCGACTCCGAGAGAAAAACGATATCCTCTTTAACACAGATATTTATTCTATTTTTAATATTCCGCTATTCTGCGTAATTAATTTGAATTCGAATGTTGTTTTAATTTTGTATATTGTGTCTTCTTTATTTAGTGTGGAATAATCACCCTGTAAACGATTTAAATTTGATTAGACCATTCCCTTCAACACCGATATCCAATGCGGAGAATGAAAAAGGTAAACAATTTCGTTATTTATTTATCTTGCTATGTTTTGTATTATTCGAATACTAATAATATTTTACGTTTATTTTAGGTGTTGAAAACTGCAAATTATCTAATGTTGGAGAAAAGTACAGAAATATTAATAATTTTGATGTTACTTTTAAAGCAGCTGAACAGAATTATACAGATCAACAGGCTTCAAACTTTCTTTTGCATAATGGTAAGTGGCTCATTAAGCCAGATAAACGTTTATTTATAAATTTAACGCGTTTTTCTTGATTTTATCATTTTTTTTGTTAGATTTTTATCCAAGTTCATCGGATAACACTGATTTAGACACAACATTTTCTCCAAGTCACTCCACTGAATCAGATGGCAGCTATATCGACCAAGGTATTATTTAATTAATTTTAATTGTATATTGTTTTTTATGATTTAGACAGTAATCTTTTTATTATTGCTCGATTTTATTAACCATTGGGAAAAGGGTTGATACTTTCGGTCGAGAATAGACCAAATGATGTACGCACTTTACTCTTTTAACCGTTTTTAATGAAATTCTGTAACTTTAGAAGAACTTTTTAAGCGTTTTTAACGAAATTCTGTAATTTTAGAAGAATTTTTTAAGTATTTTTAACGAAATTATATAATTTTAGATGAATTTTTCTTTGAATAGTCAATAGAAATGCATAAAATCGTTACAAAAATGTTAAAGTTACAAAAAGGATAGATGCAAATTATCAGATATGAAAAAAAGCCAAATTCAAAAATTGACGTCGGATGAGAAATCGTCTTATGAAGCAAAAAATGTGGTCTTCAACTTTAATTTCCTCAAAATACTTTTAGCTCAGATATCATTCTAAACAACAGTTAAAGCAATACTTAAATTTTGCTTAGGGGATGGTCTACAAATAGAAATTGTACCAAACTTTACAGATGTCAATGCTAACACCTAAAATTGGCATCCTATTTCAATATTTAGGTTTATTTGACCTTCGTATACCAAACGGGAAGTCAGTAGATAGGGAATGGGATTTCTGCGTCAGCAGCAGACGATGGCGGCGGTAATACCGCCTTCTGCCGAGATCATACTATAGTAGGTGGTTAAAATAGCTAGCGTGGGGAAGCTATGTTATAGTAGGGTGGTGCGAATAGGTCTGCTATAAGACGGGAAGGGGGGGGGGTATTTTAGGAGGGCTAAATTAATAAAATTTTTAAATGTCTTATAGTACGAGGTAACGGTTAGGGTAGAGACTGAACACTGCCCCGCTATCCCTCTGTATTTTCCCAATGGTCGTTGTAAATTGTTAAATTAGAATTTTTCTACTATTTCTTGGTTCAATGAAACACACAATTAAACGCTTAATTAAACACACTCTTACAATACACTTAAATGAAAACTTGACTCTAAAACAAAAAAAAATTAACAACAGAATTTCATTAATTTATATTAAAATGACGTCAAAGATATTTTCTGATTTGATTCTCTGTCTGCAAACGAAATGCCTGTGCTTTACCATGGTTTTTGGGAAATAAAAATAATTAATGATAGACATTTTATTTTTTTTTACACTGATTTTCATAAAAGCACGTAGATTAAGCAATTACCTGTCCAAAAATGCAATCTTTACTTTTTTTTCTGAGCATTAGTTCAGCTGTAGGTTGTTTGGAAAAAAAATTGACGAAGAAAAAAGTGATCATTAAAAGTAACTCGACATTATTTTTAAAAATATATATCTCTGTTTATACATCACTCGTGATGATGAGTTTGATCTCAAATTGAAGAATTTCTTCATCAGATTTCATCAAATTCTTCTAATTTTCGGGTTTTTTTTTTATATGTGACATTTTAATCTGGCATGTTTGGTTGATTTAACATTCAAAAGTTGTTTCCTGTAAGAAAGCAGAACTGGTCTGTTGTCTTGTTCTTGGCGTTTATTTGTATGGCTAGATTTAGAGGGTTAGGTTTAGATAATTACTATTTTTTGTTAGCTTGGCTTGACAGAACGACCGTCCTGCTTGATTAATACGCTTCTATTTTTACTTGTAATTTTACCACAATGCTCAGATGACAAAAATATCCTGTCCGTTTATACCTTCGGTACAGTATAATAAATAGGGGATGCATTCCGGGCTTCCCGCATTACATAAGGTAAAGCTAGAAGAGTCTGCGCACAATTAAAAAAAATAGCAATACAAAATCTAAATATTAATTTTTTGCTAAACTATCCATGAATTATTTTTACTTCATTTGTTTTTTATGCATTTCCATTGCTATTTTGTTGTTATGTTGCAATTTAATAGAACAGTTGTAATAAAACCAAGAAAGTTATTTTGCGCAATCTGTCCTTACAGGGTTGGTGTGATTGCGCACATGGGTACGAGAGATTGTTACTAATAATAACTACAATTAAATTGTTAACAATAATAATTAAACTTAAATGACATTGCTGTAAGGTTTTTGTGAACAAATTTTATTGTATTGGGAGTAAATATTTCAACCTAATGCTTAAAGAATCAGAAAAAGGGAATCATTTTAAAAATGATTAAAAAATTTTAATTAAAGGAAAAAAAAATAAAGAATCTGAAAAAGCAAGTCCAGATAAGATTACAAAATAAAATTATGTAACTTAATAACACGTTTAACTTAAAATTAGTCCATTTTTATTTTTCAATTTTTATGCAAATTTACCAATAAGCTGCATAATCTCTCCTAGCATAGAAACTAATGGGTACAATGCGCCATTTCTCCTAAGTAGCAGATGCGCAAACTCTCCAATTTCGGTAGGAGAGATTGCGCGGCCTTTTATTTAAACATGGCCGCTACTAAAACGAACCGTTGATGTTCACATTGTTAGTCTAGATTAGTAGTTTATGAGAAATCGTTTAAGTTTAAAATATTTTGTACTATTGACATTGTATAGATATTCTGATGAATAGCTATGAAAATTCAAGCACTTACTTTGGGAAAACAAAACAAAATTGTAATACTTTATCTTAGACGCTCAAAGCAATCAACGTGCACTTTCAAGTAGACTCTCCACTACTGTTGTACAAATACCTGGAGTCACTGCGCTCTCACTCTACTCCTTCCCCCCGAACCTCTATGTGCGCCATCTCTCCTGGCTTTACCTTAATATAGGTGAAAATCATTTTTATTGAAAACTCTAGTAGATTTTTTTATATTTAATATATATATTATACATATATATATATTACATACACAATACGAAAATACATTTTTATATAAAGAATATTAATTATGTATTCAAAGAAATTTTTGTAATTTATTAAAACTGATACTTTCGTATTAGCCGCATGCCCGAATTTAATAGCCAAATAAATCACCAAATGTTACATTAGACATTACTTAAACTACTTAGACTTACTTACTTAGACTACTTACATTAGACATTATTTTTAGAGCCATAAAAATGGAGAGAGTTTTCAGACACAGTTTTAGATACAGTTTAAAAATAAATTGTAGTTAAAAGAATATTTTTTTCCCTATTCGACATTATAAAAATTGAAATTGCTCTGTGTCTAGAAGTTAAACAAAAGTAGTAAAATCAGCATTTATTGATCCGTTGTTGCCACTGTCAATATGACGCCAGTGTTACTCACGGATATATTTTTGCTCTATAATATAAAATTTTCTTAATGTTCAAACGAAAATTCGAGTTAGACTTAATCTCTTTTGTCGTTTTCTTTATGTATAATATTAAATACTCTACAGGGTGTTTCAAAAGTGTCTGGTCATTTTCATGTAAAAACGTTGTATAATGATTCCTTTGTTTCCCGGGTTATTTAAAAAATGTATAAAGGTACATTCCTAAGTTGAATGTGTGGGTGGGAATAACTAAAACAAAGATCTAAGGACCTTTTATTTTCTCGGAGCCAACAGTTACAGGAAACATCGACCTTGATATGCTGCAATTTTTTTTTCAGCCGCAATTAGAAAGTGATGGTATAAAAAGAGTAATTGTTTTCTAGCAAGACACTGCACCATCCCATTTCGCATGAATTGTACAAGACAACTTGGATGAACAATTCCCCGATCGGTGGATATGTCACGGTTGTGGGCGCCGCGCTCTCCTGACTTATCACCCCGAGACTTTTTTGTGTGGGAGTTCATAGAGTTGAAGTGTACGCAGTGAAGATCCACACAATTGAAAAAATAAATTAACGAATAACTGACGCAGCAGCACAAATAACACCACATATGCTAGCAGATGCCTTTCGCGTCACCCATGAAAGATGGAGCCTAGGCTTAGACTTACAGGGCAAACACATTTAAATGCATTGATTATACCTTGTACTTCTTATTTGTACTAACAAGTTCTTTATTAAAAGCACTTTTAAGGAAAATGCCAAGAGACTTTTGAAACACCCTGTAAATGATTGTTGTTTTCATTATTATTATTATTAATTTTTATGCTTTTTTAGGAGCTGGAAAATCTAAAATCACAATTCATAAGAAAAAGAAACCCACGAAGGTTATAAGTAAAAAAAAAGTTCATTTCCGTTCAGAACTAGACCATTCCCAGGCTGCAAAATGTGTGAAAAACGTTGGTTTATTACATACTTTTAGCTCTTCTGCCAACAAAAATAACAAGGAATGCTGTCCTGCTGCAAATAGCTGTAGTTCACATGATTCTACGTTAGATGAAATTATCGAGCTTGTAAAACGCTACAAATCCAATCCCAATAAATGGCGAAAAAATATAAATAAAGCCAAAAGATTAAAAGGTGCAGCATATGAAACTGAAAATCATAAAATAATTCCTGCCAAACCAATGAGACGACCTACTTGCATGAATAATCGAAAACATCAATGTTGTGCTAAATTTCCAGAAGAGAAAAGAAAGATTATATTTGATAATTTTCATTACCCAAGCAGAGAGAATTCTTTGTTAGGCACATCACTCGGAAAAAAACGAAAAGACATAGTAGTGAAATATCTAAAAAAGAATTCACAAAAACATACACATTTACTTATGGCAATGAGAAACACATTGTTTGTAGAGCCATTTTTCTAGATACCCTTGGTATTAGTGAGGGACTAATTAAGGGAGCATTTAAAAAAATTAACAAGACTGGTGTCATAGAGGCTGATAATAGAGGGGAGTGCAGAAGAAAAAAAAATCCAGGAAGTATCCCGCGGATCAACTTGAATGATGGTGAAGATTATGTGAAACAGCACATCCTTTCATTTCCTGCTGTGGAGTCACATTATTGCCGCAAATCAACTGATTTTAGATTTTTAGATGCAAATTTAAATATAAATATCATGTATCGACTGTATAAGGAAAAATGTAAAGCAGAAGGCAGAAAAGAACGATGTTATGAAACATATACAAAAACATTTAAATCCTTCAAATTAAAATTCCACCAGCCCAAAAAAGATTTATGTAAAGTATGCGTCACTTTTGAAGCGAGCTCAGAGGCGGAGAAAAATACAAACAGAGAAGAATTTGATCGACATCAAGAAAGAAAAGAAGCCGCAAGAATGAAAAGGAACGAAGACAAACTATCCGTTTTAGGAAGTGAAAAAGTACTTGGCTTTCAATTTTGATCTGCAATCAGTTTTATCAACTCCAAAAGGAGCTGCAGGACATTTTTTCTATGTTCGAAAATTGGCCATCTATAATTTAACTATTTATAATTTGGGAGATTCGAGTGTTCAATGTTATATGTGGGATGAAACCGAAGGAAGAAGAGGCAGCATTTAAATTCCATCTTGCATATTCAATTACATTATGGCCCATCCAGAAATAGAGCACGTAAAAATGATGTCGGACAGCTGTGGTGGCCAGCAAAAAAATTTCCATTTTTCTGCTATGTGTCTTCATGCTGTCAAAGTACACCCAACGTTATCCACCATAGATCACGTTTACTTTGAGCCCGGGCACTCGTACATGGAATGCGATTCCATTCACTCAAAAATAGAGAAAAAAGCAAAAAATACTCCTATATATACACCTGAAGAATGGGCACAGCTTGTGAGAATGGCTCGCACGAAACCTAGTCTTTATAATGTTATTAGATTACTTCATGATGACTTTCTCAATTTTAATCCACATGAGGCAAAATTTGAAATAGAAAAGCAACATAAAAAAATTTCCAAAAAAAATGGAGACAGTAATGAGGAAACAGAAATAAACAATCACAGAGAAAATGTTCAGACATATAAATTTCATGACGCTGTTTGGTTTCAGTACCGAAAAAGCAACGCAAACAAAATATTTATGAAAACACGTATACAAGATGAAAATTTCATGACATTAGACATTAAAAATCGAAAAGGAAAACTAAATAGCAAACCAGTCAAACCATACCAGCAGCGTCTACCAATTTCAAACGAAAAGAAAAAAGATCTTTTGCTGTTATGCACCCACAATTTAATACCAAGATCCTATCACGATTTCTACAATTTACTACCAACTTCTTCCACTGTACGCGATAATTTAGCAGAACCTGATTGGAGTGACATTGAAGAAGAAATTGATTAAGATTAATTTAGTTGATAGAACTGAAGATAGAATTGATTCTCACAATTCAAGTTAATATTAATTTTTGCTAAATTTTATAAAACTTATGTAACGTTTGAAAATAAATTAATTTTTTCTATTAAATTAGTATTTACTTACAAATAATTCACTAAAGAAATCTGTTATGCGTTTGATAGTGAATATGTAAATATAAATAAAATACTAAAAAACAATTCAAACTATCGTATATGGCACAATCGCTACTTTGATGCAGGGAACCTTGAAAAAGTACATAACAGCTTAGTGATGCAACTAACGAATGTATTCTTTGTCGATTAAAACAATGAAATTGTAAATTTTGGTGTCAATATTAAATGGTACAGATTAGGAAAACTATAACAATCAACTACAGCCTTCCCCTGATGTTGAATCCACAATAAAAACATTTTCTCGCTCTCCACACAAAAGTTTTAATATTCCCGTATAGCATGTATGTTCACAGGGACGTCACTGTGAGTCACGTACGTCACGTCACATATGTGACCGAATTACCACCATTCAGTGAAGTCACACTGTGACTAAAATGTGAATTTCTTAGAAACCTTTAAAAAATTGCAAAAACACTACAAAATAAATATTCAATGTAAAAAACATGTTTCTGATATTTATTTTTTATTTTTGTGACGTCACTGTGACGTTACTGCAAGTCACAAACGTTACGTCACCTGTGTGGTCAAAAGACCACTATGTTTTGAAGTCACAGTTTGACCAAAATGGGAATTTGAAATATATATATATGAAAAAGAGGAGAAATATATTTATCAGGAATGCCTATGCACTTAAAAGGTCTGATTCTGAGTGATTTTTATTACCCCTAAAAATAATTTTTTTATTTATTTATTTATCGACCTACAGGAAAATACTTCGTAAATAGATAAATTTCAATCAATATGAAATTATAAATTATAATACAAACATAATTCTGCATGTACTCCATGAACAATTTTTTTAAAATTAAAACACATTTTCATTTGCTTTTCATATTATGTGAAAAACTAACAACTTTTTTAAAATTAGAACAGCAATCTATATTATAGAGCGAAATCATATATGAGAGTAACAATGACGGTATGTTGGCGGCGGCAACAAGTGAACATTAAATACGCTTTTACTGTGATTTTTTTAATTTCCAAACATTGCACAATTTCGATATTTAATCGTCAGGAAAAAAAATGTTCTTTCAAATGCAATATGCTTGAAACTGTACTGCAATTTACTATTCTTTATGGTTTTAAAAAATAATTTTCAAGCATGTTTTTATTTTTAAATCTCTCTATTGGGGGCATTCCAATCAAAACGGATTAAAACGTTTATATTTAAATACAAAATGTTACAATAATTAATTTCCCATAATTCTGCGTTTATTTCCGACTAATATTCAACATCGAAATTAAAAAATTCATAAAAAATTCATATTCTTTTAAAACACAATTTTAATAGACATAAAATCAAACTATTCGCTTAAACCACTAAAACAATTAGAACAAACAAACAAACAAAATTATATATATATATATATATATATATATATATATATATACAGGTGGCGATATTTTCGACTAATTTAAACCTGACATGCGACTAATACAAAAGTATCACTAATGAATTTTAAAACTTTATTTAAATACATAATTGATATTTTTCATATGAAAATTATTTTTGGTGTTGTTAGTGGACAATCTAAAATAATGTATTAAATGTAAAAAAAAATAATAAAATGTATTAAATGTAAAAAAAAAATAATAAAATGTATTAAATGTAAAAAAAAAAAAAAGTATTAAATGTAAAATTAGAATTTTCAATTTCAGAATATATCTATCTATATATATGCTCTATTCTATAACCCGAGGAACCCGGGTTGGATCCCCTATTTGTTTCAATTGTAAATTACGGCAGAAAATAATATACAGATGGGGTAATTAAAGATTTGTTTTTGTGAAGGGAATTGGTTGTGATAAACAAACATTTATTATAATAAAAACCCTTGTATATTTCCAATAATAATTGTTTTTCTGTTAGTGTTTAAGTAGATTAAGTACCTCTGCCAATATATATTTTGGTACTTGTTTCATACTTCTTAAATAAATTTAACATTTTCCGAAAATAAAATTAAATATACGAAACGTATGCAAAACGCATGACATAAAAAATTATTTATCTTTTCCCTTTTCATTTATCAGAAATTTATTTTAAAAAAATATTGCTATTTTACAAGCTGTTTTATTCTACAGGATATTAATAAATAAAAAAAGAAAGGTTGAAAAAGGAAAAATGCCTCCTCCCATCTCCCGCAATAAACCTTTTCTATTTTTTATGATCATATTTTGCATTTATTACGCGTGATACAAATGTTACTGTTTTTGTTAACCGATCTTGCATTATTGCCCATTAAAATATTTATTATATACTCCAAAATTTAAACAATGTTTTATTTGATATGCCATAAATATTATAATATCATTGTTTTAGTTTACAAAAAAGGAACTTACAAATCATTTAAATTGAAATTATTGTGAAACTAATCGAAAAAAAAAGATCAAATGCATAAAAAATACTTCTTCAAATAATAAATTTTAATTGTAGAGAGTCTCAAAAAAATATTCGGTATTTAACTTTCTACTCTAACCTAAACTATATAAAAAGAAGAAAAAATCATCTGCCCTTCTAAGTAGGCATAGGCAGATGTTTTGAAAATATCGTCTGCAGATCGACGTCAGAGTACGAAATTCTTAATAAGTAAAATATAACAGTGTAGGGATGGAAGTGGATGTGAATGAAGTACTTGGACAATAGACGTGTATAATGAATGTGGAATTAAAATTTAACAAAAACCTGCACAGAACTTCGCATATACATATTTGATTGAAAATTACGTTCGAGAAAGGTACAGTTTTTATTGGCGCGGTGAAATTTGAGTCCGGTCAATGATACTGTACCAGATTTGGACGAATTATTTTCGCCGAAAGAAGCGAAGCTTTCGTTATTTGGATTATATCAAAACAGAATATTGAAGATGATGACAAAGGAAAATTGGTATGAAGAAATATTATTTTACTTGTTATATTTTTATTAAATTATAAAGTTTTCAATTAATTCCATATGAGTTTTTTTTACAAAAGCTATATATTTCATTAATTTAATTTTTATAAAAATAAAGTTTATTAAATTTAGAATGTTTATTTTTTTAAAATAAATAGTAGTATGTCAACGATTTTAATCAGATGATTAATGTTACTGTTTCCTTTCCTGAATCATTTTATAGTTATAAATTTCAAAATATGTAGGCACTATTATTAAACATTTATTATTAACAGGGGCATGTTATTTTTAATTATCATATTCTGTCATATTCTGTCTATTCAGATTCTATTAAATCTACTTGTTCTATTGATGGTGATATCAGAATTACAGAAGGTTATTGTGGTTATTGTCCCGTCACCAAATATCAAACCAGATAGATCCTTCATCGGCGTCATATGATACATATATGTATCACTATCAATGCATCTAAAATCTGCAGTAAAACGTTAAAAAATGACTCACATTAGACGCCAAACAGAGTAGGTGTGGTGCTGTGTCATTATAAACAATTATGATCTGTGTTTTCAAAAAATAATCCCTAGTAAGATCTATTACTTATATAAATATATAATTTCCTAAATAAAATTATAAATTTGACAATCAATTAATAAAATTATATTTTTAATAACCAAAATATTGTTTTTAAGTAATATATTTTACTGCATTCAAACCCTGTTGCAAAATGAATTAACCCTTTGTATCACCGTGTTGCATATCTGTACACATACCCAAAAGTCAAAGTATTTTACAGTGAGCTTAAAAAGGCGATTTTATTTATTACTGTTATATTTCAACACAGAAGTTAATATAAATTGTTCACATAATTCTCAACATACGACAATGCTAAATTAATTTTTCGTATAAAAGCCTTATTTATCATTTGAACAGTTTCACCCCGTTATTGTAAACTAAATTTTGTTGCATTTAAAAGTCCAGAGACGTTCAAAAATAGATTTTTTACAAAGGTAAGTTCGTACACTTTAGAATTTTGTATTAAAAAAATGACAATATTTATGAGAAGTAGCTATGTAATTTTCTGTTTATTACAAATATGAAAAATACTCTTTTAGCCAATAATTTTTATTTTCATGATTTAATTTTTTTAATTACTTTTTACTTTCTTAAAATGATGTATTCTATCATGTGAGTATATATTTTTTAAATCGATGTTGTTGAGCCCCAAAGGGTTAAAATATAATTATAAATAATAGTCTATTTTGATCTGTAGGTTAAATTTTTGTTTTTCTCTTTCAAAAAGGGCAACTTTAATCAAATATTTTTCCAAAATCATCCTTAATAAATTAAACGTATCGTTATTTTTTTAAAATATCATCTAAAATCTGGACCCCAGAATATGATAGAATACATTGTGTTGATATTTTTATTAATTTAATATATAAGATTAGAGATGGGAATACTCGGGAAAAAAACGGAAACTTTGGGGGAAAAAACTGGGTTTTTTCCGTTTTTTTCTGAAGGGTTATTTTTCAATTTTTTCAAATTGGAAAAATTGAAATTTAATTTATAAAATAATGTATTCAAAATGTAATGGCTGCATTCTCATACTTTTTTCTTTATATATTTTCATGTTCAGTGACTACCATTAAAATGTTAACATAGAAAATATGATATGTAAGCAGTTCAAGAAGAACTTGAGTCCTTTAAAAAATCCTTTATAATTTTTTCACCTTAAAACATAGGACCCTTCAAAAAATTCATAGTTTTTTTTTTCAATTTCCATTCTGAATCTTCCAGAAATGTGATGATTTTAGAATAACAAAACATGTCACATAACAGCTGAAATCGCCAATGAATCTCGTATCTAGCTGTATATACAGTAATGGCCAAAATTGTGGAAACCTTTTGGGAACAATGTTTTTTTTTTTAAAGTTTGATGGCTCATAACACCCAATATTTCTTAGTTATACCACAAAAGCTTTATACCGCTGGAAAGATAATTTAATCAAAAATATCAGGCAATACAGTTTGTTTAATTCTAATTAATTTATCAAACATTATAGCCAAATAATCAGAAAAAAGCAGTAAAATTTGGTTAGGTTGATGATAATGATTTTTCTTTTTCTTGAATGTAGTCAATGCATATGAATGTTTGGAGTGTCAGACAGATTCCATTTTATTTGGTAATGTGACGATCAAAGCTAGGGTAGGATTAAATATATACATGCCATATTTTGGTACTTATAGGAGGACTAAAAATGGAATAACATCTAAAAAATGGAAAACGCTATTCATTTAATAATCAGGCATGCAAGTACCACACGTTTAAAAATTTGTTCATAAATGTGTCAGAAAGTTTCGTGTTACTGAGAGAAGGGAAATATGGCACATTTAAAGACTTCAATACTTAACAGCAAAATAGCATAGTTTTAATTATTGTCAATATTTTTCGTGGTTACACAAAACAAATAGAAGTAGGAGTTAATTTAAAAAGTTGTTATTTGCACAATAGAATTTCATATTATTGAAATATTTACTTTTATTATAATTTTTGATGGATTCATCAATTACCGTAATTTCGCGCGTATACGCCGTACCTCAGACAATTCGATTTCCTACCAGAATTTATTTTAAATAAAATGTGACTTACTTCTGCTTAGAACTTATTTGACTTCTTATTTTCAATAAAATTTCCGGTTTGAAAAAGACTTAACTAGGGTGCGGCGCATACGCGCGAAATTACGGTATTTTTATATTAGTATGCGTTTTTTACATTTATAATTGTCTTGCTTAACGGCTACATTAGCCGGTTTTCCAATCAGATGCAAAGTTTTAATTTGAATGCGAGTTGCATCAATAAAAATTATTTCCGATCCAATCCTTATCGTCGATCTTATCCGGATTTGGTAAAATCTTGTTATCCGAATCTATACGAAATCATTTATCAGGTTCGGTCGGGTTGTGGGCCTACAGATTTTGTTGTTGTTGTTGGGTTAGGGTAAGAATATGGGTTGAATCAAAATATAATTTCGGTCAATCATCATTCATGCTCAAGTAGACATTCAACCATGTTCAAAAAGTATATAACCGGATTCGTGCATGACTCTAGATCCGAGCCGACATCAGAAATTGTGTCGTAACACCAATTTCTGATAAAATCTGGTTACTCTGTCGTATGCAAGATTCTATTCCGAACAAGACTTACAGTAAAAACATTATACCCGAATCGGGTTAGTTCGGGTTCACGAAAATCAGGTCACCCGACCACTAATCCAAATCTATTCTGTAGCCAAACAAATCCAAAAAGATCGATCCGAACTTTCTGGATTGGATTCCGGTAAAATTTGGTCACCCGACCCGGTGCAGTGTCGTCACAAACGTCACAAATATGTAGCATAACAAAATGTCGATCCGAACAATCCGGATAGGATTCGGGTAAAATCTGGTCACCCTATCCGATGCACATTCGTCACTTTTTTCACATTGAAGTCGCACGGTGACTTCACAAAGTAGTCACATTGTGAGGTCACAGAAAGCCTTGAAAACGGCCATAACGACTTCACATTTAGGTCACAGTGACTTCACATCGACGTCACGTGACGTCACGACGACGGTCACAAAGTTACAGTGTGACTTCACAATGACGTCGCCGTGACGTCACCATGCCTTACGGGTTCTTATTCGATAGTTTGACATAGTAGTGTCGCATTTCACTATAAAATTTAAATTGTTATATATATTATATATATACAGATATTGTTATATTGTTATATTAATTGATTATACAATTAGTCATGTTAATTGATATAAATATTGACGATTAATTTTCAAAAAACATCAAACTGATTGATCGGAAATTGATGCAAATGTACAACTTTATGTACAGTGAATTGAGTTTAAAAATGCTGCTCTGTGAAAAAAGAAAGAAAAAAACATACGTCAACCACAGACTATGAAACGCTTTCTAACGCATCCAGAACACTGTAAAGAACACTGTTTAAAAAAGGCAAAATAAGATATCAAAGTGAAACTGCGATTTCGGAAATTACTGTCCATATCCGGAAACGTATCCTAAATCTTTTGATTATCCTTACACGCGATCTATAGATATGTAGCTTAGTTACAAAATACATAGCACAGTCAAAAATTTACCTTCACCAATTTCGATAATTAAACGGAAGTGTACTCGAATTATTTTGTAGAGACTTGTTTATTATCTACAGCTTTATGTACAGTACACATCATGTAGCTTACTGTACTGTACTATGGCAAAATTTAATTCAGGTGAAAGACGCTTAACACTATTAAAAACACACTTCCAGAAATTACCATTTATAACCGACAATATATCCAGTTCTTTGCGTAGCGCTGTATATCATGAATTTATTTATATACTACGGATTACTAAATATAATTTGGACCGAAATTGCATAACTTAACTAAAAAATACTTTTAAGGCATACCCGCCCATACAGAGTAATGCTTACAAATTCTTTTGTGTAGCCCTGTATACACAGAATTTCTCTAAGCCACGTAGTATGCAAATAGGTCAACTTTAAAACGCATACCATAACTTAAAACGCACTTCCAGCAATTACCGCTAATACAGAGCACTATAATCTATATATTTCGTGTATACCAGTAAATAAACGATAACTGTCATGCCTTGCCATATTGTACAGTTAGCATTTTGTAGTGAACTTTAATAATGCGTATAATTTCATCATGTTTCAAATAGTGTAACTTTATAAATATACGCTTCAAACAATTTTGCACCGTATATTATTATGTAAACTGATTTTTTTGAGTGATCCTGTAAATAAATGATAAATGATTTGCACACCATATTCTACATAAAAAATATTTTAATGCACTTCATAAATGCATATCAATTTCATTATAGTTGAAATAGCGTAACATCATTAAAATACACCGCAAACTTCTTTTTCCCCATTGAGCGTAATGTAATAGAATTCCTTTCAGTTCCCCTGTAAATCAACTAACAAGAACAAAAAATAATTCGTCAAGCATAGATTATGAAACGTTTTACAACACATCCAGAAAACGTTAACGAAACTTCGCCGTTAAATAAGGTGAAAGAAGATACGTAATTGAACAGTTTAGAACACATATAACACATTGAAATATCCAGTGTTCAAAAATACCTTCCATTGTCAAAAAGGTAATCGAATTTTTTTTGCAGCCCTGTATATGATTTATAGATGTGGATATTTAATACATGGAGGATGAAATATAGTTCAGTTAGAAAATTCACATTTAGCAATTTTCGCGAATCGATTGAAATCACTCGAAATATTTTGTGCAGCCCTGTATATTATCTGAAGTTTTTTGTACACACCACATATTAAGCTAAAATGCAACTTAAAACTCACTCGCAGCATTTATCAACCGTAAATGACAATGTATATTTTCCTTTGCGTAGCCCTGTATATGAATTTATTTATATTCCACAAATTTCTATCAGTCTACTAAATATAGTTCAGCAGAAAAATGCGTAACACAATTAAAAACTACCCTTAAGCACTTCACTCCCATAGTCTGTAATGATTACGGATTCCCTTGTGTAGCCCTGTATATGAACAACTCAGTTTATAAACACACACGTACTATGAAAAAAAATTAAACTTAAACCAAAGTTGAAAACGCACTTATCACACATAGACTGTAAATATCGCACATGTACTGTAAGTAATATATTTTGTGTGTCCCTGTAAATAAACGCAATGCACGCAAGAGAGCTATTTATAGTGCACCTCAGTAATGCATATAATTTTCATTATGTTTGACATAGTGAAATATCACTAAATTATACTGCAAATGATTTTTTCCCTTAGAACGATGTGTAACAGAATTCTTTTGTTTGACCCTGTACACGAATTATAATAAATGCTTTGCACACTATATTCTAGAAAAAGCATGTTTTAATGCAGTTCACAATTGTATATCAATTTCATCATGTTTTAAATGACGTAGCATCATCAAAATGCACTTGAAACGATTTTTTCCCATTGACTGTGATGTAATGGAATAATTTTGACTGTCACTGTAAAAAAACTATTTTACATACTTAATTTTCAATAGCGATCATGCTATAGTAAGCGACAATAACGTACAAACAATTTCAGGGCAATCCAAGTACATTTACGAGAGATAGAGCACGGCCAGAGTGACAGACGGCAGACGGACAAACATAAGTCATAAACACTTTTCAACTAGGTTGATAAGTGACTATCTAGGTTGACAACCATATTGATACAAATATGGTATATTCGCTACTTTGACTTGTAAAATTTTGCAAAAAACTGAGAAAAGTACAAAATTTTACAAATCAAACTATCGAATTCGGCATATTCGCTACTTTGAGTTGTAACATTTTGCAAAAACTGAGAAAAGTACAAAATTTTACAATTCAAACTATCGAATACGGCAAATTCGCTAGTTTGACTTGTAAAATTTTGCAAAAAACTGAGAAAAGTACAAATAAACATAGCATTTCAAAGTATCGAATGTGATTTTTTGGCGAATAAAATTAGCCAAATGATTTATCTCGATAGCAAGCTTAAATAGGATATTAAACAGCACAAGAAATATATAACACTTAGTTAATTCCGCCAAGCGCTGATTTTAAATCCATAATTAAAACAGTTTTTTTGCCTTCCTGAAAAGTGGCTATTTTCAAATTCGATAGTTTGACATGGTACCGACGATATATCGGTACCCCTCAAGGGGTTAACAAAATAAGCAATCTAAATTTTTTAAATGTAGCGGACTGGCAACACTGCATTAGCTAAAGCATCTGATCCACCACACACTTAATATTAAATTCTTAATAAAGATTAGAATAAATATTTACATATTAATAATTATATTGGTAATTCATTGTAACATATGGACAAGTAATTGCAAAAGCGTATCTGCGACCTTTGAATTCTTTTCTCAACCAGATTTTAGCTGTTACAGAAATCTTAGTGAGTACTACTCGTTTAGAGATTGAAGTTCGCTAGATAAACATACAGTTAGCAACACGCGTTGAAAAACTTCCAAACCAAACACAAATAAAGCGTAACTCATCATAAACCGCCACTTTTTGCTCCGGTACGTTTCACTTCATCACAAGCTATCAATTAAACAGCTTTTACGTGAACTTACGAATACCAAAAGATTAGGAACTCATATTACTAACTGAAAAATAATTATTTAAGTAGTAAGTGTACCATACACATTTTCTGGTATGAAACTTTTAATTGTGATTATTTTTTGTTTCAAAGATTATATTTTTTAACGCTATTATTATATAAAATATTAGGTATAGATATTATATAATAATTTAACTGCAGATTAATTTAAACTGAGGTACAAATATTTTACACAATTTTTTTTGTTTCAGATTTTCAAATATCTGTATATCTGAAATATCTATCATCTTGTAAACTTAATAAAATTGATACAAAAATACAATTTACCCTGGAGTTAGAAAAACAGAATAGTTTACCTTTTCTTGATGTGGAGCTGATAAAAAACAGTAATTTAACAATAGATCGGATACTTTATAGAAAAATATGCGTTCAAATAATACTATTTCTGGAGATGTTTCATCACCTTTAAGTTATAAACTGACTGCATATAGGTTTTACATCCGTAGAGCATTTTCAGTATGTACTGATAATTATATCAATGAAGAAATTGACAGAATTAAAATTATAGCAAATGAGAATGGTTTTTCAGAGAAATTAGTCAATAAGTTAATTTATCAATATGAATATCAGGATAACAAACAGCAAGAATTAAAAGGAAAACCAACTAAATTTTACAAATTTCAATATATTCCGAAACTTTTTGAGAAATTGAATTATATTTTTAAGAAATTTGAAATAAATTTGGTAGCATCCCCTCCAGTTAAATTGAAAGTGTTACTACATAAGAAGATTGATCCCATACCGATAGGAGATTTAGCAGGAATCGATAGAATCCCAGTTACTATAGAAATAATAGAAAATAGGATGAAATGTTATAAAGTTAAAGACTACATTGGTATGACTTTAAGAAAAAATAAAATTCGTTTAAAAGAGCATATTGCAGATATCAAATACAATAGAAGTAAAACGGCACTTTCCAGATTAAAACAAGAGCAGTCAATTAAAATAGATTTTGATAAAGCTAAAATAATTAAACCCACATCTTCCTTTCATCAAGCAATAATAAATGAATCCATAGAAATTTTAACCAGAAAAGTTAAGACATGCAATGATGCAGTATCTTACAACATCCCTAAATTGTGATATAAACTTTTACAGATTGTTCAAGACTGAATAAGATTAGCACATCCCTCCCAATGCTTCCCACCCCTAGTGACCTGTTTGTAATGGTTTGACCATTCTTCAGCAGAAAAGATGTTTGACTAATTGTAGACTATTTGTTTCATGTATGTCTGCGTGTTAGTTTTATAAACCTGATGATGAGCTAAGGTTGCTCGAAACCGCTAGGTTTTTATCATTGTGAAATACAGCTATGTATGTTTGAAAAACACCTTAAGTAAAGTTTTATTAAACGATGCATATGTGTTGTTTTAAATAATAATTATAGCAAAAACGTGAATATTGATTCAAATGAGTGTTGTTTTTTCATAGCTCAAGTTTAATTTGCCTCTATAATGATTGTATTATCAATAAATCTTGAATTTCTAAATATATTAGAAGCTACACACAGGGACTGATTACCACAGGGTCAATTTAAAAGGCTTATAGAAGGTGAATCTAAACTCTTTTTGCAAAACTTTAAGGGGTGATAGTACACATCAAAACAAACAATATAAAATAGGAAACTAAGGGTCCCAAACGTCTTCCGAAGGAGATAGGCGCCATTAAAATTTATGGTCCAACATTTCAAATGATTATAAAAAGCGGAAAAATTGGTCGATTCGTTTGCGGTTTTGGCTAAAAGTATTCTTTAATGTCAGTATTTTCTTGAAAATAAATTTTAAAGACAAAGTTCAGAAAATGCCGATAGAGGGCGCTATAGACTTTGGAGTAACGAACAACTATTTTTTACCGCTATTTTTTGTATTTCATGAAATGTTTTCAAAAGCTTAGTTTTAAATTTTGAGCTCAAAATCTGAATCTTTGGGAATGGTTAAGGAGCGCAAACTGAACTATGTTCAGGAGTTGAAATTTAAAACAACCCCCCCCCCCCTTTAACACAATTCAGTTATTCCCGATCTTGGTGTCGTAGACCAGGCAGAAACTACTACCCTCTACACATAAAATAAACGATAGAGGGATGACAAAATTAAATAAACAAGAAGGGAAAATTATGCTATAAGGCCGAATATAGATTGCCACACACGGCTTTTTATTTAAAAAATAAATAAACTAGCTGTAACTCAGAATAAAAACGCAATGACAACAAACAATTTTAAAATATCTAAATAACAAATAAAAATTCCCCTGTTAAAATGTTGAGTTGTTCAATAACCATTCGATTTAGAAAAATATTTTTCTACCACTGAGCATTTTTTTAATGAAATTTAATTCATGTTGCTATGGCAGCAGACGATAAAACGATATCTTTGGAATAAGGGAATAAATAGAAGAAAAAATTTTGTTGATGTTTGTGATAAAATGTTTTTCTTTATTTTTGAAAAATGTATATACATAATTCACTTTTATATTTTAACAGAATAATAAGTTTACTATAATTCGTTACTCATGCTATGGCCAGTATACACGATACACGTCGAGCCACAATGCGTTTATCATTATCTTTTTACACGTAAAAGTTTCGCTACTGTATTCCATTGTGAAGTTTTGTAATTTTTGAAATCTAATATTTGAAAAACGACATAATCATTAGATTTGAAATTTATATCAAGAAAAATACAATTTTTTACCATTCTAACGCAGTTTGTAAAACAATTTTGTGACAAATACTTTTCGAGTTATTAATTTTTAAGTAACTTCAAATGTTTCATTTTCCGAGATTAATCTGTGGCAACGATGGATTGTTGTGACTTTTCATAAACATGAAAAATGATAGAGATTGAAAGAATAAGCCACCCTGTGTGTGGCTAAAAAATTATTCATAACAGACATGGGCAATTTCTCCGCTCAAAATAAAAATAAACAATTTGGTCAGTGAGGGAACAGTGGCGCACCAGAGAACCAATTGACACCACTAAATTTATATAATATTCTTCGTCTTATTTAAAGACAGAATTTCTGAGATATTTTAAGGAAAAGTATACTATTAAAATTTAGTGGTGATAATCGCCCAAATGGTGCGCCACTGTTCCATCACTGTTTGATGTACGCACGTAGTGCGCAATATGGTTGACACGTAATAAGGTCGACACGTAGAAAATGGTACACGCTTGATGTTTGTGCGGAATCACAAAAAATGCTCGAAATTGTGCCCACCAGTAACAATGCAGGCCTCACCCCGCCTACGGAGGGAGTTGCGAACATTAGCGAATACCCTGGGCACCTCTCAGATTTCGCCGGCTATGACGGCAATCCTGGCAACCAGGTCCTCATTGGAGTCGATGGGGCTTGCCTAAGCAAGACTCTTTATGTGTTTCCAGCGGAAGAAGTGTAGGAGGAGAGGTCAGGTGAGCGTACCGTCCAATTTTTTGGACCATTCCGTCCAATTTATCGGACCATTCCGTTCAATTCATCGCCCTGGATATGCTGTATCCAATGCATTTCGCACATCCGCGCTGAAATGTGCAAGAGCTCCGTCATGTTGGAACCACATACCAGTCTTTATGTTGTCTGGAACACTTTGCAGTAGAACTGGATGCAGCTCTTTCACGAATACCAGATACGTACCGCCGTCCAGGCGCCTTGGCAGAAAATATGGCAGTATCAAATGATCGTGGATGATTCCTCATCTCTGTTATGAATAATTTTTTATTTAATTTTGTCATTCCTCTATCATTTATTTTATGTGTAGGGGGTAGAAGTTTTTGCCTGGTCTACGACACCAAGATCGGGAATAACTGAACTGTGTTCAGGGGGGGGGGGGTTCAAATTCCAACTTCTGAACACAGTTCAGTTTGCGCTACTTTACCACTCATAACGATTGATATTTTGAGATCCAAATTTAAGTTTAAGTCTAAGCTTTTGAAAGCATTTAATGAGATACAAAAAATAACGGTAAAAAATAGTTATTCGTTGCTCTAAAGTCTATAGTGCCCTCTATGGGCATTTTTTGAACTAAATCTTTAAAATTTATTTTCAAGAAAATACTGACATAAAGAATACTTTTAGCGAAAACCGCAAACGTATCGACAAATTTTTCCAGTTTTTATAATCATTGGAAATTTTGGACCTTAAACTTTATAGGCGCCTATCTTCTTTGGAAGACGTTTGGGCCCCTTAGTTTCCTATTTAATATTGTTTGTGTTGATATGTACTATCACCCCTTAAAGTTTTGCACAAGAGTTTAGATTCACCCTGTACATGCATAATATCTGGCATGAATTAGGCATAAATTTCTAATATTTTTTATTGGTGGAAGTTTGCCTCGTTGGTAATCAGTCCCTAGCTATACCCCTCCCCCATCCCAAAACCATAACATTTTAACAAATCTTCTTTAGAAACGTAAGTATAGGTTTAGGATCCCGAGTTTATTTTTTGCCATATCTTTCGACTACTTTCTGGGAAGAAATTTTCCATCTTACTTAACTCAAATACCATTTTATATAATGTTTACATGTCCTACATCACACACTACATTTTTTTATCAAGAATTATACTAATGAACTTTCTTCTTCAAACGTCAGTTAATAGCATCATGATGGTTTTCTGGATTGAACATTTTACAGTGTGGCGAAATGACCAAGAACCACCCCGATTTGCCCTAATTTTTATGTTCTTTTTGTTTGCAATTGTGGCATACATTTCATAAATTTATATTTGTTATTCTATTTATACCGTGTCTCAAGATTTCAAGAAAGATGTTTTAAAATTATTTTTTATCAAGAATTATATTAGTGAATTGGAATTGAATTGAACATTTTACAGTGTGGCCCACTTGAAAGTCATTTTTGAAAAATGTAAAGTAGTCATGTTTTTGTGACTACAGAATTATGTTTAAGTTCATTTCCTACTTGAAGTATAAAGTTTTTTTTTTTTTTGTATCCTATTTCCTAGCATGGTTCAATAATTTATATAACGTCACATCAATATCTCCTTCAGATATGATTGTATTATCAATAAATTTTGAATTTCTAAATATATTAGAAGCTACACACAGGGACTGATTACCACAGGATCAAACCCACCAATAAAATGTAATAGAAATTTTCGCATTTTTTAAAAGGCTCATACATGCATAATATTTGGCATTAATTAGGCATAAATTTATATTATTTTTTATGGTGGAAGTTTGCCACTTTTCTTACAGGTAGGATGCATGTTCTTAACAATCCAACTTTTGGATGTTCAAAGCATTTATTGACAAATTGTCACCATGTTATCGACAAATTATCGTCAATTATTGACAAATTGTCGTCATACTTAAAACATTAAAAATTCCGTAATAAAAATTAGAAGACATCAGAAAATATTTTTTTAGAAAATTACACAATGAAATAGATCTTAATAGATACCGATATCCAATTTACCACAAAGTATCGCCAAAAGTTCAATTTATTTCTTAGAAAACAATTTCTGTTTTTATTTGAGACACCGTATACGAAGTTCCAGACTTTTTTTTTTTTTAATTTGGAGACATATACTAATTGCTATTTTTGTAATTACTTGGAAGCATTTAAAGACACAGTCCACCATTTTAAGTGCTAAGGCTTTGGTAATTGAGCACTCAATGTTAAATTGTTTCTGTTTTTTAATTTTTGGTTTATTCTTTAATAATTATAAGGAAATATATTTTGAATAATGCAACTAGAAATTGTTTTATAAATTTATCAGCATGTAAAGTAGACGTTTTTAGAGAAATTTGCCATATAATGCGAAATATAACTAAAAAAACTAGGATATAAGTTTAAATTTGTCTACCATTGTAGTGCATACAATATACGTGAAGAATTTTAAATAATAGAAAAATATTTCAAAGTCACATAGTAGTAACCTATTTTAAACATGTAGAAATCAGCAAAAAAAGCGCATAAAGGCATAATGTGAAAAAAGATGTGCAATTTTTTATTCATGAATATGGCTAACAAACATGTGTACAAAAATGCATGACAAAATATCATTGTTTTACATATAACAATAAAAATATTTGGATTTTACCTGCCTTACGTCTACACGGCTGAAGTCATTTGAAGTATAATTCATTGCAAACCTTCCTGTTTTTTTTTTTTTTTTTAAATCTTTCGGAATCAGAAATTTTATTAAATAAAATATATTAATAATAATACCATAGAATGCAAAAATGATTCATAAATGTTTTTGGCTAAAAATGTGTTTTTATTAATTTGAGAAAAACCAGAATGTCAGCAAATGTAATAATTTATGCTTGAAATGTGTGATTAATTAGGCTTTAATTAAATTCCTTAGCCTTTATTCTATACGTTGTCCTCTTAGAAATCCATCAAAACTATTTGTTTTTAGGTTAAGTGATTTCAATTCCCGTTCATATCCAATAATACCTTGAACTATTACTTACCCATCATACGTAGTATAGGGTAAGTCTTGTAATCGTTTTGAAAATCGAAAAATTTTTTTTGACGGATTTACACGTTTCAGACACTGGAGATTCCGAAAAACATATTTTTAGAAAAAAAAATTTGCCGTCCGTCTGTTTGTCTGTGTGTGTGTCTGTGTGTGTGTCTGTGTGTGTGTCTGTGTGTGTGTCTGTGTGTGTGTCTGTGTGTCTGTAAACGCTCTATCTCCCGAAAAATTTGAGATAGAGACTTGCAATTTGGTATGTACTTAGTATGTAATAATGGGAAGAAGCCTATTTCATTTCAATAACCTCGATTAACCGGAACAATTTTTTTCGGACTCTCGAAATATTCGTTCTGATGAAAGGTATAAAAAAATTTTCGAAATTGTTTATTTTAAGAAATGCATATAAAAGACAATAAAAAAACATAAATTTTGAATAAAGCATGAAGTCGATCGGATAATTAGTTGCCGAGATATTTGGAATCCTATTTTCCACACTCTTCGATTTTTCATGACCCTGTATTTCATCCAAATTTCACTTCAAAGATATATTTTAATTGGAAATTTGACGCTTAATCAGATGCAATAAACCGCTAGTTAATAGGATTATTATTTTTGGAGTTATAAGGAAAAACCTCTTTCAAACAATTCAGTAATCGAGCCTTTAAAGTTTGTGACGTCATCAAGCCACGATTTTATTTGAATTGCAATGCATTTTATAAGTAGTTTACACATTTTTATTTTAATATTTTACATTATGCATATCCATGATGGGTAAGTATTACGGTGGCCCCCAACGACTAGTTTTTCTGTAGGGGTAAGAAATCAGACTCAATTTTCTGGCGGATCATTAGATTACTCGAAGATAAATCGAACGCAATAATAAAATTTTGATGGGATTTCAGTTTATGTGTTTTTTTTATTTTTTTTATTAGAAATAACTAAAAATTCTTTGGTGTACGTTGTAATACTATTGTAAGTTTTATTCATAAAATATTTTTCTGTATTATGTCTTTTTGTTTTCATTGACGTACTGCATTGGGCACGAACTAGAATATTTCTTAAATTACTTTACGCAAGGATATCTAATACAACAATTGTTGTATTATATATTAGAGTCGCCAATAAAAAAATAATTTATTAAAAAAAGTAATTATAATTAAAAGAAAGATAAAATACCTAAGTGATACAAAACAGAATACGAAAGGCTTATAAAAACCTTTTAATGATCGACATATGTTTTAGCACTCATGCCATTTTCAAGATATATAACGATAAACAAAATTATTCTCGCAAATTTTAGAAAGTAAACTTGAAAACTTAAATCACGAGAATCATATGTAAAAAAGCAGGTGCTTGAAATAGTCAACTGTAAACGTGAAAATTAATATTTCCTTGTTGCTTTTTTTAAATTGAAAAGTACCTCGTGCCAAATTTTAGGTAATTCAAATGAGAAGGATTCATTGCAAATGTTCACGTTACGCATATAGATTTCTATTGCTTCACGGATAATAGGTGGGAAATAAAGACTAGGTGGATAAATTATTTTACTATTTTTAAAATCAATTTTTAAAGTCACGATTCTATGTAGTCTTGCAAGTGCTACAGTACTACTGTCATATTTGATATATGCCATATGCTCTTTTAATCTTGTTTTAAACTTTCTAGTGGACATTCCTATATAATATTGTAATGTTCCATCTGCTCTGGTGAACGGGATTTCATAAACACCTGATAGTTGATATGGGTCTATTGGTTCTATTCTTTTACAAACTACACTTTTTAATTTTATGGATGGTTTTGCGATAAGACATATGTTGAATTTGCTAAGTTTATATTTCAATCTTTCAAAGAAACCAGGGAAATATTGTAAAGTAGATAACCTTGATTTGGCAAGAGGTACTTTTCAGTTTTAAAAAAAGCAATAAGGAAATATTAATTTTCACGTTTACAGTTGACTTTTTCAAGCATCTGCTTCTTTTATATGATTTCGTGATTTATGTTTTCAAGTTTATTTTTAAAAAAATGCGAGAATATTTTTGTTTATCGTTATGTATCTTCAAAATGGCACCGTATGAGTGCTGAAACATATGTCGATCATTAAAATGTTTTTATAAGCCTTTTGTGTTTCTCTTTGTATCACTTAAGCATTTTATCTATATTTTAACCAAAAAACTGTTTAGTGAATCTTTTTAAAGATCTATCGATAACGCATTTTTTCTATTTTATTTTCTTTCTTCATACTTTATTTATTTTTACGATTTTTCGACTTAATCAAATTAGAATAATTCGAAAGTTTCTTTACACAAGCAAACACAATTGAACCATTTTAGTTTAATTTATTAGTCACCAATAAAAAATATTAACTAAAAAGTTAAGTAGTAGATATTTTTAATTTTCGTCAGTATAATTTTCTTTCTTCATACTTTGCTACAATTTACGTTTTTGCGACTTGTTCAAATTGCAGGGATGAGATTTCTCCGACTTTTTGCATACCAGTATAATCTTAGAGAAAATATCCAATTGTTGGAGTATCATAGTTGAGATTTTTTCCAACAGAGTGAAAATATGCCTGGACCAGGACTCAAACATGGGTACTTTGGTTTACCGTACCAACGCTCTCCCTACTGAGCTATTCGGACGATATCCTGGGCTGACATATTTTACTCTTATTTGTTGGACAAGGTTGGGAACTAATTAGGGCTAATTTCATTCGTTATAGCTCGAATGAATAAAATTAGTACGTCAAACAAAAGTACTCAGGTTCGAGTCCTGGTCCCAGCATATTTTCACTCTGTTGGAAAAAAACTCAACTATAATACTCCAACCATTGGATATAACTTACTTAGTTGAATATACTTTCCTCTGTTCATTATGACTTAGAGAAAATGTTTCGTTTATTTAATCGGAACATTCTGCGATTTAACAGAACATTTTCTCTAAAATTATACTGGTATGCAAAAAATCGGAGAAACCTTATCCCTGATATTAGAATAATTCAACAGTTTCTTTTCACAAGAAAATCCAATACAAAGTTTGTTGTTTAATTTATTAGAGTCACCAATAGAAAAAGAATAATTAAAACAATATTTAGCAGACCTTCTTTATATGCTGTCCATAAAGTATTTTTCTGTTTCATTTCCTTTCTTCATATTTTATAACACTTTACGTTTTCGTGATTTGTCCAAATTAGAACGAAATAAGTGTTTTATTTTGGTACTTACGTATTATTCGGGCCAGGAGATAGATCGTCAAATATGGTTGTCAATTGCCAATGTTGTTTATCATTGCCAATCATGTTCAAAACAGTAATTTAACATTATTAAATACATAACATTGTTAAAATGGTAAATAATATAAAATAAATAAATAAATAAAATATAGAAAATGAACAATAATAAATAAATAACAAAAAACTGTAAACCATAATAAAAAAATAAACTATAAATTTTTATTTTAAAAATCTATAAACTATAATAAATCTGTCTAACTACTGTAATACTGTCAACTATTATACCTGTCAAAAAATAAGGGTTAGTGAAATTAGTATAATTGGTGCAGTTGTATCTGACCTGGCCTCTATAATACGTAAGTACCTTTTATTTATTTATTTTTTTTACACTAGGATATGCATTGACCCATTGTCCCATACACACACACACACACACACAAATAATATTAATTAAGAAGTTATTTATTAGATCTTTTTTATTTTTATCCTTAAAACATTTTTCGATTTCATTTCTTTTCTTCGTATTTTATTACATTTTACGTTTTATCGACTTGATCAAATTAGAATAATTCAACATTTTCTTTTCACAAGGAAATCAAATACAATGTTTGTTGTTTAATTTATTACTATTTCAAAAATTTGGTTACAATTAAAAAAATAAGCAATCTATTTTTTAGTAGCGGACTGGCAACACTGCATTAGCTAAAGCATCTTATCCACCACACACTTAATATTAAATTCTTAACTAAGATTAAAAAAAATATTTACATATTAATAATTATAATGGCAATTATTTGTAACATACGGACAAATAATTGCAAAAGCGTAACTGCAGCCTTTGAATTTCTTCTCCACCAGATTTTGTCTCTAACAGAAATCTTAGCAAGTACTACTCGTTTAGAGATCAAAGTTCGCTAACACCTTCAAAAACAAAAAAAAAAAAAACGGCACTCATCATACACCGCCACCGTTTGCTCAATTATGTTTAATCATTTCACAAGCTATCAGTTTAATAGCTTTTACCTGAACATAAGAAAATTGAAAAATTGAAAGAGAACAATTCAGAGAAACATAATTATTTATTTATTAAGTGTACCGTACACATTTTCTGGTATAAAACTTTTAATTGAGATTGATTTTTTTGTTTCAAAGATTTATTTTTAACGTTATTATTATATAAAATAGTAGGTATGGATATTATATAATACTTTAACTGCAGAATAACTTAAATTGAGGTAAAAATATTTTACAAGAATTTTTTGTTTCAGGATTTAAAATATCTGTACATCAGAATATCTATCATCTTGTAGCATACAATAATGGCATTTATTTTTTATTCCATGATTTTTTTTCTTTACAATTCTATTATTTTATGAAGTATTATAATTTTAAATGCAATGAAAGTCATTTTGTTCATATAATAAAGAAAAGAAAATTTAAGAGGGTTTTTTTATGGCTCTAAAAAGCAGAAGCTTTAGTGAAAAGCGTAATTAGGGGGCCAACGACAAAATGAATAAAAATAATATTTAAGATCCTCTGTATGACAAAATCTTCAAAATGATCTATAGTTGCAACAAATGATTTCATAAATCCTGTACTGTGTTTATAAAAATAATTTCAAAAATACCTGGAGTGTACACTCGTTAGAATTTATCACTATTTAAGACAAAAATTTTGTATTTAATATTTAAATGGTACATTTGTGTCGCCATGTTTAATCATATAAATTATAATGTTTTTCTGTGTTTAAATAATGAGAAATATCCTACTGAAAAATTATGGTAGTACTGGACGTAATTTGAATGTGATTGCGTTTAAAAGTTTAATGTGTGTTAGGGGTAGAGGGTATGAAGTGTGTCCCTAAGCCTTCAAAAATCATAGGTTGGCCCTGTAAAAGATAAGCTTACCATCATCAATGCCATTCCGGCATAAGATATGTTGTAACTGTGCTTTCAGGGTGCTTTTGCTGTGTCTGCGTCAAAGCAATATCTTTTAAAACAGTGTTCCCAGTCAGGGTTGCCAAGTTGGCTGTTTTTAAAATTATTATTCAGAATTTTAAATTCACACCAGAAATTAATAGGTGTAAATTTTGTTTTATTTAAAGAGACCATTTTCAGTCTTCACAGAGTAAAAATTCTTCTTACGAAATTTCTTATCTCAATTTGGAAATTCCACAGAGTAAGACAGAGATCCAACTTCGCCTGAAAAGAGCGACTGCAGCGGAAGACCTATAAATTAAATCATCGCTTTGGCGATTTTTTTCGTGATTTCCGTTTAACACGTTCGCTGCCAAGTACGAGTATACTCGTAGTGCTATCTACGTTTCTTTAATCTAAAATTAGTTATTCGCACCGAAAATTTCAAAAGAAGAATTTTTATTTTATGTAATCATGAAATGCAGATCTGCCAAGTCTCCGGCTTTTTGGATACCAGTAATTTAGTACCGAAAATGTTGTTTTATTGAATCGCAGCATTTTTCGATTTAAAATTACAACATTTTCTCAAAAAAAATTACTGGTGTTCAAAAAGCCGGAGACTTGGCAACTATGGAAATGTCTGTAATAAAACAAAGTAAATATTGCTATTAGTTTTTTCTGGTATGAATTTGAACTTTCTAAATAAAATGAAAATTCCGGCATTTTTAGCTTGGCAGCGAACGTGTTAATTGTAACAGAGTTCGTACGCATCCGGGAATTCAGGAGATTTTAAGTGTTTCAGTACCAGAAATTTCGTAGTGTACTGGTCGCTATATATGAAGATAGAATTTTTTTTCATTAAATAAGCCAAATATTACTTTATGAAAATTCTGATAAAAGGTGCTTGAAAGTCCTTGAAGCGTACGAACCCTGTGTAACCCTATTCAGCTTGACAGCTTTTGCTGTTGTCATTTGCACAAGTGCAAATTTTCGGCGTTCGCTATTTGATTTTTGAATCTTGATTAATATTTATTATTAAAATTACTCTTTGAAGATCAAATAGGTCATTCTAATTCTTCAAAATGTAAGTTATGATTTATTTTCATGTGTTATGTTTGTTCTTGTTTTTCAAGTTCCGTAATGTTTGAAATATTTTATATATATTCAGTGTTGACAGATTTTTGCCGAAACGTCATGTTAAGGCTCACTGTGGAGACGCGAAAAGTTTTTGTTTTCATCTGTCTGTTTTCCGTACAAATGGTCTGTTTAGGTTGATTTTTAGTTGGTATGTTGGCCAGGTATCCGGAATTAGCTGTATAGCCTTTGGTTAAATTTGGTTCATTCATTCGGAAAATATAGAACATTTTTTTAGGCCATAATGCTTTCCTATGGGGATGCAGACGATTTTTCAAATTTCATTTTTATCTGAAATGAAAATATAATCTTTACATAATGGATTTAGACGTAAAATTATGAATGCTAAATTTTCGATATGGATTTCCAATACTTTTAAAATTTTGCCGATAAATTTAATAGAATTTAGAAATTAATTGCTTAAAATATTTGAAAATGTTTTTGCATCTGTTCGGGAAATATAAACATCTTATTTTCATATTTTTTACAAATTTTAAAAGCGTTTATTTTTACTTTCCACTTTAATTTATTCGTTGCTGATGAATACCTGTTTATTTTTAAAATTAAAAGAATAAGCAATTCATCAGAATTTTACACTATCATTGTATAACACCGTGTTTAACTTTCCTACCCTTAATGGGACGAATAGACCCACTTCTATAATTTATTTAATTCGATTGGAACCAGATTTTTTAGTAAGTTAAATAAATGTAAGTTAAAGTAGTAGCAAAAGTAGTAGTGTAAGTAAAAAAAAAACTAAGTTAAATAAATATGTTAAATCATTTTCAAAAACAAATACTGGTGTGAAATGTTTTTATCAGCGTTGAGTAAAATTTCAACAGGGTACGAAGGTTAATTTAATTATTCTAATTTCTTGAACATTCGAAGAATTTTATATGCTTATAAATATGCATGCAATTGAAAAAATAATAATTGCGGATTGTACGATGTTAAATAATATCAAAAATAAGATTTAAATAACAAGCAGCAACAAGCAGTCGCCGTTTTTTTCCCCTTCCCTCATTTGTCGCCAAGAAAGCGATATATAGCCGTTATTAGAAACCTCGCTTCTGTTATGGGCGTAGTTTCTGCGTCATCCGCAGATATCGCCACTGTCTATGTGTAATCCCATGTTAAAGAAGTTACCATTGAAGTCTATGAGAGTTGATTCTCTGTTTAAATCTCCTTACTCAGTGGGAAATTCTGAATTTAAAAATAACAAACTGGTAAACCTGTTCCCAATTTGGGTAACTTTTTTATTCAAAATAGGTATCAGAAATTTCGATATTTGCTTTTCTTAATCACGAAATATTATTAAATAAAGCAAAAAGTACTATTCCCAATTTCTGGTAGATATTTTAAATTCTTTTAAATAAATGAAATTAATGTACCGTAATAATATACATATGTACTATTTTAACACGCTTGCTAGGAAAATTCTAATATTTTAATTTAAATATCAATATTTCCGTAGAGAAATATCGGTCTACCGAAATTTTGCGATTGAATCAGGCAAATAATGCAATATAAAAATAGGTGGTGATCAAAATAAAATGTCCATATTTTCTAGCAAACCTGTTTTAAAAGACGTCCCATTATTAAATATTTTTATTAAATAAATTTTATAGTGGCATCATGTACTATTGCAGACCTGGGAGGTTGGCAACAATGCTATTTGAAACTTCACTAAACATGCAGCAACAGATAGTCTCCTCTAGTGAAGATTTTTGCAATTAATTCCCTTTGATCTAAAGCCCATACAGTCGACTCCCACAAATCCGCCATTCTCGAATCCACAATTGTCTAAAATCCGCAAATCGTTCCTGATGTAAACAATGAAACTTAGAGTTAAGATGTAGGTGTAAAATTCAAGTATTTTTTTTAACTTTTATATCATTCTGTACACATTTTAATATGTAATTCTGATTAATATGATTCAATTCATGTTTTCTTATGAATGAAGTATAAATTTATTTGTGAAAAAATTCAAGATAGTGCTGATATCAGTGGTAATCGCGATAATTTTACCAAATAATTTATGTATTAATCTAGCATTTAATCTATTAAATATGATTAAACATAAAATAAAACTTTTTTAGTTTACAATTTTGGTGGGAATTATTAGCGTAATAAGGCAAGTTTCACTGAATAATTCAAGAAAAAATTATCTCATCATCATTATGCATATTTAGTTATGCATTATTTATTAATCAAGCTTTTTTGGTTGTTAAGTATGGTTAAACACAGAATAAAACTTTGTTTTTTTACGATTTTGGTGTGAATTATTCGTGTACATTTGTAAGGCGAGTTTCACTGTATAAATTAAGAAAAAAATATCTCATCAGCATTATCTTATTTATGTATGCATGTATTTACTTGACCTTTACATTTAATATTTTAATGTTTTCTAAATTTCCTTTTTATTTTTATTTTTTACTTAATTTTTTACTTTATTGTAAGCATTCATTATAATTTCGAACGCATTATAAAATTCACATTATTATTATTTTTTGATGTAAACAAAACAGTGACCAGAAATCTGCACAATTCTATAATCTATACAACCTCTGGTTATAAGGTATACGGATTTAAGGGAGCCTACTGTATATGTAAAATTTGATTATATTTGGCCCAATTATTTCCAAATTATGTGCCTCATCTCAATCGTTAAGATTAATTATTAAAATACTGTACTTTTGGGGAAAAAATAAAAACCCATTCATATTAATATTTTTGTAATTGCACGCATATTTCTAGGTGTACCACTAAATAAAGTATCATTTGAAAACAGGGCCGTGTAAGTGAATGATTTTACTCATACTCAGTGCTTTGCAAAATTTGATAAAATCTGGTATACAGCAGAAGAATATTTATCTCCCCCCGTCATTGATTTTCAAAAAAACATCAAATATATATATATATATATATATATATATATATAAATTAATTGAGAAAAAAATAAACAAGCATAGCTCATACTTCTTAGTAACATACTCTAGAATAGTACTCAAACTTTATATAAACCAAGTCTATACATAATGCAAATTATAAAAATTATATATATCCGGAAAAAAAAAGAAATGTTGTAAAGGTTGTATTAATGGCATGTTCGGGAAATGTTTATTTCCGAATGCTTCAGATGTCCGGATAGTTGAGTATGCTACAAAAGATCTATAGTTGATGATGGGCATGAATTCGCATTGTTTGCAATTTTAGGTGCCACAAAGACTGGATTAACACTCCGTCGTACTGTTTTATTGAAACTTGTCCACCTCCTCCCACACACATTCTAATTACATAACATGTTAGCTGGCTAGAGCGGAAAAGAATGGATTTTCTGTGCATGAGATGGAAAATATCTTTTAACTTGGTTCTTCCATTAAAAATACGAGGAAAGAGGAGTTTCACTTCTTGCCGCACAGTAGTAGGCGTTGGGGAAATAAAAAAAAATTCTTAGTTAAATTTTTGTACAAAAATAAACAAAAGTTATTCTCAAACAAACAAAAAAACTCCATATTAAATAATTTGGTCGCCAGATAAAAAAAAAAAAAAAAAAACTTGATCGCCAGTGGTGACCTGGCGACCACGTTTGTCAAGGTCTGCTCATACCAAAATTTACAAACAAAATTCTTTATGCTAGATATCTCTTGAAAATATCGTAGCATAGTCTATAACAGTGATTATTTTTCAAAATGTGGTCGCTGGGCCGTACGATGTCCCAAACACGTGATCAAAATTTTACTGATAGGAAATTTTTATAAAGTATCCAAAAAATCATTTTTTTTTTAAATTATTTATAAAAATGTGATTTACATCAATTTACCTTAAATCGCTACAAATGTAAGAAAAAGAAAGTTCATTCAGATAAAAATTGCGCCGATTAATAAACTGGCATTAAATGCGAATGTAGCGGAGCACAAAATAATACTGTGGTTTAATGTTTAAGAGGCTACTTAGGATAATTTCGTTTTCTAAAAATGCTATAAAAAACTGAAATAATTTTTAAGCTCTGTTCTTTTTTCAGCAAATGAAAAAAAAGTCAATAAGTAATTAGACTCATATTTTCAGCATCAAGAGAGTCTAAGTAATAAAATTAAACATTTTTGTAACTTTTATGAAATCCTTTATTTTTAGTAATTAATAGTATCTTCTTTTGCTCGGTTTCTGTGTTTCAAATTTTCTGCTTTTTCAAGTATTGTCTTATTTTGTTACAAAAAATACTTTCCATACAAATTATTAGAATATACACGAATATAATTGTCAATGATAAGTAAGTTACTCAATGCTATATGCATTCAGCAAAATGATTATTTGTAAATCTCAATTTTATTTTCAATTTTAACACATTTAAGCGTAGCGTCCCTATTTAGGTACGCTTTAGTAGAATGGGATAAAGTGAATTTCACACTACTTTTTTTTAATAGAAATTTGGTGGCTTATTTTATCGAGGACTCCCACTGCCACCGAGAAACACTCAAGGCCGAAGGACAAGAAATGTGATGTCATCGCTAATGGACCGACTTCTCACATGTCAGTTATCAAAATCAATTTGAATTTTTATATAAGAATATACTGGTAATTATCATTTTTTTACTGTATTTTTCCCTGACCAAAAAAAAAAAAAAAAAAAAAAAAAAATTGAAGTACCAGTATATTATTATAGAAAACTTCAAATTGATTTTGATAACTGACATGCGAGAAGTCGGTCCATTAGCGATGACGTCACATTTCTTGTCCGTCGGCATTGAGTGTTTCTCGGTGGCAGTGGGACTCCTCGGTAAAATAACATATCAAATTCCTATTACATTTTAAGTGGTGTGAAATGTACTTTTCTCCTTTTACTAAAGCATCGACGCTGCACGGTGGAAGATTTGCCAATTCTAGCTGGCCAAAAGTCGATTTTTCAAAGTTTATGCAACTGGAATTTTTTTTTTTTTTTTTTTACCACATGTACCTTATATGTGCAGGTGGTTGACACTGCAGATGTTTTTGATATAAATGCAACCGTACTGCCAGTACGTGAGTATGAAGTTAGCGTTTATTAGAGGAGAATAAATCGATGATTTCTAGTATATTTTTTTAATATGTGAATGTTGAAGAAATTGAAAGAAATTGTACATTATGAGTGCTTTAGAACAAGACATGTACTTTATTTTTTGTTATTTATATGCATAATTTTTTCTTTTGTCAATAGTTATTTCACATGTAATGTTTTTAATGACTTTATGTATTTTTAATAAATTTCATTTTGAAAATTCAAAAAGTTATATGATAAAGCTAGATAAATCTCAACTTTTAATTTTAGTAAATAGTTTGGAGTCTTAGATATTGGATAAACGTTTACTTGTCTGCTTCTATCTGCTTCCGTAGATTTTAAAGTTGTTTTTATCATACGAAGTCTAAAATTATTATTATATTTTTTATTCTAAGAACACTCTTCTTTTTACCAGGGTCATCAGAATGTAAACCAATCACACGAATAAGCTTTTATAATATTATACAGCAGCAATCAGCTTCCACATTTAACGAAAAAATCGAACTGGCTGAAAATGTTTTGTTGACAAATGCAAATTATAACGAAGTACAAATGAAAGTTTTCAAGCAGGAAATGATTATACAGAAGACCCAGTTTAGACAAAAGTGGACTGCTGTACATATAGCACATGAGAAATTTCTGAAAAAGTATGAAACTTGTCTGCAAAGCAGTTTTGAAATACCTCGTTCAATGAGTACTCGTAACTTACTGAGGAAAGCCAGAATGAAGAACTATTAGATGGTGAATTGTCAGAAAATTTCTACGCAATTTTCTTATTCCTTTGTATATATAATAATATGCATTACTCTTTAATATTTATTTTGTATCCCAATTTCTAATAGATTAATATAAAATATTACTTTTATAATTTAGTATCATATAATAAATGTAATTCTATCGCTTAAATCTTAATAATATTATAAAAGTTCATAAATATTGTCCTTTTTAGTTATCAAGTAAAAGATTAACTCATTCATTACATGTTTTAAAGCTTTAAATAATTTAAATATTTAACTGAATGGTACATCATAGTAATATAATAAAAAAATTTACATCAGGGTGGCTAGTGGTCAGGGTAAAATACAGTCAAAAAAAGTGACAAACACCAGTATATTCTCGTAGAAAAATTAATGTTGATTATTCGATCAAATAATTAACATGAATTTTTCTGTAAAAATATACTGGTGTTTATAACTTTTTTTGACCGTATTTTTCCTTGACCACTAGCTACCCTGCACATCTAATGTACTACATTAATAATTTTTAATTAAATATAATGATTTCTTATTAAACTACCGTTTAAAATTTCATATATTTTCTTTAAATCAGCCTAATATATCGTTTATATAAACGAAAAATAGATTTCATCAAATAGAAGTTGAAAAATAATTTTGCTCAGCTAGAATCGGCAAATCTCCCACCGTGCGCTGGGCATATTTATGCCCAGGGTTAACAAATTATAATAAGAGAGTTAAATTTAAGTTATTGTAATAAATTGTTTTAATGTATTTTTATTGCATATCAAAGTGCAATAATTGATTTTTAACATTTTGAAAGACAAAGATTAAAAAAATAATACAAAAAAGTATTTGCATGATTTTTAACATTTTAAAAGACAAAGATAAAAAAAAATGAATGCAATAAAAATTTCTGTATAATTTTCAATATGTAATTAATTACACATAATTGAACTATAATAAAGCAAGTTAATATTTCATTTGATGTCCTTTATCTTAAAAAAAAGTTTAACCCCTTAAGCACCATATTCAATTTAGTGATAGTATGTTGAATACCAGCTATGTTAACCCTTTATATCCTGAATTAATTTTCCAGCTACTTTTTATTTGTATTTTTGCATCATTGGATAAGTTTTGGTACAGAATAAACATAGGAAAGAGGAAAATAATTTTTATAGTGTTTTAGTGGTTAATTATGCAACTGTAACCACCATAAATTGTTTACCCTATGATATAAAATAAAATAGTAAATTTCAAATAAAATATAGGAAATGTTCACCTGTAGAGTATAGAAAACAATAGAAAATAATAGTACTAAACAACCGGTAATAAACCACTAAAATTACTCAAATGAAGAACAACATGCATGTCAATTTTATTGCAAAATGGATTTCGATTGTAGCGTGGTAAATGTAAAATCCCTACAATGCAAAGAAAGAGGATATGTGCTTGAATTTGCCATTTCCTGCCTGCTGTCAGAAATACACTTTTTGTGCCATTGTGAATACCGTTAGGAAAAACGTTCATATTACGAATATATAGGTGTTTTATTAACCCCTTGGGGACGAGCAACACGTATACGCGACGCATAAGATGCTCAGAATCCTCGATTATTCCCACAAGTAACTTTTTATTGTAAACTTTGCCTTATTTAATGACAGCATTTCTGAGATTCAATTAGGCGAAAATTTCTGTTTTGAAAAACCGGTGGCAAAAGATTAAAAATTCTGTAAAGGACGCTCGTCGCGAAGGGGATAAAGTGGTACTTATAAGTACCGTCAGGATAAAAAGGGTTAAATTTCGTCATAAATAGAAAAATATTCAAAAATAAAAAATTCATACCGGAAATTTAAAAGAATAATTTTAATTTATACAATCAGGAAAAGTGTCATTATATAAAATACAAATTACTACTATATCTTTCTGGTTTAAAATATAAATTTTTAATTTAAAAAAAAGGCCAAACTGGCAACTTGGACGCATACGTCCTGGTATTTCAGATAGAAGTGTTTATGACGTACGCAAGTACGACTTGGTGCTTAAGGGATTAAAAGATGTTGAACAAAGACTAATCATCTTATTCAAATTGAATATGCTCTTTCCCAAAAGTAAATTCCAGTTGGGCAGAATAGGGTTGATTATCAGTCTCTCTTCATAAATATTCATATAACTCAGTAACTAAATTGAAGTGAAACAAAATTTCTATACTCCCAGAGAAAGCATCTAATACCTAACAATCTTAATTAGTTTTATTGTTTAAAAACTATATATATTATTAATAAAATTTAAGAATGTCTGACCAATAAATCACCCCATCAACGGGATGATTATTGGTCATTATTTGTGATCAAATACCAAAATTTCAAACACTCAAAAATTTAATAAATGGTTGAGTGAAACATTCTTGGAATAAATTTAGTACTTATATTCATCGTAAATATAAACAGACAGGGTTCGTACGCGTTTACCGACACTTTTTAATAGACTTTTCGCCTTACTTAAATGCAGAAAAGTATTACAAATCCTGCAATTTCTGCTATTTCAATATTAAATAGAAAAATTCTATTAAAAATTGTGGTAAAAGCTTACGAACACTGACATAGTTATAAAAAGGGCAAAAAATAAAGAAATTGCTAAAATTGTTGGAACTTTAAATAGATTTCACAAAATAATACATTTATTTGCAAAAGTCTTTTTTGTATTTAATGTATGCAGCTTGCATTTCATCTTTCTCAAGAACGTGATGATATCGTGGTCAAGTGTTTATTTGATTGTAATAATTTTTCGTTTTGTTTAAGTGCAGAAAAGTACTACAAATCCTGAAATTAAACATGGCGTATGCAATTTCTGCTATTTAAATATTAAATAAAAAAATTCTATTAAAAATTGTGGTAAAAGCGTACGTACCCTGACATAGTTATAAAAAGGGTAAAAATAAGGAAATTACTAAAATGGTTGGAATTTTAAACATATTTCACAAAATAATACAATTTACAAAAGCAATTTTTCAATTTAATTTATGGAGCTTGCATTTCATCTTCCTCAAGGACGTAATGATATCGTTGTCAGGCTTAGCTGAGTGCTTATTTCAACAGGTGTTTTTTTATTAATTATAATTTCAAAGTGTAAACAGAAATAAACTGGAACAGGTATCCATGAGCTAAATATAAAAGTTAAAATTTCAGACTCACCACAATATCTCTTGTGGAAATGGGAAACAAAGATTTGATTATATCGAATGTATCAAATTTGTGTTATGAGTTACTGAAAAAACCAAAACAACGTGTTTCACCCTTGAAGTATTGCAACATGAATCTAAATAAACTTTTTCATGCAGGTGCTGCCATCTCCAAATATAAAACATTTCTGTACTATTTATGAGTTTATAAGTAATTGTTAAGCTAAAATTACATGACAATGAAACACCCCATGATGACCAATATTCACTCCTTGTTCACCAAGAATCACCACCATTTACATAGAGTGATGTTTAGCTCTATATTTGCTTACTTTATATACTCATACAGTATACATATGCATACATGCAAATTCTATACATATTTATCTTACTATATAACCCTTCTAGATCAACAGATAGCTAAATTTCATATTACAGTCACCGTATGAAAAAAATCACGATTTTATAATCCAGGGTTCGTACGCTGTTACCACAATATTTTAATAGAATTTTCCGCCGTATTTAAATGCAGAGAAGTATTACAAATTCTGCAATTAAATGAGGCGTCTGCGATTTCCGCTATTTAAATATTAAATTGAAAAATTATATTAAAAATTGTGGTAAAAGGGTATGAATCCTGTAATCTCTTATTTTTGTTTTGCTCAAGTTTTTTAAATATGTCTAGATAAAATATTTCTTCTCATTTAATTCTGTTTTGAACCAAAAAAATGTTTTTTTACTGAATAATCATAAATGCGCCTATCATTCAGTATATATATTTATTTTTTCATTCTACATTAATTCTATATATTAATGAAAATGTAATTGACCAAGAATCACCCCGATTTGCTCTAATTTTTATGTTATTTTTGTTTTCAACTGTAGCATATATTTCATTAATTTATATTTGTTATTCTATTTACACCGTCTCTCATAATTTCACGAAAGATGTTTTAAAATTATTTTTTTATCAAGAATTATATTAGTGAATTTTGTTCTTCAAACGTACGTTAATAGCATCTGGATTGAACATTTTACAGTGCGTTTAAATTACAGAATTATGTTTAAGTTCATTTCCTGCTTGAAGTATAAAGTTTTTTTATATAGTATTTCCTAACATGATTCAATAATTCATATCACAACACATCTATATCTCCTTCAGATATGATTGTATTATCAATAAAATTTGAATTTCTAAATATATTAGAAGCTATACACCGGGACTGATTATCACAGGGTCAAACCCACCAATAAAATGTAACCAGAGGGGCCCGTGCGAAGATTTCGCACTGAAATCTAATATTTTTTAGGGACTTCTCTATTAACCCGTCGACCGCTTTTCATAACAAAAAACTACCGCCAAACTGTAAGATTAAACGCCAAAAATGCAATCCCATTTACTTGATGTCAGAATCATTATGCGTGTTTGTTACGTCATCTGGTCGTATTACATTCGACATTTGCGTGTATTTTTCATTATGTTTTACTGATTTAGTAGTTATTTTATTAATTAAAATAACAATTGTGTCCTTAAATTCTTATATTTTATTTACTTTTTGATATTCCAATGGCAACGTTCTCCCGTTTATTTGGCGATAGTTTTTTGTTATGAAAAGTGGTCGACGGCATAATAGAGAAGTATAATTTTTTATCAATATGTAATATTTATTAGATGCAGGTTTAAACTTCTAAAGAAAAAGCAAAGATAAAAATATCTGCAAACAAGATTTAGTAGTTATTTTATTAATTAAAATAACAATTGTGTCCTTAAATTCTTATATTTTATTTACTTTTTGATATTCCAATGGCAACGTTCTCTCGTTTATTTGGCGATAGTTTTTTGTTATGAAAAGTGGTCGACGGCATAATAGAGAAGTATAATTTTTTATCAATATGTAATATTTATTAGATGCAGGTTTAAACTTCTAAAGAAAAAGCAAGGATAAAAATATCTGCAAACAACATTTAGTTGTTAGTTAAGCCAGAATATCATCTAATTTATTCCATCAAAGTTAGACTAAAAAAATGATCCAACATTGCTAAAGGCAAAACGCGAGAAAAAAAATTAACAATCGTATTTTGACTGCATTAAAGGATGGCGTCATCCGCTTCGGGAAAACCATGGGACTTAGATATATAAATCTAAACATTTCAATTTCAATTTCGCTTTTTAATCATAAGTATAAAATAAACCCGTGCGGTGTTTTTTATAATAATTGCTATGAGCATCATATAATGTGGTATTTTATTTTTTTGGCAACAATAATTTCAGGAAAACCTTTCATTTCTTTCATGAAAACAATGCCGATTTAATTTTTTTAATTTCAGCAAATTTTGATCAAAAACATGTTTTAACGAATTGTTAAGTGGGCTATGTCAGAAGCCGGTTCTGAAACCTTTCATATGGTATCTCGTTCGTTGTTCTGCGTTTCATATTTTCTGAGTAAAAGGGATGTTGACAGGAGAAATAATATATAAGGATAGAAACTTTCGTATTTTTTAAAAGGCATAATATAACATGCATAATATCTGGCATTAATTAGGCATAAATTTATATTATTTTTTACTGGTGGAAGTTTGCCCCGTTGGTAATCAGTCTCTAGCTATACCACTTCCCTACCCCAAAACCACAACATTTTAACAAATCTGCTTTAGAAACGTAAAGACTACGAGTTTTATTTTTACGCCATATCTTTCGACTACTTTCTTGGAAGACATTTTCAATCTTACTTAACTCAAATATCATTTTTTATAATGTAGGACATCAAGGCCATAGGGCTCTGATGATGATTATAGAATAGCTGTTCCATTGTTCACACCAGCACATTTCTTGCAGGTAAGATGCATGTTCTTAACAATCCAACTTTTGGATGTTCGAAGCATTTACTGACAAATTATCGTCACGTTATCGACAAATTATCGTCACGTTATCGACAAATTATCGTCAATTATCGACAAATTGTCGTCATAATTTAAACATTAAAAATTCCGTATTAAAAATTAGAAGACATCAGAGAATACTTTTTTAGAAAATTACAAAATGAAATAGCTCTTAAAAGATCACCGTATCCAATTTGCCACGAAGTATCGCCAAAAGATCAATTTATTTCTTAGAAAACAATTTCTGTTTTTATTTGAGACAGCGTATACGAAGTTCCAGACTTTTTTTTTAATTTGGAGACTTATGCTAATTGCTATTTTTGTAATTACCTCGAAGCATTTAAACCATTTTAAGTATTAAGGCTTTGGTAATTGAGCACTCAATGTTAAATTGTTTATGTTTTTTAATTTTTGGTTTATTCTTTAACAACTGTAGGGAAATATAATTTGAATAAACCAACTAGAAATTGTTTTATAAGTGTATCAACATGTAAAATAAATGTTTTAGGGAAATTTGCCATATAATTCGAAATATAATTTTAAAAAAAACTAGAATAGTCGTTTAAATTTGTCTACCATTGTAGTTCATACAATATACGTGAAGAATATTAAAGAATAGAAAAATAATTCAAAGTCACATAATAGTAACCTATTTTATACGTGTGGAAATCAGCAAAAATAAGTGCATAAAACGCATAATGTGAAAAAAGTTGTGCAATTTTTTTATTCATTAATATAGTTAACAAACATGCGTACAAAAATGCATCACAAAAATTCACTGTTTTATATATAACAATAAAATATTTGGATTTTACCTGCATCATTTCTACGCTACTGAAGTCATTTGAAGTATAATTCATTGCTAACCTTCTTGTTTTTTTAATCACACGGAATCAGAAATTTTATTGAATAAAATGAATTAATAATAATCCACAGAAAGCTGAAACAATTCACAAATATATTTTCTGCTTCAAATGTGTTTTTATTGACTTGAGTAAAACTGGAATGGCAGCAAATGTGATAATTTATACTTGAAATGTGTGATTCATTAGCCTTTAATTAAATTCCTTAGCCTTTATTCTGTACGTTGTCTTCTTAGAAAGAGAATTCCATCAAAACTATTTTTTTTCGGTTAAGTGATTTCAAATCCCGTTCACATCCAATAATACCTTGAATAATTTTTCTGTCGCTGTAAGAAATCATACTCAATTTTCTGGAGGATCATTAGATTACACGAAGATAAATCGAACGCGATAATAAAATTTTGATGGGATTTCAGTTTATGTGTTTTTTCTTTAGAAATAACTAAAAATTCTTTGGTGCATCTATTGTAAGTTCTATTCATAAAACATTTTTCTGTATTATGTCTTTTTTGTTTCCATTGATGTATTGCATTTCGCTCGAATTAGTATATATCTTAAATTCCTTTACAAAAGAATATCTAATACAACTATTGTTTTTTCATTTACTAGAGTCAACAATAAAAAAAAGAAATAACTAAAAAAACTGTTTAATTAAATCTTTTTTAACTTCTATCGATAACGCATTTTTTTCTATTTTATTTTCTTTCTTCATGCTTTATTTATTTTTACGTTTTTGCGACTTAATCAAATTAGAATAATTCGAAAGTTTTCTTACACAAGAAAATACAATTGAACCATTTTAGTTTAATTTATTAATCACCACTAAAAAATAATAACTAAAAAAAGTTATGTAGTAGATCTTTTTAATTTTTGCCCTTAATACATTTTCTTTCTTTATACTTTACTAGCAAGCTTCGCCCGCTACGCTGGTCGGTTTCTCCAAACGAATTTTGAATCAAACTAAATATACCGGTGAATTGCATTCATCCAACAATGTACGCTTTTGGTCAGACAGCTACAGGAAAATATGAAAAGAGATCGCATATCAAATTATTGCCTTGGACTACTAGGTTTTTGTATGTTGAGACTCCCGGGATATGTTGCAGTGGCGGTAGTAAAGAAGATATAGTAATGGATGCATTTTTAGAAATTATAACTTGCAATGTTAGAAATATTGATGAGTTGGCGCTAAGGGCATCACCAAATTATAGAAAATATGCAATATCGAAACCGTACAGACCCTCGAAACTTTACTTCAGCAAGCATATTTTATTTAAAAATTACAATTACATAAATATCCTTAAGAATAATAGGTACTTTTATGTTGCTAGGCGCCAGTAAAAACTCACCAAATCTTGTTTCAATTGGCATCATTTGAATTGGAACATTTTGCGTGACATTTTATTTGTATTGATATGTTTGTGTTTATTTATTTTATTATGATTATATTTTAGTTATCCTAATAATATTATAAATCTGATTGTGCGCAAATGTTAGGCTGAAGCCAGCGTCAAAATGGAGCCTTTAATGATCCTGTATTTTTGCATACAGATTGATTATAACCCTCATTTGAACATAGGCTGGTTTTTGTTTATTTTATTCAAATATTTTTCTTAATAATTCAAAATTTCGTTTTTTCATAGTGAGTAAATGGACATTTTTTTCGTATAATATTTTAACATGGTTAAATTTACTTTACCGTTGCTAATACTTTATCGTTGCCAAAACTAATTCAAATTCCGGAATAATAACTTTTAGTCAACAATTTAGTTTCAATTGAAAAATGTTCACGTGAAAAATAAAAATGAAATAAAAAAATTAAAGAATTAAAAAGAAGATTAAATAATATTATTAGAAATAAAACGTACTTTTTTTAGTTTTTGATAATAATACAAGGTTTCAATATGAGTAACCATAGGAAACAGGCGAATATGACGCCATTCATTAAAAATAAAGCGGATATCTTTGATTGGTGAAATAAAATGATCTTGGGTTTTTTTTCTTCGCTTTTTTCTTTTGTATAGTAATAATTCTTGGCGTTTTACCGTCTGCGCAGGGCTAATATAACTATACCGTATTTTTTATTTAAATTTTAAAAAAGTAAAAAGAAGTTTCAAAAGAAAATGGTCAGCAAATGTCAATAATATGCTACGCAAAATTATCCATATCGAAAATGATGTCATGGATAGCGAGAAATATTTATTTTCATTCTTAAAACTAAAAAAATTACTCGATTACCTAAAAAAAAATGACGAATGTTAATAGTTCCACTTTTGTTGATAAAAACTAAAGATTTAATATTATTTCGTTAAAGCGACATAATTTCCCCTATGCCAGTACTGAAATTAATTGCCTGGAAAAGAAAATTAACAAGAATTATATCATTAAAAAGGGATTTCTCTGCGGGAAAAAGAGGCGTCATATTTGAAATAAAACGGGAATTTTCCAATGTGTTTTAAAATGAGTGTGAATGAATGCCTTACATTAATAATACAAGGATCAGTAAGTATAGAAAGTAGATGAGTTTCACGCCATATTTATAACGAAAAATTTAAATGGTTTTTTTATCTATACTGATTATTAAGCATGAATATCCGTTATATACAGATGAGAATTTTCTGCTAAAAATCGCATCATAATTTTAAGAAAAGGAAAATGAACACGAATCTATGTTTGTATTTCGCAACTACTCCTCACTGTAAAAAATTGCTGCAGTAAAATTACTGCAGCAGAGATTCCAGGCAATGTCCATAAGAAAACCGGTTTTGTGACTAGATAAACGAGCTTTGTTATTAGATAAACGGTTTTTGCCCGTAAAAACAGGAAATTTACTGAAATGGACCGTTTACCTTGAAAAGGGGGCATTTCCCGTAAAATTACGGCAGCAATTCACGGAGAATGCCCGTGAATTTACAATTTTCATTTACAGTGCCAGAATATCGAACGCAACGTGATTTACTTTATACCGGTTATCATTGATCCGAGGATGTTACACAAACTGTCAGAATTTAAAAAATTAAATTAGATGCCAAGATTTTTTTTCTTTTTTGTTAATTTTAACGAAGTTTCTCTAAAAACGGAAAGTAAATTACTCCATATTTGTGTATAAAAAAAGGAGAAATAAAATAGATCTGTATATTTTTTACACCATTTTCTCATTAAAACTGAAAAACAGAATTGATTTTCACTTTGAATAGATGGTGAAAACAAAATCTTGATTTCAGTAAATTATCCGAAAAATAAAAACATATTTTCACATATTCAAACTTCATGAAACAATTTATTCTGGAGAACAAAAATTGCCTGTCAACATACTGTCATTTAGAAAATAAGATTTGTTTCAGCTATACATTAAACCAAGGAGGCAGAACTGAATTTAAAGAAAAAGCATGTACTATTTCCAATTAATGTTTTTTTGAAGGATGGCTGTTAAAACGTTTCACAAAGGCGTTAAAAGTAAAATTGTTTATCAGGTAAATTTGACATTTGTTTTTGCCCAATTCGTCTATTTCCACGATTTTATTTGGCCCTCCTTTTTGCATTGGTTGCAATTTCATTTTCGCGATTATTTGGCACAAAATTTCACTTTTTAAAGACTGAGTTATGTCAAGGTCCCTATAACAAAAAAATACCGTATTGTCGCCTATGAAATGTGATAAATAGTTAGTTAATTTTAACGTTTTTAATTATCGGGAGTGAAATATTTTCTTAATTAATGTATTTATTCTTCTTTTAATGTTGCGTGAACGAAGTCACGGGTAACAGCTACTTTTAAATAAGTTTTTTAAGATATTATATCACAATGTTAAAATAATGGTTAGTTGTTATTAGCTAACGTTAAAAGATTAGCAAAAAAAAAAAAAGGATTGGCGAGATTAAAAATATTTTGGCGATCACTGGCACCCATCTAACATAAAAATACCGAATAATATTCAATTCCAAATTCCCGAAGCAAACAAAAAAGTTAAAACAAAGAGCCCGAAAACTGGCATTATTGAGATTTCATCTAATCAAAATATCAGGTGATTTTTTTCTTATCCAGTATCTTATAATTCGCCAAGTATTGTTTGATCTTTAACAATGACGAATGCATTTTAGAAAATATCACTTGGCAATCAATGCAATATATTTTAAGTTTTTGTCGCCAAAGGCAACGCCAAATTCGAAAATGTGCAATATCTCACAAATTGTTGGAGATAGGGCATTTTTATTTGGTACCATTCGTTTCAGCATGCAAAAATACATTGAAATATGTTATCATTTGACAAATAAATATAAAACCAAATTTTTAAGAAATTTTGTTATTGTTTGTTCCCATTTTAACCCCTTTAAGGATGGAATTTTAGGAAAACTTTCTTATTGCGCCTCTACATCCTAAGAAGTATTTTCCCCGCAATTTTTGTGTTTGTAGCTTCAGTAGTAGAATTTTATATACAGAAAAAATTAACCATTATTATTACCTAGCAGGCTTTGCTCGCTACGCTGGTCGGTTTCTCCAAAAAAAAAACTTGAATCAAATGAAATATATCGGTGAATTTGATTGGGTGTTTTAACCCTTTGAGGGGCGGTGGTATATATTATATACCACCTAATTTTAATCCGATTCAAACGAGAAACTTTTAATTAAGGTATCTGACTACGTTTAAAAAGTGGTTTTCGACCAAAATTGTCAAAACGATTTTATTACATTTTATTAAAGTCCAACTTTTTATCTTTCTAAAACTGTATTTATTTTTATTGTACTATAAATAGAGCCGGAGTTGCAGCGGTTTTTAAACTACTCAACAGCTATCACTCAAACCGGAAGTACTGTTTAAAGGACCGGAAGTACTATTTAAAGGTACTAACTGGGAGGGGGAAAGCAAAAATATGGCCTTCTAGAAATAAACAAAGGCTCAGTACTTGAAAAAAAGAGTATGGCTCATAAAAACAGTGAAGTTTAGATGCATATTACTGTGGAAATTCTTGTAGTAAAACATAAAACTAAACTTTAAATTCATTTTTTGGAATATGTAATTTTTGGAGAAAATTCCATACGCAAAACATGATTTCTCAAAAAGTTATTAGAATATCTCTATGAAATTTAAACTGCATGTTGTTTACACTATTGTGACGGCAATGAACTAAAGATTTAATGTTAGAATAAATATTTTTTGTTTTATGGGTGTTTTCGTGGAATGACATCAATGAATTTTATGAAAATCAGCATGTAAAAAGGTGCGATATACTATAAATTTTGAAATATTTAAAATATCTCTTAGATTCTAGTTCATTGCCTTCCCCAATGTCATAAGTATTATGTGTAAAAAGAAAATTAAGATACATGCAGTAGAATGTTCTGTAGAGTGTTTTGCGTATTGAGCCAAATTTCACTAAATTTTACCACAAAATCCCCCATTTACCAAAATTTCATCAATGAATGAAATATTTTTTGCTTATTTTCATAGTTTCTAGTCATATTCTTAATAAAAATATGATCAAAAAATAATGAAACAGCTTTTGTGAAAAAAATTGCTCCGTACGTAGTCAGGCACCTTAAATTTTACTTTTTTAACTTTGACGAGAAAAAGTTGAAAAATTGCTTATTTTTATTTTGAACTAAATTCTTTCCTAAATTCCGGTGAGAATTCAACACTACAGGAGCACAAGTGCTTGCCCTTTAAAGGGTTAAAGAAACATGAACTTTTACCGTCATGTCCTTCAACATTGGTGTAAAACGATACGAAAGCCATTACGCTGCTTTATTTTCTAATGTGTTACACGAAATTTAGGCTGTTAAAGACCAACTCGTTTATTTAATCATTTACAGCATGATTTTCTAAAGAACTATATAACGATATGCAATATACTAAAACTATCCCTGTAAAATTAACAATGCAAGTTCCATAGAAATTCATTCAGCAGAATCTTTAAAAAAGTCTAATGTTTCATAATTGGGTTCAACTGATTATAAAAAATCCCCCACCCCCCTAATTCTTTAACTAAGCAACATAGAACGATATGTTATGCACTAAAACTTCCCCTCAAAATTTAGCTAATTAACAGTGCAAGTTCCAGCAAAATCCATTCAGCAGAATTCAAGATATAAGCGGCAGGATCGAAATTCCCTTTGCATTATACATATACAGTAGACAGATCTTTCATAATCATCTTCACCTGTTAATAAAACTCTCAGGGATTTTGTAGAAAATATGCTGGTATACGCCGTCAACCTTCTGGAATTTTTAAGACGAAATTCTGCACACCGTCCGTAGCTATAATATATAATCTCTAGTATATATCCTATGTCTATAAAATATATGCACTGTTTTTTTTACGACTACACCACTGACAACTTTCTCCCATAGCTCCATAACTAAACAATGTAGAAAATCAATTCCTGAAATATTATCACACTGCGAAACTCCCATCAAAATCCGTTCAGTAGAATTTTTAAAAAGGTAATCTTTCATAATCGGGTTCACCTAATTTTATCTATAACTTCCTCCCGTGGCTCTATAAATAAGTAATGTAGAACAATGTACTTTATTTAACCTTTCTAAAACAAATTACCTAACTAACAGTGAAATCATATAAAAATATGTTCGGTAGAACCTGAGTTTTAATCGATCGGAATGGAATAAGAATTTGCGTTTCAGAAATATTATAGATGATTATGATATGATTTTGGTAATCGGATTCGTTGTCAAGCTTTTGCTTCAGAAAACACAACGCAGACTAAAACTTTGCTACAGAGAAGTACCAACCATCCCTACAAAATTGCCTAACTAACAGTGTAAATCCCACCAAAGTCCGTACAGCAGAACTCAAATTATAAACGGTCTGAATGAAATACAAATTTGCATTTTTTAATACATAGTAGATATATCTTTCATAATTGCATTCACCTTTCCCAATCACTTTCCCATTAGCTCTATCACTAAGCAACATGGAATGATATGTTATAGGGTCATTAACCACATCTGAAAAATTACTTCCATTAAAAAAATTTCAGTAGAATTTTTTTAAGTAATCTTTAATAATCGGGTTCACATAATTTTAGCGCTTTCCTCTTTAGCTCTATAACAAAGTAACGTAGAATAGCTATACGCTAAAACCTTTCAAAAAACATTATCTGATTAAAATGTGAATATGCGGTTTATACTCATAGTAGATGATGATATGATTTTCTGTAACAGGAATCATCATGAAGATTTCGCTTCAAACATAAACGATGCTTTCAACATTGTGGCTAATACGCCAATTGGCGAGGTATCCGATTGCGGAAAATTAGCCAGAAATCGTATGAATAACTACCCAAAGAAAAAGAGAAACATGGCTCAAGACTGAAAACAAATAAATAAGTAATACATAATACTAATCAGACCTTCGAAATTTTATTTTGTACTTCTCCATTATCCCGTCGATTACTTTTCATTAAAAAAAAAACTATCGCCAAACTATAAGATTTAACGCCAAAAATGCAATCCCATTCACTTGACGTCAGAAGTATTAAACGTGTTTGTTATGTCATGAAGCGGTTTTTAATTCGACATTTACCTGTATTTTTCATTTTGTTTTTCTGATATTTTAGTTATTTCGTTAATTAAAATAAAAATTACGTCCTTAAACGCCTGTGCCATGACATTAAAAGATAAAATGAATTGTAAAAATGTTGCGTTTCATAGTTAAGTACAATACATCAATTTCAACTGACGTCACAATCTTTTATTCACCAGCCGAGAAGGATAATTAAGAAAAATAATGTAAATAAATAAATATCCAAGATTTTTTTTTCTATTTTCATTAATATATTGTAATTTTTTTGTGTTAAAACTTACTGGAGACTTTGGTGAGTGGGGCTTTTCCGAATTAATTTTATTTTATTTATTTATTTTGATGTTCCAATGGCAACATTCTTCCATTTGTTTATTTAGAGTTCATGTTTGGCGATGATTTTTTTTTTAATGAAAAATGGTCGACGGTATAATTAAGATGTACCCTTTATTTTAGCAATAACATTTTATTTTAAATCGTGACGTTTGTAGAAATAATAATAATACCCAATTACATAAATATCCATAAGAATAATATTCAATTCCCAATTGAGCAGTTAATGTTTCTATCTGCAAAAATAAACAAAAAGATTTAATTTGAATTTCTTCCATTGCTATAGTAACGGACGTATTTTTAGAAATTATCACTTGTATTGTTAGAATTGATAGATTTTGACGTCAAAGACTTCGCCTAATTAGAAAAATGTTCAATATTTCACGAACTATTTGACTTATGAGTATTTAATTGATACCATTCGAATCAGCATACACAAATACATTAAAATATGTTATCATTTGTCACGTAACTATAATACTCGATTTTTAAGGATTTTTTTAAAAGTTTGTTCCCTTTTTAACCCCCCTTAGGGGTGGAGTTTTTGAAAGTCCTGTCTTAGTGCGCCTCTACATACTAAGAAGTATTTTTCCTGCAAGTTTCGTCTTTGTAGGTTCAGTAGTTTTGGCTGTGCGTTGATCATCTAGCCAGAAAGGACTTTCTTTTATATAAACTAGGGAATCGAACCCGGGCTTCCCGGGTTACAGAACGCAGGCGAAAAACATTTTTTCCCTAAATCTAATAGATTTTTCATATTTTTATTTGTCAAAGTTGCTGCATTTGGTGATTTTTTTTTAACTGATTTCTTCGCTTTTCTTGTGCGTGAAGCGCTCATACATGCGGTATCCATCCAGTTTTTTTTTGTATTAAGCGTTTATACATGCAATATAGTTATCGCGACATTAAAGAATTTCAGGGGTTTTGTTTACTTTTTATTTTTTTGGTAATATTAATACAGGGAGTTCGCTGCATCCAGTGATGCTTCTTTGTTAATTTATTATTCATCATCTTATGCATGCTATATTGTGATCGCGATATTAACGAATTTCATGTATATTCGTTTTTTCCAACTTCGCAATGACCGTTAACATTATTTGTAATACTGATGAAACATGAATTAAAACGTTGTTTCTTACTGCTTATATTAACTTTTTATATGCATTTTTATTAAATTTGTGAAATAATTTTTTTTATATTTTATTCATAAAAATGCAATATCTAAAACAATATCTTCTGTTTATATTATCTGTTAAAATATCCAATGTTTGTTTATGGTGTAAACAAATAATTTTCTTTTAAATTTTTAAATTATTACAAAGCTTCCTTTTCTCCAAAATCGTCTGAACTAATCAAATTTTGTATCCGGTATAACGCTACTCTCATATAAAGGCACCCTATTCCTGTGATGTTTTTATTTCAAAATTCATTAATTTTATTACCTGTAACTATTTAAAAATTTATAATGGCAGCATTTTTCCATTTGTTTAATGGGCGTTTCAAAATTCATGCTTAAAAATTATTTTATAAGCCATAATATATCAGGCAATTAAGATATAGTTTTCAAACAAATTGCATTTGAAAGTAATTTTTTTCCTCTATAACGGTGTAAAAATAGAAAATGTGCTATGTTTAGAAATTTAAAAAATTGCAATAGCAAAAATCACAAAACCGAAATTTCATCGTCAGCTGTTGCCATTCGCAAAATGACGTATGCGTTACGCACGGACACGTTTGGCCTTTATAATATAGATAGATAGATTACATTTTACGTTTTCGCGACTCGTTCAAATTACAGGGATGAGATTTCTCTGACTGTTTGCATACCAGTATAATCGTAGAGAAAATGTTTTTTTTTTTTTTTTTTTTTAACATAATCGGAACATTCTGCGAGTTAACAGAACAAAATTTTCTCTAAATTTATACTGGTATGTAAAAAATCGGAGCAATTTCATCCCTGAAATTAGAATAATTCAACAGTTTCTTTTCACACGAATATCCGATACAATGTTTGTTGTTTAATTTATTAGACTCACCAATAGAAAAAGAATAGTAAAAAAATAATAATAATTAGCAGACCTTTATCTTCTGCCCATATACTATTTTTCGATTTAATTTATTTTCTTCATATTTCATTACATTTTGCGTTTTCGTGATATGTCCAAATTTCACTGAAACATATTAAAAAGTAGGTTAAAACTATGTATATATTCTAAATTCTGTGAAAATTACATGTAGAAATATTAAGCAGTTGAAGTGTAATCTAGGACACAATTTAAATAAGCATATTTTAAACAATTTGTGAAACACTCCCAATTTATTTTTGTACTGAATGAAGTATTATATACAAAAGTTAACACTTTCCAACTTTAGATTTGTGTTAAAATAGCATTATAAAATAGGACAATATAAGAAAATTCTTCGTAGTTTAATGGTACTATCTTTACTACCAGTATCTTTGAGAAAAGAATTAGCGTTATTTAATCACAGAATTTGTGCAATTAAATTAGTCAAATTTAAAATTACTGGTGAAGAGCATTTAAATATTATGCACGTCGGGAAAAAGATTAAAAACACTTCAGAATGTGAGATCGAAGAAAGAAAAGAATGAATACAAACTTTATAAAGCAATAGTTAATAACGGCAATATTCAAAAGAGAAAATTAGTACAAACTTAGAAATTGAAAAAAGAATGCTATACCAAACTTAAAGAAAAAATCAAGCAAATGTTTCTTAGTTCCAACAATCTGTGAAATTTTTTTCATATTACTGGTTGTCCGGAAAATTCATTGGGTTTTCGTACCGGAAAATTCTATCATTTAATTATTAGACATTAATTCAGATAGCTGATCTCTAAATATTAACGTGCAGAATTTTCTGGTACGAATTAATTTTTCTAAACGGCACGGATTCTCCGGACAACCCAATATAAAATTGAGTAAGGGGATGAAACAAGCCGTAACTCTTCCGAATGAACTTATAAAAAATCACGAGGTTTTGTAAGTAAATAATATCGAAAAATTGTCAAATAAGCATGATTCAATTGATTACTTAGAGAGCTATATATTACCATCACCTACCGTTATATAGACAACACTTCAATCTATTCGAGAATACAAATGAATTATAAGATTTTTTTAAATATAAATATTTTGAAAAATTTTCGTTTTTAATATTAACAAATTAATCAAATAAATCAAAATTAATAACGTACATATGATTATATGTACGTGATAATAATGATTTCATAATAACTTTGAACATAAATCATTACTACTGAGAGTCGGCCTTCGTTAACTGGAACTCTGAAAAAGCTGAGAAAAAAGATTGAATTGTGCGAATTTAATGAAGAAAATTACTTTTTATGATTTTAATGGAAAAGAAAGCTCATCATCCCATAGTAAAACAATTTTTCTGTAATTCGAATTGTTTTAAACATATTAAAATATAAAAGAAAGCATATTATATTCTGAAATTTAAATTACTAAAATGGTAAAATCGTAAAAATCCAAAAATATCTCACATTTATTGCAATTATAATCACAGAAATACGGTTGCATTGATTGAAATATATAACGAACAAAAAAAGAAGGAGACATAGTACTCTTAAACTTTCTAAAAATGCAATATTTGGAAAAAACATATACATATTAATGAGTGAATATTTCTAAACACTTAAGAAAATTAATCCCACAGTTAATAGTTCTTAAAAATGTTCATAAAAAAGTGATGCAAAATCATCTGCCTCAAATATAAAGAGATTTTTTTTTAATCTCTCTCTCTCTCTCTCTCTTTTATTTTTCATTTTTCACTATTGTTTCAAAATCATCGTTTATGTTGTTTAGAATTTTGTACATAATTTAGAATTCTTAAAAATATTTGCAACATGTAAAAATACTCTCTTTAGATCAGAAGTTCTGTAACTTTTAGACTGGAATATCACAAAATTCAAATTTATATTTTCTTCTTACCAGCTTTGAAAATAATAACGTTAAAATTTATAATAGTTTTATTATATCACTAAACTAATATTTTTTGGGGGGTATTACAAAACAAAGTAACCCCTTGGTTATATTTGAACACAGGATTCATGCAATATACACCTAAAATACACTCATATAAAAATAATAAACACTAGATAATGAACATAATAAAAATCATTAAAATATTTTCAATCTAATTAGAAAATTGAAAAAAAAAATATCTGCAAGAGCCGGAAAAGTTGTGAGGAATATTTTCCATGATTTAATAATAATAATAGTAATAATAGATCAATAAAGAAAAAGACTTTGTTCCATTGATTCATAATAATAGAGGGTTAACCGATGAAAAAATTATATATGCTTGTTAGATATTGGCATATTTATGTTATTACACTGATGTTTAGTGTTTAAAAAATAATAGATATAAATGGTAGCGCAGCAAAACAGGTAAACATATCCCATTTGTAGTTATAAAAACTACCAAGACACTGTCTTCAAAGTACTGTGGCTTAGAATATCGTAATTTTTATTATTGTTTAGATTTGTGCGTCATATGGATAAATGTTCGTCTTGTTAGTTATGCAAGTGTGCTAATTGAAGCATGTTTACTTTTGTTTAATTAACACATTGCATGCGGGACGTATATATATATGTGGAAGAGACATGTAGATCCAATAACTAAAATAGAGACCAAGGTGCATTTGTCTGATGATAAAAATTTGAAGGTAAAATGCACAGAAAAATACAGAAGTGAAAATACGGGTATCAAACAAAGCGATTCTCTACTGATACATCATTTTATTACAGATCCTTTCATAACAGCATTTTCGCATTTAATATAAGCTAACAGTCTAAACCAATGGACTCTGATTTGTTTTTTTATTCCCAATCCTAAAAAGCGTGTTTCTGCAACTATTGCAGAGGTTTTGATCACTACTAATTCTATCTCTAAATAATCTTTAAATGCTCTTTTAGTTAGTCAAACTACGCATAGTTTTCGTTGTCAGTTTTATAGTGCTGCTATCTATAACTATTATTTCAAATAAAAAACAAACATCACAGCTCTCTACCACTTAATTTTCAAATTGGTCAGGAGAATTTGAAGACTTTTTGATCGTCGAAGTGCCTGGAGCGAGCAAGAAGAAATTTTTTATAAAGTCTATGTATATATGGACTTTTAAAATCTTCTTGTTCAACCACAGGTACTTTGACTTTCAAAAAGACTACAAGAGCCCTTGTCCAACTACTGAATTAAGTGGTGGCTCTCTAAAAATCTTTTTCTTACTCGATATAGGTACTTCCAGTATCAAACAGACTGCAATAGCTCCTGCCCAACATTGGAATTTAGTGGCGACTTGCTAAAAATCTTTTGCTCGACACAGGCACTTCGACGGTCAAAAAGACTACAAGAGCTCCTGTCCAACTTCAGAATTAAGTAGCGGAGAGATGTGATGTTCAGTGTGTTTATTTCAAATAATAGGTATAAAAGGCAGCACCATAAAATTGTAAAAAAAAATGTACGCGTAGTTTTACAAACTACAAGGAGTCGTTTTAATAGTTTTTATTTCTGCTTGGAATGTCGTAATTGCTGTTATGGTTTAGATATATGCATCATGTTAATGAATGTTACTATTTTTAAATATACAGGTGTGCTAATTGAGGCTTTGTGCACTTTTAACTAAAACCCTTACCGCTCTGGTGTGTGAAATTCTTACCTTTTAAATTTAATCCCCCAAATGTCACAATGGCACTGTAATTTTGAAACGAAATTTTTGGTTTGTTATGTACACGAAGAAAAGCATTTACTTATTTTTAGATAAATTTGATCGAAAATTCCGGTGAAAATGTGACATTTGACGACTAAAATTTAGTGGGAAGAAATTCACCCACCAGAGCGAAAAGTGTTTAGCGCATTGGAAGTAGGAAATGTGAAAGTATGTTTTATATAGATATGTTGTAGAAATTAGTGCTCACACCGGATATTTTTCAAAGAAAAAAACATAAGGAGTAATACAAATGTATCGGCTTTTGTCCTTACCTCGTTCTTTGACCAAATCAGCGGTTCCCAACCTGGGGTACGTGAAAATAATATCGGTGATGGCGGAATTCACAAAAATGGTGTAACTGAAAACACATGAAGAAAATTGATAGTTTTGGATTACAAAGTTAGTCTTATGTGTAAATCCAATATGTTACATTCAAAAAGAAAGGAAAAGCCCACTTGATCTAATAATTCATTGATAATGTAATGTCACTAGCTCCGCCCACTGTTAAGCATATTGCATGTGTTCTTATATATCTCCCCCCCCTCTTCCCGAAAACTTCAATTAATAATTATGTAATATTCTTTTCACACCACGATTTTTTTCATTGTTCCGTTTTTAATAATAATTGCAGAACGACTAAATTACGTCAGATCTTCTGGTTTTAATGTCTTTTGTTAAAATGTGTAGAAAAGTTGGTCGTTATTACCGTTTTTGAATAGGCGGAGTTATATCAGTAACGTATTTTAATAGAAAAGCCTCCCTCATTTTAATGAGCATTTAATTTGAAATGTTTATTTATTTTATGAGTGATTTTGCGTTGTGTTTAACATCAGTGTTGAATTCAGACATTTTTCTCTGGGAGGATTTCTGTGGCTCCGGGGAGGAAATTGCACTTTTTTACCATTAAAAGCATACAATCTCAAACCTTCCGGGGGGGGGACATTTCAATGATCCGGGGGGAATTTCTCCCCCGAGACACTCCCTGAATTCAACACTGGTTTAACATGGATAAATGGTTGAAAACCGGAACTCTTAAGAGAACTGCAACTACAATTGAAATTGTACCTGGTGAGTCCGGAATTGCAAGTACTTCGAAACAATCTGATTATTTAGAAGTGCAAGACAACCTGAGTGCAGCTATTAATAGGCCTGTTTAAAAAAAACTGGAAGCATCAGTGCCCCATTAAAGAAACGAAAATATATGAGTACTTAAAATAATCAGAACTTAAAATATGGATTTTCATTCACGGGAGGGGAAGATTTGCCAAAATCCCTAGGCGTTGTATGTGGCGATATATTGTCGAACGGCAGCATGATACCCTCTTTACTAATGCGCCATTTAGAGACAAAACATCCAATGTACAAACAGAAGGATGTTAGTTTCTTTCAGAGACTATCAAGCGGTCCTAATGTAGCAACTTACGTGTTGTCTACAAGAAAGAGAATGAGAATACTGTTGAAGCATCGTACAGAATATGCTATCCTATTGCTAAAAGTGGTAAAAATCATACAATCGCTGACAATTTGATATATCCTTATATCAAAGATGCTGTCGAATGTATGTTTGGTGATGAACATATAAAAAAATTAAAAACATTCCTTTCTCAAACAATACAGTTGCTCGAAGGATAAGTGACATGTCTGGCGATATTGAATATACTGTAATTCAAAGAATAAAAAAGAGTCCCTACTTTTCAATTCAGGTGGATGAGAGTACGGATATCTCCAATCTGTCAATTTTGCTTGTTATTGCAAGATATTTGAATGATTATGTATTTGAACAAAATTTGCTACTCTTCTATACTCTCACCGAAAGATGTACAGGAAAAGATATATTTAATGCCATTCACAGTTATTTCTGTGAAAAATAAATTCATTGGGCCAATTGCTATGGGGTTTGCACTGATGGTGGGAAATCTATGTCTGGGTTTTATATAGGCTTACGCGGTCTAATCAAAGAAATTGCACCTCATGTAGCGTAGAACCATTGCTGTATACACAGATACAATCTAGCGACCAAACTTCTGATAGACTCATTGAAGGAAGCACTCCACCAAGTTGTCAAAGTTATTAATTTTATTAAGGCCAATTCAACAAACTCCAGACTATTTAAATCTTTGTGTGAAAAGATGGACAGCCTGCACACTACATTGATTTTGCACACAGAGGTGACGTGGTTTTCACGAGGAAAAGTACTTGAAATATTATTTGAATTGAGGCATGAAATTCAAGTTTTTTTTACCATCATCCTTTTGAGCTGAGCTCTAAATTTCATGAAAAAGAATGGCTTCAAATGCTTGCATACTTATCTGACATTTTTTCAGAAATAAATAACCTTAATTTAGGATTACAGGACAGTTCCATACCCATTTTTAAGGTATCTGACAAGATCGAGTCTATGATTAAAAAATTAGATCTTTGGGAATCATGCATTAGAAAACACCAGCCAGAAGTTTTTCAAACACTTTACAATTTCTTATCTGACAATGAGCTAAAATTATCAGAAGAAGTCAAATCTTGTATAATGGCTCATTTAACAGGACTTAAAATGTCGTTCAGACAGTATTGTCCGAAGCAGAGTTGTGAAGATAGCTGGATTTCAAACCCATTTAACGATTTGTTCTTCCAACAAGCCGAAAATTTATCACATCCTGAAAAAGAAAATTAATCGAACTTTCGACTGATTCTTCTTTGCAATCTGATTTCAACCAAAGAAATATTATTGCTTTTTGAATAGCAGTAAAAGAAGAATATCAAGAACTCAGTGATAAGGCTGCAAAACACTTGTTGCCTTTCACAAATACCGAGCTTGTCGAAAGAGCATTTTCGTCTTATCCGTATATTAAAAACAAATATCGCAATCAGCTTGCCGCTGCTCCTGACATTTGAGACTATATCTGTCTTCGTTTGAACCTGATTTTAAGAAACTCAATTCCACGAAACAAGCTCAAGGATCCCATTGAGAGTATGAAAAGTCATTTTGATTATTTGTATATAATGAGAAAAAGTTCATATTAATAATCATCGTAAGATAGCTAAAAATTCTTTTAATGCTATATTAATTTTTTTTTAATGTTTAGCTAATATTATAAAAAGCAATATTAATTTTCTAATGCAAGTTAAAAAATAAAATGTTAGTGCCAATGTAATTTGTGTCAATTTATTATTTGGTTGTGATGAGAAGATTACTAATGTAAAAAAGCATGTTTGGGTTAAATGGTTGAGTGTTAATGAGAAATGGGGGTACGCCGAAGTGAAAAGCCTAAGAAAGGGGTACGTGTAAGAAAAAAGGTTGGGAAGCGCTGGACTAAATTCACGAAGTGGAAGTGTTCTTCTGAGCACTTCAGTGATCTAAATTTCTAACCTGCTGGCGAAACCTTATCTTCCTATCATTGCTATTCCGTATAACTCTGTATATATGCCAACCTTCGGTATTTAAAAAAAATCTTAAGCCTGAAATTTATTTAAGGTGGTTCTCAAATTCCCTGCTCAACAAGGCGAAACTTTCTTACTTTTTTTTTAATTTTAAAGGCAAAAACTTTGCAGCGATTTCAAATTGTCACTTTACCCAACAAATGAGTTCTCCATAGTCGCGTGACTAACATACCGAATAATCATGGGTCATCATTTGTGTAACGACCATGACTCATTTAAATACTTAGGCAGTATTGTAACATCACCTATTATTAAAAATATGAATCTACATCTTTGCAAGAATAAGCAAATTTCACAAGGATTTACAATATAATATATTTATATATATATATATATGTATCAGGTTGAGTAAAAAGTTTTACGCCAAAATTGTTTTATTGTAAAAATGATAAATACATACGAAATCATCAAAGATAACGAAGATAGTAATCACCGTTTAAATCTACAATCGTTTGCTAATGTTTTGCCAACTTTTTAATCCCTTCTGCGAAAAATTGTGGCGAGCACGATTCCAGAAAGAGAACGACCTCATTTATGAACTCCTCATTTGAATGGAAGATTGCGCCATCAAGATGTAGCTGCAGTTGTGAAAAGAGATAGAAATCTGAAGGGGCCATGTCGGGGCTGTATGGTGGATGTTACATCAAATCTCACTCCAGCTTGTAGAGCGTCCAACCGGTCATCGTACTTACGTGCGGCCAGGCGTTATCTTGATGAAAACGAACCACCTTACTTATGAACTCGTTTCTTCGTTTTTCGCGAATGGCATCGCGAACGTTGATTAGCATGTTGCTGTCTATTGCACTGTTGATAGTCTGTCCGCTTTTCAGGTACTCTTTGTACAGAATTCCACGACAATCCCACCAGATGCAGAGGAGCACCTTCTTGCTAGTTAAAGCAAGTCTTGCAACCGAGCCAGCTGATTCCCCAGGTGCTGACCACCCTCCCTTATGGCTAGTATTTTTGTAATACACTCATTTTTCATCACAGGTCACAATTCTGTACAGAATGTTCTCTTTCCTTTGATCTCTGAGCAGAGCCAAACAACAGTTTTTTCTCCTGCGCTTTTCTTCAGCAGTCAATTCGTCAGGCACCCAGCGGTTGAACTTAAACGTCAGGTTTATGCATTTTAGAGCGTTAACTATTATTTTTCGGCAAACGTTAAGCTCTAACGCAATAGTTCGTGTTGAAACATTTCTGTCTTGATCAATGATTCGCTTTAACTGCTCTGCTCACAATCAACTTCATTAGGGCGGCCGGAACGTGGTTCATCTTCACTGACAAAATTTCCAGATTTAAACTTCTGAAACCAAACTTTGACTGTATCACAACAAACAGTATTGATTCCTAAACTTTCACACATCTTTCTGTGGCATTCAGTTGCACTGAGTTTATTACGGAACTCATAAGTAAATTATCGTTCTGATCTATTGACGTGATAGCTCCATTTTAAACACTTTTTTGAAGCACAAGATAATAAATATTTAGCAAACAAATTACACAGTCATGTAGTTCCTGTGCTCCGCTTTTGAATGCAAAAATTGGTAGGCAGAAAAGCTAACCACCGCACAAATGACAGCTGTTTGCACGAAGGTATCTCCCCTTGGCGGAAAACTTTTTACTCAACGTAATGTATATTATTCCAGGTGTAGTGTAATTAACCAATTCTAAATTTGTTGGCTTATACAAATGTATGTAATAAAATGCGAAATATGATATGCATGATGAAGGAAAAAAAAATATTTTATGTAAACAAAATTATTTATGGAACTAGACTCCTACGAAGTTTATACATTTTCGAACAAGAAAACCCGCACTGAAGTCGACCCAAACCCAAATTATTGCAACCTGACCCTCATCCATAAGCGCAATGACAAGGAAGAAATTCATATTTTAATTCAATTATGGAAAAAACAGTCCACTTTTATATATCTATTGTCAATTTTATCATTTATGAAGAAAATTAAATATGCAATGTATATATAATATATGCTAATGATCAATATCCAATGGTAATTAACTCCTTCACAACAAGTCACGTATTCGTGACACATAAAGTGCTTAGAATCCTTGATTATTACTACCAGTAATTTGTAATTGAAAATTTTACCTTACTTAATGAAACAGTTTATGCAATTTAAGTAGGAAAAAATTCCTACTTTTAAAAACCAGTGACGCAAATTACAAATTCTGTACAGAACTCTTGTCGTGAATGCGTTAAGGGGTATACGGCTATTTAATTACCTAAAAAAAATCTACGATTTCGCCAGTTATTGCAAAAAATGTATGAAGTAGAAAGATGAAACAGCATTGCCAAGCCCACATAAGGCATGCAGAACTCATAAAATCAGCTGAGTGTATCGTATTTTCCAAACTACAGTGCCTAGAATACATACTGTGGAAAACGGCTCCAAAATAGTACTAAAAAATTGAATCAGATAAATGTTGAACAATGCTGAAAGATAATGGGTCGATCGCAGCGACATCTTCTAGCAATGGCGTAGACAGGGTGGAGGTCCAGATGGTTTGGATACCACTAATTTTATAAAAATATTTTTTCCTTATCTAATCGGAGAATTTTCTGCAATATTCAAGGCGAAGAAAACGTTATAATACTACTGGTTTCCAGAGCATTTGGACCACACTCTTAGGCTACGCCACTGTCTGCTAGGTCTTTTCAAAGCAAACATTGTATAAGAATCGAACTGAAAAAACGTTTTAGCTGTTGGTAAATATTTTAAATAATTAAATTACACCGCATTTACTTTGACTTGGATAGTGATTTCATAAGCTTTGAAAATATGATTGATATTGATCTTGGCCAAAAAACGTGATACGCATTCTTTTGTGCCTGTTTGCAGTACTCGATACAAGATAGCAAACTAGAATCTATCCGTATTTAGCATACCAAAGGAAGAATATCTGCTAGAAGAGTGGATAAGATTAATTTCCTGATATGATAAAACACTAATTTCTAAATCAGTTACATTTGAAACATACACTTACAAGAAGATTTTATTAACAGAAATTATGTTATCCCGCATCGTTGCGCGTTTATTGGCTACAATGTTTTAGCACTTTTTAAAGCACTACCAGTTTGGCTTATTTTAAATTCCGAAATTTTGCATGTGTACCACAAATTCCTTATAATGTTTTTTTTCCCTACTTAATAGCAAAAATTTCGTTTCTTCTTAAAGTAAAAATTCTTGTTTCAGATTTTCCTGTTTGAATTCGAAAATTTTGAATTAAAAAACGGTAAAACAGTTTTCCACACTATGTATTCTAAACGCTGTACCCAAACTATATAATTGAAGAAAATAGTTAGGCATTTGTGGAAGTTTTCAGAAAAATATAAGCGGGATTCGGCTTGAAATAGGAGTCAAAGTTTTAAAGTGTCAAAATATAAATTTCTTAACAGTTCATATTAAAATTAGAATCTTTAGGAATATTGTAAAGAATTCCAATGCGAAATTTTGTTTTTGAAGGAAGTTATGTCCAAAACTTTTGAACTCTTTTTATATTATCAAAGAGCGATTTACACTTTAAAGTCCATTTTCTGAAAAGAGTAATTTTGGTCATTGCACGCATATATAAACAAGTGGGTAAGTGTGATCGAAGATCGCTCAAAGGGTTTCGTTTAATATTCCTTTCAAAACACTTTATCCTTTCTTTAATAAATTCAAACAAATTTCATTTAGCAACAACAACAAAAAAAGTCATGTTTTTATAAAGTAAAAATTCATCGATCTATTTTTTTCCTTTTTTCGAATATCTAAACCAGCCAGATAGCGGTCCAAGCCCGCTATTATAATCTGTCATAATAATATCCGTCATACGGACTAAATGCAATATTTAAAAAAATAATTTCAAAATTAAACAAATTGTACACCTTCAAAATGTTAAAATATGCGAATATTTCCATAATCGGATTTTTATCACGATTCAATATGTTTCTCAAACTCATATATTTACTATTCTCTATTATTTATATTGATACTCGCTTTGTATTATTCTCAAACATTTGAAAAATTAGTTAAACTTCCTATATGACGTCAGATTTTCTTTTTTAATTCTCTAATGACGTGATATTAATCTGCTTTGTCCACTTTCACATACTCATACTCCTTGTATTATTGAGAAATCTTAGACATTTTCCGTTTTATTACGACTATGACGTCAATCAATTTTATTTCATATTTATCTTTTTTTCAATTGGTGAAACTTTTTATTTCATTTTCATTTTTCACTTGAAAATCGTCTGATAGAAAATTAATTATCGTAGAAATAATTTCATTGTGGATTTTAAATCTTTGGCATCTGCTATAATGAAAAATGTTTCAATTTAATAGGAAAAGGCTGTTAGAATTTTGGTTTTTTATCTCTATTTATGAAAATAATACGAATTTTTCAAATTTTAATATTTTGAGCTCTTCACAGCTGCTATTCAGATTTATACACTAAGTTTCAACTCTGTAAGTTACATACTTTTTGAGAATGGCTCTGTGAGGGACAGACAACGGAGCGGGGGTAATAGGGTTTCGTGAGATGAACGAAACCCTACAAAATTGCTGGATAGAAATTCATTAAATCTTGACTGTAGAAATAAGCGGTATAGATGCATTGAATCACCTACATATTATGTTCATCAATTAAGAAATTTAGAAATAATAAAAAATTTTATTTAAATTTTTGAGTGATTTTTTTTAAAAGTAATAATTACATTTTTCCAGCGTAGGTCATTTTAAACACATATTATCTCTGTAGCAAAGAAAGAAAAGGATCTCTGTGGTAATTTCACTATCAGAAATCTTGCGTACAAGCCCATATAATGTGAATTTATGTATTAAAAAAGCACTAAATATCAAATTACATTAAAACAAAAAACTTTATAGGCATGTAGACACTTTCTCAGAATACTAATGGCTAATAATAAATTGCATGAGCTTAATGAGAATCAGCAGATTGATAAAAACGTGTCACTTGCGTTGTTTTTAGTTATTTGGGTTTCTGGTGTGACTAAATATTTCTTCGATACCAAGAAAAAGTTAAAAGTGGCTTAAAGTTACTAGCTATAAAGTTTCAGGTAATACAGTGAGCTAACTGATAAATTGGGCAGGAAATCCTATAGGATTATGTGAGATTTCCTCCCTAATTTATCAATTAAGTCACTGTATTGTCTGTGTCTGTTAGAGTTTTCATGATATTTGACTGGTGTTTTTATATGAGTTGGTCAATGGAATTGGCTACCAAATCGTGACAAAATATCAGTGCTGTAGTTTGCGCATGCACAGATAAAATTAATTTTTTACAAATACTCGTATCTCATTAACCCATTTATGCCTAGCCTCGATGCTTTAGTAAAATGGAAAAAGTGCATTTCACATCACTTTCTTTTTTTTTTTTTTAAGAAATTTGGTGTCTTATTTTATCAAGGACTCCTCGATAAAATAAGACACCAAATTTCTATAAAAAAAAGTTGTGTAAAATGCGCTTTTTCCCATTTTACTAAAGCGTCCAAAAATTGGGACGCTAGGCAAAAATGGGTTAAATATACAATATAATATTTTATTATGATACTATTTCTACTGTTTTTGTCAATTTTTCGGAAAGCTGTGTTAAATTCGGTTAAAACTAAATATGCTATAAACGAACAAACAAAAAAAAAACAATGAATATTTCACATTAAATACAGAAATACACACATATTTTGAACAGGACCTAGATAGTCATTTGCTACACTGACAGTATTACACAAACACACACAAATGTTGAACACGTCAGATCATTTTGAGAATTTTCTGTTACTTCGGTGATCTAAAATATAATTTTATTATTAAAATTATTATTGCCCCCCCCCCCCACACACACACACTAATATTCGTCGCGACAAAATCTTCGATGAAAATTATGAAGTCAAACATGTCTTTACATTCTTGAAGTAAAAGGACAATTCGTAAAGAATTTCAGTATATATTTGACAAAAAGTCTGAAATCGAAAAAATCGGTCACTACCTCTTAGTTTTTGGACATCAGTGTATTTTTCAGAAGTTGCAATAGATTTAAGGGGTCTCAGTAGTCTTACTTTTCCTCCGAAGATGCAAGTTTGTATCATGTCACATTTTATGTTATTTCGGACTTCATATAACACACAATAAAATGAAATTTGTACCACTAATGGGTCAATATCAGCTTGATTTAACATAATTATTTCAATGTTGTACAATTTTTATTTCATTATTTTAAAAAAAGTTTAAATTTTTTAAAAAAGTAAAAAAAAAAAACTTTTTTGTTTGTTATCCACTGCTTGCAAGGTTGTAGAAAATATATTGCTTCAAAATAACAAACAAAACTGATAATGATGTAAAATTTATGTATCTTGAACTTTTACTTCAATTTCAAGCAAATAAAAATCAATTTTTTTAAATTTAAATTTTAAATTGTAAAATGCTTAAAAAAAATCTTTTTTTTTAATGCCAATTTTAAAAAAAAATTAAATTTGTAATTGCTTGAAATTGAAGTATAAGTTCAAGATACATCAATTATACATCATTATCAGTTTTGTTTGTTATTTTGGAAGCAATATTCTTTCTACAACCTTGTGCTCAGTGGAAACCAGGCGAAATTTTTTTTTAATTTAAGCTTTTAAAAAATACTTAAATATGATTGTAGAACATTGAAATGATTATGTTCAATCATGCAGATATTGACCTATTAGTGGTACAAATTGTTAGAGAACCGTCGGTAGCATAATAAATTTTCTATCTTTATGAATTGTTATATCACTCTTCATATTTTAATTTACATTTTCATCTTTTGATAATGGTAAAAAAGATTAGTCCAGCTTACCTGAAATTTTCCTTTTGCGCTTAGAGTAATCCACAGTATTACACCGATATTTATCCTATCGATTCAGAGACGTATCACTGTTTTGGAGTAATAAACAGTATTAGTAGAAAATAATAAATTGCGTGAAGTAAGTAGATCCATTTTCTTTTGAATATAATATTATTATTAAATTCTTGGCTTTATGTATACATTTGTATCGCGTTTGGAGTCTGCTTAGAAGTGCTCCAATTTTACATTAAATTTGAGGGGTTTACATCATATTTACATGAGCGTCTTTACTGTTCGGTTACATTTTAGATACTGAGAGATTGTTATTGAGTTCTCGGACGCGGCATCACGATTGTAGGTTGAAGGAGGAAGTCTGTAGTATTTCTTAGTTGATTAGTTTCGACATAAAGTGCATCTGGTTTTATTCACTATGGTTTGCAGCTGCGGTTATCACTTGATACACTAGAGTTAATTGGGGTCTGGTTTTTAACATATTCTAAGTGTTCTTTCGATTGTTCACAACACGTGGAGATTATTAACGGCATAAAAAGGTTTCTCCGTCACAAATTTCATTTTATTGTGTGTTATATGAAATCAGAAATAAATTAAAATGTGACATGATGCAAACTTGGATCTTCGGAGGAAAAGTATGACTACTGAGACCCATTAAGAAAGTTTTTCCCCAAATCGCTAAGGATATTTAAATCTTCCTTCATTTCCGTAGCATAGTAATTTCCCCTAGATCTGAGAATGTGGAATAAAAATAAATAATAAGGATGACTGTCATCTACAATTTGCAATATTTTTCACGTCACACGATACAAAATATCAATTTTCTCTATTTCTAAGGGGGCTAAATATTAGCAACACCTATCGTTGAATATGTTCTAGTTGAACTCTACAATTGTGTTGTACTAAACTGCAAACGTTATTGTTTTTATTCTGAAAGTACATTGAAATGTCTCCGGGTTCAATATAATTAAACTATTTTAAAGTGAACGGAACCTTTAAAATTGAATTCTTTCATACACCTTATCTGCTTTTTTACTACACGGTACTTCATATAGAACAAAATTATATGCAATTATTATGCTAAAATTTTATATCATATATAACATAAGACATACTTCCAGTTAATGAGGAAAAATTTGTTTTTTTAATCTTTTTCTAACTGAAATTAATGTTAAGGGCATAGCTTAATGTATAATACTTACATGATAATTCTTTTTACAAATTGATCAGGCAGAATATAAAATTGTTTTTTACATTCTTTTTTCAAAAGGAACTTGATTGTGAATTTGGTTATTTAAATATCAAGAAATTGCCAATGACACTGATGTAGAAAAATGAAACATTCCTCCGCCAAAGAAATTAGATGTTCAAAAATAGTTACTTCGTCGAAATCTGGAAAATGATGTGGTAAAAATATTAGTATTTATTCAATTATTGCAGTGTAAAATGAGAAATTACTTTCAGTACAGTTAAATTATGTAAAAACAGCCAATTTGTTTGGATATTTGTTCGTCCTGAGTAGTTTGTTCTAGTGTATTAACAAATTGTAATTGCTTGCTTTTTTAATAAAATTACTAAATTGGAGAATAGTTTGTTTACTTTAAGTTCCCGTCTAGCTACAGAACAAAGCGGCGACTCTCTAAAAATCTTCTCCTTGCTGGCGAAGATCAAAAAGACTTCAAGAGCTGTTCCTGTTCAACTTCAGAATTAAGTGGCGATTCTCTAAAAATCTTCTTGCTCACCACAGGTACTTCGACGATCGAAGAGACTACAAGAGCTCCCGTCCAATTTTAGAATTAAGTGAGTGTATATGTGATGCTTAGTGTTTATTTAAATATATATATATATATATATATATATATAGCAGCAACATAATACCGGCAACAAAATCTTCCCATAGTTTTAAAAACTACAAGTAGACTTTTCTAATAGACTTTTTTCTGCTTAGAATATTGTAATTGTTCGTATGAAACTATTAAATATGTGTATCATGTTAGTAAAAGTTCCTATTTTTAAATATACAGGTGTGAACCGGTGAGACTACGTTTACTTTTAACTAAAACCCTTATCGCTATGTTGGGTGAATATTCTTCCCACATAATTTTAATCCCCAAATGTCACAATGAAACCTGAACTTTGAAACAAAATTTTCGGTATGATAGGTGCACGATAAATTGCATTTACTTAATTTTGAAAAAAATTGATCGAAAATTCCGGTGCCACTGTCACATTTAAGGATTACAATGTGAAGAAGTTCACCTACCAGAGAGAAAAAGGTTCAGCGCATTGGAAGTAGGAAATGTGAAAATATGTTTTCTATAGAAATGTTGTAGAAATTAGTTTCACACCGGATATTTTTTAAAGAAGAATACATAAGGAGTAATCCAAATAGTTCAGCCCTTGAGAAATATTCATTTTGCTGTTTTATTCAAGAAATGCAAGTGCTCCCTGAGCGCTTCGTATATTTAAATATCTAAATTATTGTTGACGATTTTCCTTTCTGTCATCAATGTTCAGTATAACCTTATTATGCATGTAAACTTTCGGTATTTTTAACCCTCTGAGCGTTTTGAAAAAGGGTAAAATTGTAATGTTGTTTTCACTGCATTTTATTTTAAATGCTAAAAAAATATGATTCTTTCAGCATTATAAATAAAACTTAATTACAAATATGAATGTAACCCTTGACAGTATTAATCATTCTTCAATTTTTTGAAAATTCATTAAATGTATAGAATTATATTACTTTAAACATTGCATATATTGCAGTGAAACCTGGAGCTTAGTGAACGAAATATTACGTTCCACACGCTTAGAGGGTTAAAATAAAAAATCTTACTTAAACCAGAATTTTATTTTCGGTGGTTCTTAAATTCTCTGCTCAACAACGCTGATTCTTTTGACTAATTTTTAAATTTAAAGGCAGAAAGTTTGATTCGATTTATTTTTTTTACCCAACAAATGAATTTTTCCATAGTCGCGTGAGGAACATACCGAATAATCAAGGGCCAACGTTTGTTAAACCTCAACGACTCCTTTAAACACACAGAGAGTTTTACTGACATCACCTATCACTAAAAATACAACAACGGGGGTTTTCTTGTTCAAAAATGTGCAAACCGCGCAGGATTCTAGTTCCACGAATAATTTGGTTTACATTATATAAGTTGTTTTCTACATCATGTATATCATTTTTCGAACTTTATTACATACATTTGTATAAGCCAACGGATTCATAGTAGGTTAATTACAATACACTTGGAATACTATATTTCTTTTATATTGTAATAAAATGTTTGTGAAATCTGCTTATTCTTGCAAATGATGTAGATAGTTTCACATTCTTAATAATAGGTGATGTTAATAAAATTATCTAAATGTTTAACCCTTTATATCCTGAATTAATTCTTCAGTTACTTTTTAGAAGCTCAAAAACCTCGATTATTCCCACCAGTTATTTTGTTTTGTAAAGTTTTCCTTATTTAATCATAGCATTTTTGCGATTGCATTAGGTGAAAATTTCTCATTTAAAAAACTGGTGGTTACAGATTAAAAATTCTGTAAAAGACGCTCGTCGCGAAGGAGTTAAAGTGGTACTTATAAGTACCGTCAGGATAAAAAGGGTTAAACGAGTCATTATTGTTACACAAATGTTGGCCCTTGATTATTCGGTATGTTTGTCACGCAATTATGGAGAAATTCATTCGTTGGCTATAGTAACAATTCCAAATCGATTCAAATTTTATGCCTTTAAATTTAAACATTAGTCAGAAAATTTTGCGTTGTTGAGCAGAGAATTTAAGAACCCCCGAATATAAATATCTGAATAAAGATTTTTTATTTTAAAAATACAGAAAGTTGGCATGCATAACAGGGTTATATAAAACACCGATGATAGGCAGGAAAAGCGGCGACAGTAATTTATAAATTTAAATCTCTGAAGCGTTCAGAAGAACACTTCCATTTCTTGAATCAATAACAATGGATTTAACTCAAGAGCCGAAACATTTGGATTACTCCTTATGTTTTCTTCTTTAAAAAACGTCTAGTGTGATACTAATTTCTACAACATTCCTATATAAAACATATTTTCACATTTCCTACTTCCAATGCGCTAAACCCTTTTCTATCTGGTAGGTGATCACAGTAAATTGTAATCCTTAAATGTAACAATGGCACCGGAATTTTCGATCAAATTTATTTAAAAATAAGTAAATGCATTTTTTCGAGTACATAACATACCGAAAAATTTGTTCAAGTTTCATTGTGACATTTGGTGATTAAAATTAAGTGGGAAGAATTTCACAAAACAGAACGATAAGGGTTTTAGTTAAAAGTAAACATAGCCTCAATTATAACATATTTATATTTAAAAAGATTAACATTTATTCACATGATGCACATATCTAATTGTTTCATAAGAACAATTACAATATTCTAAGCAGAAAAAAAGACTACTAAAAAAGAGTACTTGTAGTTTTTAAAACTATGCGTAAATTTTGTGAGGGTTTTATTAACATCACCTATTATTAAAAATGGGAAACTACATCTTTGCAAGAATAAGCAGATTTCACAAACATTTTATTACAATATAAAATAAATATCTTATTCCATGTACATTGTAGTTAACCTACTGTGAATTCGTTGGCTTATACAAATATGTGTAATACAGTGCGAAAAATTATATACATGATGTAGAAAACAACTTATATAACGTAAACCAAATTATTCGTGGAACTAGAATCCTGCGTGGTTTGCACATTTTCGAACAAGAAAACCCGAACTAAAGTCAACGCAAATCTGACCCGAACCCAAATTACTGCAATCTGACCCTCATCCGTAAGCGCAATGGCAAGGAAAAAAATCATATTTTATTGCAATCATAGAAAAACAGTCCACTTTCACATATCTAATGTCAATTTTATCTTTTATGAAGAAAATTAAATATACAATGGATACATATGCTAATGATGAATATCCAACGGTAATTAACTCCTTCGCCACAAGCGTCACGTATACGTGACATATAAAGAGCTCAGAATCCTTGATTATTCCAACCAGTAATTTTTACTTGAAAAATTCATCATATTTCATCAAACTGTTTCTGCAATTTAAGTAGGAAAAATTCCTATTTTTAAAATCCGGTGATGCAGATTAAAATTTCTGTAAAGTACACTTGTCGTGAACGCATTGGGGCTATTAAATTATCTGTAAATTCGATATGTATGGCAATGTAATATTTATTAAGCATTTTAATGTTAGCTTTATGAAAAATCTTACAATTACGCTAGTTTTGGCTAAAACTGTATGACTTTTCTCTGTAAAGAAAGATTAAAAAAACCAATGCAACGTCCACATAAGGCATGCAGAACTCAAGCAATCAGCTGAGTGTTTCGTATTCCCCAAACAATATAAATTGTGTAAAAGAGTTAGGGAGTTGTGGGAGTTGTTAGGCTTGAAATATAGGCGGAATTCGGCTTGAAATACTGGCCAGGTACATTTTAAAATTAAAAAAAAATCCATTTTCAATAGCTAATATTGAAATTAGATTCTTGAGGAACATTTTAAAAGAAGCCCCTTGCAAAAAATTCGCTTTCGAAGGAAGTTATGTCCAAACAGTTTGAACTCCTTTTTTTTTTATAAAGGAGATATTTGATTTTTAAAGTTAATTTTCTCAAAATGGTAATTTTTGTCATAGCACACATGTTTAAAAAAATGGCTGGATAGAATTTCATGAAATTTTGATTGAAGGCCTTATAGATGCATAAAATGAACTACTATTAAGCTCATGAATTAAGCAATTTAGAAATTTTGAATTTTTTTTTTTTAATTTTTTAAGTGTTTCTTTTTAGAAGTAACTATATTTTCTCCTGTGTAGGTCATTATACATATTACCTTACACATTATACATATACATTTATTTTTTAAGACGTTACCCTATTTTCTCCAGTGTAGGTTATTTTAAACACATATAACCTTCCTACTGAATAAAAAGTGTTTGCCTCTCTGTAACAATTCCACTATGAGATATCCTGCGTGCAAGCCATATAAGGTGAATTCAAGTATTAAAAGAACACCAAATATCAAATAAAATTTTTAAAAAGCCTTATACATTATCTAACATCTACTATAGACTCTTTTTCAGAACACTACCTGTTTGAATATATCTCTTTTAATATGTGGTTAACATTTCATATTCAAAAGATAATTAGATGTGAAATTATTGCATTCCACAGTAAGATAGATATCTTTTGCGTAATTTATTAGTTTAAGAGGTGTCTGACACTTTATGTTATTATCACATCTAGAAACGAAGTAAAAATATATGTATGTTGTTCCACGAAAAATTACATATTTTGAACTTTCACAAACCATATTTTATTAAAAAGTGCGCTTTTTAAAGTCATTTTTCACCGATGTTCAGTGGTATGTCACGTTCTACGATATCCTAGATCTGAGTGTTTTTTTTTTTCGAATCATTGAAATACATTGATACACGTATATAAAAGCGGAATCTGTAACCAAAATTTCTTTTTTTTTAATGTAATTTTGACATTTTTAACAAAATAACAAACTATCAAACTCAATGTTTCAGTTTTCATCGAAATTCAGATTTTGTTTTATTTATAAAAATGAACATTAATCAACAAAATTTGTCGATGAAGAAATAAAGAAATATATAGGCTTTGATTTGTTTTTAAAAAAGCAAAGAAATCAATTTGATTCGTTGTGAAGATATTTTACGTATCCTTTAAAAAACATTCTTTCGAGAAAACAGAGTACATTTTAGCTTAAACATTGAAATGTTTAAGCTAAAATGTACTCTGGCCATTTGTTAGGCCAAGTAATTCTGTTGATTATATGTTGCAACAATCGATCGTTATCTGAATTAACGAACGAATAAATATGAAATTAAATATATGATTTTTGTAACTTACAATATTAAAGCGAAATTTATTTTATAAATACTCATCAAACACTTGCTTCCAACGTAAAATTATTTAATAAATATGAGTTACTTTTAAACTACATATATATAAAACAAACCTCGACGTTTCGGTTAATCTTTATAACCATCATCAGGAGAAAAAACCTTCATAAATATGAACAGTAAAAATTAAAATGTGTTACATGATTGAGTCACAATATTCAATCTGCCAAGACGCTCAAATAACGGAAAATTATAAAAACATAATTAAAATACGCCTGGTGGCGCCCTCTATGAACCAGAAATGTAACTGGAACTTATGTTCAACGGAATTAAAGTTCATTTTAAAATGCATTTCCATATGGCAGGAACCAAAAATGATGGGATATCGTTGCAAATTTCATGTTTTCTTAGTGAAATTTCTATAGATTCACGGATGTAAGCTTTAAAGGGATTGTTTTGTCTGGAAATAACTTTGACGTTGTTAAAATCAATAAATCTAACCTGTCCGTTAGCAAAAGTTCTTGATAAGGCAGTGGAAAATTTATTGTATTTCAAAGTCAGACATTCAGCAAGTTCAAATATATATATATATATATATATATATATATATATATATATATATATATATATATATATATGTAACAAACTGACATTTTTTTAACTCATAATTGCCCTATCCTGCGCATATTTGATTCCACTATTTTCAAATTCAAATTATTGATATTATTAAATGAAAGACATTTTGCGATTAAATATAGAAGATAACTGATATTAAATAATATTGGTAACGAAAAAAACCCCTAAAACTTTAAAGCTATGCCATAATCCTTCAGAGGAAGTGTGCGTACTGATCGTCTTTCCTTGTATCACTCTTATTCTTGATACCGTTGTCGTAGCTGTCAACCTTGGAGCAGAAAATATGTTTAATAAAATGTGTTTTGCTTCTATTTCTCGCTTATTTGATTTCATTAATTAAGTAATTTCTGTCTGGTTTAGTTTATTTTTATTTAACTTAAAACAATTGGAAAGTTGGCAGATATGTACTTTCTTCAGAAATTCCAGTAAAAAAAGTAAGATGGCATGGATGCCAAATGTGCGAGTTTTCTTTTCAAGAAAATGAAAACATTTTTGGGAACTTGTATTTTATTAGATGCTTCGTCTGAATATTTCGAAGAGACTTTTTTCCAAGGCTCCTGTGGTCAAACCACGCATCCCCGGTACATCACAAGTGGAGAGAAATGACAGTTTAGAATAATGAAGACTGGCTGGTAGCACAAAAAAAAGGAGAGCAATTAAGTAACATAACTAAAAATTTTATGGGGTCATTAGTTATATTCATTTATTTAATAAAATTTTAGCTTCTATTTGATTTAAAGAAAACCAGAAATTTTGTAGGCATGCGACTTTAAACGAGCTCAGAAAAAAGTTCAGCTGTGATGTACAATATTCTAAAAAAAATTTGTGACAAAGTAAAAATCTGGAGATTTCTGATAAACAGTGCGAACAAGCAGTGACGGATAACATAGCTTTTTTAAGCAAACTTACTATCCTACCAGAAATTCTATAAAGAACTTTTTAATTTAATCTCAGAATACCTATCATTGCATATAACGAAAGTCCCTAAACATAAATTTCGGTAGGATAGAAGGATATTTTATGAAAAATAAGGGCTAAGTTAACAATATTGTTAACAAGGGTGTGATCTGAAATTTTAGTTCCACCGCAGTATTTTTTTTTTCATAGAATGGTAGTAATTTGATCTTTAAAATTATATTTATTTATCTATTACGCCATAATTTGTCATGTTTGAGAAAATTTACTACCCAATACATGTATTGTGAAATATCCATATAATCCATAAACCTGAGAAACTTTTAAAAATTAATTATGTCTAAGAGCTTTTCCGCAGTAGGCGGGACATGCTTATGCCTTTAGATGACTACGTTACAGCGCCTAGAATACATAGTGTGGAAAACGGCTACAAAATAGTAATAAAATATTATTGAATCCGATAAATGTAAAATGATGCTAAAAAGATAACGGGTCGATCGCAGCTACATCTTCTAGCAGTGGCATAGACAGGGTGGAGGTCCAGATGGTTTGGATACCACTAATTTTATAAAAATATTTTTGCTGTATCCAATCGGAGAATTTTTTTCGGTATTGAAGGCTAATAAAACTTTATAATATTACTGGTTTCCAGACCATTTGCACCCCCCCCCCTCTCTGGACACGCCACAGTCTGCTAGCTCTTTTCAACGCAAACATTGTATAAGAATCGAAATGAGAAAACGTTTCAGATGGTGGTAAATATTTTAAATAATTAAATATACCCTATTTCCTTTAACATGGATAGTGATTGTCATAAGCTTTGAAAATATGAATAATATTGATCATGGCCAAAAAACGTAATACACATTATTTTTTGCCTGGTTGCAGTACTCGATATAAGACAGCAAACTAGAAACTATCCCTATTTAGCATACCAAAGAATGAATCTCTGCTAGAAGAGTGGAAAAAATTAATTCCCTGATATGATAAAAAAACTAACTTCAAAATCAGTTTCATCTGAAATATGCACTTACAAGAAGATTTTTTAATAGAAATTATGTTCATGCTGTCAATAGTGAAACGGTTACTTTTGCTAGAAGTAAATCTTTTTTTAAAGCAGATGTCGCTGCGATCGCTCTATTATTGTACCGCATCGTTGCACGTTTATAGGCTACAATTTTTAGCACTTTTTAAAGCATTGCCAGTTTGACTTTTTTTAAATTCCTAAATTTCACATTCATACCAAAAATTTTCTATAATGTTCCTTTTCTTACTTAATGGCAGATATTTCGTGATTTCTTAAAGTGAAAATTCTTGTTTCAGAAATTCCGGTTTGAATTAGAAAATTTTGAATTACTATGTATTCTAGATGCTGTAACTACGTACAACAATCTGCTATCAACCTAAACATAATCTAATATATGTATGCATTAGCTGAAGAAGAATCGGATGATTTATAAAAACGGGTCACTTGCATAGCTTTGAGACATTTGGTTTTCTGATGTGACTCAAAATTTCTTCTAATAGTTAAAAGTGACTTACACATTCTCTTTTCAATATAATTTTAAGAGCTTTATTCTATTTTTCAAAATTTCAATGTAGATCATAATGTAGATCATAAAAATGAATGTCATGATCACAAAAAAGAATCATAAAAATGATTGTCATCTATATTTTGCAATTTTTTTTCCGCTAATTCATTTATCAAAATAACTTGAATGTAAAGCATCCGATTTTAAAAATCTGGTTTTGTCTATCCTTAAGGCGGTTAAATATCAGCATCACCTACCATTGAATATGTTCATTTAGATCACATAACACAATATGGAAAAAGCTGCAGACATTATTGTTTTTATTCCGAATATACATTGAAATATTTCCGGGTTAAATATAATTAAACTATTGTGATGTTGACGGCATCTTTAAAATTGAATCCTTTCATACACCTTATCTGCATTTTTACTATACATTAGTTGATATAGAACAAAAGTTAATGCAACTATTATACTAACATTTTTTATCATATGTAACATATTATAACATATCCGCTTAAGACATACTTCTATGACACACCAGAAATTTTATTTAAAACTATTTAAGTTATTCATTTAACGTATTTCTGTGAGTTTTATATTTAATTTATTTTAAAAAGAAATTTCTGGTTCGAATCGGAATATATTCATTTGGTAACCGTCAAAATGACGGCTCATGGTAGTTCTAGTGTTAATCAAAAGTTACATGTTTTGATTATTTAGATATTTAAATGTGTATTGTATTTATTTACAGAATAAATTATCGGACAATTTTAATTAGTATGAAAAATAAACAACGAGGAGGAAACGAATGGTTTAATTCTTTCTTAAACAGAAAATTATCTGGAAGCGTATCATCTTGTTAGAAAAAAAAATCTAAAATCGTCTTTCATCTGAGTATGTAAATTATCGTTTTCTCTTTTTTTATAAACTAAAAGGACTCGATACCCTTTATTTTGAAAAAAAAAGACTTTTGCAAATTTGTGCTTAAAAAATATTTAGACAGTTATAGTATATTCTGGTAGAGCGTCATAAATATACGATGATTAAAAACATACGAAAATGTCTTTTTACTACCTCCATTTCGCTTTAAACGATTCAGAGTTGCGAACTGTAAATTATTTTTTTTCGTTTTGTGTTTTTTAAACATATATGTATTATCAAAATGCTAAAACTTTAAAGTTTTTAATTGATTCGTCATTTTTATGGACGATCATTAAGGTGTATTTCATAAAATTAAGGGCATAATTTTTGGTAAACTAGTTTATTTTTAAAAAATAATAATTGTAAGGAAAAAGAAAATTTTAATGTGTGATTAAATATCACATGACAATTTATTTATTTTCTTAAATTAATTAACATTTTAAAAATCTGGTTCGTGCATTTACAGAGCACACTTATGTTTCAAAGTTCAAAACTCTAGGATAAAATGTTATGATAGTTTTAAATATGTTCTTTATCTTTTTAAATTAATGTTTTAAAATTAAGAATAAAAAATTCTCTTTAAGGGTGAAAATATATTTTACACTCAAATATTTTTTAAAGCTTTTCTCAAATTAAAATAAATTTAATCAATTATAAATCAAATTAACATAAAAATCTTTTTTCATCTGAGTATGTAAATTACGTTTTTCTTTTAAAAAAAACTCAATTAAGCAATTCAATACATTTATTTTGAAAAAAAAAAAAAGACTTTTGCAAATTTTTGCTTAAAAGATATTTAGACATATGTAGTATATTCTGGTAGAGAATCATAAATATACGATGATTAAAAACATACGAAAATGTCTTTTTACTACCTTCATTTCGCTTTAAATGATTCAGAGTTGCGAACTATGAATTCCTTTTTTCGTTTTGTGTTTTTTAAATATATATGTATTATCAAAATGCTAAAACTATACAGTTTTTAATTGATTCCTTATTTTTATGGACGATCATTAAAGTGTATTTCAAAAAAATTAAAAGCATAATTTTTGGTAAACTAGCTTTTTTTTTTATAATAATTGTAAGCAAATAGAAAATTTTAATGTGTGATTAAATATTTCATGACATTTTATTTTTTTTCTTAAATTAATTAACTTTTTAAAAATCTGGTTCGTGCATTTACAGATCACACTTATGTTTCAAAAGTTCTAAACTCTAGGAGAAAATGTTACGATAGTTTTAAAATGTTCTTTGTATTTTTAAATTAATGTTTTAAAATTAAGAATAAAGAATTCGCTTTAAGCGTGAAAAAAATATATTTTACACTCAAATATTTTTTAAAGCTTTTCTCAAATTAAAATAAATTTAATCAATTAATAAATCAAATTAAAATAAAAATCTTTTTTCATCTGAGTATGTAAATTACGTTTTTCTTTTTAAAAAAAAAACTAAATTAAGCAATTCAATACACTTATTTTGGAAAAAAAAAAAAAAAAAAAAAAAAAAAAGACTTTTGCAAATTTTTGCTTTAAATATATTTAGATTTCTGTAGTACATTCTGGTAGAGCGTCATAAATATACGATGATTAAAAACATACGAAAATGTCTTTTTACTACCTCCATTTCGCTTTAAACGATTCAGAGTTGCGAAGTGTTAATTCTTTTTTTCGTTTTGTGTTTTTTAAATATGTTTAAATATGTTTAAATATGTTTTTTAAATAGTATTATGAAAATGCTAAAACTATATAGTTTTTAGTTGATTCCTTATTTTTATGGACGATCATTAAAGTGTATTTCATAAAATTAAGGGCATAATTTTTGGTAAACTAGTTTTTTTTTTTTATTGTAAGGAAATAGAAAATTTTAATGTGTGATTAAATATCTCATGACAATTTATTTATTTTCTTAAATTAATTAACATTTTGAAAATCTGGTTCGTGCATTTATAGAGCACACTTATGTTTCAAAAGTTCAAAACTCTAGCATAAAATTTTATGATAGTTTTAAAATGTTCTTTGTATTTTTAAATTAGTGTTTTAAAATAAAGAGTAAAGAATTCTCTTAAAGGATGAAAATGATATTTTACACTGAAATATGTTTTAAAGCTGTTATCAAATTAAATTTCAATTTTCTGATATAATTACGAAGTCATTTTTATTCATAAATGAGTGAAATTTGTAGGCGTTCTTATTTAAATACCACGAAATCGAACAGAGCTTTCAGTTTTAATATAGAATTCAAAATTAAAGTTAACCAACTCACAGTAATAAACAAAATTTAGAGATAACTAACCCGAATCCGAACCGCGAGTTCAATTGAGGCAGTATCGCCTTGCCTGATCGGGTGAGCTCTATTCAACAAATTAACTTGTCCAATATCATAGTCAATCATTGTCTTAATAATGGAACAGACTACGTTTTTGCTCATCGGAATGCTTCATGTGTCTTTCGCTCATGTTTCGTTTCATGTCATTCGCTCTCTTTCGTGTTTTCAACCTCGATAGCTTCTCTGCAAGTCAGAGGTTAGCGAAGGACATCGTTGACATGTTTATTAACGCACAATTATTTTGTTCAGTCTTCCCTTTCTTTCTTTTTTTTGATGACAATAGTGCATTTGTAACAGATAACCCAGGGAAATTATTTAAGACTTTTAAAGCAAGTGTGATCTAAACGCAGCCTTAAACGAATATGTTAAATACACATGGTTCTTTTCAATACTTAGGGAGCTATCTTAGCTTAGCGTCACATACCGTTAAACATGTTAAAGATTCCATAAATTAACACTTCAGAGTAAAGCAAAGCCATTAAATAATAAGCCCAGTCAGATAGTGTTAAATTTGTTAGCGACACACTAGCGCCAAACCTCTGCTGCGGAAGGAGGAAAAAACCGAAGTGGGTCGCAGAGAAACGATACGATTTATTTATATCGATATTTTATACGATTTTTATCGATGTTTAGTTTTTGCACTTCCTTTAAAAGCTTGCTAATTATTGGGATCTTTTACATTAAAGCTGAAACTATAATGGAAAAAAATGTGGAAATTTACTGGATTAATATTTCTATATAAATATAGTGGTGGCGAAGAAATTGATTTATTTATTAAAAGTTAAATAAAAAGTGATGTAAATTTACATCACTATGCAATTAACCCTTTCCGGCACAGACAAATTCTGTTCGTAAAATGTGAAATTACTGACTGACACCGGAATTTACAAACGACTTTCTTAGAAAATATGAACTCCTTATTTTAAGCTTTAATTTTAGAAGCAAAATTTTATTAAAATATTCTTGGTGCCGAATGCAGCACTCCCAACCGCTAGATGGCGCTATTTTCAACTTGCGAAAAGTTTCCCATTTATCTGACTGGGCTTATTATTTAATGGCTTTGGAGTATAGTAAAAACATTAATATTATTATTATAAACTTACTTGGAAATATTTCCGGGTTTCACATTATTAAAATACTGTGAAGTGAGAATCATTTTAAAAAATGAATCCTTTCGTACTTATCTTCCTCTTTTACGTTATTTGACATAGAACAAAGCTGAAGAGAACTTCTAAGCTATATATTACTTGACGTGAAGCCGTAAGATATCTAATATTTAAAAATGTAATTATATCTAAGGGATAATAATGATTTAATAATACATTCTAACCAAAATCTATAGTAACTATACACTTTCGGTCCTCGTTAAATCAAATTCTGAAAAACCGAGAAAAATGTTCGAGTTATCAAATTTCAAAAAGAAAATTACATTTTATGCTATCAGGAAAAGGACTAATCTAACATTAGATAAAGATAACTTTTATATAATTTGAATTGTTTAAAATATATTAAATTATTAACAAAAATGGATATTTTCAATTACAATTTTTAAAAGCATATTAATTTTTAAACTAAAATTATCTTGCCTTTATGACAAATACAAACATAATAACTGAAATAAAGGATGAAGAATTTAAATATATTATTAAAAACGTTAAATGAAGATGTAAACATTTTTAAAAAATGGTGAAGTATGTTTGTTGTAATTTGTTATCTCTGCGTTTTTCATCTAAATTTTGGATTTCGAATAAACATTCGAATTCTTTGATTACTGAAATCTCAATGTCAATACAGGTTTTCAAAGTACCATTTCCGCATGTTACTTATTTTTGAAGGAAAAAAAAACAGGTCCAGTAATGTTTGTTGCAATTGATTATTCCTTTGTTTTGCAGCTAATTTTTCAATTTCGATTAAACAGTCGAGTTTTTTTATTACTGCAGGCACAGTGTGAATTCACATTTTCAAAATATCAATTTCACACTTTACTAAATTTCCATTAGAACTTTTAAGGAAGTTAGAAGTCTATATTCTGACTCAAAAACATCTTCAGGAATTCTCTTTTAAAACAAAATACTGAATTTTCAGTATTTTAGATAAAGTACAACTAATTTTAGTAGGGTTCATTTTATCTATTTTTAATGCGGCTAAGTATTCACGTCACCTACCACTAAATATCTTAGAGAGGTCAGGCAAGATCAGTAGTACTAACTAACAAATTTGATTTTCTTTTTTTATTCTAAAGGTACACGGAAACATTTCCGGGTTCAGTGTAATTAAACTATTGTAAAGTGAACGGAATCTTTAACCTTCCTACCCTGAATGGTTCGAATCGACCCACTTCTATAATTTATTTAATTCGATTGGAACCAGATTTATTTTCATAAAGTAAGTTAACTAAATGCTACAGAAAACTACGTTAAATAAATATGTTAAATCATTATCAAAAACAAATTCTGGTGTGAAATGTTTTTATCAACGTTGAGTAACATTTCAACAGGGTACGAATGTTAAAATTGAATTCTTTCATAAACCTTATCTGCTCTTTTGCTATACGTTAGTTGATATAAAATAAAATTGAATGCAACTATTATGCTAACACTTTATATCATATATAACATATTATAATATCTCCGCTTAAAAAATAACTCCGGTTAATGAGGATAAATTCGTTTTTTCCATATTTTACGAATCGCAGTTAGAGTTAACGGCATCTCTTAAGGCATAATACTCATCGAATAATTTTATAAACTTGTTTTATACATTATTATATGAAAAGCAACTTCAGTGTAATTTTGGTTATTTAGAGATCAAGAAATTGTCAATGATAGTGATGTTTAAAAATAAAACATTCCTCCGCTAAAAACTTAAGAGATTCAAAAATAGGGACTTCGTCGAAAACTGAAAAATAGTGTGGTAAAAGCATTACTATTTATTAAGTTATCGCATAGTAAAATGAGAAATTACTTCGATTAAAGTTACTTAATGTAAATACAGCCAATATTTGTTTGTCTTGAGTAGTTTGTTCTTTTGTATTAACAAATTGTCATTAACTTGCTTAAAAAAAAAAAATCTAGATTAAGTTGTGTGCCATACTCAATGCATGAAGTTTGTAAGTATATAATTTCTATCATATACTGAATACTATTTATTCAACGCAAGAAATTATTTAGTACCATTGAAATGCTTATATCATTGAATGCGGACTTCGGTTATTACTAACCTCCCTTGCACTGTTGCCGGTGGCTACATTGTTTTTATTTCAGTTTTCTTTATTGCCACTACCAGTTAGGGTTAGAAATTCGGAACTCTAAGTAAGGTTACAGCCCCCTGAATACTAGGCCTGTGCGCTGAGAGAGAAATGGCGTATGTCGTTGGCGGATTTTTTCAGTAATTAACACAATTGACAATTAGCAATTAACAATTTGGACATCAGTATTTTTCAAAAGCTTTCCACTAAAAGTAAGTTTTTAACATAGAATGTTGAATTTCAAGTCAAAATTTTTATGTATTTATATCATGTATTAACCCAATATTTTCTTAGATTTATATCAAATTTAAAATTCAACCTTAAAATTTGAAATTTATATATATACATAAATATACATAAATTAATAATGTTTGAACGATTTTTGGAAGTGGACGATGCTTTTGTTATTTCAAATCCAGTTTTATATAAAATTGCGCCTCACCAATGTTTCATGTCAAATGTCTGTGGAATTTCTTAATATTTTTCCAAAAAATATTTCAACAAGTAAATATTTATTACTGACTTGAAAATAATCCCATACGAGTATAGTAGGATATAGTATATTTCAAGTATTAATACAATTATATTTAAAAAGATTTATTTCAAAGTGAGTTTATTTAGATTAAAACTTTTGCAGGAAATTAGTACAATTTATAAATCGTTTTAATAAATTCTTATATTTAGTTATTCTTTTATATCTTACAACAGAAATTTTAAGTTTCTTTTGTTTTACCCACAGAAAAGTATGCATGTATTTAACACTATATCTACCGGAAATTTTACTCAAGTTTTATAAAACTATTTCACACTAAAATTTGTATTTAACACTATGTAACTTATTCTTTTAGCATATTCCTGCGGGTTTTCTATTTAATTTATTTTGAAAAGAAACCTATGTTTGAAATCGGAATATATTCATTTGATAGCCGTCAAAATTACGGTTCACGGTAATTCTAGTGTTCAATAAAAATCTTATATTATCACCCATTTTAGAAATGGAAATTTTGCTGAAACATATTAAAATTTAGGTTAAAAAATATATATATTCTAAATTCTGTGAAAATTACATGTACAAATATTAAGTAGTTCAAGTATAATCTAGGGCACAACTTAAATAAGCATATTTAAAACAATTTGAAAAACACTCCCAATTTATTTTTGTAGAAAATGAAGTTTAGTATAAACAAAAAAACATTTTCCAAATTTAGATTTGTGTTAAACTATTAATATCAAATAGAATAATAAAAGAAAATTCTCCGAAGTTTAATCTTTCTTACAAGTATCTTTGAAAAAATAATTCACATTAATTAATCACAGAATTTGTCCATAAATTAGTCAAATTTAAAAATACTGGTTCAAAAAGGTTAAATATTATGCACATCGGGAAAAGATTAAAATATATCAAAATGCGAGATCCAAGAAAGAAAAGAATGAATCAAAGATTAACAATAGTTTACTAACTGCAATATTCAAAAGAGAAAATTTGTACAAACTTAGAAATAAAACAAGAACGAAAAATCATGCGTTAAGCATAGATTATGTAACACTTTCCAACGCTTCCAAAATAATTTTACAAATCATACCGTTTAATAAGCTAAAAGATAGCATCTGAGAAATCCGAATACTTTTATTCATCCCTGTATAGGATCTATAGATTTTTATATATACTACATAGGATGCTAAATTTTAGTTCAGTTAGAAAACGCGTAGCACAGTTTAAAATTCTCCGTCTGGAGTTAAATTATATGGAAATGTCTTCGCGAAGTTTTGTGCTTCCCTGTATAGGATCTACAGAATTTATACACACCACGTAATAGACAAAAAGCGAGTTAAAATTAAAATCGCGTTCAGTAACTTAAAACGCACTTCCAGGAATTATTGTTAACATACAGAATTCTTTTGTGTGTCCCTGTAAATGAACGATGACTGCTATACACACACTATTCTGTAGTAAGCCTCTTGTCATGCACCTTAGTGATATATATAAATTTCAATGCGTTTAAAATAGTGAAACATTATTTAAATAAACGCAGACGATTTTTCTCCATAGACGTAACGTAACGGATTTCTTTTGACTGTCCCTGTAAAGTAACTATAAGAGCTATGCACACCCTATTCCATATTAAGCTTCTTGTAATGCACTTGCGTGATATATATCAATTACAATGTAGTTGAATTTGTGTAACATCATTGAAATTAACCGCCAATGATTTTTCCCCATAGACCGTATCGCAACGGAATTCTTTTGAATGTCCCTGTAAAAAAACTATAAGTGCTACACACTTCCGTTGAAATAGGGAACATGCTATCGATAACGACAATAACATAAAAATTGCAGAGCAATCCGAGCCTATTTACGGGAGTTAGAGCACGGCCAGACGGCCAGACGGCAGACAAACCGAAGTCATAAACACTTTTCACCTAGGTTGGAAAGTGTTAAAAAGAATGCTATATCAAACTTAAGAGCCTACACTAGTCACGCAAAGAAACGCTCACACTAATGTTAAGTCTGTGGGAAGGTTATCGCGCGATTTCTCGCTCGCATTTTAGTATTTTTAAATGATTTTTTTTTTTTTTTTTTTTTTTGCGTAGGATAGCTGAGGTCGATCTCTAACGTTGTTAGTTCTTACTTTCTTGATTTTGGTTACAGTTTTTTTTATAAGCGGACATTTTAAATTTTGGAACCGGTTTGAACCGGTTCTGAAATTGAAAGTACCTTTATATAAAAAAACTGGAACCAAAATCGAAAAAGTAAAAACTAACAACGTTAGAGATAGACCTCAGCTATCATATGCAAAAAAAAAAATCATTTAATAATACTAAAATGCGAGCGAGAAATCGCGCGATAACCTTCCCATAGACTTAACATTAGTGTGAGCGTTTCTTCGTGTGACTAGTATAGGCTCTTAAAAAGAAAATCAAGCAAATGATTTTTAGTTCCAAAACACTGCGTCGATTCTGTAAAATTTATTTCATATTATAGGGTTGTCCGGAAAATTCGTGCTGTTTGCGAAAATTAATTCGTACCGGAAAATTCTATAATTTAACTATTAGACATTAATTCCGATAGCTCATATTTAATAATTAACGTGCAAAATTTTCCGGGACGAATTAATTTTCTTAAACAGCACGAATTTTCCGGACAACCCTATATAAAAATGAGTAACGCGGTGAATCAAGTAGAAACTCTTCCGAATGAACTTACCCAAAATCACGAATCTTAGCAAATAATGCCGAAAAATTGTCAAGTAAGCATGATTCAATCGTTTACTTAACCCCTTCGCGACGCGCGTCCTTTACAGAATTTTTAATCTTTTGCCACCGGTTTTCCAAACCAGAAATTTTCGCCTAATTGAATCTCAGAAATGCTAGGATAAATTAAGGCAAAGCCTACACTAAAAAATAACTGGTGGGAAAAGTCGAGGATTCTGAGCCTCTTATACGTCACGTATACGTGTCGCTCGTCCCCAAAGGGTTTAGGAGCTATGTATTAGCTTCACCTCCCGTTAAATAGACGACATTTTATTAAAATCGAACATACATACAAATAGTAAGAATTTTTGTTTTGTTCTTTTTTTTCTTTTATTTTTAATACTTTGAAATATTATCGGTTTTAATATAATTAAACTATTGTAAAGTGAACATCGTGTTAAATTTGAATCCATTCCGCTGTTATTTTGCTAAAAGTTAGTTTAATTGATACAGAACAAAACTAAATACAAAAGCTAAAATAACATATTACCCGACTTTGATTCGTAACATATTTAATATTCAATCATATGTTTTTATGTATGTAATGATTTTGTAATAATTTTGAATCTAAATCATTGCTATCGGCCGTCGGCGTTCGTTAACGGAAATTCTAAAAAGCTGAGAAAAAAGTTTGAATTATGCGATTTTAAAAAAGAAAATTACTTCTTATGCTATTAATGGAAAAGAACGCTCATCTACCCTTAGAAAAAAATTTGCCTGTAATTCGAATTGTTTTAAACATATTAAAATATAAAATAAAGCATATAATATTCTGAAATTCGAATTAATAAAATGGTATTAATCTTAAAAATCCTAAAATATCTTACATTTATCGCAAATATAATAACAGAAATAAAGAAGCACTAATTGAAATATTTAACAATCAAAAAAAAAAAAAAAAAAAAAAAAAAAAGAAGGAGACTTATGACTCTTAAAACTTTTAAAAATACAATATTTGAAAAAAAAAAAAAAACATGTATATAATAATAAGTAAACATTTCTGAACACTTCAAAAGAAAATTAATGCCACTCTTAATAGTTGATGTAAAATGATCACAGAAAATGTGATGCAAAATCATCTGCCTCTAATATAAAGAGATTTTTTTTTTTTTTTTTTTTTTTTTGGGGGGGGGGGGTAATTTCTCTCTTTCTTTTCTTTTCTTTTCTTTTATTTATTTATTTATTTTTACGATTGCTTAAAAATCATTATTTATGCTGTTTCCAAATTTGTACATAATTTAAAATTCTTAAAAGTATTTGTAATATGTAAAAATATTTGCTTTAGATCAGAGGTTCTGTAACTTTTCGCCTGGGGTGTCATAAAATCAAAGTTTATAACTTCTTCTTACCACCAATTAAAAAGGTAACGTTAAAATTTAAAATGGCTTTATTATATTACTAAACTAATATTCGGATTATCTGCTTCTTTTTTTTTTTTTTTTTTTTTTTTGGTAGAAAAAAAAGTAACGCCATGGTTATATTTTAATACAGGATTAATGAAATATACACCTGAAATACAATCATATAAACATAATAAATAACATATAACGAACATAATAAAAATCATAAAAATATTATCAATCTAATCTAAAAATTGAAAAAAGAAATAATCTGCAAGAACCGGAGAAGTTGCGAAGAATAATTTTTATGATCTAGTAATAATAAATAATAATTGTAATAATAAGTCCACAAAGAACCATACGTAGTTCCATAGTTCTATAGTAATCGATGGTTAACCAATAAAAGTATTATTTATATTTGTTACATATTGCATATTATTGTTATTACTCTGATGTTTAGTGTTTAAAAAAATAATAGATATAAATGGTAGACCGTAAAACAGGTAGAATATTCTATGTGTACTTATAAAAACTACAAGGACTTTTTCTTAATAGTCTGTACAGTGGCTTAGAATATCGTAATTGTTATTATTGTTTAGATTTGTACGTCATATGAATAAATGCTCGACTTGTTACTTATTAGAAGTTTGAAAACTGAGACATGTTTACTTTTAATTAATTAATACATTTTATTCGAGAAACGTAAAAATACGTTTTACGACTGTAAAGATTTGTAGTATAAATTAACAATTCGATATAAAGATAAAGAAATGGGTGTGTTCCACTGAACGCTTCAGAATTGTAAATTTCCAGCCTGCAAGCGAAGTCTTCCCTGCTTTCTTATTTTCGCTGTCATTGTTCGCTTAAGCGTACCGTGTAAACTGACTCTGTATATATGCCACCCTCCGGCTTTTTTAAAATAAAAAATTTTGCTTATACCAAAAATTTATTCAAAGACTGAAATTAAGGAGGCATACCATTCTTACATCTACAAACAGTGGCGTAGCCAGGGAGGGGGGGGGGGTCCAACTTCTCTGGATACCAGTAATATTGTAAAGTTTTCTTCGCCTTCATTATCGCACAAAGTTCCGCGACAACATAAGGCGTAGAAAACTTTAGAAAATTTGTGGTATCCAGAGCATCTGGACCCCCACCCTGGCTATGCCACTGTCTACAAAATATCTTATTTTTCGAGCAACATGTTTATGAAAGAGCATATGTTTTGCACGTTTTAAATTAAATCGCACTAAATAACTTTTTTATCACGCTAGTTATTAAAGAAACATGTCCGATGATCCCTAGGTAAGCAATGCTTAATATTTTAAAGCCGTTTATGTGTAAATGTTGAAAATATCCTGCTTTTGGTTTAATTGCGCGCACAACTTTGCTTAAACCACTTAGTATTTTTTAATGCAATCTTCACTAATTTATTATTATATTTCTGTCTTAATACTGAACCTCATGTGTGTATTTTAGCAAAATTTATATTTATAAAAAAGTCCTTCCGGCCTGTATCGGGAGGAAAAGGTAGCATTCCCATATCTTCGTTTTAAAATTTTAGCTAATGTTACACGAAAACAGCAAGTTAAAATGCAAAGAAACGTTTACAAAAGATTCGTTAATACTGAATTTGAATAAGAAATTCGCCAAATTCTTGAGCAATAGCCAAATTGGCTTCATTTATGAAAACTTATTTTGGTCGCCAAATTTGGCGATATTTCGCTAAATGTCGCCAATTTTGGCGCTAATTTGGCGCTAACGGATATGAATATATAGTTTTATTCGTATGATTGGGAAAATTATTACAACAATGAAAGAAAATAATTTGCGAGTAATCGCGTTAATGTGCTGTTTTGTTTCAAAATGTCAGCCACCCTAGAATTTCAAACTGCTCTATCTCAGCCATTTTTTAAGATAGAGGTAAACCAAAAAAAGCTCTGGAATCCTTGTATCAAGGCCTAACACGTAATTAAAAAATAAATTTGAATTTTTTAATTTTTTGTATATTTATTTTAGATTTTAAGTTATTTTACATCTTTAAATGGCCGCCATCTTGAAACAAGATGGCGGACCAAGCTGGCCAATGAACTCGGTCGAGACATTAGTGACCTTAATACACACAATTAGTTTCATCAAAATCGATTCATAATTACGTGCGTTATCGTATGACATAGGTCAGATATATATATATATATATATATATATATATATATATATATATATATATATATATATATATATGGATATATCTATATATATAAATCAACATTTGGACGGAGGGTGGTTTTGGGGTCTGGGGGTCATGATCGGTGAAAATATATCGAAATTTTCCGGAACTGCTTTCCTCCGAACGGCTGCAATAGGTAGCTTTATACTTTTTAGTATTGAAAGCTACCTAATAAAATTGAAAGTATTGCATATGGTTTTGTCGTGTTTTCTCTATGCATATATTGTGAAAGTGAAACACAACACATATAAATTCACAGACAAGAACGAAAAGGGTTAAAGCATTGAAAGCGGGAAACGTAAAATTATGTTTTATATAAAAATGGTGTAGAAATTAGTGCTCATACCGGAAATTTTTTAAAGAAGAAAATATAAGCCGTAATCTAAATGTGCTAGCTCTTGTACTTCAGTATCTTCAATTAACTTTAAGAAATGGAAGTGTTCGTCTGAACTCTTCAGGAATCTGAAATTCTGACCTGCTGTCAAAGCCTTTTCTTTCCGTCATCGGTATTCCATTTAACCTCGTATATATGCTAATCTTCGACTTTGTAAAATAAAAAATCGTACTTCACTACAAATTTATTTAAGGTGATTCTTAAATTCTCTTCTCAACAACGCGAAACTTTCTGATATATTTTAGGTAGCTTTCAATACAAAAAAGTATAAAGCTACCGATTTCAGCCGTTCGGAGGAAAGCAGTTCCGGAAAATTTCGATATATTTTCACCGATCATGACCCCAGCCCCCATAACCACCCTCCGTCAAATGTTGATTTATATATATATATATATATATATATATCTGACCTATGTCATACGATAACGCTCGTATTTATAAATCAATTTGGATGAAACTAATTGTGTGTATTAAGCTAACCAATGTCTCGACCGAGTTCGTTGGCCAGCTTGGTCCGCCATTTTGTTTCAAGATGGCGGCCATTTAAAAATTTAAAACTAAAATAAATATACAAAAAAGTTAAAAATTCAAATTTATTTAGGCCTTGATACAAGGATTCCAGAGCATTTTTTGTTTTACCTCTATCTTAAAAAATGGCTGAGATAGAGCAGTTTGAAATTCTAGGGTGGCTGACATTTTGAAACAAAACAGCACATTAACGCGATTACTCGCAAATTATTTTCTTTCATTGTTGTAATAATTTTCCCAATCATACGCATAAAACTATATATTCATATCCGTTAGCTCCAAAATTGGCGACAAAATTGGCAAAATTGGCGACATTTGGCGAATATCGCCAAATTTGGCGACCAAAATAAGTCTTCATAAATGAAGCCAATTTGGCTATTGCTCAATAATATCGCGAATTTCTTATTCAAATTCAGTATTAACGAATCTTTTGTAAACGTTTTCTTTGTATTTTAACTTGCTGTTTTCGTGTAACATTAGCTAAAATTTTAAAACGAAGATATAGCTACCTTTTCTTCTCGGTACAGGCCGGAAGGAATTTTTAAACTTAAAGCAGAGGTTTTGAGTTCTCACTAATCTTCCGCAATGTGTGGGTTAATTTGATCCAGGTTTAATACGTTTCGCACCAGAAATTTTTTTTAAAGAACTTATATTAAATCTATTCCACATAATCTTAAATTAAATAAATAAAAATTCATAAAAAAAAAATTCTGGCTCGAAACATTATTAAAATGGTTCAAATTAATCCACATATTACAGAAGATTAGTGACAACATGGCATCTCTGTTAAAGCCATAAAATTGGTAAGCCTGACAATCGAAGCGATTTGGAATCGAATAGCGTTTTCTATTTTGATTAATTTATTTTGATAAATAAATTACGAGGGTTCGTATGCTTTTACCACAATTTTTGAATATAATTTTTCTATTTAATATTTAAATAGCAGGTCGCCTCGTTTAATTACAGGATTTTTAATCCTTTTCTACATTTAAATAAGGTGAAAAATTCTATTATAAACAATTTTTAATAGAATTTTTCTATTTAATATTTCAATAGCAGAAATTGCAGACGCCTCGTTTAATTGCAGGATTTGTAATACTTTTCTGCATTTAAAAAAGGCGAAACATTCTATTAAAAAATGTGATAAAAGAGTACGAACCCTGATTTCTTACATAATTATAAACAATTCTTGACACGTGACGAACAGTTTTCAACTTTCTGGGGCTGCCATGTCGGGAATTCTGTTCAAAACGTAGACATTGACAGCATTTTCTAAAAGATCTTCTACTTTTGCCAAAAAATGGAAAACGTCTTTTGATTAAACGTCTTTCGAATTTCTTAATAAGACCACCTGCCAATTTCATATATTTGCGAATGATGATATAATAAATTTGTCAAATAGTAGCCAGTTTGGATTTGAGAACAGCCTTAATGTGTGAAATTAAGGGGACAAACAATTCTTAAATCGCCAAACTATTTGATTTTTCGAGGAACGTGAGTATGAAGGAACAACATTATCTGCGCATTTTAAATCAAATCGCATAAAAAAAAAATTGCTATAATTTCGCTGGTTGTTTTAAAAACATATCGGGTGATCCTCATTTACGGAATGCTTAAAATGATACTTTAAAGCCATTTATTTAAGCCGTTTCCATAAAAAAAGTAAGTATTAACTTTTATTAAATTGCGTGCACGATTTCGCTTGAACCGCTTAATTTTTTTTCGATGCAATAATCACGGATTAATGATATTACATCTCTATTTCAAGACTGAGCCTGAATCTTTTTACATTTTGCAAAATTTATATTTTTAAAAATAAGTTGAAAGTATTGCATATTGTGTTTTCGTATTTTCTCTATGCATATTTGTTTTTGTATGTGAAATAAAACATATATTTGCCTTTAGAAATAACGTAATAAATTAAATACATCGACTTTTTTTTTCGAAAACAAATTTTAAAAATCAGTTTTCTAACTTGATAAACGATGTGAGTGGCGGCGTTAAAATAAAAAAAAAAAAAAAAAAAGATTCTATACAAAATTAGCTAAATGGCTTTGTTGAAAATTAAGTAAATTTTTCGGATTAATTTACTACTTTCAAATGTAGAATGATGGATGTTTGTTTTGCATCAATAAAATATTTTCTTTTAACATTATATTAGCCTAGTGTTCTTTCCATCAATATTTTATATTTCATTATTCAAAAAAAATAAACAATAATTTTCCTAAGAACATCAAATATTAGGCAAAAAAAAAATCTATTTTTAATTAAAAAATTAACCAATAACATAAATTGCTTATTCTATATTTTGACATGATTTATTTATAAACATTAAAGTTTTTATTGAACTCTCGTACGGAAAATCAGTTCTTGAATTTATACTGTTAGATAAGTTATTAATTATTAGATTAAATTTATGAAGTGAGAAATTTGTTTGTAAAATGAATGCAAAAAATGATGGCAATTTACTTTCACATTTAACCCCTTCGCGACGAGCGTCCTTTACAAAATTTTTAATCTTTTACCACCGGTTTTTCGAAACAGAAATTTTCGCCTACTCGAATCGCAGAAATGCTGTCATTAAATAAGGCAAAGCTATTACAATAAAAAATAACTGGTGGGAATAATCGAGGATTCTGAGCATATTATGCGTCACGTATACGTGTCGCTCGTCCCCAAGGGGTTAAGTAAAATTTATAATATGTAGGCTGATAATTGCTGACATTTACTTTTTTCTCTAAATTTTTCATTTCGTTGCTATTCTAGAAGCGTGATGTAATTCAGAAAATTAAGGTTACAGGAACATACTTTGAAAAGTTTTCTTTAATGATTATGGCATATATATATATATATATATATATATATATATATATATGCGGCTTCTGACATAGTACACTCACATTTCGTTGAAACATTTATTTTCATTCAAAATTGCAAGTAATTAAAAATTAAATCGCCATTGTTTTCAATGAATGAAATGAAAGGTTGTCCTCAAATTAGTGTTGCCACAAAAATAAAATACCGCAAAAATGATTATAAAAAGAAATTTTCAATAAAGATAAATTGGAACATAGTTGCTGCACGGGTAGCAAAATTTAAATCCAAATCCTCAATTTATTTTTCTTTATCTCATGTTTTTTTTTTTTTTTTTTTCGAAACAGATGCTGTCATCCTCTAATGTAGTTAAAATACGATTGATTTTTTTTTCGGTCAGTTTTTACTGTAACTTTGATGGAATAAATGAGATGACATTCTGGCTTGACTAATGTTGCTCACAGATATTTTTAGTTCATTTTTTTTTTTTAGAAGTTTAAACCTGCATCTAAAAAATATTTGATATTGCCAAAAAATATTAGACTGCAATGCAAAATCTTCGCACGGGTCTACTGGTACATATATATATATATATATATTACAAACAGATTTATCTATTTTAGTGTTTGTTTTTTATTATTTTTAAATTCGTTCCTCATTAACGAATTACCACTTATTTCATTTGTTTATGGAAAAAGGCTGTCCAATTTATAATATGTAGGCACATAATTGCTGGCATTTATTTTTGTTTTCTCAATTTATCATTTCATTGCTTTTATTGCAGAATGACATAATAAAAAAAATGAATGTCTCGAGTAAAAATGTGTTAAAATTTTATTTAAAGATTATAGGTTATATATATATATATATATATATTGTTTTAATTTACGAAAAAATTTATTATTTTTGAATGCATGATTAAATATATTTAAATACATTACCCATTAATGAATTATTAATTATTTCAGTTATTTAAAGCGAAAGGCTGTCCAATTTATAATATGTTGGCAGAAAATTGCTAACAGTTACATTTGTTTTCTCTTTATCATTTCGTCTGTATGCTAGAAGAGTGGCAAGTCCCGAGAAAAATGTTGCATAGTTTTATTTAAAGATTATGGTATATTTATTTTAATTACAAACAAATTTATTTTTATTTAAGTTTGATTTAAAATGTTTAAATTCTTGATTAATTAATGAATTGTCACTTATTACAGTTACTTAAGGGGAAATACTGTCCAATTTATAATGTGTAGGCAGTCTGATTGCTGACCTGTATTTTTTATTTTTCTCAATTTATAATTTCGTCGCTTTTCTAGAAGAGTGGCATAGTTCAAAAAATATGTGTCGAGAGGAAAAAAGTTGTAAAGTTTTATTTAAAGATTATGACATTATTGCGGTAACAATTTACAAACAAATTTTAACTATTGACGTTTAATTTAATATTTTTAACATTAAATATACCAAAAACCGGTTCTTTGACCGTAGGAAATGAAAATATTTCGTGTCAAACTAGAAATTCTTTAATAATATAAATAAAATATAAATCACGCAGAAATAAGTTAAATAGTTTTAAATAAAAATTCTAATGTTATATATTTTTATAAAACTTGAGTAAAATCAGGTTCTATGTTTAGTGTTAAATACATTACTCATTAATGAATTCTCAATTATTTCAGATATTTGAGGTTGTTCACTTTTTTAAAATATCTCTCGTTACGTAATATTTAAAATGTATAAATCTGACATATATAAAGCTGATATATCTGACATGTATAAAGCTGTAGATAGTTTTCCTCTTGCTATATCTGTTTTATGTTCTTTTATTCTGTCTTGTAATTTCCTGGTTGTTACAAGACAGAATAAAAGAACATATGGTAGACATAACAAGAGGAAACACATCTACAGTATTATTTCGGTTAAAATTAAAAATAGAAATTGATATATTTTTCAGCAAAGTAAAGATTATAGCACAAATGAAAGATGACAGTACATGCATAAAGAGGGAGTCTGTGGATGTACTGACAAAGAGAAGGAAATCCTGTAATGTTATGTTATTATACAATATAAAAAAATTGATTTAATCTACTTGGTGTCAATGGTGCAATTGGTTTGGAATAACCCACCTCCTTCAATAGACTCATCGTTCCCCCTCCCGTTTTATTCAAGATTTGGCTTCGCCTTCTGATAGTTAACCCTTCTTTGCATTGTGATGGAAATTCCCATCACTGTTTATTTAACTTTTAATAAATATATCATCTTCTTCGCCACCACTATATTTATATAGAAATATTAATCTAGTAAATTTCTAGAACTATATTAATCTAGAACTATGTTGCTGAACAAAGTTAAAAATCTATCTTAAAATTTCTGGTGTCTAATATTTAATATATGTATAAAAAAAAAACAATTGTAAAAGAAAAACTCATGCAAAGAAGGGTTAACCAGCGTACATTCCGGAAGTTAGAGAATTTCTTCTCATTTTCGCCGTCTTGATGATGCCCAGGTTCTGGTCGAAAGCGCTCGGGACTCCGACGAAATTTTTAGCATCTATAGACAGCTTTTAATGTTTTAAAACCTTCGTTTTATTTTACGCCTATTTCAGTAATAAATTATGACTCGCTTTAAATGTTTTCATGTTTTAATTTGTATAACAATGTGAATTTAATGTTCTAACATTAGAAAATATAATTCTATATATTTAATAATTTGATATTTTTACGGGATTGTACCAGTAATAATAGATCATCAAATACATATAAAATTTTTAAGTGTTTTACGATTGAACCTGAAGTTTTTATTGTTTCAACTCAAGAAAAAGAATGCCAACATAAACAAATATGTAGTACTGTCATCTTTATATTAATAATACAAATTTTGTTAAACATACTCAAATTTAGGTTCATTCTTGAAATACAAATATAATATAAATCAAGACTCCCTTATCATAGATCATACTTGACAATCCGGAGAAAGTCTATGGGAGAAAATGTCCGCGGTAATTGCCAACTTATTAATTGACTTTCTCCGGAAAACATCGCCGCCTGGTGGACACTACCGCACAGTTGCCATGTTTCGGGCTTTTTGAACACCAGTATATTTTTAGAGAAAATGCTGTTCTTTTAAATCCCAGAATTCTCCGATCAAACAAAACAAAATTGTCTCTACTAAAAAACTGGTATCCAAAAATATAATAGAAAAATCTATAGAAAAATCTAGCTGGTCTGCTACCGCATAGCTGCCAACTCTTATGCTTTTTTCTTACCACTAAAATTTAATAGAATTTTTTTCGTCATGTATTCACACGATCTTGTCAATTTAATAAGATAAAATTTACTATAAAATTTTAGTGGTAGGAAAACTACTAGTTCATAAGCAAATGCATCGAACAAATGGAGCTGTGAAAAAATTTCGTGTGATTTCGTGTCGTAAATACTATTACTGACGATTGATGGCGCTAGTAGCAGGACAAGTATAGCGGTCAAAGGCAACTTGCTGATTGAGAGGTCTGATACTATGATAAGGAGGTCTTGATATAAATATTGCGAAAGTGACAAGAAGTGGAAATCTTGTCCGCAATTTAAAAAAGTTGATTTTAAGCGCATAACTACCGACTTCTCCCGTGTTTCGAGAACCCGTGTTACTTTCGAATAGCAATCTTCCTCTTTTTTAGCGCAAAATTTCTGTTATTAAATAATGCTAAGATTTCTATTCCGAAATAGCGGTGCTGAATAAATTGAAGGATTGCCAGCTACATTTCGAGTAAACCATTTTTAAGTATTTTTTAATTATTCCTTACATAGTGAATACCTTTGACAGAGAATAGAAATAAATAGAATTGTTATTGGGGATTTTTTTAAATTCAGATTGTTTGACTGCCATCACTTTTTTTAAATAGAAATATTCGGACTATTTAATGACAAATTAAAAATTCTGAAATATAAGCCGAATTAAACTATTTTAAAAAAGTGGTGACAGTTAAACAAGCTGAATTTTAAAAAGTCCCTAATCTGGCAACACTGGTTTAATGTTTATCTCAGTGCGAATTTCCATGATGATTCCATCGAATCTTCTAAAACAAAATTCGAGAATTTCGTAAAATTTATTTAATTTCCAATATGATATATATTTTGGTGTGTATACAGCTTTTTTAATTTTTGTAGTAAATGTAGTTCAATAAACGAAAATAAACAATTTTCAATTTAAATTTAAGTTAAAATGATATCAATAATAAATCAAACTGAATAATCTAAGATTTTTTTTTTATAATGTTACAAAAGGAGAACCAACTAGAAAACTGATTTTATAGGATGTAATATTTAATCCCTTCTTGAAGAGCTCAGGTATACGTGACGTACAGAGTGCGTACAATCTTTAATTTTTCCTACCAGTCTTTTTTAAAAGAAAAATCGGCTCATTGAATCACCAAATTTGTCCACTTAAACTAGTCAAACATACACATTTGCAAACACTGTTGCTGGACTATTAAAACTTATACACCGAATGGTCGTCAAGAAGGGATTAACCCTTTATATCTTGAATTAATTTTCCCGCTACTTTTTAGATGATCAGAGTTCTCGATTACTCCCACCAGTTTTTTTGTAAAGTTTTCCTTATCTAATCATAGCATTTTTGCGATTCGATTAGGTGAAAGTTTCTCATTTGAAAAACCCGTGGTAACAGATTAAGAATTCTGTAAAAGACGCTCGTCGCGAAGGGGTTAAATTGGTACTTATAAGTACCGTCAGAATAAAACGGGTTAATAGCATTTCAATATTTTAGGTATAAGGAAAAAAAAGAATGAAAACAGTTATTATAGAGCAATATTTAAGAAATACAAGATTGAAAAGGGAAAATTAGTGGAAATTTTGGATTCGAAAATAGAATGCTATATCAAACAAACAAAAAATCAGATTGTTCGTAAATTTCAGCAAATTCCGTCGTTACTGAACAATTTATTTCGAATGAGAAAAATGAGTTACGAATAAATGATGTAGTTAAAATACACACAAAGTTGCAAAATTAGAGTATTTCAAATTAAAATGTTTTACACTACTAAAAAATGTTGGAAATATTATATTAATAAAAAAAGGCAAAACAAATCAAATTATCATAAAAATTACCTGTTTGTTTACCTATGAGTGCACTGTGCGCAAGCTTACAACAGCAGAAGTAGGACTTTTAGATATTTTCCACCAAACTGTTCAAAATAAAATGTGCGCTGAAGCTTGACTTTGCACATATTCAATAAATATACGACGAATAATAGTTTGGTTGTATTAGTAGGAAGTATATAAAAATATAGGACGCTGCGATCCCTCCAGCTGGGAAGATTGAATGTTATAAACGTATTTTTCCCACCCGAAAACTTCAGGGGAATTTTCCTCAAATTTTGGACAAAAATTTTTTCGATACAAATGTTCAACCCTAGACGTAAGTAGCGTAATTCTAGGAATTTCTTAAAGCAATTTATTTTTTAACGTCACAGAAAATATCACTCATTCAAACATATTTTTTTACGAAAAATGAAATGTTTTGAAGATTTAACAGTCCTATGCCATTTTTGAGTTTTTAATATTCAAATATATATTTTTTTCATCTGTAACAATATTCTAGATTTTAAACTTTTGAAAAATAGGATATATGAAAACGCGACACGCACAAACCAATGTACTAAGACAAGCAAACTAAAAATCAAAGTCAATCCTTCTCGGAACTGACCCATAGCAAAAAAAAATAAATTAAAAAATAAATAAATAAAAATAATAATAAAGTTAACCCAGCCCCACCAGTGGCCGAGAGGTTCTGCTCTCAGAGCTGTTAGCAGGTGCTAGGTTTAAATCCCTGCTCGTCGACCTAACCGTTCTTAGTTTTTCTTTGTTTTCTGCGAACCTTGCCGTAAATACGGGTTAGGATCCCTTAGAAAGACCCCCCACGGAGGGTATTCCCGTCTAAGGCCTATATCCCTCGAGTGGCCGTCATAAATCAACCAACTAAAGTTAACTCAACTCTCATTAAGACCAAATGTTAGAGCCAACAAACCCCAAATCCGAACCATCAGTCGCACTTTATTGAAAGTCTGTAACAGGTACACACTTTCACAAAACCACAATGTTTCGTTAAACATGTTAAATTAAAATGTCTCATTTAATTTCTTAGGGAGCTATACATTAGCATCACCTACAGTTAAACACGTTAGAAGTTCACGAGGGTGTAACGTGTACAATACAACTTTATTTATTTTATAATAAATGTACTTTGAAATATTTCCGGGTTTAATGGAATTAAACTATGGTGAAGAGATCAGCATTTTTAAAATTGAATTCATTCATACACCATATGTGTTCTCTTGCAATACGTTAGTTGATATAGGACAAAACTGGAGGCAACTGCTAAGCTAATATGTTGCCTGACATGTATCCGTAAGATATTTATTTAAAATTTAAAAATACAACTACATGTAAGTGATGAAATTATCAACTATTTACAGTCGGCCCTAGTTAATTTGAATTCTAAAAAACCAAGAAAAATGTTCCAGTAATCCTATATCATTAAGAAAACGACATTTCATGTTATGAATGAAGAAGAGAACTCATTTAACATTAGATACAGATATCTTTTCTAAGATTCGAATTATTTAATAAAATGTATTAAATTATTCAATAAAATTATTACTTTTTCTTTAAAAATTTAAAAATTATATTAATTTTTTATCTAAAATTATCTTGCCTTTATCGCAAATAGAAACATAGTAAGAGAAATAAAGTAAGAAGAATGGAAATATATAATGAACAAAAAATATAAATAAATAAATAAAAAAAGATCAAGTAATGCATGATGTAATTTTTTTTCCTATTTTTTTCAGCTAATTTTTCAATTTTATATAACTTTCGAATTCGTTAATTACTGAATGCTGAGTGTGAATATATATTTTCAAAATATCAATTCCACACTTTACTGATTTAAAAAAAAAATGGTCACGTAATGATTGCTATAATTTGTTATTCCTACGTTTTTCAGCTAAATTTTCAATTTCGTATAACAATTCGAGTTCTTCTACTACTATAGGTACAGCGCCTAGAATATATAGTGTGGACAATGGCTACAAAATAGTGCTAAAAAATTGAATCCAATAAGTGTAGAACGAGGCTGAAAAGATAACGGGTCGATCGCAGCGACATCTTCCAGCAGTGGCGTAGACAGGGTGGAGTCCAGGTGGTTTGGATACCACTAATTTTATAAAAATACTTTTGTCTTATCTAATCGGAGAATTATTTACGATATTGAAGGCGAAGAAAACTTTGTAATATTACTGATTTCCAGAACATTTGGACCCCCTCTCTGGCTACGCCACTGTCGGCCAACTCATTTCAACATAAACATTGTATAAGAATCGAACTCAGAAAACGTTTCAGAGGTGGTAATTATTTTAAATAATTAAATTATACCACATTTCCTTTGACTTGGATAGTGATTTTCATTAGCTCTGAAAATATGAATGATATTGATCATTGCCAAAAAACGTGATACGCATTCTTTTGTGCCTGGTTGCAGTACTCGATACAAGACAGCAAACTAGAAACTATCCCTATTTAGCATAACCAAATGATGAATCTCTGATAGAAGAGTGGAAAAGATTAATTCCCTCTGATATGATAAAAACTAACTTCAAAATGAGTTACATCTGAAAGTCAGTCTCAACTTACAATCAGATTTTATTAACAGAAATTATGTTCATCTTGTCAATAGTGAAACGGTTACTTTTGCTAGAGGTAAATCTATTCTTAAAGCAGATGCCCTATTATTGTACCGCATCGTTGCAAGTTTATCGGCTACAATGTTTTAACACTTTTTAACGCATTACCAGTTTGGCTTTTTTTTAAATTCTGAAATTTCGCATTCATACCAGAAATTCCCTATAATGCTTTTTTTTGGTTTCTTAATGGCAGATATTTCGCGACTTCTAAAAGTAAAAACTCTTGTTTCAGAATTTCCGGCTTGAATTCTAAAAATTTTGAATTAAAAAACGGTAAAAGCGTTTTCAACACTATGTATTCTAGGCGCTGTGCTACAGGTTCAGTGTGAATAAATGTTTTCAAAATATCAATTCCACATTTTACTGATTTTTCATTAAAACATTTAAAGAGTTAAAATTCATAAAGATACAAATAAATGTAAATATATTGCTTGAAGGTGCGTAAAAATATACATAAAAACATTTAAATGCATATTAAGGTCTTTTTAAAATCAAAACGTTTTCAACCGAACTTACTCGGTCATCATCAGTAAAAAACTAATAGTTAAGTTGAGTTGTTGTCTCTTCGAGTTTCCTAGCTTGCCTGGAACAAACCATTTTACTTCAAGGATATGGAATATAAGGTGGGATGGGAAAGGTCATTCAACATTTCAAAAACAAGTACAAGTTGATCAATCGTGTATTAATTCATTCCAGACTGCGTGGATATCATATGACAATACGTCGTTGCAGACTATTTCTTTCTCAGATGTTATTTCCAGAGACTCTCTTATGATAGCTTCCTGGTGATTACTTGTGCGAAATATAATTTTGGATCCATTGAAATTTACTTTTATAGGTTATATAGTTTTTATAGTTTTTTACTGATGATGACCGAGTAAGTTCGTTTTAAAACGTTTGGATTTTAAAAGGACTTTAATGTGTTTTTAAATGTTTTTATGTATGTTTTTACGCACCTTCAAGCAATATATTTACATTTATTTGTATCTTTATGTATTTTAATTATTAAACAAGGGGAATTTGCACTGAAATTTTAACTTTTTACATTTAAGGAGGTTGGGAGTCTATTATCTGACTCAAAGACATCTGCAGGAATATCACTTTTTTTTTCTTTTTTTCTTTTGTGTGGTTGTTGTTGGTAAGATACTGAATTTTTTTATGTTTAGGTAATGTACAACGACCTTTAGCAGGGTTGTCAGTTTGTCCTAATTTTGCATAAAAATTCCGAAATCATACGCGTAATTCCGAAAGGACAGGTTTTGCTTTAAGCATTTACGAAATGTCTGTTAAAAAATCAAAATGTACTCTTCTGATTTTTTTTGGTATTAATTCGGAATTTGTGAATAAAAATATATGTCAATCCGGCAACCCGGAACTTATTTAATTATGGAGCACGTTTTAATATTAATTCTAATGCAATGTTTTTGCGATTTCATTATTAATTCAAACTAACCGAAAGTTCGAATTAACTGAGTTCGTATTATCGAGTGTCTACTGCATATTATACTTTAAAATTTTTTAATCTTAATTACATGACAGGCAGGTATAACAGTTTATCGCAAGTTAAAATCTTCTGACATTTTCTTAATGACATCTTGCTTTAGTTACATTTTTCGGAAAATGTGTGGAGTGACTTAATAAATGAAGTGACTATATATATTGTGTTTAAATGGCATGTATCGCGGCGGTGATGGTAATGACATTATGCAAGTAGTTCTGTTTTATAAATCCTATGGTTTTTCACCGTTTAATGTAGCATGTGGCTATTAATCACGATTATGAATATGTTTCTTGTATTGTTTTAATATACAACGTTTTTAAGTTTCAAAATCAAAGGCCTGATGTGATTTTAAATAAATTTAAGAAAATCTAACGCTGTTTTGAACTGTTTAATCGCCGGTACAATGACACATTCCACTGCGTATTACTCTGCTCTGTTCCAAGTTTAAGCTACCTTAACCTCCACGACTGTCATAACATTATTTGCAAAATATTTATGTTTTGGATAACCGTTTAGAACACAAAGAATACTTGGATCTAAATTTTTTCGTATAAATAAAAGCCGGGATATTTGTTAAGATATTTTATCGAAAGAAAAGAGTATTTTCCTTTCTGAAACTTTAACCACTTCAGGGGTAAAGTACTCTTGGAGCTAAAATATTGAAATGATTGATTGATACCAAGATTCACAAACGAATTTATTTTTAAATAAGTAAACGCTTTCCTTCATGTACCTTATATATTCAAAATGTGATTGTAAAATTCTGGTGTCAATGTGGCATTTTGGAATTAAAATTAAGTGGTATATATAATATACCGGCACCTTTCAAGGGGTTGACAAACACTGAATTAGATTATTCTATGTGGTGCATCAATTAAATCCAGGAATTCTGTTTTATAAATTTTGTATCCCATTTTCATTATTTAATCAATTAATAATTCTTCTTTAAATTTTGAAGTTATCAATATTTGTAAAATAAAAAGTATCGTAAGAAAGAAAAGAAAAGAATAAATCTCTTTGGACGATATATTTCCGTTAATACTATAATATCAATAAATTGTGCCCTGATTTAGTTTCATAACTCAAAAAATGTTATTTAATAAATCCTTAACATAAGTATAATTTTAGACTAGAGCAAAATGCATTGGGGTTTTCTATGCAGGATTATCAGAAAGAGGTGAGACAATCTTTTAGAAGTGGCAGAGTACATTACACCAAATTATGTTCATACGTAGAAGATTGACACCTTCAATTTTTTAAAATTATTATTTTGTCCTTCACTATTTCTAAACGATAACCATCTTAGTAGATTTCTATAAATCTTCAAATTAGATTATTTTTGTTAGGAAATAATGGGAGACAAGATATTAAAAAATAATCCGCCCATGGAAAACATGTATACAGCGTTCGTACGCTTTAACCATAAATGTTTAATAGAAATTTTCTGTTTAATATTTATATAGCAAAAATTATAGACACCACGTTTAATTTCAGGATTTGTAATACTTTTCTGCTTTTAAATAAGACGAAAAATTGTATTAAAAGTTTGTGGTAAAAGCGTACGAACCCTGGTAATAGCAAAACAGTGTTGCAATACATCCATATATCTGTGATCACTTCCATATTTTGAATACTACATATTATTTCTGAATTGAAATGTTCGCTTTGTATAATGACAAAATAACTGCGATGAAATACAAAAAAGACAGGTTGCCACTTACGACTATTTTGGGTACCAGTATTTCTAAGCAATACTTTTTATGGTAGATTTCTCTGGCACATTCTGTAAATTGCAAAAAAAAATTATTTAATAATACTGGTGAAAATAAACAGTCACCAGTGGCAAATAATTATTGAAATTGTGGTAGTCAAATTACGATAGGTTTGAGAGGTATGCATTTATTCAGTAAAACTTCAAGGTATATACTTCCTTTTAAAACACGGATTTTTTTCCACAACTTATAATTAACACATTGAGGACGGGTGGTTTTTGTCTTTTAAACAAGACGACTATGGGCGTTACATTTGCATGTTACATTATTTAACAAACCTATTTTCTCACTTTGTGTTTATTAGGATGAGCGAAGCGAATCCTCTTCTAGGCTACACAAATTACATTTTGTCGTACTATTTCGATCGCCCTATTATTGTACCGCACCATTGCACGTTTATCGGCTACAATATTTTAGCACTTTTCAAAGCATTACCAGTTTGGCTTTTTTTAAATTCCGAAATTTCGCATTCATACCAGAAATTCCTTATAATGTTCCTTTAGTTTCTTAATGGCAGATATTTTGTGACGTCTTACAGTAAAAATTCTTATTTCAGAATTTCCGGTTTGATTCGAAAAGTTTGAATTTAAGGAAAACGGTAAAACCGATTTCCACGACTTCCGGACTAGGCGCTGTACTACCACCGGAACCAGTACTAGTGTGCGGAATGTTGTTAGATACCCGGGATTATGGACCGAATAGATGGTTTCCCACTGGTTTCAGGTGAAAGAAAATGTTTATTTTACATTGCTGTATTACCTCTTAACGTTGTCCTACAAACGCGTTGTATTCAGTTTTTTTTTTTTTTTTTTTTTTTTCATTTGGTATGATTTGGCAAAACACAAATTAACTTAACAATTAACGAGTTTTGATTATTTAACAATCCTGGTACGCTTCCCACAATTTTCGCGGATTATCCAGTTCGACTAGTACTACGGATCCCCCAAAGACCGTGAAAAAAGGGTTGTCACCGGCGACTAACTTTTATTATTTATCTACCATTTTTCCAAAATAAATCAAATTATTATAAAAATTACTTGTTTGTTTACCTATGAGTCAACTACGCACAAGCTTACAACAGCAGAAGTCACATTTTTAGCTATTTTCCACCAAAATTTTCAAAATCAAATTTGCCTGCAGCTTGCCTTTGCCCATATTCATTAAATAAAAGACGAATATATTAGTTTGGTTGTATTAATAGCAATTATATAAAAAATATAAGACGTTGCGATTCCTCCTGCAGATAAGATTGAATGTTATAAATGTATTTTTCTCACGCGAAAATTTCAGGGTAATTTTTCACAAATTTTGGACTAAATTTTCCTCAACAAATGTTCAACCGCAGACATAAGTAGCGTAATAATTGGAATTTCTTAAAACGGTTTATTTTTTAACGGCCCAGAAAATATCACTCATTTAAAAATATAGTTTACGGAAAGTTGAATGTTTTGAAGATTTAACATTCCTATGCCATTTTAGAGTTTTTAATATTCTAATATATCGTTTTTTAAACTTGTAAAACTTCGGATATCTAAAAAGGTGACATGGACAAACCAATGTACTAAAACAAGACAAACGAAAATCAAAGAGTCAATCATTCTCGGAATCGATCCACAGCACAAAGAAAAAAAAATTAATGTTAACCTAACTCGCATTAATATCAAATGTTTGGGTCAACTAACCCGAATCTGAACCGTCGCGTCATTCGCACTCCATTGAAAGAACATACTTGCACAAACACACGAGGTTTAGATAAGTATGGCTCATTCTGTTTCCTAGAGAGCTATACATTAGCTTCACCTACATTTGAAAACGTTTCTACAAATTTCAAATTCTATTCACTAATGTAAAAACTTTATTTTATTTATAATAAACGTACTTTGAAATATTTCCGGGATTAATGGTATTAAACTATTGTGAAGAGAACAGCAATTTTAAAATTGAACCCTTTCATATAACATATCTGCTCTCTCGCAATACATTAGTTGATATAGGACAAAATTGGAGGCAACAGCTAAGTTAATATGTTACCTGACATGAATCTGTAAGATATTTTTTTATTTTTAAAAAAAATAATTATATGTATGTGTCGAAATCTCTATTAATTTTTTGCAGTCGGCCTCGTTAATTCGAACTCTGAAATACCGAGAACAATGTTCGAGTAAACCGATTTCAAGAAAAAAATGACATTTTATGCTATCAATGAAGAAGAGAAGTCATCTAAAATTAGATACAGATATCTTTTCTACGATTCAAATTATTTAAAAAAATGTTTTATATTATTCAAAAAATATGTATTATTTTTTAATTAAAAATTTTAAAATCATAATAATCTTTAATCTAAAATTATCTTACCTTTATTCCAAATAGAAACATAATAACAGAAATAAAATAGGAAGAATGGAAATGTAAAATGAACAAAAAATGTCAATGAAGATTTTTTTTTTAATTTTGTTTTTAAATTTTAAAGGTCAATTAATATTCGTTGTAATTTGATATTTTCCTGTGTTTTTCAGCTAATTTTTTAATTTCGAAACAATATTCGATTTCGTTGATTAATGAAGGCTTAGTTTGAATATATATTTTCAAAATATCAATTCCACACTTTACTAATTTAAAATAAATTATCAAGTAATGCGTGCTGTAATTTGTTATTCCATTATTTATTATTCGTTTTTCAGCTAAATTTTCAATTTTGAAAAAAAACTTAGAGTCCTTTTATACGCATAAGCTTAGTGTGAATAAATGTTTTCAAAATATCAATTATACATTTTACTGAAATTTCATTAAAATATTTAAGGAGGTTGGGAGTTTTTTATCCGACTCAAAAACATCTTCAGAAATATAATTTTTTTCTGATAAGAAACTGAATTTTTTTATGTTTAGGTTATGTACAACTACAGCGCCTAGACTACACAGTGTGGAAAACGGCTACAAAATAGTACTACAGTAAAATCTCCATAACGGACACTCCCGAATAGCGGACACCTCTATTTGGCGGACACTGTTTCAATTCCCAACACCTACATAGTTACACATTTTTACTTCTGAATAGCGGACACTTCCGAATAGCAGACAAATTTCGCGCTTCCGAGGTGTCCGTTATTCGGAGGTTTCACTGTAAAAAATTGAATCCGATAAATGTAGAACGATGTTGAAAAAATAACCGGTTGATCGCAGCGACAGCTTCTAGCAGTGGCGTAGACAGGGTGGATGTCCAGATGGTTTGTATACCACTAATTTTATAAAAATATTTTTTGCCTTATCTAATCGGAGAATTTTCTGCGATATTGAAGGCGATGAATTTTCTGCGATATTGAAGGCGATAATATTGCTGGCACAGAGTAAGACAGAGATCCAACTTCGCCTGAAAAGAGCGACTGCGGCGGATGACTTATAAACTAAATCATCGCTTTGGCAATTTTTTTCGTGATTTCCGTTTAACACGTTCGCTGCCAACTACGAGTATACTCGTAGTGCTATCTACGTTTCTTTAATCTAAAATTAGTTATTCGCACCGAAATTTTCAAAAGAAGAGTTTTTATTTTAAGTAATCATGAAATGTCTGTAATAAAACAAATTAAATATTCCTATTAGTTTTTTCTGGTATGAATTTGAACTTTCTAAATAAAATGAAAATTCCGGCATTTTTAGCTTGGCAGCGAACGTGTTAATTGTAACCCTATTCAGCTTGACAGCTTTTGCTGTTGTCATTTGCACAAGTGCAAATTTTCGGCGATCGCTATTTGGTTTTTGAATCTTGATTAATATTTATTATTAAAATTACTCTTTGAAGATCAAATAGGTCATTTTATAAATCTTCAAAATATAAGTTATGATTTATTTTCATGTGTTATGTTTGTTCTTGTTTTTCAAGTTCCGTAATGTTTGAAATATTTTACATATATTCAGTGTTGACTGATTTTTGCCGAAACGTCATGTTAAGGCTCACTGTGGAGACGCGAAAAGTTTTTGGTTTCCATCTGTCTGTTTTCCGTACAAATGGTCCGATTAGGTTGATTTTTAGTTGGTATGTTGGCCAGGTATCCGGAATTAGCTGTATAGCTTTTGGTTAAATTTGGTTCATTCATTCGGAAAATATAGAACATTTTTTAGGCCATAATGCTTTCCTATGGGGATGCAGACGATTTTTCAAATTTCATTTTTATCTGAAATGAAAATAGAATGTTTACATAATGGACGTAAAATTATGAATGCTAAATTTTCGATATGGATTTCCAATACTTTTAAAATTTTGCCGATAACTTTAATAAATTTAGAAATTAATTGCTTAAAATATTTGAAAATGTTTTTGCATCTGTTCGGGAAATATAAACATCTTATTTTCATATTTTTTACAAATTTTAAAAGCGTTTATTTTTACTTTCCACTTTAATTTATTCGTTGCTGATGAATACCTGTTTATTTTTAAAATTAAAAGAATAAGCAATTCATCAGAATCATTGTATAACACCGTGTTTAACCTTCCTACCCTGAATGGGTCGAAAAGACCCACTTCTATAATTTATTTAATTCGATTGGAAACAGATTTTTTAGTAAGTTTAATAAATGTAAGTTAAAGTAGTAATAAAAATAGTAGTGTAAGTAAAAAAAAAAAGTAAGTTAAATAAATGCTACACAAAACTACGTTAAGTAAATATGTTAAATCACTTTCAAAAACAAATACTGGTGCGAAATGTTTTTAACCAACGTTGAGTAAAATTTCAGCAGGGTACGAAGGTTAATTTAATGATTCTAATTTCTTGAACATTCGAAGAATTTTATTTGCTTATAAATATGCATGCAATTGAAAAACTAATAATTGCGGATTGTACGATGTTAAATAATATCAAAAATAAGATTTAAATAACAAGCAGCAACAAGCAGTCGCCGTTTTTTCCCCCTTCCCTCATTTGTTGCCAAGAAAGCGATATATAGCCGTTATTAGAAACCTCGCTTCTGTTATGGGCGTAGTTTCTGCGTAGTTTCTGCGCCAGATATCGCCACTGTCTATGTGTAATCCCGTGTTAAAGAAGTTACCATTGAAGTCTATGAGAGTTGATTCTCTGTTTAAATCTCCTTACTCTGTGATTGCTGGTTTCCAGAGCATTTGGACCCCCATCCCCCTTCTCTGTCTACGCCACTGTCTGCTAGCTCTTTTCAACGCACACATTGTATAAGAATCGAACTGAGGAAACGTTTCAGCTGGTGGTATATATTTTAAATAATTAAATTATACCATATTTCTTTTACTTGGATAGTGATTTTCATTCAGTAAAACTTCAAGGTGTATCATTCCATTCAAAAGACGGATTTTTTACCACAACTTATAATTAACACATTGAGGACGGGTGGTTTTATTAAGATGAGCGAAGCGAATCCTCTACCAGGCTACACAAATTACATTATGTCGTACTATTTCGATCGCCCTTTTATTGTACAGCATCGTTGCACGTTTTTTGACTACAATTTTTTAGCACTTTCGAAAACATTACCAGTTTGGCTTTTTTAAATTCCGAAATTTCGCATTCATACCAGAAATCCCCTATAATGTTCTTTTCGTTACTTAATGGCAGATATTTCATCACGTTTTAAAGTAAAAATTCTTGTTCGAGAATTTCCGATTTGAATTCGAAAATTTCGAATTGAAAAACGGTAAAACTTTTTTCCACACTATGTATTCTCTGCGCTGTACTACCATTGGAAAAATAGTAGTGTGCGGAATGTTGTTAGACACCTGGGATTATTGACCAAATAGATGGTTTCCCACTGGTTTCAGATGAAGGGAAATGTTTATTTTAGATTGCTGTAGTACCTCTTAATGTTGTCCTAAAATTTTTTAAACACGTTGCATTTAGTTTTTTTTTTCATTTGGTATGATTTGGCAAAACACAAATAAAATTAACAAATATATTAATTAACCAGTTTTGGTTATTTAACAATCCTGGTACGCTTCCCGCAATTTTCGCGGATTATCAAGTTCGACCAGTACTACCGATCACTCGAAGATCGCGAAAAAAGGGTTGTCACCGGCGACTAACTTTTTTTTATTTATCTGCCATTTTTACAAACAAGAACTTTAATTGCAGTTTTCTACGGGAAATGTACCACGAAATTGTTTGCAAAAAATTACTAATAGCAGAGTTGCCAAGTCTCCGGATTTTTGCAAACTGGTAGTTTTTTAGAGAAAATATTGTTCTGTTAAATCGCAAAGTGCTGTGATTAAATAAAACAACATTTTCTGTACTAAATTACCGGTATCCAAAAAGCCGGAGACTTGGCAGGTCTGCTAATAGAAATAATAATAAAAATAAGCACACAGGCATCGTAAAGTAGAAACTTGCAAACCGATTTATACGATTTTTTTCAAAGGAAAAAACTATTAAAATTGTTAATAAACATATGAACCAATGCACCTATACAGAAAAGATGAAACTACTACAAAAGTCGAAATACTTGCGTGAACTTTCTATAGATGTGAATGATGCGTAGAAGAATTCAACAGAGTTGGAATTGTAAAAAAAACAAATTCCGTGCATTGGAGTTTGTCTAGGTATAACACTGGGGTAAAGGGGGAAAATATATGTCACAATTAATATATGTCAAACATATTCTGTTCAAGCCAGTAAAAAATACCACTTTAAAAAGTAGTAGTTAAAACAGAACTAAGAATTATGTGTACATTTTCTACTTTGACACAGAAATAAATTTAAGTTCCATTTAACGAAATTTTGATATAGCGAGTTATTTTTTATTAACCATGAAAATCGTGAAATAGAAGTTAACATAATTTTTTTCCAAGAGAAAGAAAAAGAAAACAGAACAAAGATTGCTATACTCTGCCAACTGTTACAAGAAAACATTCTATATTTCACTAGCAAATCTTTGGGTTGTTTTGTTTAAAAATTTTTGAAATAACCATTTTTTTTTATTTTAGAAGACAAAGCTGGTTTTCTTACACAATGTTGGTTTCATTGTGGGCAGTTACACAGAACTTTAAAATATTTCATACTAAGGATTTCACAATTCACATACTTAATTTCTTGTTTTAAGATATATTTTATGGAAATATTTACTTCAAAAATTAATATTTATAGACCGATCTGTCACGCATGCAATAGTTTTGCATTTTCGGTAGAAATAACCATATTAGAATGAAACGTGCGACTGTTCTTCGAGTACTTTTGAACGAATACTCTGAAAATACTATGAGAGTTAAAAAATACTTAAGCACGCATGATTCATGAGATTATAAAGCAATAACAACGTCGTAGAGAGAGTATTCCGAATTGTATAGCATATAATGCTATCTTGATATTTAAAGTGCATACCACTCAATATGTATATATATATATATATATATATATGTCACGTAAAAAGTAGATATTGAGCAATAAACGAAATGTTTGAATTAGATTATAGAAATAAAAATATTTAAATTAGAAGTATTTAAGTCTAAGCATAAAGATATCAAAATATAGGATGCAATTGCAGGGTTCGTACGCCTTTACCACATTTTTTAATGGAAATTTTCGCCTTATTTAAATGCAAAAAAGTATTACAAATCTTGCAATTAAAAGAGTCGCCTGTAATTGCTGCTATTTAAATATTAAATAGAAATATTCTTTTAAAAACTTGTGGTAAAACTGTACGAACCCTGAATTGCAAGATGAAAAAAAGATCCTTTACTTAACTATAGAAGTTCTTAAAAGCATTAGAAAAATACTTAGTCATTCCAATTTTATAGCAATGAAGTTCTACAATTTTACAATGGTTATAAATATATTGTTAATAAATATGGACTGCTACAAATGCATTGCTGCTACCTTTTATGCTATTCATTAAGTGAAATAAGCATGTTTGTAACAATAAAATTCACTTAACCTTTTGATTACAGACCAAGACTGGCGACTATTTTTATATTGATTCCTACCACACTTACAAAAAAAAAAAAAAAAAAAAAAAAAAAAATCTGGTAGATTTCAAATTAATGTCCCATAATGCTTAAAGTGATTAAAAACAAAAACATAACACAGAATATTTAAAATACCTGTTTTTAATGTAGATATGTAGATAACATATGTTTCATGCACAACTACCGGTGACATCTTCAGATCTTAATGATAAATACAAAATTCTCGCATATTTGAAAATAGTAAAACATATACCACGAGATTGCATGTCCAAAGTTAGTAGGTGCTTAATCTGGCTAAAACTGGGAAACGTGAAAAAATTATTATTTATTTTTATTTTTATTGCTTTTCCATTTATCGATCATCGCTTGCCAAATTTTAGCAAATTCAAAGGAAACGGTTTCGTTACAAATGCAATCTTTTCGCAAATATATTTCTATAGATTCACGGATAATGAATGGGAAATAAGCTCTTGATTGAAAAATTATTTTACTGTTATTGAAATCTATCTGCAACTGCTCCTTACTATATTGTCTGGATAAAGCGGTGGTTCTTCTGCCATGTTTGATGTCTGCCATATGTTCTTTTATTCTTGTTTTAAATTTTCTGTTCGTCATTCCTATATAGTACTGTATTGTTCCATCTGCCTTGGTGAATGGGAATTCATAAACACCGGAAAGTTGGTTAGGTTCTAGTGGGTCTATTTTACTATTTTCAAATATGCGAGAATTTTGTATTTATCATTAAGATCTGAAGATGTCACCGGTAGTAGTGCATGAAACATATGTTATCTACATATCTACATTAAAAACAGGTATTTTAAATATTCTGTGTTATGTTTTTGTTTTTAATCACTTTAAGCATTATGGGACATTAATTTAAAGTTAACAAGTGATTGTATTATATTATTTATTGGTAGATTTCTCTTGTAAATATTCTAGAAAATGTGTGTGGTACAGAAAAAAAAAATATATATTTTTAAATGGTTGTTGGGGCATGCGATATCCCAACCCGTAATGAAATAGTTAATGAGATGTGGACTTGTTTCTATATGCATATTGTGTTATATTGTTCGTTAAATAAAACTTTTGGTTGAAAATATGTTTTTATGACTTTAAAAAAGGCATAAAATTTAGCACCAATGAAATTGTGTACCTAAAAATAACCACTATGTGATTATTTTTTTTTTATATTTTCAATATGTTTTGGGGAACTATATTGGCTCCGAGTATTTCAGTTTCAATTTTGAAAAAAAAATCAAATGCAGCTTTTTAACTCTTTCCAACCTAGTTGAAAAGTGTTTATGACTTCAGTTTGTCTGGCCGTCTGTCCACCTGGCAGTGATGTAACTTCCGTAAACATGCTTGGATTGCCCTGATTTTTTTTACATTATTGTCGTTTACTATAGCATGTTCCTTATTTCAACTGAAGTGTGTAGCACTTACAGTTTTTTCACAAGGACAGTCAAAATTATTCCGTTACATTACGGTCAATGGGAAATAATCGTTTTAAGTACATTTTGAAGACGCTACATCATTTTATGCATCACTGAGGTGCACTATAAATTGCTCTTTTGTGTGCATTGCGTTTATTTACATGGTCAAAAAAAATTCTGATACACATCGTTATAGGGGAAATAATCGTTTGCAATGAAATTTAGTGATATTTCAGTATTTCAAACATAACAACTAACCCGATTCTGAACCGTTGCGTCATTCGCACTCCATTGAAAGAACACACTTGCACAAACACACGAGGTTTAGATAAGAATAGCTCATTCTGTTTCCTAGGGAGCTTTACATTAGCTTCACCTACATTTTAAAACGTTCCTACAAGATATTGGATCCGCCTCAGTATTGTAAAAACTTTATTTTTTTTATAATAAACATTCTTTGAAATATTTCCGGGATTAATGGTATTAAACTATTGAGAAGGGAACAGCAATTTTAAAATTGAATCCTTTCATACAACACATCTGCTCTCTCGCAATACATTAGTTGATATAGGACAAAATTGGAGGCAACAGCTAAGTTAATATGTTACCTGACATGAATCTGTAAGATATTTATTTAATATTTAAAAAATTAATTATATGTATGTGTTGAAATCTCTATTATTTTTTTGCAGTCGGCCTCGTTAATTCGAACTCTGAAATACCGAGAACAATGTTCGAGTAAACCGATTTCAAGAAAAAATGACATTTTATGCTATCAATGAAGAAGAGAAGTCATCTAACATTAGATACGCAGATATCTTTTCTACGATTCAAATTATTAAAAAAAATGTTTTAAATTATTCAAAAAATATGTATTATTTCTTAATTAAAAATTTTAAAATCATAATAATCTTTAATCTAAAATTATCTTACCTTTATTCCAAATAGAAACATAATAACAGAAATAAAATAGGAAGAATGGAAATGTAAAATGAACAAAAAATGTCAATGAAGATTTTTTAAAAATTTTGTTTTTAAATTTTAAAGGTCAATTAATGTTCGTTGTAATTTGATATTTTCCTGTGTTTTTCAGCTAATTTTTCAATTTCGAAACAATATTCGATTTCGTTGATTAATGAAGGCTCAGTTTGAATATATATTTTCAAAATATCAATTCCACACTTTACTGATTTAAAATAAATTATCAAGTAATGCGTGCTGTAATTTGTTATTCCATTATTTATTATTCGTTTTTCAGCTAAATTTTCAATTTTGAAAAAAAATTCTAGTCCTTTTATACGCATAAGCTTAGTGTGAATAAATGTTTTCAAAATATCAATTATACATTTTACTGAAATTGCATTAAAATATTTAAGGAGGTTGGGAGTTTTTTATCCGACTCAAAATCATCTTCAGAAATATAATTTTTTTTCTGATAAGAAACTGAATTTTTTTTATGTTTAGGTTATGTACAACTACAGCGCCTAGACTACACAGTGTGGAAAACGGCTACAAAATTGTACTACAGTAAAATCTCCATAACGGACACACCCGAATAGCAGACACCTCTATTTGGCGGACACTGTTTCAATTCCCAACACCTACATAGTTATACATTTTTACTTCTGAATAGCGGACAAATTTCGCGCTTCCGAGGTGTCCGTTATTCGGAGGTTTCACTGTAAAAAATTGAATCCGATAAATGTAGAACGATGTTGAAAAGATAACCGGTCGATCGCAGCGACAGCTTCTAGCAGTGGCGTAGACAGGGTGGATGTCCAGATGGTTTGTATACCACTAATTTTATAAAAATATTTTTTGCCTTATCTAATCGGAGAATTTTCTGCGATACTGTAGGCGATGAATTTTCTGCGATATTGAAGGCGATAATATTGCTGGCACAGAGTAAGACAGAGATCCAACTTCGGCTGAAAAGAGCGACTGCGGCGGATGACTTATAAACTAAATAATCGCTTTGTCGATTTTTTTCGTGATTTCCGTTTAACACGTTCGCTGCCAACTACGAGTAAACTCGTATTGCTATCTACGTTTCTTTAATCTAAAATTAGTTATTCGCACCGAAATTTTCAAAAGAAGAGTTTTTATTTTAAGTAATCATGAAATGTCTATAATAAAACAAAGTAAATATTCCTTTTAGTTTTTTCTGGTATAAATTTGAACTTTCTAAATAAAATGAAAATTCCGGCATTTTTAGCTTGGCAGCGAACGTGTTAATTGTAACCCTATTCAGCTTGACAGCTTTTGCTGTTGTCATTTGCACAAGTGCAAATTTTCGGCGTTCGCTATTTGATTTTTGAATCTTGATTAATATTTAATATTAAAATTACTCTTTGAAGATCAAATAGGTCATTATAATTCTTCAAAATGTAAGTTATGATTTATTTTCATGTGTTATGTTTGTTCTTGTTTTTCAAGTTCCGTAATGTTTGAAATATTTTATATATATTCAGTGTTGACAGATTTTTGCCGAAACGTCATGTTAAGGCTCACTGTGGAGACGCGAAAAGGTTTTGGTTTCCATCTGTCTGTTTTCCGTACAAATGGTCCGATTAGGTTGATTTTTAGTTGGTATGTTGGCCAGGTATCCGGAATTAGCTGTATAGCCTTTGGTTAAATTTGGTTCATTCATTCGGAAAATATAGAACATTTTTTTAGGCCATAATGCTTTCCTATGGGGATGCAGATGATTTTTCAAATTTCATTTTTATCTGAAATGAAAATAGAATGTTTACATAATGGATTTAGACATAAAATTATGAATGCTAAATTTTCGATATGGATTTCCAATACTTTTAAAATTTTGCCGATAAATTTAATAGAATTTAGAAATTAATTGCTTAAAATATTCGAAAATGTTTTTGCATCTGTTCGGGAAATATAAACATCTTATTTTCATATTTTTTACAAATTTTAAAAGCGTTTATTTTTACTTTCCACTTTAATTTATTCGTTGCTGATGAATACCTGTTTATTTTTAAAATTAAAAGAATAAGCAATTCATCAGAATTTTACACCATCATTGTATAACACCGTGTTTAACCTTGCTATCCTGAATGGGTCGAATAGACCCACTTCTATAATTTATTTAATTCGATTGGAACCAGATTTTTTAGTAAGTTAAATAAATGTAAGTTAAAATAGTAGTAAAAATCAAAGCCATTAAATAATAAGCCCCGTCAGATAGTGTTAAATTTGTTAGCGACCCACTAGCGCCAAACCTCTGCTGCGGAAGGAGGACAAAACAGAAGTGGGTCGCAGAGAAACGATACGATTTATTTATCTCGATATTTTATACGATTTTTATCGATGTTTTGTTTTTGCACTTCCTTTAAAAGCTTGCTAATTACTGGGATCTTTTACATTAAAACTAAATCTATAATGAAAAAAAATGTGGAAATTTACTGGATTAATATTTCTATATAAATATAGTGGTGGCGAAGAAGTTGATTTATTTATTAAAAGTTAAATAAAAAGTGATGGAAATTTACATCACTATGCAATTAACCCTTTCCGGCACAGACAAATTATGTTCGTAAAATGTGAAATTACTGACTGACACCGGAATTTACAAACGACATTTTTAGAAAATATGAACTCCTTATTTTAAGCTTTAGTTTTAGAAGCAAAATTTTATTAAAATATTCTTGGTGCCGAATGCAGCACTCCTAACCGCTAGATGGCGCTATTTTCAACTTGCGAAAAGTTTCCCATTTATCTGACTGGGCTTATTATTTAATGGCTTTGGTAAAAATAGTAGTGTAAGTAAAAAAAAAAGTAAGTTAAATAAATGCTACACAAAACTACGTTAAGTAAATATGTTAAATCACTTTCAAAAACAAATACTGGTGTGAAATGTTTTTATCAACGTTGAGTAAAATTTCAACAGGGTACGAAGGTTAATTTAATGATTCTAATTTCTTGAACATTCGAAGAATTTTATATGCTTATAAATATGCATGCAATTGAAAAAATAATAATTGCGGATTGTGCGATGTTAAATAATATCAAAAATAAGATTTAAATAACAAGCAGTCGCCGTTTTTTCCCCTTCCCTCATTTGTCGCCAAGAAAGCGATATATAGCCGTTATTAGAAACCTCGCTTCTGTTATGGGCGTAGTTTCTGCGTCATCCGCAGATCTCGCCACTGTCTATGTGTAATCCCGTGTTAAAGAAGTTACCATTGAAGTCTATGAGAGTTGATTCTCTGTTTCAATCTCCTTACTCTGTGATTGCTGGTTTCCAGAGCATTTGGACCCCCATCCCCCTTCTCTGTCTACGCCACTACGTTTGCTAGCTCTTTTCAACGCAAACATTGTACTATAAGAATCGAACTGAGGAAACGTTTCAGCTGGTGGTATATATTTTAAATAATTAAATTATACCATATTTCTTTTACTTGGATAGTGATTTTCATTCAGTAAAACTTCAAGGTGTATCACTCCATTCAAAAGACGGATTTTTTACCACAACCTATAATTAACACATTCAGGACGGGTGGTTTTCGTCTTTGAAACAGGAAGCCCCGCCTATGGGCATTACATTTGCATGTTATATTATTTAACAAACCTATTTTCTCACTTTGTGTTTATTAAGATGAGCGAAGCGAATCCTCTACCAGACTACACAAATTACATTTTGTCGTACTATTTCGATCGCCCTTTTATTGTACAGCATCGTTGCACGTTTTTTTTACTACAATTTTTTAGCACTTTCGAAAGCATTACCAGTTTGGCTTTTTTAAATTCCGAAATTTCGCATTCATACCAGAAATCCCCTATAATGTTCTTTTCGTTACTTAATGGCAGATATTTCATCACGTATTAAAGTAAAAATTCTTGTTCGAGAATTTCCGATTTGAATTCGAAAATTTCGAATTGAAAAACGGTAAAACCTTTTTCCACACTATGTATTCTCTGCGCTGTACTACCATTGGAACAAACTCTAGTGTGCGGAATGTTGTTAGATACCTGGGATTATTGACCAAATAGATGGTTTCCCACTGGTTTCAGATGAAGGGAAATGTTTATTTTAGATTGCTGTAGTACCTCTTAATGTTGTCCTACAATTTTTTAAACACGTTGTATTTAGTTTTTTTTTTCATTTGGTATGATTTGGCAAAACACAAATAAAATTAACAAATATATTAATTAACCAGTTTTGGTTATTTAACAATCCTGGTACGCTTCCCGCAATTTTCGGGGATTATCAAGTTCGACCAGTACTACGGATCACTCGAAGATCGCGAAAAAAGGGTTGTCACCGGCGACTAACTTTTTTTATTTATCAGCCATTTTTACAAACAAGAACTTTAATTGCAGTTTTCTACGGGAAATGCACCACGAAATTGTTTGCAAAAAATTACTAATAGCAGAGTTGCCAAGTCTCCGGATTTTTGCAAACTGGTAGTTTTTTAGAGAAAATGTTGTTCTGTTAAATCGCAAAATGCTCTGATTAAATAAAACAACATTTTCTATACTAAATTACCGGTATCCAAAAAGCCGGAGACTTGGCAGGTCTGCTAATAGAAATAATAATAAAAATAAGCACACAGGCATCGTAAAGTAGAAACTTGCAAACCGATTTATACGAATTTTTTCAAAGGAAAAAACTATTAAAATTGTTAATAAACATATGAACCAATGCACCTATACAGAAAAGATGAAACTACTACAAAAGTCGAAATACTTGCGTGAACTTTCTATAGATGTGAATGGTGCGTAGAAGAATTCAACAGAGTTGGAATTGTAAAAAAAAAACAAATTCCGTGCATTGGAGTTTGTCTAGGTATAAAACTGGGGTAAAGGGGGAAATATATGTCACAATTAATATATGTCAAACATATTCTGTTCCAGCCAGTAAAAAATACCACTTTAAAAAGTAGTAGTTAAAACAGAACTAAGAATTATGTGTACATTTTCTACTTTGACACAGAAATAAATTTAAGTTCCATTTAACGAAATTTTGATACAGCGAGTTATTTTTTATTAACCATGAAAATCGTGAAATAGAAGTTAACATAATTTTTTTCCAAGAGAAAGAAAAAGAAAACAGAACAAAGATTGCTATGCTCTGACCACTGTTACAAGGAAACATTCTATATTTCACTAGCAAATCTTTGGGTTGTTTTGTTTAAAAATTTTGGAAATAACCATTTTTTTTTTATTTTAGAAGACAAATCTGGTTTTCTTACACAATGTTGGTTTCATTGTGGGCAGTTACACAGAACTTAAAAATATTTCGTCCTAAAGATTTCACAATTCACATACTTAATTTCTTGTTTTAAGATATATTTTATGGAAATATTTACTTCAAAAATTAATATTTATAGACCGAGCTGTCACGCATGCAATAGTTTTGCATTTTCGGTAGAAATAACCATATTAGAATGAAACGTGCGACTGTTCTTCGAGTACTTTTGAACGAATACTCTGAAAATACTATGAGAGTTAAAAAATACTTAAGCACGCATGATTCATGAGATTATAAATAATGAATCACGGCTATTTTCATACTATTTCTGTTTCCATAAATCAGACGACGTTCTTCGCCGCTAACATTCCAAGTTCTACTGCCGCGCGCTTTCGTTTCTCCAGAAGGGGGCGCTACTAGAGCAAGAAGAGGCATGCGCAATCCTCACACCTCCCCCTTTCGAGAATTTGATTTAGTGTTTTGAGACAAATCAATATCTGGTAAATATCTAAACAAACAAGTAAAACATATTAATACAAAAAAAATTCAAACAATTAAGTAATATCAAAGAAAATAAACAAATAGAATACACTATAACACTATAATATACTAATGCTAATATTTTAGAGTTCTAGGATAAAGTTAAAGTTTTTAAGTTCAAACTTGTAACACAGAAAAAAAAAGAGAATGTTCACAGTTTTTAAGTCCAATGTGAGGCATATAGCCTACTTAGAGAGTCAGCATTCGCGTGGAGTTTCCCACGTCGGTACGTTATTTGGGCTTGAAAGCGCTGAAGTGCAAGGGCCCATCTTTGAAGGCGAGCACTTTGAGGTGCACAGTCCGTGAGAAATTTTAAAGGATTATGGTCGCTCACCACAGTTACGTGCGAACCATAAATATAGTGTTCGAACTTTTTCAGGGCGAAGATAACAGCATAAGCTTCCTTTTTGATGGTAGCATAACCTTCTTGGCATTTGGAGAGCTATTTACTTGTAAAAGCAATGGGATGCTCTTGTTCATTTTCATCTTTTTGAGATAGACAAGCGCCTATCGCATATGAAGAAGCATCTGCATGTATAATAAATGGTTTCTGAAAGTTCGGGGAATAACAGATGGGTGATTTACTGATCGCCTGTTTCAACTCAAAAAAGGCTTTGTCACAATCCTCAGACCAAGTAACTTCATTAGGGGCACGTTTCTTCGTAAGTTCAATCAATGGACGAGCTATGTCAGAGAATGAAGGAACATAGGATCGGTAGTAAGATAAAAGACCTAATATGCTTCTGACATCTTTCTTTGACTTGGGAACTTCTAAGTTTTGTATCGCTGATACTTTGTCGGGATCGGGTGCATGTATACCGGATCCTACCACATGATCTAGAAATTTTATTTTTTTTTCGTTTTCGCCGTCTTCTCGTACTAAATTTATTGTTCATTCGGCGAAAGCCATCACGTGTATACTGTTTCTTCCGCACAGTTTCCTTTATTTCCACTTTATCATAATTTTTAGAAAGTTCAGTTTCATTTTTATTTTCGTCGATCGTCACTTCCTTAGTCTCTGTAAACTCATCAAGCTTCTCAGATTTCTTCTGGCATTTTTCTAACATCATGTTGTCAGGATGATTTAACTTAAGGAATACATCGGGTTCTTTGTTTGCTATTTCATGCGATTTCACACAACCATTGACGATAATGTAGTCGGAATTTTCATTGTAAACAAGAGGTTGTTCCTCGCTGAACTCAATCGTGTTGGATTCGGAACTTCCATCAAGTGTTTCTGGCATTGTATTATTGAAAATAGAGTAAGATTCTTCTTTTGTCGTGACATCAACTTTATTTTCAGAAATTATGCTTCGTCTTATATTTTCTTCCTTCATGTCTGCTGATGCAATCAAATATTTATCCGAGACACTTGCATTCTTTTTAGCATAATTTGCGGTTTCGTATTCGGTTTCTTCATCAGGCGTGACTGCATAATTTGAGGACTCGAAAATTGAAGTTACATTTTTAACTATGAGAGTATCTTTCATAATATTGTGTTCACTCTGTAAATAATTTTGGACTTTTAAATCTTTTGAATTATGTAAAATTTCTTCTGCTTGCCTAATTTGGGGATCTTCTTCCTTATAATAAATTTCCGTTTCGATTTGATCTCCACTCTCTATTACGATTAAATCGGCAACAATACATGTGTCATTTTCATTATTATTAGTCTCTTTCGTGATCGATTGTGTAATACTAGTACGCGGGTGAGGGTTATTTTTTGTCTCATCAAATAATTTATCCAAGTGATATAAGAAATTCTCATGAACGGAAAAGTTATTAAATTCATTTTTGTTAGCTGTCGAACACTGATTTAACGAAGGGTCGTTTTTCTGTTGCCATCTAAATTTCTCTGAATCATTTATAAATGTATCAGGGTCGTCGCCAGGTTTATGATCAATGTTCTCGTTTGCATTCGCATTTTCAACTGACACATGGTCTAAAATTGAAGCAGACAGATCTACAGTGTTGGTTTCTTTCGTATTGTCACTTATCGCGTCAACATTACAATTTAATGCCTTTTCAGTTTCATTATATTTATTCAAATCATTCAATTCATTATATGTATCAAGAGAAAGTAATAAATCATTAACTAAATTATCAACTACAGCACATGTTATCATAATATTAGGATATATCTTGGGGTTTAATTTATCAACTGCAATACTCAATGGGATATTTATTAAAGGAGCTTTCAATTGGTGACCGAATGCAGATTGCAATATTACAGTGCCACAAGGATTTTTAAAGTACTCGGGTGCACAATTAGCCTTTATTATAGAAATTTGAGTTCCAGAATCTACTACGCCATGTAATATTTTATTACCACATTCGATATCTACCGTCGGTAATGTTTTAATTAATTTCGTTTCTTTTCGCGGTGTTTTCAAATTAAATAACTCATCCAATTTGACTCTAGCAGTGAGTGCTTTTTCATTTGAATTTGAATTATTTTCCCTATCAACTTTATTGGCATTGCCAAGTAAATAACTACATATCGTAACATTATGATATCTGCCACAATTAGTGCATTTTTTATCTTTGTGGTGTTTAGATGATAAGTTCCCTTTTTTTTTTAAACATTGGAATCTTGTTAATATTCCAAATAATATATATATTTTTTGGCATGTGATCAAAAAGCATATAGTGAGTACTGTGTTGTTATGGCCGCAAAAGACCACTTCGACATGACATTAATTATTAAAAAAAAATTCCTTAAATAATATTTCATGTAAATTTATAATCAAGAACAATGAAGATAAAATTAAAATATTACCTGCATCAACCTAAAAGGAACACAAGTGAGAGACGTGATCAAAAGAACTTGCACTAAAATCTGCTCCTTCAATATAATCTTTATTTATAAAGAATCTTGAAAAGGGCGTATATCTGAGGGAATCTCTTCTTTATAGATTCACCTCTATTTCTTAAATTATAATTACAGAACTGACATTTTTAAATAAATGCCATCACAAATATTACTGTAGTTTCTTTCTCTCGGGAAGCCCGGATATGTTGAATTATAAGATAAAATAAAGCGTAGGACGTTATCAAGCAATTTGTAAAAAAAAAAAAAATCACTACTCGAACGAAAATAAGGCATCTTGCTATATATGCCAGGCTCCAGCGAGCCACCTTCAATACAACCGTATTTATTTTTACGCTGTTGGCGAAGACTCTTATTGTTGCCGTACTCAGAGTAACTTATAATAAGGCCAAATCATCATAATTTCTTTTAAAAAAGAAATACTTTTTCATATTGTAACTTTAGACGCATAACATTTTTTTTTTACAGCCAGACAAGTCATCACGTTCCACTCTAGCAGCCAACACCTCTCTCTGTGAGTGTCGAAAGCGTGCAGCATCCGCGCTGACAGGGCACGGAAGGGAGGGGGGCCAAAAATTGAAAAACGCCAATCGGCAGAGATAAAAAATTACGTATTAGAAACATTTGAATATGATTGGCGAGGGGCGGAGCTTAGAACAGGAAGTGGGCATAGGCAAAGAATGTTATCGAAGCATCTAGTAGAATCCAATACCGGAAGTGCAGAGGTAACAATCACTATCATTTTTTTTAAAAAGCGAAATGTTTTGACAGAAAGAAAAGTTTACAGGGGAAGATTTAAAAAGGAAAGAATTAAAATAATTTTGAATGTGAATTTTAAAATTAAATGAATAAGGACTAATAAAATATTTCTTAAATTGAATTAAAAATATGGCAGTGGTTGTAAGAACCACAACAATCTTTTATGGTACAATCTTTAGCGACGTGTTTACTTTTCTTTAAGGATAAAAAACAGCGTCCTTGTGCTTTTAATTTAGCTATTTTCTTATCAACGGGTAATTTATTGCACTCCTCAGTCGAATGACTATTACAAGAACAATATATACAAAAGGTTTCAGAGGTGGCTTTAATATGAGATACTTCAGAATTAATTCTATCACTAGCGAACATTTGTTTACGAAATGCAGGGGAATCATTATTATACGACTGCTTTAACCTTGGGTTATATAAATTTCCAATTAAATAATTTTGTTTTTCTCTCGACTCTATTTCGGTACGAATAAATAATAACAAATCATCAATACTTGATTGCGTGTCACTGGAATTTTTTATACATTGCTTATTATATTCTAACGAAAGATTATTTGGCAGGGATTTAAGGATTATAGGTGTCAACAGGTTATCAAATCCATTTGATTCAATGTCTAAAGACCTGAAACTTCTTATTTGGCATTGAATGGTATCAAATAATTTTCGCAGAGCGATTACATCATTTGTTTTCAATACGGGTTTAAAAGATAATAATGTATTTATGTGTGTCGTCACAATGAGATCCTTTCGGCCAAATTGTTGTTTCCGAATTTGGACAGCTTCCAAATAATTTTTATCTGATAACGCAAACCCGGAAATAGAATTATATGCACTACCACCTAAATAACTTTGTAAATAGCTCATTTTTTCAATATTTGACAGTGAATCATTATCATGAACTGCTATTTTGAATGAGTTCCAAAAGTTTTGAAACTTACTTATATCGCCGTAAAATTTCTCAATTTTTAATGTAGGGAGTTTAACAGATTGTGCAACTACTTCCGCGTGCTTATTATCGACATGAGTTACGGGGGAAACTTGGCTTTTGCTATTATTTTTCAATTTCTTATTAATTCTAAATCGCCATAAAGTTATTTTTTCATGATATTCAATAGAGGTCCTCGCGTCTCTTTCGATTTCATTTTCATCATTAATTAACGCTAAACTTTGTTCATCTTCTCGTTTAAGGTCGATACCTTTCTGTTCTAGCTGAGCTAGATTTTCTTCTAATTCCACCAAATTCGGCGATTCTAAAACCCATGCATCTTCGATCTTTTTAATAATAGATGTAATAGATGCTTTTATTACCCCTCTAGTTTTTTTTAAGTTTAATCAGTTGATCGGCCATACTTAAATAATAAAATTTACCTTACCTCTGTATAGGTTATCCAAAATTTTTCTTCACTATAATATTTCACTATAATATTTCACTATAATATTTCACTCCGTAATCCAGTAATACAGCCTGTTTTTCATCCATTAGTTCTGACACCAGAGTGATGTCTCTTGTATATGTGTGGGCGTTCTAAAGGAAACAGGCCGTTCTAGACGACGAACACAAGTTTAATTCTTGACATAAAGTTGACATAAGAATGACGAAGACAGGTACATCACACGACATTAAATAAACATAAAAGATTATCCATATTTTTCAAGATTCATGACCGATAACATTTACTCACGGCCATTTTCATACTATTTCTGTTTCCATAAATCAGACGACGTTCTTCGCCGCTAACATTCCAAGTTCTACTGCCGCGTGCTTTCGTTTCTCCAGAAGGGAGCGCTACTAGAGCAAGAAGAGGCATGCGCAATCCTCACAGAGGCGTCTGTAATTGCTGCTATTTAAATATTAAATAGAAATATTCTTTTAAAAACTTGTGGTAAAAATGTACGAACCCTGAATTGCAAGATGAAAAAAAGATCCTTTACTTAACTATAGAAGTTCTTAAAAGCATTAGAAAAATACTTAGTCATTCCAATTTTATAGCAATGAAGTTCTACAATTTTACAATGGCTATAAATATATTGTTAATAAATATGCACTGCTACAAATGCATTGCTGCTACCTTTTATGCTATTCATTAAGTGAAATAAACATGTTTGTAACAATAAAATTCACTTAACCTTTTTATTACAGACCAAGACTGGCGACTATTTTTATATTGATTCCTACCACACTTACCAAAAAAAAAAAAAAAAAAAAAAAAAAAAACTGGTAGGTACAGAAAAAATATTTTTTTAAAAAATGGTTGTTGGGGCATGCGATATCCCAACCCGTAATGAAATAGTTAATGAAATGTGGACTTGTTTCTATATGCATATTGTGTTATATTGTTCGTTAAATAAAACTTTTGGTTGAAAATATGTTTTTATGACTTTAAAAAAGGCATAAAATTTAGCACCAATGAAATTGTGTACCTAAAAATAACCACTATGTGATTATTTTTTTTTATATTTTCAATATGTTTTGGGGAACTATATTGGCTCCGAGTATTTCAGTTTCAATTTTGAAAAAAAATCGAATGCAGCTTTTTAACTCTTTTCAACCTAGTTGAAAAGTGTTTATGACTTCGGTTTGTCTGTCGTCTGTCGTCTGGCCGCCTGGCAGTGATGTAACTTCCGTAAACATGCTTGGATTGCCCTGATTTTTTTTTACATTATTGTCGTTTACTATTAGCATGTTCCCTATTTCAACTGAAGTGTGTAGCACTTACAGTTTTTTACAAGGACAGTCAAATTTATTCCGTTACATTACGGTCAATGGGAAATAATCGTTTTAAGTACATTTTGAAGACGCTACATCATTTTATGCATCACTGAGGTGCACTATAAATTGCTCTTTTGTGTGCATTGCGTTTATTTACAGGGTCAAAAAAAAATTCTGATACACATCGTTATATGGGAAATAATCGTTTGCAATGAAATTTAGTGATATTTCAGTATTTCAAACATAACGAAAATTATATGCATTACTGAGGTGCACTATAAATTGCTCTCTTGTGTACATTGCGTTTATTTACAGGGACACACAAAAGATATTTTTTACAGTACTTGTGCGATATTTACAACTTATGTGTGATAAGTGCATTGTCAACTTTGGTTTGCGATTTAAATTTAACTAATTTTTTCATAGTACGTGTGTGTTTATAAACTCAGTTGATCATATACAGGGCTACACAAGGGAATTCGTAAGTATTACAGACTATGGGCGTGAATTGCTTAAGTGTAGTTTTTAATTGTGTTTACGCATTTTTCTACTGAACTGTATTTAGTAGACTAACAGAAGTTTGCGTAATGTAAAGAAATTCTTATACAGGGCTAAAGAAAAAAAAAGATGCATTGTTGTTTACGGTTGGTAACTGCTGCAAGTGAGTTTTAAGTTGCCTTTTAGCTTAATATGTGGTGTGTGCAAAAAAATTCAGATAATATAAAGGGCTGTACAAAATATTTTGAGTGCATTTTCATTGATTGGTGAAAATTGCTAAATGTGAATATTCTAACTGAATTAAATTTTATCATACTATATATCCACATCTATTGGTCATATACAGGGCTGCACACAATAATTCGACTAATTTTTAGGCACTGGAAGGTAATTTCGAAAACTGTATTTTTCAATGTGTTATATGTTTTCTAAACTGTTCACTTACATATCTTCTTTCACCTCATTTAACGGTGAAGTTTCGTTACAGTTTTCTGGCTGTGTTGGAAAGTGTTTCCTAATCTATGCTTGACGCATGACTTTTTATTCTTGTTTATTATTACTTTGCTTTCGGAGGTATATTATACATAATGCTGAATGTTAATTCCTAAATGCCAGAATGGTAACAGAATTTTTGAATAAAAGTTTTCTTTTATAATGTACGGGACGAGAAGCTTTTACTTATTTTCAAATAAATTTGTTCGTAAATCCTGGCTTCGCGGATCATTTCAACGTTTCAGCGACAGACATTGGCTTCTGAATGGTTTATTCCATTTGCGTCATAAACGCATATATGTGTGCATTTCAGGAAACTATTTTTTAATCAGAATTTTTAAATTCATACCAGAAATTTTGAATAGTACTTTTTGCTTTATTTAATGACAGACGTTTCACAATTACTTAAAGTAAAAATCCTTCTTTCGGAATTTGCGGTGTGGATTAGAAATTTCTGAAAAAAAAAATATTGAAAGGCCCACATATATCATTTTTTAAACGGTTTCAATATCTAAGATAATTTTTATAAAAACTCATTAATATGTATCGAGTTGAAGAAAAGCAGTAGTTACTAAATATAATTCCTCGCTGTATTACTGGCGCATATTGTGACGTTCTGGCTTCTTTTACTGGCGTTGACCGCATATGTTTTGCGAAAGTGCAAACGTATGTTTCAATATGCCTTTTCATGCATTTTTTCACGTAAATTCGATTGATGCGATTGAAAATATATAAATAATACAACTATAATGCTTTTGAGTTTTATTCTATTATTAATTTTTTTATGGGGTTTGTGCAGCGGCATGTTTTGTTACGTGGACTTCTATTCAGTTAAACACCGTTAACTGCCAAAATAGCACCTGGGCGCAGGTAACCCCAAATTTCTAACACTTCAACTGCCAGCAAAGATGGATGTACTAAGGATTTCGCAGGACATTTTGTCATTATCAATATCATATCGAGATTATCATTATCATTATCATATCGATGTCATTATCATATCGAGATCTTGTCATCAAAAGACGAAAATATTGAAAATTATAAAAAATTCGAAAACCATACATAGGTATGAAACCCCAATTAATTAAAAGAAAAAAATTTAGGATTATAATATTGTTCATAAGATGAAAAAATAATTACAACAATACCAAAACAGACCTGCCAAATCTCCGGCTCTTTGGATACCAGTAATTTAGTACAGAAAATGTTGTTTTATTTAATCGGAACATTTTGCGATTTAAAAGAACAACATTTTCTCTTAAAAATTACTGGTGGGCAAAAATCCGGAGACTTGGCAACTTTGCCAAAACAGGTAAAATGTACTACGTGTAGTTATAAAATCCATAAGGATTCTTTTTTTAATAGCCTGTTTCTTGGCTTAGAATGTCGCAGTCGTTGTTATTTTTTAGACTTGTACGTCATATTAATAAATGTTTGTCTTGTATGTTGCACTAACTGAATTGCATGTCTACTAACTGAAACTATGTTTATTTGCTTAACACACTGTGTGGGGGAAATTTAAACATACGTTTTATATAGACATAGTAGAAATTAGTGCTAGCACCGGAAATTTTTTAAAGAAGTAAATATAACACATTATCCAACCCTTTTTCTGTTTATTATTTATAATACGCTACAGCAGTTCAAGAAATGGAGGCGTTCGTCTGAACGCTTCAGACCTCTAAAAGTTCAGTCCCTGTAAGTTTTATTTTCGATGCAATATTCTGTACAAATAGACCCTGCTCCCATGCTGACCTCCGTATACTACAAATAAGAAAAAATAAACTTATTTGACACCAGTGTTGCCAGTGGGCTACTTTTTTTTAATTCAGTTTTCTTGATTCCCACCAGTTTTTTGAGAAAGTAAAATTTGCCTTATTTAATGACAGATTAAATAAGGCGAAAACAAGGGAAATTAAACTATTTAAAAAAAGTGGTGCCAATGAAGCAATCTGAGTTTAAAAAAAGTAGCCTACTGACACCAGAAATGTATTTATTAAATGAAATTAAAGGGGGATTTAACTCTTGAATCTCCAAAATAATGGATATTTCGAGCACCATGTTTATGAAAGAGCAATAGTTTCTGCGCATTTGAAAGCAAACTTCATAAAAAAAGTCATAATTACGCTAGTTTAGTTATAACTGGAAACATACTAGGTTTTTGTTTGTTTGTTTATTGAGAACATACATCTGACTTGTGTGCTTGACATCAAGTGCCCGCTTATAAGTCATCGTCAATATACGGGGACGATATAGCCACAAGGAATTTTAAAACACCAGAGAGTTACATCCAGAGAGTTACTCTTGAATCTCCAAAATAATGGATATTTCGAGCACCATGTTTATGAAAGAGCAATAGTTTCTGCGCATTTGAAAGCAAACTTCATAAAAAAAGTCATAATTACGCTAGTTTAGTTATAACTGGAAACATACTAGGTTTTTGTTTGTTTGTTTATTGAGAACATACATCTGACTTGTGTGCTTGACATCAAGTGCCCGCTTATAAGTCATCGTCAATATACGGGGACGATATAGCCACAAGGAATTTTAAAACACCAGAGAGTTACATCCGGGAGCTTCACAAAGTGTGTGCAATGGAGCTGGCGGGAGTCGAACCCGCCGACCTGACTCCTGCGCTCTCAAGCGATTAGCGAAATGGTGTCTTAACCACTCGGCTACGGAGGCCCGACACATACCAGGTGATCCCAATGAAAGCAATGCTTAAAATAATACTTTAAAGTTATTTATCTGAAATTCTTGAAAATGATTTTTTTTTAAATGGTGCGCATGATTTCTTTTGAAACACTTATTACTTTTACAGGCAATCTTCAAGGATTTCTAGATTAAAATTTTATCTAAAAAGTTGGAAATTGTATGTTAAACGTGACAAATGAGGTGCGTTTGTTTCGTGCTATAACTAGTTTTACAATGTAAAAAATCATCGTTATTATTTAAGTGAAATTAATTACATCGTCTGCTATGAACAAAATGAGAATGCCTTTTTTTAGGGTTTCGTTCATCTCACGAAACCCTATTACTCCTGCTCTGTTGTCTGTCCGTCACAGAGCCGTTCTCAGAAACTATATAACTTGCAGGCATGAAATTTTGTCTACTTATAACTAAATACCTACTATGAAGCTCAAAATATTAAAATTTGAAAAAATCGTATTATTTTAATATAGGGAGATAAAGAACCAAAATCCTAACAGCCGTTTCCTATTAAATTTAAACATTTTTCTTTATAGCAGTTGCCAACAATTAAAAATCTACCATAAAATTCTTTCTACAATAATTAATTTTCTACTGAAAGATTTCCATGTGAAAAATGAAAATGAAATAAAAAGTTTCACCAATTGAAAAAAAGATTAATATGACGTCATATTGGTAACAAAACGGAAATTTTCAAAGATTTCTCAATAATACAAGGAGTATGAGTATGTGTAAATACATAAAGCAGCTTAATATGATGCCATTAGAGAATGAAAAAGAAAAATAATCTGACGTCATATTGAAAGTTTAGCGGACTTTGTCAAATGTTTGAGAATAATACAAAGAGAGTATCAATATCGTCGCTAACATGTCAAACTATCGAATATGAAAAAATGCATTTTTCATTACTTTTAAAAATGGTCCGAGTGTCACCACTAAATTTTATTAGAATTCTTCGCCTAATAAAAATGCTAATAAAATTTCTGTGAAGAACAGGGTTACCAGTTTTGCCTCCTTTTTCATTCAGAGATACCGAATTCACACCGGAAATTTTGGGAGAAATTTTTTTACTTTAAGTAATCACGAAACATTCTGTCATTGTATAAAGCAAAAATTTCTATTTTAAATTTCTGGTATGGATTCGAAATTTCTGATTGGAAAAAGAGGCCAAACTGGCAACCCTGTAATGTTGCAACCCTGAAACCCTATTAAAATTTAGTGGTGAAAATCGGCTAATTTTTGAAAAGTACCGTAATTTCCGGCGTATAAGCCGCAGCTCAAAGAGTCGTTTTTCGACCCAGAAATATTATTTTATAAAATGTAACTTAAAAGATCGCTGTAAATATTTAACTACAATTATTGAATAAAATTTCTGGGTCGAAAAACGACTCTTTGAGCTGCGGCTTATACGCCGGAAATTACGGTAATGAAAAATGCATTTTTTCACATTCGATAGTTTGACATGGTAGCGACGATATGAGTAATAGAAAAAGCGAGTAGATATGACGTCAGCAAGTGATTAAAACGTCATATGAGTTTGAGGAATGTATTGAAAGGATAATCGGACCGGTTTAGATTTTCGCCAAAAACGAGAAAAATAGACCAATAAATTTTTACTTTATAAAAAGTATGATTTTTTTTTTTTTTTTAGCCATTGGGAAAATGGTTGTTGCTTTCGATCGAGAATGGACCAAATGATGTTCGCATTTTACTATTTTAACCGTTTTTAACGAAATTCTGTAATTTTAAAAGAATTTATCTTTGAATAGGCAATAGAAATGCACAAAATCGTTACAAAAAGGATAGATGCAAATTATCAGATATGAAAAATAAAGTAGAAATTTGGTACTTTCATGTTATAGCAGCTCCCAAGGGTGAAATACTTTTGTTTCTGTTTTCATTAATATATTGTAAATTTGGTACTTTCGTGTTATAGCGGCCCCCCAAGGAGGAATCGCCAAGCGACCAAGCTTTATCGCCAAATTATAAAGCATGTATGGCATTATGATAATATATGATATATATATAAAATTTCTTGACATATGTTTCCAAGTTATAGTCAAATATGATGCATATATGATGTGTATATATGACATGTGTATATGATGTATATACGATATATATAAGACGTAAATAATATGTGTATAGTGACGTATATGGCACATATAGAAGTGTTTGGATGGATATATAAGCCTTCGAGGATATTGGCGAAATCATAACAGCAACCTTGGTATAATCATAATTGTGGGGGCCGCTGTAACACAAAATTACGTTTTTTTTTTTTTTTTTTTTTAATTTTCGGAACATTTTCCCAATGGTTATTGTAATTTCTTAAATTATATGTTTTTTTTTTTAATGAAATTTATTTGGATTCATTAAAAAAAGGATAAAGTGTTTTGAAAAGAATATTAAACGAAAGAATTGTGCGATCTTCGATCACACTTACCCACTTGTTTCTTATTACGTATGCTATGTTTACAGACGCGAATTTTTTATTCGACAACAAACAGAGCTGTAAATTTACCATGGAGATCTTGCTTTGAGAATGATTACTTCCATGGTTAATATTTCTATGACTATAATATCTAAATGAGACTATAATATCTATATGAGATATAATATCTAAAAATATTATGTAAAAATATAAACCAGTATAAATTATAAACTAGTGTTTGGGAGTCCCACGTACGAAATATTTAAAAATGGATAGGTTTTTAATAACTTCAAAGAAAGATTTTTTTTTAAAAAATAATGTTGATTTTTCGAAAAATGTATTGGAAAATAAGAAAATACAATTTTTCAGCTTTTTTCACTAAGTTATAAATGAGTAAAATTCCATTAAAAATTTCTGATAAAAACCTTGATTAAAATTAATTGGCATAAAAAGTTCCCACCATCCTTCAAGTGGTTACCCGTCGGCCTAATCGTTCGGAGTTTTCGTGGTTTTCTTCGAGCCGTGGATTTATCCATGCGTAAATACGGATTAGGTTCCCTTAGAAAGACCCCCACGAAGGGCACTCCCCCCGGGCCTATATCCCTAGTGTAGATAATTGGCCGTCAATAATCAACCCAACCCAACCCTTCAAGTGGTTAAACAGGGTTCCTGCAATTTCAGGCTAAATACCAGAATTTTCTTATTAAAAACTTCGTCACATGTAATCGTAAAATTAGATAGGACGAATTTTCCTCTAATTAATTACTGGTATTTTTCTGACCCAAAGTCTTGGATATTCCGTGACCTGTAAACCCTTTTATATGCAGTCAAATATACAGGGTGTTCCGTTAAAGGGGTCCAATATTAATAGGGGTAATAGAGGAGATCACACGGAGCATAAATCAGTATATAATGCCTGGCCGGATCTCAATAATTTTCAAGTTACAGCAAATAGAATGAAAAATCGGAAATTTGTAAAAAAACCCTCATTGCTAAACTATCGATAATGCTACATAAAAACGAAGCACATATTTAGAAAGAGCAGAAAAAATCCTACGAAATGACATAAGTTGTTTTAGAATATTGAGAATTAATGGCGAGTTACAAGCTCTGAAACAGTGAAAAAATACAAAATCAAATATTTAGCAAAATAGTTAATCGTTAATTCCAAAAATGCAACTCTACCTATCAAGGAAAATGTTATAAAATTTGGTCCATTCCGAAAGCTTTCGAAGAAGCTGACAATAAACCATATCAGTTTAATTGTATGGGAGAAATCAAGCAGTTCCCTAGTTACAACTCTGTACTGTTGCACGCTCGGAAAGAGCGAAACTCCACCCATGACGATTGTAAACACCCCGTTTTAATATCTTTCAATTATACATTTCTGATCAACCTCTATCAATACCCTTTCATTATTCAGTCTGGTCAAGTGAATGACATATTGTGCAGCTCTCGCCTTGTCTTAAAGCAAACTCCGTGACTGCTGCGTTTCCTCCATGAACTTTCAGGATGATGAAGAAGAAGTACTTTTTATGCAAATTTTCTATGTGTATAGGAAGAAAAGTGTAATAAAACAGCAGTCATCAGTGGGCGTTATGTTAAAGGGAGGCTGTTGTAAGTGGGATTGTAGTAAGTTGATGTATAATAATTAAGCCGGAATACTCTAACGAAGAATATGCGGACATGCATCTGATGCACGGGCAAGCTCATGGAAATGCATGTCTAGCACAGCGCATGTACCGTGAGCAATTTCCAAGGAGACGTTGCCCAAGTTCGAAACTCTTCATAAAAATCGATAGACGATTACGGGAGACTGGATCGTTTAATACAGCAAGCATTGATGCAGGGAAACCTCGACATGTACGAACATCTGCAATGGAAGAAGATGTACTGAATATTTCTAAAGATAACCCCTCCACGAGTACACGAGCTGCTGCGTCTGAAGTCGGTGTTTCTCACCAAAGTGTGTGGCGTGTTCTGCGTGCAGAAAACATGCACCCCTTTCATGTGCAGCGGGTACAACTGTTATCAGTAACAGATTGTGCTCAGCGGACAGAATTCGTACGCTGGTTGCTTAATGTAACAGAAAATAATCCACAATTTCTGGAAAATATTTTATTTACTGATGAAGCAACATTTACGAGAGAGGGCGTGGTAAACACGCACAATATGCACACATGGTCATATACAAATCCGCACACTGTTTTCCCGTCGAACGCACAACAAAAGTTCAGTGTGAACATATGGGCAGGTGTCCTCGGCGATTATCTCATAGGACCATATTTACTCCCAGATGTACTCAATGGCAGTACGTACTTGGTTTTCCTACGGGATATCTTACCGCAGTTACTGCAAAATGTGCCAGCAACATTGCGCCACAATATGTGGTTTATGCACGATGGCGCACCGGCACATTTTTTCATAGGTGTTCGCAATCACCTCAATTCAACATATCCTGGGAAATGGATTGGACGCAGTGGACCTGTTGCTTGGCCTGCACGCTCTCCAGACCTCAATCCGTTAGACTTTTTTGTTTGGGGACACCTTAAATCGCTGGTGTATGAAACGCCTGTGGATACACCGGAGGATTTACTAGCGCGAATCGTTGTCGCTGCAGGAGACATTCCCAACTCCGTCGGAGTTTTTCGGCGTGTTCGCCAATCTTTACGACGTCGCTGTCGGCTGTGCGATTCTGTTAATGGGCGCAACTTCGAACACCTATTATAATAATGTCCGTTCGTCTGCCTTCCGACATTGAACTGTGCAGCGCAGGCCAGAAGACTATGCTTCACATATGTCATAAAGTACGTGGAATGTAATTCTTATTTGTCATTTTTCTTTTATTTTCAACACTTTTTGGCACAGTATTTTGTAAGTCACAGACTGTGGTGTGCTCAAATTGTAAATTACAAAGTTTGTATGAATTAATTTAAAATTTAGTGTCTTTTTTTAAATTTATAATTAATAAAATTATTATGCTATTTGTTATTATTATTTCCTATCATAAATTATGATGCACATATACATACAATAATTGTCCATGTAAAACATGTACTGAAACTTCTTGCATAGTTACAAATCGCAATATTTTTAATTATTTCCGAATTTTCACCACCAGTTTAATTTTAAGGAATTTAACTTAAGCTTTATATCAATAAAAGACCACTTTAAAATGTAGACTATTATTGTAAAGTTATTTTGGTTCATTCAACTCTTGAATAATTAAAAATGTTGCATCTCAGAAGAAGCATGATCGAAAATGTATAGTTGAGAGTAATTAAAAAGGCGGTGTTTCCAATCGTGATGGGCGGAGTTTAACCTTTGCTAGTGTCAAAGAAAGCGGAGTTGTAACTAAGAAACTCATTAATTTCTCTCACACAATTAAACCGATATGGTTCATTGTAAGCTTTTTCGAAAGTTTTCGGAATGGACCAAATTTTACTACATTTTCCTTGTTGTAGCTAGAGTTGTCTTTTTGGAATTAACGATTAACTATTTTGATGTATATTGGATTTCGTACTTTTTTCACTGTTTCAGGGCTTGTAACTCGTCAATAAATATTGCTATTTTAATACAATTGATGTCATTTTGTAGGTTTTTTTCTGCTCTTTCTAAATATGTGCTTCGTTTTTATGTAGCATTATCGATAGTTTAGCAATGAGGGTTCTTTTACAATTTTCCGAATTTTCATTCTATTTGCTGTAACTTGAAAACTATTGAGATCCGATCAGGCTTTATATACTGATTTATGCTCCATGTGATCTCCTCTATTACCCCTATTAATATTGGACCCCTTTAACGGAACACCCTGTATATAGAAATTATATGAGATCTTCCCAACTGGGCGGGAAAGTTCGGGCGATGATTCGAACCTGGGATCCTTTGGCTGAAGCTTCCAATGCTCTTCCAACTGGGAAATCCCGGACGAACATATCTGAACTAATTCACCCAGTTAACCTTAATGATCATAGCACCTGGTCTGATATCTGAATCAGCACAGCAGAATGGTACCTCCAGTAAACGCTGGAAACGTGATTACACTAGATTATTTTGACACAATTATTCTACTTGTTAAATAAATCATATGAGATGTAATCTTCCCAACTGGGCGAAAAAGTCCGTGCCAGGATTCGAACCCGAGATCCCTTGGCTGAAGCGGGTTCGAATCCTGTCCCGGACTTTTTCGCCCAGTTGGGAACATTACATACATCTCATATGATTTCTTTACCAATACAAATAATTGTGTCAAAATTAGTCTAATATATGCAAATTGTTTATAATTCTGGATTCTTTTTTTTTTTTTTTTTTTTTTTTTTTTTTTTTTTTTTTTGCGTTTGCACTATTGGAATTGGGGACTTGAGAAGAAGTAAAATGCACTTAAGTTTTAGTATTTTTTCGGATTATAATAGTTAGAAGCATTCATATCTTAACTGTGGAAATATTTTTTTTTCAGTATATAAAGGGTTTTTAATGAAAAAATCCCTAATTTTAAAATTCCCAAATTAAATAAATAACTGTAATAAATTTAAAAAAAAAAAAGAAATTAGGGACTTTTATTCGAAAGCTGATTCTTTTTTATATAGTAATATTAAAAATAGTTCACATTTTTTTTACTAGATTACGCTGAGCTGTTTTAAACTGTAAAAGCCAATGCCTGTACACTTCTTGCAATTTCCAATGACACTGGCATCGCTATTTAAGATAAGAAATTCTTTTTTTTTTAAAATTCCGGAATTCGTAATTGCATTACTTATTCACAGAATTTGTCATATTTTACTGCGGTTAAATACGCCATAAAAAATTTTATTAACCAATTAACTACCAAAACTATATGGGCGGAGTCTTCAATGTTTTTACTGAAATTCGTTTGCCTCCTAAAATTCTGAAAGATAATATTCGGTATCTTTAATAGCAAATTTATTATTATATTTCTTATTATGCCTGTACTATCAGAGTGCTTATAGATAAGGGCAAAATAAAACAATTGGCAACACCGATCGTGTAACGATACAGAAAAAAAAAACTTTGCGCAGATGTGCTGTTCTTTTGATCACTTTTCGCAAGAATTTTGTTCGAAGAAAGAGACTAAAGGACTCTTGTTCATTTGTGATTTTTTTCTTTACACCAAAATGAGAAAACCTTCGCTCAACTTTATATAAGTCGTTTTAACGAAACCTGATGAATTTTTCTTTGAAGGTGTGCTGTTTTGGCCGAAACTTACTCTGATAATAACGGTAAATGAAAAATAATAATGAGGCAGTTTTGTGCAGAACTTATAATTAGGTCAAGTGGTGTAACGAAATAACACACTGTGGTGTAAACCACAGTGTTTTATTTCTTACAACAAGTACATGAAGGGGGTCGATCGAGCAGATCAATATCTTGCTTATTATTCGATTACCCGAAGAACAAAAAAATGGACAAAGCGGGTTATCTTGTATTTGCTAAACTGTGCACTTTTTAATGCGTTTCAGGTATTTAGAAAATTAAATTCAAGAAGAACAATTACTTATAAACAATTTATTGAGGAAATTAGCAAAGAGTGGATAAGTGATCGGCTTCCTGAAAACACCGCTTCCGAATATCCTCAATCATCTACATCTGGTGTTAACAGGATTTCAGTAAGTAGAGATCCTCCTGGGCGATTGTTATTAGACTTTCGGAAACATGAAACTACAAAAATAATTACTGAACGGCCAAAAAAAAAAAAAAAAAAAAAAAAGCTACAAAGTTAATATCGTGTTTGTGCAGTGCATAAAAAGAAAAGTTTAACTTCTCATATGTGTAAGTTTTGTCATATTCCCCTTCATAGGGGTGAGTGTTCTCAAAAATACCATTCATTACAAAAATATTAGAGTCAATAAAATTACTATATAAGAAACTGAATAATAAAATATTTCTAAACATTATTACGCTTTTCTCTTACTACATGAACTTTTAAAACTTTCAAAAATTAACAATTATTGTTTGGTCTATGTTATACATTAAATGAAGTAATAGAAAATTAAATTAAAAATTGAATTTTTTTTTTAATTTCATCTACATCTTTGAAATACTATCTGATACCTATTTTCCAAATTTCATTGAAATCCTACTATTAGATGTAAATATATTACCGTAATTTCTGGCCTATAATCCGCGGATAAAACAATTCGGTTTCAACCCAGAAATTTTGTTCAATAATTGAAGACAAATATTTAAAGCGATCTGGTAAGTAACACTTTATAAAATAAAAATTCCGGGTCCAAACATGATTGGTTCATCTACGGATTACACGCTGGAAATTACGGTACATATTTTCCAAAAAGTGCACTTTTTTCATACTTCATTAATTATCGCGTGCTATACGTGTGAGTCAAGCTCATGATGTTACCCGCCGATAGTGTGTTAGAAGAGATCCCATGGTCCGCTTTTTGAATACCGGTATTTTCTTAGAAAAATTTAATTTTCAGATTTTTCTGGCAAAGAGTGCAGAAACCACCTTCGGAGGTAAGTTTTTGCAAAAATGTTGTAGAAACCCACCATGAAAATTTCTGTTAAAAAAATAGTGGTATTCAGTTGGAGGACCATTTGGGAGCGCCGCGTTAGAGAGTCTCTTAACCCCTTCAGGGGCAAAGTACTCTTGTAGCTAAAATATTGAAATGATTGATTGACACCAGGATTCACGAACGAATTTATTTTAAAATAAGTAAAAGCTTTTCCTCATGTACCTTATAAATTCAGAATTTGATTGTAATATTCTGGTGTCATTGTGGCCTTTTGGGATTAAAATTAAGTGGTATATATAATATACCGGTGCCCTTCAAGGGGTTAACAATAGAACGACAGGAAATTTTACACAAGTTAGATAAAAATATTTCACACCAGAATTTTTATTTAGGACTTTAAACCTATTTATTTAACTTATTTTTGTGCGGTGTTTATTTAACTTATTGTATGAAGAAATATCCGCTTCGAATCGACATTTTTTCTTTAGGTAGGGGCCAAAAAGGCCCCTCACCGTCGTTCTAGTGTTAACCCCTTGGGGACGAGCGACACGTATACGTGACGTATAAGATGCTCAGAATCCTCGATTATTCCCACCAGATACCTTTTATTGTAAAGTTTGTCTTATTTAATAACAGGATTTCTGAGATTCAATTAGGCGAAATTTTTTGTTTTGAAAAACCTGTGGCAAAAGATTAACAGTTTCTGAAAGGACGCTCTTCGCGAAAGGGTTAAAACCCTGTACTTCGATTTTTTAGAATAAAACTTAAGAATGATAAAATAATTAAAATTCTTATACCCATTAAAAATAATTATAGAATAATTAAACTCGATATTTTAATTAAAGTATAATTAAACGCTATATCATTCAGAATAATTATACTCATTATTTTAATTGAAGTATAATTAAACGCTATATCATTCAGAATAATTGAACGATATATGCTTAAGAATATTTAAACCATATATGATTAATAATAAACAAAAAAAGAAATATTAAGAAATGTTTAAGAATTAAGAATTATATTAAGAATTATTAAGAATTATTATTTAAGAATTACTATAAATTATTATTTATTAATTACAATGATTTGCTTATTTAATTATATTATTTTTTATTAATTAAGACGTAAATTGTTTAATTGTATTATTTTTTATTTATTAAGATGATTAAGATTATTAATTATATCATTATTGATTAATTATATTAATTATATTTGTTTAGTTATTTTAATTATATTATTTAACCATTATTTAGGAATTATTAATTTTTTAATAAGAATGATTAAGAAATATTCTTAAGAATTATTAATATTAAGAATTGCTTATTTATTTATTTAAGAATTATTAAGAAACGATTAATGATTAAGAATAATTAAATGATTAGTGATTAATAACAATTAAACATAATATATTAATTTACTACGAGATGGATCAAATGAAAACCGAGAAGTGTCAGTAAAAATATTTTTTTTTTCGTTCTAGGTGGTAGGAAATTAGTAAGACACGGTCTGTGATATCTTCCCGAGCTGGTAGCATGACGTAGTGCCGGTAGGTAAATTTGGAGGTGCTGAGCAGCTGATTAAAGATTGTGGCACCACTACGTATTTGCACCAAAAGGAACAGCGTGTAGTTATTCGATTTCTGCGGAGTGAATGCGTGAAACCTGTTCATATCAATAGGAGAATGTAGACGAAGAAAGGGGACGCCTGTCTGTCACAGCGCAAAACCTACGAATGGTGCAAGAAATTCGCAGACTGTACGAGAGTATTGACCAATGCTCCCCGTCATCCGGGTCAAGCCCATCGAGTTGTGACAGAAAAGTCCATCGCCGCAGCAAATCTACCACATCTTTGGTCCATTTAAGGATCACCTAGGAGGCCAGAGGATCAGTTCCAATGAAGATGTGCATACTGTAGAAGAATCATGCTGTGCATGAGTGGCTACACAGCTAACCAAAAGACTTTTTCGCACGCGGTATCGAACCGCTAGCGTAAGTACATTGAAATGGGAGGGGATTATGTAGAAAAGTAGTGTACCACAACCAAACATTATCTCTGTAATAAAATAGTGAGAAAAATTAATTGCTGTTTTCATTTGATCCTCATTCGTATATTAACTTAAAATTTATTAACCTTCTCACCGCCGCGACCTGATATATCCGTTCACTATGCTGTAGGTTTCACAGCAATACAAGGTTTGTTTAAATTAATATAATTCTACATATATAATGCATTTTTAAAACATCAAGTAATGATTGATACTCTCAAGGATTATACTTATATACGTAATTAAGTTTTTTATCTCCCGTTTGAAAATTCAGATTTTTTAAGCATATTAAAAAAATTACAGATAAAACAACATTACAAATTTGCCCTTTTGCTCGGCGGTCAGGTGTTAAACATAAGATTTTAAGAATGCCTGAAATCGCTGCGCTATACGTATTGAGACATTAATTTAGAACATCCGTCGTTAGATACAGTTCATTAAGCTTTAAGAACGTAACCTTAATTCTTCAAATTACTCGGGTAAAATATTTTAAGACTAAATTGAATTTTAAATTTACAGTAATTTTTAAACTTTTAAAAATGAATTACGATCTTAGCAGTATATGTCACTACAGGAGATCATTTTTCTGATATGAAGTTTGCCATTATAATCAACGTAATAAATTAAATATATCGACTTTTTTTTTATTTTTTCAAAATTAAATTCTGAAAATCAATTTCTTTTGATAAACGAGGAAAGTGGAGGCGTTATAATTTAAAAAAATGAACTTGTACAAAAAATAAGTTAAAAGGCTTTGTTGAAAATTAAGTAAACTTTTCTAATTAATTTACTACTTTCAAATATAGAAAGATGGATGTTTATTTTGCATCATTAAAATATTTTCTTTTAACATTATGCAGCCCTAATGTTCTTTTCATCAATATTTCAAATTTATTTATTAAACAAAAATTTCACAATTTTCTTAACAACATCCATTATTAAGAGAAAAAATATCATTAACGAAAAAAATAACCAGTAACATAATTTAAATATTCTATATTTCTACATGGTATATATCTAATTATTAAAAGATTTATTGAACTATTGTACTGAAAATTAGTTGTCGGAAGCATTAAGCTAGATAAGTTATTAATTATTGGATTAAAGTTATGAAGTCTGAAATTTGTTTGTAAAACGAATATATACAATGACGGCAATTTATTTTCATTTTTAAATAATATTTATAATATGTAGGCTGATAACAGCAGACATGTATTTATTTTTTCAGACTTTATCATTTCGTTGCTATTCCAGAAGTGCAACATAATTGAAAAAAAAAAAATTGAAGTCACCAGAAAAAAGATTGTAAAGTTTTATATAATGATTATGGTATATATATATTTTTTTAATTTACAAACTAATTTACATTTTTTCTTAACTATTTGATTTTATATCTTTAAATACAACATTGAGGAATTGTCATTTATTTTAATTATATATAGGGGAAGGCTGTTCGCTTTTATTTACCTTTTTCAAGGGCAAAGCTCTTTTGTTTCAAAAATGTTGATTGACGACAGGATTGACGAATAAATTCGTTTGAAAGTAAGTAAAAGCTTTTCTTCACGTACATTACAGAAGGAAAGTTTTATTCCAAAATTCTGGTGCTAAATGGTATTTTAGGATTACCCTTTTGCACTCCACTGACACCTATACGGTGACATACTAAGTTTAATCCCCAAATGTTACGTTGGCACCGGAATTTTTGATGAAATTTATTTTAAAATATGTAAATCATTTTTCTTGTAAATAACAAAATTGTGGCATTTGTCTATTAAACTTAGTATGACATCGTCAGTAGAGTGCAAAAGGTTAAAATTAAACTAGACACATAATATCCAACTGGCTTTCAAGAGGTTAAACGTAAGAAAAAGAAACATAAAACTCCAAATGTGCATTTTTTTTTTAAATTCTGAAACGTAATAATAGACATGGCAATAACTTTATAAATTACACTATAGAAAACTGAAAAAACACATTATAAATAATAGTAACGAGTGTTCTAAGGTAATAAAAATTTGCAATTAATGACTGGAGCAAAAACGTGTTCTGCGAAAGGTCAGATAAGAAGAGTGACACTATTTCCATTTAGTAAGGTAATATAAAAACAACACGCTTACAGATAAAAGGAACTTTAATTTGAAAGCCCATGTTAAAGATATCTCAAAAATTATTATTTTCGACTTGTGTTCCGAAAACTGACGATTTCATTTGGTACTGATACATATTTTACTGGGTATTGCAGAAAAAACAATTGCAGGAACGCACCAATGGAAGCACTTGAAAGAAAACTCATGCGTTACGTATAGATTACACATTACGTGAATACTGATATAAAATCTTTAACATTATTAAAATCTTTATCTTTATTGTAAGCAACGGTTGTAGAACGGAGGTCCATCCTGCTACAGAATGCTCTTTATTCTCCAAATGTCCAACAATTACGGAACTTTTGCAGTATATAAATCAGTAAATATGTTAACCCTTTGAAGGACGGTGGGATATTATATATCCCACTTAATTTTATTACCCAACTGCCACAATGGCATCAGAATTTTGGAATAAAATTTTGCTTCTGTAAAGTACGTCAACAAAAGCTTTTACTTATTTTCAAATAAATGTGTTCGGAAAACCTGGTTTCATTCAATAATTTCAACATTTTAGCAAGTGACGTATTGGGCACAGAAAGTTCTGCGGTATACTTCTGTTCAGATAATATTAACACGTTGACGGACACTTGCACCTATAGCCGCCAAAGCGAAGTTCACAATGTGGCATGACGGCTATAGCCGCCCAAAACGAAACGGTCGTTTTTAGACACTACGGCTATAGCAGCACAAATGTGCATTTACCGGCGCACAAGTAGAAGCCCAGTGTTTTGAAAACAATTTTTTAGGTTGAAGTTCGTTTTCCACCTGTTATACGAGTTGCAGCTTCAGTATGCACGTGCATGGAGGCTAGTGGTCAGGGAAAAATACAGTAAAAAATTGATAATTACCAGTATATTCTTATAGAAAAATTCAAATTGATTATTTGATTGATTAATCAATATAAATTTTTTAATAAGAATATACTGGTGTTCATCACTTTTTTTTACTGTATTTTTCCCTGACCACTAGCCACCCTGACTTGGTTGTGAAGGGAGTAGTGCAACCTAATTAAAGGTGCTGAATTACTCAAAATTAAGTTTATTTAAGCAGAAAGAGTAAAACTATACTTCTAATATTCTAAAAATTACAAAAATATATAGCGTCAATTTTCGAACTTCACTTGTTCCTACTGTCCGTCAATGTGTAAAAAAGATTTAAAGTTACAAACAAAATTATTTCAAAATAATGAAAAGCAGTTTCTTCACGTACATTATTAAAGCAAAGTTTTATTCAAAATTTCTGGTGGGAATGTGGCATTTATGGATTCAAAATGTTTACAAAATAGCCCAGTCAAATAAGGATACAACCTCGGAATGAAAGATAACAAGCTGAAAATTTGCAAAAATCCTTGTTTTGACATTCTAAAAGTAAGCTAAAAAGTCTCATATAATCTCGTGTCCGCGTCTCGAGATATTCAAGGTCAAAGGTCAAGAAGGTTTTGCTTATATCTCGAAAACTGTGCATTTTATTTAAACAAATCCAATTGCAAAATTAAAGTAGACAACATTTCCTATAAAATACATATACTATCTTTAACTTTCTGACAAAGGGTTTAGGTGATAGAACGCGCTGAAGAGAGACAACTTTTTGACCTTCAGACCAAAACGAGAGAAACTTCATCTTTCACCCTCGATTTCTCAAAAACTATGTATTTTATCGAGAAAACATGTTACAAAATTGAAGTAGGCAACATTTTCTACAAAATTCACAAATTAACTTTAATTTTCTGACGAAATTTTTCGGCGCTAAATAGCGCTGAAAAGCGACCTTTTTAAATTAAACTAGAACCAAAAAACTAGAGAAACCCCCTTTCCTATCTTCAATTACCCAAAAACTAGGCATTTTATTGAATAACACCAGCTACAAAATTAATGTAGATAACATTTTCGGCAAAATGCCTATATTAACTTTAATTAATTTTTGGCCCTCTGGCCTAAAAGGGAGAAAAAACAACTAAAGATTTTTTTCTTATATTTCAAATGATATTTGAAGCTATTACAAAACTTGTAGAGAATAAAATTATCTACAAATTTAATCTTAATTAGTTACATTATTTACTTATTAATAAATATTAATTCTAAATAAGAATTAATTATAAATAAATTTGATAATATTCTGTTAAATTATGTATAAATAATAACATATTGAAATGAGTTTTTATGTATTGTAATTACATTTTTATTTATCATAAGATTATCAAATCTATTATATTTTGTTTAAGTTAAATTATAAGGCGATTATTACCTCTGATTATCAATAGCAGGCATACAGTTTACGTTTCCTCTTGTTCGTCGTTGTCTCCTTCTTTTGGTCACCCATATAAAATTTCCAGATCGTTATCATCATCCTCGTTGTCCGTAATACTTGGCTCTAAAACCTCAAGAATCTCAGATACATATTCATTTTCTTCATCAAGATCATTTAGATATGATGAAGCGTTGAAACATGCTTGTCCGTTACACTGGCCACAAACTGAGGAGCATTGCAACCCTACTTTTCTACATCCACAGTTCGCGCCACAGCCTTTCTTGCAATTGCAGAAGATCGTACTGAGTAGTTCTGGGGCTGAAGGTAATAATGTTGTTGTGGGTTCCAGGATCTCGTTTTGTATTACTCACCCCCATTCTCTGGGTTCTAAATCTTTCGCTAACCAAGTTTGGATCTTATAGTGGACACGATAAATATGCAGTCGAGCTGCTGCACCTGTTGGTGGAGGAGATGATAATTGCACCAGTTTATTGAGTCTTGTTGATTTAATGAATTGTGTGTACCTAAAATTGTCAATACTATGTTCTGATTTTGGAGCATTATGCATTGCTAAAAGATCACGTATTCCATTTTCAAATAATGTGTTTGGAGGGCAGTTGTCTTCCTGAAACAATTGAGCTGATTCGTGCAAATTGGAATGTTTCTCGAACATTTTTATAATTGTCAGTTTTCCTTTTTTAAACAGCGCAGATGTTGTGTCACATCTACTGATAGCATGCAAAAATAAAATATGTTCTTTAGAACGAGGATATTTGTCGAAGCATTTAGACGAATACATTCGTGTCTCCACATTGCCTTTACCCATTTAAAAAAAAGATTTCTCGCTGATGTGACTGTGTTCGTCCTATTAAAATAACTAACAGATCAACATTTTCTCGAACTATGACGGCGGTCTTTTGATGTTTCAATTCTTCAATGGCTGTTTCAATGATGAGGGTATCAGCAATATCTCTGGCTTGTTTTATAGTGATGTTAGGAGTTTTTAACTGCTCAATAAGCATTTCAATAAAGTTTTTTTCATTGCACCGGTTCGATAAAATCTTTTGCTGGCTGATTGGCACAATCATTGTCTCATCAAAACGAACTTCGTAAGATGTTGAAACAGCAACAGTTCTTCTGAGTTGTTCCATTGCTTTTATATTTTTACTGTTATCTGAATAACCGTTGAATACAACAAAAATATTTGAACTAAAATGTATTTGCAAATTTTTGACGTATTTCTGAAGAATAATTGAGAAAGTATCGTCTTTGCTCCATATGACGCGATGCAGAAGAAATCCACCATCGATAATGTAAGTCACATTATCTTCATCCAACTCAATATTAAGAGGTTCCATATTGTTATACAATTTTGCTTTTGTAGTTTTTCGCATACCGGCATTATCAGAAAGCGATGTTGGGTATGGACTTAACTCATACTGCATGTATTCTTTGAGATTATGTTCAAACTTTTTGTTTACTGTTACTCTTTGGAAGAGTAGCAATGGATCGACCGCAACTTTGCAGTTATTTACCTTGACGGATTTGTTAGCTGCAGAAATTGGAAGAACTTTGTCTGCTTTCTTTAATTTTATTTCATACATTTCAAACCAGTTATTTTGACCATTGATTCAAGACCTATATTATGGGATAAAACGAGCAGTTTTCGAGTAATCGAAGGTAGGAAAGGGCCGTTATTCTTGTATTGGCTCGAAGGTCAAAAAGTCCCTTTTTTTCAGCGCTATTTAGGGCCTAAACATTCCATCAGAAATTAAAGTTAATTTATGAATTTTGTAGAAAATATTACCTACTTTAATTTTGTAACAGATGTTTTCTCGATAAAATGCATAGTTTTTGAGAAATCGAGGGTGAAAGATAAAGTTTCTCTCGTTTTGGTCTGAAGGTCTAAAAGTTGTCTTTCTTCAGCGCGCTCTAGCGCCTAAACCCTTTGTCAGAAAATTAAAGGTAATATATATATTTTATAGGAAATGTTGTCTACTTTAATTTTGTAATTGGATTTTTTTAAATAAAATGCACAGTTTTCGAGATATAAGCAAAAAATCGATTTTCTTGACCTTTGACCTTGAATATCTCGAGACGCGGACATGAGATTATATGAGACTTTTTAGCTTACTTTTAGAATGTCAAAACAAAGATTTTTGCAAATTTTCAGCTTGTTATCTTTCATTCCGAGGTTTACCCCTTTTTTCACCTTATTTGACTGGGCTAAAAACTCAGAACTTTCCGGATGACCTATTGCTTGGCCTTTGAAAGGGTTAAGCCAACATATACCAATAGGGGAAACTGAAAGATCACAACGACCCAAAGCTTAGCCTCTAAACGTTCACGTATTGAGATAGTAATAACTCTAACTTTATGAAGAATGCAAGAAAAGGCTTAGACTCTGACAGCACAGGCAAGGACCCACACTTCACTAACTGCGTGACTGTCAAGCAATGCTATTTATAACTTTATTTTGGAAACAGAATCTTGTAATCTCGTCTAATGTAATCTAGGATAATCTGGATAATACAGTTTTGTACTTCTCTTGGTGACATTACATTTCGCAGAAAGCAAAATCTAAAAAAAGTAAACCTATCGATTATATTTTCTTATTGGCAAAATCAGCAACGCATATCTGAGTTTGACGTGGAATAAGATACTCTGTATTTTTATCTGAATAAGTAGATAACTACCTTGATATCCGAAATAAAAGTTGTTTATTTTTACGTGTATTGGCACACATAACGCTGTAATCATTTTTTAATACAATGTTTATATATAAAAAAGATAAAACCATGGTGATTACAAAAAAATTTATAACTCTCAAATTTCAGTGGAATTCAAAGAGCTTAAAATCTAAAAGTGTACTGTCGCATTGAATAATAGCATTGAAATGGTAAATAACTTTTGTAGAAAGCATTGAGTTAATTAATTAATGCAATTTCTATTTCAATAAAAACATATTTTCGATAAAAAACAATTTCATCTATACTTTTATTATCACAAATAACTTGTTCAAAAACACAAAGAATATTTTTTCATGAGGTGGTCTAATGCATGCTGAATGTACAAATATTCCATTACTGTTTATTTATATAAACTTACTAATATAAGTCTAACAATGGATGTGAATAAATTATAAAGACAAAGAAACTTCAAAATGCATTAAACATAAATATGGTCAATGCATTATAAATATTTTTATTTTTACAGACAAAAGCATAAGTTTAAAGCTTTTGTTTTGAAACGTCTTGCAGCAATGACTTCTAAGACTTTAAAGTTTTTATTATTTGTCAAATACGAGGAAAAAAATTATTCGCTGTTTTATTTATGAATTATTAATTTTGGAACAAATAAATTGTTCATAATAAATGGTAAACATTTCTACCATTAAAAAAGAGATATACTTTTCAATTGAAAACTGTTTTAAAATGTTTTTACCCGTACAATATATTTATGTTTTTAAAAATGCATCTTTCATATATTATCATTTTAAATAATTTAACTGTTATTATTATTTTTATTTTGCTTTTGAGGAAAAATATCCATTCGTTTTATTTCATTTACTTGTTACAAAAGCTGTATTGACATCGTTAAGAAATATTAGTTCTTTTGTACAAAAGCAAATTTGCAAAATATTTAACAATTCGGAAGAGACAGAAGAAAACAATGTTTTTTCATAAAGAATAATGTTTAGTTAATGATAGTTTTCCGGAATTCTTCAGAATTTCTTGAGTTAAAAGATCCATTAATTCTTATATATACAATAGCATATGTTGCATGATTAATAATTCTAAAAACATAGTGGAAAACAAATTTAAAACATATCTATTAAACTGTACAAAACTTTAGAAAATAAATAAGTATTTTGTCTGTTAGATAAAAACTATTAAATAAAAAAAAAATGAACATTTGTAATAATCGAGACCCACGTATTGTTGATGAGATCTAATATTTTAGTAAACAATTTTAGTGTTTTAAGACCATTTTTTTAAGTATAGTTTTCTATTAATATTTAAAATTAAATACAATAAATTTGGGACACAATAAGTATGCAAATTAAAAAAAAAATATTCTCTGCCATACACTTATACTAGAGTATTACTCAAGAGAAATCTACCAGAAAGATACATTTTTGTAACTTGCGGTACAGTTGATTATAAAAATAGTCGCCTATTGTGGCCGGTTATCAAAGTGTTGATGGATACTCCTGAACAGAGATTTTGGGGAAATTAGCTAATTCGCTAATAGCCTTTTTTTTCAATGCCGACAAAAACCCGACGTATAACGCTCAGCTCAAACAAACATATTTATACTCAGTTATTTTATTTTATGAAAAGTCACTTACCACTGCATCCTAATTATTTTAATTCTGGGTCTAATTAAGTTTGTTTGAGCTGCAAGTTAAACAACAACATTTAGTTTATTTGTATGTGTTTAACTCTCTGAATAGCGCTGAACCGTGAAATTACGCGGACCAGAGGCGTCTGCTATTTAGAAGTTTTACAATATTAAAATTTCATGAGGACATTGTAAGTTAAATGAGCATTCTGATAGGTTGTTGATGTATTTCTTTAAACTTACTGATATAAATGTAAAAATGGAGGTTTTGTATAAACTTGAAAATATATAAACCCTTTCCGGCACAGTGGTCCCACTCCGGGCACACCTAATTTTAATTCCAAACTTGCATACGGCACCAAGAATATTTTAATAAAATTTTGTTTCTACAGTGAGAACTTAAAATAAGCAGTTCTTATTTTCTAAAAAAGTTGTTTGTAAATTCCGGTGTCAGTCAATAATTTCTTATTTTACGAACAGAATTTGTCTGTGCCGGAAAGTGTTAAACATAAATATGATTAATGCATGCATTTTTGTCGGGACATGTCATTCTAAAGTAAGCAAAATAAACACACTCCATATTTCTTCAAGATTTACCAGAGCATTATAAATTATGTTTAGCAAAGCTTCTGAAAATATAGTACAGATATATTAAGGAAAAAAAATTCTTTAATCACAAGAACGATGTTTATCTTTGAAGTGTTGTTTAGACACATGGAGAACAGCTTGTTAGTAAACATTTCTTTTATTCTAATTGAAAACAACAACTTGACATATTCTTCACGTATAGATTCACATATACAAAATAATAACCATCATAATAGTATTGGACACCCTTCCAATAATGCCTTTACTTACTGTATTAAATGCTTTTGAAAGCACCACAGTAACTTTTAAAAATAAACACACAATTTAAATTGCACACATGTAAGCCATTACCCAATCAGAATTCGTGAGTCATTCACAAATAGTTCACACACGTATGCAAATTAGATAATTTTCGTAGGATATAATTTCCTTCAAAAATTAACTAATTTATATAAACTTTAGGGAAAATATACATTTGGAATTTTATAAAAAATTTAATACAACACCTCACTTTTAATTTATGAAGTTCACAACTTGCAAACAACAAGTGAATTGCGATTTGATCCACAAAGTGTTCCACCATGTGAATCAAAACACACTTTCCTGCTACAGGCAAGTGCTAAACTGATTAAAGGTTAGCGAAGAAGACATACGTAAGTTATTTAGATGAGTTTCACTGATATATTTGATAAAATTCCCAAGACATTAAACTTATAAAATGGAAGAATACAAAATGTGCAGGAATGAATATAGAAAATTTGTTCATTGAAATCGCAGAATGTTCCGATTAAATAAAAAAAAAACATTTTCTGTAAGATTATACTGGTATACAAAAAAGCGGAGAAATCTCATCCCCGGTTTGTTTCCTCTTTGAACATCAAATATTTAGAGCTTTTGTTTTGTTTGTACAATATCTTTGCTTATACCTCTTAAATCCTTAAAAGATTTATTTCTTTTTTCAACACCTCTCCCTAAATTAAGTACTACTTTAACTGCGTTTCTAATCCTTTTAGAAGCGATAAATTATACGTAATGCGGAAAACATTTGTTTAATTAAGAAAAAAGTATAATTTTCAATTGAAAATTTTGTGTAATATTTATATTCAAAATGTTTTAGAGTTTAGATATATTTTTCTAAAATTGTTTGTTTGCATAACATCATATATATTATTTCTGTTGTCGACATCCCTTTTTCTAAGCAAATACAAAACGCAGAAGGATAAATAAGATACTATATGAAAGGATTTTGAACAGGCTTCTGACATAGCACACTCACATTTCGTTAAAACACGGTTTTTGATTAAAAATTGCAGTTAATTAAAAATTAAATCAGCATTGTTTTCATAAATGAAATGGAAGGTTTTTCTCAAATCAGTGTTGCCACAAAAATAAAATACAGCTTTATATCGTGCTCAACAATGATTTTAAAAAATAAATAGTGAAATAAAGTGGGGCATTGTTGCTGCACGGGTTTATTTTATATTTATGATTGAAAAGCAAAATTGAAATTCAAAAACTTAATTTATTTTTTTCTTTATCCCATGTTTCTTTTCCGAAACAGATGATGTCATCCTCTAATGCAGTTAAAATACGACTGATATATATATATATATATATATATATATATATATTTTTTTTTGCCTTTGTTATCTTGATAAGTTTTTACTGCAACTTTGATGAAATAAATTTATTATATTCTGGATTGACTAATGTTGTTTGGAAATATTTTTAGTCCTTAATTTTTCTTTAGAAGTTTAAACGTGCATCTAAAAATGCTAGATGTTGGTATTAAATATTGGCCTGCAGTGAAAAATTTTCGCACGGCTCCACTGTTTTTTTTAATTCTGTAATTGCTATTTGATTTTAAAAATTTTATGCTATAGTAAGATTACTTTTTTAATTTCTTCGTTTTATCGTAAAAAAAATCTGCAGCGAGATACTGAAATAATCTTCACTCTTTTCCATAAAAAATGCATTTTTATAACTTTTTAAACACCGGAAAAACCTTGTAACAATGATTAATCATACAGTGATTCGCGATGAACGACTATCTTGAAACACTGCTATCCTAAATGATATATTAATTCTTATTGTTACAACGACATTTCAAGCATGATTAACAATTTAGAAGTAATAGTCGTACAGTCGTGGAAAAAAAAAACGGAACACCCCCCACTAACTTTGCAACAAATTATAGTAGAAGGAAGTGACTGGTACCAAACGATTGGAATTAAAGTCTACTTTTAAGTGATGTATATAAAATTTGCTTAGGGGGCCATATACATATAAAAACACACCCAAACTTTGTTTTTTTCAATAGCAAGACCCACATTTGACAACATATTTGAAATCTGCAGTTCAAACTATGCCTAGATACCAAATTTCATTAAATTCCTACGATTAGTTTATGAGAAATTAATTACTTTATAATGAGCATATTTAAGGGGCTGTATCCAAATTGAAGTTCGGTACTCGATTGTTGAAATGCTGCAGAATGTCACCTTTTAATGTATTATGTTTTACCGATATGACCATTTTACTCACTTAATAAGTTTCGGTTATTGTTATATGCTGTAAGATAATGTTTACAAGTGTTGAATTATCCGATTTTAACCACGAGCGACACGTATGCGTGACGCATAAGATGCTCAGAATCCTCGATTTTTCCCACCAGTTATTTTTTATTGCAAGCTTTGCCTTATTATATCTTAGCATTTCCACAATTCAATTAGACGAAAATTTCTGTTTTGAAAAACCGGTGGTAAATTATTAAAAATTCTGTAATAGACTCTCGTCACGAAGGGATTAAAAAGCCATAAGATTATTTGTAATTAAAATAGTCTTAGAATATGTAAATGTTATTGGAATTTTACAGGTGCTTTTATAATGCTTTTTCTCAGATTTTGCATCTATTTAACTCGCCTTTTCTTTAGTTTATTGTCAGAAACGTGAATAATATTGACAGATACAAAATTTAGAATAAAAAAAAATAGTATAAAGCAGCGTAATGAAACAAAGTAAAAATAACAAAAAAAAAAAAAAAAACGCAGATAAATTGATTTTTAGTCTGAAAATAAATCCAGACATTGCTTTTTTTTTTAGTAGCGAGAGGGGGGGGGGGGTCTTGTTTTGAGATATGTTCGCAGAATTTACATTCCGATTTATTTGAAGACCTAAAACTAAATATATGTTATAAAGACATCTGAATAACTTTACATCCGTTATTCTCCTTCGGAATAGGGGTAATAATTCTATGATTAAACCTATTCTGGTAGTTCATTTGAAATTTTACAATTAACTCATTAATGCCTCCTGGCAAGAAAACTTGCCATATGACATTTATTATTTATTATTATTATTATTATTATTAGATTTTTTTGCACACTGCTAGCGATTAGGAAATAATCTTGCCTATCAGAAAACCATAAAAATAACTTGTAATTTTTTTTCAATTAGCCTGTTTAATCGAATAGATTTAAATACGAAAGTTATAGAAGAAATATTGTAATTTTTTCTTCGCAATAAACTACCAATATAAACCTTACCTATTAATCCATGTTGAAACAGTTTGAAGAGACACTTGAAAATGCCCAGCTATATAACGAAAACTTCTTCCAGCTTGCCACATGCCAATCATTTGGCCTTTCGTTGCTTCAGTTAATTGTGGGGCCATTTTGTTTCAGCAAATACTCTACACATATGCATTTATAATAAACTTCACTTCAAACATATATACTGCATAAAAAACCATATAGCTTTATTAGACTGGAAAAGAAGCTATAAATCCATTTAAAGGTAACAAAAATGATTAAGTTTTTTCTAAGGTGGAACTGATCATATTTTTCAAAAATGAGCTTTATTAATTTAAAAATAAAAGCGAAACTATTTTCCATAAATGAAAACATATATCTCATGCAAATACGTTTTACGTAATTTTAATGAAAAATTTTAAAGCAGACATTGAAAAAGTAAAAGAAATATATATATATATATATACTAATAAAGGCTGGGGTTCTGGTGCCTCGCTATCTTATATCTTACTACAATCACAGGTAGTTGTCAGAGTTGTTTAACGTAAGATCATGAAGCATTGAAATACGGTTTACGCATTGTTTATAGTGTAAGACAGACTTAATCTCTAAGTTTATCAAGTCACTATAATCACAGCCTATGAGTATAATATTTTCTCAAAGAGGAATGAGAGCTCTCCGACCCGAATATCGATTCTTACCACTAAATTTTAATAGTATTCTCCAACGTAAAGAATTTCAGAAAATTTGTCCTTGAATAAGGTAACAAATACTATTAAAATTTAGTGGTGTCAATCGGGATTTCGAGTCGGAGCGCTCCCATCCTATTCAAACTATGCTTTAATGCACATCATAAACGGCCCCTTAAAGCAGCATTTTGTCGTTTTTTAAGCATAATTTGAAAACTACTTGGAAAAAAAAATTGAAATTTTGAATACACATAAAGCAGGACATAATAAATATAAATCCATCAAAAAAATTGTAGGTTGCAATTCATATTTTTTTCGAATATTAATTTCATAATTCATAATTCATATTATAAAATTTTAAAAATTACAAATTTGACGTAGTTATGTTTGGGTTTTTAAGTTTTATAACCAAACAAAACGTTAGCACATTAGGATTATAATTTCAGGAGATATTAATAAAAATATGAAAATGTAATTTAACATTAGAAGCTCTAAAATTTGAATGTTTATAACTCAAAAACCTTATCATCCAAATGACTTAAAATTTTGTATCTAGGCATAGTTTGAACCGAAGATTGAAAATATCATGTCAAAAGTAGGTGTTGCCATTGAAAAATTAAAGTTTAGGCTGGTTTTAATATGTAGATGGCCCCTTAAGCAAATTTTAGATACATCACTTAAAAGTAGACTTTATTTCCAATCGTTTGGTACCAGTCACGTCCTTCTACTATAATTTGTTGCAGAGTTAGTGGGGGGTGTTCCGTTTTTTTTTTCCACGACTGTACATATGTTATAAAATATATCTACTAAACTTGCTTTTCAAAAAGATGTAAATATATATATATATATATATATTGTCTTCATCAAATAACTATTTTCAGCAGTTTGTTTCATTTTCTGAGCATATATATAACATTTTTCTTCTGAAAACAAATGTAAAATAAATATTTTGCCTTTATATATATATATATATATATATATATATATATATAACTGGAATAAATTGCGCATCTGTAATATTTGGCGCCCATATGCTCATTATAAAGCATTTCGTTTTTCTAAATCTATTTCCTCTCGGAAGATTTCTTTAAAATTTGGATTTCTTTTAATGTTTTTGCGCATTTTTAATGATTTAATTCATTTATTTTTTTAAGTAAAATATATATTATTTCTTATTTTAAAGTGAAATATATATTTAAAAAAGAAGGACCGCATTGCAAGTTAAATGGTCATCTTTAAAAGCTTCTACTATTTATGCATTTTTGTATACAAATATAAACAAAAAATGGAGTTTTCAAAGAAATAAAGAAGACAAACAAAGAAACTTCAAAATGCATTATAGATAAATATAGATAATGGATATTCTTTTATATTATTTTCAGGACCGCCGGCAAAAGTTAATATCTGTTGTTTTGGAACATGCTAGTTCAATGTCTTCTATGTCTTTTGAAGATGCAGTTCTTTGTTTGAAATACAATAATATTTAGTTATTGTTTCATTTAAATCCTTATTCATTTAAAACAAGTACATTACTTGAAACCGATGATAATTGTTTATTATATTCAGTGAAAAGTATACTTTTATACTGAAATTTTCTAAAAAATATTCATATTGTTATTATTTTTGTTTTTAAAAACATGTTTATTCTTCTAAATCTGCACTTTTCTTATAAATTTTCTCTAACCAATCTTTTAATTGCTATTCAAATTTTAAAATGCGTATTTGACAAATAGTAGCCTTTGCCTTTCTTTTTTAACCCCAGAAACAAGAACAAAATTCATATGGTGTTGTTAAATTAACCTTTATTGGCAAAAACAATATTTGTAAGTTTTCAACGATATTTTTTATTATACTGATTTATGGTACATGACGGTATTCAATAAATAACTGTTTTTATTGATATTTCAAATTTTCCAAAACTAAGTTATGCATTAATTCTTACATATTACAATAATATTTTCTTGATTAAGGACTCTGTAAGAACTGTCATATACATATTTTGTATAAAATGAGAAAATTTTACTTAAAAAAAGTGTAAAACTCAAAGTGGAGTAACAGAAGTTACAAGGAAAAAATATATTTACCTCAAAGCCTGAAGATATCTCTTTTGATTCTGCACATGTAATTAATAATAATAAAAGGATACGATGTTTTTCTTTTTCAAGGAAGTATTTTCTAGAATATAAATCAAGGCACCGTTATTAATAATTATTCTACTAAATGGGAATTCAATAACAGAACTTATATTTTTCTAGGATAAATGTTAAAATAATTGCAAGGAATTAAATATATCTATATATATAAAACTCAAAGTGGATTTTTAAGACAGATTTCGGCTGATCCAAGCATGTCCAATGAGCACTTTAGCGTGCTTTTCTGTTCCTAATCGGAGTTGAAATTTTTAGTTTAATTTCAAATGGACGTTGAGCGATGTCGAGATGACCTATTGATCTAAGTCGCCAGACGAAGAATTCTGTTTCTCTAAAAGGAGCATGTTTTTAGACTCCGATCCTGGTATAAAATGTTTCTTAGATATTACACTGTACAACAAATTTGAACGTTTTTTCTGTCCTTTAGATGAAACTATGTGATTCTGTATAAACAAAAGGAGTTCAATTCATATATCAAAACCAAAATAGTCTTTCACGTACCATTCTTGTAGGAGACCCACTTATCATATTTATACAAATTCGTACCAGAGGCTTGATTATAGAAAACACAAACACTAAAATGTTTTTTTCCCGTTTCCTCTTGTAGGTATCTGTTGGTGTGTCCCTGATAACAGACTAGCAATATTGAGCTAGCATACTTCCATTTCATCGTCCACTGAAACACTTTTCAAACATAGATATGTCCTGGTGAAACCTTTCCCCATGCTCAGCTCATCACTAATTGCGCCAAGGTTTTGAGGAAAGAAGTCCACATATGAATCCAAAAAGTGTAGTTTTAATGACCTATTGCAACCTATAACACGAAAGCATGGCACCATCTCACCAACAAGATGTTCATAGTTTTCAGCTTTCTCATTTCCAAGGAAACGTGAGTACACTGATTTGAATGCCATCTAGGCCGTGTGACAGTTTATCTTCAACATTTTCATCATCAAAGACTGCTTTAATCTGTGGGCCAAGAATAATTCTGTTTCTCTAAAACACTTCTCTAATACATATCTTTTACATTTGCCTCACCTAATTTTTCTAATTTGTTCCTTAAATACAAGACAGCCACTTCTTCTCTGTCCGGAGCTTTTACAAATATTTTCATCAAACCGAGTTTAACGTGCAATGGTGGAAGAAAGACACATTAAGTATTCACAAGGAATTTATGTGATATGTTTTTCGTGCCAGGAATGAAGTTTTTTCTTGGAGGCTACTGTTTACGGATATAGTGACTTTTTCTGTCATGGCTATTCCATTCACAGAGAAAGCAACCGAATTTAGTGTATCCCTGTTGCGTGCCTCTTAATATCCAATGACTTTCAAATCGTGTACTCAATTAACTTCAGCATAGCACTCATAACTTCGTAAGTTTCCTTTGTATTTGTGGAATATGCTACAGGAACAGACGGACAAACATTGCCTATATGGAGGAGCACTGCTCGTTTGGACGTTTGGACGAGTGAATAAACAGGCGCCTCACTGCTGGATTATGGTCATGTTTCAATGCCTGAAATAGGCCATTCACATCACAGCAATATACGATGTCTTTTTTCTCCGCAAAATAGTCTACTAAAGGACTTTGTCGTCTTCTACATGAACTAGTATTTTTTACACCTTTCTCTAATAGATTCTAACCTTGAAGCCTAGAACCCAGTGATTCTGAGTATGTTTGAGAGAGTTTTAAGTCCCGTACAAGATCGTTAAGTTATGCTTGTGTGATTGCATGATGTGAACATGTGATAGATGTAGATGGTTGAAAGTCAGGATCTTGATGATTTGGGTCGTCGGAGGTGTCTTCCTCTGAATCAACAGTATATTTATCTGGAGCTGTAGGTGTAAAAAGATCTTCAGAAAATGGGTCACATAGCGGAGTGTAAGTTTGTATACTGGATACAATTGATGGATACCTTGATGGTTTGAGGTATGGTTTGAGGAGAACCCCTTGACACCTGTCAAACAAAAGTAACAATCCGTTTCATGATTGGTCGGTTCATGCCAAACCATAGGTACAGCAAATTGCAATCTACTATGTTTTCCTTGTAAACAGTGTTTGAAAATCGTGTAACATGAATTGCAGCATAAATGTTGACCCAGGTCTTATCCTGGTCCTCAACTCTACATCCAAATTACAGTTCATAAGCATTTTTAACTAATGGTGGCAAACTGTATTATTGAGTCTTCAATGTCAGTTCACCATACACATAACAAAATACGTTCGGCTTATTTTTACACTGACGAGACATTATAATGCACTGAACGTAATATAATCTTGTCCTTACAACAAGTGTTCACTTCACACTTAACGTCACTAGAATTTTCCAAGCAACAACATTTCAATCAGTAACATAAGACAGTGGAAGGAAACATCTGAAAATAAATAAAAACTATATGATCGCTCAGAAAAGCTCTCAGTCAGTCGGCGTGTCCTTTATATAAGTTTGGCGAAAGGAGAAAGTCCTCGGCAGAAAAGTTGCCAAGCTTCTAGTGAATTCTCTGATATCTCACTTCCTAATGCAGTTGTAACCTGGAAATTTCGGGAAGGTAAATAAGGCTTTTGTCGCAAAATGTCGCCAAAGTAGCTAAGATCGCCAAAATGGTCGCAAAGTTGGCGACAGTCTTACTATTAGTAGCGCCTTTCCTTTGCTTGTAAGTTGTTTTTCCCGCACAGAGCGCGCTTGCCGCTACAATACAGATATCCATTGCTAAATGTGTGTACATCTATACCTACAGTGGAAAAGTTCAATAGAATAAGTAGGTTATTAATAAATTTAATTAAATTAAGAAAGCATACTTTATCGAGAAAATACGTAACAAACTAAAAATGGATTTTAGGGAAATTGTGCGTGGTAAACAAAAAATAATTGCAGATTCGTTATTTTCAGCCAAAAATATAGAAGAAACAAATATTTTAATCTAAAGAACATTTTTCATGTTGTACAGTGTTATTAGTGTTCTGAGAACTCATTTCAATAATGTAAATTTTATTTTATTTCAGAAGTTATAGAATTCGTGTTTTATTCATTTTTATTACGAAAATGTACCATCCCCAACATTTTTTAAATGAAGGATTTTCTATTTAAAATTTTGAAATATAGCTTTGTTATGTAATTAGGGATTAAATAAATTTAAATGATCTACAATTTTTAGTATATTATTTATTATATTTGATCGATAAGTCATACATACTAAGATGAGAGGCATAAATTATTTTTAAGAATTAATTCAATACAATTAATAATAGCATATTTGTATATATTCCGTTATATATTTGTTTCTCCAAACATATTTATATAAATCTAAAAAGATCTTTTCTACGAACACAAAGGAACTTAAAAATACATTAACTTTAAATAGGGCTTATGGACAATAATTTGTTCATTTTCGCTGCAAGCAGTAAAACTTCAAATCATTTGTTTTGAAACATCGGTGCAGTCTAAGTCTTTAAAAATTTTCTTCTGTGTTTAAAAGAAAAAAAATCTTCTGTAAAATTGTATTTAATTCTTAGTCATTTTAGAACAAAGAAACTGTTTGTATTCAGCAATACATATTTGTTCGATTAAAAGAAAAATTGCTTTCATTTGAAAACTTTCTAAACTTTTATTATAATATTTCTTTTGTTAATTATTTAAGTGCTATTTTATTTACTACATTGTATGTTTGAGGAAGAGTATTTTTTCCTTTGCTATATTTCACAAAAAGAAGTATTTATGATATAATATGAACCTTCTTTTAGGAAAACAAATATTTGTTTTAGAATTAACAATCGAGAAAAAAACTTACAGAAAAGACATTTCATTCGACAAATGGATATTTTCAGCAATCCTTCAAAAGATGCTGGTATAAAAGATGCATTAATTCCTACACATACAGTAACATTTTCTGCACGGTTAAAAATTCTGAAGTAGTCGTATACATATTGCAAATTGTGTCGGTTTTCTTTTTCGTTTTGAAACCTAATGCAGAAATGAAAATTTTACCTTTATTTAAAAGGATTTTAACATAAAGATAGTGTTTTGGCATTTGAAGCAATTGAGGACCTTTTTGTTTATTTGACTTCAATCTTTTTAGAGTTTCTGATATCTTTCGCTTTTTTAAGAATATTTCATGGAATATCTTTCAATATTTTTAGGACATTTTTAACGTTTGAAAAGATTTATTTTATTTCTGTTCAATTTTAAAACAAAAAATGTTAAATTATATGTATTATTTAAAACTTGTATTACCAGAAAATCAGTACTCGTTTTCAATAATACATGATTCATTTTTTTTACATTGTTTGTAGTATGCTTTAGTAGAACGAGGACATGTAGATACATTGCACTACATAGCTGCCTTCTGAAATACGAAAGCGTGTATATTTGGGTGATTTGACACTCTCCCAATAACTCTAAATCTTTGGCAAATTCAAAACACACATTCTCATCTTCCACTTCAAAAAAGATGTGCAGGACACTACATCATTCAAAAAATATGCATGGTTCAATTCTTTTAGTACGGACAACACTTAACGTTCTGATTTATAAAAATATATAATCTCTTAATGTACTGCTTTATAAAGTAAGTTGTCTAGGCAAAATCTTAATTACTTTAGTATGAAAATAATATCTTAAAAATTTCTTTTTTAAACATTAGACTAAATTTCAAGGTTATTTTGGGAAATTTATGAGATTTTTTTTTTATTCGTATGTATTACAATATTTTAGAACTTTTATATTTTAAAAAGTTTTAATAAAGAAACATTAATAAAAATAAATTAATAAATTGATAATTACAACAATTTTAATAAAAATCACAATTTATGCTTTTAGACTTTACAATAAACTACATTCGCGTAAAATATTTTGGTATTATTCTATTAAACTATTCCATTTGACATCAAAGGAATTATTCACTTCCATATCATTTCTTGTTTATGTCTTAGATCATGAAACTAGAAGACGCATGCGAGCATGTTTCTGTGGTACAGTATGAAATATCTTTTCTAACTACAGCTTATCGCATTCAATTGTGATTGCTGAAGAGGATTTTATCAGTCATATCTGCTGTGGCGTCGCCGACAATGATTAAGGATGACGTTAAAAAAGCCAAGCAAAGATTGAAAATTCAAAATAACTACTCTATGTATTTTGTATTTAATTTAAATTTAAGAAAATAGATTATATAATTACAAAAATTTTAAAGCACTGATACGTTACCATTCTAAGCTGCATCAAGAAATAACATTTCTGCACCAAATCTAAGGATAATCACTTCCAAAAAAAACTTAAAAATCTTTCAGTTCCACAGGAGAGAATATCTCACCCCTGTCTAAAGACATCCTATTCACCGGAAGGATCTTTGAGATGTCATTAGCCCCTCAAGACGAAGCCTTCATTTGTCTGAGCATACATAAAGACCTTAAGTCTAAAGCATTTGCTACCTAATAATTCCAGCTTTTCTTATTTCGTTATTCCATTTTACTTGAGGTCGTTTTCCGATCATTTGACATCTCTCGAAAACTTCTGTAGAGTATTTGTGCTCCATGGATTGGCTTCTTACTATGTGCCAAACTCATTCCCCTTTTAAAGATTCGTTTTATTTCGATGATGCCTAGAACTATCGTCAATCCCAAGTTATTTTTTATTGTATCAAGTTATACCAAGCATACTTATTTCCATGCTTCACTGTGTTATTCGTATTATTTACATTCCCTGTTTTCTAGTGTCCATGTTTCTGCTTCATCAGTTAGTGTTGTCCAAAGGTTAATTACTTTTCACAGAATTATACCGTTCTTCCCAAAATCATTTCATCTTTTTCTTATGCTTAGGTTGATTTCATTCATAATGCTGCAGGCCAATGTTTTTTCTTCATTTCTTGTTTATCTTATTTTCAATGTTTAGTTTTTGTTTTATATCTGCCCTAATGGGGGATTTTTGTTGCTTGATCACAAATTTTATTTATGATACTGCTGTAAGATGTCTATACTGTTGCTTTTTTCAAATATATATATATATATATATATATGTGTGTGTGTGTATGTGTACGTATGTGCATATGGATGTATATACAGGGTGTAACTGAAATGCTTCAACAAACTTTGAGGGATGATAGTACTCATGAAGATGAACAAAAAATGCAATAGAACACGGGGTCGCAAATGACATTTAACCCTTTCAGGGACAGTGGTATGTCTAAAAAACCACTTAATTTTAATTCCAAAACGCCACAATGGCACCAGAATTTTGCTAAAATCTTTTCCATTTAATATTTATGTGAAATATAGCCTTTTTCTTATTTACAAACAATTTTTTTTTGTAAATTCCGGTGCCAGTCCATTTTCAGACGCATTTTCTCTATTTGTATCCTTTAAGCCTTTTAGGGGCAAACCACTTTTAGTACTAAAATGTTGAAATAAATGACTGGCACCGGAATTTATAAAAAAATTTGTTTGTAAATAAGAAAAAAGCTATATTTCACATACATATTAAATGGAAAAGATTTTAGCAAAATTCTGGTGCCATTATGGCGTTTTGGAATTAAAATTAAGCGCTTTCATAAACATACCACTGCCCCTGAAGGGGTTAAACGTCATTTGCGACCCCATGTTCCATTGCATTTTTTGTTCGTCTTCATGAGTACTATCATCCCTCAAAGTTTGTTGAAGCATTTCAGTTAAACCCTGTATATAATATACATCCATATACACGAAGAAATACAAGCACATAAATTAATAAAAAATAAACAACACCTACTTGTTTATAAATTATTGAGATATATTTTTCTATTCTACTTTAATTTTTCACTATACTTTATTCAAAAATGTAAAAGTATAATATGTCAGAAAAGCAAAGCATGAATAAGAAAAATATATTTATTTTCACCATTTTTGTACTTCGTTTACAAATTTCTTTTCGACTATACTTTAAGAAAGAAATACATACGTCTAATCATGCATTGGCAAATGTTTACTGACTTTTTAAAAATTAAAATTTAGTACTGACTATCTAAGCTTTTTTCCTACATATTGGCTTTCTTTAATCATCTTAAAATAGTAAATAATTTAAGAAGTGTTTACATTCGTGTATTGTTTCAAAGTAAAATAATAATTACTTTCGAAAATATTTTAAGCTTCTTTTGCAGACTTAACGAAACTTATATGTCTGTATGTTTTTTTTTTAAAACATAAACTACTATGTACGCTTTGTTGAGTTTTTAAATATTAATTTATTTGTTATAAATTAGACATGTTTATATTCTTTTATAATGGTAAAAGGAAAATCGGAGTTTTTGAAAATATTTTTTGGATAATCCATTATAGTTTTGAATACATTAAGCATTTTATTATTAGAACTAAGCTTTAAATGTTCATTTATCGTTAAAAATTAATATTAATCTATATATTTCCGTCATTTTCTCATATCATGTCGGCATTTACAATTCTCCTGGCACTAGAAGACAAATTATTTCCTTTAGTGTGAACATTTCTGTTGAACCTGGCTAATAGTTTTTATTTTCGCAAAAATTAACGGTTTCCTTTTTTTAATATAACATGAAAATTACTGACTTGTAGCTTTTCTTCCTGTTTTCATAGCTGACAATCTCTCGGCTTATTGAAGTACAGTAAACTCCCGACTATCCGGCCTAATGTGGCGGAAGGGTAGGCCGCATAGCAAAAAAGCCGGTTTGGCCGAAGTTCCATAAATATTTACTCACTTCTTGCTTCCCCCCCCCCCATAATATTAAAAACACATGTTACACATTTTAATATACATTTTATATATACAATACATACAGTTTCAAAATAAGCAAAACATTAAAGTAAAATGTAAACCTAATTCGGAAAAAAAAATTGTAAATATTATTTTACTGTTTATTGATAAATGATTGCACAAATATGAAAAGTTATGCATAAGATAAAAGAGTCAAAACTTAGTTTATAGTTTTTGAAAAAGTCATTGATGGATGACTGCTTGCTCCTTCCTGTCGTGAGTCAGCACTTCCCACGGACGAGAACCTACATGTATCGGTCACTCGCAACATTCCTCATTTTTTTTACTAGGCCGGATAGTACGGAGCATCGGATAGTCGCGGGTCGGATAGTAGAAAGTTTACTGTAAAATAAATATATTCTTTAACAGAAGCTTTACTTAATAAATAAAATCATATAATTACTACACAGAATCAAGAATATTTTTATCAAATAAATTTTCTGTTACTACATATTTTTATTTTACTGGAAAAAAAGTCACAGATGGCAGATATGTGTTTTGATGCAATCAAGAGAAAAAAATGTAAACATAAATAGTGTTCGCATAAAAAGAAGAAACAGTAATTCACCGTTTATTTATTTTCAACTCATAAGGGAAGCCATTAGACATATTGACGAGAATTATCACAAAATGTTTAAAGGTGAACAAAACCATAGCTGCAATAGAAATATCAAATAAAACCTTTGTGTAAGAACATTAAAAGGCATAAAAACAGCGTTAAAAATGCACACAAAAAAACAGCAAATAGCCTTGCTTTTTCTAGCACGCTGTACTTTGCTCTTTGTAGTGCTGAAGAAGAATCTCGATTGTGGATTCGAAACAGCTGTTTGCTGCATTTTTGTGCATTTTTAACATTGGTTTTCTGACTTTTAACATAGGTGCAATGTGTAGTGTTTCGCAATCGCCAAAGACACTTGGAATGCACTCAATATTAGATACCATAAACTGGCAAATATTATGTATCTGCGCCAGTTATGAAATATGATATCACCACAAACAACCTATTCCATAATACAGATGAGATAAGTTGACATGCTTCACTCAACGTCATGGTAATTTGATGTATCACATTATAATAGGCGCATGCAATTAGGCAAAGTGTTTGTGCACATCGCGAGCAAATAATGAAAGTGCGATATGACAAAATGAGTGGGAAATATATGCAGATTATCTTTACATGTATATTTAGGCGAACTTATTTAAATTCGGCGTTGTGGTTGTAAGTATTAAGCCATGCATCTCCGATAGTGTTTTATTGTAATTCACTCTGTTTTAATTTGGACGTTGTACCAATTCAAATTTACATTCTGTGGTTGCAAATATTTCTGAAGGCATCCATTTTACAAGCTCTACACTAGAGATTCTTAACTAGATTGCACACCTTGCACCTCTAGATTTATTCTACTCTAATAACTTCGCTACGATTTTCGTCGACAGGTCCAGTAGGGTGTCGCGATAATTCGTCGCGCACAGTTCGTCGCGAAATAATTCATCGTACACAATGTATCACAGCGTCAATTCGTCACGGCATGAATTCGTCGCAGCGTCAATTAATCGCAGCGAAAACCTTTTTGAGAACGATGATGATAAGAAATCACTTGCTGAGTGTTGAGTTACATGCTGACTAGTTCATTGAACATGCATTTCTTTATTGGGCATTTTTCAAAAACCGCATATAAAAAGTAAGATAAAAAAATCCTATCTATTTTAATGATTGATATTTTTAGTGTAAAGCAGTAAAAGGAGAAATATATATGCATATAAATATTTTAATCTGCATCTAACATCGGTCTTTAAAATGTTAATTAAAACTCCCTATTTCTGAAAAAATAAATTAAATAAATTATCATTAAATAATTTTAATAAATTAATTTTAATTTTATCATCATCGCCTTCAAAAACATTTTCACTGCGATGAATCCATGCTGTGACGAATTGACGCCACGACAAAGGGACGCCGTGACGAATTGACGCTGTGATAAATTGTGCGTGATGAATTGTTCCACGATGAATTGTTTTTGACGAATTGACGCAGAAACGTCCGGTATCTATCCCTGAAAAAATATAAATATAATATATTTGAAAATTTAAATTACATTGAAACAAGAAGCCATAAATATGTAAGAATTACTACTCGTTTATTCCCCAATAAACACTTAACGGTTTGTAAAATTAAACTATGTTTATTCCTATTATAAAGAATAAAAAAGTCCATAAAAATCATGCAGATTGAAGAGAAAATAAATATTTACACTTCTAATCTATTCAGAAAAATTGCAATTCCTATTTCATGTCATCATAAAAAGCAGCATCCTTTTAGTTTGTTTTTTCATGTTCATCCCTACTCCTGTTTTCCAGGTAATTACATGCGAATGCCATTGTACAAAATGCAATTTACACATTTAATATAGGATAATGGTGCCTTTATTATTTCAGTTTCTATATGCGAACAATACATAAATTCTAATGATAAAATTTCGCCAAAGGAAATGGGAATTCTTATGCGACAAGTTATTTACGGATACTAACGACAATACATTCAGAATTAGAATTTTTCATTTTATTTTTAGAGAAAAAGTATATGCATTTAAATTTCAGGAAATACAGATTAGTTTTTACAGAATTTTATATTTGTATGTTTGTTTGCAAATAGTTCAATACAAAAAGCACAGATAATAGCTTTTCTGAATAATATTTTATGTTTTATGTAGTTTTATCGTAATAATTTGAAGTAATGGCCAGAAAATCGCAACAGAAATATTAAAGATGAAATTATGCTGCATTGTCTACAGCAGCCATACTCAACCTGCGGCCCGCGGGCCGCATGTGGCCCGGCGACCTTTTGAGTGCGGCCCGAGGCACATAGTCATTAATCCATATTTATAAAATTAACTGAGATGTGCATAAAATGTATTTAAGACATTCGCTGTTGTTTTATATTTTTTCATAAGAAGACGAAATCTGTCTCGTCATTTCTAATTAGTTTTAAATTATGTTAAAACATCTTAAATGACGTTTTCTTCGTCAAAAGCTCCATTTGCATGTAGTCCTATTTGTTTTACAGTGATGTATACATTTCCTAATATTTAACACTAATCAAATTAACTATTCTAAATTACTTAAATTTCACTCTATATTTCTAAAATTTAAAAACTAATAAATAAAAAGTCTTTGCATTGAGCAAAAGACTAATAAAAAAGATAGATAGATAAGAAAATCTGTCACATTTTCCTTTGGAACTTGTAAATTCTGCATTGTTATATTATTTGCTTTTGCGGTTATGGCCCTGTATATAGCTAATACTTTTTTTTTAGGGTTGAGCGTTTGTCGTGGAAATAATTGGCATCAAACAATTTGTACACCATTATTTCAAACTTCGTGGCTTATTTCTACAATATTTGCTGTAAAAATATACTACGAAGTTTATTGTTTGGAAATAGTGGTGTTAAACTGTTTTGGTAACATTTCATCAGCGAAAAACGTTCAACATTACTGATAATACTAACTTTGTTATATTGTTTTGTTATACTACTTGTATAATCTTACTATTTTATTTACCCTTTTTAATGTGTGTTGCGGCCCGCGTAACATCTCAAACCTTTGTTTATGGCCCGCGAGAAAAAAAGGTTGAGTAGGGCTGGTCTACAGTCTGTCTAAAATGTTTATGCGCAATAAGAAAAGATCGTTTATTAAAAAAAAAAAAAAAAATACAAAATTAAGCAAATATATAATTTACTTATTAGATTATGTAAAAATATTCAAATAAGTCAAATCTGAATCAATTAATGGGTACATTATCGTAACGTTGATAAAAAATCATAGAAGTCTGTAACTATACAGTCTCTCAAATGTTTAAGCACATTGAAAAACAAAAAAATCATTTAAAGTTTGTACATGATGATATTTATTAATAGTAATTCCTGGTTTCGGATAACTTCCAATAATTGTGTTTCTATTCAATCAAGTAGTTTTGGAAATATTATTGGTCACAGTGAATACCATGCTTTTTAGCTCACAGGCTATCAAAGCCTGAGAGCTTATGTGCCCGCCGGTTCTGTATCTATGTATGTATGTATGTACGTATGTACGTACGTAACGCGATAACTCTTCATAGAAATATCCGATTTCCTTCAAATTTTGTTTATAGGTTGACTGTGTTAAAGCGCTTCCCTGATTAGTTTTCGGGATTGATTGGTTAAATATAAAGGGGGGAACAGGGGGGGCTAATCACCCCCTAATTTATATAAATAGGGTTTTAATACAGAATTATTCCGTTTTCCTTCAAATTTTGTTTATAGTTTGACTGTGTTAAGGCGCTTCCCTGATTAGTTTTCGGGATTGATTGGTTAAATATAAAGGGGGGAACAGGGGGGGCTAATCCCCCCCTAATTTATATAAATGGGGTTTTAATACAGAATTATTCCGTTTTCCTTCATATTTTGTTTATAGGTTCACTGTGTTAAGGCGCTTACCTGATTAGTTTTCGGGATTGATTGGTTAAGTATAAAGGGGGGAATGGAGGGGCTAATCCCCCCCCCCCTTAATTTATATAAATGGGTTTTTCATGCAGAATTATTCCGTTTTCCTTCAAATTTTGTTTATAGGTTCACTGCGTTAAGGCGCTTCCCTGATTAGTTTTCGGGATTGATTGGTTAAATATAAAGGGGGGAACAGGGGGGGGGGCTAATCCCCCCCTAATTTATATAAATGGGGTTTTAATACAGAATTATTCCGTTTTCCTTCAAATTTTGTTTATAGGTTCACTGTGTTAAGGCGCTTCCCTGATTAGTTTTCGGGATTGATTGGTTAAGTGTAAAGGGGGAAATGGGGGGGGGGCTAATCCCCCCTTAATTTATATAAATGTGTTTTTCATGCAGAATTATCCCATTTGCTTCAAAATTTGTTTATAGGTTCATTGGGTTAAGACGCTTCCCTGATTCTTTTTCGGAATTGATTGGTTAAGTATAAAGGGGGGGGACGGGCGCCAATCCCCCCCTTAATTTATATAAATGGGTTTTTCAAGCAGAATTATCCGATTTTCTTCAAATTTTGTATATAGGTTCATTGTGATAATGCGCTTCTCTGAATAGTTTTGGGGGTTCATTGGTTAAGTATAAAGGGGGAAGGGGGGGCTAATCCCCCTTAATTTAGATAAATTGGTTTTTCATGCAGCATTATCCGATTTTCTTCAAATTTTGTATATATATATTCATTGTAATAAGAGGCTTCCCTGATTAGTTTTTGTTGGGATTGATTGGTTAAGTATAAAGGGGGGGGACGGGGGGCTAATCTCCCCTTAATTTATATAAATGGGTTTTTCCTGCAGAATTATTCCGTTTTCCTTCAAATTTTGTTTATAGGTTCACTGTGTTAAGGCGCTTCCCTGATTAGTTTTCGGGATTGATTGGTTAAGTATAAAGGGAGGGAACGGGGGTGGGTAATCCCCCCCTTAATTTATATGAATGGGTTTTTCATGCAGAATTATCTCATTTGCTTCAAAATTTGTTTAAGTTCATTGGGTTAAGACGCTTCCCTGATTAGTTTTCGGATTGATTGGTTAAGCATAAAGGGGGGGACGGGGGGCCAATCCCCCCTTAATTTATATAAATGGGTTTTTCAAGCAGCATTATCCGATTTTCTTCAAATTTTGTATATATATATTCATTGTAATAAGAGGCTTCCCTGTTTAGTTTAAGGGGTTCATTAGTTAACTATGAGGGGGTAACGGGGGGATAAACCCCCCCTTAATATATTGTCGATTTCTTTATTTTTCAAGGGGCTTATTTCAAATTCTTTGAAATACGAGTATAATATACAATTAGTGTGAATAGCCTGTGAGCTCAATGCCCTCAGTTTAACTGGGCAGTTTTCTTTTTATTAGCTCACAGGCTATCAAAGCCTGAGAGCTTATGTGCCCGCCGGTTGTGTATGTATGTATGTATATATGTATGTACGTATGTACGTACGTAACGCGATAACTCTTCATAGAAATATCCGATTTCCTTCAAATTTTGTTTATAGGTTGACTGTGTTAAGGCGCTTCCCTGATTAGTTTTCGGGATTGATTGGTTAAGTATAAAGGGGGGAATGGAGGGGCTAATCCCACCCCTCTTAATTTATATAAATGGGTTTTTCATGCAGAATTATTCCGTTTTCCTTCAAATTTTGTTTATAGGTTCACTGCGTTAAGGCGCTTCCCTGATTAGTTTTCGGGATTGATTGGTTAAATATAAAGGGGGGAACAGGGGGGGCTAATCCCCCCCCTAATTTATATAAATGGGGTTTTAATACAGAATTATTCCGTTTTCCTTCAAATTTTGTTTATAGGTTCACTGTGTTAAGGCGTTTCCCTGATTAGTTTTCGGGATTGATTGGTTAAGTATAAAGGGAGGGAACGGGGGTGGTAATCCCCCCTTAATTTATATAAATGGGTTTTTCATGCAGAATTATCTCATTTGCTTCAAAATTTGTTTAAGTTCATTGGGTTAAGACGCTTCCCTGATTAGTTTTCGGATTGATTGGTTAAGTATAAAGGGGGGGACGGGGGGCCTTAATTTATATAAATGGGTTTTTCAAGCAGCATTATCCGATTTTCTTCAAATTTTGTATATATATATATATTCATTGTAATAAGAGGCTTCCCTGGTTAGTTTAAGGGGTTCATTAGTTAACTATGAGGGGGTAACGGGGGTTTAACCCCCCCCCCCTTAATATATTGTCGATTTCTTTATTTTTCAAGGGGCTTATTTCAAATTCTTTGAAATACGAGTATAATATACAATTAGTGTGAATAGCCTGTGAGCTCAATGCCCTCAGTTTAACTGGGCAGTTTTCTTTTTATTTTAATGGCAACTGTTTTCTCTGTACATATGTATATAAATAATTGTATTTTGTATTTGAATATAATAATTGTTGTAATGAGAGTTAACATCACACTATCTGTATGTTATTAGTATCTGCATATTATTTGTAAATTTTCAGTGTATTCGCATCTGTATATTCATATTAGTATATTATTAATATAATATTAGAAATATTTAACCAAGAATCTGCATCGCATTTAACCAAAAAACCTAAATATATGCACAGTACTTGTATATAGTCATATTCTGGAAATGGTCTAAACTGTATAATTGTATAATCGAATTAATTATAATAACTGTATGTGTGCATCATATTTTTCCATATACATCAATTGTAGTAAAGTATTTGTATAAAATATGCTAGCCAAGAATAACCCATCATATTTAACCAATAATAATTTTAGGCATGGTCTGCACAGTATTTGTAAATAGCTCATCTGGAAATTGTATATTCTGTATACATTGAAATAATAATAATTATCGTATGTATGGAAGTAATAACTGTATTATCAGACAAAATTCAATTACTTTCATTACAAAGAAACCATAATCATAAGCACACATACATCGTGATGTATGTGTGCTTATGATTATGGTTTTATACTTTAAACCGAAACATGTCAAGTTTGGAAATTTTGTTTTACATGTATTTGACACCTTGCTTAAGTAAAAGATGTTTTTAATTTGTGTATATGGTTAAAGATGTTAAAATATCTCATGTAGAATCATGTCTGCATACAAATCGAAATTTTAAAGCTTTCGCTTTTCGCTTTTCCTACAAATTGGCAAATGTAAACATGTAGCATTTGAAAAATAAATATCATAATAAGATAGACGTTAAAAGGGAGAAATATTCCGTCTATGAGACATTTCTTCCCCCTTGTCAATACAGGCGCTGCGTTCGTCATCGCGTTACCATTACGCCCTATGATAGTGTCCTATCTTGTGTATTGATCTACGATCCTGTGTAAGTGAATGGATATTACTCTCCGACAGAAGTCTCTAAGTTTTTAATTTGCAATTGATTCCATGTGAAATGTGAGTTTTGAAGAAGAGTATTTTGAAGTAGAGGTTTGTATTAATGCAGATTCTCGCATGAAATAGGTTACGTCTCCAGTTTCAAAAAGTGAGTTCCAACTTTCGAATCAAGATCCATCGATCAAGAATTCCATTGTGTCAGAAATTAAAAAAAATACATTTTTCTACACTTTCTCAAAAGTACAAGAGTGTTCTGAAAGACGAGTAGAGCCGATCCAGATTTTTAAAAAAATTAACAATACATTATTTTATTTTTTGCAGTCTGAATTTTTTTAGAAATTATACATTTTTAACCCATTTGCTGCCAACCACCAGTATACTCGTGGTTTCACAATCTAAAATTACGTATTCGTACCGGAAATTTCGAAAGAGGAATTTTTATTTTTTGTAATCACGAAATGTGTCTAATTAAATAAAGTAAATATTGCTATTAGTATTTTCTGGTATGAATTCGAACTTTCTAATTAAAATAAAATTCCGGTAATGTTAACCCGGAAGTGAACCTGTTAAAACTAATTAAAATAAAGCAAAATTTATACATACTGGGTATAATTATATATATTCCCAGTTTAGAAGCATCCGTATATAAGCCTAATAAGATAGTATATTAATATGGCTATAAATAAATTCATTATTTATTTATGAGCAAAATTTCAACTGAAATTTTGTTTATGTCATCAAAAAGCGTACGAACTCTTATCTTATTTTTTCTGTTTTATACTTTCTTCATTTTGAAAACGTAATGAATGCTAACGGTGTGTCTATTATTTCAATTTTCTTATGTGAACAAATACATAACTCAAGGTGACCAAGATATAGTGAAATTCGTATTAGCCATTTATTCATACTGAAGACATTTTATATAATGAATCAAAAACGTAATATTCTTTTATATTTTTATTCATATTATTTGTTTTAATTCTCTCAAAGTAAATATTACAAAACATTTATGTTACATTATTTTGTCGTGTTGAATATTTATATACATTTTTCTCAATTTTTGCATCAAATGTTCGGATATTTTTTTTTCACAATTTGGTCTTTAATTTGTTGCAGTATGAAGAATTTTAGAAAATTTCAGTTCTTAAAACTAATTAAAGTTCTATAGCAAACTTTATATAATACTGCATTTTTTTCCCTGTTTCAGAACATCCCTAGCTAAACAATATAATAAATTCTAACACCTTGTAATAATATATTTCTTTTAAATGCTAAAAAGTTTAAATGAACAACATAACACAAATTAAAATATTACCTTTACACCGTATACACCTTTTAGCATTTTAAAGAAATATCCCTAGCTAAACTTAAACATATAGCACATTAATATGGTTATAAATAAATGTATTAGTTGAGAGTCAGTAAAATTACAATTGGAATTTTCTTTATGTCATAAAAAATTATGTCAACTCTTAACTTAATTTTTCTGTTTCATACCTACTTCAGTTTTCCGCATAATTATTTCGAATTACCATTGTTTCGAATGAAAGAGGAAAACTTAATGACTGATAATGGGGCATTTATTATTTAAATTTTCTTATGTGAAAAATGCAGAACTGAAAATGAAAAAAAATATTAAAATAATTTTGTGCCATTTACTCATGTCAAAGACATTTATTTTATGCAATAAATCGTAGATGAAATATGTTTTCATTTTTATTCATGTTATTTAATTAAATTCTAGCAAAGTAAATATTACAAAATGTTTATGTTACATAATTTTGGCATGCTACAAATTTGTTTATTTTTCATTTTTCATTTTGCGTGAAATGTTCCTTATTTGAAAAATACGTTCTTTTATTTCTAAGATGAATTTTATAAATTGTCTAATCTTTTAACCAATTAAAGTTCTAAATCAAATATTATTTAATACGGCGTAGATAATATCTTCCCCCAATTTCGAAGTATACGTAGCAAAACCTCATAAGACAGTACAACACTATGGCTGTTGATAAATGCACTAGTTACTTTTCATAGAAATTGCAACTGCATTTTTTTTATGTCATCGAAAAGCGTATCAACTCTTATCTTATTTTATCTGTTTCAAACCTACTTCAGTTTTCCATGTAATTACTTCGAACTTTCATTGTTCGGAATGAAAGAGAAAAACTTAATAAATGATAACAGTGCATCTATTATTTCAATTTTTTATGTGAATAATGCATAACTCATGACGACCGAATATTAGTAAAATTGTTATGCACCAATATAAATATAACAATTCATAACACCTTGTAATTATATACTTCGCTTAGTTGCTAAACGGTGTAAAATAAAAATATTATAATCAGTCTAATAAAACATATTTTACTGTATCCAATGGTTGGAGTATAATACCTGAGTTTTTTTCCAACAGAGCGAAACTATGCCGGGACCAGGACTCAAACCTGGGTACTTTGGTCGGCCATACCAACGCTCTACCAACTGAGCTATCCAGACGATATCCTGACTGGCATATTTAACTCTTATTTGTTGGACAAGGCTGCGAACTGCAACGCTAATTTCATTCATCCGAGCTATAACTATAAGCATTTTACAGGATGAATCTGAAATAGCACGGAAACTCCAGTAAACCATGTAATTAGTTCATAATGAACAGAGGAAAGTATATTCAACTAGGTAAATTATATCCAATGGTTGAAGTATGATAGTTGAGTTCTTTTCCAACAGAGCGAAAATATGCCGGGACCAGGAGTCAAACCTGTGTATTTTGGTTTGCCATAACAACGCTCTCCCTACTGAACTATCCCGGCGATATCCTGACTGGATATTTCACTCTTATTTGTTGGACAAGGCTGCGAACTGCAGCACTAATTTCATTCATCCGAACTATAACTATAGCATTTTGCAGGATGAATCTGAAATAGCACGAAAACTCCTGTATACCATGTAATTACGTCATAATGAACAGAGGGAAGTATATTCAACTAGGTAAATTATATCCAAAGAGACTATTAGGCGTGCTTAAAAAAGGCGTGGCACCCATCCAATTCAGGACATGGCCCGCCATTTCTATCTGAAACCTGATTGTCACGGCAGTAATCCCAACTATGGGTACGATAGCGGCCGGAACAGGGTCGGTTCCCGAAAGGTTGTCCGTGATATCCTCGACCCCGAGTTTTACTGGAAGTTCATAGGAACGACCAGGGTCCAGGGACTAATCAGGGGCTCCCTCCCGAGATTTGCTATATCCTCGGTTGAGATCATGGAAAACCTATGAAGGTGACCACTTGTCTCTCTTCCAGGGAACGGACAACACACCTTAAAAACTAAGTTAGTAACACAAAGAATAGAAACAAAAAATAGGAAGAGTTATTCCGTCCTCCGTCACACGTCCAGGTGACCAGGATGGAAATGGGAGAAGAAGTATGAAAGCAAAAAGTATAGGTCCGTTCGGACTGTGGAGTCGTCCGAATTCGTTTGCTCATCCGCACTAGACATGAACTCCAAATTTTATATCCAAAGGCTGGAGTATCAAAGTTGAGTTTTATTCCAACAGTACGAAAATATGCCGGGACCAGGACTCAAAACTTTATTAAATTTTGCAACGCATTCTTTAATTTGTTGCCGTATAAAAAAAATTTACAATTTTTCCTGTCTTAAAACTAATTTACTTTCTAAAACAAATTTTATGTAATACAGCATAGGTCACGTTTTCGTAGCGTGCGGAGTTAAACCTAATAAGATAGCATAGCAATATGGCTATAGATAAATACACTAGTTAGTTTTCACGTAAATTGCGATTAAAATTTTCTTTATGTCATCAAAAAATGCATCAACTTTTATCTTATTTTTTCTGTTTCATATCTTCTCGAGTTTTCCGCGTAATTACTTCGAACTATCATTCTTCCGAATGACAGAGAAGTATATAATGAATGTAACTGGTGCACCTATTATTTCAATTTTCTTTTCTTTCCACTTTCTTCATTTTTCTTTTTTGTGAACAATACATAACTCAAATAGAACAAATTTTAGTAAAATCATTATGCGCCATTTATTTACACTGAAAATATTTTATACAATAAATCAAAGATGAAATATTTTCGTCATTTTTATTTATATTATTTATTAATTTTCCATGAAAGTAAGTACTACAAAATGTTACATTATTTTTATACGCTGAAATTTTAATGTAGTTTTCTCAACCTATGCATGAAATGTTCCTGCTCTTGTTAAATTTAACAATGCGTGCTCTAATTAGTCCAAGTACGAAGATTTTTAGAAATTTTGTAATCTTAAAATAATTAAAATTATAAAACAACCTTAATATAATGAAACATTGTTAATATATTTTCCAGTTGCAAAGCATGAATAAACATGTAAATATATTTTATCTTTGATTCACTGCATAAAATATTTTCAGTATGCATAAATGGCACATAATAATTCCTCTAAAATTCACTCATCTTGAGTGATGCTTTGTTAACATGATAAGATAGGACAAAAATATGGCTATAGATAAATACACGTGTTACTTTTCAGAAAAATCAACCTAATATGATAGCGCAACGATGTGACTACAGATAAATCCTTTTGTTACTTTTCAGACAAATTACAAATGACACTTTCTTTATGTAAAAATAAACGTTTCCAATCTTATATTATATTTAGGTAGCTTTCTTTACAAAAAGCTACCTATTGCAGCCGCTCGGAGGAAAGCAATTCCAAAAAACTTTGGTATCTTTGGTAAATTTTGGTAAAACTTTCTTTCCCCCCAAAATTAAAAATACAATGTGAAAGAATAAAAGTGGGAATTAGAGGGCCCTCTTCACAGTCATTTTGGGGCCCCTTTAAAATTTTAGAGGGGAAGCATTTGCTTCACCACATGCCTTTTGGATAATCAAGTCCTGGCTCTCAGCCCTGTATATACTAATGTTAACTGTATATGCTAACATATGCTAACATTAATGCCTGTATATGATAATGTTAACATTCTGCAAATGGTTTAATTAAGGCGACGTTGGAAATGAAATGAAATGTAGAACTTTTCAGGCTGAAAAAAATATAATTGTTTTTGTAGGTTTTACATCGGCATCTCATCTTAAGACGAAATAATAGTGTTCGTATACTGTAAAAAATAGAAATGTTCTTGAATGCTGGTATCATTTATATGAGCCATAAAACAATCTCCCACATTTTCGTGAAAAAAACAATAGAAAATTCCATTATTACATAAAATAATAAACCTTTATTTTATTTTTTTCTGTTTTATCACCTAGGACATTTCAAAGTAATAACATTAACTATCGTTATTCCAAATGAAATTTAAACTTTTGAAGGATAATGTTTCATTTATTATTTTTAATTTCGTATATGAAAAATACATAACTTGTAATGACAAAAATGTACTGAAAAATTTAGAATCATTATAGCCACGCTTCATTGATATTGAAGATATTTTTAAAAATGAACATAAGATGGAATAATTTATATTTTTTTTCATTTTATTCATTACATTTTGAAATAAAGTAGCTATTACGACTTACTTAAATTATATTCTATTCGCATGTTGAAAATTTATTTATTATCTCATAATGTATGTATAAATGACATTTAGTAAATAACACTATTTCTGTAAAAGAGAAAATGTATTAAAAGTTCATTTATTTTATGCTATTAACTTAAATTATTTTTAAGAGGAAAACATTTCTATAAACAGTAAATGTATATGTCCCTCTTATAATGTGTTTAACTTATATTATCTTTAAGACGAAAGTATTTTTATTTTTATTGTGAATAATAAGAATGATCTTGAATGTGAATGTAGAAATAATAATGTATTGGGTTGGCAAGAAAGTAATTTCGATTTTCACACTTTCAGAGATTTATGTACATTTTTTTGAATGAATTCTGCTAGAAATGTTTTTGGCATTTTGCCATTTGATAGCAGTGACCTTGAGGTTGCTTTTTAAGCCATTGCAGTGTGATTTAGTTTGCAACTATTTGTTGAGGGTCAATTTTAACATGGAGTGCAAAAACGAACATTTTCGGCATATTTTACTTTTTTATTTCCGGAAAGGAAAAAAAAGCTGCAGAGGCTCATAAAGAGATATGTGAAGTTTATGGTGTTGACTGAATCACAGAGCGCACGTGTCAGAATTGGTTTAAAAATTTTGTTCTGGCGATTTTTCACTGAAAGATGATTAACGTTCTAGCTGAATTGCATAAAAAAAAGATCATGCTGTCTATTTGGTGGTATTACAAAGGTGTTGTGTATTTCGAGCTTCTCCCAAGAAACCAGACAATTAATTCAGATATTTACTGTCAGCAACTAATAAAACTGGATGAAGCAATAAAAGAAAAGCGGCCGGCATTGGCAAATCGTAAAGGAATCGTCTTCCACCATATAATGCCCGGCCTCACACATCTTTGGTAACTCGTGGGAAATTATTAGAGCTTGGTTGGGAAGTGATGTCGCATCCCCCCTACAGCCCTGACTTGGCACCATCTGATTACCATTAATTTCGAAGTTTGCAGAATTCTTTGAATGGTAAAAATTTCACAAATGGCGATGACCTAAAACAGTTCGTGGTTCAGTTTTTGTCTGATAAGGACCAGAAGTTCTATGAAAGCGGAATCATGCAGCTGGAAGAAAGATGGCAGAAGGTCCTTGAACAAAAGGGAAAATATATAATTGATTAAAGTTTATTCTTTGTCTTAAAAAATGAGTTTTCTTCAATACTACAAAACCGAAATTACTTTCTTGCCAACCCAATAGAATGTATTAATGAACTAAAAATTTTGTCAATCATTAATTTATAAGAAAAGAAAAAATTGAGATTTTTTTATAACAATAAAAATTGTCTTAACTCTACTTTTTAGGGTTTCGTTCATCTGAAGATCATCTTCTCACCCCTCTGTCTGCCTGTCACAGAGAGTGTACTCGGAAACTGTATAAGTAAGGGACTTGAAATTTTACATACTTATAGCTGAATACCTCCTGTCACACGACAAATCATAAAATTTAAAAAAAAAAGTCTTACATTATTTTAATGAAACAAATTCATTTAATGACATCCGACTATTTCTGCGATTTGCGTAGATCTGAAAACAGAACCCCAATTTCAGTTTTTTTTCGCGTAGGCTAGATGGTTAAGTGGTAACGCGTTTTCCTCCTCAGGGACTGATTACCAACGGGGCACACTTTCACCAGTAAATTTTAATAGAATTTTTCGTCTTGTTAAAACGTCCTCTTCATGCAAATTTACTGCCAGGAATAAGGGAAAAATTCCTATTATTTTTTACTATTGTTAGTGTGCCCCGTTGGTAATCAGGTCCTGTTCCTCCTAAGCCAAATGTTTCGGATTCTATTATCGACGACAGAAGAGTTGTAATTTTCGATTTTTGCATTTCATTGTCCGGTGGATTTAATTAATAGAACATTCGGGAGTTGCCCAATTCAGTGTTGCCAATTTGAGAGTTTCGTTTTTTTTCTTTTTTTTTATAGCCAAAATTAGATTATGTAATTAAATCTGCTTTTCAGATATACCAATATATGCTGTTACATTTGTCTAAAAAGCAGTTCATGAATATTTTAAAATTGATTTCAAAAATAGCTTCATCTTGTTATCCTTTTATTATTAAATTTAATAATGCTGCAGTTTATGTTCTTATTGTTAAAGTGTAGTGATAAATGATAAGGTTAATTATAAATTAATTGTTTGTGGATTTATTAATTAATGGATAAAGTTTTTTGCATATTAAAGAAACTTTTTGTGCGATCTTCAGTCACACTTATCCAATTGTTTCTGTTTCATTCTTATTTCTATTTTCTGAATAATTACATCGGACTACCACTGTTTCCGAATCAAGCTTAAAGGTGCATGTATGATTTTAATTTTCTTATATACCAAATCCATCCATGAAAGACTTTCTTACACTATTTTACACATTAGTACTTAAAGAGTATATAGCCTAAAATTTTAAATTAAGTATTTTTATGTCTGCTCAATATTTATCTATCGTAATAGAGCAGCACCGCTTTTTTTTATAAAACAATTGCTTCATGTCTAAAAAAGAGACTTTTCTTGTGCTGTGGGTGTGATATGGATGTCACACAAGTTACATAAAATTAATATTATTTTTAAATATAAAAATAATGATTTAGAAAATTGTTTAACAATTTAAGTACAAAGCTAATTTATGTGGCATTAAAAGTCTCAGACATGACCCAACAAACATGATCACGGATTAAGCCTATATCAACAATATTCAAAACATAATGACTGAATTTTACTAAAATAATTTAGAATTAGTAAATCACTATCTCTCAATTTTCGAAGATGAACAATACATAAATTGTGATCAGCAAATTTTACTATTGAAAATTAGAATCATTATGAATTTTAGGTGAAATATTTTTAAATTGTTATTTATTACTTTCTTTTATCTTTACAAGAAGAAAGTATTGGATTCATGAAAATTTTTGACTTCCAGTTTTCGACGAATTTATACGTTTTAGAAGGTCCTGAACACGATTTGACGGTTTTCAGAAAATGTCTGTCTGTGAGTCTGTGACAAAAATTTTGTGGGCGCTCTATCTCAAGAACTAATGCACGAAATTTAATAAAATTTTACTTTTAGTTAGTCCCTGATATAAATTGGCGCTGATTCTTTTTGGTGAAAATCGCCCTACAGGTGGCGCTGCTACGCTGCATCTTTCGCGATTTCCGCAATAGCTCTGTCTCAAGAACTAGTGCACTTATTTTCATCAAACTTCAGGTTCCGTTAGACCTTGATATAAATAGACGCTCATTACGTTTTGGTGTAGATATCCCAACAGGTGACGCTGCTATACCATTTTTTTCTCGATTTTTACGATAGCTATAGATCAAGAACTAATGCGCGCAATTTCATCAAACTTCAGATTCAGTTAGACGTTGACATAAGTTGTGTTGATTAGGTTTTGGTATAAATCTCCCAACAGGTGGTGCTGCTATTCTGCATTTTGCAGGATTTACACGATTTTAGCAACAGTCATATCTCAAGAACTAATGCACGGAATTTAATAAAACTTTAGATTCAGTTAGACCTTGATATAAATTGGTGCTGATTCTTTTTAGTGTATGGAAAATCTGTGTGAGATAGAAAAAAGTTTGGGATTGGCACATCCAACTAGTTGAATTTATTATTCACTTCGAAGAAAATAAGTACTAAAACTTTTATAAATTTAAATTATATTATATTCGCATTTAGAAAATAATTTACTTTTCATGTTTTTCGAATAAATGGCATTTAATTGAAAACTCTAAATAATAATAATTCTTATATAATATAAATTCTTTAATACAAAATATTTTCTAAAATAGTTTTCTATATCATACCCTAAATAAATTTCAAGACATTGTTTTCTTATTGTAAAGAACGGGAATGATTTTGATGTGTATTTAAAAAAAATGAATCAACTCTAAAAATTTATACTTTGATTTTGTTTTTAGAAGTATTAGAACTGATTTTTTTATAACATCAAAAGTTATATCAACTCTTCTTTCTTCTGCTTCACACCTACTTTAGTTTTCCACGCAATTACATCGAACTATCATTGTTACAAATGGTGCTTAATGGTGCATCTATTATTTCAGTTTTCATATATGAACAATATATATCGCATAGGTCACTGAATTTTACTGAGAAAAAAAAAACCCGCTTTTATATATTCTTTTTCTTTATTGATGTTAAAGGACTTCTTACAAATATAGTAATTTAAAGCACATGCAAAAATATATTAAAGCTTATTATTATAAAGGTTTCTCGACTGGTTTTCTATCATCTGATGATGGCATAGGTTTAGTCGAAAGCGCTTGACATCTGATTTTACATCATAAATAGTTTTAATGCTTTAAAATTGTGTTTTTTTGTATTTGCACCTATTATAGTAACAAATAATTTTTTATCAGTGTGTTTGCATTGTGTTTTTCCAAGTTTAAGAAGGTGAATTTGACGTTTTTACTATAGAGAATTTTCTATATATTTTTAAGCTTATTTACATTTTATTTTCTTCACATGTTGAAATTTCATTTGATTTCCATAAATGACATTAGTTGTAAAGCTTTAAGTAACAACATTTCTTTAAAACAACTAATCTGTTAATAATGCTTTCTTTTTAATATCATATACGTAAATAACCTTCAAGACGAAAATGGTTTTCTTCGTATTGTACAGAATAGGGATACTCTTGGATATGCAAGTAATTTAAATAAGCTCTAAAAATATGCATTAGTAACTTTTTCAGAAAAATTACAGTTGGCGGGGTATATTTTTTAATATATTACTTAAGCGTTTTTTAATACATTATCCCAAAACACCTTTGCGATGAAAGCGGTTTTTTTTGTACGGTAAAAATCTGCATAAAACACATGTACTTTAAATGGGCTATTAAAATAATCAACTCGATATATTTTTATAAAGCTTGCAATTCAAAGTTAAAAACAAAAGTTGACCTACATGCCGAGGAACGGTAATATGCCCTTAAAAATAGAATATTTTGCAGTTTTAAGTCATTTTAATTTTAAAAAGTTGAATAAAAAGAACTATAAAACTTACTTAAGTCGCGTTCTATTAACTTGTCAAAAATTTATTTATTTTTCATAACTTACACATAAATAGCAATAAAAAATTAACATTAAAGAATTAACATTTCTTTAAAATAATACATTTTTTAAAAAGATATATCTTTTTATATTATTTACATCTTTCTTATCATCAAAATGTGTATCAAACATTTATTTCCTTTTTTTGGTGTATGCTTCATACCTATTCTTATTTTCCCTGTAATATCATGCATTTCAACATTGTTTGAAATGAATTTTGGGCACTTTATAAAGGATAATGTTGCAATGATTATTTCAACTTTCATTGTGCATTAATCGTAATGACCGAAATGGGCTATTAAATTACGATTGCATAAATAGTAATGACCGAAATGTACTGAAGAAAATAGAAATCTTAAATAATTATTTATGTTTTCCGTTGTCGTATATGAACAATACATAAATCGACTTGGCCAAATTTTATGAAAATAAATATCAAAATATAATGTTACAAAATATGTTTAGAAAATTAAGATTTCACAAATTTAAAGTTACTTTTTTTAACCTGTTCAGTTATTGGATTTTTGGCTTTATTTCAAAAACTTGAGCCAATCCAGAAAATTTGCTGTTATTTTAGTATTCTTCAGACCAAAATTACGCGAAATCCGTCGTCCAACGCATTGTCGCCAGATCACTGTTCTCTGGTGTTATAATAATAATATATTTCAAGCCTCGTTGAAGTTAGAGGAAAAATGGCGAAAATATGACACTTTTTTAAAACGACTGCTATTTTACCAAATATATTTCAATTTCCCTAGACATAAGTTCATGGGACATCAAATTATGTTTTCTGAAAATTTTGATTTTGTTTGTTTCGGATGATTTTGACAAGCTGTGTGCTACATGGCGAGAAGTGATGCGCACAGCATATCCATATGCAATTGACAATATCTCCATCACTTTTAATAATTATTTTACAGGGTGTTTCTAAATGAATATCGAGGTTTTAACGCTTGGTAGTATTTATTACATACAACTTAAAATTATAATTAATACATAAAATGAAAGAACAACTCAAACAGTTTTATCTACAAGCGTACAGGTGTTCAATGTGAACACTTTTCGTCACACAGCACATATGAAGTCGATAGCTCAGTTCTTCCCAGTTCTTCTCTCAGTTCTTCAGTTGTTTGTGGGGTAATTGTTGCAACAGCGGCATCAATCCTGTTTCTTAGGTTGGGTAGGCCAGCCGGTAGAGGAGGCACATACACTCGATCCTTTATGAACCCCAACAGGTAGAAATCACACGGCGTCAGATCGGGTGAGCGTAGAGTGGCGTTTGGGAAGAACTGAGCTATCGACTTGATGTGTGCCGTGTAACGAAAGGTGTTCACATTGAACACTTGTAGTTAAAACTGTTTGAGTTGCTCTTTCATTTTATGTATTAAGTATAATTTTAAGTTTTTGATAATAGATACAACAAAGCGTTAAAACCCCGATATTCATTTAGAAACACACTGTATAATAAAAATATTTTTATAATAAAAATTGTGAATAGCAAGTGGGTAATAATAAATCTTTGTGTCACTTTATTATTTACTTAGTAAACAAAATCTCAAAGTTGATTTTGTTTGTTTTGGATGATTTTGACACGCTGTGCGCTACACGGTGAAAAGTGATGTGTACAGCATAACCATATACAACTGATAATATCTACATCAATTCTAATAATTATTAGATAATAAAATTTGTGAATAGTAAGTGGGTAAATGATAAGTTTTTGTGTCACTTTATTATTTCCTTGGTGAACAAAATCTCGAAGTTGATTTTGATTGTTTTTGGATGATTTTGACAAGCTGTGCGCTACACGGCGAAAAGTGATGCGCACAGCATATCCATATGCAATTGACAATATCTCCATCACTTTTAATAATTATTGTATAATAAAAATATTTTTATAATAAAAATTGTGAATAGTAAGTGGGTAATAATAAGTTTCTGTGTCACTTAATTATTTACTTAGTCAGCAAAATCTCGAAGTTGATTTTGATTGTTTTGGATGATTTTGACACGCTGTACACTACACGGCGAAAAGTGATGCGCACAGACTATCCATATGAAACTGACAATATCTCCATCAATTTTAATAATTATTGTATAATAAAAATATTTTTATAGTAAAATTGTGAATAGTAAGTAGGTAAAGAATAAGTTTATTATTTCCATGATAAATAAAATCTGGAAGTTGACCTACTTTTCATGCCGAGGAACGGTAACCGTCCCTTAAAAATAGAACATTTTGAAGTTTTAAGTCATTTTAATTTTTAAAAGTCCAAGAAAAGGAACAATAAAACTTAAGTCGCATTCTATTGGCATGTCAAAAATTTATTTAATTTTCATAACTTACGCTTAAATAGCATTAAAAAATTAACATTAATTAATTAAAATTTCTTTAAAATAATAAATTTGTTAAAAAGACATATTTTTATATTATTAACAGAAATGACATCTTTCAGATAATTTTTTTGTAGTACTGTAAAAAAAAAAGTGCTTGAAATGCTTATAATTTAAAACAATCCAATCGTTAATTTTTTTTTAAGAAAATTACAATTGAAGTTTTCTTTATTATATAATAAAAAAAGGATATATATATATTTTTTCCTTTCTCTGTTTCATTTCGACTCTCGTTTTTCATGTAATTACATCGAACATTGTTACTTATGCAATTACAGAACTTAATGAAAGATAATATTGCACCAATTATTTTCATTTTCGTAGATGGGCGGCAGTAAAAATTTGTGCTTGAAATGCTCTTATTTTAAGACAATCCAATCGTTATTTTTTTGACAATGAAAGTTTTGTTTTATATAACCAAAAAAATATATCAAACATTTTTCTTCCTTTTTCTGCTTCATCCCTACCACTGTGCTCCACGTAATTAAACCAACTGCCATTATTACGAATGCAATTAAAACGTTTAATGAAGGATAGTTTTGCATCTATTATTTCCATTTTAGTAAATGAATAATACAGAATTTGTGCCGGAACTGCGTATACTTTAAGACGATTCAATAGTTAACTTTTCAGAAAAATTACAATTGAAATTTTCTTTATATAACCAAAAAACATATCAAACATTTTTCTTCCTTTTTCTGCTTCATCCCTACCCCTGTGTTCCACGTAATTAAACCTACTGCCATTATTACGAATGCAATTAAAACGTTTAATGAAGGATAGTTTTGCATCTATTATTTCCATTTTAGTAAATGAATAATACAGAATTTGTGCCGGAACTGCGTATACTTTAAGACGATTCAATAGTTAACTTTTCAGAAAAATTACAATTGAAATTTTCTTTATATAACCAAAAAATATATCAAACATTTTTCTTCCTTTTTCTGCTTCATCCCTACCCCTGTGTTCCACGTAATTAAACCTACTGCCATTATTACGAATGCAATTAAAACGTTTAATGAAGGATAGTTTTGCATCTATTATTTCCATTTTAGTAAATGAATAATACAGAATTTGTGACGGAACTGCGTATACTTTAAGACGATTCAATAGTTAACTTTTCAGAAAAATTACAATTGAAATTTTCTTTATATAACCAAAAAATATATCAAACATTTTTCTTCCTTTTTCTGCTTCATCCCTACCCCCGTGTTCCACGTAATTAAACCAACTGCCATTATTACGAATGAAATTAAAACGTTTAATGAAGGATAGTTTTGCATCTATTATTTCCATTTTAGTAAATGAATAATACAGAATTTGTGCCTGAACTGCTTATACTTTAAGACGATTCAATAGTTAACTTTTCAGAAAAATTACAATTGAAATTTTCTTTATATAACCAAAAAATATATCAAACATTTTTCTTCCTTTTTCTGCTTCATCCCTACCCCCGTGTACCACGTAATTAAACCAACTGCCATTATTACGAATGAAATTAAAACGTTTAATGAAGGATAGTTTTGCATCTATTATTTCCATTTTAGTAAATGAATAATACAGAATTTGTGCCTGAACTGCTTATACTTTAAGACGATTAAATAGTTAACTTTTCAGAAAAATTACAATTGAAATTTTCTTTATATAATCAAAAAGTATATCAAACATTTTTTTGCCATTTTTCAGAATATCCCTGCTCCTTATTTCCACTTAATTAAACTGAACTGCCATTGTTAAGATTGCAATCAATGCGCCTAATGAAGGATAATATTGCATCTATTATTTTTATTTTCGTAAATGAACAATAGAGAATTCGTAATGATTAAATTTTGCTGAAGAAATTGAGCATCATTATATGCACTCTCTTTTGGTATTATGGCCATTTTAAGCAATTCAAATTTTATTTTATTCACTTTATATATTGAAAATCAAAGAAAATAAGCATTTCAGATCCTTATATATTACGATTATTTACATGACATATAAATCGCTGCATTCCTTATATATAATAAGTATCCTTCTTTTAAAAATTATAAATTGCCTTTTTTAAAAACTTACAAATAATATTTTGTAAGATAATAAATGTAGTAAATATTTGTTTCCTTGTTTAAACCTAAAAAGATGTTAAAGGCGAAAATATTTCTTTTGTAGTGTAAATAATAAGAATATATTCTTATTCTTAAATATATTCTTAAAATGCATCTGTTATAAATGATCTGCAATAGAAATCAACAACTTTCTTTTTCAGGAAAATTACAATTGAAATTTTTTTCATGCATAGCTGTAAATCTTCCAGTATTTATCCCATGTCAGAAACATGTATAATACACAAAAATGTATTTCATAAAATTATTAAATAATTTTAATTGATTCAATATGCTGCCTATTCGATTTTATTTCTTAAGAAAAATTTATGGTTCAAAATGTGTTTATTTGTCATAAAAAACTGGAATGTTGGCAACAGTGTTTATGTCATTAAACAAAGAGTATCAAGTCTTTAAATTTCTTTCTATTCCATCTCTATTCCTGTTTTTCATCTATACATCTAGCTGCGCTTGTTCCAAATGCAATTTGAGGGCTTCAGTGCAAGATAATGTCTATTTATATTGTATATAAACCATACGCAATTCACGACTAAATTTTACGAAATAAATGTACAGTTTTTATCTGACACTATTTACTGATATTGAATGAATTTTATCAACAAATCGAAAATCGAATATTTTTATATTTTTAACTCATTTTATTTATTAAAATTCGAACAAAAAAATTACAACTTTTTCAGTTTTATTCTGTTGCCAAGTTACTATTCGTTTAATTTTTGATAATTTATGTCTAAAATACTTTTTTTTTTTTAAATTTAAACATCGCCTTCTTCAATGTGAAAAAATATACAAATTTCTTGTTTTAAAAACATTGTTGAGCAAACTTTATATGCATGTACACATTTTGTAAATTAAACTGCAATTAAATTTGGAATTATGCATTTATTTTGTTAAAATTGTCAACACATTGCATGGCAAAAAAAGGTTATTTTGCATCTGTTTCAGAAAGCTACTTTAACTTTTAAAGCAATTTTTCAATGTAATTAATTATGTATATTGTCAAGAAAACACGTAATGTAATTAAAGTACTAAGTAAACAAAAATATTTTATGTTTCACAAAATCACGTCTATTCTTAGCTGAAATTTAAAAGTTCATTTTGTTTGTAATGTTTTTTAAAAAATTCAGTAATTCTGTGACTTTTTTTACTGTTTACAATGAAAAAGATTTAAACATAACCTTTTATATTTGCTATGAACTAACTTTTGCATTGTGTCAAATGCAAACTTTTTTGTGATTTATAATGTTATATAATAATTATGTATGATCATATTTTTGTGTTAAATATAAATTAGTAAAAAAGGAATTGGGTGCAAAGTAAGAAATGTTTTATTTAATTTCTAAGACTTCGTGATGATATCGTCGCTACCATGTCAAACTATCGAATTTGAAAAAATGGATTCTTTATTACTTTTAAAAATGAGCCGATTGTCATCACTAAATTTTATTAGAATTCTTCGCCTAGTAAAAATTCTACTAAATTTTTTATAAAAAACTGGGTTGTCAGTTTGGCCTTCTTTTTTATTCATAGAAGCCGAATTCATACCAAAAAATTTCAGAAAGAAAATTTACTTTAAGTAATTACGAAATCTTTGTCAATAAATGAACCAAATATTTCTATTTGAAATTTCTGGTATGGATTCGAAATTTCTGAATGAAAAAGGAGGCCAAACATTGGAACAATGGAACAATGTAGTTAGCATCATGGGATACCTAGTTGCAGTCAACGGAACTTCCAGGTTAGAGGTAATTTGACTTGCGAGGTAAAAATGAGCCGTGAGAAATTTAAAAGTTAGAAATTAAATAAATAAAAATAAAAATAAATAAATTTTCAAATGTAATAATTAAAGACGCAGACCATGGGGCGCCTGTTTATTGGGAATTGTAGAAGAAACACCTATTTACCATGATACGGCAGTTGTGACCGCCCAGTTCGAAAATATACCTTTGCCTGTAGGCCAAGGTTTTTTTTTTTTAATTTTTGTTTGCCATAAGAGTTGGTCCTATAAAAAACTTGTCAATATAAAAGTTGTAGATAATATTAAGAAGACTTATAATAAATTTAAGCGGATTTGATATCTTGGGAATGAACGAAGTTATGAATTTTTACCTTCTAAAACCCCTATTTTTCTCCCCTTGGGGGCATTTTTAATGAAATCAAAAATCTGTCATACATAAATTTTTGGCCCTTTTCCTAGAAGTAGTAATGACTTTAAACGGATTCGGTATGCATAAAAATTAAGACGTTATGGCGATTTTTCTGCTTTCACAAAAAGTCCCCCATTTTCCCCCACTTGGTTCAATTTTGCCCATTAACGAACTTGACCGAGATTTTATGCCGCTTGATTTTGTATATCAGTTTGGAAGAGATTTGTGTAGAATTATGGAAGTCATCGTGTTCATAACAAAGTGACATAGATAGATAGATAAAGTTTTGAATTGTGGGTGATTTTGGATTTTAGGAGTCATGATCGGTGTGGATCTGCAAAAATTTTTCAGCAATTTCAACTTAGGGGAGAATGTAATATGTGTGTGTAGTATTTCTTACGAAATATACCTAATAAATACGTGATATATAAAATAACTGTTTTCTCAAACACATAACAATAAAATTACGTCTTTAAATGTTCACTCTAGTTCCAACTGAAACACATTACAATGACATGATTTTCTCATGTGTGTGAGGTTAGGGAAGATCTGTTAATCTGTTCAGGTGTGAACACTAAGATTCAGAAAATACATACATAGTTATTGCAATCCCGCTGGGAACTTTAAACCGTAAATTTTGAAATTTGATACTTTACTATGTTTATTTGATACTTTACTATGTTACTTTTACTTTTTTAAACGTTACTTTAAATAATTCTAATACGTATGTTATATAGAAAACTTTATTTATACACATATTTTTATGTTAAAAAGCAGGCATCTCAAATATTTAGACAAATCCTTTTATGATACTGCCCTATATCGTGAAAATAAGATTAAAAAATAGACTTAAAATATCTTTTTCAGTGTAAAATTTCTATTGATTTTATTTTTTGCGAATAAAGTGCATGTGATCACCTTATTTTTCATATGTTCCTCATAATTTATCATTTTCGAAACTTTCTTTTACAAAATGACGCTCTACAAAGGAAAAGCATCTTTTAACCATTACTCTTCAGGGATCAAACTAATCTAAAGGATCAATTTTGTATTCTGCGTTTTACATGTTGAAATTTTTGTTAATTTGTTGAATATTGGTTTAAAAAAATATTATCTCAGTTATTTTTCCTGTGACAGGCTATTTGGTTTTCAGTTATTTATTTATTTATTAATTAATTTTTATCAGGGGTGGAGAGATAATTATAAAGACATCACGAACCTTGATCTCAAGACAGGAATATTTATGTGGTGAATATCTTGGTGTGAAATGGAGTCTTTCATGTATTCTCGATAATAACCGACTCTATTGTTGTGTGTACAATTTCGATAACTGTTATTTAGCGCAAGCAAATTTTTATTCCGTTGGTTACATAGGACATCGAATGACATTCCACCATTTTAAATACAATTTCAAAACATAATAATTTCATTTTCTGAAAAATTTCTGAAGATAATTTTTCCAGTGTAAACTTTCTATTTATGGTATGATGCCTGGAAGGAAGCATCAAATGATACATATTATATTTTATATGATGCTCATAAGTCATGATTCTCTAATTTCTCATTGACGAATTGATTCTAAAGGGGAGACCGGGCTTGTTGGACCATTTTTTCTTCCATATGTTTTATTTATTTTATTTTATTAAATTTTTTATTTATTTTTAGTTTGGACAATCGGCGCACCTTAACGCATAACCACGCATGAGAAAATTTGAAAAATATTAATTAATAGTTTCTATATGAAGCTCAGCAGTACATCAAGTCACTGCAGAGATGCCAACTTTTACGCATTTTTCCTACCACTCAAATTTTATAGTAAATTTAAGCTTATTGAATCACGGGATTTCGGAGATTAAATAAGGCAAAATTTACTATAAAATTTTAGTGGTAGGAAAAAAGCGTAAAAGTTGGCAGCTATGAGTCACTGGGCCAACCTTCCCCATCGAACGGGATATGTTGGACATCTAAACTGATTTAATTTTTGAATTGCTAACTTAAATGAAAAAACACATAAAATATCAAATGTAATTTTAACTTGGTATTTAAAAGATACAAAGGATAAGAAAAAATAATTTTGTTCAATATAATTACTGCTTTCATCGAAAACTTTCTCATCATCACAACGAATGCGATAAAATATCGTGTTCCCAGTGACACATGATTCGTGTGATCAACGTTTGCACCTGGTACTTTGAATCCACTCTTTTCCTGATTTACAATTTTTGAATGATTTAAAAGAGGGAAGACATAGGAAATCCTCTTTTTTCTTTTCTTCTTCATCATTGAATGGATCTACTGCTTCGGGAATTAATTCACTTCGAGAATGGCGACTTTCATTGTTTCGTGTGGAACCTTTCCTCTGTCTGATTACCTAACATAATATTACGAACCATTTTGGAAGCAGTAGCTCAACAGGCCCAAGACAACATTTAAATTGGGACCTATATTAGTGCAAGTTGCTTTTAAAAATATTAAATAATGTCACTTACAGTTTTTATTAATAATAGAGAATACAATAAACTAATACAATAATTTTATAATAAGTTTCTGGAAATAAACTTTCGTAAACTTCCTAGCTTTCAAGAAACAAGTAGCCCTCGAGTCTTTTCATCATTACACTGCTTTTTCGTCAGCTATTTACTCAATAAAAGAAAAAAATGTTTTGTGAATTTAAATAAGTTATAAATTTTAGATTATATAAAAATGAAATTTTAATAATATTATTATTATTACTATTATTATTATTATTAGTTTCGGTTTATAAAGCCTGGCACTTCCGGTTTTTAGGCCTAGACATTCGTCTTATTTGCTTATTAGTTAATACCGCCCTGTTCAGTAACACGCATAATTATGGAATTTAATTGAATTTTATAGGCTTATGAATGTAGAAAAAAAATTGAACTAGTGGACCAACTTGCCCATGTCGCCATTTTTGAATTTTATCGTTGTATCAAAATAGTTAGTTATTTTTTTTTTAAATCAGTAGGTATAAAATAAGATTTAACAACGATCTTTTAGATCTTATCCCAGGGTATGGATGTTTTGTACTTTGTCACCAATAAATGCAAATAGTAATCGTCACATTATTTAGTCGGAGACATTTTTTACAGATTCTACGGTAAAGGAAATTGAAGACTACTTTTAAAAAATAGTGGTGACAGTTGCAAAAACCGTGAGCACTATACTGGATCGCGTCATACTGGACCCGACTGCTCCCGGGTTAATTTATAAATAAGTCAGAAACGATTATTTATAAGTGTGCAAAAAAGAACTTACCTGAGTGAAAATTTTAAAATTTCAAGTGGCTTTCGTTTGATTTCTTTTTCTTTAATGTACTGAGAATGAATTGTATAACTTGGGTAATGAGAAAGGAAATATTCCTGAAATATTCTAAGAAATCAATGTGCTGTATGTGAATCAAAATTTGTAAGCATTAGGAATGTTTCAGCTTTAAACAAGTCCTTATGCAACCCGCAAATCTACAATAAACTTCAAGGATTTAAAAAATGCCATTGTAAAACCAAATGTGGAAAAATGTCTTGCCAAAAGTGCGAATATTTTATGTAATTCTAAATGCCATTGAAGCTTATTTTGAAATAATAAATATAAATTAAAAATACCTCTGATTAATTTCATTTGAATTTGTATTTTTATTAATAAATTAATGTCCTTATTCATTATTTACTGTTATTTATGTATTACCTTATAATATATTGCTTTATAAACATATATAACTTAACTTTGAGCTTTAACTGACTAGGATTTGTTACACTCGGTTTTAGCCAGTAAAAGCTAGAAGCGATGGGAACTTTTCTGTTTTAAGCCGCAAAACCTTGGTAATCCCTACTTTAACCGGTTAAACCTAGGTATACCTTAATTATTGCTATAGCCGTAACATAAGTATATATGCAGGGGTGATTGTGTTCCGGTATTTTGAACACCACTAAATTTATATAGCAATAATCTTAGTATGCTATCGTCGAATTTATCGATTTAAGAAGAAAAATATTGCTATATCAATTTAGTTGTGTACAAAATACCGGAACGCAATCACCCCTGATATATGTTTAATGAGGAATATGAAATATTCAAACATATTCCTCCATGATACTGTCCTATATCTTGAGAATAAAATTTAAATGTTTTTTCAGTGTAAAATTTCCATTGATTGTATATTCTCTGCGAAAGAAGTGTCATGTGATACATTTTATTTTTCATATGATCCTCAGAATTTACGATTTTCCAATCTTTCTTTGACAAAATCACTCTATACAAAGGTACAGCACCTTTTTACCATTAATCTTTGGGGAATTAACTTTTATCGGATCTGTGTTCCGTTCTGCGTTTTACGCGTCGATATTTTTGTATTTCAGGAATACCTCTTCCAATATTTTTTCTATGCAAGAATATTAGATTTTATTCTTATATGGGAATAGATCTTTTTATATACATATCTAATAATAGATATTCTATTTTTGATATATATAGAGAGAGAATGTGATAAATATAAATTAGTGCTGTCATGTTTTTAATCCACAAATTGTATAGAACGTTGAATGTTAATGAATCATTTTAAATGTTAAATTCAAATCCTAAGATTTGTTTCTGTTGATTCAATTCTAATTTAAAAAAAAAGAATTATTAATAATTGATTTCATAATTTAAAATGTGCTGAACAATATGCAAGTGTAATTTTAAACACAATGTTAGAAATTTGATGTTTAAAAAATTATATTTATATAATAAAAATAGTATGAACAAATACATTTATTATATTAAATATTAATTAATTTCAATACACATGTATTATAGGACACATTATATTTATACCTGTATTTATTTTTTGATAAATATAAAGTATTGCGGGAACGATTTTAATTCCCAAGTTGTATGTAACACTGAATGTTATTGGACGAAATTAAATATTCAATTAAAGCCTAAGATTTGTTTCTTTTGACTCAATATTACTTTAAAAAATAAATATTGATAATTCAATTCAGAAATTAAAATATGCTGAACAATATGCAAGTGTAATTTCAAATATAAAATTTGAAATTTAATATTTAAAAGACAATATTTATAGATTAAAAGAAGTGTAAAAGCATTAATTAATCCACAATAAGAAAAACATTTTTATGAAGAATGATTTATTTTACACATTACTAAAATAGACGTCGGATAAAAACATATGTACAAATGTCTTAAAAACTTTAAAACACAACATATCAGTAGTACATAACACTTTCCTAGCGCTTTCGGCTCTGTCCTAGTCTAGAACAATATCAGAGCTTTGTTCTCCGCTGCTTGAAATCCTTGATAATGGCTTATATTAGAGCCGAAAGCGCTAGGAAAGTGTTATGTACTACTTATATATTGTGTTTTAAAGTTTTCAAGACACTTGTACATATGTTTTTATCGGAGGTCTATTTTAGTAATGTGTAAAATAAATCATTCTTCATAAAAATGTTTTTCTTATTGTGGATAAACAAAGGCGAATCTTTCGTTTCGAATATTCTTTTATTATTAAAGTTACTTTGGCATTAATTAATTATGCTAAAAAATAAACAATTACAATACACATGTAATATAGAACACATTATACACATACATATAATTATTTACCGAAGGATTTATATCAAATATTCAAAAAAAAATATTTTTTATAGTATCCTATATTGTGAAAATAGGATTAAAATATTTTTTTAATGTAAATTTTTTATTGATTGTATTCTGACTTAAATAAGAGTGTCATGTGATACATGTTATTTTTCACACGATCCTCATAATTTACGATTGTCGAATCTTTCTTTGACAAAATGACTCAATACAAAGGAACGTATCTATTTTACCATTAATCTTTGGGGAATTAAGTTTCACCGGGTTTCTATTACGTTCTGCGTTTTGCACGTGGAAACTTTTGGATTAAAAGAATATCTCCTCTGATATTTCTTTTTTCGCAGAATATTAGATAAATTTTTAGTTGGGAATATATTTTTTTCTATACATTTCTGATAATAACTATTCGCTTTTCAAATATATAAAATTTCGATAAATATAACGTAGTGCGATCATATTTTTAATTCACAAATTCTATAGAACATTGAATGTTGCTGAACGATTTTAAATGTTAAATTAAAAACCTATGATTTTTGGTTCTTTAATTCAATTCAGAATTTAAATTGCACTAAACAATATGCAAGTGTAATTTAAAACAAAAATTTTGCAATTTGTTGTTTAAAAAATAATATTTATATAATAAAACTAGTGTAAAATCATTAATTAATTGTATTAAACATTAAATAATTTCTACAAGTATATTAGAACACATTATATATACTTGATTAATCTTAACGCAATTATTCTAATTGGTAAAAAAATCGTGAGTTATAACTTTCCAACTAAGTGAAAAAGTGCCCTGGCCAGGATTTGAAACAGTGACCTTTGGCTTAAGCTTTCAATGCTCTGCTAACTGAGCTATCCTGGACAAATCTGGCATGTAAAATTCACCCAGATAACCTGTTTATAAGGGCATCTTGTCTGTTATCTGAAACAGCTCAACAAACTAAATCGCACTTGGAGTGCCATTACCTGCAGTTTATTCTTTTAAGCTGTTTCAGATTATGGTGTGTCGACTGCTCTGACTTATAAGAGCAGGCGAAGTTTCGATTGCGAACGTAGTTTTTGTTCAATAATAATCAATGTGCGTAAAAGTTATCAATGTTATGTTTCTCTAACTTTCGATGAATGAGTGTGAAAACCTCGGAACTTGCGACGTTTCTCTTTGTATCGATATTTATTCAAATTTCTGCATCTGGTCAATCGATATAGCCAGGGCTTCAAAAATCTACGCGCATTTGGGCCGATTCCCACCACTAAATTTTTAGTATTCTTCGCTTAATAAGAATACTGATAAAATTTTGGCGAAGCAGTATATTAATAAAATTTGACGAAGAATACTAATTAAATTTAGTGGTAGGAATCAGCACATTGGCGCCTAGATTTTTGCACCCTTGGATATAGCAGTATTTAAGCGTTGGTATGCGCTGGGAAAGTGGAACTTTGGATCGGTTCTTCCTCTTGTTAGTACCTCAAGATCTGCTTTAGTTGTCTCAACTAAAGCGTAGCAAAGAAGGAATATTGGCCGTTGGTAAGAGAGATTTTACTTTGATTCGGTGTGAATTAAATAAAAGCATTTGGCGCTCACGGAGTGCCGTTTCTAGGCATCTTGCTGTTGGATTTTAAACTATATTAGCTGTGTCACTTAGTGAAGTGGACTCTTGTGGAAGACAGCTTAAAGAAGTGTGACGTTACATTAGGTCGGTAGTTTATTTTAAGATATCTGTGTACTGACATTGTTAATTTGAAGATTACTTGTTTTGAAGTATTTTTGGGAATTGTTTTCTTCCGACCTGTGTAAAATCAGTAGTGATTTTCTCAAACCCCTGCCCTTTTAAGATTTAAACAAAAGTGTTTTGATTTTGCACAACTTGTACTCATTTTCTTGCTAGCTAATATTGACCATCACGCATAACAGTGACATGTCTGTTTCACGATAACAGACAATATGTTCTTATAAAAGAATTATCTGAGTGAAGTGCGTCGGCCGGATTTGTCTCGGATAGCTCAGTTAGCAGAGCATTGGCAGTATAAGCCAGAGAACCCTGGTTCAAAACCCTCTCCTGGACACATGTTTACTCAGTTGAAAAATTACAACACAATATATATCATAACACGACATATATCATAACACGATATATATCATAACACGATATATATCATAACATTCGACAAATAAGTATTTGTCGAAATACTTATTTTTCGACAAATATATAGTAGTGAGAGCACGTTTTTAATTCTTAAGTTGTTTAAAATATTGAATGTTATTCAAACAATTTAAATGTTAAACTAAAGCCTAATATTCTTTTTCATTTTGAATAAATATTAATTTTAAAAGGAATAGAATTATTAATAATTCAATTCAGAATTTAAAATTTACTGCACAATATGCAAGTGTAATTTAAAAAGTAACTCTTGAAATTTAATATTTAAAAACCAATATTTATATATTAACAGTAGTGTACAAACATTAATGAATTGTGTTAAACTTTAAACAATTACAATATACATGTAATATATAACACGTTACACACATACATATAATTATTTAACAAAGAATTCATCTCAAATATTTAAAAAAAAATTCTTCGTGATATTATCCTATATTGTGAAAAAAAAAAATGTTTAAAATGTTTTTTTTTTTCAGTATATACTTTTTACTGATTGTATTCTGTCTTAAATAAGTGATATGAGTAACATCTTCTTTTCATATAATTCTCATAATTTATGATTTTTCCAATCTTTCTTTGACAAAATGATTCAAAGGGATAATAACAAAGGGAAAGCATCTTTTAACTATTACTCTTTAGGGAATTAACTTGTATCGGGTCTGTATTCTATTTTGCACTTTACACATTGAAACTTTAGAAGTGTTGAATATTGAATTTCAAAAGTAACTCCCCATATTTTTTTTCATTATGCAAGGACATTAAATTTTTATTTTTTGTATATTTTCAGAGGAAAATAGTTTGTTTCATGGGATACAGATAAAAACGGTTTCTATTGATGTGTGTAAATGTTATTTAGAGGTCTTCTGAGGTAAAATTTATAAAAACATCCAAATAATACATTTCTTTTAAATGCTAAAAGGAGTAAATTAACAAAATAATATGCAATAAAATAACTTTTATTAGATTGTTGACATGTTTCGGCTCAATCCGATCCACTTTCAAAATAAATCAGAATATTCTATAATTGCACGGTCTTTGAAGTTATTATTTGAAATGCTATCATTTAATTTTCATGTATTTTTTTAAAAATAACGCACGTTATCTTTTATTTTTACTTGGTTGTTCATTTTCATATTTGTAATCAATAGAGTAACTCGAGCCACAATTTCGGTAATTAAAAGATGCTGAATCGTTACATATTGTATTTTTGAGTGTTACTATCTCTACGCTTTCTCTTATTATAGTATAGACTGGAGGGCAAAATTATTTTACTTACATTGAAATGGTTTCTTCTTCATATAATCTTAACAGGGCTGTGGTTTTTCTATTATACTTAATTACAGCTATATGCTCCTTTTTTCTGCAACTAAATTTCCTGCTTGCCATGCCAATATAGTAATTCTTTGATTCGTCGTCTTTAATAAAATGTATTTCCTGTATTCATCAAAGAATCAAGATCAAAGGATTACTATATTGACATGACAAGCAGGAAATTTGGTTACAGAAAAAAGGATCATATAGCTGATATAAAAGTATAATAGATAAACCACAGCCCTGGCAAAGGTATATCAATTTCAGTTTGGTAAAATTTTAGTATGAAGACAACTCCTTAATTCGTTTTTTTAACGTAAATTTAAATAAGACATAAATTTGCGTCGAAAGGCTAATTTAGTTATTTTTAACCCCTTGAAGGGCACCGGTATATTATACGAGGGTCAGTCGGAAAATAAGTTTCCCCTGGCGACTGTGGAGAGAGGTGTGTATGAAAGACAAAAAATGTAATGAGACATTAAAGATAAAACATAACTTTATTTTTCCACATAAGTACCAAGTACATTGAGACATTTGTCATACTGCTTTATAAGCATCAAAAAGCTCTCCATGAAAAAATCAGGGCTTTGCATACGGTTGTGTGTGTGGCACTGCAACAGCACCATCTGCTTGATCGCGGTCGACCTCTACCCCATGGTATCGATGTCTTACACGTTCGCTTTCATCTGCTGTGTCGTCTTTCGCATATAGCCATTCAGCGCTTCGTCCGTATACAAAGCCCTGATTTTTTCATGGAGGGCTTTTTGAAGCTTATAAAGCGGTATGAAAAATGTCTCAATGTACTTGGTACTTATGTGGAAAAATAAAGTTATGTTTTATCTTTAATGTCTCATTACATTTTTTATCTTTCATACACACCTCCGTCCACAGTCGACAGGGGAAACTTATTTTCCGACTGACCCTCGTATATACCACTTAATTTTAATCCCAAAATGCCACAATGACACCAGAAATTTATAATCAAATTTTGAATTTATAAGGTACATGCGGAAATGCTTTTACTTATTTTAAAATAAATTCGTTCGTGAATCCTGGTGTCAATCAATAATTTCAATATTTTAGTTACAAGAGTACTGTGCCCCTGAAGGGGTTAACAAGGTTAAAAATAAAATGTAAGGCGTGTTCTCTCTCTTTCTGGTCGGCTGTACCGATCGTCTGGGAATAATGTCTCCCATTTAATTATATTTCCCCCAATTATATTTCTTTTCGGAGGGTATATATATATATATATATATATATATATATATATTGTGTATGTCACCAACGCATTCATTTTTCAAATACTAACATCTACTTTTGATATATTATTTTAGTTCTTTGAATCAAATCAGCCAAGAAAAGCATTACATTTATTCATTTTCTTATATCTTCATAGAGTTACAAGTGTTAACATTTTATTGATATTAATGTTAAATTCGCATCCCAAACATGTATTTATAACCTTTTTTCAATCAAATTCCAATAATTAGTTTTCGATTAATAGAAACCTTTTACCTTTCGATGGTTTAAGGGAAATCCCATATCACTGTATCGTTTCCATGACAGAGAAGAAAATCTTAGATATTACCCAGAAAAATTCGGTACTTCTCTATTATCCCGTCGACCATTTTTCATAGCAAAAAACAATCGCCAAACTGTAACGCCAAATAAACGGGAGAACGTTGCCATTGGAATATCAAAATAAATAAATAAATAAAATATAAGAATTTAAGGACAAATTTGTTATTTTAATGAATGAAATAACTAATAAATCAGTAAAACAGAATGAAAAATACACACAAATGTCGAATTAAAAACCACATGATGACATAACAAACACGTATAATGCTTCTGACATCAAGTAAATGGGACTGCATTTTTGGCATTTAATCTTACAGTTTGGCGATAGTTTTTTGTTATGAAAAGTGATCGACGGGATAATAGAGAAGTACCAAAAATTCTATAGGGTTTTCATTTTTGAAACCGTACATTATACTATAATTAAAAGTTCTTTATTTTTTCCAGGTTATTTATTGAATGTTCCTGGTACTTTTCCCTGTACAATTATTCACTGTGATTATAATTTTATTTTTAGCAGTTTATGGCTAAACCCGTATACTATTTTCTTTATAACTCTATGCAGAATTTAGAAAAATGCATATACTACGTATTCTCGGGAACTTTTTTATTCAAAAAACTCAAATATATTATCAAAAAAGAATGTTGACATTTGAAAAATGAAAGCCGGTGTAATTTTAAATACGTAAATGATCACTTAAGAGCTTACAGCAGTCATGGGAAGAAACACTCAAGCTAATGTTAAGTCCATGGGAAGGTTCTTTACAGTTTCTCGCTCGCATTTTAATATTTTTAAATGATTTTTTTGCATAGGACAGCTGAGGTCGATCTCTAACGTTGCTAGTTTTTACTTTTTTGATTTTGGTTACAGTTTTATTTTTTTTTTTTTTTTTTTTTTTTTTATAAGAGGACATTTTAAATTTTGGAACCGGTTGGAACTGGTTCCGAATGTGAAAGCACCCTTATATAAAAAAACTGGACACAAAATCGAAAAGTAAAACCTAACAGCCTTATAAAATCGACCTCAGCTATCCTAGGCAAAAAAATTAAAATTAAATTAAAATTAAATTAAATTAAAAAAATAAAAATAAATATATCATTTAAAAATATTAAAATGCGAGCGAGAAATCTGTAAAGAACCTTCTCATAGACTTAACATTAGCATTCGAGTTTCTTTAGATGACTAGCGTAGGCTCTTAATCATAATTTATGCATATCATTAAATAGAAGATATTATTTTGTCTATTAGTACTTATTAGTAGTCTGTTAGTTTATGTCTTTTTATGCGCTTATTTGCAGCAGAATTAAATGGGGGGGGGGGAGGTGACAACGTTTTTTTCAAAGACTGTACATTATATAAATAATAATGATGTGAATACAGTGTAAAACATAATATTTTAATATTTATCGATTTGTATTCTGAAAATACTGCTCCATAAATATATCTAGCATCGTAAGAATAAATTAAAAAATATATTCAGCGTGAAAGTTTTTAGATTATATTCTCTCCAGAAAGAAGTGTCATATAATACATCTTATATTTCAAATTATCCTCCTAATTTATGATTTTCCAATTTTTCATTCACAAAATGACACGATACAAAGGGGAAGCACCTTTCATCCATAACTCTCTGGTGAATTAACTTGTATCGAGTTTCTGTTTGGTGTTTTATGCATCGAAACTTTTGTAAAAGTGCTGAATATTGGATTTCAAAAATATTTCCTCAGATACTTTTTCTATATGTTCGGATATCAATTTTTTTTTTTTTTTTTTTTTTTTTTTTTTTTTTTTTTTTTTTTTTTACATGGGAAAAGTTTTTTATAACCTAGGGATAATACACATAGTGATAGAGTTATCGAATAGAATTTCTGCAAATTTAAAAGATATGCGAGTACGATCTCAAGCAATAGATTTTATAATAGTTTGATTATTTCCTCTCTCAGTTTAAATCTTAATTAAAAGTTTAATCATTTGTTTTTCTGATTTAATGTGCAAAATACAATGTTTTATATTTTAGTGTATAAAAATAAACGTTTAAGAGATCAAATACCCTTTAAAGTGTCAAAAACTCGATTTAAAAAAAATATTCTTATTATCTTATAATTAAATATTATTCTTTAGTAACATTTTAAAATAAACCCCCATGCAAAAAGTCCTTTTAGAAGTCGAGTTATGTCTAAAATAGTCTGGGCTCTTTTTATATGATCAAGTGGTAGTTTAATTTTTAAAGTCATTTTTCTCAAAACGACGATTTTGGTCATTGCGCGCACGATTTCTGAAAAATGGTTGGTTAGAATTTTATGGAATTTTGATCAAATGTATTAACCATACAGATGCACAAAATGACCTATTACTATGTTTCTCAATTAACAAGTTTAGAATTCATGAATACATTTGCATTAAAAAAACTCGATATTTCGAATTTCTCTAAAAAAACATTTCTCAAGATCTACACATTATATATTTTTATAGTTGGTCATTTTAAGAACACATTATATTTGTACTCATTAAAAAAAGTTTTGTCTGTTTTTCGCCTTTCAAATGTGAAAAATCATGCGCGCAATGCATGGTAGAATAATTCTTTCGTAAAAGTGTATTATATTTCGAAATAAATTAACAAGCTTTATTAAGTGTGTATACCTTTCTTAAGAATTTTAATTGATATAAATAATCTTTATTAATATGTGTTTTAAATGTTACAATTCAAAGTCAATTAGCTACGGAGTTACTGTAATTCTTATAGAGGTCACTTTTTCATGTATTTTGTGAGTTCAAAGAGTACCCGACATCTTAATATATTACCTATTCTCTTTGAAAAAAATGTTTAAAAAAAAGTTTCACATCATTAATAATAATTGTGGGGCATAACAAATAGACTATATTGAAAATCCAGCTGGCCATTTACTTATCATGATAGAACTGAAATTAAATGTTGATTGAAAATTAATAAAATCTATTGTTGCTATTGAAGTAATTACCGAATAGCAACAAATAGACTATATCGAAAATCCAGCGGGCCATTTACTTATCATGACAGAACTAAAATTAAATGTTGATTGAAAATTAATAAAATCTATTGTTGCTATTGAAGTAATTACCGAATAGCAACAAATAGACTATACCGAAAATCCAGCGGGCCATTTACTTATCATGATAGAACTAAAATTAAATGTTGATTGAAAATTAATAAAATCTATAGTTGCTATTGAAGTAATTACCGAATAGCAACAAACAGACTATATCGAAAATCCAGCGGGCCATTTACTTATCATGATAGAACTAAAATTAAATGTTGATTGAAAATTAATAAAATCTATTGTTGCTATTGAAGTAATTACCGAATAGCAACAAATAGACTATATCGAAAATCCAGCGGGCCATTTACTTATGATAATATAACTAAAATTAAATGTAATTGAAAATTAATAAAATCTATTGTTGCTATTGAAGTAATTACCGAATAGCAACAAATAGACTATATCGAAAATCCAGCGGGCCATTTACTTATCATGATAGAACTAAAATTAAATGTAATTGAAAATTAATAAAATCTATTGTTGCTATTGAAGTAATTACCGAATAGCAACAAATAGAATATATCGAAATTCCAGCGGGCCATTTACTTATCGTGATAGAACTAAAATTAAATGTTGATTGAAAATTAATAAAATCTATTGTTGCTATTGAAGTAATTACCGAATAGCAACAAATAGACTATATCGAAAATCCAGCGGGCCATTTACTTATGATAATAGAACTAAAATTAAATGTAATTGAAAATTAATAAAATCTATTGTTGCTATTGAAGTAATTACCGAATAGCAACAAATAGACTATATCGAAAATCCAGCGGGCCATTTACTTATCATGATAGAACTAAAATTAAATGTAATTGAAAATTAATAAAATCTATTGTTGCTATTGAAGTAATTACCGAATAGCAACAAAAGACTATACCGAAAATCCAGCGGGCCTTTTACTTATCATGATAGAACTAAAATTAAATGTTGATTGAAAATTAATAAAATCTATTGTTGCTATTGAAGTAATTACCGAATAGCAACAAATAGACTATATCGAAAATCCAGCGGGCCATTTACTTATCATGATAGAACTAAAATTAAATGTTTATTGAAAATTAATAAAATCTATTGTTTCTATTGAATTAATTACCGAATAGCAACAAATAGACTATATCGAAAATCCAGCGGGCCATTTACTTATCATGATAGAACTAAAATTAAATGTTGATTGAAAATTAATAAAATCTATTGTTGCTATTGAAGTAATAACCGAATAGCAACAAATAGACTATATCGAAAATCCAGCGGGCCATTTACTTATGATAATAGAACTAAAATTAAATGTAATTGAAAATTAATAAAATCTATTGTTGCTATTGAAGTAATTACCGAATAGCAACAAATAGACTATATCGAAAATCCAGCGGGCCATTTACTTATCATGATAGAACTAAAATTAAATGTAATTGAAAATTAATAAAATCTATTGTTGCTATTGAAGTAATTACCGAATAGCAACAAATAGAATATATCGAAATTCCAGCGGGCCATTTACTTATCGTGATAGAACTAAAATTAAATGTTGATTGAAAATTAATAAAATCTATTGTTGCTATTGAAGTAATTACCGAATAGCAACAAATAGACTATATCGAAAATCCAGCGGGCCATTTACTTATGATAATAGAACTAAAATTAAATGTAATTGAAAATTAATAAAATCTATTGTTGCTATTGAAGTAATTACCGAATAGCAACGAATAGACTATATCGAAAATCCAGCGGTCCATTTACTTATCATGATAGAACTAAAATTAAATGTTTATTGAAAATTAATAAAATCTATTGTTTCTATTGAAGTAATTACCGAATAGCAACAAATAGACTATATCGAAAATCCAGCGGGTCATTTACTTATCATGATAGAACTAAAATTAAATGTTGATTGAAAATTAATAAAATCTATTGTTGCTATTGAAGTAATTACCGAATAGCATTCCGCATTGAAGATATAATTTAATAGATAAGTACAAATTATCTATATCTTGTACATACTTGTCAACCTCTTGCTTTTGTTTAAAAAAAATAAACATGCTTTGAACCAGAAGTTTTATTTACTGAATGGAATAAAGTTGATTTCAAATGAACATCACATAGGTGCAAGACACATTCATCCCAAAATTTTTTTGTTCGATTCATTTTTTTTTTCGATGTCATTTAACCCATTTGCATCCAAAGCGTGCTTATCAAGAATTCCTTTTTTTCAGATATTGCGAATTCATACCAGAAATTCTGAATTGTAACTTTTGCTTTATTTAATTGACAGACGTTTTGTGATTACATAAAATAAAATTTCTCTTTTCGGAATTTCTGAATTAAAAACAAATTCCTGAAATGAACGCATATATGAGCTAATGAAGCACACAGATTAAAAACGCAGGTTTTGGCAAATATGCTTATAGAACAATACAAATAAATATAATTTCGAAACTTTGAAGATTCTAATTTTATTTAGATTTTAGATAATAAAGTACACAGTTACAACATATATCTTTCCCTAGCTGTTTAACCCGTTCTACGCACGGGAGTTCATAAATTTAATTTTAAAACTAAAATTAAGAATAAAAATCAGTACAACCAAATGTATCTATGTCATATATTGAAAAATATTTTTCTACTACTGTGCATTTTTTAAAATAAAATTTAATTGATCATGTTGCTATGGCAGCAGGCAATAAAACGATATTTTTGGAATAAGGGAATAAATAGAAAAAAATTTTGTTGATGTTTGTGATAAAAAAAAATTTCTTTATGTTTTATAAAAGGGTAACAATTAAGGGCAATTAAATAATCTCTAATTATTTTCATTCGAGGTAAAATAATTATTTTAATACTTGCTGCAGCTTCTAAGTATTGCAACGTGGTGTACGTAATATGTATATCTCAGATTGCAGTAAACATTTACAACTGGTTACAACTCGGGTTGGAAAATCGGGTTAAACATAAAAAAGGCATAAATTCGTCAAAAACATAAAATAAAAAAAATCTATTTAATATTTTCGAAATTTTTGCCCCAATCGTTCATGGGCCCCTTTCCGGCACCGACAAATTCTGTTCGTAAAATGCGAAATTACTGACTGACACCGGAATTTACAAACGACTTTTTTTAGAAAATAAGAGCTCCTTATTTTAAGCTTTCATTGTAGAAGCAAAATTTTATTAAAATACTCTTGGTGCCAAATCCCAGTTAGGAATTAAAATTAGGTGTGCCCGGAGTGGGACCACTGTGCCGGAAAGGGTTAACCCCTTGAAGGGCACCGGTATATAATGTATACCACTTAATTTTAATCCCAAAATGCCACAATCACACCAGAATTTTATAATCAAATTTTTTATTTATAAGGTACATGAGGAAAAGCTCTTACTTATTTTAAGATAAATTCGTTTGGGAATCCTGGTGACGATCAATCATTTCACTATTTTATCTACAAGAGTACTTTGCCTCTGAAGGGGTTAACAGCAACTCGTGTGCCAAACTTCGTAGCCTTGCGCCCTGTGGTTTCCGAGTTTTTGAGGTTACATAGATAATAAATGAATAGATTAGATAATTTCACATGGTATATTTTTTAACAAATCTGTTAAATTAATTATCTCAAACTCCAGATGCCCACTGAGGACAGTTTTCAGTATACTGCCACAAAATGAGGAGCTTGTGCCTATATTCGCAAGTTTCAAACTGTGAGCTAAAACAGTCACTTTCTCTTCAAAAGTCCTCCCTGAAGGAACTCCTTATCAATATTGCAAAACCTGGTTGATGATTCACAAACTCCTAATCTACTCCTCTCAATCTCTAAAAAAGAACAGTCCTGAATAAGCTTCTTAAGCCCTATCACGTAATACAATGTCATGAAAAATTGCAGTTCTATGAGTCCTGTAGTCCACCAAGTCCTAGCTAAGGGCTACAATATCCGTAGTTAAACCTATACAATTACTGTAAAAAAAATATATATTCAAATTTAACCCTTCTTTGCATGAGTTTTTCTTTTAAAATTGTTTTATATACATATATTAAATATTAGACTCCAGAAATTTTAAGATAGATCTTTAACTTTGTTCTGCAACATAGTTCACCGGAAATTTACTACATTAATATTTCTACATAAATATAGTGGTGGCGAAGAAGTTGATTTATTTATTAAAAGTTAAATAAACAGTGATGGAAATTTCCATCACAATGCAAAGAAGGTTTCAGCCATTCAATTGTTTATAATAAGCAGATGAACCACTTTATCTTGCTTTTTAAATTATAAAAAAAATTGCATGGTTCAACCTTTAAAAATTTTAAACTTTAACTACAAAATGGCGCTATTAAATAGCCAATCAGAACAAATAGTTCCGTGTACTCTAAATATGTTGCTATAGAACGGACTGATACAAACATTAGGGTGAATCGGTGTTATATGGTGAAAAAAAAAATTATTAATCAAAACCTATCTATGCGGAAAAGATGTTTTATTGTATGGAGATTAAGAGAAAAATAATTAAAAAAAATAATTTCAAATTTAATACTGCTACAAAGAGTTTGAATTTTCGAAAAAAAATGGAAAAAAAGACCTAATTTTGGTTACATGAATTTTGATTCAAAATAATTGTTTTGTGTTCAAAATAATTGTGTTCATGTATATGTGACTGCGTTGCAAGGTAATTTTATCTAAAAAATGGCTCTAACAATTTTAAGGAAATTTTGTATCCGGCCGTTCTGGATTACGAGAAGACCATTAGGTTGGATCCAATGTTCAAGAAAATTCAATTAGTGGGTCATTTTGGGGTTACTAAGGGTCAAACTTATTTTATGTACAAAACAGCTAAAACGATTTCGAATAATTGTTTTATTCTACCATTTTAAACTATGAGAACAACATTTGGGCTATGTTACAAGTTCTAAAAAATTCGATTAGTGGGCCATTTTCGGATCACTACGTGTCAATTCATTTCAATGTGCATGCATGAAGGTTGAAACAGTTATTAATTTGTTGAACAGCTGGGACTAAACCAATTCGTATAGTTGGCAAAATATCGCCATATTTAGCGAAATGTTGGCGACATTGGCGAGAATTGTCGGGAAAATTGATTTTCAATATTAGCTATGCCAAACGCATGCTTGGTGTCAAATGAAAGAATGTGCCAAGTTTGCGCATTTTCGCCGCGAAAAATTTTGCTTTTAGAATCTGAAAGAATTTTCTAGAAGTTGCAATAGGAGCCGAGATACAAGATTCAACCAATCAGTGTCCAGAGAACGTTCTTGTTTACAGAATTTAACAAATCAGGATGCAAGTAACTGATTTTTTATATGTTTTACAAAATGTTTATTGTTATATTGAGTTGAATACAAAGCTAATTTTAATCAAGCATAGCTCAGTCTTCCCCACTGGTGTTATGAAAATGAGTACCAGCTCGGAAAACAGAATGGGCTATTAGACCCACATACCAACTATTTTTGTTTTATTATTTTCAATCCTTTTAGTGATTTCGAACCTATGGACTATTACTCAACTTGAATGCTCCAAACTAAATTTTTAACAGATTTACCACCATCATATGAATAAGAACGTGTTTACAATATTTCTTATGTACATAATGTTTCAGTGTTTATAACAATCAACATGATCATTCTGACATCAAAATTTAAAATTTAAGTAATATCTTGCAATACGTTTACGAAATATTAGGATGCACTTCAAAACCTAAATGGTTTTCTCCTAGCTTAAGACAAATAACTTTTTAGTAAAATGCAACTAAAATAATCATGAAGTATTGTACTTTATTTGATTTCACGAAATCTACTTCGATACTGTATGTCCAAGTGGTAAAGCAGACTCATGGTATCATTGTAAATTATTCCAAAGACATGGAAATATTACGGTTGCATATATCAGCAATGCACGAGTATTCGGTAAATAAACATCAACTATATTTATACATTTTAGATAACTGTGCCTCTTAAAAATATAAAATTATGTATTAATTATGTATTAATAAAGTAATATTTTTCTGTGTGTTTATATAAGTTTAAAATTTAATAAAATCAATAATTTGAAATTTTAATTCATAATTTATTTTTTCTTTCTATTAAATTCATTTAAAAATCTGAAAACGAATTTTGAATTCTTAGGAATTCCTAACTTTTATTTTTAAATATATCTTTGATTAAGTTTAAATATTAAAGAAAATTTCATGTAGGCAATTTGATTAATCCTGAAGCTTAAACAATATTGTAAACTAAAAGTTAAAAAGTGTGCATAAAGTATACAAGTATTATTTGTATTTTACATAATGTATTATTTTATATTTTACATAATGTATTTTATTTTATGTACAATTATTATTTGGTATTTTACATATCGTAAAACGTTCATAAATAGAAAGATGGATTAAAAAATAGTACGATAGAATAAAATATAAAAAATAAATCTAAGAGAATTGTACAAAATTTTTTAATTCCAACGTAACTAAATCTGAGTCAAAAATTCAAATGTAAATCTTTAGTTAAATATAGTGCTGAAAGGGTTTTGTGCAATATACACTAACATACTAAAATCTAGAAATTTTTAAGCACGACAATTCTTACATTTTATGTATAAAATATATTCCCTATAAAAAGAGGTGTCTATATCATTTTTATGTGATTCTTATAATATATGATTTTCCAATCTTTCTATCTCTCTTCTCCGTGCTGTATATCGAAAAATTCGTATTGGGATGTTGGATTTTTGCAATAAAAAATTCAGACTTTTACTCGTGTAACTTTTTTTTGCTTTTTCTTTTTTCCTTTATAGCAATAGATTTTTTTCACGAACTTTTGATAATAATTATCTCTTTAGTCGAGTAGGAAATTTTTGTAAATACGAAGCAGTACGAGTAAAGTTTAAGGCCACATTTTAAATTTTTTTTTGAATGATGATACTACATAATTGTAAGCAGTAATAACCGATTTATTCTTTTTTCCCCCAGTAAATGTGTAACATCAAAAGAAAGTTAAAAGAATTTAAGCAATTTGTTAGACGAAATAAAAATTATTTCTAATCCTTGCATTTGTATAAGAAAATAACATTTAAGATGCAAAAATGTGTAAAGATGGAGTAATTGAAAAAAGAAATTATATGCTTATGGAGCATTACTGAATTGAAATCTAGATGAAATCGATACATGACATCTAACAATAAAGATGCGAATAAAACTTAGATGTCGTTAATGTACATAAATTGAAAGATAACGCTTTATGAGAGTGCACATATGGTACATACATATATTTACCATACATACATATGGTAGAAAATGTTGTCACTGCTGGTGTCACAGTACACTGTATCAGTAGAATCAAACTAGATATATAGAACTAGATAGTAGAATCGAACTTTAAAGACATATTATCTTAAAATAGCTTTGATCAAAATCAATTTTTGTTTAGATATGGTGGCTGAAAACAGAAATGGTAGTGGTTCGGACTTTTATTCAACAATCAGTGGAAATATAAATCAAATTTAATAACAGCACCGAAATTCGAAATTTAATTAAATTTTTGTTCTACATTAGGTAGCTACTCCTTTAAAAAAAGTAAGAATCTACCTATTGAAGTCGTCCGGAGAAGTTCGGTGTATTTTAACCAATCCAGATCCCCCAAACCCCAAAGTTAATCTCTCTTCAGATGTGGATTTTAGATATATATATATATCATATATTCTAATACGAGCAAATCTTGTGTGTGGTTATATATATATATACATATATATATATATATATATATGCAAATTTTATCTTAAAAACGGCTTTAACGATTTTGACGAAATTCCGTATCCTACCGTTTTGGGGCACCAGAAAACCAGTTGGCTAGGTCACATGTTCGAGAAAATTCGATTAGTGGGTCATATTGGGTCATTTTGGGTCATGGTCTAGCTAATTGTATCTAAAAAACGGTTCAAACGATTTTGACGAAATTTTGTATCCGACCATTTTTGGACACGAGAAGACTATTCGGCTGGGTCACATGTCCGATAACTTTCAATTAGTGGGTCATTTTTGGGTCAACGCCGGTCAAATTAATTTTATCTAAAAAACGGCTCTAACGATTTTGATTAAATTTTGTGTCCTACAAGTTTCGAGCACGATAAAATCATTGGGCTAGGTCACATGTCCGAGAAAATTCGATTAGTGGTCATTTCTGGGTCATTGTGGGTCAAGATCTAAAAAGTGGCTCAATTTACACTAAATGTTGCATCCAATGGTTTTCGGGCACGAGAAGACTGTTGGGCTAGGTCATATGTTCGAGAAAATTCAATTAGTGGGTCATTTTGGGTCATGATCAAGCTAATTGTATCTAAGATACGGTTCAAACGGTTTTGACGAAATTTTATATCCGACTATTTTCAGGCACGAGAAGACTATTGGGCTGGGTCACATGTTCGAGACCTTTCGATTAGTGGGTCATTTTTGGGTCAAAGCGGGTCAAATTAATTTTATCTAAAAATGACTCAAACGATTTTGATTAAATTTTGTGTCCTACGAGTTTTGAGCACGATAAAATCATTGAGCTAGGTCACATGTCCGAGAAAATTTGATTAGTGGGGCATTTCTGAGTCATTGTGGGTCAAGATCTAAAAAGTGGCTCAATTTACACTAAATTTTGTATTCAACGGTTTTCGGGCACGATAAGACTGTTGGGCTAGGTCACATATTCGAGAAAATTCAATTAGTGGGTCATTTTGGGTCATGGTCATTTAATTGTATCTAAAAAACGGTTCAAACGATTTCGACGAAATTTTGTATCCGACTACTTTCGGGCACGAGAAGAGTATTGGATTGGGTCCCATGTTCGAGAACTTTCGATTAGTGGGTCATTTTTGGGTCAAAGCGGGTCAAATTAATTTTATCTAAAAAACGGCTCTAACGATTTTGATTAAATTTTGTATCCTACGAGTTTCGGGCACGCGAAAATCATTGGGCTAGGTCACATGTTCGAGAAAATTCGATTAGTGGGTCATTTCTGGGTCATTGTGGGTCAAGATCTAAAAAGCGGCTCACTTTATACTAAATTTTGCATCCAATGGTTTTCGGGCACGAGAAGACTATTGGGTTGGGTCACATGTTCGAGAACTTTCGATTAGTGGGTCATTTTTGGGTCAATGCGGGTCAAATTAATTTTATCTAAAAAACGGCTCTAACGATTTTGATTAAATTTTGTGTCCTACGAGTTTCGAGCACGATAAAATCATTGAGCTAGGTCAAATGTCTGAGAAAATTCGATTAGTGTGTCATTGTGGGTCAAGATCTAAACAGCGGCTCAATTTACACTAAATTTTGCATCCAATGGTTTTCGGGCACGAGAAGACTGTTGGGCTAGGTCACATGTTCGAGAAAATTGAATTAGTGGGTCCTTTTTCGTCGTTTTGGGTCATGGTCAAGCTAATTGTATCTAAAAAACGGTTCAAGCGATTTTGACGAAATTTTGTATCTGACTATTTTCGGGCACGAGAAGACAATTGGTCTGGGTCACATGTTCGAGAAAATTTAATTAGTGGGTCATTTTGGTCATGGGTCATGATATTTAAACTCAAACTTAATTTTGACCTAGCATAGCTCGGTCTTCCCTGCTCGTATATATGTATATATATATATATATATATACATATATATATATATATATATATTTATATGCATATATATATACATATCATATACATACATATATATATACTATATATATGAATATATATAGATATATATATATATATAATTATAATATCTATGAATTTCAAAAAACATATCAAGTTCTATTATCATTCTACTTAAATCTCCAAAGAGATAAATAATGATATACATATATATATATATATAATTATAATATCTATGAATTTCAAAAAACATATCAAGTTCTATTATCATTCTACTTAAATCTCCAAAGAGATAAATAATGATATACATATATATATATATATATATATATATATATATATATATATATATATATATATATATATATATATATATATATACATATATATATATACAGGGTGTTTCAAAAATGACCGGTATATTTGAAAAATTAATAAAAACTAAACGGGCAGCGATAGAAATACACCGTTTGTTGCAATATGCTTGGGATAACAGTAAATTTTCAGGCAGACAAACTTTCGAAATTAATTACAATTTTCAACAACAGATGGCGCTGCAGTCTGGAAAAATCTAAACTACGATATTTTCCACGTATCCACCATGCGCAGCAATAATATAGCGTAGTCTCTGAACGAAATTACCAGAAACCTTTGTAAACCTGTGACTTTTCTTTCTGTGGGGACACTAGAAAGACCATGTGTACCGCCACAATCCAGAAACAATTGAACAACTGAAGCAGTACATCTCTTCTGCATATGAAGCCATCCTGACACGTTTACGAAGGCTTCTGCTAATTTCGTTCAGAGACTACGCCATATTATTGCTGCGGATGGTGGATATGTGGAAAATATCGTGGTTTAGATTTTTCCAGACTGCAGCGCCATCTGTTGTTGAAAATTGTAACTAATTTCGAAAGTTTGACTGCCTGAAAATTTACTGTAGTCCCAAGCATATTGCAACAAACGGTGTATTTCTATCGCTGCCCGTTTGGTTTTTATTGATTTTTCAAATATACCGGTCATTTTTTAAACATCCTGTATATATATATATATATATATGTAAGTATATGATATACAGATAGTCACTTTACTGAACCAATATGACAAATAATCGATGAACAACAGAATACTAACTTTAATTTCAACTAATACACTTTTAGCAAAAACTATATAACAACAATTTAGCTTACAACAATCCGGCGAAGCCTAATATTACCTTTTTATATCTCGCTTCATAATAATAATTAGAACACTGGCTCTTAGCCAAATCTCGCGATTCCAACTATTTACAACTCGCGCATCAAAGTCATGAATAATAATAGAGTGTCAGTTCAGTGTCAGTTTATTTGATGATCATTTACGTGAAGTGTTTCAACTGAAATCCTACAAATCGGTCATCCTGACGTGATGGCGTCTCGACATCAGCATCTTGATTTGTTATGTTTTTTTCATGCCTAACAATTATTTTTTTGAGATTTTTATTTCTTTCTGAGTATTGCTCTCTGTCTTTAGGATCAGCATATCTAATATCTATGCGATTCCTTTCCGGATATTGCTCTCTATATTTAGAAACTACATAACTATTGCTTCTAGAATGATAAGAATTTGAATAAGCATCTCGTCCACTATAAGCTCCTTTAAATCCATGATGAGAATTATTCTTATGTGATGGTTGTGAATATCTTTGTTCATTATAACTAGCCTTGTACGATCGTCGGCCACCATAATTATAATTATTTCGACCATGATAGTAGCCTCTGTTCATGTATCTAGGGGAAAATTTTGGATTATACCTTGTTTTCGAATTAGGTGAAGTATTTTCTGCTATGTCTTGAGGTATCAAAGAATTTTCAGTTTCAAAGTTTTCAGAAATCTCAGATTTATTTTGGTAAGAATTCTCGGAACTCTGTTTCCCATATACAAATTTATTGTAATTTCCATGGTTAAATGACTGTTTAAAATATCTCTGGCCATATCTATTATTGCTTTCGTTATCAAATGGTCTATTAAATTTTCTGTTCTTTCCCTTATGATCAAAATTCCTATTGCGATCTTTCACATAGTCTTTTCTACCATGTGCAGGACTACTACTTTCATAATTTTCTTCTGGAGATGCATTCCATTCATCGGATAAGCCTGTAGCTTTTGTCCTATTCGGCTTATATGGTTTTATTAATTTCCTTATTTTCTTTCTGTTCACTAAATTCGTAATTTGAGTCAAATTCACCCCGTCATTTACGCAGTTGATTTTAACCATATCTTCACAACCTCGATTATCGTTGTTTATACTTGCTTCATTAATTTTTGTCGGTACTTCGTTAATTTTAATGTATCCTACTCGAACTTTGTTGCCGCTTGTTAATCTAACACCATCTTCCGTTACTTTTAACGTCATGCCTTTTATTGCTTTTCTACCTATTATTAAATCGCAGTCCGTCTCTTGTACCACGTAAAATTTATCCAGGATCTCTGTTTCATCCACGTAGACTTTATGCCAGAAAAAACCTGTTGGCTTAATTTCTTCTCCACCTATGCCTGATATGTATATATTGTCTCTGGTTAGTTTTGGCGCGTTTATTGCAGTATGATATTTTGCACTGTCGATTGAAATATCGCTTCCTGTATCAATTATCACGTTTGTTTTTATTCCGCTAATATCTAAGATTCTTCCTTTTTTACCATTTAACATGCCCATATTAACTATTTTTCTTTGCGCGTTTTGGGTCTCATTTTGATATTTTGTTTCTCGCCAATTTTGATTACGTTGCGGGTAAAAATTTGAATATTCTTGTTCTGTATTATTCGCCATGGCACATTTCGCACTCTCGTGACCAGGGTTGCCACACGCAAAACAGATTATATGCGACTCTTTGCTTCCATAATTCATACTGTGTCTATTGTCAATTTGGAGTCTTTTCAAATTGTCGTAATCAGCCACTCGCGATCTTCTGTCATCAAAACCGCTATTTGTATCCTTAACTGATTGTTTATTGTAAACCCTTTGTGCTGTTTCGTAATTATCTAATTTATTAACTAAGTCATCAATTTTCTTTATTACTAATAATTCCTCTATGAAATGTTTTTTTGTTTCCGTAGGTAAATTATGCCTGATTTGATTAACAACAATTAATTCCGCCAAATCTTCAAAGTTATTTACGTGAAGGCCTTCAATCCATTGTTGAAAATACACCTTTATCTCATAAGCGAAATCTCGCCAATTGGCTGATGGCTCCTTTTTAGATGAGAAAAATTTCAGCCTAAACTCCTCTGGTGATAGCTTGTAGCGTTTTAGTAGAATATTTTTTATATAATCATAATCGTGAATTTCATGTTCATTTTCCCTTGTTATTATATTTATCACATCTAACGGCATTAGATTAATTAAATAATTTACCCATTCTTTTTTATCAATGCCCGTTTGCGCCATTTGCCTTTCGTACATAGATAAATATAAACTAATATCATTCGAGCTATCATATTTAGTTAATAATCTAAGCAATTCAAATTGCTTACCTGGATTTGTCTTTGGGTCTTCATTAATATGTTCTCTTGAATTTTCTTGTATCTGTAATTTCTTAATTTCAAAATTTTGCTCCGATTCTATTTTCCATTTTCTTTCTTCCATTTCCATTTTCAGTTTCTTTTCTTCAATCTCTGCTTGTAATTTCTTCTCTTCCAGTTCTGCTTGTAATTTCTTCTCTTTCTCTTTCTCTTCTCTTTCTTCTTTCTCTTTACTACTCGCTATCACTATTTCCAATCGATCTCTTATAAATTCTTCTTCGTAACTCTCCCAACTCTTGATCAGCTTTATTAGGACGGGTATTGTCGTTTTTTCTGGTGCTTCAATTCCGCATTCTTCGCAGAGATTTATTAGATTGAGAGTTCCCATGCTTATCTTTCAAAAATTGTACTTGAAGTGATACGATTACGGTTTCACCTTGCTAATTCATAACCGAACTTTTGATACAGGCGTTTTGCAACACTTTACGTTTGGTTTCCAATTCACTACTAGTGGCTTTTACTTTTTAATAATCCCGGCATTCAGAGCCCCCAAAAATGTAAGTATATGATATATAGATAGTCACTTTACTGAACCAATATGACAAATAATCGGTGAACAACAGAATACTAACTTTAATTTCAACTAATACACTTTTAGCAAAAACTATATAACAACAATTTAGCTTACAACAATCCGGCGAGGCCTAATATTACCTTTTTATATCTCGCTTCATAATAATAATTAGAACACTGGCTCTTAGCCAAATCTCGCGATTCCAACTATTTACAACTCGCGCATCAAAGTAATGGATAATAATAGAGTGTCAGTTCAGTGTCAGTTTATTTGATGATCATTTACGTGAAGTGTTTCAACTGAAATCCTACATTTTAGTATATATATATATGTATTTGGGTGCATTTATATATGGGTGCATTTTAGTATATATATATATGTATGTATATGATTTTTGTCATGCGATAGCACTCGTATTTATGAACAGATTTAAATGTGATTGAGCAAGTGGACAGGAATTACCATGGTCTCGACCGAATTCGTTGACCACATTCATCCACAATCTTATTTCAACAAATGGCGATCACTCAATACAAATCAACATAAAGATTTCAAATTCAAAACTATGTACAAAAATCTCAGAAATCTGAAATTCGGGACAAGGGATTCGGGTGCATTTTTATTTTGTTTTGTTTTGCTTCTGTCTTTAAAAATGCCTCAGATATAACAGTTTGAAATTCTGCGGTGGCTGACATTTTGAAGGAAGACAAGAGATTAAAAAATAAGAGATTCCTCCATAAAGGTATTGAATTTAGGAGATTCAGTGAAGGTGGTTTTTAGCAAATTTCTTTTTATTTTTTTAACCATGGCTCCATCTCCCATAGTCTTAAAACTACATAGGCCGCCAAACACATCCGCCAAAGTCAAACGTTTGAAAAACATGGTGGTACTTGACGAAATATCGCCAAATCTAGCAAAAAAATTGCTCGCGATAAATGAAGCCAGCTTGGTAATAGCTGATTTTTTTAAAATTCCCATCCAAACTCAAAATTGGCGGAAAGTGGGAATCTTCTATAATCGGATTTCAAGATTCGCGTGTTTGAAGAAAAATAGCTGAATTCTTAAAAATAAGGTATTCGGAAGTTAGGTTTCGCTCTCTGTACAGGCCAGAAGGACTTTTTTTCTATATCCATTTATTGTTATTCACATTTCGTTTTAAACCAAATTGTTGACATCAATATCTTTTGTGATAGACGCATATTAAACTGTGATAAATTAAAGCTTTTAACCAACTGTCAAGGAAAGAGGTCAAATATTTTTTGTCTTTTTTAAGATATAACGCATAATTTGTGAATGGATTGTCCGATTTTCATACTTTCGTCCGACTATCTGTTTTCTTTATTCTGTATTTCTTTTTTTATTGTCTTTAACTTTTGTACACGTTGGCCACTCCTCCAGAAATTTTAATATGGTGTTAAGCACACAGCACTCTATTACGTTTTTAAAATAGTCGTCATAAAAATCGTATATATATTTTTATAGGTACACTTCAAAACTTTCATATATAATTATCTGCTTTGAATCACAAAGAGCGGCATTGAGTTTAAAATGGATGCGGATTTGATTCCTTTATCAGCAGCAGTAATTTTCTGGCAATGTATTCATCTGTTATTATATACTTCATCGTAAATTATGTATTGTTGTCCGTTATTTGGATGACTTTTCTTTAAATTTTCCAGAACCATTCACCAAATGGATTTTCTCGTTCTATTTATTTTTGAGAACATTATTTATTTTGTCTTCTTTCTAAACATTTTTCAAGATTTTCTTAAAAAATAAATTATTTTTTAAACCGGAATGACTTAAGTTAAATTTATTATATTAAAACTCTCTATCTTTACGAAGATGAATGTATATTTTCGCAGTGAAAGATAAACATGAATTTTATGTTTTTCAAATCAACATTTTCCTCAGAATGGCACTTGCATCAGTTTACGTACAGCTCATATTTTTTACTGTCATTTTCAAAAATAAAACTATTTAAGAAAATTTGCCAAGTATAACAATAAAAGCAATATTTCTTACTTTTGAATGCTACCTTCATTGTTCATTTATCTTCAGTAAATATGTTTGCTCTGACATACTTTCGTTTCTATTTTTATTTTTATTTTTCACGATGCCAATGGATAAGATAAATATATATATATATATATATATATATATATGTATATATATGTATGTATTTAGAGAAATTTTCACATATGGTACGGCGAAAGTGGAGAAGAGTGACATGTTTCAAATTTGTTGACTTTTCACATTCTTCTATATATATATATATATATATATATAAGAAAGAATAAGTATTGGAATAATGAAAATTTTCGACTTCCGTTTTTAGCCTGACTTTCACGTTTTGGGATTACCTGAACATGATTTGAATATTTTCAATCTCTGTCCTTTACTATGTCTGTCTGTCTGTCTGTCTGTTAGTCTGTCTGTGAGACAATTTTTGTGGCTTCTCTATCGCAATAATGAAAGCACGGAATTTCATAAAACATTATATTATATAAGATCATAACATGAACTGATTTTAATAATGATTGGGTGTATATTACCAAAAAGATGACGCTAGCATGTCACATCATTCACAATTTCATTAATAGATTTTTCTCAAGACCTGATGCATGGAATTTTAGAAAACTCCACATTCTATTAGGCCCTGACATGGAGAGATATTGATTAGGTTTTTCTGTATTATGCTCAATAAGCGGTGTTGCAATACTGTGATTTGCAATATTTCCGTCGAAGCTATAGATCGGCATTATTAGGCATTATTAGGCATCTATTAGGCCCTGACATGGAGTATTTTTGATTCGGTTTTTGTGTATAATGCTCAATAAGCGGTGTTGCAATACAGTGATTTACAATATTTCCGTCCAAGCTATAGATCGGCATCTGTGGGATGGATTTACATGAAACTTCATACTCAGCTAAATCTTTATGAAAATAGTTACATATAGGGCTACTCAAAGGACAAGGTGCATTGTTGTTTGTAATTGCTGGAAGTACGTTTTAAGTAGCCTTATGAGTTTTTTACTTGAATTAAATTTTAGCTTAATATGGGGTGTGTACAAAAATATTTATATAACATATAGGGCTGTACAAAAGAATTTTCGTGCATTTCCATCAAATGGCGTAAATTGCTAAATGTGAATTTTATAACTGAACTAATTCTGATCATGTTATGTAGTATATATATCAAAATCTATACATCGTATACTGACTGCACAAAATAATTTGACTACTTTTTTGTGTATGGGAGGTGTCAGTGTAAGATCTCAGTGTATATAGCCTATAAGATCTCAGTGTATATAGCCTAACAGAAGGCACTACTGTGCTGGATTTTTCCCGATATCCGTGATAGCTATATTTTGGCATGTATAGGATGGAATTTCGTAAATTTAATATAATAAGATATTAATTAAAAAATAAGTTCATTCAACTTTTACTTTGTTCACTGCACAGGGTGTTTTGCAATAAAATATTTTTGCTATGAGCGTTATAGCGGTATCTCAATGTCTGTTCAGTAGAAATACACCAAATTTTGCATTTGAAGTTATTAAATTTAAAATATAAGGGAGAGTAGGTAAAACAGGGTACCCTGTTTACTGGATGATGGGTGCTATCCTGTGGGCAGCACCCATCTTAATTTAAACCATTAGCATTTCCTAGCTGTGTGTCATTAACAGTCGGCTTTTGAATGGAGTTAATCTCAGTGTCCGTGCATTGCTGTTTAAAAGAAATTCGCTTGAAAAGGTTTATGCTTTCGCCGTCTTTTCTGCTCTTCAAATAAATCCAGCCTGACTGATCAATATAGGTAAGTAAACCACTGTTTGCTATAGCTTTCACGCTTTCACAGTATACTTTGATGAAACGTAGAAGAGCGTAAGTCTAGCTATCCAGGAGAACGACCATTTTGATTTTTGTTCGTGTGTTGGGGCAAAATCGGGTACCCATGGTTTCGAATTGAATTCTGCAATGAATTGTTTCTTCACCCAACAGGTGCTGAAGGATGGATACAATGTTCAGTCTGCAAAGAGTGTGTACATGAGGAGTGCAGCAAATACATGAAGCAAAAGCTGAGAAAGCCATTACATGATAACATTAAGAATTGCTCGAATACCTGAAAACAAGTTTCTGACTTTAAAAAAGTATAAATGTTTTAAAGTTTGATTCAAAATATATCACAATGAAACTGTTTGTTACTTGAAGTGTAAAAACTTAATTTTTGATTAGTACTCAGTTTTACCCTACCATAAAAATTTGGAGCATGTCTCAGATGGTCCTAGTAAACGCCTTTTCCTAAGTGGAGAAGAATTTTTGTGTGGCAACATGTGTGGGATTTTCAATAGCCCAGATGTCCGCTAACACTTTTGCGGGATGTTCCTATTTATCCGCCCTTATAGACTTTGTCAACAAAAGAAAACCGTTAGGTACCCGCTTTTACCCTAAATTCCCCTATATGTTGGCACATTTATGTATTTGACTACTAAAACGGGGACGCTGTTGATCTGGGACTTTTCCATTCATTGATCACTCTAACTCCGAGTTAAATTCAAAGAAATGCACGCTACTTCGTAATTGGGTAAGTGTGTATTTAAATTAATATATTAGAATAATATAGAATACAGTTTTGTGATGACCACGTCAAGCTAGTTACTTTTACCAAGCATCTTGCAATGGAGATAAGTTTATAAAAATGTTTATAGCGGTAAGTTTTCTTTATTATTGAATAACGTAAGAGTGATACCCTATATTAAAAAGAACCCTTTTTATACAGACTTTAACTTACTATACTTAGTATACCCCTGCAACATACTTTAAAATCATCAAAATCTGTGCGCATCATGTTTGGAGGTCCCCTTGTAAGTATATTTTATGTTGAATACTTACTTAAACTATATTTATTAAAAAGAACTTATAAGGTGAACTATAAGGTTATAAGGTGACCTTCTTGCTCAGACGTATAACCGGACTATGCTGAGCCGTACTCCTTATCAAAAATACTTTAAATTTTAAATTTTGCGAAAAATATTCTGACAAAAGATTTATTTATAATGTATTTCTTTTTATAGTTGAAAGGTGTTTATGACTTCCGTTCGTGTGGCCGTCTGTCCGCCCGTCCGTCCGTGCTCTAAATCTCGTGAATACATTCTGATTGCTCAATAATTTTCATATGCTATTCATGATTACTGTTGCACAATCCCTATTGAAAATGAAGTGTGTAGTATTAAAAGTTTGTTTACAAGGACTGTCAAAAGTATACTGTTACATTACAGTCAATTGGAAAAGATCGTTTTAAGTTAGTTTGATGATGATACGCAACTTCAAACATTATGAAATTGATATACAATTATGAATCGCATTAAAACATATTTTTTGTAGAATGTGGTGTGCAAAGCATTTATTTTTCATTTACAGGGTCACACTAAACAATTCTGTTACAAGCTGTTCTACGAAAAAAATGTTTGCAGTGTAATTTAATGTTGTTACACTTTTTCAAACATGATGAAATTTATATTAATTACTGAGATACACTATAAATTGCACAATGAAAAGTATAGCGTGCATTGCGTTTATCGTTCATTTACACCATAGGTTCCCAACCTTTTCTGGACCACCGCCCCCTTTACAAGAAAAAAAATCCCAACGCCCCCTCCATCTTCCATAATATTTAATTAAGCCAAATATTAAAATATTGTTGTTTTTATCTTTACCTATTTTATCTGTCTATCTATTAAGAATGAAAAAAGAAATTACAAAAAGCAACAATCAAATGTAGTAAAAAATGATTCACAAAAAATCAATGAAAAATAATAAAATTAATGAGATTGTTGAGGTTGGTGGAGTTGTAAAAGTTTTTTATTGTCGGTTTCAAATTTCGTTAACATCAGTCGCAAATTGCCACGTTCCCTGATGTGCAGTCTGTTTCTTTTCTTAGACAGTAAGTTAGCTACTGCACGGAACCCACGCTCAGCCAAATATGATGAAGTAAAAGCAATTTAAAATTTCTGTAGTCTTAGCCACAATCCAGGGTAGGGAGCAGGTGCTGATCTTTAAAGCTAGAACTCTTAGTATCCATTTCTGAATTTTGCTTCTAGTTCTTCGTTTGTTGCGCGTTCTTCGAGTTCCTCTTCTAAATTTGACGATTCTATCTGCATTTGCGAAAGGATCTAAAATCCAACTCTGTTTATTCATGTTTAAAATATCCTGGAATCGTTTCGTAAAATCAGTATGAAGAATGTTTAAGTGCTGGCAGTAAGTAAGTAAACTTTCCTGTTTTTCTGGAACTGCTGATAATGAGGGGAAGCGGTTGTATTCAAATCTACCTAGATTTCGTTTGAACACAATAAGTTTTCCCACAAAATCAGCTATGACTTTTCTGTTTTAATTAAATTCAACTCATCACCTTACAATTGTAAATTGGCTTCATTAAATATTCTAAACAGCTCTGTCAAATAAGCGACGTTATTTTTGGATGTAATCACACAGCTTTTCGTCACTATTTTCAAGAAGTCCAGTACTGAGTCAGGTAGATTGAAAAACCGATTCAAACAAACATCTTTTGAGAGTCAGCGAACTTCTGTGCTTCTGTTAGCAAGTGATTGTAATCTTCACAATTTTCACTACAAAGTTGGCCAAAAATTTTGTCATGCAATGAATCGAGTCTAATGTTATTAACTGTTCTAATAACGTAATGAAGCAACCGACGTATGCGGGCATTCATTCACATTTTTTGCAACCAAATGCTGACGATGAATAACACAATGTACAGCGATTACACCTGGTACTGCTTGTTTCAAATGTGCTATGAACCCCTCATGACGCCCCGTCGTTGCTAGAGTACAATCAGTAACAGGTGACAAAATATTATAGGAATTTCTATCTCTTGAAAAAACTTGTTCATGGTATTAAATATAAATATCGATCATCCCTTTGTATCAGTTTCGAAATTTTTAGAGTATAATAACTCTTAACAATTTTTTTCTTCTTTTATGACTCGAACGTATGATAAGAGTAGTGCTTTGTTATTTGGTAGAGTTGATTCAGGGAGTCGAATGGGAAATTTGGAAATCTTTATTTAAGTAATAGCATAATGCTATTTGAACGTCTTTAGCCATTTCATTTGTTCTTTGCAACGAATTATTACTCAAAGGAATTTTTCTGATGATATCTGACGGTGTCTTATGATGAAGAACAGTTTTTATTACCTCTTTGTCTGCCGGCAAGATTAATTCTTTGCCAATTTGCGTGGCTTTCCCACTTTGTGATTAACAATGAATTATTATATGGGGTTCATAGTCCGTCATTTTTCGTTTAGAAGACAACTCAAAAAAGTTTGATACAATTCGCTATTTTAACCCTCTGCCTACCAGACGGGTCCAATGGACCCGACAAGTACATTCAAAATGGCTATTCGAACCAGAATTTGTTTCATAAAATAAGTTAAATATAAACCACAGCGAACTAATGTAAATAAATAAGTTTTAAATAAAAATTCTGGTGCGAAATGTTTTTATCAAGGTTGAGTAAAATTTCTGGTAATTCTAGGGTTAAATATTTCTCTTCCAGTCCTTGAAAATAGGATAAATCTTTATCCTTTATATCAACATGCATTTTATTTAATGCTCTTGTAGCCTAGAAGGCTTCATGGCTTAATATGAAAAAACGTTTTGGCAAATTAAACACAGATTAAACACAAACATTGGTTTGTGTGAGTGCGTAAATCCATATTTAATATACTCAATACTGTATACTGCCTACATTTCTTCTTAGTTTCAGACATTTTGAAATGCAAAATTTGCCACTGTTTAAGTTTAAATAAATTAACTTCTCAACAGATTTATAGATAGTAAAATAATAATAATAATAATAATAATGGCTATAAGACTTCTGTCCCTTTCACTCAGAATAAACAAATTTCTTGAGCAGATTCAAACCACAGGTTCGTTTTCAAATCACTGTTCAGGCATGTATCGCCATCTTTTTGACATTTTTCACAGGTAAATAAAATGAAGAATTTGGTTTCAAACTTTTATCCAGCCTAATATAGCAAATTTTGCGCTTTGCAATTTTTAAATTTTTAAGGATTTTTAATGCGATTTTTATCGATTTTTCGCATTTTGCAGCAATTTTTTAACATACATTAAAGATTTGCGCTTACAATGTTTTAGCCCGCTATAATAAAATTTTGTCCTCCGCGTCTTTTAATGTTTAGCCGTGTTCCGTGGCAATTTTTTCACATTCGTAAAAGAAATTCGATTTGGGGACCCCAGTTCTAGGTTAATTTGTATAGATTTTTATTTAAAGGTATATTTGAGGTTTTTATTACGAGCCGGGGCAAGAACAGCTAGTCATATTATATTAATTATAAGGCCGCCCCCCTTGACGGTCTTAACGCCCCCCATTTGTCTCTGAACCCTCCACCGCCCCCCTGGAAGGCTCCAGCGCCCTCTGGGGGGCGGTACCGCCCCCGTTGGGAACCTATGATTTACACTGACACACTCAAAAATTCGGTTACAGTCTGTGCGCGATAATTACAGTCTATGTGTGATAAGTGTGTTTACAACTTTAGTTTGCGTTTTAAAATTTAACTAATTTTTTGAACAGTACGTGGTGTGTATAAATTCCGTTGATGATATATATGGCTACACAAAAGAAATTCGTAAGTTTTACTGAGTAGTGTTTAATTGTGTTACGCATTTTCCTGCTGCACTATATTTAATAGACTAATAGGAGTTTGTGGAATGTAAATAAATTTACATATTGGGCTGGAATAATAATAGCTATAATTGCTGGAAGTACGTTTTAAGTAGCCTTATGAGTTTTTTACCTGAATTAAATTTTAGCTTAATATGGAGTGTGTACAAAAATATTTATATAACATATAGGGCTGTACAAAAGAATTTTCGTGCATTTCCATCAAATTTCGAAAATTGCTAAATGTGAATTTTATAACTGAACGAAATTTGATCATGTTATGTAGTATATATATCAAAATCTATCGATCGTATGCTGACTGCACAAAATAATTTGACTACTTTTTTGTGTGGAAGGTAATACTAAAACTGGATTTACTAATTTGTCTACTTATATATCTTCTTTCACCTTATTTAACGGTGAAGTTTCACTGAGAAAAATGATACTTTAAAATCTGAGTAAATCAATGTTTTCATTTTGTTTTGAAACTTTTTGTTTCAAATATGACGATCCAATGCTATCAATTCTGAAATACCAGAATTACTCAGAATATTGAAACATGGACATACTCAAAACTGAACACATAGAGGCCTGTTCATATTCATTTTTGAAACATGGACATAGTCAAAAATAATTAGAATTAGTTCAAATTCATTTTTGAAACATGGAAATACTCAAAAATAAGCACATAGAAGCCAGTTCATATTCATTTTTGAAACATGGACATACTCAAATAGGAGCATTTGTTTGATTGATGTTTTATTTTTTTTTGATTGACATGATGTTTTTTTCTTGAGTTTGTGTGTCAGGCTTTCACTGACAGCTGCGGTTTAGAAATATTGTTATATGATATTATCTTTTTGTGTGCTTATCTACTGTGTATTGTAAGCTTTAATTAACGTTCCTTTCCTAACTAGAATCTTAATCCGAGTAGGGGAGTGACCTGTTATGAGTGGAAAGAATGTTTAGTACAGTGAAGGGAGTTTTTCTATTGTCATTGCAAGTACATAGATAAGACAGACTTCACCCATGCTCTAAGATGAAAGATTCATCATAAGGGGATTACGTTCTGTCAAGTGGACGAAACCCGTGTGGAGAGAAAAAACAGCCCCGTTTACGGAGGGCGGCGGGAACAGCAGAGAGAGTTAGCAGAGAGTGAGTTCTGTTACACGTGTGTTGAGAGAGATCTCTTGGAGTGGAGAGATAAAGTGTTTGTGATATTAATAGTAATCTCTGGTAACTGTGAGTTAATTAACGTAGCATGAGAGAAGTATTGCGTAGCTTAGCAGTACACAGAACGTATTTTCTGTATTTTATTTAATGTGAAACCGGATCAGCTATATCCGAGTTTGGAAGTGTAAATATTGTCTTGTTATTTGTAAAGACTGTGTAAATAAATTATTCGTTTAAGTTTAATTGAAAGAGTTCGTCTCTTTTTCAATATACCTCTCATAACGTGACCGATATCACGTAGTCATATCGGTGGAGGCAGCATACTAAAAATACCGGATTATTCTTCAAAGTTGGGTGGACTTAGAGGGAATACGACAGTGTGCATGTTTTGAGAAATGAGTATATACATATTTCAAACTTGAGTAATTTTGATTCGGAGCCATTTTGGCTATGCGACATACTCAGATAAGACTATTTTTTGCTCAGTTTTGAAAATATCATTTTTTGAGTGTTCGTTAGCATTTTTCTGGATGTGGTGGAAAGTGTTTCCTAATCTATGCTTGACACATGATTTTTCTTTCTTGTTTTACAATTGCTGTAACTATGATATATATTTTTTTCTAATGAAAATAAACCTTTTTTCAGAAATCGTCATTTTCAATTTTCTTGTCATACATATATTTTTTTGAATCTGATTTTTTTTTTCAGAATACTTTGCAATGTTGCAATTGCCCATCAAAAGACTACGGAGAGAAAATTAATAACAAATCTGCGTATTTTAAAATAAAGAAGCTAAAAATTCGAAGAGAAATACACAATTAACAAGTGCTGCTTTTTTAAGTCCCAGAATGTATTAGCTCTTGTGTCACAGAGCGTTAAAAAGATTTGTATCACCTATAGATACATTTTCAAAAATAAATAAATAAATAAATAATCTCTAGGATATTCTAAAACAAGTAAATTTATGAAAAACAAACAAAAACAAACAGATGTTGTTTTTTTTAAGATTCTAATATTTCTTCTTATATTTGTAGGAATTCAGTTTTAATACATCAATTGCTTTATGACGTCATGATCGTCAAGTTAACTGACGCTTTAGTACTATTACTATCATCCATGATTCAAATGCACGAGGTATAAATATTTTGGATCGCGAGATTTGGCAAAGAGCTAGTCTTATAATTTTTATCATCGAAGAAGCGTTGAATTATGGAAGAGTCAATTAGGGAACTGCTAAGACTAATTGGACTATATAACAATAAGAGTATTGTATGTTTTATGTCAGAAGTGTAAGATATTTTGAAGAAATAACCAACGAAGCGTTGTGAAATTGATTTACTAGAATGGATTTAAAGTTCTTGCTTTTGTTATTTTGAAGTCTCGTTGTTCAATTAATTCAGTAAATTAACTTTTTACGCATCACCTTTCTACATATATATAGAAGAATACAAAGAGAATAACTAAAATAATATAATCTTCTCAGCACCGTGAACTGATATATCCGTTCACTAAGCTGTGTGTTTCACTGCAATAGAAGCATTATGTAAATTAATATAATTTTATTAATATAATGCAGTTTTAAAAAATTGAAGAATGATCAGCATTCTCAAATTAAGTTTTTTACATCATGTTGGAAAAATCATCTTTTTTTAGCAATTAAAAAAAAACTACAGAGAAAACAACATTACAATTTTGCCCTTTTGCTGGGCGGTCTAATGTAATTTCTATACAACGTATTACGGAGAATGTAATAAACTCTAATTCTGCTTATTATATTAAACTGGCAGAAGTCCTCTTTAAATCAAAATTGAACTCATTAGTATACATAAAAAAGAAGAAAACAGAAACACAATTAAATAAATGCTTTTAAACAATTAATGGAAATGAATAATTAATAATTTTGTTAAAGTACATCTTTAACATTCAGTATGATACCTCAGTATACGTTAATGAATTTTATACAAGTAAATTACCTTTATTTTTTATTTTCATTAACTTTTTTCGTTACGTTCTTAATAATTACAACAAAAGAGAACAGCTGTTTTTAATAAGGGTATTTGTTGTTTTAATATATTGTACTCTTTAAAAAAATTTTCAACTGTTTAATTTTTTTCTATTCAGTGCATCTTCAAATAAAAAGTGATTTCTTCCTTTATAATGAATTTTAGAAAAATTAATAAAAACAAATTGTTTGAGCTAATTACTGAATTTGTTTTAATGTTCTAAAATAATCAAAAGATAATGTCTTAATACGAAAATCAATTATATATAAAATTTATTTTTATGGCATTATTTATGAAAACATGAATCTTTTCAATTGAATTTTATTAAAAGGGTTTGAATAAACAAAATTCTTGCTTACTATAAGCATTTAATTTCCGGAAAATGTATTTGTGATTTAAGGAAAAAATAGCGCGGTTTTTGAAAAAAACCCTTGTTATATGATTTTGTAGTTTAGAAAAGAATATGTAATTGATCAATTTCTTTAAATATTTTCTTATTTTGGAATGTGGAATACAAACATTAACGAAATATGGATCAATTTCTTGCGTGACATGACACATAAAGAACAATTAAAAAAATCCGATTTTAACAAGAATAGTATCGTTTAACCCTTCTTTGCATGAGTTTTTCTTTTACAATTGTGTTTTTTTATGCATATATTAAATATTAGACACCAGAAATTTTAAGATAGATTTTTAACTTTGTTCAGCAACATAATTCACGGGAAATTTACTGAATTAATATTTCTATGTAAATATAGTGGTGGCTAAGAAGTTGATTTATTTATTAAAAGTTAAATAAACAGTGATGGAAATTTACACCACTATGCAATTAAGGGTTAAAAGCTCTTGCCAGGTGAATGACGAAAAGGATAGGAACGTACCGTGCAAGTCAAGTCATTTATGAGATAATGTCCATTTCTTTCGTGACTTTTGGACACAAAGATGTGAACAAGTAGGACTATTCTTATCTTTTATCTACATTCTCTCTTATGAAACATAGTATTCGTCCTTACACTTTTCTTATCAGCAGGATGTGTTATCCCACTATGCATATTTTCTTGGATTCTTCTTAAATTTAATTTATTTATTTTTAAAAAATGGTTTGAGTTAATTTTTGAATTTGTTTTGATATTCTTAAATAATTTGAAGATAATGTATATCTTTGCGAAATTAAGTTATATGTGAAAAAATTTTATGTCATTGTTTAGGAAAATATGGATGTTTTTAATTGGGTTTTATTAAAAGAATTTGAATAAACATCAGGGTTGATTTTTTTAAGCATTTAATTGCCGGAAAAATTACGTGTGATTTAAGGAAGAAAGAACCTGATCATTGAAAGAAACCTTTTTTGTATGACTTTGTATTTCGGAAGAGAGTCTGTAATTGTTCATTTCGAGTAGAAATGAAATATTACCGCATGAATATAGCAAAATTATCTAGTTGAATTGAGATTTTTCGTTATTCATTATTACTTTCATTTATTGAAAAGGTTATTGTATCTACTGCATTTATTCATTGTAAAAAAATGGGAAAGTTTATTAATCTCGATCTTATCTTTTTTTTTATTGCTTACCAAAATGTAATTAACCTTTTGCGTGTTAATAACAACTCCAAAAATCGTTTACTTATCTTCTTATCACTTATGTGTGATTTAAAGAAAAAAGAACCTGATCATGGAAAGAAATTTTTTTTGTAAGACGGTTGTATTTTGGAAGAGAGCCTGTAATTATTCATTTCGAGTAGAAATTAAATGTTACCGACTTTTGCATGAATATAACAGAATTATTTAGTGGAATCGAGATTTTTCATTAGTCATTATTACTTTCATTTATTCAAAAGAAGTTTTACTGTACATACTGCATTTATTCACTGTAAAAAAGGCGAATGTTTATTAATCTCGCTCTTATCTTTTTTTAATGCTTACCAAAATGTGATTCCAAACTGTGATTGCCCCTCTTGCGTGTTAATAACAATTCCAAAAATCGTCTACTTCTCTTCTTATCATTTAGGTGTGATTTAAGGAAAAAAGAACCTACTTATGGAAAGAAACCTTTTTTGTATGGCTGCTGTATTTTGGAAGAGAGTCTGTAATTGTTCATTTCGAGTAGAAAGTAAATGTTACCAAATATTGCAGGAATATAACATAATTATTTAGTGGAATAGAGATTTTGCATTAGTCATTATTACTTTCATTTATTGCAAAGAAGGGTTGTTGTATCTACTGCATATATTCACTGTAAAAAAAATCGAATGTTTATTATTTAACCTCTTGCGTGTTAATAACAATTAAAAACAAGTTGGAAATTGTACGTCAAACGTTACAAACGAGGTGCGTTCGTACGCACGTTTTAGAATTAAATTCATGATATCCCGTGCGTAGAACGGGTTAAACAGCTAGTTAATTATATATTTTATGACACTGTTCATACAAATATCTTAACTAGTTATATAAATATTCAGATATATATGTATCAGCTAGTTATATAAATATTCAGATATATATGTAGCAGCTAGTTATATAAATATTCAGATATATATGTATCAGCTAGTTATATAAATATTCAGATCTTGATGATTTTTAATTCTGTGAAATGAATTATATCGTCTGCAGATTAATTTCTGTCATAAAATAAGTATCTCGGTCGCTTGACGATTAAACTTCGGAAGCTCCTATAACAAACAAGTTGGAAATTGTACGTCAAACGTTACAAACGAGGTGTGTTCGTACGCACGTTTTAGAATTAAATTCATGATATCCCGTGCGTAGAACGGGTTAAACAGCTAGTTAAGTATATATTTTATGACACTGTTCATACAAATATCTTAACTAGTTATATAAATATTCAGATATATATGTATCAGCTAGTTATATAAATATTCAGATCTTGATGATTTTTAATTCTGTGAAATGAATTATATCGTCTGCAGATTAATTTCTGTAATAAAATAAGCATCTCGGTCGCTTGACGATTTAACATCCATCGGAATATATTATAACAAAAAAGCACCGATTTAAAAAAAAAATCAAATTTCTTAATAAATATTTTTATTAATATCTCCTAAAGTTTTGATTCGATTTTAATAAAATTTGAAATGTCTCGACAAAATTCTGCAAAGATAATATATTTTAAATTGCAAACCATTTGGTTGGGTAGTTTTTGCGTTGTTATATGCGGACAGACAGACAGACGGACGGACAGACAGACGGACAGACAGACAGACAGACGGACGGACAGACGGACGGACCAAGCGACGACTATAGGTGCTACGTATTTATATAATTACGAACGCACCTAAAAAGCACCGATTTAAAAAAAAAATTCAAATTTCTTAATAAATATTTTTATTAATATCTCCTAAAGTTTTGATTCGATTTTAATAAAATTTGAAATGTCTCGACAAAATTCTGCAAAGATAATATATTTTAAATTGCAAACCATTTGGTTGGGTAGTTTTTGCGTTGTTATATGCGGACAGACAGACAGACGGACGGACAGACAGACGGACAGACAGACAGACAGACGGACGGACAGACGGACGGACAGACGAACGGACCAAACGACGACTATAGGTGCTACGTATTTATATAATTACGAACGCACCTAAAAAATCGTTCACTTATCTTCAGAATCCTCAAGAAAACAATACATTTCCGGCATTTAAAGAATCTTTTCTGAAACAAATGTTTCTTTTGGTGCTGGTAATTCTCGGAAACGTTTTCAAATACTTTTCACAGAGCGTTAATCAGTTTTCCGGATCATAAAAATCGATATTTCAGATGCTATCTATCAAATCTAAAATAAACATTTTCATGTTTAACAAACTGGATGAAATAATAGCATTAATATTAACATTAAAACTAATAGCATTAAATTTAACATTAAAATGGGCATTGTGGTTGCTTTTGCATTTATAAGTTCTGTTACGCAACTTAAAATGTTTACTTGAGAATTGGTAGTATTTGAAAAACCGATATTCCGGGTAAAGTACACTGATTAATATACAGTAAAAATGAGGAGGGTTTCTGAGAAATGACGGGAATCACAAGAAACTATTATTTCATACATGCTTCTCAAAATCTTGGAAATCTATTACTCATTAAATGAAATATCAGTTTCAATAATTGAATCAAATCTATTAATTTCAATAATTGTGTTTATTATATTAATTTTTCAGAAGTCTTCTTTAAATAAAAGTGAAGCTCATTAATATACATAAAAAACAGCAAAATAAAAGACAAAATTAAATAAATGTTTTTAAGCAATTAAAGGAAAATTATAATTAATAATTTTTTTTAAGTTTATCGTTAACCCTCAATATGTTACCTTGGCATACTTTAATGAATTTCATAGAAGTAAATTATCTTTATTTTTTATTTTCATTATTTTTTTAAAATTTACATATTTAATAATTACAACAAAATTGAAAAGCTGTTTTTAATTAGGGTATTTTTTGTTTTAATCTATTGCACATTTTAAAAATTTGTCCAACTATTTTATTTTTGTTGTTATTCAGTGCATCTTCAAATAAATTGTGATTTTTTCTTTTAAAATTAATTTTAAAAATATATAAAAAGAGGTTTGAGTTTATTACTGAATGTGTTTCGAAATTCTAAAAGAATTCAACGATAATGTCTTAATACGAAAATCTTTTATACGTGAAATTTATTTTTATGGCATTATTTATGAAAATATAAATGTTTTTAATTGAAATATAATAAAATGATTTGAATAAACAACAGAATTGCTTACTCTAAGCATTTAATTTGTGGAAATTTTATTTGTGATTTTAGGTAAAAAGAGCCCGATCATGGAATGAAACCACTGTTGTAGACTGCAAAAAACATTCCGTTAAAAAAAATGAAAATGTACTGGCAGAAAAGTTGCCATATAACCTCCGTTACTTAACAAAACTTCCTTCCTGGTTTTTCTCCCGTTTTCAAGACGAAAATTATCAGTTATTCAAAACGGGTTTATTTACTTTATTTAGATAATTTACTTCTTTAACCCTTCTTTGCATAGAGTTTTTCTTTTACAACTGTGTTTTTTATACATATATTAAATATTAGACACTAGAAATTTTAAGACAGATTTTTAACTTTGTTCAGCAACATAGGGTAAATGTACCAATAGTCGGCCACTTAACAGTTTTTTTGTATATAAACCATAACGTAGAATTTTTAAAAAACGACACAACATTTTTAACAGTGATATATGTTAAAACATACGTTTCTTATTATGTTTCAGCCATTATTTTTAAAAAACACGGTAATAGTTTTTTTTTAGACAAAGTTAAGTTCAAAAAGGGCAAGTTCTCCAATAGTCGGCCACTTTAAAGCTAATGTTCGGCCATCACTGCACCAATAGTCGGCCACTTCAGAATTTTGTCACTTTCTTCTATCTTTACAAGAAGAAAGTATTGGATTCATGAAAATTTTCGACTTCTGGTTTTCGACGGATTTATACGTTTTAGAAGGTCCTGAACACGATTTGACTGTTTTTAGAAAATGTCTGTCTGTGACTCTGTCTGTCTGTCTGTTTGTATGTGACAACAAATTTGTGGGCGCTCTATCTCAAGAACTAATACTCGGAATTTAATAAAACTCTAGATTCAGTTAGTCCCTGATATAAATTGGTGCTGATTAGTTTTTGGTAAAAATCGCCCGGCAGTTGGCGCTGCTATGCAGCATTTTTCGCGATTTCCGCAATAGTTCTATCTCAAGATCTAATTCTCGGAATTTAATAAAACTTTATATTCAGTGAGTCCGTGATATAAATGGGTGCTGATTAGTTTTTGGTAAATATCGGCCGGCAGGTGGTGCTGCTATGCGGCATTTTTCGCGATTTCCGCAATAGCTCTATCTCAAGAACTAATGCTCGGAATTTGATAAAACTTTAGATTCAGTTAGTCCCTGATATAAATTGGTGCTGATTAGTTTTTGGTAAAAATCGCCCGGCAGGTGGCGCTGCTATGCAGCATTTTTCGCGATTTCCGCAATAGCTCTATCTCAAGATCTAATTCTCGGAATTTAATAAAACTTTATATTCAGTTAGACCTTGATATAAATGGTGCTGATTAGTTTTTGGTAAATATCGGCCGGCAGGTGGCGCTGCTATGCGGCATTTTTCGCGATTTCCGCAATAGCTCTATCTCAAGATCTAATCCTCGGAATTTAATAAAACTTTATATTCAGTTAGTCCGTGATATAAGTTGGTGCTGATTAGTTTTTGGTAAAAATCGCCCGGCAGGTGGCGCTGTTATGCAGCATTTTTCGAGATTTCCGCAATAGCTCTATCTCAAGAACTAATGCTCGGAATTTGATAAAACTTTAGATTCAGTTAGTCCCTGATATAAATTGGTGCAGATTAGTTTTTGGTACAAATCGACCAGCAGGTGGCGCTGCTATGGAGCATTTTGCAGGATTTACACGATTTTAGCGATAGTCATATATCAAGAAATAATGCACAGAATTTAATAAAACTTGAGCTTCAGTTAGACCTTGATATAAATTGGTGCTGATTCATTTTAGTGTATGCGAAACCTGTGTGAGATAGAAGGAAGTTTTGGGATTGACACATTCAACTAGTTTTACCTGGAAAACGACGCTAACAAATTTTACTGAATTTTGCATTCTACCATTTTCGGTTATAAGAAGGTGATTGAGCTATCTCACATGTTCGAGAAAATTAAATTAGTGTGTCATTTAGGGTCACTGCGGGTAAAGCTAATTTTATTTTATCTGCTAAATGGTTTTAACGATTTTGACTAAGTTTTGTATCCTACATTTTTGGGATACAATAAGACCATTGGACTGGGTCGCATGTTCGAGAAAATTTCATTAGTAGGTCATATGATATGGGGGTCACTATGGGTTAAATAAATTTTATCTAAAAAACGGCTCTAACGATTTTGACTAAATTTTGCATCCTACCGTTTTGGGGTATGAAAAGACCATTGGTTGGGTCACATGTTTGAGAAAATTCGATTAGTGGGTCATTTTAGTGTTACTACGGGTCAAACTAATTTTATCTAAAAACGACAAACGATTTTGACTAAATTTTGTATCCTACCGATTTGGTGTACGAAAAGACTAATGGGCTGGGTCACAAGTTAAGGGTCACATGTTAAAGTCCAAGGTAATTTTTTCTTATCTAATAAATGTCTTTAACGATTTTGACTACGTTTTGTGTCCTAACTTTTTGGGATACAAGAAAACCATTTGGCTGGGTCACATGTTCGAGAAAATTCGATTAGTGGGTCATTTGGCGGTCACTATGGGTCAAACAAATTGCATTTAAAAACGGTTTAAGCGATTTTGACTAAATTTTGTATGCTACAGTCGACTGCAAAAAAAAAAAAAATAATAATAAATAAAAATAAATAAACGCTGGTACCCCTTCTGGTTGCGCTCAAATTGAAGTTAGATTAAAGTGGGTTTTGAATCGAATTATGCATTTTGAATCCCGCAGTGGAAAAGCGTAGGGAGGGGTGGTCCCAACTGCCGCATTCCAATCTAGTTGTTTTAACACTTTTCAACAGAATTGAAAAGCAAATAATGGGGGTACCAACTGCCGCATCTAATCGAGTTGCTTTTAACACTTTTCAACATAGTTGAAAAGCAAATATGCATACATTCGTGCATCAGGGAAGGGGCGGTCCCAACTGCTGCATCACGTCATTCCGATCTAGTTGTTTTAACACTTTTATGCATTTTGAACATGAAATATATTTAGTATGTAGTTATTAGTATACCAGTTCATTTGGAACCCCGCAGTGGAAAAGCGTAGGGAGGGGCGATCCCAACTGCCGCATTCCAATCTAGTTGTTTTAATACTTTTCAACAGACTTGAAAAGCAAATAATGAGGGTACCAACTGCCGCATCTAATCTAGTTTAAGAAAAAGCTACTGTGTACGAGCATTTGCGACTTTAAAGTAACCCCGATATCGAATAACAGTTTTCTATCCCTATTAATTCTAAATAAATCATAATTTAGAATGATAAACAACAATTACTGATAATTTCAATTTTTTAAATTTCGAATTTTATAGAAACCATTCTTTGCGAGAGCTTACATCTTAAAAGAAACCCCCATTCAAAATTTGAAGTTTCAAAGCCACAGAAATTGCAATTAAAAAAAAATTTTAGTTGCTTTTAAATTTCTAATTTTTTAGAAACTGTTCGGCTACGGTCAGACCACTTACGTATGGAAAAGGTTATCCATGTCTAATTTCAAGTTTCTACTCTAAACTTTATTAAAAACAACATAATTCAGAACATTTTCCTCTCATTTCAGCGTTCTAAATTTCCAAATTTTTAGAAGCCTTTCTGAGCCGGTTGTTTATGTCTTAAAATTGACCACCATGCCAAATTTTAAGTTTCCAGCAACAAAACTATCACAGATTTCGAAACTTTAGAACGTTTATTTGGTTCTGTACCCTTTGAAATTCCGTTTTTTTAAGAAACTATTTCGTACCAGCGTTTACATATTAAAAATGACAGAATTAGGAAATTTTAAATTTCTCTCCCTAGTAATTCCATATAAATCGTAATTTAGAATGTTTTTAGAATATTCACTGTTTTTTTCATTTTCTAAAATTCCCCCTTTTTTTAATTGCCTTGATCCAGAATTTACCTCTTAAAAGTAACAGACATGTTAAATTTCAAGTTTATATTCCTAACAATTGTACATGAATTGTAATTTAGAACTTTTTCCACTCATTTCACACTTATAAATCTCGAATTTTTTAGAAAACAAAAACCATGCCAACTTTCAAGAGGGCAAAAAGGGCACGTTTGGAATGTTTTTTGCTCATCCATCTACTTACGAAAAGTGGCCCTGACGTAAAATATAGTCTATGTCGGAGCAGAGACTGCCACCTTTACTTTTGAAATTATTTCGGTAGTTCTAGTAGTTTCCCGTACAAACAAACAAACTAGCACGTAAAAAAAGATTTTTTTATATAAAATTATTTTAGATGTAGAGATAAAGTTATATCTATCAAACAACAAAAAAAAAGTGGCACTCTGGGAGTGCCGACAGAAGTGAAAACTTGAACAATTACTTGTGTATTTTTTGAATCGTCAGGAAATGTTTTATTGTGCAGGAAATACTTTTAAATCAAGTGTTTTTTTATTCATTATTATAAACTACTACTACAAAAATTATATTACAATTTTCATTTAATGCGCTATTGTACATGAAAAATCATCCATATTATTTTACATACAAAAATTTAGGGAACCAGACTTCAGTCGCACTATACCGCTCACATTTTTCTGCGTTATTATACCGCTTACTATACCGCTGACTATACCGCTTCTATACCACTTACTATACAGCTTACTATACCGCTTACTATAACGCTTACTATACCGCTTACATTTTTCTGCGCTTACTATACCGCTTACTATACTGCTTACATTTTTCTGCGCTTCCTATACCTTACTATACCTCTTACATTTTTCTACGTTTACTATACCGCTAACTATACCACTTACATTTTTCTGCGTTTACTATACCGCTTACTATACCACTTACATTTTTTCTGTGTTACTATACCGCTTACTATACAGCTTACTATACCGCTTACATTTTTCTGCGTTACTATACCGCGTACTATACCGCTTACATTTTTCTGCGCTTACTATACCGCTTACTATACCACTTACATTTTTCTGCGTTTACTATACCGCTTACATTTTTTCTGTTTTACTATACCGCTTACATTTTTCTGCGCTTACTATACCGCTTCTACAGCATTTACTATACAGCTTACTATACCGCTTACTATAACGCTTACTATACCGCTTACATTTTTCTGCGTTACTATACCGCGTACTATACCGCTTACAATTTTCTGCGCTTACTATACCGCTTACTATACCGCTTCTATGCCACTTACTATACAGCTTACTATACCGCTTACTATAACGCTTACTATACCGCTTACATTTTTCGGCGCTTACTATACCGCTTACTATACTGCTTACATTTTTCTGCGCTTCCTATACCTTACTATACCTCTTACATTTTTCTACGTTTACTATACCGCTAACTATACCACTTACATTTTTCTGCGTTTACTATACCGCTTACTATACCACTTACATTTTTTCTGTGTTACTATACCGCTTACTATACAGCTTACTATACCGCTCACTATGCCGCTTACATTTTTCTGCGTTACTATACCGCGTACTATACCGCTTACATTTTTCTGCGCTTACTATACCGCTTACTATACCACTTACATTTTTCTGCGTTTACTATACCGCTTACATTTTTTCTGTTTTACTATACCGCTTACATTTTTCTGCGCTTACTATACCGCTTCTACAGCATTTACTATACAGCTTACTATACCGCTTACTATAACGCTTACTATACCGCTTACATTTTTCTGCGTTACTATACCGCGTACTATACCGCTTCTATACCACTTACTATACAGCTTACTATACAATTTACTATACAGCTTACTATACAACTTACTATACCGCTTACATTTTTCTGCGTTACTATACCGCGTACTATACCGCTTACAATTTTCTGCGCTTACTATACCGCTTCTATACCACTTACTAAACAGCTTACTATACAGCTTACTATACCGCTTACTATAACGCTTACTATACCGCTTACATTTTTCTGCGCTTACTATACCGCTTACTATACTGCTTACATTTTTCTGCGCTTCCTATACCTTACTATACCTCTTACATTTTTCTACGTTTACTATACTGCTAACTATACCACTTACATTTTTCTGCGTTTACTATACTGCTTACTATACCACTTACATTTTTTCTGTGTTACTATACCGCTTACTATACAGCTTACTATACCGCTTACTATGCCGCTTACATTTTTCTGCGCTTACTATACCGCTTACTATACCACTTACATTTTTCTGTGTTTACTATACCGCTTACATTTTTTCTGTTTTACTATACCGCTTACATTTTTCTGCGCTTACTATACCGCTTCTACACCATTTACTATACAGCTTACTATACCACTTACTATAACGCTTACTATACTGCTTACATTTTTCTGCGTTACTATACCGCGTACTATACCGCTTACAATTTTCTGCGCTTACTATACCGCTTACTATACTGCTTACATTTTTCTGCGCTTCCTCTACCTTACTATACCGCTTAAATTTTCTACGTTATTATACCACTTACATATTTCTGCTTTACTATACCGCTTACTATGTCGCGTACTACACCGCTTACATTTTTCTGCGTTACTATACAGCGTACTATACCGCTTACATTTTTCTGCGTTTACTATACCGCTTACATTTTTTCTGTGTTACTATACCGCTTACATTTTTCTGCGCTTAACATGCCGCTTCTATACCGCTTACTATACAGCTTACTATACCGCTTACATTTTTCTATGCTTAATATACCACTTACATTTTTCTGCGCTTACTATAACGCTTACTATACCGCGGTGCAATAGCGCACAGGCAAGCTTGCGCCGCGCCCGTCCCGCCCTAGATCATACCTAACTATACACAATACATGCACATACTTATATACAGAGGGGTCGGTTACAGTAACAGTGTCGCGAGTTCAATAGTTTTTTCCCATCTCAAAAAATGCCCAACGCGCCTAAAGAAGTTTTCGCTTCAATAAACTCAAAAAAGTACAATAAGTTATGTATTCATTATTCAGCTCCTGGTGGCCGACTTTTGGATATGTAAGTAAAATTAATACCCAATGGTCGGCCACATTAAAATTAATTAAAAGCAACCAATTTATTTACTTTTTATAATCAAAAACATTAGTTTATTTACCCTGCTAATATTCTAGCCTTATAATTTTAGAAAAAAATAAAAAATTAATTAATACTTGCCTTTTAAAATAATTGCCATCTGTTAACAAAAAAATAGGGAAAATGGCGATTTGACCTCAAAATAGCTGATTACAAATTCAATAAAAGTACCCATAATTCTTTGGTGATGGTTTATGACTTATGAAAGATGGTTGCATGTAACCAAATTGTAATATTTCATTTAGAACCAAAAATAAGCTATGCGTAAGGCATTTTATCTCAATGTGGCCGACTATTGGGGGGTGGCTGACTATTGGTACATTTACCCTAGTTCACGGGAAATTTACTGGATTAATATTTCTATATAAATATAGTGGTGGCGAAGAAGTTGATTTATTTATTAAAAGTTAAATAAAAAGTGATGGAAATTTACATCACTATGCAATTAAGGGTTACACATTTCGTCGGTACTCGTCATAAGAGGATGAATGCTCTGTATTCTACATCAAAAAGTCATATCCAACGTCTTGGCAACAGGCCGAAACATAAATTACGAAAATGTAACTGGAAATTTTCCGTTTTCTGTTAACTGAAATTAAAAACTTCCGTTTTACCATCCTGAAAGGAACATTTTCGTTTTTAATACTCAACAAGTAAGGATAGAAAGGAATCTTTCTATTTATTTTCAGAAAATTGTCTAATTAAATTTAAAACAGAATGTTCCGTAAATTGCTAATTACACCTATAGTAAAATTAAGGATCACAAATGCTAAAAAAGGGATGCTTAAAACTATAAAACATAAAAATATTTATTTACAAATAAACCATATTTGGATACAAAAATAAAGTAAAAGAAATCTTAATTAACCCCTTAACTGTGGGAGGTTTTTTGACACCATAAACTAAAAATAGGTACAGTACACCACTTTTTCCGTACTAAAATATTTGCTTTGTGTAATCGAAAATGTCTGCCGATTAATAAAGCGAAGATTGCATTTAAAAAAATTACTGGTGTGCAAAAGCTTTTAGTAACAAAACAAGCACACTCTTCTTGCCCGAACTGAGTTCGGGATACACAGTTAAGGGGTTAAAAATAAGATAGTTAGAACTAAGGATATATCAGAAAGCAATTATAGTATTTCTAAATTCCCCAAAAGGATTTAATTTATCTATTAAATCAGGTGTTGTGAATTAATTTGTGTCGTATCTTGCCTTATAAGCGTTCAGCTTAATTACCCACATATTTGCATTTTTAAGACTGTCTGGTACAAATTGCTTATCACACCTATTGTAAAGTTAAGGATCACAAAATTCGAAACAAAAGGATGCCTAAATTAAAAAAATATATATATATTGAAAATATTTATTTACAAAGAAAACATATCGGGTGTCCCAAAAATGACTGATGGATTTTAAAATTCACTAACTTTCAAACGGTGACAGATATTTAAAAAAATCTTGCAAGAGGGTTATGTATGATGCCAGGAGTTTTGTTACTGTGATTCTTGATTTTAGTTCGAATTTCAAACAATAGATGGCGCTTTCGCGCTCAGTCAAAGATAAAACTGGCGCCTCTTAGCATTGATGCACCGCCCCCTGATTACTAGCACTGCGATCTCATAAAAATTGCGGCTGTCGCAGATGGATTTATTTTTTTGAGCGTTTGAACGGTTCTCGAACTTTAACACTAATAACTTCCAAAAGTTTTCTTCATCTAGTTTTTCTGAGGTCAAATAAGTCAAAGAAAACTTTTAGATATTACTGGTGTTGAAGTTCGAGGGACCGTACAAACGCTGAAAAAAAAAATCCGCCTGCGACAGCCGCCAATTTTGTCACCCCGCAGGCCTAGTATTCAGGGGGGCGGTGCATCAATGTTGAGCGGCGTCAGTTTCGTCCTCGACCGAGCGCCAATCGCTGTCAGCGCCATCTATTGTTTGAAATTCGAACTATATCCCCCCTGCAAGAATTTTTTAAATATCTGTCACCGTTTGCAAGTTAATTTTAAAATCCATCAGTCATTTTTGGGACATCCGGTATTTGCATACAAAAATAAAGTAAAAGAAATCTTAATTAAAAATAAGATAGTTGGAACTAAGGATATAATACCCATCATTTATAAATATTTCTAAATTCCCTAAAAGGATTTAATTTATACATTAAATCGGGCGTTGTGAATTATTTTTTGTCGTATCCTTTCTTATCCTAACCCCGTCCATATCAAAGTCCGTTCAGCCTAATTACTTGCTTATTTCCATTTTTATGCCTGGCTGGTAAAAATTGCTTTTATTGAAAATTACACTTATTGTAAAATTAAGGATCCCAAATTGCTAAACATAAATTATGCTTAAAATGTAAAAACATAAAAATATTTATTTACAAAGAAAACATATTTACATAAAAAAGTAAAAGAAATCTTAGTTAAAAATAAGAATAATGCTACTATTTGTAGAGATTGACTTACTTTTATAAGGCATTAACATATGCCATAATAATTAATGAAATACGTAACATTAAATCACAAAACATAATTTCTCTGATATTATTGTTACTTTTTTACAAGTATAAATTAATTCATTATATTTAATAAAAGTAGCACTGTCTTCTATAAACTAAGGTATTCAATGAATATTTTAAATGTTTAATGAAAAAGAACAAAACTTTCCGTGTATTAGGACTTGTAACAGAAAAAAATATATGTATTGTTAATACTTTTTGTAATCCGCTTAATAATAAATTTTACTAATTCCAGTATTTCAAAATTTATTAAAAATATTTTTGTATTCTGTTCCAAACTTTTCAAGTTTTTAAATAATTAAACTAAACATTATTTTTTCGAAACTTCATACTTTTTAAAACTTTCAAATATAGTTTCATGACATGTAATCTTTTCATTTCCTTCATGAACTCAAAAGTAGAATTTTTTTTTTTATTGTTTAGAGATCAGTAACAGTTTTGCGTTCATTTCTAAAACATTTATCAAAATATACAAAAAGTGTTTTTAAGCATCTTTCTAAGTCATATTTTTTTTTCGAAGTTTAATTAGTTTGAGTTTTAAAAAATACTTTAAAAAAAATTTTACACTAAACATTAAAGATTAAATATTCCTTTTGATATATTTTTAAAGATTTTCTTTGTTTTCTGTTGATATTACTAAGGTTTTCCCTTTTTTGTTTTAAATATAGGAATTACTTATCATTTAGTACGTTATATTTATTTTTATTGCATGTTCAATTATGTGTTTGGAAAACATATATATATATATATATATATATATATATATATATATATATATATATATATATATATATATATATATATTGTTATATTTATAAAAAAAATTAACAAATTTTAATATTTATTTAATTTTTTCATCGTCCCGTGTAAATTATTAAGATCTTAATGTATATTCATGGGAAAAAAGGGTACCCAACTACTAATAATCGTCTAATGTAAAAATGTGACGAGTACCAAACTATACTTATACAATATATTTATACAATATACTTATACAACAACCATAACGTCACTTTTTTTAATTAATATCCGAAAAAAATATGTATTGTAAACTATAAAAATTTTAACAGAAATCGATTTCTATAAGATCCAAATATGTGAAAGCAAAATTACAGATCATTCCGTGAAGTAGTTTTTGAGTTATGTTTCAAAAATTATCCGCATTGGTTTCTGTTGTACGAAGTTTACAAATCAATTCAATATTAGAAATTTCCAAACTTTACATCTGCATAATTGCTAAACTACGTGTTAGAATAACTTCCCGTTTGGTATTCGAAAGTAAAATTAAATTTACCGTAGAATCCGTGTAGGATGTCAAAATTAGGTGTTAAGTTTGTTACAATTGCTGTATGTAGACGATCACCTAAGCAAAGTTTATATTTATCCTTAAAGATTAGACGAAATTACTTATCGATTGGTACTAGTCAAATTTGAATGCAATAATTTTCAGTAGAGTTAGTAGTGGTAAGTAATCACTTTTCTCATCTTAGAGTGTGCATTGATTTAACATAATCATTGATTTTAAAGAAAAGGGTGAAGATAATTAATAATGGATTCTTTTAGACATAAGACGGACTCAGACCGAGCCGGTACCGTGACGGACTCGGGCTCCAATTTTATATAAATCTTCGGGCTCGGGCTAAGAGTGAAAATTTTGTTTATTTACAAATTAAAAAACAAAATTTGAGACCTATTTGAGAAAAAAATTGTTACAACTTTCTTAAAGTGTTTTACAGTACTTTAAAAATCAATTTGAAAGAGAAATGAATTGTTATTGATGGGATATAAAAAGACATAGTCTATCTGATTGTAAAACCTGTCCATGGTCAGTGTAAGTAACATAAAGAAGCCGTGGAATATCTCTTGTCTATCCTTTCTGTTTGAAGTCCTTTTCCAGAATTTCTGAAAAACATGTAGTGGATCAGCAATTCTCTTATAAAGGGGTTCACACTGTTTTGCGTGTGAACTTGATCTCAACATCTAACATGCGTGCGCAGTAGCGACAGCTATACTGTATCCTACTCTAATTTTCCAAGTATGTCTTGAACTCTCGGAGTTTGCAGTTTCTGTTTTTCGCTATAAGTTTATGCCAATTTAGCTTCGTTTGTCTATCTGCAAGGTATATAAGATGGGTGAAAGGTTGTTTCCGAGGGTTTGGGTCCAGTCCTTCCCTAGATGAGGATCAAGACCAGCGTTTTGGTGAGCTGATTTTGACTATGTTTTTGAATTATAGTTTTGAATAAAGGCTCTTCGACAGCTACGGGCTGCTAGCTTAGTAGAAGTTAGAGCACGTTAACGATTTTGCAAGGGCTCTTGCATTTCAGCCAAAAAAATTCATTAATCACTGGTTGTGTTAGTGATTTGAACTGCCCGTGCTCTACACGTAAGTGGAACTTTATTACTGTAGTAAAACTTCTTGCCATTTCTAGTGAAACTTAAGTTAGTGTTTGATCTTTACTAATCACCGGACGACATATGACAAATTCTTGAAGTGACTCTGCCACCGTCCTTGACCGCTTAACTTTAATAAAAGTGTTTTCAACCCTTAAATCTGAGTAATGACTGAAATGCAGGTAGCGGCCTTGCCTGGTATGCTAAAAATAGAATTTATGTCTATCTGCCACAATTGTAAAATGATATTTTAGAATAATAAGAATTGCGGTTTTGCTGATATCTGTAAGGGATTGCGTATAATTAAGAAGTTCGCTATTTTAAACAGATTTTTAAGGACAGGAAAATCGCAAAATATTGCCATGCTGGAGTATTTAGGATTAATACTTATTTCTATGGAAGGAGAGATTTTTAAATGCGAAAATTAATCTTGAAGCAATTTTAAAATGTTTTTAGCGATTTTTACTGCGTACTTTCCGTATCGGGATCGCGCTCTAATGACACATAATGTTTGGGCTGAAGAGGGCTTGGATTGCAAATCATTGAGCTCGGGATCCGAAGAAAGAGCCCGAACTTATCTCTTATTTCTTTATGACAACTGAATAGAAAATTACGAAATTATATTATAAAAATGATTACTGAGTTTTAAAATGTTAAAGTATGTTATAATTTCAATATGTTTACGACCCCCGAAACATAATTTAAGTTTAGCAGTTATTATTAGACGTTATTACTAATCGGTTATCTCTAGCCACAAATTTATACGATTATATGCGTTAAATTAGCAGGGAACGTTCACCTTTTTACCCAGCACTGTACATATATTTTTCAATGTTGCAGAATTAAGAGGATCCGGGGACCAAATTTTTTAAAAATTTATTTATAGGCATTTTTTAATAAATTTGTTTGTTGAAATGTGTTTTTCTATAAATATAGCTTTTTAAATAAAAAGTTTTTGAAAACTTTAATTTTTTTTTTATAAAAAATTACAATTTTTTAAAATTTTAAACATTTAATTTTTGATATAACTCGAGAAAAACTTGCTCGGTTTCATAAATTTTTACCCTGTTGTGTACAGAAGAGGTTACTTGTTAATTTGTCTGCAGGATTTATAAAAATATTCCTTGCAAAGTTTATAATAAATTTAAAAGAAAAATATGATGGATTTTTAAGAATGATTTTTAATCGAGGATTATATTTTCAAAATTTTGACATGAAACTAAAAATTCTGCAAACATTTTATTAAAAACATAACATAAAAACTCTGAATTAAAGTGTAATTATAGCTTAAAGTGATAAAAACGTAACACAAAAGGTTTAAAAATACCTTTTAATAGAGATTACATATGTTTCCTTCGCTCAAACGGCTAGATCTTCAGATCAAAATGATATCTAAAATATTCTCGCAAAGTTTTTGAAAATGATAAACATAAATCACGAGGTCATATATCTAATGCAAGCAGATGCTTAAATTAGCCAATCCAGAAAACGTGAAATTATTATTTTATTTTTATTTTTATTGCTTTTTCAATCTGTAAAACATCGCGTGCCAAATTTTAGATAATTCAAAAGAAGCCGATTCGTTGCAAATGTTATCGTTTCACAAATATATTTCTATTGATATTAATGTGATTTATGTTTATCCTTTTCAAAAACTTTGCGAGAATATTTTATTTATCATTTTGATCAGCCGATGCCGCCGTTTGCGCGAAGGAAACATATGTAATCTATATTAAAAGGTGTTTTTAAACCTTTTGTGTTATATTTTTAGCACTTTAAGCAATAATTATACTTTAATTTAAAGTTAACAATTGATTTTATTATATTATTTATAAAATATCTGTACAAAATTTCCTACAAATATCTTGCAAGGAAGTTTAGATATATCCTTTTAAACATGACAAATTATGAAAAAATCCATTTTGAGATAAATGGAGTTAAAGTTTTACTTATGGGAGGGGCAGCACTGATAATACAACACTAAAATGATTATATCTGCTGATGTAATCATCGTAGAAATACGCGGTTTGATTTATTTTAATTAATTTATTTAATTTATTTAACTTTGTGGTAATTTATTAGCAAAAAAGAGAAATTGCATTTTTTTTTAGAATTTTGACCCCCGGAAGACCTTTTCGAAGGAAGCAGAAATCATGTTTGCATGGAATTAAAATGAAACGCTTTTTGTTTAAAAAAGTAATGATGAAAAATACATCACGGACTTAAACGATGTTTAATCGTCTTTTTAACATGTGCAATATATCCGTTTCGCTACTATTTTTTAATTAAGTATACTCACATAAGCAGAATCTCCACATTCTTTTTCTATTTTTCAATAATCGTTTATAAAGACTTTCTTGAAGACCTTTTTCATTTTAAACTAAACCTTAAAATTCGCCACAAAACACAAACATTTTTATTGGCGAAAAATAACTGTTTTCAGCTTTACAGCTACCTATTTTATTTGCCGAATATAACAATATTCAGATTAGTTTATTTAGAAACATGCTTAAAATATTTAATTAATTTGGAAACAAAATGTTTCCTAATATTAAGATGTGTGACAGAAAAAAGTTTTCTGTTTAATCGTCTTTCTAATCCGCTTAAACTAAATTATACATATTCCAATTCCTATGTTTAAAAAATATGGTTAAAATATTATTACCTTCTTCTTTGAAAAGTTTTTAAACTTTAAAGTAAATATTTTTTTTTTGTAAAACTTGTTCATTTTTAAATATTTTCGAATATAGTTTTGTGACATGTAATCCTTCCCTTCTTTTTTCAACTCAAAATTACAGTAACAATTTTTTGTGAAGCGATCGTTAATTTTTTAGTTAGTCACAAAAAGTTCAGTTGAAAATTTTCAGAAATCTTAAAAGATCTTAAATCTTTTAAGATTTCTCAAATCTTAAATCTTTTTAAGAATTTTTCTTTTGTTATATTTTTCTTTTCTAGAATTTGAACAAGTTTGAGTTTCATATTACATTATTTCATAGTTAGTAATAAAAATAAAGTTTAAACACTGATCTGGATGCATCTTCAAAGAACTGTTTTATTTTTAAACTATGTTTTGTCTTATTTTGTATTTTTTTTTCAATCAACGACGAATTAAACAAAAAGCAGTACTTAATAATTACATGCAGTGTGCGTATTTTTCAATGTGTATCCATGCACAAGTTTCGAAAAAATTTTGTTTTTGTTTTTGTATTATCTTGAATAGTTATTATATTTTAACAATTATCGAATTGCTCCTATGATACTATATAAAATTAAACTCTAAAAGTAAAGTTAACCCGTTCCCCTTAAAAAAAATGAGAAAGTAAATTTTAGTCATGCAATTGTGCCAAAGAAAAGCCATTTGATTCCTTTCAAATTATGTTTAAAAAATAGTCTTAGTAGGTCGTCTTCGTACTGAAATTGTACCAAACTCTGACATTTTCAGTATGAACACCTACTTTTGACACCATATTTGAATTTTTCTGTAAATTTTACCATAGGTTACCAAACGAAAAGTCATTAGTTCAATTAGTTTAAGAACTTTGAAATGTTTAAATTTGGAACACACAATGTTCAACTTATTTGTCATCGTTTCAAAACAGAATTCAATGTGGTTAGTTTTATGGGGTTAGTCGGATAGTTCCTTCCGATTGGGAAAATCAACTCGTACCAGAAAATTCTCCCGTCATTTATTAGAGATTCGATAGCGGAATAAATGTCTAATAATTAAATGATAGAATTTTCCGGTACGAACCAACTTTCCCAAATAGAAAGAGCTTTCCGAACAACCCAATGTAATCATAACGCAAAACTGTTTGATGGAATGAGCTGTAATGTTGAATTTGCTTTTCTAAAGCTTCCCGAAATCAATTTCTGTTAAAAAAAAATATGAGTTACTATTCATATTGTTTTAGAAAACGTAGATTTTTTTAAATAATTTATCGAAAATTATAGCAATTGTACAATATTTTTTTTTTTGAACAGAAATCGATTTCTACAACCGTCCGATATGCGAATTCAAAAAAATTACTGCTCATTCCGTCAAGTATGTTTTCCGTTACGCTTAAATAACTAACCAGAATTTCAATCGGTATTGCAGCAATTACAAATGAATTTAACAGTAAAAATTCCAAATTTTAAACATTCATAATTTCTAAACTAATTGACCGAATTCCATCCGGTTTTTTAGTATAATGTAGCGGAAATCCAAATATGATGTAAAAATTAGTTGATAGTGCTGATTAATGCTCATTTCGTGTAGTATGTTTTCCATTAGGCTTAAAAAACTCCCCGGATTACAATCGGTGGTATTGCAACAATTATAAATTAATTTAACATCACAAATTCCAAATTTTAAACATTCATAATTCCTAAACTACTTGACCGAATGCATCCCGGTTTAATTAAATGTACTGAAAATCCAAGTATGATGTCGAAATTAGTTTTTTGTCTAAATTTCCAATTAAATTTTTCAGCAAGACTGAAACTACGCGTAAATTTAATAACACTGACAAAGGACGTGAATTAATTTTCACTTTATAAACAGCGAACAACCAACAGAGTGAAAAATGTGTCCAGACCGGGGATCCAACCCAGATACCCTGGTATAGCGCACCAAGTGCTTTATGAACAGTGCACACAATGCATTTGATAACACAATTTGTTTCGTGCTAGTATTCCAATTCGTCGTACTCAGGCCCCGAAAAAAGTTCTCGAACTAATCTCTATTTTACGCTGCGTGCTCATTTTTGTTCTTTTTTCTGAGAGTGAGAGATTTACGACGGAAAAGGGGTAAGGGGACAAGTTCTAACATCGTTTTCAAACTGCAAATTTTGCTTTATTGTAAAGCTACTAAAAGCACAGCAACAAGTCAAAAATTCGATACAGGCGAGATCTTGCATACAATTACGCAGGAAGGAAGAAGAAAAACTTTAAAAAGTACTATCCTGGAAGCGGTGATTCAGTGACTTAGTAAAAACATGTGTGGTATCACACAGTTTTCGGAAATATCCCGTGTACAATGCGCATATGTGCAATTTAGTCCTAAAATTTCGGAAATAAGTGCACGTTATATACAAATTAATACGTACGTCTGCTTTAGAATGTATATATTTTGTTTCTTATTGCAACTAAAACATCTGCTTTAACAGGTTCACGTGCATATGCATGATTTTAATGCCATTTAGATTTATTATCTTATAAAAATGCAGACGCATGTTTACTCATGTTTTTTTCAGCCTATCTAATTTACTATTCATTTAAAAACCGTTACGGAATTTTATTCTGTGTAGATGATACTCAATGAACAAGTTGGAAATTGTACGTTAAACGTAACAAATGGGGTGCGTTCGTACTATAACTAGTTTTACAATGTAAAATAAAAATATTCGTTATTATTTCAGTGAAATAAATTACATCTGTTATAAGCGAAATGAGCATGCATTTTCTCTTATTACGTATGCCACGTTTACAAATGCAAATATTTTTTTCGACACCAGACACAGTGTTGCAAAATTTTGCTTTGCGAAGGATTACCTTCATGATTTAATATTTCTATGACTCACTATGAATGAAAATCTTGTATTTAATTACTTTAATTTATTAAGATATTCGGCTGTCAACCTAATTTCAACTGAAGTTATCTCAGAATTTATACATTTTTTAATGTAAGTCATCTCTCAAATAAACAATTTTTTTGAGCGATCTTTCTAAAAATGTATTTTTTATGTAATTTTATTCGAAAAAATAATTTTGAATAAAAATGGCCGCCTGGCATATGAAAAAAGAAATGGTATGAAAAAAGAAATGGTTTATTTTTCTCAGCCACATGACTTGCGCTTTTATTATATAGTTTACGTATGAGGTTTAGGATAGTTTACGTATAGTTTACGAATGAAGAAAACCTTTATTAATATCCTTTTAAGTTTTGATTCGATTTTCATAAAATTTGAAATGACTCGCCAAAATTCTGCAACGATTATTAGATTGAGCGAAGCGATTTCTCTACTAGGCTACACAAATTACATTTTGTCTTACACTTCACAAAAAAACTATTCAGTATTTTGACTTGAAATTAAACATAAAAATAAATTATGATCTGTGGATTTGTACAATATTATTTTTTTACAGAATAATATTAAAATTAATTTATTTTACATATTTTTTCCATTGCGGGCGCATTTTTGCAAATAAAAAATGAAACACGTATATTTTCAGAAGAAAAATCATGGAGTTAGTAATTGTAGATAGAATCATGATTAATTAAGTAAATCCGCAAAAATATCTCAAAAACTGTTTTTAAAATTTAATTAGGGAAAAAATATTTTTGGACTTGATAGAAATAAAATATGATTTGTAGATTCTGAAAATATCATTTTCTTATCGAATGATTTAAAAAAAACATTTATTATTATTTTGTTGAATATATTTTTCCATTATACGGATTCATTTTGTAAACGATAATGAAACCTGCGCATTTCTTGCAGTAAATAAAAATCATTAAAACAGTAAAAATGAATAAAGTCATGAATGATTAAGTACGTGAAATATTATAGTTGCATCAAAACTTCTAATTTTTTTAAAAAATTATTTAAATAAGAAAAAGAGCCTATATATTTGCATTTTGCAAAGACGAAATATTTTAAATAGTGAAAATAGCTGCAGAATTTATACTTCAAACCGTAAAAGAACATTAAACTTTCTTATATTAAAAATGTATGTTATTTGAGAGGAAAATATACATTTTAACAGAACACTTTATTAAGATTGGTTGGAAATGGCGCATATTTTTTGTTGCACATTCCTTTTAATTATATAATAGTTTCACGATTTCTTTTATGAAATTTTTAAAATACCTTTTCTATGAAAATTATAGCATAATTTAAATGAATTAAAATTTGTGAAAATTCAATTATTTACATTCAATTATAAAAGTATTTTTCAATGTTAAGAATTCAAATACAAAATTTATTTTTATTATGTGAAATCATTTACGCAGACGATACTTACGCAGTTTAAAAGAATTATATTATGATTTTTTTTTCTAAAGTGGCAACAAAAGAATTGTAAACAAATAAAATTAATTGTTAAATTCATTATATAAAGTGTTATTCGAATTCGAAGGTTAAAATTGGACCAAATGAAACATATTTACTATTCAGAAGTAATTACTATTAGTATTATTTTTAATATGTTTGCCGTTTAAAAACAATTTATGGAATGTATAAGTTCTATTATAAAAAATGCCGAGAAAACGTACACTTACTGGTCGAAAAAAAACACAAACATGATTTAGCTTTAAGGCAAGAGGCTAGATATCAGCGTAAAAAACGACGACATGAGTGCGCCAAAACATAAAATAGCGTTTTTGCTTAATAAAGATGCAAAAATAATATAAAAAAATTGTTATTTTCAAATATTTATCTTATGAAATAATGCTTCGTGAATCCACACAAAGCATAGCTTTTGCTAGTATATTCCCGTAAGGCATGGTGATGTCACGGCGACGTCACTGTGAAGTCACACTGTGACTTTGTGATCTTCGTCGTGACGTCAAGTGACGTCGATGTGAAGTCACTGTGACCTAAATGTGAAGTCGTTATGGCCGTTTTCAAGGCTTTCTGTGACCTCACAATGTGACTACTTTGTGAAGTCACCGTGCGACTTCAATGTGAAAAATGTGACGAATCTGCATCGGATAGGGTAACCAGCTTTTACCCGAATCCTATCCGGATTGTTCGGATCGACATTTTTTTATGCTACAAGTTTGTGACGTTTGTGACGACACTGCACCGGGTCGGGTGACCAGATTTTACCCGAATCCAATCCAGAAAGTTCGGATCGATCTTTTTGGATTTGTTTGGCTACAGAATAGATTTGGATTAGTGGTCGGGTGACCTGATTTTCGTGAACCCGAACTGACCCGAGTCGGGTATAATGTTTTTACTGTAAATCTTGTTCGTAATAGAATCTTGCATACGACAGAGTAACCAGATTTTATCAGAAATTGTGTTACGACGCAATTTCTTATGTCGGCTCTGATCTAGAGTCATTCGTGAATCCGGTTATATACTTCTTGAACATGGTTGAATGTCTATTTGAACATGAATGATGGTTGACTGAAATTATATTTCGATTCAACCCATATTCTTACCCTAACCCAACAACAACAACAAAAAATTTGTAAGCCCACAAGCCGACCGAACCTGATAAATGATTTCGTATAGATTCGGATAACAAGATTTTACCAAATCCGGATAAGATCGACGATAAGGATTGGATCGGCAATAATTTGTATTGGTGCAACTCGTATTCAAATTAAAACTTTGCATCTGATTGGGATACCGGCTAATGTAGCCGTTAAGCAAAACAATTATAAATATAAAAAACGCATACTAATATAAAAATAATAGATGAATCCACTAAAAATTTTAATAAAAGTAAATATTTCAATAATATTAAATTTTATTGTGAAAATAACAACTTTTTAAATTAACTTCTACTTCCATTTGTTTTATGTAACCACGAAAAATATTGACAATAATTAAAACTATGCTATTTTGCTGTTAAGTATTGAAGTCTTTAAATGTGTATACTTTGCCATATTTCCCCTCTCTCAGTATCACGAAACTTTCTGACACATTTATGAACAAATTTTTAAACGTATGGCACTTGCATGCCTGATTATTAAAGTGATTTGGAATGAATAGCGTTTTCCATTTTTTAGACGTTATTCCATTTTTAGTCCTCCTATAAGTACCAAAATATGGTATATATATATATATATATATATATATATATATAATCCTACCCTAGCTTTGATCGACACATTACCAAATAAAATGGAATCTGTCTGACACTCCAAACATTCATATGCATTGACTACATTAAAGAAAAAGGAAAATCATTATCATCAACCTAACCAAATTTTACTGCTTTTTTCTGATTATTTGGCTATAATGTTTGCTAAATTAATTGAACAAACTGTATTGCCTGATATTTTTAATTAAATTATCTTTCCAGCGGTATAAAGCTTTTATGGTATAACTAAGAAATATTGGGTGTCCATCAAACTTCAAAAAAACATTTTTCCCAAAAGGTTTCCACAATTTTGGCCACTACTGTATATACAGCTGGATAAGAGATTCATTGGCGATTTCAGCTGTTATGTGACATGTTTTGTTGTTCTAAAATCGCACATTTCTCGAGGATTCAGAATGGAGATTGAAAAAAACTATGAATTTTTTGAAGGGTCCTATGTTTTAAGGTGAAAAAATTATAAAGGATTTTGTAAAGGACTCAAGTTTTTCTTGAACTGCTTACAGATCATATTTTCTATGTTAACATTTTAATGGGAGACACTGAACGTGAAAATATATATAAAAAAAATATCAGAATGCAGCCATAATAACATTTTGAATATATTATTTTATAAATTAAATTTCAATTTTTTAAATTTGGAAAAATTGAAAAAACCCTTCGGAAAAAACGAAAAAAAAACTGTTTTTTTCCCAAAGTTTCCGTTTTTTATACGAGCATTCCCTTGTCTAATCTTATATATTATTAATAAAAATATCAACACAATGTATTCTCTCATATTATTCATATTCTGGGGTCCAGGTTTCAGATGATATTTTTATAAAATAACGATACGTTTAATTTATTAAGGAAGATTTTGGAAAAATATTTGATTAAAGTTGCCATTTTTGAAAGAGAAAAACAAAAATTTAACCTACAGATCAAAATAGACTATTATTTATAATTGCATTTTAACCCTTTTATGGCTCAACAACATCGATTAGACAAATATTTACTCACAGGTTAGAATACTTCATTTTAAGCAAGTAAAAAATAATTTGAAAATATTAAATCATAAAAATAAAAATTATTTGCTAAAAGAGTCTTTTTCATATTTGTAATAAACAGAAAATTACATAGCTACTTCTCATAAATATTGTCATTTTTTAATACAAAATTCTAAAGTGTACGAACTTACTTTTGTAAAAAATCTATTTTTGAACGTCTCTGGACTTTTAAATGCAACAAAATTTAGTTTACAATAACGAGGTGAAACTGTTCAAATGATAAATAAGATTTTTATATGAAAAATTAATTCAGCATCTTCGTATGTTGAGAATTCTGTGAACAATTTATATTAACTACTGTGTTGAAAGATAACAGTAATAAATAAAATCGCCTTTTTAAGCTCACTGTAAAAAACTTTTACTTTTGGGTATGTTTACAGATATGCAACACGGTGATACAAAGGGTTAATTCATTTTGCAACAGGGTTTGAATGCAGTAAAATGTATATAGTACTTAAAAGAGATATTTTGGTTATTAAAAATATAATTTTATTAATTGATTCTCAAACGTATAATTTTATTTATGAAATTATATATTTATATAGTAATATATCTTACTAGGGATTATTTTTTGAAAACACAGATCATTAATTGTTTATAACGACACAGCACCACACTTACTCTGTTTGGCGTCTAATGTGAGTCATTTTTCAACGTTTTACTGCAGATTTTAGATGCATCGATAGTGATACATATATGTATCATATGACGCCGATTGATATTTTGTGACGGGGCAATAACCACAATAACCTTCTGTAATTCTGATATCACCATCAATAGAACAAGTAGATTTGACAGAATGTACCGTACAAGTTTTAGGATAAAGTATGGGATAAATTTTAGGTATAAAGTCTATTTGAAATACAGGTAATCGTAGTTACATGACCCAATAAACATTTTTAAAAGATGAACATAGTATCAAATATTTTACCAGTTTTTAATGTGAATAAAGTATAAAAATTCATGCCACAACACAAAATGGAACCGCACATTTGTTCATTAGTATTATTAATATTTTTTTACAAGATTAGATGATAATTAAAAATAACATGCCCCTGTTAATAATAAATGTTTAATAATAGTGCATAGATATTTTGAAATTTATAACTATAAAATGATTCAGGAAATGAAACAGTAACATTAATCATCTGATTAAAATCGTTGACATACTGCTATTTATTTTATAAAAAAATAAACATTCTAAATTTAATAAACTTTATTTTTATAAAAATTAAATTAATGAAATATATAGCTTTTGTAAAATACTCATATGGAATTAACTGAAAACGTTATAATTTAATAAAAATATAACAAGCGAGATAATATTTCTTCATACCAATTTTCCTTTGTCATCATCTTCAATATTCTGTTTTGATGTAATCCAAATAACGAAAGCTTCTTTCGGCGAAAAAAAATTCGTCCAAATCTGGTACAGTATCATCGACCGGACTCAAATTTCACCACGCCAATAAAAACTGGATCTTTCTGGAACGTAATTTTCTATAAAATAAGTATATGCGAAATTCTGTGCAAGTTTTTATTAAACTTTAATTCCACTTCAATTATACACGTCTATTGTCCAAGTACTTCACTTCACATCCCACCTCCATCCCTACACTGTTATTTTCTACTTATTAACATTTTCGTATTCTGACGTCGATCGGCAAACGATAATTTTGCAACTCTTTAAAACATCTGCCTGATTTAATAGAAGGGCAGATGATTTTTTTTTTCTTATTATATAGTTTGGGTTAGAGTAGAAAGTTAACTACGGAATATTTTTTTGAGACTCTCTCCAATTAAAATTTATTATTTGAAGAAGTATCTTTTATGCATTTGATCTTATTTTTCTCGATTAGTTTCACAATAATTTCAATTTAAATGATTTGTAAAGTTCCTTTTTTGTAAACTGAAACAATAATATTATAATCTCTATGGCATATCAAATAAAACATTGTTTAAATTTTAGAGTATATAATAAATATTTTAATGAGCGATAATGCAAGATCGTTTAAAAAAACAGTAACATCTGTATCACGCGTAATAAATGCAAAATATGATCATAAAAAATAGAAAAGGTTATCTCGGGAGAGGGGGGAGGAGGCATTTTTTTTCTTTTTCAACCTTTCTTTTTTTATGTATTAATATCCTATAGAATAAATCAGCTTGTAAAATAGCAATATTTTTTAAAAATAAATTTCTGATAAATGAAAAGGGAAAAGATAAATAATTATTTATGTCGTGCGTTTTGCATACGTTTCGTATATTTCATTTTATCTTCGGAAAATGTTAAATTTATTTAAGAAGTATGAAACAAGTACCAAAATATGTATTAGCAGATGTACTTAATCTACTTAAACACTAACAGAAAACAATTATTATTGGAAATATACAAGTGTTTTTATTGTAATAAATGTTTGTTTATCACAACCTGCAACCCTTCACAAAAACAAATCTTTAATTACCCCATCTGTATATTATTTTCTGCCGTAATTTACAATTGACACAAATAGGGGATCCAACCCGGTGTTTAAATTTGTGTTTAAAAAAATATGAATTCCTATTTTTTATGAAGTTTTTAATTTCGATGTTGAATATTAGTCTGAAATAAACGCTGAAATATGGGAAATTTATTATTATAACATTTTGTATTTAAATGGAAACGTTTTAATCTGTTTTGATTGTAATGCCCTCAATAGAGAGATTTAAAAATAAAAACATGCTTGAAAATTATTTTTAAAACCATAAAGAATAGTAAATTGAAGTACAGTTTCAAGCATATTGCATTTGAAAGAACATTTTTTTATTGTTGTTGTTTGTTTTTCGACGATTAAAAATCGAAATTGTGCAATGTTTCGAAGTTAAAAAAATCACAGTAAAAGCGTTATTTAATGTTCACCTGTTGCCACCGTCAACATACCGTCATTGTTACTCTCATATATGATTTCGCTCTATAATATAGATTGCTATTCTTATTTTTAAAAAGCTGTTAGTTTTTCACATAATATGAAAAGCAAATGAAAAGGTGTCTTAATTTTAAAAAGTCCTTCCGGCCTGTACCGGGAGGAAAAGTAGCTTTCCTATATCTTCGTTTTAAAATTTTAGCTAATGTTACACGAAAACAGCAAGTTAAAATGCAAAGAAACGGTTACAAAAGATTCATTAATACTGAATTTGAATAAGAAATTCGCCAAATTATTGAGCAATAGCCAAATTGGCTTCATTTATGAAGACTTATTTTGGTCGCCAAATTTGGCGATATTTCGCCAAACGTTGCCAATTTTGGTGAGAATTTGGCGCTAACGGATATGAATATATAGTTTTATGCGTATGATTGGGAAAATTATTACAACAATGAAAGAAAATAATTTGCGAGTAATCGCGTTAATGTGCTGTTCTGTTTCAAAATGTCAGCCACCCTAGAATTTCAAACTGCTCTATCTCAGCCATTTTTTAAGATAGAGGTAAACCAAAAAATGCTCTGGAATCCTTGTATCAAGGCCTAACACGTAATTAAAAAATAAATTTGAATTTTTAGTTTTTTGTATATTTATTTTAGTTTTAAATTTTTAAATGGCCGCCATCTTCAAACAAAATGGCGGACCAAGCTGGCCAACGAACTCGGTCGAGACATTGGTGAGCTTAATACACACAATTGGTTTCATCGAAATTGATTTATAAATACGAGCGTTATCGTATGACATAGGTCAGATATATATATATATATATATATATATATATATATATGTATATATATAATTATAATATCTATGAATTTCAAAAACATATCAAGTTCTAATATCATTCTACTAAAATCTTGAAAGAGATAATTAATGATATTGTGTAATCAGAATTCCACATAGCTAATAATTAACTTGTGCAATCATAAAATTACCTTAGCATGTGATTCAATGGTAATTAGCCAAATTTACTCATACCTGAAGAACAATTAAAAAGAAAGAGAGAGAAAGGGGAAAAAATTATAAATTGGAGTTGCTATTAAGTAAACACAAATGGATTAATAAATTAATTATGAACATTATTCAGTGGAAAAGCTGGACCACAAGAGAACCAATCAAGAATTGGATATGAAAAAACATATGTGGATGTACTCGTCAGCTTGGCTGCACCCACATGTGTTTTAAAAATAATTCAGTATTTCATAATTCTACTGGCATGATGCTAAGAACAGTAGAATCAGCCAAGTATACTGAATTATTACCAGACAACAATTGGAAAAATTTAAAATTGGAAATATGTAAAATGTAAATAAAAGACCATTAAGAAATATATAATATATCACTTACAACGATTATCCTAAAATCTTTATAAATCACCACACTAAATTACCACCAGATATCATTTTTGAAATAATATTTAAAATTAGAACCCTTAAATTGTAGAAAAAATGTTTTACTCACAAGAATGATACAGAATCCTCAAAATATATCAACTTCTGCATAATGATCAATTCCACATGGCACGTATCAAACATGCTGACATTCGAGTCGAGTTGAGAGAAATGATTTGAAAGACAAGTTGAGAGCTCATTTTTTTTAAAACACAACTCGATCAATGACACCCCAACACAAAATAATTCAAAAACACACAAAACTATTCTGTTGATAATACTCTTATAACAAAATTATATCCGTGAATATATAATTACTCCATCTAATTTTAATTCCTGAAAGTAAAATTAATATACAAGCAATAGCTCCCTCTATAGTTAAATTAAAAATAATATCTATAATATCATCAACTAACTAAAACGTAAAGTGTCGCCATCTGCTGGTATTATAATTATTCATAATTAATATTTAGTTACATATCCATATTATTATTAACATTATCACTTCATTAGATTTTCACTTCATTAGATTTAATCAATATATAAATTTTAATAAACAATACTTCCTTGTAGTTTTTACATTAAATTCGAATAAAATCCTACAATATGAATAAATGTACACAGAATTTATTCATCCTGCACAGCATTTCAGATATTCTTAACAAGAGTATATTTTGTAAAAGAGATATTATTTTAAAACAAAGTGCTATGCTGTCAGCTGTTTTAAACCACTGATATATATTATCAACTTATAATTAAATTATAAATTTTTTATTGTTACTTCTACTTAAATATATTTTAGACTTGTTATTAAATAATTAATGTATTGTTTATACTTATTCTTAATTATATTTTAGATTTCAGAGATTAATTTAATATCAAATTAAATAATTATTATTATTACTACTGTGCTTCAATCAATTTTATGCTATGCAGTAATAAAAAATACTCATTAAATTTAATTTCATAGATAAAAATATAAAAAAATATATATATTTATACACTTTGCAAATAGATATGTTTGTAAGTTATAATAACCAATGTTATCCATGTATAATTTTATGTTTTATTGTATAAGTTAAATTATAAATGTATGAAAACTGCTCATCAAAGACACCCTAAACATATGTGATCGGCAACGCACAATCACATACTATACAGAGTGTATATAATGTTCAATCAAATTTTAAATTTCCTATATGTTATAATTGTATTAATGTATGTTATAATTGTAATATTATATCTATTGTTATATGTTATTGCACATTAAAACAAAAATTTATTACATACAGTGTTAATAATTAAATGATATAATAAATGTTATTTAAAAGAGTTGATAATTGAATTTATCATAAAAATTGGATAACCATATATTTTTGCTTGATCTCGAATAAATCTAATATTTTTGTTTTTATTTTTGTTTTTATTTTTGTTATATATATATATATATATATATATATATATATATATATATAAATCAACATTTGAACGGAGGGTGGTTTTGGGGTCTGGGGGTCATGATCGCTGAAAATATATCGAAATTTTCCGGAACTGCGTTCCTCCGAACGGCTTTATACTTTTTTGTATTGAAAGCTACCTAAAAATTGCTCATGGAATACATGCAGAATTATGTTTGTATTATAGTTTATAATTTCATATTGATTGAAATTTATCTATTTACGAAGTATTTTCCTGTAGGTCGATAAATAAATAAATAAATAATTTTTTATGGGTCATAAATATCACTCAGAATCAGACCTTTTAAGTGCATTGAGGCATTCCTGATTAATATATTTCTCCTCTTTTTCATATATATATTTCAAATTCCCATCTTGGTCAAACTTCACAACATAGTGGTCTTTTGACCAAACAGGTGACGTAACGTTTGTGACTTGCAGTAACGTCCGAGGCTAACGAAAAAGACAGGCTACCGCGGAGCATCCCACTTATCTTTTTTTACAGACCGCTAGAGTGACGTGATGCTCTTTTCGTACACCTGCATTGGTGCATTCGAACATCACGTGACTCGGTCTGTAAAAAAAGATACCCGTAAAGCACCGTGGTAGCCTTTCTTTTTCGTTAGCCTCGAGTAACGTCACAGTGACGTCACAAAATTTAAAAAAAAATGTCAGAAACATGTTTTTTACATTGAATAACATATTTTGTAGTGTTCTTGCAATTTTTTTAAGGTTTCTAAGCAATTCACATTTTAGTTACAGTATGACGTCACTGAATGCTGGTATTTCGGTCACATATGTGACGTGACGTACTTGACTCACAGTGAAGTCACTGTGACGTCCCTGTGAACATAGATGCTATACGGGTATTAAATTTCAAATCATTCAGTTGGGTAGATTTTGCACTGTTATATGCAGACGGGCGGACTGAAAGACGGACAGACGGATAGACGGACAGCCCAGACGACGGCTATAGGTGTGACGTATTTATATAATTCCGAACGCACCTAAAAACAGTCCTTTATACATCACACTTCATTTATAGTACGAATATACCATAAAAATCAGAAAGAAACTAGCATTAGTAGACACTCTTTCACAAACAGGCAAAAAGCATCAATGTTACATCTAAGTATCAACCAACAAATAGTGTGATCAATACAAATCAGAGGAATAAAATACTCCTCTACGTTTTGATCAATATCAATCCCGTAATAACAGCTAAGCTCATACTACTACTATTTCGCGTAAACGGAAACTCTATTTACATGTTATTAACCGATACTCACAAGGAATCTCGAAAATTCCAGAGGGGTAGAAAATTCTGGAATCTCACTCTGCCATGAGGGACAAATTCACTTCCTGACTCTGATCCAAACCTAATCAAGTGATGAAGGACACATATAGCCAAGAGATACTTCTCCCAAGGAAAAATACTCTAAAATCTGTAACAATATTTGATTTTATGTCAAGCTTTGTGCGTTTTTACAACAATATTTTAATAGAATTTTTTTATTTAATATTTAAATAGCAAAAATTGTAGACGACGCGTTTAATTTCAGGTGTTGTAATACTTTTCTGCATTTAAATAATGCAAAAAATTCTATTAAAAAATTGTGGTCAAAACGTACGAACGCTGTATAGGCCTCTATTGCGTACTCTTATGAAATATGTAAAGCAATATCTCTTCGACATACTGTTTATTCATTTGCGTAACATTATATAATCACATGGTATAATAATAAAATTACCAAAAACAAAGCGGAATAAAGTTAATTTGTGGGACAAAATCTGCATAAAACACACTTCATGTTGCTTTTCTAACAAAACAAACTATTACACACAAATTTCTTTCTCTGAATAATTGAGTTTCGTGATTCGCTTTCAGTGTTTATTAAACGCTAAAACACATTGTTGTGATATAATAACATTATTTTGTTTTCTTACAGAACAGGGTTAATTACATTCGCTTCAGAATGTATGTCTTATTTTTCTTAATGGCTGCATCTACTTTCAGAGGTTCAAGCGCATATGCATGATTTTAATGTGCTCTTAGATTTATTATCTTATAAAAGGCAGATGCTTGTTTACTCGTGTTTGTTTATGGTTGTTTATAAATAATTTTTATAACATTTATTTTTAGGAACATATATTCCGTACACTTATGGAAATATGTAAATAATATCTCTTCTTATTCGTTAGTGCTAATTTATACGATCATACAGCTTAATAATATAATTATCGAAAGGAATATGGAATAAAGGAGATTTCTGGCACAAAAACGGGACAAAACGTATCGATTATATTTTTAGGCTTCCGTACTTAAAAAGTAAAAACAGAAAAATTATAAGATCACTCGTGTGTTTGTCTGTCCGTCTATCACAGTCGTTTTTCTAGAAAACTCTGGAACGTGGAAAGTTCAAACTTGGCAGAGTTATAAAGTCTATTGTCCGACATATTTGTAGATTAATAGCCATTCACAAATATTTTTAGGAAAAATATCGGTGATTAATTAAATTATTTGAAATAAAATGATTATATCATGTGGAGTATTGATTGGAAAATCTGATAACACCAAACTTAAAAATATATTTGTTTTAATTTTAGATATTAAATTTTCAGAGATATCGTCGAAAATGGGCTGCAGAAATATGTCCTCCACTAACCCCTACTTTCGAATCTATTGAAACTCAAATTATGAAAAAATTAGGATACTAGGAGTTTATTTAAACCTTGCGTTAAAACTGTACCGATTATCCTAGGTCAGATAATTTTTGAGAAAATGGCATTTTCCGTTAAACACTAATTTTTCGGGCATTCAATGGGGAAGTTGGCGGGCACGCGAGGTACCTATCGACTGAGAATCATCCAAGGATTGTTAATAATGGTTTTTGAAAATAAATTCGGTAGTTAGTCGATATATTAATTAAAAACCTATCTAGAAAAACACGGCAAGAACCGGAGCGACTTTGCAATGTTGCGACCTCCTTTCGAAACGCGCTTGGCACAATGCTATGATCTTTGTACAATGTCTTTCTTTTAGGTAAAGCGAATTATAGTGATAAATAAGCAAATTTGTTCATTCCCATTGAATTCAATTATTGAAGACAATTATTCATAGAATAATTCCAAGTTTTCTATAAAGCTTTATTATTCTGTTAGCATGATTTTTGTAATATTGAAGTTACTAATTAATAAACTTATTGTTCGGAATCCTTATTGCACGAGTAAAACTCGCACTTGAACGATTATTTCAATAAAGGGAACTGTTACTCAAAAATATCTATGGCTAATCAATCGAGCTGCTGAATTCTATTTCAGATTTTAATACGAAATTGTAAATCCCAATATTACAATATGATAGCTATGTTTTTTTTAGACCGCTGACCAGGCCCCTACCTGCCAGGCTTTTGCCCAGCTTAACGGGTTGATACCTGGCAACGGGGCGAGAATTCGCCTGCTTTCCGCATACCGAAGATGTATTTGATAAATCTATAAGCCGACGTGGCTTCAGTGCGTCTTGTTACCTTAACTGATTTTTCTTAGTTGGCCGGTTGATAATTGATTTTGGGTGAGACGGTAGACTACACTGCACAGTGTCGCGAAGTCATGCCGGACGGATGTGAGATGCTGGGATATTTACCAATTCCACACTGCATCGCTCATCCATACGTCATGCCACCGCCACTCGAGTTGGTTTCGTAATTTAGAACCTTGATCTTGTGACCAGAACTTTACCTGACTAGGCACCCTCAGAGGTGTAATTACTAGGGGACATGGAGGACTTTACACCTACGACGGATTTTACATGCACCAGGCCCCCTTAGCGTACATGATCACCGCATCTGAAAAGGAATGAGGTTAGAAATTTTATAACACTTTTAATAGTAGAAATTATGTGCTACTTTTAGACTTTAAGTACTATTTACTGTATTTGGTTGTTTGTCTTAATTGACCTATTGTTCTAACCTATGATTATTTTAACTGAAATTAAATGTTCTACAGAGTTGCTTATTCCTACAGGGGGAGGGGGGGGCATTATATGCATAATTTCTAAATTAAGAGAGGTGTTAGACCATCGGCTATATATTATCTATATATGATTTAATTCCACTGAACGGGGATAATAACTTAAGAATCAAGCATTGGAATGTATATCTTTATTTTTTTATTGGAACTAAACATCTGTTTTAAGAAATTCACGTGCATATGTATGAATTTAATGCTGTTTTAGATTTCTTATTTTAAAACAGCAGACAATTGTTTATTGTTCTTTATAACTAAGCTTATATAATTTGCAATATTTACATTTGAAGAAACCCGTATTGCGTATTCTTATACAATATTAATATCTCTTCTACACACTATTTATTCATTAGTGATACACTTTATAAAAGCGCATTGTTTAACAACAAAATTTCCAAAAAGAATGCGAGATGAAGCAGATTTGTAACACAAAATCCGACTAAAACGTATTGCAATTTTAGATTTCTAACAAAGCAAACTCTTGCTAGAAACTTTCTTTGTCTCTGATTAATCGAGTTTTGTAATTCGCTTTTAATGATCATTTCTAAATTATTAAATAAATTGTTACGATATTTTGTTTTTCGCAAAACAGGATTCATTACTTCTGCTTTAGAATGCATGTCTTCATTTTCTAAACATGTGCTTTAAGACGGTTGGTTCACGGGCACATGTAGGAATTTAATACAGTATTTGATTTATTATCTTATTAAAACACAGACTCTTGTTCATACATGTTTGCTTGTGCATTTTTACAGTTAATAGTATATAGTTTAGTTACGCAGGATCATACTTTAGCAGAATTAATTCAAATAAATCACGGTAAACATTAATTAATTTAAATACAGGATAATTTGCGATTTAAAAAAAATTGTAGATTAAGAAAATGTGTCAGAGTGATTTGATATTTGTCGTAGAAATACGTAAAGCAATGGAATTTTATTTGAAGGAGGAAATAAAATACTTTCAGTTTGTTATTCAGGAATTTCCATTTGAGATTCTCAGTGTAGGCTTCATATACAACTACTGGTCTATTCCTGTAACAAAAAGCCTGTCCATCTTACATTGATATCAGGACAATTTCTTTCTGTTCTCTGAAAGATTTACGTTCATTGAAGAGGTTTTTTTCTAATTTCAGAATTATCTTCCGCAGTGTGTATGCTAACATTAGAAAAAAATCTTAAGATCTTTAATATCCTCAACTTACTGATAGCAGATAAAGCACATTCATTGTTCTGATAAAAACTTTACAAGCGGAATTCTAACTATCGGTAACAAGGTAATCATAAAAACTTCGGACAGACTGATGGAAACTCAGTTTTTTATGAGTTTTTATTAAATTGTTGCCTGTTCGCTACTTTTTTTAAATTCAGATTGTTTTATTGCCGGCATCACTTTTTTGAAGTAGAAATATTTGCCTTATTTAATGATAGTTTAAATTATGACAGAGAAAGACCAAGTACACTATTTTCAAAAAGCAATGCGAAACTAAGAATCTTTATTTTTTTTTAAAGTAGCCTACTGTTAACAGACTGGCTGTAATGTGCGAGGTACATGATACATTTTTAAAATGAAAAATACAGCAATGTGCGCCTAAATTTCTGCTAGCATGAGGGAAATTCTCGTGATTGACAAGTACACCAGCATCTACCGGTGCACTTTGGAAAACTATTTTTCTTCGTCAAGAAATCCCATTGGTACATAAATATTAAGATCAAATGTGGTTCATGTTACAGCGTTTTGAAATCACAACTTTAACCATAATCACCCTGTAAATTAATTGTTCTTTTTTTCCTTTCAAGAGTGGTGAGATATTATATATACCACTTAATTTTTATATGCAGTTGTCATACTGTCACCTGAATTTCAGAACAAAATTTTGATTTTATAATGTACCTGAAGAGAAGCTTTTACTTATTTTCAAACAAATTTCTCCGTAATTCCTGGTGTAATTCAATCATTTCAACATTTTAGTAACGGAAGTACTTTGCCCCTGAAACGGTTAACATCAAGAGTATAAACGCTTTTCCGTAAAATATTCAATGAAATATTTATTGTAAGATTAGGAATTTTTAAAATTTAAATTCTGCAAAAATTGCATTAAAATTTTTTTGGTTTCCAGAAGAAAAAAAAAACTGATTTGAACTGAAAAAATTGATTGACTGGAAAAAAAACTGGTTCTAAAGGTGACATTAAAAAAAAAAAAAAAAAAAAAAAAAAAAAAAAAAAAAAAACTGTAAACAAAATCGATAAGTACTCGTAAAAAAAAGGCCTTGGTAGAGATCTACCTCAGCTATCCAATGCAAAAGTAATCATTAAAAACTATTGAAATGCAAACGAGATATGTAAAATGTTTCTTACATAGGATTACCATTAACGAGCGGGTGTTTTCGTGTGAGTAAGTATCTTCTTAATGAGCAGGAGTACCTGATATGTACGCATATCTTTTCTCGTTTTATTCGGATTGATTCAATAGGGGGAGATTAAACAGTCCTTGAGAAACATTTATCAATGAACAATATTTCGGTTCAGACAAGGGTCAAATTCGGTAAGCAAAAATAGGTTCTCCTTGAACAAGATAAAGCAATTTCTACAGACTCTGTTGGGTGAAATGTTGGCCAAATATGTGTTACATCCATTATAATGCATGGAGAGCGACGTGCTGGTGTTGACGAAAATAAACTAATTTTATCTTATACACTTATCTCCCATAGATAGACAAATTAAAATAAAATGCACTAATAAGCAATATATTATATATTTTAAACATAGATTGTGTAACACTTTCCTGCGCTTCCACAATAATTTTACAAATCATTACCGTTTGATAAGCAGAAAGATAACATCTAAGTAAACAATTTGGAAAACGCGTAACATATTTAAAAACGTAATTTCAGGAATTTTCAACCTATACTTCCAACATATACAATATTCTGAAAAATATCCGAATACTTTTATTCAGCCCTGTATATGATCTATAGATTTGTGTATATACTACATAGGATGGTAAATTTTAGTTTAGTTAGGAAACGCGTAGCACGGTTTAAAATTCTTCTCCTGGAGTTTCTGTCAATAAACGGAAATGTGTTCGCGAACTTTTGTGATGCCCTATATATGAAATACAGAATTTATACACACCAAGTAATAGACAAAAAGGGAGTTAAATTTAAAATCGCGTTCAGCAACTTAAAACGCACTTCTAGGAATTATAGTTAAAAGACAGTAGAGAATTATTTTGTGTGTCTCTGTAAATGAACAATGACTGCTATACACTCAATATTCTGTAGTAAGCTTCTTGTAATGCACCTTTGTGATATATATAAATTTCAATGCGTTTAAAATAGTGAAACATTATTTAATTAAACCGCAAACGATTTTTCTCTATAATTCTTTTGACTGTCCCTGTAAAGTAACTATAAGTGCTATGCACAAAATATTCCATATTAAGCTTCTTGTAATGCACCTTAATGATATATATCAATTACATTCTTTTGAAATTGTGTAACATCATTAAAATAAACCGCAAATGATTTTTCCCCATAGACCGTAATGTAACGGAATTCTTTTGAGTGTCCCTGTAAAAAAACTATAAGTGCTACACATTTCAGTTGAAATTGGGAACATACTATAGATAACGACAATAGCACATAAAACTTGCAGGGCAATCCGAGCATATTTACGGGAGTTAGGGCACGGCCAGGCGGCAGACGGATATATATGTCCGGCCGTAGTACTTCCGGCCAGACAAACCGAAGTCATAGGCAGACGGACATACGGCAGACGGACATACGGCAGACGGACATACGGCCAGACAAACCGACGTCATAAACACTTTTCAACTAGGTTAGAAAGTGTTAAAAATAATACCTTGTAAATAGAGTCTCCTTGAACAAGGTAAAGCAGCTTCTACTGATCATAATGCTGTGTTGTGTGAAATCTTGGCCAAATGAGTCTCGTGTGCTACATCCATTCTAATACGTGGATAGCAAAAGGTTACAATACAGAATTTGGGAACCGCTCCTAAACAGCTATATTTATATAAATATTGGTTAAGTACTTTTACGTAGTATTAAAAGTAAAAAAAAAAATTGCCTATTATGTTCACATTTTTGCTCCACTTTATATAATCGCATTTACTTTTAATTTAGCAAGAAACTTTTACATTTTAAAAAGAACGTGGAATGAAGCTGATTCATAGCATATAACTCTATAAACAATATTGCACTGATCTATCTTAACAAAATTATCAGTACTTTCAGAAAGTCTTTGTCTTTAATTAATCAAATTTCATTTTTCGCTTTCAGTGTTTATTCGCAAACTGTATAACGCAATGTTGCGATATAATAACATTACTTTATTTCTCAGAAAACGGAATTAATTACTTTTGAAATACATGCCTTCTTTATTATTATGGAACATAAACATCTGCTTTATAAGGATGAAGATAATTTGCATAAATTTAATGGTCTTTCTGAGTTATTATCTTATAAAAATGCAGACGCTTTTTCATTTAGGTTTGTTTATAATCAAGTCTATTTTCTTTAGTTATGTTTCTAAACAGAAGAATTATTTTAAATAAATTACATGAAAAAAAAATTTTTTGCTTAAAAAGCAAGAAATGAATATAGCATTTTAAATTGAAAGTAATGAAATGTACAGTATATAATGGAAACATTTGAATAGTGTCTTCAATGTTAGCTAGGGAAAGAAAAAATAAAGCATCATTTTAATTTGTATAAAATTCTTTATATTTCTACGTTGTTTATTTTGATATAAAAGGAATGCATTTTATTATTTGTTATTCTATTTTAAACGTATTGCCGTTAATTTACATCACACAGGTGCACTATAGGAAGCTTATTGTAGAATGTGCGCATAGAATTTTTCATTCATTTTCAAGGGTACACAAAAGAATTCGGTTACAATACTGTTTAAAGCTATAAATGCTGAAAGTGCATTTTCAGTTGGGGTATTTGTTTTAAATTTAACTAATTCGTTGCATATTACTTGGTGTGTATAAATTTTGTAGATCATATACAGGGCTGCACAAAAGAATTTGAATATCTGTCAGTTTATTGTTGGAAATTTCTGAAAGGAAATTTTTAACTGTGCTATGCGTTTCATAACTGAAATAAACTTTAACATCCTATGCAGTATATACACAAATCTTTAAATCATAATAAGAAAACATTTTTATGAAAATTGTCTGACGAAGCCCACACCCAAACCTCACCTCATGTGCCAAAGAAAAACAATGAACTTGTTACCTTATCCATCTGAGGTGTTTAAGGAGGGGTCTCGAAATTAATCATCCTGATGCAATTCGGTAACTTCACCCAATTAAATGAGAAAAGAACCCAATTAGTGGTCTCAAAACATTTTAACGAACAGTTGGAAAACTTCATGTTTCATCCTTGTGTTAATAACTGCTATTGCACCACATAGAAGTAGTTTCCGAAAAAGATGTATGTAATTGACTTTTAATAGACTATATTTTTATATTTTATTTCGTGGCAAGTGTTTTTCCCCCGCTTGATGTTCGCTTTGTATCTAAAATGTAATCGCTATAATAACACGGAGCTTTTAACTGCTCCATAGTAATATATCTTTGTTTAACCAAAATGGAGTCCTTCTCTTCGTCTAAATACACAAATTATTCCTGTATTACCCTTCAGAAGAACACGGATAAAACACAATTTCAAAAATGATTTTTCAGAAAAATGCTGACAGTGAATAAATATTTTTCACATAACAAACAAGGATAAATCGAAATCGATGAAAGAGCGACTGTGACCGATCCCTGGCCATTCTGACGTCACCTAATCCCGGGCTGAACACCAAATAAGATGTATAACAGGTAGGCGACTTTTACTTACCTCTATTTTGTACGAGCAGTATAAAGTCACTGTTAAGGTATTTCTTGTTTATGTTTATTCATGAGAGAGCGCGATTTTGCCATCGACTGTTTTTGGCTCAACACGCCATATATTCCCAACAATACAGAGTTTCGCAAAATAATTTAAATACTTTTCCGACTATGGACGGTATTTGCTGTAATTTGGTTTTTAAATGTGTTATGGGTTTTCCAAATTGTTTTTTTATGTATCATTTTGTACCATACATAACAGGAAAGTTTCATTATTCTATTCTGAATGTGTTTCTTAATCTTTGCTTGGCGCATGATTCTTCTATCATGTTTTCTTAGATACTGTACTTTATAAAAGCACTATCGTAACATATTTGGAATAATTATACTTTTAAATTATTAATCATAGTTTGTGTGTCATTCATTTTGAAATAAAAAGAAATCTACAGATTGAAATTTAACCTAAACCTAATTTTTTTAAGAAATAATACTAATATCATAATTTTATTGCATACTTATGCTTCTCAGGTCACAAAAACGTAAAAATACAATTTCAGATCAAATTTTATGATAAGTTAGTGAGATATAAATTATTGAAAAAGCATTCAATCAATGTTAAAGAGAGACGCCCGTTTCTTCCGCATAACTCGAACAATAATTTATGTGCTTCATTACAGTTATTTTTTTCTTATATGTTATAATTTATAAAAGCACAAACATAATACGGATTCATATTTTGGATAAACATGTTTTTAAATTGTTAATTATATTTTAATAATGTAATTATTAAAAATTCAGAACTGAAAACGTGCATTTTTTTGTCACCATTTGATTCAGCATTAGGAACTTTTTAAGCATGTATGTAAACTCTGCAATTTTAAAGGGGGGGGGGAATAGGAGGTAAAAATCTCTTTTCTCACATTTTATGTACTAAATGCAGCCATTTAATGGCATATTTAATCATTTACCAATGAGTATTGTTACTCCCCTTACAATTATTGCTACATCTTTATTTTAACTCCCTTAGCAGCAAAAATACTTATTCTTCAAAATCTGTTTCATGACAGTGACACTATCCTCCTCTGTTAAACATTTTTGGCAAACTGTCCAGTCATTCGGTCGCTTTTTCAGAAAACAGTTACATAACCGTAATTAAACTCTATTCTAACCGTAATATGGGCAATAATATGGTAAGAATAGCGTTAAATGACGGTTATGTAACCGTATCCTACACTGTAAAAAATTTTCGGAACGTTTAAGGAAATTATCCGGAAACATTTTGCATATTTTACCGGAATTTCGAATTTCTTTATGGTCCCACGTCAATTACGGCACTAATTCGTGTAATATTTTTGAGAGGTTTCAACTTTTCCGTAAATTACATTCTGCGCATGCGTGCTTCATATTTTATGTTCCATTAGCCATTTTGATAACTAAAGAAGAATAAAAAACAGCTGCCTAGGTACTTAGAGACAAATGCCATTCTTTATTTGGATATCAACCGATAAATTAAATAGCTAATTTAAATCATTTTATGCTTCATTATTTGAATTTTCATCTTATCGGTAATACGAAACTTTAAAATTTAATTGCTTAAATAAGACACTGAATAAAAAAAGTATATTGATTTTTGAAAATTGGAATCTTTCACTACTTTGTTGTGAAACATAACAGCAAAAAGTCGTATCATCATAATGCCACCACTATCTTCCGGAACCTTCAGGAAAATTTTTTACACTGTAGAAAAACGGTCGAATGACTGGATAGTTTTCTGTAAATTTTTAACAATGCGCAAACACATTTTTATTCATAACGCATCCTAATTCATTAGTCGTTTCGAGACAGAGCAATGTAATTTTATATTTCGCTTAAATTTATGAACGCAAATCTAATGAAATAAAGGAATGTGGGAGTTTCTATTGATATTGTCAAAGTTCGCATAAAAATAAATATGTATACACACCGTCAAGAAATTTTCACCATTACGGAACTGTAAAAAATCATAAATAAGTAACTTTGGTGCAAAGAAATATATCCCGCGACTTTTAGAATTGGAGCTGTGACAGCCATTTGAATAATTTTATGAATTGTACAAGATTTCTTGTGATTATTACACTGCAAAAAAAAAAAAAAAAAAAAAAATGTTGATTTTACAGTATAATACTGGCATCCCAGCTGCCAGAATTATACCGTAAAATTAACTGTAATAAACAGTAAAATAAGCAGTAATACGCTACCGCGCATGCGCGGTAATAGTGTGTAATACTGGCAGCTGGGATTCTAGTATTATACTGTAAAATCTACAATTTTTTTTTTGCAGTGTAGATATAAACTAAATTTCCTTTTTAATGCAAGATATACTATAAAAGTTCTCACATAAAAACAGTCATTCTAATAAAAAAGTTTAAAAAAAAAGGCAGGAAAATTATGTCTTGCTTAAAAAGCAAGAAATGTGTATAGTGTTTGATATTGAAAGTAACGAAATGTCCAACTAATCACAAAAAAAAAAAAAGAAATTACTAAATGATATTGTTATTTGTTTTCACCACTTAACACTGAAATAAGAAGTGATCTTAATTTTAAATAACATAAAGCTTATTTAAACAGTATTTGCTTTTAAACAATTTGCCCTCCTACTTAATTCTTAAGATTTATGCAGATAGATATTAGATTCCTTAATAAATTTATTTTCATATTTTTGATATTGAGAAAAATGCGTCTTTCACATTTCCAAAACTGTTTAAAGTAATTATTACTCAGAATTTAACACCTTGGAAACAATCATTCTAAAGACGTAAAATAAAATTGCAGAAAAATTATGTTTTGCTTAAAATGCAAATTTTCAAACTTTTCCAAAAACAATCTCTGCCATACACTTATACTAAAATATTTTCAAGTGATATGTATCACAAAGATGTTTTTTTTGTAAATTTTGGTACGATTTCATATAAAAAAATTATCTAACCCTGACCCGTAATCAAAAGGTTAATTAAAAAAATCAAATGCCTCTGAAGTAAATTAGATAGTTTGAATGAGAAAAAAGAGATACAGCCACCATGTTTTATAACAAAATTTTGTAGAAAATTTTATTGTGTAAGAGTTTGTAATATTTAACAATGCTTTCTTGCATGCTACTCATTAATTTTAGCTACAATTTGTCTAACAACACGTATTAATAAAACATTAAAAACAAACATGAAGCGAAATGAAACCGAGTCTTATACAGAACTTACATATAATCCCACATCGCGGCTTTACTAACAAAATAACCTACTCTTCAGGAATTATTTTGTCTCTAATTAATCAAGCTTCATAATAAAATTATCAAAAATATTTCGCAATAAAACAACTTTCTGGCACTGAACCCAAATGAAACGTATTGCATGTTCCTGTTGTAACAAAGCAAATTATGGATGAAATTTTTCATTGTTTCTAATTAACCGATCTTTGTGATTCACTTTCATTGATTATCACTAAACTGTGAAACAAATTATTGTTATGATACAATTATATTATTTGATTCTCGCAGAACAAAATTAATTATTATTTCTGTTTTTGAATGCTTGTCTTCTTCTTTGTTGTTGTTGTAGCATAAACATCTGTTTTAATATCGTTCATGCGTTTAACATCGTTTTGATTTATAATCCTAAATAAATTGGAACGCTTCGTTATACAGGTATTAAACTTGAGTGTATTTAAGTTAGTAATGCTTTTTAAAAAGCAAAATAAAATTAAATAAACAATATAAATATTTCTTTTCAACAGAAATTAGTAGATAAAATATTGATAGTAGTATATTTGTACAATGCTTGTAGAATTTGTTGTTAGTAGAATATTTTAAAGAGCACATGGCCCATTTTATCAAATGAATGATTTTGATTCAATTATATTTATAATAACATTTTTAAAGATAATTTAAATGCCTCTGGAGTAATTTAAATAGCTTAATGAAGTTGAAAGCAGTGCAGTCACTTTATTTCAGAACAACTATTTGCAGAAACTTTTATTGTGTAAGAGTCTAAAATATTTAATGCAACTCTATTACAAATTTCTCATTATCTGCGATACAATGTATCTAATCATACGCCTTAAAAAATAATTAAAGCAAACATGAAGATTAAATTAAATTTGTACAAAACTCAAATATAATCGCCATGCTTTGCTAACAAAACAATCTCTTATATTCAGGATTTAATATTTTTCTAGTTAATTAAGTTTAATAACAAAATTATCAAAAATATTTCGGAATAAAGTTGATTTTTAGCACTGAACCCAAATAAGACGTATTACATGATGCAGCAAAGCAAACTACGACTGAAAATTTTCACGGTTTCTAATTAATCAAGCTTCGTGATTAGCTTTCATTGGTTATCGCTAAAATGTGAAACATATTGTTACAATACAATAATATTATTTGATTCTCGCAGAACGAAATTAATTATTTTCGTTTTAGATTGTATGTCTTGTTTTTCTTTTGTTGTTGTTGTTGTTGTAACATAAACATCTACTTTAATATCGCTCATGTGTTTAAAATTGTTTTGGAATTATAGTTTTAATTAAATTGGGAACGCGTCGTTATTCATGTTTGTTTAAACATAAGTCTATTTAAGTTAGTAGTGCTCTTTGAACAGCAGAATAAAATAAAATAAATAATATACAACTTTTAATTAGTATATAAATTAGCATTTTTCTAAAATCACCCTTGAAGGCATTTACGAACACATATAGGAAATGACAGTGATAATACAGTGCATTTTGGAACAGTGATTTGTAGAAAAATGCATTTTATATTCTAATGTAATACTTGATGAATATATCTTTTATAAATTATTCATTAATTTTCTCTCCAATTTATATAATCATATGTTCTTGATATAAAAGCAGAATGAAGCTCACTCTTGCACGAAGTGCGAATTAACTATCGCTTTTCTAGCAAAGTAATGTATAATGAAATTCGTTAACCATCACCCAACTGCACTGAACTATTGTAATGCTTAAGCGTCACTAATGGGGTAACAGTATAAGGGAATTATTTATTGTAGGTAAATTGAATTAAATGAAATTTAAAGACTAAGATATGTAATCTTATTCATACGCTTTGAAACTACAGTAAATTTCGGTTTTTTAAGCCATCATTTAATTGTGTCAGCCGTTTAATTTGGAAAAAAATATATCAAGGAAACAAATAGAAAAAATATTATGAAATTTATTTCTGATAATTGGGCAGCTGTTTCATTGGCACATATAGCGCAGAATCGATGTGCCCCAGTTAATTGGAATACAGGGTGTTTCATAACAGATGGGCAAAACTTTAAGAGGTGATAGTATGCATCCAAACAAACAACTTTTATCAAAGAATGTACGGTCGGAATTAAAACGGAAATGTGCTAGAGGGCGCCAAAGGTGATGTTGTTTTACGAGGCAAAAACACACAAAAACGATTAAGTGACAAAAGCAAGTCGCTCTCCGTACAATCGTTGAGCCTCTAAGCCATTTCCATTTGCAGTTATGTAGGTAAAATGTATATTAGACTTTTCCCTATTAGTGAAGGGCAACATCTTCTGATACGTTCCTATCGCGATTGACAGTTACATACTCGGATCAGCGGCTTTTATGCATTAATCGAGGCAAAATTTTGCATTAGCGTTCTTCTACTTCCCCATATCACATTTGCATGCTATTAGTGTCGTTCCTTTCTCGATAATTCACAACAGCAATGGAGCTTTAACGTTTGCATGAACCAAGTTTCCAAATGCGCCAGCACCTTTGCGTTTCATTTCCGACCATGCATTCTTTGATGAAAGTTGTTTGTTTCGATGTGTACTATCACCTCTTATAGTTTTGCCCATCTTTTATGAAACACCCTGTATATTGGGTTGTTCGGAATGTTTCGTTTGTTTGGGAAAACCAATTAGTACCGAAAAATTTTGCCCGTCAATTATTAGACATTAGATATCGGAAAATTAATGTCTAAAAATTAAATGATAGAATTTTCCGGTAAGAACCAACTTTCCCAAACGGAATGAACTTTCCGAACAACCCAATACTTTATTTTTTTTAGAGTTGAGGTAACTTTCTTTTACAATGCGCTTAATAAGAAGAGAAACATTATAAGGAGAAATTTCGAGAATTCCCCCAATACAAAATATTTGTATGACAATAGTTATTCAATTGAGAGATTGTACATTATTTTACTGAAAAACTATGCATTATAATACTGGTACAATATGCATTTTTATACGGGCAAATTATACATTTGGAAAGAAAAATCTCTCAGAGGAGTCTATTGTCTGTTTGATTTTGTCGATATAATTTTTAATTCATTACCATTGTGAAATATTCTGTTTCTTTTTCTTTTTGACAGAAGGAAATTATACATTTTGGAAAGAAAAATCTCTCAGAGGAGTCTATTGTCTGTTTGATTTTGTCGATATAATTTTTAATTCATTACCATTGTGAAATCTTCTGTTTCTTTTTCTTTTTGACAGAAGGAAATTATACATTTTGGAAAGAAAAATCTCTCAGAGGAGTCTATTGTCTGTTTGATTTTGTCGATATAATTTTTAATTCATTACCATTGTGAAATCTTCTGTTTCTTTTTCTGTTTGACAGAAAAAATATAAAAAACTACATAAGGTAATGCAGCTATAGCGTCTTGAAAATTTTTTCTTTCTTCAACGAGCTCGGCGTCGCTTAAGTTTAACACATTGGTTTTTGTCTTTTAAGCAGGAAACATGCGTTGCTACCATGTCAAACTATCGAATTTAAAAAAAATGCATTTTTCATTACTTTTAAAAATGGGCTGATTGTCACCACTCAATTTTAATAGTATTCTTCAGCAGGGTTGCCAGTTTGGCTTCCTTTTTTTTATTTGGAAATTTCGAATCTATATCAGAAATTTCAAATAGAAATTTTTGCTTTATTTAATAACAGACATTTCGTGATTACAAAAAGAAAAATATTTTTCCTCAAAATTTCCGGTACGAATTCTGTATCTGTGAATAAAAAAGGAAGGCCAAACTCGCAACCCTGTTCTTCGCTGAAATTTTATTAGTATTTTTACTAGGCGAATAATTCTAATAAAACTTAGTGGTGACATTCGGCCAATTTTTAAAAGTAATGAAAAAGGCATTTTTTCATATTCGGTAGTTCGACATGGTATTCCATGTTTCCCTTTCATCTTTACCAATATCAAAGAGTGCAATTTTCGAAAACTCTGATTTGAAAGGAAAGAAATGTCACAAATGCGATATAGAATTATTTTGTGATGTGTTTAGCACTTATCTAAACGAACACGTACAGATATTGATTACGTGGTCAACGCTTCATTACATTTTCACAGTAACAGAGGCCCAAAGCATTAGTATACTTTATAGAGGTTATTGGGGTATTTAAAATATACTCAAAATTATAATTTTAAAGTGTCTGATATAAATATAATTAATATAAATTGTTTTAGGGACTCTGATTTTACGTCTAATACAGACGATCGAGTATCTATGGGTGGAGTTATACTTGTTGTTGGATATGTTCTTATAGAGCTTTTAAACACAAATGTGTAAGCCTATCCACAATGGAATCTGAGTCTATTATATTAACTGAAGCATATAAACAAGTTATGTGAATAATAAATGCATTAGAGGAATGGTTTAATCTTGGATTTAAAAATTTAAGTTAATAAGTAACTGCACTATATTTTGTGACAATCTGGAGACAGTTAACTTTTGAAAGTCACAAATTGAAAACAGGTGATCCAAACAAATTGGCGTTAGATATATTTTTTAAAATAATTTTTCAGTTTGGATACACAGTTTCAGTAACAATTTCACTTAAAATATAGAATAATGCAATAAAAGTATTACTGAAAACTTTATTCTTTCGAAGCGTAAGTCATAACGGGATTTTCTGTGCTGTGTCGGAGTAATAACCTGTTTATAATTGAGTTTACTTGCATCAAGTTTTGAAATTTTGAAAGAAAATTTACAGAACACATATTTGAAATATTGTACAATCAAAGATAAATAGTTGTGGAAAATCATTTTTTTATATTTGGAAATGGATGAAACTTCCTCAACAAATGTATTTTCTAGATCAAACATTTATTATTCTTTCAATTTATGTAATTGTATAAATAATAAAATTAGCAAAATAAAGCTAATTCCCGTCTTAAAATCCGCATTTTATTTTGCTAATTACGTAATCTGAGTGAGAAATGTCTTTGTCACTAATTAGTAGGCTTCCTGATTCGTTTTTGGTGTTTATTATTAAACTTTGAAACAAACTATTGTTATAAAATAACATTACTTTGTTGTTCTCTAATCTAAATTAATTAGTTCTGCTTTAAAATGCATGTCTCACATATATATATATTTTTTTCTTGTTCGAGCATAAATAACTGTTTTAAGAAAATATACAGTATGTGTATAAATTTATTGCACTTTCCATTTAATATCTGATAGGAATTCATGTGTTTACTCATGTTCATAGTAAAATGTATCTAGTATTATTTTAGATTTCTAATAACCAGGGAATCCAGCCCTAACTTCCCGAACTACAAAACATACTGGCTAACAAACAGAATATAGGAGAAATTCATTTTTAAATGAAAACGCTAATACTTCTTTTACATTTAATATAATATTTAAATCGGTCTTTAATACTGAAAAGCAATTTTATATTAAAAAACTATCATCTACGTTGTCAAATAAAACTTTGAAATCTATCAAAATTTATCAATTTATGAAAATATTTTTCGTATTACCCGCGTGCCTATGGTTAATAACCAAGAAAATCACTTTTTTATAGCAACTTTTCTTTGTCAGATCATTTGAATGTTTAAACGCGTAGTTCGATTACGTATCTGTTAAATTTTTGTTTTATTTGTTTATTTATTCCTGATGAAATAAGTCGTGGTAATTTCGCTATGGAATATTATCCGGAAAAAAATGTTGAACTATTTATATTATTTTAAGTGCAAACGGGTCAGTTTTCCATAATCGGACTACATGCTATGGAGATACATTAAAAAAATTATTCTTCTAAGTTAATTTGAAAACAATTAAAAAGCAGTAAATTGAGATACAGTTTTCAAACAAATTGCAATTAAAAATACATTTTTTTATATGATGGTGTAAAAGTTAAAATTGTGTGATGGTTAGAAGTTAAACAAATTGCAGTTTGAGGGAAATTTATAAGTCAGGTCCCTTCCACCGTCAATATGACGTCCGCGTTACTCACGGATATGTTTTGGTTTATAATATAGACAGTCTAACATACAGCATACATCGAAAATATACGCAAAAACTTTGATGGGTAATAAAACAAACTACAATAAACTATTTTTGTGTAAGGTAATAGGATCGCAATCCATTTATCAAGTCAAAAACACATGATGTCTGTCTTTAATCTGAATCCAGATTGTGTTTATAACTTTAACAATAATGAAGATATTTTAACAATATTTGCAGCAGACTTACCTTCTTTTATCTAAAATGTTACGTTATCGCGAGAAGTAACCGTCATCTTTATGTCAACAGCGGTGAAGTAGCACACTGTTTTGGAATTTAATTTACATTACATAATGTGTCAATGACCGAATTAATGTATTTTTCTACGTTTTTCGCTGTATCATCGAAATTTATACACAGCAAAGTAAGTTGAAAAAATTCTTTAAATTATCTGCATTATTGTTAACTTTGTTAATAAAAATTTAGTTTCATATTAAAATGAAACATTTTGTAGTTATTGACTTAATAAATGGATTGCAACCTCAGCTTTCCATGCAAAAATTATTTATTCTGTCGGACTCTAACTCCGATTTAAGTTTGTACCCGGAGTTCCAGACTATAAATTTCAGAATAATCAAGAGTTCTCACCAATTCACCAAAAATAAGTAGATTGTTTGATTACGTGAGCTAAGGTTACGTGATCTAAGGTATTTTACACACAAGAGCTGAACAGATCACGTTCGTCTTTTTAACCCTTTCAGGGGGCAAGTACTTGTGCTCCTGTAACGTTGAATTCCCACCGGAATTCAGGAGAGACTTTAGTTCAAAATAAGAATAAGCAATTTTTCAACTTTTTATCGTCAAAGTTAAAAAAGTAAAATTTATTTAAAAGTTACTGGTTTCAATCGGATTAAAATAAGGTGGTATATAATATATACCACCGCCCCTCAAAGGGTTAAGTGAAATTCAATGCTCTACAAACATCCATACCTGGATTAGGATTCAAAACCAACAACTCTTGAGACCACGACCTTCTTTCAATGCGGAATGCAATCGTCTAAAACACATCCATACCTGAATTGGGATTCGAACCCAACAAATCTTGAGAGTGAAACTTTCTTTTAACCCTCTGACTGTCTAGCAAAGGGCTAAATTATATAGTGGCTTTCTCTGTATTTTTTTTTAAATGCTAATAAGATATAATTATTCCAACATTATACTAAAAACTTAATTGTATATATGAATGTAATCATTGAGAGTATTAATCATTACTCAAGGTATTAAAACTGCATTATATCCGTAGAATTATATTAATTTAAATACTGTTTGTATTGCAGTGAAACCTGGAGCTTTGTAAACGTATTAACATGGGCGTGTCAGTGAGAGGGTTAACGCGCAATGCCATTCTCTACAAACATGCCTATCTGAATTGGGATTCGAACCCAACAGATCTTGATACTACGATCTTCATTTAAAATGGAATGCAATTCTCTACAAACATTCATACCTGAATTGGGATTCGAACCCAATGTATCTTGAGACCTCGACTTTCTTTTAAAGTAAAATGCGATTCTCTACATACATCCATACCTAAATTGGGATTCGATTCCAACAACTCTGGAGACTTCGACTTTCTTTTAAAGTGGAATGCAATTTTCTACAAACATTCAGAACCCAACAATTCTTGCACGGAACCAGCGACCTAACCACTAGAAAAACAGGAGTCCCATAAGAAGTGCGAATCCAGCTCAAATCCAACTATAACCATGTCAGCATGTGGTTTTAATCTAAAGAATCAGCCAAAACGCCTACTAAAATTCTCTTACATAAAGCACAGGAAGTATGTTTCTTTCGCTGCTTTCACATTCATACAGGAAAAAATATGAAAAGTCTATGAAAGAATAGATTTAACTTAAAAAGTTTAAGACTAACTACAATTTAACTAAACATATTCACAAACTTCAAAGTGTCAAATTATACTACATATAACAAATTGACATTGTTATTTTAAAAAATCCATGCATCCACTAACGGCGATCAGAAAAACTTTCGATTTTACTAAAAGAAAAAAAATCTTCGTAGCTCCATTATCAAAGAGTAAAAATCATCTCCGTAATTTCACTATCGACCAAAAAAAAAAAAGGCCGCATCCATATTTTACAAAATTTTTCTCTATTGTAATAGAACATTCAAACATTTAAAACTAACTTTGCTTTCACCAGAATCAAAGTTAAAAAAAATAATCTTGAAGTGCTGTATAATCGAATAAAATAAAATATAGTTGAAGTAATCTATATTTTTAGGGTATTATACTATATCAATGAATAGCTTTTAAATGCTACTCATTAGTTTTCACTTCGGCTGGCTCATAAAATTCGTTAATAATACATTTCGCAACAACAAAGCAGAATATAGCTAATTTCTAATACAAAATTCAAATACAATGTATCAGATTTTGCGTCAGGAATTTCGTAATCTATTATTCAGACATCCCTTTGTCTCTAATTACTAGACCTTCATGATTTGCTTTACGTGATTTTTTACAAACATTTACACATTGTTGTGACATAATTACATTGCTTTGTTTTCACGCTAAACAAAATTAATTGCCTCTGCTTTAAAACCCATGTCTCACGTTTGCTTTTTCATATTGGAGCGTGTAATATATATATGTTTTAAGAAGGATTTAAAGTATGTGTATGTGTTAAATAAGTTTTTGTTTGTCATATAATGAAAATTCAAAAATTTAGTCATATTTATTTGTGTTTGTTTGTAGTTTAGTGTATATAATTTAATTATATCTTTTTTTAACAGAAAATTATACCAATTATATTGCGTTGTTCGGAAAGTTAGTTCGTACCGGAAAATGTTATCATTTAATTATTAAAGATTAATACCAATATCTAATGTCTAATAATTAACGAGCAGAGAATTTTCCGGTACGAATTGGTTTTCCCAAACGAAAGGAACTGTCTGAACAACCCAATATAAAGTTATAACGTTCTCTTCATAACGTTGCGAATTTTTCATGTAGATGACTATTAAAAACTAGTTTAAAATTTAATTACATTTTATTCAATCATAAACTAAGTTTAAATTGTGGAGTGAAAAATTCTGAAAGTCACTGAACTACTAAATTAATACAGTAAAATGTTATTTGGAGGTGTCCGGTATTCAAAGATAAAACATACCTAAGTTTTCGAAATTGAAACAGTTTTTGCTAAATAGAGGTTTACGTTATGAAACATTTACTGTAACTCATAAATTTAACTGATATTCTAACTAAATTATTATCTATAAATTAAACCAAACTGCTATTTTTTTTTCAATTCAAAACTTCACTCTCTACCCATAAAAAAACGCAACAAGATATGATTCTTTTTATCTAAACACTCAGAGTTCAAAATTAACTTTTATTTTCAAAAATGTTGCTAAACTTCTTACTAAATTTTGTAAGATTTCAGTAACTAATTCAAATTAGATCAGAAGGCGTTCATAGATTATTGACAATAAATTTAAAGTTTTCTCTTTAAATATCCGTCTATACAAACGAAAGTTTCATTGTAACTCACAAATTTAACTGTTATTCTCACAAAATTATTATTCATAAATGAAAACCACACTGATATTTTTATTCAATTCAAAACTTCTCTCTCTACTGAAATAAACACATCAGGTATACGATTTTTAATACCACTAAAGTTAAACACTCAGAATTAAGGAATAACTTTTATTCTTAAAAGTGTAACCAGACTTTTTACTAACTTTTGTATGCCTGTAGAAACTAACTCACTTTAGATCAAAAAGCATCCATTGATTATTAACCATGAATTTAAAGTTTTATCTTTAAAACCCCTCTGAAGAACCACGCGCCGAATTTGCTTTTATATTATTCATCTTCTTCTTTATACACTCATTTTTCAAAAGTCAAACCCATGCATGTAAATTAGATTAACTGGTAGGACAGAGTTCCATTTACGGACAGAATTAGTTTACGAAGATGCCACGTTTCCATCAAGTGTTTAAAAAATTATGAAATGTGTATGTTGGTTGAAAATGATATTTAAAAGCGATAGTCAGAATAATTGAAAAAGTTAAAACTTTTCTTTTAGCAAAAAAAATACATTTTATTAAAATTCATTAAATTTAGATTAAAATGTGTATTTTAAAACGTTGTTGCAGAACAAAAATACATGTATTATAAAACACGCTTTGTCGATGTCAGCAAGTGAAAGTGTTTTGGCCCCCTCTCTCCCCCAGCCTTTAATACTTCCTGAAATACTCGCGACATTTCCATTTGGAAATGAGAAACAAAAAATCAGCTTAACTCTTCTTTGCATGAGTTTTTCTTTCACAATTGTGTATTTTTATACATATATTAAATATTAGAAACCAGAAATTTTAAGACAGATTTTTAACTTTATTCAGCAACATAGTTCACGAGTAATTTAATGGATTAATATTTCTATATAAATATAGTGGTGGCGTAGAAGTTGATTTATTTATTAAAAGTTAAATAAACAGTGATAGAAATTTACATCACTATGCAATTAAGGGTTAAAATATATAAAAAAAAAAACATTTTTCAAAATTGATTTTTTTTTTTAAAGAAGGAAAAATTAAAACGCCGCAATTTAAAAATCATCTTTTTTATTTAAAAAATAAGCTATAAAGTTTAAAAAACACAATAATAAAATTTAAATATCAGTACAAAGAGTATCTTTGTCTGGTTTCATCTCAGTTGCTTCAATACATTACAGAAAATACTGTTTCAAGAAAATGGTGTTTAACCTGAATTGGTGCTGTGGAGCCATTTATCCCACAACGTATTTTTCTACTCGCGTAATCTATTCATCAATCGCTAAGCTTCAGATAAAAATAATTATGTATACATGTCACATTTTCACTTCACAATCACTCCACCTTCCGTAAATCAACTCAAGGCCAGGGGTCTCCACGCAGGAAGTTTTCAGTCGTACGCCGATTATGATAAATCGTTGGTGCTTATTGAAAAAAAATAAATAAGCAGTCAAGTCCACTTCAAATTTTATTAGGATCCCGAGAACTCTGGTTATGCTTTTAGCTCTCATGATAATTCAATGCAGTAGAACCAAGGAGAAGTTTCGTATTCCAAATTAACCATTCGAAGAAATCAAAACTATTAAGGGGCGGCATCTTCGATTATATCGGCAGCTACGGGGATTTTTATTCCATGATCGCGAGCTACGCATTGGACTTCCCCCTACATCCTGCTCCCAGCAACATCTCTCTGCCTTCAACGCGGGAAACCCAGAGTATATCTATTCTCTAACGCTCACGAATACAGAGCCGTTAAAACAGTCTTTCGACCAATCAGCACAACGAAACGCAATTTTCTAGGTGCTATGATTTGGAATAGATCAAGCTGCAGGCTGAAAAGCGCGGGAGAATATTCTAGAATTGTTCCGAAAAAATCTGATTCCTTCGAACAAATAAGAAAGAAAAAAATACGTAGGTTTTACCGAGTGTGGGCAGAATGCCAAGATAAAAATTTTACATTGAAACTGAGAAAGAATACTTTTTTGCCAGAAAACACAGGGGAATAAAAATAAAAAGATATAGGTTGTTATTTCAAGAGAATTAAAATATTTAGCTGGGAGAATGATATTTAAAAGAATTAAATTTTAGGATGCGTTAATTTAATGGAATAATTTTAACAGAACAGCACTTGCGCCATTTTGTTAAGAGAATGAATTTAGAATAGAATATTTTTAACTAGGCGGGATTTTGACAATCTAAATACTAGAACGAGAAAATAAATTAGAATAATGGGATTTAAACAGAATTATAGATTTAATGAGGCCAACGGCGAAAAAAAAATTGTTTCATACATATGATATACTTACTGATTTATTCAACTGACAAACGCAGTCATGTAAAAATACTATTGATTTTATAAAAAATTATTTTTGTTTATATAAGTTATAATATCCGCTTGGGAGGAGGGGGATTGAATTGGCTACATGACGCCAGTTAATGTTTAAGGTTTATCCCAAATATCACGACCAGACGTTTTTCATTTTAACAGAACAGAGAGTTGTTTATAATTGAGAAATAACTTTGTCTGTTTCTTAATTTTTTAAATAATAAATACTGCTTAATAAAGAATATTTAATAACGATTCATTAATGCACAAAATAAATTAAGATTAAATATCAGCACAAAGAATATTTTGGTCAATGAATTGTTCTTTACATCAATGAGCATTTATGCAATTTCTTTTTCTTTTATTTATTTTTAAATAAATTTATTCAAAAACTCAAAATAAACGTACTTAAAGATTTATAAATAAAGTCATTCAAAATTTCAAAATAAATTCATTCAAATATTTATAAATAAATTCATTCAAAAATTTATTTAGCATTTTCACTAGATTAATAAATGAAGTTTTCGATACGCTAACTATTAATGTACTCTTTTTGTTTTTAAGACTATTTTTTTATCAATTAATGTTTATATTTGAGTCCTATGATCCCGTTTTCAAAAATTTTCGTTTTGTCTTCTTTGTTACTATGAAAAAATAAAGATACTAACAATTATTTCGACATTTTGCGATGCTAAAGCATATATTAAAGAATCTAACTATTTTTCAGATAGAAAAAACTCCAAATAATATATTTAAATCTTTCCGACATGGTGAATTAAATTATGTCCCACTTAATTTTAATCTCAAAATGCCACAAAGACACCCGAATTTTTAAATAAATTTTTGACTTTCATAATGTATGTGAAGAAAAGCTTTTATTATTTTCAAATAAATTTGTTCGTAAATACTAGTGTTAATCAATTATTTTAACATTTGAGTAACATAAATGTTTTGTTCTTGAAAAGGTTTTAAAAAAGCTTTAACCCATTCGCTGCCAACCACGAGTATACTCGTGGTTTAAATCGTCGTTCGTAATCTAAAATTACGAATTCGTACCGAAAATTTCGAAAGAAAAATTTTTATTCTATGCAATCATGAAATGTCTGTAATTAAATAAAGTAAATATTGCTATTAATATTTTCTGGTATGAATTCGAACTTTTTAAATAAAATAAAATTCTGGTAATTTTAACCCGGCCGTGAACGTGTTAAAGTACATTTAAAATAGAGTTATTAAATTATTTATGCGGAAACGGAGGAGATTCAAAGAATCTTTGATTGACCCATTCTTGTCTACCTTCAAGTCGATTGCTTCAATATCATTTTAGAAAGTACAGTTTCAAGAAAATCACATTAAAAGTATCACTGCAGGTATCATAAACAGCTTTTTTTTTATTATAACGAGGCAGCCAGTTGTGTAGGTATGAGCTGTAATTTCGGCTTTTTTTTTAATTTTTCAAATACTAATTACACTGAACGTATATGAAATACCGAGTCAAATAAAAATATTTTAAAAATATCTATTTCTTTTTAGCTCACAGGCTATCAAAGCTTGAGAGCTAATGTACCCGCAGGTTCTGTATGTACCTACGTAACGCGATAACTGTTGATAGAAATATCCGATTTGCTTCAAATTTTGTTTATAGGTTCATACTGATAAGACGCTTCCTTGATTAGATTTGGGGGTTCACTAGTTCAGTATAAAGGGGAGGAATGGGGGCTAATCCTCCCCCATTAATTTAGATAAATGGGTTTTTCATACAGAATTATCCGATTTGCTTCAAATTTTTTATATACGTTTATTCTGGTAAGGCGCTTACCTGATTAGTTTTGAAGGTTCAATGGTTAAGTATAAAGGAGGGAACGGGGAGCTAATCCCGTCTCTCAATTTAGATACATGGGTTTTTCAGGCTGAATTTTCCGAATTGTTTCAAATTTGGTATAGAGGTTTATTCTGATAAGGCGCTTCCCTGATTAGATTTGGAGGTTCATTGGTTAAGTATAAAGGGGAGAAACGCCTCCCTTAATTTAGCTAATTGGGTATTTTATGCAGAAATAGTCTTTGAGCTTAATGCCATCAGTTTAACTGGGCACTTTTCTGTTTATTTTTTTTACCTACCTGTGTGAATTATGCTCCTTCAATGAATATATTTTAAATATTATAACAAATCTTCGTATCAGTTGTCTAATAACATGCGTTACAAATAAAGTTAACAAAAGTTTAGTTAATTTCTTGCACTAAATTTCAATAAAACGCATCACATGTTGCTTCGCTAATTTAGATATATATTGTTCAAAAATATATTTTGTTCCAATTAAAAGAACTTGGGGATTCGCACTTCAATGCTTATTACTAAACTATGAAGCACATTGGTATAATCTAATAAAGTTATAACGTTTCATGCAGAACGGAATTAATTACGTGTACTTTAGAATTCTTGTCTTATATTTTTTTCCCTTTTAGAGGATAAGTATCTTCTTTAATATTGTAATGGAAAAGATGATACAATTACGTTACATTGTTGAAGAAATATTACGTTACATTGAAGTTTATAGAAAATTATTAATTTAATAAACATAATATATATGCATAAAGATAAATTTATATTATACTGTGATCTTTCATTTATATACGATTCTGATAATTATTGGATATTTTTCTTTGATTCTGGATACGTATATGTCACTGTATACATAATTGACTCTAATTTTGAGATTTCTAAAATTTTGAAATAAGAAAGGCAAATAAAAAACGTGAAAATTTAATAAAACTTTTTTCGGAATTTTTTTCCTTTCCCACTTAATTAAATGATGCTCTATAAACAAATAGCTTTTAAATATTACTCATTAATCTTATTCTATACCGATTAATTTAATAAATGCATAAATTATAAAATTATCAACAAAAGTGAAGAATATATCTAATTTTTAGTATTGAATCTGAATAAAATGTAATGCATGTTGCTTCCTTAACTGAGAAATATTTTACGTAGAAATTTGTTTGCCTTTAATTAATCAAGCTTCATGATTCACTTTCAGTGATTGTTACTAAATTCTGAAACACTTTGGTATGATGTAACTACGTTATATTGTTTCTTGCAGAATTAATTGCTTACTTCTCTTTTGAATTAATTTCTTATGAGCATTTTTATTTTTTGAATATAACTGATTTTATAACGGAGCGTTTCTATTGCATAGAATTATCATTCATGCACAATTCTGTTAAATATCAATATCTATAGGTCTCGTGATACCTTATGGGAAACAATGCAAAACTTTTCGTAGACACACGACATTTTCTTTCATGTATAAGACACTAACTTAGCCTTACCATTAAACTGTTCAGTCACATTTTTTAATATTTCGGCAATATTTAAAACTGTTCAGTCACATTTTTTAATATTTCGGCAATATTTATTATTTTTATTTTATTTTCTTCTTATTGTCAATCTTAATTAACTAGTTTTCATATCAATTACTATGAAGTTTTATCTATAGTACAATACAGTAAGCACCCGTTATAAAGTATTTGCGATATAACGTATTTTCGGTTATAAAGTACTAAGAGGTTTAATCGCGACTGAAATCCTATAAAAAAACATATAATTTATTTAAATAAAGGTGTAAGTAGAATGGCATTTTCTTTTTTTTCTACTTAATTTTTAGAAATAAATAAAATTTCTAGCTCACATGTCTATTATTGCACTGAAAAAAATGACACTTTCAAAACTTTTTGTTTCAAATATGACGATCCAATGCTTTCAATTCTGAAATACCAGAAATTCTCAGAATATTGAAACATGGACATACACAATACTGAGCATATGCAAGTCAGTTCATACTCATTTTTGAAACATGGACATACTCAAAAATGATTAGAATTAGTTCAAACTCATTTTTGAAACATGGAAATACTCAAAAATGAGCACATAGAGGTCAGTTCATACTCATTTTTGAAACATGGAAATACTCAAAAATGAGCACATAGAGGTCAGTTCATACTCATTTTTGAAACATGGACGTTCTCAAACATGAGCACATAATGTTTTATTATTGAGTGTCATATGTTTTCAGAAATGAGTATGTACATGTTTCAAACTTGAATAATTTTGATTCGGAGCCATTTTGTCTATGCGGCATACTCAGATTTGAATATTTTTTACTCAGTTTTGAAAATGTCGTTTTTAGAGTGCGGAGTTGATATTATGCGCATTTCTCATTTACGTTATGTATTACATTTTATTTCTAATGTTGCTTATAACGTACTTTGGTTATAACGTACCACATTTACCGTTCCTATGACAGTCCGTTACCACTGGTGTCTACTTTATTGCAATCGCATTTCTAAACATGTAGAATTTCAATCTTTTGTGAACCTATACCATTCTGTTTTGCAGATTAATAAAAACCACATTTATTTTGAAATTTTAAATTATTAATAGGCGCAGAAATTACATTTATTCATCACATGAAAAACAAAAGTAAACCGATATGAGTATATGATTGATGTCTCATTATAATTTTAAAAAAATATATTTTTTGGAGCTTATTTCCTCACCCACTGTATTAAACATGCTCTGTAAACTAATAGCTTCTAATTATTACTCATTAATCTTATTCTATACCGATTATTTTAATAAATGTGTTAATAATAAAATTAACGGCAAAAGAGAAGAATGGACATTTTAATGGCCAGTTTTGGTGGTTTAATGGTAACAGTTTTATGGTAATGCTAAGTTAGTGTCTTATTCGTGAAAGAAAATGTCGCGTGTCTACGAAAAGTTTTGCATTGTTTCCCATCAGGTATTGAGGGACCTATAGATATTAATTCAGTACTAATTTATAGTACTGAATTCTAATAAGATGTAATATATGTTGCTTTTTTAAATGAGAAATATATTCGAAAGAAAGTTATTTTCTTCTAATTTATACAGTTTCGTGTTTCACTTTCAGTGATTATTACTAAACTGTGAAACACAGCTCTATGACATAATAACATTGCTTTCTTTCTCACAGAGTGAAATCAACTTCTGCCTCAGAATATGTCTCTGATATTTTCCTATCCCTCTCATCATATAAACATCTGCATAAACAATCTTTGAATGCATATACATGAAATAAATGCAATTATTTATGTAATAAAATCTAAATATTTATTCATGGTCGTTTATGTAGTTTGATAACGTCGTGCAGACAATATCATTGGGAATATTAAAGATTAGACATTAAAGGGATTATGTCAAACATATATGTAGGTAAATAGTTAGAGATTAAATAAAAACTCATAAGTCATATAATATTTATTGAACGCTAGACCGATTGATAGAATTAGACACTCAGTTAGATTGAATGAGAAAATATTATTATAACGATAATTTACAGTTCGGCGAAAAGAAAAATCCAAACATCATAACTCCAATTCTAATAGTCGCAGAATAAAGATCCTTGTTTCAAGTACTTTGTTTAAATTTTCTACATCCTGTAATAATGAAAGTATCTGCAATAGATTGACACACATTAATTTTTGTATAACCTTTAAAAATATCTATACGAATCACTAAATGTCTTTATTTCCTTTTGTTTGCCGTGAAGTATTTATATACATACACAGCAAATACGAATTGGCATTGCTTTATCTTTAAAAACACGCGAAATATAAATTAAATTATTGTCCGGGGGACACTCTCAGTATTAAAAAAGTTTTTTGAAAATTTAATGATATTGCGGCTAAAGGCTTTAAAATAATAATGTAACAATAATATTTTAACAAGAGTAACAGTATTCGTCAGAATATTCATAAGTACAGTAAATCATTAATATAAAATTTGCCTCTTTAAAGATGAGGATTTAAATATTTATTTATACCTTTCAAACTAATGGTCAGAAGTGAAAAATTATTTATATTGGGAAGTTTTCGATCATTGGTGACGAAAAAAATGTGTTTGAAATTCTAAGTTTTTAATAATCACATTATTAATTAATAATTAATAATTAATATTACGAAAACATATTTATACAAAATATGCATGCGTATTATGTTTGCGCTTAAGCATCGTAACCCACAAAAGATAATGAAATTGATTAATTATTTGTATGCTATTAATTAATTGCATGCCTAAGTAATGAACATTTCTTTTTAGCATTGACTGGTTCATTTTTCAATATCATATATCTCATTAACTTTTCCATCAAAATTGAGTCATCAGAATTTAAATATGCAATAAAATTATACTGTTATTGCTTTAATTACTGCTATTGAAATTTTAAAACTTTCATTCAATTTTGATATGTAGATGACCCTTTATGTCAAAATGAACCACACACAGTTATAAAAAACTGAATTAAAACGGTACTTTTCGATTTTTGCTGGATTAATTAGAGCTCAAGGTATATCCATCGTTCATTATTTTTGGCGTACTGTAAATATGCGCCAGAGATTATAGAGAGTCCTTGTACTAAAAAAATTAAATATAGCTGATTTCTAAAACAAAATCCGAATGAAATTTTTACAATTTTGCGTAATTAATTACGAAATCAATTATACAGATACTTCTTTGCGTCTAATTAATAGAGCGCGACATTAGCTTTCAATTATTAATACTAAACTGTGAAACACGTTGCTTATTAGTACTTTGTTGTTATAGAATGGAATTAATTACTTTATACTTCTTGTCTGAAGTTTTGTTTTTTCTCTTTGAATGTACAACCTCTCTTTTATAACGTTTTATGTGCATATGCATAAATTGTATACGCTTTTTGATTTATTCTGTTATAAAAATGCAAATTTTTTTCTTATTTATGCGTACTTGTTTATTTATAAATCTGTTATGCAGATACTTCTTTGCTTCTAATTATTCGAGATTCATGATTCGCTTTCAGTAATTACTGCTAAACTGTGAAACACATTGCTTAATAATACTTTGTTTCTTATAGAATGGAATTAATTACTTTATAATTCTTGTCTCATGTTTTATTTTTTATTTTTGAAGGTAAACATCTTCTTTTAAAAAAATTATATTCATATGTATAAATTGTATGGGTTTTTGGTTTATTCCGTTATAAAACTGCTAATGTTTCTTCCAGCTTATGCGTAGTTGTTTATAGTTAACCGCATATAAGTAAATAATTATTTTTAAGCAACAGAATTAATTTAAATAAATTATACCAGTGGACCCGTGTGAAAATTTTGCACTGCACTCTAATAGTTTAAAACAGAAAAACAACTTGTATATTTAATTATTTACATTATTTTTCTTAACCATGCCCTCAGCGTGTTGATAAATGTTTGTGAAACTGATGTATTTATTGTACGTAAGTATGCATCGCAACATTTGACAATGCTTTTTCTTTTTTAATGTCATGACGTCACTTTTTAATGACATAATTGTTATTTTAATTTCAAAATACTTAATAAATCAGTAAAACATCACAAAAATACAGAGAAACGTTGGATTAAAAATCATCTGATGACATACCATACATGTGGACTTCAAGTGAATGCAACACCATGATCACGCATTTTTAGCGTTAAATCCGATAGTTTGTCGATAGTTTTTTCTCTTTCAACGGAAAGTGGTCGACGGGATAATGGTGAAATACCAAAATATCGACAAACAACATTAGTGAACCCAGAATATCATCTCATTTATTTCTTCAAAGTTACATTAAAACTTATCAAAAATACCAAAAGGCAAATGTGAGGCGGGAAAAAAAATAACAATCGTATTTTAACAGCATTAGAGGATGACGTCATCCGCTTTCAATTTTGCATTTTTATCATAAATATAACGTAAACCCGTACAAGAAAAATGTTCCACTTTATCTTTTTTGTATTATTTATTTTTTATAATAATAGTTGATCATTATATAATGCGGTAATGTATTTTTTTGCAACACTAATGTGAGGAAAACCTTTCATTTAATTTATGAAAACAATACCGATTTAATCTTTAAATAACCGAAATTTTTAATACAAAAACATGTTTTAACGACATGTGAGTGTACTATGTCAAAAGCTGTTTCAAAAACCTTTCGCCAGATATTTCGTTCGTTGTTGTGCGTTTCTTAAATTCATAAAAAATTGATGTTGACAACAGAAATAATATATATGATAACTGCGTTGTGTAAAGAATAATAAATATGTAGGATATTTTAAGCTATAAGAAATAAAATATTCTATTAATTACAAGATTAAACAAGATTATTAAACAAATGTGCATTCATGTAAAATTTTTATTCATGTCACTGTTTATTGTTAACTACAGCAAATTTAGATTTAAATTTAGTTAGTCTTTTTTAAAATACAGGATTAAAATAAATAAATAACGTTAATTTTTTGTATTATGAAAATAGTTACAAAAGAAGACAAACTATAACATATAAAATCTGTTATAATCATTAAACTAACTAGACAGTGTATAAGATTAACTAGGAAAATCGGGTTATATCAAATAAGTACGCATATACCAGAATTTATAGAGAGTCCGTGCACTAAAATAAGAGAATAAATTGAATTTTTTTTTTAATTGAGTAATGAAAATTAGGAAAAAAATTCTTTGTCTCTAATTAATGCAGATCCATGGTTAGCTTTCAGGGATTAACTGAGTAAACTGTGAAACATAGTATTATGATATACTAATGATATTACTGTGCTGTAACTAGTTACTTTTTTTCCTTACAGAGCAATTGCTTCAAGAATGTTTAAATACATGTACATCAATTTAATGCTGTTTTTGATTGATTTCTTAATTTAAATTGTTGTTACTAAGGTAACTGAAGGTAATTTGGCTGGCGCTGTTAATATGGCTACTTGTCGGTTTCAGATTAAGTTTTAATGTTTACAAAAAAAGTACTCCACTACCTTGAAATGGAAGATTAAAAGACGCTACAGCTGCGTTGCGAGCGGGATTTGTTCAATCTCTTGTGTATGTGGTTATCTGTATTTGCTATGTTTCAGGGTGGTCGATGTTATTTATATCTGGTAAGTTTACCTAAATTTCGTGAGCTACACTGTTGAATCTGTTGAACTTTTTTTTTAATAATATATGATTTTTTAAAGCATTTATCGGCCGTTCATTAATCACAAGTGTTTTCAGAAACCTGACTGCAGAAGAAAAAAATGTCCACTATGAACGAAGAGACACGAATTTCTTTTTATATCCCAAAATTATTAATTTTTAGCAGCCATTACAGTCTTGTATCACTTTTATTGTGAAATCAGGTTGTTGCTTCAAACTTTTTGACTGTTGGAATTTTTGTTTTCCATTTTATAATTTTCTTTTAATATTTTGGAATTATTTTATTTACATTCGATTTATTTCAAATGGAAATAAAGTTCCGTTCATAAAAAACCGTAGGGTCCGAGACCGAAAACCTTCAATGGCCATTTTGTCTAACTAGTCGGATGTGTCAATACCAGACTTTTTTCTATCTCATACATGTTAATACTTCCAAAATTCTCTATCACATTGCCAATAAAATCAAAATTTTTCGCCATTCTGTTGTACGTTAACTGCTTGCGAATCGTCGGTTTGCCTGGATGCGTAGCACCCTTCTTTGCACGAGCAGGCGACGTACAAAACGACTAAGAAAAGTCCTTCCGAGCTTGAGAAAAGATGGCCTCCATATTCTTTTGGCTTTAATATTTTAACTAATTTTACTAGAAAAAACTAACTTAAAAAGCGTGGAACCCAATTTCAGAAGATTTATTCCCACTTCGCGTCAATATTGAATTTGAATCAGAATTTCGCCAAATTTGTCAGCTGTAGCCAAGTTGGCTTCATATATGGCAACCTATTTTTTTCGCCGAACTAGGCGATATTTCGCTAAGAGTCGCCAAGCTTACCGAGAATTTCACGCTGGCAAATATGAATATATATATTCTTAAGCATTTAAGAGTTGGAACGGTACAACGATGAAAGAAAATTTGCCAGAAAATATGTTCACAAAAACGCATAAATTAAACCTGTTATGGAGGAATCCTGCTTGCTTGTTTCAAACGTCAGCCACCCTAAAATTTTAAACTGCTCTATCGCAGCTATTTTTTAAGGTAGAGGGAAAACAAAAATTACTTCGGAATCCTTGTGTGAGGGTCGAACATTTCACGGAAAAACTTTTAGGATTTATAATTTTTTCGTACATTTTTTTGAATTTGAAATCTTTAAGTGGCTATCACAACGCCCCTTTCGGCGGAATATCCCCAAATGCATTGGGACCTGCAGGCCATAGACAAAAACATATAAAAAAATTGGGTTCAATTCTATGCATAACTGCATACACTTTTCGATGATACAATAATGAAAATGTAACAAAAATCGGTATCACAGAGCCCTCTTCCGGCGGCATATCCCCAAATTCAAATTGGACGTAATGGCCATAACCAAAAACCTATAAATGAATTTTGGTTCAATTCTATGTACAACTTCATGCACTTTTCGATCATACAAAGAAGACACACACCCGTAAAGACAGGCACTTTGTAAAAAAAAAAAAAATCGAAATATCTGAACCTTAAAACGTGTAAATCCGTAGAAAACCGGCTGTCGAAAAAAATGTTGATTACAATACTTTCTTCTATTATAGACATAAGAAAGTAAAAAATGTGTTTTGTGAAATTTGAAATTTGAAAGTGAAAATCAAAAGTGAAAGAAAATTTGTTTTCAAAATTTAAAGGAAAAAGAAAGCACTAATAACTTCGTGTTTTCATTTTTTTTAAAAACTTTATCACAAACAGTTAGTTTGAAGTAACAGTGACCATATTACCTCAGTTTTCTTATATTAAAATTTATATTTAGGGAAAATAATTGGAAATAAACAAAACTCGTATAATATACATAATTATTTTTAAAACACTAGGGGGCTTTGCCCCCTGCTCGCTACGCTCACCAACCCTCGTTCTGATTTCACAGCCTCTTAAAACCTGGTAATGTATCCTGTTTTAAAAAGATGATGATGATGATGAAATCACGAACGGCGACTATCTTCTGTAATCAGGTTATAATGCTTTTTCATTTAATTCACCTTTTTTTTATTACTTTCTTCTATCTATAATAGAAGAAAGTATTGTAATCGAAATTTTTTTCGACTTCCGGTTTTCGACGGATTTACACGTTTTAGGGGTCAGAGATTCCGAAAAACACGTTTTTACAAAATGTCTGTCTGTCCGTCTGTCCGTCCGTCCGTCGGTGTGTCTTCATTGAACCATCTAAAAGTGTACGAAGTTATGCTTCAAATTGAACCAAATTTTTTTTTCTATGTTTTTGGCTATGGCAAGCAGATTCTATCAGAATTTGGGGATATTTCGACGAAAGGGGGTGCTGTGATCGATATTTTTGTTCCATTTCCACTATTGTACATTTAAAGTGCATGAAGTTATGCTTCAAATTGAACCTAATTTTTTTTCTAGGTTCTAGAACCCGGTTTTCTAGAACCCGGAATATCTACGCAGAATTTGAATGGTCTAAATCGTTTTTGGCTCAGTTCCAGATTACTTTTGTTTTTTAATATAGAAGGACTAGAAAAATCAATGTGATAAAACAACATCTTAAACAGAGTTCGTACGTCTCGGTTGATTAAGGAGATTTGAATACCAGATTTTTAGCAAAATAATAGCCGACATATATAAACACAGATGTTTTTTCATTAAATAAGGCAAATATTATTTTACGAAAAATCTGGTATTCTTTCCCTGAGGCGTACGAACCCTGTTTAAGTAAATTGCAAAATCGGATTAAAAAGTAAATGCATATGTATACAAGAATTTATTGATACGTACCAGGCCTTGAATTAAAAATCAGATTATAGATATTGTTTCTGAAACTAAATCCAAATAAACTGTATCGAATGTTGCTTCGCTAATTAAAAACAATGTGTTTTGTAGAAATTTCTTTAACAGTAATTAATACAGCTTCATGATTCGCTTTCAATGATTATAACAAACACATTGTTACGATATAACAAGGTCACAATGTTTCGCGCAGGTCGAAATAAATTGCTTCAGTAGAATTCATGTCCATAGTTTACTTTTATCTCTCAGAGTATAAACATCTGCTTTAAGTATGTTTAAATGCATATGCCTGCATGTAATGTGCTTTTCTAATTTAGTATTATATAAAAATGCAAAGTGTTCTTTATAAAACATTATAATTTAGTGAATATAATTTAGTTTTAGTGTTTATAATTTAGTGAAAATCCTGCATTACGAAATTATCTTAATGTTTCTAACTATTATATCTTGAAATTCTCTGACGTGAGGTGTATATTTTTTTATGTTTTTCTATATGCGATGGTCTTATTGAAAACGATGTATATTGCTATTCTTTATCGTTAACATTAACGAAAAAAAATTACGAAACTATGAGAACGATAACAAAATCGAAAAAGTAAAAACGAACAACGTTGGAGATTGACCTCAGCTATCCTATGCAAAAAAAAATCATTTAAAAATATTAAAATGCGAGCGACAAATCGCGCTAGAACCTTCCCGTAGATTTAACATTGGCTTGAGCGTTTTTTTCCAATGACGGATGTAGGTTCATAAGCATGATTGATGGAGCATACATGAAGCAATTTCATGTGACATTTCTTAATAAAAATGTATTTTGTAAAATGGGTATTAGCATGGTATAATATTAAGCTGATAAAAGTTACAAGCAATACAAGTATAAACATTGTGGTAAAACTGATCTGCTCAGCCAGACGTCTGAGGGCGCCCATCAGGCACGTCAACTGCCGTACCTAAGTACTGTGGAACATTTAATGCGCAGAACCAGAAGAGTTCTTGTATGCGCTACGGGGAGTGGGAGCGCTGCAACTTGCTGACCAATCCGATTTCCCCAAGGAAATGACGACAAAGTTCGTTGCGGCAAGCGGTGGTGCCAACCCTCTAAGGTCACCAATGCTTTGCACTTTGGGAGTACGCCAGATTACCAGCTTCTCAGCCGGAGACAAAAAAGAGGAAAACATGTCTAAAATAATATAATACAATCACTTGTTAACTTTAAATTAAAGTCTAATAATGCTTAAAGTGATAAAAACATAACACGGAATATTTAAAATACCTTTTTAATGTAGATTACATATGTTTCGTTCACTCTATCGGTGACATCTTTAGATCTAAATGATAAATACAATATTCTCGCATATTTTTGAAAATGGTAAACATAAACCACGAGATTGCATGTCCAAGGCTAGCAGGTGCTTAAATTGGTCAAACTGGGAAACGTGAAAATTACTATTTGTTTTTATTTTGATTGCTTTTTTAATCTATCGATCATCGCGTGCCAAATTTTAGTTAATTCAAAAGAAGCGGCTTCGTTGCAAGTGTTATCTTTTCGCAAATATATTTCTATAGATTCATGGATAATGGATGGTAAATAAGCTCCTGATTGAAAAATTATTTTACTATTCTTGAAATCAATCTGCAACTGCTCCTTTATATATTGTCTGGTTGAAGCCGTAGTTCTTCTGTCATATTTGATATCTGCTATATATTTTTTACATTCTTGTTTTAAATTTTCTGTTTGTCATCCCTATATAGTATTATACTGTTCCATCAGCCTTGGTGAATGGGGTTTCATAAACACCGGAAAGTTGATCAGATTCTATTGGATCGGTTTTTCTACATACTATGTTTTTTTAATTTTGTGAAGGTTTTGCAATAAGGCAGATATTAAATTTTCTAAGTTTATATTTTAATCTTTCAAAGAATCCTGGAAAATATTGTAAAGTTGATACTTGTGAGTTTCGTTCATTAAAATATCATATACTTTATGAAATAAAAATTTCGTAACAAAAGTTTGATAGTATAAGAAAACGTTTCATACTCTGTTTTTCTTTCTTTTTTTAGCATGACATTAAATGGATTCGCTAATTTAAGCAAATTCCTTATTTTACTAACGTATCTTGCATAACGAAATTTAACAATACATACACTCAAATGTTGTTTGATTTAAAATCTTTCTCTTCAAAAGTTAATTGAGATTTTTCTTGAAGTTAAAATAAAAACATCGAAAGTATTTGTGGCAAAAAAAGTTCTGCATTTATATTCCATGCATTCGTGCATAAAATATTATAATGAAGATACTCTTATGAGAGTATTTAAGATAATTTAATTGTTCCTATAAGGCTGAAGTGAAACCGGAAAATATTCTTTTTTTTTTTTAAGTTTACCTCAACACGATGAAGTAATTAAGATTTTTTTAAAAAAAGGTGGATAAAATCAGAAAGCAATTAAACTAAAGCGGATTGCAATTTCTTTTCTAAACTATTCTTCAACACAATGAATAAGTCAAGATTTTAAATCGAAGGTGGAATAAATGTAGAAAGTAATTAAAAGTCAAATCTTAGTTATCGAGATAATATAAGGATTCTTAAATACACGATGAGTCTCTAAAACATATTTCTCATTTAAAATTGCCTCTTTTTTTTCTAAATGCAACTAAGGATGTAATGATATTATTTTTAGTTCAAGGAGTGAGAGAAAAGACAGCTAATAAGGGTTAAATGGACACACAATATACAATATATTTTTCTGGCCTGATAGAAAATCCGAGAAGGGAAACTTATCTCACAGATTTTTTTCTAATGCAATTAATAGTGTAATAATGCTATATTCATGTCAATTAGTGTGCAAGGCGTCAGCCAATATTGTTTAATATAAATACTGCTGTATAATACTTTTGTTTCTGTCCTACTAAATAATGCTATGTCGGAATCTTACGTCGTGGATTTTTGCACTTCGAGTTCATATTATTTTCCCTTTATTATTCCCTTTTTCCTGATAGATATAACGACAATTTTTCGTTCATTGAAAAAATAGCTATTTTGTCTCAAAATACATATTTTGAAGCAAATAAATATTTTTTCAAAATACATATTTATGGGTGTTCATATATAAAATAGGGTTTTCAATCGCATTAATTGTTAAATATCACATACTTTATGAAATAAAAATTTCGTAAGAAAAGTTTGATAGTATTGGAAACTGTTTCATACTCTAGGTTTTGTGTGTGTTTTTTATTTGGATGACATAAAATGGATTCAGTAATTTAAACAATTTCTTTATCTTACTAACGTATCTTGCAAAACGAAATTTAAAAATACATACACTCAAATGTTTTTTTATTTAAAATCTTTATCTTCAACAGTTAATAGAGATTTTTCTTGAAGTGAAAATAAAAACATCGAAAGTATTTGCGGCGAAAAAAAGTTCTGCGTTTATATTCCATGCATTCGTGCATAAAATATTGTAATGAAGTAACTCTTAAGAGGGTATTTAAGATAATTTAATTGTTCCTATGAGGCGGAAGTGAAACCGAAAAATATTCATTTTTTTAAGTTTACCTCAAAACGATGAAGTAATTAAGATTTTAAGAAAAAGGTGGATAAAATCAGAATGCAATTAAACTCAAGCGGATTGCGATTTCTTTTATAAACTATTCTTCCACAGAATGAATAAGTCAAGATTTTAAATCGAAGGAGGAAATATGTAGAAAGTAATTAAAGTCAAATTTTAGTTATCGAGATAATATGAGGATTCTAAAATACAACGAGTCTCTGAAACATATTTCTAGTTTAAAAATATCTCTTTTTTTCTAAATGCAAATAAGTATGTAATGATATTGTTTTTAGTTCAAGCAGTGTGAGAAAAGACAAGTAATAATGGTTAAATGCACACACAATTTACATTATATTTTTCTGGCATGATAGAAAATGCGAGACGGAAAACGTACGTCACAGATTTCTTTCTAATGCAATTAATGGTATAATAGTACTATATTCATGCCAATTAGTGTGCAAAGCGTCAGCCCATATTGTTTAATATAAAGACTACCAATGTGTACTACCAATGTGTTTTGCTTGTATTAACTTATGGAACAGAAACATGAACGCTAACAAAACGGAATGGTACAAATATTACAAACAACACAGCAAAGTATGGAAAGATGTATGCTAGGCATAACCAGAAGAGACAGAAAGAGAATAACCTGGATGAGAAATCAGACGTCATTGTCATCATTGAGAGAATTAAATGGCTAAAATGAAAATGGTATGGGCACATTGCAAGAAGACAAGACAATAGATGGAGCACAAACACCCTACAGTGGTATCCCAGAGATGTAAAACGACCAAGAAGTAAGATGTGACAAAATTAGAAAAGTGGCCTGTGTTAATGGGGTGACTAAACCACTAGACCGGAAACAATGGAAAAATCTAGGTGAGACATACATCCAGCAGTGGATTCAAAACGGTTGATGATGATGATGATGATGATGATATAATATAAAGACTACTATATAATATTTTTGTTTCTGTCCTGCTAAGTAATGCTATCTCGGAAACTTACGTCGTGGATTTTCGCATTTCGAGTTCATAATATTTTCTTTATTATTCCCTTTTCCAGGATCGAGGTGATTTAATAATAGATATAATGCCAATTTTTCGTTCATTGAAAAATACTACTTTGTCTGAAAATACATATTTTGAAGTAAACATTTTTTTAAACTATTAAACAGGGATTTTATCGATTTGAAAAATGTTATAGAATGTGCAAGCGTCAAACGTCTTAAATAAATCTTACCCATTGCATTTTTGAAATTTTGAACGAAAATGCTGAAAAGATTTACTTGAGAATTGATAGAATCCTGAAACCCGATATTCCGGCTTGCGAAAACTTATTAATACTAGTATATAAAAACTACTCGGAAGCATTTCCGAAAATCAGTGGCAGCAAAAGAAACTTTGCCTTTATAAATGCTTCTTTAAATATAGAAAATATAATGGTTTCTGATGTTTTTAATCATAAAGAACGCTTTTCAGAATTATGAGCTACTCGGAAGAATTTATCTTATAATTTCGTTCGTGGTTATGTTATATTATCAGAGTATAAAAAAATACAGTGGAACTTGCTAAAGTGACCAACTTGGTAAAGTGACCACCTGACTAAAGCGACCGCTTTTGCAAAATTTTGCTTTTTGCTTATATAAAAATTATAGAAATTGTCCGGTAATGTGACCACTTGTCTATAGTGTAAAGTGACCAGATATCCTGTCCTGTCATTACCAATGTTATTTGAACCTCTAAAATGTGACCATCAATATTTCTGCATGCAGAAAAATTTTAAACTATACAAACTCAACCAATATAGTGAGATTAAAAAAATGTCTTCTAAAGACACAATAGGAGAGGGAAGGGAAGTAACAGTTGCAGTTATGAGAAAATCATTTGAATAAGAGAGTTTCTTGTTTGAACACAACGAAAGGGAAAGCAACACAAAAATGTGTTTCCTGACCACTAAATAATCTGTTTACAGAAACTAAAAAGCCTGTCTAAATAAAATGGTTGTTGGATTCCTGACAGAAAGTACATTTTAGAACTTGAGTAGCTTATATTGTGTGTGAATGGTTGGGGATTCACAAAGAAGAGTTATACTAATCCTACTCGTATGGGGATTGAGAGTTTACCTCAAGCATTTTCTCACTTTTTTCTAGAAAAAAAAATGCACACAATGCCATAGTCCACACATGCATTGTTACTTTCCAAACAGAATGGTCAGATGTGAGGAATGTGTTCAAGGGTGGTGTCACTAGATGATTGAGTTCAGCAGAAAGGAGAAGGCTTGAAACTTGAAAGTTCATGCCCTCAAGTAAAGTTGGCATTCTCAAGTGATTCATTGTCACCAAAAAACCTTGTGGCTTTATTTACTTTTGCCTTTCAGGCTCTGTGGACGAATTATGGATTAGATGTCCTGGGAAATTGCTGTACAGATGATTATCATATGAGATTTCTTTTTCCAATCTTGGAACTGAAATAAAAGTTCTGTGCATGCAAATAGGACTACAACTTCTGTCAATTGGACAATATCTGGGGCATATTTTCCTCATTCGTCCAATGCCTGTGCATTCAAATTCTGTGTATCTTGTATGTTGCAAAAATTATTTTAATTTTGTTACTGAAATTATTTTTTATAACTTAAAAATGGCACCCAAAAAGTCGAAAGCTTATAAGGAACTATGTTTGAAAGAAAAAATTGAACTTTTAAAATTTCTTGAAACAAATAGTTATAGAGCAGCTTCAGAAAAATTTCAAATTAGTAAAACTTGTGTTACCGACATCTGCAAGCGATAATCGGAGTATCTACAACTATATGAAGATGATGACAATATTTCTCGGAGCCGTAAAATTCCTAAAACTAATAACTGTGAAGTAAACCAGAAAACTTTTATGTGGTTCAAAAGAATGCGGGGAATGAATGTGCGTGTTTTAGGTCCAATGCTAAAGGAAGTAGCATTAGATTTTTCAAAAAAAAAAAAAAAATGGAATAGAGGAATTTACAGCTTCAAATGGATGGATGGCTTTAATATTTCAAAAAAAAAAAGCGCAATATTTCAGAGAAAATTTTATGTGGTGAATTAAATGATGTTGACATTGAAACAGTGGATAATATAAAGGAAAAAATTGCTAATTTCGTAGGAAACTAGGAGATGAAAGACATTTTAAATGCTAATGAATGTGGGTTATTTTTTCTAGCAATGACCAGCAAAAGTCTAGTGATAGTTGGTGATAAATGTAAGAATGGGAACTTACCTGTTTTGCGGTATGCAAACAATAAAGCTTGGATGACATCCACTATTTTCTCAGAATGGGTAGGCATAATAAACAAACAGATTAAACAGGAAAAGAGAAAAATTATATTTATTACATATAACTGCCTTGCTCATCCTCAGAATTTATCATTTTCCAATGTGAAAGTTCAGTTTCTTCCAGTTAACACAACATCGCACTTACAACCACTTGACCAAGGTGTAATTAAAGCCTTCAAGCTCTATTATAAAAAATTCTAGCTACAAAGTGTGATATCCAGGTGTGATAAATGTAAATCTTTAAATGAAATAGCTAAGTGCATAAATGTTTTAGACGCTATTATGTGGATAAAAAAGTCCTGGAAGCTTGTACGCATATCTACAATTTCTAAGTGTTTTGGTAAATGTGGTTTTCTCCCAAAAGCTTCAGGAGGTGCTAGTGATAGTGCTGCACATGATGGCAAATCTGACGCAGATAGCATTTCCAATGTACATTATCTTATTGACCGGATGCATTTGGATGATGAACTAATAAATGCAGTAATGTGTTTGAATTTCAATAATGATGTTTCATCATATAACAATTTTATTGATCCCGAAAGTCTAAAAGCTGAAATTTTATTAAATTACAGTGAAAGTGAATTTGTTTCTGATGATGAAAATGAAATAGAAAATCAAACTATTGATACTCCTTCTGAAAATGACATGTTTCATATGTGGCAAGAAATGAAAGCATTTGCATTAAAGAACTATCCAGAAATACTAAATTCAGCAAGAAATACTGAAAAAATGACTGAAGAGACAATTATGAAGAAAAGAAATTTAAAGCAAAAAACAATCACTGATTTTTTTTTAAATTTTGAAATATGAAATTGTTATCATCATCATTATTATTTATTTTGAGTGTAGAATGCCTTTACATTACAATTTTGAAAACATACATATGTAAAGTGTATCATTCAGCAAGATTTTTTTAAGGATATTCTAGTTAGAAGAAAATGGAATCCACTGAAATTAGAGATAAGTCAAAAACATCATTCAAATCTTCCTATATGCCTTTATTTTGATCTCATTTTGAATAGATTAATATATTTCTTTATTTTACCTTACAAAAGAACCCATAAAATTTATTAAATGCAAAAGGATAACTTTGTCCAGTTAAGTGACCACCTTCATAAAGTGACCACTTTTGTCTGTCCCAAGGGTGGTCACATTAGGCAGGTTCCACTATATTTTTACAGTGTCGATCATAGCGTAATGAGATTCTTTTGTGCGGCCCTTTAAAAGAGAACTATAAATGCTTACTTATTCTATACTCTTGAGAAAGCCTATTGTATTACACTTCAGTGATTCATATAAATCTCATTATGCTTAAAATATTGTAACACAAATGCACCGCAACCGAATTTCACTATAGACCATAATGTAATAGAAATATTTTGTGTGTCCCTGTAAACGAATTATAAATGCTATACACTTCAATAAAAAGTTAAAATTTCAGTGAAAATTCACTTTTTTAATAATTTAAATTCATAAAGATACAACTAAATGTAAATATATTGCTTGAAGGTGCTTAAAAACATACATAAAGCATTTAAAACACATTAAAGTCCTTTTAAAAATTCAGTTGTTCACTGATGATGACCGAGTAGTTCGGTTGAAAACGTTTTGAATTTTTAAAAGGACTTTAATGTACTTTTAAATGTTTTATGTATGTTTTTACGTACATTCAAGCAATATATTTACATTTAGTTGTATCATTATGAGCCATAAACTTCGTGTTCAGTACCAAAAATTGTATAGTAATTGTCAATAACATATAAAAACTACATGGCAATCAAAGCATAATTACGAGAGTGAAAGCCCGGACAGGCGGACAGATAGAGAAACCAAGTTTATGAAATTTTTTTATCTATTCTGGGTAGTGTTAAAAACGGAAGAAATTAAAAAAGTAATTCAACTCATATTTCCATAATCAAGAAATATGAAGAACTCTTAATATCGAAGTAAAAACATGGATCAATTAAATAAAGTGTCACAAAGAGTTTTGTTTTAAATAACCCTTTCTTCTGAGCAACCTGTGATGTGTAAGACAATACTGTTTTTAAATCAATTAGTGCGTAGAAAGTCAGTAGGTATCGGATAAGACTAACTGTAAAATGAAATAAGTTTCTTTTAAGAGAAAAAAGTCCTTAGCACGTTAACCAAATCGATACGTTACGTAAAGAAAGGAAAAAATAATAAAAATTAATTAACTTAAATTTCTATTGTCAAGAGAATATGAATAATTCTTGAAACCGAAATAAAAAAAGAGATTATTTTTAAATTAATCGAGAAGAATTTTAGTTTAAATACCCCAATTTTTCTAAGCAACTAATGAGCAAATGATACTATTTTTAACTCAATTACTGTGCAGAAAATAAGTAAGTATAGGATAAGGATGAATATGAGCCAAAATGAACCTCTTAAAAAAAAATTCTTCAGCATGATAAACAAATTAATATTTTACGTCAAGAGAGGAAAAAGTTAATAATCTCAAGTTTCAATTATCATAGTATGATTATATAATCAGAGCATACTTACTAATATATATATACATATATAACCATTAAAACATCACAGAAACATCAAACAGCATGTGTGGAAAAAAAATATATTAAATAAGAAAAATTAACACGTACCTGTTTGAAAAATATTCATAAATATGTAAAGAAAAAAAAAATAGAATTTAAAACAAAGGTAATATAATAAAAGATTGGAGGGAAAAATGAAATAGAAATTAAAAACTTGAAAGATGAAACACAAATCTTTAATGAAATGTATCCAAAATTAACAGTTAAAAAAAAGTGAAATTTTGAAATAGATGAAAATGAAATTATTGTGGAACCATGATGGAATTGTCAAGCCCAAATTACCGTAAATTCCACCAAAAAATGTATGATTTCTTCTTTGTACGAGCTATGAAGTTAAAATTATACAAAATTTGGGAGATCATACATAAAAAAAAACACAGAAATAACATAAAATGAAAATGAAAGGAAATATATAAAAATATAAGTGGGGACAACCTCTTCGCACTCAAACTGAAAGGAACGTGGCTAAATGAAAAACGCCGCGAATGATGATATAACAAAACTTCACCCGTTGCCATACAACAGCTACTAATACATTAGATGAATAACAAGCAGTGCAAAATGAACCTCACATAAACGCCATACTAGAATCAAACAACATTATAGAACAATGCTGCCACCTTTTGGCTGTTCAAGGAAGAGTATTAAAGTTAGGTAAATAACTAAAATAGATTCATTTATGGATATGCCATCTGGTGTCAGTGTAAGAAACTATAACATAAATTAGTTCTTAAAAGTGGAACATTAATTTTTAAAGAAAGTGTTTAATGAGAAATTAAAAAATTAAAAAAAATTAGTGTAAATAATAAATGAAAAGTTTAGAAGAATGTAAAAACGTTATTTAAATCGATATTATGTAAAAAATTCATAAAATAAAAATAAAAAATAAATTAATACATTATCATGCATAATAGTATTATTTCTATAAGCAAGTAATAACAAAAATAAAGAGTTGCAGGAAAATATTTAAAAAGGACAAAGACAGTAATTAAAGAAAGATGATTAATAAATTTATTAAGATATCACATTGTGCCACATGAATCAATAAAGTAAATAAATTTTTGTAGATTAAACTAAAACTGCCTATGAGATGATATAAAATCATTACTACTTCAACTAGTCGTTGGGGACCACCGTAATACTTACCCATCATGGATATGCATAATGTAAAATATTAAAATAAAAATGTGTAAACTACTTATAAAATGCATTGCAATTCAAATAAAATCGTGGCTTGATGACGTCATAAACTTTGAAGGCTCGATTGCTGAATTGCTTGAAAGAGGTTTATCCTTATAACTCCAAAAATAATAATCCTATTAACTAGCGGTTTATTGCATCTGATTAAGCATCAAATTTCCAATTGAAATATATCTTTAAAGTGAAATTTGGATGAAATACAGGGTCATGAAAAATCGAAGAGTGTGGAAATAGGATTCCAAATATCTCGGCAACTAATTATCCGATCGACTTCATGCTTTATGCAAAATTTATGTTTTTTTATTGTATTTTATACTCATTTCTTAAAATAAACAATTTCGAAAATTTTTATATACCTTTTATCAGAACGAATATTTCGAGAGTCCGAAAAAAATAGTTCCGGTTAATCGAGGTTATTGAAATGAAATAGGCTTCTTCCCATTATTACATACTGTGTACATACCAAATTGCAAGTCTCTATCTCAAATTTTTCGGGAGATAGAGCGTTTACAGACACACACACAGACACACACACAGACACACAGACGGACGGCAAAATTTTTTTTCTAAAAATATGTTTTTCGGAATCTCCAGTGTCTGAAACGTGTAAATCCGTCAAAAAAAATTTTTCGATTTTCAAAACGATTACAAGACTTACCCTATACTATGTATGATGGGTAAGTAAAAGGAAGTATCATGCAAGAACAATTATTAATTTTATTAATTATTAGAAAAAAATTAGACATAATAATGAGTGATGATTTATGAAGTAATTAAAGTGAGTTCCAGACAAATCAATGAAGCTAATTAAATGAAATACATCATAAAATAACTGCTATGAAACGACTTTTATTAAAAATGAATTGATCAACATCAGCAAAAGAATAACATGTAATGAAAGGATGCAAAATAAACAGATAACAGACTCTCTCGCTTTTCCCCCCTTATTTTCTGTTTTTTTTTTGTAATTCACCGTTGCATTTATATTAGCCATACAACACCATCACACCTCCATACTCTAACATCTATCTTCCCATCTTTCCTTTTTTTATTTATTATATTTTTTACTTTTGTAATTTTTATTTTGCAATGAGTTAATCATTTTATTTTTTCAGACAACACCTCCCTCCTCCATACTCTAACAACATATATAGACCGGTCGCGCCAAAAGTTCGTTAGAACTTTAAAAATGCATTAAAACGAAACAAATGATGCTAAAAAATTGAGGTTTGCAGGAATTGAATTAGAGAGAGATTAGATTCTTTTTGATAACGAAAAATTTTTTATTAAAAAATTATATATATATATATAGCACTGCATGCGTTATATGATTCAGAATCATACAAATCAGGCTGTCAATAAGACCTCTCAATGCACACAAATTCTTCATTCGATGCCAGCAATATGCTATTGTTACCAGAACAAGCGCTGCTGGTTAAACATTTTATAAGAACGGGGAATCGGTAACTGACGCATTGCAAAAATTTCGCACAGCTAAATGACTGAAGACGTTAAAAAGGCCTGTTTCATGCGCTGGCTGGGATACTGAAACTTCTCACTTGCTTCAAATGGGTCTTATCTAATTTATAATATCCCAATTTACCTCAGTAACTAATGAGGAAATTATACTATTTTTAGCTCAATTACTGCGCAGAAAGTAAGTAAGTACAGGATAAGGCTGGGTATGAGCCAAAATGAACCTCTTAAAAATAAAATCTATCAGCATGACACAGGAATTCAGTCATTTTAAGTCAAGAAAAAACAAAGTTAATAATCTCAAGTTTAAATTATCAGAATATGTTTATATAGACGGTGAATCTAAACTCTTGGGCAAAACTTTAAGGGGTGATAGTACACATCAAGACAAACAATATTAAATAGGAAACTAAGGGTCCCAAACATCTTCCGAAGGAGATAGGCGCCATTAAAGTTTAGGGTCCAAAATTTCAAATAATTATAAAAAACGGAAAAATTGGTCGATTTGTTTGCGGTTTTCGCTAAAACTATTTTTTATGCCAGTATTTTCTTAAAAATAAATTTCGAAGAAAAAGTTTTAAAAATGTCGATAGAGGGCGCTTTAGACTTTGGAGTAACGAACAACGAAAAAATATTTTTTACCGTTATTTTTTTGTATCTGATTAAATGCTTTCAAAATCTTAGACTTAAACTTAAATTTTGAGCTCAAAATGTGAATCGTTGGGAGTGGTTAAGTAGCGCAAGCTGAACTGTGTACTATCACCCATTAAAATTTTGACCAAGAGTTTAGATTCACCCTGTATATATACTGAAGTAAAAAGCAAAATATTATTTTAAAAATCTCACACGGGAAATATTTTAATTTCTGTAATCCTTCCATCCTAAGCAACTAATAATGTAATGATACTATTTTAAATGGAGTTTGTGCGCAAAAAGTTAGCTAACATGGTTTAACTGTGCAAAACTTTTTTATTCTACTAAAATAAAATAAATTAATTAATCATTTTTATTTTAATTCATTTAAATGACATCCAGTAATTTATGGACACCACTTGAGAATCCACAGATGAGTACAGGATACCACTATTTCTGAATAATAATCTTCGCATTTTTAAATCACAGAAATATGCAACTAATTAAGGCGAAGACTACTATACAAAAATAGTGATATCCTGGATGGCCGCCTTTGGGTACGCCACTGATGGAAACTCCATATTTATAAACATACTTCATAGCATTAAATATTAAAGTACAGATCAAATTATTTTTGACGCAAAATATTTTGCTTTAATAAATTAATAAGAACTTTTTTTTATGCAAACAAATATCCAAAGAATTTGCGTTGAATATATTTTTTTTAATTATACATATCGAATATTTTAATGAAAGCATGCTTAACTCTAGAATGCACGATATTTTCTTTTGAAAGATATAATTTTGCACTTATATTAAAATTTACAGCGTGTCCCAAAAATTATGGGTGCATTTCAAAAATGACAAAATTAAAGACAGAAAGGGATAAAAATGTACCGTTTGCTGCATTATTATTAGGAAACCAGTAAATTTTCAGTCACATAGAATTTCAAATTTAGTTTCAAAGTTTGCCTACCGATGGCACTTCTAAGTAAGAAAACTTTAAAAAAAACTGTATGAACATGTTATGAAGAAATCTGCAAAGACTAAATAACAATGTTTTCAAAATATTCATGATTTGTAACAAAAATATGTCTGACAAGAAAATTCGCAGAAACCCGTGCTAAGGTGAAAACCGGGATGTTCTCACATGTAGCAGAGATGTACTGTTTCAGTTCGGAAATCATTCGTGGATTTTTTAAGTAGTACACTTCATTTTTCAGATAACACCCCCCACCCCCCCTACCTCAAACAAAGTCTGAGCTATGTCTGAGCAGCACATGCTAGCAGTAGGACGACGAAGTTTAGAATAGAGATACAATGGAGTGCTTTTTCTTACAGCTGTCGGAGATATCCTGAAGCGACATCTGTCGGTGAACTTCGGAACTAAATTTGAAATTTTGTATGAATAAAAATTTACTGGTTTCCTCAAGAAGAATGCAGCAAACGGTGTTTTCTATCGCTATCTGTTTTTATTTATTACATTCTTCAAATGCTCGTCAAGTTTTAAGCACCTTGCAGATAACGCACGTTTTAAATAGTAATTATTAGCGTTATTTAATCGCAAAATTCTGTGATTACATAAGGTGAACATTTCTATTCATAAGTAGTGGTACTTTGAAACGCTATAGATTAACAAAGATTACATTTGTATTGATTCATATATAGAATACCGAGCAGTGAAGGGTTAAAGAACCATGTTAACTAATTTAATTGTTTCTATGATGCTAAAGAATAACGGAAAGGATATATATATATTTTGTGTTTACCTCATAATGATGAAAACTTTAATATGTTATGTCCAAAGAATACAAAATGGATTTTAACTCAAATTTCCATTATCAAGAAAATACGAATAATTTTTTATATATAAGTAAAAATATGGATTATTTCAAACTTCTTTAACAGAGAATTTTATTTTGGGTAACTCTTTTCCCCATAGCAACTAATGATGAAATGATACTATTTTTACCTCAATTAGTTAGTAGAAGATAAGCGAGTATTAGATAACTACAAAGACCATTCTGTAAAATTTTTCTTTCTGGTAAAACAAACATAAGCTACTTTTTTCTTAATAGTTTAAGTTATATTTTATTAATAAAGTTCATTAATTTATCATCACTTACCTCACTCTTTTACGAACTTATGAAGAATGATTTATATCACAAATAAATTATTCACATATTTCTGCCTTATTTAATCAAAAAATTATACAATTAGACAACACAAAGATTACGACTGAAATATTCTAGTTCGAAAAAATAAATACCATACGTACCTTATATAGAACGTATACGCGTATTTCGTCCTGAAGTGGTTAATAACGTTCATTAATTTATCATCACTTATCTGAATCTTTAACACACTTATGAAAGATTGATGTATATCACATATAAAATTTTCACGCATTTTCACCTTAATAAATCCAAGAAGTATACGATTACACAAAGCAAAGATTACGACTAAAATATCCTTCCACTGAAACATAAATACCATACGTAACTTATAAGGAGCGCATACGTAACTATCGTTATGCAGTGGTCAATATAGTTCATTAATTTATCAGCACTTAGCTGAATTTTTCAAGCATATATGAAAAAATTATATATATCACATTTAATGTCAATGAAACATATTTATAACCTTTTACATGGATATTTAATAGAAAACACTTTGAAATTTGAAGTTATGGGTTTCGTACCCAATGTATGATTTTTAGATTTATTTGGTTAGGTCTTTGATAAATTTTAGTAATATTTAGTCAAAATATTTATTTTTATGTTTTGCGTAAATTTACCTTTTTCTCCTACATCGGTCATTTTTTTTCTTTTTCTGTCAATATCGTGTAACATAAAGTTTAAAAAGCATGGCACTCAATTACAAATACTTAACTCTCCTGAAGTGAATCACGAGATAACTGGTTCATTGAACTGCAGGTTTCATTGGAATACGTTCAATAGTTAAATTATTACAATTTTACCGATTTGACACAGCTTTAACCCTCTGAGCGTTTTGTAAAAGGGTAAAATTGCAATGTTGTTTTCTCTGCATTTTGTTTTAAATGTTAAAAAAATATGATTCTTTCAGCATTATAAATAAAACTTAATTGCAAATATGAATGTAACCCTTGAGACTATTAATCATTCTTCAATGTTTTGAAAATTCATTAAATCTATAGAATTATATTATCTTAAACATTGCATATATTGCAGTGAAACCTGGAGCTTAGTGAACGGAATATTACGTTCCACACGCTTAGAGGGTTAAAACATTAAGTAATAAATATTATACTCAAGATTTATTTTCATAATACGTAATTATGTGCTTTATATCATGTTGAAATAATCATCCTGTTTTAGCATTCAAAAAAATTTAAGTGAAAACAACATTACATTTTTACTCTTGTACAGGACAATCAAAAGATTAATGTTCAAGCCCGATGTTAAGTAATTACTTTAACTACTTCCTTATGTTTATGAGCTACTCTGTAACAGTCATCTGTGGTTTTCATGCTGACCATATAATATAAAAAAGTACCTTGCTCAATTACGGATTCTTAATGTCCAAGTCCTATGTTAGGTAATTATCTTAAATACTTCCGCCGGTTAGGAGGTAGCCTAATAGCAACCATCTGTGGTTTCTGTGGTTTTCGTGCTGACCATCAAACGTTAATTGACTTAAATCTGCACAAAGTTTCAATGAGAATTAAGTCTATGAAAGTATTTCTTTTGCAGTAGTCATTTTTTTAGGAAGCATGAGTATGGTAAAAATTAAAATACTATAAAAAGCAATGGAAATTATTTACTACTTAGCTATGAGAAGCACGTTGTTACTTTTTTCTATACTGCACTAAAAAATAACAAAAGGATTGTTATACTTTCATGTCTGGAAATTTCTTTTTATCGTCTCACATTCTATTTATATAGAATTTAAATCGTTTTTCTGAACAAAAACGCATTCTTGTCATGTTAGTTTGCAAAACAATTAGCGTAACTTGAAGCAAAATATATTTTGAATTTTAGCAAACTTCTCTTCATAGACTAGTTTAAGGATGGCGAATCTAGCACGCGTGCCGGATGTGGTATGTAGGACAATTTCGCTGGTATGCAATAAACTTTAATTTCTTAATAAATATTTACATAAAATTCTTTTTTATTAGTATTATAATATATAAATTTGACTTACCGCGTACAGATCATCATAAATAATGCAATTTTTTTTTGCATGGTTTAACATATTACATTTTTTTTATGTGATGCTATGCAGCTCTTTTCGACATGTGAATCATTTGCTTTTCAATGTGAATTTAAAAAGCTTTATTTTTTTAAGGGAATCTCATAAAACAATCACTATAGTAAAATAAGCCATTTTAAAGCAGTGATAGTCACGACGTACCTTAATTTTTTAGCCGCGATAATATGGATTTCTCTTTAAAACACTTATCTTACACACAACAAAACTTGAAAGGAAGAAAAGATTAGGAAAGATACTAAATATGGCGAATCCTATTTTTATGTACTTATTCTCAATTAATATTCATTCTTCATAGACATTTCTCCGTCTACATCATTAGATATTTCACTGCATGAATTTTCACTACAATTTTGGATGTGGCGCTTCATGATTGGATTGTATGTCCATCGCATATGGGGTGTGGAATTTGGGGATAAAGTAACTTTCTAATAGAACACACCCATACGCAAATCTGGTTTACAGTATTATAGTCCGGCAGGCAGCGTCACATTTTTGTAACCAACTTTAGCGTCGATGATTTTGATATATATGATAGATTAGAGATGTTAGAGTGGTAGGTATTGCCATAGCAAAATCACACAGCCCGCTGGAATATGAAATGAGTGCAACCTGATTACTGATATTACCCGGACTCAGAAGCTGTCTTCAGTTCTATTTGTCATTCACTTCACATTGTAGCGGGCTGAACAATTTTGCTATGGCAACACCCCCACTGATATGAGCCAGCTGACTGGAAGTTTCGCTATATAATATATAATTAATCTATCATATATAACAAACTCGACGCTAATATTGGTTGTAAAAATATGACGCTGCCTCCCGGACTATTACGAGTTGTACTCGATTAAAAAATGCACCCAATTAAATGAATTTGGAAGAAAAATTCGCGTCTTAATTTCAAGTATATATGGTATGTATTTTGCTGTAGTTGAAAGTTTCTATTAAAATCATTCAGTTTATATAAAAATGTAGAAATTAGATAATTAGCTCAAACATGACAACTTAAAATTATAACTTAATAACTTGCTTTTCTTATCTGTTTTAATTTTTATTAATTTTTTGTTTATTCTAAATATGTACTCCATATTAAATAGGACGAGGGGTATATTTAAATCCGTAAAATACCTCTTTATTACGCGCTTATATCAAGACTAAAGAAAACATTTTAAAAATATATTTCCTTTTCACGACAACTGTGATTTGTTTTTAACATTTTCCAACCTAATTGAAAAGTGTTTATGACTTCGGTTTGTCTAGACGTCTGCTGTCTGGCCGTCTACCGTCTGGCCGTTCTCTAACTCCCGTAAATATGCTCGGATTTCCTTGCAATTTTATTGTCGTTATCTATAGCATGTTCCCTACTTCAACTGAAGTGTGTAGCACTTATATTTTTTACAGGGCCACTCAAAAGAATTCCGTTACATTACGGTCTATGGGAAAAAAACATTTGCGGTTTATTTTAATGATGTTATACAATTTCAAACACATTGTAATTGATATATATCACTAAGGTGCATTACAAGAAGCTTAATATGGAATATGGTGTGCATAGCACGTATAGTTACTTTACAGGGACAGTCAAAAGAATTCCGTTACATTACGTCTATAGAGAAAAATCGTTTGCGGTTTAATTAAATAATGTTTCACTATTTTAAACGCATTGAAATTTATATATATCACTAAGGTGCATTACAAGAGGCTTACTTCAGAATAGTGTGTGTATAGCAGTCATCGTTCATTTACAGGGACACACAAAGTATTCTCTACTGTCTGTTTACCATAATTCCTGGAAGTGCGTTTTAAGTTGCTGAATGCGATTTTAAGTTTAACTCACTTTTTGTCTATTACTTGGTGTGTATAAATTCTGTACATCCTATACAGGGCAGCACAAAAGTTCGCGAACGCATTTCCGTTTATTGACAGAAACTCCAGAGGGAGAATTTATACTGTGCTACGCGTTTCCTAACTAAACTAAAATTTAGTATCCAATATAGTATATATACAAATGTATAGATCATAAACAGGGCTGAATAAAAGTATTTGGGTATTTTCCGAATGTTGTATATGTTGGAAATATATGTTGGAAATTCCTGAAATTACGTTTTTAAATATGTCATGCGTTTTCCAAATTGTTTACTTAGATGCTATCTTTCAGCTTATGAAACGGTAATGATTTGTAAAATTATTTTGGAAGCGTTGTTAAGTGTAACATAATCTATGCTTGACGCATGATTTTTCGTTTTTGTTTTTATAACCTTTTGATATAAATCCAAATTTAAGGTGTGATTTCTCTTATACCTTCTGAATTAATATTTAACAAAATCCTGTTAAAAATCTTTCATTCATCCAATGTCACGACTTGTATTTCAAAAGCAAGTAATATATGCAAATAAAATTCTTGTGTGAGAAAGTTTTCCATAATATTTGAATACATTTGAGTTATTTTTCCAATTTTCTGAATCGATTTTGATGATGAATTATGTATAACGTCCTGATTTCGATGTTAAGTATTAGCTATATTTGTTTAGTTCTATCTCAAAAGTTTTGAATATCTTCAGGTAAGGGAAAGCTTAAAAGTATTTACAAACAAAATATAAACCGTTACGTATTCATTAATTGCGTTTTTATTTTAAATAAATTGTTTAATATTGATTATTTCTTAAAAAATAGTAAACCGTGTTATCGTCATATTTAATGTAAAATATTTTATTGTATTTTATTTTCATTACATAAATATAACATTTTTAAGGGATAATATGCATTTGTTATTTTGTTTATTCTACCACATTTATTTGTGGTTAATGCACGCACATATAGCATGGGCAGTCTGATTTAAATAGGTGGTGATGGCGAATGTTATACCAAATGGCGGCGCGCCACTGACTTCATTTGGGGCACTAAATGCATGGCTGCCAAATTTATTATTTTCTTACCACTATTATTGAAAAGAAACTAGTCGTTGGGGGCCACCGTAATACTTACCCATCAAGGATATTCATAATGTAAAATATTAAAATAAAAAATGTGTAAACTAGTTATAAAATGCATTGGATTTCGAATAAAATCGTGGCTTGATGACGTCATAAACTTTAAAGGCTCGATTACTGAAATGCGTAAAAGAAACATCCTTATAACTCCAAAAACAATAATCCTATTAACTAGCGGTTTATTGCATCTGATTAAGCGTCTCATTTCCAATTAAAATATATCTTTGAATTGAAATTTGGATGAAATACAGGGTCATGAAAAATCGAAGAGTGTGGAAAATAGGATTACAAATATCTCGGCAACTAATTATCCGATTGACTTCATGCTTTATGCAAAATTTATGTTTTTCTATTGTCTTTTATATTCACTCTTTAAAATAAACAATTTCGAAAATTTTTATATACCTTTTATCAGAACGAATATTTCGAAATTCCGAAAAAAATAGTTCCGGTTAATCGAGGTTACTGAAATTAAATATGCTTCTTCCCATTATTACTTACTAAGTACATACCAAATTTCAAGTCTCTATCTCAATTTGTTCGGGAGATAGAGCGTTTACACACACACAGAAACACAGACGGACGGCAAAATTTTCTTTTCTACAAATATGTTTTTCGGTATCTCCAGTGTCTGAAACGTGTAAATCCGTCAAAAAAAATTTTCGATTTTCAAAACGATTTCAAGACTTGCCCTATACTACGTATGATGGGTAAGTAATACTCTCTTTCATTTATTGGCAAAAAGTTCTGACATTAAACAAAGAAAAGATTTCTTGTAAAAAATAATGGTATGAAAATAATAAATGCTTCAGGAATGCATTTAGTGCCCCAAAAAACACAGTCATGAGCCCCCACTAGTTATATCCAATTACCTACAGGAGAGATATAGTACGAGGGAAGGTTTGCCCACTCTGGGGATCAGTTTAACTGCGTTGGTCAGTCAAGTCTCAGATACCCCTCGCTACTGTTAAACACATGGGCGTGGAATATATTCTTATTTTTAAAATATCTCATTTTAAAATTAAAATTATTAATCTTTTTACTTACCCATCATACGTAGTATAGGGTAAGTCTTGTAATCGTTTTGAAAATCGATTTTTTTTTTTTGACGGATTTACACGTTTTAGACACTGGAGATTCCGAAAAACATATTTTTAGAAAAAAAATTCTGCCGTCCGTCTGTGTGTATGTGTGTCTGTGTGTCTGTGTGTGTGTCTGTAAACGCTCTATCTCCCGAACAAATTGAGATAGAGACTTGCAATTTGGTATGTACTTAGTATATAATAATGGGAAGAAGCCTATTTCATTTCAATAACCTCGATTAACCGGAACATTTTTTTTTCGGACTCTTGAAATATTCCTTCTGATGAAAGGTATATAAAAATTTTCGAAATTGTTTATGTTAAGGAGTTAATATAAAAGACAATAAAAAAACATAAATTTTGCATAAAACATGAAGTCGATCGGATAATGAGTTGCCGAGATATTTGTAATCATATTTCCACACTCTCCGATTTTTCATGACCCTGTATTTCATCCAAATTTCACTTCAAATATATATTTTAATTGGAAATTTGACGCTTAATCAGATGCAATAAACCGCTAGTTAATAGGAGTATTATTTTTGGAGTTATACGGAAAAACCTCTTTCAAGCAATTCAGTAATCGAGCCTTTTTATGACGTCATCAAGCCACAATTTTATTTGAATATCAATGCATTTTATAAGTAGTTTACACATTTTTATTTTAATATTTTACATTATACATATACATGATGGGTAAGTATTACGGTGGCCCCCAACGACTAGTTTATCCTTGTACTCTTTTTAAAGGATGTTTGTTTCTTTTATTACTTTGTCTTTTCTTTTATTTGAAGTGTTAAAATCTTACTCATAGGTCGTCAGATTCACTAAGATTTTAACACGTCTAATATTAAATGAAGCATATATTTTAAGAATATATTCTAAACTTAAAGTCAAAGAAAGATCATTTAAGAAGATTACACGTAAAAAATAAGTTAAACATATTACTTTTCTGCGGAGATATTTTAAAAATAAGACTGCATTCCACCAACAATAGTGAGGGGAATTTAGGATCTTACTGACAAACAACTTTTCCCTATGAACGTCAGGCAATAATTTTTGCATATCTGGTAAACACTTCAATAAATAATAGCTATGCAATATTTCAATATGTATATTTGTATTTGAATACCTAAAATATTAATTTATCTTATGCGAAATTCAAACGCAACATAAATTTCAAACTTTTCTTGCACCAAATATTTAATTATTCAAGTATAAGACAGAAAAAACGAGATCAACACTTTAAGGGTTAATGGAACCTAACCCGTATTTACGCTATGCTCGAAGAAAACCACGGAAATCTCTGAATGGTTAGACCAGAGAGCGCTACTTATGTTCGAATACAGCACGTCTCGCCAATCAGCTTTGAGAACAGACTTTCTCCACCACTGGTGGAACAATTCTTTAATATGAAACAAGAAAGGAAAATCATACATAAAGTATAGATTATGAAACACTTTCCAAAACGTTCAGAATATTATAACAATAGTTAACTATTTAATAATTTGAAAGAAAATATATTAAACATTTTGGAAAAAACGCATTGTTGAAATCCAATTTCAACAATTACTATTTATAGTCGGCAAATTATTTGAATTATTTTTATGCCTTGTGTATTATATATAGATATGTATATATACTGTACAGTTGAAATTTATTTCAATTAGGAAACGAATAATACCGTGGAAAATTCGTCCATTAGTAATTAATAAACGGTAATGTACTCGAATTGTTTTTTAGCACAGCATATCACCTATAGAATTTATACGCACAAAATAATGTGCAAAAAATTAGTTACATTTTAAAAAAGCATGCTACAACTGAAGATGTACTTCCTACAATTATCACTCGTACACACAATACCATAATTGAATTATTTTTTTGTTCCTGTAAGAGAACGATAAATGCTATGCGTACCATATTCTCCAGTAATCATCTTGTAGTGCACTTCAGTTATGTATATCAATTTCAATACTTTTAAAATAGTGTAAAATCAATAAAATACATATACAATATCTAATTAAATTTTCAGAAGAGCTGAAATTTCTCTAGAAATTATTCAATACAAAGTGTGTGAATTATTACTTTACTACAAAGCGTGCAGCCAACAGAGTGAAAAAAATCCAAATCGGGGATTGAACCCGGATACCTTGGTATAGCCCACACTTGCTTTACCATTTAAGCCACCAGGACGACATCCAGTCTAGCATTCACTCACTCTTACATGGTAAGGATACAAGTTCTGCAGAACAAGATGGAACGTCAATTAGTTGCTCAACTTCATTTTCGTGCTTGAGACAATTAAACCCATTATCGGTGAATATTTATATATCTATGATTATTAGATATTGGTAATTAAATATAGGAATTCCTTCCCGCTGTTGCAGTTGTTCACAGCTAACTGGTATCGATTTAATATTTTAAAACAATGTTGCTTTGCAAATTTCACATTTGCCAATTAAGGTACTTTCTCAGATCCATCTTTATTGCAGGATAAAATGACATTTACTTTTTCTTTGACACATTTACCTCCGGAACATTTTTCCCTTTTAAATATGGGCCAAAATTCCATAAGCGTGATTTCTCAATCTTCAGTATATCTCTCGTAATTTCTTTGCAATATAAATTCTCATTTAATGTTTAAATGATTCACTGTGGTTGTTGTAGAATATTGTGTTACTCCAACTGTTGAAATCGTTTTTTTTTTCTTAATGGAATTTAAATATCTCAAACGTCATATCTATCCCCTATCCCAAACCCATAACCTGAACATTAAAACCATCAACAAACAATAATTATTAAAAATTCTTGAAAATCATTGCATTTATTTAAAATATGAATCTCGTGGATCATGATGGTATAATTTTTATATGAGTGAAATGTGTAATATTTGTTTATGTTTGGTTTAAAGTTCTGTCCCTCACTTTTTTATCACTATTTTCTCGGTTTATGAATTTCCTCATATTGACACCAGATGGCAGTATGTAGTTATTTCCTGTATTGTTTCCTGCAGGGGAGCACATATTGTTCTTAAAAAAAAATAAAATAAGTTGAAACTGGTGTGAAACACTAAGAACTAAAATAACTTCTTAAAACACCATAAAAACTTTAAAATGCGCTAGGCCTTTCGAAAGATCTGAGTCTTTCTTCGTCAGGCGCAAAAAGTGTGCTGTGAAGAAATTCAGTAGACCGTCTTATAAATCTACTCTTTCTAAATCTGTGAAAAGCAAACCTGATAATTGGTTGTCCTCCCTTTTTATCCTCCTTTATGTTTCAAATTAGCTAAAGTTTTAAGACGCTTCAATTTTAACATTATCTTTAAACCTGTCAATAAATTCAAATTCCCCTCCACCAAACCTCCTGTTCCTGATCTTCGTAAATGGGGAATTTATAATGTTCCGTGTAACGGCTGTGATTTATCTTATATTGGTCAAACTAAAAGAAATCTCGAAATCCGCTTAAAAGAACACTCTGGTTATGTAACTAATCAAGAAATTTCTAAATCTTCAATTGCCAAGCACTCTTGGGATTCCGGCCATTGTTTTAATTTTAAAAATGCTAAAATTATCTTTAATGCTAATAGTATCTCTGAATTGGACTTTCTGGAAAATTTAGCTATTTATCTTAATCGTGAAGTTATTGTTAATGATAAATCCGATTCCACAATGCTCTCTGCTGCTTGGAAAAACCTCTTGAGTACTTCCATATAACTTTTTTTGTATTTATTAATTTTAGTCTTTTATATATATATATATATATATATATATATATATATATATATTTTCATGTGTTTCCATGTTTTTTAATGTATTTGTGTGCTTTATTTATTTTTATTTTATTTTATTTTATTTTATTTATTCATTTTTTTTTATTTATTTATCTTTTATTATTTTTTTTTTCACTTCCTTATTCCCTGTCTATTTTGTATTCTCTATTGTTTTGTTTTTACTTTTCTGTGATTGGCTGTTGTCTTCTGTTCTCCTATTGGCTGTTGTTTTCTACTTTCCTATTGGCTGTTGCATCAGCTTGTTTCCTCTCCCTTACCTCTCATTTCAGTCTTGCTGCTGCTGTTCTTAAAAAGTCACTTTTACTTGCTGTTCGTTCATAAAGAAGATTTTCTGGATTGAAAAGAACGGGGAAAAGGTACGCGTATCTTTATTAACCGTCACTAATGTCTCCATTGTTAATTTAAATAATAATATTTATAGATTAACCCATATCTAGATGTTTAATCGTAAGTTTGATATGTCTTTAAAAATAGTTCATACAGCATTTCAAAAATGTTTTTTAAGTAGAGTAGCAGAATTTCTAAAATTGTCAGTACTGTCCTGTCATTTTTGTCATTTTTGTGTTTTGTCTGATAAAAACAGCCGTATCATATTTATTTTTTAATAAAGATTATTATCTAGTATTAATTATTATTCTGCAATACATTAGTGGGTATCAAAAATTTAAATTGAGCATAATATGATACTTTAAAAATCAGATATATGCAGAAAATCAGCAACCAAAAATCTCACACTTATCACATTTTGACCCATATAATGTTCAGTCGGGCATGGATTTACAGAATAAGGCAATGTCATATGCAATAAATATGTCACATGGGGGTGGGGGGGGGGTAATTTTGTAAGATTGAAAGGAATTTTCAGATAAGCATTTTTCTACCGTTTCATCATTCACTGTCTTATCCTACGATGTCATTAACAATATTAATGCTTCGCTCTACTTCACCACCAATTAATTTACGTACAATATAGCTTTTCTACAGGGGGTCCGCAAAGTCTGGAAACGGTCGATTAACTAGAGAAATATACATCCGAGTGAAAAACGCTAAATATGTGTTCAATATTTTCTAAAAACTATTTAGGGATGTCAAAGTTGCCCCCTTCAACTCCGCCTCTTGGGTGGTAAAGCGGGAGACAACTTTGAAATCTTAAATGATAACCGTCTTTTTTATTGCAGATTCGGAGTCTACGGAAAAATACGTAAATTTTGTACCTAACATTTCTTTCAGAAAATCGTAGATGGCGCTGTAAAATAGTAAAATGCAGTGAGAATCGTTTCCATTGAAAAGTCTGGAATCAGTCGAATAACTCGAGAAGTATATATCGGATTGAAAAATGAAAAAATACATGTTCAATATTTTTAAAAAAGGGCAACTTTCATATCCCTAAATAGTTTTACTAAAATATTAAACACGTATTTTTCCGTTTTTCAATCCGATGTATATTTCTCGAGTTATTCGACAGTTTCCAGACTTTTCAATGGAAACGGCTCTCAGTGCATTTTACTGGATTACAGCGCCATTTACGATTTTTCGAATAAAATGTTAAATACAAAAGTTTCGTATTTTTTTTCCATAGAATCCGAGTCTGCGATGAAAAGGGAGGGTTACCATTTAAGATTTCAAAGTTGCCCCTCCTTTCTTTCAGGGGTAGAGTTGGGGGGGGGGAACTTTGATATCCCTAAATAGATTTTTCAAAAACATTGAACACTTATTTTCTGTTTTTCAATCCGATGTATATTTCTCGAGTTATTCGACAGCTCCCACAGTTTCCGAACACTCTGTATGTAATTCACTGAAACCATCTTCAAGAATAGTAAAATTTTAGAACTTTAAAACATCTGCGAAATATTTAAACATCTAATGTAAATATATACCAGTTATCGATATTCTTTGAAGTCAAGATCCATTCATCCATATCAGCTGAACTTCAACATTCTCTTTTGCATACCAGATCGATCGAAATGTTCACTTGCAGAAAGAATTTGCTTCAATGTTTTCTCTGTTTTACAGACGATTCAATAATGTGCCTTTAAGGAATCCGGACTTTTTAGGAACTTCAATCTCTTTCACACTTTCCAACACATTTGAAAAGTGTTTATGAATTCGGTTTTTCTGTCTGTCTATGCACGCTTTGACCCGAGTAAATATACTCGGATAGCCCTGCAATTATTACAGATAGAGCACTGGAATTGCACACATACTTATGATGTATCTAATTTTATTTTAAAGTAATATAAAATGATTCGTTTTTCAATATTTTTAGCATGAAATTGGAAATAATACTTTTTTTTATTATTGATATAAGTTATTGAGACTGTTTGGTATTAAAAATGAAGCGTGTAGCACTTATAGTTCATTTACAAGTATACTCAAAAATGTTCTCTTACAATACGATCTATGACGAAAAATCGTTTGCGGTGCATTTTAACGATGTTACACTATTTTAAAAATATTGAAATTGATATATATCACTGCTTCACTACATAGTACTTACTATAAAATATGGTAGGCATATCATTAATGGTTCATTTACAGGGACACAAAAAAGAATTCGGCTATAGTATTCTCTATGAGCAATAATTGCTGGAAGTGTGTTTCCGTTTGTGGTAGGCGCTTTCAAACTTAAGTGTTCTTTTACATATTACTTGGTGTGTATAAATGCTATAGATAATATACAGGCAGGACAAAACATATTGCATACATATCGCTTTATTGACGGAAATTGCTGAATAGGAATTTTTAATTGCGCTACTAGTTTCCTAACTGGTAGTATATATACAAATCTCATATACAGGGCTGCACAAAAGAATTCGGATACTTTTACGACTGTTGATGGTAATTGCTGAAATTGGGATTCCAAATTTGTTATGTGTTTTTCCAGGGGCTAGTTGAGCTTAAGCCGAAATGTACACCTCCCCGTCCGGTTTGACTTTGACTTTATTTACTTAGACACCAACTTTCGCCTTATCAATCGGTAAAGTTTTGTTAAAGTAATATGGAAGTGTTGGAAAGTGTTTCATAATCTATGCTTGACGCATGATGTTTCGTTTTTGTTTAAAAATTTGTCATTGGTCATATTTAAAACTTAATTATTTTGTAAACTATGGTCGATTTTAAAACTTAATTAAAAAATAAAAAAACTTTGATAGATTTTACGATTTATTCTGATAGACAAACAACTAACTAAAATTAAACAACACAGTAAGCAACATGATATAAATGAAAATAGCTTTCTTTAATCAGCTGATTCCAAATCTTGTAGTAAAATATAAGGACGCAAAACGGCGAGGGGGGATAACAAGGGACTCGGAAAGAATGGCGGTTGTAGAAGAGGTAAAAAATAATCCTTAAATATGAAAGTATTATGAGAAATGATGCGTACTTTAAAGTAGCATGTTTCCAATTTTGAAATTCATAAATTAATTTTTAATCTACTGAATAAGTTATTTTGTGTTAAAAATTCAATTTCCATTAAGGTGCTCGAAATATCGATTCGTGTAAACTACTAATTCGCCTGAAGCGTATTCGAGTAAAGGTATAAAATATTACGTAAAAACGTATATAATTTGTCCGTTATGAAACTAGTTCGTGCTAGTTACTTTGAATTTGCGTTAAGCGTGTTCGCATTAGCGAGATTTTGATGTATTCCATAAGCCTCAATATTCCATAAGCTGCAGGATTTTAATATCTAGCCAGAGGGCCCGCGCGAGGATTTCGCACTGAAATCTAATATTTTTTAGGTACTTCTCTATTATGCTGTCGACCACTTTTCATAACAAAAAACTATCGCCAAATTGTAAGATTAAACGCCAAAAATGCAGTCCCATTTACTTGATGTCAGAAGCATTATACGTGTTTGTTAAATGATCAAGTGGTTTTTAATTCGACATTTGCGTGTATTTTTATTATGTTTTACTGGTTTATTAGTTATTTCATTAATTAAAATAACAATTGTGTCCTTAAATTCTTATACTTTATTTATTTATTTTGATATTCCAATGGCAATCCGTTTATTTGGCGATAGTTTTTTGTTATGAAAAGTGGTCGACGGGATAAAAGAGAAGTACCATTTTTTATCAATATGTAATAGTTATTAGATGCAGGTTTAAAATTCTAAAGAAAAAGCAAGGATAAAAATATCTGTAAACAACATTTAGTTGTTAGTCAATCCAGAATATCATCTAATTTATTCCATCAAAGTTAGAGTAAAAACTGATCCAAGATTGCTAAAGGCACGCACGAGAAAAAAAAAATTAACAATCGTATTTTAACTGCATTAGAGGATGACGTCATCCGCTTCGGGAAAAACATGGGACATAGAAATAGAAATCTAAACATTGCAATTTAAATTTCGCTTTTTAATCATAAATATAAAATAAACCCGTGCGGTGTTTTTTATAATAATTGCTGAGCATCATATAATGTGGTAGTTAATTTTTTTGGCAACAATGTTTTGAGGAAAACCTTTCATTTCATTTAGGAAAACAATGCCGATTTAATTTATAATTATCAGCAATTTTTAATCGAAAACATGTTTTAACGAAATGTTAAGTGTGCTATGTCAGAAGCGTTTTCAAAATCCTTTCATATGCTATCTCATTCGTCGTTCTGCGTTTCGTATTTTCAGAAAAAAAGGGATGTTGACAGGAGAAATAATATATATGATCATACTTTTTGTGACACTGACAATTTTTGAAAATTTCTTTATGAAAAATATTCCTAAAATTTAGGCTATCTACTCGCAAACATTAAAACAAAAATTATTATTTTTCGCAATTACCCAGTTTTTTTTTTTTTATCTCTTACATAAATTCGAATTTAAAGCGACATTTATTTTATATTTTCTTTTTTAAAATTTAAGAAATTCGGCTAAAAATTGTTCAAGCAATCAATATCACAGACTGCAAAGTACACGCATGTAAAATATCCCTATAAAAGTTTTGTGCGAAAAAGTTTTCCATAATATTTGATTACATGTGTGAAAACTATTTGAACGATGAATAATGTATGACGGCTTGATTTCTATGTTAAAGTATTAGCTATATTTGTTCAGTTCTATCACTAAAGTTTTGAATAACTGAAGTGGAAAAGGCTTAAAAGTACTTACAAAGAAAATCAAAATAGTTCAGCATGCGTTAGTTAAAATTTTCTTCCATGTTACTTCATACTGATTATTACAGATAGAGCACTGGAATTGCACACATACTTATGAAGTATCTAATTTTATTTTAAAGTAATATAAAATCATTCGTTTTTCAATATTTTTAGCATGAAATTGGAAATAATACTTTTTTTTTTATTATTAAAACCTTTTTTATATTGAGAATTTGTGAAAAAAATATTTTCATGAAATATTCTTCTACTAGAAAAGAGTTTTAACCTTTAAAGACAAGGACAGGTTGTAGTAACATAAAAGCACGGTCAGTGCCATTGGCTTTTAAAACCTACATAACAACTTTTAACCCGTCAGCACACGCTGCCCTTTCCATTGCGTTACTACACGCGCGGGATAAAATTTACCCCAATGGCTTTTCTTGTGCCAATTTCCCCCCGGTTTGATTATAAACAAAAATTTATATTTTGAAATAAACTGTAAATCAATAAAGAACATAATTTAACTTAAAATAAGAAGTTATTTTATATTTATAGCAATAAATAAATAAATAAATAAAATCTAGCACTAAGATTTTTTTCTGCATATCATTACATACAAAGCTTTTACGATCCAAATTCAGCCATGAATATACAAAAATATATAAAACTGATAAATAGAAACTGTATGTGCAAGAGTTGTTAACGTTTAAAAGAACAAATTATATTATTATTTACATTCCATAAACATTTTCATTAACATTTTCCTCCTCCCACGTGACATTTTTATAACAAAAGAATGGAAAATCCACAACCGGAGGTAAATTCTTTTTGGCTACATCTTGATATCTTTCAGCTTGAAAGCTCAGGATGATCACGAACGATTTTCACACATTTTTAAGTAATAGTTGTGAGCTGGGTTAGATTTTATCCCAGCGCGTGTGCTGACGGGTTAATGATATCCTTGTTTAATGCTATGTCCAGTAGTACTATAAAAGTAATAAACATGAAATTGTTACGAAAACTCATTAAATTATAATTGGTATAATACATACGGTTTTTACTTATAACATACAGGGTACGTCAGAAAAATGTATACATACACTGTTTAACAGATCATAACTTTCATTTTTTTTTTCAAAGTATAATTGAAAATAAGGAGTGGACCAAGGTTAACTTTTGAAAAAAGAAAATTTATTTTAAAATATAGGGTAAGTCAAAATGAATATAGCGATTACAAACGACGATAACTATTTAATGGAAAAGAGTTTATCGATAAGATTAACACAGAATGTAGACGGAACTTCAAACTTTTGTATACATACGTCATAGATGTTCTATGTGACTTCCCCTGGTCACTCGGACAACATCTAGATTGTAGTCCATTCACGCCATACATTCTGAAGCATTTGTTCAGACTTGACCTGTTCCCATTTGTTCTCCGGACTTGACACCCTGCTATCTTTTTCTATGGGGTTAAGTGAAAGTATGTGCCTCCCATGCTCAAAACAATTGAAGAAATCAAAGTAAGCATTTGTAATGCGCTTGCGTCGGTGACTGAACAAATGCTTCAGAATGTATGGCGTGAAATGGACTACCGTCTAGATCAGTGGTTCCCAACGGGGGGCAATTTGACTTTTCAGGGGGGCAATTTAAATTTTCAAGGGGACAATTCAGAATTTCTGTGAACTCATAGCTTCTGAATTGTTTTTCTAATAGTAATGTTGTAGACTGAAAATAAAAGTTACACATTCAAATTTCAAAAACAAAATTAAAAAAAATAGTTTTTTATTCAATTTTTCAAAAGTATGCATTCAAAAGTTTTAAATACAATCCTACCAGAATAATTATAGAGAAAAATATTTTAACATATTTAGATACTTTTATATATTTAAAAATTCTTTATAATTTTTCTGATTTATAAGTATTTTAGAATTTTAAACAACTTTTTCGATAATTTATTGAATGAGTCGCACTACAATATGTCACATGAAAATCAATTTTACACATGAAACTATTCAAGTGTATATTTAACAATTACTTGACGACCTTTCTTTACCGAATTTGTTATCACGTTTTATTCTGATTATAAATTGATTAGTAATTTAATCGCAGAAATTCTGTGATTAAATAAGACAAAAATGTTTTATTCAAAATTATTGATTTTTCTAATCAAGGATTCTGTGCACTCTATACATCACGCATACGTAGCGACCGTGTGTCAGTAAACTACGAGGGGTATAAGATGATTATAAAAAAATATTTGATTCATCCATTACCTTCGGCACGTTTCAGGATCAATGTTAAATGCTTTTTACTCTGTCAGGAGTAAATTCTTTTAAAATTTTATGAGAATTATATGTTATAGGGGGGGGGGATCATCATTTTAGAGATGTTTTCGTGGGGCGCGGCTAAAAAAAGGTTGGGAACCACTGGTCTAGATGTTGTCCGTGTGACCAAGGGAAAGTCACATAGAACATCCATGCCGTATGTATACAAAATTTTGAAGTTCCGTCTATATTCTGTGTTAATCTTATCGATAAAGTATTTGCCATTAAATAGTTATAGTCGTTTGTAATCGCTATATTCATTTTGACTTACCCTGTACTATTGTAAGTATGAAAATGTAGCAGAGGTACAAAATATCGCAGGGAGTTTACGGCATATCCAACTATGCAACTTACAATTAATCGGTTAAAAGATAAGTTTGAAACGAATGGCTGCTCATAGACAACGTTTCGGAACCACAATTGGGGCAGGAATGCGCCACAACACAAAGTGAAAGGCTTGTTGGAGTTTGTGAATCAATAGTCCATCGTTATAAGCAGTATATTGCCCAGAAAGGTTATAATATTGAACATCCGTGGTAGGAGGAAAAGTCATACATTTTTTTGTAGACTCTTCTGCATTTTAAATATTAATTATACGTGAATAAAAACTGAGTTATAATTATTCAAAGCGTGTATCGCACCCTGTATATAAGACATGAGTGACGTAATCCATGCACCGGCGCATTTTAAAGACTAAATATCAACTTTTAATGCAACGAAGAATAGTATGTAATGTCTAGTTATAATACACTGTTAAAATTCTGCCACAAACTGTCCAGTCATTCGACCATTTTTTTAGAAAACGGTTACATAACTATAATTTATCTCTTTTCTGACCATATTATTGCCAATATTATGGTCCGAAAAGAGTTAAATTATGGTTATGTAATCGTTTTCTATAAATACGGTCAAATGACTGGACAGTTTGCTGCAAATTTTTAACAGTGTATAAAAGTAATAGAAATCACAAATTAAAAACAAAGATTTAATTAAGAAAGTAAATAGAATAAATTACAGAAATTTACGGGCGGGATATTCCGTACACCAATCATGATTTATCAATAAAAAAAATTAATTAGAGCAGAAAATAATGCAAACTACAATTTTAAACGTTGGTTGAACACTAGGGCTGGGCGATATACCGTAATATCGTTATATATCGATATTTCTTTAAGACCGCGATAACGATATTGAGATTTTAAAACTTCCGATATATCGATATATCGCTTCAAACGGTATTTCATCATACTTCCGGAGTTTCAGAAATTACGAAATTTCGGATCTACCGAATATCGGCGGGAAAGTTGGTTACTTTTGCAAATACTGCACCGATATCGACAGTTGTGTGATATTTGCAGTTTTGTACAGGTGTCGCGCACATATCGGAATATGGCCGAACAGTCTACTGTTCTGATGTACCGTTTTGTTCATCGGAGTTCGTCGAGAATTAAGACTCATTCGAGGATCGGGCATTTCCGATACAACCTCTTGTGGACTCTTGTTTCATTTGAATAATTTATAATGTTTAACTTTCCAAAAGTTTTCAATAATACCCATTTTATATCAGATCTGCAGGGAAAATATTTGCATTTTTTAAAGAAATATATAAAAATTTATATATCCTTTTAATATGTTAAATTAAGATATTGAATTTTGTTTTTTCTAGAGGACAGTTGTTACATTTATAACCCTATAACAGAGTGAGTGATATATGAATTTAAAATATATCGATATATCGAAAATATCGATATTTGGTCAGCGATATATTACGATATTAATATTCTGATATCGCCCAGCCCTATTGAACACTGAAGGGTCCTTGGGAATAGGTCAAATGAAACGCAGATGTTAATCGCGTAATTAGTTTAGAATTATATTCACGTAATTATTCGCAATGTTTTTTTTTTTTTTTTTTACTGAGTGACGCACTCAGTACGCCGTCCTAGTCTTTAAAGGTTTTCTTTCCACAATTAAGTTTTTTAACGCTTTTGAACACGTTTCTATTAATCTAAGTTTAATTTGTGATTTCTTCTATATTTTATATATTAATGGTTATTTTAATAGTAAACATTTGGTATCATTGCTGCGTTTCACAAGATTCAATAAAACTTCTGGTCATCACAACCTAATCATAACTTTATATATACTGATAGTTTTTTTTCAAAAATTCTGTTTAAAAAATAATTTTATCTCCAGAAAAAAATTATATTCTATACCTTACCAGTGATTTTTACCATTCTTTAGACATTTTAATAAATTTCGGATCCATATTTAAGGTGTGATTTCTATTATATCTTATGAGTTAATATTATAAACATTGTGATGGGAATCATTTAATGTCACGGCCGGTATTTCATAATCCTCAATAAAGATACAAGTTTCCCATAATCTAATCACAAATTTAGTTATACTGAAACATTTTGAAAAATTCTAATGTTAAATTCTAACTGTATTTTCCACAACAGTGATCTCCTCTTTAAGCGTTTGTCATAAATCTGAGTTTAAGATGTGATTTCTCCTATATTTTCTGTATTAATATTTAAGAAATTCTGCTAAATATAATTCAATATCACGGCTTGTATTTCATAAAAAGGTTAAATATGCAAATAAAATTCTTATGTGAGGACGTTTTCCAGGATATTTGAATACATTTGAGTTATTTTAGCAATTTTGTGAATTGATTTAAATAATGAATAATGTATGACGACTTCATTTCGTTATTAAAGTATTAGTTATACTGTTATAGTTTTGTCGCAAAAGTTTTGAAGATCGTCAGGTTGGGACGGCTTAGTGGTACGTAAAAACAAAATAAAAAGAGTTTCATATGCAATATTCTATATATTTCCTAATATTGATTATATTACTGAACGATATAACTTTAAATTCAATGATAAAAAAGGGAAATTTTTGAGTTTATTTTGCTCATTTGAGGATAATTATTTAATAGTAAACATTAATAGCAAATTATTAGTATTAATAGCAAATCTAAAACACCGTGTTTTCATTTATAATATTAGTTATACAAAGGCATCAAACTCGAACTTTAAGGGTTACAGAACGTACTGCGCGGTGTACAGAATATAGGTGAAAACAAGTTTTTATTGAAATCTCTAATAGTAGATTTTGTTGCGGTTAACTTTTTATTAGATTACCCATTTAGAACACGAAAAAGTAATTTTATATGAAAAAATACCAGTTATGTAATCAAATATATTTTTTAATTTATTAGAAGCGGTACTTTCGTATTAGCCGCATGCCATAAATTAATATCCAAATAAATCGCCAAAGATATCCCTAATTACAGAAACCGTTTAGATTCTAATTATTTGAGTGTTAGTCATATATGTTAAACTGTGATTTTTATTTTTATTTTTTAAGTTTTAATTGAGATATGGAATATTAAATGGAAACAAATTATTAGGGGTGTATTAGGGGTGTAACTGTATTAAGGGGTGCCATCCTTTCACCCTAGTTAAGGGTGTCATTCTGTCTCCCCTAGAGGTGTCACCAGTGAGACAAGCCTTTCACCCCTTGGGGGTGCCATGTGTCACCTGTAGTTTTAACAGTGTAGGTGGCGCTTGTGTAAGAAGATTGTATCAGTTTGCTGCTACTTCAAATAGTTTTTTCTGTGTAGGTGGCGCTATCATAGCAAGGTTGTACGCCGGCAGTGCATAGCTGCCATTTCGTTTAAATGTCGCGACTCTGCATCTTTCTACGGTGAATCATTCACTTAAATAGAAGTCGGACCACCCGGAGAGGCTTGACCCATGCGTAATAACGTCGATTTTGCGCTGAAATTTCATCTTCTTGTTGCTTTAATGTATAAGGATAAGGACAATGATAAGATTAAGGCTATAAAAGCAATGAGGAGCTCTAAGCCGCAGCGGTCGTCCGTTGATCTCACAGCCCCTGATTCCAACCCTTTCCTGTTTTCGAGGCATTAAATTTGCGCAATTTACTGTTTAAAATTTTTCCAGCTTTTATAGAGTCCGATTGAGCCAATGATGCATATTTAATTTTATCATAAATAGTCATAAAAATTAAGCATTTATACTAAATAAAATTATACATGTAGCAATTTTTTTTTGCGTTGTATATAAACTAAAATATATTTTAAATGAGAAAATCAAGTAACACGCATATCTGTATATAAACAAATTAAATGGTTTTAAACACCATGATATATCTGCTTCATTTATACAGCCGAGATGTCACTCGTGTGCTTAAAAGTGAATCAAAATATAAAAAGTTAAGGATGCATTTTTCTACAATTAAATTTGTATAAAAATTTGGGTTCCTTAATATTGATTATAGAAGAAATATCACTGGGATTCTGAATACATATGTGCGAAAGATATAATAAAATTACATTCGTGTAATTTTTAAAGTAATTATACTATTGTTATCTGGAATTTTTTCGAATACTTTGTTCCCTTTAAATTATTTATTAATCTTGAAAGTAAAAACAAAGCCTTCTATTTTCAATTGAACTGCTTTGCAACATAGTAATACTGTGAATTTTTGGAAAAAAATCTTTTCAAAAAATAGTTTTAATAAATGCGAATAACTCGTTAAAGAAAAAAAGTTAATGTTTCATTGAACAATACTGACTATTAAAGTAATGAAACTATTCTTATTTGGGATATTTTTGGAGTATTTTTTCCCTTAAGCATATTTATTAAGCTTTAAAACAAAAATGAGACCTTGTCTTTTCAATTATAACTTTTGTACTTAGAGCTTTTTATAAAAGGTCTTTTTGAAAAATGATCTTAATAATGCAGCTATCAACTCGTTAAAGTAAAAAAGAAAAATCGTTAATGTTTTTCTCTATAATAGTGCCTTTTAATATAATAAAACTATTGTTATCTGGAATATTTTAGGAATAATTTGTTCCTTTAAAGATATTTATTAAGCTTAAAAGTGAAAATAAGGCCTCATCATAACAATTATAACTTCATTAATGTTCCGAATATTTGGAAAATTTCCATTTTAAAATATAGCATAAATAAATGTTACTACAAACTTAAAAATTAAAAAAAAAAAAAAAAAACTTCAATGTTTTTCTGTGTAATACTGATTTTTAATCTGTTTGACACTTTTCAATTAACAGAAATTTAAGAAGTGATTTTTTTAAACAATAGTTTCTATAATAATAATTAAATTAATATTCTTAAGATTTTGGTAGAAAACATTCAACATAGTAGACTGTTTTTAAATAAATCTCCTTAAAACACCAGATAATCACTTTTTAATCATAATATTAGTTTAACTGGGAATTTTCGAAATTAAAAATTAATGTCAATTCAAAAAATAAAAAAATAAATCCATTTCTTTTCGGTATAACAGTAAAAAAAAAATTGATGGAAGACATTAAACATCAAAATTTGGACTGCTTTTATATAAATCTCCATAAAACCCCAGATAATCACTTTTTTATGATAATATTAGTTTAACTGAGATTTTTTGAAATTAAAAAGTAATGTCTATTCAAAAAATTTTTAAATAAATCCGTATTTCTTTTCGGTATAACAGTAACAAAATTTTGATGGAAGACATTCAACATCAAAATTTGGACTGATTTTTTATAAATCTCCATAAAACCCCAGATAATCACTTTTTTATCATAATATTAGTTTAACTGTGATTTTTCGAAATTAAAAATTAATGTCTATTCAAAAAATAAAAAAATAAATCCATTTCTTTTCGGTATAACAGTAACAAAATTTTGATGGAAGACATTCAACTTCAAAATTTGGACTGCTTTTTAATAAATCTCCATAAAACCCCAGATAATCACTTTTTTTATCATAATATTATTTTAACTGTGATTTTTCGAAATTAAAAATTAATGTCTATTCAAAAAATTTAAAAATAAATCCATTTCTTTTCGGTATGACAGTAACAAAATTTTGATAGAAGACATTCAACATCATAATTTGGACTGCTTTTTTTATAAATCTCCATAAAACCCCAGATAATCACTTTTTTATCATAATATTAGTTTAACTGGGATTTTTCGAAATTAAAAATTAATGTCTACTCAAAAAGTTTAAAAATAAATCCATATATTTTCGGTATAACAGTAACAAATTTTGATGGAAGACATTCAACATCACTGAATGTTTTTTTTTTTATAAATCTCCGTTAAACCCCAGATAATCACTTTTTTATCATAATATTAATTTAACTGTGACTTTTCGAAATTAAAACTTAATATCTATTCAAAAAATTTAAAAATAAATCTACTTCTTTTCGGTATAACAGTGATTTTCTTTTTAAACTGTTTCATAAATCCAAAATTAGAACGATCAGGTCCGGCGTCCTATTAATAGAACATGTCATTTCATTGAGTAATACTAGTCCTAACAATTATTTTTGTTAATATATGCATGTAGTAACGATAATAGATGTCTATACATTTATTATTATGACTTCATGTTTCAGCGGTTTTTAGGTGCGGTCGTAATTATATAAATACACAGCACCTATAAGGTAAATCCAGGAGATATGGCGCGGTCGGAGAGATTGCGCACATAGAGGTTCGAGGGGTATGAGTAGAGTGAGAGCGCAGCGACTCCAGGTAGTTGTACAACAACAGTAATGGAGTGTCTACTTGAAAGTGCATGTTGATTGCTTTGAGCGTCTAAGATAAAGTATTGCTATTTTGTTTTGTTTTTCCAAAGTAAATGCTTGAATTTTCATAGCTATTCATCTGAATTTCTATACAATGTTAATAGTACAAAATATTTTAAACATAAACGATTTCTCATAAGCTACTAATCTAGATTAACAATGTGAACATCAACGGTTCGTTTTAGCAGCGGTCATGTTTAAATAAAAGGCCACGTAATCTCTCCTACCGAAATCGGAGAGTTTGCGCATCTGCTACTTAGGAGAGATGGCGCATTGTTCCCATTAGTTTAAATGCTAGGAGAGATTACCAGCTTATTGGTAAATTTCATAAAAAAATGAAAAATGAAAATGGACTAATTTTAAGTTAAACGTGTTACTAAGTTACATAATTTTATTTTGTAATTTTATCTGGACTTGCTTTTTCTGATTCTTTAATTTTTTTCCTTTAATTAAATTTTTTAATCGTTTTTAAAATTATTTCTTTATCTGATTCTTTAAGCATTATGTTGAAATATTCACTCCCAATACAATAAAATTTTCTCACAAAAACCTTACAGCAATGTCATTTAAGTGTAATTTTTATTGTTAACAATTTAACTGTAGTTATTATTAGTAACAATCTCTCCTACCTATGTGCGCAATCACACCAACCCTGTAACGACAGATTGAGCAAAATATTTTTTTTTTGTTTTATTACAACTGTTCTATTAAATTGCAACATAACAACAAAATAACAATGGAAATGCATTAAAAAATGAAGTACAATTTATTCATGGATAGTTTAGCAAAAAATTAATATTTCGATTTTTTAATGCTATTATTTTGAATTGTGTGCAGACTCTCATAGCGTTACCTTAGTCGTCGTCTGGTTTGTCCGTCTGGCCATTTGTCCGCATATAACAGCGCAAAAACTACCCAACCGAATGGTTCGAAATTTAATATATACAGGGTGTTCTAGAAAGGAGTCCCCAACTTTGAAATGACATAACTTCGAAACAGTGAGAGATAGAAATGTGAAACAAGTTGATTATTAAACAGATAGGTCTGGAATTTGTTATACACGAATTTGAAAAAATAGTCCCAATATTGGATAATAGGTGGCAGCACAAGCACATGTAACTTTAAATGGTACTCAGAAGTACAGAAATTTTATTAGTGCGTCTGTTTCATTGCTGACACGTGTAAAAAAGTTGTATAGAATTAGAGAATAATTCGGAATTCAAGAATATCATGCCGTATTCCTTGGAATAACGAATTTTTATTGTACTTGAATACCATCGATTAAATCGAAGTCCGACGATGACAAAGCGAAGTTTTCAAAAAAAAATGTAATGTTAAAAAAGGTCCAGACTTGAAAACAATTCGTAATTTATTCAACAAGTTTGAACGGACGGGCAGTGTGGCCGATGATTTAGGCGGAAATGTGGGATGCAGTCGATCAGTCATGACACCTGAAAATGTGCAAGCAGTCGAAGAAATTGTTAGACGTTGTCCTCGAAAATCCATAAGGCGAGTCGCTGCTGAAGCAGGATTGTCAAACACCACTACGCACAGTATAATTCAAAAAGGCCTGAAGCTGTTTCCCTATAAAATACAGTGCCATCAAGCGATCACAAATACAGCTCTACAACAAAGAGAAGTTTTTGCAAATGAGTTACTGCAGATGATTGATGAAAATAAAATTGATGTCGGTCCTGTATGGTTCACCGATGAGGCCCATTTTCATTTAGAGGGCTATGTGAACAAACAAAACTGGCGAATATGGGGCACTGAAAACCCGTTTGTGTGTCTTTCAAAACCACTCCACTCAGCAAAAATTACAGTGTGGACAGGACTGTCCAGTAAAGGAATCATTGGGCCCTTTTTCAGGAGGGAAACGATTAACGCATCTCGATATATTGACATTTCACAGCAGTTTATTGGAACATTTCAAGCTCTAGAGGATGCACCAGAGATTTCATGGTTTATGCAGGATGGGGCCCGACCGCACCGTACTACTGCAGTGTTTGAGTTCCTCGAGGAATACTTCAGTGACAGAGTCATTGCTTTAAATTATATCAAAGTGACAGGCATTGGTATGGATTGGCCACCATATTCCCCGGATCTGAATCCCTGCGACTTCTTTTTGTGGGGTTACTTGAAGGACGCTGTTTATTCTAAGAATCCCCAAACGTTGGAACAGCTTGAACAATTCATCTGTGAGGCATGTGCATCCATTTCAATAGAAGTATTGCAACAAGTGATTTCGAACTTTACCTGTGGTTGCGTCATGTTGTTTCTGAAAAAGGTAACCCTATCGAAACCATTGTAATGTGATTTTTATCTCAGTTCAAACAGCTTACTTTCAGGAACTATTTCAAAGACACAGCTTTGTGATTGCAGCGCCCTCTCGTGTCCAATATTGGAACTATTTTTTTAAATTGATCTATAAAATATTCCAGACCTATCTGTCTAACATTCAACTTGTTTCACATTTCTATCTCTCACTGTGTCGAAGTTATGTCATTTCAAAGTTGGGGAGTCCTTTCTAGAACACCCTGTATAATCGTTGCAGAATTTTGCCGAGTCATTTTACATTTTATGTGTTGGAAACAGTTCAGAAATTGATTTCATCTGTTCCGCCGTTTGTGATATATGCGACCCGTTTGTGATATAAGCAACGCGTTTGTAATATATGCATTCGATTCGTGGACTGCCAACAGGTGTCGCCACTACCAGAAATGGAACTTCCTCAAAACCCCACAAGATAGCAGCACTACAGATCTACAGAGAGATAATCACTACAATGTGCATTTTAAAGAAAGTAAAAACTGTTTAATCAGCAATAAACCCTTTGTGAAATGTGTTCGACGGACTAATTCCGTGAGAGAACATTCAAGAGCCCCTTTTATTAGTTAGTTGACGCTGAAACTTCATGTCAGAAAGACATAAACAATTCGCTCGTCCAATATTAATAAAAACTGCGTTCTGGAAGCAATACGCTCCTGAACTTTGACGAAGCATAACCTTTTATGGATCTAAATTACCTTTACTTTTTATATTATAAGAATGTAACGTATTTAATCAAGATTTTGTGTAGTTTTTCAGATATAAAGTGTGTACTTAAGAAGTAACCATGTGTTGTGTTTCTACAAAGATTTCACGCTGCACTTAATAAAAATAAATTCACATATTCTCAGAGCAAGCATAATTAGCTGCGTCACGAATAAGGATTACACCTTATAACAGGTAAGCAAAGCTTACATATTTTTGTACGAATAATTAAGAAGTAATTGTATTATTTATCTGGTCGTTTCGAGCAAGTAAATATAACTCACTTCCTTTTATTATGAAAATAGAATCAAAACTTAAAAAGATATTAATAAAACTTTTCTTCATTCTATTAAATCCTATCGTACGTAATCTATATAGTAAAAGCTTGAGTCATGTGACTGAGGAAAACAAATACGGGCTAACCACATTTTTTTCCATATGCCAAGCGGCCATTTTTATTCAAAATTATTTTTTGGTATTAAATTGCATAAAAGTTACGTGTTTAGAAATATCGTTCAAACAAATTGCTTGTTTGTGAAATGAGTTTCATTGGAAAACGTATAGATGCTGAAATAACTTCAGTGAAAATTGTCAATATCGAATATTTCAATCCAATAAAGTAAATAAACAAAAGATTGATTCATCGTGAGTCATAGAAATATTAAACCATAGAGGTAATCATTCACAAAGCATGATCTCTTTGGTGAATTTTACAGCGCTATCTGGTGTAAAAAAAAAAATGGCACTCCGGGAGTGCCGACAGAAGTGAAGACTTGAACAATTACGTTTGTATTTTTTTTTTAATCGTCAGGAAACGCTTTATTGTGCAGGAAATACTTTTATATGAAGTGGGTTTTTTTTATTCTTTATTATAAACTACTACTACAAAAATTATATTACAATTTTCATTTAATGCACTATTGTACATGAAAAATAATGCATATTATTTTACATACAAAAATTGCAATCTATTGCTTAAAACGTAAATTTACAAATACATGAAATATGAAATTTAATTAATTGGTATTCTTTGAAATGAATACCAATGAAACTTGTGAATTTTCATCCACAATTTAAACAACTCTCAATACATTGATCATTTCTTCCATGAGATGTAGTTTCATATCTTTTGTAATAACATTTATCTGCAAAATAGGGTTCCCGCTTCCTATCACTCCAAAAATGATGACTTCTTCGCTGCCTGTCTTGTTTACGGTATTCGTGAACATTATGCTTTTTTCTATCTTCATACTGCGCGTATTGTTTGCGGTATCTATAATTTCTATCAACAAACTTTTCTTTTCTATAAAATGATTTTACTTAATTTCCGTATCAGTAACCACGTTTCTTAAAACTTTCGTGAAATATTTCATTATTTTCATTTTTTCTTTTTATATTACTTCCGTCTATTTCTACTCTCGTACTCGTTAAATTATAATATTTTCCGTGTTTTGTTATTTCATTTTCATCTTTTGATTTTGTCTCGCGAGTTGAGTCAGTTTTATCTGTTTTCACCGCCCGTGCTAAATTTATCTTGAAATTATTTTCTGAATTACTTTTATGCATAATACCAATCATTTCGTTTTCTGCACGTGAACTATTTCCTTTTGATACTTTCGCTTCATTGTATGAATTGGCAACATAATTTAATTTTTTATCGGAATTATTTACAACTTTAAGGCAACCTACTTGAAAAGTATTGCGCTCGCCAACAATTTTAATTCCCTCTTCATCTATCGCCAACTTTAGTTTGCTGATCACGTCTTGCCCTATTACAATATCGTATGCGAGAGATTTTGAAACATAAAATTTCGTTGATATAAGAAACCCATCGACACGTATTTCATACACAAAATATCCAATTAGATTTACAGTTTCTCCGCCAATGTCAGTTAATAAGATATCAACAGAAGACAAATTTGGCGACCCAATATTGACATAACATTCGTAACTGAATAAAGAAATATAGCTGTCTGTATCAAACAACAGATTTGCTTCTTTACCTTTGATATTAATTATTTTACCCATTCCATTAGGTTTAGACTTATTTCTGATTCGAATTGTAGCAATGTTAGCTTTTTCCTGTACATCGGCATTAGAATTGTGATTTTGGCGATTATAATTTCGATAGTTTTCGGTAGAGTCTTGACTGAACTCATTAGTTTGACCGTTATTGCTATTATTACACTGAGACACTATGTGGCCTTGAGAGTTACATCTATCTAAAACACCTAATTTGAGATTTACTTCTTTTGTTTTAGTATTGGGTATGAAAGAAAGATTGTGAATTTTCATTTTTACTTACTTCGGGTTTTCTATTTTCAAAGTGGGGTGAAATTCTATTCATGGTTTTAACATTACGTCTCGCCGCATCATAATCGTCTAGTTTATTTACTAATACGTCTACATTTTTAATTTTTGGAAGATCATCAATAAAATGTGCTTTCATTTCTATAGGTAACCTTTTCTTAATTTGATCTACTACTATTAATTCTTTTAAGGATTCACAATCAGATACTTTAAGACCGCTAATCCATTCTTCCAAATAATTTCTTAATTCAAATGCTAAATCGCGCCAAGTGGCTGAAGATTCTTTTTATGTGACATTAATTTCTGCCTAAATTCTTCTGGCGTCATTTTTAAGCGTTTAAGAAGTAAATCTTTTACGTAATCGTAATTGTTCGCCAATGTTTCTGGTTCTCTAGCTGTAATATTGGCGGTTTCTAACTGAATTAAACGTAACAAATGTATGACCCAATTTTTTTTTATTATATTCATTCAAGAAATTTGTCTTTTAAATAATGCTAAATAGAGACTAATATCACTTTTGCTGTAAAACTGAGATATTAATTTAAGCAAATCTGGTTGCTTACCTGAACCAGCTATTGCAGAATCGTCGCCAAATATACAGAGGTGTCGGTAACAGTGACGGTAACAGTGTCGCGAGTTCAATGGTTTTTTCCCATCTCAAAAAATTCCCCAGCTATTGCAGAATTAATGCCAAATATACAGAGGTGTCGGTGACAGTAACGGTAACAGTAACGGTAACAGTGTCGCGAATTCAATGTTTTTTTCCTATCTCAAAAAAATGCCCAACGCGCCTAAAGAAGTTTTCACTTCAAAAATCACATCTGTAAACATGGCATACGTAATAAGAAAAAAAAGCCATCCTCATTTCGCTCATATCAAACGATATAATTTATTTCACTTAAATAATAACGATGACTTTTTTCCATTGTAAAACTAGTTATAGCATGAAACGAACGCACCTCATTTGTCTCGTTTAACGTACAATTTCAAACGTGTTTTAATAATATTAATAATAATAAAAGAATGATTTAGTTGTCTTTACATCGTTGGCGATTCTTTTATGTCAAACACAAGTTTCACTCTTTAAATTTAAAATAGGGACTTCTTTTCCAAACGAAAAATTTGTCATGAAACCAACAAAACAAACAAAAAACTAGAAAGTTGTTATGTTTGTTATTTCTATTAAAATACGACATTTTCCAAACGTCTTCAAAATGTCTTACTTGGCCTATTGTTATATGAAAGGTATTCTAAAATAACTATATTCGTTAGATTTAAGTAAGTGGCTTATCATATATATTATTTCTGTTGGCAACATTCCTTTTCCAATGCTCACGATAGTGAATGAGGTATCATTCAAAAAAATTTTGTAGCGGCTTTTGACATACAGACCTGCCAAGTCTCCGGCTTTTTGGATACCAGTAATTCAGTACAGAAAATGTTGTTTTGTTGAATCAGAGCATTTTGGAATGTAAAAGAGCAACATTTTCTCAAAAAAATTACTGGTGTTCAAAAAGCCGGAGACTTGGCAACTCTGGACATAGTACACTCACATTTCGTTAAAACATGTTTTTTGATTAAAAATTGCAGTTAATTGAAAAATAAATCGACATTGCTTTCATAAATGAAATGAAATTTTTTTTTCTCAAATTAATGTTGCCACAGAAATAAAATACCGCATTGTACATGCTCAACAATGATTATAGAAGAATAGTACAAAAAAGATACAGTGGGAATTCTCTGCACGGGCTTATTTTATATTTATGATTAAAAGGAAAAATTCAACTTCAAATGTTTAGAAGTAAAAGACACCGTCGATCGATCGAAGCAGTGGTATTTCACGTGTAGCATAAAATGTATGCTTTTTAATATTAAATTAAACTGTATTTTATATATATTCAATTTATTTTTCTTTGTCCCGTGTTTTTCCCAAAGCGGGTGACATTCTCTAATACAGTTAAAATACGACTGTTATTTTTTTTTTCCTTGCGCTTGCCTTTTGCTGTTTTCGATCAGTTTTTACTATAACTTTGATGGAATACGTGAGATGATATTCCGGCTTTACAAATGTTGTTTACAGATATCTTTAGTCCTGATTTTTTCTTTAGACGTTTAAAACGTTATATAAAAAAATATTAGATATTGGCAAAAATAATATTAGACTGCAGTCCAAAATTCTCGCACTGTTTCATTGGCTCATTAAATTTCAGTAACCGTTAACTTTTGTGATTTGTATTGCTAATTTTAATATTGTGAACGTGAAAGTGTTTTTGTTTTCGGAAAATCTAAATAAAAAATTCGAATCCGAAAATTTTCAAGCGTGATTTCATTTATAACTTCTGTATCTTTCTATATTAAAAAAAGTAACGATTTGGAAATGTACCAAACGATTTGGAAATTGATCATTGAAAATCTGCGTAGTTCTTCCCGGCTTTTTTTTTCTTTCCACTGTTGCGTGGATAGATGAGAAATTATAAATATTAAAGACCGAATTTAGGCCGATTTTTTTTTTTTATTCGCAAGTTAAATTTCAGTAAAAAATTTATCCGCGTGCACTTTATTTTTATAAGAGAATAAAAATTCATATTTATTGTGACGTGACGGGAATATTGCCCATTGGGTTTATTTTATGATTATGCATTGTTTTTTTCATTACAATTAAATACAAAATATATTTTTATTTGTATACATAGTGTTTGGAAATGTGCCAAACGATTTGGAAATGGACCAATGAAAATCAGCGTAGATCTTCCGGCTTTTTTTTTCTTTTCTTTTCTTCTAGAAAATAGGAATTTCTGCTCGATACCGAACGGAATCGCGAAGCAATTACGCGGGGGGTTGGAGAGAGTAGCGAGCAGGGGAGCGGAACATCCCTAGTTGTTTATATAATATTATAAGAAATTATAACACCTTGTCATTATATATTTCTTTTAATTGATAAAAGGCGTTAATTAGACTGTTGTTTTATTAGACTGTTGTCACGTTTCAGCTCAATCTGAGCCATTTTGAAAACAAATAAGAATATTCTATAATTGCACGAAAGTTATAAAATTGTTATTTGAAACTTCGTTATTTAATTGTTCACGCACTTTTTCAAATCAAGTACGTTATTTTTTATTTTTTATATATATTTATTTGCATAATTGTAACCATGGAGTAACTTGAGACACAATTTTGGTAAGTTAAATTGCGCTGCCTCGTCCCGTATTGTATTTTTACGTGTTACAAACAAACAACATCACTGGCAAAATTATATCAAGAAGAAACAATCCAAATAAATTTTTATGAAAGTAAGATCATTCCCCCTCCAGTCTATACTATCCATTCATTATAAGAGAAACAATAGAGATTGCACCACAGAAAAATACAATATGTAACGATGAAGCATTATTTAACTTACCGAAATTGTGGCTCGAGTTACTCCATGGTTACAAATATGACATAAACATCCAAATAAAAAATAATAAATAAATAAAAATAACGTGCGTAATTTTAAAATGTACATGAAAAAATAAATGATAGCGTTTCAAATAAATTCATAGACCGTGGAATTATATAATATCCTTTTTTCGGTACTTTTCGGTTAGCCAGGCGCCAGTGAAATATCTATCTATCCGAAACCGACGAAAACTTAGGCAATTATTTCCATTTGAATCTATGTAAATCCAATTAATTCGTTCTAAACACTCCAAAAAAAGTACAAAAAACACATTTTATAGATAATAAGCACAGCGTTTAATACTAAAAACCATAAGAAATATTCTTGGTGTGTGGTATCAAGGCACTATATATGGGGCCACTTCCTCTTTGGTCTTTTGGCAGTAGGACTTGCTTCAAAATCAGAGTACCTATATACAAAGGTATAAAAACTGAGCTCCACTGCGCCGATTGTCGCCACTGATTTTTTAGTATTCATGGCCTAATAAGAATACTAATACAATTTAGGCGAACTATACTAATAAAATTTAGGCGAAGAATACTAATGAAGTTTAGTGGTGACAATCTGCCCATTGGTGCGCAGTTTTTACATCCCTGCCTTTGTCGCTCAAAAAGCTGTCTAAAGTGGTCTGTTTCTGCCGTCTCTTAAAGATTTGCCCAAAATCGGCAAAACATTATCATTAAACAAGTTGCTTACAAGAAACTTTCTTTGGTCTCATGATGAAGCACTCAGTAAAAAAAGCACAACAGTACACTGGAAATAAACGATATCCGAGGCAACCGACGAAAACCCGGGTATTACTGTATATGTATGTGTGTACATGTATCTATATGTATATAACACATCGTCTGATAAGTTCCCGGTCTGTCACACAGATGGCATTGCAATCGCCGAACCGATGCTTTTTTTAGTAAATACTAACCTTTAAAAGGTAGCAGAAAAAATATCATAACGATTCGGCGTGTGGATAAAACGTTAGAGTGGTTTTAGTTGAACGACTTTGTTGAAAAGCAAAAAAAATGGATAAACAAGAATTTCAAGAATTGTTATTTGATGGGAAAAACACCGTTCAAACAAAAGGATGGCTTGATAAGTGTTATCCGGACACTGCACAAGTTAAATCAACCATTATTGACTGGTTTGCTGAATTTAAACGTGGTCGTACGGACACCAGTGATGCACCACGCAAGAGGTGGTTACTCCGGAAAACATAAAAAAAGTCCACAAAATCGTTTTGGGGAACCGTAGTTTGAAAAGTTGCAGGAGATAGTTCAGACTCTGAAGATATCCGAGGACCGTGTAGTTTTTATTTTGAATGAACATTTGTCTATGAAAAAGCTGTTGTCAAAGTGTGTGCCGCGCGTGTTGACTTTTGACCAAAAACAACAACAAATCGATGATTCTGAGAACTGTTTGGAGATTTTTCGTTATAAAATTATGCTATTTATTATAAAATTATTATTATTATTTTTTTTATTAAATTATCATTATTAAATTATTATTATTAAATAATAATAATAATTATTATTATTAAATTATTATTATTTATTATTGTAGTTATGTTATTTATTAAGTTTTAAAGTTATAAAGTTATAAAGTTATGTTAAAAAGTTGTGTTTTCTTTATTAGACCGGGAACTTATCAGCCCATGTTCCCACCGGCGCCCGGCTAACCGAAAGGTACCCTTTTTTCTTTTGATATTGGTTCAGATTGATCTGAAACATGTCAACAGTCTAATAAAACCTATTTTACTGTTTATAATCTTTTTATTTTACACCTTTTAGCAATTAAATGGAGTATTCTGTATTGTTTTATACAAAATTCTGCAAAAAGTCATTGAATATCACGTTATATCTCTGTATTTCAGGTAAAATATGCAAATAAAATTTTCGCTTGAGAAAAGTATTCCATAATACTTGAATACATCTTTGTTTTTATTTTATTAATTTTTCTGAATCAATTTTCATGATGCATAATGCATGGCAGATGGATTTCAATCAGTATTTGTAATATTTGTTTAGTTTTATAGAAAAAGTTTTGAATATCTTAAGGTAAAAAAGAGCTTATAAATATTTAAATATTAAGCATTAAGAATGTTTTGTTTTTTTCTAGAATTTTCTTTTGTGTAGCTTAAAACTGATTGCAGCAGATAAAACACTCGAATTATGCATACATATGTATGAAGGATATAATTTTAATATAAAGTAAAGAAATGTTATTATCTGAAGCATATTTAGAGCGTTATGCTCATTTAAAATATGTATTTAGCTTGAAAGCAAAGAGAAACAAAACCTTGTGATTTTGGTTATAACTTTAATAATCTCTTCATTTAAAAAAAAATCGAAAAATAGTGTTGGTCAACCATGATTTGTTGATTGGTTGCAGGTGCTGTGGTCACCTTTTGTACACAGGGGCTAAACCAAATGGAACCTTAAAGTGGGTTTCAGACATAGTATAAGCAACCATTTGTAACCGAGTAAACAATTGTTAAATATTTGTAACTAATATTTGTAACCAATATAATTAATATTTATTATATTATTAATATTATATTATTGTTATATTATTATATTATTATTATATTATTATATTATTATTATATTATTATATTATTATATTATTATATTATTATATTATTATTATTTATTTATTTGCTATTAATATAACTAATATATGTAAATAATATTAAATATTTATATACTATAATTGCAACTGAGTAAACAACTACTATAAACAACCATAACTGAGTCGATATTCTAAACCTGAAACATTTATGTAGTAGCCAGCTCCTGTACCACTGGAACACTAGGTTTTAATACATCTCAACACCAAGTCGCAAAAATTAAAAATTCGTTTTTTTTATTTCATTTTTTACATTTTTCTATTAACCCGAAGTGAAGTTATGATTTCTTTTCTATCTTATGTAATAACATTTATATTATAAAGCAAAAAAAATTCCTGACGGCTCGGCCTACAGGCACAGGTAAATTTCTAAGGTGGGGTGGGGCGCCTTTTAATTTATTAGGAATTGCAGAAAAAAATACCTTTTTGCCGTGATGCGGCAGTTGAGTCTGCTCACTTCGAAATCTAACCTTGTTTGTAGGCAAAACCGGCAAGTTTTTTTTTTTCTGTAAGAGTTGATTTTATAAATAACTTGTCAGTGTAAAAGTTGTAGATATTATTAAGACGATTTATAATAAATTTAAGCGGATTTGATACATCATGTGAATTGACGAAGTTATGAATTTTTTTCTTCTTAAACCATTATTCCCCCCCCCCCCCCTTGAGACAATTTTAAATTATATCAAAAATCTGTCATACATAAATTTTCCACCCTTTCCCTAGAAGTAATATAACTTCAATATCATGATATAAATTTCAATATCATGATATGCATTTCAATATCATGATCTCCATTTCAGTATCATGGTATGCATTTTAATATCATGATTTCCATTTAAATATCATGGTCTGAATTTCAATACCATGATTTCCATTTCAATATCATGATATGCATTTAAATATCATGATCTGCATTTCAATACCATGGTTTCCATTTCAATATCATTATATTATTTAAATATCATGATCTGCGTTTCAATATCATTATAGGGGAGAGAGTGGGAAAATTTTCACTTGTTTTATGATAATTTCTTCCCTTTTAATTAAAAAAATATAACAAATACAGAGCAATATTTTGGCAACTTTTAGCTTTCATTGTAATTTTTTTTCATAATTTATACTTATTTTATTCTTTAAAAAATGTAATTTTCAAAAGATGCTCAAGATGTCCCATTGTGCCCGCTGGCGGGGCACAGTGGGACTGGGAATGGGGTACAGTGAAACGGTGAGTAAGGAACATACAAAATTAGTTATATTATCACAGCACATTTATTATTATTAAATACAGGTTTAGATATTGAACATAGAAGATATGAAAGCCATTTTCAAATGATAAGACTTAACCCTTTCAGGGGCAAGCAATTGTGTTCTTGTAACAGTGAGTTGCCACCGGAATTTACTAAAGAATTTAGTTCAAAATATGGAAAAGCAATTTTTCAACTTTTTCCCATCAAAGCTAAAAAAGTCAAATTTAATTAAAAGTTTCTGGTTTGAATCGGATTAAAATTAGGTGGTATATAATATATACTACCGCCCCTGAAGGGGTTAAAAATAGTTATAATAATGAAACACATTTAACAGATGAAAAATTCTTTGCAAAATAATGTATGATGAATTGAAAATAATAAACTAACATCAAATTAAACATTAAAGGCTAACAAAAAGTTCTCAAAAGTTCATTTTATCATGGAATAACCTTGGAAGTCTACAGGAAATGATAATTGTGTCATTGTTCTTTCTGTCCCTCCACAAGCCATTGGTTTTGGTCATTTCATTTCGATGTCAGCAAGAACAGCTGAATATGTCGTCTCATAATCAAAGACATAATTGTATGCTGGCAAAAGTCTTTTCATATACTTCATTTCAAAGTCAATTTCACTTTTATTTATGATTTCTGCAACATAATAGCATATGACTCCTTTCTTTTTCCCACACACTTTGAGAAATAGAAAATCTCTAATATTAATAGAAACGCTTTCTCTTTCTTCCATATCATCCTCAAAAATACTTTCTCTTTCTTCCACCTCATTGTCAGAAACACTATCACTTGAAGAGAGATTCCAGTCTTCGTCTTTCAAGTAAATTTTTATTTACATTTTTTTTTTTTTTTTTTTTTTTTTTTTTGGGGGGGGGGGGGTTATCAATTTCGAAGCATTAGATGAATACTTCTTTTTACATTTATTTTGCTTTTCAATTCTTTCAAATGTTTCCTGCTCTATTCTACTTTTTACAGGTGTATCAGTCAATACTTCTGATTTCCTCTTAGAATTATCAGCAGGGCTGTAGCTAGATGTAAACAATAGGGGGTGCTCAAGAAAATGTAAGGGGGGCTGGTACTATTTCTCGCTCTCTGACACATTCGCGCACAAACACAGATATATATGATCAAAGTATTATATAGAAAGATAAATTAGTGCATATTCAATTGTAGGCACTATGTTCCTTATTATTATTTGTTTTATGCTAATAATGGAAAACACTGCAAAATGAAAATTTTATTTATATAACTAATGCAGGAGTCAATGTTTGCATCAGCAACAAGTTGCTAATTCTTAGTATGTGCAAATGGGCAGTTATATGCAGTTTTTAAACAAATACTATAATTTAGTATTTATGCAAAATTGTAAAAAGCCCCCAAACTAAGTTCAATATTTGAACAAAGTTTCATTTGGATTTTTGAAACAGAATTTCATTTGGTGGCCTTGAGAACTTTCCAGGGGGGCTCAAAAATTTCCAGGGGGTGCTGAGCCCCCCCTGGCACCCCTCTAGCTACGGCCCTGATTATCAGGTGCATGCATTTTGGTAGAGGCCTTATTAGTTCTGGTGACAAAACAGGTTCATCAACTTTCTGGTTTTCCACCAGAGATAAATTTAAATTGGAGCACCCTGGTTGTGGCTCTTCTGTGAATGGTCTTCTGGACGTGTCCCACTGTGCCCCTATCAACATGTCCCACTGTACCCCCCCCCCAAGGTGTATTTTTAAATCCAAAGTCAAAAGTTTCACAAAATTTGTTAATAGAATTAAGAACATTGCACACATATGATGAAGAATGTTTAATCTTTAAATTAATGCAATGATATTCATTATTGGATGATATTTTATTGCTCAAATCCAAGAAAGTAAAATTTACCGGATTTTTCCAACAGTGCTAGTAAACACAAAAATGGCTGCAACTTCCCTACAAAATAAAATGTGACTGAGACTAGTTTATACAGTGTTGCCATACAGGTTAACTAAATGATGCATACTTTTCTAATTGTTGAGTATTTGAATGGTAAGAAAAATGCCCTTATGCCCTTTGTCCCACTGTGCCCCCCTTTTCCCTATGCATTCAAATATCATGATCTGCATTTCAATATCATAATCTCCATTTCAATCTCATGATATGCATTTAAATATCATGATCTGTATGAAGCTCCGGGTCATAATAATCTAATCATAACTTTGATACACTCATAATTTTATAAAAATATTTTTTATAAGTATCCTTATTACTTCAGTAAAAAATTATTCCATTATTCCTTGCGACAACAGTGTTTTCCTATTTAAAACTTTTCTATTTATCCGAATTTAAGTTATGATTCCTTTTATAGCTTATGTATTATCATTTAACAAAATTCGTTGTAAAAAATCATCCAATATCATGATCTGTATTTCATACGTCTCAATAAAATTTCGGGTCGTAATAATCTAATAAAAACTTTAATACACTGAGAATTTTTCTAAAATATTTTTTTACATATTCTTATCTACTACAAAAATTTCTTTTAAAAAACTATTTTTCCTTGCCATCACAGTGATTTCTTACATAAAACTATTCTGTTAATTTGAATTTAAGTTATGATTTTTTTAACATCTTATGTATTAACTTTTAAATAAATTCAAAAATTAATAATTCAATAATATGACCTGTATTTTATATACCTCTATAAAGCCACAGGCCATAATACAGGGTGTCCCAAAATTCTCTGTACAACTTCAAAAATTTATTACAAAAAAATAAATAATAGGCCTACAGCAAAAATAATTACAACAGTACATATAGTAACTTTAAAAGTTTTTTTCTACTACCTTAGTATACTTGTACATGAGAGCCTTTCGTTGCACGAAGAATATCAAGTCGATATTCCAATTCCATCCACGTGCGTTTCAGCATCATACACCAACAGTAACATAATCTAATATCTAACATCATCTAACCAACAGTAGTTACAATTGTTTGATGAAATCTGAACAAAAGTTAATAGTCTCATGGAATTGAAACAAAAGATCCAAACAGCAGTAGCTACTGTTGATCTTAGCATGAAAAATGTTCGTGGATTGAATTGGAATATCGTCTTGATGTTCTTCGTGCTACGAAAATATCTCATGTTGCAGTTTACTAAGGCAGTAGAAAAATACTTTTTAAGTTACTCTATGCACTGTTGTAATTATTTTTGCTGTAGGCCTATTATTATTTTTTTAATAAATTTTTGAAGTTGTACGGAGACTTTTGGGACACCCTGTACTTTAATCAGGTCTTAAATACATTTATAATTTTTCTTTTTTTTAATTTGTCAAGTATTCGTATCTATTTCAAAAATTTCTTTTAAAAATCTATTCTTCTTTCCCACCACAGTGATTTTCTATTAAAAACTTTTCTTTTAATCCGAATTTAAGTTATGATTTATTTTATATCTTATGTATTAACATTTAAATAAATTCGAAAAATAATCCTTCAAAATCATGATCTGTATTTTATACGCCTCAATAAAGCCCCGTTCACAATATCATAAATTTAATACACTGAGATTTTTGTCAAGTAGTCTTATTTACTTCAAATATTTCTTTTAAAAATCTATTTTTTCTTGCCACAACAGTGATTTCCTATTTAAAACTTTTCTATAAATTCGAATATTTCTTTTAAAAATCTATCTTTTCTTGCCAAAACAGTAATTCCTCATTTAAAACTTTTCTATTAATTTGAATTTAAGTTATGATTACTTTTATATCTTATGCATAATCATTTAAAATTTTTCGAAAAAAAAAATCATTCAGTATCATGGTCTGTCTTTCATACGCCTCAATAAAGTCTCGGGTCATAATAATCTAATCCTTAATTTAATACACTGAGAATTCTTGTAAAATATTTTTGACATATTATTCTTATCTACTACAAAAATGTCTTTTAAAAATCTATTTATTCCTTGCCACCACAGTCATTTCCTACGAGGGCTGTAAATTAAGTAATGGCAACATAGGTATAAATCAATTTTTAATGAACTTATAAGTACAATTGCATTACATTCCTTCTATGTAATCACCAGCAAAGCTTATAACCTTTTGCCAAATGTCGGGAAGCCGTTGTAGACCAGTGGCAAGGTGTTGATTGTTGATGTGAGCGACCGAGAGTCCTAGTGCGTGGAGTACAGATGAAACGTCATGAAATCGGTGACCTTGACTTGAACCCATCGTGCTACTGTCCTATACGGTAAAGCATTTGTGCCACAGGCTTCCACTAACCCTGTATAGCATTCTGTTGCATTTTTGCCACGGGAACCTCGATTTTAAGCCACGACCGCTGATCACCTTTTGAAAACATGCTTTAGAGCGATGGAAACAAAACTCCTCACTTTAACGCCACACAACAACTATCCTTCTAAGCAGATCGACTGTTTTTTGCACTCTGCATATCGACAACAGCGCCACCTCGCCGCTCCCATATCCTATTTGCGCATGCTGGCCCTTCTGCGAGTTTCAAGGTTAAGCTGCCACTGTTTAATTTACAACCCTCGTATATAAAACTTTTGTTAATTTGAATTTAAGTTATGATTTCTTTTATATCTTATGTATTTACAATTTTAAAAAAAATCGGAAAATAATCATTCAATATCATGATCTGTATTTCATATACCTCAACAAAGCCACAGGCCATAATAATCCAATCAGGACTTTAAGGGGTCAGGTAACCTTTAAAGTGTGAGAAATTTGAAAAAAAAATTATTAGCTTATAATTAAATATGATTGTTTAGGAACATTTTAAAATAAACCCCATGCAAAAATTCACTTTAGAAGAGGAGTTATGTCTAAAACAGTCTGAGCTTTTTGTATATGATCAAGGGACAGTTTGATCTTTGAAGTCAATTTTCTCAAAACGACGATTTTGGTCATTGCGCGCACGATTTAAGAAAAATTATTGGTTAGAATTTCATGAAATTTTGACTGAATGTCTTAACGAAACAGATGCACAAAATGACCTACGATTATGTTTCTCAAGTAACAAGTTTAGAATTTATGACTACTTTTGTAGTAAAAAAAACTCAATATTTCGAATTTCTCTAAAAAAAAATTTTTTTTCTCAAGAACTACTCATTTTATTTTTTTCATCGTAGGTCATTTTGAGAACACATTATATATGTACTCATTAAAATTTTTTTGAATGGTTTTAGCAATTCAAATGTGAAAAATCGTGCGCGCAGTACATGCCAGAATAATTCTTTCGTAAAAAATTTATTATATTTTAAATTAAATTTAAAAGCTTTATATGAGGGTAATTATTTTTGGAGAATTTTAATTTATAAAATAAACCTTTATTAATATGCATTTAAAATTTTATAATTCAAAGTCAAATAGTTACGGAGTTATGATAATTCTTACAAAGGTCTCCTTTTCATGTATTTTGTGAGTTCAAAGGTTACCTGACCCCTTAATGCATTGTGATTTTTTTTGTATCTACTTCAAAAAATAAAAATAATTAAGTCTATTTTTCTTTGCCACCACAGTGATTTCCTATTTGAAACTTTTCTTTTAATTCGAATTTACGTTATGATTTATTTTATATATTATGTATTAACATTTAAAAAAATTCGAAAATTAATCATTCAATATCATGATCTTATACGCCTCAATAAAGTCTCGGGACACAATATCATAAAGTTAATACACTGAGATTTTTTGTTTTATCATTCTTGTCAAGTAGTCTTATTTACTTCAAATATTTCTTTTAAAAATCTATTTTTTCTTGCCACAACAGTGATTTCCTATTTAAAACTTTTCTATTAATTCAAATTTAAGTTATGATTACTTTTATATCTTATGTATAATCATTTAAAAAATTTCAACAAAAAAAAAAAATTCAATATTATCATTTGTATTTCATACGCCTCAATAAAATCTCGGGTTATAATAATCTAATCCTTACACTGAGAATTCTTGTAAAATATTTTTGTCATATTATTCTTATCTACAACAAAAATGTCTTTTAAAAATCTATTTTTCATTGCCACAACAGTGATTTCATATTTAAAAATTTCTCTGACATACGAATTTAAAGAGCGAGTTTTTTTTTTTAATTTTTCGTACAAATATATTTAAGAAATTCTGCTAAAAATCATTCAACCATTCAATATCAAGGCATTTATTGCATAAGCCGATAAAATATGCAGATAAAATTCTTGTTTGAAAAAGTTTCCCATAACATTTTAACACATTTGAGTTATTTTTGAAATCTCGCGAATGGATTTTACGATGAATAATGTGTGAATACTTGATATCTATGTATAAGTATTAGTTATATTTATTTAATTCTAAACGTAAAAAGAAGACAGATGTTTTTTAATCTAGGAAAATATAATATAACCAATAACAAAATTATACGCTAATATCTTAGCGAGCAGGGAAGACCCAGCTAAGTGCTCGGTCAAAATTAGCTTTGAGTTCAATTATCATGACCCACTAATAAAATTTTCTCGAACATGTGACCAAGCCTTCTTATGCCCGAAACCCGTGGGTTATAAAATTAGTCAATATGGTCTGAGCCGTTTTCTAGATAAAATTAGCTTGACCCACAATGACTCAAAAATGACCCACTAACCGGATTTTCTCGAATATGTGACAGAGCCAAATGATTTTCTCGTGACAAAAAACCGTAGGATACAAAATTTAGTTCAAATCGTCTGAGCCGTTTTTAAGATAAAAATATCTTGACCTATAATGACCCATGACCAAAATGACCCATTAATTGAATTTTCTCGAACATGTGACCTAGCCCAACCGTCTTCTCATGCCCGAAAACCATAGGATGCAAAATTTAATCTAAATAGTCTGAGATGTTTTTTAGATAAAATTAGCAGACCCACAATGACCCAAAATGTCCCACTAATCCAATTTTCTTGATCATGTTACTTAGCCCAATGATTTTCTCGTACCCGAAACTCGTAGGATACAAAATTTAATCGAAATCGTTAGAGCCGTTTTTTAGATAATATTTTGACCCGCGTGATCCCATAAATGAGCCACTAATCGAAAGTTTTCGAACATGTGACCCAGCTCAATAGCCTTCTGGTGTCCGAAAATGGTAAAATACAAAATTTAGTTGTTTGAGCCGGTTTTTAGACACAATTACCATGACCCTGCCTTATGGTGACCAAAAATGACCCACTAATTCAATTTTCTCGAACATGTGACCTAGCCAAATGGTTTTCTGGTGCCTCAAAAAGGTAGCATACAAAATTTCTTCACAATTGTTAGAGCCGTTTTTATGATAAAATTTGCCTATATAAATATATATATAAACCACACACTGCTCGTATCTGAACGTATTAGAATATATGATATTCAAGGTTGGAGTATCATAGTTGAAGTTGATTCCAACAGGGCGTAAAATGTCCGGGCCAAGACTCGAACCTGGGTACCTTGGCTCTATGTGCCAACGCTCTCCCAACTGAGCTACCCGAATAATATCCTGTCTGGCATATTTCACTCTTATTTGTTGAACATGGCTGCGAACTGCAGCTCTAATTTTCAATCATCCGAGATATAACAATAGTAATTATATGATGAAAGTGTGATATAACATGGAAACTCATTTATACCATGGACCATTTATACCATATATCAGAAAAATTCAGAATTTCTTGAAAATAGTTCGATTTTGTAGTCTTAGAAACTGAGAATTTGGTGTAAAGGTAGTGTTTAAGATTCAATAAAAGGAAAAAATCAAAAATCAAATAAAAAAATCGAAAAATTTGTAAAAAATCCAAAGTTTGAAAATAATTTAATTTTGTAGTCCTTGAAACTTGAAATTTGGTATAAAAGTAGGGTTTAGGATACAAAGAAAGGAAAAACTAAAAAATAAGAAAATTTCGAAAAAGAAAAATCGAAAAATATAAATTAGTTCGATTTTTGGAATTTTCGGGAATTTTTTATTTTGTCTTTCCTTTTATCGTAAACAGTACTTTTATGCCAAATATCAATTATCTAGAGCTACGTGTAATAACTCAGATCGATAGCATCTTTCCTGGAAGCAATTGATAATACTTTTGACCCCAACTTAGTGCTTGCTGACGAACCTGAAGCTTAGTATTATCTAGAGAACTTTGCAAATAGAACTAAAGGTCTAAATTTTTTGGTTTCTTGAAATAATAGAGACAGGTTGTGAGCTTGGCGAAAACCAGTGGATAGTGTCCGAAAAGAGTAAAATCAAGAAGATGAGGATTACTTACAAAAAGAAGTGAAATCCCATCGAAAACATACCATGTAAAAAATGTAGCCAAGTTACGGGACTCTTTTACCGTAAAAAGTTCTGAGATCGTGTAAAGCCAAGTTTAGCTTTCTTATTAACTCTGAAATTTTCATTCCCAAATCGCTCCTGTCTCTTAATCTTTAGTTAATGATTATTTTGTGACTTGGCAATTACCCAGCACAGGGAAGTTATTACACCTGACTATGTTATGGGATGGGGTAATTTGATTAAGGTTAATTATACACATCACATTCTCGTGCTGCGTAATTGCCAAGTCACAAAATAATCATTAACTAAAGATGTAGAGACTAAAAGTGATTTGTGAATGAAAATTTCAGAGTTAATAATATAGGTTAAACTTGGCTTTACACGATCTCAGAACTTTTTACGGGAAAAGAGTCACGATACTTGGCTATACTTTTTTACATGTGATGTTTTTGATGGGATTTAAAACATTTCTACATTTCTGAATTTAAGGTGTAAATTCTTTTTAATCTTCCGTATTAATTTATTTAGTACATTTTTTTCTAAAAATCATTCATCCCTTTAGTGTTACTGCATTTATTGCATCAGCATGTAAAATTTTTTATAAAAATCATTCAATATTAATGTCTGTATTACTTAAGGTATCCGAATACCTTCGGAGGGCCTTTTTTAAAATTATTTTAAAATATGACTTTTTTTTGCATTGTATATCATGATGTGATTAAAAAAGTAAAATAAAACTGAAAAAGTTATACATTTCAAATTATTTTTTTATATTTTGGGGGAAAAATAAGCAAAAAACAGCGAAAAAGATCACTTCCGCAAAACATCATAACACAACTTTAAATCAAGATATTTTTATTTTGTAAGCAATATTCTAATTATTAAACCTTTTTCTGGGGAATGAACTACTCTCATATTTGTGAGTCAAATATTTAAAACTATATAGAAAGTTAATCAGTGATGAAGCAAAAATTACTAAAAATGTATTGCAAATTGGAAACTTTATCAATAAATTAAAAAAAAACTAATACACTTACTGTTACGAGTTTAGTTCATTCCCTTTATTGCACTTTGCAAAGCATACAAAAAAAAAATTGAGAGAGATTCATCCATGGTATTTTCCTTTATGATGTTTTGCGTAAACATAAAATGTTAAAAAATTGATTTTCAGAAAACGCAAAAACAAAATTTAATTCAAAATCTTACCTTTATTTTGAAAAGCAAACCATAATATGGTACTCAATTTATACACTATATTATCTATTTTGTTTAAAACAATTGCTGTTTTTCTTTTTCAAATTCTTTTAAAATTTTCTCTGCTTCTTTACTTTTGGGTTTACATAGCATTGAAAAACGTGCTGACTTCCGGTGAGCAGAACGATACTTCCGGTTTCAAAATACTGATACTTAGTAATTTTAAAAAGGCAATAACTGGACTTCTAAATAAGATATAAACAAAATTCAAACAGATTTGGAAAGATAAAGAGTCCGGCTATTATATTATACCAAAATCTAAAAATCGATATTTTGGCCGAAAATCGGCTTTTAAAGGTGTTCGGATACCTTAATCTTTAATAAATTCTTGTGACTCCGTAATCTTACCCTAACTTTAATACATTGAGAGCTTTTCAAAAATTATTTTAGAAAAGTAGCCTGATCTACTCCAAAAAATTAAAAAGGAAATATTTTTTTCTTCTCCCCAACAGTGATTTAGTATGTAAAACTGTTCTACAAATCCAAATTTATGATGTGAATTCTCTTGAATCTTACATATTAATTAATGTAGCAAATTTTTATAAAAAACCATTCATCCATTTAATGTCACCGCCTTTATTGTACAGGCAGGTAAAAGTTTTGAGAAAAATCATTCAATATTACAGTTTGTATTTCTTAAACATCAATAAAGTCTCGGGTCACCGAAAGCAAATGATAACTTTAACACATTAGGAATTTTTGAAATATTATTTTCGAAAAGTAGTCTTATCTACTCAAAAATTTTAAAAGGAAATCTCTTTTTCCTCACCACAATAGTGTCTTCCTACTTGAAACTCTACTACAAATTCGAATTTAAGGTGTGAGTTCTTTTGAGTCTTTCGTATTGATATATTTAGTAAATTTTTCTAATAATCTTTCATCCATTTAATGTCACCGCATTTGTTGCATCAGAAGTCACAATATGCAAATAAAATTCTTATTGGGAGAAGAGTTTCCATAATATTAGAATACGTTTGAGTTATTTTTCCTATTTTACAAATCGATTTTAGAGATGAATAATGTATGTCAAGTTGATTTCGACGTTAAATATTAGCAATATTTGTTTAGTTCTATCGCTAAAGTTTTTAATATCATCTGGTAGATAAACTTAAAAGTACTTGGAATCAAAACATAAAGAATTCTGAATGCGTCCGTATAAAATTTTCTTTCGTGTTACTTAATATTGATTACTGCAGATTAATGCATTGGAATTCTGAGTACTTAAGGATAAAGGATATAATTTTAATTTAAAGTAAACAGAAATCGTTATCTAGAACATTTTACGAGTATTTTATTTCCTTAATTTAAAATATTTATTTAGTATCAATGCATCAATAATTTTTTACGGTTTTAATTATAACTTTAGTAAAATCAAGAATATTTGAAAAAAAAACATTTTTTTTTTACATAGTCCTAATATATAAAGGGTAATTATAATTAAAGTTGCAGCTTCAAAAGCTTGTAAAAAAAAACATTCGTCATAATGACCTGATATTTCATCTGTGTATAAGTGAAGCAATGGGAATTTGTTTTGCAAAATAAAAAAAGTTAAAAAGTGTACCAATAGATGGCGCTGTATTCGTCATAAGATGCCAGATAAAAGACGTGACATGTGTACCGCACATTATACTTGTGATAAAAAGGCGAAGAACGTGCACTTCCTGTTATTCTGCATTTGAGAAGGTAGCCATGATTTTATCATTGAAGGATCGTGGAGCTATTTTACAGAAACTGTGACTGTGCGACCATTGCTTTGAAGAAATTCCGGTCACCAAAGTGTTTAAGAAGCGGCTCTGGCCCGATGACTGCATTCGGTTTGAGGAAGGTGGTTGATAAATTCGAAGAGTCGGATTCAATTGACGTGAAATGTGGCAGAAGGAGGAAAGCAATTGCTTCGACGTCAGTGGATGATGTGGCTACAGCATTGCAGGAAGCGTCAAGCAAGGCTTTGGGAGAGTGCAGTTCACGGGAAATTTCACGAACTTTAGAAATGCTTCTCAGCATGGTTCGTAAAAATTTACGAAACATTCTCAGTGATATCCATACACACTTACGCATGTTCAGGAGTTGCTTCCTGCTGACCTGCAAAAACGAGAAGCTTCCACACTGCATTTTCTTGCTCCAACTGTAGTGAGCAATGCATGGCCATGGAACATTTTGTGGACAGACAAAACCCATTTTTATCTCCAAGGTTCTGTAAATTCTCAAAATTGCAGAATATGGCCAAGTGAGAATCCGTTCCAAATACAACCATTGCTTATTCATGCTGCAAAGGTCACTGTGCGGTGCGGGTTTACGGCAGTATTTATCGTTGGCTCTTTCCTTTTCGAGGACATTGGTTCTTCGTGTTTTGTTACCTGTACAATCAATGAGATACATTATGAATCTGTTTTGCGCAACCAGCTCATTCCCGCACTGCAACAGTGCTGAAGTGTAAATAGCACAATTTTTATGCAAGATGACCTATGTTCCTCCGCACATTGCAACACCAGTGAAGCAGTTGTTGAATCTGCATTTAGGAAATAACAAAAGTATCAGTCGCCTTTTCCCAACACCCTGGCCGCCACGATCGCCTGACCTGAACCTTTGAGACTTCTGGCTGAGAGGTTGCCTAAAACATGTTGTGTACGGGGGTCCAATTGCGAACTTAGGTGAATTGAAAATACGCATTACGCAACACATTCACAATATCACCCCTGAAACACTCCGATCTGTTGTGGAACATGCTCTTTTGCGCTTTCAGCTCGTAGGAGAACACAGTGGACAGCATACTGAACAAGCAAGTCGTAGTCGACTTCCTTTTCCTGATGGAGTTTTTGCTTTATCTACGGTTTTTGGCTTAGGGACAATTAATAACTGATTTCGTTTTGATATTTCTACGGTTTTTGACTTAGGGACAGTTAAAAACTAATTTCATTTTTGATTTTTTTACGGTTTATGGTCTAGGGTCAATTAAAAACTCATTTCATTTTTGCTTTATCTACAGTTTTTGGCCTAAGAACAGTTAAAATTGATTTCGTTTTTGCTGTTTCTACGGTTTTTGGCCTGGGGCATTTTAAAAACCGATTTTTTCTTATCCGCTGTGCTACCCACCTTGTCGTGGTGGATAGGATTTGAACAAAGAGTGCCACAGCACCATGACACTTTTTAATTACCATCTTATCACGCGTACAGCGTCATCTATCTGTCAACTTTTAAACTATTTTTTCTTTCGAAAAACAAATTCCCATGGTTTCATACTCAGATGAAATATCAGGTCATTCTGATGAGTGATTCTTTTTTTACAGCTGTTTGAAAGAGCAACTTTAATTATAATCACCCTGTGTATATATATATATATATATATATATATATATATATCAGGCAATCAACACGTAAGATTTCTAAAAATTAAATATTTTTTCCTTTCCGAAACAGTGATTTCTCAAAATTTTGTCACATTTTAATAACTTTCTTTTATCCATATTTGAGTTCTAACTTATTTTATATCTTCTGCGTTAATATTTCAAAAATTTTGATGAATCAAAATCACGGCCTCTTTTTCATAAGCCTCAATAAAGACTCAAGTTATCGTAATCTAATCATAACTTTAATTATTCTAAAATCTTTAATTTTTTTTAAATATACTTAAAAGAAAAAAATCCATGTTAGGTATATTAGTATCAAACCTTTACCATAAACCCGAATTTAATAGTGATTTAGTTTCTATCTTCCTTATTAATTCTAAGAAAACCTGATAAAATCTTTCACTCATTGATTAGCTCAACATGTATTGCATATGCAAGTAAAAAAATGCAAATAAAGTTCTTATAATAAAGTAAATTTGTCCATAATAAATCAGTACATTTATGTTATTTTGCCAATTTTCTCATTTAATTTTGTTTATGAATTATTTATGACGACTTAATTTCCACGTTCAAAATTTTCAGCAATGTTTGTTTGTTATATCACTAAAGTTTTGTATATCTGTAAATAAAAGAAAGCTTAAAAGTACACTTCGAAGATAATAAAACAAACGTTGCGCATTTATTATTTATTAATTTTTGTTTCATTTTAATTAATTTGGATTATTTGATGGAAATGAGTCAACCATTACTTTATTTTACTTCATGAAAATTGATTCATTTCTGTGATTCTAGTTTCATTTCAAAATTATTGAAATAATGTTATATCATCGAGATCTGCATTCCTTAATAAACATAAAGAAGTATTCATCAAGTTGAAAAAATCAAAATGCGTGTACAAAATACATAAATAACGTGTTATTTTTTTAAATATTATGTCAAATTTATTTAATGTACTGTCTGAAAAGAGAAAGAGAGATGATTGATTGATTGAATTGACAAAATAAATATATGCCGCTTTAGGACAAAAATTAAACATTAAAAAGCAAATTTAAATAGTAAAATAGTTAAAACAATTATACATTACAAATTAATATGAAATTATAAACTGAAAGTAGAAACAGATAGATATATACATGTTAAAATGTAATGTCAGAGCTTCTAATTAAATCTTGAAATAAAAAGCAAATTATTTAAAAAATCATGTAGGTTCAAACTCCTCAAAGGCAGCATTTTCCTCATTTAGTATCAGAGGTAAAACTCGAATTCTAGAACTTTTAACACATAGTGGAGAAATTGCTTGGAATCCTTGATTCTAAACATGATATCTTTATTTTCTATATTCACAGTTTTCCATTATGAAAATAAAAGTGTTAAACATTTGTTTATTGTTTATTAAAATTTTTGCTTTGATTGCTGTGATGGGGAGACGACAAGCATATTTTGCAAATAGCATTTTTCTTATTTTTTATATCGCTGACCAGGCTCTTATCTGCCGGGCTTTTGGCCAGATAAACAGCTTGATGTCTGGCAACGGAGCATAGATTCGCCTGATCTACACATGGCAGAGGTCTACTAGACAAGCCTCCATGCCGTCGGGGATGAAATGTTTCTTGTTGCTTTCGTTGCTCCCTGTCCGTTGGCTAGTTTTTAATTGATGTTTTGATGAATTGATTAGGTACTGCACAGCACAGCGAATTCATGCTGGGTGGATGTGAGATACTGGAGTATATACTGTCCTTCTTTTGGTAACTACTATTTCTTCGTTGCTCCTGGTTGGGTTTATAATTTGCTCTTCTGGTGTACTCTTAAGTGCTTGAGCCTAATCTTCGGGTTGGTTCTCTTATGTAAGGATGAGTTGTCACTGATCGTAGTTATGCTAATCACTGCTTTTTGTGATTAACTGTCTATATTACGGGTGGTTGTCATTCTCACTTCTTTGTTTTACTTTTATAGGTAAATAGTTGGCGTTTTCATTTGATAGCGGTTTGTTTCTATGAATAAAAGTGATACTCGTTGTCATTATCGGTGGTTGATTTCAGTTTTATGCGCTATAGAGTTTTTCCCTATTAGTTCTGTTTTTGTCTTTGATGGTTTGTCTCTATAATTCAGAGATTATCGTTTGTTTGTGATTTGTCTCTGTCGTTGTCGCTGTCATGAGGGGTTTTTAATTTTTGCTTTGTTAGTGAATTTTAGTGAATTAGCAGTTAGGCAATCAGTCCTGCATAGTTCAATCGCTGTTATCACTTTGATAGATTATATTTTATATTCTTCGTGTTGTGGCACACTTATTTGCTTGTTGCGCTATAACGGTGGAGCCATTTATAGCCATTAGTTCACCAATGTTATAAGAGGACTGTTGTCACTTGTTTGAATATTGATTTACTTTATCGTTGTTGTCGAGTGAATTAGCATTTAAGCTAACACTCCTTCATTGTTGATTCGCTGTTAGCACTTTAATTGGTTTAAGTTTGATTTGTGAATGGGCTCGTTGGCCATCCGTCCTTCATATACAGGATTCACTAATTAGTGAATTGCTAATAAGCGCGATGTAATAGAGTGATGAAACTTCCTCTTGCTGGGCTCTTGATGACGAATCCATATATCTTATTTCCGTAGTTCTAAACCTGCGCATTCTGCTGATAATATGTTGAAATGTCAGAGCGACCACAAATGCGTCCTATACGTTTTGCTCTCCAACCACCGTTGTTTTCTCTTTTCCGAATGACTAAAAGACTGACTAGAAGGTTGTTTGGCTGTGATGTTATGAGTAAAATCCTAACTAGCTTATCTTTAGCCAAATCAAAGTATTATATTGTAGTAGGCTGAGATGATGGTGGTAATATTTTCAATGGGGACACATTTATATTCCTGAGAATAGAGACGAATAAACAATTTTCCCTGCTGATAGTAATGTGGTAAATATATCATATGATATTGGACTCAGGCTTTGAGAACTGATGTGCCTTGAAGATTTTGATGGTCCTATAAGTAAACTAGACACATCTACTGTGAAACACCAATAGATGTGTTCTGGACTTGACATGTTTCCAAGCTTTGCGATAAGAAAGATTTCAGATAATGTTTATAGTCTGAATTTCTTTTTCAAATAACCCTCTAGCGAAAGATGTTAAAAATGTGGAATGATTACCTTTACAGTTGACACAGCATTCAGCATTTTCACAGTTTATGTTGTCGTGGCCGACGTCTGCACAGTGTGTACAGGTAACAAATCCACGATAAGGAACTATACTATGACTGTAACGCGGGCACTTCCAACATTTTTGGAGATGATTTATATAAGGCAGGTCAGGACAACTCAGCTAGGCTGCCTTAATTCCAGAAGTTAAAGTAGGGCTACTGAAAGCTAGTAAGACGTGTTTCGTAGGACGCAGTTGTTCATTCCCACTGATACTGAACTATACTATGGCTGTAACGTGGGCACTACCAACAACTTTGAAAATGATTTATATAAGGCAGGTCTGGACAGCTCAGATAGGCTGCTTTAATTCTAGACGGTAAAATAGGGCTATTGAAAGCTAGTATGACGTGTTTCGTAGGAAGCACTTGTTCATTCCCACTCATAGTGATTCGGCGTGCATTTAAAACATTTTAATCTTTAATTTTGCAAGAGTTCTTTTTTTGTACAAAATAAAATTTCTGATTTTCATGTTACACCGAGGATTATATTCAGATTTTGATGCACATGAACAAAAACAGAAACAGGATTTTTTTTGTGCAATTTCAGAGCTATCTCCTTAAACATAACGTCGTTTTTAAACATGACAATGGTCAAGATTTGATATGTATACCAGATGAAACGCAGATATATACAATTGAACATGTTCATGGCAAAGGTCATTTTGGTCATAAACGTTCAGAGAAAATCCTTAATGTAAAATTTCACAACTGTAATATGTGTAATAAAATTGATAACATTATAGAAAACTGTGTAACATGCCTTTTGTATAGTCGCAAAGATGAGAAGAATGATGGCGAATTATATCCTTCCCCCCCAAAAAAAAACACCCCTATAAACTTACTATATAGATAAAACTAGGACCTCTCGAAACGACTAAAAAAATTATAAATATATTTTTTGGAACATTTAATTAAATTCGTGTTTTTGTATCTCTCAAAAAACTGATTCCCCGCTTCCAGAGTAAAATCAGCGTTATAGCTTCAAAGTTATGTTTGTGGTAAAATGTAAAATTTTTTGGAAGTGTGCACATCAGAGTGTTTTAATAACTTTGTTATTTAAAAAATACTAATGTTTACAATTATTTTTTATTCAATTTGTTTTTGGTCTCCCAAATACATTCATAACTGAATCATTACTAGATAGTGTGATTTCAAACGCGTTCCTTATACGGCCAAGGTTGAAGAACGACTGAAATGTCTGGAATTTCTCCAGAAAAATCTTAAAAGTGTGTAAAATTAAATCGTATCCATTAATTGAGGTGCCCTCTGCAATAACAAAGGAAGTGAAAAAGAAGTTTTCAGTTACAAAGCTTTTAAATTTACTTTCAACATTTTAATTTAAAATATAACATTTTTGCATATATATGGGTCGCCCAAATGAAAATGGCACTACAGTCGGTTTGAGAAATGTTTAATAGTATTAATATAAATTAGTATACAAAAGAAAGAAGTAATACAGACGTAACAGATAGGCTAGATAAAGTCACCTTGTTGGTCCTTGTAGATAACCACATGCGCTTGACCAGGTCGTGACCTGTCGTCAGTACTGCTTCTTCCACTCTACGAAAATCCCTACACCATCGGAATACCTATCTGCGTGACATACACTCCGTGCTATACACAGTTTTCATTCAACGATAGATTTCACTAGAACTCACATTTTCGCTGTTAAAAATTGCACGACCGCGCGTTGGCATTGTTTGGAGGCATCCATGATGCGAACAATGCCTTTTAACGTTCTCCCACGCTATCACGCAAGCATCTGGCAGGATCTGACAATATCAAATGCATTCCCAGCTCTCTGCGCCCTCTTTAGGAGCATGAGCAGTCATCTTTCGCTTCAAATGGCGGAGTTATTATAGCAATGCCACTTTCATTTGGCGACCCTTATTAAGAAGAGTTTTCTAGCATCTTTTATTTGTTTATGATCATAAAATTTATATTTCCTTATATGCTGAGTAATACAATACATAAATCTGAAAATTGAGTTTAAAGGTAACTCCACTTGCCTTGTTATTGCAGAGGGCCCCTCAATTTTATAACCAACTGTATGTTTCCAGGTTGGGTTTCTGTACAGGTAACGGGGTAATAATACAACATACATATCCTGCTAAGTCCCGATAACCTAACAACTTCTTGTTTTTTGCATTAGGATAATATACAGTGCATCATTTTATGATCGATAGGAAATAGGAAAACGAGCACACTTTAAATGCGTTGTTTAGATAAAGAAACAACGGTACATGTTTAAAAAAGTCCTTCCGGCCTGTACCGGGAGGAAAAGGTAGCTTTCCTACATCTTCGTTTTAAATTTCAGCTAATGTTACACGAAAACAGCAAGTTAAAATGCAAAGAAACGTTTACAAAAGATTCGTTAATACTGAATTTGAATAGGAAATTCGCCAAATTATTGAGCAATAGCCAAATTGGCTTCATTTATGAAGACTTATTTTGGTCGCCAAATTTGGCGATATTTCGCCAAATGTCGCAAATTTTGCCAATTTTGTCGCCAATTTTGTCGCCAATGTCGCCAATTTTGGCGCTAACGGATATGAATATATAGTTTTATGCGTATTATTGGGAAAATTATTACAACAATGAAAGAAAATAAAATGCGAGTAATCGCGTTAATGTGCTGTCTTGTTTCAAAATGTCAGCCAACCTAGAATTTCAAACTGCTCTATCGCAGCCATTTTTTAAGATAGAGGTAAACCAAAAAATGCTCTGGAATCCTTGTATCAAGGCCTAACACGTAATTAAAAAATAAATTTGAATTTTTAATTTTTTAGTATATTTATTTTAGTTTTAAATTTTTAAATGGCCGCCATCTTGAATCAAAATGGCGGACCAAGCTGGCCAACGAACTCGGTCGAGACATTGGGGACCTTAATACACACAATTAGTTTCATCAAAATCGATTTATAAATACGAGCGTTATCGTATGACATAGGTCAAATATATAAATATATATATATATATATATATATATATATATATATATATATATATGGATATATCTATATATATAAATCAACATTTGAGCGGAGGGTGATTTTGGGGTCTGGGGGTCATGATCGGTGAAAATATATCGAAATTTTCCGGAACTGCTTTCCTCCGAACGGCTGCAATAGGTAGCTTTATACTTTATAGTATTGAAAGCTACCTAAAAATAATAGAATTTGTTTTTTTACTTCAAAAAGAAACAAATTCTTGAAACTCAATTAAGAATAATGATTATTGCAACTGGAAGTTCCAACCCAGGCTTGCGTGTTACAGAATATAGCACGTTGCCTTTTGTTTTTTCATTCATAGCAATACCTTTCATTTTTGGAACACAATAGAATTTTTACATTTCTTTAGATTGCAGACTAACATTACACAAAACTTTTGAGAAAAACGCATTTTTACATTACACACAAACTTTACTCTACTGTTTAAATGATATCTACCGACGCAGAATCATCCAAGGATAGTTGATAATTATTTTAGAAAAAAATTGTTTGTAATTAGCCGAGATATTAATTAAGTTACTTGAAAATAAAAAAAAATATTTTTATATATCGTGTATGGTATCGTTCAAAAGAGCTCGTAACACCGAACTCAAAAATATATTTGTTTTAACTGTGTTATTATACAGGGTGTCCCAAAAGTATCCGTACAACTTCAAAAATTTATTACAAAAAAAATTAAAGGCCTACAGCAAAACTAATTACAACACTGCATAGAGTAACTTAAAAAGTTTTTTTCTACCGCCTTAGTAAACTTCAACATGAGAGCCTTTCGTAGCACGAAGGATATCAAGACGATATTCCAATTCAGTCAACGAATGTCTTTCATGCTACGAACAACATCGAGAATAACATCAGATTAACATCGTGTATAGAGAATAGCATCAACAGTAGCTACTGCTGTTTGGATCTTTTGTTTCAATTCCATGAGGCTATTAACATTTGTTCAGATTTCATCAAACAGTTGTAACTACTGTTGATGTTAGCATGCTGAACGCACATGGAGGGAATTCGAATATCGACTTGATGTTTTCCGTGCAACGAAAGGATCTCATTTACAAGTATACTAAGGTAGTAGAAACAAATTGGAAATTGTACGTCAAACGTGACAAATGAGGTGCGTTCGTACTATAGCTTAGTTGTATAAATATTCAGATCTTTTCTGATTTTTAATTCTGTGAAATGAATTATATCGTCTGCAGATAATTTCTGTAATAAAATAAGTATCTCGGTCGCTTGACGATGAAAACTTCCGAAGCTCCTATACCAAAAAGCACCGATTTAAAAAAAAAATCAAATTTCTTAATAAATATTTTTATTAATATCTCCTAAACTTTTGATTCGATTTTAATAAAATTTGAAATGTCTCGACAAAATTCTGCAAAGATAATATATCTTAAATTTTAAACCATTCGGTTAGGTAGTTTTTGCGTTGTTATATGCGGACGGACGGACGGACAGACAGACGGACAGACAGACAGACGGACAGACAGACGGACGGACGGACGGACAGACGGACGGACCAAGCGACGACAATAGGTGCTACGTATTTATATAATTACGAACGCACCTAAAAAACTTTTTAAGTTACTCTACATAATGTTGTAATTATTTTTGCTGTAGGCCTATTATTTTTTTTGTAATAGATTTTTGAAGTTGCACGGAGACTTTTGGGACACCCTGTATTTTCAGAGATAAAGTGCACTGCAAAATATGTACCCACCCCCTCCTATTTCAGAATCTACTGACACTAAAATAATGAAAAAATTAGGACTTGTAGGAGTTTGTTAATTAATAAATAGTAACTAATATATTTAATGTACAGATACCTTTGAGGGCGAGTTATACTCGCACTTAACCAATTTATTGCTTTATAATATAGATTCTAAAATATGTTTTGGTGTACCTGCTTCAAAAATCTTCAAACAAAAAATAAGTTCTGAATACTGTCATGTTTTTAACATTTATCAAAGTAAAGCAAAATCAATAGAAAAAGTAAAAGCCTTAATAGGATATTTCTCGAATTTTTTGCATGATATTTCTTATCAAAAACAAAATTCCTTGCATAATAAATAACATTTTGCTTTCGCATTTTTCCGATAACAGATTTGAGATTTCAAAATTCAATTTATTACATTGATAAATGATGTATCTGAATGTATTGTTGAAAGCTTTAAAACATACTCTGTAAATTAAAGTTTAACGGTTTTACTGAAAAATAAATATTTTTTTCCGCTTTATCTTTTCTTTAAAAGAATAATTAATGAATTTACTCAGTGCTTCATGTAACTTTTTTCGTAAATGAAATATTTACATAAAATATATTTGCACTCAATCAGTAAAATGTTTAATTTTATATATTTATAATTTTTGTGTGAATACTTAATTCATAATTTTTCACCATAATGTTAGAAATGTATCTCATTTAAATATTGAAGAATTGCATTAGTTACTTTTGTTAAAATTGTTCGTTAATATATTTTTAAAGTAGTTTTTTTGAAGTAGTTTTTTGTAACATTTTCTAACATATTTGAAAAGTTTTAATGAATTCAGTTTTTTTTGCAAGCCGTCTGTCTGTCTGTCCGTACTCTAAATCTCGTAAATATACTCAGATTACCATGATTTTTTTATATGTTATTGAGATTTTCTATAAAATGTTTGGTATTGAAAATGAATTATGTAGCATTTGCAGTTCGTTTATAGGCACCTACAAAAAATTTCGTTACATTATGGTCTATGGGGAAAAATCGTTTTCGATTCATTTTATTGATGTTATGATATCTAAAACATAACGAGATTGATATGCATCACTAAGATGTACTAAAACATGTTTTCTCAGGAGTATATAATGTGTAACATTTACAGTGCGCAAACAGGGACGCACAAAAGAATTATTTTACATTATGTTATAAGGCGAAAAATCATTTTCGGTGCATTTTAATAATGTTATGATACTTTAAATATATTGAAATCCCTCAAGTGGACTATATTCAGTACACTTTTAGTGTATTTTTTTGTGTATTAGTTTTCTATGGATTATGGAGGACTTAACATTTATTGCTCCTTTACAGAAACATACAAAAGAATTCGGCTAGAAGACTCAGTAAGATCGATAATTTTTGGAAATGTATTTTCCTCTTTCGTATGTATTTTTAAACCTATCTAATTTTGTGTGTATTAGGTAGCGTGTATGAATTTTATAAATCGCATACAGTGCTATACAAAAGAATTTGCACACATTTCCGGATAGGGACAGAAATTGCTGAAAATGGATTTTTACCGAATTATCTGTTTTTTTAAGTAGCTTATTTTGACACTTCATTGTATGAAAAAGATAAAATTTCTTAATAATATGCTGTTAATGTTGGAAAGGGTTTCATAAGCGATGACTGATGCATCATTTATAGTTCATCCCAGCTAAAAATGAACTGCAGTTTTTCTACAGAAGTGAAGTATTTTTAAAGTTTTTCTACAGGCAACTGTAGATTTTCTGTAGTGCAATCTTGACTGTAAAAATACTTCAGTTATTTTGCAGTTAATGTGAAGTAATTTTGCAGTAATTTATTTCAAAAATACTGTGAGCTTTTATCTGCAAAAATACTGCAGTTTACGTGAATTTATGTTATATTCATAAATTAAAAAAATAATGAGACTTTACATCTGTAGTAAAACTGTAGTAAATTTGAAGTATTTTTACAGTCATTATTTCAGTATTATATTTTCTGATGTATCTGCAGTATAACTGCAGTTACTTTAAGGTAATTTTACAGAACTTAATTTTAGTAAGTTTGTGAGATATTTTCTGCAATTTATCTGCAGTTTTAAAAGCTAAGCAATATTAAAGTCTTTCAGTTTTTGACAATATTGCGTATTTACTCTGTTATTAATAATTAACACTGTTTTCAAGACTTTTAGTTTAATGGGACTAAATTGAACAAAAATCAAAATCCTCAGGCGGGGGGGGGGGGACACTGCTTTGAACCACCCATTTTGAGATAAATTTTTAACACATAAATATATATATAATAAAAATAACTTTCATGGGGAATTTAAGGGGGAAAGTCCGCCCTTCCGCCCAACGGGAAATTTGTACTTTCTCTTAGTGTTTAATTACTTTAAATTACTCGGAAAAAGAATAAATTTACTGTTTTACAAAATCGGTCAAAATAAAAAATTAAATAAAATTTTAAAATCCAGGGAGGGTTAATGACGCAACCCCCCCCCCCGCCTCCAACGGAAAATTCTTAGTTCCTCTTTTAAGTTAAGCGAGGAACAGCGAGTTAAGCAGCGGACACTGCTTTGAACCACCCCTTTTGAGATAAATTTTTAACACATAAATATAAAAAATAACAAATAAATAACTTTCATGGGGAATTTAAGGGGGAAAGTCCGCCCTTCCCCCCCAACGGGAAATTTGTACTTTCTCTTAGTGTTTAAAAGTCTTAGTCTCTGTACTTTAAATTACTCGAAAAAAGAATAAATTTACTGTTTTACAAAATCGGTCAAAATAAAAAATTAAATAAAATTTCAAAATCCAAGGAGAGTTAATGACGCCCCCCCCCCCTCAACGGAAAATTTTTAGTTCCTCTTTTAATTTACTCAAAAGAACCAATTTTATTATGCTGTTCAAAAACGGAGAAAACGTAATTTTAGTTACTTAAACTTTAAAATTCAGGAAGAAAGTAGTAATTGAACACCCCCCCCCACACACACACACATATATACACCCTACACACAACGAAAAATTCTTAGTTCTTTTATTTTAAGTTTATTATTATTATTATTATTATTTATTTTAGTTATTTTAATTATTTAGTTATTTAAATTTCAAAATCGAGGGAGGGGGAAATTGCCTTTCCACTTATTAACTACAGGCATGATGACTTCCAGTTTTTAAGAAAATTTTACTTCAAAAAACAAGTGAAAAATGTAAATCTCCTTTTGAACATTTGATTTTTTTTTTCGTAACTGACTATGTGAAGAAACGCTACATCTCAACTCAACTCAGATTCTGATCGTTCTGTTTACATTTTGACGGCGGCGGTAAGCGGTAAGTGCAAGCGTTTGTATATTATTTTTCTTATTCGCTAGCTTTGTTAATATAATAATTAATGCCGTGATTTTTTAAATGTTTATATATAGCCATAAGATGGCTAAAAATATGTACCGACAGACACCTCTACAAATCTAGATAGATTAAAAAATTAGATACATTCAACGTATTTATGAAGTACCACGTTGTCTTGCCAAAAAAAATTATTTCGGAGGAGATTTGTATTGTCTTATTTTAGACTTTTTTTTTTAAATACTGTAATAGCGATGGAGTTAATTTAAAGTTTGTTCCCCTACAAATACGATTATGCCAAGGTTGCAGCTATGATTTTATCAAAATCATCGCCAAGTTTACATATGCATCGTATATATGAATATATATATATTACACACCAAACACTCATATTATGCGTAATTAATACGTCATTATATATATATTATTTGCATCATATGACTATAACTTTCGGCCACATAAATGACGAAATGTTGAACACATATAGTATTATTATAATGTCATATATGCTTTATAATTTGATAAATTTTGGTCACTAGATGTTTTTTCTTATATTAATTTTACATTATTTTGTAATAAAAAATGCAAAAAATGAATTCTGAAATGTGTTTTATGGTGTTCAATGGATAAATAAGCTAAAAAAAAATTATTTTCTTTAAATCCAAAGTTTTTATTATTACAAACAAGTAACAGCATCCAAAATTTTAAAATAAGCTATCAAGCTGGGGTGTAAAAATCTAGGAGTCAATGGGCCAATTCTCACCACTAAATTTTATTAGTATTCTTCAGCTAAATTTTATTATTATACTTCACCTAAATTTTATCAGTATTCTTATTAGTCGAAGAATATTAAAAATTTAGTGGTAGTAATCTACCCATTGGCGACTAGATTTTTACACCCCTGCTATCAAGTATAAAAATATAGCAACAAATATTTTGTTATTAATTGAAAAATGTTAACTGACACCTGTAACATACCAATTTGGCAAACTATCTTGGAAAAAGAAGAAAAAGCTTTTAATCACATTTCATGTAACATATCATCATTCAGGAGGACAATATTTAAAATAGCATTATTTTAAATTATAATTTTTATAAAGTTATTTTCCTCCTGGTATATTATTTGTAAACTTTGATTAAAAGCAATTGAAAATATATGTAAAAACCTTGAGAAACCATTAATTGTATTGACACACAGGCTAAGTACAGTCAAGAACAACCCAAACAATATTATAAATTTAATTGTAACGATAAAAGGCTCAAATATTTAATTTAATTTTGTAATAAATATGAGTTATTTGAATTCACAATAACAAACTCTAAATTAACTCCATCACTATTAAAGAAAAGTTTAAAATAAGATAATATGAACAAAACTTTGAAAATACAAATATCCTATGAAATATTTTTTCTAGTAAGGCTTTTATAAATACGTTGAATCTATCTAATTTTTTTTTAAGATAAACCAGTTTTGAAGAAGTGTCTGTCGGTACATATTTTTAGCTATCTTATGGCTATGTATAAACATTTAAAAAATGAATTAAGGTGTTAATTATTATATTAACAAAGTTAGCGGATTACAGAAAATAATGGACGAACGCTGTCACTTATTACTCAATGCCGAGAGTCGCATGTAAAATGTAAACAGGTTTAGAATTTAGCTATAGGTGAAAATTAGCAGTAGCTATTCACTACATAGCGCTTAAAGTTGTAAAACGGCAATTAAAACATTGTCATTGTTTACCACCTCTGCTTTCAGGTAACACATTCCATGGCAATCCTTGAGCGACTAATTTTGCGATTTCCCCCCCCCCCCCCTAAAGGTGAAAATAAGCAGTCGCCAGTTGTTGATTAAACTTTAAAAACTGGCGATTAAAAATGTGGAAAGCACAATCCAAATGCAGGATTTCCCAATTACCATTTTCTCCTAAATTTCAAGATTTTTCAGCGTCCATTCGACGAAATTCATAATTTTTATGTGTCCGTTCGAAGAAATTCATGGTTTTTATGCGCCCGTTTGAAGAAATTTACGATTTTACGTGCATAATCGAAGAAATTCAAGACTTTTACGTGGCGATCCATAAAATTCATGGTTTTTATGCGTTTGATCGACGAACTTCAGAATTTTTACACTGCCGAATGACGAAATTTGATTTTTACGTAGCCAATCGACAAAATTCATTATTTCTCTCCGGCCGATCGAAGAAATTCATTATTTTTATGCACACGATCGACAAAATTCAAGATTTTTACACTGCCGAATGACGAAATTTGATTTTTACGTAGCCAATCGACAAAATACATGATTTTTACACGCCGATCGATAAAATTCATGATTTTTATGCACTCGGTCGCTAAAAATCATGATTTTTACATGCCCGATCGACGAGATTCGTGATTTTTATGCATTTGATCGATGAAATTCAGGATTTTTACACTCCCGAATGGCGAAGTTTTTTTACATAGCCGATCGACAAAATTCATTACTTTTTCTGAGCATGATCGACAAACTTCATTATTTTTACGCACACGATTGAGAAAATTCATGATTTTACACGCACTATGGATGAAATTCATGATTTTACACGCACTATGGATGAAATTCAGGATTTTTGCACTCTTGAATGGAGAAATTTGTAATTTTTCTTCCGAAATTCAATTTGTGGGGTTTTTTTTTTTTTTCGGTTAATGTGCGTGAAGTACATATATATATATAAGTTACTAACCGCTGTTTGAAGGAATTTCATGCATTCTAGAGATTGCTGCATTGTGAGTTTCATGCATCCAGGAGTGTTTTTTTTTTTTTTTTTTTTTTTTTTTTTGGGGGGGGGGAGTTATTGTAGGCGAAGCGTACATATATATATATATATATATATATATATGTTAATAACTGCTGTTTGAATGAATTTCATGCATTCTCAAGATTGCTGCATGGTGAGTTTCATACATCCACGTTTTTTTTTTTTTTTCAGTTAATGGGTTGGGTTGGGTTGATTATTGCCGGCCAGTTATCCGCACTAGGGATATAGTCCCGGGGGCAGTGCCCTTCGTGGGGGTCTTTCTAAGGGAACCTAACCCGTATTTACGCATGGATAAATCCACGGCTCGAAGAAAACCATGAAAACTCCGAACGATTAGGCCGACGGGCACGATTGGGATCGAACCCAGCACCCAGCACCTCCCGTCTACCAGCTTCGAGAGCAGAACCTCTCAGCCACTGGTGGGGCTTTTCAGTTAATGTATGCGAAGCATACATATATATGTTGCTAACTGCTGTTTGAATGAATTTTATGCATTCTAGAGATTGCTGCATGGTGAGTTTCATGCATCCAGGGTTTTTTTTTTCAGTTAATGTATGCGGAGTTAATGTTCGGTTAATGTACCTGCTTAATCCGGTAACGGATATTTGCATTGCATTTATATAAGTGTTTTCGTGGTCTACTCTGGTAATGGGATCCAGGATAATGGATATTCAGGGCCATGTTGCCTGCAAGTTTGTTGTAAATGTATCACTTGTACGTGCCACTATTCGAAACAAGCTAAATTCGGCAGCAAAGGCTGTGAAATGTGAGAAGAATTTGTAAATACATTTGGTATTTAAATACAATGTAAATTATAAAGCATAAACATCAAATGTTAATAAAATGGTTTTTTTTTTAATTTAAACCTTATTTGCACCATAATTGTATACAAGATAAAATTGGAAGGACAAATCAGGACGCAGGTAAGAGTAATTTTTGTAAATTTTAGCATTTTTTTAGAAAAACAGAAAAGCATATATTTGTTTTGCTTTTAATATGAATTTTATACAGTTATTTTTTATTAGCTGTAATATATGTAATACATTTTATTTCATAGTAAATGGTATATAATTTAGAAATTTACATATATGTATGTATCCTTTCATATAATTTATTTTATATATTCAAAATTATATAAATATTCAATGCACATATAGATAATTTCTTTAAGAGATGCAAAAATATTCAAATTTGAAATTTACATTGTGGAAAAATTAGTTGCAATTAAAATTAATTTTTGCATTTAAATTTCGTGTAGAGGAGACCGGTACACACTGGACCTATGGGCACAGTGGACCACCCCCTAATATTTTATTTATTTAAACTTTTTAAAAGCTTCTCTTATATCCTAATAGACAACAGCACTGCACTGATTATTTATAGCCTTCAGAAAATATGTTTAGCTCAGATTGAACTATTTTATCCTGATTGGTTGTTTTGAGCTTCTAAAAGTAAAATTTTTCATCATATTTGAATTTTTTTAGTAATTAAAGGTTGTAGATAAATAAGATAAAACAGCTTTTTTGTAAAGCTAAGATACTTGTTTTTATTTAACTTTAAAGTTAATATGTTTAAAAGGAAGCTATAAACAATATTAATACGATTATTTATTGAACTTCAACATGGGTGACAGTGGTCCACAATCCACTCTGCTCCTGTAATGCAGAATGTTCAAAATATTTAATAATTGCTTATTTACTATAAAGAAATATTGTTTAAAAGTAGTTATTTAACTTTAAAATAAAGTAAACAAATAAAAATAACAATTTATTTAATATAGTAAGAAATATTTTGTTTTGTATTTACTGCCTTTGATAAATATAACTGTAGTCTAAATTGGTGATTATTCTATTCAAGTAAGATTCGTGAGATGCAAATTGAATGGAAATCAGTTTATTTTTCCCGAAACTGTAGATGAATCTATTGTTGATGTCAATGATTTCATAATATTGCTCTCAGACCCAAAAGTATTTCAGGAAAGTTCCAGGCTCAATCATACTCATAAGTATTTTGGAATTTCACTTGCAAATTGTAATGTGCGCTGATTGTTTTGTACTTAAGTAATAACTTCAACTAAATTGCAATTGTTCCTGTATTAATCTGTTATTATTTTCAAAATATAATTCATTTTGTTTTTGTTTCAAAATGTTACTCGTAAATTTATATTACTATGTTATTTCGTGGGTCTCGTAAATTTATATTACTATGTTATTTCGTGGGTAAAGGGAAAATAAAAAATACTTAGATTAATGAAAAATAGACTTATATTGTATATTTCAGATAATACCTAATAGCGGTCCACTTTACGGATGCATATAAAACAATTTCTTTTGAAAAATATATTGAAAACTATGTTATGATAAATGTATAAAGGTTTAAGGAATATTCAAAAATATTTTTTATGCAGATCGGTTTGTCCATTAAAGAGAAAAAAAAGTTTAACTGAAAAAGTGGTCCACTGTGTACCAGTCTCCCCTACATTTAATATTTAAAATTATCATCTAAATCTGCCACAATAGACTTCATTATGAATTGCTTATGAGATTAAAAATTTGTAATCCCTTTCGCACAATATATATATTCTCACAAGCTACAAAGAAAATCATTTTTTTGTGGAGGTGGGGGGGAGGCAGTAAGTACATATTGAATAATCAAACAGTTACAGCAATTAAAAAAACAAGGATATTTTATAAAAATGTTTAAATGCTTGGGTAACAAAATTACAATGGACAAAGAAAAAGTTATGTCCACTCTGATTTAAATTCTTGTGCATCTATTTGCTTTATCAATTTGAAATTTCTGTAGAGGATTGAAAAGATATGCCATTATATAAAGAATTATAATTTAATTTTTTAAAATTCATATACAATTATTTTTAATTGCAATTTTTATTGTTGCAATGGAATTACTAAATACACATTATCAATTTTCTTCTTCACATTGAATTTATTTATAAAATTGCACTTTTTATTACAAAATTTTAAAAGTAAGATTTTAATTTTTAGCCAATAACCATGTGTCCTTGATTTCAAAGAAATTGCCCAGTAATGAAACTATTGAAAAAATAAAAACAATTCAATACCATAAAAAAATCATTGCTTGAAGATTGAAATACTATGATTATTATGAATACTTCACTCATCTTTCAATATTATTATTTTGAGTAAAGTCGTTCATACAATTTCTTGAATTCTTTCATTTTTCAAAAGGTAACCATAATAATTGAATAAGTCAGCCATGATCAAAAAATATTTTTCAGTGATGATTAATCACTGATGCATGATATATTGTTGTATGCATGATATATTTTATGCACAGATTGCATATAAATTGAGATATGAAAAAAAAACATTTAATTAGATTTTAGTGCTGATTTTTTCATACAGAAAAATTAATATTTTATATATATACATATTTTGTAATAAATTTCTAAAAGGCTGCAGTGAAACTGCAAAAAAATGCAGTTGAAAGACCGCAGTGATTTGTCACAAATCATTGCAGTTTTTTTTTTAAGTCGACATAACTACACATTTACTGCAGTAAGTGTGTAGTTAAAATGCAGTTGGAAGTCTGCGGTGATTTGGCACAAATCCCTACAGTTTTTTTGAAGTCGACATAACTACAAATTTACTGCAGTAAGTGTGCAGTTAAAATGCAGTTGGAAAACTGCGGTGATTTGGCACAAATCTCTGCAGTTTTTTTGAAGTCGACATAACTACAAATTTACTGCAGTAAATTTGTAGTTATGTCGACTTCAAAAAAACTGCAGGGATTTGTGCCAAATCACCGCAGTTTTCCAACTGCATTTTTTTTTTGTAGTTTCACTGCAGTTCATTTTTAGCTGGGATGTTACTGTTTATATGAGTAATCAAATTGGAGCAGTAAAATAAAAATGTATGGAACACCCATTAATCAGGTAATTTTATTTATTAAGGCCTTTTCTGCAACACAGTTTTAAAAAAAAATCATTTTTATTAGTATTGTAAGTTAAATCTTTGCTCTATTTATCCTAATTTTCATTTTAAAACGCAGAGGAGCCAACCCGGGTTTTCCTGGTAACAGAACACATTACCCGAGTCCCGGAATAAATGTATGAACTATTTTTAACTGAAAGGTCTAATATATTTATTACTTTTATTATATATATGTTACGGCCAAAGACCGATATCGATCAGTTCGCGAATTGGCCGGCCACTTCTCGAACTAGTTAACTTCGTTTTAAATTGACTGGCCAATTCGCGAAATGGCTAATGAAAGTCGGGCAGTTCGCGAAATAGCTGTTGGTAGTCGGCCAGTTTGTATGTAAGTGCTTGGCAGGTATTGAACATGAAGCATGCAGCATTTAAAATTCATGTACAGGAGTACTCCAAAGTAAACTGTGACATAATGGTCTATGGGAAAAATTAATTGCGGTTTATCTTATGATTGGCCATTAATATTACTAAAAACATTCTTATGTGAAAAATATCAATTATGTAATCAAATTAAGTTTCGAAAGTTACTGTAAACGGTACTTTCTTATTAACCACCTGCCAGGGATTAATGCCAAAATACTCACCAAATATTTCGCTATTTAAAGTAGCCTTTTCAATTCTGATTATTTCAAGTTGACGTTCGATTATATATATGTGTTAAATTTGTGTTATATTTATTTTATTTTGTTTATTTATTTATTCACTGGTGAAGATTTAATTTCGTTTTGAGACATTAGCAAGAGAAAAATGCTGACCTGTTTATCCATATATTTAAAGCTAACCTGGTATTTCGTTTTTCATGCGAATTTGACTTTTATACGCATGCGCGAGCATTCCGCCAATCAGCTAGAGGCTTTTACTCTCTACAGACAGATTTGTTTCAGCAAATGAGGTGAGGGCATTTCCTGTCTCTAGAGATCTTTAGTCGGGAGTCATCGTAAGCAGCATGTTTCAAAGTTTGGATTACTATAAATATTAGGTATTTTTTCATTTTATCTTTATTTATTTTGTTATATTGAGCTCATGAACATAGAAACACATATGTATTTCTGTGTTCATGATTGAATTCTTTGGATATGTCGTATGTATATTTTGCTACTTTAAATTTCTTAAACTAAAAAGTAATGGTCGAGTTTTTATTAGGATTTATAAAGCTGAAATTTACCTTTTTGAATATAATACTACAGATGTTTTAATAGTTACATTCGGCTGTAAAAATTGATTAAAAATTTGACCAGCAGTTGTATGAAAAAAAAAAAAGTTTCACTAACATGGACAAATCCAGAAACTTGCTGAGTCGGCAATTGTGTTTATATGTAAAAAAATAACAAAATTCATAGTTTAATCACAATAAAACATCGTGAAATTTATTTATTGGTTGCGAGAAAAAGATCACAAAATTCAACAATCATTCGGGAAAATGTAACAAAATTCTACTAACAACAGGAGCTTCTAAACAGCTTTACCACCTGTGCATTTTGATGATTTTGTTATGATAGTGTGTATGGATGTGTTTTGCATGGAATTTTTTGGTTTGTTGACAATTTTTTTAAAGGTTTTGGAACTTTAGTATGACAATTTATTGGTATTATGTCGGGTAATAGAAAAGCATTCTAAAGATTGAAATACGATCAAATCTTAACAAAACTTTCAATGATTCAAATGGATTTAGATAGATAATTTTAGTATATGTGTATATATATATGCAGTAGACTCCTTAAAATCCACTCATGTAAACAATGAAACTTACAATTAAGATGTAAGTGTAAAATTTCAGTTTTTAAAATGTTTTATATCATTTAGTACACATTTTAATATTTAAATGGACAGATGGTACAGCATCTAATGTATATGAATGCATATTTTGAACTGGTTTGTTTAGAAGCTCCTGTTGTTAGTAGAATTTTGTTACATTTTCTTGAATGATTGTTGAATTTCACAATACTTTCCCGCAACCAATCACCAATAAAACATCATGAAATTTATTGATTGGTTGCGGGAAAAAATATGACAAAATTCAACAATCATTTCGAAAAATGTAACAAATTTCAACTAATAAAATGCACCAGAATGTATATAAAGCATGCTTTACAATTATATTATGTGCACTAAATAATTTTGCTAACAATATACGAAGAATCAAAACATATCTAAAGAACTCAATCATGAACACAGAAATAGATATCTGTTTTACCTTCAATGATTCAATAAAATAAAATAAAGATAAAATGAAAAACTACCTAATAATATAATAATCTAAACTTGAAACTTAAAAACTCCATCAAACGCGATAAATTGTACACAATTGTCATTATACAAGGTGACAGTCAATGCAGAATTCATTTATATACACTACACACTTTTCCTTTTCCATCCATTGATACGATAACCATTTTGTCAGGATAAAAATAGCACTTGCCTATCAGCGAGCAATACTGAAAATTGGCGATTGACTTTATTGCCACCTAAAGGTGAAAATAAGCACTCGGCGATAAAACTTAGAAAACTGGCGATTAAAAATATGAAAAAAACTGGACAAATACAGGATTTTCTGATTTTCTTTTGTGTTTTTTCTGCATCTGTTTGACAAAATTCAGGATTTTTCCTCACCCGATCGATGAAATTAATGATTTTTCTGCATCTGAGGGACAAAATTTACGATTTTTATGCACTCAATTGAAGAAATTTGTGATTTTTATGTGCCCACTTGACTAATTCGTGATTTCACTCACCCACTTGATGAATTTGTGATTTTTAGTGCCCGTCCTACAAAATTCATGATCTTTATGCACCCGATTTAAGAATTTCATGATTTTTACATGCCTGATAAATGAAACTCATGATTTTTACACACTTGATTGACGATTTTTTTTTCTGCACTCAACTGACGAAATTAAGTATTTTTATGCACCCGATTGCCAAATTCATGATTTTTATGTGCTGATAGAGGAAATTAATAATTTTTACGTGCCTGATGAACTAATTTCTTGCTTTTTATGCGCCCGTTTGAAGAATTTTGTGAATTTTAGGTGACCGATAAATGAAACTCGTGATTTTTACACGCCCGATTGATGAAAAAAAAAAAATTCTGCATCCGTTAGACAAAATTCATGATATTTATGTGCCGATGGATGAAATTAATGATTTTTTCAGGAATCATTTGACGAAATTCGCGTTTTTTCTGCAATCTTTTGACGAAATTTGTGTTTTTCTGTGGTCCTTTGATGAAATTTGCTTTTTTCGTGATCCTTTGACGATCTTCGCACTTTCCCTGCTGCCTATTGACGAGATTCATGTTTTTTCAGCGATCCTTTGAAGAAATTCGCATTTTTCTCATGATCGTTTATGAAATTCGCGTTTCCCAGTGATTCTTTTATAAAATACATTTTATTCTGCAATTTTTAGACGAAATTTGGTAAAAGATTATGAAATTAAGTATTTTTATGCACCCGATAGACAAAATTCGTGATTTTTATGTGCCGATAGAGGAAATTAATGATTTGTACGTGCCTGATCAACTGATTTCTTGATTCTTATGTGCCCGTATCAAGAATTTTGTGTATTTTAGGTGACCGATAAATGAAACTCATGATTTTTACACGCCCGATTGATGAAAAAAAAATTCTCTACCCGACCGACGAAATTAAGGATTTTTATGCCCCCGATAGACGAAATTCATGATATTTATGTGCCGATGGATGAAATTAATGATTTTTTCAGCGATCCTATGACATAATTTGTGTTTTTTCAGCAATCATTTGACAAAATTCATGTTTTAACTGCAATCCTTTGACGAAATACACGTTTTTTCTGCTATCCTTTGACGAAATTTGCGTTTTTCTGTGATCCTTTGACGATATTTTCACTTTCTCTGCTTCCTTTTGAGGAGATTCATGTTTTTTCAGCAATCCTTTGACGAAATTGGCGTTTTTTCAGCAATCCTTTGAAGAAATTCGCATTTTTCTAACGATCGATTATGAAATTCGCGTTTCCCAGCGATTCTTTTATAAAATACATTTTATTCCGCAATTTTTAGACGAAATTTAGTAAAAAAGCGTGATTTTTTGGTGAAATTTCCTTTTTTGATAATGTATGATATAATGATTATGAACCATGATTTTTCTGTTATTGGGCGAGATTCATGTTTTTTCAGAAATTCTTTGACGAAATTCATGTTTTTTCAGTGATCCTTTGAAGAATTTCGCATTTTTCTCGCGATCCTTAACGAAATTCGCATTTTCCAGCGATTCTTTGATAAAATTCATTTTATTCTGCAATTTTTAGACTAAATTTAGTAAAAAAGCGTGATTTTTTGGTGAAATTTCCTTTTTAGCGATTCTTTGAACAAATTTGCTTATCTTTCGCGATCCTTTTGCATAATTCACGTTTTTTCTGTGGTCTTTTAACGAAAGTCATGTTTTCCCATAATCCTTTGATGAATTTAGTGTTTTTCCCTCAATCATTTGACGAAATCTGGGATTTTTTCACCCGCAAAGATTGGTTAGATGTTTTTAGTCTGCAGGTGCCCTAAAAAGTCTATGACGTCCGTTGCTGCATCGCACACATGGGGCATCGAACGAAGGGAATTCATCCTAAAGAATAATTGTTTCATTCCTGACATTTCTGGAAAGAAACAACGTTCAACTCATTGGCTGAATTGTAAAGGGCGAAATGTGTCAAACATTAGTGGGAAGAAAGTGCGCAATTTGTTCGTTCATGGAAAAAATCGTGAAATTCGTTAATCGATAGTCGATAAATTGCTAAATTTGTCAATTGATAGCGGAAAAATTGCAAAATTCATTAATCGACAGTGGAAAAATCACAAAATTCATCAACTGGTTTCGGGGGGAAAAGTTTTCAAATATCGTCGAATGGCTTCGAGAAAAAAAATCACAATCCGTCAATTTTGGGGGAAAAATCGTGTAATTCGCCAAATGGTTTCAAAATTTGTCGAGCGACAGCAGAGAAAAAGAATCTTTTTCCATTCAATCATCGTAATTGGTGAGTGTGACTATTATGTTTGACCAGTGGTGGCAATAAAGTCCATTGCCAAATTTTCAGTATTACTCGCTGTTTGGCAAAAGCTAATTTTGTCCTATACTTCAAAACCCTTTTGATCATCACATCAGTGTGCAGACCATTTGATGAATTTCGTGATTTTTCCGTTATCGATTGTTGAATTTTATAATTTATCAACTATTGATTAGCGAATTTCATGATTTTTTCCATGAACATTTGATGAATTGTGCAAAAATATTAAGAATATCGTTAAATTGTCTTAGGTAAAAAAAAATTTAATATTGTCAAATGCCTTCAAGAAAAAAGTTGCAAGTTGAAACGCCTGTGACCTCTTTTTCATGTTATGCATCTCTGGGGTCCATCCCCCCACTCCCCCCCTCCCAAGTGAGACACTTTTCTAAATTTTGCACGCACCCCTCATGTGATATATCGCTGGAAAAGTCTTTGACCACTTATTCATGTTATGTATCTCCGGGGTCCATCCCGCCACTACCCCCACCCCTAAATTTTGTTGACACCCCTCATGTCATATATTGTTGGAAAGGTCTGTGACTGCTTAATCATATGCATCTCAGATGTCCATCTCCCCACTTTGCCCCCCCTCCTCCCCAAAGGGTACTTTCTAAATTTTGCATACAACCCTCATGTTATATATCATTGGAAAGGTCTGTGACCACTTAATCATATTATGCATCTCCGATGTCCACCTCCCCACTTTGCCCCCCCCCCCCAAGAGATACTTTCTAAATTTTGTTGACACCCCTCATGTCATATATTGTTGGAAAGGTCCGTGACTGCTTAATCATATTATGCATCTCTGATGTCCATCTCCCCACTTTGCTCCCCCCTCCCCCCCAAGGGGTACTTTTTAAATTTTGTACACAACCCTCATGTTATATATCATTGGAAAGGTCTGTGTCCACTTAATCATATTATGCATCTCCGATGTCCATCTCCCCACTTTGCCCCCCCCCAAGGGATACTTTCTAAATTTTGTTGACACCCCTCATCTCATATATTGTTGGAAAGATCCATGACTGCTTAATCATATTATGCATCTCCGATGTCCATCTCCCCACTTTGCCCCCACCCAAGGGGTGCTTTCTAAATTTTGCACACACCCTTCATGTGATATATTGATGGAAAGGTCTGTGACCGCTTAATTATATTATGCTCCCAACTATGAAATTTGTCAAGTTAAAGCAACTATAAATTTTATTTTTATGGTAGTATCAAGTTGTTTGCCGTCAAATTTTGACGGGTTCCATCTAGTATTGTTTTAAGTGCAAACGTGTTAATATATCGTAATAGTGCTGCACGCGATAGAGATAGATTTTTAAAAAAATCATGCTGGAAAAAAATTTTAAAGACCATAAAAAAACCACTAAAATGACACATAGTTTTCAGACAAATTGCTTTTGAAAGCACATTTTTTCTTTAATTCGATGGTGTAAAAAATAAAATTATGCTATGATTTTAGAAGTAATTAAATTTGCAAAAAATGGAAGTCCATTGTTCCGATCATTTCCACCGTTGAAATGACGTCAATGTTACTTACAGATGTATATTTTCTTTATAATATGGATTATAGTATGTATTAGCCGTATATTCTTTTAAATCAAAAATTCTTTAAAATTTTTGTCTAAAGCGTTATAGTACATTTCTATACAAATAACTGGTATAATAAACTGTTTCAACAAGTAACTATAATATTGACTAATGTGGAATTTTCCATAATATTAATCCATTAAATAGAAATTGCTTTAGCAATGCTTTATTTTCATGAGAGGAGTATTTTATAAACACAATTTTCGTTGTGATTGAAAGCTTTATGTATTACGTTCCCTAATAAAATATTTGAATCACGATTAAAGTTTTTTCTAAACGTCGCTGTATTAAATAATTGCTGTGCATATATTCACCAAGTTTTGTTAAACAAATTTGTAAATTTATCTCTCTCCCTTCCATTTTTTATCTCTATCTCGCTCTCCCTTCTCATTCTCTCCCTATATATTTCTATATAACTCTGTATATATATTCCTGCATTTAGGATTTATTAAAACAAATCAGAAATAACAGAATATGTAAAAAATAATCCACTGTTTCTCGATTTTTTCGCATACTTTCCTATCAAAAACCGAATTATCTGCAAAATTCTACCCCTTTTTTTCAGCATAATAAATAACATATTTTTAGCTTTTTTCCGATAGCGGATTTCAAATCTCAAAATTCAATTTATTATAGTGATAAATGATGTATTTGGAAGTACTGTTCCAATTTTTAGAAACACGTTTCTGCTGCAAATTGAAGCTTTAAGGTTTTATCAAAAATTAAATATTATTTTTCATTATTTTTGTTATTTAAAGATTTACTATACAAGATACTCAATACTTCTTACAATATTTTTTTTTTTTTTTTTTTTGTAAATGACATATCCTGCTAAATTATTTAGTATGTCTACGCATTAGTAAAATATTTACTTTCATTTATTGTTTTATTTGCTTAAACATTCTGTAGCATTGCATGAAATCATATGCACAATATGGCCAAAGGTCCTCGGGAACAAGACTGAACTGCGCCACCAGGCACCTATGGGCGCCCGTTAGACACGTCAAACCGCCATGCCCAGGTTTTGAAAAACCTATAACGTGCTCGACCAAGAGAGTCCTACGGCGGATGGAGACACCGACACCTGCTGACCACTCCTATTCTCCCAAGGAATTTACGACATAAGTCGCTGTGATTTGCGGCGGAGACCACCATCGTAGGATACCACCAGTCTTCGTGTATTTTCAATTTTTGCCGGTTTGTCAAATACCAAGTAAAAGAACATATTGAACCGATATTTTTAAGTTAAGATTTAGTCATAAGCACAATAATGAAATCAACAACAAATTGAATTAATAAATAAAATTTTACATCAGACTGTATCAAGTAAAATATTATTATTATATTTTTCATTATTACAAATATTATTATACATTAAAATTATCGTAAACTCTTAATGTTTTCAGTAGTAACATATGATTATATAAGACCTGTGAAACGTTTTTAAGTGTTTTTGCTAAAATATATTATGTAATATATGATATATCACAAATATTCTTGAAGATATAAAAGTTTCTAAAAAAACTCGCAATTTGTTTGTATATAATATGCAGGGATTTCATCCAAATTTTACATTTTTAGCAAACTTGACTAAATGCAGTAGAAATGTTATACTGCAAATAAAAAAGGAATGTATTGAATAATTGATAAAGTATTAGCATGAGTTTGAAATAATTCTTAACTGCGAAATATTCGCGAACAGTAGGACAAATTTTCTTTAATTATATAAGTAGACAATTGCATATAGAAACACATAAACTGAACAGCCAAATGTCATGAAACTTCAAGAAGATATTGGAGGTGCAGTGATATACAATTCAATTAGCCGGACGATAAGGGATTTTTCACAAAATGCTAATTTTGATCATAAATCATGCAAAGCTGTCAAATTTTATGTTTTCTTGTTATCGTTGTTTTTGAATAGTAATCTTCGTCTTATTGAATAGCAGAATTTATTTAATTAAATAAAGAAAAAAATAGTATATGGAAATAGTAGTAAGAAAAAGTCTTCACATTTAGTTCCCTTATGATTTTTTGACTTAGCCACGCATAACAATACTTTGACAGTTTTCTAAATACGTCGTGAATTTTGGAAAAAACTCCGCAAGTTATAAACTAAACATTTACTGGAAGTTTTTGAAGTTTAAAAAGAAAAGTTCATTTTTTCATGGATATACGTTCTATTCTTACACAAATCATACTAATTATGTGCAGGGTCTATACATACATCTGTTACAGTTATAAATCATTTCAAGTTATATTATACAGAGTGATTGAAAATATATTTTCATTTAGCTTCTTTTTGTTCACCAATTTGCCCTTGTTACTCAATTCACCTACTAATCGTGTACAAGCAAAAACGTCTAAGACACAAACCTATAATGGTTTTAAACATCGATTATGTATCAATCTTCACCGGAAAAATAGAAACAAAATTTCACAGCAACTATCGCCTGTAGATCGACGAAGTTATTTAGTGGGTACTGAGTCCATCTGCATTAATAAAGAAAATATCTGATTATCTCAAGGATAAGAGCTATCAATTCTATCTTGTCCCTGATTTAGAAAACCCTCTCAAAATTATACTAATAATCCTTAAGAGTACCCAACCCGAAAAAATTATGAATTCCCAAAACTCAGAATGCTTGAACATTTCCAATTGTTCCAAATTAAAAACAGAAAAATATGGAAGAATATTTCCCCTCTTTTTCCTATATCTCCGCGGAATGAAAAATCCAAAAGGATATTTAAACTTTTAACCCTCTTCAAAATTAGAGTACACGTAGAATCTTACAGAATCCAATGTAAGGTTGAGCAGTGTTTCAACTGCCAGCACATGATCCATGTTGCCAAGTATTGCAATATCCAACCAAACATTTGAATTGTCTCCTGTGTTCAACTTGAAGTCCTAATGAGTCTGAGACAGAAAACCAAAGAATCTTATGCAGCTGGTATTGGGGCACTGATAAAAGGGTGATATAAGTGCATAAATATTGGTGAAGAATATGTTGAGGAAAAAAAATAGTTTTAAAGTGATATATATCATTGTAAGTTTTTATTTAATTATTTTTGGTGACTTACTTAATGAAGTAAGTCACAAAAGGCTGGTGTTTTCTTAACCAATTAACGACGACTTATTCTACACTTCTTTTAATATTTCGATACCAGTTTACACCAGTTTTCCCATACTGTTATATTAAGTGATTGAATCTCTGATAGTTTCACATTAGATAATATGATTTTTTTTTTTTACTAAGATACTGGTGTTATTATTTAAAAGTTTCGTATCACTGAAATGGTAAGTTTTCGTACGAACCGGCTTTAATGAGTTAATCTTTTAAAACTTTTTTTTCCTTTATATAACTTTATAATATTATTTTTAAAGATTTGTAATTTATTGTAGATTTTTTCCAGAAATCTACCACTGTTTCCCAATACTAATATTGTCTTACTTGCTATATCATTAAATTCAAAACTTTTTCACTAATGAAAAAAAAGAATGTTTAAATTTTAATTTTAAAAATACAATAAATTCTGCAATACGGAAAGATTTTGCGATATAGATATTCATGTGTTTTATTTTAAAAACTTCAAATTCTCCAAAATAGAGAAAAAAAAAATATGCGTTGGATATTTGTAAAACTAAATCACAAGTATGGAAAAAAGTAAAACATTTTTACAATACTCTTCGACTGTTTCCTTTGTTTTTCTTATTTAAAAAGAAAAATATTTAACGCTTTACCTCCAGCATAGTAAATACAACATTTTCCGCACTTTCCGATAGTGGATTTCAAATTTCAAAATTCAATTTATTACGTTAATACATTATGTTTTCTCTGCATTGATGATTTTTTAAGAACTTTTTTCAGCTGAAAAAAAATTATATACTGAAACTGAATTATTTACTGAAACTGAAAAAAAAAATTCCGTTTTAAATTTAATTAAAAAATAGATTATCAATTTCATAATATATATTTCATATAATTTCTTAGCAAAAAAAGAAAAAAATTGCTACGGCATTACACGTACGTACTAAATTCTTTTCATTTATTATGCGATTAATGTAAAAAAAGTATCATTTATGACAAAAACAATCTGGTAATTGAAAGAAAACGTTGTCGAAGCTTTGTGTTATGGATTAGGATTATGGCGGACTCTTTATACTGGTTAGAAATGTTTTATTATATCTAAAATGTAAAATATTTATGTTCATGTTTGGAATATTTAATAGAGCAAAGAAAATCAGTCGAAAAAATATTATTTTTCGAAAATTTTTCATTATTTTTTGAAATTTTGTATTAGGATGAAACTTTAATAATGGTTCAACTTATCAACATCTTATGGCAATAAGATGTGTCCCACAGATATATAGCCGCAGTAATTGTGTATCGTAACTAGACACGAAACAGACCAATAAGAACGAAATAAATATATTAAGAAAGTGTATATACAAATCATATTTACAAGGAGTAACTAACTCTCTCCCATCTGGGCAGGAAAACAAATGAATATGTAAACAAAAAAGGGACAAAGTCTCCCGTCGAAATAAAGTCACCGCTCCTATTAGTGTTTATGGGGAACTCCCGACATTCGAGCTGCTATAGGTCAACAGGTTTATGACGTCAGAAATTTGTCAAATATCTGTTCTATGCCAATCGAACTTTATGCAGACTTCAGAAGGTTGTATTTTCTATTTCTTCTGCAGTATTTCAATGGAAAAATGTACAACGCTATCAGAGTTCGAGAAATGCCAGACAACAGCTTTTAAGGAATAAGGTCTTTCACATAGACATATATCTAAGCAATTCAAACGATCTAAAACTGTAATACACGATTTTTATTGAATTCGGACAATGCGTACGGTATAAAAAAAGGAGATGTAGATGTAGAAGAATGACTTCTAGGCAGGAAAAAGATGTTGTGCGTCGTCTTTCACGAGGTGGTATTTCCCTAACAAAATTGGACAAAGAGGATAACATCCCTGTGACAAAATCAGCCCTGTCACGGATTGTTTACAAGCAACTTGCGATATCAAAAAAGGAAACAGCAGCCTACGTTGAAAGCTATCCACAAGCAAAGGACAGTCGTTTGGTCCAAATATCATCAAACCTGGAAGTACCAGCGGCATCGTGCTATATTCTCAAATGAGAAAAAAATTAATTTGGATGGCCCATACGGCCTTGCTTTCTATTGACATGACATGAGGAAAATAGAGCAATTTTCCCCCAAAAGACAGCAAGGTGGAGGCTCATTAATGGTTTTGGTAGGCTTTGGCTATGGAGGTAAACTTAACCTGGCTTTACCGTCCGGCAGCATGATAGCTATAGATTACCAAAAAATACTAGAAACCCTTTTACTGCCATTTGCAGAAAGACTTGGTGGTTGCCTAAGCTGCATTTTCCAGAAGGAAAACGCTCCCATTTACGTCGCAAAATTCTCCTGGGAATGGTTTTGGGCCAATGGGGTGCATGTCATGGAATGGCCTGCCTTTTCTCCTAATCTCAATCCCCGAAAAAAATGTGTGGGGTATTCTGAGTAGGTCTGTATAGTGTATATGCCGATGGAAAACAGTTTCAGTCTGAGGCAGAATTGAATGCCGCCATCATTAAAGCCTGAGATAATATTGCTGCTACTGTGTTTCAGGGATGTGTAAATGGTATGGTACATCGTATATTCTAAGTAATATATAAGTATGGCGGATATATTGGCTAATAACAGTAGTGATTTTATTTCAGTGGGTCATTTTCCCCCCTCTCTTTTTACATATTCGTTTTTTTTTTATAATTTCGAGATGTTTGTTTTTTCGCAATTTACGACAACTGTTACTTTATGAAATGCATTAGAATGAAAATACTACTTGACATTAGAGACATTTATCTTCGATTCTCAATCTATAGTGTTCAATGAATAGTGTTTTGTGTTTTTGTTGTGTGATGGTGATTATTATTTCCTTTCTAACACGTTTGTTAGTATAAATATGAACAAACGGAGAAGCATAGTAAGCGTTCTGTTCTTAACATCAATGCGCGCTAAGTATATTTTCGTGCTAAATCTATGCACCAAGCTGTTCTAACACTTTGTGATTGATTATTTTTCAGTACATCACATAGTTAAATCTAATTCCGAAATTGTGAATAGGGGGCGCTGCGAGATAAATGATCATATAGCATGAAGTTTTTTTTTTTTTTTTTACTATACCTGGAAAGCATATTTATATCGGTAGCTATCTTGGTTCATCATCTCTTTGATGCGAAGTGGACTTACGTTCACTCTGAACTTCACCCTGTATATTAAGAAAGCACAGGACTCCTATTTCAATTATATAATAAATTATTTAAATCAAAATTATAGAAGTATATTAAATATTTAAATATTAAAATATGTTCCACTGTACATATTCCCGTGTTCTTTTAAAAAGCTTCATAAACTTTAAAAAATACTAAAAGAGAGGAAAAATTTATTAAAGAAATATTTATTAAAGAAAATCAGACGAAATAGAAAATCGTAAAAGCTTTTTTCAAATATTACTCCATTTTTTTATGTTTTCCTTATCAAAAACTAATTTTTCTGCAAAGGTTATGCTTTATATCCAGTAAAATAAATAACATATTTACTGCTTTTTTCCGATAACAGAAAAGAAATTTCGAAATTCAATTTATTACATTGATAAATGATGTATTTGAAAGCGTTGTTGAAACTTTTAAAAACACATTTCTGCTGTATGTTGAAGTTTAATGATTTAGCTAAAATTTAAATGCATTTTTCATTTTTTTTTTCGTTGAAAGATTAATTAATGAATATACTCAACACTTTATATATGTTTCTCATAACATGATTATGTTTATACGATATTCCGCATATCTGCACGCCAAATCGGTAAAATATTTAGTATTTTTATGCGTTTTTGTGATTTATCGTTTCTAAAATGGTTTAAAGTGTACTAGCTCTGTTGGTAGTAAATATAATAGAATGCTCAATTTATTTATTTTATTTTATTTATTTTTTAATTAATCATTTTTTTAAATAGACGATAGAAAATTTTATTTATTTATTTTATGTTTTATTTTATTTTATTTTTTGTAATTTTGTTTGTAACAACATTTTGTTTATAATTTTGAACAATGATGTCACAGAAATGTATCTTTTTTTAAATATTGAAGACTTTAAATAATAAAAATTTCCGATCATTATTAAAATTAAAATTCCTTATTAACATATTATTTTAATTAAAAATTCGTAACCTAGCGATTTTTTAATTATTAAAAACAGTATTATTCTCCAAAAACAGGCTTATCCCCCCCCTCCCCCCCCACACACAGAAAAAAATATCTATTCTCAGCTTTAATTCTTTAAAAAGTGACCATACATGACATATATCATTTAATTTTAATCTCCAATTTCCACAACGGCACAAATAATTTGGAATACAATATTTCTTTATCGCCAAATTCTGTATTGTAGGTTTGCCACAGTTTGTAAAAAACCTTCTGTCTGAGCACAATCTTATCATCCGCTCTGTGAGTATGTCGCCACTTTCATATAGAGGTATACTAGTAAAAGGTGAATATTGAAATTTATCGTGATGTATCGTTAGTAGAGTAATTTTAAAAATCTTGTGAATGAAAATCGTAAATTATTTATTGCTTCAGCACCATCGTACACTGCAATGTGCGGTGCTATAGCAACCAAATGAAGAAACATTAAAATTGCATATATTTGTCTTATTTAAATGATCAATAACTAAACACATTAGAAAAATAGAAATTTCTACTTTCTGTCCTACGTATGAAATGAAGCATTAAGAAAAAGCGTAAATCAGTTATTTCGAGCTTGAAATAACTACGCACGCTACGTAGGAATGACGACGTAGGACGATTACTACGTAGTGATGAAAATGTTAAAGAGAATGGAAAGTAGTTTAAATTCTATTACTTACCCATCATACATAGTATAGGGTAAGTCTTGTAATCGTTTTGAAAATCGAAAAAAAAAAATTGTTGACGGATTTACAAGTTTCAGACACTGGAGATTCCGAAAAACATATTTTTAGAAAAAAAAATTGCCGTCCGTCTGTCTGTGTAATAAAAAAACATAAATTTTGCATAAAGCATGAAGTCGATCGGATAATTATTTGCCGAGATATTTTTAATCCTATTTCCCCCACTCTTCGATTTTTCATGACCCTGTATTTCATTCACATTTCAATTCAAAGATATATTTTAATTGGAAATGAGACGCTTAATCCGACGCAGTAAACCGTTAGTTAATATGATTGCCAATTTTGGAGTTATAGAGCATTTAATGTTTTATGACGTCATGAAGCCACAATTTTATTCGAATTGCAATGCATTTTATGAATAGTTTACGCATGTTTTATTTTCTTATTTTATATTATACATATGCGTGACGGGTAAATATTACGGTGGCCCCGCCCCCATCGACTAGTTTTTAGAAGTATTTTTCACTGGATTTCTAAAGTATTTTAATTATTACTATTTTTTAGAAAAAAAAAAACAAGTCATACTATTCCCTTGATTAATTTAATTATAATTATTAAAATCAGTGAACAGTTAAAAGGATACATTTTTTTATTTCTTTATTAAGAGACAAATTCGTAAGGAGTTATTTAGTGCTTGAAATGTGGAAGTACGATGTATAGGAAAGACCTAAGACGATTGCTACTTTGGAACTGACCTGTTAAGAAGAAATATAAGTACTTTTGTTTGAAGCTTCAAAAGTATTTTTCACAAGATTTGTAGAGTAATTTAATTTTTTTTTCTATTTAGAAAACGAATCATACAACTCCTTTAATGTAGTATTTGTTTGTGAAGTTTGAAATTTTTTTAAAGTTGTAAACTCATAGCTCGAAAACCTAACAGTATACACTTTTATCTACATTCATATTTGTAAAAAAATATTTCTCTACAATAAAATAACATAAAATTCTCACATTTGTAATATTATTGAGACATATCTTTAAAGCAAACATAGAAACTGAACTCAAACGCTTATAAAAATTCCAATTTCAAATTATAAAATGATTATTAACCCATATTGGTACCGTCGTTCTATGTACAGAGTTTATTCAGAATTCTCAATTCTCAGCAGAAAGTTTGATTAGTATTTATTGCTTTATATATTATTGGTTATTTCATGAATAATATAAAATAAAATTGCTATTCAAAATTTGCTGGTCTGAATTTGGAATTTTTGAATAAAAAATCCGCCAGATTCAATGTCCTATATATAGGACGATGGTAAAATAAGGGTTAACGATATTGATCTACAAGTAAAAGTTTTGTATAGTGAAAATAAACATATACCTGATATTAATTCTATTTAGCAAAGAAAAAAAATCAAAGAATGTCCTTGATGTAGTAATTATTTGTGTAATTATTAGCATTTTGTAAGTAAATTTTAAATTGTAAAGTAATACATCGAAAATCTAGCGATAAGCATTTTTTGGCTATATTCATATGCACATAAAAATCCCTCTGTAGTCAAAATAAAATCATACCCGATATCCGTATTATTCAGGTCTATCTGAAAAAAAAAATTTAGGACGTGATAATACTGCATAACAGAAATCGAAGGGTTGTGAAAAATTCATATGATATCCGCATTACATTTGAAAAGATCAATCTAGTGCATCATCACTATTTCTTTATTTTCTGTTTTGTTTTCCAAATGTCAAACAAATATCATCTATATTCAGTTCACTTTGTCTTTGCCTGAAAACAAATCTATTTGAGGAAACATTTCATGCATACGAAGGAGATGCATTGTCACATAAAATGGATACACTTAGTTTTATATCACCGTAATTTCAGAGGTCTTTCAAATTTTTGTTATGGTTAAATACTGAAAAAATGCTTTTAAAAACACGTGAATACTTAACGTAGATCTTATACTTGTTGCGTGATACAGACAATACATGTTTCTATACAAAAACCAACCTTGTTTTCGTAACAAACCTTTCAGGGCTGTTAGGTTCAAACGAGGACGTGACACCAAAATTAACATACACAACAAATTTATTTTTAACATTAAGCAATGAAGTAGAAAAAGTAGGCAAGACAGGATAAAATTAAATTTTCTATAACTCAGTTTAATCAAGAAAACTAACATGTTAAATTATAACCTACTTAGCAGAACCACCCGGCTTTGCCCGGGTTAACATAAATTAAAATACAATAATACGACAATAACAATGACGACAATATGATTTGTGCACGCTCAACCATAAATCGATGAAAAAGACAATTAGAAAAAAAAGCGTTACTTTAACTCAACCATTGTAAAATTTCTCGGCTTTATAAATGAGAACGCGCGTTTTATTTGCGCTTTCAATATAAAAATATACGATTTTCCTGACAATGAAAAAAAAAACCAAATGTCGTGACATTTTGCGAAATTCGCTTTCATATGGCATCTATCTATATTATAAAACAAAAACATATCCGTGAGTAATGTCGACATCACATTGACGGTAGCAACGACCTAACCATTAAATTTTGCTTGAACTGCATATTTGTAACTACTAAATATCGCATAATTTCATTTTTTAAACTATCAATTAGAAAAAAAAAATGCACATTCAATAAATGTATATCTTCGGTTGTCCAGCGATTTTTATTTCTTTTTAACATAGAACATTATAAAAGCTTAAGTCAAAAAAGAGCACATTTTGATAAATGAAAATTGACGAAATTTCTTTACAATATCGTGTAAATGACTATAGATTTAATTTTAAATTCGACCGTTTACAAAAGAATTTTCAAATAGCAAAAAGATAAACACAAGGATATAACAAAATAGTACACATTATGATAATGTAATTAAAAAACTTCCTGCCGAACAAATTCTTGTATTTGTATTTTAAAATATTTCTAACAATATACAAAACGAAATATAGCATAACGATCTTTATAACTTCTTAGTATCTTCCTATGAATTCCAAGATATTACGTGTACTGGAAATAGTCTCTTTTCACTATTTCTTTACGTACTACAAATATTACTATAACATTTACTGTATCTTGGCTAATCTTACATTAAAATGCAATTATCATTGCAAATTATCTTTAAAAAATTAAGTTTTTTTTAATCTATTTTTTCTTATCATAAGAACAATATAGCTTTTAGATGTCATTTTTGTTTACACTTTCCAACCTAGTTGAAAAGTGTTTATGACTTCGGTTTGTCTGCCGTATGGCCGTCTGCCGTCTGCCGTCTGTCCGTGCTCTAAATCCCGTAAATATGCTCGGATTGCCCTGCAATTTTTATATGTTATTCTCGTTATCTATAGCATGTTCCCTATTTCAACTGAAGTGTGTAGCACTTATAATTTTTTTACAGGGACACTCAAAAGAATTCCGTTACATTACGGTCTATAGGGAAAAATCATTTGAGGTTTATTTTAATGTTGTTACACAATTTCAAACACATTGTAATTGATATATATCACTAAGGTGCATTACAAGAAGCTTTATTTGGAATATGGTGTGCATAGCACTTATAGTTACTTTACAGGGACAGTCAAAAGAATTCCGTTTCATTACGTCTATGGAGGAAAATCGTTTGCGGTTTAATTAAATAATGTTTCACTATTTTAAACGCATTGAAATTTATATATATCACTAAGATGCATTACGAGAGGCTTACTACAGAATATTGTGTGTATAGCAGTCATCGTTCATTTACAGGGACACACAAAAGAATTCTCTACTGTCTGTTAACAATAATTCCTGGAAGTGCGTTTTAAGTTCTTGAACGCGATTTTAAATGTAACTCACTTTTTGTCTATTACTTGGTGTGTATAAATTCTGTATATCATATACATGGCAGCACAAAAGTTCGCGAACACATTGCCGTTTATTAACATAAACTCCAGAAGGAGAATTTTAAACTGTGCTACGCGTTTCCTAACTAAACTAAAATTTATCATCCTATGTAGTATATATACAAATCTATAGATCATATACAGGGCTGAATAAAAGTAGTCGGATATTTTTCCGAATATTGTATATGTTGGAAATATATGTTGGAAATTCCTAAAGTTACGTTTTTAAATATGTTATGCGTTTTCCAAATTGTTTACTTAGATGTCATCTTTCAGCTTATTAAACGGTAATGATTTGTAAAATTATTTTGGAAGCGTTGAAAAGTGTTACATACTCTATGCTTGACGCATGATTTTTCGTTCTTGTTTTTTATTTTACTTAAATTGCTATATATCAATAATTCAAAAAAGTAAACAAACTTTCCGGTATTTCTTTTTAGAATCTGTAAAAGAATCATAAACTCTTTTCATTAATTTTAAGTATAAAGACAAATAATAGATTCTCTGCATGTTAAATTTATATTTAAGTTTCTCGTTAACAGTTTAAAAATATTTTATTATTGCTGGCAACTGTATATTCGTAAAATATCAATTTATGGCGCAAAACATAAAAAAAATAACAAAATAAACTTAATGATTATGTATTTAAAAAAACTTAATTCTAACAAATTCCTGTGTTTCACTAAAAAAATTATAATTTTTCTATACAGAAATGAAATTATCGTTACAACTGCTATCTCTTAGAAAAAAATAAGTGTCTTTTTTTAAATCCATTTATTCTTTTCATCTGAACAATAGAGAGCTTCCGATGCTCCTTTTTTTTCTTTTACAGAAATCGCTATATATGAATAATTCAAAAAATTAAACAAACTTCCGGGTATTTTCTTTTAGAATCTGTAGAAGAGTCATAAATTCTTTTCATTAGTTTTAAGTATAAAGAATAATAATAGATTATTTATATTTTAGTTTCTTTATAATTGTTTATAATTTTTTTACTATTGGCCGCTTCATAAAATATGGCATTTTACTTATGGTAAGAGGAAAACCAGAAGAAAGTAACATGATAAACGTAATGATTATGGCTTAAAAAAACTTAAGACATTTTCTCGACATTTTAGAATCTGTAAAAAAATTATAAATTATTTCAAGATTGATTTTAAGTATAAAGACGAATAATTTATCTTGAGCATATTACATTTATTACTTTCTTCTATCTTTACAAGAATAAAGTATTGGATTCATGAAAATTTTCAACTTCCGGTTTTCGATGGATTTATACGTGTTAGAAGGTCGTGAACACGATTTGACTAATTTTAGAAAATGTCTGTCTGTATGTGACAAAAATTTTGTGTGCGCTCTATCTCAAGAACTAATGTTATGAATTTAATAAATCTTTATATTCAGTTAGTACCTGATATAAATTGGTGCTGATTAGTTTTTGGTAAAAATCGCCCAGCAGGTGGCGCTGCTGTGCAGCATTTTTCACGATTTCCGCAATAGCTCTATCTCAAAAACTAATGCTCGGAATTTAATAAAACTTTATATTCTGTTAGTCACTGATATAAGTTGGTTCTGATTAATTTTTGGTAAAAATCGCCCAGCAAGTGGCCCTGCTATGCAGCATTTTTCGCGATTTCCGCAATAGCTCTATTTCAAGAACTAATGCTCGGAATTTAATAAAACTTTATATTCAGTTAGTCCCTGATATAAATTGGTGCTGATTAGGTTTTGGTAAAAATCGCCCAGCAGGTGGCGCTGCTATGCAGCATTTTTCGCGATTTCCGCAATAGCTCTATCTCAAAAACTAATGCTCGGAATTTAATAAAACTTTATATTCAGTTAGTCACTGATATAAATTGGTTCTGATTAATTTCTGGTAAAAATCTCCCAGCAGGTAGCGCTGCTATGCAGCATTTTTCGCGATTTCCGCAATAGCTCTATTTCAAGAACTAACGCTCGGAATTTTATAAAACTTTAAATTCAGTTAGTCTCTGTTATAAATTGGTGCTGATTAGTTTTTGGTAAAAATCTCCCAGCAGGTGTCGCTACTATGCAGCATTTTGTAGGATTTACACGATTTTAGCGATAGTCATATCTCAAGAAATAATGCACGGAATTTAATAAAATTTTAGATATAGATAGACTTTGATATAAATTGGTGCTGATACGTTTTTAGTGTATGCGAAACCTGTATGAGATAGAAGAAAGTTTTGGGATTGACATATCCGACTGGTACTTCAATTTATATTTAATCATTTAGAATTTTTTAACTATTGCTCGCAACTGCATATTCGTAAAATATCAATTTATGGCAAAAGGAAAACACACACACACAAAAAAAAAATAATAATAAACTTAATGATTATGTATTTAAAAATCTTAACTCTAACAAGTTATTGTGTTTACACAAAGAAAATTCTAATCACTTATTTGTATACTCAAATTAAATTATCATTCCAAATACTATACGTTAGAAAAAAATTAAGTTTTTTTCTAATCTATTTATTATTTTTATCTGCACAATAGAGCTTTCAACGTTCATTTTTTTTCTTTTACTGAAATCTCTATATAAATAATTCAAAACACTAAAAAAATTTCCATGTATTTCCTTTCAGAATCTGTAAAACAATTATAAATGTTTTTCATTCATCTTAAGTATAAAGACTACTAATATATTCTCAGCATATTACATTTATATTTCAGTTTCTTTTCAATCTTTTTATTTTATTTTACTATTGCTTGCAACTCCATATTCGTAAAATATAAATTTCTAGAAAAAGGAAAAACACACATACAAAAAATAATAATAAACTTAATGATTATGTATTTAAAACATTTAACTATAACAAATTTTTGTGTTTGCACTACGAAAATTTCAAAAAGGAAATTATCGTTCCAAATGCTATGTCTTAGAAAATAATTGTTTTTTTTTTTTTTTTATCTATTCTTTCTTTTCATCTGAAAAATAAAGTTGCTAGTTTTCTTCTTTTACTGAAATATCTATATGTGAATAATTCAAAAATCTAAACAAACTGCCGGGTATTTCTTTTAGAATCCATAAAGAGTCATAAGTACTTTTCATTTGTTTTAAGTGTAAAGACTAATAATAGATTCTGAGCATTTTATATTAATATTTTAGTTTATCTTTAATTGTTTAGAACTGTTTTACTATTGGCCGCATTATAAAATATAAGATTTCATTTATAGCAAAAAGAAAAGCAGAAGAAAATATCAAAATAAACTTAATGATTAAGTATTTAAAAAACTTAACTCTAACAAATTCTTATGCTTGCACTAAAAGAAAATTCTAATAATTTATTTCTTTACAAAAATGAAATTATCATTCCAAATGGTATCTTTTAGAAAAAAAAAATCTTTTTATTCTTTTTTTATGAAAAATACAGCTTTCGATGTTCCTTTTCTCTTCTACTGAAATTTCTATATATGAATAATTCAAAAATCTAAACAAACTTTCGTATATTTTCTATTAGAATCTGTAGAAGAGTCATAAGTTTTTTTTATTAGTCTTAAGTAAAAATACTAATAATAGATTCTGAGTATGTTATATTTATATGTTAGTTTTTCTTTAATTGTTTATATATTTTTAACTATTGGCCTCTTCATAAAATATGACATTTTATTTATGTCAAAAAGTAAAGCAGTAGAAAATAACAAAATAAACTTCATGATTATGTATTTTGAAAATCTTAACTGTAACACATTCTTGTGTTTACATTAAAAGAAAATTCTAGCTATATATTTCTATAATCACAAAATAAGATCACTAAATGTAATTAAAATCTAGAGAAGTGCTTAAGTGATACAAAAAGAAACAACAAAAGGCTTATAAAAAAAACTTTTCATGAGCAACATACGTTTCAACGCTCATACGGCGCCATTTTCAAGAAATATAACGATAAACAAAGTATTCTCGCAAATTTGGAAAATAAACTTGAAAACATGAATCACGAGATCATATTTGTAAAAGAAGCAGGTGCTTGAAGTAGCCAACTGTAATCGTGAAAATTAATATTTCGTTATTGCTTTTTAAAACGGAAAAGTACCTCGTGCCAAATTTTAGGCAATTATCAATTCCGCCTTATTTGAATTGCCTAAAATTTGGCACGAGGTACTTTCCGTTTTAAAAAGCAAAAATGAAATATTAATTTTCACGATTATAGTTGGCTACTTCAAGCACCTGCTTTTCTTACATATATGATCTCGTGATTCATAGTTTTCAAGTTTATTTTCCAAATTTGCGAGAATACTTTGTTTATCGTTATATTTCTTGAAAATGGCGCCGTATGAGCGTTGAAACGCAAGTTGATCATTAAAAGGTTTTTTATAAGCCTTTTGTTGTTTCTTTTTGTATCACTTAAGCATTTCTCTGTATTTTAATTATATAGTTCTATTCAAAAATTTTTATTTTAATAAGCTGTATCATTTTTTATAGCTTCCGATGAATTGCAAAACATTCTGCGTATCAGAAAGAGGTTTTATTTATTATTTTTATAAGATATGTATTTCAAATCTTACGATATTTTTACCAAGCTTAATTCAAAAAGATATAATCATTCCATATTATATGCAATAAACCGTGTTGTGTTGTTTCTTATCACCTTGCGACGAGCGCCACGTGTATGTGAAGCATAAAATGCTCAGAATCCTTGATTATTTCTAACAGAAATTTCTAATTGAAAATTTTGTCTCATTTAATCAAAATATTAAGCAGAGAGAAAAACACAAGAGTATAAAACATTAACTATATAACGATGTACTTAAAAAACTTCCTGTGGAAAAAATTCTTGTATTTGTATTTGAAAATATTTCAAACGATATATTGTTGTAGACAACAAAATATACAATAATGTTCCGTATAACTTCTTAATATCAACTTATGAATTTCAAGATATTAATTGTATTGTAAAATAGTCCTTTTTCACTATTTCTTATAAAATACTTACTACAAATTCTATATTCTTAGATACTTATTCCAAATAATATATCTTAAAAAAAAAAATACACGTTTTCTTTTATCATCCGAACAACAGAGCTTTTGACTATCCTTTTTATTTTACTGAAATCTCTATATATCAATAATTCAAATCACTAAACAAACTTTCCGGTATTTCCTTTCAGAAAGAATTTCTGAAAGAATCATAAATTCTTTTCATCGATTTCAAGCATAAAGACTAATAATAGATTCGGGGGATGTTACATTTATATTTCAGTTCCTCTTTAATCGTTTAGAAATTTGATCGCTACTGCATATTTGTGAAACATCAATTGTTTTTATGGCAAAAGGAAAAAACACAAAAAAAATAACAAAATAAACTTAATGATTATGTATTTAAAAACTTGATTCTAACAAATTCTTGTGTTGCACCGAAAGAAAATTCTAATAATTTATTTCTTTACAAAAATGAAATTATCATTCCAAATATTATCCCTTAGAAAAAAAATATATAGTGTTTTTTTAATTTATTTATTATTTTCATCTGAACAATAAAGCTTTCGATGCTCCTTTTTTCTTTTACTTACTGAAATCTCTATACATGAATAATTCAAAACTCTAAACAAACTTCCGGGTATTTTCTTTTAGAATCTGTAGAAGAGTCATAAGTTATTTTCATTAGTTTTAAGTATAAAGAATAATAATAGATTCTGAGCATGTTAAATTTATATTTTAGTTTCTTTTTAATTGTTTTGATTTGTTTACTATTGGCCGCTTCATAAAATATGACATTTTACTGATGGCAAAAGGAAAACCAGACGAAAGTAACAAGATAAACTTAATGATTATGGCTTTAAAAAACTTAACTCTAACAAATTCTTCTGTTTGTACCGAAAAAAAATTCTAATCATTTATTTCTATACAAAAGTGAAATTATCATTCCAAATAATATCCCTTAAAAAAATAAAGTGTTTTTTTAATCTATTTATTCTTTTCATCGGAACGATAAAGCTTTCGAGTCTCCTTTTTTCTTTTACTTACTGAAATCTCTATACATGAATAATTCAAAACTCTAAACAAACTTCCGGATATTTTCTTTTAGAATCTGTAGAAGAGTCATAAGTTCTTTTCATTAATTTTAAGTATAAAGACTAATAATAGACTCTGAGTATGTTATATTTATATTTTATTTTCTCTTTAATGATTTAGAATTTTTTACAATTGGCCGCTTCATAAAATATGATATTATATTTATGTCAAAAAGAAAAACACAAAAGAATAACAAAATAAACTTAATGATCATGTATTTAAAAAACTTAACTCTAAAAAATCCATCTGTTTGCACCGAAAGAAAGTTCTAATCATTTATTTCTATACAAAAATGAAATTATCATTCCAAATACTATCCCTTAGAATAAAATAAAGTTTTTTTTTTAATTATTTATTTATTCTTTTCATCTAAGCAATACTGCTTTCGAAGCTCCTTTTTTTCTTTTACTGAAATCTCTATACATGAATAATTCAAAAAACTAAACAAACTTCCGGGTATAGTCTTTTAGAATCTGTAGAAGAGTCATAAGTTCTTTTAATTAATTTTAAGTATAAAGACTAATAATAGACTCTGAGTATGTTATATTTATATTTTATTTTCCCTTTAATGATTTAGAATTTTTTACTGTTGGCCGCTTCATAAAATATGATATTATATTTATTTCAAAAAGAAAAACACAAAAGAATAACAAAATAAATTTAATGATCATGTATTTAAAAAACTTAACTCTAACAAATCCTTCTGTTTGCACCGAAAGAAAGTTCTAATCATTTATTTCTATACAAAAATGAAATTATCATTCCAAATACTATCCCTTAGAATAAAATAAAGTGTTTTTTTTTTTCATTTATTTATTCTTTTCATCTAAGCAATGCAGCTTTCGAAGCTCCTTTTTTTCTTTTACTGAAATCTCTATACATGAATAATTCAAAAAACTAAACAAACTTCGTGTATTGTCTTTTAGAATCTGTAGAAGAGTCATAAGTTATTTTCATTAGTTTTAAGTATAAAGACTACTAATAGATTACTGAGTATGTTATATTTCTATTTTAGATTCTCTTTAATCATTTAGATTTTTTTTTTTTTTTTTTTTTTTTTTTTTGCTATTGCTGACAACTGTATATTCGTAAAATATCAATTTATGGCAAAAGGAGAAACACACACAAAAAAATATTGCAAAACAAACTTAGTGATTATGTATTTCAAAAACTTACCTATTACTAATTCTTATGCTTGCACTGAGAAATTCTAATCATTTATTTCTATACAAAAATAAAATTATCATTACTAATGCGGTCGTTTAGAAAAAAAATTATTATTTTTTTTTAAATCTATTTATTCTTTTCATCTGAACAATAAAGCTTTTGGTGCTCTTTTTTTCTTTTACTGAAATATCTATATATGAATAATTCAAACATCTAAACAAACTTCCGGGCATTTTCTTTTAGAATCTGTAGAAGAGTCATAAGTTATTTTCATTAGTTTTAAATATAAAGACTAATAACATATTCTGAGAATGTTATATTTATATTTTAGTTTATCTTTAATTGTTTAGAATTTGTTTACTATTGCCTGCTTCAAAAAATATGACATTTTACTTATGACAAAAGGAAAACCAGAAGAATGTAACATAATAAACCTAATGACTTAAAGAAACTTTATGTCTTAAAAAAAACTTAACTCTAAGAAATATTTGTGTTTGCAATGAAAGAAAATTTTAACTAGATGTTTAATTATAAAAAAAGGTTTATTTAAATATGCTGTATCATTTTTTATGACTTCCTATGAATTCCAACATAATCTGCATGTTGTAAATGAGTCTTGTTTGTTATTTATTACTAAAATATATATTACAATTCTTACTGTATTTTTGAAGAGATTATCTCAAAATGAAATTATAATTTCTAATTACATGCATTGGACCGTGCTGTGTTGCTTCTTAACACCTTCTGACGAGCGCCACATTTACGTAACGTATAAAATGTTCAGAATCTTTAATTATTTCCACCATTAATTTCTAATTGAAATTTTTGTCTATTTTAGTAAAAATATATCTGTGATTAAATTAGGAAAAGATTTTTATTTTGAAAAACTGGCAGAGAAAACTTGAGTAACTGACATATCAGAGATTAAAAATTCCGTAAAAGACTCTCGTTACAAAGGGGTTAATTTATTCCCATGAACTCCTAAACATTCTGTGAATTGAATAATAGACAAATTTATTATTTCTTTTAATGTATGTACCACATAGCGTATTTTATCTTTTGTACATTAGTATCTCTGTACTTCAGAATGAAAGTAACATTCTATTGGGTTGTGTGGAAAGTTCGTGCCGGTTGGGAAAATCAATTCGTACCGGAAAATTCTATTATTTAATTATTATAGGATAAATCCGATAGCTAAACTATAATAATTAACAGGCAGAATTTTCCGGTACGAATTGATTTTCCCAATCATCACAAACTTTCTAGACAACCTAAGAAATATAGTAATCTTTCAACATTCGCAAGATTTGATTATTTGTGAATATGAGAATGCGGAAAAACTTAACATTTGCGAGAATCTGACTTGATTATTTGCGTTTTTTTTATAATCTCATTCTGTTTTAGAATTTCTGGTGGTTAAAGGTTATTTCCTCTGTATTTCCTTAGACACTTATTTAAAAATCAATTTTCAATTGTCAACTGGAAAAAGAGCGAGTGTTGTAGGTAAACAAAATATTACCAGCAGAATATTCATTGCAATAGGGATATTAGAAGTGGTAAGGTAACGGTAATTTCAAAATATTAATTTAAAATGTGCAGGTTCTCGTATAGATGATGGAGCCGAAGATGCACTTAGAATAAAAAAAAACATTTCTGAAGCATTTTGCTGTATTTATATATCGTATTTTAATATTGTTTCACATACTGATTCACTAGTACATTATCATCTCTATGCGAATAGAAAGAGTCGAAATTACTTTATACAAAACCCTATACTGATTCAGCAGTAATTATTTCTTTAGTCAGTTAATTTGAATTATCTTCAATAAAGAAATTTCATATTTATGAATATGTGTGCTGCGCATTTACATTCTAGATGTATGTTAAGCATAACGTATTGTTAATGCATGTAATTGTTTGTCTTTTGAAATGCTGTGCTGCTCTAATTAAAATTTTATAGAACGTAACTCATTTTTTAGTGCAAAGAGATAGACTCAACATTCGCGAGGTTTTCCTCGAACGTAATGAACCCGCGAATGTTAAGGGATTGCTGTACTATTTACTGAACTGTGTTGGGTCACTGTTTAAAGCGTTTTTGACCGGTAGTGTTGACAGTTTAGCGCCAATTTATATCTAAGATATGTACCAGAAATTTACAACAGTATATTTTACTTAATTTAATGACACATATTCCGTGATTAAATAAAGCAAATTTTAGAAGACAAACAATCTATTACATGCTTTGAATAAACAAAATGCGCTAAATTAGTGACGAGTATACGCGTCCCTGGTAAAAAAATGTTAATATCTTCAAAAAGCAACCTTCCTATCTATATCTACCCTATACAGTCGTTGATATAGAAATCAGTTTCATTTTATTATTGCTTATAAAACACATGTTACACATCTTACTGAAATCTCCCAAAGTTTACTATATCTTTTCAAAGTTTACTTTAAAAATAAATCGTCATTTAAAATACTATGTAGTGGAATGTACTGTGTTATTCCTTCATTCCTTGTCACGAATTCCGGAACAATCTGTGCATCAGAATAAAGTCTCGTTCGATTATTTCTTATACAACACATGTAACAAATAATAATGTACCTTTGACAAAGATTATCGTGTCTTTAGCAAGTTTACTTCAGAATAAAATTATCATTCCACTCCTTAATATCTTCACACGAATTTCAAACAATTTCAGGCATTGAAAAGCAGTCTTATTTCAAATACATATTACATATCTTACTGTACATCTATCTAAACTTATTGTATATTTTCAAATTTGAGTTTAGAAAAAAATATTCTTCCAAATACTATGTCGTGGACTGTGCTGTGTCCCTCTTTAATATAGCCCCAATTATTCCAGAACATTATGTGCTTTAAAAAGCAGTTTCATGTGATTATTTCTTATAAAATGCATGTTACAAATTATACTGTACCTTTTCAAAAGCTTATCTTTGCCAAGCTAACTTCAGAATAAAAGTATCATTTTAAAAACAATATATTGGACTGCTACTTCTTAGAATCTTATGATTTTTAAAACATTTTAGGCATTGGAAAGCAATCTCATTTGATTATTTCTTATAAAATACATTTTACAGATCTTACTGTACCTATGCCAAAGCTTGTTGTATCTTTGCCAATTTGACTTCAGACTGAAATTATCATTTCAAATACTATGTAGTGGACTGTGCTGTACCACTTTCTAATGACTTCAGATGAATTCTAAAACCGTTATTTCCACTGGAAACTAGTCGCATTTGATTATATATTTTATAAAATACATGTTGCAAATCTTACTGTACTTTTTCCAAAGTATCCATACCAAGCTGTTTTCAAAATAAAATAATTATTCCAAGTACTATATTTTAAAGTAAATATGTGTTTTTATCTATATTTCTTCTTTTCTCCAAATATTAATGCTCTATGCATTAAAATTCAAAACACTATAAAAGTTTTCAGAAATATATTTTGAGAATCTTTAAACAAGAAGATAAGTCTTATAATTATTTTTAAGTATAAAGGTTATAATACAGTTTGAGCTTTTCTTTTTACAGTTCATTTGCACTTTTACTCAGGGTTCACCGCGATCCTAAATATTTATTCCTTTGCTACCATTATTTTAAAACGGAAATCTTCACAGTAAATTTCTTTAACCTTTTCAATATAAATATACTAGAAATTTTGCTGTTTCATAATAGTGGTAGCAAAATTAGAAAATTTTAGGACCGCTGCGAGTACTGCTTTTACTGTTACGAAATGTAGATTTTGTTTTCGTAGAATACCATTAATTAATATGAGTAATGATCAGTTAATTTTCTATAGAAAAAATGAGGAAATCCCAAACATTTAACCTAGAAATATACAGTCGGAGCCACAAATCGAAACAAAGAAATTAAAAAAAAAACAACATTCGATTGGGAATTTCGTCCTCTTTAAATGTATGTAAAAAAATAAGCTTAGGCTGCCCTCTTCGTAGTGCAATAGAATTTTTGAAAATTTCAATATAAATGTCTAATTTAAATTGCTGTTTTTTATTTTACCTTTGGATCTCAAACGAGAAGTCATTTGGTGAAAATACTTAAGGATTATGCAAATGTAAACTTTTGAACACATAATGTTAAAATAAATTTTATTAGTTGCAAAATACTTGTAATCTGCATTGCAGATAGTTTGTTAAGCATTACTAAAAAAATACTTGGTAGAGTGAAATAAAATTTTTGATTCGCATATTTAAAGCTTCTAGAAATCGATTTCTGGGTACTTTTCGTTTAGCCGGGCGCCAGTGATACATGTACATATATAAATATATATGTATATATATATATATATATATATATATATATATATTCATACATATATGTGTGTAGATATATGAGTATATATTATATATACATAGATGTGTGTATATATATGTATATATATCACTGATGCCCAGCTAACCCAAAAGTACCGATTTCTGTTTTATTTTTGTACGTATTTTTTTTTTCGAATATCACGTATTTCGAATATACGTATTTTTTTTTTTTCGAATTTCATAATATATAAATTTTGAACTCGCAAATGTATTGGAAAATACTCTTATTCGATTATTTCCTAGTAAATAAACATTTCAAATGTTGTTGTATCCTTCCAAAATGTAGTTTATCTTCACAATCGAATTAAAATACCGTATTTTATCTATTAATCTTTTGTACGGTGGTGGCATAATATTTATAATACTAAAATCTAATCATCAACTGCCAAAATTGCGCTAGAATTTTTGAATAAAATTTTGTCTTTATGATGTACGAATCAAAAAGCATTTATTCATTTCTAATTCGATTTGTTCGTAAATTCTGGTCGTAGTCCACCATTTCAACATTTCAGTAACAACATTACCTTCCCGCTGAGATGGTAAAAGATATATAACTGTTTCTGAGACTGTTTTTTCGTTTCATTCGGTGTTTATTCAGCATTTACTGGAATATGGGTGCTTTTCCATTATCCCGTCGACAAAATTCCAAAAAAAAAATTATCGCCAAACTATAGGATTTAACGTCAAAAATGCATTATCGTGGCATAACATTCACTTGACGTCAGATGCGTTGCTATTTTTCTTATGTGCTCAGGTCAGTGTTAATTCGACGTTTATATGTATTTTTAGTGTTGTTCGCCGAATTATTAATTAAAATAACAATTGCTTCATTAAACGGCGACGTCATGATATTAAAAGTGAAAAAGAATTGAAAATTTTTTGCGATTCATAATTACGTACCATAGATCAGTCACAATTGATGTCACAAACATTTATCCACCAGCAGAGAGGGATAATGAAGAAAAATAATGTAAATAAGTAAATTTCCAAGATTTTGTTTTTCTGTTTTCATTAACCATTTATATCCTGAATTAATTTTCCAGCTACTTTTTAATTGTATTTTTGCATCATTGATAAGTTTTGGTGCATAATAAACATTGGAAAGAGGAAAATAATTTTTATAGTGTTTTAGTGGTTAATTATGCAACTGTAACCACAATTTTTTACCCTATGATATAAAATAAAATAAAAAATTTCAAATAGTAAACTTCAAATAAAATATAGGAAATGTTCACCTGTAGAGTATAGAAAACAATAGAAAATAATAGTACTAAATAACCGGTAATAAACCACTAAAATTACTCAAATGAAGAACAATATGCATGTCAATTCTATTGCAAAATGGATTTCGAATGTAGCGTGGCAAATGTAAAATCCCTACAATGGAAAGAAAGAGGATATGTGCTTGAATTTGCCATCTCCTGTCTGTTGTCAGAAATACACTCTTTGTGCTATTGTGAATACCGTTAGGAAAAACGGTCATATTACGAATATATAGGTGTTTTATTAACCCCTTGGGGACGAGTGACACGTATACGTGACGCATAAGATGCTCAGAATCCTCGATTATTCCCACCAGTAACTTTTTATTGTAAGTTTTGCCTTATTTAATGATAGCATTTCTGCGATTCAATTCGGCGAAAATTTCTTTTTTGAAAAACCGGTGGTAAAAGATTAAAAATTCTGTAAAGGACGCTCGTCGCGAAGGGGTTAAAGTGGTACCTATAAGTACCGTCAGGATAAAAAGGGTTAATATATCATACTGATAGTTGAAACTTTATTGAGTAAGGATTTTCCAAATTTCTTGTATTTTTTTGTGATTCCAATGGTAATATTGTTCCATTTGTTTATTGGGCGTTACAATTTGGCTATAGTTTTTTGTTTATGGAAAGTGGTCAACGTTATAATGGAGAAATACCGAAATATCTATGTGCGAATAATTCAAAACAATGTAAAGAACTTAGAAAAATGAAGAGAGCCTACACATTCTTTTCATTTCTTTAATGTATAGTAACTAATAAAGTATAGATCCAAAGACTTTTTACATACATTTAAATTACACTTTAAATATTTAGAAAAATATATATTTCATTAGTTATTTACAATAATGAGTATTATACTTTAAAGTTGCATGAATGTTTTATGATTTATTATCAACGTTTGTGAAAATTCCGTCTAATGTCGAACGTATTTACGATACCACGCAGAGTCAAAAAGATGATTGTTAGAGAGATGATTGTTAATCTAGGAAAATGTAATAGAACCACGAACGAAAATATACAATAACCTCTTCCGAGTTAGCAACAATTCCGAAAAGCGTTCATTATCTTTAGAAACTTCTGAAACCGATATATTTTCCAGAAGCATTTTAAAGAAGCATTTATAAAAACAAAGTTTCCTTTGCTTCCACTCAATTTTGGAAACGTTTCCGAGTAGTTTTTATAGTGTATTAATAAGTTTTCTCAAACCGAAATTTCGGTTTTTAGGATACTATCAATTGTCAGTTAAACATTTTCATGTTCAACAAACATGCTTTACAGACAAACATGACACATTAACACTCACATTAAAATTAATACTATATGTTACTCTTCCATGAATAAATTCAGTTACCCAGCTAATTGAGAATTGATAGCATCTGAAAAACCTACATTCCAGTTTGAGAAAAAGGAATAATACACTAAAAAAACTACTCCTAAAAGTTTACGAAAATCAGTGGCAGCAAAGGAAACTTTGTTTTTTGAAATGCTTTTTTAAATCTCGAAAATATATTGTTTTCTGCAGTTTCTAAAGATAAAGAACACTTTTCGGAATCGTGTATAGCTCGGAAGAGGTTATTCTATATTTTCGTTCGCGGTTATGTTTTCGTAGATTAAGAAATATTTGTTTTTTTATGTAGTGCAGAATCCTGTTCCTCGTTCCAGTCCCTGCGATCTTTACCTTTAGAAGCCTCAGAAACGAATATATTTTCTAGATTTACAGAAGCAATTTTAAAAAGAAAGTTCTTTTGCTGCCACTCAATTTCGGAAACATTTCCGAGTAGTTTTTATAGTGTATTAATAAGTTTTCTCAAACCGAAATTTCGGTTTTTAGGATACTATCAATTGTCAGTTAAACATTTTCATGTTCAACAAACATGCTTTACAGACAAACATGACACATTAACATTCACATTAAAATTAATACTATATGTTACTCTTCAATGAATAAATTCAGTTACCCAGCTAATTGAGAATTGATAGCATCTGAAAAACCTACATTTCAATTTGAGAAAAAGGAATAATACACTATAAAAACTACTCCTAAAAGTTTCCTTAAATCAGTGACAGCAAAGAAAACTTTGTTTTTATAAATGCTTGTTTAAGTCTCCAAGATATATTATCTTCTGCAGTTTCTAAAGATAAAAAACACTTTTCAGAATCGTGTATAACTCGGAAGGGATTATTCTATATTTTCGTTCGTGATTATATTTTAGTAGATTAAGAAATATTTGTTTTTTTTATGTAGTGCAGAATCCTGTTCCTCGTTCCAGTCCCTGCGATCTTTATCTTTAGAAGCCTCAGAAACGAATATATTTTCTAGATTTACAGAAGCAATTTTAAAAAGAAAGTTCTTTTGCTGCCACTCAATTTCGGAAACGTTTCCGAGTAGTTTTTATAGTGTATTAATATTTTTTTCTCAAAACGGAATTTCTGATTTTAGGATGCTATAAATTCTTAAGTAAACATTTTAATTTTCAACAAAGATAATTTACAGACAAACATCATAAACAGCAATAACACTCACCTTAAAATTAATACTATCTATTACTCTTCGATTAATAAATTCAGTTACGCAGCTAATTGAGAATAGATAGCATCTAAAAAAACTACATTCCGGTTTGAGAAAAGGGAATATAAAAACTACTTCGAAAATTTTCCGAAAATAAGTGGCAAAAAAGGAAACTTTATTTTTATAAATGCTTCTTTAAATCTCGAAAATATATTATTATCTGCAGTTTCTACAGATAAAGAACGCTTTTTGGAATTGTATATATCTCGGAAAAGGTTATTCTATATTTTTGTTCGTGGTAATATTTTAGTAGATTAAGAAATATTTGTTTTGTATACAGTGCAGAATCATATTCCTCGTTCTTGTCCCTGCGTTCTTTATCTTTACATATTTATTTAAGTTATTTACAGAATAAATTTTTAAAAGAACGTTGTTTTTTTTTACTGCCACTCAATTTCGGAAACGTTTCCGAGTCGTGTTTATAGTGTATTAATATTTTTTCTCAAACCGGAATTTTGGAATTTAGGATGCTATAAAATCTGAAGTAAACATTTTAATTTTGAACAAAGATAATTTACAGACAAACATGATAAATTCACAGAATTAACACTCACCTTAAAATTAATACTATATGTTACTCTTCCATGAATAAATTCAATTACTCAGCTAATTGAAAATTGATAGCATCTGAAGAACCTACATTCCAGTTTGAGAAAAAGGAATAATACACTATAAAAACTACTCCTAAAAGTTTCCGTAAATCAGTGACAGCAAAGAAAACTTTGTTTTTATAAATGATTCTTTAAATTTCAAAAAATTTTTATTTTCTGCAGTTTCTATAGTTAAAGAACGCTTTTCGGAACTGTGTATAATTCGGAAGAGGTATTCTATATTTTTGTTCGCGGTTATATTTTCGTAGATTAAGAAATGTTTGTCTTTTTATAATCCGTTGTCACCAGAAATCTCTAAGAAAAGAGCAATGTAAAATCTCAAAAAGGGACGTTTTTAAAATTAACAAAAGTGTTTGTTTTTTTCGAAATGTTCGAGCAACAAGGAAATCCTTTTATTTTTGACATTTTGTTGCAAATCTCAGAAAAGTCGTTTTTAGGTTTATGATAGTTACTACTTGTTTCTTTTTTCTGGAAATATAGGAAATGTTTTATGGATGTTGTTATTATTATTAATTTTCTCCAATGTTCTCGCTATATAAGAAAAATATCCTACAATTTTTATAGTGTAAAAAAATAATCTGTATGTAGGAAACTACTATTTATTTGATTATTTATTATTTAATGCATTTATAAAGCTTACTGTATCTTTGCCAAGCTTCAGAATTAAATTAGCATTCTAAATCGTATTTTTTAAAGGAAGTTTAAATGTTTTTTTATCTATTTTATTCTCAATCAAACAATAAAGTATTCGATGTTCCCTTTTCTTTTCCTGAAATCTCTGTACATGAATAATTCAAAGCAATATAGGGACTTCCCGGAATTTCCTTTTAGAATCTTTAAAAGATCCAATGAATTTTCTTTATTACTTTTAAGTAGATAGACTAATAGTAAATTCTAAGTATATTTTATTTACGCTCGAATTATATTTTAAATGTATAGTAATGTAGATTTGTTTGTTTTTCATAGAGTACTAACCCAGCCAATTCGGGTTATAGAATATGTTTCTGGATGTTTACTGTTACAACGACGAAAAATCGTGCTTCAAGCATAGACTATAAAACGCTTTCTATCACATTCAGACTACTATAACAAAACTTCACTGTTTAATAAGATGAAATGCACTATAAAAAAATTGCAGCAAAGTATCCGGTCATTCGACCATTTTTATAGAAAACGGTTACATAATTGCCGAAACGTCAGTGAAGGCTTACTGTTGAGACCCGAAAAGTTTTTGGTTTCTGTCTGTTTGTCTGTCTGTCTGTCTGTCTGTTCCGCGTTAACTGCCGTAAAAATGATCCGATTAGTTTGATTTTTGGTAGGTATGTTGGTGAGATACCCGGAATTAGCTGTATAGTTTTTAGTTACATTTGGTTCATTCGTTCGGAAAATATAGAATATTTCTTTTTTTATCATAATGCTTTCCTATGGGAATTCAGACGATTTTGAATTTTTTCAGTCGTTGAAAATAAAATGTCGCATTTGATTAATGTATTTAAACGGTAAGTTATGAAGGCTAAAATTTATCAAGTCAGGTCTTAAATTATTCAAATTAATTTGAAATTTTGTTAATACATTCGTCAGATTTTTAAAATTAGGTGTATAATTTTTGGTGCAATTTTATACATCTGTTCTAATAATATAATACATTTTATTCTATCATTTTCTGCAATTTTTAAAATGCATTTATTTTTATTTTCCTCTTTAATTTAACCGTAACCTAGCAACTAAATTTTAAAGAATATCAAAATAATAAAATTCAAATAATTCAGACTATTTTGCCCCAATATTTTATTGGGTGATTTTTATATTTTATTGAAATAAATGAGAATTTATTTTGATACAAGTTACCTTTTAACTACAGAATGATAACCGAAGCATTTTTACATAAGATATTATTCATTTCTGGAAGAGATGTGGATTATTCGTGGTTGAAAATTAGTATTATTTTTAAAATAGGATATAATATCTCGTACAACGAGATGGTTAATCTAAAGAAATTAGCGTAGTAAAACGCATCCATACAGCCTGAAATAGCACAATTACTGGAAACGGAGTTCATAAAAAGTTATCACAAAAAATACTTTATAGCGCCAAATCACGGTTGCTATTTAGTGAATTGACAGTGGGCACGATTATGAATGATTACACAATAGGTTTAAAAGTTTTCAAATAAGCCTATTTTTGAGAGATTTTAGTATGCTATTGCCATCGAGTTAGAACAAGATGTACGTATGTAAAATAAATATTATAGAATGACCATCAAAACTGTTTTTCCGAAACAAAAATTGCAATAACACTAGATTTCTGCATTAGATATAAGTGAAATACAGTAGATTCAGTTTACATTTCCATAAGTTGCTTTTGTACACGAGATATTATTCAACTTATCTATCAGATGCGAGTGTTTCGTGGTTGGCAGGTAAGTAAATATTGAAAATAAATGTGCAACGTTAAATTAGCACAAATTAAAATCATTTCTAATGGCAAACAGCTGTTTCAGAGCCCTTAAGCTCCATCTTCAGTGCCAACTCAAAAGGTAAAAACGAATTAAAAACTCCTAGGCCATGACCGCTTGCCTGCCATCTCTCGCCTCGCGGCCAGATGAAATGGCGTTGAATTTTTCAAAACAACAGCGGAGACAAGGAAACACACGTGATAGAGAGACCAATAGGAACACTCCGCCGACCGGGAAAGTTTAAGTGTGGAGGCGAATAAAGGAGGGGAGACGAAGAGAATGAACTGAGCGAAACGCAGCCAGACGTTTGAAACGCTTTGTACGGCAGAGAAAAAACCAGAAAGGGGGGGGGGGGCAATGAGGATGAATTAAATGAAAGGTAGGCAGACATTTGAAAAATTTGGTGTACTGGACAAATCATTAACCAAGCTGCTCGAATTTTTCCATATGTAAGAAGCTTCCCAGAAATTTAGGTCGTAAATTGATGAGCATTTCTGAATTATCGCACCTTCCGAAAAATTAAAACTATGACTTTCAGACCAACAATGGTTAGCTATTGCGGATCGTTTATCACAATTTTTAACATAGTTTTTACGCTCCCCCAAACGGACTCTAAGCGGTCTCTTAGTTTGACCTATGTACATTTTATCACATTCGCAAGATATTTTATAAATTCCCCAATGTGAAAATCTGTCTATTGGATGTTTGAGGTCTGTAAATTTGATTTTGTTAAACGGTGCATAAACTATTTTAAAGTCGAAACTTTTCAAAATTCTAGATATTTGATGGCTTATTCTCGGAAAATATGGAAGTATAATTAAATTTTCATTGCGAACATTGTTAACATTGGAATGCGTACGTTTAATTTGTTTATTATGAATTGAATCAACTATTTCAACAGGATAACCCCGGTCAAAGGCTATTGATTTGATGTAGTCTAACTCCGCTTTGAGTAAACTCTCAGATGAACAAATTTTTACGGCGCGATGAACATATGTATTAAAAGCAGCCAATTTTTGATTCGGGGGGTGAGATGAAAGACGGTGTGGCGGTAATGAAACTGCGAATGGTTTAAATTCAGAATATTATTGCATATGGTTTTTTTTTTGAAAAATTCAACGCCATTTCATCTGGCCGCGGGGCGAGAGATGGCAGGCAAGCGGTCATGGCCTAGGAGTTTTTAATTCGTTTTTACATTTTGAGTTGGCACTGAAGATGGAGCTTAGGGGCTCTGAAACAGCTGTTTGCCATTAAAAATGATTTTAATTTGTGCTAATTTAACGTTGCACATTTATTTTTAATATAACGGCACAAAGTTTTAATCCACCTTTTAGATAAGTAAATATTGCTATTTAGGTACTAGGATAACATGAAATTATTTTCTGAATTTTTGCTTATCCTAATAAAATCACTGTGTAGAACGAAATCCAAGATATACTAGCATCATTCACACAAACAATAGGAAATCACGAATATAAATGTAATAAGATTACGGGGGGTTCAGGGGGGCTCTGCCCCCCTGAAGAAATGTATTGTTTTAATCTAAAAAATAGAATAAGAAGTTCATAAGAATGTCAGAATATTATTGCATAAACCGTGTTTAATTTAACGTTTTTAATTTCTGAAACCTTCGAATTATTTTATATGCGTATAAGTATATATGTAATAATTGCCGAAACGTCAGTGAAGGCTCACTGTGGAGACGCGAAAAGTTTTTGGTTTCTGTCTGTCTGTCTGTCTGTTCCGCGATAACTGCCGTAAAAAAAGTTCGATTAGGCTGATTTTTGGTGAGGTACCCGGAATTAGCTGTATAGTTTTTAGTTATATTTGATTCATTCGTTCGAAAAATATAGAACATTTCTTTTTAGGTCATAATGTTTTTCAATGGAAAGTCAGACGATTTTTTTTTAATTTTAACATTCACCGAAAAGAAAATGTCGCATTGGGATAATTGTAAATGCTAAATTATGGATTCTAAATTTACGAAATGGAGATCTTAATTATATCCTATCGCTTTGAAAATTTGCCAATATATTTATTAGAATTTCGAAATTAATTGAATAAATTATTAGGACATTTTATGCATTAATTTCGAAATATATCAAACATTTTAATTTCTCATTTTTTGCAAAAGATTCCAATGCATTTTTTTCTCTCTTTTATTAAATGGTTACTAAGCAACTCTATTTCAAAGAATATCAACAAAGGAAAATTCAAGTGAATCGCATTATTTTGACGCGAAATTTTATTAAAAATAGCTAATTTTCGGGTTACATAAGTTTTTAATATGCTTTTTTAAATGAAATAGATGAGAATTTATTTTAACTACTAAAAAATTATTACCAAATCGGTTGTCCAAATGAAAATAATAAAAACGTTGAATGCGTAAATTGAATATAGGTCACATAAGAAGATACAGATAATGTAAAAAATGAGGGATTTGTAGAGCTGACGTTGAGGCCTCTGATCTGTAGATTTACTAGTCGTAATTGCCGAAACGTCAGTTGAGGCTCACTGTTGAGACCCGAAAAGTTTTTGGTTTCTGTCTGTTTGTCTGTCTGTCTGTCTGTTCCGCGATAACTGTCGCAAAAGTGATCCGATTAGGTTGATTTTTGGTGAGTATGTTGGTGAGGTACCCGGAATTAGCTGTATAGTTTTTAATTACATTTGGTTCATTCGTTCAAAAAATATAGAACATTTATTTTTAGGTCAAATGCTTTCCTATGGGAATGCAGACGATTTTCAAATTTCATTTTTAACTGAAATGAAAATCACATATTTGAATAATGGATTTAAACATAAAGTTATAGATGCTAATTTTTTATATGGATGTTTTAAATATATTCAAAAGCTTTGAAAATTTGCCGATACATTTATTAGAATTTAGAAATTAATTGTTTAAATTATTGGAAAATGTTTTGCATCTGTTCGGGAAATAACACATTTTACTTTCATATATTTTACAAATTTTAAAATGCATTTCTTTTTACTTTGGTCCTTAATTTATTAGTTGCTTAGCAACCCTATTTCAAAGAATATCAAAATAATAAAATTCAAATAACTCGCACTAATTTGCTGCAATATTTATGTATTTTTTTTATTAATGTATTTTTTTATTATATAAAAAATTACAAGAATAAGTTCATAAGAATTTCAGAATATTAATGCGTAAACCATGTTTAATTTAACGTTTTTAATTTCTGAAACCTTCGAATTATTTTATATGCCTCTAAATATATGCGTAATTTAAAAAAAACATAGTTTGCGGATTGGAAGATGATAAGTAACAATGACTTTCAGAGCTGACGTTGAGGCTCCTAATCTGAAGATTTACTAGTTTAACGCTATTCTGAGCATAATATTTCCCATATTATGGTCAAAATACTGTTAAATTATGGTTATGTAATCATTTTCTATAAAAACAGTCGAATGACCGGATACTTTGCTGCAAATTTTTTACAGTGTATGATGTCTAAATAAGCAATTTGGAAAGCGTATAACACATTTGAAAACCATATTTCAGCAATTATCATCAACAGTCGGAAAAATATTCGAATTCTTTTGTGATGCCCTGTTTATGATCTATATAATTGTATATAAACTACATAGTATACTAAACTTTAATTTAGTTAGGAAACGCATAGTTGAAAATTCCCTTCAGAAATATCTGTCAATACGCGGATATGTACGTACATAAGTTTTTTTTTCTGGAGCCCTGTCAATGGTTTATTGAATTTTATACACCAAATAATAAGCAAAGAATTAATTAAATTTAAAAACGGGTACCACAAGATAATACACACTTCCAGCAACTAAAAAGAACAACCAACAATCCAAAACAACCGAGTTCTTTTGTTTGTTCCTGTAATTGAACCATGAGTGCAAAGCACACCATATTCTATACACTGTAAAAAATGACCAATGTTTCTTATTTCATGAAAATATACTATAACCACGAACGAAAATACAATATAATCTTCTGCGTTATCCAAAATTCCGAATAGCGTGTTCCATTGTCTTTTGAATCCCCAGAAACCAATACATTTCCAAAATTTAAAGAATTATTCATAAAAACAAAGTATTTTTCGCTGCCCGTATTTTTCAGAAACGTTTCACAAGGGTTTTTATAATATATTAATTAGTGTCCTCAGCCTGGGATACCTGTTTTTCGAATGCTATCAATTCTCAAGAAAATATTTTCATGCTCAAACAATATGTTTAACAGACAAACAGGCAAAATTAACAGCGTTAACAATAACATTAAAATTAAGATTATTTCTTTACTCTTTCAAGTATAAATTAACTAATGCGGCTGAAAACGTTTACTTGAGAGTTGATGACATGTTCGAAAAACAGGTATTCCAGGCTGAGGACACTAATTAATACACTATAAAAACCCTTCGGAAACGTTTCTGATAAATACGGGCAGCAAAAAATACTTTGTTTTTATAAATAATTCTTTAAATTTTGGAAATGTATTGGTTTCTGGGGATTCAAAAGACAATTAAACACGCTATTTGGAATTTCGGATAACTCTTAAGATTACATTATATTTTCGTTCGTGGTTATAGTATATTTTTATAAAATAAGAAACATTGGTCATTTTTTAAAAGGTAGTAAATATATTGTCGTGCACCTCAGTGATATACATCAATTTCAATATGTTTGAAATAGTGTATCATCATTAAAATGCGCTGCATATGATTTTTTTTCCATAGGCCGTAATATAACTGAATGTTTTTTGTGTATCCCTGTAAATGAACTATAAAAGCTACACACTCCATTTTCGATAGTAAACATACCATGTTAAACCTTTATAACATATATCAATTCTATGGTAATCCGAGTATATTTACGCATTAAAGCAAGGTAAGGTCTATGGCACGGACAGACAGACAAACAAACCGAATTCATAGAGTTTTACAACTTTTTTGAAAAGTGTTTAAAAAAAAAAGAAGAAATATTTTGTGACTTATCAAGATGTTTTATGAAAACCTAATATAACTTTTAGCGAGTTAGCCACAATTCCGAAAATCACTTCTTTATGTGTTCTTTTGGTGTCTGTAAATTTCAGCAACCCAGTAATTTTTACAGAGTAATCATTTTTCGCAATCCAGTATCAACACGAAATATCCGGTTTTAGATAATATCAATTCACAAATAAACATTTGTATGTGCAACAGACGAACAAGCCACATTAACAGTGTAAAATGAACATTATTGTTTACTCTTGTATGTAAAACCAGCAGACTTCGCCCACTACGCTTGTCTGTTTCTCCAAACAAACCTGTATTCAAACAAAATACACTATATTTCCAATGATGACCGGTCACTTGCGATTTTAGACGTTTTGTTAAATATCTGGAAAGATATATGAGGAATTATCCTGAACCTTCAGGAGTGTAAACAACATGATAAACGTCATATATTTCCGTGAAGATTTTTTCCCGAAACCCCATAAGGGGCCGTCAACAATTTGAAGAAAAAAGAATATCTTTTGGATGTGGCTTATTGTAATAATTTGGGTTCATTAAGATGAAGATAGCATGTATTCATTAAGATGAAGATAGCATGTATACTCGAAGAGAAATTCAGGTTTTTTTCAACATTGTTATTTCAATTCGAACTTCGAATTTGTGATAAAATACTAGTGTGTGAGATAATAATAATAATAAAAATATGTGACAAAAAAAGTAAATGATAATAATAATAATAACCATAATACTATAAATAAAAATATTTGAGGGTAAAATTTTTATGGTAATATTCCTCAATCGTTTCACAATCAATTATAAATATCTGTTCCAAAAAAATTTCATTAAACAATCCAAATTAACACGGGCAACCAAGTGCTTTCTTATAACTTTAACCGTTTATTTCTCTTCACAAATGAATTTGAGAAATAAAAACAATCACACGTTTTACTAATTCGATGAGTATTATCAATTCATACCCAATTCATTTATTTTCATCCAAACTGGTTAAGTATCTTCCTTTGTTAGTACAGTATTTCCATTCTCCGTAACGTGCAATATTTTTTAATGTATTGAAGGCTCCTCTGGCAGTTTTTTTAATTTTATTACACCTTAATTTTTCAAATAAAATCCTTCGTAATATACAGGGTGATTCAAAACGTATCGTTCAAATATCGTGGGGAGGTAGGGAATACGTCACGAAACCGATTTTACATAGGAAAGTATGTCCGCAAATGTACGCATGCGTATGTAGAGGGCGCTGTGTGTACCAAAAATCCCAACTTTTTATTGCGTCCCAATCATTGTTTGGACTTTCCAAAAACTAGTATTATTTCTTCTCCTATTTCGACATCTCATTTGGACTTCCAAGAAGCCTTTTACATCTTTAAAGACTCCAAAAATTTCGTTAATGACCTTTATTCAATGCCTTCATTATCTGACGCCTGGAAACTTCCGGTTCTTTTAACCTTTGTTTTATTTTTTAATTGTTTTGTTTTTTACCTTTTACTTCTTGTTTTCATTTTTATTTTACTTATTTTTTGTTAGTTTATTCACTTTTTTTGGAATAAAAGTCATATTTGTTACCAATTAACTGTCCATTTTGTTCATGTAGATGACGTTTGCGGACATACTTTCCTATGGGAAATCGGTTTTCTGACGTATTCCCTACCTCCCCACGAAAATTTGAACGATAAGTTTTGAATCATCCTGTAGTATGTCTATAACATTTGCAAAAAAAAAAAAAAAAAAAAAAAAAAAAAAAAACGTAATGAAATCAACCATTAAAATTATTGTATCAAAATTGTGATACTTTTAAAACATAAAAATAGCTGCCAGTTGCACTTCTTAAGAGAGAAATCAGTGCTGCCAAACTTGGAGATTATCTTCCTAGGATTAAGAGGAATATATTTAGCACGTGACAGAGGAGGTTATTAGGGGCTAAAAGTTTTTAGGGTTTTTCATTAGGGGAGGGGAGGGGGGGGGGCAGAAATCCCTTTCTTGTAGAAATCGAATGCAATTTTCTGAGTTATTTGACTTTCATTGAATTTTTACTTAAAGGAAAAAAATATTATTTTCATATATAATTTGTAGAAATGACATACACCTGTAGAAATACTAATTGAAGTTGCCAAAACTGGTGTTCAACCAACAATATGAAAAAGTGTCCAAGTCGGGATTCGGATTAGGGTCGGAATGGCGCAAACAGTTCTTGACGTGTAAACCTACAATTTTTAGTTTTTTTTCCTATCATTTAGTAGCAAAAGAGTTCCATTATCAGAAGCATTGGTATTTTTTTAAGTATTAGTGAAAAAAGTAAAATGATTTAACACCAAAAACGATGCCAACTAGCCTCGGTCTTCCCTATATTTTTATTTATTCGAAATATGTACATATTTATCTGCTTCCATATTTCCTACTTGCTGACCCATCCAGTGTTGACCGGTACCGTGATAATAACCTTAAATACGCTTAAAATAGTTGTTGAATATATTTTTATTTTTAGACGAAAACTTTTTCAAATGGCCTTAGAGTCGGGGGCCCATTGACTTCGGCAGCGTATACCGAAAGTGATACGCACGTTCCGGTCTGTTTTTTTTTTAAAAAAACCTCGAATTTGTATGATTTTATATTTGTAAACAAAAATTTATGCAAACGAAACTACAGGTAGGGGCAGATCCGAAGACACCCGTAAAGGGGCAGGCAAAATTGACGTAACTATTGAAGGTTGAAACTTTTCGATGACCATTAAGGATTTAAATTCATATCTCGGCTAATTTTCAAAGAATCCAAAAACTGGTTTCGAGAGACATAACTTCAGACATACAGGAACCTCTCTGCCAAATATCGTAGCTCTGCGAATCAGACTCATCAGAACACGACACACAGACACACGCACAAACTTCTGTTCTTATAATTATAGATAAGTCCCAGTTTTAAATTAAATCTTATTAAAATTACTGCATTTAAATTCAAACAATTTCAGAGAATTCCTATCATACTTTGTAATATATACTAATATTTGAAACTAGGCATTTTAATAAATTTTATATTCTAAAAAGCTTTACAGAAGATATTAGGAATTCTAATCATTTGTAATCTTAAAATATATATCTTTGGGATATTAGGATGCCTAAAGAATTTCCCGACAATAGTTGCATTCAAATGCAAATTTAAATTAAAGATTTCTATTTGCGGTCCTTTGGTAAAATGTTAAAGTACTTTTCTCATTAACTAAGTTAATTTGTAGTTTAAAAGTTCGAAACACTTCCATTAATAAAGAATGATTTTCGTATTATTTTCTAATGTCAGAAAACAATGAAATACCTTTAATGTGCCGATGTTTTCTATAAATATATACGTATACTATTTTAATTTTCTGTTTATTTATAAAAGTGAAATACAATGGCCTACATATTAAAGTACAACATTTTTTTTTTAAGCGTAACTCATGATTAACCCATTTTAGGCCAAGAATAGAAATTTTATAAAATGTGGTATTATTTTCATTGAAATTTGCTTAAATTACATTCATTAAAACACCAAAAAAGTTTCGTGCATGAAAAATAATATTTTATTTAATTTGACGTTACCATTATTAATTTACCATTAATAAATTACCATCAAATTTAAATAAAAAATGTAAGTTTTCTTATGGCATTTGTTTTATTTTTATTTTATTTACAGAACTTGCAACTTTACTCCATTATAAAAACATATGATTAATCTCAAGTGGAATAATTATACATTTTCAAAAAGTCGAATTTGTCAATAACCGTTTCAAGTAAAAAACCAGCGTCTTTTGAAAATTTCTCAACAGAAAGTGATTATTTCAATTGAATTACTAATATTTTATAGATGTCTTCAGAACCCTTAAAAATAGCAGAAAAATAAAATTAGTGAAAAATATACGTCACAGTGTTAATAAAAATATATTTATTGAAATGGTGCGTTTACGCACCTTTGGCCGAAAATGGGTTAAGTTAATATAAAGTTTGAGAATTTTATATGATCATCTATTATATAAATATGTTCGCACTTTATATTATTTTAATATCATGCAAAATTTTTTAGATGTATACGACGAATGCTCAGACAAAATATCTCTAGTCCAAAGCAGTATATACTTCAATTTACTCGTAATTTAATACCATGTGTATCTCATTTAATCCTGTTTTCTTATTTCACATAACTTTCAGCTTTACACTAAAGGTTATTCTAAATTAAATTATTGCATTTAAATTCACCGCAATCTCAATGAATTCCTGTCATATCATATATAATATTCTGAAACATACCACTTTAATAACTTCCCTTTTCTAAACAGTTTTCTCGGAAACGTGTTAGGAATTTTAATCTTCTACAATCTTAAGATAACTGTTTTTGCAATAATGAGATATCTGAAGAATTTCTCGATAATAGCTGCATTCAGATATAAATTAAGTTAGAATGTTTCTATTAGCGGCCAGTTATTAAAATGTTACGGAAGAAATTCGTTATTTATTCGTTAACTAGATAATTTGAGAACTTAAATACTTGAAGTATTTCCTATAATAACTGAGATTTCTATGGTTTAAAAAATTAGAAATTTTTAAAAAGCGTGTTAACATTTTCTGAATACAGACTTTTATAAAAATTATGTTATATTTTGACAAATTTTATTTGAAAGCGCACTTTTTTCCCCATTTATTGGATTAAAGATTGAAATAATTCGATGTTCAGAAAGAAAGATGTCTGCGATCAAAGTGAAACCGATATTGCACGTCAGACGTATTATATTACATTATACCTTTTTTTTATATATATACCGCTGACCAGGCCCCTACCAGCCAGGCTTTTGCCTAGCTTAACGAGTTGATACCTGGCAACGGGGCAAAGATTCGCTTGCTCTCCGCTTGGCGAAGATGTGTTTGTTAAATCTATAGGCCGACGTGGCTTTAGTGCGTCTTGTTGCTTTAATTGCTTTTTCTTTGTTGGCCGGTGACTAATTGATTTTTGATGAGGCGGTTCAGCACTGCGCAGTGTCGCGAAGTCATGCCGGACGGATGTGAGATGCTGGGATATTTACTATTTCCTCGCTGCATCGCTCATCCATACGTTATGCCATCTCTACTCGAGTTGGTCTCGTAATTTAGAACCTTGATCTGGTGACGAGACCTTCACCAGACTAGGCACCCCCAGAGGTATAATTCACAGGTAACTTGGAGGACTTTACACCCACGACGGATTTTACATGCACCGGGGCCATTAGCGTACATGATCGCCGCATCTGAAAAGGAATGGTGTTAAACATTTTATAACACTTTTAATACTACAAACTAAGTGCTACTTTTAGACTTTAAGTACTATTACTTACTTGGTTGTTTGTCTTAATTTACATGTAGTTCTACTCTACGATAATTTTAACTGAAACTAAATATTCTAGAGTTGCTTATTCCTACAGGGGGGACATTATTTGCATAATTTACTAAATTAAGAGAGGGTTTGGACCATCGGCTATATATTATCTATATATAATTTAATATTTATAATTGATATAACTTATATAAATATGGGAGGGTAGGGATAAATGGTTAAATACTAACTAAATAAATTACATTATACCTTATTTACTGACGGGCTTGTTTAAGCTTTAGAATATACTTTCAGTGAAGTAAACTAAAATGTCTTCGAAAATTTAAATTACAACATTTTTCCAGGGTTTAAATGTGTAACTCATAATTAAAACCGATGTAAAATCACAAAATTGCATGATCGTTTCTTCCAAAAATTTTTTGGTTCTTTATAATCTTTTGGTAAAAACAATTAGATTGGGGGATCCTTTTGTCATGTATTTTTGATGCGTCATATAATTTTGACATAGTTCCCACTTTTTAGAGTATATATAGTAGGGGTTCTCAAAGTGGTCGATATTGAGCCGCAAATATGACATGTCTATGACATTAAATGGGCCCGACTGGAATTCAGCGGTAAAAACTCGAAAAATCATCTATTTTGGTAAAACTACTAAGAAATAATATACCTTTTAATACAAATTTTCGAAAAACTTATGAATTGTAAAACATAATATTTTCAACAGAAATTGATTTATAGAAGCTTCAAATATGTGAATCCAAAATTACAGCTCATTCCGCCAAGTAGTTCTTTAGTTATGCTTTAAAAACTACCCGCATTGCAATGTGTTGCAACGACTACAAATGAATTTCACATTTCGAGTTCCAAAATTTCTACAGTCATAATTCCTGAACTACTTGACCAAATGACTTTCCGTTGGCTATCTTAAGATAAAATATTTCGTAAATTGAATATGGGATGCCAAATTCAGGTGTTCGTATTGAAAATTTCCGAGTTGAGTACAATTTTAGTAAGAAGACGACAATTAAGCTTATTGTTTTAAACATAAATTGAAATAGGATATAATTTCTAGTGTACTAGCTGTTTCTGTTTTTTTAAGGGGGAGAGGGTCGGGGAGGGTCAGGGGGAGCAATTTTGTGATAAAACACATTGTACGTTTACTTATGCGGTTAAATATGGATTCAACCATTTTAATTCCTTCATAATAAACAAACAAGATGAATTTAGGAGGTGATTAAAGTGATTAAGGTGATGCTCACGATTTTTAATCTAAAATTCCTAAAACATATCAAAATTCCCAAACTGCACCCTTCCCCTTAACAATGCCATTCATTTTTTGTAAACCTAAATATTCCATTACGATACAACAGATTATAATTAAATACTTTAAATCATGCCCAATTCAAAGCACAGATAAGGCAGAAACTTGTCTGATATGACCTAATCACATGGTTCCATCTAAAAGATTATCTTGTTAATTTTTTGCATAAAATGGAATCTGTCTAACTCGGAGATGAAAAGAAATAATCAAAGAAGTTCTCACAAACCACTTGCATAACGCGAAAATGTGAAAAACATTAATTCAGAAATAATAAACTCCTTATCCAAATCGTCTGTTCAAGTTTTCTAACTGAATTTAAAAAGAAAAAATCTCGATTTATAAGAAAAGCAACGGTTGCAAGCAGTCAGGAAAAAAGATTTATTTTGCGGTGAAACCTTGAAATGAGCTTTTTCCTCTAAAATCAATGAAAACTGCAATTGTCTACAAATTATTAGCATACAATCAATGTTTTTCAGCTTGTTCTTAAATTGTTTATTATCGTAATTCAACTACTAATGTAGAGTAGCCTCAGTCCAAGCAGCATTGATTACTGTCACACCAACAGGAAAAATCTAACCACTGAAGTATAATATCTGCCACGTTTGCTTATTATTCCATGATTAACCGCAGTGATAGAAAACATTATTATGTATTTTATGGAATCCAGTATTTACCTTTTATCTAAAGTTTAAGAATTTCCCCTATTTTGTTTGAGAAGCATATTAATTAATAATTTTATTTCTGAGCTTCTGAGAATTAAGTCATAACTAAATATGTCTCACAATCTTTAAAACGTAAAGTGAAAGTAACTGAGGCAATAGTAAAGATAAACTGTCGATACGAAAAATAATAATAACACGACTTAAGGGTTGGAAAAACAGACCTACGACACCCGAAGAAATAAAAATAGAATAATGAAAGAATGTGTACAAGGGAACTGTGAAATGAAATGAAAAGAAAAGAAAAGCCAAATGGTAACAAAGAAATAGATGTGGGAATGTGGTAATGGTTCACTAAAGCACGATCGAAAATCGTGTATCTATTGCAAAATACTCAGTGCTTCAAAATTAATCTTTCGCTGTAGATAAATCCCTTGGAAAAGATCAATTGATGCTTCTACAACATGGTTGGGTAGTGTCAAGAAGTTATACAACATTGTGTGGAAAACATATGAGCTTAGTCTAAGGATACCAATGTAAAGTTGCAATCACACATAATATCATACGATCTCAAGTATATAGTATTGTGTCTCACTTCCTTCAACTAGCTTATTCGTACTGCCCGTAGAGGTATTTTGAATACTGGTGGAACGTGTTAATGTAAGAAATATGTGGAATATTTGACGATTATCCGCTTCTAAGTGTTTTAAAAAGTTGTGTAATGCTCAAGGACTGAGAAGAAGTATATTTTTACAGCACTCTGGTTGGTGGAATTCAAGCTGAAATCTACCCTAATTGATAAAATTGGCAATGTTTTTCATCATTGACGAATTTACGAGATATAAACTATCACACGATGCGTTTTTGAACGTTTTCTGATATTGTTTACGTTAGGATAGTGCGTGTGATCGCAACATTAGTACACTAGACGTGCGAAAGTAAAAACAATTTTAAGATTACGAACTTGAGAATGCTTATAATGCCAACGAAATAGAACTTTTTATTCGCGCATCGCAAAAGAATCACTTGCGGTTAAGGGGAAAAAGTCTGCAGTGGGCAATATTTAAAAGAAAAGACTCATTGAATTAGTGTGCTGAAATATTTTGTGGGACATAGAAAAGCGTGTTGTGTCTGGAAAGGTTGCGGAAGGTATGTGCTTTAAAAACGTCAAAACTGATAATAATCACAGTTGCCAGCCGCAATATCAAGAAGGTGGGGATTTTGATTCAAATAATGGAAGAATGGTTAAATGAATTTTATGCAAAAATGAGGTAGAAACATCAATGATTCTTCTGCATCACAATGCCACTTCGTATTTGAAGATAAAGAAAATGTGAAATTGGCTTGTTTTCCTACCAGTACAATGAGTGCATTGGAGCCAATGGATATGAAAATTATTTACACATTGAAGTCGCACTACAGGCGGTAATTAATCCAATCTTTGATTAAAAATATCGATAACTCCTGCAGATAGAAGGCGAAAATCTTTCCAGTTTAACGAGATCTGCATTCGTACTGAACGCTGGTAACTGGATTGGCATAACAGTAGAACAAATTAAAGCGGATACTCTATTCAAGTATTTTTTGAAAGCTGGGAACGGGGAAAATTGTTATTCAGTTGAAGTTAGTTAGGCAAGTGAAAAAAAAATGTAATGGCATATTCCTGCCAATATTCCTGGCAAGGCATAAGCGGATTTTCTTTAATTCTTACATTTATGGAATTGACGCATATTGTCGCGTTTTCTGGAGGCTTCAGCTGCGGATGAATACTGTATTTTTTTAAGATCTTAATAAAGGGACCGGGAGGGATACTATGCTCTACGGACTTGGTGTTTTTATCTGAGCAGTCTCTCTTACAGAATAAATCAAATTTCAAATCAGCTGCAGTATTTCCTTAAGAGAAAATTAAAGAATGGAAGAACAGAAGGAGAAAACGAAGAAGCGCATAAGAAAAAAGAAAGCCAAAAATCCATACATATGATGGTGCCCTTCACAGTACCAATGACATAAGTGAGTTTTCAATCGATTCGAACTCGCTCAGTTTTCTTCTACTCTTTTAAACTGTAAAAAACTCTATAAAAAAGAAATGCAACAAACAAAAACTGGAAACAAACTTTTTTGTTAGATATTTGTAAACAGTTTAGTAGGTCAGCTTTGTAATTTTTGTTTTTTTCTTCTTTGAAAGTGTCTGAGCCTAAATATTGTAATATGCTGTAGTGTAAAAGCAATAAAGTGATTGAAATCTCCACTCAGAGATAAAGTATGTATTGAAATTACTATAATATGTTATTATTATAATTACTATTATTACATGATTATAATATATTTTTCAGGAAAAAACTGATTTATATAGAATTTCAATAAGCTTCGTGCATTGTTAAAAATTTTGTGCTAAGATTTGAACCAAATTTTGGTGCGGCAATAGCTGCAACCAAAGCATGGTGAAACCTCGTTCCGACATTTCGAAATCCTGCGGAACAATAGCTCCAAATGTTGGAACGAGATTTTACCATCGTCTGGTTGCAGGTACTGCAGCACCAAAAGTTGGTTCAAAGAAGCACAAGACGGCAACTGCAATGGCACAATGTTTCAACTCTAAATGTATATTTATTTATTTTTTAAGATTGAATAGAAAATGTATCACCTTTACCGGTTTCTGTATTTACGCATAACTTACAGCTTTATATAAAATCTTATTTGAGCTAAATTATTTCATTTAATTTCATTACATTTTCAAAGATTTTCTCTCATGCCTTATAATATATGCAAATACTCTAAAAGTTATCATTGTAATAACTTTCATTTTCTAAACAGTTTTAGCGGAAATTTGTAAGGAGTTCTAATCTTCTATAATATTACGATAGCTACGTTTAGACTAATGAGATATTTTAGGAATTTCTCGACAATAGCTGCATTTAAATGCAAATTAAGATGGAAAATTTCCCTTTACGGCCACTTAATAAAATGTAAAACGGGAATTCCAGACTTTTTTAATTATATAAGTTAATTGTTAGTTTAAGAGATTGAAACGCATAGAACAATAACTTTAGATTTTAGGACTGAAAAAAAAATATTTGTCTTACAAAAGATAACCGTTGATATTTTTCAAACACATTTCTTCATAATATATATGTATATATATATATGTTAATTTTATTTCAATAAAAAATGCACTAGCAATCTAAAGTTAAGTTACAATTTTGTTTTTTCTTTATTTAATCAAAAAACATTACAAATATTTATACTAGAAACAATATCATTAGTGGAATTCTGAAATATAACACGAGAATTCCTGAAATATTATAATAAGCAGAAGCAGTGGAAAAAGCATTTCAATATTCGAATTTTCTGATCTTAAATAAATGCTAAAATACCAACTAATTTGATGTTCAAAAAGTAAAAAATAAAATAAAATAACATAAAATAACATTAATAAACTCAGAAGCGATTTCAAATTTCTGTACTCAATAAAATAACACATAATATTGTATAATATTCAACTTTGGAAGATAGTGCAGTTGCAGGAGAATCTTTCTAATGTATAAAGCCCCTTTTACATAAAATAAATAATCGTCCGCATTTCAAGTAAAATGACGAAAAAATAAGCAGATAATGTAAAATTTCAACAAGAGTGCCACAAACCAATTATGAAAAAGAAAAGGGAAAACACTGTTGGAATCCATAACTAATATTCTATGAACATACACTCTCAGAAAAAAACTGTAAATTTATGAGCTTTTTCTTTTCAATTTTCACGGGCAACAGCCTTATTTGATGAAAAATGGTCTGATCCACTGAATAAGCGACCTAATTCCTTAGATACTTAGAAAATTAAGAGCAATCCACATATTTTTACAGTTCTAGCCCATATGTTAGCAAAAATACGACCCCATACATTGTCCTCCGCTAGGGTGTAACCCTTCATTTTACTCGTGTTTCGAAAATTTTAACCCGCCAAAACAGCGGTTCTGTGATGATTATCTAACGTGCTACGTGCTACGTGCTACGGAACAGTAAGCAAAGTGTTATTGTGTTTTAAAGTGCATTATATCATGTGCATTATAATGCTATATTACTTTGCCCCGTAAAATTTCGGGCTGCACAAAATGATGGGCATGGATTTTTTTTTACGGGGTATGACTAGAATCACTGCTGCCGGCCTCTGCCCGTAATTTTACTGCAATTTTTTTTTACAGTGTAGCTGCAACATCTCCCGATTATTACCTACCACATTTTTCGTTTAGAAATGGGAGATCCTGGGTTCGAACCCATGTCGCGCTAGCCAACCTAACCGTTCAGAATTTTCATTTTTGTTTCTTAGAAAATTGCCATAAATACGGATTAGGATATCTTAGAAAGACCCCACGGTGGACAATCCCCCACCTCGGCCTATACATCTCGAGTAGGTAATAATCGGTCGTAATAACCCAGCACACCACAGCGTATAGATATATTATTTTTATAAAATCGTAAATTTCTGCAATTAAATAAAGCTAATATTTATAATTTGGATTAGTGTTAGAAAAAAAAGCGAAAAACTTCTCAGCTATGTTGTGGCATTTAAAATGACTTCTTTAAGAATTCGATAAATGACAATTCAATTTCTTTCTTTTTTTTTTTTTTTTTTTTTTTTTTGCATCATAAAATGGTAACAATCGGTTGGACAGAGGTCGTATGAATACAGCAAATGTTGAAGAGTGGTAATATTATTCTTGAATACGAGGTTCTAGGAATGTTTTAAACAATTATACGAATATAGGGGGAAATGCATGAGTGAAGTAGAAAAAGTAGAAAATTATTTAAAAAGTGATATAGGTTAAATTTGTGTATTTTTAATGAATGAATTTTTAAACAATTATACTGGAAATTTTTGGCTATAGTAGTAACTTAGTCATTAATAAGTAGTCTATAGTGAAAACTAAAAATTAAATAAATGTTTACTAAAATATTAATTTTCAATATTGTAACTGAAACATAACTCAATGCAATTAAATGTTTCAGGTTTAAGTATAGGTTATATTTTCTTTTGACGTGTATTTCATTGTAGAATATTACATTTTTAATTGATTTCCAACAAAGAAAGTTATACATACATACATACATACATACATACATACATACATACATATATATATATATATATATATATATATATATATATATATATAACATCAACTTCATCAACCGTTTTCAATTCACTAATGGATCTTCACTAATGGTCTTTCCAAAATTTTCCATTGATTCATGCGTAGTAATTTCGTCATCCAATTAACTCCTCTCACTTTTTTTCATTTCATCGCTCCATCTTACCTGAGCTCGTTTTCTCGGTCAGTGGCGCAGCCAAGGGGGGGGGGGGGGTTCGGGGGTTAACCCCCCCCCCCCCCCCGAGCTAAAAAAAATACTATAATTGCCGCTTATATGAATCGAAACTACTAAAGTTAAAATTAAGTTTTTTAGCCTTTCCGCCTTGGCAGAATCCACCGCTTTCTTAAATCAAATTCCATTCAACAATGTGATTCAATTAAACGGCGAAAATTCTACTTAACCCATTAGGCGCCATTGCTCCCATTTTGGGAACATTGCTTTAAGATTTTTTGCTGAAGTGCGTATTTTATAAATTGTTAAAATGTTCATGTTATTTCCATTTTGAATATATTATATGACATCTGAAATTTTTTTGTTAAGTTTCATTTGAAATTTCTATTTTTTAAAACGTGTTAAAAAAAGGCGAAAAATAGCTTTTTGGCAGTATTCGAAAAAAAAAAATTAAAAAAAAAAAACTTTATAATAAAAATTATATTTTTTAGTTAAAATATGTTCATAAAAGTGTATTATGTTAAACAACGTCAATCCGGAATTAATATGTATAATAGATCAATCACAATTACCGAAAGAATAAGATGTTCACAAAATGGGAGCAATGGCGCCTAATGGGGGAAAGGTTTTTGAAAACTTGTACATATGCCTCCGTGCATTTGTGGTATTTATTTTTCAACTTATTAGCTATAGAAGGTATAATATCACTCTGAAACTAATATTTTTAGAAGATTTCATATAAATTAGTCCAGCTTTTACATTTATAATAAAAAACAAAATGAAATTACCAGTTCCATAAGCATTTTCACTATCCATCTCTCTATTTTTCATAATTTCATATTTTTTTTTGATTATTTTACATGGAAGATGATTGAACAATTTTTTAGATTTGGATGATTTTTCGGATGTTCCGGAAATCGTTTGTTTGCCACCCGATTGCAGTATTGTAACATATGAGGAAGATATCTGCCTCATATGTATGTCGCATAAATTATTTTCTATTACATATGTAATAGAAAATAATTTATGTGATGATTTATCCCATGTTATATTTGGTGGAGTAGAACTTTCTGTAAATTCTAAACCAAGAGACAATCAAGAAATATCTAATTTAGTGTTTAAAAAAGACAAAGTATTAAACACAGGCTTGATATTTTAGATGAAATTTCAGGCGAACTTCAAATTGGAATATGGAAAAAACTAAACAAAATGCAAAAAAAAAAAAAAATATTGTTAAAAAACCAATTTCAGCAAACGAAAAAAATGTAATATAATGCTGCATAAAAAATGTTCAATCATTTTCATGTAAATTAGTAGGACAAAAATTATGTATTGAAGAAAAATAAAGAGGTGGATAGTGAAAATGCTTATGGAATCGGAAATTTTATTTTTTATTTTTTTTATAAATGTAGATGTTGGACTAATTTATATGAATTAATCGTAAAATATCAGTTTCAGAATGATATTATCCCTTTTATAGCGAAAAAACTGAGAAATAACAAACATAAATGCACGGAGGCATAAGTAAAATTTGTGAAAAAATTTACCCCCATTAGGCGCCATTGCTCCCATTTTGGAAACATGCTATTTTTTCTAAATATTCGAATTTTTTTAATTTTTTTCTTCAGAAATACCTTAAAGACTTTCTATTTATAAATAAAAAAACAACTGTTTCATTAAAAAATTGCTTAATATATATAGCGGCGCCTAATGGGTTAAAACTGTGAAAGCGCATATTACACGCATCGGTTATGTCAAAACTTGATTTTTGGACTGCGTCACTTTGTCGAGACGTCTTATAGTGAAAGATGGGTCATATACTCTCACACAAACGCTTTGAGTTATATAGTATACAGTGGTCTGTTTCTTACTTGCATTTCTGTCTTTGTTCCATGTTCGAAACAATAACAGATCATCGAATTCCAGAGAAAAAAAAATAACATACACTTTGTAAGTCTCTCTCAGTTTCAAGCGGCTTTTTTTGCGTTTTTTGCTCTCAGTTATATCTAAGATCAAGCTATGTGCGTACCCAGGAAAAAAAATCTTTGCAAAAGTAAGAATTTAAAAAAAGTACTTAAAGTTATAAAAAGCTATTTTTCGATTATGAGCAGATTTTTGCAATCGGTGTTTCTTTCGAATCATTTGTTTCGTAGGGGGTCTGTACACACATTTAAAGACTATATTTCATTTGTTGGTAATGTAGCAACGACGTCTTGCTTATGATGGAGATTCATATAATTATCGTTAAAATTTTATAATTTATTTGTGGTTCCTCTTTTAGCTATTTTTAATTCTATCGCGCTTCTGTGAAAAGAAAATCTCTTTCCTTTCTATTTAAAATCTCTTTTATCGCAGATTGAAGTGATCCTTTTTCAATTAATGTACCTGTCTAAATTCTTTCTTTCGTATGTGCTTGCGGTTTTCATATGAGAAATGAAATAATTTACAGTTTGGCATCTGCGTGCCTTCCTAATGCATACATTTTGGATCACAGAAGAAATAAAGAAAGATAAAATGCAACGTCTATTTCTCGATACATCTGCATGCTAAAATTCCTGCAGATGTTAAGTTCGGACAGTTAGTTTTCTGTTGTTTTAAAGATGCTGATATATGGTAATCTGGTTTGGCGGTTTGCGTTCAAAAAAATTAGAATGTGTTTCTCCCTAACAAATTTTCTTCTGTACGCTATGGGTCGACGCGGATAAATTTGTGGCATCTCAAAAAAAGGCATTCGATTTTGAGTTTTCATGATGTGAAGATATAGATGTTCTGAGTGCTGGGGGACCGCCTCATTTTTTCAATTATCTTTCTTCAAATAAATTTTTTTTTTTCATGGAACACTGTAAAAAATGACCAATGTTTCTTATTTTATGAAAATATACTATAACCACGAACGAAAATAAAATATAATCTTCTGAGTTATCCGAAATTTCAAATAGCATGTTACATTGTCTTTTGAATCCCCAGAAACGAATACATTTTCAAAATTTAAAGAATAATTTATAAAAACAAATTATTTTTAGCTGCCCGAATTTTTCAGAAACGTTTCCGAAGGGTTTTTATAGTGTATGAATTAGTATCCTCAGGCTGGAATACCTGTTTTTCGAATGTTATCCATTCTCAAGTACACGTTTTCAGCCGCATAAGTTAATTTATACATGAAAGAGTAAAGAAATAATCTTAATTTTAAATTTATTGTCAACGCTGTAAATTTTGCATGTTCGTCATATACTATATTCGATTATATAATATCTATATAATATGTATATAATATATATATTATATATATATATGTGTGCGTAAATTATCCATGCCTAGGAATAACTTTTGAACGGATGCTCCTTTTTTTTTAAATTCTTTCTTTCTTAGAAAAGGCGAAATATGGTAGTGCTTCTTTATAATTTCATTAATTTCAAAAAATTGTATGTATATTTTTCTGTTTGCTTTACTGTCTTTTGACTTTATAGGTTCTTATATAAATTGGCCTTCCATGATGGATTTTCAATATGGTGTTCAGGTACACAGAAATACTTTATGTTTTTTAAAATAGTACTTGTATTGTGTATAAGTTTTTTTGTGGGGAATGGCGTCAAATGTATTAATATATAATTACCTAACCTGCATCAAAATATGTGGTATTGGAAACAATGAGATTTCAAATGAATGTTAATAATTGTAAATGGTTTCTACAAAATATGCTGTTCTGCCAAATCATGCGCACTAAAATATACCAACTGTATGCAATAAGGACAGAAACAATTCTTTGTAGTCGGTTATATTTTTTCTTAAAAATTACTTGTTATTTACTTGTTTAATACTTTATGAATCAAATCTTACATGAGTTTTGTGCCTGTTCAGTTAATAATTTTTGTAAATCTATTTTTGAGAAATAAACTTTCTTAAGTCACTGTATATTTAATCTTTAAATATATATATATATATATATATATATATATATATATATATATATATATATATATATATATATATATATACATATATATATATATATATATATTTACCAAAAACAACTATGTAGTACCTAAGGATTTATATTCAAAGAAAAGTAATCTTTTTCTTTTATTTGGAACAAGGCACAGAGGGATTTAAAGTTTTCAGTAGTTCTTTTTATTTCGTAAATGTTATTCGTTCTTTATTCCATAGAGCATATCTACGATTTGAATCTCAGGAAAATGATACATAATATTATTTGTATTAAAAAAATTATATAGGTCTTAATTTAAACGCGGCAAAAATAAATATGTACATAAATATATAGTATCACCGCTACAATTATATACATTTACACTTCTGAAACAAATAAAATGTAAATCACTTTTTTGAAGATATATATATATATTTATTTACAGTCATCTGAGACAAATATCTATATTGTTTCAGAAGATGTGACAATGGAAAATTTGGTATATGAAACTATGTTATTAAGTTTAATAAATAAAAAAACTGTCGCGAGCTCTTGTTGTATTTTTTAAAGTCTTACTTCAATACTTTAAAGTTATAATTCAGAAAAAAATAATTTTCTTGGAAGTTCATGTGACATTAATAGGAACTGTGGTCTCCCCGAACTGTTAGAACAGCTGGGCATCAGTTTGACATGGAATTTATAACCTGATCCAATAAATTATGAGTCAGTTTTTCTCATTCTTCTACTAGAACAATCTGATGCCCTTAACGTATTAAAGAAAGTATTTGATGATATGAAACACGTCTCACTAGAACGACTCATGTATGCTCCATTTGATTCAAGCCGTCGCAGTATGCCGGGCACTCCACGCTCATTCTCTATCCCTTTAAGAGACAATCGCTACAGCGTCATGGTTACAGAGCTCCATGAATATCGTCCCTGTACCTTTCACTCGCCAGATTCCCATTTCATATAATATACTAGTCCGTTCTTCAGCCTGTGCCTATTCTTGTCCTAATCATCAGACGACAGCGTTGATTTTGCAACCTTTCGTACAGAAAATCGTGATAATTTCTCATGTCACGTTTTCCTCTCTATATATGAAAATACGACGAACATCTGTCTCCAAACCGAATCTTGACTCGTCTGTGAAGAAACCCGACACATTTTGTACTACTCCAATACGGTGCTCCTTCGCAGAGTTTCTTTTAAGTCTACCATGTCTTACGCTTAATGTTTCCATTACGGGCTAGGACTGTTTATATATTTAATAGTACCACAATTTACAAAAAAAATGTCTGGTAAATATCTCTTGAAAATATCCTAATGTAAGTGTATAGCCGAGATTATCTTTCCAAAATTGGGACGAATAGAGAGTACAAAAATAGTCGCTAGGACGTAGGGTGTCCCAACCCTGTAATCAAAAAGTTAAATAAGCACAAAAAATAGGCAAATGTGCATACAAATCATACTGTTTAAGGCAGTTTCGTATAGTTTGTGCCGTCCTGTTGTCGGAGCTTCCAATTCCAGATAACTTTAATTTCTTGTTTTGTGTCATTGGGCTTTTATCTGTAAGTAACGACCTTTGATTGCTTCCTACCTACGACAAACCACGATTGGACCTTTTATAAATATCGCTAAAAGAATGGAATGAGCTTCAATGTCGATAAAATATAGTTTTACGTCAATGAAACTTTCAATTTGAATGTATGTTGTTTTTCCAACAGACCAATTGCTCGACCAGCGATTGGCACATATTCCTCCTGATGTTCAGAGAATGGTCGTTGATTGATCAATGATATTTTCATATAAACGATATCAACAAAACCTAACACTGCACGACAAGAACAGGAATCAGTTATTAGATTTCATCAATCATCATTGTTCTTGATATGTTAAAATTACGTATTTTGATATCACTGACACTTTTGTTGCAAAAAGAATCGTCTTGTTATTTTCTCATTGAAACAGAAGGACTGTATACTTTATACAAAATCAATATATTTTAATAAGATTTAATAAAAGGTGGACAAAAAGTCCTTGACTAATTTCCAAATTCCGTAAAAAATGAAGTAACTGGCGTACGAGAGAGCAGTTTAGACGAAAATATTTCTCATGATCAAAGATTCTTTCAATCAATCTTAAACTTTTTGGCTACAAAATTTGACCATACATAGCGCTATAAAAAGCATAAAAAAGACAACAAAAGCGATTTAGATGGTTTATTTTATGAAATATACTACTACTACATTTTAACGTGTGGAATTAAATTGAATATCCTTTGAATGTGGTTTGAGCCATATGAAGGCGGAATTCGTGCCAGCGCGATTAAAATGTCTCAAAAAATGTTTTAAAGTTACTTTTCAGTTCAGCGTAAATTTCAGTCAGTTCAGTAAGTATAAGAAAATTATCTTACCTTTTCTGAAGGTGCTATCACCATGTAATCCTTTGTATATCCATTTATTACATTTATTACGCTGTAACAATCAATGTATTTAAAATGGTAGTATCCGGCGATGATGTCGTTCACAGTGCACAAATCACTTTTTGCTGAAAACTAACTGATATATTAGTAGAAGGCTAAATAAATTTACACATCTTTCTTATCTTGGTTATATATTATTAAATAAGGATTGTAGACCATTTGGACATCATAAGAATTTACATTTACATTTAGTTTTATATTTAAAATATAAAGCATAATTGATAATTGATTAGAGCCTTGTAACTCACGTGTATACTGGTTACATTTTTATTCGGGACTGAAGTTGAAAGTCATTAGTTCAATTTTTGAGAGTTTTTTTACTTATATCACTCCTACGTCATTGAAAATACACATTGCATGGTTTTTCCGTAAGAGTGAAATTAGTCAATTAGTTATAATTATTGTTCAAATTGTTCTGCATACCTCACAAATATATTATTAAAGTAGAGTGTTTTCCCCATCACTTGACGACGTTGAGTGGTTATAAATCACTGTAATAGGTTTCTCGCTGCGATGAAGAAGAAATGAGTATTTTTTCGTGATTTCCCCCTTGATTAGGTTATTTTATTTTCTTTATTTTACGACGAAATTAAATCGTACTTTATCATGAGTAATTCGCGGATGAGATTAATATTTCCAACACTATAAAGTTTACACACATTGAAATATAGCTCAATAGCAAAAAAAAGTGACACAACTCAAAAATACATTTCACAGGAGAAGCAAAAGATGATTTTAATTTTTTTATCTGGGCCGCAACCTGTCGGCTATGTCCGAGAAGACGTTGAAATTTTTTGGGGGGTACAGAGGGGAGGCTAATTCACAACTTGTATTTTCTCTTCTACTTTAAGGATATATAAATATAGACAGGAGTGGAGGGCAAGTCTCCTTTTATATAAAAAATTTTATTAAAAAGTTTACAAATTTTTAAATGTAACATAATAGATAATACTAGTATTGAAAGACTATGAAGTCTAGAGCGCGGTCAATGAGTTTCAAGGTAGGGAGTGGCTAAGCCCATCCTATCGCCTTGTCTTTTACTGCAACATAAAACTATAGCACTTATACTGCATACAGCTGCAAAAAAGTACATAAAATAGTAAAACCTTTAAGAACCAAGTCGTAGAAAAAATAGGCAGGATTGACTAAATTTACCCCCCACACACACATTTTGTCCACCTTCTGTAGTGGCAAAGTGACGCATAGCGTAATCCATCGGTCTTCCGGATAATTACACTTTTGACACTTTTCCTCTAGCAAGACTCACATAAGTCAGACCTATAAGTGATATAAAACGCAAAAGGATTTTTTTTGGAATTGTGTCACTTTTCTTGCTGGTGAGCGATATGGTAGTTGACTGAACAAAATTATTGGATTGTAAAGGCTTAGTTTGCGTTTTGTATGCTTTTTGATTTTTTGGAGGTATTGTTGAATCTATGGCCAATTTTTTCAACTAGATTTTTTTTTAAATTAAAGTGTAATTATTGCTTAAAGTGATAAAAAACATAACATAAAACGTTTAAAAATACCTTTTAATATAGATTACATAAGTTTCCTTCGCTCTAACGGCTACATCTTTAGATCAAAATGATAAATAAAATATTTTCGCATTTTGAAAATGGTAAACATGAGTCACGAGATCACATGTCCAATTTAAAGTTAACAAGTGATTTTATTGTATTATTTGTAGATTTTTTTTAATTGCAAACTTTTTCCAACATAGCAAGCATTTTAGTAAAAACAACACAGTCATAAGTTAAAATGACTTTTTTAAAAATGTGTAACTTTTCTTGCTGTTGAGCGAATGGTAGTTGACTGAAAAAAATAAATGGATTGTAAAGGCTTAGTTGGCGTTTTGTATGCTTTTTGATTTTTTTGAGGTATTGCTGAATTTATGGCCAATTTTTGAAACGAGATTTTTTTAGTTGAAAACTTTTTCCAACATAGTAAACATTTTCGTAAAAAGCACACTGTTGTACGTTACTTGACTTTCTATTGAATTTTTAAGTGTTTCATAGACATCTGGCCCACCCTGTATATTATGAGTATAATCTTGTGAAAACAAAGTCATTCCTTATATTTTTGAGGAAGATCTGTGTGTGTGTTCATACACTATGTCTCCAAAATTATTAATTGAAATGTTTAAAAGAGTGATACTACACCCTTAAATAAACAATTTTTGTATTAAAAATGAGAGTTACTATACACTTATTCAGACAAAAATATAAGACGAATTCAAGGCGAAAACAGATTTTCGTTCGTCTTTGACAATAATGAAAATTTTGTAACAATATTTTTAGCAGAGATACATTGCTTTCTAAAAGATCTGATGATATTACGGGCAGTGGCGTCTCGTGAATGGCTTTATTTGGGACACTAAATGAATGGCTGCAAAATTTATGTATTTCATACCACTATTTTTTAAAAGAAATATTTATTTTATTTAATGGCAAAAAAAAAAAAAAACCTGTTATTAAAGAAGATAAAGATTTCCTAACCCTTTCCAGCACAGTGGTACCACTCCGGGCACACCTAAATTTAATTCCAAACTTACAAAAAAACCAAGAATATTTTGTTTCTACAATGAAAGCTTAAAATAAGGAGTTCTTATTTTCTAAAAAAGTTGTTTGTAAATTCCAGTTTCAGTCAGTAATTTCGCATTTTACGAATAGACTTTGTCTGTGCCGGAGAGGGTTAAACAGTACTGGTAAGAAAATAATAAAATGCAATTAGTGCCCCAAAAGAAAGACAGCCACGAGCCGCCACTGATTACGGGGATATCGAAATGGCCAACATTCAAGCCTTAGCAACACTGAGCTAGATGCCCCATAATTTGGAAAATAGCTGACATCACATATGATCTTACTGGCCGAATTACGATGTACTTTCAGCACTTTCCATGATGTCATCCCATTTTACACAAAACAAAATTAGAATGGGACAGTGGTATACATCTTGACAAAACAAATATTTGGAATTTTTCAAGGATTAAAATCAAAGGAAATAACAATTTAATTTTAATGAATGACACAGTTTCTAGCATTAAATCCTATATACTTTATCTTTGTCAATAATGCTGATAATTCAATATAAAGTTAAGATGCAACAACCAAGATACATAAACAAAGAACATAATTTGACACATTTGATTTCAACAACACATAAATTGATACAAAATACAACATAATTTTCTTTTAATTAGTTTAAATAAATAATTTTGGAAAGTGCAACATTCTAAAAAAAGTATTCTACGTATAAAAAACACTTCATTACATAAAAAAGAGAAAAGAAAATTCAGCGGAATTGTTATCCATGAAAAATGCCTTCTTTTTTATTTACAACTATACTCCATGAGATTTAAAGTTTTGTATTTGCTTATTGCTTAAATTTTTACTTTTCTTTATTTAGCACAGCATTTCTACAGTGCTTTTAATTTAAGACAAATATAAAGGTGAAAAGTGTATAAACTTTTATCAAAGTTTCCATTTTAATATTTTGCACAAGGTAACATTATCAGAAAAAATGTTAAGAATATTCTTCAGTATCGCATATATTTCTTTATGAAAAATTTAAAGCTATGAACTTAGAAAAAGGAAATTGCCTCACCTTAAATATTTACATATTGTCCGCATACATTTCACAAAATCTTTAAACGATGCCTTTAAATGAAAAAAAAAAACTGGCTAATAAAGTTTCCGTAATTTTATTTTTTCGGTGAAAGTAATTTCGTGAATGTGTCAGACAGTATGGATTTTAGAATATATTTGACAGATAATGCTTAATTTTTCTTTTCTATAAAGCTGTGGTATTTACTTTTATTATTACACTGCAAAACAAATCCTTAAAAATACAGAAATTGTAATGCAAAAATACAAAAATTCATTTTAGAGTGCAAAAATATATAAATATATTACTAAAGCCTTAAAAAATATTCTTAAACCCATATTCGCTAATTTCTGACGACACATTCAAGAAATTATTTTATTGGAGAATGAATTTCATTAAAAATACGGAAATTGAACCTGAGAATCAACAGGTTTTATTTCAGTGTTGTATGCCTCATTTTTCAACTAAAAATGCATTTTGTGTTCTTTCTTTTATTATAAATGAATGCATATCTTGTTAATACTTGTTCTCAATGTTCCGTTTATATGCTTTATGCATTTATTGTAAAAATGTAAACATTTTGTATATTCTTTACTAAATAATGTAAGATATGATATTTTATTGGAATATGACATAAGAAATAGTGCTTGAAAAAAATGGATCCCCCACTTTTATCCCTGCCGCAAATCATCTTACAAAAATGTCACTGGTACAAATCGATTAGTAATAACGTCTACAAAATATGTTATATTTGAAGTTTGCTTTGTCTACATATAGCAATTGTACCAAACTTTAACATTTTTAATGCTGACGTCTATATATTGTATCATGTATGGTAAACTTGACCATGGTATACTAAATGTAACGTCATTCGGTCAAGTAGGTTAGGAATGATTTAGGCTTAAAGTTTGGATCCCCTAATGTTAAATATGGTTTTAGGTGCGTTCGTAAGTAAAACTGTCTAAACTTCAACACATTGTATATATATATGTTAAAGTAAACAGTGGATTTGTGTCTCCCCCTCCCCTCCCCCTAAATTGCACTTATACACTGGAGCGAAATTTGGATTCCCGGGACGGTCATCCATTTTCATCCATTGTTCACTTAGACATCATATTTCACCTAATTAAACGAAGATTCGTTAAAATATTCTGGACGTGTTGGAAAGTGTTTCATAATCTATTCTTGACATAAGATTTCTTGTTCTTGTTAAATTTTGAAAACCAAATAACCTTATGGATGTGAAGAGGTACAACGTCTGTTTCATTTACCTGAAGTGTAAGCTCGGGAAAAGCAGACAAGTTTTCAAGTTACAGTTATAAAATATTATACTCGTTTGGTGACTCGTTTGTTTCAGAGACCTATTAGCGACGAACTGAATGTCCTAAATGTGGAGAGACTTTTGGAATATTAACTGAGGTAAGTTTGTCGGTTTTTTCATATACAGTCTTAAAATGATCTTTAAATTAGATATTGTGTTTAATTAAGCTGTGTTGAGTTAATAAATTAGAAATTTCAAAATGATCTTCCAGTAGTGTTTTTCTTTGAATGAGTACTTAAATACGTGCTTCAAATGAAAAAAAATATTAAAAAAATGCATGTCTTTAATATTTGAAATAAAAAATGGCATTCTCCCATTGAATCGTTATGATGTTCCATAATCCTCTTTTGATCCCAATGCCATTGAACACTACAGAAATTTACAAACTCAGAAATGTGAATTAAATTAATTAAATACTTCTTCTTAAATAATAATAAATTAACTAAATGTGAAATAAATTAATTAAATATCAGTCATACCCATCAATGACTTGGCTGATAAAAATTTAGCTGTTAGCAATTATTTGTACACTGAGCTGTTTCCTGACAAAAAAAGTTTTTTATTGGTGATTTTCATGTTAATGAATCGAGTATTAATGATGATCTTCCCGCTAAAGTTGACAATGTGATTCCAGATTTTTAAAATATAGATGGTTTAATAAAGATTGTTAATAAGGACTTGTTAACTACTGTTGACTGTTCTGCAAGCACAAATTTTTAAATTGAGCTCCATGAAGTAATGACACAAATTCTCTAATAATGTGTGATGCTTCTGTTCAAACAAATGGAACACTGCATAGAAATGTAAGTGTTAAAAAGTTTGAGTTTTTGCAAACAAAGAATGCCTGTTTTAAAAATAAAATGTGCAAAACTAGACAGATTCTATATAAGAACAGTCTGGAGTGCAACCAGAATCTTCCTGAAGCTAATCCTGATTTTTAAATTAGAGATGATTTAATAAAGATTGTTAATGAGGACTTGTTAACTACTGTTGACTGTTCTTCAAGCACATGTTTTTAAATTGAGCGCCATGAAGTAATGACACAAATTCTCTAATAATGTGTGATGCTTCTTTTCAAACAAATTTAACACTACATAGAAATGTAAGTGGTGAAAATTTTGAATTTTTGCAAACAAATAATGCATATTTTAAAAATTAAATGTGCAAAACTAGATCAGATTCTATTTAAGAGCAGTCTGAAGTTCAACCAGGAATCTCCCTGAGGCTGATCCGTCCCATACTTTTGAAACATGTTTGTTACAAACAGTTTCACCACCAAATCAAAATTTCAACAAAAATAAAAAAAAAGCAGTAGGGTCAAACATTGCTGAATGTTTAACAACTGATGGTATTATGCAAAAGATAGGAGAAAACAATGAAGTGAAAGAGCAAAACAAAGATAAAAATTCAAAAAGAGAGAAATATTAAAGCTTAAAAAAGCAAAAACAGCATTTCAAAAACACAATGCGACAAAAACGTGCCAGACGCTAAAACAGTCTGGAAGTAAATGTGTAGTCGAAACAGAAGTTACGAAGAAGTCTAAACCTGAAAAATTTCTAGAACCATACAATTCAAAAAACAAAAACAAAAATTAAGGCCAACACAGAAGATGAAAAGCAAAAATGAGTTAAAAGCAAACTGAAAGCAAGAGATTTGGAAAAACTTGTTGCATCAGCCATTCATTATTTACTTCTTGTTTTTTCCATGATCAAAGTTAAAAATGTAAAATATGAATGTTGAAGTGCCCATTATTGATTTATAAAAATATCCAATATTTTAAATCTCAAAATAATTTTTACCAAGTTATACAGTAGTTTAATAGTAAGCTATCCAATTTCAAATTTTATGTATATCGACTTTTTATTAAGTAATTCAAAAATATACAGCAATTAAATGAATATTATAAGATGAACCCACATGTGTAAAACGGATTGTGACATTTAGGACTTTGCACGTGTCATTTAGGTTTAAATTACCGTAAATTCGAAAATATGACTTAAATTCGACATTCGTATATTGCTGACTTGTATTACATATAATGATTATTTTCTTTACAAAACAAGTTAGTTTTGAACAAAATGAACAGTATTCGATAATTTTCTGTTTAATAAAATATTTCTTTATTTAAAAAAATGTCAAGTATACTCTAAATGCGACACAACTGTGGAGAATCCCATCACATTTAGGCACAATGAAATTATATATATATTTTTTGTAAACGTTTTATTCCGCGAAAGTTAGTTTTCACTAATTTTAATTGCCATTAAATTTTGTTTTATTTAACCCTAGAATTATCATGTATTTCATATACGTAGAACTAGTGGAATGAGTGAAAGCTGACCTGTAGACTTCAATGGTGTTGTTCTTGCTTTGTATGGGAGATACAGGCACACATTAAAGTTTGATGATTAATGCAATGATTTTTTAATTCATGAGTAATACAATTTAGCTTCTAGAATATTATATAATATGAAATTTAGTGAATACAGACCATGAAAGAAAATTTAAATTTCTAATTCAGAATAGTTACTTTCAAATTTAAACACCTCGTATGAAATGAAAATTAAGAAATATCTTTCAAATAATATATACTTCAATTATCCTTTTAAATATCATAATAATGTTACAAAAGATTATTAAGATATTAAAACACAATAAAAATTAAATATGTACAGCTCCATGATTTTTAACTTACATTATAGTACTTTCCATCTAACCAATACAGACCTCTAGATAAAAAAGTAGGTATTTGAGCTAAATTCGGTTAAGGCACTACACTGAATATTTAGGAAAAGTAAAAAAAAAAATTAAAGTTTTATTTTGCAAAACAACGAGCTAAAACTCACGTCGAGATGAGCTGACTCGGTAATTATAGCGTTACTATTCATATATTTATTATAATAAGCAATAAAATATCCATTTTTGTCTTTTAAAGTACCAGTATTCTTTAATTTAAGTTCGATGAACTTTTCTAATAAATGTACACCTAAATCACAACCTAAATCATATTTCTGCTTTTCTACGAAATTTATCATCAGTTGTGGAAGTTTCATGACACTGTATTTCATATTTCGAAGTTTATTACATGAAAACTTTATCAAAAATCCATCTGAACTCATTTTTCGATCCTCCCACCTTGTGATTAAAGACCCCATAACAGCAAACATATTTCATCCAAAATGTCTTAGCACTTCTGTTAACCGATTTCTCTGTTTGAATTCCACGAACATAAGAAATTGAGTTTTTATATTTTCTTTCTTGCTTCAAATGCAACTATATTTCTGAAGCAAAATCAACCTCAACCTCATAAATATTTATGCATTTCACCTTTATTTAATTAGTTATTAATTAACAATAAGTAAAATCATTAAGTGTATTTTTGTCTTTTGTAAATTTTGTAAGTAGCCAATTTATCTGTGTATTTGATTTTATATAAAAATATCTTCTAAATGTTAATGTTAGATATTTGAAGAAAACATTATCCGTTTATGATAGGAATAATAACATATGTCCACTAATTTTTGGAAACTCGCGGATAGTGATTATTAAAGATCCCACTATGGCAAACATATTTTATCCATAGGCGCCAACTTAACGGCGGCGACAGGGGCAAACTTCCATCACATTAGACAAACTTCCACCACTAATTTTAAAATCTTAGTTTTGACTTAATGAATCACAGGGATTAATTAGAACAAAATAACTTTTCAAAATTAGTGGTTTAAGTATGCCAGATTGCTGCCTTCGCGCGCGTGAAGTCGGGACCTATGATTTCATTGAAAATGTCTTACCATTTATCTTTAATGAATAATATTCAAAATAATGTAAATAATGTCTGTAATCATGTAATTATATTCTTTTGTTGAATTTCGCGAATTCGAGACATTGTATTTCCGTACTTTCTACTTTTCTTCAACAGATTTTTTACCTCAAACAGGATAAATCTTATAATGTTTTATGCTCGCATTTTGTTATATGTTAAAAAGTAATAAGAAAATCATGAAATGTATTTTTGCCTTTTATAATTTTTATGACTAAATTTGAAATTTCGGTTTTGCAATTTTTGCTACTGCAATTTTTTAATTCCTCTACATCGCACATTTTCACTTTTTACACCATTATATAGGAAATAAAATCTACTTTAAAATGCAATTTGTTTGAAAACTGTATCATAATTGCCTGATTTAGTATAGCATTTAAATTAAATTTCAAGCATGATTTTTTTTTAATCTATCTTTTTCGCTTGCAGACGATTACAAAATATTAATCCGTTTACACTTTAAACAATATACAAAGTTCAGCATTTGCTTCCAGTTCATATAAGTATAATGAAAATAAAACTTCATTTAACAATAAATAAAACAGTTTAAATAAAACACAAATTTACCAGGCATGTAATCGAAATAAGCTTTTAAAACCGGTTAAATTATCAGAATAAAAAAAACTTGTGTAGATAACGATATTTTAGTGATTTCTTCGGCTATTAACTTCTTGCACGAAGTCAATACGAAGTTATCGCTTTTAATAAATTTCAAAATTTTATTTCAATATATAATTGACATATTTCATATGAAAATGCTCTTTGGTGTTGTTAGGTAGCAATCTAAAAAAAAGTATTATATGTAAAAAATCTATTAGAATTTTCAATAAAAAAATACGGTTTTCACATATATTCTCTAATTTGGAAATCCCGGGTTGGATGCCCTAGTATACATAAAATCCAAATGGGAATTTAATTCCGAATGCTTATATTTCACGTTCTGATGAACAAATTTTTATGAAACTCACATCATCAGTTAGGTAATTTCTCAGGAATTTTATTGTGATCCGAAGTTCGTTTAAAGAAACAAATCAGCGTAGCTGGTGACTGCTGCTAGTATTCAATAAACAAATACGTTTTTATACCTTTTTTTTAAACTGTTCAAATATAACAGCTTTTTATCTACTTATTAATATTATCCTAACAATATGCTTTGTTTTATACATGCTTTGTCACTCCATACAAATTTTGTTTTTAATAATATTGATTTCTTTTGATATTTTTGTTTATTATTGATACACAAATAATCAAGAGCATTGCAAAAATGTTAGTACAATATATTTAATAGCCCATAATTTAAGTTCAGTGAACTTTTCTAATACACGTGCAAAATTATACATCAATACATAGTGTATATTCTTATTTTGTGTAAGAGTTATAATCCGTCATGTAAGCTTCATGACACTGTGTTTTCAGCCTGAAACTTCAATTCATATTTCAAAGTTTCTTACATGAAAACTTTTGTTAGAATCCATCGCAACTCATTTTCAGATCCTCCCACCTTGTGATTAAAGACCCAATAATGGCAAACATATTTCATTGAAAGTTCTTGGCATTTATGTGGATTTTTTTTCTTTTTCGGAATTTAATAAACTTGAGAAATTAAGTTTCTAGATTTTCTTTCTTGATTCCAGCGCAACTATTTTTCTAAAACAAATTCAGCCTCACGAGTTTTACACATCCCATATATATTTTATTAAATCTTAATGAATAATAAAATAAAGTATATATATATATATATATATTGTAAATTTTATATATTTTATTAAATCTTAATGGAATAATAAAATAAAGTATAAATATATATATATATATTTCTAAATTTATAAAAAGTCCATATACCTGTGCACTTGCTATTACGTATAAAATGCTTGTAAATGTTATTGTCAGATATTTGAAAAAAAAAAAAAAACATTATCCATTTGGGATATGTATGGCACCATACTATGTATGATAAAATCCAATATATATGTATATATACAGGGTGTTTCCGTTAAACGTTTCAGAACTTCTAAGAGGGGTAGGGTACATCCTGACAACTCGAAATCATATAGCAATGTGGGGTCGGAAATGCTTTCCTTAACCCTTTGCGGCGCAGAGAAGTTCCATTGCTTAACTATTGAAATTAATGAGTGACACCAGAATTTGAAAACGAACTTTCTTGTAAATATGAAAAAGCTATATTTCACGCAACAAATAAACCGTAATTTTTTTAACAAAAATTCTGGTATCAGTGAGGGTTTTGGGAATTAAAATTAAGTGAATTTTAATCATCACAAACAATGAAATGGTCATGCGAACTGATTTTTTTCAAATGGGTCCCAGGCAGAGAGTCAAACCAAAGACCTTTGACTTAAATTTTCAAAGCTCTAACTATTAGGCTACCTAGACCGACAAACAGTGAACACATTTCACTCAGATAACTTTATTAATACAGTGGGTGATCGGTTAAAGAACTTAATCCGTTCCAAAATAATGTTCGCTAACCGAATTGTTCGTTAACCGATCATAAATTTACACTGACGGAAAAAAAAATCCCAACACCAAGAAAAAATTATTGTAGAGCAATGAAATTTGGACAATACATTTGTATAGTTAATATGTTTAATTGATTAGATTTTCAAGATCACAGGTTAATTTAAGCTCAATTTAATTCATTTCAAATGTGAAGTGCTGTTACATTAATAGCCGGTGTAACCTCCAGAATTTTGAATGCAAATCTGCAACGTGCATGCATTGTGTCATACAGGCGCCGAATGTCACTTTGTGGTATAGAGTTCCATGCTTGTTGTACTTGTTGTGTCAATACTGGGACGGTCAGTGCTGGCTGTGGATGATGCTGGAGTTGTCGTCTAATGATATCCCATACGTGCTCAATTGGAGACAGATCTGGTGATCTCGCAGGCCAAGGTAACATGTCGACACTCTGCAGAGCACGTTGCGTTACAACAGCGGTATGAGGGCGAGCGTTATCCTGTTAGAAAACTCCCCCTTGAATGCTGTTCATGAATGGCAGCACTACAGATTGAATTACCAGACTGACGTACAAATTTGCATTCAGTGTGTTTGGGATAACCACTAGAGTGCTCCTGCTGGCATAGGAAATTGCTCCCCAGAATGTGACTCCAGGTGTATGTCCATTTTGTCTAGGCCGCAGACAGTTTGGTTGTAGGCGTTGCCCTGACTTCCTTCTGACCTACACACGGCCATCAATGGCACCAAGGCAGAACCTACTTTCATCAGAAAACACAACAGATCTCCACTCCGTCCTCCAATGAGCTCTGACTTGACACCACTGGCGACACAAACGACAATGACTTGGTGTTAGTGGAATGCACGCTACAGAACTCCTGGCTCGGAGCTTCCCTTGAAGTAACCGGTTTCTAACAGTTCGTTGTGTCACTGTGGTACCAACTGCAGCTCGAATTTCTTCCGCAGACGCAGTAAGATGCGTCACAGCCGTACGCCGAATATGGCAGTCTTCCCTCTCAGTAGTGCCACGTGGCCGCCCGGAACCCGGTCTTCTTGAGCCTGTACCATCCCTTGACCACTACTCCCAACAATCATGAACAGTGGATACATTCCGGCCAAGTTTTTCTGCAATATCGCGGAAAGAAATTCCAGCTTCTCGTAGCCCTATTATACGACCTCGTTCAACTTCGGTGAGTTGTTGATAATGGCTTCTTCGTCTTCTTAAAGGCATTTTTAGCTAACATCAACTCAATACGTCAAATTTCGAAGATAAATAACGCTCACGAACTTTACAGCACGCATTTAAAGCAAACCTGATTTGCAAGTTCTGAGTGGCGCCACTAGCGCCACACTTATGCGCGAGTCGCGAAATTTGAATCGATGTCATCTTTCTGATGTATAAACACGTCTACCAAATTTTGTTTATCTAACACAAGTATTTCTTGGCGTTGGGATTTTTTTTCCGCCAGTGTAGTATAGATTTGTATGGAAATTCGATTAATTCGTTCTTAAAAGCTAAATAGTATATAAAAATTAATATAATTTCTCCCTAAAATTTTCCGTATTTAATAGGGACACATCGTATTTTGACGGCTTTGTCCGCGTCGTGCCGTACTTAAAAAAAATTAATAAATGCCATGCCCTTTGTAAAAACTTTTAGGATCACATTAATTGACTAAATCATTAAATCATATCAGTTTATCACTTTGACCTATCAAAAACTCTATTAGTTCTCTAAGAGATCGTGTTTATTGGAGGGCCTGATAGTGCTCAAGTAGAGCCAAAGTCTGTAAATAATTTAGGAAGTAAAATTCAATTAAAATAAATAATTTCCAATTTAAAATATTTCCTTAAAAAGGGACACAAAATGTAAAAATTAATGATTTTAATCTGATCATTCTAATTTGGTGGCCCAATAATGTAGGGCCTGAACCCCCGGTAGTCCATGAATTAATTAAGACATAAGTATACAAATGTTAAAATATTGTGTAAGTCGATAATAAACACAGTTAAATACAGTTCTGCAAATCTAACACAGCATGTCCGTTATCCGAACATAAAAATCTCAAGCGAAAGGGTTCATTAACCATTCTGTTCGTAAACAGAACAATTCGTTAACCGATCACCTACTTAATAGCATCTGGTTCCCCATGTAAACAGCTCATTAGAATATACCGCAGGTAATGGAAGTCCATTAAACGATTTATACGGTTGTATGATTTTTAACTCAATCATATTGATTGGGAAAGATATACGAACGGATTTTTTCCAACTGACAAGGGGACCGCCAAACATGATGCGCACAGATTTTGATAATTTTAAACTATGTTGTAGGAGTCATACCTTTAACTATTCAGGTCAAAGGTTTCTTTCAAATGGGCTTTAGGTTTCGATAAATTTGGGGTTAAAGTTCAGCATGCGTTTCAAATACCCATTAGTTTGAATTACTGTTCGTGGACTTCGTGGCGTCAAGGTAGCGTTCGCGTTTTCTATGCGGGAGATAGTGGATTCGAACCCACCTTGAGCTTTTTTACTCCTTTTAAATTTATTTTATAATTTTGACATGTTACAAGTTTTAAGCAGAATTGGGAATTCTGAAGCTCTGAATTTTTTGATATTTTCCTAATCAATTACATGTACATTTTTGATTTTTTTTAATGAAAATTTATATTTTTCTGCAATTTTGAAACTAATATTTTTATTGACAAAAATACAAAATAATTTAAGTCTAGATCTTTTTTTTCAGTTCTGAAATGATGCTTTTATTTTTCTTTTACAAAATATGTTTCACATCGAATCTTTCACACATATTTCTTGCAAACGTAAATTTTTAATGTCACCTATAAACTACATTTTTCTGTAAAGTTTACAGATTACATTTTTAAATATTATTTCATTCTAACAAATAAAAACACTGTCGACGTTATACTTTAATATTTAGTCAACTGAAAAATACATTTATTAAATTAAAATTAAATACATTTTTCATAGAAAACGCAAATATATACATATAACTATAAACATATAAATATATCTATACTAATAAAAGAAAGTTTCGCTCTGTGTGTGTGTCTGTCTGTGTGTGTGTCTTTTGGCGATGGCTAGCAAAATCTAGCCCACCTAGAAGTCTGGAAATTTAGGTGTGGATAGTCCAAGGTCTGGCCATGTGCACCTGAGCCTCAGAATTTTAATATTTTGATAATTAGCCTAGATATTAATTATATTCTCATTAACCATCGCTTCTAAAATGTCATCTTTAAAAACAAAATGGCGAAAGAAACGAGCTGGCGCGTTGGATTTGCGAGCGGAAATGAACAAATTCGAAATTATTTTACTAATTAGCGAATTTTAAGAAAACTAATTGAGATATCAATTTGAAAATTTCTGAGCATGTGTAAAAAAATATTTTGTATCTGACTATGTGATTTTTGAAAAATTCGGTTGGTAATTTTTTTTAATTTATGCAAAAAAAACTGCCAAAAATCTGCCGGCGCCAGTGAAAACGATCCGAGAAAGTTTCAGACAGGGATCTGCTTTCATTAAAAACTGAACTACAAAGAGATCTGTTTCTCGGGCCGATCCCTCCATTTAGTTTGCGAAAATGAAAGGAAATAATTGCCAATTTTTACTAATGAACAAAAATTGAGGTAAGTAATTAAGATATAGATTTGAAATTGAGGTCGGGAAGGGGTGTCATCTGCCGGCTATTTTAGCGTAGCGTCTTCGTGATGTTCTAATTATCAGAAAAATGTAATTATTTTTTTAATGATCGCGTTAATGTAGGTGACGGTGGTTCTCTTGAACAAATTATTCATTATTTTTGCGGGTATGGGGAGGGAGTGGGTTAACGCCTTGCACTGAAATTGTTATTATCTCGGGCCCGTGCACCGCCGGGCGGGTAGCTAGTATATTATAAACCTAAACAATAATAGTTTCAAAAATATGACATACCTAAGCAAAAATTCCTAAATTAGGACATTCGTCAACAGAAATACCAATTTAAAATTTCAGGAAAAATTCATAAACGTAAATTATTATTTTTTTTTAAATATATAAAAAAGTTCAAAGCTACAAATTTCATAACTGTTCTTAAAACTCGCAACGTATCAAAAATACAATATTAATTAAAAAAGAAAAAAGTCACAAGTTGGGATCGAACCTGCGATATCCTGTGCATTAAGCGCGAAACCTACCTCACCGCCACGAAATCCACGTACATAAATACAAACTAATGGGCATTTGAAAAACATGCAACTTTAACCCCAAATTTATCAAAACCTAAGGCCCATTTGAAGGAAACCTTTGACCTAAATAGTTTGGGGTATGACCCCTGCAACATATTTTTAAATCATCAAAATCTGTGCGCATCATTTTTGGCGTTCCCCTTGTGTTTGAAAAAATGCCCAAGCCGGAAGTCGAACTCAGTAACTTTAACTTAAATTGCAATAATAATAATAATAATAATAATAATAATAATAATAATAATAACAATAATAATAATAATAATAATAATAATAATAATAATAATAACAGTTATAAAGAATACACCCATCGTTTAATGGAGTTCCATTACCTGTTGTTGAGCTGTCTAGATTGAAGACTCTATTGTCAATAATGTTATCTAAGTGAAATGTGTCGGTCAATTGTCAGTCCAGGTAGCTCAATAGGTAAAGCGTTAGGAATTTAAGTCAAAGGTCTTGGGTTTGACTATCGGCCTGGACATTTCTTTACTTCGTTGGAAAAATTTGAAATCGTATGATACTTTTCCCAATCGGTATGATTGAGTTAAAAATAATCAAGAATGCAACAGTCTTTAAATTAATCCTAATTAATCCTTTAATACACTTTTCCATTAAATCTAATAAAACATACCTAAATCAAAAATATATTTGGCTTTTTTTTAGATTTATCATCAGTCGTGGAAGTTTCATAAGGCTGTGTTTTCAGCTTGAAACTTTGATTTATATTTCGGAATTTCTTACATGAAAAGCTTTGTCAAAAATCCATTTAAACTCATTTTCAGATCCTCCCACACTGTGATTAAAGACCCCATACTGACAAACATATTTCATCGGAAGTGTGTCGCCATTTATATTAAATGTTTTCTCTTGTTAAATTTCATGAATTCAAGATATTGAATTTTCGTGATTTCTATTTTGCTAGAACAACTTTTTTTTTTGTACTCGAACAAAAAATATAGGCCTTATAAATTCTAACTAATTAATGTTCGCATTTCGTTATATGTAAAAGAGTACTAAGGAAAGTCATGAACTATAATTTTGTCTTTTATAAATTTTATAACTAATTTTGTTTTATTTTTGCGTGTTTGTGTCACATAACAAAAATTCTAATGTTCATGTTAGGAATATAAAGAAAACTATTATATTTTGTGGTTAACATTGTAATAATTTTTTTTTCTGAAGAAACTCCATTTCTTTTAACACGTTGACTGCTCCATGAGTCCATATGGTCTTATGCCCATGAGTACATATGATTTCACGTGTGACTTCCATTCCGAGCTTAGGGTGACTATACGGTATCATGTCAGATAACTAGAGTACGAGATTGCCAAGCCCGTCTACAGAGCTCCCAAATGGTCCGCCAACTTAATACAAATATTTTTTAACAGAAAAATTTTATGGTAGGTTTCTACAACATTTCCGTAAAAAATTATCTCCGAAGGTAGTTTCTGCAAAATTTGCAAGAAAAATCTAAAGATAATTCTTTTCTAAGAAAATACCAGTATTCAGAAAGCGTACCAATAGACGTAGAACTATTGGATTTTTAAGTGATACCTAGTGGTTGTGTCTAGGATTTGTTGGTATTTTATTGCGTAATGAGTAAGTAAATATAAGTGATTGATTTTTTTTTTCAAGGAAGAAAGGCTGTAAAACTATTAAATCCTATTTGGTGGAGTGAGGAGATCTCCAGGAAAAGAAAATATAATATATACAATTCTATTGTAAAGAGCATATTGTTATATGAAGCAGAGAGATGGGGAATTATGGAGACAGAAAGAAAGAAATTAGCAGCAGAGGGAATGGATACCCTAAGAAGGTCATGCAGGATATCAAGAATAGAAAGAATAAGAAATGAAAGAATCAAAGAAATGAGGAAAATAAAGGAATCATTTTAGACGATCTCCAAAAGAAGCAATTAATCTGGTATGGTCATGTTAACAGAATGAGTAACAAGAGACTACCTAAAATCGCCTCTAATTATAGAACAAACCAAAAGAGGAAACGAGGAAGACCACCAAAGGCCTGGATGGATGGTATAAAAAAAACCATGGGGGATAGGGGTCTGGAGGAAGAATGGACCCTTGACCGGAAGAAATGGAGTGGTCTCTTATAAATTTTTCGGATGGCGGCACCTGACGCCATAAACCGAGTTTATATGTAATCGATAAAATAATAGTAACTATTGAATATTTCATGGTTGGAATGCAGTTTATTAACTCAAAGTAGAATTTTTATTAATACTAGAATGTTTTCATATAATGATAATGATTAATTATATTCAAAACTATATTTCATTAGTGAGCAATTTTGGTAAACGAATATAAAAGTATGCTTATATCACCACATTGACAATTTTCAGTATCATGTTTATTTATTTTAAATAAAAATATTGGGAAGTTTCCGTGATCTATTTAAAATACAGTACTATTGTATCAATGATTATGAAGTTTCTTTTACTTTTAGTATGAAGTTAAATCTATAACGTCCTGTGTAAATTATTTTCTAGATATTTTAATATAAATCAATAATATTTAATTTAATTATCTCTCTATTCTAAAAAAAACTAACTAATGCTGCTGAAACTGCCGTGAATTAATTTTTTGTCACGAGGGGTCTTACTCGGCCTATATTAAGAAAACTATTACATATGAAAATATAAAAATTGTTAGTTTTATAAAGAAATGTTTGATAAACACTCTGAAGTAGACAGTTTTTAAATCGAAGAATTATTTTAAGCATTATTCAGTGTTGAAGTTAATCAAAATAGCTCCGTTAAAAAAGTTTTATAGGATCAAAAAATGTGCATAAAAAGTTAACCATCTTTTGCTTCACGTGACATGCTTCACGAGCTTGAGGTGTGCAGTGGGGAATTCTTTTTTAAATTTCACAAATTTTTTGGCAATTTTTTAATTTTTTTTTAAATTTAAAATTACATTATTTTAATAGAGATTTATTTCATATTTCGAAAAAGTCATTCGTTTACCTATTATTGCCAAATTTTAAAACAGCGAAAATAATATTTCCTTTCAATTAAGAAATGTATTTACAACATGAATATCAAAAATAGAAAGGAAAATTTAAAATAATAGCTAAAATATTGCAAAAAATAGTAAATGCTTAAGATTATGTCATATGTGAAATGCCCACATAACACTATTGTCAAACAGTTTCAATTTAAAAGTATATTTGCACAAATTTTAATATAATTAACTAATTTTAAAACAGCGAAAATAATAATACTTTCATTCAATTAAAAATTGTATGTACACGTGAATATTAAAAAGAGAAACGAAACTTTGGTGAAAATTACGTCATAGTTAAAACAATACATTTAAAATATCTTAATTAAAACATTTTTTTTTACAGCGTCGTTATAAAATTCCGGAAGGCAGCGATATTGTTTACATAAACATTTTACACAAGCATATTTTTTAATTTTTAATTGCTCTTAATTAATCAATCAAGAAAATAACCTTTAACTGTTTCGACAGCAGTTCTTTCGAACCGAAAATCTCTCAGTCGAAGAGAAATGGATGGCTACCCGATTACAGAAAATATCGCAATTGATAGTTTAATTGTAATTCAATTTTCGGCATTCTTTGTATAAAAGAGCAAATTAGCGTGTTTTTACAGCCTGCTGTGTCTGAACGGGGTTTGGCTAGAAATAGCTCATAGGGGGTAGGGCCACACAATGTGTTATTTAAAATTGATAAAGGATAACCGATTTTAAGATTATATTACTGATTTGAATAATTCTAAGTTTTTTCTAACACTGATATTCTTTTTTAATAGGGATTCTCGAACTTCCACGGGTTCCTTAGGGTTCTGTAGAAAGATTTCATCGAGTTCATGTATTGAAGTATTGAAACGAAACACATTAACCCATTTAAAAGTTTTTTTTTTTTTGCCAAGTTATTTGCGCTATCATTCCCCTGTGTCCTTTAATCCATATTATATGTAATTGAATATTATCAGATATGAGTTTTGATAATTTAATGATAATTGGGTTTGTTGTTTATAAAGTGAATGTATTAGAGAATTACTATCTAAGTAAATATTGATATCAGTTAAAATAACTTTTACTGACCATAATACTGCTTTTGGGATAGCTAAAGTTTCTACCTAAAATATGGATTTTGCCCCTCCTAATCATATTGAGTAGTCATAAATAAAATTGTTATTATGTTTTATTGGTAAATCGAAAAGCACAACCATTTTTCATTTTTGAACAGTTTGTGTATCTTTCGTATTGATTGAGTTCATGTAAATGTTTTACTGATTTTTCATATAGTTTTAGACCACTAAAAGATTTTGTTGGATGATAATGAAGTTGAAATAGTTGTATTTAAATCTCTTTATTGTTGAATTTACTAAAATACAGAAAAAGAATTTATACAGAAGAAGATTTTTAAAACGAATTTGGTTTATGAAATAAATAAAAGTTCTCAAGTAAACAAAATTATCAAATATATATGTAACGTTCTGTTTTATGTAAGATTGATTTAAAAAATAATGAACTTTTTTCCACCTTTTTGATTTTTAATGATAATTGGGTTTGTTGTATGTTGATTATAAAGTGAATGTATTAGAGAATTAATATCTAAGTAAATATTAATGTCAGTTAAGGTCACTTTTACTGTCCCTGATACTGCTTTTGGGATAGCTAAAGATTCTACCTGAAATATGGATTTTTTTCCCTCCCAATCTTATTGAGTAGTCATAAATAAAACTGTTATTATGTATTACTTGTAAATCCAAAAGCACAACGATTTTTCATTTTTGAACCGTTTGAATGTATTTCGTATTGATTGAGTTTATGTAAATGTTTTGCTGATTTTTCATATAGTTTTAGATCACTAAAAGGTTTTGATGGATGATAATGAAATTGAAATACCGTATATACTCGCGTATAAGTCGACCCCCTAAGTTTTTACTTCAATTTTGCCTAAAATCAAGCCCAAGATTTCACTTTCTAGACGCATTCTTGCTGGAAAGATGCTGAATTGTGGCCGTCAACCTTTACACTACTTTAGGCTTAAGATACGTTTCGCGTCCCAAGAAAAGATGGCAGAAAAACGCGTGCTCCATATGGTAGGAGAGATTCGCCAATGAGAAAAAGTGGTAAGTAAAAATAAAAAACAAATCAATGAAATATTATTTAATGATAAATTATTATTTTATGTATATTTTAAATATTATTTTATTATTCTTACACATAAAAAGCCAGAATTTTGGCAGTATTTGATTTGATTTTTTTTTTTTAATTGACTCGCGCATAAGTCGACCCTCCACCCATTTTGCTTGCCGAAAATTGTCAGAAATTCATCGACTTATACGCGAGTATATACGGTAGTTGTATTTAAAACTCTTTATGGTTGAATTTACTAAAATACAGAAAAATAATTTATACAGAAGAAGATTTTTAAAACGAATTTGGTTTATTAAATTAAAAAAAAGTTCTCAAGTAAACAAAATTATCAAATATATATGTAACGTTCTCTTTTATGTAAGATTCATTTAAAAAATAATGAACTTTTTTCCACCTTTTTGATTTTTAATGATAATTGGGTTTGTTGTATGTTGATTATAAAATGAATGTATTAGAGAATTACTATCTAAGTAAATATTAATGTCAGTTAAGGTCACTTTTACTGTCCCTGATACTGCTTTTGGGATAGCTAAAGATTCTACCTGAAATATGGATTTTTTCCCTCCGAATCTTATTGAGTAGTCATAAATAAAACTGTTAGTATGTATTACTTGTAAATCCAAAAGCACAACGATTTTTCATTTTTGAACCGTTTGTATATATTTCGTATTGATTGAGTTTATGTAAATGTTTTGCTGATTTTTCCTATAGTTTTAGATCACTAAAACGCTGTGATAGATGATAATGAAATTGAAATACCGTATATACTCGCGTGTAAGTCGACCCCCTAAGTTTTTACTTCAATTTTGCCTAAAATCAAGCCCAAGATTTCACTTTCTAGACGCATTCTTGCTGGAAAGATGCTGAATTGTGGCCGTCAACCTTTACACTACTTTAGGCTTAAGATACGTTTCGCGTCCCAAGAAAAGATGGCAGAAAAACGCGTGCTCCTATGGTAGGAGAGATTCGCCAATGAGAAAAAGTGGTAAGTAAAAATAAAAAACAAATCAATGAAATATTATTTAATGATAAATTATTATTATATGCGTATTTTAAATATTATTTTATTATTCTTACACATAAAAAGCCAGAATTTTGGCAGTATTTGAATTTTTCTTCTGTTTTGTTTTAATTGACTCGCGTATAAGTCGACCCTCCACCCAATTTGCTTGCCGAAAATTGGAAGAAAATCCTCGACTTATACGCGAGTATATACGATAGTTGTATTTAAAACTCTTTATGGTTGAATTTACTAAAATACAGAAAAATAATTTATACAGAAGAAGATTTTTAAAAAGAATTTGGTTTATGGAATAAATAAAAGTTCTCACGTAAACAAAATTATCAAATATATATGTAACGCACTCTTTTATGTAAGATTGATTTAAATAATTAAATTAACATTTTTTCCAGCTTTTTGATTTTGTTTTTCCTTTTGCAAACTTTTTGATTTCGTGTTATAAAATTATTTTTTTTAACATTTTCTCTAGCTTACCTCAGCTTTATTAATTTCTATTTTTTTTTCAATTAAATAAGTGCACAGAAAAGGATGCATAAAGTTTTAATGATAAATTACACTCTAATATAAAATATGTAAAGTGGATTAGAAAGTAAATTTAATTATGTGAGCATGCTGTTTTCCGGTGATTAAAAGAAATGTATCGACATTTTTTATTAATTATTTTTCTCTAAAGTAGCCAGATGTTAAATAATCAACTATTTTTTATAAAATTTTAAATTACTTAAGTTACGCCATCTAGGGTTTATTTAATTAATTAACTCGGATAATGGGATGCTACATAAATATACTACTTATATTTATGTATTGATTGTGAAATATAAGGTTTTATGGAATTCGCACTGAATTAAGTAATCAGTTATAATCAGTTGAACTGAATTATATAATCAGTTATATTTAATTTTTTTCTAACTGTGATGTTCTTTTTTGATGAGGATTCTTGATCGTCCACGGGTTCTTTAGGGTTCTGTAGAAAGATTTCAGCAAGTTCGTGTATTTAAATGAGATAGACTAGCTCATTATGTCTATTTTAAGTGAGATTTAGTTAAATTACAGTGAGAAATACGGTAAAATAACATACTTAATTATTATTTTCTTCTTAAAGCTGGCATTTCCAGCAGAATTTAACGGATCTTTGTGTAATATACTGCAGTTATTCTTTACCATAATATCATTATAAATATATGAATATGATGATAAACTCTGTTGGTTTTGTTTGTGGACATTGTCTTTTATGTGTCCCCACAGAAAGAAAACTCAAGGATTCAAATCCGGAATATATTGCCATTTGCTTGTATCAGATTACAATGCCACCTTTTGATGAAATTTAAAACAAATTTTTAAATTGAATGTTTAAAAATTAATTGATTTTTTAATTAAGATTTTAAAAAAAGGGCATTTCTATCGTAAATCCTTTTCAATTTTTTTTATTTTAAAAAGGGTCTCCCTTATTGCGACACCCGGTATATATTAAAATATATTTACAATATGTATATACATTGTCTACCATATATTTGATCATTATGCAGAAGTTGCTATATTTTGAGGTTTCTGGATCATTCTTGTGAGTAAAATATTTTTTCTACAATTTAAGGGTTCTAATTTCGAATATTATTTCAAAAATGATATCTGGTGGTAATTTTGTGTGGTGATTTATAAAGATTTTAGGATAATCGTTGTAAAGGATATATTATATATTTCTTAATGGTTTTTTATTTACAGTTTACATATATCCAATTTTAAATTTTTCCAATTGTTGTCTGGTAATAATTCAGTATACTTGGCTGATTCTACTGTTCTTAGCATCATGCCAGTAGAATTATGAAATACTGAATTATTTTTAAAACACATGTGGGTGCAGCCAAGCTGACGAGTACATCCACATATGTTTTTTCATATCCAATTCTTGATTGGTTCTCTTGCGGTCCAGTTTTCCACTGAATAATGTTCATAATTAATTTATTAATCCATTTGTGTTTACTTAATAGCAACTCCAATTTATATTTTTTTTTTCCCTTTCACTCTCTTTCTTTTTAAATGTTCTTCAGGTATGAGTAAATTTGGCTAATTACCATTGAAGCACATGCTATGGTAATTGTATGATTGCGCAAGTTAATTATTAGCTATGTGGTATTCCGATTACACATTATCATTAATTATCTCTTTGTAGATTTTAGTAGAATTATATTAGAACTTGATATGTTTTTGAAATTCATAGATATTATAATTATATATATATATATATATATATATATATATATATATATATATATATATATATATATAAGGTAGCGGTTAGATTAAAGCTTTAAGTTTTATAATGTATATATATATATATATTGAAAAATGAAAACACGTGTGAAAAACAAAGGATAAGACATTATAAAAAGCAATGGAATGGACACTGCAGGAATGATACTTGACAGGATGAAAAAGCAAAAAATGAAAAACTATGAATATCTTACAGAATCTTCAGAAGGGCTTTATGAGAATATTCATAGTAAATATATGTTATTTCATGAAATATTCTCAGCATTATGCCTAAAATCGACAATATTAAGCCCCTAATAACATATATATTTGAAACAAGACAATTAATAACATACATGAGCTAAAATAACAAAATTAAATATACAAATTAAAAAGAAATAAGATAAATAAACAAATATTCAACTTAAATGGAAATTAGATCATGAAATAATGTGCAAGACTCACCAAAAAAGACTAATGTTACTGTAGATTGAACAAGATAATAAGTACTTGACAAGCAGCCCGTCATCATTAACTCAAAATGGCTGCTATAGCTATGCAAACATTGCTTAAAAAAAACAAATGGGATAATAGGAAATAAATTGATTAGAGCTGCTATCTTTCACAGAAAAATATAAGTAAAAGCTTATATATACATATATTATAATTATGTTCCCATCATAGGGTAGCATGATATGCACTCGAGACCTACCTTGCGGATCGAAGGAAATGTAGTAAATACCACTTTTTAGCCCACAGGCTATCAAAGCCTGAGAGCTAATGTGCCCGCCCGTTCTGTATGTATGTATGTACGTAACGCGATAACTCGTGATAGAAATATCCGTTTTGCTTCAAATTTTGTTTATAGGTTCATTCTAATAAGGCGCTACCCTGATTAGTTTTGGGAGTTCATTGGCTAAGTATAAAGGGGGGAAAGGGGGGGATAACTCCCCCTTAATTTAGATAAATGGGTTTTTCATGCAGAATTATCCGTTTTTCTTCAAATTTCGTACATAAGTTCATTGTGATAAGGTGCTTCCCTGATTGTTTTTGGGAGTTCATTAGTTAAGTATAAAGGGGGAAATGGGGGGCTAACCACCTTAATTTAGATAAATGGGTTTTTCATGCAGAATTATCCGATTTTCTTCAAATTTTGTATATAGGCTCATTGTGACAAGGCACTTCCCTGATTAGTTTTGAGGGTTCATTAGTTAAGTACAAAGGGGGTAACGGGGGTCTAATCCCCCCTTAATTTAGATAAATAGGTTTTTCATGCAGAATTATTCGATTTGCTGCAAATTTTGTATATAAGTTCATTGTAATAAGACGCTTCCCTGATTAGTTTTTGTTGTTCATTGGTTAGTTATAAAAGGGGCGGGTGGATGATCACCCTTAATATTTTGTCGATTTCTTTCTTTTTCGAGGGGCATTAGTCTTTGAAATAAGAGTATAATATACAATTAGTGTGAATAGCCTGTGAGCTCAATGCCCTCAGTTTAACTGGGCAGTTTTCTTTTTTATTTGGAGATTTCTCGTCATAAATCTTAACTCCTGTTTTCGTACCAGTGTATTAAGAAAATACTTTTCAGAACCCCCTTAACCCCCCATTTAAATACGTCATAAATATGTTTATTGTATGATAGGTAAGGATAGAGATTAGATATCCTTAAAGCTTTAAATTTTTAACAATTTAGTTTTTTATAAATACTTTGAAGAAATTCAAATCTAAAATTCCTTTATTAGGGAGATTTAAAAAAAATTCTTTTTTAGATATTATATCGTTTTCCACTAAAATCCAGCTAAACAATATTTCTACTATATGATAAGGTGTGTTTTAATCCGATAACATTAACCCTTAATTGCCTAGTGTATCAAATTTGCAAGACTTTTTATTTAACTTTTAATAAATAAATCAAGCTCTTCGCAACCACAATATTTATATCGAAATATTAATCCTGAAAAAAAATCACATAAATATGCTACTAAATAAAATTTAAAATATATCTTAAAATTTCTGGTGTCTAATCCTCAATATAAGTAAAAAAAGCACAAATTCTAAAAGAAAAATTCATGCATTTAATGGTTAAGGATTAGACACAAAAAATTTTCAGATATATTTTTAACTTTATTCAGTAGCATATTTATGTGATCTTTTCAGTATTAATATTTCGATATAAATATTGTGGATGTGAAGAACATGATTTATTTATTAAAAGTTAAATAAAAATTGTTGCAAATGTGGTACACTAGGCGTTTAAGGGTTAAATGCTTTTATTCATAATTTAGAAAGATTAAAATTTGAAAATCAGTTTTTTACGAGATTTAAAAAGATTTTTTATTTAAAGATTTTGGAAAAAATATACTTTTTTACATAAACGTCAACAAAAGAAGTTTCCTTTATCTGAAGCTAATTCTTCAACGATATTTTATTAACAGATAGCTTTTCGCTAAAGGCAAATTCTGAAGATGTATATTTTAATAAATCTAAAACATCTCCGTTAAAAGTATTTACTAAAACTAGTAAGTGCATTGTAAAAAAGTATTAAATAAATTTATTTTGAATAAAATTGTGAATTTTCGTATTGTTTCTTATTTACAGTGAAATGAATTTTTGACATAATGTCCATTCTATAAAAATACCCTTTTCAGATTTAGAAAATAAAAGCTGTTTAATAAATTCAAGTGGATGATTTGAATAAACATAAGTGTTACTGAGAAAAGAAAACTTGCTTTAAATTTTATGTCATTTGCAAGAAAAGAAAATAATAAAAGTAACTTATAACCTGCGTATCATTAATTTGTTTTTACACAATATTTATGCCTTTCAAATATATTTTGAAAACATTGAAATTAAAAAATTATTTTTGAAGACTCTTAATTAACTTATTTATTTAAATAATTGTTTATTTTAATGACTTTTTATTATTAAAATTAATGTAACAAACAAAATGTGCTTTAAAATATACGGCTCGTAGTTTATTTGTCTTGTTATTTCTTTTAATATAAGTTCTCTTAAGTTATGTTATATCAAGCGAAGGATTTTTAATATATACATTTTGAGTTAGCTGTCTTAAAGGGGAAAAAATTATTACTTGCGAAAAAGTGTTCTGTAAATATTGTCATTTAAGTTGCGAGAATTTAACACATTTTTTTCTTTTAATGGTGATTTAACATTTTCAAAAATATGTATATTTCTAAAAAAAATTAACTAACAATTAAAAAAGTAACACAGTTTTCAAAAATTACAATTTCTTTAAAATCACAATTCAAATCTTAGAGATAATATAAATACTATCTCTAGAATGTACAAATTGTAATCTTTTTTTTTTTTTTTTTAATCTAGGTATTATTGGATGTTTTCGATAATGATTTAGCAATTAATAAATATACTAAATGGTTCGCCCTTCATCTAGTACATCGGGACCTCGAATTGTATAAAACTTTGAATATGATATACACTCGAACCAAACGAACAGCTGGCTCCGGATTTTTCGGAATTTTTCCACACGAAGTAAGCTCTCTCGTTCCTCGCTGCTCGCTCCGCTTGCATAGTATTTCCAAGTACAGACTCAGACACAGACACACACACACAGAGACACAGACGTTTCCGAACATTAATAATAAAGATAGAAATATATATGCAGGGTGTTCAAAAATTCGACAAATAAATTAAGAGGGGTGATAGAAGGCATCAATAGGATGCAAACTTACCATTGAACATGGGGTCGCAAACCCCGTTTAGTGGGAGAAAATCGCAAAATTATTTATGAAGGGTGTAACGTCGAGTGGAAAAAAACGGCCAATAAAAAATAGAAAAAACTTTTATTTGACGTAAAGCATGATTACAATGCATTACAGTTCAACGTCAGAAAGGAGACGGCGAGAAATTTTTATAGGAATATGTGCTAACGCGTCAGGCAATCCTTCGTCTGTCGGTGTCGACTGTGCAATGACCTTCGTGGCTGAAATTTTGAACAATTTCTATAAAAATGTGTCGTCGTCGTCTCCTTTCTGACTTTGAACTGCAATGCAATGTAATCATGCTTCACGTCATATAAATGTTTTTCTTTTTATTATTGGCCGTTTTTGCTGCACTCGACGTCATACCCTTCATAACTATTTTTGCGATTTTCTCCCACTAAACGTAATTTGCGACGCCATGTTCTATATTAAGTTTTGATCCTCTTGATGCCTTCAATCATCCCTCTTAATTTGTTGGTCGAATTTTGGAACAACTTGTATATTAGTAAAAAAAATATATATATATATATATATATATTTTTTTTAATGGCTCTTCGGAAAATTTATATGTTTTTTACCAAATTCACCAAAGTAAAAATATGTTTTATTTTCTTTGTAAATTATTCACATACATCTTTAAAACATATAGCTTCAAGCTTAAGGCCGATTCTCACAATACATATTTTAAATAATCTCACACCTATATCATTAAAAAATATTTACTAGTTTTTATGTCATTAAAATTAGGATTATTTAATATTGTTTCTTATTTACTTTGACACATTTTGTTTAAATGCCAGTTCTATAAAATTATTTTATGAAATTAAAAAAAAAAATTATGTTCATTGAATTCAGAGGGGGGGGGGTTGAAAAGGGATATACACTATCTAGAAGCAAGAACGAAAACTCGTGCACCAGGATAGATTATGAAACACTTTCGAACACTAACAGGATATTATTAAGAAATTGCTTTTTTTTCATACAATTAAATGAGATATCTAGATTAGCAATTAAATAAATTGTGCCGCAAACGATTTTTCTCCATAGACCATAATGTGAAAGAATTATTTTGTGTGTCCCTGTAAACGGTTCTTAAAATGCCTATTTCAAATAATCTCACACATATATCATTAAAAAAGTGCATTAAGATATATTTACTGGATTTCATGTCATTAAAATTATGATTATTTAACATTGTTTCTTATTTACTGTGACACATTTTTTTTAAATGCTAATTCTAATAAATCATTCTATGAAGTAAGTAAAAAAAAATAGTTTAGTGAATTCAGATGAAGGTTTTGAAAATATATACATATTATATAAAAGCAAGAACGAAAAATCCTGCATCAGGCACACAGATTATTATTAAGAAATTGTATTTTTTCCTACATTTATATATTAAAAAGACCCCCCCCCACAGGAGGGCACTTCCCCTAGGGCCTATATCCCGGGAAAAGATAATTGGCCGTCATAAATAAACCAACCAACCAACCTACATTTATATAAGACATGTAAATTAGCAATTTAAATAAAATTCACCGGAAACGATTTTCCCCATAGATCACAATATACGGAAATTCTTTTTCGTATCCCTATAAACAAACTATAATTGATACAAGCTTCATTTTCAACAGCGACCCTTCTATAGTGAACCTCATTAACATAAAAAACTAGTCGGATGTGTCAATCCCAAAACTTTCTTCTATCTCACACAGGTTTCGCATACACTAAAAAGAATCAGCACCAATTTATACCAAGGTCTAACTGAAAATCAAGTTTTATTAAATTCCGTGCATTTTTTCTTGAGATATGACTATCGCTAAAATCGTGTTAATCCTGCAAAATGCTGCATAGCAGCGCCACCTGCAGGGCGATTTTTACCAAAAACTAATCAGCACCAATTTATGTCAGAGACTAACTGAATATAAAGTTTTATTAAATTCCGAGCATTAATTCTTGAGATAAAGCTATCGCGGAAATCGCGAAAATGCTGCATAGCAGCGCCACCTGCTGGGCGAGTTTTACCAAAAACTTATCAGCACCAATTTATATCAGGGACTAACTGAATATAAAGTTTTATTAAATTCCGAGCATTAGTTCTTGAGATAGAGCGCCCACAAAATTTTTGTCACATACAGACAAACAGACAGACAGACAGAGTCACAGACAGACATTTTCTAAAAATAGTCAAATCGTGTTCATGACCTTCTAAAACATATAAATCCGTCAAAAACTGGAAGTCGAAATTTTTCATGAATCCAATACTTTCTTCTTGTAAAGATAGAAGAAAATAAAAATATATATCAATCCGAGTATATTTACCTAGGTTAGGGCACAGAATGACGGACTGGCAAACAGTCAAACCGAATTCATTAACATTTTTGACTATGTTGGAAAGTGTGTAAAAGAGCCTGCTATATGTTTTGCGTAGCTTATAAGAAGCGAAATACTGCATACATTGAAACTTGGTTCATTATTATTATTTATTATTTCTTTTTTCGCATAATAATTTATCCTTTTGGAAAGAAAGAAAATTAAAAACGAGTTTTAAAACTTTGCAGTTAATTTTTTTTATTTAAGTAATTATCAGTTATTTTTATGTATTTTATGCTTATAACAAAGAAACAAGATTTCTTTTAAAGGGACCTTTATAAGTTTTCGTTATTTTTCTTTGTAATTAATATATATAATCTTCAATTTTTAAAGGAAAATGTATCTTTTGTAGAGAAATACATTTTTAAAATAAATATTTTCAAATGTCGCACATATGTATATTAGTGTAAAAATTAACTCCATTAAAAAATGCAATCTGAATTAACTCTCATTTAAATTGTGACTATGTAACAATTTATTTTATTTTCCGTTTGACTTAGTATATTTTTATGAATCTGCTTTTTATGAAGATATTAAAATATCTAAAATTAACATAAGTTTTAGAAATTAAAATTTCTTCTAATTTAAAATCAACATTTAAGTAAACTATAAATAATATGTCTAGTGTACGATAAGAAATGATTTAATTAATATATCATTAACTATTTTTATCAAAAATTTACCTTTAAAAAATTATTTTAGTAGGATTCTAATTCAATTATCAGTTTCTTAAGAAATTTATAGTTTTTTTTTTTTTTTTTTTTTTTTTTTTTTATTTAAATATTTTGAAAAATTGCAGGCTTTTATCAAAAGTCAATAAAACAAAAAAAAAATTATTTCTCTTAAAATAATTCCTTAAAATACAGCAAATATAGCTTTCAACTAAACGGAAATTATTGAAAATGCGAATTTTAAATTATCTAAAACATATCTCCGTTAACAATAATTAGGTGAAATTTTTTTTACTAATTTTGTTAATAAAATTGCGATTATTTAGTATTATTTTCTGTTTAAAATTATAAACACTTTTTTAATGCCTAATATATTGATTTAAAATTATTAATGCTATGAATTAATAGGTCCATTTTAAAGCGTCCAATTAATACCACGTTTCTTTCCATTGACTATTACCTTGTTTTGCCTTAACAATTTTTTTTGTTAAGCATTTTGTTTAACTGCATGTAGTAATGATAGTATATTGTGTATACATTTATTATTATGACTTCATTAGCCGCTTCCCTTACATTTTTTTTTGAAAAAAAATTGCAAAATATTTTCACATTTGTTTATTTTATTATTAAATACAAGGAAACGAAACAAAACAAAATATGTAGGTTTTAAGTTGAGTTTTTAATTTTTTACAGTTGTAAAAGCATTTAGTTTTAACATTAGTTTCTATCCCGAGTTATCTCGGGCAAATAGAAAAAAGTTAAATATTAGTCTTTGTATGATAGTTTTTGAAACAAGGGACAACACAAAGTGATACCTGACATTATGGACACTGGTATCTGGTCTCTTTTCTTTTTGGCTTACCTCTGGAATCTCTTTTACGGAAGTTTTTATCTCTTTTCTCTTTTCTCTTTTCTATCGTCTTCAATAAGGCTACATACAGAAGAAACACTTCCAATATTTTCAATGTCTATCTCTTCATAATCACTATCTGAAAAATCATCGCTTTTGCTATCTTGCGTCATCGCCATTATTTTTTTTTCAACGCAACTATCCTTCTTTATACATTACTAATCCACAAGTCGACATATACTATACAATAGGGAAAACGCGTGACCAGTCCCGCCAAAAGAACCGCGAAACCAACAAAACTCTGCAAACTACCAATCAAAGCTGAACATTTCCTTTCATTTCCCCCAATCCCAGTAAAACCGTGATAAAACAAATCCTACTGACCAATTCTGCTTCGCCCGAGTTTTCTCGGGGTAATAATTAACTGCAATTTATACGAACCCGAGATAACTCGGGATAATTAGGCAAGCTGTTAATGTTTCAGAATTTAGTAATAATAATAATAATAATAATAATAATAATAATAACGTTTCTTAATCTCTTTATACCGTTGGCGATTCTTTTGTTTCAAACATGTGTTTCACTCTGTAAGAGTAAAATATGGTCTACTTTTTCGAACGAATAAATTATGATAAAACATAAAAAATACTACAAAGTTTTATTCCGGTTTAATACTAGTGTAATACGACATCTTCAAAAATTTTTCCTCAGCCTATTGTTATATGCATAGTATGTAAAATAACTACTATATTCGTTAGATTTCAGTAACTCATTTATTCTTTAAAAATTAGTAAAATTGAACTTCTGTGATTTCGATTAGCTAGTTTTAATTCTTTTTACGAAAAAGTAATTTCTTCACAAAAATGAAAGAAAAAGTAGGACACGAAAAGGTTAAAAATTTAAATGGAATTGAATAACAAACACAAGTGCAATCTAAAAAAATAATTTCCAGCTTTAACCCATTAAAGACTGCATTATTTTTTCTGTTTCAAAGTTTTATCACGCACCAAATTTCTGGCTGTGCCCACTATTTCCAAATAGTAATATCTGTCTTATGTCATTAAGTAAAGTAAATAATTCTGTATGCGTACATCGATAAGAAGATAACTATTTTCCTTCGATTTGTTTTATTGTAGTGGCTTGTTTTATACTAAGTTAGATTAGAAAATGTTATACTAAGTTAGAAAATGCATCATATCATGATACATTCCTAATAGTAAAATTTTCTGTAAGGTTACTATTTAGAGTAAGGGTGATATAATTTTACCAGAATTTTCGTAAACATGTTTCGACTTATATAATTGCTGAAAGATGTATTACAAATTCTGCGAATAATCGCTCAAAAAATTACTAATATAAAGAAAAAAATATTAGCCAAAGATTTCTTATCTGAAATAAAGGTTGCATTCTCTTTGCGAATTACAAGAAACAAAACAATATATTTCTAAAACAACGTACATTACTATAATATGACTTAGTATAAAGAAATTCGTATCTAAGTCATAAGATTTTTAAATTTTTCAATTAATTAAAAATTGATTTACAGACAATTATTTTTAGAGTACGATCATTTTTTTTTGTTTCCAGCGCTATCGCTTCAGGAAATTTGGTTCAAAATGTCCACTTTGACAGCATTTTTTGAAATATATTCTGCCTTTATCAAACATTCAAGACAATAAGGAGATTATAAAGTTTCTGAATTAGATAACCCACCAATTGGATGCATTTTAGAGCAAAAATGAATTTATCAATGTGTCTCAAAATAAGCAGTTTGCATTTGAATACACACTTAAGTCTTAAAATTTTGAAATTTTTATTTTGGAAATAGCCTGAAATGTATCCACGTGCATATCATTATTTATAGAGAAGAATTATACAAAAAACACACGTACTTGAAATTGCTTACAAATACTGCGGACATGTAAAAATGCGCAGCATAATATTTATTATTCATGAAAAGACATTCTGAAACATGGTGAGCGTGCATCGAAGGGAGCAGAACTTTTTTCCTTCAATTTGCTGTATTGCATAGGGAATGGCTTATTTTATGCTATGTTAAAGTAGGAAAATATATCATAACATGAAACATTCATAAAAGTAACCTTATATTTAAGTTTACACTTTATATTAATGCTGAATGCGTACGGTTTTTCCACAAATTTCGAATAATATTTTTCGAGTTATTAGATAGCTCATAAGATATATTACAAATTCTGTGATTCAAAATATTGCTGAAAATATTACTAATCTAAAACAAAATAATTTGGCGAAGATTTCTAATCTAAAAATAGTACTTCCATTTTACTCGGAAATTCCAAAAAATAAAATCATATGTCTTAAAACATATCTCTTTCGAAAACTACGTAAATTACTATTATAATTATATGACTTATTATAAAACATAGAAGTCGTAAGATTTTTAAATTCAATTTTTAAAATAGTCTGAAATTTATCCACGGGCATGTCATTATTCACTGAGAGGAATTACGCAAAAACACACGTACTTGTAATTGCTTACAATAAATGCTGACATCTAAAAATTTTAAAACAACATAATATTTATTATTCATGAAATGATATTCTGAAATATAGTAAGTGTGCATCCATAAGAACAGGACTATTTTCCTTCGGTTTGTTTTATAACAGTGAAATGGCTTATTTCCTAAATAATATAATACAATCACTTGTTAACTTTAAAATAAAGTTTAATAATGCTTAAAGTGATAAAAAACAGAACACGGAATATTTAAAATACCTTTTTAATGTAGATTACATATGTTTCGTTGAATTATCCGTGAATCTATAGAAATATATTTGCGAAAAGATTGCATTTGCAACAAAGCCGCTTCTTTTGAATTAGCTAAAATTTGGCACGTGATGATCGATAGATTGAAAAAGCATTAAAAATAAAAACAAATGATAATTTTCACGTTTCCTGGTTTGGCCAATTTAAGCACCTGCTAGCCTTGAACATGCGATCTCGTGGTTTATGTTTACAATTTTCAAAAATATGCGAGAATATTGTATTTATCATTTAGATCCGAAGATGTCACCGATAATGTGAACGAAACATATGTAATCTACATTAAAAAGGTATTTTAAATATTCTGTGTTATATTTTTATCACTTTAAGCATTATTAAACTTTAATTTAAAGGCTTATTTCATGTTAAGTTAGATTAGGAAAATGTATCATATCATGAAACATTCATAACAGTAAAATTTTCTGTAAGGTTACTCTTTAGAATAATGCATATTAACTACCACAATTTTCGTAAAAATGTTTCGACTTATTTAATTGCTGAGATTTATATTACAAATTCTGCGAATAATCGCTCAAAAGATTATTAATATAAAGAAAAACATATTATGCAAAGATTTCTGATCTGAAATAGTGGTTGCATTCTCTTTGCAAATTACAAGAAACAAAAAAAAATGTATTTTTAAAACAACGCACATTACTATAATATGACTTAGTATAAAGAAATTCGTATTTAAGTCGTAAAATTTTAAAATTTTTATTTTGGAAATAGCTTGAAATGTATCCACTTGCATATCATTATTCATAGAGAAGAATTATGCAAAAAACACACGGACTTGAAATTGCTTACAAATACTGCGCACATGTAAAAATGCACAGCTTAATATTTATTATTCATGAAAAGACATTCTGAAACATGGTGAGCGTGCATCGAAGGAAGTAGAACTTTTTCCCTTCGATTTGCTGTATTGCAAAGGGAATGGCTTATTTTATGCTGTGTTAATGTAGGAAAATGTATCATAACATGAAACATTCATAAGAGTAACTTTATATTTAAATTTACACTTTATATTAATGCTGAATGCGTACGGGTTTTCCACAAATTTCGAATAACATTTTTCGAGTTATTTAATTCCTCAAAAGATATATTACAAGTTCTGCGATTAATCGCTAGAAATATTACTGATCTAAAGCAAAAATATTAGGAGAAGATTTCTAATCTGAAATAGTTGTTTCATTTAACTCGAAAATTCCAAGAAATAAAATCATATCTCATAAAACATATCTCTTTCTAAAACAACGTACTTTACTATTATAATTATAATGCAAAATATGTATAAAATCGTAAGATTTTTTAATTTAAATTTTTAAATAGACTGAAATTCATCCAAGTGCGTATCATTATTCACTGAGAGAAATTACGCAAAAAAAAAAAAAAAAAGTTCTCGAAATTGCTCACGAAATATGTTGACATCTAAAAATGCACAACATAATATTTATTATTCATGAAATGATATTATGAAACAAGGTAAGCGTGCATGGATAAAAACAGAAATCTTTTCCTTCGATTTGTTTTATAGCAGTGAAATGGCTTATTTCGTGCTATGTTAGATTAGCAAAATGTATCATATCATGAAAAAGTCATAACAGAAAAATTTTCGGTAAGGTTAATCTTTAGAGTAATGTAGGCTACTACAGTTTTACCACAATTTTCGTAAAAATGTTTCGACATATTTAATTGCTTAAAGATATATTGCAAATCCTGTGAATAATCGCTTAAAAGATTACTAATATAAAGAAAAAAATATTAGGCAAAGAATTCTAATATGATATAGTGGTTGCATTCTCCTTACAAATTACACGAAACAAAACAATATATTTCTAAAACAACGTACATTACTATAATATGACTTAGTATAAAGAAATTCGTATCTAAGTCATAAGATTTTTAAATTTTTATTTTGGAAATAATTTGAAATGTGTCCACATGCGTATCATCATTCACAGAGACGAATTATGCAGAAAACGCACGTACTTGAAATTGCTCACGAAAAATGCTGACAGGTAAAAATGCACAGCATAATACTTATTATTCATGAAATGATATTCTGAAACATGGTGAGCATGCATCGAAGGGAGCAGAACTTTTTTCCTTCGATTTGCTGTATTTCATACACTGTTAAAAATTTTCAGAAAACTGTCCAGTCATTTGACCGTTTGTATGGAAAACGGTTACACAACCATAATTTAACTCTAATTTGACCATAATAAGGGCAATAATATAGTCAAAAAAGAGTTAAATTACGATTATGTAACCGTTTTCTATAAAAACGGTCAAATGACCGGACAGTTTGCTGCAAATTTTTAACAGTGTAGGGAATGGCTTAATTTATGCTATGCTAAAGTAGGAAAAATATATCATAACATGAAACATTCATAAGAGTAATCTTATGTTTAAGTTTACTCTTTATATTAATGCAGAATGCGTACGGTTTTTCCACAAATTTCGAATAACATTTTCGAGTTATTTGATTGCACAAAAGATATATTACAAATTCTGTGATTCAAAATATTACTCAAAATATTACTTATCTAAAACAAACAAACAAAAAAAAAAATAGGCGAAGATTTCTAATCTGAAATAGTACTTCCATTTTATTCGGAAATTCCAAGAAATAAAATCATATCTTATAAAACATATCTCTTTCTAAAACAACGTGCATTACTATTATAATTATATGACTTAGTACACAAAATAGAAGTCGTAAGATTTTTAAATTCAATTTTTAAAACAGTCTGAAATTTATCCACGTGCGTATCATTATTCACTGACAGGAATTACGCAAAAACACACGTACTTGTAATTGCTTATAAAAAATGTTGACATCTAAAAATTTCAAAACAACATAATATTTATTATTCATGAAATGATATTCTGAAATATGGTAAGCGTGTATCCATAAGAACAGAACTCTTTTCCTTCGGTTTGTTTCATCGCAGTGAAATGGCTTATTTCATGTTAAGTTATATTAGGAAAATGTATCATATCATGAAACATTCATAACAGTAAAATTTTCTTTAAGGTTACTCTTTAAAGTAATGCAGGGTACTACAGGTGTACCACAACTATCGTAAAAATGTTTCGACTTATTTAATTGCTGAGATTTATATTACAAATTCTGCGAATAATCGCTCAAAAGATTACTAATGTAAAGAAAAAAATATTATGCAAAGATTTCTAATATGAAATAAAGGTTGCATTCTCTTTGCGAATTACAAGAAACAAAAAAAATGTATTTTTAAAACAACGCACATTACTATAATATGACTTAGCATAAAGAAATTCGTATTTAAGTCATAAAATTTTTTTATTTTGATTTTGGAAATAGCCTGAAATGTATCCATGTGCATATCATTATTCATAAAGAAGAATTATGCAAAAAACACACGTACTTGAAATTCCTTACAAATACTGCGGACATGTAAATATGCACAGCATAATATTTAGTATTCATGAAAAGACATTCTGAAACATGGTGAGCGTGCATCGAAGGGAGCAGAACTTTTTTCCTTCAATTTGCTGTATTGCATAGGGAATGGCTTATTTTATGCTATGTTAATGTAGGAAAATATATCATAACATGAAAGATTCATAAGAGTAACCTTATATTTTAGTTTACACTTTATATCAATGCTGAATGCGTACGTTTTTTCCACAAATTTCGAATAATATTTTTCGAGTTATTTAATTCCTCAAAAGATATATTACAAATTCTGCGAATAATCGCTCAAAAGATTACTAATCTAAAGTAAAAATATTAGGCGAATATTTCTAATCTGAAATAGTACTTTCATTTAACTCGGAAATTCCAAGAAATAAAATCATATCTCATATCTGATATATCTCTTTCTAAAACAACGTACATTACTATTATAATTATAATGCAAAATATGTATAAAATCGTAATATTTTGAAATTCAAATTTTTAAATAGACTGAAATTCATCCACGTGCATATCATTATTCACTGAGAGGAATTACGCAAAAACACACGTTCTCGAAATTGCTCACGAAATATGTTGACATCTAAAAATTCACAACATAATATTTATTATTCATGAAATGATATTCTGAAATATAGTAAGCGTGCATCCATAAGAACAGGACTATTTTCCTTCGGTTTGTTTTATAACAGTGAAATGGCTTATTTCCTAAATAATATAATAAAATCACTTGTTAACTTTAAAATAAAGTTTAATAATGCTTAAAGTGATAAAAAACAGAACACGGAATATTTAAAATACCTTTTTAATGTAGATTACATATGTTTCGTTGAATTATCCGTGAATCTATAGAAATATATTTGCGAAAAGATTGCAGTTGCAACAAAGCCGCTTCTTTTGAATTAGCTAAAATTTGGCACGTGATGATCGATAGATTGAAAAAGCATTAAAAATAAAAACAAATGATAATTTTCACGTTTCCTGGTTTGGCCAATTTAAGCACCTGCTAGCCTTGAACATGCGATCTCGTGGTTTATGTTTACAATTTTCAAAAATATGCGAGAATATTGTATTTATCATTTAGATCCGAAGATGTCACCGATAATGTGAACGAAACATATGTAATCTACATTAAAAAGGTATTTTAAATATTCTGTGTTATATTTTTATCACTTTAAGCATTATTAAACTTTAATTTAAAGGCTTATTTCATGTTAAGTTAGATTAGGAAAATGTATCATATCATGAAACATTCATAACAGTAAAATTTTCTGTAAGGTTACTCTTTAGAATAATGCAGATTAACTACCACAATTTTCGTAAAAATGTTTCGACTTATTTAATTGCTGAGATTTATATTACAAATTCTGCGAATAATCGCTCAAAAGATTATTAATATAAAGAAAAACATATTATGCAAAGATTTCTGATCTGAAATAGTGGTTGCATTCTCTTTGCAAATTACAAGAAACAAAAAAAAATGTATTTTTAAAACAACGCACATTACTATAATATGACTTAGTATAACGAAATTCGTATTTAAGTCGTAAAATTTTAAAATTTTGATTTTGGAAATAGCTTAAAATGTATCCACTTGCATATCATTATTCATAGAGAAGAATTATGCAAAAAACACACGGACTTGAAATTGCTTACAAATACTGCGCACATGTAAAAATGCACAGCATAATATTTATTATTCATGAAAAGACATTCTGAAACATGGTGAGCGTGCATCGAAGGAAGTAGTACTTTTTCCCTTCGATTTGCTGTATTGCAAAGGGAATGGCTTATTTTATGCTGTGTTAATGTAGGAAAATGTATCATAACATGAAACATTCATAAGAGTAACTTTATATTTAAGTTTACACTTTATATTAATGCTGAATGCGTACGGGTTTTCCACAAATTTCGAATAACATTTTTCGAGTTATTTAATTCCTCAAAAGATATATTACAAGTTCTGCGATTAATCGCTAGAAATATTACTGATCTAAAGCAAAAATATTAGGAGAAGATTTCTAATCTGAAATAGTTGTTTCATTTAACTCGGAAATTCCAAGAAATAAAATCATATCTCATAAAACATATCTCTTTCTAAAACAACGTACTTTACTATTATAATTATAATGCAAAATATGTATAAAATCGTAAGATTTTTTAATTTAAATTTTTAAATAGACTGAAATTCATCCAAGTGCGTATCATTATTCACTGAGAGAAATTACGCAAAAAAAAAAAAAAAAAAAAAAAGTTCTCGAAATTGCTCACGAAATATGTTGACATCTAAAAATGCACAACATAATATTTATTATTCATGAAATGATATTATGAAACAAGGTAAGCGTGCATGGATAAGAACAGAAATCTTTTCCTTCGATTTGTTTTATAGCAGTGAAATGGCTTATTTCGTGCTATGTTAGATTAGCAAAATGTATCATATCATGAAAAAGTCATAACAGAAAAATTTTCGGTAAGGTTAATCTTTAGAGTAATGTAGGCTACTACAGTTTTACCACAATTTTCGTAAAAATGTTTCGACATATTTAATTGCTTAAAGATATATTGCAAATCCTGTGAATAATCGCTTAAAAGATTACTAATATAAAGAAAAAAATATTAGGCAAAGAATTCTAATATGATATAGTGGTTGCATTCTCCTTACAAATTACAAGAAACAAAACAATATATTTCTAAAACAACGTACATTACTATAATATGACTTAGTATAAAGAAATTCGTATCTAAGTCATAAGATTTTTAAATTTTTATTTTGGAAATAATTTGAAATGTGTCCACATGCGTATCATCATTCACAGAGACGAATTATGCAGAAAACGCACGTACTTGAAATTGCTCACGAAAAATGCTGACAGGTAAAAATGCACAGCATAATATTTATTATTCATGAAATGATATTCTGAAACATGGTGAGCATGCATCGAAGGGAGCAGAACTTCTTTCCTTCGATTTGCTGTATTTCATACACTGTTAAAAATTTGCAGAAAACTGTCCAGTCATTTGACCGTTTGTATGGAAAACGGTTACACAACCATAATTTAACTCTAATTTGACCATAATAAGGGCAATAATATAGTCAAAAAAGAGTTAAATTACGATTATGTAACCGTTTTCTATAAAAACGGTCAAATGACCGGACAGTTTGCTGCAAATTTTTAACAGTGTAGGGAATGGCTTAATTTATGCTATGCTAAAGTAGGAAAAATATATCATAACATGAAACATTCATAAGAGTAATCTTATGTTTAAGTTTACTCTTTATATTAATGCAGAATGCGTACGGTTTTTCCACAAATTTCGAATAACATTTTCGAGTTATTTGATTGCACAAAATATATATTACAAATTCTGTGATTCAAAATATTACTCAAAATATTACTTATCTAAAACAAACAAAAAAAAAAAAATAGGCGAAGATTTCTAATCTGAAATAGTACTTCCATTTTATTCGGAAATTCCAAGAAATAAAATTATATCTTATAAAACATATCTCTTTCTAAAACAACGTGCATTACTATTATAATTATATGACTTAGTACACAAAATAGAAGTCGTAAGATTTTTAAATTCAATTTTTAAAACAGTCTGAAATTTATCCACGTGCGTATCATTATTCACTGACAGGAATTACGCAAAAACACACGTACTTGTAATTGCTTATAAAAAATGTTGACATCTAAAAATTCCAAAACAACATAATATTTATTATTCATGAAATGATATTCTGAAATATGGTAAGCGTGTATCCATAAGAACAGAACTCTTTTCCTTCGGTTTGTTTCATCGCAGTGAAATGGCTTATTTCATGTTAAGTTAGATTAGGAAAATGTATCATATCATGAAACATTCATAACAGTAAAATTTTCTTTAAGGTTACTCTTTAAAGTAATGCAGGGTACTACAGGTGTACCACAATTATCGTAAAAATGTTTCGACTTATTTAATTGCTGAGATTTATATTACAAATTCTGCGAATAATCGCTCAAAAGATTACTAATGTAAAGAAAAAAATATTATGCAAAGATTTCTAATATGAAATAAAGGTTGCATTCTCTTTGCGAATTACAAGAAACAAAAAAAATGTATTTTTAAAACAACGCACATTACTATAATATGACTTAGCATAAAGAAATTCGTATTTAAGTCATAAAATTTTTTAATTTTGATTTTGGAAATAGCCTGAAATGTATCCATGTGCATATCATTATTCATAAAGAAGAATTATGCAAAAAACACACGTACTTGAAATTCCTTACAAATACTGCGGGCATGTAAATATGCACAGCATAATATTTAGTATTCATGAAAAGACATTCTGAAACATGGTGAGCGTGCATCGAAGGGAGCAGAACTTTTTTCCTTCAATTTGCTGTATTGCATACGGAATGGCTTATTTTATGCTATGTTAATGTACGAAAATATATCATAACATGAAAGATTCATAAGAGTAACCTTATATTTTAGTTTACACTTTATATCAATGCTGAATGCGTACGTTTTTTCCACAAATTTCGAATAATATTTTTCGAGTTATTTAATTCCTCAAAAGATATATTACAAATTCTGCGAATAATCGCTCAAAACATTACTAATCTAAAGAAAAAATGTTATGCAAAGATTTCTGATATGAAATAAAGGTTGCTTTCTCTTTGCGAATCACAAGAAACAAAAAAAATGTATTTTTAAAACAACGCACATTACTATAATATGACTTAGTATAAAGAAATTCGTATTTAAGTCATAAATTTTTTTATTTTGATTTTGGAAATAGCCTGAAATGTATCCACGTGCATATCATTATTCATAGAGAAGAATTATGCAAAAAACACACGTACTTGAACTTGCTTACAAATACTGCGGACATGTAAATATGCACAGCATAATATTTATTATTCATGAAATCATATTCTGAAACATGGTGAGCGTGCATCAAAGGGAGCAGAACTTTTTTCCTCCTATTTGCTGTATTGCATAGGGAATGGCTTATTTTATGCTATGTTAATGTAGGAAGATATATCAGAATATGAAACATTCATAAGAGTAACCTTATATTTAAGTTTACACTTTATATTAATGCTGAATGCGTACGGTTTTTCCACAAATTTCAAATAACATTTTTCGAGTTACTTAATTCATCAAAAGATATATTACAAATTCTGCGATTAATCGCTCGAAATATTACTAATCTAAAGTAAAAATATTAGGCGAATATTTCTAATCTGAAATAGTACTTTCATTTAACTCGGAAATTCCAAGAAATAAAATCATATCGCATATCTCATATATGTCTTTCTAAAACAACGTACATTACTATTATAATTATAATGCAAAATATGTATAAAATCGTAATATTTTTAAATTCAAAATTTTAAATAGACTGAAATTCATCCACGTGCATATCATTATTCACTGAGAGTAATTACGCAAAAACACACGTTCTCGAAATTGCTCACGAAATATGTTGACATCTAAAAATTCCCAACATAATATTTATTATTCATGAAATGATATTATGAAACAAGGTAAGCGTGCATGGATAAGAACGGAAATCTTTTCCTTCGATTTGTTTTATAGCAGTGAAATGGCTTATATCGTGCTATGTTAGATTAGCAAAATGTATAATATCATGAAAAAGTCATAACAGTAAAATTTTCAGTAAGGTTAATCTTTAGAGTAATGTAGGCTACTTCAGTTTTACCACAATTTCCGTAAAAATGTTTCGACTTATTTAATTTCTTAAAGATATATTGCAAATTCTGTGAATAATCACTTAAAAGATTACTAATATAAAGAAAAAAATATTTGGCAAAGAATTCTAATATGATATAGTGGTTGCATTCTCCTTACAAATTACAAGAAACAAAACAATATATTTCTAAAACAACGTACATTACTATAATATGACTTAGTATAAAGAAATTCGTATCTAAGTCATAAGATTTTTAAATTTTTATTTTGGAAATAATTTGAAATGTATCCGCATGCGTATCATCATTCATAGAGACGAATTATGCAGAAAACGCACGACTTGAAATATCTCACGAAAAATGCTGACAGGTAAAAATGCACAGCATAATACTTATTACTCATGAAATGATATTCTGAAACATGGTAGCCGTGCATCGATAGGAACAGAACTTTTCTTCTCAGATTTGCTATACTGCATGTGAATGCCTTATTTTATGCTGAGTTAGAGTAGGAAAATATATCATATCATGAAACATTCGTAAGAGTAACAGAGTATTTCGTAAGAGTTTTTTTGTAAGTTTGCTCTTTAGAGTAATGCAGAATGCTACAGTTTTGCCGCAAATTTCGAATAATAATATTTTTCGACCTATTTAATCGCTGAAAGATATATTACAAATTCTCCAATTAATCGCTCAAAAGATAACTAATATAAAGCAAAAATATCAGGAAAGATTTCTAATCGGAAATAGTGGTTCCATTCTACTCAGAAAATACAAGAAACCAAAAAATATATTTCTAAAAGAACGTACATTACTATAACATTACTTAATATAAAGAAAGTTTTATCTAAGTCGGAAGATTTTTAAATTTCGATTTTGGAAACAACCTGAAATTTATCCACGTGCGTATCATTATTCATAGCGACGAATTACGCAAAAAACACACGTACTCGAAATTGCTCACGACAAATGTTGACATGTACAAATGTACAACATAATATTTATTTATATTAAATTCATTAAAATTACAGACATTACATTACACTTACATAGAACATTAAAAACATATTAAAATTGGACGTTTCGGATTTACATGAAAATCCCTCTTCAACAAACATTTTTCTTAACGTAAGTCACAGTTAAAAAATATCAACACATAGAAAATGCAACGTATCAAAATGTCGAGGCCAAAGTTACAGTTATAATAACACGGAGTATTCATTCGGGATTGCACCTGCTTCATTAAGAGGTAAATCTGTAATTTTCATATACCATGCTTCTAAGAAACTACGAGTTCTGTAGTCGCTGCACCTCGATCTGAACTCGTACACGAATTGATACAGAACTCGTACTTTCTTAGAAGCATGGTATACGAAAATTACAGATTTACCTCTTAATGAAGCAGGTGCAATCCCGAATGAGTACTCTGTGTTATTATAACTGTAACTTTGGCGTCGACATTTTGATAAGTTGCCTTTTATATTTGTTGATATTTTTAAACTGTGACTTACGTTAAGAAAAATGTTTGTTGAAGAGGGATTTTCATGTAAATCCGAAAAGTTCAATTTTAATATGTTTTTAATATTCTATGTAAGTGTAATCTAATGTCTGTAATTTTCATGATTTTAATATAAATATAAATATGTTCAGACGTAATATTTTTGTTTACTTCAAAAAAATAATAATATTTATTATTCATGAAATGATATTATGAAACATGGCAACCATGCATCGATAGGAAAAGAACTTTTTTCCTTAGATTTGTTGTACTGCATGTGAAATGGTTTATTTTATGGTAAGTTAAATTAGGAATATGTATCATATCATGAAATACTCATAATAGTAAACTTTTCTTTAATGTTACTCTTTACAGTAATGCAAGGTGCTACAGTTTTATTACAAATTTCGAATAAAAATGTTTTGACTTATTTAATTGCTGAAAGATATATTACAAATTCTGTGATTAATCGATCAAAACATTACTAATCTAAAGAAGAAACATTAGGCGGAGATTTCTAATGTGAAATAGTTGTTGCATTCTCCTCGGAAATTCCAAGAAATTAAATTATATTTCATGAACATATCTCTTTCTAAAACAACGTACTTTACTATTATATCACTTAATATAAAAAAATATTTAAGAAATCGTAAGATTTTTAAATATTTCTAAATAAGATTTTAAAATTGCAGTTTTTAAAATTGTCTGAAGTTAATCCACGTGCGTATCATTACTCATGAAGGGGATTTACCCAAAGTACACACGTACTTGAAATTGCTTCCGAGAAATGTTGACACGCAAAATTGCACAATATAATATTTTTTATTCATGAAATGATATTCTGAAACATGATCAGCGTGCATGGATAGGGACAGAACTTTTTTCCTTTCATTTGTTGCATTGCATCCGGAATGGTTTATTTTATGCTAAGTTAGAGTTGGAAAATGTATCACATCATGAAACATTCAAAATAGTATAGCTTTCTTTAAGGTTACTCTTTGGAGTAATGCAAGGTGCTACAATTTTTCAACAAATTTCGAATAAAGTTTTTCAATGAAATCCAAAGGATGTGAACTATCACTTTACGAACCAGCGTACAGCCAATAGAGTGGGGAAATGTCCAGATCGGAGATCGATCCCGGATCCTTTGGTATAGCGCACCAAGTGCTTTACCATTTAAGGCATCTGGACGACATCCAATCTAGAATTCTCTCACTCTAATATAGCAAGCTTCGTAGCACGAGATGGAACGTTAATCATGAGTACAACACCGTTGGCATACATGAGACAAGTTATACCCAGTACCGGTGAATATTTATATACTAATTAATTTTTCAGCAGAGCTGAAATTACGCTGTGAATTAATGAAATACAAAGGATGTGAATTATCAGGTTACTAAACAGAGTAAAGCCAATAGAGTTAAAAAAATATCCAGACCGGGAATCGATCCCGGATCCCTTGTTCATTTTTACTTTCTTCTATCTTTACAAGAAGAAAGTATTGGATTCATGAAAATTTTCGACTTCCGGTTTTCGACGGGTTTATACGTTTTAGAAGGTCCTGAACACGATTTGACTATTTTTAGAAAATGTCTGTCTGTGACTCTGTGACTCTGTGACTCTGTCTGTCTGTATGTGGCAAAAATTTTGTTGGCGCTCTATCTCAAGAACTAATGCTCGGAATTTGATAAAATTTTAGATTCTGTTAGTCCCTGATATAGATTGGTGCTGATTAGTTTTTGGTACAAATCGTCCGGCAGGTGGCGCTGCTATGCAGCATTTTTCGCGATTTCCACAATAGCTCTATCTCAAGAAATAATGCTCGAAATTTAATAAAACTTTAGATTCAGTTAGTCCCTGATATAAATTGGTGCTGATTAGTTTGTGGAAACTCACGCGGCAGGTGGCGCTGCTATGCAGCATTTTTTGAGATTTCCGCAATAGCTCTATCTCAAGAAATAATGCTCGGAATTTAATAAAACTTTAGATTCAGTTAGTCTCTGATATAAATTGGCGCTGATTAGTTTTTGGTAAAAGTCTCCCTGCAGGTGCCGCTGCTATGCAGCATTTTGCAGGATTCGCACGATTTTAGCGATAGTCATATCTCAAGAAATACTGCACGGGATTTAATAAAACTTGAGTTTCAGTTAGACCTTGATATAAATTGATGCTGATTCTTTTTAGTGTATGCGAAACCTGTGTGAGATAGAAGAAAGTTTTGGGATTGACACATCCGACTAGTTTCATACTATTGAATGTACGCTGTTTAGTAAAGTGATAATTCACATAATTTTTATTTCATTAATTTTACAGCGAAATTTCAGCTGTGCTGTAAAGTTGATTAGATTGATAAGTAGATTAGTTAATTAGTAGATAAAGATTTTTCATTTATTTAATTGCTAAAAGATATATTACAAATTCTGCGATTAGTCGTTCAAAAGATTAAAATTATAAAGCAAAAATATTATTAGAAGATTTCTAATCTGAAATTCTATTCTCCTTCAAAATTTCAATGAGTGTATGAAATTTCGTAATGTAATTTCCCTGTTGAAAGATTAGTAATGCATGAGATATGAATACAGTAAAATAAAAAGTTTTAGAAATTAAATGCAAAACGTCGTAGTATTTAAAAGGAAATCGATTAGCGAACCTCACTAAAATAAATCCAAGATAGATTCAACAGATTTCATTCATACATGGTTTTCTAATACGAAATGATGCATGGACGAAATATTAAAGATAAATAGGGTGAAACCCCCCAGTTATTGACACCTAACCAGTAACTGACACTTTTGAGCAAAAATTCTAATTCAAATAAGAATTTTGTTGTAAAATTCTGAAAAGTAATGTTATCTAGTGGTAAATGAGACACTTGTTTTTATTTTCGAGTTCACCACTAGAAGGCCAAGAACATATTCAATGAGGAAAAAACTTTTGAGAATAGAAAAAGTGCCATTTTGAAGCAACCATTTTATTTCTAAAATTAAGGAAATTATTTTCTAATATATTTGTAATGCAAACATCGTAGACTTTTTTTCTTAAACTTATACTTGTAGAAATTCGTTTAAAGGTGCATATGATATATTAGGGCCATTATTTAGGGTTTATAGTTATTTAATTTAGTTTAATGGTGGGGAGGGGGTGCCAATTATTGGTTCCTAGAATTTATTTTCACCAGTCTCTGACAGAGGTGTTACTTATTGGTTATATTAAAGAAAATTGAAATCTATTATTTGAACTGTTTAAAATTGCATAATAATAAATTTAATTTATCTTGTGATAAACAGCATAAATCACAGCCATTACAAGGAACATTATACATTCCCCATTTACGAAGATCAGGAACAGGAGATTTGGTGGCTGTGATTTATCTTATATTGGTCAAACTAAAAGAAATCTCGAAATCCGCTTAAAAGAACACTCTCGTTATGTAACTAATCAAGAAATTTCTAAATCTTCAATTGCCAAGCACTCTTGGGATTCCGGCCATTGTTTTAATTTTTAATTTTAAAAATGCTAAAATTATCTTTAATGCTAATAGTATCTCTGAATTGGACTTTTTGGAAAATTTAGCTATTTATCTTAATCGTGAAGTTATTGTTAATGATAAATCCGATTCCACAATGCCCTCTGCTGCTTGGAAAAACCTCTTCAGTACTTCCATATAATTTATTTTGTATTAATTAGTCTGTCTTTTTATATATATTTATATATTTTGGTTACTTATTTAATTCTTAATTTTCATGTGTTTCCATTTTTTTTTTATGTATTTGTGTGCTTTATTTTTTTTAATTATTTATTCATTTCATTTTATATATTTATTTATTCTATTTTATTTATTTATCTTTTATTTATTTTTTTTTTCACTTCCTTATTCCCCTTCTATTTTGTATTCTCTATTGTTTTGTTTTTACTCTTCTGTGATTGGCTGTTGTCTTCTGTTTTCCTATTGGCTGTTGTTTTCTACTTTCCTATTGGCTGTTGCATCAGCTTGTTTCCTCTCCCTTACCTCTCATTTCAGTCTTGCTGCTGCTTTCATAGTAGACGCACGTCTTTTTGCGCCTGACGAAGAAAGACTCAGATCTTTCGAAAGGCCTAGCGCATTTTAAAGTTTTTATGGTGTTTTAAGAAGTTATTTTAGTTCTCAGTGTTTCACACCAGTTTCAACTTATTTTATTTAAAATGCATAATTTTTCAATCTTTCATTTCATTTATGAAAACAATACCGATATTATTTTTAATTAACAGCAATTTTTAATCAAAAAAATGTTTTAGCGAAATTTTAAGTGTGCTATGTCAGAAGCATGTTCAAAATCCTTTCATATGGTATATCATTCGTCGTTCTGCGTTTTGTATTTAATTAGAAAAAGGGATGTTGACAACAGAAACTAGTCGTTGGGGGCCACCGTAAAATTTACCCATCAAGGATATGCATAATGTAAAATATTAAAATAAAAAATGAGTAAACTACTTATAAAATGCATTGCAATTCAAATAAAATCGAGGCTTGATGACGTCACAAACTTTAAAGGCTCGATTAATGAATTGCTTGAAAGAAACATCCTTATAACTCCAAAAATAATAATCCTATTAACTAGCGGTTTATTGCATCTGATTAAGCGTCAAATTTCCAATTAAAATATATCTTTAGAGTGAAATTTGGATGAAATACAGGGTCTTGAAAAATCAAAGAGTGTGGCAAATAGGATTCCAAATATCTCGGCAACTCATTATCCGATCGACTTCATGCTTTATGCAAAATTTATGTTTTTTGTTGTCTTTTATATTCATTTCTTAAAATAACAAATTTCGAAAATTTTTATATACCTTTTATCAGAACGAATATTTCGAGAATGCGAAAAAAATAGTTCCGGTTAATCGAGGTTATTGAAATGAAATAGGCTTCTTCCCATTATTACATACTAAGTACATACCAAATTGCAAGTCTCTATCTCAATTTTTTTGGGAGATAGAGCGTTTACAGACACACACACAGACGGACGGCAAATTTTTTTTCTAAAAATATGTTTTTCGGAATCTCCAGTGTCTGAAAAGTGTAAATCCGTCAAAAAAAATTTTCGATTTTCAAAACGATTACAAGACTTGCCCTATACTACGTATGATGGGTAAGTAATAATATATAGGATTGGGCTTAGATAACATTTGTTTTCATCAATTACTCACTTTTGGTTTTCACGTATTTTTTTCTAATTTTCCGATTCATCTCTTTCAAAAAACTCGGCAAAAAAGGGGAAAACATTGGGTTAAAACAGGCATGGTTTCTCATTCTATAGGAATCACTCTACATAGTTGATAAATCTTGGGAAAATACATACAATTTTAACCAACGTCGTGGAAATTCACTGCTTCGGCACACTGTGCGGCACCACCATCTGTTGAGAAATTTTGTTCTCAAAGCTAGTAGACGAAAGGTGCTAGGTTCGAACCCAAGTCGCATTCAGCGACTTACTCCTTTGGAGTTTTTCGTGGTTTTCTTCGAAAATTGCTTAGTTTGTGCAAATACGGTTTAGGTCTCCTTATAAAACCTTCCAAGCAGGACAAACGCTGCACCTCGACCTGTGTCCCTCGCAAGGATAAAAGCCCTAACAAAAATACTTATACACCAAACATAACTTACATAACTTACATTAAATCACTTTGAATGAAAATATTATAAGAAATCGCATTTTTGTTATTTGTGCATTTGAAATATTATGAAGTTAAATTCGAAACTCTTTCATTATTCATAGACACGAATTGCGCAAAAAACTCGCGTTTTTCATAACAGCTCAAGAAAACACGTAGACATGTAAAAATGTGTATCATGATATTTTTTATTCATGAGATTACATGGCGAACATGCATCGCTAGGAGCTGAAATATTCCCTTCAAAATGTTGTATTTCACGCGAAATGGTGTATTTTATGTTCAGTTAAAATGGGAGAATGTTTTTTTTTAAAATGGAGTGCTTATAAAAGGTAAGTTTAATTAATTATTTATATTTATATTGAACATTAATATTTATAGTCCATTAATTTGACTATTTAAAACATTCACTGATCACATATTTTAGCCTTTTTAATAATAAGTCAAGCCCCCAAAGCATTACTCTTGTTTATTGTATTATTTAATGAAAAATGTTTTCTGTATTATGTGATAAGTTATTTAAATACTCACTAAAATATTTTCAAAATACAACTCAAAACGTAAATATTCATACGAAATATAGCTTGTTTAAAATGAAGGATACACTGATGAATATAGTTCAAACAAATAAGGCGGTGACGATGCAAAATTATGACGGTAACAGTGATACGGAAGATTACGGCAGTAAACACTGCACCATCCATGGTGTAATAGGGCAAGAAATAGCTGTGGGTCCAATACTTCATCTGCAAATCTTGGGATCACTTTGATTGTTCTGATTGGTTGTAAGTCAAGCAAGTCTACCGCCGTGAATTCGCCGAGCAGGTGGCGCAGGGGATTCCAAGAATTCACCTTTTCAATACTTGATACCGAAAAGGCGGCAGACCCGATGCCACCAGAAAAATTTAAAAGCAAAATTTAATACATTTTAATGCATCGGACGACCGATGCGTCTTCGAGATCATTATACTTGACACTCACGATATGATTATTTGATTTAAAATTTGAATATACAACCTGTTTCTTATAGATTATGAATGTGCGTGGTATGTTGTAAAGTGCATTTAATAAATATTTATACGCACATTGATATATATTGTTATCTATAATAAATATTGATTCGTCTTCTTATCCACTATGTGGGGAAATATGACGAAAATAACTTTCCTCCGGAAAACGTTTTTCTTTTTTCATACTGGGAGAGCAGATGAAAACATTTAAAATATTTTCTGTTGAGGAGGAGAATTGTAAAAAGTGTCTCATATTCATGACAGATTTTATATTCACTTACTGAGTTCAGAAAAAATCTTGGAAGTTTAGGCTCGTCATCTCCCCCACCCTCTTCCCTATTTAATAATGGTTTCTGTTTTATGTTAAATCTCCAGAAGTAGCTAACGTTTGTGCATCAGCTCATAACACTGCACCTTGTATTATGTGTTAACAATAAAAATGCTGGTACTTTGTGAGCAATATTCCCATAAAATGGGTCTTTGGGTCAAAAGTTAATTTGTAGCATGAAGAGAAAGTGTAATATTAAATGAATAATGCATCTTACTTTAAAGATGGAATACAGTAGCCTGGAGGACGTAAAAGAAGGCAAGTAAATTGTGGAAGAAATCTTGTTTATTAATCCATGAATGGAAAAGGGAAAGGGTTTATAACTATTCTCTTTCTTGATCACTGCACTCCATTTTAAATAGAATAAAAATCTTATTTACTATTCCATAAAACAGCTTTGAGTTTTGAAGGTTGGCATATGGTGAAATAAAGTCCTATAAAATACCGAAGAATTCAAATTGCACTCAGAGAAAGTAATTGATTAAAACAACAAAACATGTTTTGTTGAGTACATTTTGGTTTTTCACGCAAAATTTTTAGTTGAAGTAAAAAGTTGGTTTTGTTGCATTGACAAAAAAATATTGTTAACACTCTTACAAAATTTTAACAAAATTTCATCAATTTTACTTGAATTAACAAAATCTTTTTTTTTAAATTTTACCATAATTTTGTAATTCGTAATTCCAGCAAAAATTTTTTGCTTTTACAAAATTTAAATTGTTGTATAGTAGCCATAACTCTCTCACGTAACTTGGTTTATTTGACTTATATAGCTGTATAATTAAAGGATTAACATAGTTTTTGGATAATTAAAACTTTTTTAATTGGGACGGACCAAGGTAGTTTTAAAAATCCCTTTCCCATTTATTACTTTCTTCTATCTTTACAAGAAGAAAATATTGGAGTCGTGAAAATTTTCAACTTCTGATTTTCGACGGATTTTAGAAGGTCCTGAACACGATTTGACTGTTTTTAGAAAATGACTGTCTATGACTCTGTCTGTCTGTATGTGACAAAAATTTTGAGGGCGCTCTATTTCAAGAATTAATGCACGGAATTTAATAAAACTTTATATTCAGTTACTTCCTGATATAAATTGGGGCTGATTTGGCTTAAATCGCGCAACAGGTAGCGCTGCTATGTTGCAATTTTCGCGATTTCTGCAATAAATTCGCGATTTCTCAAGAACTAATGAACTGATTTACATCAAAATATAGATTGAGTTACACCTTGACATAAATAGAAGCTGATTACGTTTTGGTGTCAATAGCCAAACAGGTGGCGCTGCTATGTTATTTTTTTCATGATTTTCACTATAACTAAATCTCAAGAACTAATGCACGGATTAATTTTTAAATCATTTTCAGCAGTGATTTACGCCTGTAATTCTTAAATAATAACCAGTGAATTTTTATCCTGCTTTTTTTCAAGCGTAAACCGACAGAGTGAAAAATGTCCCAAGCCGGGAATCGTACCCGGGTCTACAATAGCGCTCTGAGGCCCCAGCATACGGCAACACAGTTCATTTTTAATTAATTTTCTGCAGTGAATTACGCCTGTAATCCTTGAATAATAATAACCAGTGATTTTTTATCCTGCTTTTTACAGGCGTAATTCACGGCTGAAAATGAATTAAAAATTAACTATATGTTGCCGTATGCTGGTCTTTGTATTTTCGCGGCATGTTTGCCGCAGAAATTTGCATGCTCATGCAGGCCTGTTTACCGAATAGTCCCAGGAAGCCCGTGCTTGCCCAAAGAAATACAAAGGTGCCCCCCAAATTTACTTTTCAGAACAACTTTTTACAAAAAAAAAAAAAAAAAAAATCTATCAGGGTAAAAAACGCGTTTTTTCCTTACGAAATTTTTATCTAAGAAGCTCGCTTTTTCCGAATTGTTGTTTACTCGAAATTTTGATGGTAAAATTTCAAATTGTTGCAGCATACTGAAAATGGATTTAGTAAATAACAAAGCAATTGGTAGAGGGGGGGGGGGGGGCAGAGTAACGTCGGGCTTCCCCTACTTTTATATCTTAAGCGGACCATGTTCATGATGAGATTTCCATCCCTTGCTGCGGATGCAGTTGGTCCGACATATACAAGAGTGAGAAGGCTGGCTTAGTAGTTAGAGTCTCAAATCGTTATTCGGAGGACACGGTTTCGATTCCCAGCTTGGGACATTGTTCAATCTGTAGGTTTACGCTTGAAAAAAAGTAGGATAAAAAATTCACTTGTTATTGTTCAAGGATTACAGGCGTAATTCACTGCTGATAATGAATTAAAAATTACCTAAAAAAATAGTTAAGTTTAGATCGGTTCTAATACAAAAAATAATTTTAAAGTAAATATTATTGTTTATGTAACAAAAACCTTTTGTTGTTAAAACAAAGAAAATTCTTAAAATTACACAAACCAATTGTTCTTTAAACAAAATTTTTTGTTGCTGAAGCTGAAAAGAACTTTTAAAGTAACAGATAATTATATTTATTTTGAGAAAACTTTCAACAAAAGAATTTTGTTAATTCAAGTATAATTGAACATTTTTACTTGAATTAACAGAACATTTTTTTTTTTTGCTGACGATACAAAATTTTTTGTTGGAATTGCAAAAAAAATCAACAATATTTTTCTTGTTGATTCAAACAAATTTTCCCTTGACCCATATTTAAACGGAAAGTTTTGTTGGACCAACCAAATTTTTGTTGATTCGACAAAACTTTTCTCTGGGTGTGGCTTGGCAAACTCTTTAGAAATTTAAAATAGAATACACTACATCACTTCACGAAATTTTAGCACTTTTTCGGTATTATTAAGGATTAAAATAATGTAGATTTCGGCATATTAAATGCAAGTTCCGATAAAACGGAAACTTACGCCGAAAACAAAGACAGATTACACTACATCATCAAATTGAGTTCTTTTAACTTTCTCTTCTGACTGAAAACTTCGTATATAAACGAATAAACTGGGGTTTCTAAAAGTGAATTAAATGCATTAGTTGAAGGTTTTTGTTAATTAAATGATGAATAGAATATCTATAAACGAATAAAATTAATTTAGAAAAAGTAAACGAACTTAATACGCTTTTCTGACACATCCAACACCTACTTGACTAGTAGAGAGTTAAGTAGGTGTTGACACATCCGATCACGGCGAATACTTAACCAGCACCATCCGCTCAGAGATAAGTCAAACACGGCACTAGCGCATGCGTAGACCAAATGACTGAACGGCGTCTGAGAGAGCAGTCGCAACATACTGCTTTCTATGTTTAAGACTACCAGGGAGAATGGAAAGTGCGATGGCGATGCCGGCTCCGTGAAGAGATGAAATACCAATAGAGCGTTTGCGCTAAATAACGGCTCAGAAACTGCGATTAAAATGCTCAAAAATAAAAACTGATGCGATAGTATTATCATAGTGTGGGCCTTTCATTAAGTTCAATATCTCAAAACGATATTTATCAAATGGCATTCACAATATAAAACCGTCGATCATATCAGACATTACATTCGATAGCTTCTCTGATCTGTGTCTTCAGCATCATAATGCCATCAACATGGGACTCGTCATCTAACCACCCTCTCCCCTATTTAATAGAGATGGTTTCTGTTTTTAGTTAAATCTTCTCAAGTACCTCAAGTTTGTGCATCTGCAGTCATAACACTTCAACGTGTGTGTCTTTCGCTAAGCTCAATAGCTTAAAGCGATATTCTATCAAATGCCGTACACGATATAAAATCGGGGATCATATCAGGCGTTATACATTTATTAGCTTCTGTAATCTGTGTCTTCAACATTATAATTCCATCAACATGGCACTCGTCCTCAAACCATCCTCTCCCCTATTTAATAGAGATGGTTTTTGTTTTTAGTTAGTTAAATCTTCTCAAGTACCTAAAGTTTGTGCATATCAGCAGTCATAACACTTCAGCGTGTGTGTCTTTCGCTAAGCTCAATATCACAAAGGGATATTCAATCAAATGCCATACACGATACAAAATCGGTGATCGTATCAGGCATTATACATTCGATAGCTTCTGTGACCTGTGTCTTCAGCATCGTAATGCAATGCACATGGATGCATACACATTGTTTTTAACGTATACTCGCACAAAAATAGTTCTGGGACATAATGTAGGCATAAAATGTGGTGAATAAACGTGGAAGAGGCATCTGGATTCTTCCTTCTCGCCTATCCAACTTTAAATTTTACGCACCCAAACAGACAAGCTTTAGATACTACAGAATATGTCTATTCTAACAAGTAGTATAAAAACTTTTTTTTTAAGTCAATTCCTACTTAGGTCAAATAGAAATTTTTTTCCAGCGATCTACACGCTTCGCCACTGACAGTATTTATTCCTAAATTTATATCCTGCTAAATATCTTACATAAGAGAAATTTTTGAAATGTATTAAAAATTAAATAAAAAATAAATAGTTAAAATACCAAAAATTAATAGCTCGAAAAGTATTTCTCACAAATTTGTTAGACAAACTGCGTTAGAAAGTTAAAAAAATTGTATTTTTCTTGATATAAATTTAAAATCTAATAATTATGCCGTTTTTCAAATATTGAATTTCGAAAATTACCAAACTTCACAATAAAGTGCCATAGCGATGTTACAGTTAACGATAATACAGTTTTTTTTTTCAAATATTAATTCATTAATTAAATTTTATTATTTAATTTTAGTTTCATACTTCATTTCTGTTCAAAAGTATAGACTCACTCCACATTTATAGTCTCCTTCGCCCGCGAGCCTCCTGATCTTCGTCCGTGAACAGCCAGCCCCATTATCTTTTTATGCGTGAAGGTGAGACTATAAATATGGAGTGAGTCAATACTTTTGAACAGAAATGAAATATAAAATTAAAATTAATTTAATTTAATTAAATTAATGAATTAATATTTAAAAAACTGTATTCGTATCAATTGTCATCCAGGACAAGTCTAAAAAAATTTATTTGAACTTGATAGGATGAATAGAAAATATTTCATTAACGATTGAAAATGCCAACAAGATATATATATAGAGAGTGTGAGCTAATAGTAGAAATTTAAAAAGGAGTAACTAAATCTGATTCTCCAGTAATTGCATTTATAGTGACGTTTTCATTTTCTCGGCTTATACTGCAAAAATTATTGCATATAAAAACACGAATACTCACAGTGTAATAAATACATGGAAGCAGGCAGTTTTAAAATCGAATATCTATTTAAATCGTTATTCAATGTTGAAATTGGTCAAGGTTGTTCACTTACATACAATTTAAAAGATGAAAACTATAGATAGGTATTTAACCATATTTTGCAGGCATATATTTGAATAGATTGCAGTGTGAAGTGGCCAAACATATTTTACATTTGTCAACTTTTTAAAGATTATTTTCCCAATATATTTTTTAAGTTTCATTATGCAAATAGATTTAAGTCATAGGCTGAAAAAGTCATTTTTATCTACTGTTGTCAGATTTTGAGAAGCCTAAGTAATAAGATATCTGAACACTTTTCAAGTGAAAAAATATATTTAGACGTAAATATTAAAAAAGAAAGAAAACTTCACAATAATTAAACCATTACGTGTAAAAAGCATTTAATGTCGAAAATTACGTCATATTTAAAACTTTACATTTCAAACGTCAAATTTAAAATGATTTTCTTAAAGCGTCTAAGTAAAACGCTCTTCTTCTAGACATTATAAAAGTCTGGCAGGCAGCGACATTTTTTATTTTAACATATTATAAAAGCTGATTTTGAAATGTGTAATTGATTTTACAGAATCAACTGCTGGATGCGGATTTCGGAACCCAAAAATCCGTCAGTCAATGGTAAATGAATGACAACCCGATTACAAAATACAGCCGCTAATCGTGATAATGTCATTTAAACTTCTGTAATTCGGTAATTTTTTCAATACAGGGCAAATTAACACGTTTTTAGAGCCTTCGGGTATGTACGGGATTCGGGAAACATAGCTCGTAAGGTGGCAGAGTCCCCCAGTATTTAGAGAAAAACAGTCACAATCTATGTCAAATACTCCATTATTTAAAACATTTTATAATGGTGACGGGGCTTTAAAACCAACTTGTACCTAAAATAACATTACTTATATTAAACGGCTTTGCAAGAAAAATATTGTAAGAAATTTTAATGTATGGTTTTATTTGAGCATTTGAATTATTGCAAAAGAACACATCATTATTCAAAAACTGGAATTAAGCAAAAACTGCACGTACTCTAAAAAACTCACGAAAAATATTGACATATCAAAAATGTATACCATGATTTAAAATATTCATGAAATAATATTCTGAAACATGGTGAGCGTGCATTAATAGGAGCAGAATTGATTTTACGCACAATTTGTTATATATCATGTAGATGTAGATTGGCTTATTTAAGGTTTATTTAATATAGGAAAATGTATTTTAAAATGTAATATTTATAATAGCTAACTTAAAGAGTCTTAGGTCTTTTAAACATTCAAAACATTCAATGTTTAGATATATATATATATATTAAAATGTAATCATTTCTGAACACTTAAAAACGAAATGAATGTCACACGTAACAGTTGATAAATATGGAATACTTTCAAAGAAAGAAATTTTAAAACATTTTTCTCAAAATGGCGATTTTGGGGCATTGCGCGCAAAGTGGTTAAAAAACGTTTCGATATTTTTTCATGGAAATTAGTGTCTGGTAAGCTCTATATAAAGTGAACCCAAATTTTCGTCGTGTTTTTTTTCCTTGAAAACATATAACTTTTGGTGTTATAGTGCTAAACCTTTGAAATTTTTATATAAGAAAGATGTATTTTTAATTTTAAAACATAAAAATTCTATAAATAAACACTTGTTTTTAAGTTCAGTGTAAACACAAGACTCTCAAGTATAGTTATATGCCAAAAAGTCTGTTTTACATGCAGAAATTATTTTGTAATCATGCGCGCAACATGTTTAAAAACCCTTATAACAACTAATTTTCTTCATTATTATATGAACAAAATATGAAATGAAAAAAGAAATATGTATCTATTAACCAGCTTTAAAAATAGTATTTTTGTAATGTACACTTTTAAGATATACAATGACAAAAATGGTATTTTTTTTTCACTTTTCGATATTTTAAAAGTCTTACGACCCCTTAAATTATTTATGTATACCCATTTTGAAACTTACTGTTTGCTTATAAACGCGTATAATATAATTTACCTATTTAAAACAAAAAGTTATACACGATATATATATGCCATCATCATATACAATTATAAGACATTAAATGCAAAAATGCATTGCGATAAAAATGAAGAAGAAACAAAAATCACGCGTCAAATACAGAGTATGAAACTAACACATTCATAATACTGTAACAAAACTTCGTCGTTTAATAAGATAAAAGATGATATTTAAGTAAACAGTTTAAAAAACGCATTAAACATTTGAAAACCCGCTTTCAGCATTTACCCTTCAGCAATTTACCATTTACCATTTCAGCATTTTAACTGCAATACATCGGGTTGCTACTCAGCTATTATATCATAACGTTTGCGTAGAAACCCGATGTATTGAAGTTAACATGCTGAAATGGTAAATGGTAAATAAACGCATTAAACATTTGAAAACCCGATTTCATCACTTACCCTTCAGCAATTTACCATTTAGCATTTTAGCATTTTAACTGCAATATATCGGGTTGTACACAGCTATTATATCATAACGTTTAAGACAAAATATTGAGAATACTAAAATTTAGAATTTATACCTTCACTTATAAATTTTGATCATCTTTTAAAACATTTTGAATTTCAAATATTTATGAAAATTGTATTAAGTACGACGAAATACTTTTATCTTTTTATAAGCAGTTATCCAATATTTGCTTTGCATGTCATTTCGAATTGAGATTCAGGCCATAAAATGCTGGATTTTGCTATTTGCTTTTCATTTCAAAAAGTGTGCCACTCAGAGATAAGTGATTTTGGTATGCAAATTGGAAATATGTTTACGTTATTTTTGTATCTTGTTCAGAGGCATTAAAACTTTTATGTATTTATGTTTAAGCATATCATTTATTGCTGGCTAAAGCTTTAAAGAATAATTTGAAGTACTCAAAAATATAAAATAAACAGAGTTAGGAATAAAAGTGCCTTTTTAGTAGATTTACAGGATTCGTACGCTTTTACCACAATTTATTAATAGAATTTTTCTATTAAACATTTAGCTAGCACAAATTGTAGACACCACATTTAATTGCAGGATTTGTAATAATTTTCTGCGTTTAAATAAGATGAAAAATTCTATTAAAAAATTGTGATAAAAGCGTACGAACCCTGATTTATATTAAGTTTAATAAATATTTATTAAATTTTTCCTACTTAGTTGAAAAGTTTTAAGAATTGCGGTTTGTCTGTTTGTCTGTCTGACCTTCAGTCCGCACTCTGATGAGTATAAATATAGTCGGATTGCAACGTAGTTTATATATGTTATTGAGGATTATTGTGACATATTCGGAGTTGAAAATAAAATGTATACCTTTTATAATACGTTTACAGGACCCTCAAAAGAATTCCGTTACATTATGATCTATGAGGAAAAATATTTTACTTATTTTATGATGTTATATACTATTTCAAACATATTAAAATTTATATGTATCACTGAGGTGCACTAAAAAATGCTTAGTGAAAAGTTTAAGGGAATATTTCTAAATAATATCGGACAGAACAACAGAAATTTCAAGGAGCAAGTACTCGTTCACAAAATATATCACTAACAACGATAAATATAAAAAAAGAATTATCCCTGGCTATCAAATAGCTGCAAGAGATAATGAGGAATACAAATTTCATTTGGCAATTGTTTCAGCTTTATCAAATTAATTTGCTAATGATGTTGCCAATTATAGTACAAAATAAATAGCAGCTAGCAACATTACTTAGATCTCAGTGAGAGTTAAAAATGCATTTAAGTATTATTTCTTCCAACGTTCGAGTTAGCTTTAATATCGATACATTTACTTCAACTAAAATTACGACGTAATTATGTCTATAGTTGCTTAGGAGAGAGTTTCACGTAAAATATAACAGGGCCAAGCAACACGGATACATATAGAGAGTAACCACTTTCAACTGATGTCAGTGTCCTAGAAACACAATATCCTGGTGGGCAGTTATTTATCTTTCAGTACGGGTCAATTGTGATGATTTTGATTGGTTGGAGTTCAATTCAAGAGTTCTATGAAATAATAAGTTGGTGGAGTAATTAGGTTAATTAATTTAGTGTGTTGAATGCAAACTGGAGGATTACTGGTCACGCAGTTGAAACTGATCTATGTAACATATTTTGTAAAAATACTTTTATAAAACAACTTTCATAAAGCAACTGTACAAAAGTTACTTGCCGCAAATAGGGTAATGTAAACTCTTGTATGATAATACAATGCAGAATACAAGCCATAAGTGTTACATGGATTTTTACTACTGCAAATAATTCGATAAAATAACACTAGTTTACATGAATTTTGTTCATGAAATAAAATATATACGGTTACGTTACTGTGGGTATCTACATCTAGAAAAAAATATTTTTAAAATTCCAGCACGTCAGTTTTTGGAAATATTTATTAAGAAGATTTTTACAACAACTACATCTAAATAAACAATACACAGTTAAAAATGGCTAATTCTTGCTCTTTTTTTATAAATATTTTCATATGTATCTCTCACAACAAACCAACAATAGTCACCTAGCATATTTTGGTCCCAAACAACTTGATAAGTTTGCTCAAATGAATTTAAATCTTGGTGAAATCGCTCACCATGTCCATTACTCATACCACCAAGATTTTCTGGGGAAAAATTTAAATGGGAATGCAAAAAATGAATTTTTAGTGCCATATTTACACCCATATGCTCGTAATTTTGCAATAAATTTTCAACAATCTCTTTATAAATACTAACTTTTGTACTAGGAGCAAGCAATTTCCACTGTTGCAGCCTGAAGCCAAGTAATTCCGATTTTGACTTAGACAACTGCAAATCTGTTATAAGATCGTTGAGTTCAGACTGAGTTATTAAATGTGGACTGTCCTCATCATCAACAAAGTTATTTGAGCTTGATTTTTCCCCTGACCACCGAGCAAAAGGGCAAATTTGTAATGTTGTTTTCTCTGTAATTTTTTTAAAATGCTTAAAAAATCTGAATTTTCAAACTTGAGATAAAACACTTAATTACGTATATAAGTGTAATCCTTGAGAGTATCAATCATTACTTGATGTTTTAAAAATGTATTATATTTGTAGAATTATATTATTTTAAACAAACCTTGTATTGCTGTGAAACCTACAGCATAGTAAACGGATATATCAGGTCGCGGCGGTGAGAAGGTTTTAACTGTCACTATGCCCGTGCATTGTAATACTACTTGATGTATCTGTGTGAGTTTGGTCACTTCTGCCAGGTGGTGTGGGAACTGGTAAATCCTCTGAATGACGGAACGGCTTAGTCACTGATGGAACGTCTGCATATTTTATGCTATCTTTATTTTTTGAGTTAAAACCAAAAGTATTTGTTAAACAAAAGTAACAATCGGTTATGTGGTTAGTTGGCTCTTTCCATATCATTGGTTTACCAAATTTCAGTGATCTATTTTTACCTGAATACCAATAGCTGAGGACCAATCTACAATTAGTGCAAATTACATTAAGAACCCAATTTTTATCTTTATTTGACACCGGAAATCCAAAATAATGTAAATAGGCTTTTTGCAATGGTTTTGTTATAGGAAAACCACGATTTAACTGAACAATTTTGCCACAAACATAACAAAATCAGTTTGGATGTAGTTTACACTCTCTAGATGATATTTTTACATAAAAATAAGACCTTTTGAATCACACAGTTCTTTACAAAATAAAACGATAAACGTATTTAAACAATTGAAAGTAGATAAAAAACAAAGACCTTCATATCTCAGAATTGTGACACGCTACAAAAAATAAAAAAATATTTTTTTTAACTACCGTCCATAGCCTACAAAAATAATATATGTTTCACTTCATGAACAACAAAAAAAATTTGTAAACTAGTGTAATTTATTTGATAAAATAGTTTTTTGGAGTATTACAATAACCGAGGTCGATTGTAGTAATAAATGAAGAGCTTAGTAGAAGAAGATTTTGTGTAACAAAAATTGGAGAAAAAGCTTTTCATTCTAAATTTTATACACTTATTTTATTCTTCATAACATATGTTTGGAATGACAACTGGTGTCATTAAACTCTTTTTTTTTAAACTTACGTTTAATTTTTAAATTAAAACGAAATTTAATATTATTTAAATTATTAAACATAAAAATATTAACTAAGAAAAAATAATTTAAAAACGATTAAAACATTGATTTTTGGTTTTCCCTACAACAAACCTAGAAACAAAACCATATAAGGAGGGAGGCAAATAGCCTGGTAGAGATTTTCTCGCTAAATATATAGCGGTACACCACTTCATAAAAATAGTTAAAAATGAAATATTTTAAAGAAGTTTATCGATTTTTTTGTTCTTGTTGTTTTTGCTCAGTTTCTAAAAAAAAGCTGAGCTAATTTTAATGAAATTTAAATGGGAACAATTCGAGACTATCCTCTTTCAATTAAAAATAATCACATGGATTGGTCGCACAGTGTAATCGGTGAACATGGATTTAAAAAAAACTACATACGCATCGAATTGAGAACCCCCTATTTTTTTTATAAATCGGTTAAAAAAAAAGTTTTTGACAATATATGATATAACATATTGTTCCACTAAGCAATTATGATTAATGGAAGAAGGTTTTTCTTCACTGATATCATTCTTGAATAACTTTAAATCATTTGAATTTTGCATTTTTATGAAAATTGCATCAAAAGAGGCATATATTTCCATTAGCACTCATGCAATATTAATTTTAAATTGCGTTTCTAGCCATAAAATCGAAAGTTTTCTATTTGCTTTTCCATTACGATACATCCTTTCCGATATTTTTAGACACTTTTCGGAAACTGCCTTTCTTTGAGATTAGTCATTTGGGCATGCAGATGGAAAAATGCATCGCATTTTATTTTAATATTTATCTTTAAAGTATTAAATTTGTGTATCACTTTTTATGCATCGTATTTCTATTAAAAAATATTTTTAAAGGGTTTGAGGAGTTTTGAAAAAAAAAGAACAAGTTGGAAATTGTGCGTTGAACGTGACAAATGAGGTGCGTTCGTACTATAACTAGTTTCACAATGTAAAAAGTTCATCGTTATTATTTTAATGAAATGAACTATAGCTTCTGTTTATGAGCAAATTTATGAGCAAAATGAGCATGACTTTTCTCTTATTATGTATGTCACGTTTACAGATGCGGATTTTTTTCGACACCAGACAGCGCTGCAAAATTCACCATGGAGATCTTGTTTTGCAAAGGATTACCTCCATAGTTTAATATTTTTATGACTCATGATGAACGAATCTCTTGTGTTTATTTACTTTAATTTATTCAGATTTTAGGCTGTCAACTTAATTTCAACTGAAGGTATCGCAGAATGTAAACATATTTGAATGTTACTCATCTATCAAACAAGCAATTTTTTTGAAGGATCTTTCTAAAAATTTAACTTTTGTGCAATTTTATTCGAAAAAATAATTTTTAATAAAACTGGTCTCCTGACATATGAAAAAAGGAATGGTCAGCCCGTATTTGTTTTCCTCGGTCACATGACTTGCGTTTTTATTATTTAGATTAATAATATAGATTACGTATGATAGGATTTAATAGAATGAAGAAAACTTTTATTAATATCTTTTTAAGTTTTGATTCGATTTTCATAAAATTTGAAATGACTCAACAAAATTCTGCAACGATTATATATATTAAATTGCAAACCATTCGGTTGGGTAGTTTTTGCGCTGTTATATGCAGACGGACGGACAGACAGGTGGATAGACGCGGCCGGACGAGACGACGACTATAGGTGCTACGTATTTATATGATTACGTACATGTTTTTGGAATTAATGCTTTAAATAATTAATTATGAATTCATGGTACTTTAACTGAAATATATTTATGATATTTAAAAAATATATTTCTACTGAAAAAATGATTTCCGTTACTTTTCTGCAATAAAAAGGGTTATTGTCTTTTAATATCTAGCAGAATTTTTTTCTTAGTCAGTAATACTCTTTATTTTTCGAATAGTCCTATTCAATTATGCACCTTCGCGCTATTGTAATTTTGATAGAGTTACATTGTTATTATTAATTTGGATGTGTACTTTAACAACAATTGAATTTAATTACTTTAAGTACATTTTGTAAACGCTTAGAAGAGAGAGTTTGTTTATTCTCGGTCACACATAAGAGTTTGTTATTTTTTCTGTGTGAAATAAATTTGTTTTTCTTTTTGTATTATCCAATATATTTTATTGAGTGTTTAATTATTGGGATGTCTCAAAGATTATTCTGCTAATTATTCAGTTGAAGCGCTATGCAAAAACTGATTTTTTTAGACTAACATGAAATATCTTCGAGAAAGTAATAAAAAGGACACTTTTATTTTCTATCCTAACATTTTGGTCCATCGAGCCAGAAACGAATTAGCATATCATCCAAGCAGACGATAGAAGTAGAAAATAATTTTCAACAAAAGACAAGTAGTAAAAATATTTAAAAGCACAGTTAAAGGGGATTTGTGGTTTTTAGATTTGGAATTAGATATTAAGATATATGAAAAAATGTCGGTTTATCAGTTAAATCAGGTAAAACTAAGCTGCGCCGCCAGGAGCCTGGGGAGCCCCCGGCGCGTCTCGACCGTCGCACCCAAGTCCTGAGGGACTTTTATCGTACCAGTAGGAGCTGCTTCCCATGGCGCTGCAACCGGTCAGGGGCCGCCACCTGCGGTCCCCCGAGCCATCTCTACCCAAGTAAGGCACGACATAGGTCGTTGCGGCACACAGAGGATCCCATAATCAGAGGAGACCTCCACGTGGACACTCGATGAACCGCCAGGAACCCCCCGGGGGCTTTCGTCGCCAGAACCCCATAAGAGGAACTGGTCCCTAAGACATATGCCGAGTTCTCCCAACGGCTCTTGCTTTCCAACGGCGTACGAATATCGAGTCGCATAGAAGCACGAAACGAGGTTAAATCAGGTAATGAAAACATTGACAAATATAAGGAATATCTGATGCATTTTAAGGATCTTGAAACTTTCGCAATCGAAACTCGTAAATCTGACGATAGTAAGCCAATATTATTAGAGAAATTAAATTTATACAGATCTAAAAATGAGTTTTAACTTGCACGCTTGACTAAAACCGAAAATGAGGGAAATAATGAGAAAAAAATTGAAAATGCTAGTTCTATAGATATTATTAAGAGCATTAAAACTTACCAATTAAATTTGGAACTTACAAGCAGAGTGCCAAGCTTGGTAATCACAGATTTTGATTATTTTCATATATGTTGTAGGGTAGAAGCCCCTTAGTCTCAGGTTCAATTGATTTTATACAACGCTCCTTAGTTCTCGAGAAATGGGGGGTCTAATATTATAACACAACTTAAATACTTACTTTGTAACGAATTAACTACGTTGGTCGTAGCTCAATTGGTATGGCGTTTGTTCGTTGTTCCAAGGGCCCGGGTTCGATGCCAGAACGTGCTACGTTTATTTTTCTCATTTTTTTTAATAAATATACTTGTAATTATAATTTAACAATCTCAATAAAAAATTTTGCTAACATAATTAAATTTTAATTTAGCATTTTTGATTTTTATACCATTATTAAACATTTCTCATCATCTAAAGAACTTTTTTAAAAAATGGATCTATTATTGACTGGTAAAAATTCAAAAATCTCTACAAAATCAGCATATTTACTATCGAAATATAGAATTTTTCTCCCATCGCAATAGAAAACGAAGATATTTCAAATGCTGGATTATTTGTTAAAAATCCATTGTTTTGCAATAAAATTTTACAGTACTTCAACGCATTTGTGACACCACTTTTCTGATTTTCATCGAATCCCGACACTTCAGATTGATCTTCTTGCGAATTACAGCTTGCTTCTTCCAATTTTATACTATTATAAGCTGTTATAGAATGATGCGCACTTGTGCGATAAAGATTGAAAACAAAAACCAATAACTGCACCAAACTGAAAAAAAAGAAACAACCAAAGTCTGTGGTGGCGCACTCTAGTTACAATAAAATAAAACAAATATGTTGTAGTTTAATTCTTATGCTAAATTTTAATATAATTATGCTTCTTACTTTAAAAACAGAGTAGTATTATCATCGCATTGACTTCCCTTGTTAAGGAAATTAAAAAATGATGTTTCTTCACAATCACGAATTGACACAATTGTTCAATATCGTTGCATTGATAAAGCATATATGGAGTACATTTTAAAAGTGACTTTAAAAAAAATCAAAAATGCTAAATTAAAATTTAATTATATTAAATTTTTTTTATTGAAATTGTTAAATTACAATTACAAATATATTTATTTTAAAAAAATGAGAAAAACAAGCGTAGCGCGTTCCGGCATCGAAACCGGGCCCTCGGAACACCGAGCAGACTCCATACCAACTGAACCAACGTAATTACTTCGTTACAAAGTAAGCATTTAAGTTGTGTTATAATATTAAAACCCCCATTTCTCGAGAATGAAGGAGCGTTGTATAAAATCCATTGAACCTGAGACTAAGGGGCTTCTACCCTACAACATATATAAAAATAATCAAAATCTGTGATTACCAAGCTTGACACTCTCCTTGTTAGAGATATTATATGAAAAAAGCATTTAATACAAAAGATGTACCGAATAAAAAAATGAAAGCAGAAATTCTGTTCAATCTATTAGGTGATGTATCTATTCATCACATTTTAATTTCTTATGTATCTGAAAGGTGATGATTTAAATAATTATCAAACGGTAAAAGAGATAGTGCTGAGAGAATTTCAGCCAACACCTGAAATATGTTTAGAACAATTCAAAGAAGTTCAGCGTCTCATTGAATCGCTTGTTCAGTTTACTACTCGCCTAACGACTAACTTTGAGTATTACTGTAAACTAAGAAAGATATGTGATTTTGAAACTTTTAAGCTGTTATCACACGGACTACCATACAATATGAAGTATATGCTATTGCCTCTCGCTTGCTTGGAGCTACACTTTTACGCTGCAACTAGGGTTATTTTCAATACTGAAAGTTATCTGCAAATGTAAAGAGAGAGCGTAACATTTGGCGAGTAATTGCAGCTAGGTGTTTTGATATTTAGTGTGGAGCTCGATTTATAAACAGTAAGCATTACCGCGTGCTAACATTTTATATATTGCAATTTCTTTCGTTCCTGTTCTTATATTAATATATACATATATTATGATTATTTTTTTCTTAAAATTCCAAGATTATAAAAAAATACTCTTTGTAATATAACATTAAAATTCTAAATTATTGAGTCCATAGAAATTGAATCTTCACTTTACATATTTCATTACATGTAAATATTAAGAATTCTGAACTATTAGTTTTAACCCTTAATTGCATAGTGATGTAAATTTCCATCACTTTTTATTTAACTTTTAATAAATAAATCAACTTCTTCGCCACCACTATATTTATATAGAAATATTAATACAGTAAATTTCCCGTGAACTATGTTGCTGAACAAAGTTAAAAATCTATCTTAAAATTTCAAATCTGTAACGCAAAGAAAGATTCTAAATCAAATTTTAGTTCCTTTGCCAAAATGACTATTATGACATTTTCAGTTAATATATTTTACATACTTTAAATGTAATTCATGTTAGATATTGAATGTAATGTAAAATTGAAATACACAATAGAATTTACATATAGGTCTTGGCTTTTTTAAAACGTTTAATTGCTGTTAGTAATCCCCAGACTATCGCTTTTTTTATTATTATCACAGAGCATTATTATTATCACAACTCGATTTACTCGACCACTCATTAACTCTATATAACTGAAGTTTTGTTTTGTTTGGAGTTTTAGTACAATCGCTACAGACTTCTGAAACGATGAATTTTAATTAGAATATTACTCTACATAAATATTGGTACAGGTGCCGTTTCCTATCAGTTAGACGATACTTTTATTTTCATATTTTGATCAAGCGGTTTCAAACATCGCTAACAGCAGCTATGAAAAAATTTCTGTGATATAAGTTAATTGATAAAATGTTAATGAAAGTGGTACTACACTCTCTCATTAAAAGTCTCGTATTCTTCAAGTTAGACAAACACTACTTCGCGAAAAGTGCAAATTCTGGCTCGAAAGCTAACAAGGACACCATTCGAAAATATTTTAAAGAAAACCATAAGCAGGTGCTAAATTAGGTAGGAAGATAGGAATCATAATCCTTATGACATACGTATAATTTAATAAGAATATAGCTATTTTCTTCAATACTAGCTGCGAAGTACAGTGTTGCATTAAAATTGCAGGAGGTCTTTGGATTGATTGGCGGAAAAGAAATCTAGTTTTATTATACATTTAATGTTTCTAGCTCTAACAGTTCACAATAAATCGCAATTTAGAACGATTTTAGAACGTTTTCTGCTCATTTCACCTTTTAGGTAGCTTTCAATACAAAAAAGTATAAAGCTACCTATTGCAGCCGTTCGGAGGAAAGCAATTTTGGAAAATTTCGATATATTTTCAACGATCATGACCCCTAGACCCCAAAACCACCCTCCGTTCAAATGTTGATTTATATATATATATATATATCCATATATATATATATATATATATATATATATATATATATATATATATATAATATATATATCTGACCTATGTCATACGATAACGCTCATATTTATAAATCAATTTTGATGAAACTAATTGTGTGTATTAAGCTCACCAATGTCTCGACCGAGTTCGTTGGCCAGCTTAGTTGGCCATTTTGTTTCAAGATGGCGGCCACTTAAAAAATTAAAACTAAAATAAATATACAAAAAAGTTAAAAATTCAAATTTATTTTTAGTTAAGTGTTAGGCCTTGATACGAGGATTCCAGAGCATTTTTTGGTTTACCTCTATCTTAAAAAATGGCTGAGATAGAGCAGTTTGAAATTCTAGGGTGGCTGACATTTTGAAACAAGACAGCACATTACAAAAATTTTCATTGTTGTAATCTTTTTCCCAATCATACGCATAAAACTATATATTCATATCCGTTAGCGTCAAATTCTCGCCAAACTTGGTGACATTTGGCGAAATATCGCAAAATTTGGCGACCAAAATAAGTCTTCATAAATGAAGCCAACTTGGCTATTGCTCAATAATTCGGCGAATTTCTTATTTAAATTCAGTATTAACGAATCTTTTGTAAACGTTTCTTTGCATTTTAACTTGCTGTTTTCGTGTAACATTAGCTAAAATTTTAAAACGAAGATATAGGAAAGCTACATTTTCTTCCAGGTACAGGCCGGAAGGACTTTTTAAAATTTGAATTTTTCAGAAACCATTCTGCAGCATTTACATTTTAAAAGTTACCACCAAGCGAAAATTCAAGTTTTTAGCCTCAGCAATATCACACAAATTGCATTTTCAGAACTTTTTTTCCCTGCACACTTTTAAATTTCTAAAGTTTAAGAAATTGTTCTACTGCGAGTATTTAGGTCTTAAAAGTAACAGACATGTCATATTTCAAGTTTCCATCGTTAACAGTTCCAAATAAATCGTAATTTATAAAACTTTTTAAAACTGTTTTTAGCGAGCATGTATACTTTAAAAGTAAACAACACACCAAATTTCAAGTTTCTAGTTCAAACAGTATCACAGAAATATAAAATGTTGAGACATTTTTTGCCTCTGGACACCCTTTTAGGAGTTATTGTACCGACATAACATATAGCCTATGTTGGAACAGAGATACACACCAGCATTTTGCTATCATTATTTTTTAAATAGGCTTGGTAGTTCTAGAGATTACATCTAAAAACAACGCACAAACATACACACAAATGTTAATCTTTATAATATTACTATAGACTGAATATAGAAGAAATTCATAAATAATAAAATTAAATATCTCATTACACAGTCAGCATAAAGTTGATGTTTAAATTTAGCATTGCTGAAAATATCTGTTATATATTTTTTTACACGTGATATTATATAAATTCAAAAATGATTCAAGATTAATACAATTATTTTTTTTTATTTGATTAATTGAAATAATATTCCAAAAGTTGGTTATGAACATTAGAAATATTTAAATTGAATAGAAGTTATTCTAGAAATGCTATACGCGAATCTTGAAATCAGGTTTTGGTATGTATATAGTTTTGTTTGTGCTTTGGCTACAGCACCATTTTAGGGTTTTAAAATCAGGAATACACCATTTTACCTACTTTTATGAGAAGATTTCACAATATGATTTATCCTTTTTTTGTTAAAAGAATTTAATCGCATCGCGTTCATCCTTTAGCAGTTGTGCCACCCATGCCCCCCCCTAACGACTGATTTTCATCAAACTTCAGATTCTGTTAGACGTTTGCATATAAAAGAATCTGATTGCGTTTTGGTGTAGATATCCCAAAAGGTGGCGCTGCTATGCTACTTTTTATGATTTTCACGATAGCTATTTCTCAAGAACTAATGCACATAATTTCATCAAACTTCAGATTCTGTTAGACTTTGAAATAAATAGATGCTGATTACGTTTTTGTATAATTAGCTGAACAAGTGGCGCGGCTATGATACTTTTTGCATGATTTCCCCTATAACTATATCTCAAGAACTAATGCACAGAATATCATCAAACTTTAGATTCAGTTAGACGTTGACATAAGTTGTTGTTGATTAGGTTTTGGTGTAAATCTTCCAACAGGTGACGCTGCTATACTGCCTTTTGCAGGATTTACACGATTTTAACGATACTCATATCTCAAGAACTAATGCACAGAATATCATCAAACTTTAGATTCAGTTAGACGTTGACATAAGTTGTTGTTGATTAAGTTTTGGTGTAAATCCCCCAACAGGTGGCGCTGCTATGCTGCCTTTTTCAGGATTTACACGATTTTAGCGATACTCATATCTCAAGAACTAATGTATGGAATTTAATAAAACTTTCAGTTATACCTTGATATAAATTGGTATTGATTCGTTTTTGGTGTATGTGAAATCTGTATGAGATAGAAGAAAGTTTTGTTATCGGCACATCCGACTACTTTTCTCCTGGCGAGACTGTACATGTTCAAATATGTCAAAGCTAAATTTAATAGAAATGTAAAAAAATATATTATACTCGATAATTTAAAATACATCATATTTGCGTTTATTGTTTTTGATAAATTCATTCACATTTTTTATTTCTGATAAAATTTAATTAATAAGGAGTCTAATGTAGCGCACGCCATTTATAAAGCCTTAGCGGTATTAAAGCGCACATGTAAAGAGCACATATTACAAAACAACCGTAGTCGATTCCCATTTTCTATATGGTATTATAGTACACAAAAACTTTATGAACTAAGTTTTTTTTATATCGGAAGCATTAATATACAGGGTGTTTCTAAATGAATATCGGGGTTTTAACGCTTTGTAGTATCTATTATAAAAAACTTTAAATTATACTTAATACATAAAATGAAAGAGCAACTCAAACAGTTTTACCCACAAGCTTACAAGTGTTCAATGTGAACACCTTTCGTCACACGGCACACATCAAGTCGCTCAGTTCTTCCCAAACGCCACTCTACGCCATGGTATAGTTCCATGCTCTACGCTCACCCGATCTGACGCCATGTGATTTCTACCTGTTGGGGTTCCTAAAGGATCGAGTGTATGTGCCTCCGCTACCAGCTGACCTACCAAACCTAAGAAACAGGATTGAGGCAGTTGTTGCAACAATTACCCCACAAACACTAATTAACGTTTGGGAAGAACTGAGCTATCGACTTCATATGTGCTGGTTGCTGTGTGACGAAAGGTGTTCACATTGAACACTTGTAAGCTTGTAGGTAAAACTGTTTGAGTTGCTCTTTCATTTTATGTATTAATTATAATTTTAAGTTGTATGTAATAAATACTACCAAGCGTTAAAACCCCGATATTCATTTAGAAACACCCTGTATTTTTTGCACATTGTATTTGATTAGTTACAAAGCATAAGCCAAATAATACATGTTATATGATTACTTTGATAATATTAAAAGCTAATGATCTAATGTATTTTCAGTTCTTGAACCTTATTACATCTGAAATTACAAAATAATCTGTGAAAAGGTGTCCAAACGACATTAACGCGACAGCTAATTAGCTTCGTAGTTTAGGAAAAGTTCAATTCTACTTCACAGTATAAAAGAAGCTTGTATCCTTATATTTAGCCGACAAAATACCACATGCTTTTAATCGGTTCTTATCCAGAACATTCAGCATGTTAAATAAGCCGATTTAATTGTCAAGAAGCAAAATTATTCTCGGCGGATGTCACGTATGTGTTCCATTTAGGATGCGTATCGTTTTTCTTTTTACTTTCTTCTATCTATAATAGAAGAAAGTAATGTCATAGAAAATTGTTTCGACTTCCGGTTTTCGATTGACTTACACGTTTTAAGGGTCAGATATTCCGAAAAACATGTTTTTACAAATTACATATGTGTCCGCGTGTGTGTTTGTGTTCTCTTTGTATCATTGAAAAGTGTATTAATTTGTGCTAGAATTAAACCAGATATTTTTTGTAGGTTTGCGACTATGGCCAGTAGGTCCTTCTTGAATTCCGCCGGAATGAGGTGCTGTAATGGCAATTTTTGTTCCATATTCATTATTGTACCATCGAAAATTTCAATTCAAAGATATAATTTAATTGAAAATGAGACGCGTAATCCGACGCAGTAAACTGTTAGTTTATATGATTATCATTTTTACTTTATTGTATCTATAATAGAAGAAAGTATTGTAATCGAAAAAAATTTTCGACTTCCGGTTTTCGACGGATTTACAGGTTTTCGGGGTCAGAGATTCCGAAAAACATGTTTTTACAAAATGTCTGTCTGTCTGTCCTCATTATATCATCGAAAAGTATATGAAGTTATGCATCAAACTGAACCAAATTTTTGTTCTATGTTTTTGGCTATAGCCAGCAGGTCCCACTGGAATTTTGAGATATTCCGCCGGAATGGGGCGCTGTAATAGCGATTTTTGTTCCATATTCATTATTGAACCATAGAAATGTGCATGATGTTATACGTAGAATTAAACCGAATTTTATGTGCACCTTCTTGATTATTGCCTGCAAGTTCCAATTGAATGTGGTGCTATTCCGACGGAAAGGGGCGCTGTGATAGCGATTTTTCTGCGATTCTTTCGATTTTTCAGAGTTCTGTTGTAAATCGGCTGCTCGAGCAGCGAAGATAACCCGAAGCTTCGCATGTAGCTGACGCACAGCAGAATAACGAAAAATATTGATTTTGTTAGCGCTGTGATAGCGAATTTACATTACGATAGTATTAACATGCATGAGATAGAAGAAAGTATTGGGATGGGCACATCCGACTAGTTTAGTACTACAATATGTTTATCTTAATATGTGTCTTGTCTAATAGGAGTATTTTTAGATTGAATAAAGCGAAACATACTCGATGGAATAACTGGTATTAAAAATTAATTAAAATATCGTTAAATGACGGCCATTTCAAAGGGATTATCCTGAATGTTCCGGATAAGAACATATTAAGAGCATGAAGTATTACGGTCGAATTGCGACCCTCTGGTGTTAAGGTCAAAATCAAAGCGCAAGATTAAATTAACCATTACCTTGCTACCACTATTTTAGAAATAAAAATTGTCCTTTATTTAATGACAGAAACTTTATTTATATTTCATTTATTCATATATATATATATATATATTTCATTTATTTATACATATTTATTCACTTTATTTATATTTTATTTATATTTTCTACTTCTCAGTGCTTAAAATATTTTGCTGTTGCAGTTTCACAGTCAACTGGCCTATTTTGACGAGAGTAGGATGGCGCATAATTAATTCCATCGTTTTTGTAACTCGTAAACAGTTGTACCATAAAGATTATTTGGCAATTTATAACCTACCCCAGCTAACGGAAAATACGTTAATATAAATTCATTAATTTATATTTATGTTCTAAAAATATTAAAATGTTGTAGTATTATTGGAAACACACTTGCGGACTTTTTTTTTCAATAATTCTAACATATCAGGAAGTGAGTGAAAAATTTACTGCAAAATTCCATCATTACATACAAAAACTAAGTTTAGTTAAATAAAAGAGTTTATATATACGTCACGAAAATCCTTTCAATAACATTAAATTATCGCCTAAGTAGCCTCGAAGAACGTTAAGCATAGAAAAACCATCATTCTACTTCATAGAATAAAAGTAGCTTGGATTCTCATTTCACTAACAAAATACCTCATGGTTGTTTCTTATCGAGAATATTCCACATTGCTGAATTAACGGAATGAATCTCTCAGGAAACGAAATAAGAGATATTACAGTTAAAAGGTTTCGTGTGGATTTATTTTTTATGCTATTCGACTGCTACGCTGGTAGGTTTCTAAAAACGAACCATGAATCAAATGAAATACATCGGTTAATTTGATCTTGTGTTTTAAAGCAAAATGGATCTTTACCAGGAAAGTTATTCCGCTTTGCTGAAAACGATACGCATGCTATTGCGAAATTATATTTTCTAATGTGCAGACAAAATTTGAGCTATTAAGAACCAACTCTTTTAGTTGGTCTGTTACTGTACGATTATGGTAAGGAATGATAGAACGATATGCAATGTACTAAAACCTTCAGTGAAAAATTATCTAACTAAAAATACAAACAAACAAAAAATCCGTCCAGTAGAACTTCGAGATTAATTAATCATAATCGGGTTCACTTGATTATAGAACTTCCCCCCATAACTGTATGACTAAGCAACATAGAACAATATACAATTATATTAAAACCATCCGTGAAAAGTATATAAGTAAAAATGCAACTCCCATCAATATCCGTTCATTAGAACTTTTCATTACATACAAAAATCAAGTCTAGTTAAATAAAAAAGTGTAAAATTAAGCCACGAAAATCCGTACAACAACATTAAATTATCGCCTAATTATCTTCGAAAAACGTTAAGTATGGTAAATTCATTATCCAAATTCACAAAACAAAAGTAGCTTGTACTCTCATTTCACCAACAAAATACCACATGCTTATTTATGCTCGTTTCTTATTCCGAAGATTCCACATTACTGAATTAATGGAATGAAACTCACGAAAGGAAACGAAGTAATAGACATTAGAGTTAACAGTTTCGTTGCAGTATTAATTTATGTGTGCTATGCTTAGCGGTAATGATTACAGTGTGTGAACTGTCTGCATGGTGTTGAATTGGATTATTTTTGAATGGAAAATAGTATAAGTTATAAACCGTTTACAGGGTGCTTACAGTTCTAACACAATATTTTAACAGAAAAATTTACCTTATTTAATCACAAAACTAGTCGTTGGGGGCTACCGTAATACTTACCCATCATAGATATGCATAATATAAAATATGAAAATAAAACATGTGTAAACTATTTATAAAATGCATTGCAATTCGAATAAAATCCTGGCTGGATGACGTCATAAACTTTAAATGCTCTATTACTGAATTGCGTAAAAGAAACATCCTTATAACTAGAAAAATTGTAATAATATCAACTAAACGTTTACTGCGTCGTATTAATCGTCTTATTTCCAAATAAAATATGTCTTTGAATTGATATTTGAATGAAATACAGGGTCATGAAAAATCGAAGAGTGTGGAAATAGGATTAGAAATATCTCGGCAACTAATTACCTGACCGACTCCATTCTTTATGCAAAATTTATGTTGTTTTTATTGTCTTTTATATTTACTCGTTAAAATAATCAATTTCGAAAAATTTTATATACCTTTTATCAGAACAAATATTTCGAGAGTCCGAAAAAATAGTTCTGGATAATCGAGGTTACTGAAATTCAATTCTTCTCGTTATTACATACTAAGTACTTACCAAATTTCAAGTCTAAAATCTGAATTTGTTAGAGATAGAGCGTTTACAGACACATACACAGACAGACGGACGGCAATTTTTTTTTCTCTAAAAATAGGTTTTTCGAAATCTCCAGTGTCTGAAACGTGTAAATCCGTCAAAAATGTTTTCGATTTTTAAAACGATTAGAAGATTTACCATATACTACGTATGATAGGAAAAATAAAAATGTTAAAAATTTTGCGATTAAACGTAGTGACTACGAATACTCCGATTGAAATATCAAATAGAAATTTTCTAATCTGAAATTCTGGGGACAGTCTTCCGGAAATTCTAAGGAGCGTAAGCACCGTATGTAATCAGACAAAATAGACAAAAAACTAATTTTAGATTTTATGTAACAAAAACAAGGATTTAAAATTTCTAAATAAACGTGGTTTTTAAATTAAACTTAATTCACATTTAAGAAAATCTTATTAACTTAACTTTCTTTAATGAAATTGTCGGTGCACCTATTCGAATTTTAATTGTGCAAATATTCCAAATCTCTCAATTTTTTGCGGAGTTCGTACTGGGTCCTGGAATTTCCCGGAAAATTACCAGTATTTTCTTATAGAAACACTCACCTTATATAATTGTACGATTACGTAAGGCGAGTTTTTCTATAAGAAAATACTGGTAATCACCCTGAAAATTCCAGTATCCCGTACGAACCCTGTTTTTGTTTAGTTACAATCAATTTTAAAAGATGCGTATTAATCTATTTTCATAAAAGTGTCATATGAATATTTACATTTTACACAGTTTTAGTAGAAATAGAATGTTATTAATCGATTTCGCCTTACATTATTTTGTACAATATGACGCAAGTAACACAGTTTCTATAATAAGATCAGAAAGAAATTTCAAACATATTATAAGAAATCTGGAATAGCAAATTTAAAATAAGCCATGAAAAGCCGTTCAACAATTTAAATTATCACCTAATCAGCTTCGAAGAACGTTATGCATAGGAAAATCATTATTCCACATCACAGAATAAAAATAGCTTGTATTCTCATTTGACCAACTAAATACCACATGCTTATACTCCTTTTTTATACAGAATATTTAGCATTGCTGAATTAACGAATAATTGCTCAGTAAACGAAATAAGAAACATTAGAGTTAACAGTTTCGTGTGGACTTAATTTATATATGCTACATTTAACAGTAATGAATGCGGTGTGTGACTTGTCTGAATAATCCTCAATTTGATTCTACTTGATAAGAAAACAAGTATGTTTTGGCTATCACAAAACATTCATCTATATAAATCAATGAAATGAAATGATTTAAATAGTACAAGAAATTACATCGATTTAGTAAATATCTTTTTTACACAATGTATTCCCATATTCAGGATGCTAAGCGTGAAGTTTACTAGAATTGTGTGTATTTAAACGGGTGATTATCACATATTTTGAACAAATCGTCGAATTTCGGCACCCCTCCTTAGAGGACTGCAACCGAAATGGAATGAGAATCTATTCTATAAGGATTCTAAATTTGATGTTTCGTTGAATTCTCTGCACATAAGCGAAGATATAAATAGCACATAAATCGAACAAATCATTGATTTGCGGTACACCCTCTTGGCGGATTTTGCCCAAAACTAATCAGCACCTATTCACATAAGGATAGAACTTCACATGAAACTTCATCCTATTCTACGCAATATTTCGTGAGATAGAGCGCCCACAAAATTCGTATCACATACAGATTGACAGACACACATTGAGATATTTTCAAAAACAGTCAAATCATGTTTTTAAAACATATTAATCAATCAAGAACCGGTAGTCGACATTTTTCAAGAATCCAATACTTGATTTTTATATAGACAAAAGAAAGTTATACTTTTATTTATAGTCGTTTATGAATAACGTACAGGTTGTAACAAAAAACCTTGACACATTTTAAAAATGTATATAAAAAAATATGCAAGATAGAAACTAGAAATTCCCGTATGTGTTACTTTAGATATTAGAGTTTTTTCTGTATAAAAAGTACCAACAGGTGGCGCTAGTTGTTCCGTGATACCAGCATTTACAGAATCCGCTAAGCTTTTTCTCGTAGCCCGCAGAAATCGGTACGCACGGCCGCGAGCCAATTATCAATCCCATTTCAAACAGTGCATCGCGTGCTTCATAAGAAACTTCCCCTTCATGCGTATAAAGTGCAGGTAATGCAAAATTTACAAAGGAATGACAAAGCTCGTCGGTTGACTTCGCTGTGCAAATGCTCAATTAGCTGAGAGAAGATAGCGATTTTTTTCAAATCATCATTTTCACAGATGAATCACAAGTGAACAGTGTTGAAGAACTGAAAACACGCATAATTGCTGCAATTTCATGTGTCACGCAATTGATTTTGGAACGCACATCAGCCGAGATAGATTTTCGACTGTCTGTTCTCCGTGCCACGAAAGGTCCACATATTGAAATTTATTGACTATAAAAAAAACACTCAAATATCTCAGGTAACATATACGTGAATTTCTAGTTTCTATCTTGTATATATATTGTTTTATAAATTTTTAAAATGTGTCAAGGTTTTTTGATACTCCTTGTATATTCAGGTATATAACGCGGATTTTTTTTATACCAGCAAAGAGATCGAAATTTACAATTGCGCGTTATAAAAATGAAGGAAAAAATTGTGATCATAAGAATTTAGATTTTCACATTAAAGATCATGCAAATTAATTACAAAAAATTATAAACGGAATGAGCTTAATACTGTTGACGATCGAATTACATGAAAATTACTATTTACAAGGGAAAGTCATTGAGTAAGACACAAAAGATAATTAAATAAAACTTACAATGATATTCACTTCAAAACTATTTTTATTTCTCAACATATTCTCCACCAACATTTATGCACTTATATCACCATTTTATCCATTCCCCAACACCAGCGGCATAACATTCTTTGGGTTGCTGTCTCAGCTACATTAGAACTTCAAGTTGAACCTTTTCATCATCGGTGAACATCATCTTGCTTCCAAGATGATTTTTTAAAGGACTAAACAGATGAAAATCGCTTGGGGTTTAAGTCGAAGCTGTATGGTGGATGTTGAAGAAGTTGCAAGATGGTGTTCACAGATGATGAAAAGGTTCAACTTGAAGTCGTAATGTGGCTGATACAGCAACCCAAAGAATGTTATGCAGTTGTTGTTGGGGCACTGATAAAACGGTGATATAACTGTATAAATATTGGTGGAGAATATGTTAAGATATAAAAATAGTTTTGGAGTGAATATAAATGTAAGTTATTGTTTAATTATCTTTTGTGACTTACTTAATGACTTTCCCTCGTATTAGGCTTTTTTAATGTTCTTTATTCCTACATATCTCGTAAAAATTGCTATGCAAAGAAAGGGATGCGCGTAAAACGAAAAATATACTTAAACATAGGAAAATGTAGTCTGAAATTTTAGGTGCAAGTTATACACCGGAGCGCTGTCTACGCCGGAAAATACGGTATAATGTAATGAATGAGAGCCTTTTGAATATGGAAGAATACCTTGTTTTAATGTTTCTAAAAATGGATGGAATTATAATTTCTAAATAAAGTTATCTTTAAAATTAAACTAGCATTTATATTGAAGAAACGCATCTAAACCGAGTTTTGAATTTATTTAGTGAAACTTTTATTGCCCCTATCCAAATGTTATTTACATATATATTCAAAATCTATCACTTTATAATTTAATTTCAATTAACCTTTTGATTATGGGTTTGAGGCACCGTATGTCCCAATGACTACTTTTATTCCATCCGTACCACTTTTTGAAAAATAATCTCTGCCGTACGCTTATACTAGAATATTGTCAAGCGACAACTACCACAAAAAAAATATTTTTTGTAAATTGTGGTACGATAGTCGCCAGTTGGGACACCGTATGTAACTGCGATTACTTTTTTTCCATTCGTATCACTTTTGAAAAATAATCTCTGCCGTATGCTTGTACTAGGATATTGTCTAGCGACAACTACCACAAATATTTTTTTTGTAAATTGTGGTACGATAGTCGCCAGTTGGGACACCATATGTCCCAGCGACTACATTTATTCCATTCGTACCGCTTTTTCAAAAATAACCTCTGCCGTACACTTATACTAGGATATTGTAAAGTGACATCTACCATAAAGATTTTTTTTTCATTTTATGAAATTGTGGTACAATAGTCACTAGTTCTGACCCATAAAGAAAAGGTTAACTTTAAGGCTTATCGATCTACTTCAGATTTTTGCAACAAATAATTATATTTTATTTGTTTTTGAAAGTAGTAGAATCTTTTTAATGATACTTGATTTATATTAATTACATAGTATAGGCAAAGAAAGAAACACAACTACTTAAAAACTTTAGAAATCCTTTTGTTAAAAGTATCAGAAATATTTTTGCTAAAAATATCAGATAAAATCTAAAATACCAGAAACAAATTTTCCAGTGTATTTTCAGAAATCTTAGCTGGAGTTCCATCCGAAATTACACAATATTCCATGTAAAACTGTAGTCGACATATCATTACTCTGACCTATAAGAGTAGGTGAAGTTTCGATTGGGAATGTAGTTTTTGTCCATTAACAGTCAATGTGCGTAAAAGTACGATCAAGGATACCCTTCTTTAACTTTCGATGAATGAGTATCAAAATCACGGAACTTGTGAATTTTCACTTCGTTTCGATAATTATACAAATTTCTGCATCTGGTCAATCGATATAGCAGTATTTAAGCACTGGAACGCGCTGTGTAAGTGGAATGTTGGATCGAGTTCTTCCCCAGTGTGGTTCTCAGAGATCTGTCCTGTTGACTCGACTATCTGCATTAGAGAAGGAGTATCGTCCGTTGGTAAGATTAGATTTACCTTATTTGTTGTGCTAATTGAATAAATAGTTTTGGCGCTCACGGAGTGCCGATTTCAGAATTGTCATATGCGGACATTTTCGAAGTTGGAATTAGACTAGCTTGGATAGTGAAAGTTAGATCTTGCTGAAAACATCTTTACCGACGTTTTGACGCTCGTCCAAGTCCTAAGTGACATTTTGAAGTTATTTCTTTATAGATATCTGAAGCTTTATTTGCCTGGGTGAAGTGTTTTTGGGAAATAACTTTCTTTCGGTCTAAGGCGAATTAAGCAGCGCTTTCTCTCAAGTCCCTTCCTTTTTTTTAAGATTTTAATTAAAAGTTGTTTGATTTTACTTACTCTGGTGCTCATTTCGTCTTAGCTAGCATTAATCATAATGAATGACAGCGATAAGGCTGTGACAAAGCAATCAAACAACTTTAACTTGACGCCTAATTAGTTTCAGATAACTCATAGATTAGGAAACGACTTGGTCTAAGTCACGGAATATAAGTGGAACGTATTCTCATTTAACTGACAAAATACCACATGCATAAAACCGCTTCTTAACCAGAAGATTGCGTGTTGCTGAATAAATTGAATGAATGTATCGGGTAACGAATAAGACACATTAAGGTTTTGTATTGATTTAATTTATTTGTGCTATATTTATAGGAATTATTTTCGTGTGTGAAGTGCCTATATGATATTGAATCTGATTCTTTTTTAAGTCAAAATATTATACATTATAGCCGGTTGCAGGTTGCGTACAGTTCTACCACAATTTTAACATAATTTATTTTCCTTATTTAATCGGAGAAAAATTTTACAAAGAGTATGACTAAATATAGTGACTACAAATTCTACGATTGAAATATGAAATAGGAAATAGTGAGGACAGGCTTCTTAGAAATTCCAAGAAATGTACCAACCTTGTGTGTATATATTGATTATGTAATCAATGAAAAACCGTACATGTACAACAGTATACAAAAAATACACTTACCTTTATTTGCAGGCAAAACAATACAATTGCACCAAAGTTGTCGTTAGACTCGCAATATTGTCTTCAGTCAGAATATAATTCAAATTTCAACAACTTCGATTTTTCAAGTGGTAACACCCATTTTTGTCACTTTATTTGTGTTGCTTGAATCAAATTAGCCCAAAAAAGTTTATGCATTTTTGTTTATTACTTTCTTCTATCTTTACAAGAAGAAAGTATTGGATTCATGAAAATTTTCGACTTCCGGTTTTCAACGGATTTATACGTTTTAGAAGGTCCTGAACACGATTTGTCTGTTTTTAGAAAATGTCTGTCTGTGAGTCTGTCTGTCTGTCTGTCTGTATGTGACACAAATTTTGTGGGCGCTCCATCTCAAGAACTAATGTTCGGAATTTAATAAAACTTTAGATTCGGATAGTCCCTGATATAAATTGGTGCTGATTAGTTTTTGGTAAAAATCACCCAGCAGGTGGCGCTGCTATGCATCATTTTTCACGATTTCCGCAATAGCTTTATCTCAAAAACTAATGCTCGGAATTTAATAAAACGTTAGATTCTGTTAGTCCCTGATATAAATTGGTGCTGATTAGTTTTGGGTAAAAATCGTCCGGCAGGTGGCGCTGCTATGCAGCATTTTTCGCTATTTCCGCAATAGCTCTATCTCAAGAAATAGTACTCGGAATTTAATAAAACTTTAGATTCAGTTAGTCCCTGATATAAATTGGTGCTGATCAGTTTTTGGTAAAAATCGCCCGGGAGGTGACGCTGCTATGCAGCAGTTTTTGCGATTTCTGCAATAGCTCTATCTCAAGAACTAATGCTCGGAATTTAATAAAACTTTATATTCAGTTAGTCTCTGATATAAATTAGTGCTGATTAGTTTTTGGTAAAAATCGCCCAGCAGGTGCCGCTGCTATGCAGCATTTTGAAGGGTTTACACGATTTTAGCGATAGTCATATCTCAAGAAATATTGCTCGGAATTTAATAAAACTTGGGTTTCAGTCAGACCTTGATATAAATGGGTGCTGATTCTTTTTAGTGTATGCGAAACCTGTGTGAGGTAGAAGAAAGTTTTGTGATTGACACATCCGACTAGTTTTTCATGGTGTTACAAGACATCAAAATTTGAGAGTGATAATGTTAAAATTACATAACAAACTTTAATTTATATCTTCCCCAAAAAATTTTCAGATTAAAATTTTTGTTTTAAGTCAAATAAGTTGATTGGATTCAAACATAACCAAGGCAATTATGAAAATTATTAACAAATTGATACAAAATAATTTATAAATTATGACGTAAATATTTTTTTGCATGAACAGAACGGACAACGTCAAAAACATGGATGTGTAAAGTTACATTTCATTCTAATCATTATTTTTCGAGGTACAGCGAAATTTTACTTTAGCAAAATATTATCGAAATTATATAAATCATATTCTGCTAATTCAATCACATATAAGGAAATAGAAAATTCATGTGAAAAATTCTATTATAAGGGTTATCCAAATGAAAAGTGGATAAGTTCAATAAAAATAATACCTTTATTGGAAATCAAAAGAAATCACAATGGACATTGTAATACAGATCCCATTGTTTTGGCAGCAGGTCTATACTTTTGCTGTAGAAAGATCGCGGTTGATTCTTGAAGAAGTCCTGCACAACTTCATTCACTTCATCATCCAAATGGAAACGTTTCCCCTGTCAGGTACTCTCTTAAGTGGCCCAAAGGTTTGGAAGTCACGGGATGAAAAATCTGGACTGCACGCCAGGTGCTCCAACACTTCTCAACGGAATTTGTTTAAGGTCGTCTGGGTTTCACGGGAGACGTGTGAGCGGGCATTGTTATGGAAAAGGATCACTTGTTGAGTGTGCCGTTTCCTTTTTATTGCTTTCTGTAGTTTTGTCAGAGTACTGCAATATTGTGTTAAATTGATTGTGCTCCCTTGCGTAATCAGAAACCGTACACTGATCTGGACGCATCAGTGTATGACACGACTTTACTTTCGATCACTTTCCTCTACCACGAAAGGGTTTCACTGTTGAACGCTGTATGCGATGCACACCTCATACCGCCCTTTATATTCCTGTTCGTTGGCGCTGCGATAGCTGCAGTAATTCTGACGCAATCGCACGCGTTCATTTTTCATTTGATCAAACCTTATACATAATTTATGAGACATTTTCTATGCACTGCTCGAATAATTAAAGGATATTGAGGTTGTGGATGAAACTTGGGGCTCGGGAATTTTTTAGATGATTGATACATGATCGACATACGTATTAGGCCATATGAGAAAAATGTTTGGCAGAACAAAAAGCATTGTATTGAGCATTTAGGTACAAAAGAAAAAAACACAATTTGTGCATATGTGAAAAGCGAATAAAATAGTGTTTCCTTCAAAGAAAATCGTTTTTAGTAGGGGATATGGTTTCTCCGGACGGCCAGCAATATTGTACACTTTTGAGGTATGGAGTCAATGAAGCTATTAATGAGGAGCTGGAGTATTTTGCCCCACTCCTCCAGAAGAGCTCTTTCCAGTTCCTGGAGAGTTTGTGGGGGTGGTAGGCTGGTAGCAACTCATCTGCCTATAATGTCCCAAACATGCTATATTGGGTTCATGTTCGGAGAACACATTGGCCATTTCATTCGTATGATTTCTTCCTCCAAAAGGATGTCATCCCCAAAGTGAGAACGATGGCCTAGAATGATCATACATTATATGAAGTCATATCCAATTGCTGCAGCATAAAGGACTACAATAGATCTGAGGATTTCATCCATATATCGCTAATCGGTCAGAACTCCATTTAGAATGATCTGGAGGTCGATGTGCCCATCAATGGAGATGCCAGCATAGACCATCACTACCCACCACCTAATCTGACACTTCTTTGCACGAACGCAGGATTGTTTCTACTGCCACGTTCCCTCCAGAGGAAAATGCACCTATGAATGAAAATACGCCTATGAACAGAAAAACGGGACTCGTCTGAGAAAAGAATATTGCGCCATTCACATGCGCTGTTGCCCACTCCTTGCCGACACCACGGTGTCTTGCTGTTAACGTAACACATACCATTGGTTTGCGAGCATACAGACCTACAGCGTGAAGCCGATTTTGAACACATTGAATCGAAACTGTGGTGCCAGTAGCAGAGCGAAGGTGCTGTTGAAGAAGAGTGTCATTCATATTTCGATGTCTCAGAGCCGATAGTATCGATCTTCATTGGGCGTTGTTGCACCTCAACGACCTTGTCCTGGTCTTCGGCCTGCATTTCTAGTCTCCAAAAACGGTTCCAGATCTTGAAAATCACATTTTGTGAAACTCGAGTGGCTTCTGTTACTTCGGCTTGTGTTTGTCCCCCTCTAACTGACCAACAACTCTCCAAGCGTCTCATTTGGTTAAATGACTTCATTGGGACATCGCACTCATCGAAACAAAGTATTTACTGAATACTGATCATTGTTTTCCACTTTATATTTCAATAAGTTGAAAGCCAAATTTCATCCGCTCCCACTAAAGCGTCATTTTTGACGTCAATCTCAAAATTTGCATATTTCGAAGATTGAAAATGAGAAAAACTTGCATTTTTGACTCTCTTCTTCAATTTTCTGCAAAAAAATTTTACTTTAACTTATATTTATTTATTTATTTATTTATTTATTTATTTATTTATTTTTTATATATTGATTACTTTTAAAATATTTTACTGGTGTGAATCTGAAAGTTTTCCTTTAAGATTCTAGTTAATATTTTCTAAATTCGTGGATTTAATTTTAATATATTTTCTTTTACAATTCTGTTGTTAGATTTAACAAAATGTATATAAAGTGTACTTTTTTTCTGGAGTGCATTGATCAAAGAAACTCAGATGTGAAGTCAGAAATGTATGTTTCCATTTTAAAATCAAAGTTGGTACAATTTGTAGTATGTAAACGACCCCTATTTCAAAAATCGCATTCCAATTCTGAAAGAAGACCATATTTTAAGTCTAATGACACCTTTGGTGTGGTTTCGTTGTAAACGGTCTGCAATTAAAGGCAGGTTATCTTTTTTTCACTACTGACTCTACACAAACAACTTATTTTTATTTATCTCTAGAAAAAAAAGGATTTAAAATTTCTAAATAAGGGCGATTTTTAAATTAAACTTAATCCAAGTTTTAAAAAAATATTAACTTAACTTTCTTTAATGAAATTGTTAATACACCTACTTAAATTTTAATTACACAATTTAAAATTCAGAGGTTTTGAATATTCAAAACCTCTGAATTTTAAATTTACTTGCAATCAATTTTATGAGATGTTTATTAATATAACTTCAGAATAATTTCATAAACTTTTCATAGACATATTCACATTTTACACAGTTTTAGGATAAATAGAATGTTATTAATCTATTTTGCACTCTATTATTTGGGAAATATAACCCAAGAAGTACCATAGAAGTACCAATAAAATTTGAAATATCAGAAGCAATTTGTTTTCTAGCATATTTTTAGAAATCTTGAATAGTATTACATCAGTAAATAAAATTAAGCCACGAAAATCCGTTCAACGACATTAAATTATCAGCTAATTAGCTTCGAAGAACGTTAAGTTTAGGGAAAACATCATTCCATTTCACAGAATAAAAGTAGTTTGAATACTCATTTAGCCAACAAAATACCACATGTTAATGCTGGTTTCTTATCCAGAATATTTCACATTGATGAAATAAATGAACGAATCTCTCAGGAAACAAAATCGAAGGCAATAGAAATTTACAGTTTGATGTAGATTTAATTTATATAACCTATATTTAGCGGTAATTATTAGAGTATGTAATTTATCACAATTATGTTTAATTTTATTCTATTTTATTGTAAAATCATATTATTTGTAGTAGTCTAAATGGATTAATAATCCACGAAAAAATTTAGACTATGCCAAAATATTTTATTTTTAATTTTTTCGTAAAAAGAATGGATATAAATTTTCAAAATAAAAGTTGTGTTTAAAATTATACTTACATTCATATTAAAGAAATGCATATAAACCTCATTTTGATTTTTTTTTTTTTGTGAAATTCTCATTGCACTTATTCAAATGTTAAATATTCATAATCTATCACTTTTTAATTTAGTTTCAATCGATTTTAAGGTTTTTCAGATTTTTGAAGAATAGCATCTTTTTAATGGAACTTCATTTATATTAATTACATATAGTATAAGATAAGAAAGAAACACAGCTAATTAAAAATAAGAGAAATCTTAAAAATATCAGATGAAATCTAAAATATCGGAAGACAATTTTCCAGTGTATTTTCAGAAATATTAACCAGGGTTCAATCTGAAATTACAAAATATTCCATGTAAAGCAGTAAAACCACTGTATCTCGAAGAATAATTAGGTAACGTATAGATTAGGACAAATTTATTATTTATCACGGAATATAAGTAGCTTGTATTCTCATTTAGCCAAAAAAATACCAACACCCGGTTCTTAACCGAAACATTCCTGATTGCTGAAATAACGGAATGAATCTCACAGGAAATGAAATAGCCAGCATTAGAGTTAACAGTTTCGTGGGCATTTAATTTATATGTGGTATATTTAACTGTAATGATTACGGTGCGTGATTTGTCCGAATTATGTTAAATTTGATGCTATTTGAAAGGAAAATAATATTATTTATTGTCGCCTAAATATATTATGTAATACATGAGGGGCTTTTGAAAATGCAAGAATATCTTATCTAAAATACCAACACCCGGTTCTTAACAAAAACATACCGGATTGCTGAATTAACTGAATGAATCTCCAGGAAATGAAATAGCAAGCATTAGAGTTAACAGTTTCATGTGAATTTAATTTATATGTGATATATTTAGCTGTAATGATTACGGTGTGTGATTTGTCTGATTGATGTTAATTAGATTCTATTTGAAAAGAAAATAATATTATTTATGCAATAAATGAGGGGCTTTTGAAAATGAAAGAATATCTTATCTTTAATTACTTCTTAAAAAGTATGGATTTAAAATTTTAAAATAAAGTTAAGTTTAGAATTAAACATACATTCATGCTGACGAAATGCATATAAATCGAATTTTGAATTTACATAGTGAAATTGTATAGCACCTATTCAGATTTTATTTAGATAAATATTCAAAATCTATGACTTTTTAATTTACTTTCGATTAATTTTCAGACTTATCGACTTACCTACATTCAGATTCTTGCAACGAAAAAATTATATTTTATTCGTTTTTGAAAATAGCAGAATCTTTTTAGTGGAACTTGATTTATTTTAATTACATAGTATAAACCAAGAAAGAAACATATCCACTTAAAAATATCAGAAATCAGATTATTAAAAATATCGGATAAAATCTAGAATATCAGAAGCAAACTTTCTAATGTATTTTCAGAAATCTTAACCGGAGTTTCATTTAAAATTACAAAATGTATCATATAAAGCAATCAAACAACATTAACTTGACACCTAATTAGCTTCAGATAATATCTAGATTAGGTAACACTTTATTCTAATTCACAGAATATAAAAGGTTGCATTCTCATTCAGCCAACAAAATACCACATTCATTCAACCGGTTCTTATCCAGAACATTCTGCATTGCTGATTTAAATGAATGAATCTCTCAGGAAGTGAAATAAGAAACATTAGAGCTAGCAGTTTCGTGTGGATTTAATTTATTATATGGGCTATAATTAGCGGTATTGATTACGACGTGTGATGTGTCTGAATTATCTTCAACATGATTCTATTTGAATTATTTATAGTCGCTTTTATATATTATGTAATCCATGAAAGGCTATAGAATAAGCAATATTTTTTTTGTTTTATCTTTTTTTCTTAAAAAGGATTCATTTTAAATTTCTAAAGAAGGATTCATTTTAAATTTCTAAAGAAGGAATCATTTTAAATTACTAAAGAAAAATGTATTTAAAGTTAAACATACGAGTATATTCATTTATGATAAATACATAAAAACTGAATTTTGAATTTTTTTAGTGAATTTTTATAGCAGCTATTCAGATTTTATTTGGATAAATATTCAATATTTATGACTTTTTAATTTACTTCCCATTAATTTTTAGGCTTATCTACCTTAAAATGTTTGTAACAAAAAAATTATACTTTATTCGTTTTTGAAAGTAGTGGAATCTTTTTAGTGGAATTTGATTTAATTTTAATTAATTAGTATAAGCCAAGAAAGAATCACATCCGCTTAAAAATATGGGAAAGCAGATTATTAAAAATATCAGATACAATTTAGAATATTAAAAGCTAACTTTCTAATGCATTTTCAGAAATCTGAAACAGTGTTTCAGTCTAAATTACAAAATGCTTCATATAAAGCAATCAAACAACATTAACTGGATGGCTAATTAGTTTCAGATAATATATAGATTAGGTAACGCTTTATTATGATTCGCAGAATATATGTAGGTTGCATTCTCATTTAGCCGACAAAATACCATATTCATTCAACTGGTTCTTATCCAGAACATTCTGCATTGCTGATTTAAATGAATGAATCTCTCAGGAAACGAAATAAGAAACATTAGAGTTAACAGTTTTGTGTGGATTTAATTTATTATACGTGCTTTATTTAGTGGTAATGATTACGATATGTGACTGAATTGTCTGAATTATCTTCAACTTGAATATATTTGAAAGGAAAATAATATTATATATAGTTGCTTTTATATATTATGTAATCCAAGAGAGATTATTGAATATGCAAGAATTTTTTAGTTTTATTTATTTTTCTTAAAAAGCATTCATTTTAAATTTCTGAAAAAGGATTTATTTTAAATTTCTAAAGAAAGTTGTATTTAAAATTAAACATATATTTATGTATGAGAAACGCATATAAATCAAATTTTGAATTTATTTAGTGAAATTTTATTGCATCTATTCAGATGTTATTTGGATAAAAATTCAATATCTATGGCTTTTTAATTTACTTTCTATTAATTTTAAGGCTTATCGACTTATCTACCTTCAAACTTTTGTACCACAAAAATTATACTTTATTCGTTTTTGAAAGTAGTAGAATCTTTTTAGTGGAAATAGATTTAATTTTAATTACATAGTATAATCAAGAAAAAAACACATCCACTTAAAAGTATCAAAAATCAGATTATTAAAAATATGACATAAAATCTAGAATATGAGAAGCAAACTTTCTAATGCATTTTCAGAAATCTTAATGGAGTTTTATTCGAAATTACAAAATATATCATATAAAGAAATTAAACAACATTAACTTGACATCTAATTAGCTTCAGATAATATCTAGATTAGGTAACGCTTTATTTTAATTCACAGACTATAAGTAGGTTGCATTCTCATTCAGCCGACAAAATACCATATTCATTCAACCGGTTCTTATCCAGAACATTCTACATTGCTGATTTAAATGAATGAATCTCTCAGGAAGCGAAATAAGAAACATTAGTGTTAACAGTTTCGTGTGGATTTAATTTATTATATGTGCTATATTTAGCGGTAATGATTACGACGTGTGATTTGTCTGAATTATCTTCAACTTAATTCTATTTGAAAGGAAAATAATATTATTTATAGTCGCTTTTATATATTATGTAATCCATGAAAGCCTATTGAATAAGCAATAACATTTTGTTTTATTTTTTTCTTAAAAAGGATTCATTTTAAATTTCTAAAGAAGGATTCATTTTAAATTTCTAAAGAAGGATTCATTTTAAATTTCTAAAGAAGGATTCATTTTAAATTACTAAAAAAAAATGTATTTAAAGTTAAACATATATTCAGATACATATTATATACATAAATGCATATAAATCGAATTTTGAATTTATTTAGTGAATTTTTATAGCACCTATTCAGATGTTATTTGGATAAATATTCAATATTTATGACTTTTTAATTTACTTTTCATCATGTTTTAGGCTCATTTGCCTTAAAATGTTTGTAACAAAAAAATTATACTTTATTCGTTTTTGAAAATAGTAGAATCTTTTTAGTGGAACTTGGTTTAATTTTAATTACATAGTATAAGCCAAGAAAGAAACACATCCGCTTAAAAATATGAGAAAGCAGATTATTAAAAATATCAGATAAAAATTAGAATATCAGAAGCAAACTTTCTAATGCATTTTCAGAAATCTTAAACAGTGTTTCATTCTAAATTAGAAAATGCTTCATATAAAGCAATCAAACAACATTAACTTGACGCCTAATTAGCTTGAGATAATATATAGATTAGGTAACGCTTTATTCTAATTCACAGATTATAAGTAGGTTGCATTTTCATTTAGTCAACAAAATATCACATTCATGCAACCGGTTCTTATCCAGAACATTCTGCATTGCTGATTTAAATGAATGAACCTCTCAGGAAACGAAATAAGAAAGATTAGATTTAACAGTTTCGTGTGGATTTAATTTATTATATGTACTATATTTAGCGGTAATGATTACGATGTGTGATTTGTCTGAATTATCTTCAACTTGATTCTATTTGAAAGGAAAATAATACTATTTATAATCGCTTTTATATATTATGTAATCCTTGAAAGGCTATAGAATATGTAAAAAATTTTTAGTTTTTTTTTTTCTTAAAAAGGATTCATTTTAAATTTCTAAATAAAGTTGTATTTAAAATTAAATTTACATCATATTGAAGAGAAATGCATATAAACGTAATTTCGAATTTATTTAGTGAAAATTTTATTGCACCTATTCAGATGTTATTTACATAAATATTCAAAGCTATCACATTTTAATTTACTTTCCATTAATTTCAAGTCTTATCGACTTATATACCTTCAAATTTCTGTTTAAAAAAAAAAAATATATATATATATATATATACTTTATTCGTTTTAGAAAGTTGTAGAATATTTTAATGTAACTAGATTTAATTTTAATTGCATAGTATTAGCCAAGAAAGAAACACATCCACTTAAAAATATCAGAAATCAGATTATAAAAATTTAAAATAAAATTTAGAATATCAAAAGCAAACTTTCTAATGTATTTTCAGAAACCTTAACCGGAGTATCATTCAAAATTACAAAATATATCACATAAAGCAATTAAACAACATTAACTTGACAGCTAATTATCTTCAGATAATTTATAGATAAGGTAACGCTTTATTCTAATTCACGGAATATAAGTAGGCTGCATTCTCATTTAGCCAACGAAATACCATATTCATGCAACCGGTTCGTAACCAGAATATTCTTCATTGCTGATTTAAATGAATAAATCGCTCAAGAAACAAAATAATAAACATTACAGTTAACAGTTTCGTGTGGATTTAATTTATTATATGTGCTATATTTAGCGGTAATGATTATGATGTGTGATTTGTCTGAATGATCTCCAACTTGGTTCCTTTTGAAAGGAAAATAGTATTTATAGTCGCTTTTATATATTATGTAATCCATGAAATGCTATTAAATATGCAAAAAATTTGTAATTTTAATTTTTTCTTAAAAATGATTCATTTTAAATTTCTAAATAAAGTTGTATTTAAAATTAAATTTACATCGTATGGAAGAAAAATGCATATAAACCTAGTTTCGAGAATTTATTTAGTGAAAATTTTATTGGACCTATTCAGATGTTATTTACATAAATATTCAAATCTATCACTTTTTAATGTAGTTTCAGATAATTTTTAGGTTTATGATCTACCTTCAGATTCATTTAATAGAATTTTTGGAACAAAAAATTATATTTTATTCGTTTTTGCATGACATAGAATTTTTTAGACCAAGAACAAAAATCTAAAATATGTGCAATTTTCTAATGCATTTTCAGAAATCGTAATCGGAGTTATATTCGAAATAAAAAAATATTTTATGTAAAGCAGTTAAACAACTTTAACCCTTTCAGATGCAAAAGTTAAATTTCCGGGCGAGATCTTCTGCGACTACCGTTCTTCCGGGCAGTCTTGCAGGGAGAGGTTCGCCTGCTCCGCGAGTAGCAGCGGTGATTTCTATTGTTTAAATATTGAAATTATTGACTCCCACCAGAATTTACGAACAAATTGGTTTGAAAAAATATTTCTTTGCTTCACGTACATGATAAAAGCAAAATTTTATTAAGATATTCTGGATGCAATTTGGTTGTTTAAAATTAAAATTTAGTGTTATAAATAATATACAACTGCTCTTCAAAGGGTTAATATATGACGCCTAATTATCTTCAGAAGATTTGATAGATAAGGAAACGTCTAAAGGTCCGCCCAGGTTACCAGATTTACCCGCGACTTATTTCTTGTGGTTTTTTGGACTGATATTTTCTGACTTTCTTAGCATGTCTAAAGCAAGTGAAGTCTTTTATTTTGCCGAAACCGTCTTTTATTTTGTTGACAGTCCCCTTTATTTTGTTGATAGCTACAGACCATTTCCAGAAGAATGGGAATTCGTGTGATTATGTCTCTCCCGGCAGACTTGCTAAAGGTGCGTTTAGAGCTTTTCTGATCAAATCAGTCTAAGATCGACATCAATCATGTGTCTTCCCTTTCTTCGCGATTCATTGTGCGGTCATTGACAAATGAAAGAGAGATTCAACAAAAGAAATGGGTGTTTCACCAGCTGTCAACGCCTCCGCTCTTGACCTCTGACTTTTATAGATGCTAAGAAAGTCGTAAAAGAATAAAGGGAATTCCTCGTCACATAAGAGATCCCGCACACTTAGACCGCTAAATGTTTGGACCTCAAGACTGTGAAATAAATGTACCTTTATTCTAATTCACAGAATATAATTTGGGATGTATTCTCATTTAGGCAAAAAAATACCACATTCTTGTACTCGGTTCTTAATCAAAACATTGCGTACTGCTGACTAAATTCAATGGATCTCTCAAGCAACAAATTAGAAATATTGTGTTTAACAGAATATGAGTGGGTTGAACTCTCATTTAAGCAAAAAAATGCCACATGCATGTATTCGGTTCTTAATTTGACATTCCGTGCTGCTGAGTAAATTAAATGGATCTCTTATGGAAAAAATGAAAAATATTGGGATTAACAGTTTTGTGTCGATTTAATTTATCTGTCCTATATTTATCGATAAGGATTATGGTGATTGAACTGATTGCCTGATCTTGAATCTGATTCTTTTTGAAGGAAAAATAGTATAAATTATAGCCGTTTACAGAATGTATTACAGCTCTACCACAAATTTTTAAGTTTTCTTTTTTTTTTCAATTTATTTAATCGCAGAAAAATCTTACATATTCTTAAATGTATAATGACAACGAATTCTGTGATTGAAATAGTAAATAGTATATATTTTCCAATATGAAATAGTAGGGGCAGACTCCTCGCAAATTTCAAGAAATGTACGCATCTTGTGTTATTTTTATTACGTAATCAATGAAAGGCTTTTGCATGTACAAAAATAACTACTTTTTAATTTTACGTAGAAAAAATAAGGATTTAAAATTGTAGTGGACTACCGACTGTCTCATAAATGCACTCGGCTGATTTGATTGTGAACGTATCGTCAAGCTAACATTTGTGTGATTGCAGATGCATCTATATGCTATTGCGCTCTAATTTTCGACGAATGCATGCGGCCTTCAGAATTTGTGGGTTTTCTGCGTTTCGCAGCGATTTTATGCAAATTTTAGCTTTCCTGGTCGATCAGCAATGTATTTAAGCAAGTGCAGGTGTATTTAGCTTTGAATTTGGTCGTATCTAGCCATCGTGGATATTGAGACCTTCTTTCGCCAGCAAATCGATGCTAGTATTCTGAAGTAGAGCCGATATAGAGTAAAGAAAGCTGTGGATAAGAAAGTTTGAATTTATTATTTTTAATAAAGATTGTTTCAGTGGCCACGGGCTGCTACTTTTTTATGAATTTAGCTGAGCTTTAAAAGGGTGCTGAAGGTTGTGCGTTTCAGTGAAGTATATTCAACGAATAGTGGAGTTAAGCTCGAAGTGTTCCAGTGATCGTCAGTGCCTAAGTGAAAACTTTAATTATTCATTCTTTTCAAGTGATTTTGTGAGTGTTAGAAAAGAGAACACTTTCTTAGTATGGGCTTATTTTGAAAGTATTTGTTAGCTCAGACTAAATTTTGTGATTACGACTCACCCATCGACCCTGCCCGTTTAGTTTTAAATAAACAGTTGTTTTATCTCATATTTCAGTAGTTACTGAGCTAGTCCGATACTGCCGTGAACACACATGTCACAAATTTTTTAATTAAACGAGGTTTATAAATTTAATTTAAGTTTAAGAAAAACTTATTAACCTAACTTTCTTTGATAAAATTGCTCACGCACCAATTCAAATTTCACCTGTACATATATTGAAATTCTCTGAAATTTTAGTTTCCTTACAATCAATTTTAAGAGATGCTAATTAATCTAACTTCAGAATAATTCCATAAACTTTTCATTAAAATATTTACATTTTATACAGATTTGGTAGAAATAAAACACTATTAATCGATTTCGCAACACATTATTTGTATAACATATCCCAAGTAATGTAGTTTTTATAATTCAATCTGAAAAATCAGAAGTAAATTTTCTAACGTAAAATTTTCTAACGTAACTAATCATGAATAATATTACATAAGTAATTACAAAATAAGCCACAAAAATTCGTCAAAATAATATTAACTGGTTAATATTATTTCACAAAATAATTAGCTACAAAGAACGCATAGGTTAGAAAAAGTGTCGTTCCACTTCCCTGAATGAAAGTAGCTTGCATTTCGTCTTGTCCAACAAAATGCCACATGGTTTATACCCTGCTCTTATACAAAACATTCAACATTGATGAATAAACCGAATTAATCTCTCAGAACATTAGAGTAGGGGGTTTCGTGTGGATTTCATTAACTTGTGCTTTATTTAGAAGTAATGGCGTGTAGACTGATTGCATGATCTACAATCTGATTCTATTTGAATGTAAAATAGTCCTAATTTTAGCTGCATGTATTCAATGATAGATTTAAATATGCAAGACTATCTAATCTTTATTTTTGTTGTGGATAAAAATTGTTTTAAAATTTCTAAACAAAGATAAGTTTTAAATTAAACTTACATTTATTTTAAATTAATAGTAGATTGAATTAAACTTACATTTAATTTAAATAAATAATAGTTTAAATTGAGCATATATTTTTTAACATCTTAAAGGGTGGTGTTATATTTTTGTACCACTTAATTTTAATCTCCAAATGCCACAATAGTACCAGAATTTTTTAATAAAATGGTCCTTTTATTATGTACGAGAATAAAAGCTTTTACTTATTTTCAAAGAAATTTGTTCGTGAATCCTGGTTTTAATCAATCATTTCAACTGTTTATTAATAGAAGTACTAAGTCCCGGAAAGGGTTAAATGCAGGTAATCATAATTTCATTTTTTTGTTTAAATTAAATTGTTATTTGCACCTTAGCAAATATTAAGGATTCAAATGTTCAAAATCTATCCCTTTATAATTTACTATAATAAATTTTAAGTTATGTTTATTAATAATTCAATAAATTTTTTAGCAAAAATCTGTATACTATTTACTTTTACAAGTAACAGAACCTCACTAATCCAACTTGCTGTATATTATTTACTTAAAATAAGCAAAGAAACAGAGCTTCTTCTATCAAATCTAAAACGTTAGAGGTAAATATTCTAACGTAGTTTCAAAAACCTAACCTAAGTTATATCCAAAATAACAAAAAAATGCCAAGAAAGTCCAACAAAAAATTCTCAGTTAGCTCCTAAATAGCTTCAGGGATCATGTAGATAAGGGAAAATCTAATTCTTGCTCTCAGCATAAAAGTAAATGTATTCATATTCTCATTTAAGCATCAAAATGCCGTATAGCTTATATTTGATTCTTATCCAGAACATTCAGCATTCCTGAATAATATGAATGAATCTCTGAGGAAACGAAAAGAGAGAGATAAGGGTTAAAATTTTTGTGGGGATTTAATATATCTGTGCTTTATTTAGCGGTGAAGATTATGGTGAGTGAACTGCCTCTATGATTTTCAATGTAATTCTATATGAATGGAAAACATAATTAATTTTAACTGTTTATATTTATTATACGAGCTGAGTAGAAATCCGTTGCGTTGTACTTGTATCTTAACAGATCTTTTGAATTTTTTGGAAACAATGCTTATCAATCCAGTTTTTAAATTAAAATGTATATGTCGTCGGCTATAAATATAATTATTATCATTTATAAATCTTAATTAGACCTTTCAATCGCCGTATTATTCCTTAATATTGATCAATTAGTTCCCGCGTTTTTGAGTATTGAAAGATTGGTTGATTGAATGATTCCACCGTTTTTTCACCTTTTCTCAATAACTTTTTCAGCTATCGGAATGCAACAAACTGCAGGTTGTAGCCATAAACATTCTTTATCTGCTACTGATAAGTTTAATGTATGTTTTGCAACAGGTTCGTAGCGTATTCCGGACAAACACACAGACAAACAAAAACTTTTTAAATATCATTTTTGATTACATGTCGGCTAAATAGTCGAATGAACTTAGAAATCGGTGTTTTTCTGAGAATCAGAGAATGACACTTCAAATTTAAATCACCATTTATTATAATACGAGCAAATCTTGTGTGTGTATATATATATGCAAATTTTATTTAAAAAACGGCTCTAACGTTTTTGACTAAATTTTGTTTCTTACGGTTTTGGGGTACGAGAAGACCATTTGGCTAGATCAGATGTACGAAAAAAATCGATTAGTTGGTCACTTTGGACTGACTAGGGGTCAATGCATTTCAATGGGAATGAAGGTTGAAACAGTTATTAAGTTGTTGAACAGTTGGCAGTAAACGAAATCACAAAGTTGGCAACATTTTGCCAAATTCGGTGCTATGTGGCGAAATGTTGGCAACATTGTCGAAATTTTGCAGGAAAATCGACTTTTAAGATTGCCAATACTAAAACACATGATTGACGCCAAATGAAAAAAATGTCGCGAAGTTCGCAACTTTCGGAAAACATTTTGCCGACATTTCACGAAAAAATTGACTTTTAAAAACTGAAGGAACTTTCTAAAAATTCCCAATAGGAGCCAAGATACATGATTTAACGTTCTCGTAAATTTAATTCAACTAATCAGAGTACATAGAACTTTTTCACAATTAATCCCACACCTATCGAAATCTCCTATTGTGAAGTGCTTCGATCGACGTTTAAAGTGTGCGAAGTTGGACAGTGAATCTTGCGATCTGCAAAAGACTTAGAAGTCTATGAAAAGACTGAAGTTTGGAGAGTTAAACACAAAGCTAATTTTAATCGAGGATAGTTTGGTCTTCTCATCTGGTATTAGTATAGATAAGCAGTGAGATGGGTTACTATGAGAGAATTTTGCTAAAGAATAACTTATCTTTAAAATTCTCTTAAAAATAGGGATTTAAAATTTGTACAAAAAATGTTTTATAAATTAAACTTAAATGAAAATTAACCCGTGAAATTAATGCGTATATCTGTGATACAGCCTGCCTTTTTGCCCTTATAAATTTCGAAAGCTCTTCCCGTGAAACTGCCGTGTATGAAAAATTAATACCGGTTGGAGGAAGGTAGAAGAAGCCACATCTGCTTAGCTCAAAACTTACAAGAGCAAAATGGAGGTTTGCACACATGAGACAAACGCAGAGTTAAGAAATGCATATTAACATAACTTCGAATTTGTTTAATGAACTTGTTGATCACCTATTCATATTTTAATTGTACAAATATTTAAAATCTATCAATTTTTTTATTTATTTAAAATATATTTTAAGTGATGCACATTTTAAGTTTCACATTCAATAAAATTAATATATTTTTTATAAATATATAAGAAAAAAGCTTACAAGAGAAGAATGGAGGTTTGTATCACATGAGACAAACGCAGGGTTAAGAAAAGGTTATTAACCTAGCCTCAAATTTGTTTAATGAACTTGTTAATGCATATATTCATATTTTAACCCTTAATTTCATGATTTTTTCTTTTACAATTGTGTTTTTTTATACATATATTAAATATTAGACACCAGAAATTTTAAGATAGATTTTTAACTTTGTTCAGCAACATAGTTCATAAGAAATTTACTGGATTAATATTTCTATATAAATATAGTGGTGGCGAAGAAGTTGATTTATTTATTAAAAGTTAAATAAAAAGTGATGGAAATTTGCATCACTATGCAATTAAGGGTTAATTGTACAAATATTTAAAATCTATCAAATTTTAATTTATTTAAAATCGATTTTAAGTGATGCTTATTAATCTCACTTCAAAAACGTTAATATAATTTTTATAAAAATATTCACATCTTATATACATTTGAAAGAAATAGAATGTTATTAATTTATTTCGCACTACCTTATTTCCATGCTATAACACAAGTAAAATAGTTTCTATACAAAAATCTGAAATATAAGAAGAAAATTTACTAGCGTATTTTTGAAAACGTCAATTCATCAGCAATATGTAGAGAAAATATTACATCAGCAATTACAAAATACTAAGCTACAAAATGCGTCGTCCATATAACATTAAATGGTCGCCTAATCAACTACAAAGAATGCATAGTTAAGGAAAGTCATTATTCCACTTCACAGAACAAAAGTAGTTTGCATTCTCATTTATCCATCGAAATACCACATGCTTACACTCGGTTCTTATTCAGAACATCCAGTGTTACTAAATACGCCAAATGGATTTCTCGGAATCGAAATGGTAGATATTACAGTTACCAGTTTCACGTGAATTTACTTTATCTGTGTAATATTTAGCGTTAATGATTATGGTATGGGAACTGTCTGCATCATCTTGTAACTGGATCTATTTTAAATGGATAATAATATAAATTTTAGTTATTTATGTTAATTTTGGAGCGTAATCACTGAGCGTCTTTTGAATATAGAATAATATCAAAACTTTTTTTTTTTTTTTTTAATATATAAAAATGGTTTTACAATTTCTAAATAAAGCTGGTTTTAAATTAAACTAAAAATAAACAATCATATTTAAATAATAACTAAAATCATACATCTGGCACAGATTATGAAACACGTTCGAACACTGTAAAAATATTGTTAAGAAATTTCTTTTTTTACATACAATTAAATATGATATTAAATAAATAATTTTAAAAATAATAACGCAAGTTAAAATCCATTTTCAGCAATGAATGCCCATAGCCGCATACACGGGTTTATTTAAATATCTAATGTATGCGAATTTTCGCAGTCCTGTGTATGAATATACAGGGTGTTCCAAAATTCGACCGACAAAATAAGAGAGGTGATAAAATTCATCAAGATTATGAAAACTTACCGTAGTACATGGGATCGCAAACCACGTTTAGTGGAAGAAAATTGCAAAAATATTTATGAAGGGTGTGACGTCGAGTGGAACAAAAAGGACCAATAATAAATAGAAAAAACATTTTATTTTACGTAAAGCAGGATTACAATGCATTACAGTTCAACGTCAGAAAGGAGACGACGACACATTTTTACAGTAATATATTTTAACACGTCCGGCAACCCTTCGCCCGTCGGTGTCAGCTGTGCAATGATCTTCATGGCCGCAACTTCGAACAGTTTCGATAAACATGTGTCGTCGTCTCCTTTCTGACGCTGAACTGTAATTCGTTGTAATCATGATTTACGTCAACTAAATATTTTATCTATTTATTATTCGCCCATTTTCTTCCCCTCGACGTTACACCCTTCATAAGTATATTTGCGATTTTCTCCCACTAAACGTGGTTTGCAACCCCATGTTCTGTGGTAAGTTTTCATTCTCTTGATGCCTTCTATCACCCTTCTCAATTTATCGGTCGAATTTTGGAACACCGTGTATATATATATATATATATTCTTCAAGCATCCATTAGTATACTAAAAGACAGTTCAGCTGAAAGATGCATAACACGATTGATCTTACATCTCTTAAAGTTCTGGAAATTGACTTGTCATTTTCGTATTTCATGCTGCATTTTAGTGCGTTTTTAAGCTCTTATGGGTCCATAATCGTGTCTAGTGTTGCGTATCGTCGTTTTTAACACTAGAACGGCCAAGAGCGGTCATTTTGACCGTTACCAAATGAATATAATCTGATTAGAACCAGAAATTTTTTTAAAGATCAACTAAATATATACCTCATGGATTTTATGTTAAATGGATCAGTTAAATATTTTTAAATAAGAATGCTGCTGTGAAATAGTTTTATAAAACTTGAGTAAAATTTCCGGCTTTTCTATTGTTAAATGCGTCGACAAAATATTGCGCTCCTAGATTCCCACGAACATTTAGGGGACAATTTGAATAAGCCAAATTTACAAGTATTACAATTACACTGCCAAAACTTCCAGACTTTTGCCAGGTTTTTGTCTTTTTAAACTCAATCCAGTAAAAATATGTTAAATGACTATCTCCAAATAGACTTTCTAAAGAGTTTTCTATAGTGCTCAAGTAAATGAATTTATTTGAAGGAATATCTTAGGAATATTTTCTGTTTATCCCTGGAGAGTAGCCACTAGCTGACATGCTATTGCTCTGTATCATTTCTTACATATGCGGCACTAAATACGCCAAATTTCATCTCGAAACAGTCCATGATGTCTGTTCATCAAATGCTAAAAGCTTCACATGTGAACGAAGAGGAGAACATTTAGTAGTTAAAGAAAGATCATTGGGTCTCGTCTCTAAAACCTTTTACTCTATTTTCTATACCATGAACCTCATCTTGAACTACTTCAATCTCCTTTTCTACATCTTATTTTATTCCCTCAATCTTTCTTTCAACATCTTCCTTTACAAATTAAACTTCACATTTTAAACAGTTAACGTCTTCTTTTACTTCACTTAGCTGGTCTTGTGCACATTCCTTTACATCTTGACCCTGTTGTTCAATATCTTCCACAATTGTCTTCATTTTCTTCCTTTCCACCCTCTATCTTCTTCGCCTGATTTTAATTCTTTAATGTCTTCTCTATTACACCGTAAAAAATGAATGTGTAAATTAGCCACTTTTACACGTGTACATGTGAAAATTTGTAAAATTACACGCTAGTCCTAAACATTTGCTTGTATTTATGTGTGTTTAGCTTAAAAATACAAGTTGTAATTTTTTATTACTTCTAATTACTCAGACCATTTTTTAAATGTAGAAATATTTATGGATTTACCCGAATTGGCGTGTTATTGTAACTTACACATAGTTATGTGTTCATAGAAAAAAGTGGAAAATTTAAAAGACAGACAGTGTATATGTAAAAACACAAAAACAAGTCTTGTAAACTGAAGGAATCAATTATCTTACTAGATTTTGTATGCCTTTAATATAAAAAAGGTTAAAATTTGTCATTTACAAAGAATGAAATAAAAATTCCAAATATTCAAATTTATGGAAAGGAAATATGTAAAATGTTCAGAATTTATACTCATTTGAAAAATATCTAAAAAGAATTTAAAATAAATAACAATATTTAAAAGCGCGGAGTTTGCAATCGTAGCTGAATACTCTAATCCGAAAAGTTACAGTTGTCTATTTCTTATCCCGTTGCGGGACAGTATTGCTTATTTGCTGTAAATTGCATACCATAAAAAAAATCATATGTAAAAAATGTAGCTAAGTCTCGTGACTCTTTTACCGTAAAAAGATCTGAGATCGTGTAAAGCCATATTTAGCTATATTGTTAACACTGAAAATTTCATCCATAAATCACTCCTAGTCTCTTCATCTATAGTTAATGAATTTTTTGTGACTTGGCAATTACGCAGAACGAGAATGCGAAGTATATATTTAGCCTTGCATAATTTCTTGCTTGCATTTTAATATTTTTAGAAGATGTTTTTTGCGTAGGATAGATCAGGTCGATCTCCAACGTTGTTAGTTTTTACTTTTTCTATTTTGGTTCCAGTTTTTTTTTTATATAAGGGTACTTTCACTTTCAGAACCGATTCCAATCGGTTCCAAAATTGAAAATGTCCAATTATAAAAAAAACTGTAACCAGAATAAAAAAAGTAAAAACTATCAACGTTAGAGATCGACCTCAGCTATCGTATGCAAAAAAAATCATTTAAAAATATTAAAATGCGAGCGAGAAATCTGCCAAAAACCTTCCCATAGACTTAACATTAGCTTGAGCGTTTCTTCGCGCGACTAGCGTAGGCTCTTAATCAAATAATCCCATCCCATCTCAAAGCATAGCAAACTGTAATAACTTCCTTGTGCTGCTGTGAAGTTAAAAATGTGAGTTAATAATATCACTAAACTTGATTTTGTACGATCTGAGAACTTCTTACGGTAAAAGAGCCACGAGACATGGCTACAATTTTTACATGTGATGTTTTTCATAGGATTTCACTTCTTTTTGTAATTAATCCACATTTTCTTGATTTTGGGCTCTGTTGGACATCATGCACTGGTTTTAGCCGCACCCACACGCAGTCCTTATTATTTGAATGTACCAAAAATTTTAGCTTTATTTCCGATTGCAATGTAACCTATATAAAAATAAGTTTCACATTCCTAGGCAAGCAGTAAGTTATAGGGAGGGAGGGGGCTCAAAAATACTCTCAATTGCTTCCAGGAAAGATGCTATTGATCTGAGATGCTACTGATCTCGCAGCCCAGGTATTTGGCATAAAAATACTGATTAGGATAAAAAGAAAGACAAAATTAAAAATTTCGGAAAATTAACAGCAAATGGAACAATTTTCATTTTTTCGATTTTTTTTCTTTTCGAAGTTTCCGGATTTTTTACTTTTTACTTTCTTTATATCCTAAACCTTACCTTTATTCCAAATTTCAAGTTTCTAGGACTACAAAAAAAATTATTTTCAAACTTTCGATTTTTTTTTACAATTTTTCGAATTTTCTAATTTTTTTTTAACTTTTCGGATTATGTAATTTTCTTAATTTTGTATCGAAACGCTACCTTTAATCCAAATTTCAAGTTTTAGGGCTAAGGAATGTACGTTAACTTTTTGATGATCGGCGAGTGAGTGAGTAAATGAGTGCCAAAAGATGGAAATTTGAGTTCATATATCTTCTGAACTAGTAAAAGTAGAAACGTGAAAATTGAAAATTTGTTCTCATTTGTAACGTACGAAACAACGCACAAGAAACGAAGTTTCAGGTTTTTGGAAAACACCAGAGCAAAGCTATGAGGGGTCAAAAGTGCCCTAAGTTGCTTCCAGAAGAAGATGTGTAAGGCAGTGCGTTCTCGACTTGATGGAGGCACTACCGTGCCTCCAGTTTAAATAAAGAATTGCTCCCCTTGATGTAAAAGTGTCTTTGAAAAGTGAGGATTTAAATTCATAGAAATGTAAGTTTGTCCTTGAAAAATTATATCTTATCCTTTATCGGTATTTTTAACAGAAATTTTTGTGCACGCAAGTATGTAAAAAAAGGAATAATTTTGCTAAAAAACGGAAATTGTCCTTGAATTTATGGAATTTTTTTTAAGTACTAAAAACGACAAAATTATTTTAGAATTAATAGTAAGAATGTTTGTAAACATAATACAAGCTCTTTTATCACCCAAACAAATCTGTTTATTGAGATAATAATGAAAAAGTGAATATTCATATGTCAACAATCACGTTAAGTCAATGCATGAAATTATTAATTGAACTATAATTTCAGACACAAAGTAAATATTTACATATCACTTTACATAAATAATAATTACCATGTTATTTACTCAAAACAAACACGATGTTATAATTGTTTATAAAAAGCACATTATATTAAGTAAAAACTAAATCCCTTAGTTAACTACGGAGGAAATAACGATAAATTTAAATGCATATATCTCAGCAACTAGAGAATCTAGCATAATAAATAAAGTCTCATTTTGAAGAAGTTGATTTGAGAAAGAATATCAAATATAATCTTGAGGCTCACTATCAATACGATTACTAGCTGTACTAGTAAATTTATCATTCCATTAAAAACAGTAATAGAGCATTCAGCTCAGTAATAGAGCATTTAAAGTTTATGACGTCATGAAGCCACGATTTTATTCGCATTGCAATGCATTTTATAAATAGTTTACGCATGTTTTATTTTCATATTTTATATTATGCATATCCATGATGGGTGAGTATTACGGTGGCCCCCAAAGACTAGTTTTATTAGAGCTTCTAAAAAAATCTTTATCTAGACTACTATTACTATTTTTAATTGGTGAAAGGTGCAAAATAAAAACTTTAAAAACAGTAAAGAAAAAGGTTTTGATTGACTGTTTACATGTTTCAACTACATTGACGCCATTGTCAGAGCAAATAAGAATATTCTACAGTTGCATGATCTATGATTTAATGATTTGATACGTCATCATTTATATTTTTCCCGATTGTAACACATAAAAATCCAATCTGTAAAGATGAAGCATCATTTCACTTACCAAAATTATGCTTGAGTTATTCCATGGTTACAAATACAGAAATACGTACGTCGACGTGGATAAGCAGATGGCGCTAGTTGTTATTTTAAATAATTGAAAAATAATAATAATATATGCATACTCACTACTTTTTGAAAGATTATCCTGCTAATTATCATAAAATTCTAGCCGTACTAGGTTGGTTTACGGTGGTCCGATACAGTAGCAAATCAGTTGTCGAACGGCACGTTTCTCAACCAATGATGTAACGATATGTAACGATGCAGAACTCCTTGGATGGAAGCAGAATACCCTACAAATGGTTAAATAGCATCCCGCTGAAAAGGAAAATGCGTAATAACTTGAAAACAAACTATTGCAACACTGCAACCATAGTACCACAATTAAGAACCATGATTACCGTCAAAGACAGTAACTGCAGACAGGTCAAGAGAAACAAGATGCCTTGCAGGCCGGGTACGTGACCACTCAGTTCAAGAATCCCAGGAAGCGAAGAGCAAATGAGTTCCAAACTGCCGAAGCGCGTCCCAAATCACTGAGAACACGGAGACTTGTCGAACCAGACATGAACTCCGTGTCTCGCACACAGTAAAAATTGAAGGGAAACTCCTAGGTTAGTAAAAGAAGAATAACCCAATTGAAGACGCAGGAAACTACTCCTAGACATAGTCACAATAGAATGAAAAAAACCAGAGGATCCAGTCAGCAGGCGGGAACCATCGCGTCTGTCAGGGATCGTTGCATACTATCCCCGAACCGCCTAGCAATAGAACCTCGAACAGTAACCCCCTATGCTGAACACCAGCTGCGATTACGAAATGTAACCTTCCAAAACAGGCGGTCGTTCCGAACCACTTCACATATTCCCATGGTCAGGATAGGTTGCACGGACGTAGTTCCCACCACCCGAGGGAGTTGGTATTGGATGCCCGCTCCTCTCTGGCTCAAGAAAATTACCATGTGTTTGAAATCAACGAAATAACCTACATTCAACACGTTTGAATTTACCGCAATCCAGAGTGCACAAGTGTTCTCGCCAACAGAGACCACCTGAATCTAGTCAACGATAGACCAAAGAGGAGATGAAACTCCTGTCACGGAAACCGGAAGTTGCTGCTGTCGTGTACAAGCCGTGTACAAGAGCCACTGCGAGCCCCAGTAGACTTACGTGCTTCCTTCTAACCTCTGGATCAGGATTTGGCGGGACCCTGTTTGCTAGTATTTGCACAGTGTCACCATACCAGTCCAAACCGGGCTCTGGAAACGACCTACGCTGACACAAAGGGAATTCATTAACCAAGGGGTACTTGTTCACGTGAAAGTCGGGACTCATCAGTGACTGCCCATGCCGGGAACACTGCTCCCGGTCACATTTTAGACTTAAATGTCTGTTTCGAGAACACATCGTCCACGGAATGACTTCTAGTCATCTTCCTCATTTAAGGAGACGAGAGAGGACTACTAAGAAATTCCAACCCCCAGTTCATAAGATAAAGCTCAAATACTAAAATTACATTTATTCTTGACGATATATGAGGCATTACTTTTAATGTTTAATATTTTTATGTTTCATAATTTAATTAATAATTTTTTATTGTTTAAATAATTAAAGTTTATTAAATATTTATTAGAAGAATTAAATATTTTAGTACCGCGCGAATTAACATTTTGTACATAAGAGATTAAAATAAATAACTAGATTACAGCAAAAGCTTTCGCTTCACTTTTCTTGAAATTTAGTTTTTGTTGCCTAACACCTGTCTGTAATTGTATGATTACACAATTTATACACATCCTTTGTTTAAAAAACGTGAGATTATTTGTTCTTGTATTTTAAAAAATTCAGTCGAAACATATAAACAAGTAAACGTAACAATATTTTCGCTTCGAATATAATCAGACATTAGATCATGCGCATAGTTCACAAACCATAATCCTTATCGTTCAATGTAGCACAGATAAAATAAATCTATACAAAACTTCTAACTCTAATGTTTCTCATTTCGCTTCCTGAAAGATCATTCGGTTTATTCAGCACCACTGAATGTTCTGGATAAGAATCAAATATAACCAATGCAGCAGTTTGTTGCGTAAATTAGAATTCAAGCTCCTTTTATGCTGTGAAGAAAAATAAAAGTTTTCCTAATCTTTACGTTCTCTGCAGCTAATTAGGTGTCCGGTTAAAGTTGTTTGGATGGCTTTTCGTAGCTTATTTTGCAATTTCAGATGTAATACTGTTAAACATCTGAAAATACATTAGAATAATAGTTTCTGAAATTTAAATTTTTTTCGAATAAAATGTATCGTTTAACTTATTTAATGAAAGATCGTAAATAATAAATAGTTAATGAACCATTTTTAATGTGATGATTGCATGTTACTTTAGCGGAGAATGTATGTATCAGTACCTATAAGGTATATTAAAATGGGAGTAATTGCCGCATAACCTGTATTCTATGGCTCTTAAATAAGAATAATCAGCATATACACTATATGGCCATTAATGACCGGCAACTTTCAATTTTAGACATTTTGTGGAATAGTTAAAAATGTATTTGTCAGATTCTTCTGGAATTTTAAAATTAAAAAGAACAGGTTTGACTTCATATTTATCAACGTCGATTTGATAAGGAGTATAATTAGGGGGCCAAAAAAAATTAAAGAAAAAAATAATATTTGGGATCACCCTGTAAAATAAAATGCACGAAATGATCTATCGCTACAGAATATACTTAGACAGACATTGTACAATATGTGTATTTATTTGTGTAAGAATAGCATGTATATTAATAGAGATATAGCGATTTTTAAAAAAAATTAAAAAAATTCTTGCATGTTTTTTTCTTATAACATACAGGGTTTTTAACCAAATTGAACGCCAGTTTCAGAAAAATTGACAAAATATATTAGAAACAATATAGTGCAGTTGAAATGTAAATATATTAAATATTTAAGGAAATATGGGCAGTTGTATAAAATATTTTTTTATCTGCGCATGCGCGAACGATAAAAAGGAACTTTTTGCATAATTTAATAGTCAACTCTATGGAGCAACTTATTTAAAAAAAATCCGTCAAATATCGTAAAAATTCAGAGAGATATCGGCGTTAGAGTGAGCTGTTTTTTAGTTTCTCACTAAAACTCGTTAAATGATAAGAGATTGTCCACAAATTGTCATGTTTAATTTTATGCTATATTTCATTTTTTATTGATACTTTAGTTCGCCTTGAAAAACTTTATTGCACCAGATTATAATACTTTTGGAAAGGATCCTTTGATTTTGATAATTCTTTTTTTGTTCGAATAAGCTCGTTAGGGTAGTTTTTCAAAGAGAACTAAAGTATCATTAAAAATTGGAAAATAGTATAAAATAAAAAATGACAATTTGTGGAAAATCCCTTATCATTCAACGAGTTTTAGTGAGAAACTAAAAAACAGCTCACTCTAACACCGATATCTCTTTGAATTTTTACGATATTTCACTGATTTTTTTTTAATAAGTTGCTCCATAGAGTTGACTATTAAATTATGCAAAAAGCTCCGTGATACCGTTCGCGCATGCGCAGATAAAATTATTTTATACAACTGCCCATATTTCCTTAAATATTTAATATATTTGTATTCCAATTGCACTATATTGTTTCTACTACATTTTTTCAATTTTTCTGCAACTGGCGTTAAATTTGGTTAAAAACCCTGTATGTTATAAGCAAAAAACATGCAAGAATTTTTTTAATTTTTAAAAAAAAATCGCTATATTTCTATTACTATACATTCTATTCTTACACAAATGAATAAACATATTGTACAATGTCTGCCTATGTATATTCTGTAGCGATAGATCATTTGGTGCATTTTATTTTACAGAGTGATCCCAAGTATTATTTTTTTTCTTTAATTTTTTTTTGGTCCCCTATTTGTCCTCCTTATCAAATCAACAATGATAAATATGAAGTCAAACCTGTTCTTTTGGATCCTAAAATTCCAGAAAAATCTGACAAGTATATTTTTAAATATTCGACAAAATGTCTAAAATTGAAAGTTGCCGGTCATTAATGGCCATATAGTGTATGTATATATATATTCAGAAACATAGAAACATATCCTATATAAGATTGTAAGATTAATTTAAAACCCATTTTTTATTACAGCTTCTAAAACAGTCTTCAGCAATACTACTTTTAATTGGTAAAAGGTGTAAAATAAAAACTTTAAAAACAGTAAAAAAGGTTTTTACATGGCTGTTTACATGTTTCGACTACATCTAAGCCATTGTGAAAGCAAATAAGAATATTCTAAAATTACACGATGTATGGTTTAAAGATTTGATACGCCATCATTTAATTTTTTCCGATTGTAATACCTAAAAAATCAATATGTAACGATGCAGTATATCATTTAACTTACCAAAATTATGGCTTGAGCTATTCCATGGTTACAAATATGGAAACAAACATCCAAGTAACTAGTCGGATATGCCAATGCCAAAACTTTCTTCTATCTCATATATGTTAATACTTATAAATTCTCTATCACACCGCCAAAAAAATCGATATTTTTCGTCATTCTGTTGTACATCAGCTGCTTGCGAATCGTCGGGTTACCTAGATGCGATCAGCAGATGTATTATACTAAACTAAGAAAAGTCCTTCTGGTCTGCACGGCAGGAAAAAATAGCCTCCCTATTTCTTGGTTTTAAGATTTAACTAATTTTACTGACAAGTACGAAGCTAAAATGCGTGGAACCCGATTACAGAAGAGTTATTCCCAGCTCTCGTAAATATTTAATTTAAGTGAGAATATCGCCAAATTAGACAAACATAGACAAGGTGGCTTCATTTATAGCAACATGTTTTTACCGCCAAATTTGGCAATATTTTGCCAATTTTTGCTAATTATTTGCTTGTCGAGAATTTGACGTTGCTAATGTAAATGTATAGTGTTAAGCATGTAAGAGTTGAAAAGGTGGTTAGAACAATGAAAGAAAATTTAACGAAACCATGTTCACTAAAACTCATAAACTAAATCCGTTTATGAGGAATCGTTCTGTATTCTTTCAAAATGACAGTCACACTAAAAATTCAAACTGCTATATCGCAGGCATTTTTGAACATAGAGGCAAAACAAAAAATGCTCTGGAATTCTTGGATCAAGGCCAAACATTTAACGCAAAATAATTTTAGGATTTCGAATTTCTTTACATCTTTTTTAATTTGAAATCTTTAAATGGCTATCACACCTCTCCCCCCTCTAGGCGCAATATCCCCAAATTCAACTGGGGCCTGCAGACCATATTCCAAAATATATACAAAAAAATGGTTCAATTATCTGCATAACTTCATACACTTGTTGATGATACAATAGTGGAAGTGAAACAAAATTCACTGTCACAGCGCCCCCTTTTGTCGAAATATCCCCAAATTCAAGTGGGACCTGCTGGCCATGGCCAAAAACGTAGAACAAAAATTTGGTTCAATTTGACGCATAACTTCATATACTTTTCGATGATACAATGAGGACAGACAGACATTTTGTAAAAACATGTTTTTCGGAATCTCTGAACCCTAAAACGTGTAAATCCGGCGATGATAGCTTTTCAAATCATTACGTCATAGATGGTGCAATTTTAAAATATTCTTATGTGTTTTGATAATGGCTTCGATTGAGTCGAAACATGTAAAAAGTTTATTAAAACCTTTTTTTTCATTTTTAAAGTTTTTATATCAATAAAAAGTAGTATATTATTACAGGATGTTATAATTTGTTAAGTCTTTATCTAGAAAATAATAAAAGATGAGATATTCTTGTATATTAACAAAAAAAATCTCGTTAACTTTATAACAAATATAAACGGCTGACATTGTTACTATTTTCTCACCAAATAGAATCCGATACAAGAACATGCAGGTACTTCACACGCCATAATCATTACCGCTAAATATATCAGATATAAGTAAAAAAGCCAGACGAAGCTATTAACCCTAATGTCTTTCATTTTCTTTTCTGAGAGCTTCATTTGGTTTATTCAGCAATATTAAACGTTCCGAAAAAGAATCAAATGCAAGCAATGCCACATTTTGTTGCTTATATTGGAATGCAAACTACTTTTATTCTGTGAAGTTAAATGAAACTTCTCCTAATCTATAAGTTATCTGAAAGTAATCAGCAGTCCAATTGTTTTTGTTGCTTCAACGGCTTTTCTTGGCTTATTTTGGAATGCCAGATGTAATACTGTTTCGAGATTTGTGAAAATAATCTAAAAACTAGCTTATGACATATTAGTATTTGGTATTTAGCTATTATTTCGTGGCTTATTATATACAAGTAGTAATTTTTTATTCAAATAACTAAGTTTTTGTTTAAAGTGATAGTTATGTTAATGAAAAATGAAAATATTGTACTTATGAAAATGCTTAAAATATAACTTTTTTGTCACAAAAGACCACACATTAAAAATATTTCTAAAAGCATTTAAACTATAAGGGTCGCCCAAAGGAAAGTGGCATTGCTGAAATAACTCCACCATTTTGAAGAGAAAGATGACTGGGCATGTTCCTATAGAGGGCGCAGAGTGCTGGGAATGCATGCGATATAGTCAGATCCCGCCAGATGCGTGTTTGATAGCGTGGGAGCACGTTAAAAGGCATCGTTCACATCATGGATGCCTCCAAACGGTGTCAACGCCCGGTCGTGCAATTTTTAACCGCGGAAAGTGTGAGTTCTAGTGAAATCTATCGTCGAATGCAAAATGTGTATGGCACGGAGTGTATGTCACGCAGATCGGTATTCCGACGGTGTAGATATTTTTGTAGTTGAAGAAGCAGTACATCCCTCTTACAGTCCAGACCTCTCGCCATCTGACTACCACTTCGGTCCACTCAAGAAAGCTCTGAAGGGACGGCGATTTGCCGACGATAATGAGGTCCAAGCTGTCGTTGAAAATTGGTTCCACAACCAACCCCGGAACTTCTTCTCCCAGGGTATCCATCGTCTCGTTGACTACTAGGACACTTGTTTCAACCTAAAAGGTGACTTTGTCTAGCCTACCAGTTACGTCTGTATTACTTCTTTCTTTTTTAACCCTTTCCGGCACAGACAAATTCTGTTCGTAAAATGAGAAATTACTGACTGACACCGAAATTTACAAACGACTTTTTTAGAAAATAATAACTCCTAATTTTAAGCTTTCATTGTAAAAACAAAATTTTATTAAAATATTCTTGGTGTCGTATGCAAGTTTGGAATTAAAATTAAGTGTGCCCAGAGTGGGACCACTGTGCCGGAAAGGGGTATACTAATTTATATTATAATGAACAGAGGAAAGTATATTCAACTAGGTAAATTATATCCAAGGGTTGGAGTATCATAGTTGAGATTTTTTCCAACCGAGAGAAAATCCTAATCCCGGTATATTTTCTCTCTGTTGAAAAAATCTCAACTATGATACTCCAACCATTGGATATAATTTATATTAATATCATTAAGCCATTTCTCAAACCAAATGCAGTGCCACTTTCATTTGAGTGACCCATATATAAATATTACCTCTAAAAACCATCACAAACCTTCCTAAGCTGGTATTTTTAATTGCCAAATTTTTTTCTAAAATCCAAAAAGTTATTTCAACAAGCATAAACAAACTTTTAAATTATTGTAACTGATGACCTAATCTGTATCGTTCTCTGATGTAATTAGATGTCTAGTTAATGTTAATTTGCCAGCGTACTTTATGATTTTAGATACAATTAGATTTCCATTCAAGATCGCTAAAAATATATTAGAAATCTTGCTTCGAATATTCTTTATGTTATCGCAGTAACTATGTTATTTGGAACATTTTATACAAAAAAGTAATATTCGAGTTCATTTAGATGATTCATTTAGACGTTCGATTAATATGATGACTGTATGTAACATTAGAGGTACATAGAACAATTATTCTTGAAAAGGTGTATAAAATATAAATGTTTGCTACAAAAATACCGTTAAAGGATTTTGCATCTAGATTAATAAGCCTCTCTTATAACAGATTGCAAATAAAAAACAATAAGATTTTAAGTATTTATAACGTAAATAAGTGCAAAAACAGTACAATTAAATAAATTTGGAACTAATTTCTGTACCATTGTTGTATGGGTCATGAGCGTTTTGTTTATTCAAATTTTGAAATTCACGCTATGACAAAGACGTTTGTCATATATCTTGCTTTCAGTTCAACCCCCCCCCCCTCAAAATTTTAACAAGTTAACATAAGCTTTTCCATTCCTCTTCCAACATCTAGCATACATGTATTGATTGCATGATTCTCCTCCGCCCCCCCCCCAAAATAGAGATTAAAAAAAAAAAAAAATTCATAAAGATTCATTCATCCCCCCCCAAATAAATAAATAATTATAAACAATTAAAAATAATAAACAAATATAGTTTATAGATTTTAAATGTCTGTAATCCCCCCCCCCCAAAAAAAAATTCAATATGCTAACTAAAACCTATTTCTGATTTAATTTAGATAACGAATCTACTTTCTTCATTCTAAAATGCAAGTCACTCGCATACATCAGAAACCTCTCTTTCCTTAACTTTGCGGTTATGCTAAAAATAAGTTACAAATGTTCACATATTTCTAATTCAACCGTTTTCTTCTCATGAAATCAAAAGTGCATCTGTCTTAAAAATTAGACAAAATATATAAGCAGCTGTGCTCTACTTATTAAAGTAATGTAACGTATAACCGATATTGTTTATGCAAGCATTTGCACTTCTCATCCGCTCTCAAAAGAATTAATTAAAATATCTCTCGCCCACATGTAAACGGTAATATGCAAGCTCATATCTTTCACACCCTGTTATTAGATTCGAGTCATAAGTAACCGTTAATTGCAGCTGTCTTTTAGCAAAATCAAACGCCAATCCCAAAATTATTTTCTTTTCTTTTTCCTTTTCTGTCTCCATGAAAGAATCTTTACAACCCTTCCCCCCATTCTCAAATGAATGCATTATCATAGACAGAATCTAGCATTTATCGTTTTTTCCCATACGCTTCCGACTACAGTCTCCAAAAACTCTCTCGCCAAGTACTGGCGATTTTATCATGCTTTCCGCGCCAACACCCGTACATGTAACTTTTAAAACTTCCTCACTTCGGCCTTGCGATTTGACCAGACTAGCTGTTAATTTCTTCTGCTGATTTTTTGGAGTACCTCCCCTTGCGCTTTTCGTCTATTTGTTCTTGATGCCCAATACTATTCTTGATTATTGATTCCAAATAAATCACCTTCATCGCTAATCATGTTTCTTCTTTGTGCCCGTGTGTCAACTGCCTTCCTTCATGTGCTGTCAACAACCGTTATACGTAACCATCGACATTTTGAAATTATAAATTTTTAACGTGTCAATCACCGCAGATCTTCTTTAAAAAATCTGGTGCGTCTTCGCCGAGGTCTCTACCTAGAGACCACCTTCTTCCAACAAGGGGAGGTACTCAGGCACCGTACATCACTGCTTGAACATTTTTTTCGGTCGCAAAGTCTCACCCTCCGTTCCTGATAGATACGCTTCACTCATCTCAACGGTGTTTTTCCTGCCTCCGCGCGTCACCCCCCCATCTCTTCGCAGCGCGATGTACCTGACTCCGGCCTCACTTCAGTTGAAACTCGTCATCACAGCCCCCCCACCTGCCATGCTGGGTCGTTTTTCTACTGGGAGTCCTTCTCCACCCCCTCATCTCTGCTGACAACCTGCTCTTTCTGGAAGTGCTGCCCCCGCACCCCCTTCGCCGGATTCAAGACAGTCGGACTATAGTGTTTTTCTGCATAACTGGAATTCTCTCGCCGATCCTCATCTCTGCTAACTCAAGACGTGAATGAAATATTGTTGTTTTCCTCCAGTGCTTTCCCCTCATCTAAAAGTGTCAGTATGTTGTGCGAAAATTTGTGTTTAAAGAAAAAAAGTGTGGTTCGTTGAAAACCACAAGTGTTTCGTTACCGTCGTTGCATTATAAGTATTAAGTTCCATAAAATCAAGGATCCTCCTCTTCCCTCCATCTGCGTGTGCGATCAGTGGTGTGCGATTTTTTTTTTTTTTTAATCAAAATGAAATCACCCTACAAATTTCATGTGTGCTGCTACTCAAAATGTGCCTAAATTATTTGTGCCTTCAAGTGCTTCAATGCCGTTGAATGTGTTACGTGTATTGTGTATGTGTTTCAAAATAGTGGTCCAAAATTAAAATTCCAATGCTCTATTTCCAACAGTGTTACTAAAAGTAATCCGTGTGAATTTTAAATCCCAAGAAATCTCTTCAACATTAGTGCTTCAGAAAAGTGCCATTTCTTCAAAAAAAAAACTAATTTTTTTTTCTCTACCAGTCAGTAGTAAATTTTATTTGGTTAAATTATTGCATTTCTATTCTTAAAAGAATATATTTAATAACAGTTTCAGTTATGTTCTTTTTGTGTTTGCCTTCTACCAAAATCTTAATTAAATATGCAGGTTGAAATTTAAGTTAATTTAATCTTTGAACTTTCACATCAAATATGGTATAAATATGATTATTTTATCTTGCATTTTTTTTTAGTTGTAAAATATGATATTTTTATGAATATTTAAGGCAAGATTGTTTTTTTTAAGGTGTTTTGGATACAAATATTAATCTGAGTTTTTAATTTTTAGTAAACCAGTTAAAAAAAAAAATAACTTAAATTGTCGTGCAATATTGGTTTCATTTTTTTTTAAATGAATAAAAGAAATGTTAAGTTTCATTCTTAACAATTTAAATAATTTGCATGAATCTTTACTTTTTATACTTGTGTTGATAAATCCCAGGTAAGATCTATTCACAGTATTTTATGCTATACAAATTGATTTTAAAGTTATAAAAAAAAAGGATATATATTTTTTTTTTCCTCTATTTTTTCTCTCATTCATCGCTGTTTCTTTTTAAAAATGAATTAAAAATGAGCGTTAGGGATCTGTACGCTAAAAAGAAACAGTGATCAGTCATTATTATTTATTATGATATAAATCCAGTTTACATTTTTTTTCTTTCATGTTATATTTATTATCTGCTAGTGTATATTGATTTTTTTTAGTTAGTTTATTGTGCATGCAGTGTTTCCTTGAATTTCATAGATTAGTTAACTGTATTTTTGGCCACCATGGCTTCTCGGCAAATACCAATTAACTTGCCAAACTTTGACGGTGATCATGAATCACTCAAATTCTTTTCCGACCAAGTACGGTCTGTTAGTCAAATAAATAAATACAGCCCGCAAGCAACAATTGCTTTACTTAAAAGTAAATTAACTGGTCCTGCATTAAAATATTTAACACAGAACCCTGATTTATTAATCTCAAATGACATAAATGTCATTGAAAAAGAATTTTCTAATTTTTTTCCCCTCCTAGCAAATCACAGGTAGCAGTCGAACTTGCAAACTTAACGCTCTTACCCGCAGAAACCATTAAAAACTTTGCCCATAGGCTTAATGTTCTGGCTGCAACAGTTTATTCGGACATTCAAGACGCCAATGCGCGTGACAAAATTAAGTACATGAAATTCCTGGAAACCATTCCATCCAATTTAAGAATTAAAATACAAGAGGAAGGAATTACAGAGTACCAACCCGCAGTTTTGAGGGCCCAGGCACTACAAGATATTTTGTACGGAGAAAAAATTTTGCATGCTCACTCCACCCCTTCCCCAACTGATTCAATATTTGCCGACCAGCTGAAGCAGCTAACCGAGAAAATAAACGCCCTTTCTGTAAATACCCAAACACAACCAAAAAGTAAAGAAGACGCGGCAACTTACAAAACTAAATTTGCTGGCATGCACAACAAACGGAAATTTCAAAATCGCAATTTTAACAAACGCCACTCTCCACATAAATCTTACAACAAATTTAACCGCACTACTTGCCAGCTATGTTTCAAAAGTGGTCACGAAGCAAGCCTGTTTTAAGTGGAAACGCTTAAATACACAAAGACGAGGACAATTTCACAACAACAACAACCGACAACAGGAAAACTAAGTCAGAGGTGTAATTTTGCTGATGGCTTTGCACCTCACCCCACTACTGATTACACATCAGCCAGTTTTTTCCCAGATCCGTCCTTACCAAAAATTTCACTTAACAGACTAGTAAACTCTGTAAGCACACAAACATGTGATATTGTAAAAATTTCTAAGCATGAAACGACACAAACAAACACAGAACAATATGATGACACTACTACAAAAATTATTTACAATGTCATTAAAGACTCAACATCACTCCCCCTTGTAAAGGCCTCAATTGCAAAAAAAGATATTACTCTACTTTGCGATACAGGAAGTACTATTTCGTTACTATCACAGTCCTTATTTAATGAATTAAAATCAATTTTAAAATATAAGAGATTATCAACTGGTGTTGTCATCAAAACAGTCAATTCTGATGTAGATTTCTCCGCATGTATTAGAACCTCCATTAAATTACAGCACAAAAACTTCAACCACCACTTCTATGTAGTAGACATACCAGATTCATCTAGTTTCCAAGGTATTATTGGCTATGATTTCATCAAACGATTCAATATTGTTGTAAACACTGTCAAAAACCTTATCCATATTGACAACACTTTATCGATTCCTTTGGTAAACAAACAAACTACTCCATCTTCTGAGATAAATCAATGTAGTACACAACCCACCTCCTTCAAAAATCAAATAGTAGCTTTGACTCGTAGAGTTTCCTTAAACCCTCAGGAACAAAAATGGATTTCAGTTTTCACAGATACTATTAGCACAGACAAAGATAATTTATTTCAATACAATTCACCCGTTGACAACTTAATAGGATTTGATGCTATAATAAAATCAAAAAATCCAAAGCGAAAAAGAAAAATTCCACAACAATATACATTTTTCCTGATTTCGGTTAAAAACAATTCTGATAATCCCATTCACCTTCAAAAAAAAGCTAAAATAGGTCAACTTTTTGAGGTCAAGGAAATAATTGAGTACTCCCCAGATAAAATTAGTCAAGACAACTCAGATCAACAATTTTTAAATCTCATTCAAGCTTCTAAAGACATTCTCAAAAAAAGAAAAGAAGACTTATCTGCAACTGATTTCAATCTTGAACACTTACCATCCAATGAGGCTGAAATTCTAAAAGAAATGTTACTCAAATATTACCCTGTATTTTCAAAATCTCTAAATACACTTGGGCATACAGATAAAATTATTCCAGATTTGAAATTCATTAATGACTATCCTATAAAAACACTTCCTTTTCCAATACCTCAGGCATTACAAAAAGATGCATTAGATCAAATTAATCAATTACTTGAAGCTGGAATTATACAAAGACATTGCTCGGAATGGTCTTGTCCTATGTTACTTGTTAGAAAAAAACCAGATGGTACTGGTAAACAAAAATTTCGCCTCGCACTTGACCTTTGAATGTTAAACACTGTAATTCAAGGATCATCTTACCCACTACCAAAAATTCAAAACATCATCTCTAATCTCTCTTCTTACACATTCTTTACAACACTCGACTTTCATCAAGCATACCACCAAATTAACTTACCAGAAAAATTCCACAATCAACTAACTTTTACCACCATGTTTGGATCTTTTTCCTACCGCAGACTTGTCTTTGGTTTAAAGACAAGTGCCTCAATCTTTCAAGCTCTAATGGACTCTTTAATTGACGAACTACACCTACAAGGTGTTTTCACTTATCAAGATGACTTTATCATTGGTGCGAATTCTTTTGATGAAATGTGTTCTAAACTCGACAAAATTTTTAACCTCCTTTCCAAGTACAATCTCACTCTTTCACCTAATAAATGCAACTTTCATCAAACAAAAGTCAACTACTTAGGTTTTCAAATAGAAAATCATTGTATTTCACCAATCCATTCCAACATTGTAAAAATAACTTCATTTCCTACACCAACTACAAAAAGACAACTAAAAAGACTTATTGGTTTGATAACTTTCTATAAATCCTTAATCCCAACATTTAACAAACTAGTGCAACCACTTATTGATTTAACTACTCCTAAAACTAAATTCATCTGGACAGAAAAACATCAGGACATACTTAAAACAATACAGAAAATTTTCTTCGGTTCACCCATGGTTAGGTTACCAGATTGGAATAAGAATTTTTATTTGAATACAGATGCATCTAACATTGCCATCTCTGGCGTTTTACTGCAAGAACATAATGGAAATCTTCTACCAGTAGCATACTTTTCTAAATCCTTAAATTCCTCTGAAAAAAAATATCCTGCTTTAAAACTAGAACTCATGGCAATTTACAAATCTGTTATTGCATTCAAATATTACTTATACAACAGAAAATTCCTAATCTTGTCAGATAGCAAACTTCTAAAAAAATACAAAAAGACTACAAACCCAGCAGACATAACCACCCGTTGGCTAATTGACCTTTCAGAATATTCGTATGATTTTGAACACATTCCAGGATCTTCAAATGTTCTAGCAGATTATTTCTCTCGCTGTAATTTTGACAACAACCAAGAAAATTTATTAACCAATCCTAACCTTATCCATGATCCTCAACCACTTCCAATAGTCGATCATGAAACATCTGATATTTGTAAATCTGTTAATAACAACAATTGTCATGTTAATTTTCTCATCTCAGGTGAACGAACAAAACGAGACCCATTATTGGAGATATCAAATCAAACTTTTTGCATTGAACAACAAAAAGACCCTACCTTAGCTAGTATTTATGATCATATATTACAAAATGGACCTTCTTCAAAATTCCCGAATTACTTCATACATCCTGATTCTAAAATATTAATGTTCAAAAAGGAAGATATCATAAATAATACTTTCTCATATCACATTGTAGTCCCTGATTCACTTAAAAGTAAAGTTTTAACTATATCCCATCTGTCACACTTTGGTATGGCCAAAACTTATGAATTTCTTTCATCCAAATATTTTTGGAAAGGCATCTATGTAGATACACTCAACTTTGTAGCTTCATGTGTCAAATGTTTACAGGCCAAACACCATAACACTCCACCCGCACCTCTTCAACCTACATACACACCAAGATATCCTGGTCATACAGTCAGTACAGATTTACTTGGTCCTTTCTCAAACAATAAACATGTTTTAACTGTAACCGATCACTTCTCAAGACACATTGAACTCTATCCTCTCACTGATACTTCTGCACCCAAGGTTGTAAAATGCTTATTTAGTTATATAACTACCTATGGGAGACCCGTCTGTATTTTGTCAGATTTAGGCCCACAATATACTTCTCATATTTATAATGCATTTAATGATGCTCTTGGCATAAAAATACATCACAGTTCGGTCTCGCACCCACAATCTAACAGTATTGCCGAGCGAATTAACAAATCTATTAAATATTGTGTTACCACATTACTACAAGAAGGACACTCTTTTGAAAATGCTCTGTTTATTCATAAGTCACTTTATAATGGTTCGACACACTCTTCTACACTATTTTCACCTAACTTACTTCATTTTGGTCGTGAACTTTCATTAATTTTTGACACATATGATCATTGTACCAACCAAGCATTTCTAGATAAACATGTTGAAGTTTATAAATTACTAGATGACTTAAACAAAATATATGACAAAGCATATAACAACATTAAGACTGCTCAAGATGGACGTTACAAAATTCACAGTCGAAAAGCTAAATTAAGAAATATATGTTTAAAAGATATTGTTTATTTAAAATCAGTCGACAAATTTAAACCTAAATATACCGGTCCATATATTGTAACATTTAAACACTCCCCTGTTTCATTTTCAATTAAAAGATTATATGCTCATGATGATACTGCATTTAGGGTACATATTGATAGACTTCTTCTAGCACCACCTCGATATGGACATTTATGTGATCCTGCAAGTCATGTTATAAATAATAATTCTTCTAACACCATTCTCGCCCTTCGCTACAATTTAAGAAAAAGATAATTTGTAACAAATTAAAAAATAATAATAATAATAATAATAAACTTTAAAAAAAAAACTTTTAAATTTTTAATATGATCTGATACTAAGTGTTTTATCCCTGGCCAGGATTCTACGTATACTGTGCATAACTTGTCTTCACCTGACTTCACGGCTGGTCCATGTCTTCTTGTGAAGACCACTTTTACACAATATTTTGTATCGGGTCACACCATTCTTTTAATTTTTCATTCAATTTTATAAAAAGTAGATAAATATAATCTTTTCACATTTTTTTTCTCTCACACTTTAAACTTTCATTCATACTGAATACAACATTACAAATATTTTAAATAAATAAGATCTTTTAAATTAATAAAAAAAAAAGTTCTCTTAAACAAACTTAAAGCATTTCCTTACATGACTTTTACAGTTTCACTTCATCACACCCGATTATGACATATTTTAGGTCTCTCAACACTCTAGGACTGTCAATACATTAGGATTTGCATAAGATACACTTGTATCTGTTTTTTTTATTTTTACTAATTCTTTCCCTTCAGGCTAGTGGTACCGTTCTAAATTTTTGCCCTTAGGTTACCACACCTCACCAGATTGTGTTTAGAGAGACAATTGTGATTTAGTTTACTAATTCACAATATTCCCTTTTCCCAAAAGTACATGTGTTCCCGAATCGTGCTCCTGTGTGGGGATCAGTGCGATCTTCATTGGGGAGCAGGGAGTTCATGTTGTAATGATGTGGACTCTCATCACTGCCCTCCTCACCTAGGTCGTAAGGCCCTAAGCCTGAGACATCACACTTGTCATGCATTGACAAGATTAAGGGCGGTCCCTTTTTATGGGCGTGCCACATGCACCTCTTTTTTTTACCGTCCTGTGCTTGCACGAATTTTAAACCTTTTCAAACAACTTTTCAGTACACTACACTTGAGTTAATCCATTTTCACTTTTTCATATAATTCAAGTTAATTTTTAAGGATATATGTTTATGTTATGTGTTATTTGTGTTTATTTTTTTTAATTGTTTTCATTTGTGTTTCATATTATACTTAAGTAGTAATTATAGTATTTAAGTGCAACAAATTGAGAAAAGGAGCACTGTTTTGTGCTCAGTTATCATTAGACATGTCTAGTTAAATAGTAACTTTTTAAAGCTGGTACCAGACAGAAAGAAAAAGAACAAAACAGAAAATAAAAGGACGAAGATATATAAAAAAAAAATCTTCGAAGGTAGTGCACTATGTTTTATATTTTATGGCCTGATGTTACAGACTAATGAGGTAACAAAATCCTTTATACTGTTGCAACTCATATAATTTTACAAGTATTTTGTTTTATATTATGTATGTATTATTTTAAGCTTGGGGAGAGTATAATTGTATTGTATATATTTTTTTTAAACTGTACTGTAAACAGTACAGCTTTTCTGGTCAATGGGGTGATATGTATGACAAAGACGTTTGTCATATATCTTGCTTTCAGTTCAAACCCCCCCCCCCCTCAAAATTTTAACAAGTTAACATAAGCTTTTCCATTCCTCTTCCAACATCTAGCATACATGTATTGATTGCATGCTTCTCCTCCCCCCCCCCCCAAAATAGAGATAAAAAAAAAAAATTCATAAAGATTCATTTATCCCCCCCCCCAAATAAATAAATATTTATAAACAATTAAAAATAATAAACAAATATAGTTTATAGATTTTAAATGTCTGTAATCCCCCCCCCAAAAAAAAAATTCAATATGCTAACTAAAACCTATTTCTGATTTAATTTAGATAACGAATCTACTTTCTTCATTCTAAAATGCAAGTCACTCGCATACATCAGAAACCTCTCTGTCCTTAACTTTGCGGTTATGCTAAAAATAAGTTACAAATGTTCACATATTTCTAATTCAACCGTTTTCTTCTCATGAAATCAAAAGTGCATCTGTCTTAAAAATTAGACAAAATATATAAGCAGCTGTGCTCTACTTATTAAAGTAATGTAACGTATAACCGATATTCTTTATGCAAGCATTTGCACTTCTCATCCGCTCTCAAAAGAATTAATTAAAATATCTCTCGCCCACATGTAAACGGTAATATGCAAGCTCATATCTTTCACACCCTGTTATTAGATTCGAGTCATAAGTAACCGTTAATTGCAGCTGTCTTTTAGCAAAATCAAACGCCAATCCCAAAATTATTTTCTTTTCTTTTTCCTTTTCTGTCTCCATGAAAGAATCTTTACAACCCTTCCCCCCATTCTCAAATGAATGCATTATCATAGACAGAATCTAGCATTTATCGTTTTTTCCCATACGCTTCCGACTACAGTCTCCAAAAACTCTCTCGCCAAGTACTGGCGATTTTATCATGCTTTCCGCGCCAACACCCGTACATGTAACTTTTAAAACTTCCTCACTTCGGCCTTGCGATTTGACCAGACTAGCTGTTAATTTCTTCTGCTGATTTTTTGGAGTACCTCCCCTTGCGCTTTTCGTCTATTTGTTCTTGATGCCCAATACTAGTCTTGATTATTGATTCCAAATAAATCACCTTCATCGCTAATCATGTTTCTTCTTTGTGCCCGTGTGTCAACTGCCTTCCTTCATGTGCTGTCAACAACCGTTATACGTAACCATCGACATTTTGAAATTATAAATTTTTAACGTGTCAATCACCGCAGATCTTCTTTAAAAAATCAGTAATAAAATGCACTGTCAAAATATTTTTTGTTATTTAACACGTTCACTGCCGGGTTAAAATCACCAGAATTTTATTTTATTTAGAAAGTTCGAATTCACACCAGAAAATATTAATAGCAATGTTTAATTTATTTAATTACAGACATTTCTTGATTACATAGAATAAAAATTCTTCTTTCAAAATTTCCGGTGCGAATTCGTAATTTTAGATTGAAAAACCACGATTACATGCGTGGTTGGCAGTGAATGTATTAAAAAAGATTTTTTTTTCTTCAAAATTGTGTGTTTTTATTTTTATTTTATTTTATTGATTTGTTTGTACTTTTAAATCTTAAAATAGAACGGAAAGTAGACAAATCTTAGTATTTTTGACACGATTTGCTTTTTGTATTTAATCGAGGTGTTAAGGCCACCGAACAGTTTTTTTTTGCTGCGCATATGAAATGAGCAGTGCCTCAAAGTACTACCCGTCGTTAGTTTTAAAATTTAAAAATAGGAATTTTGACTTCAAAGACGGATCACACACCGGTCGACCAATTGAGAAAGATAAATCACATTTTTCAAAGAAATCCACGTCAAACGACTACAGAATTACCTTAGCAAATGAATTGGGATACAAGACACTGTTGTGAATCATTTCCACTCAATGGGCAAATAAAATAGTGTATGGAGAAAGAGCAGTGCCTCTAACTACTGCCCCTCGTTAGTTTTCGAGATTAAAAATAGGAATTTTCACCTCAAAATCTATTCACACACCGGCCGACTAATTGAGATCAATGAATCACCTTCTTCACGAATTTTGTGTATTTTTTTATCATTAAAATTGAACGGAAAGTGGACAAAACTTAGTATTTTCGCACCATTTGCTTTTTGAGTTTAATCGAGCTGTTAAGGCCACCGAAGTTGCTCGTGAGGTTTTTGCTGCGCATGGGGAAAGAGCAGTGTCTCAAAGTATTGCCCGTCGTTATCTTACAAGTTTTAAAAATAGAAATTTTGACCTCGAAGACGGATCACACAATGCTGATGTACCAATAACTGATGTACCAATTGAGATCAACGAAACACCTTCTAAAGGAAAATCCACGTCAAGCGACTAGAGAATTGGCGTACCAGATTGATTATGATAAAAAACCAAACTATTGGGAACTACTGGCACTCAATATGCAACGTTCATAATTTAAAAATAAAACGTTCATTGAATAATCCTGAACCCAATACATTCATTAAAATTGTTGTACCACTGTTATAATGTAGAAAACAATATATGAATGATTTGTTTTTGCACATTATCAACTTAAAAATATATTCCACAACAGTTACTACTAGCAAATCTGCAGATCCGGGGCCTCAACGTAAGTTCTACAAGTCATTTTTCATTCACCTTTCTTCGCATAACATTTAACACTCAACAATCCGAAATTTAATTTTTAAAAGTTCTATAGGGAAAGGTCGAATAGTATCGAACAGCGGGTTGTATCGGACAAATAGTGTTTCAAGCTTCGACCGATGGTAGTAGCACCTGTCACGCTACTGTCGTGTTTATTAAGTCAGAAGGAAGACTCTCTGGCCATTTTGGGTCAAGTAGTCGTTTGCAAGTGACAGTAAGTTATTAGTTATTTGAGAGTTTTCTAGTGCACGAAGATAACTTTGGAGCTACGTAGATTGTGTGAAAGTGAGTACAACAATGTTTTTGGTGTTTTATTAGATGTATGGGTTACTATGCTTTGTATTGTACTAGCTGTTACCCGTGACTTCGTTCACGTAACATTAAAATAAAAATAAATGTACTAATCAAGCAAAATATTTCACTCCCGATTATTAAAAACCTAAATAATTAACTAACTCTTTATCACATTTCATAGAAGAAAATACGATATTTCTTTGTTATAGGGGTCTTGACATAAATCAGTTTAAAAAAGGTAAAATTTTGTGCCAAATAACCGCGAAAAGGAAACTGCAACCAATGGAAAAAAGACGGCCAAATAAAATCGTGTAAATCGACGAACTGGGTAAAAAGAAATGTCAATTTTACCTGATAAACCATTTTACTTTTAACGACTTTGAGAAACGTTTTAACAGCCATCATTAAAAAATAATTCATTGGAAATAGTATATGCTTTTTCTTTAAATTCAATTCTTGTTAATAGGGAGGAATAATTCTACACCTAAATGCAAGGAGCTTCAATTGCAAAGCTTTTTGAAGCCCAAAATTACATGCAAACGTAACACTTAAATTGCAAAGCTTTTTGCAACCCAAAATTATATGTAAACATTACTTTTGCATGTAATTTTCATTGCAAATTAACATTTATTACGGTTCAAATTAAAATTAATTTGGGTGCAAATTACATGTAAATGTTACGTTTGCATGTAATTTGGGGTTGCAAAAAGCTTTGCAATTGCAAGTGTTACGTTTGCATGTAACAGCAAATTTGTGTCCTTGGTTTAATCTATAGCTGAAACAAATCTTGATTTCTTGATACTATGCTGACAGGCGATTTTTGCTCTGCAGAATAAATTGATTCATAAAGTTTGAATATGTGGAAATATGTTTTTATTTTTCGGAAATTTTACTGTAATCAAGATTTTTTTTTCACCAACTATTCAAATTGAAAATAAAATAATTTTTTTCAGTTTTAATGAGAAAATGGCATAAAAATATATTAATCCGTTTTATTTCTCCTTTTTTTATCCACAAAAATGGAGTAATTTAAGTACCGTTTTTAGAGAAATTTCGTTAAAATTTGCAAAAAAATTATTAATATCTCGAAATCTAATTCAAAATTTTAAATTCTCAGAGTTTATATGACATCCTCGAATCAATGATAACCGGTATTAAGTAAATCGCGTTGCATTAAGAGGAGTAGTTGCGAAATACACACAGTCAGATTTTAACTTAATAGACTTGTGTTCAATTTTCTTTTCCTAATAATCTTACTGATGCTTGTATTATTAATCACAGAGTTCAGAGAATAAATAGAGATGAAAAGTTCATGTTTGGCGTGATGCTGAAAATGCAACCCAACAGTCGGCCCAAACAACTGGCGGCTTGCTTTGAAAACCTCTGCCCGTCCAATGAATCCAGTCCTTGTTCCACGTGCAGCCTCTCTCCATCCATGAAGTCAGCCCTTGGGCCTAATGATTTGAGCGATAACCGGCTTCATATTGCAAGCCGATTTTACGGTTCATTACCTCTCTATTCTTTCACTGTACTCAGTGATTATTAATGTACTAGCAGACTACGCCCGCTGCGCTGGTCGGTTTCTCCAAAAGAACCTTGAATCAAACGAAATATATCGGATCGGTGAATTTAACCTTGTATTTTAAAGTAATCTGTACCTTTACCTAGATATCCTATAATAACATAAAAACGGATACTTATTTCACTAAGTTATGTTTTTTTAATACGGTTTATTATTACGTTTACAATTTATTACCTACCGTTTTCCATTGATTTATATGTTTTATAGCTACATTTTTAAATAACGGAACTAAACCTATATTATTCACAACTAAATAGAAATGGCGCATCTAGTATTTGTCGAGAATTAAATAAAAATCATGTACTCGTGACATCATAATTCACTTTTATATTTTAACAGAATAATACGGTTACTATAATTTGTGACTCGTGTTGACATATTGCTGTTATTATTATTTTTTTACGCGTGAAGTTTTCGCTACGGTACTCATTTGTGAAATTTATTCATTTTTGAAATTCAATATTCGAAAAATGGCATAATCAGTGGATTTGAAATTTATATCAAGAAAAATACAATTTTTTACCTTTCTAGCGCAGTTTGTCTAACAATTTTTTGACAAATACTTTTCGAGCAATTAATTTTTTCAGTAACTTCAAATGTTTCATTTTCTGAGATTAATCTGTGGCAACGATCCCAGTCGTCAGCAACACATATCTTTTTATTAAAGAGGATGAAATTGATACACGCTCCATTTGAAACATATTTTAAAAATCCCGTTTTATTATGACGTTACTTTGATCCCAGAGAAATATCTTTTCAATGACATAATTCTTGTTAATTTTCTTTTCCTGGCAATATTGACGTGAATTTTAGCAGAAAACTCACATCTCTTTGTAACTGATATTCAAGCTTATTATTAATCAGTATCAAAAATATATTTTAGTTATTCATCTTAAATATAACGTCCATTGTGTATATACTTTTATTATACACTGATAGTCATGCTCTTTGTAATATTACGAATATTTGAAAATACGTGTTTTATTTATGACGTCATATTTGTTCAAGCCAAGGAGAATCCTTTTCATAGTTCCATGATTCAAGCGAAATCTTTTTCTTAGTAATATAATTATTGTTAATTCTTCTTTCTAATTATAACGCAGTTTTTGACAGAAAAAGATCTTTTTAATGTAACCGATATTCATACTTCATGTATAATAACAAATACTCCATTTTGTTGTTTCAAATATCACAGAAATTCATCTTCTTTCGAATTATTTTCATTTTTCACGTGAAAATCGCTCAAATAAAACTTAATTGTTGAGGAAAAATTATTTTTCCGCATTTTTATTTATTGGCAACGATCAAAGCCCTAGCAACGATAAAGTAAAATGGTTAAATTTTATCTAAAAATGTCCATTGATTCTCTAGGAAAATAATCAAATTTTGAATTATTAAGAAATGTATTTGCATAAAATAAACAAAAACCGGTCTATGTTCATTTCCGGGTTATAATCCACCTATATGCAAAGATACAGGGCCATTAATTTCTCCATTTTGACGCTGGCTTCAGCCTAACATTTGCACACAATCGGATTTATAATATTATTAGGATTATGTAAATATGTCTAGACCTGTTAATACGCATGATAGGTAGTGAAAGCGTCAGAGTGTAACGTTCGGGTTGTATCGAACAAACGATTGGAGGGTTGTATCGCACAAAAATTTACCGGATTAAAAAGTTAAAATTCTTGAAGTTTTCTCTTTTTTATTCTAGGATGAAGAAACTACGCCATACGTGCAATGGAAATCACATGAAGGAAGCTATTCAAAAGTCCGATCTTCATAAAATGACAATCAGGAAAGCTAGTGAATGATATTGTGTACCGATGTGACTAAAAGCACCTTAGGTAATAGACTCAAAGAACTTGAAGTGAAAAGGACAAAGTAAAGTCCATAGCAAATAAACAGGAGAAGAAGAGTATTAGGCCTAATTCTAAAACCGAGGGAAAACCTCTTGAAGCAACAGCTAGAAAGTGTTTGATCTTTGACGAAGAATTGCGGGAAGAGGATGAATTGACTCATTGTATTATTTGCAATGAAACTTTTCAAGAAGACCGTGCAGAACTTTAGATTAACAGGCTCTTTTTTATGAGTGTGATACTTGTTCTTATAAAAACGAAAGTATAAGTACCATAATTCAAATACTAAAATATCTTTACTTCTTTCTACATCTGTTAAGTAATGTTTATGTATTTTTTTTCGTTGTATAAGAATGTATACATGTAGTAATAATAAATTGTTTCTAAATCCAAAAATGACGTTTTTTCAAGCACAACACATCAAGCTAACTCATCACTTTCCCAGTAATGCCTAATGACATAATTATCTTTGTCATAAAGAAAAGGATAAATCAGCAAAATTAAAAGTGCTGATGTAAAAATTAATGTAAATGTAGTCAGTTGTCGGCTGGTTGTTGAAGGGAAGTGACTATTCAAATCTTCGGCTTATTTTTTCTAAAAGACATAGTGTACCGATGTTTCGGCCAGTGGGCCACAAGATCAATATTATCTATGTTAAAATCCTCTGTAATTATTCTACATATTTGTCGAAATGTTATCATATAACCAAGATCGTTGTGTTGAAACTCATGTTGAACCTTTTCAAACTTCTATTTACTGTTTATCAGTATTAACATGTATGTAAATTATAAGACTTACGTAAGAGTATAAAAAGGATGTAAGCATGTAATTAAATAATTATTGCATGTAACTAATGTATTAATTATATAATAGTCATAAAGATAATTGATTAAACATCGCTTTTTAACATTAAACACTCCAGCGTATAAATAAAACATGTCAATAAAGAAGTTTCTTCTTGCATTTTTTTTTCAGAAAGATTCTTTGAAAGTATTTGAAATATAACAGACCTAGGCTAATCTGAACTCCGCTAAACAGAAACTACTGATCTTTAAAACTATTGTTTTTAATTAAAAATAAATAAATAAACAAATATTTTTTAAAATAAAATTTAAATAAAAATAAAATTAAAAACTAAAAATATTTTAACTTACACTTTGAAAAAATATAGACAGAAAACAATATCAATATACTGAAACTTTTTCATGAACTAATTAATATATACGTTCATTGATTCTCCTATATGAAAACATTTGTTAGAATTTCCTGATGAAGTGAAATAAATCTGTCTAATGGAGCAATATTACATTAACTTCTCATGGATATGACGGCGGTTAGCGATGCATTTAATTCCACCATACATAACTCAGTGCGATGTATGCTGCATTTGCGAAAATCAGAATTTCGACGAATACTGTCTGTCAAAATCAGTCTCTTCAAAATGAGACTCGTATAGAGAAGATGTTACTCTATTTCTGTTGCAAGTAAATTGGTGAATGGTCAAGAATCTAGTCATAATTTCCAATAACTTTTATCTTTTCTTTCTATTTATATTGCAATTCTTATAATCCGTAATAGGGACATTCTGAACAATGGAGCAATATTACATCAACTTCTCACGGATATTATGTCGGTTGACGATGCATTTAATTCCACCCTACATAAATCAGTACAATTTATAGTGCATTTGCGAAATCAGAAGATGGTACATGATTACTGTCTGTCAAAATCATTCTCTTCAGGATCAGAGTCATCTTGAGGTTTAAAAAGTAGATGCTACTATATTTCTTTTACAAGTGAATTGGTGCATCATGAGGAATCTAGTCATAATTTCCAATCACTTTTATCTTCTATTTCTATTTATATCGGAATTCTTATAATCCTCAATACTGACAATCCGAACAGGTAACTGTCTGAATTAGAGTAGATTAATGGAGTTTAGCTGCATGTTGTTGACAATAAATATTGCACATCGTAAAAAAAAAAAAAAAAAAATATTTCTTAACCTGGGAAAATATAATATAATCACGCACAAAACATTATCACAGTCATCTTGAGGTTTAAAAACAAGATGTAACTCTATTTCTGTTGCAAGTGAATAGTTGAATAGGTTTAAAAAGAAGATGTTACTCTATTTCTCTTATAAGTGAATTGGTGCATCGTCCAGAGTCTAGTCATAATTTCCAATCACTTTTATCAACTTTACATTTACTTTTTTATCACTTTTACAATGGACATAAACTTCTCATGGATACGATGTCGATTGGAAAAGGATTTAATTCCAGCCTATACAATACGATTAACATATACGATTTATACTGCATTCTCTTCAGGATCAGAATCATCTTGAGATTTAAAAAGTAGATGTTACTCTATTTCTGTTGCAAGTGAATTGGTAAATATGTTTAAAAAGAAGATGTTACTCTATTTCTCTTGCAAGTGAATTGGTGCATCGTCAAGAGTCGAGTCATAATTTCCAATCACTTTTATATTCTCTTTCTATTTATATCGGAATTCTTATAATTCGCAATATTGACAATCTGAACTGGTAACGGTATGAATTAGAGAGGATTAATGGGGTTTAACTGCATCGTAAAAAAAGACAAATATTTCTTAACCAAGGAAAATATAATTTAATCACGCACGAAAACATACAATAACCTCTTCCGAGTTATCCACGACTCCAAAAAACGTACTTTATCTTTAGAAATCTGAGAAACTAATATATTGTGGAGATTTAAGAAGCATTTTTTAAAGAAAAGTTTCTTTTGCTGCTACTGATTTTCGGAAACGTTTCCGAGTAGTTTTTATAGTGTATTAATCAGTTTTCACAACCGAGAAAATATTTTTTTGGGATGCGATTAGTTCGCAAGTAAACATTTTCAAGTTTAGCGAACATATTTTACAGACAAACATCATAAATTAACAGCATTAACATTAACAATAACAATAATATTATTTTGTTACTCTTCATGTATAAATTCAATTACATAGTTCAAAAAGTTTAATCCTCTTTAATAAAAAGGTACGTGTTGCTGACGACTGGGATTTTCGATAATCGTTGCCCCAGATTAATCTCGAAAAATGAAACATTTGAAGTTACTGAAAAAAATTAATTGCTCGAAAAGTATTTGTCAGAAAATTGCTAGACAAACTGCGTTAGACAGGTAAAAAATTGTATTTTTCTTGATATAAATTTCAAATCTAATGATTATGCCGTTTAACAAATATTGAATTTCAAAAATTACCAAATTTCACAATGGAGTAAATCTTCACGCGTAAAAAGATAATGATAACGGTCATGTGTCCTGACGTATATTGGCTATAGCACGAGTCACATATTATAGTAGCCTTACTATTCTGTTAAAATACAAAAGTGAATTATGATGCCACGAGTGAGTGATTCTTATTTAATTTTAATATAATAATATTAGAAACAAGGTTTTGGAAATTTTTTTCGAATGGGATTAATAAATAAACCAAAACTGTATATTATTTTGAGTTTAAAAGAAGAAAGGTGGGGGGAGCGCATTATATTATTTAGGTTTCCTCAGGAACTTTTGGTCAGAATTGAAAGTTTTAATATATCAAAACGTCAGAAATTAAATCGACATTAAATCGGCAATAACTTTAACGACTATCCTTCAGTTCGTTTGGAAAGATTTTGATTTAAAAATGTAAAATCATTCAATATTGATTTTAGGTATTTTTAAGTTTATTATCACGGGCCCGGGCAACGACGGGCATGTCAGCTAGTAGAGAAATAATAACATACTAAAAAAAAGCGATATTTTGGTTTGAGAAAACTAATTAATACACTAACAAATGTACTCAGAAAAAATTTTCGAATGTTAGTGGCAGCAAAACAAATTTTGTTTTTATAATTGCGTGTTTAAATCTCGGAAATATATTAGTGTCCGAGGTTTTTAACGATAAAAGATACTTTTCGTAATGATAGAGAAACTCGAAAGTGGTCGTTGTATGTTTTCATTCTTCGTTATTTTACATTATCTTTGTTACATCGCATGCAATCAAATGTATTTTTATATAAAACACATTACATTACACGTAAAATGGTAAAACTTTCAATTATAATAATAATCAGTTGGAAGATCTCACAGAAAATTCCCACCAACATAATCATTCTCGCTAAAAATAGCACATATAAGAAAATCCGCATGAAACAGCTAATTCTACGTATATCCCTTATTCCATTTCCTGAGAGGATCGATGCGCTTGCTCAACAGATTTTAACCTGCCAGATAAGGACCAAGTATAAGCGATGCCATACTCAGTTGAATAAATGAGAACATCAACCACTGTTATACTCAGAACATGAATGCATTTTTTTTTTACTTATATGTATGCTCTTGGAGGCTAATTAGCTGCCATATTGGTACTGTTTAGATGACTTTCTACGGCTTTTTTGTAATATAAATGTTTGGTAGTTATTTAATATTCTTATATTTGCATATATAAACTCTATTGCATTTGTATTTATTTTGTATTTTTCTTTTATTATCATTATTATATCTATTTTTTAATTCCGCATTCTTTCATTTATTTATTTAATTGTTTCCTTATATGCATTTTATATATTTATGTGATTTCCTTAATTTTTTTACTCTGTTTTTATTCAATTTGCTTCATAATTCTCCTGCTATTCTGTCTCCTTCTGGTCAGATAATAGTGTGATCGGCTGATGTCATCTGCTTTCCTATTACCTGTCCCCTTCAATTTCTCCCTTTCCCTTCCATTTCCTTTCAGTCTTGCTCCTGATTTCAAAGTGGTAGCACGTGTTCATTACACCTGATTATAAAAGACAAAGCTATATCAAAAGGCCTCCTAATTTTTATGGTGTTATTAAAAAAGTTTTTTTATTTTATTTTATTATTAGATGTTTAAGGTGTACAAAATATCAGTTGCTTCTGATATTTTAGGTAATATTATATAAAATACAATTCTCGTCTTAAATAGAATTGTATGTTATGCTTTCAAATGTAATTCTGTGTAAAACATGCGTTATATAACACTTCAAATTGAAACACTTTCTCTTCAATTAATAAACCGTTTTTTTTTCTTTTTTTTTTTCAGACAGTTCCCGCGCCATAATAACTCCGCTAATTATATAAAGAAAGTAAAATCCACATGAACCTGCTAATTATATTTTAATTCCTGGGTGACTCAAGAAGCTTACTCAAATGGATCAAATGTCCGGCACAGGAACCGGATATAAGCGATGGGATACTTTGTTGGATAAATGATAATATAAACCACTTTTATTCTATGAATAAATTTATCTTATTCTGTGTGTTTTCTGAAACTAATTAGATACCATATGAGTACTGTTTGGGATGTTTTTTCGGGATTATTTGGCCGTATTAACCCCTTCGCGACGAGCATCTTTTACAGAATTTTTAATCTTTTACCACCGGTTTTTCAAAAGAGAAATTTTCGCCTAATTGAATCGCAGAAATGCTATCATTAAACAAGGCAAAGCTTACAATAAAAAATAACTGGTGGGAATAATCTAGGATTCTGAGCATCTTATGCGTCAAGTATACGTGTCGCTCGTCCCCAAGGGGTTGTTTAAAATCTCCGAAAAGTCAGTAGAATATTTGCTTCTGATTTTTTTTTATAATATTACGTTAAATGTAAAAGCTTAAATGTATTATGATAGATAGTTAAAAGTAATTTTAAGTAAAACATATGCTACAGTACATATCAAATAATAATCAGATTGAACATTACAATGATCATTGCATAATCATTACTGCTAAACATAAAATGGATAGAAAAAATCAGCAGGAAACTACTACTTCTATATGCCCCTTCTTTCATTTCCGCAGAGACTTAGTGAGCTTATACTCAACAGATGTGAATATGCTGGATAAAAACCGAGGGTTAGCAATGCAATATTCTGTTGGATAAAATGAGACTAAACACGACTTTTATTCTATGATTAATTTGTTCCTATTATGTATGTTTTCTGAAACTAATTAGATACCGTATTAGTACTGATTGGACTGTTTTCTTAGGGTTATTTTGTAATATCAATTGTCGAAAATCTCCGAAAATTAAATAGAATAGGGTCAGGTGGGGTAAAATAGATCAGTTTTGAAAAGATTCTGAAAAAATAAACAAATCAGTTTTTATTTTTGTGTAGCCATTTTTATATCGTAATACTGATACTTGTCATTATTTTACATGTAAAATTAGCTTCAACTTTTACTCTGCAGTTATAGTTTATAACAATTTGTTGTTTTGGTGCTTGAAGCTTGCATAAGTTGGTCATAAAAACTTTTGATTTCAGAAAATTTAGATATAAGTTAACATGCTTTTATTATTCTATTAGATAAAGTACTTTATTAAGATTAATTTTCTACATTTTAAAAAATATAACTGCAAAAACAAATATTTTAGGACAAAAAAACCTGTGTGGGGTAAAATAGGTCATGTTTTGCTGCAGGTTAGGCTTAGTATACACAATGTATATAATTGCAATTTTTCTATTTAAATCATTTTTATGGTGATAAATTTGTTCTGATTTTAAAATAGACTGAAGCAAAATTAAAAATGCTGCTTTCAGGCATAATTTAAAATAATTGTTCCATTTTTATTTTTACATGGTGTTTACATAGTGCAGCCAAGAATTATAACATACCATTTGATACACTTAAAAGATATGTTGTAAACCCACCAATACATGAAGGTTCAGGACGAAATACATATTTGACCTCACTAGAAGAACAATGTCTTGTTCGAGCCATGAAGTTCACAGCTTCATGTGGTTTTCCTCTTGATCGAAGTGACCTTGTTAGAATGGTCAATAGCTATTTAGAATATTCAGGTAAGCAAGTCCTTTTCCAAACAGTACTCCAGGATCCGATTGGGTAATGAATTTTGAAAAGCGTTGGGAGAAAGAATTGGAAAAGTGAAAGCCTGAAATTTTAATAAAATTTATTTAAAAACTGCAAAGAAAAAGAGGTGAAATTCTCACAACTGTAACAACACTGGACAGACTTCATGCTGAAAAAGGTCCACAGAAAAAATAAAACAACTGAGATGTCTCTATAGAAACAGAAGAAAAATGCCAACTTTTCTTCAGAAGAAAATACAACATGCTCTGATTCAGAGCAGATTGATAATGAGCATTCTTTAAAAGATGGGAAATGGGTACAAGGGTACAAGGTTTTTAGGGGAAAAAAAGAAAATATTTCATTGCAACATACTTTCACAAATTAATGATGCCTACATTGTAAAATTTGCCAAGCAAAGTGGAAGTTCTCGCTTTGTGTTCCCAGAAATAGATGATATAGCTGAAGTTGATGTATCACAAATAGTTAAGGTCTTTCCAGAACCTGAAATGAATCACAGGGGACAGTATTTTTTATATAAGTGTTCATCCTCATTCTTTTCACATTTATATACATCTTTACATACACAGTATTCAATAAATTGTGCAATCGAACCTGTTTTTAGCATGACTTATTTTACCCCACTTGTGACTTATTTTACCCCCACCCTAGGGGTAAAACAAGTCATAAACAACACATTTTAAATCTTGTTTAACAGTTCCAAAAATTTATTAATTCAGAAATATTTCTCTTAAAATGTAATACGAAGTGTCCATTTGCATATTGTAAGCTGTTTTTTCAGTGGTGGAATTATTATTTTTTTTCCTATAAAGGTGCAATTATAAAATGTGCTTTGTTTTACCTATTTTACCTCACCTGACCCTCCGATATTTTATATAATATTACATCAAATATAATGCATAGTTTAAATGTATTATTTTATATAACTAGATGTAATTTTATGTAAAGCTTTTCCTGTTGTACACTTTAAATAATAATCAGATTAAACATCTCACACATCGTTCCTAAGCATTGTTGCTAAACGTAGAACGGATAAAAATATCCACATGAAACTCCTAATTCTATGTCCCTCATTTCATTTCTACAGAGATTGAGTGAGCTTAATCAACTGATGTGAACTTTCTTGTTAAGTACAGCGTGTTAGCAATGCAATATTTTGTTGGATAAATGAGACTAAAAACCAATTTTATTCTATGAATAAAATTTCTTACACTGCATGTTTTTTAAACTAATTTTATGTGATATTAGTACTGTTTTGACTGCTTTCTGGGGGTTATTTCGTAATATCAGATTTTTAAAGTCTCCGAAAATTCAGCGGAATATTTAATCCCGATATTTTATATAATATTACATCAACTGTAATAGTTAGCTTAAATGTATTATGTGGTATTGTTAAATGTTATTTTGAGTACAACTTATGCAACAGTACATACTTCAAATAATAATTAGACTGAACATCTCACAGTTCATTCTCTCTACTATAACCATTACTGCTAAACATATAACGGGTTAAAAATCTGCCTGAAACTACTAATTTTATGTCTCTGATTTCATTTCCTCAGAGTCTCAAGGAGTTTACTCAACTGACGTGAATATTCTGGATAAGAACCTAGTGTTAGCAATGCAATATTCTGTTGGATAAATGAGACTTAAAACCACTTTTATACAATGAATACTTTTTCCTTGTGCTGTATGTTTTCTGAAACTAATTAGATACCGTATTACAGGGTTCGCACAAGTGTACCACAAATTTTTAACAGTTTTCTTCGGTTTATTTAACTGCGGTAAAATATTGCTAATTCTGTGAATAAACGCAATGGTTACGAATTCTGTGTTTGAAAAACTAAATAGAAACTTTCGTATCATTAATAGTGGTGCCAGACACCTTACAAATTATAATGAGTGTGTGAACCTTGTATTAGTACTGTTTGGACTGCTTTCTTAGGCTTATTTTGTAATATCAACTGTTGAACGTCTCCGAAAATTAAATAGAGTTATTTGCTTCCGACATTTTATATAATATTACATCAAATGTAATGCTTAGTTTAAATAAATTATTTTATATAATTAAATGTAATTTTAAGTAAAGCTTTTCCTGTTGTACACTTTAAATAACAATCAGATTAAGCATCTCACGTATCGTTCCTATACACATAATCATTGCTGTTAAACACAGAACGGATAAAAATATCCACATGGAATTACTAATTCTATGTCCCTCATTTCATTTCCACAGAGACTCAGTGAGCTTAATCATGTGATTTGAATATTCTTGTTAAGTACAGAGTGTTAGCAATGCAATATTCTCTTGGATAAATGAGACTAAAAACCAATTTTATTCTATGAATAAAGTTTTCCTATATTTCATATTTTTTAAACTAATTTTTTGCGATATTAGTACTGTTTTGACTGCTTTCTGGATTATTTTGTAATATCAAATAAAGTCTCCAAAAATTCAGCAGGATATTTACTCCCGATATTTTATATAATATTACATCAACTGTAATAGTTAGCTTAAATGTATTTTGTGGTATTGTTAAATGTTATTTTGAACACAACTTATGCAACAGTACACTTCAAATAATAATCAAATTGACCATCTCACAGATCGTTCTCACTGCTATAACCATGACTGCTAAACATAAAACAGGTTAAAAAATCGGCCTGAAACTACTAATTCTATGTCTCTCATTTCATTTCCTCAGAGACTCAAGGAGCTTACTTAACCGACGTGAATATTCTGGATAAGAACCGAGTGTGAGCAATGCAATTTTCTGTTGGATAAATGAAACTACGAACCACTTTTATTCAATGAATATTTTTTTCCTATTCTGTATGTTTTCTAAAACTAATTAGATACCATATTAGCACTGTTTGAGCTGATTTCTGGGGATTATTTTGTAATATCAGATTTTGAAAGTTTCTGAAAATTCAGCTGAATATTTACTCCCGATATTTTATATCATATTATATCAAATTTAATACATAGCTCAAATGTATTATGTGGTATAATTAAATGTTATTTTGAATGTTATTTAAGAAAAACTTATGTTACAGCACATTTCAAATAATAATCAGATTGAACATCTTACCGATCGTTCCTACCAGCATAATCATTACAGCTAAACATACAACAGATAAAAAAATCTGCATGAAACTGCTAATTCTATTTCCCTCATTTCATTTCCTCAGAGTCTCAGTGAACTAACTCAGGAGATATGAATATTTTGAACATGAACAGAGTATCAGCAATGTAATATTCTGTTTGATAAATGCGATTAAAAATATCTTTTATTCTGTGGACACAAATAAAAGTTTCCTAGTCTGTGCATTCTCTTTAGCTAATTTGACGTTTTATATGAATTTCTGTGGCTTAATTTGTAATACGAAATTTTAAGTGTTCTCCCAAATTTCAATAGACTTAGTTGCTTAGGATATTTTAGTAAATAATACATCAAATATATTTCTTAACTTAAATGTAATTTTATGTTATCTGCTACTTCTATGTTTGGTATTTTGTTTCCTCAGAGAATCATTGCGCTTACTCAAAAGTGTGGACTGTCCTGAACAGGATGCATTTTCTCCCATCCCAACCGATATACGGAAAATAACGAATTGCACGTGAGTAGTAGGGAAACGACAGTTCGGGCTCAGGAGGTGGCACCGTGCCACCGGCCGGAGGCACCGACCCTCCGATCGCCCCCACAACGCACCCTAGCGGGAAAAAATGGAAATTGTGAAAAAAAGGGTTAATTTTCTACTGTAACACGAGGGGTGAAAATAAGAACTCTAAGAAAAGGTTAAATGGACAAGATTATCATACTATAAGATGAATATTGATTTTATATACTAATTTTGAATGACAAACACCTTAATGAGTATCACTAATTAAGCGAAACAATGGAAAAATATCAACCTTAACGAAAAAAGCAGATTTCTTAAGAATTTTTCAACTATAAGATGACGATATCAACTTATATGAAGAAATTTAAACTTACATTTTAGTTTTGCACAATGGACACCTTAACGAGAATAATAATTAAGCAAAATAAAATAACAATTTTAACGAAACTGCTGATTTCTTATGAATTTTTCAACTATAACATGAGAATATCAAACTATAAGATGGATTTTAAACTTATATTATAGTTTCTGAACAATAGACACCTTAATGAGTATAATAATTAAGCAAAAGAAAATATTACTTTTAACGAAAATGATGATTTCCTATGAATTTTTTCAACTATAAGATGTGGATATCAAATCATAAGCCGTAGAATAAACATATATAATTAATTTAAATGACGAACATTTTAATGAGTATTACTAATTAGACGAAACAATTGAAAAATATCAATTGTAAGGTATAAAGCTGATTTTTTAAGAATTTTTCAAGTATAAGATGAGAATATCAACTTATAAGAGGAAATTACACTTTTTTAGTTTTTCAACCGTAATACACAGAAAATATTCAAAATTTGAATGAATTTTATACCTAATCAATTGATTTTCCGCACAATAATAGGAGTTTTAACAACCATTATCTAATTTTACTGTGTATACTTGATTTAATTCTGTTTAGACGTACGTAATATAATCTTTTTATATCATTTAGACTTGAAATAAGAACCATATTTAAATAAAAACCAGTTGTTTATTTATTCTTAATACGCAAACTTTTTTTCTTTCCTAAAATGTAGCATTTCTGAGGAGGGATAATAATTCCACCCCACATTCTAAGGAAAAGGGGAGCCTAACAATGACCGTCTAGGTCACAACTTTTACTATAATATAAATATTATTCGCTATCAATGTTTACAAAAAATCCATGTTGGGAGATAGATATGAGTTATATTTTAATAAAGTTTACCCTCCACCATCTTCTACACGATGCTAACAATTATACAAAACAAAAGAAATACCGATTTTTAACGAAAAAGGGTGAATTTTAATGAATTTTTACACAAGTTTTCGGTATTATTGTACACTAACAGGTATGATATTATTTCTTAGGTGATTACAATACAGAGAAAAGTATTCACCTTTAGATTACTTTTCGTGAAATATTTAACAGTAATTATATAAACTCCTGTTTACATCACTAATTTACATTTGAAAATAAGGATTTATAGGATAAAATAAATAATCTTAACTTATACTTAGTAAATTTTACACAATTCCAATTATTTTATACCGTGTTTTTCACGAGTTTTATATTAATTAGTAATTTTATATTAATTAACTTTGAATATTTTCTATGATATGGTTAATCCATTTTTATCACAGAAATACCAGTACCTAAAATTTCACTTAAACTCATATTCTAAGTATTAATATTCACTTATAACTTTACTTTTAGTTATACTTTTATTTGAAACCATGTGAACTTGTAGAACCCTGCTTACGCATATGGAGTTTAGTACATCACACTGTTATCTAAATGAATAGGAATACCTTATTGTTTTAAATTTTCCAATTTTAACAGAATATGCACGAATATAAACTTTAATTTTATCTAAACATTTTATTTCAAATAGCCTAGTTTATGAAAACGATACATATTACCAAATATTAGACAACATTTTAACATGAACTTAGATACTGATCACATACCTATTTTTGCATAATTTATTAGCATACATAGCATTTCTTCCATTTCTCTCAGAAATATACATATAAAATTATGGATTTACCGAGTATATATCCAATTTTAGCTTTCACTTACCAATTTTTTACACCATTTCAATGATTTCAATGATTTCAAGCTATTTTATATCACAGAAACGAAAAAATAATTGAATACAGACGCGAGTAAATAATATTTGTATTGTATTTTCCATTCAAAGATTTGAAACTCAAGTTGAAATTTATGTTATAAATATTGATATCCACTTTTAGTTATACTTTTACTTGAAACCATATGAACTTGTAGAACCTTGCTTACGCATACGAGTTTAGTACACACTTATCTAAATGAATATGCATACCTTATTATTTTAAATTTTCCAATTTTAACAGAATATGCACGAATATAACATTTAAGTTTATCTAAACATTTTATTTCAAATACCCTAGTTTATGAAAACGATACATATTACCAAATATTAGACATTTTAACATAAACTTAGATACTGATCACATACCTATTTTAGCATAACTTATTAACATGCAATAGCATTTTATCCATTCCTTTCAGAAATATACATATAAATATATGGATTTAACGAGTAAATATCCAATTTTAGCTTGCATTTAGTGATTTTTTACACCATTCCAATGATTTCGAGCTATTTTATATCACAGAAACGAAAACATATTTGAACATAAACGCCTGTAAAATAATATTTGAACTGTGTTTCCTATTCAAAAATTCAAATCTCAAATTAAAATTTATGTTCTATCACTTATCAACTATTTATCACACATACAGAGTTGCCAAGTCTCCGGCTTTTTGGACACCAGTATTTTAATACAGAAAATGTTGTTTTATGTAATCGGAACATTCTGCGATTTAAAAGAACAACGTTTTCTCTAAAATAATACTGGTATTCAAAAAGCCGGAGACTTGGAAAGTCTGCACATAACTTTTACCATAAAAACATCGTAGAAATTAAATATACGTTAAATGAAAATAATAAATTGTAAGTACCTAAAAATATCAAACACAAAATCTATTAATCAAAACTTAAAAAATTTTTAAAAAAAATTAAAAGTTCTTACGAAGTTAAAAAAAAAAAAAATTACAAATGAAAAAAAAATTTACAAATGAAAAAAAAAATTACAAATGAAAAAAAAAATTTACAAATGAAAAAAAATTTACAAATGAAAAAAAAAATACAAATGAAAAAAAAAAAATTTACAAATGAAAAAAAAAGTTTTACAAAATTAAAAAAAAAAAGTTTTTACAAAAAAAAAGTTAAAAAAAAAGTATTTTACAAAATTAAAAAAAAAAAGTTTTTTACATAAAAAAAAAAGAAAAAAAATTACGAAGGTTTAATATATTACAAAAAGTACCCATTTTTTACAAAATTTTTTAAAAATTAGAAGTTTAATTGCTATTATTACCACTATCACTTCTCAGAATTTAGCAGCCTAGACTTTTGTACACTATATATTTTGAATACTATAAAGAAAATTTCAACTGCAATTGTACCAACACTATTATTAAGTTCGCATAAACCAAATTTCATACTGTATTTAGCGAATTTCCAATTAACATCTTCCGTGTAGAGTAACTTTTTCCTCCAACATTTGAAATCGTGTATATCTGCTACTTTCATATTTATAATTAATATTTCAGAATTAAGACCATACTAACCATTTTAATATAAGACCATATTTAAGCAAGATTCCATGATAAAGCTTATTATACTGATTATTTTTATTTAGTACGCATGCGCAGTTTTGTCACATGATCACTTTAACTGGTGATAATATAAAATTTTGAAAAGTGATGCAGAGGTTCTCATTTCCCAAGTCAAATTCTTGCAGATGACTATTCAGATGACTGTATATGTATAGCTCCAGTAAATTTCCTGATTTTAACCCAGTTGGGGAAACAATTTATCTGTTAACGAATAAAGTAAGTTGTACTATATCATTGTAAAACATCAATAAATGATTATTTATCTATTAAATCCTTTCTAAGTATATAATTATATTTCTTTTATTGTATAGATGTTACACCAAGATGAATCAAAACAGCAGAAACTCTCTTTACCAGAAATGGATACCCCGGATGATTCATCGTCAACACATATAGAGTTAAAGAATAATATACATGTGAGTACTTATATGTGATATATTAGAATACATATATTAAACATAATTAGAGTGAATTTACAATAAAATATTGTACCAGATGTTCTATAAAATGTGATGTTTTTTTGTCTATAGTGTTAGAAGGAATTCTAAATATATGCATTTATTTCTCTTGCAGATGTGTTCCACTTATAACAAATACTTTTCAAGTAAATGGAATTTAAAAGAACATATACAAATCCATACTAGTGAAAAACCATATACTTGTAATCATCGTCAAAAATCATCTACAAGAAAGCGTGAATTATCTTTTACTAGAAAATACAGACCATCAGTTCATATGAAAACACATCCTGTTAAAAAATTGTTTCAGTGTGAAAAGTGTGAGAAAATATTCGTTATTCGTAATAAACTGAATAGACATATGACTGTTATGTTGAACTTGTCGAAGACAGTATCCCAAATCATATTGAAGATGGATATTCAAAAATTAACCAGTAGTTTGAAGAATTTAACAGTCAAAGATCAGATTGGATACTTCGAAAAATTGACTGTATAGAACATAAACCAACATAACATTTACCCAAACTACTCATGCAGCATTATTGATTTGACATATGATATCCAAAAAGTGAAATTTGTAAAGAAAAATCCAAAGTGTTGTAAAGAATTTTATTGATATAATTGATAAAATGTATTGAAGAGAAAATGATATAAATGTAGACAATATTCACAATATATTGTTTAAATACCCATAATAATAAAAAATGTATCTATACACATCTGTGTTTATTTTTATAAAACATATTTCATTGTTAAAATACATTGTATGATTTTTAATATGAAATTTCTACATGACAGTAAATAACTAATTTTGCTTTACGTAAGACTTGAGATTTATCATAACTTGTTCAACGAAACAACATTTTTCCCCAATGAATATCCAGTTTACACACATACATATGAAAATCAACTTTTGATAATACTATACATCAGATTAATGAAAAATATATAAAATTCATTAAAAAAATGTTTTTACAAATAAAAAATTAAAAAATTTTTACAAATTTTAAAAAAAAAGTTTCTTTACAATTAAAAAAAGTTTTTACAAATTAAAAAAAAAAGTTTTTACATATATAAAAAAAGTATCTACAAAGTTAAAAAAAAAAAGTTATAAAAAAAGTTTACAAAACTAAAAAAAAAATAAAAATTTAACAAAAAATAAATAAATATTTCAAGTTTTTCTAAAAATATTTACATATTAACAAAAATTTACTCAAAAGTCAGAACCAGACCTATGTCTAACATAGCATTTTTTCGACTTCAGTTGTTAAAATCATAGTGTTAGCGCTGTGAAAATACAAAATAATACCTTCAAATGGTAATCTATCTTGGATCCAATATATGGTATATTAAGAATCATTTGTGATTTCAACAAATTAAATATGCATGAGAAAACTATTAATATATCAGCAACTGATGGGACTCATTTTGCTGATGTTATATCAATCTATAAATCTGGAAGTTACCGACAGTAACAGTAACCAAAGACTAACAGATAGAGATGCTTTAAGGGTGTTGACATTACAGACAGATACAAGAAACAATTTATATCAGTCTTAATCAAATAAAAAATCTTCAGAGTTTCCTTTAGATTTACCTATTGAAGTGTAGAGAACTGAAAACATATCTATCGGTCCAGAAGTGACTAATATAACAGCAAAGCATACAGATAATGGGTATCGCGGACTTTTAGTTTATGTTATCACTGCAAGTGATAAATACTGCTGATTTCGGATAGATATGCATACAAGTAAATTATATGATGAGTCGAAAATGAACCGAGAATTCATATCGGAGTATAACTTAAACATGTGTACCTGCTTATGACTTGAAAAATTCACGACATTCTACAACGACTGATTTCAAATTACACAACCAATAAAATATTTACCTTCAAGGAAAGAAAATGAAACCCCATTCAACTGTTTCAGATATCCAAATTGATCACGTGATCGATGTTGAACAGCAGGATCAGGCCTAAATCTAACATCCCATTTTTTCTCGATTTCGGTTGTTTAAAGTTCTTATTTTAAAGAAATGTACAATGGTTAGGCAACCATTATACTACTCTTTAAAATAACACTTTAAACAATCGAAATTGAGAGAAAATGGGATGATCGAAATCAGCAGTATTTATCACTTGAAGTGATAACATAAACTAAAAGTCCGCGATACCCATTATCTGTATGCTTTGCTGTTATATTAGTCACTTCTGGACCGATAGATATGTTTTCAGTTATCTACACTTCAATAGGTAAATCTAAAGGAAACTCTGAAGATTTTTTATTTGATTAAGACTGATATAAATTGTATCTGTCTGTAATGTCAACACCCTTAAAGCATCTCTATCTGTTAGTCTTTGGTTACTGTTACTGTCGGTAACTTCCAGATTTATAGATTGATATAACATCAGCAAAATGAGTCCCATCAGTTGCTGATACATTAATAGTTTTCTCATGCATATTTAATTTGTTGAAATCACAAATGATTCTTAATATACCATATATTGGATCCAAGATAGATTGCCATTTGAAGGTATTATTTTGTATTTTCACAGCGCTAACACTATGATTTTAACAACTGAAGTCGAAAAAATGCTATGTTAGACATAGGTCTGGTTCTGACTTTTGAGTAAATTTTTGTTAATATGTAAATATTTTTAGAAAAACTTGAAATATTTATTTATTTTTTGTTAATTTTTTATTTTTTTTTAGTTTTGTAAACTTTTTTTATAACTTTTTTTTTAACTTTGTAGAAACTTTTTTTTATATATGTAAAAACTTTTTTTTTAATTTGTAAAAACTTTTTTTGTAAAAACTTTTTTTAATTGTAAAGAAACTTTTTTTTTAAATTTGTAAAAAAATTTTTATTTTTTATTTGTAAAAACATTTTTTAATGAATTTTATATATTTTTCATTAATCTGATGTATAGTATTATCAAAAGTTGATTTTCATATGTATGTGTGTAAACTGGATATTCATTGGGGAAAAATGTTGTTTCGTTGAACAAGTTATGATAAATCTCAAGTCTTACGTAAAGCAAAATTAGTTATTTACTGTCATGTAGAAATTTCATGTTAAAAATCATACAATGTATTTTAACAATGAAATATGTTTTATAAAAATAAACACAGATGTGTATAGATACATTTTTTATTATTATGGGTATTTAAACAATACATTGTGAATATTGTCTACATTTATGTCATTTTCTCTTCAATACATTTTATCAATTATATCAATAAAATTCTTTACAACACTTTGGATTTTTCTTTACAAATTTCACTTTTTGGATATCATATGTCAAATCAATAATGCTGCATGAGTAGTTTGGGTAAATGTTATGTTGGTTTATGTTCTATACAGTCAATTTTTCGAAGTATCCAATCTGATCTTTGACTGTTAAATTCTTCAAACTACTGGTTAATTTTTGAATATCCATCTTCAATATGATTTGGGATACTGTCTTCGACAAGTTCAACATAACAGTCATATGTCTATTCAGTTTATTACGAATAACGAATATTTTCTCACACTTTTCACACTGAAACAATTTTTTAACAGGATGTGTTTTCATATGAACTGATGGTCTGTATTTTGTAGTAAAAGATAATTCACGCTTTCTTGTAGATGATTTTTGACGATGATTACAAGTATATGGTTTTTCACTAGTATGGATTTGTATATGTTCTTTTAAATTCCATTTACTTGAAAAGTATTTGTTACAAGTGGAACACATCTGCAAGAGAAATAAATGCATATATTTAGAATTCCTTCTAACACTATAGACGAAAAAACATCACATTTTATAGAACATCTGGTACAATATTTTATTGTAAATTCACTCTAATTATGTTTAATATATGTATTCTAATATATCACATATAAGTACTCACATGTATATTATTCTTTAACTCTATATGTGTTGACGATGAATCATCCGGGGTATCCATTTCTGGTAAAGAGAGTTTCTGCTGTTTTGATTCATCTTGGTGTAACATCTATACAATAAAAGAAATATAATTATATACTTAGAAAAGATTTAATAGATAAATAATCATTTATTGATGTTTTACAATGATATAGTACAACTTACTTTATTCGTTAACAGATAAATTGTTTCCCCAACTGGGTTAAAATCAGGAAATTTACTGGAGCTATACATATACAGTCATCTGAATAGTCATCTGCAAGAATTTGACTTGGGAAATGAGAACCTCTGCATCACTTTTCAAAACTTTATATTATCACAAGTTAAAGTGATCATGTGACAAAACTGCGCATGCGTACTAAATAAAAATAATCAGTATAATAAGCTTTATCATGGAATCTTGCTTAAATATGGTCTTATATTAAAATTGTTAGTATGGTCTTAATTCTGAAATATTAATTATAAATATGAAAGTAGCAGATATACACGATTTCAAATGTTAGAGGAAAAAGTTACTCTACACGGAAGATGTTAATTGGAAATTCGCTAAATACAGTATGAAATTTGGTTTATGCGAACTTAATAATAGTGTTGGTACAACTGCAGTTGAAATTTTCTTTATAGTATTCAAAATATATAGTGTACAAAAGTCTTGGCTGCTAAATTCTGAGAAGTGATAGTGGTAATAATAGCAATTAAACTTCTAATTTTTAAAAAATTTTGTAAAAAATGGGTACTTTTTGTAATATATTAAACCTTCGTAATTTTTTTTTCTTTTTTTTATGTAAAAAACTTTTTTTTTTATTTATTTTGTAAAATACTTTTTTTTTAACTTTTTTTTTGTAAAAACTTTTTTTTTTAATTTTGTAAATTTTTTTTTTCATTTGTAATTTTTTTTTTTCATTTGTAAATTTTTTTTTCATTTGTAAATTTTTTTTTCATTTGTAATTTTTTTTTCATTTGTAAATTTTTTTTTCATTTGTAAATTTTTTTTTTAACTTCGTAAGAACTTTTAATTTTTTTTTTTAAATTTTTTAAGTTTTGATTAATAGATTTTGTGTTTGATATTTTTAGGTACTTACAATTTATTATTTTCATTTAACGTATATTTAATTTCTACGATGTTTTTATGGTAAAAGTTATGTGTGATAAATAGTTGATAAGTGATAGAACATAAATTTTAATTTGAGATTTGAATTTTTGAATAGGAAACACAGTTCAAATATTATTTTACAGGCGTTTATGTTCAAATATGTTTTCGTTTCTGTGATATAAAATAGCTCGAAATCATTGGAATGGTGTAAAAAATCACTAAATGCAAGCTAAAATTGGATATTTACTCGTTAAATCCATATATTTATATGTATATTTCTGAAAGGAATGGATAAAATGCTATTGCATGTTAATAAGTTATGCTAAAATAGGTATGTGATCAGTATCTAAGTTTATGTTAAAATGTCTAATATTTGGTAATATGTATCGTTTTCATAAACTAGGGTATTTGAAATAAAATGTTTAGATAAACTTAAATGTTATATTCGTGCATATTCTGTTAAAATTGGAAAATTTAAAATAATAAGGTATGCATATTCATTTAGATAAGTGTGTACTAAACTCGTATGCGTAAGCAAGGTTCTACAAGTTCATATGGTTTCAAGTAAAAGTATAACTAAAAGTGGATATCAATATTTATAACATAAATTTCAACTTGAGTTTCAAATCTTTGAATGGAAAATACAATACAAATATTATTTACTCGCGTCTGTATTCAATTATTTTTTCGTTTCTGTGATATAAAATAGCTTGAAATCATTGAAATCATTGAAATGGTGTAAAAAATTGGTAAGTGAAAGCTAAAATTGGATATATACTCGGTAAATCCATAATTTTATATGTATATTTCTGAGAGAAATGGAAGAAATGCTATGTATGCTAATAAATTATGCAAAAATAGGTATGTGATCAGTATCTAAGTTCATGTTAAAATGTTGTCTAATATTTGGTAATATGTATCGTTTTCATAAACTAGGCTATTTGAAATAAAATGTTTAGATAAAATTAAAGTTTATATTCGTGCATATTCTGTTAAAATTGGAAAATTTAAAACAATAAGGTATTCCTATTCATTTAGATAACAGTGTGATGTACTAAACTCCATATGCGTAAGCAGGGTTCTACAAGTTCACATGGTTTCAAATAAAAGTATAACTAAAAGTAAAGTTATAAGTGAATATTAATACTTAGAATATGAGTTTAAGTGAAATTTTAGGTACTGGTATTTCTGTGATAAAAATGGATTAACCATATCATAGAAAATATTCAAAGTTAATTAATATAAAATTACTAATTAATATAAAACTCGTGAAAAACACGGTATAAAATAATTGGAATTGTGTAAAATTTACTAAGTATAAGTTAAGATTATTTATTTTATCCTATAAATCCTTATTTTCAAATGTAAATTAGTGATGTAAACAGGAGTTTATATAATTACTGTTAAATATTTCACGAAAAGTAATCTAAAGGTGAATACTTTTCTCTGTATTGTAATCACCTAAGAAATAATATCATACCTGTTAGTGTACAATAATACCGAAAACTTGTGTAAAAATTCATTAAAATTCACCCTTTTTCGTTAAAAATCGGTATTTCTTTTGTTTTGTATAATTGTTAGCATCGTGTAGAAGATGGTGGAGGGTAAACTTTATTAAAATATAACTCATATCTATCTCCCAACATGGATTTTTTGTAAACATTGATAGCGAATAATATTTATATTATAGTAAAAGTTGTGACCTAGACGGTCATTGTTAGGCTCCCCTTTTCCTTAGAATGTGGGGTGGAATTATTATCCCTCCTCAGAAATGCTACATTTTAGGAAAGAAAAAAAGTTTGCGTATTAAGAATAAATAAACAACTGGTTTTTATTTAAATATGGTTCTTATTTCAAGTCTAAATGATATAAAAAGATTATATTACGTACGTCTAAACAGAATTAAATCAAGTATACACAGTAAAATTAGATAATGGTTGTTAAAACTCCTATTATTGTGCGGAAAATCAATTGATTAGGTATAAAATTCATTCAAATTTTGAATATTTTCTGTGTATTACGGTTGAAAAACTAAAAAAGTGTAATTTCCTCTTATAAGTTGATATTCTCATCTTATACTTGAAAAATTCTTAAAAAATCAGCTTTATACCTTACAATTGATATTTTTCAATTGTTTCGTCTAATTAGTAATACTCATTAAAATGTTCGTCATTTAAATTAATTATATATGTTTATTCTACGGCTTATGATTTGATATCCACATCTTATAGTTGAAAAAATTCATAGGAAATCATCATTTTCGTTAAAAGTAATATTTTCTTTTGCTTAATTATTATACTCATTAAGGTGTCTATTGTTCAGAAACTATAATATAAGTTTAAAATCCATCTTATAGTTTGATATTCTCATGTTATAGTTGAAAAATTCATAAGAAATCAGCAGTTTCGTTAAAATTGTTATTTTATTTTGCTTAATTATTATTCTCGTTAAGGTGTCCATTGTGCAAAACTAAAATGTAAGTTTAAATTTCTTCATATAAGTTGATATCGTCATCTTATAGTTGAAAAATTCTTAAGAAATCTGCTTTTTTCGTTAAGGTTGATATTTTTCCATTGTTTCGCTTAATTAGTGATACTCATTAAGGTGTTTGTCATTCAAAATTAGTATATAAAATCAATATTCATCTTATAGTATGATAATCTTGTCCATTTAACCTTTTCTTAGAGTTCTTATTTTCACCCCTCGTGTTACAGTAGAAAATTAACCCTTTTTTTCACAATTTCCATTTTTTCCCGCTAGGGTGCGTTGTGGGGGCGATCGGAGGGTCGGTGCCTCCGGCCGGTGTCACGGTGCCACGGTGCCACCTCCTGAGCCCGAACTGTCGTTTCCCTACTACTCACGTGCCTGAAAACTTAGATTGAAAATTCTTATGCTATAAAACTCGAATAAGTTTGCCAGAAAAAGATGGAAGGTCCTGGATATGAACCTTGTATCAGCGATGGGATATTCAATTGGATTCAATATAAACCACGTTTAGGGTTCCGTACTTAAAACTTAAAAAAGGAAACAATATAAGATCATTCCTGTGTCTGTCTGTCCGTCTTTTAGAGACTTTTTTCTCGTAAACTATGGGACGTGGAAAGTTCAAACTTGGGAAAGTATTTTTGCCCACATATTTTACAGATTATTAGCCATTAACAAATATGTTTGCTGAAAATGTAGGGGACTAATTAAGTTACTTTAAAAAAAAGTTTTATTTTTGTATATCACGTGCGGTATCGTGTGAAAAATCTCGTCATATCGAACTCAAAAAAATATTTTTTTTTTTTTATTTTAGGTATTATATTTTCAGAGATATCGTCTATAAAATGCACAGCAAAAACATATCACCTCCCACCTCCTCTATTTTCGAATCTACTGAAACTAAAATTATGAAAAAATTAGCGGTAGTGGGAGGAAGGAAATGTATAGCGAATACCCAGGTAACAAAGTTTTTGAGATAGACACATTTTTCTGTTACAAAAAAACTTTTCTTTTCGGGCGGTCAGCGGGGGAGTTGACGGGTACTCGAGGTATCTTTCGACGCAGAAACATCCAATGATATTTGATAATGATTTTCAAAAAACATTGTCGGTAATTAGCCGGGATATTAATTAAATAACTTGAAGCCAAACTTTCTTTTTATATATCGTGTAGGATATCGTTCGAAAGATCTCGTAACATTGAACTCAATAATATATATTTTTTAATTTTAGGTATTATATTTTCAGAGATATCGTCGAAAGTATAATGGAAAAATATGTCCCTCCCTCCTATTTCCAAATCTACTAAAACTAAAATTATGAAAAATTATGCGTGTTTGGAGTTTATTAATTAGCTAGCTGACCCGACCAGCGTTGCCCGTGCTCGTAATAATAAAATTAAACAAATCTAAATTTTGTATGATTTTAAATGTTTAACTCGATTTTGTGTGAAATCATTTATTTAAAATTGCTGCGCACGCGACGGAAAATCCTTTATTTCCACCTTCCGCCGACAGGGGGTGCATTTTGATCTAAACGGACGTCCGATACGTGTTCCCGCTGCCTACGGTACCGTATTGTAAGCGTGCTGCCTTAGTTTCTTTTAGTTCTACCTTCCATGGCCAGGGGGACGCACTCTGTTCCAAACAAACCACCTTCCGAAGGAAACTCGGACACGTATCCCCACCGTATAAAAGGCGTGCTGCGCACGCGCAGCAAAGTCCTTTAGTTCCACCTTCCACTGGCAGGGGACGCTAATTTGTTCTATACGAACATTCTACACAGGTACCCATTATATCAAGGAAGTGGCTCAATTTCTTAAATTGAATTTGTTTTGTCTAAATCAGAGCAATACATTTTTTTATTATTAATGAGAGTTCTCAATTAATGAAAAAGTCGCCATCAGGCGAAGTACAATAAATGCGATGCTAAATAAAAAGGCGTTAACCACCCCCCACCCCTCCTCATAACCGCAAGTATAATGAATAATTTGTTCAAGAAAACCCAAATACAAATGTTTCTTTAATTATTACTCCCATTGTCAAATAAGCTTTTATTTCTTTTTCATAAAAATAAAAAATTTATAAAATAAAAATTTATTGGTGGATTATTCTAATTTTTTGAAAATTTTAACTCTTAGCCTGTTTTAAGAAAGGATGGATAATTTTCAAATCCAAAAATCCACGATTTTTAATAATTTTATCCAGCCTTTAATGTCACCATCCAAGTTTTTATTACTTGTTTTGTATCTTACTTTATTCAAGAGATAACAGACATCTTGCTCTTGCTCGCCTTGCTATTCTAATGCGTAATGGTGCGTAATGCTATTCTTGCTCGTAAAAAAAAAGGTAATTTTTTTTTCAATCAAATTGATGCGAAATAATAAATATCTTCGGTTATAAGAATCGGAAATCTTCATTTTTACAAACTTGTAATGAGGAAACAGAGAGGATTCGAACGATGTTAATTTTAAAATCGTAGCTTAATTAGAATTGTTAATTTGAGTCACCCAAAAAATCTCTTAATACCTCTTTCTTTGCTGATTCATTATCCGGACACCTGTGGCGGCTCAAATATTTATCAAAAACGTGTTGTTCATTGCAAGATTAAATTGCTGGAAAAATTAAACATTTCTAATTAATATTTCTAAAAGTTGTGGATGGTATTGTTTGAAATTTGATTTTTTGAATTTGCAATTTTTTGTTTATATAGAACTGCAAATTTTCGTGTGGAAAGACCTAATAGTTTCTGTTATTTCGACATGTGTCGAAAAGGCGTAGTTAAAAGTCATTCTGGCAACGCGACCTTTTTCCAGTAAACCTAAAATCTTTCTTCCCTATCCCAACACGCACCTCATTTTGCGGTTTCACAATTCTCTTGCACCATTTTCAGAAAAAGATGGCATTTTCGGAGCGATGGTTAATGAGATTCTAATTAATATCGTAGGTAATTATCAAAATATTAAAATTCTGAGTCTTAGGTGCATAAGTTCAGGCCTTAGACTACCTAAATATAAATTTTTAGGCTTCTAGATACGCTAGATTTTCTAGCCATCGCAGACAAACACACACACACATAGAGAGGACGAATCTTTCTTTTATTAATATAGATAAATAGTAATTAATAAATGTAGTGTAAGGAACACTTTGAGCGCGAGTTATACTAGTACTTGAGCGATTTATTATTCTATTAGCGAATAAAATTTTCCTTATTTTTATGTTTTGTAAAACTAATTAGATGTCGAATTTGTACTATTTGGAAGGCTTTCTGTAGCGTATTTTGTAACATCAAATATTCAAAGTCTACAAAAATTCGGTAGAATATTTGATTCCGATATTTTACACAATATTACATCAAGTATAATTCTTAACTTAAGTGTAATAATTGTATGTTACATAAGCAAATGTAACTTTAAGTAAAACTTATTGTACTGTATACTTCAAATAATAATTAGATTGTACATCTCAGAGACAGTTCTCACCGCCATTTAATCATTACCGCTAAACATTGAACATATAAGGAAACCGCATCAATTTGCTAATTCTATGTCCCGCATTTCAATTTCTAAGATATTCAATGATCTTACTCAACAAACGTTAATATTCTGGATAAGAAACAAACGTTAGTAATGCCATATTCCGTTGAATAAATAAGAATAAAAACCTCTTTCATTCTACGAAAATTGATAAAAATTTCCTCATCGGTATGTTTTCTGAAGAAAATAAGCTGCCTAATAAGTACAGTTTAGATGGTTTTTGAAAATAGTTTTCAAATATCATACCTTTAGGGTCTCCAAAATTTCAGTAGAACAGTTGCTTCTGATATTTTATTAAATATTAGATCAAATGTAATTCTTCACTGAAATGTAATTTTATGTTTCATGTTGCGTTGTTAAATTTAATTCTGTGATAAATTTACACTAATATACATCAAATTTGAATACTTTTCCTTAATTTTTCACACACCATAATAATTCAATTAAATATATGTAGATAAGAAAATACACATATAGACATTGATTCGATGTTTTGCATTTTGTTTCCTCAAAGATTTATTGAACTTACTCAAAATTGAATGCACTGTATAAGACCCATATATAAGCAACAGGATAAATGATAATATAAATCAATTTTATTCTATTTAAAAGAATAAAATATCCCTTATCTGTATGTTTTCAAAAGCTTGCTGTATTAGTATTATTTGGACCACTTTCGATGGCTTGTTTTGTGATGTAAAATGTCCAAAGTCATGAAAATGCAAGTGCATATTTGCTTCTGATATTTTACATAATATTACATAGAATGTAATACTTAATTTCATTGAATTTTGCGTTATACAGTTAAATGTTATTTTTTAAAAATTCAGTGTTGCATTACACTTCAAATAGTAATCATATTGAACAATTCACAGACATTTCACCCCGCCATAATCAATACCGCTAAACATAGCAAAGATAAGGAAATGCTTATGAAACTTATAATTCTATGTCCCTCATTTCATTTTCTATGATAGTCAATGAGATTACTCAACAAACGTGTATATTCGAGTAAGAGCCGAATATTAATAATTCAATATTCTGTTCGATAAATGAGAATAAAATCCTCTTTTATTCTGTGAAAACGGATACAAATTTCCAAATGTATATGTTCTCTGAAACTAATTAGATGCCAGATAAGTACTGTTTAGATGGATTTGTAAGGCTTCTTTTTTATGCTTAGTGTACCGAAATTTCAGTACAATATCTTCTAATATTTGAAGAAATATTACCTCAAATATAGTTCTTAACTTAAGAGCAATTTCATATTAAGTTATTAAATGTGATTCTGTGTAAACTCTTCGCTAATATTCTTCAAAATTTAATACTTTCGCTTAAAATAATAGTCTGATTTTCTAATTTTCAAACACCATATTCATTCTATTAAATTTATAAACAGTTAAGAAAATACACATATAACTGCGATTCTATGTTCTGGATAAGAACCGGATATAAGCAATTGGATAACTTATAATATAAATCACTTTTATTCTATAAGCACGAATAAAGTTTTCCTTATCTGTTTTTTAAGCAAATAATCTGTATGTTTTCTGAACTAAATGGTAATTAGAAACTAATTAGAATTATTTTGTAATATATCACATGTTTAGGGTCCCCGACATTTCGGTAGAATAATTGCTTCTTATATTTAAGGAAATATTAGATCGGATGTAATTCTTAACTTAAATGTAATTTTATGTAATTTCATGTTGTGCTGTTAAATTTAATTCTGTAATAAACTTACAATAATATACATCAATTTGTAATACTCTTCCTTAAAATTATAGTATTTTCTTTTCACACGCAATAATCATTCCATTAAATATGTACACATAAGAAGATACAAATGAAACTGCTAATTCTATGTTTGGCATTTTGTTTCCTCGGAGTCAAATTGAACTTACTCGAAAGGATTGAATGTCCTGGATAAAAATCGGGTATAAGCACTTGGGTAAATTATAATATAAATCACTTTTATTCTATAAACACGAATAAAATTTCCCTTATCTGTATGTTTTCTGAAGCTAACTAGATGCTAATTAGAAACTAATTAGAATTATTTTGTAATATATCACATGTTTAGGGTCCCCGACATTTCGGTAGAATAATTGCTTCTTATATTTAAGGAAATATTAGATCGGATGTAATTCTTAACTTAAATGTAATTTTACATAATTTCATGTTGTGCTGTTAAATTTAATTCTGTAATAAACTTTCTATAATATACATGAATTTGTAATACTCTTCTTTAAAATAATAGTCTTTTTTTCACACGCAATAATCATTCCATTAAATGTATACATATAAGAAAATACACATGGAACTGCTAATTCTATGTCCGGCATTTTGTTTCCTCGGAGGCATATTGAACTTACTCAAAAGGATTTAATGTCTTCGATAAGAACCGGATATAAGCAATTGGATAACTTGTAATATAAATCACTTTTTTTCTATAAGCAAGAATAAAATTTTCCTTATCTGTATGTTTTCTTAAGCTAATAATCTGTATGTTTTCTAAACTGGATGCTAATTAGAAACTAATAAGAATTATTTTGTAATATATCATATGTTTAGAGTCCCCGAAATTTCGGTAAAATAATTGCTTCTTATATTAAAGAAAATATTAGATCGGATGTGTAATTCTTAACTTAAATATAATTTTATGTAATTTCATGTTGTGCTGTTAAATTTAATTCTGTAATAAACTTACCAAAATATACATCAATTTGTAATACTCTCCTTAAAATAATAGTCATTTTTATCATACGCAATAATCATTCCATTAAATACATACACATAAGAAAATACACATTAAACTGCTAATTCTGTGTTTGGTGCATTATTTCCTCAGAAGCTTATTGAACTTACTCAAAAGGATTGGAAGTCCTGGATAAGAAACGGATATTGGAAATCGGATAAATTATATATAAGTCGCTTTTATTCTATAAACACGAATAAAATTTTCCTTTTCTGTATGTTTTCTGAAGCTAATTATATGCCAATTAGAAACTAATTAGAATTATTTTGTAATGTATCATATGTTTAGGGTGCCCGAAATTTTGGTAGAATAGTTGCTTCTTATTTTTAAGGAATTATTAGATGGGATGTAATTCTTAACTTAAATGCAATTTGATGTAATTTCATGTTGTGCTGTTAAATTTAATTCTGTAATAAACTTACCAAAATATACATCAATTTGTAATACTCTCCTTAAAATAATAGTCATTTTTATCATACGCAATAATCATTCCATTAAATACATACACATAAGAAATACACATTAAACTGCTAATTCTGTGTTTGGTGCTCTATTTCCTCAGAAGCATATTGAACTTACTCAAAAGGATTGGAAGTCCTGGATAAGAAACGGATATTGGAAATCGGATAAATTATACATAAGTCGCTTTTATTCTATAAACACGAATAAAATTTTCCTTTTCTGTATGTTTTCTGAAGCTAATTATATGCCAATTAGAAACTATTTAGAATTATTTTGTAATGTATCATATGTTTAGGGTGCCCGAAATTTTGGTAGAATAGTTGCTTCTTATTTTTAAGGAATTATTAGATGGGATGTAATTCTTAACTTAAATGTAATTTGATGTAATTTCATGTTGTGCTGTTAAATTTAATTCTGTAATAAACTTACCATAATATACATCAATTTGTAATACTCTCCTTTAAAATAATAGTATTTTTTTCACACGCAATAATCATCCCATCCTCTTTAATAAAAAGGTATGTGTTGCTGACGACTGGGATCGTTGCCACAGATTAATCTCAGAAAATGAAACATTTGAAGTTACTGAAAAAATTAATTGCTCGAAAAGTATTTGTCAGAAAATTGTTTGACAAACTGCGTTAGAAAGTTTAAAAAATGTATTTTATTTAATATAAATTTCAAATCCACTGATTATGCCATTTTTCAAATATTGAATTTCAAAAATGACCAAATTTCACAATGCATTACCATAGCGAAAACTTCACGCGTAAAAAAATAATAATAACCGCAATATGTCAGCACGAGTCACAAATTATAGTAACCGTATTATTCTGTTAAAATATAAAAGTGAATTATGATGTCACGAGTGCATGATTTTTATTTAATTCTCGACAAATACTAGATGCGCCATTTCTATTTAGTTGTGTTATTTCCGTTATTAAAAAATGTAGCTATAAAACATATAAATCATTGGAAAACGGTTGGTAATAAATTCTAAACGTAATAATAAACCATATTAAAAAAACATAACTTAGTGAAATAAGTATCCTTTTTTATGTTATTATAGGATATCTAGGTAAAGGTACAGATTACTTTAAAATACAAAGTTAATTTCACCGATATATTTCGTTTGATTCAAGGTTCTTTTGGAGAAACCGACCAGCGCAGCGGGCGTAGTCTGCTAGTTATATATATACACATATGAAAATACACATGAAACTGATAATTCTATGTTTGGCTTTTTGTTTCCTCAGAAGCATATTGAACTTACTCAAAAGGATTGAACGTCCTGGATAAGAAACGGATATAAGCAATTGGGTAAATTATAATATAAATCACTTTTATTCTATAAACACGAATAAAATTTTCTTTATCTGTATGTTTTCTGAAACTAATTATATGCCGTATTAATAATATTTTGATGCCTTTTTGATGGCTTGTTTTCTTAATCTCAAATGAAGTCATAAAAATGCAATTGAATATTTGTTTATCTTATTTTACATAATATTACATGGAATGTAACATTCAAATTCAATGTAATTCTATGTTAAATAGTTAAATTAATTTTAACTAAAACTTATGCTACATTACATTTCAAATAATAACCAGATTGAACAATTCGTAGACATTTCAAACCGACATATTCATTACCGCTAAACATAGCACTGATAAGAAAATCCTCATGAAATATAATTCTATGTCCCTCATTTCATTTTCTAAGATACTCAGTGAGCTTGCTCAACAAACTTGAGTATTCGAATAAGAGCCGATTATTAGTAATGAAATATTCTGTAGTATAAATGAGAATAATATCCTCTTTTATTGTGTGAAAACGGATATAAATTCCCTAATCTGTATGTTGGCTGAAACTAATGAGGTTTCGAATAATTGCTTATTTTGTAATATCAGATGTTTAAGATCATTAAATTTCAGTAGAAGCTGCTTCTTATATTTTAGGAAATATTACATAAAATTTAATTCTTCAATTAAGTGTAATTTTATGTTGTGTTATTACATGTAATTTTGTGTAAATTTACGCAAGTATACTTCAAATTTTAATACTTTTCCTTAATATAATATAGTCAGATGTTTTTTAAATTTTCACACCATAATATTTTTATGAAATATATAAAGATAAGAAAATACACATGAAATTTCTAATTCTATGTTTGCCATTTTGTTTCCTCTGAGTCTTATTGAACTTACTAAGAGGATTGAATGTCTTGGATAAGAACCGGATATAAGCAACTGGATAAATGATAATATAAATCACTTTTATTCTATAAACAATAATGAAATTTTTTCCTTATCTGAATGCTTTCTGAAGATAATTAGATTCCCTATTACTATTGTTTCGATCACTTTCTATAGCTTATTTTGTAATCTCAAATGTTAAAATTTTCGAAAATGCAATTGAATATTTACTTCTGATATTTTACATAATATTACATGGCTTGTATTACTTAACTTAAATGTAATTCTATGTTATATAGTTAAATGCAATTTCAAGTAACACTTATGCTACATTGCACTTCAAATAATAATCAGACTGAGCATCTGACAAAAATTTCACCCCTCCATACTCATTACCGCAAAACATAGCATAGATAAGAAAATCCTCAAGAAACTGATAATTTTATTGGTTTCATTTCATTTTCTAAGATACTCAATGAGCTTACGCAACAAACCTGAATATTCGAATAAGAGCAGAATATTAGTAATGAAATATTCTGTAGCATAAATGAGAATAAAATCCTCTTTTATTCTGTGAAAACGGATACAAATTCCCTAATCTGTAATATTCTCTGAAACTAACTATATGCCGAATAAGTTCTATTTAGGTGGATTTCTGTGGCTTATTTTCTAATATCATATGTTTAGGGCCTCCCGAAATTTTAGTAGAATATCTGCTTCTGATATTTTAGTAAATAGTGCAGCAAATATAATTCTTAACTTAAGTGTAATTTTATGTTGTGTTATTAAATGCATTAAAGTTGAGTTTAAAATTTACGCTACTACATTGTAAATTGTAATGCGTTCCTTAAAATAACAATCAGATTGTTTAAGAAATCCCACACTATAATCATTCCACTAAATATATACAAAACATCCACATGAAACTGGTAATAATATTTTTAGCATTTTGTTTCCTTGGTGACTCATTTGAATTTACTTTAAAATATTGACCGTTCTGGGTATGAACCTGATATAAGCAATGGAATATTCAGCTGGATAACTAACAATATAAACCACTTTTATTTTATGAACGCGAATAAAATTTTCCTTATCTGTATGTTCTCTGAAGTTAACTAGGATGCCTTATCAGTACTGTTCGGATGACGTTGTATGGATTATTTTGTAAAGTTAAATGTTAAAAGTTACTGAAAATGCAGTAGAATATTTGCATTTGATTTTTTATATAATACTACATTGAACGCAATACTTAGCTTAAATGTAATTCTGTGTTATATAGTTAAATGTACTATGCTATGTTAAATGTACTGTGTTATATAGTAAAACTTATGCTACATTACACTTCAACTAATAATAAAATTGAATATCTCACGGACATATAACGATTATAGCAGTGTTTTCACACTGCTATAATAGTTACCGCTAAACTTAGTAGAGATAAAAAAAATCCTCATGAAACTGCTAATTCTATGTCCCTCATTTCAAGTTTTAAGATAATCATTGAGCTTACTCAGCAAACGTGCATTATTTTGTAATGTAGAATATTCAAAGTCTCCGAAAATGCAATGGAAAATATTTGACATAATATTACACTGAACGTAATAGCTTGAGTGTAATTTTATATTATACAAGATAAATGCAATTTTAAGTAAAACTTGTGCTACATTGATAATCAGGTTGATCAAATGATAATCAGGTTGAGCATCTCGCAGACATTTCACACCGCCATAATCATTACCGCTAAACTTACCACAGATAAGAAAATTGTTATGAGAATACTTATTCTATGTTTCTCATTTCTTTTCCTGGGAGTTTCAATGAGCTTATTTAACAGAAGTGAATATTCTGAAAAAGAACGGAGTTTTAATACAATCGACTCTTGTTGATTCAATCACTCAAGGACCGAGCAAAAAGTTCTAATTATCAGATTTTATAAAAAAAAATTACTTTTCTTACTGTCAGAAAAGAAAAAATCACTTATCAAATATTAGAAAATGTACATTTTCTATGAATCTAATTGTTTTAAAGAATTAATGCACATAAAATAACGTCGGAATTCATTAACAGTACAATCAATTAAAGAACACGTTATTACAGACATACATACAAATTAATACAATAACCCCAACAGGAGTGAAAAATTAGCCAGGGCCAGGACTCGAACTAGGGTTTACAGCGTAATGTACTGTTACTCTAACCACCGATATAACACAGCCGATATCTGAGCTCGGCAATTTCTCACTAATAAACCATGTTTGGTAACGTCACGGGGCAACAAACTGACAGCACTGGATGACGGAACAACAATGAATAAACTACTCTTCAGTATACGATATACTATACTACATCGGTAGACAATAGATATATTAAAGCACACAAATTAACGTCTGAATTCATTAACGTTACAATTAATTAAAGAACACGTTATTTCAGACATACATACAAATTAATACAATAAACCCAACAGGAGTGAAAAATTAGCAAGGGCCAGAACTCGAACCTGTTGACTACACCATAACAACATCGCTGTACACACAAGTTCGAATCCTGGCCCCGGCTAATTTTTCACTCCTGTTGGTTTATTGTATAAATTTGTATCTATGTCTGAAATAATGCGTTCTTTCATTAATTGTGTTTCAAAGAATGTATTAAAAAAATTACATTCTAAAATCAAAATAATTAGAAGTATATTAATCTTAAAAATTAAAAGAATTGTCGCCTTTATCGTAATTAGAAACCATATAACCGAAATAAAGCTAAAAAATTTTAATTATAATATATTATAAAATTAAAAAATCAATGAAGAAAAGAATTCATTTTTGAAAAAAGTTGTTCAAATACTGTTTGTTGTAATTTATTATTCTGATGTTTTCAACAAATAATGCAGCTTTGAATAAATATTTCAGATGTTTGTCTTCTGAAGCCTCCACTGAATAAAAGTTTTCGGAACATTAACCCATTTGCGACATTAGCGCATATATTCGTGCATTTCAGGAATTTCTTTTTTTATTCAGAAATTTTAAATTCATACCAGAAATTCTGAATAGTATTTTTTTTTCTTTATTTAATTGCATAAGTGACTACACAAAGTAAACCTGATTCGCTATGAGAAGTTGACATTCGAATCTTTGAGTGTAAATTTTGCATTATAGCTTTTTTTCTAATTTAATGTTAGTATCATTTTTAATTTAATGTGTATTAAGTAAAAATGTTGTAATATATAAATTTTATATATTTCCTTTTATATTATTTGTATTTGTAAAGTTTTAATTTAGTGTAATTATTTTATATTAAGAAATTTTAAATTTGTATAGCTCTGGGTCCTTTTTCCCCCTTTTTACCCTCAATTGCTTGACTTACCAATCCAAATGCTACAGATTTTGTCTGTCAAGATCCACAACATGCTGAATCCATCTACGCATCAAGATCTGTCTATAGTTCTGCGTCGATGGAAGGTTAACGATGTCATGATGAACATCGTAAATACTTCTTTACATCTGCATTGGCCCATTGGTCCACACAATGTAAAAATTCTTCTTTCGTAATTTCCACTATGGATTCGCAATTTCTGAATAAAAATGCAATTCCAGAAATGCAAGTATATATGTGCTGATTACGCAAATGGCTTAATTGCATCCAATATTGATTTACCATTACCATGTTTTACAATACTTGGAGTCTTATTATCTGACACAGTGTCATTTCCCAAATCAGCTTTTTTGGTTCTAAGCCTGTAATAGTTTTAACAGTACCTTCATCACATAGTTTTCCTGAAATTTTGAAATCATTATCTAATGTCAAATACAACTCTCACTTCACATTGTTAAGAGGATGTATGTAAAATTAAAATGAAAAGAAAAGTGCCCAGTTAAACTGAGGGCATTGAGCTCACAGGTTATTCACACTAATTGTATATTATACTCTTATTTCAAATTCTTTGAAATAAGCCCCTCGAAAAATAAAGAAATTGACAATATATTAAGGGGGGGTCATCTCCCCGTTACCCCCCTCATAGTTAACTAATGAATCCCTTAAACTAATCAGGGAACCTCTAATTACAATGAATATATATACAAAATTTGAAGAAAATCTGATTATTCTGCATGAAAAACCCATTTATCTAAATTAAGGGGGTATTAGCCTCCCCCTTTTTCCCTTTATGCTTAACTAATGAACACCCAAAACTATTCAGATAAGCGCATTATGAACCTATATACAAAATTTGAAGAAAATCGGATAATTCTGCATGAAAAACTCATTTATCTAAATTAAGGCGGGGGGGATTATCCCCCTTCCCCCTTTATACTTAACCAATGAACCCCCAAAACTATTCACAGAAGCGCATTATCAAAACGAACCTATATACAAAATTTGAAGAAAATGGGATAATTCTGCAGGAAAAACCCGTTTATCTAAATTAAGGGGGATTAGCCCTCCGTTCCCCCCTTTTTACTTAACCAATGAACCTTCAAAACTAATCATGAAAGCTCCTTATCCCAATGTGCCTATAAACAAAATTTGAATCAAATCGGATAATTCTGCATGAAAAACCCATTTATATAAATTAAGGGGGGGTATTAGCCCCCCGTTCCCCCTTTATACTTAACTAATGGACCCCCAAAACTAATCAGGGAAGCGCCTTATAACAATGAATCTATAAACAAAATTTTAATCAAATCGCATATTTCTATCAAGAGTTATCGCGTTACGTACATACGTACATACATACATACATACATACATACAGAACGGGCGGGCACATTAGCTCTCAGGCTTTGATAGCCTTATGAGCTAAATAAAAAAAGAAAATTGCCCAGTTAAACTGAGGGCATTGAGCTCACAGGCTATTCACACTAATTGTATATTATACTCTCTCGAAAAATAAAGAAATCAACAATATATTAAAGGGGTCCTCCCCAAGTTACCCCCTTCATAGTTAACTAATGAACCCCTTAAACTAATCAGGGAAGTCTCTAATTACAATGAATATATATACAAAATTTGAAGAAAATCGGATAATTCTGCATGAAAAACCCATTTACATAAATTAAGGCGGGGATTAAACCCCCGTTCCCCCCTTTGTACTTAACCAATCAATCCCGAAAACTAATCAGGGAAGCGCCTTAACACAGTGAACCTATAAGCAAATTTTGAAGCAAATGGTATAATCCTGCGTGAAAATCCCATTTATATAAATTAAGAGGGGAATTAGCCCCCCCGTTACCCCCCCCCTTTATACTTGACCAATCAATCCCGAAAACTAATCAGGGAAGCATCTTAACACAATGAACCTATAAACAAATTTTGAAGCAAATGGGATAATCCTGCGTGAAAAACCCATTTATATAAATTAAGAGGGGAATTAGCCCCCCGTTCCCCCTCTTTATACATAACCAATCAATCCCGAAAACTAATCAGGGAAGCGCCTTAACACAGTGAACCTATAAACAAAATTTGAAGCAAATGGGATACTTCTGCATGAAAAACCCATTTATATAAATTAAGGGGGGATTAGCCCCCCGTTCCCCCCCTTTATACATAACCAATCAATCCCGAAAACTAATCAGGGAAGCGCCTTAACACAGTGAACCTATAAACAAAACTTGAAGGAAAACGGAATAATTCTGCATAAAAACCCATTTATATCAATTAAGAGGGGAATTAGCCCCCCGTTCCCCCCCTTTATACTTAACCAACCAATCCCGAAAACTAATCAGGAAAGCGCCTTAACACAGTGAACCTATAAAAAAATTTGAAGCAAATGGGATAATTCTGCATGAAAAACCCATTTATATAAATTAAGGGGGATTAGCCCGCCCGTTCCCCCCTTTATACTTAACCAATCAATCCCGAAAACTAATCAGGGAAACGCCTTAACACAGTAAACCTATAAACAAAATTTGAAGGAAAACGGAATAATTCTGCATGAAAAACCCATTTATATAAATTAAGGGGGATTACCCCCCCCGTTCCCCCCCTTTATACTTAACCAATCAATCCCGAAAACTAATCAGGGAAGCGCCTTAACACGGTGAAGCTATAAACAAAATTTGAAGGAAAACGGAATAATTCTGCACGAAAAACCCATTTATATAAATTAAGGGGGGGATTAGCCCCCCCGTTCACCCCCCCGCCTTTATACTTAACCAATTAATCCCGAAAACTAATCAGGGAAGCGCCTTAACACAGTGAACCTATAAACAAAATTTGAAGGAAAACGGAATAATTCTGCATGAAAACCCATTTATATAAATTTGCGGTGGATTAGCCCCCCGTTCCCCTCTTTATACTTAACCAATCAATCCCGAAAACTAATCAGGGAAGCGCCTTAACACAGTGAACCTATAAACAAAATTTAAAGGAAAACGGATATTTCTATGAAGAGTTATCGCGTTACGTACATACATACGTACATACATACATACATACAGAACCGGCGGGCACATAAGCTCTCAGGCTTTAATAGCCTGTGAGCTAAAAAGCATCATTATTACTATTAGTATTTTCAAATATTAGATTTTTTTATTAGAATTATAAAAAATAAACTTGAATCAACGAACTAATTTTAACATTGGTTCTAGTGCAGTTTTCGCATTTTATGTTCGCATTATAGTTCACATTATAGTGTTCGCATTATAGTTGCATTATAGTTCGAATTAATCTAAATTTCGAATTAACGTTGTTTGAAATATCTCTAGTGCACTAAAATTCAATATGTTCTGTTGAATAAATGACAATATAAATCCCATTTATTCTGTGAACATGAATAAAAGTTTCCTAATCTGCATATTCTCTGAAACTAATTGCATGGCGTTTGTACGGATTTCTATGCCTTATTTTGTAATAAGAAATACTCAAGATATTGCGAAAATACAATATAACATTTGGATTTGTTATTTTACATACTATTACATCAAATATAATTCTGAGATTAAATGTATTTTTATATTCTTTAGTTAAATGTATATTTATGTAAGGCCTATGCTATTTAAAGTTGTTACACTTTCCTTTCATGTAATCAACAGGTAAAACATCTCTTGAACAATTCCCATACCATAATCATTACCGCTAAACATAGCATAGATAAGAAAATCCGCATGAAACTGCTAATTATGTCCCATATTTCATTTCCTGAGAAACAATGAGATTAGTCAAGAAAAATTAATGTTCTGGGTAAGAACGGGGTACAAGCGATGCGATATATTATTTTGTAATAAAAAATATTCAAGATATGGCGAAAATACAATAGAACATTTCGATTTGATATTTTACATGCTTTTACATCAATTATAATTCTTAGATTAAATGCATTTTTATATTCTGTAGTTAAATGTATATTTATGTAAGGCTTATGCTATTTAAAGTTGTAACACTTTCCTTCCATGTAATCAACAGGTAAAACATCTCTTGAACAATTCCTACACCATAATCATTACCGCTAAATATAGCATAGATAAGAAAATCCGCATGAAACTGCTAATTATGTGCCATATGTCATTTCCTGAGAGACAATGAGATTAGTCAACAAAAGTTAATGTTCTGGGTAAGAACGGGGGACAAGCGATGCGATATATTATTTTGTAATAAAAAAATATTCAACATATATGACAAAAATACAACAGAACATTTGGATTTGATATTTTACATTCTATTACATCAAATATAATTCTTAGATGAAATGTATTTTTATATTCTGTAGTTAAATGTATATTTATGTAAGGAGTATGCTATTTAAAGTTGTAACACTTTCCTTTCATGTAATCAACAGGTAAAACATATCTTGAACAATTCTCACACCATAATCATTACCGCTAAATATAGCATAGATAAGAAAATCCGCATGAAACTGCTAATTATGTCCCATATTTCATTTCCTGAGAGATAATGAGATTACTCAACAAAAGTTAATGTTCTGGGTAAGAACGGGGGACAAGCGATGCGATATATTATTTTGTAATAAAAAAATATTCAACATATATGACAAAAATACAACAGAACATTTGGATTTGATATTTTACATTCTATTACATCAAATATAATTCTTAGATGAAATGTATTTTTATATTCTGTAGTTAAATGTATATTTATGTAAGGAGTATGCTATTTAAAGTTGTAACACTTTCCTTTCATGTAATCAACATGTAAAACATATCTTGAACAATTCTCACACCATAATCATTACCGCTAAATATAGCATAGATAAGAAAATCCGCATGAAACTGCTAATTATGTCCCATATTTCATTTCCTGAGAGATAATGAGATTACTCAACAAAAGTTAATGTTCTGAGTAAGAACGGGGTACAAGCGATGTGATATATTATTTTGTAATAAAAAATATTCAAGATATGGCGAAAATACAATAGAACATTTGGATTTCATATCTTGCATGTTTTTACATCAATTACAGTTCTTAGATTAAATGCATTTTTATATTCTGTAGTTAAGGTTGTATTCAAATCCAAACTGCTTATTTTGAGACACATTTTTAAATTCATTTTTGCTCTAAAATGCATCCAATTGGCAGGTTATCATATTCAGAAACTTTATAATGTCCGTATTGTCTCGATTTTTTAATAAAGGCAGAATATATTTCACAAAATGCGGTCAAAGTGGACATTTTGAACCGATTTTCCCGAAGCGATAGCGCTGGAAACAAAAAAACATGATCGTACTGTAAAAATAATTGTCTGTAAATCAATTTCTAATTAATTGAACGAAAAATAAAAACATGGGGCCCTTATAAATCTCTTCATAAAGCACGCCGCCAAGTTTCATGTTGTTACTTTTAAAAATGAGTCTGAGAATGTGTCTCAAAATTTTGAGTTGTTGAGTGTGGCAAAATATTTTTTTGAATACCTCCTTAAATGTATATTTATGTAAGGAGTATGCTATTTAAAGTTGTAACATTTTCCTTTCATGTAATCAACAGGTAAAACATCTCTTGAACAATTCCCACACCATAATCATTACCGCTAAATATAGCATAGATAAGAAAATCCACATGAAACTGCTAATTATATCCCATATTTCATTTTCTGAGAGATAATGAGATTAGTCAACAAAAGTTAATGTTCTGGGTAAGAACGGGGTGCAAGCGATGCGATATATTATTTTGTAATAAAAAATATTCAAGATATGGCGAAAATACAATAGAACATTTGGATTTGATATTTTACATGCTTTTACATCAAATATAATTCTTAGATAAAATGTATTTTGATATTCATTAGTTAAATGTATATTTATGTAAGCCTTATGCTATTTAAAGTTGTAACACTTTCCTTTCATGTAATCAACAGGTAAAATATCTCTTGAACAATTCCAACACCATAATCATTCCCGCAAAATATAGCATAGATAAGAAAATCCGCATGAAACTGCTAATTATGTCCCATATTTCAATTCCTGAGAGACAATGAGATTAGTCGACAAAATTCAATGTTCTGGATAAGGACGGAGTACAAGGGATGCGATATTCATTTGGATAAATGAGAATATAAACCACTTTTATTCTGAGAATGCGAATAAAATTTTTCTAATTTGCTCGTTCTCTGAAGTTAATTAGATTCCGAATCATTATTGTTCGGATGACATTCTGGGGTTTTGTTTGTAATATTAGATTTTCAAGATATCTGAATTTTTACTGCAATATTTACTTTTGATATTTGAGATAATAATGCATCAAATATTTATTTATTTATTTATTAAAATGCACACTACAGACGAATCCATTTACAGCGTTGCAAGAACATCATAAGAAAAAACAAAACATACATATATATGAACACATGTCATATACACAAACACAGCACATACAACACGAATACAAACACAAATTAAGAGATTAAAAGTTCAGAACATTTATAATAAATATTATATTCATCTTGTTCCTTGCAACTAGCAATGTTTCATTTAGTTTTATAACTTTCCTTTAACAGTAAACACACCCATAACCAGTCATTTGACCGGTACAAAATTAAAATATTTCAATTCGAACCAGAAATTTCTTCTTAAAATAAATAAAATGGAAATTACACACAAATGAAACAAATTTAACAATTAAATATTTTTAAATAAAAATTCTGGTGGAAAATATTTTTATAAAACTTTAGGCCTGGTATGTTTAATGTTAAAAATTTATGGTTGTAAGCAGGGTTTTACAAATTTGATAAAATCTGTTAGCGAGCAAAATATTTTAGTCGCCAGTAGCAAATACTTACACACCCACGCTTCTCTCCTCTCATGTCAATAATTTTCAAAAAAATAAAAAGTTTTTTTATGAAATTATTGTCAAAAAAATAATAACCAGACTAGTTCAGAATTAGGAATTATAAGTTACATACTTAATAATTGTACATAATTTAGAAAGATAATATAAACTATGCTTTCTAACGAAGCGTATCAAAATCATATATCTGTAAAAAAAGGAGACGTACTTTAACCCTTCTTTGCATGAGTTTTTCTTTTACAATTGTGTTTTTTTATACATATATTAAATATTAGACACCAGAAATTTTAAGATAGATTTTTAACTGTGTACAGCAACATAGTTCACGGGAAATTTACTGGATTAATATTTCTATATAAATATAGTGGTGGAGAAGAAGTTGATTTATTTATTAAAAGTTAAATAAACAGTGATGGAAATTTACATCACTATGCAATTGAGGGTTAAAGGCGAAATTAACCGACATGTTATTCTAATGTCGGTAAATTCTAATTGCCAAATTTTTCAAATGTCTCGATATTTGAATGCTACAAAATCTGTATCTCGTGAAGGGGGTCGTCGATGAAATATGAAGCAGGTAAACAATGTTCTGTCTATTTTTTTTTCAAAGTCAGTCAAATAATTCTGATTTTTTTATTTTAAAATTTACATTTAATGAACTTATTTTTGCAAAATTGAAAATATGAGTAAAACATTTATTTGTTTGAATTTACCGTAATTTCCGGCGTATAATCCGCAGCTCAAAGAGTCGTTTTTCGACCCAGAAATTTTATTCAATAATTGTAGTTAAATATTTACAGCGATCTTTTAAGTTACATTTTATAAAAGAATATTTCTGGGCCAAAAAACGACTCTTTGAGCTGCCGATTATACGCCGGAAATTACGGTAATTTCTAAGATTATTTCATAATATTATATAACTTTATAACATTTATAATGACAGATCTTATGAGAACTTTAATTGAAGGGGTCGGGGCAAGGGAATACCAAGCCACATTTTTGAACTTCTGAGATATTTCAATTTGAAAATTTGATCATATACTCAAATCAAGATATATAACCTAAAGTTTTTTCGCCAATGTCTTAGTAACATTTGAGATATTCTTAATAACAATATAACATTACTTTAATTACATTACTGTTACGTATTTGTAAATTAGCTATCTTCATTGGAGGGCATAAACATCTGGGGCAAAAACGAAACCTGTCACATATGCTGCCACCAAGTGACATTAGAAACAAATTATATGTAGGATATTATAATTTTCAATATTAAGTTACAGATTACAGTGTTAGATTTATTTTACCAAAAATATGGCTTGGCACTTTCCTGCCCCGACCCCCTCATTTATTTCAATTTATATACAACACAAAAAATACTTGCTACATGCATAATTTTATTTAGTATGAGTGCTTAATTTTTACTTACGTGTTTATCACTGTAAGTCGCGTTGGACACACTTCCCTATAATAATATTTCAGATAACTTCATATTTTACAGGCGGGTTATAAACATGTAATTGAATAAAGTTCGAAATTGAAAGCGTTTTTCATTTCTCAAAAAGAAGTGAAATTAAAAAATAACTACTGAAATATTTAGAAAATCCCAGAAAAAGTTTTGTTTTATATTAAGAAACAGATTACAGTGTTAGATTTATTTCACCAAAAGTGTGGCTTGGCACTTTCTTGACCCGACCCCCTCAATTAAAAAAATTGCGACTAAGATGAGTAACAGATATTGTTATTGATAGAAATTATAGGAAAGTGATTACCGTAAGCACATTGAATGTAAAAAAAATTGAAACTTATTTACATACATAAGCCAGGTCGAATAATAAAATTCTTCCATTAAAAATAAGACTACTAGGAGAAGAGACTACTTGCCGCGCACGAGTCGGCGTGGCGGAGAGAAAAATGCCATTTGTGATCATTTCTTAGATTAAATTTTGCACAAGGAAAAGAAACAAAACGTTAGATTACGTAACTTGGTCGCCAGATAAGAAAAAATTGATGCGATCGCATTTGTCAAGCCCTGATTGTAAGTTATGTTATTGGTTAAATGAATTACTATACTTATGAAAGTTCTCTAAACGCATGCTTTAATCACAAAAATTCCTAAACTGATAACATGTGTAAGCATAATTAAACCGTACATTCTTCGAAGCGAAATAGAGAACGAGTTAAAACGGTTTGGACAGCATGCCTGTTTTATTTTTATTTTTATTATTTTTTTAAGTTCAAGATCCCCAAAAGAATTGCTTCTGATAGTTTAGATAATATTATATTAGATATTATATCTCACTACTTTTACTTACCCATCATACGTAGTATAGGGTATTACTTACCAGTCATACGTAGTATAGGGTATTACTTACCCATCATACGTAGTATAGGGTAAGTCTTGTAATCGTTTTGAAAAAAAATTGACGGATTTACACGTTTCAGACACTGGAGATTCCGAAAAACATATTTTTAGAAAAAAAAATTGCCCTCCATCTGTGTGTGTGTGTCTGTAAACGCTCTATCTCCCGAGCAAATTGAGATAGGGACTTGAAATTTCGTATGTACTTAGTATGTAATAATGGGAAGAAGCTTATTGAATTTCAGTAACCTCGATTATGCGGAACTATTTTTTTCGGACTCTCGAAATATTTGTTTTGATAAAAGGTATATACAAATTTTCGAAATTTGTTTATTTTAAGGAGTGAATATAAAAGACAATAAAAAACATAAATTTTGCATAAAGAATGAAGTTGATCGGATAATTAGTTTCGGAGATATTTGTAATTATATTTTTCCACACTCTTCCATTTTTCATGACCCTGTATTTCATTCAAATTTCAATTCAAAGATATATTTTAGTTGATAATGAGACGCTTAATCCGACGCAATAAACTATTAGTCAATATATTATTTTTGGAGTTATAAGGATGTTTCTTTTACGCAATTCAGTAATCGAGCATTTAAAGTTTATGACGTCATCAATCCAGGATTTTATGGGAATCGCAATGCATTTTATAAATCGTTTACACATGTTTTATTTTCATATTTTATATTTTGCATATGATGGGTAAGTATTACGGTGGCCCCTAACGAACTAAAAACATTTGATACTGAAAACATTTGATAAAGTTTAATAAACTTTTGTTAATTCAAAAGGTGGTGGGATATTTTTTATCCCATCTAAGTTTAATCAAGATTTGTATCAGACTCTTTGAATAAAATTTTATTTTTATAACTATGGTGAGATAAAAACTGTAAAACTGCATTTTCTTATTTTCAAATAGTATTTTTTTCAAAATTTCGGGTGTGAATTCAATATTACAGAAACACAATTATTTGTGCTTCAAAGAGTTAAAAGAGCTCATTGTAAGTTACATTAGAGGAGAACACATCTATTACTTCTATTAACTCTTTCAAGGACAAGTAATTATGTTTTTGGAATGTTGCATTCATATCAGAATTTTCTAAATATTTTATCCGAGAAAAAGAAATTGCAATTTTGCAAAAATATTTTCAACAAAGTTATAAAAGTAAAATTTTATTCAAAAATTCTGCTACAAATCTTAATTAAAATTAAGTGGAATAAAATACATTCTACCGCACTTTAATTTTTATTTAGATTTTATCCCATTAACGTCCAGTGGCATATTTTTATATCACTAGACTTAGTGGCAAGAAAGCGTCTTTCACACCAGTAAGTATGAAGATAAATATATACTCTCTTTCACGAGCCAAATCCCTTGATAAAATAATATAAAATATATCCTTCATTTAAAAGTGGTGGGAAATCTAAAATTTAACTTTTTAACGAAGAAAATAATTTGGGCGTTAATGGGCTGAACATTCATAAATCCTAAACTAATTGACCCAATGACTTCCCGCATGGAAGCCTATGTAACAATTTACAAAAAAAACTTAAATATGATGCCAAAATTGGGTGTTTGTATTTAAAATTTCATAGTCTGGTACAATTTTACTATGAAGACGAACCCCTAAACTTATTTTTATAGCACTAGGAAGCTCTGCTCCTACGAATTACACTCGCCACTCCGTTCAGAACACGTAGGGTCTAAAAACACGCTACTTTGCTCTGTTTGAAAAATATTGCCCGATTATGGAAGACGTGAGGTTATTTTTACAACCAGTGGCAATCTTCTGTAATAGGGTTGCTATTCATTTCCCTTTTCACTAGGAATAAAAAAACAAATTTCAGCTCGATGCAACAATAGGAAGTGCAAAAACCTTTTTTGCTATTCCCCCTCTTTCCCGCCACGTGGTGGAAGGAACTTTAAATGGACCCCATCCAATTTCCCCATTAAAATATTCTATTTTGTTATGGGAGGAAGTATATCAAATTTTGAGCTTAGAACTACAAACTGTGAAAAGCATTTCTCTTACCCCTCCCTCCAGCAGTGGGGGAGTCTCTGGGTGGGCTCTACATTCTGCATCCAGTAGAATGTTGCATCGTCACAGGAATGAAGTGCCAGCCCGCCAGTAACTACGCCCGCTCGATTTAATGATTTAAGTACCAATTAGAATAATTGTGCTAAAATTAATCAAGTGCACTTACGTATCCAGCGTTTTTTCTTTTCTTTTTTTGAGTTAGATTACCTGTGATTTATTCTGTTGAGCTGTTCCAGGTAACAAACCAACTGCCCTTATCGAAAGATTGACTGAGTGAATTGTGCCAGGATAGCTCAGTTGGCAGAGCATAGTCAGCTTAAGCCGAAGTTCCCTTGTTCAAATCCTGTTCTGGACACTTTTTCACTCAATTAGAAAAGTGCAACTAACATGAAGAACCATACCAAATTTCAACTCAATAAAGCAACAAGAAGTGTGACAAAAAAGTATTGCCCCTCCCCCTTTCGGTGATGTAAGGAGCCTTCCCCTCTCCCGCAATAGAATATTATTGTATTTTCACTGGAGATGAAGTATCAAACTAAATTACAGCTTAATACAACAAGGGAGAATAAAAAAAAAACTTCCCCCACCCTCAGCAGTGGGTGAGGAAAGGAGCTCTAAATGGGCACTACCTAATATATTTCACGAATAGAATACTGTATTGTCACGGGTTGTGAAAAGTGTCATGGCGAATTTCAGCTCAATATTACAACAACAGGAAGTGTGAAATATTTTTTGCCACCTACCTTTCCGAGGGGCGTGGAAATGCCTTTTATATAGAATATTGTATTTTCATAGAAAATATATAACTAATGCACCTTGAAAATTTTTACTGATTTTGACTGTTAACCATGCATAGAAATAATATAAATTTGGAATATACAAATTTTTATATCCATAAAAAACATAATTTTTGCAAAATTGGAATATGCAGATATTTTTTGTGCATAAAAAATTTGCAATTTTTACAAACATAGAATATGCAATATTTATTTTTTGCAAAAAATGTGCACAGTTTTTGAAAACATTGAATATGCACTTTTCTGTATCCATAAAAAATTCAGATAATTTGCACAAAAAGTGTATATTTTTTTAAATACTCCAAAATATTCACTTTTTATGCACAAATTGCGTAAAAACCTTTTTTTTTTTTTTTTTTTTTTTTTCAAAAAATCTGCAAAAAAAGTTTAGCTGAGTAACACATAAAATGAGACGGACTGAGAAAGTACGCTTTTATTACTTTTTGCAAACAATGAATGCGAAATTTGTTTCTCAATAATAAATATTTTAAACACAAACGCTAACATATTTTTATTGCATCGAATTCCATAAATTTTGTAAAACTCATTTTTGTTTATTTGTATAAATTGTTGTTTACATTCTGTTTCAAAAATTTAAATAAATGTTATTTATCCAAAAGAAAAACGAGAGCTATTCATACTATGATAAAGGTTAATGCTTACAACAACGAAAATACTACAGGACATTTTATGCAAATGCAATAAAAAAAAATTCTGAATATGTTTTTATCCGTTGCGTAGAAATTCTAAAAAAATAAATATAAATAAATAAATAACAGTCGAAAAAAAAGCCATGTCAATATTTGAAAAACAAAATTATTTTACGTGCATAAAGCCGACTTAGTGGATAATTCTACGATTTAAAAGATTGTTGAGCTACAAATATTCTAATTAAAAAAAAAAATAGCTGTATCAAACCTTCACTTTCTGTACAATTTGTTTACTTTCTTTAGCTAACATTTTATGTGTATATATATTGATAAAGCTGATATAATCGTAAAGATTGAAACTTACAAATGCGGTTTTTGGTTATTTGAATACGTTGTTGTTTACGATTTATTTCAAAGTTTCAAATAAATGTTATTTATCCTAATGGAAAAAGAAGCTATTCATTTGACGATAAATGTTAAGGTTTATCAGCAATAAAATATTATAGTACATTTGATATTAAACAAATAAATATTTTTCTGAATAACTTTTTTTCGTTTTTTTTTGTAAGTTACGATAATAGCAATAAAAATAAATAAAAACCTATTGAAAATGTATTAACATATTTATATTTCAAAAACCAAATTTTATTTTGTGATGCTTATATGAGTTATGTTGACATTAAGGGCATTTCTACATTTGAAATGCATGATATATAACAGTACACTTATTATCTTTTTTTTTTAAAGAACCAAACTTTTGCTTTTTTCAACTTATGTTGATATGATAAATTTTTATGTGGATTTTATTTGTATAATCGAGAATATTTTAAACTTCACAAGCGTACAGAAGCGATTTTGGTGATTTAAAAAGATTGATGTTTGCATTTATAAATAAATTATTTTACAGAATAGCAGAATAACAATCCGTTCGATGATAAAAGTTTATGTTTACCGGCAACAAAACACTCCTAAAATTTTTTTGTAACTCGAATAAATATTTTCTCATTAGTTTTTTTTCTGATGCATAAAATTTATGATAACGATTGTTCAAATATATTTTTAAAAAAACTTTTAAAAGGATGTTTATGGCGTAACTAACTGCCGAAACGTCAGTTGAGGCTCACTGTTAAGACCCGAAATTTTTTTCGTTTCTGTTTGTCTGTCTGTTTGTCTGTTACGTGATAACTGCCCAAAAGAACATCCGATTACGTTGATATTTGGTAGGTATGTTGGTTAAGTACTCCAATTTAGTTGTATAGTTTTTGGTTAAATTTGGTTCATTCGTTTGAAAAATATAGAACATTTCTTTTGAGGTCACAATGTTTTCCTATGCGAATTTAAACGATTTTCGAATTTTCCATTCGTAGAAAGAAGATGGCGCATTTCATTAATGGATTTAAACAGTAAGTTATGAAGGCTAAAAATCAAACAGGGGGGTCTTAAATTATTCCAAATAATTTGAAATGTTACTAATGCATTTGCCAGATTTCTAAAACGAGGTGTATAACTTTTAGTGAAATTTTATACATCAGTTCGAAAAATATAAAACTGTTTTTTTTCTTTAATCTCTCATTTTTTATAAATTTTAAAATACATTTATGTTCATTTTCTTCTTTAATTTAACTGTTGCCTTGCAACTATCTTTTAAAACGTATCAGAATAATTAAATTCAAGCAAATCGCACAATTTTGCTGCAATATTTTATTAGCAAAATAACTTATTTTCGGACGATTTTAGTATTCTATTGAAATAGATGAGAATTTATTTAGATAAAATTTCTCTTATAACTACTATAGAATGACTACCAAAACATTTTTTCAAACAAAAGTTATGAAAAAGTTGAACGTGTAAACTTGAATTCAAGTCTCGTAGTAAGAGTTTACATTTGTATAAGTATATTTCTTACATGAGATATTATTCAATTTCTGGAACAGATATGGATAACACAGATATTTCTGTGTTTGAAAAGTTAGTATTTTTTTTAAAAATAGGATAAAATCAGTCGAACAACGAGCTGGTTAATATAGAAAAATTAGAGAAGTAAAACGCTTCCATACGCACTGAACGCACATTACTGAAAATTGAGAACAAAAGCCTATCACAATAAGTACTTTATAACACCAAATCAAGTTTGCTATTTAGTGAATTTGCAGTGGACACGATTATGAATGATTACCCAATAGGTTTTACAGTTTCCAAATATGCCTATTTTGGGGGGATTTTTGTATCCTATTGCTATCGAGTAGATTAGAATATACTTAGATAAGATCTTACATCCAAGTATTATACATCTTACATCTAATTATTATGTGAAATGACCATCAAACTGTTTTACCGGAACAAAAGTTGTAAAATCAGATGCAGGTGTTTCGCGGTAGGCAGGAAAGTACATATTGCTATTTGGATATTAGGATAACATGAAATTATTTTGCTTATCCTAATAAAACCACAGTGTACAACGAAATCCAAGACATACTATAACCATTCACACAATCAATAGGAAAAACAACGATTTTCATAGCTGATGTTGAGGTTCCTGATCTGTATATTTACTAGTTGCCGAAACATCAGTTCAGGCTTGCTGTACAGACCCGAAAAGTTTTTTGGTTCCTATTTGTTAGTCTGTCTGTCTGTTCCGTGATAATTGCCGCAAACTGTATCCTATTATGTTGATATTTGGTTTACCTGTATTTAACTGTATAGCTTTTGGTTAAATTTGATTCATTCGTTCAGAAAATATAGAGCATTTCTTTTCATAGCATAATGCTTTCCTATATGAATTCAGACGATTTTCAAATTTTTCATCCGTTGAAAAGGAAATGGCGCATTTTATTAATGGATTTAAATGATAAATTATGGAAGTTGCAATTTACCAATAAGAGTCTTAAATTATTAATATTAGTTTTATTACTTTCTTCTATCTTTACAAGAAGAAAGTATTGGATTCATGAAAATTTTCGACTTCCGGTTTTCGACGGATTTATACGTTTTAGAAGGTCCTGAACACGATTTGACTATTTTTAGAAAATGTCTGTATGTGACTCTGTCTGTCTGTCTGTATGTATGTATGTATGTGACAAAAATTTTGTGGGCGCTCTATCTCAAGAACTAATGCTCTGAATTTAATAAAAATTTATATTCAGTTAGTCTCTGATATAAATTGGTTCTGATTAGTTTTTGGTAAAAATCGCTCGGCAGGTGGCGCTGCTATGCAGCATTTTGCAGGATTTACACGATTTTAGCGATAGTCATAACTCAAGAAATAATGCACAGAATTTAATAAAACTTGAGTTTCAGTTAGACCTTGATATAAATTGGTGCTGATTCTTTTTAGTGTATGCGAAACCTGTGTGACATACAAGAAAGTTTTGGGATTGAAACATCCGACTAGTTTATTTTAATACATTTGTCAATTTTTTTTTTTTTTTTTAATTTGATGTATAACATTTGATGGAATTTTATACATCTGTTCGAATAATATAAACTATTTTGTTTTATCACTTTATTTATTTGACTTGATACATGTTTAATTTTTTTTCTCTTATCAGTCCCCTAGCAAGTGTAAAAGGTTTGTCCTTATGTTGAAAAAATAATCTTCCACTGAACACACAAATTTAATGGATTACCTTGAATAAATATCGATGACAGATTATTACATTCAAAATTATACTATGTACACATAAAGAAATTGAAATTTTTTTAAGCTTTTAACGATCGTTTAAAAAGAGAAGCAGCCGAAAAAGCACATCTTACTGTCCTCGGACCCACATTTTCAAATAACTTGATTTGGTTTGTTTTTTACCGAATATGCATGCATTTTCGCTGTAACAATAAATCTGAATAATAGTGTTGGGTTGTCCGGAAAGTTTCTGCCGGTTTAAAAAATCAATTCGTACCAGAAAATTATGCCCGTTAATTATTCGACATGAGATATCGGAATCAATGTCTAATAATTAAATGATAGAATTTTCCGGTACGAATTGATTTTTCTAACCGGCATGAACTTGCCGGTCAGAAAAACCCAATATTTATTGGGTTGTTCGGAAAGTTCCTTCCGTTTGAGAAAACCAATTCTTACCGGAAAATCCTGCCTGTCAATAATTAGACATTCGATATCGCAATTAATGTCTAATAATTAAATGACAGAATTTTCCGGTACGAGCCAGTACATAATGACGTATGATAAAGGTGGTAATTAGCACGGAAAGCGATGAAAAATACCGGGTGATTATAATTAAAGTTACGATTTCAAAAATCGATAATTTTAAAACTACTGGTCAGAATGACTTGATATTTTAGCAGAACAATCGTGAGGCAATGGAATTTTGTTTGGCGAAGGAAAAAAAATAGTTCCAAATTGTGCCGATAGATGGCGTTGTCAGGTTAATGTCAGGGGAAAGACCAAAAATGTATTCTTGAACCCTTTCCGACGCGGTGTAAATTTGTTTGCAAAATGATGAAATAATAGACTGACACTGGAATTTACAAACGAATCCATTAGTAAAAAGAAACTTGCTTATTTTCTGGTTCTTAATGAAATGAAAATTTTAATTAAATATTCTTGGGGCCGTTTGTCAGTTTTAGAATTAAAATTGGGTGTCCTTTTTTGTGACCACCGCCCGTTAAAGGGTTAAACATAGGAATGATGTTGCCAAAAGGAAAAAAATAGAGTTCAGAGATTTACTAAAAATGTATTAGCGAAAAGACAAGACTATGTGTTTACAGCGACGACAGCGATAATGACAAAAAATGAAAAAAAAAAGAGCTTCATGGAACAAACACCTTACTGATTATTAAGGCATAAGTTGCTCAATATGCCCTCCGCCTTGTTCCGCTACTAATTGGAAGCGCAAAACGGCATGCTCCACAACAGATCGGAGGGTATCTGTACTAATGCAATGGGTGTGTTGTGTGATGCTTGCCTTCAAGTCGGCGGCTAGATTCTGAATCCGCCCGCTATAAACAACATTCTTCAGGTACCCCCAAAGCCAGAAATCACACGGGTTTAAGTCGGGGGAACGTGGCGGCCACGTTGTTGGAAAATGGCGGCTTATGATCCTATCATCTCCGAAATTATCACTCAGTAGCTGCTTCACAGTAGTAGCAATGTGCGGAGGAGCGCCATCTTGCATGAATATTATGCGATCCACACACTGACGCTGTTGAAGTGCCGGAAGAACATGGTTACGCAAAAGTGCTTCATACCGCTTGCCAGTAACTGTGCAGGTAACGGGACTCGCAGGTGTGATCTCCTCGAAGAAAAATGGACCGACGATAAACGCTGCCGTTATTTCGCACCACACAGTGACCTTTTCAGACTGAAGAGGTAATGGCTGTAGCTGGGACGGATTCTCGGTCGCCCATATCCTGCAATTTTGCGTATTTACAGAACCTTGCAAATGAAAGTGGGCTTCGTCAGACCACAGAATGTTCCATAGCCATCCGTTGTCCACTTCCATCCGGGCAAGAAATTGTAGTGCAAAAGATTGACGTGCTTCCAGGTCAGCAGGTAGCAACTCCTGCACATGAGTTATCTTGTACGGATAACAGCGTAAGACGTTCCGTAGGACTTTACGCACCGTGCTGTTCGGCATATCCAGCATTCGGCCAATCCCCCTTGCACTGCTGATTCCAGCATCACTGTCAGTATTTTCCTGTAATGCTGTAGCCACATCTTCTACTGCCGCAGCTGAAACTGGTTTCCTTCCTCTACCCCGTTTAACGTCAAATGAACCGGTCTCTTCGAATCTAGCAATCATTTTTTGCAGACCATTTGTTGTTATTGGACCTTTTTTTATGGATTTTAATGTCCGAAACTTCCTAATAGCTGTAAGTGCACAGTCATCGTTCTTATAAAAAAGCTTCAAGAGCAGAGCGCGATCCTTCATAGTCAGAGTCATGATGAAGCATTCAGGCAAAGAGCTGCTGCTCTGCATTTTTATGGTTGCTATGTCTGCGGTGCGCATGTCACGTATTAGTAATTTGCATGTCTTCAGACAATGTGAACCCAGACAGCGCCATCTATGGGCACATTTTGAAACTTTTTTTTTTTCCTTCGCCAAACAAAATTCCATTGCCTCACGATTGTTCTGCTAAAATATCAAGTCAATCTGACCAGTAGTTTTAATTAAAATTATCGATTTTTGAAATCGTAACTTTAATTAAATTCACCCGGTATTTAATTAAAATTTTCCTTTCATTAAGAACCAGAAAAATAAGCAAGTTTCTTTTTACTAATGGATTCGTTTGTAAATTCCGGTGTCAGTCTATTATTTCATCATTTTGCAAACAAATTTACTCCGCGCCGGAAAGGGTTCAAGAATACATTTTTGGTCTTTCCCCTGACATTACCCTGACAACGCCATCTATCGGCACAATTTGGAACTATTTCTTTTCTTTCGCCAAACAAAATTCCATTGCCTCACGATTGTTCTGCTAAAATATCAATTCATTCTGACCAGTAGTTTTAAAATGATCGATTTTTGAAATCGTAACTTTAATTATAATCACCCGGTACTTTAAAATGTGTCCCTAGGAAATAAATGACTAGGCTTACGAAAGATAACATTCGAAATGGAATGAATTTAATGCGGTGAAGTTAAGATACTAGGCGTAGAATAATGGAATTTTGAGAAGGGAAATAGTAGAAAAAAGTATTTTAAAGTGGAAATAAGTAAATTAAATGATAAAATATAGAAATATAAAATGTATTTAAAAAGCTTTTATATCCCATTGGACATACAAAATCTATCCTGCCCATAAATTTCCATAGTAATATTTATGTTATTTGTTTCATGCTTTCTATAAACGCACTCAAAAATTTATTTATTATGGAAAGTGTTACTTTAATAGCCGTTAAATACCAAGGTTAAGTCTAATGTATACTATTAGAATCGCATTTTTAAAAATCATCATTAATTAAGTGTTATCTAATTAGTTTTAGGAAACTTTGGACGCTAAACATAGTAATTCCAATTTACGATTTAAAAGAAAAGACGAATTCTCTGTTCGTAGCTAACTACTATTTATTGTTTTGTTTTAAGGGTTATTACACCCTTAAAACGGAGAAAAAAAATGGGTTTTATGACAATGATACATGAAGTGAAGCAAAATGAAAATTTATACTTTAATTACTTCTTCTAAACTGTATATTACTTCTTGTAAATTTCGTTACCTATATTTGTTTGTCTTCTCAAAAATACTTTGCAATAATAAGCACTAAGATTCCTTTATTTTCTAAAATTCCACGTAATTTGTTAAACTCAAAAAGATTATTTTTATAGGTTTGATATTTGAGCGCATTTAACATACATTTTATTTCAAACATTTTAATAAATGTTATTTATCCAATTGAAATAAGAAAGTTATCCCTTCGATGAAAAAAAAAAAGAAAAAAGCTAATATGAAATGAAATACTATTCAAAACTGATAAACATTTTTCTGATTTTTTTTTTCTTTCTTGCATATAAATTTTAACATTCGTAATATAAATAAATGAATAACATTTGAAACAACAAAGCAGTTATATCAATATTTGAAGAGCAAAATGTATCATGTAATGCTTCTGAAGATTTTGTTGACTTAAAGGGCAGATCTGTGATTTAAAATATTGTTGTAATAAAATGTTTCATATGAAAAGATGTAAAGATATCAAATATTTACTTTGTGTGAAGTATGATTATATAAAATACCCATACTATTTTGTGTGTTTTCAAAGCTTTTTAATGTCGCAAACTTATAGAATTAATTTTGTTGGTTCAAATATAACGTTGTTTACATTTTATTTCAAATATTGATTCACAATTCAAGTATGAAAATATATATTCCATGATAACACCAGAAAAACCATACTACAAGATATAATAAGAAATGCCACCGCACTGTGAACTACATATAATTTTTTTTCTATTGCAAATAAGTTTTTAAAATATCGTAAAAAGAATCTACTGTGAGTGATCGTCATATCAATACTTGAAATGCAAAATATACTCTTTGTAATGTTTCTGGTGGCGGTGTTAATTTAGAGACTATTTCTGCGATTTAAACTTGTGATTTAATAGAAAATTTATTGTATAAATATTGTCATATCAATACTTGATATGCAAAATGCACTTGAAGTAATACTTCTAAAGATTTTGTGAATTTAGAAGATATTTCTATTATTTAAACTGGTGGTGTAATTATGTGAAGGGATAAAAATATCAGACACTTGCTTATTTTAAATTATGCTTACAGAACATTTTCTAACACATTCGTGACCGTATGTTTTCGTTTAAAAGTACCGCATTTGCGCGTAATCATGTTTATAATACAAATGGATATGTATATAAAAGACACTGTTTCTAATCAACCTAATTCAAAAGTAACGACCGTAGATGAAGTTACATATATACAAATGACGTGAATTCGTGTGAAAGCGCTAATTTGTTGATATTACATATAAAATATCCGGTTAAAAGTATCTAGACACTTTCGAAGACGTTTTGTAGAAAATTTCCAGGAATAGTTAACGAAATGTCCATGCACTTCGGGAATGTTTAATTAAATATTAATTTGATAATTTATGTATTTTTTAATTAATATTTGTTCGAGAAAAAAATATGTGATATGCCTGTAAAATTCAATATATGATTCAATTCAATGGTACATTCAATGTGTCTCATTATAAAAAATTCTTTCGGTATGTACCGGAAGAAAAAGATAGCTTTTCTATATCATCTTTTAAAATTTTAGCTAATGTTACTAATACTTACTGCTTAATTACTACTAATACTTACTACTTAATGTTACTAATTTACTACAGGCGAAAATTCAAAGAGCCTGATTATAGAACATTCAGTAATACTGAAATTGAATAAAAAATTCGCCAAATTAGTAAGCTGTAGCCAAGTTGGCTTCATTTATGGAGACTTATGTTTGGTCGCCACATTTGGCTATATTTAGCCAAGTGTCGCCAAGCTTGGCGATAATTTGGGTTGGGTTGATTTATGACGGCCAATTATCAACACGAGGGATACAGGCCCAAGGGGGAGTGCCCTCCGTGGGTGTCTTCTTAAGGGATCCTAACCCGTATTTACGGCAAGGTTAGAAGAAAACCACGGAAAACTCCGAACGGTTTTGTCGACGAGCGCGACAGGGGTTTGAACCCAGCACCTCCCGTCTACCAGCTTTGAGAGCAGAACCTCTCAGCTACTAGTGGGGCGACAATAATTTGACGCTAACGGATATGTATATAGTTTTATGCGTATGTTTGGGATAATGATTACAAAAATGAAAGATAATAATTTGCGAGAAATCCCGTTCACTAATACTCATAAATAAATCCCAGATTTGTTTTAATCTGCAGTCTTGTTTCGAAATGTCAGCCAACCTAGAATTTCAAATGGCTATATCTCAGCCATTTTTTAAGATAGTGGCAAAACAAAAAGTGCTCCGGAATCCTTGTGTCAAGGCCTCGCCGCTTGAATGTCTATAGCTGCCGGAAGGATACGCGACATATCAGGAATCTTCCAGAACGTAAGTGAACACCATGCGACACCGCAGTCAAGCCTGCCCGACGACTTCTGATAGTAATATTGAACCCCTTCTGTAGTACAACCTTTCAATAAAATGTTTTCTGTCCCATTAACGTGTTGCTGTTTCTGTTCTTTTTCTCTGCTTCTTTGAACCATAGGTCGCAACTACAGCATTTTCGACCTTGCATTCTTATGTAATTCCAAGTCGTCTCTGTGCCCTCTACACCTCCTGCAAGTTTGTCGGTCTGGTAGTGAAATACCCTGTATAGATAGATAGATAGATAGATAGATAGATGGATAGATGGATATGGAGATATATGGATATATATGTCCATATATAAATCAACATTTGAACGGAGGGAAGTTTTGTGGTCTGGGAGTTAGAATCGGTGAAAATATACCGAAATTTTCCGGAACTGCTTCCCTCCGAACGGCTGCAATATTTTTGTAATGAAAGCTACCTAAAAACATTTCTGGCGGATGGTTTCTGTCAAGCATTTAAATTAAAGTTTGTCACGTAGTTTAACATCAACATCCTCAAATTTTGATCTCTGCTAACTTAATGAAGATTTAAGAAAAAGTACATGAACTATTTAATTTCCCGCGCTGCTTTGCTCCAAAGAAAACAAACAAAGAGTCAAGAGAAAGTTTTTTGTTACCATTTAAAAAATGAAAGTTTGTGTGAATTTTGTGACTTATTACAAAACAAACCACATACAATTATAAAGAATGTTATATAACTTAAATCGGTAGTCTTCGTTTGTTTTTTCATTCATTAGACCTGATAATTTATAAGCCATCATTTGAATTTTTTTATGTACCGTAAAACATTTAAATTGCTAGAAAAACACAGATTCAAAGAACATATTTACGAAGTTCCATTGCACTTTGATACAAGAATAATAATGTTTGACCAAAATTACTCCGGCGTAATCATTCGGGCTCTCTTTTCGCTGTCCGGGCCGCCCGAGCCCGACTATTTTGAATCCGAGCCCTCCCAGATCCGAAACATTTTGTGTCATCAGAACCCGATTCCGATACCGAAAATATGCAATAGAATAAAAATTTATTTAAAAATAATATATAATTTTTAAACATCTTTATATGAAAATAACTTAATCCCAAGAACATAATAAACTTTTTAGAAATTTACATTCAATCGTATCAAAAGTGTATAAAATAAAAATAGAGATCCTTAAAAGGATTCTGATATTTTTCTCCCCCAACAAGCAGATGGGGTATTTACTTTTATTCTTAAATTTTAGAAGAAACGCATTAACCCCTTGGGGACGAGCGACACGTATGCGTGACACAAGATGCGCAGAATCCTCGATTATTCCCACCAGTTATTTTTTATTGTAAGCTTTGCCTTACATCATCGTAGCATTTCAGCGATTCATTAAGGCGAAAATTTCTGTTATGAAAAACCGGTGGTAATAGATTAAAAATTCAGCAAAAGACGCTCGTCGCGAAGGGGTTAACACTAGAACTATCATGAGCCGTCATTTTGGCGGTTACTAAATGAATATATTCCGATTCGAACCAGAAATTTCTTTTTAAAATAAATCAAATATAAAACTAACAGAATTACATGAAATGAATAAGTTAAGTAGTCTTAAATAAACTTTCTGGTGTGAAATAGTTTTAAAAAACTTGAATAAAATTTCCGGTAGTTTTAGTGTTAATAAAGTCCGTTTAATGAATAAATGCATGATATTTGTAGCAATCACTGTGTATATGCCGAAGAATAGAACAACGTTTTCTATTTCCTATAAAATGTGTGCATCTTAAATTATAATGAGCTCTTGCCTCAAAATAATCTTACTATCTCTCTTGATTCTTGTGTCACTGAAAATCAGTATAAATTAGAAACGCCATAATTGACGTCGTTATCTTTGAATGATCCGATGCTTTTATAGGAAAAAAGGAAACACTGCACGATTGATTTCTATCGGAATAACAATACATGCTAATTATATTTATTTACGTGTGATAGCGATTTCGAGAATATGCAGAGCAGAGCCGCAGCATCAGCAGAGTTTATGATGAAAAAAAGATATAAGAATCACTAATGTTATTTTCATATGAAGAGCAATCCTGACTCGCAGACAATAGCAGACTAAAAATTTGCAAAGCTGAAGCTAACGCTGGTGGATTAAAAACAAAAGTATATATTCAATTCGCATTAGATCTAAAAAAAAAAAAGTAATAAATAAACGTTCCAATTAAAACATTTCCTACTCTCACAAACGAAAATCGGACGACAAATTATTCGTGATCTTCCGATTGGCGTAACAGGTCATCGCCGTCATTGTCAGACATAAACTTGTAATTACGACAAATTTTATTTTAAAATAGCATTCTAATGCTAGAAAAGTAAAAACAAGATTTCTGTTTCGGATTCATTATGATAAAAATAATACTAAAATAAGTTGCACTGCAATAAGTAATTTTTATGGAAAAAAACACGTTTTTTGTTTCCATGTGTTGTGAAAACAAATAAAATTGTCAGTTTCAAAACGAATGAGCCCGAAGACTGAGGTGCATTTCACCAGCCCCCCCACTACCTCAAACTTTTTCGAAAATATTACCAATCGTTTATACCTCGTTTGTACCCGTTTGTACCAACAATCTTTTCGTTTGCACCTCATTTGTACTAGAGTAATATAAGGATTTTAGTGGGGGGGCTGGAGAAACGGCCAGCCCCCCCCCACCTCAATGTTTTACAAAATGGATAGTGCCAAACGTTTATACCTCGTTTGTACCCATTTGTACCAACAATCTTTTCGTTTGCACCTCATTTGTACTAGAGTAATAAAATGTTTTTAGTGGGGGGGGGGCTGGAGAAACGACAATCCCCAACTCAATGTTTTACAAAATGGATAGTGCCAATCGTTTATACCTCGTTTTTACCCGTTTGTACCAACAATTTTTTCGTTTGCACCTCATTTGTACTAGAGTAAAAAAGGGTTTTTAGTGTGGGGCAGCCATTTCTCCAGCCCCCCACTTCAATGTTTTACAAAATGGTTAGTGCCAATCGTTTATACATCGTTTGTACCCGTTTGTACCAACAGTCTTTTCGTTTGCACCTCATTTGTACTAGAGTAATAAAAGGTTTTTAGTGGAGAGGCTGGAGAAACGGCAACCCCCCAACTCAATGTTTTACAAAATGGATAGTGCCAATCGTTTATACCTCGTTTGTACCCGTTTGAACCAACAATCTTTTCGTTTGCACCTCATTTGTACTAGAGTAATAAAAGGTTTTTAGTGGGGGGGGGCTGGAGAAACGGCAACCCCCCAACTCAATGTTTTACAAAATGGATAGTGCCAATCGTTTATACCTCGTTTCTACCCGTTTGTACCAACAATCTTTTCGTTTGCACCTCATTTGTACTAGAGTAATAAATTGTTTTTAGTGTGGGTCTGCCATTTCTCCAGCCCCCCCACCTCAATGTTTAACAAAATGGATAGTGCCAATCGTTTATACCTCGTTTGTACCCGTTTGTACCAACAATCTTTTCGTTTGCACCTCATTTGTGCTAGAGTAATAAAAGGTTTTTGGTAGGTGGCTGGAGAAACGGCACCCCCCAACTGAATGTTTTACAAAATGGATAGTGCCAATCGTTTATACTTCGTTTGTACCCGTTTGTACCAACAATTTTTTCTTTTGCACCTCATTTGTACTAGAGTAATAAAGGGTTTTAGTGTGGGGCAGCCATTTCTCCAGCCTCCCCCCCCCACTTCAATGTTTTACAAAATGGTTAGTGCCAATCGTTTATACCTCGTTTGTGCCCGTTTGTACCAACAATCTTTTCGTTTGCACCTCATTTGTACTAGAGTAATAAAGGGTTTTTAGTGTGGGGCTGCCATTTCTCCACCCCCCCCCACCTCAATGTTTTACAAAATGTATAGTGCCAATCGTTTATACCTCGTTTGTACCCGTTTGTACCAACAATTTTTTCGTTTGCACCTAATTTATACTAGAGTAATAAAAGTTTTTTAGTATGGGGCAGCCATTTCTCCAGCCCCCCCCCCACTTCAATGTTTTACAAAATGGTTAGTGACAATCGTTTATACCTTGTTTGTACCCGTTTCTACCAACAATCTTTTCGTTTGCACCTCATTTGTACTAGAGTAATAAAGGGTTTTTAGCGTGGGGCTGCCAATTCTCCAGCCCCCCCCCACTTTAATGTTTTACAAAATGGTTAGTGCCAATCGTTTATACCTCGTTTGTACCCGTTTGTACGAACAATCTTTTCGTTTGCACCTCATTTGTACTAGAGCAATAAAAGGGTTTCTAGTGTGGGGCAGCCATTTCTCCAGCCCCCCCCCACTTCAATGTTTTACAAAATGGTTAGTGCCAATCGTTTATACCGCGTTTGTACCCGTTTGTACCAACAATCTTTTCGTTTGCACCTCATTTGTACTAGAGTAATGAAGGGTTTTTAGTGTGGGGCTGCCATTTCTCCAGCCCCCCCTTCAATGTTTTACAAAATGGATAGTGCCAATCGTTTATACCTCGTTTGTACCCGTTTGTACCAACAATCTTTTCGTTTGCACCTCATTTGTACTAGAGTAATAAAAGGTTTTTGGTAGGGGGCTGGAGAAACGGCACCCCCCCCCAACTGAATGTTTTACAAAATGGATAGTGCCAATCGTTTATACCTCGTTTGTACCCGTTTGTACCAACAATTTTTTCGTTTGCACCTCATTTGCACTAGAGTAATAAAAGGGTTTTTAGTGTGGGGCAGCCATTTCTCCAGCCCCCCCCCCACTTCAATGTTTTACAAAATGGTTAGTGCCAATCGTTTATACCTCGTTTGTACCCGTTTGTACCAACAATCTTTTCGTTTGCACCTCATTTGTACTAGAGTAATAAAGGGTTTTTAGTGTGGGGCTGCCAGTTCTCCAGCCCCCCCCCCCCAAAACCTCAATTTTTTACAAAATGGATTGTGCCAATCGTTTATACCTCGTTTGTACCCGTTTGTACCAACAATTTTTTCGTTTGCACCTCATTTGTACTAGAGTAATAAAGGATGTTTAGTGTGGGGCTGCCATTTCTCCAGCCCCCCCCCCCACTTCAATGTTTTACAAAATGGATAGTGCCAATCGTTTATACCTCGTTTGTACCCGTTTCTACCACAATATTTTCGTTTGTAACTCATTTGTACTAGAGTAATAAAAGGTTTTTAATGTGGGGCTGCCGTTTCTCTACCCCCCACCCCTCAATGTTTTCAAAATGGACAGTGCCACTTGTTTATACCTCGTTTGTACTCGTGAATACCAAAAAGCTTTTCTTTTATAATTCAATTGTACTAGAGTAATAAGAGTTTTTTTGTGATGGGTGTGGAGAAACGGCACCCCCCAACACCTCAATTAATTAAAATATAGATAGTACCTATCGTTTATAGCTCGTTTGTACCGGTTTGTACCAAAAATCTTTTCGTTTGTTCTTCATTTGTACTAGAGGTATAAAATGTTTTCAATGGCTGTTGTGAAGGAATTGCCAGCCCCAACCACATCAATGCTTTAAAAAATGGATAGCGCCAATCATTTATAGCTCATTTGTGCGCATTTGTACTAGTAATGAAAGCTTTTTAGTGGCACCCATCACCTCTTATTTAATTTGCCTCAATAAACGGAAATTCACTCAAGGACATTTATGTTGACCTGTATATGAAGGAAAGAATTTATACACACCAAGTATTCGATAAAAAATCAATTAATTTAAAAACGCGTTCAGCAACTGAAATTGCATTTCCAGCAATTATTGTTAACATACAGTTCCGAATTCTTTTGTGTGTCCGATTAAATGAACGATGAATGATATACACAAAATATTTTATTCTAAGCCTCTTGTAATGCACCTTTAGTGACATTCTATATCAACTTCAAAATGTTTAAAATAGTGAAATATTATTACAATAAACCCCAAACAATTTTTCTCCATACATCGTAATGCAATCTAATTCTTTTGAGTATCCCTATAAGTGCTATGCACACCGAATTCTATAGTAAGCTTTTGTAGTGTACCTCATCAATATACATCAATTTCAATGTGTTTGAAATTGAGTAATATCATTAAAATAAATTGCAAATGATTTTTTTCCCGTAGGCTGTAACGTAAATGAATTCTTTTGAATGCCCCTGTAAAAAAACTGTAAGTGTTACACACTCCATTTTCAATCCCGAACATGCCATAGTAAACCTCAGTAACATATATCAATTGCATGAGAATCCTATTATATTTACGTGAGTTAGAGCACGGACAAACAGAGTCAGACAAACCAAATTCATAATTCAACTAAAATACAAAAAATATGTAAAAGTAAGTAATCATTAAAACTTACAAATTCAATACAAAGAATGTAATACTAATTGAAAGATGAGAAATATTTTATATAAACATTTGTGATATAACTATTATCAGATATTTTTAGATACATATATTATTTGACGTAGACATTACATACATATATATTTTACATATATTAGTTGATCATATAATATAAAATTTCAATTAGAAAAGCACAAAATGGAATATTCAAGGATTCTATATTAATATAATGAATTTAACTTAAGCTTTATATAATTTAAATGATATTGTACAAAGATAGTAGTAAACTATCACTCTGCATGTTTCTTGAATATGTATGGATTTATGCAGATTCAGGTGTTATACAATAGAAAATGTTCTTATAAAGAATAATGGCTCGCACTACTCCTACTTTTGAAAACCACTACTTTTAAATACTAATATTTGCCTTATTTAATCACAGAGTTACTATCATAAAAATTTTTGAAGTTTACAAATGGAAATAGTAGTATCCAAAAGTAGGAACAATGTTAGCTTTAATTATATGAAAAGGCTGCATCTTTCTTTTACGGAAATACATCTAAGAACATCTAGTCTTAATAATGCTAGTAATTATATAAAATTATAATAATTTAAATAAGTTTGCCAAGACGTTAAAAAAAGGTTTAAAAAAAACATAGCTTAGAAAATATTTCACTATACATAATGCCATACAAAATTTTCATTAGAGATATACTATAAAAATATTCTTTTATGTAGCACATTTTTAAAGTAAAAATTGAGCTCCCATTTTAAAGTTTTCTTTTGAATTTTGAATATGTCAAAGTAAATGTAACAAGTAAAAAGTAAGCAACAATAAAATGGTAATAAAAATAATTACAATAGACCATATTCAAATGAAGTATAAAATAATAACTTTCAGAATTTTTCTTTTCCAAACTCACAAAAATATGCACAGTTCCTTATCGTCAACGTAACGTATCAAATTAAAAAATTAATGACAATAATAATAAAGATTATGATTAAAATATATGACCAAAAAAATATTGAAATACTAATTGAAAACTTATTGAGTTTTCAGAACAAGAGATGGTGCAATTGCTCATTTACGCTGTAAAGTGTACAAATTGTAAAGAAATATATATATATATATATATATTTTTTTTTTAAGGTAAGTGATTTTTTTTTTTTTTTTTTTTTTTTTTTTTTTATATAACATGTAATATAAAATAATTGTGCAAAGTTTGTGCAAAGTTTCACATACTTTCAAAATGAGAATATCTTATAATCAATCGCTTTTTAAAAGATAACTTTATAACAATCATAATTTATATTACCATTGATTTGAAAGGTTATATCGTTTTCAGAGAACAATGCAGGAGTTATAGATATTGGCAGTAATTTAATATTTTACATTTAATACTCTTACAATAAGAATTGATGACAATAGTAATAAATCATAACATTGTGTAAATTAAAACGTAACACACTATTCACAGCATTGAAATGATGACAGTATGTCATTTCTCTGTAAATAATTTTTTTACATGTAATATTCCAAGAAAAAAAATCGCTAGTTATGGAAATTGAATGGAACTTCAAAATAACAAATTAAAAAAAAAATTGCCTACAATTTCCTCATTTCATTCAGCATTATTAAAATACTTATTTGGTAATATTGAGTTTCAATACTGGTCAAAGAAAAGTGAAATACAAAATATATTTTTTTTTAAACTAAGCAATACTTGTACTCAATAAAATATTTTTTTACATATATTTATGTAAAGAGTACAATGATATGACAATGATAATTTATATTACCATTGATATGAAGGGTTATATTGTTTTCAGAGAACAATGCAGGAATTATAGATATTCGCTGGGGGGGTGGGGCTTTTTGTGAAAACAGAAAAAAAACCATAATTTCTTAATTATGATACGTATCGAATCCGTTTGAAGTTATTATTACTTCTAGAAGAAGGGCCGAAAATTTATGTATGACAGATTTTTGATATCATTAAAAATGGCCCTAATGGGGGGGAGGGGGGTTTTAGAAGAAAAAAATTCATAACTTCGTCAATTCCCAAGATTTCAAATCCGCTTAAATTTATTATAAATCCTCTTAATATTATCTAAAACTTTTATATTGACAAGTTTTTTATAGGACCAACTATTATAGCAAAAATAATAATAATAATAATATAAAAAAAAAACCTGCTGGCTCCGGCTGCAAACAAGTTAGGTTTCGAAGTAGGCGGTTCCAACTGCCGCACCATGGCAAAAAGGTCATTTCTTCCGCAATTCCCAACAAACAGACGCCCCACGGTCTGCGTCTTTGAAATCTACCTGTGCCTGTATTTTTTTTTAATTATTTGCCTGATTATCTATTTATCAATTCCAATAAAAACAACAATTATCTTAATCAGACGTGTTTATTACATGCTATTAAAATAATTTTTTAATGTCTTATTTTTAAAAAATTATCTAAATAAACAATTTTATAATAAATTAAATTATTATATTTCAGCTATGCTCAGAGCTTTTGCGTACGGTTCTGTTAAACTAAATAGTAAAAAAAAAAAAAAAAAAAAAATATTTTTAGAGAGAAATTTGAAATTAATGACCTTGGGATAGGTAGGTTTAAATCTGGACTTATTGATATAATTTAAATTAAATTAGTTTAATTTATAAAAATATAAGCTAAAGAAATGAATTAAAAACGTTATAAAGTTAAAAACTTTATTTTTATAAAAGTAAAGAAAAACTAATAACTAATTTTATAAATTTAAGGAAAAAATTATAAACTTTGTAAAATTATAATTTATAAAATAACTAACCCGCGACTTCGTTCACGTATCATTAAAAGAAGAATAAATGCATTAATTAAGCAAAATATTTCATTCACGGTAATTAGAAACGTAAATAATTAACTAACTCTTTATCACATTCCATAGGAGACAATACAGTATTTCTATGTTATAGAGGCCTTGACATAACTAAGTTTTAAAAAAGTGAAATTTTGTGACAAATAATCACGAAAAGGAAACTGCAACCAATGAAAAAAGGCGGGCCAAATAAAATCGTGGCAATCGGCGAATTGTGTAAAAACATATGTCAAGTTTACCTGATAAACCATTTTACTTTAACGCCTTTGTGAAACGTTTTAATAGCCATCCTTCAAAGATAATGGAAATAGTATATTCTTTTTCATTAAATTCAATTTTTTTGAATAGGGAGCAATAATTGTAGACCTAAATGGAAGGAGCTGAAATTTGTCTCCTTGATTTAATCTATAACTGAAAAAAAAATCTTTATTTTTAAGTGAAATTATGTTGACAGACGATTTTTGTTCTCCAAAATAAATTGATTCATGAAGTTTGAATATGTGAAAATACGTTTTTTATTTTTCAAAAATTTTACTGCAATCAGGGATGAGATTTCTCCGCTTTTTTTCATACCAGTATAATCTTACAGAAAATGTTCTTTTATTTAATGGGAACATTCTCAGATTTAAGAAAACAACGTTTTCTCTAAGATTATACTGGTATGCAAAAAAGCGGAGAAATCTCATCCCTGACTGCAATCAAGATTTTTGTTTCTTTCACCATCTATTCAAATTGAAAATAAATTCTTTTTTTCAGTTTTAATGAGAAAAAATATATTAATCCGTTTTATTTCTTCTTTTTTATCCACAAAAATGGAATAATTTAGTTGCCATTGTTAGAGAAACTTCGTTAAAATTTACAAATAATAATAATAATAATAAAAATAATAATATCTCGGAATTTAAATCATTTTTTTTAAATTCTGAGAGTTTATGACATCCTCGGGTCAATGATAACCGATGCGTTGCGTTCGACAATATGAAAAGAGTAGTTGCGAAATACAAACATGTGGTCCAATTTTAATATAACTAGATGGAACCCGTCAAAATTTGACGGCAAACAACTTGATAATACCATAAAAGTAAAATTTATAGTTGCTTTAACTTGACAAATTTCATAGTGGGGAGCATAATATGATTAAGTGGTCACAGACTTTTCCATCGATAAATCACATGAGGGGTGTATGCAAAATTTAGAAAAGTACACCCTTGGGGGGTCAAAGTGGGGGGATGGACATGGGAGATGCATAATATGATTAAGTGGTGACAGACCTTTCCAATGATATATAACATGAGGTTGTGTGCAAAATTTAGAAAGTACCCCTTGGGGGGGGGGGGCAAAGTGAGGAGATGGACACCGGAGATGCATAATATGATTAAGTGGTCACAGACCTTTCCAATGATATATAACATGAGGGTTGTGTGCAAAATTTAGAAAGTACGGGGGGGGGGGCAAAGTGGGGAGATGGACATCGGAGATGCATAATATGATTAAGTGGTCAAAGACCTTTCTAATGATATATAACATGAGGGTAATGTGCAAAATTTAGAAAGTACCCTTTGGTGGGGGCAAAGTGGGGAGATGGACATCGGAGATGCATAATATGATAAAGCAGTTACAGACCTTTCCAATGATATATAACATGAGGGTAATGTGCAAAATTTAGAAAGTACCCTTTTGGGGGGGGGCAAAGTGGGGAGATGTACATCGGAGATGCATAATATGATTAAGCAGTTACAGACCTTTCCAACAATATATGACATGAGGGGTGTCAACAAAATTTAGAAAAGTATCTCTTGGGGGGGGGGCAAAGTGGGGAGATGGACATTGGAGATGCATAAAATGATTAAGTGGTCACAGACCTTTCCAATGATATATAACATGAGGGTAATGTGCAAAATTTAGAAAGTACCCCTTCGGGGGGGGGAAGTGGGAAGATGGGCATCGGAGATGCATAATATGATTAAGTGGTCACAGACCTTTCCAATGATATATGACATGAGGGGTGTCAACAAAATTTAGAAAAGTATCCCTTAGGGGGGCTGGGGGGGCAAAGTGGGGAGATGGACATTGGAGATGCATAATATGATTAAGTGGTCACAGACCTTTCCAATGATATATAACATGAGGGTTGTGTGCAAAATTTAGAAGTACCCTTTGGGGGGGGAAGGGGGGCAAAGTGGGGAGATGCATAATATGATTAAGTGGTCACAGACCTTTCCAATGATATATAACATGAGGGTAATGCGCAAAATTTAGAAAGTACCCCTTCGGGGGGGGGGAAGTGGGGAGATGGGCATCGGAGATGCATAATATGATTAAGTGGTCACAGACCTTTCAATGATATATGACATGAGGGGTGTCAACAAAATTTAGAAAAGTATCCCTTAGGGGGGTGGGGGGGGCAAAGTGGGGAGATGGACATTGGAGATGCATAATATGATTAAGTGGTCACAGACCTTTCCAATGATATATAACATGAGGGTTGTGTGCAAAATTTAGAAAGTACCCTTTGGGGGAGGGAGGGGGGCAAAGTGGGGAGATGGACATCGGAGATGCATAATATGATTAAGTGGTCACAGACCTTTCCAATGATATATAACATGAGGGTAATGGGCAAAATTTAGGAAGTACCCTTTGGAGGGGGGGGCAAAGTGGGGAGATGGACATCAGAGATGCATAATATGATTAAGCAGTTACAGACCTTTCCAACAATATATGACATGAGGGGTGTCAACAAAATTTAGAAAAGTATCCCTTGGGGGGGGGGGGGAAGTGGGGAGATGGGCATCGGAGATGCATAATATGATTAAGTGGTCACAGACCTTTCCAATGATATATGACATGAGGGGTGTCAACAAAATTTAGAAAAGTATCCCTTAGGGGGGTGGGGGGGCAAAGTGGGGAGATGGACATTGGAGATGCATAAAATGATTAAGTGGTCACAGACCTTTCCAATGATATATAACATGAGGGTAATGTGCAAAATTTAGAAAGTACCCTTTGGGGGGGTGGGGGGGGGCAAAGTGAGGAGATGGACACCGGAGATGCATAATATGATTAAGCAGTCACAGACCTTTCCAACAATGGGGCGGGATGGACCCCGGAGATGCATAACATGAATAAGTGGTCAAAGACTTTTCCACCGATATATCACATGAGGGGTATGTGCAAAATTTAGAAAAGTGTCCCACTTGGGGGGGGGGATGGACACCGGAGATGCATAACATGAAAAAGAAGTCACAGCCGTTTCAACTTGCAACCTTTTTCTCGAAGGCATTTGACAATATTAAATTTTTTTTTACCCAAGACAATTTAATGATATTCTTATTTTTTTTTGCGTAATTCGTCAAACGTTCATGGAAAAAATCAAGAAATTCGCTAATCAATAGTTGATAAATTATAAAATTCAACAATCGATAGCAGTAAAATTGGTCAATCGATAACGGAAAAATCACGAAATTCATCAAATGGTCTCCCGTAAAAAAAATTGTCCTGCACACTGATGTGATGATCAAAAGGGTTTTGAAGTATAGGACAAAATTAGCACTTGCCAAACAGCGAGTAATACTGAAAATTTGGCAATGGACTTTATTGCCACCACTGGTCAAACATAATAGTCACACTCACCAATTGCGATGATTGAATGGAAAAAGATTTTTTTTCTCTGCTGTCGCGCGACAAATTTTGAAACCATTTGGTAAATTTCATCCCCGAAATTGGCAGATTGTGAATTTTTTTCTCGAATAAATTCGACGATATTCGAAAAATTTTTCTCCCGAAACCAGTTGATGAATTTTGCGATTTTTCCACTGTGTAGATTAATGAATTTTGCACTTCCGCTATCGATTGACGAATTTCGAATTTTATCGACTATCGGTTAACGAATTTCACGATTTTTTCCATGAACGAACAAATTGCGCACTTTCTGCTAATTGACACATTTCGCCCTTTACAATTCAGTCAATGAGTTGAACGTTGTTTCTTTCGAGAAATGTCAGGAATGAAACAATGATTCTTTAGGTTGAATTTACTTCGTTCGATGCCCCATGGAAGAATGTGTGCGATGCAGCAACGGGCGTCACAGACTTTTTAGGGCACCTGCAGACTAAAAACATCTAACCAATCTTCGCGGGGGGAAAATAACAGATTTTGTCAAATGATTGAGGAAAAAACACTACTTTATCAAAGGATAATGGGAAAACATGACTTTTGTTAAAAGACCACAGAAAAAACGTAATTATGCAAAAGGATCGCGAAAGATAAGCAAATTTTGTCAAAGAATCGCAAAAAAGGAAATTTCACCAAAAGATCACGCTTTTTTACTAAATTTCGTCTAAAAATTGCGGAATAAAATGTATTTTATCAAAGAATTGCTGGAAAATGCGGATTTCGTTAAGGATCGTGAGAAAAATGCGAAATTCTTCAAAGGATCGCTGAAAAAACACTAATTTCGTCAAAGAATTGCTGAAAAAACATGAATCTCGCCCAATAACAGAAAAATCATGGTTCATAATCATTATATCTAGTAGTATATGTAAATACAGTTTGTGATATAAGACAAAATTAACATTCACCAATCGGCGAGTAATACTGGAAATTGGTGATTGATGTTATTGCCACCACTGGCTAAACTTAGTCACACTCGCCAATTGCGATGATTGAATGTAAAATGAAATTTTTTTTCCCGCTGTCACTCAAAGAATTTTGAAACCATTTGGTGAAGTTTTTTCCGAAACCATTTTGTGAATTTCCCGATTTTTTCTTCAAAATCATTTGACAAAGAGACTTTTTTCTCGATGGCATTTGACAATATTCAAAATTTTTTTTACCCAAGACAATTTGACGATATTCTTAATTTTTTTTGTGCAATTCGACAAATGTTCATGGAAAAAATCATGAAATTCGTTAATCAATAGTCGATAAATTGTGAAATTCAGCAATCGTTAGCGGTAAAATCGTAAAATTTGTCAATCGATAACGGAAAAATAATGAAATTCATCAAACGGTTTCCGGTAAAAAAATTGTCTTGCACGCTGATGTGATGATCAAAAGGGTTTTGAAGGCATTTATTTTATTTGTTGTATTGTGTATAAATACCTAGGTGGAAACAGTTTGCTTATTTTGTCAAATGTTTCAACAATATTCGACCCAATACGCATGCATAAAAAAAATCTTCCGGTAGGACCGGCCAATGAGGTGAAGGTCTATTACGGTCTCTAGAAACGTGTTTGGGATCATCTCCTGTTGTTTTTTTCTTGCACTTTGCGTTAAACCTAGGAAGGTATTTATATAGAACTCACTGTGGAGTGTTTAGAAGGTATTTATTTATTTCATTTATTATAATTTGTATGAATACTTAGGTGTCCATTTCGGATTTACTGTTTAAAAATGAATTTAGGCTCTTTTAACGTTCGCGAAATCAATCCCGATGGAAATTGTCTTTTTAGATCTCTATCATTTTGTTTATATAGTACAGAAAATGATTATTTAAATGTATGTAAAAATATCGTAGAACACGTAATACAAAATTGGACCACTTATAGTTCGTTTATTATCGGGGATGAATCTTATGGTGTTCCGATTGCTAATGAAGACAATTATGTAAATATATGGTTCTTCATAGAGGTATATGGTTCTTCACACTTCAATAGAAGCATTGTTTAAATTAATATAATTCTACAAATATGATGCAGTTTTAAAATATCGAGTAATGATTAATACTGTCAAAGAATATACTCATATACGTAATTAAGTTTTGGTACTTCTCTATTATCTCATCGACCACTTTTCATAAAAAAAAAAAAACTATCGCCAAATAAATGGGAGAACGTTGTCATTGGAATATCAAAATAAATAAATAAAATATAAGAATTTAAGGATACAATTGTTATTTTAATTAATGAAATAACTAATAAATCAAATAAACATAATGAAAAATACACGCAAATGTTGAATTAAAAACCACTTGATGACATAAAAAACACCTATAATGTTTTCGACATCAAGTAAATGGGACTGCAATTTTGGCATTTAATCATACAGTTTGGCGATAGTATTTTGTTATGAAAAGTGGTCGATGGGATAATAGAGAAGTACTCAAGTTTTTTATACCAAGTTTGAAAATTTATCTTTTTTTGACATTTAAAAAAAATAACATAAAAAAACATTACAAATTTGCCCATTTAAAACATTCAAGATTTGTATATATACAAACAATACAATGTAAATATTAATATTGTTACATGATACATTATATACATTGTTTGCATATATACTTCTTTGTATACATATATTGTTTGTATACATACAAACAAATATAATGTAAACATTATTCAAATATTAAGAGTTTGCAAATCAAAACATTCTAAAGATTTGTATACATACAAACAATATAATGCATACATACTCTTTACAAATAAAATAGCCCACTTATATAATGACAAAACTTTTAAATCGAATAGAGATAATATATTTCTGTTTTGTTATGAAAAGTGGTCAATGGGATAATAGAGAAAAGTACCTAAGTTATTTATACCAAGTTTGAAAATTTATCTTTATTTGACATTTAAAAAAAATAACAGAAAAAACATTACAAATTTGCCCATTTAAAACATTCAAGATTTGTATACATACAAACAATACAATGTAAATATTAATATTGTTACATGATACATTATACATTGTTTGTATATATACTTCTTTGTATACATATATTGTTTGTATACATACAAACAAATATAATGTAAACATTATTCAAATATTAAGAGTTTGCAAATCAAAACATTATAAAGATTTGTATACATACAAACAATATAATGCATACATACTCTTTACAAATAAAATAGCCCACTTATGTAATGACAAAACTTTTAAATCGAATAGAGATAATATATTTCTGTTTATTTTATAACTTATATTCAGATGCTCAGATTCTGCTTTTTTCGAACACATAATAATAAAAATATTACTACCGTGCGTACTGTCTTTTGACATTATATTTACATAATCGAATTCATTATCAATCGGAACACCATAAGATTCATTCCCGATAATAAACAGACCATAAGTGGTCCAATTTTGTATTACGTGTTCTACACGTTTGAATAATTATTTTCTGTACTATATAAACAAAATGATAGAGATCTAAAAAGAAAATTTCCATCGGGATTTCGCCAACTTATGAGCCTAAATTCATTTTTAAACAGTAAATCCGAAATGGACATCTAAGTATTCATACAAATTACAATAAATAAAATAAATAAATAAAATAAATACCTTCTAAACACTCCACAGTGAGTTCTAGATAAATATCTTCCTAGGTTTAACGCAACGTGACAACAGAAAAAAACAACAGATGATACGATCCCAAACACGTTTGTAGAGACAGTCATAGACCCTCACCTCATTGGCCGGTGATTTTTTGACGCATGCGTATTCGATCGAATTTCGATGGAATAGATTTGACAGAATTACCAAACAGCTTTAAATATATGGATAGATTCGTATTTGTTTTTATTTTCCTCATAATCATGGTGTAGTTTTTGGCAAAAAACTCTCATCTGTATGTAACTGATATTCATGTTTAATAATCGGTATAGATAAAAAAAATATTTAAATTTTTCGTTTTAAATATGGTGTCAAAATTATCTACTTTCTAAACTTACCGATCCTTGTAGTATTAATGTAAGGAACTGATTCACGCTCCTTGTAAAACACATTTGAAAATTCCCGTTTTATTTCAAGTATGACGTGACTTTTTCCTCAGAGAAATCTCTTTTTAATGGCATAATTCTTGTTAATTTTCTTTTTCTGGCAATCAGAACGTAAAATTCAGCGGAAAACTCACATTTGTATGTAACTCGTATTCAAGCTAATTATTAATCAATATCGATAAAAAATATTTCAGTTTTTCATCTTAAATATTACGTCCATTATCTACCTACATTCATTATACATTGATATTCATGCGCCTTGTATTATTACGAATATTTGAAAATATATGTTTTATTTATGACGTCATATTTGTCCAAGCCGAGGAGGATCCTTTTCATAGTTCCATGGTCCAAGTGAAATCTATTTTTAATAGTATAATTATTGTTTATTTTTCCTTCTAATTACAACGCAGTTTTTGACAGAAAAAGATTTTTCTAATGTAATCGGTATTCATACTTCATGTATAATAACAAATACTCCATATTTTTGTTTCAAATATCACGGGAATTCATCTTCTTTTGAATTCTTTTAAATTTTAATTTTTCACGTGAAAATCGTTCAATTGAAAATTAATTGTTGAGGAAAAATTATTTTTCCGTGTTTTAATTTATTGGCAACGATCAAAGCCCTAGCAACGATAAAGTAAAATGGTTAAATTTTATGGAAAAATGTCCATTTATTCTCTATGAAAAGAATGAAATTTTTAATTATTAAAGAAAATATTTGAATAAAATAAATAAAATCTAGCCTATGTTCATTTGAGGGTTATAATCAACTTATATGCAAAGATACAGGATCATTAAATGCTGCATTTTGACGCTGGCTTCAGCCTAACATTTGCACACAATCGGATTTATAATATTATTAGGATTAGGATAAATTTTAGCGTAATTCATAAATTTGTAAGCCAAATCAGTTTAGTTTGATTCCAATTTGCATGGCTATAATTTGCAAAGATATTATGTTATAAAACTTTTAAATAACACAATATTGCCTCACGTTAAAAAAGTTAAAATAATTTTTTCAAAAATTAGTGGGAAAAAAATCATAATTTTGAAGTACTATCAAGAAAAAAAAAATTCTGTAATTTATAAAAATAAAATTAATTTATAAATATTTCATTAAAAAATATAAATATTACTATTATTTTCACAATGAATTGACATGCCCTCTGTTAGAATGGGCCAGCCGGTCGAGCCGGGCCAGGCCTGTATCCTAGAAGAACTCTAGTAAATACCGGGTGATTATAATTAAAGTTACGATTTCAAAAATCGATAATTTTAAAACTACTGGTCAGAATGACTTGATATTTTAGCAGAACAATCGTGAGGCAATGGAATTTTGTTTGGCGAAGGAAAAAAAATAGTTCCAAATTGTGCCGATAGATGGCGTTGTCAGGGTAATGTCAGGGGAAAGACCAAAAATATATTCTTAAACCCTTTCCGGCGCGGTGTAAATTTGTTTGCAAAATGATGAAATAATAGACTGACACCGGAATTTACAAACGAATCCATTAGTAAAAAGAAACTTGCTTATTTTTCTGGTTCTTAATGAAAGGAAAATTTTAATTAAATATTCTTGGTGCCGTTTGTCAGTTTTAGAATTAAAATTGGGTGTCCTTTTTTGTGACCACCGCCCGTTAAAGGGTTAAACATAGGAATGATGTTGCCAAAAGGAAAAAAATAGAGTTCAGAGATTTACTAAAATTTATTAGCGTAAAGACAAGACTACGTGTTTACAACGACGACAGCGATAATGACAAAAAATGAAAAAAAAAAGAGCTTCATGGAACAAACACCTTACTGATTATTAAGGCATAAGTTGCTCAATATGCCCTCCGCCTTGTTCCGCTACTAATTGGAAGCGCAAAACGGCATGCTCCACAACAGATCGGAGGGTATCTGTACTAATGCAATGGGTGTGTTGTGTGATTCTTGCCTTCAAGTCGGCTAGATTCTGAATCTACGGGTTTAAGTCGGGGGAACGTGGCGGCCACGTTCGTTGTTGGAAAATGGCGGCTTATGATCCTATCATCTCCGAAATTATCACTCAGTAGCTGCTTCACAGTAGTAGCAATGTGCGGAGGAGCGCCATCGTGCATGAATATTATGCGATCCACAAACTGACGCTGTTGAAGTGCCGGAAGAACATGGTTACGCAAAAGTGCTTCATACCGCTTGCCAGTAACTGTGCAGGTAACGGGACCCGCAGGTGTGATCTCCTCGAAGAAAAATGGACCGACGATAAACGCTGCCATTATTCCGCACCACACAGTGACCTTTTCAGACTGAAGAGGTAATGGCTGTAGCTGGGACGGATTCTCGGTCGCCCATATCCTGCAATTTTGCGTATTTACAGAACCTTGCAAATGAAAGTGGGCTTCGTCAGACCACAGAATGTTCCATGGCCATCCGTTGTCCACTTCCAACCGGGCAAGAAATTGTAGTGCAAAAGATTGACGTGCTTCCAGGTCAGCAGGTAGCAACTCCTGCACATGAGTTATCTTGTACGGATAACAGCGTAAGACGTTCCGTAGGACTTTACGCACCGTTCTGTTCGGCATATCCAGCATTCGGCAAATCCCCCTTGCACTGCTGATTCCAGCATCACTGTCAGTATGTTCCTGTAATGCTGTAGCCACATCTTACACTGCTGCAGCTGAAACTGGTTTCCTTCCTCTACCCCGTTTAACGTCAAATGAACCGGTCTCTTCGAATTTAGCAATCATTTTTTGCAGACCATTTGTTGTTATTGGACCTTTTTTTATGGATTTTAATGTCCGAAACTTCCTAATAGCTGTAAGTGCACAGTCGTTTTATGGTTGCTATGTCTGCGGTGCGCATGTCACGTATTAGTAATTTGCATATCTTCAGACAATGTGAACCCAGACAGCGCCATCTATGGGCACATTTTGAAACTTTTCTTTTCCTTCGCCAAACAAAATTCCATTGCTTCACAATTGTTCTGCTAAAATATCAAGTCAATCTGATCAGTAGTTTTAATTAAAATTATCGATTTTTGAAATCGTAACTTTAATTATAATCACCCGGTATTTAATTAAAATTTTCCTTTCATTAAGAACAAGAAAAATAAGCAAGTTTCTTTTTAATAATGAATTCGTTTGTAAATTCCGGTGTCAGTCTATTATTTCATCATTTTGCAAACAAATTTACTCCGCGCCGGAAAGGGTTCAAGAATACATTTTTGGTCTTTCGCCTGACATTACCCTGACAACGCCATCTATCGGCACAGTTTGGAACTATTTTTTTCTTTCGCCAAACAAAATTCCATTGCCTCACGATTGTTTTGCTAAAATATCAAGTCATTCTGACCAGTAGTTTTAAAATTATCGATATTTGAAATCGTAACTTTAATTATAATCACCCGGTACAACAATTTTAATTCGCATTTCAAAGAAGGCGATTTCTGTACTCAACCTTTAAACGTCATTTACGGAAATTGCACTGTTTTGGAAGAAATGCGGACATTGTACTGTTTTGAAAGAAAAACGGAAAAAATTCCATTAAATTTACGGAAAACTTTCTGCATATTTACGGATTTGAAATCTCTTTAACGGAACTAATATCATTTACGGAAATTGTACTGAAGTTTTGGAAAGATGAAACTTCTCCGCAAAATCTCTTGTAATTTTTTTAGAGTGTGTTTATGTTTTAATTACACGTATATAGTTAAATTACACCGAGTTCCATGTAATTTCTTTCATTGCGGGTGGAATTAGGGCCGGGTTGACACTAAATGCTTCTGGTTAGTTTTGATTCTTGCGGGTCAGGTTTCGGTTGACCTGTTTCAGCAGAGAAGTTACATTTGAAATGTGAATGAGTCTTTATATATTCCTTATTTTACATAAAATATAAAATTGATTTTAGAGGTATGATAATAGATTATTTTTCCACATTTGCATTAAATATTGGATCAGTTTCCTTTAATTTCGGGATGCTAATCATCGAAAAGATATTTGTTAATTGGTCGTGTGAGGCAGTGTTGAATTCAGAGACTTTTCTCCGGGAGGGATTTCTGTGGCTCCGGGGAGGAAACTGCACTTTTAAACCATTAAAAGCATTAAATCTCAAATCTTCCGGGGGGGGGGGTCGGCACATTTCAATGATCCGGGTAAGAATTGCCCCCCCCCGGGTCACCCACTGAATTCAACACTGAGGTGTTGATTTGAATTTAAGAAGAATTTCCGGGTTCGTGTCGCTGTCGGGTATAACTCTACCCGCACAGGACGCTACTTTAAACATAATGCAACTGCTATGTGTTACTGAGGTGTACATATTTTCTACAGAATATGGAGAGGCTTTTACTTTTTAAATAATCCGTATAAAATCATAAATGTTCAAGAAACATGCATAGGGAAATTTTACTATTTTCTTTTATCTTTTCACATTGTATTTTGCATTATACAAAGTTTGTGTTGCATTAATTACGTTAAAATAGAATCTTTGAATATTCTATTTTGTTATTTTCTAATTAAAATATTATATTAGATAATCAAGAAATATATGCAATGTTTGTAAATTTACCTAATAACAGGTTATGTCAAATCTGTTTATAGAAAATATTTGTCAACATTCAGTTAGTATTACACTCTTAGTATTGAATTTGTAAGTTTTAGTGATTACTTACTTTTAACTATTTTTTCGTATTTTCAAGACTTTGGAAAAATATTTTTTCTTATTATACAATTTACTTATCTAATCTCAAGATGTTTTTCTGAATACAGCACTTTATTTGCTTATGCAAAACTATTATTACTGAGCAACATTTTATTCAAATTATCTATTTCCTTCATTATTAAAAGTAATATTAGTAAAAAAATACACATTAATATTTGATACTTACATTCTATTCTTTAGTTTCATTTACAAAGGAGCTGCTTTAAAATTGAGAAAAAAAAAAGTATACAGACTAGGTATTAACGATTGGCACTATACAAAACATTAAAAAAAGAAAAGAAAAAGCTATCTGTGTGGAAAGGGGAGGGTCAATTTCTTCAGCATCTCGTTCAAAATCCATTACGAAAATGGAAATTATGTGCAAACAAAAATATTATTCGTAAAAACGCTTACACACTATATGCAAGACACAAATGCACTAAAAAAAATGGTACTAACAATTTTTTTAAACATTCAAGTGTGTTTTGGAAGGTAAAAAAATGTATGCGTAAAATAAAATGCGCAAACGAGGTATAAACGATTGGCGCTATCCATTTTTTAAAATATTGTGGTAGGGGGGGGGAGGCTGCAGAAAATACATCCTCACACTAAAAACCTTTTACTACTCTAGTACAAATGAGGTACAAACGAAAATATTGTTGGTACAAACGGGTACAAACAAGGTATAAAAGATTGACACTATCCATTTTTAAAAACATTGAAGTGGGGGGGAGGGGGGCTGGAGAAATGGTAGCCCCACACTAAAAACCTTTTATTACTCTAGTACAAATGAGTTGAAAACGAAAAAATTGTTGGTACAAACGGGTACAAACGAGGTATAAACGATTGGCACTATCCATTTTGTAAAACATTGAGGTGAGGGGGCCGGAGAAATGGCAGCCCCACACTAAAAACCCTTTATTACTCTAGTACAAATGAGGTGCAAACGAAAAGATTGTTGGTATAAACGAGGTATAAACGATTGGTACTAACCATTTTGTAAAACATTGAAGTGGGGGGGGCGGGAGAAATGGCTGCACCACACTAAAAACCCTTTATTTCTCTAGTACAAATGAGGTGCAAACGAAAAAAATGTTGGTACAAACGGGTACAAACGAGGTATAAACGATTGGCACTATCCATTTTGTAAAACATTGGATTGCGGGGTTACCGTTTCTCCAGCCCCCCCCCCCCCCAATAAAAACATTTTAATACTCTAGTACAAATGAGGTGCAAACGAAAAGATTGTTGGTACAAACAGGTACAAACGAGGTATAAACGATTGGCACTATCCATTTTGTAAAACAATGAGGTGGGGGGGCTGGAGAAATGGCAGCCCCACACTAAAAACCCTTTATTACTGTAGTACAAATGAGGTGCAAACGAAAAGATTGTTGGTACAAACGGGTACAAACGAGGTATAAACGATTGGTACAAACCATTTTGTAAAACATTGAGTTGCGGGGTTGCCGTTTCTCCAGCCGCCCCCACTAAAAACCTTTTATTACTCTAGTACAAATGAGATGCAAACGAAAAGATTGTTGGTACAAACGGGTACAAACGAGGTATAAACGATTGGCACTATCCATTTTGTAAAACATTGAGTTGCGGGGTTGCCGTTTCTCCAGCCGCCCCCACTAAAAACCTTTTATTACTCTAGTACAAATGAGGTGCAAACGAAAAGATTGTTGGTACAAACGGGTACAAACGAAGTATAAACGATCGGCACTATCCATTTTGTAAAACATTGAGGTGGAGGGGTGCTGGCCGTTTCTCCAGCACCACCACTAAAATCCTCTTATTACTCTAGTGCAAATGAGGTGAAACGAAAAGATTGTTGGTACAACCGGGTACAAACGAGGAATAAACGATTGGCACAAACCATTTTGCAAAACATTGAAGTGGGGGGGGGCTAGAGAAATGGCTGGCGCACACTAAAACCCCTTTTTTACTCTAGTACAAATTATGTGCAAACGAAAAAATTGTTCGTACAAACGGGAACAAACGAGGTATAAACGATTGGCACAATCCACTTTGTAAAACATTGAGTTGGGGGGTTGCTGTTTCTCCACCCCCCCCCCCTAAAAACCTTTTATTACTCTAGTACAAATGAGGTGCAAACGAAAAGATTGTTGGTACAAACGGGTACAAACGAAGTATAAACGATTGTCACTATCCATTTTGTAAAACATTGAGGTGGGGGGGTGCTGGAGAAATGGCAGCCCCACACTAAAAACCCTTTATTAGTCTAGTACAAATGAGGTGCAAACGAAAATATTGTTGGTACAAACGGGTACAAACGAGGTATAAACGATTGGCACTAACCATTTTGTAAAACATTGAAAGGGAGGGCTGGAGAAATGGCTGCCCCACACTAAAAACCCTTTATTACTCTAGTACAAATGAGGTGCAAACGAAAAGATTGTTGGTACAAACGGGTACAAACGAGATATAAACGATTGGTACTAACCATTTTGTAAAACATTGAAGTGGGGGGGGGGGGGCTGGAGAAATGGCTGCACCACACTAAAAACCCTTTATTACTCTAGTACAAATGAGGTGCAAACGAAAAAAATGTTGGTACAAACGGGTACAAACGAGGTATAAACGATTGGCACTATCCATTTTGTAAAACATTGAGCTGTGGGGTTATCGTTTCTCCAGCCGCCCCCACTAAAAACCTTTTCTTACTCTAGTACAAATGAGGTGCAAACGAAAAGATTGTTGGTACAAACGGGTACAAACGAGGTATAAACGATTGGCACTATCCATTTTGTAAAACATTGAGGTGGGGGGGGCTGGCCGTTTCTCCAGCCCCACCACTAAAATCCTCTTATTACTCTAGTGCAAATGAGGTGCAAACGAAACGATTGTTGGTACAAACGGGTACAAACGAGGTATAAACGATTGGCACTAACCATTTTGTAAAACATTGAAGTGGGGGGGGGGGCTGGAGAAATGGCTGGCCCACACTAAAACCCCTTTTTTACTCTAGTACAAATGAGGTGCAAACGAAAAAATTGTTCGTACAAACGGGAACAAACGAGGTATAAATGATTGGCACAATCCATTTTGTAAAACATTGAGTTGGGGGGTTGCTGTTTCTCCACCCCCCACTAAAAACCTTTTATTACTCTAGTACAAATGAGGTGCAAACGAAAAGATTGTTGGTACAAACGGGTACAAACGAAGTATAAACGATTGTCACTATCTATTTTGTAAAACATTGAGGTGGGAGGGGTGCTGGAGAAATGGCAGCCCCACACTAAAAACCCTTTATTAGTCTAGCACAAATGAGGTGCAAACGAAAAGATTGTTGGTACAAACGGGTACAAACGAGGTATAAACGATTGGCACTAACCATTTTGTAAAATATTGAAGTGGAGGGCTGGAGAAATGGCTGCCCCACACTAAAAACCCTTTATTACTCTAGTACAAATGAGGTGCAAAAGAAAAGATTGTTGGTACAAACGGGTACAAACGAGGTATAAACGATTGTCACTATCCATTTTGTAAAACATTGAGGTGGGGGGGGGGCTGGAGAAATGGCAGCCCCACACTAAAAACCCTTTATTAGTCTAGTACAAATGAAGTGCAAACGAAAAGATTGTTGGAACAAACGGGTACAAACCAGGTATAAACGTTTGGCACTAACCATTTTGTAAAACATTGAAGTGGGGGCTGGAGAAATGGCTGCCCCACACTAAAAACCTTTTATTACTCTAGTACAAATGAGGTGCAAACGAAAAGATTGTTGGTACAAACGGGTACAAACAAAGTATAAACGATTGGCACTATCCATTTTGTAAAACATTGAGGTGGGAGGGGTGCTGGAGAAATGGCTGCACCACACTAAAAACCCTTTATTACTCTAGTACAAATGAGGTGCAAACGAAAAGATTGTTGGTACAAACGGGTACAAACAAAGTATAAACGATTGGCACTATCCATTTTGTAAAACATTGAGGTGGGGGGGTGCTGGCCGTTTCTCCAGCCCCACCACTAAAATCCTCTTATTACTCTAGTGCAAATGGGGTGCAAACGAAAAGATTGTTGCTAAAAACGGGTACAAACGAAGTATAAACGATTGTCACTATCTATTTTGTAAAACATTGAGGTGGGAGGGGTGCTGGAGAAATGGCTGCACCACACTAAAAACCCTTTATTACTCTAGTACAAATGAGGTGCAAACGAAAAAAATGTTGCTACAAACGGGTACAAACGAGGTATAAACGATTGACACTATCCATTTTGTAAAACATTGAGTTGTGGGGTTATCGTTTCTCCAGCCGCCCCCACTAAAAACCTTTTATTACTCTAGTACAAATGAGGTGCAAACGAAAAGATTGTTGGTACAAACGGGTTCAAACGAGGTATAAACGATTGGCACTATCCATTTTGTAAAACATTGAGGTGGGGTGGCTGGCCGTTTCTCCAGCCCCACCACTAAAATCCTCTTATTACTCTAGTGCAAATGAGGTGCAAACGAAAAGATTGTTGGTACAAACGGGTACAAACGAGGTATAAACGATTGGCACTAACCATTTTGTAAAACATTGAAGTGGGGGGGGGGGGCTGGAGAAATGGCTGGCCCACACTAAAACCCCTTTTTTACTCTATTACAAATGAGGTGCAAACGAAAAAATTGTTCGTACAAACGGGAACAAACGAAGAATAAACGATTGGCACAATCATTTTGTAAAACATTGAGTTGGGGGGTTGCTGTTTCTCCACACCCACTAAAAACCTTTTATTACTCTAGTACAAATGAGGTGCAAACGAAAAGATTGTTGGTACAAACGGGTACAAACGAGGTATAAACGATTGTCACTATCCATTTTGTAAAACATTGAGGTGGTGGGGGGGGGGGCTGGAGAAATGGCAGCCCCACACTAAAAACCCTTTATTACTCTAGTACAAATGAGGTGCAAACGAAACGATTGTTGGTACAAACGGGTACAAACAAGGTATAAACGATTGGCACTAACCATTTTGTAAAACATTGAAGTGGGGGGCTGGAGAAATGGCTGCCCCACACTAAAAACCCTTTATTACTCTAGTACAAATGAGGTGCAAACGAAAAGATTGTTGGTATAAACGAGGTATAAACGATTGGTACTAACCATTTTGTAAAACATTGAAGTGGGGGGGGGGGGGCGGGAGAAATATCTGCACCACACTAAAAACCCTTTATTTCTCTAGTACAAATGAGGTGCAAACGAAAAAAATGTTGGTACAAACGGGTACAAACGAGGTATAAACGATTGGCACTATCCATTTTGTAAAACATTGGGTTGCGGGGTTACCGTTTCTCCAGCCCCCCCCCCCCAATAAAAACATTTTAATACTCTAGTACAAATGAGGTGCAAACGAAAAGATTGTTGGTACAAACAGGTACAAACGAGGTATAAACGATTGGCACTATCCATTTTGTAAAACAATGAGGTGGGGGGGCTGGAGAAATGGCAGCCCCACACTAAAAACCCTTTATTACTGTAGTACAAATGAGGTGCAAACGAAAAGATTGTTGGTACAAACGGGTACAAACGAGGTATAAACGATTGGTACAAACCATTTTGTAAAACATTGAGTTGCGGGGTTGCCGTTTCTCCAGCCGCCCCCACTAAAAACCTTTTATTACTCTAGTACAAATGAGATGCAAACGAAAAGATTGTTGGTACAAACGGGTACAAACGAGGTATATACGATTGGCACTATCCATTTTGTAAAACATTGAGTTGCGGGGTTGCCGTTTCTCCAGCACCACCACTAAAATCCTCTTATTATTCTAGTGCAAATGAGGTGAAACGAAAAGATTGTTGGTACAACCGGGTACAAACGAGGAATAAACGATTGGCACTAACCATTTTGTAAAACATTGAAGTGGGGGGGGGGGGCTGGAGAAATGGCTGGCGCACACTAAAACCCCTTTTTTACTCTAGTACAAATGAGGTGCAATCGAAAAATTGTTCGTACAAACGGGAACAAACGAGGTATAAACGATTGGCACAATCCACTTTGTAAAACATTGAGTTGGGGGGTTGCTGTTTCTCCACCTCCCCCCCTAAAAACCTTTTATTACTCTAGTACAAATGAGGTGCAAACGAAAAGATTGTTGGTACAAACGGGTACAAACGAGGTATAAACGTTTGGCACTAACCATTTTGTAAAACATTGAAGTGGGGGCTGGAGAAATGGCTGCCCCACACTAAAAACCTTTTATTACTCTAGTACAAATGAGGTGCAAACGAAAAGATTGTTGGTACAAACGGGTACAAACAAAGTATAAACGATTGGCACTATCCATTTTGTAAAACATTGAGGTGGGGGGGTGCTGGCCGTTTCTCCAGCCCCACCACTAAAATCCTCTTATTACTCTAGTGCAAATGGGGTGCAAACGAAAAGATTGTTGCTACAAACGGGTACAAACGAAGTATAAACGATTGTCACTATCTATTTTGTAAAACATTGAGGTGGGAGGGGTGCTGGAGAAATGGCTGCACCACACTAAAAACCCTTTATTACTCTAGTACAAATGAGGTGCAAACGAAAAAAATGTTGCTACAAACGGGTACAAACGAGGTATAAACGATTGACACTATCCATTTTGTAAAACATTGAGTTGTGGGGTTATCGTTTCTCCAGCCGCCCCCACTAAAAACCTTTTATTACTCTAGTACAAATGAGGTGCAAACGAAAAGATTGTTGGTACAAACGGGTTCAAACGAGGTATAAACGATTGGCACTATCCATTTTGTAAAACATTGAGGTGGGGGGGCTGGCCGTTTCTCCAGCCCCACCACTAAAATCCTCTTATTACTCTAGTGCAAATGAGGTGCAAACGAAAAGATTGTTGGTACAAACGGGTACAAACGAGGTATAAACGATTGGCACTAACCATTTTGTAAAACATTGAAGTGGGGGGGGGGGGCTGGAGAAATGGCTGGCCCACACTAAAACCCCTTTTTTACTCTATTACAAATGAGGTGCAAACGAAAAAATTGTTCGTACAAACGGGAACAAACGAAGAATAAACGATTGGCACAATCATTTTGTAAAACATTGAGTTGGGGGGTTGCTGTTTCTCCACACCCACTAAAAACCTTTTATTACTCTAGTACAAATGAGGTGCAAACGAAAAGATTGTTGGTACAAACGGGTACAAACGAGGTATAAACGATTGTCACTATCCATTTTGTAAAACATTGAGGTGGTGGGGGGGGGGCTGGAGAAATGGCAGCCCCACACTAAAAACCCTTTATTACTCTAGTACAAATGAGGTGCAAACGAAACGATTGTTGGTACAAACGGGTACAAACAAGGTATAAACGATTGGCACTAACCATTTTGTAAAACATTGAAGTGGGGGGCTGGAGAAATGGCTGCCCCACACTAAAAACCCTTTATTACTCTAGTACAAATGAGGTGCAAACGAAAAGATTGTTGGTATAAACGAGGTATAAACGATTGGTACTAACCATTTTGTAAAACATTGAAGTGGGGGGGGGGCGGGAGAAATATCTGCACCACACTAAAAACCCTTTATTTCTCTAGTACAAATGAGGTGCAAACGAAAAAAATGTTGGTACAAACGGGTACAAACGAGGTATAAACGATTGGCACTATCCATTTTGTAAAACATTGGGTTGCGGGGTTACCGTTTCTCCAGCCCCCCCCCCCCCAATAAAAACATTTTAATACTCTAGTACAAATGAGGTGCAAACGAAAAGATTGTTGGTACAAACAGGTACAAACGAGGTATAAACGATTGGCACTATCCATTTTGTAAAACAATGAGGTGGGGGGGCTGGAGAAATGGCAGCCCCACACTAAAAACCCTTTATTACTGTAGTACAAATGAGATGCAAACGAAAAGATTGTTGGTACAAACGGGTACAAACGAGGTATAAACGATTGGTACAAACCATTTTGTAAAACATTGAGTTGCGGGGTTGCCGTTTCTCCAGCCGCCCCCACTAAAAACCTTTTATTACTCTAGTACAAATGAGATGCAAACGAAAAGATTGTTGGTACAAACGGGTACAAACGAGGTATAAACGATTGGCACTATCCATTTTGTAAAACATTGAGTTGCGGGGTTGCCGTTTCTCCAGCACCACCACTAAAATCCTCTTATTACTCTAGTGCAAATGAGGTGAAACGAAAAGATTGTTGGTACAACCGGGTACAAACGAGGAATAAACGATTGGCACTAACCATTTTGTAAAACATTGAAGTGGGGGGGGGGGGCTGGAGAAATGGCTGGCGCACACTAAAACCCCTTTTTTACTCTAGTACAAATGAGGTGCAATCGAAAAATTGTTCGTACAAACGGGAACAAACGAGGTGTAAACGATTTGCACAATCCACTTTGTAAAACATTGAGTTGGGGGGTTGCTGTTTCTCCACCCCCCCCCCTAAAAACCTTTTATTACTCTAGTACAAATGAGGTGCAAACGAAAAGATTGTTGGTACAAACGGGTACAAACGAAGTATAAACGATTGTCACTATCCATTTTGTAAAACATTGAGGTGGGGGGGTGCTGGAGAAATGGCAGCCCCACACTAAAAACCCTTTATTAGTCTAGTACAAATTAGGTGCAAACGAAAATATTGTTGGTACAAACGGGTACAAACGAGGTATAAACGATTGGCACTAACCATTTTGTAAAACATTGAAGTGGAGGGCTGGAGAAATGGCTGCCCCACACTAAAAACCCTTTATTACTCTAGTACAAATGAGGTGCAAACGAAAAGATTGTTGGTACAAACGGGTACAATCGAGATATAAACGATTGGTACTAACCATTTTGTAAAACATTGAAGTGGGGGGGGGGCTGGAGAAATGGCTGCACCACACTAAAAACCCTTTATTACTCTAGTACAAATAAGGTGCAAACGAAAAAAATGTTGGTACAAACGGGTACAAACGAGGTATAAACGATTGGCACTATCCATTTTGTAAAACATTGAGCTGTGGGGTTATCGTTTCTCCAGCCACCCCCACTAAAAACCTTTTCTTACTCTAGTACAAATGAGGTGCAAACGAAATGATTGTTTGTACAAACGGGTACAAACGAGGTATAAACGATTGGCACTATCCATTTTGTAAAACATTGAGGTGGGGGGGGGCTGGCCGTTTCTCCAGCCCCACCACTAAAATCCTCTTATTACTCTAGTGCAAATGAGGTGCAAACGAAAAGATTGTTGGTACAAACGGGTACAAACGAGGTATAAACGATTGGCACTAACCATTTTGTAAAACATTGAAGTGGGGGGGGGGCTGGAGAAATGGCTGGCCCACACTAAAACCCCTTTTTTACTCTAGTACAAATGAGGTGCAAACGAAAAAATTGTTCGTACAAACGGGAACAAACGAGGTATAAATGATTGGCACAATCCATTTTATAAAACATTGAGTTGGGGGGTTGCTGTTTCTCCACCCCCCACTAAAAACCTTTTATTACTCTAATACAAATGAGGTGCAAACGAAAAGATTGTTGGTACAAACGGGTACAAACGAGGTATAAACGATTGTCACTATCCATTTTGTAAAACATTGAGGTGGGGGGGGGGGCTGGAGAAATGGCAGCCCCACACTAAAAACCCTTTATTAGTCTAGTACAAATGAAGTGCAAACGAAAAGATTGTTGGAACAAACGGGTACAAACCAGGTATAAACGTTTGGCACTAACCATTTTGTAAAACATTGAAGTGGGGGGCTGGAGAAATGGCTGCCCCACACTAAAAACCTTTTATTACTCTAGTACAAATGAGGTGCAAACGAAAAGATTGTTGGTACAAACGGGTACAAACAAAGTATAAACGATTGGCACTATCCATTTTGTAAAACATTGAGGTGGGGGGGGTGCTGGCCGTTTCTCCAGCCCCACCACTAAAATCCTCTTATTACTCTAGTGCAAATGGGGTGCAAACGAAAAGATTGTTGACACAAACGGGTACAAACGAGGTATAAACGATTGGCACTAACCATTTTGTAAAACATTGAAGTGGGGGGGGGGCTGGAGAAATGGCTGGCCCACACTAAAACCCCTTTTTTACTCTAGTACAAATGAGGTGCAAACGAAAAAATTGTTCGTACAAACGGGAACAAACGCGGTATAAACGATTGGCACAATCCATTTTGTAAAACATTGAGTTGGGGGGTTGCTGTTTCTCCACCCTCCCCCCACTAAAAACCTTTTATTACTCTAGTACAAATGAGGTGCAAACGAAAAGATTGTTGGTACAAACGGGTACAAACGAAGTATAAACGATTGTCACTATCTATTTTGTAAAACATTGAGGTGGGAGGGGTGCTGGAGAAATGGCAGCCCCACACTAAAAACCCTTTATTAGTCTAGTACAAATGAGGTGCAAACGAAAAGATTGTTGGTACAAACGGGTACAAACGAGGTATAAACGATTGGCACTAACCATTTTGTAAAATATTGAAGTGGAGGGCTGGAGAAATGGCTGCCCCACACTAAAAACCCTTTATTACTCTAGTACAAATGAGGTGCAAAAGAAAAGATTGTTGGTACAAACGGGTACAAACGAGGTATAAACGATTGGTACTAACCATTTTGTAAAACATTGAAGTGGGGGGGGAGCTGGAGAAATGGCTGCACCACACTAAAAACCCTTTATTACTCTAGTACAAATGAGGTGCAAACGAAAAAAATGTTGCTACAAACGGGTACAAACGAGGTATAAACGATTGACACTATCCATTTTGTAAAACATTGAGTTGTGGGGTTATCGTTTCTCCAGCCGCCCCCACTAAAAACCTTTTATTACTCTAGTACAAATGAGGTGCAAACGAAAAGATTGTTGGTACAAACGGGTACAAACGAGGTATAAACGATTGGCACTATCCATTTTGTAAAACTTTGAGGTGGGGGGGCTGGCCGTTTCTCCAGCCCCACCACTAAAATCCTCTTATTACTCTAGTGCAAATGAGGTGCAAACGAAAAGATTGTTGGTACAAACGGGTACAAACGAGGTATAAACGATTGGCACTAACCATTTTGTAAAACATTGAAGTGGGGGGGGGGGGCTGGAGAAATGGCTGGCCCACACTAAAACCCCTTTTTTACTCTATTACAAATGAGGTGCAAACGAAAAAATTGTTCGTACAAACGGGAACAAACGAAGAATAAACGATTGGCACAATCATTTTGTAAAACATTGAGTTGGGGGGTTGCTGTTTCTCCACACCCACTAAAAACCTTTTATTACTCTAGTACAAATGAGGTGCAAACGAAAAGATTGTTGGTACAAACGGGTACAAACGAGGTATAAACGATTGTCACTATCCATTTTGTAAAACATTGAGGTGGGGGGGGGGCTGGAGAAATGGCAGCCCCACACTAAAAACCCTTTATTACTCTAGTACAAATGAGGTGCAAACGAAAAAAAATGTTGGTACAAACGGGTACAAACGAGGTATAAACGATTGGTACTAACCATTTTGTAAAACATTGAAGTGGGGGGGGCTGGAGAAATGGCTGCCCCACACTAAAAACCCTTTATTACTCTAGTACAAATGAGGTGCAAACGAAAAAAAATGTTGGTACAAACTGGTACAAACGCGGTATAAACGATTGGCACTATCCAATTTGTAAAACATTGTGTTATCTAATCAGCCGGTTTTTACTTGTCACTTATGGCTAAACTGCTATACTGGGTTTAAAACTTATTTTGGTTTAATAGCTCTCGTTCTAATTTCGATGTTTAAAATCTGCCGTGTAATTTAAAAGCATATTATAGATGGCGTTGGTTGTTCCGTAATCGACTGCTGCGGAACATACCCTTTTGCCAAAATGGAATCTCCTCTTTTTGTATTTCAGACAGTATAAATGCTTTCAACGTTTTGAAGCAGGAGCTTCGCTTTGCTTCGCTTTTGTAGCGTGTTTCTTTTAGTTTTGAATTGAATTAGTTATGTTATTTTTGTAAATGGTTTAACTTGAGTTTATAGTAGTTTGATTTAATTTTAAAATGTTTTTAAGTACGTTTTAATTATAATTTAACAGAAAGGTTAAGTTGTTATTATGAGTTAGTTTTATTTCAATACTGTTTCAAAACTCCGTGTTAATCTGTTAAGTTATGCTTGACTAAGATATTTTAACGATGAAGCTCTGTTTTATCCACACGTTTGCTCTGAATAAATCTGAAAGTGTTTTTAACAGTTTTAAATGATCAAGTTTACTTTGAATAAAGAACTGTAGTCACCAAGCAAATGATTCTTTATTTGTTCTGACCTCAACACTTAGCTTTCCTTCAGATGTCTTCCAGGGCACTATTTGTACAGCTCTGCTACATGCATTATTAAATATATTAGACCTGTATTAATAGAGGGTATTAGATATCAATAGGTTATGGGCGATGCCATATCTGAAGAATAAAGCTTATTGAAGTTCGACAAAGTCATAATTTTTAGCCCCATTTCAGAGACTGTTAAGTTTAATAAGAGGGGGGGGCTAATAATTCTTTTTGAAAAATGGCGACTACACAAGTACAGATAGATAAACTTGGAGCTTTAAATTGTTCAAACTGGCGAATTGATATGAAGTGTCTGTTGTTGGAAAGAAACGCATGGGATATAGTAACAGGAGCTGAGAAAGAACCAGAAATTGACACGGAAAACGGGGTGACAGCAAGGGATGTGAAAGATTTTTATGCTAGAAAGAGACTTGCTTTATCGTCCATATATTTAAATATGGAAAAGGACTTTCGAAAAATTATAGAAAATAAGGATAACCCCAAAGATGTATGGGAAACGCTGAAGAAACATTTTGAGCCGACAACAGATCTCGGCATATGTTCCTGTTTTCTGAATTTATGTCCTGTAAAGTAAAATCTAATGAAAAAGTTGACCTGTTTGCAGCCAGACTTAACCGAATTGCGGATCAGCTAAGCGACCTTGGTCATCCAGTTAAAGAAGTTTATAAGTCGTTCCAACTCTTGCGCCACTTACCAAGTCAGTTTGATAATGTAGTTCAAGTTATATTACGTTGGGAAGAAAGGAAATTTCTCTTTGACGACATTTTGATGGAGTTAATTGCAGAAGAATCAAGATTAGCCCTGAGAGACCTGGATAAACGTAAAGAACTTTTCGTCGAAACTCAACATACATCAACATACGAGACTCAAAATACCAGATTGAGGTGTTTTCGGTGTGGAAGCATGAATCATTTACAGAGAAATTGTCGTCAACGTGGGAGGTACTCCAGAGGCTACAACTATCGAGCCCCATCTATGTCTAGTATATCTGATGTTTCTGAATCTAGTTCTGAACGTATCCCAACTCAAGTGAGAAAGAACAGAAACTGCAAAGGCCGAGGCAAAGCTAAAGAATCACCATCACACTATAATAATGTTATCCAAAAAGGTAAAAACAATCCTTTTTTGTTTTATATACAGACAAATTTGAGTGGTAGTGAAAGCGAAAATAGCTGGTTGTTTGATAAAGCAGCTTCACACCATTTTTGCCGTGATAAGAGTTTGTTTTATAAATTTAAACCCTTAAAAGATGAAAAAATGTTTGTAGCTATAGATGGTGTTACCTTCCCGGTAGAGGGAAAAGGAAATATTAAGTTGAAGTTTGGCCAAAGGCTATTTTATTTTTCTGATGTAATGTACTTTCCCAAGTTAAGACGAAATCTTATTTCAGGTCCAAAATTAGATGTAAAAGGGGTAAAATTTATTGGCGAAAGTGGTAAGGTGGAGGTGTTTAAAGACGGCCAATATTTATTTTCTGCTTTCCTTAAAAATGGTACTTATCATCTGTATCCTAAAATCCCAGGTTCAGTTCCTAAAAAGGTTACGTTTGAAATTTCTCATGTATCTAAAGACAACTTTAGAGTTTGGCATCGTAGGTTTGCCCATTTAAGTCCTGATCTGATTGTGAATACATCTAAAAATGAAAGTTTTAAAGGTCTTCCCCGGTTTAAATCGGGACATTTTTTTTGTGAAATTTGTAAACTTAGTAAACACAGACGTATATCATTTAGATCAATTAATAAAATTAGATCTAAACGTCCCATTGAGTTATTATTCATGGATGCCTGGGGTCCTGTACAACAGAAGGGTAGAAATGGGGAGAGATATTTTCTCTCGATAATCGACGATTATTCCCGAAAGGCCAGTGTTTTCCCAATGAAGGAAAAATCCGAGGCGTTTAGCATTTTCCGTAATTATGTCTCCCGAGCCGAGAGATTTCTCGAATGTAAGGTTAAATATATTAGAACTGATAATGGGAAAGAGTTTAAGAATGATAACTTTAAGATTTACTGTGAGGGGAAAGGCATTAAACACGAATTCTCAAACGTGTATACCGCAGAACAAAATGGCACGATTGAAAGATACATTCAAACGATTGCTAATGGGATTAGGTCAGTTTTAAATGAAAGTGGTTTGGATTCAAGTTTTTGGCCAGATGCAGCCTTATATTTTACATATACTTGGAACCGTATTTGTCATAAGTCACAGTTGAAGACCCCGTTTGAACTTTATAGTGGGTCTAAACCATCCGTTAAACATTTAAAACCCTTTGGTGCTACTGCATACGTAGGTGTTCCCAAGCAACTTAGGTCGAAACTTGATGCAAGAGCCAAAAAGGGGGTAATGATTGGTTACGCCTTTAGTACAAAAGGTTACCGAATTTGGCTACCCGAAGATGACAAAATCATTGAAACTATTAATGTTTCTTTTAATGAGGAAATCCCCAACAGTGTTAGAGGCAGTGGATTCGTGATGGGCTCAAAAGGCCCTGGATCCTCTAATTTTTGTAAAGAATCTGAAGCAAGTTCTGAAGGTGAGATTGAGGATAATTATACCCCAAATTTAAACTATTTCCCTTCATATAAACCTCCAGATTTATCCTCATCAGAGGAAGACGAAAATCCAGTAGAGGAAATAAAATCAAGTAAAGATGTTTTGAAAGGGGTTCCACTGTCAGATACTGTTTGGTTAAGAAAAGTTGTCCCGAGTGCAAACGGTAGTCGTAATTATATTTATTATTACGAACAGGGGAAAACTGAAAGGCTAAGATCCTTAAATGATGTAGAAAAATATTGTAAAAGACATCATCTTAAGTTTGAACCTCACATATTTTGCTTTAAAGGGTCAAATAAATTTAAAGGGATAGTTTCAGGTCAAGAGGGTAGTTCTTGTTCAAATACGGAGACTTCTGATAACAATGATATGTGACTAGACAATCTCAAAATACCCAATACCTATAAACAAGTTTTAAAATCCCCACAAAGAAAGTTTTGGGAACAGGCCATGAGAGAAGAATTAAATACTATGAATGAAAGGGGGGTTTGGAAATTAGTTAAGTTACCAAACGGCATTAAACCTTTAGGTTGTAGGTGGGTTTTTACATTAAAAAAGGATGACAAGGGTAAAATTGCAAGGTATAAAGCTCGACTGGTGGCGCAAGGGTTTAAACAAGTTAAGGGGGAAACCTACGACGAAACCTTTAGCCCAGTCGTTAATTTTGCTATTATTAGATTTTTCTTTTCCCTTTTAGTCTCCTGTAAAAAATGGACACACCTGCAATGTGATGTAAAGTGTGCTTATTTATATGCACCTCTGGCCGAAACAATATATATGTCCCAACCCCCAGGATTTGTGAAAAATGAAAATTTAGTATGTAAACTGGAAAAAGCTTTATATGGTTTACATCAGTCAGGTAGAATGTGGTATTTTGAAATAAATAAAATTTTGCATGATATAGGGTTTGTTAAGTTTGAATGGTGCAATTGTGTGTATAGTTTCGAGGACAATATCATCCTGCTTCTTTATGTGGACGATATTGTAATTTTTGGTAAAAGTGATAGAGTGGTGGAGAAAGTGGTTAAACTTTTGAGTGGATACTTTGATCTTAAGATATTAGGTAAAACCAGAAAGCTATTGGGTGTGGAATTTGAGGAGGGGGAGAACTTTCTAGCAATACATCAAATTCCATATATTGATGAGGTTTGTCAAAAATTTAAAAGGTTTAATTTTCCTACTACTTCTCTCCCAATAAGCAAAGGTGTAGTTTATTCAAAGACCCAATCTCCCCAATCTGATAACGAAATATTTGAAATGTCTAAGTACCCATATAGAAGTGTGTTGGGATGTTTGTCATTCCTAGCTAACAGAACAAGGCCCGACATTAGCTATGCAGTAAATATATTCAGTCAATTCCAGAATAATCCGGGATTAGTTCACTGGAATGGATTACTAAAGCTGTTGGGATATGTTTGTTCGACTAAATCTTTGAAATTAAATTTAAATTCTAAAAATGCACACGTAATTGCATATTCAGACGCCGATTTTGCTACCAATAGGGATGATAGAATTTCAATGGGTGGTCAGTTGTTATTGTTAGATAAATCACCAATAATGTGGAGGTCTTTTAAAGAAAAATGTATAAGTTTATCAACCATGGAATCCGAATCATTGCCATGACAGAAACTGCTAGAGAGCTTTTGTGGTTTGATAGAATAATGGACGAATGCATTAGTCGAAAAATAATTTCTAATGAAAAAGAAAAATCTTTATTGTTGGTTGATAATCAGGCCACCATTAGTTTTGTCAAATCCCCTATTGAAAATCACAGATCTAAACACATAGATGTAAAGTTATTTTTTATCAGAGATTTAGTATATAAAAATGCTTTTGAAGTAAAGTATGTTAAAAGTAAAGAAAACTTAGCGGACATATTCACCAAACCACTTACCAAATTTGGTTTAACGGAGTTTAAATTGAAAATGTTTTTGAATAGTTAATTTTGTTCTTAGATTTATTGTTAAAAACCCCTCATTGCATTGAAATGTATGTGTAAAATCCTGTGATATTAGATAGTTCAATTGTTTTGTATCAGGTTATCACTCTTACAGTTTTAAGTATAAGATTATGTATAAGGTCAATTTTTTATGTAAATGGTTGGTTTGTTTAACCTTGTGAATCAACAGCAAGTCAGTTTTGATTCTTTAAATATTGGAAATACCAGTTTATTGAACCGGTTCACTTGGTAAAGGTTAAATTTTAATGTTTCAATATGTAAGAAGTCGACTTCATCGCGTTAACTTTGATATAAGGTAATGGAAATTTCTGTTTTATCAGTGTAATAGTTTGAAGGTAATGAAAGTTTAATTTTGTTCTGACTGAAATTTGAATATAAAAGCTTGCAGAAATTATTGAATTGAAATATGTTTAATATGAATTTGCATAAATTGTTTGATTATTGTGTGTTATGAAAGAGAATGAAATCTTGGGCCCAAGTATGATGATGGATGAAAGATGATGGATGAATGAAATATTTGTACAAATTTTGATATGCATTAATGTATTGGAAGTTTCTTTTGAAATTTTATCGTTACAGAATTATGAAATTTTGTATTAAAACTATTTGCTTTTCAGGAAATTATGAATTTATATAGTAATGTATTTATTGAAGCAGATGAACTATTGGGAAAGCCAGAGTTACGTATTAGGTAATCTGGAAATATTGCATTTTTGGATGCATGAGGGTAAAATGTTTTTTTGTTAAATCTTGTTATAAATTCTTGTTAATGTTTTACAATGTTTGAAATGTTATAGTTTAAATGGTGACAAGTTTTTTGAAGCATTATTGGAATTACTAAGAAGATTGAAGCTGTAGTGGTAATTTAATATGAAATCTATTTAAACCTTTGTAAATTCAGAGTGAACTTTTGGATATTTTAGGGGGGGGGGGGTTGTACATGTTTAATATTATCTTTGGATATCTAAATTTGTCCTTCCCATGAGTGACAAGTGGGGGGGCTTTGTTATCTAATCAGCCGGTTTTTACTTGTCACTTATGGCTAAACTGCTAAACTGGGTTTAAAACTTATTTTGGTTTAATAGCTCTCGTTCTAATTTCGATGTTTAAAATCTGCCGTGTAATTTAAAAGCATATTATAGATGGCGTTGGTTGTTCCGTAATCGACTGCTGCGGAACATACCCTTTTGCCAAAGTGGAATCTCCTCTTTTCGTATTTCAGACAGTATAAATGCTTTCAACGTTTTGAAGCAGGAGCTTCGCTTTTGTAGCATGTTTCTTTTAGTTTTGAATTGAATTAGTTATGTTATTTTTGTAAATGGTTTAACTTGAGTTTATAGTAGTTTGATTTAATTTTAAAATGTTTTTAAGTACGTTTTAATTATAATTTAACAGAAAGGTTAAGTTGTTATGAGTTAGTTTTATTTCAATACTGTTTCAAAACTCCGTGTTAATCTGTTAAGTTATGCTTGACTAAGATATTTTAACGATGAAGCTCTGTTTTATCCACACGTTTGCTCTGAATAAATCTGAAAGTGTTTTTAACAGTTTTAAATGATCAAGTTTACTTTGAATAAAGAACTGTAGTCACCAAGCAAATGATTCTTTATTTGTTCTGACCTCAACACTTAGCTTTCCTTCAGATGTCTTCCAGGGCACTATTTGTACAGCTCTGCTACATGCATTATTAAATATATTAGACCTGTATTAATACAGGGTATTAGATATCACATTGAGTTGGGGTGTTGCCGTTTCTCCAGCCCCCCCACTAAAATCCTTTTATTACTCTAGTACAAATGAGGTGCAAACGAAAAGATTGTTGGTACAAACCAGGTATAAACGATTGGCACTATCCATTTTGTAAAACATTGAGGTGGGGGGAGCTGGAGGAATGGCAGCCCCACACTAAAAACACTTTATTACTCTAGTACAAATGAGGTGCAAACGAAAAGATTGTTGGTACAAACGGGTACAAACAAGGTATAAACGATTGGCACTAACCATTTTGTAAAACATTGAAGTGGGGGGCTGGAGAAATGGCTGCCCCACACTAAAAACCCTTTATTACTCTAGTACAAATGAGGTGCAAACGAAAAAATTGTTGGTACAAACGAGGTATAAACGATTGGCACTATCCATTTTGTAAAACATTGAGATGGGGGTTGTCGTTTCTCCACCCCCCCCCCCCCCCACTAAAAACCTTTTATTACTCTAGTACAAATGAGGTGCAAACGAAAAGATTGTTGGTACAAACGGGTACAAACGAGGTATAAACGATTGGCACTATCCATTTTGTAAAACATTGAGGTGGGGGGGCTGGCCGTTTCTCCAGCCCCCCACTAAAATCCTTTTATTACTCTAGTACAAATGAGGTGCAAACGAAAAGATTGTTGGTACAAACGGGTACAAACGAGGTATAAACGATTAGTAATATTTTCGAAAAAATTTGAGGTGGTGGGGAGGCTGGCGAAATGCACCTCGAAGACTGGTATAGAGCTTAGAGCCCGGAATGTTCTCATCTTTAGTAATCACTACTAAAGGATGTTTCAACCTTCTTCTTCATTCGATTCTAAGCTATCCCGAAGGACTGCTTAGCTACGAGAATAGTCATTTCACAATTAAAATATATGCATTAAACTTTTGGTGTTAAAATAGTACAATATGCTTACTTTGTTATTTTTCCGGTAGCAAATGCTTTTGTGAAATAATATGATATACAATTTTATAAAACTATTACAAATATAATGAACTATGCAATATAGCCAAACGTTACTGGAAACTTTCAATTTTCTACGTTTTGACAAATATTTAGAGAAATATTTAATAAATTCTTCTGGAACTTCAAAAATATAAGAAGCATGTTTAACCCCATATTTTTCAGCGAAGGTCTGATCAATAGGGTAATTAGGGGACCAATAAGAAATTTTAAAAAATAATAATATTTTCCATCTCCTTGTAAAATAAAGTGCTCTAAATTGAAAAATATACGATAAAGAATCCACGATATTTCAGGAAGGTTCATGAAATAATAATCTAAGTCATGAATTATTCAATAACTGCAAGAAAGGGGGAGCAATCGAAAACAAGTTAATCATTTGAATATAATATCGAAGACAAAAGTACTAGAGCAAGAACTTTTAATTTGTGTTTTTCAGATTTCAAGAAACACATCAGTGTTGGAAATTTCCCAGTATATATTACATAAAAAACTTAAATATTTACACTATATACAAAACTTTGTAGGGGTATATATTGGTTTTAGTTCCTATATCAGAACTATGATCCATGTTAAATTCACTTAAAAAAGTAACTAAAACATAATTTCTTCCCATTGGAAGACCAGATTTTTATAGACTTATGCCCGTATGAAAATTGCTTCAAAATAAAATTACAATGTTTTCCCTCGCCGATTTGGACGACCACATTTTTATAGCGGCTTACATACCGCGTTCGAAACATACATCTACATTAAAAAATCAAATATTTCAATTCGCTTCTCTGATTCGAGATAACATGATCGAAACGTCAGCAGGCACGAAGGAAGACAGGTCCACAAAAGGGTTGCATACAAAAAATTAAATAAATATTCTTCAGAAATGAAATGTACCTGTAGCACACGACTCTATGGATCTTGCTCAACACTTGTGTAAGAATAGCATTAATATTCATGGAAATATAACGGTTTCTTTGCAAATTTCCAAATATTTCCGAAAGTACTTTTAGAGTATGTAGCGTTTTAAGAAAATTTAACACCATCTTCAGGAAACTTGATAAAGTAGAGTTGATACAAAATACTATAATTAGAAAACATTAAATATTTTATTAAGTATGATCATGTTTATGAAATAACATTTAAATGCGCGCGTGCTAAAGATGACAAAACATTTTCTGAATAATTTTGATGTCAACTACAGGGTGTTTTTTTTTTAATCTGACACTATTCAGAGCCGCCTGTAGCTCGTTCTAATAACTGGATTGACACAAAATTTTGTGAATGGACTAAGAAAACCATGTGAAAAAAGATTCCAACAAAAAAAAAATAGTTCCAATCACCACCGATAGGGGGAAATGTGGCGCTGTGGTAAGTTATGCAACTGAGAATTAGTATAAAATACAGGCAATAAATGAAAATGCAAATTTTTACTTACGCAAGCGACAGTAGCGCCAACAGTTTAAGTTATAAATGCATGCGAAAAACACCCAGAAACAATTTCAGCTCAGGTTGAAAATGAATCTCACTTACCGCAGCGCGCGTTACTTTTGTAAAGTTCTATTATTGTAACCAGCACCAACCACTCTTCGTTTACTTAGAACACGCCATAAACTGCGCAAAGGACCTTTATCCGTTAATGTATTGAAAGCAATGATTCTGAAATTCGAAGAAACAGGCTCGCTAGCAGTTCGGTCAGGCAGAGGACGTAAAGCGGTGGCAGAAAAAGTGATAATGGATGTTTCAACTGCGATCAACGAAAGGGAAATGATGAATAAAACATAAATGATGAATAAAACATGGCATTTTATCCAAATTATTAATTTTGTCTGTTTCTGATGGGTTTTTTTTTTCAATGTACAGCGCCACATTTCCCCCTATCGGCGGTGATTGGAACTTTTTTTTTTGTTGGAATCTTTTTTCCCATGGTTTTCTTAGTCCATTCACAAAATTTTGTGTCAATCCAGTTATTAGAACGAGCTACAGGCGGCTCTGAATAGTGTCAGTTTTAAAAAAAACACCCTGTATATAGAACAATTTATACAAAAAGGCCAATAGAATATCGAGAAAATTGAAAAATATATCGGTAATATACTGAACAGGAAACCGCGCGCTAGTGTAATAATGAAAAAAAAATCTAAGTAAGCAACAATCGAAAGATAATTATGAAACGTGTTTTTTGACACATAAATCATTTACCCTCATCTCCTCGTTATCGAGATATAAAGTCATAAAGTTTGCTAATTTATTTATTTAATTAAGGGGAAAAAGTGTGGTTTTGATTCAGAAAATTTAATAATCAAATTAATATGAAATACAAAACATATTTAGATATCGTAATATAAAAATGAAAGAAGCCCGTAAAAAAAATGCTCTTGACAAATATGGCACTTAACCAAAAAATGATTGAAGCGTAGAAAATCGTGGCACCAAGAGAATTTCGCGAACTGAAATCTAGTGCAATGATTACAATGATCAACCTCCTGCGAAAAATAAAATTGCAAGGGCGTTTCAAATGCAAGTGGCCGAGTTTGCACACGTTGAAAACGTTGACTCCTCCTTCAATCATATCCACTCCTCCTTCCACCCTATTAAATCAATAAATTAGCAAATTTTAAGACTTTATATCTCGATAACGGGAAAACAAGGGCAAATGATTTATGCGTCGAAAACACGTATAATAATGCCCTTTCGATTGCTGCTTATTTAGATTTTTTCATTATTACACTAATGGCGTGTTTTCCTGGTGAGTTGGATTTTGGTCGCCTTTGAAACGTAGCCGAATGAAAAAAGATTTTCCAGCAATCGTCAGTTATTATTAAGTGACTCCCAACTAAGAATTTACTATTTAATGAATGGCAATGCATAGGCTTCATTTTTTTAAATCTTTATTATTATTATTATTATTATTATTATTATTATTATTATTACTTTTTTGACTGGTCTTGTTCTGATGGTTTTTCAAGAAGAACTAAAGCATCAATAAAAATTAAAAAAGAATAAAATAAAAACAAATTGACGATTTGTGTAAAATCCTTCATTATACAGTTATAGGTATATACAGGGTGATTTTTTTTAAACTGACACTATTCAGAGCCGCCTGTAGCTCGTTCTAATAACTGGATTGACACAAAATTTTGTGAATGGACTAAGAAAACCATGGGAAAAAAGATTCCAACAAAAAAAAATTAGTTCCAATCACCGCCGATAGGGGGAAATGTGACGCTGTACATTGAAAAAAAAAACATCAGAAACAGACAAAATTAATAATTTCGATAAAATGCCATGTTTTATTCATCATTTATGTTTTATTCATCATTTCCCTTTCGTTGATCGCAGTTGAAACATCCATTATCACTTTTTCTGCCACCGCTTTACGTCCTCTGCCTGACCGAACTGCTAGCGAGCCTGTTTCTTCGAATTTCAGAATCATTGCCTTCAATACATTAACGGATAAAGGTCCTTTGCGCAGTTTATGGCGTGTTCTAAGTAAACGAAGAGCGGCTGGTGCATTGTACTGGTTACAATAATAGAACTTCACAAAAGTAACGCGCGCTGCTGTAAGTGAGATTCATTTTCAACCTGAGCTGAAATTGTTTCTCGGTGTTTTTCGCATGCATTTATAACTTAAACTATTGGCGCTACTGTCGCTTGCGTAAGTAAAAATTTGCATTTTCATTTATTGCCCGTATTTTATACTAATTCTCAGTTGCATAACTTACCACAGCGCCACATTTCCCCCTATCGGTGGTGATTGGAACTAATTTTTTTTTTGTTGGAATCTTTTTTCCCATGGTTTTCTTAGTCCATTCACAAAATTTTGTGTCAATCCAGTTATTAGAACGAGCTACAGGCGGCTATGAATAGTGTCAGTTTAAAAAAAAACACCCTGTATTATTGATGTCTACTATAGGAAATCCCCTGTTGAAACAATAGTGAGTAAAATTTGTATCTTGTTTACAGTGGCTAACAAAAGGATACCGTTTAATTAGCGTCTATGGCGAAAAGGTATTTTCGGTGTATTTTATTATGTTACACTACTTCAAGTATAATGAAATTGATATGCATTACTGCGGTGCACGACAATACGCTTTTTACAGATTATGGAGTGTGTATTATGAGCGATAATTGGTGGCTAAAAGAGTGTTTTAAGTTGTGGTATACAGATTTAAGCTTAACTATATGTTGGTATATTGCATGGTGTATATAATTTCTAAAGATCATATGCAGGACTGTAAAAAACAATACAAAAGCATTAATATATTAAGAGATGTTTGTAGAATATAAATGTATTAAGATACAGGGCTGCGCAAAAGATATTGGATACATCACCGTCTATGACAGTTAATTGCTAGAAGTGCGTTTTTTTTTTTATCTTATGCTCTTTCTTTCTGAATTAAATTATAGTATAGTCAGCGGCGTAGCCAGGGTTGGGTTTCAGATTCTCTGCATAACACTAATTTTATAAAGTTTTCTTTTCCTTATCTATTCGGAGAACTTTCTCGATAATCATATCGAAGAAAACTTTACGATATTACTGGTATCCAGAGCATTTGTACCCCCTCCCTGGCTACGCCACTGAGTATAGTGTATAGTGTGTATAAAAATCTATAGACTATACACACGGTTGAACTTTCCTTAAGGGACAGCTTAACTAAAAATCTCCGACCGCTAAATCCTATGTTAACATATGGGGAAACTTAAAAGCGCGATTACTCATTACATAATATAATTATCGAAATACGATTTTTACCACCAGAAAGTAGGCGTCAGATGCCGATGGGGGTACGTTTCTGAAAACTGTCTCCTTAAATTTTAATTATTTAAAAATTCTCTATAAACTTTGATATTTCCTCGTGATGAAATTTTTAATCTTCTTAAAACTACTTAAATTTAAGAAGACAATTTTTAATAACTCACCTCGTTGGCACCTGACGTCTACTTTCTGAAAATGGAAACCGTATTTCGATAATTATATTGGGTAATGAGTAATAGCGCTTTTAAATTTTATCATAGGCTAACATGGGATTTAGTGATCGGTGAGTTTCAGTGAAGAGGCCCCTTAGTGATTATGGGCAATAATTGCTATAATTGGATTTTCAACTGTGTTATGTGTTTTTCAAATATTTTATTTAGATATCTTATTATTATATATTATTATTATTATTATTATTGTTATTATTATTATTATTATTATTATTATTATTATTATTATTATTATATTACCCGTACAAAAGCATGAAATTTCGAGACAATATTCTGGAAGTGTTGGGTAGTATTTCGTAATGCATGACCGATTATTTTTCTTTCTTGTTTATAAATATTTTTTTGTAAAATGTTTTTTTTCGTTAATTTAAATTTTAGAATATTCGTATTTTTTAAATATTCCTTTTAAAAAAAATTGCTGTATATAGCCAGTGATGGCTCGTGACTGGCTTTATTAGGGGCACTAAATACATGGATGCTAAATTTATTTTTTTCTTACCACTATTATTTAAAAGGAATACTTTATTTTATTTATTAACAAGCAAAGGATATCGTGTAAAACATTATGGTACGAAAATAATGGTGTTTCAGTCGTGCATTTAGTGCCCCAAAAAGAGACTCTCTTTTTGAGAATAATTATGTTATTTTCATGCATTTTATACTTATAAAAAGATGGTATTTTCTCGGGTTATTTTAGAACATCTCAAGTTATACAAATAAAATAAATACTTTTAAGGAATATATTCAGAAGCATGATAAATGTAAAACACTGTATTAAAAAATATTTACAAATAGACAAATCATTTTCAAACATATATCATTTTATAAGTGTACAATGTATGAAAATAAAATAATTATTCACAAATATGAAATATTTTGAAATAGTATATCTTTAAGATAAAAAAAATACTTATTTAAAGGTATTAAAAAATCTATCTATTTAGGTAAGTTAAACATTTTCATAATGTATGTGTATTTATTTACAGGATGGAACTCACGAGACCGCAATTTAAAAAAGAATTATTTATAGATCTATAAATAAAATTTTCAATAATATTTATTTATAAATATATGAATCTTAAAAAATGAGAAAAAAAACATATAGTATAAGTTGAAATTATGACTTTCTTCTGTAAACGATACATTTCATCATTACAAAAGTCAAATCTCAAAACTAAAACATGATAAAAACGTATAAACAATGTTCTCTGAACTTCACTATAGTCCTACATTATTATTCATCAATCAAATATCTAATATTTATTATAGATTCATGGGACAAGAGCATAAAGAAAGTATTGAAAGAGTTATTTAAGTTTGTATGTGCAACAAAAGATTAACTGCAACTCGAATATTACTATATAATAAAATTCAATCGAATAATATTAATTATTTTTTTAAAGTATGTAGTTTCCTTAAATAAAAGAAATTATAAAACAGAATACTTACTGCTATGAAAAAAAGTTAAGTTTGTTATAGCTCTTTCGTTGTTTTGATCGCACGCTTAGACTAACTAGGGAAGGTTCCAACTACCCGATCAGAATTTTGTTGAGAGTGGTGTCGTTGGAAAGCTCTTACCATGGGGATCAAGGAAATATATACAACTACCCGTCCGAATGCAACTGGTGAAGAGTTATAGGCCGATGTACTTCTGTCATTTATTGATTTCTCCAGTTCGCTAGATATGCAGGAAAGACACTCTGTGTGGTAGAAAAGACAGCTTACAATACACTGTGTACCTGTTGCTGCAATAAGTGTGAAGTTGGTGAAAATTCCATGTTCCCTCTAGTAAGAAACAGAAGATTGTGGCCGTATTTTTACAATCATATATAACTAATTGGACTGCAATGACTTGGAATATGCTTTAGAGAACATCAGGAACTAACTACTTGCCTGATTCTACGGAATGAAAAAAAAGCATGGGCAGGGCCTATGGGGGCAGTTCCCGAGGTGCTCAATCATTGAGAAATTTATCAGTAATTGGGTCTCGCGTTCCAGGCGCGCTGGTTCAGGGGGGAGTGGCACGCACCCCTGTGACATGCGAAGTCAGGCTCAGTTCTGAAGATGTCGTCGGCAGGTATTCAGGCTGTAATGTTATCGTCGACAAAGCGAAAATTGCAGAACTCCTTAGTTTGCAATAGAGCTAGAATATTTTGGAGGATCCGAGAAAAAGGAGCCCACGGCTGAAGAAAAGACCATTAGTCAGCGACTATTCAAGACAGTAAAGGGCATGGTCTAAAACGAATTTTTCCGGTCGCTCGATATTTTGTATGAGAGCAGCATCGACAAAAATGAACTGACAAGTAATTTGGAAATAAATACGGACCCCACTTTCGAATATGAAGAACCTGCGGAATAAAAGCGGGCAGGAAGTAAAGGAGTATCTGTAGAAATAATGTCGAAAGCAATAGAAACGTATAAGAAAGTAAAGAAAAATATACTGAAGGCTGGGCAATATATATGTTGGCAGGTAAAAGACCACAAGAGGATTCAACAGCGGGCACAATACATAGGGAAAGGTGGAACATGCAGAGCAAAATGGAATTAATTTCCAAACAGTTGCGGTCGCAATTTTATGATCATCGCAGACAGTTAAAAGCTACCGTTCATGACCTGGGCCTCAAAATGTGGGTGATTGACAAATCATTGGAGCTTGGAATTCCCGGATTCACAACAAGCTCACACATCATCAGGAAATTCAAACAGGCGCATAAAATAACAAGTCGAAGGGTGACACAAATCGTAACAAAAAGAGATTTGTTTCCGGAAGTGTCTTTGGAGCCTGTGATCGACGAATTCCGGGAAAACGTGAAATAAAAATTAAGCAGCGAAAGTGTCTACTGTCCAATTTCCTGAACACCGACCAAAGTGGCTTCCAATACTAGATTGTATCTAACCGAACTCTGGATATGAAGGGATGCATCGGTGGGTGCATCGGTAATCAGTAAAAATCAAAACGACTCCTATACCATGCAAATGTGTATTAACGCCGCTGGAACATTTATGGGACCTTTACTACTTGTAACACAAGTTTTGTCAGGGGGAATTTGGTCCCAAAGTTACGTAAAATGTGCAAAGAATGTTATCCTCAAACTTGCTCATAAAATGCTCCAAGTCAGGAAAGAGCACAAAACAAATAACTGCGGAATACTTCGATAAACTAAAAGAATCGATTGGTGATCAGGAAGCAATAATGGTTCTGGATAGTTAGAGTGGTCAAACAGATCTACGTTTATGCATTGAGAAATTTGGATTCAATGTGGACACTGTTTTTCTCTTACCGGGCACGACAAAATTTCTTCAGCCGTTAGACGTTTATTTCTTTCAATAATACAAGTACTTAATAAAGAGAATAGTGAAATATTCAAAAACTCACCAGAGTGTTTGTAAAGATGTCGACATCACCACTAGAGAAAACATAATAAAATTACATAAGTTGGCCTATAACCAATTTTCCTCGGCTACCTTCGATGACATGCGTCGGTATGCCTTTCAAAAGGCTTTAATTAGAGACACGGATCCCATCTTTCGAACAGTTAAACAGGCATGCTTTAACTTAACTAATAACAACTGTGAAACACCCAATTTCATTGTGTGTACCTGGTGTTGGAAACACTCGTGCTTCAGCCATTTCTATTCAGAAATGCACTACCATCCGTGAAATTACTTTTTCCACCAAGCATAAACTGTCTTCTGTGTAATCTCTGTAATCCGTCAGATCTCTTTTCTACCACACAGAGTGTCTTTCCTGCATAACTAGCAACATGGGGAAATCAATAAATGACAGAAATACGTCGGCCTATAAATCTTCACCAGTTGCTTTCGGACGGGTAGTTGTATACATTTCCTTGATCCTCGTGGTAAGAGCTTTCTAACGACATCACTCTCGACAAAATTCCGACCTGGCAGTTTGGGGCCTTCCCTAGTATGTCTGTCAACGAAGTGTAGATTTTAAAACTTTTATTTCCTCTATGAGCCTTTTTTTAGACCACTTTGGGTCCCACGATTAGGAGCTTCCAAACTCTGAAATGGCTCTCGGAGTTTTAAAATTTATTTCAAAAATTATTCTTTTTCTTTGCTTCTATTTTCTACTAACTATGTTTCTTTCGTTGGAGATTTCACGTGGCGGTTCTTACGACCGCGTTGGTATAATTCTAAGCACCACGTTCACATGTCTTTACTCTTGAGAACAATACGAATCACGTGACGATGACATTTGTAGAACGTAATGGGTTCCAGAGGATGAGCATGTGCAAATCGTACTTCCTTTTGTGTTCCACTTTCCTCTTTCGGAAACTTTACACGAAAATTAGTGTTACATTTCCGATCTAATCAGTAACTGAAAAAAATCTATAGTTTCGGAAACCTTTTTGCTTTGGAATGAAAGGTGTCAATTTTTTTTGACAGTGTTTAAAGAAAATACGTGTAACGTTTCCGAACTAGCTAGTAACCAGGGATGAGATTTCTCCACTTTTTTGCATACCAGTATAATCTTACAGAAAATGCTTTTTTATTTAATCGGAACATTCTGCGATTTAACAGAACAACGTTTCCTCTAAGATTGTACTGGTATGCAAAAAAGGGGGGAAATCTCATCAACGCCAGTAACTGAAAAGAATGGATAGTTTACGCTAAATTTTCGGAAACTTTTTGGCTAAGGAATGTTAACGTTTCAGGTTTTTTAACAGTGTACAGTATTGTTGTTTTAATATAAAATATACGATAGGAGTAACATACGTTACTTAATAAATCATGTGATAGTTATTGTTTTTGTTATAAAGCCATATCTTTAAGATCAGATAAAGGCTGTTTTCAATCACAAATATATTCTGGTATTTCTGCACAATGAATTATTCAAAAAATATAAGATTTTTGCTTTCTGTACGACTTTTAAATGTATATAGATCAATTTGAGACATCAGATTTTTGGATTCTTTATTAATAAAGGGATCATTTTTTTACTGCAACACTATTTAAATTCGAAACAACTGACTGTTGAAAATCTCATTATGTTAAAGAGTAATGTATTAGATGTCAAAATGAACACACAAAGTCCAGTTCTTTGTTACGTTAAACAAAACAAATATATCTATGTATTCGTATATATTATTTATTGGACAACAAATTCAGATATTCACAAAGAAATAATAAATGTTATTGCATTTGTTTTGACATAAAACATATAATAGGAGTAACATATAATGATCCGTTAAGAAATAATATAATTGTTAATGTTTTTCTTATCAAAGAGTTTTTCTTAGATTGCTTAAAGACTATTTCTTTCACAAATATATTCCAGTATTTCTGAACAGTAAATTATCTAAATTATGAAACAAATATTATATATATAACTTGAATAAGTGAAGTTCAGGTATAAATATTAGGTTGATGCAAAAGTTCTGGCGTATTTTAATATAAAGGTATTAAATATGAAGTAATTTAAAGGTATTAAATTACTTAATTTTAATACCTTAATTACAGGTAAAATTTTAATACCTGATAATTTTATCATTCTTGTTTGCTTTGAGCTGATATCTAAATTTATCAGGTACTACAATTTTACTGGTATAAAAGGTATTAAAATTAGGTATTAAAATACGACATAACTTTTAGATCAATTTAACATTCTTAATCACTTAATAATGAAACAAAAAACAGGTTTTACTGTAACTCTATTTAATTTTGAAACAACTGACAAAAGGAAATATCTTTTGGCAAAAGAGTAATGATAGTACAGGGTGGTTATAATATAAGTATCTCTATTTGGAGCTGTCTGTAGCTCGAAGGAATAACCAGAATGAAACCAAAATAGGTACACTTACTATTCGAGAAGGGGGAAAAAGAATGGAACAATAAAAAAAAAAAAATTGTAATAATCACCGACAGGTGGCACTACCAAGTGTGAAATGTAATGTGTTATACAAGAACAAAAAATTAAGGCGTCAAACGGGATGGCACATATAATTTATTGGGAAATGACGCAGTGAATTTGGTTACGCTTTCGCATGGTGGTGCCGATCATGTTCTGGTTCCACATCTCCATTGTGCTGAATGACACAATCCACGCGCTGCACGACGTGCTCAACTGCTGAATGTAACGCATCGGGAGTGCTGTTTCGCACATGTTGTGATATACTGTAAAGTCATTGAGATTTGCGACACCTCCACGGTACGCAATATTACACATTACGTTTCACACTCAAAAGCGCCATCTTTCGGTGTTTATTGCAATTAATTATTTTTATTCTTCCATTCTTCTTCCCCTTCTCGAATAGTAAGTGTACCGATTTTGATTTTATTCCGGTTATTCCTTCAAGCTATAGACAGCTCCACATAGAGATACTTATATTATAACCACCCGGTATATCGGATATGAAACTAAACAACACGAAGTAATTTTTTTTGCTTCACCAAACAAAACAAACACATGTATGTCTTATGTATTATTTATTCGACATCAAATTCGAATGTTCCGTAACGAGTATAGAATGCGATTGTTATTATTTTGACAAAATTGATGATATACATTAATCAGTTAAGAAATAACAGAATTGTTAATATTTTCTTATAAAAACACATTTATGAGATCAAATAGACTATTGTCTTTCAAATATGTTTCCCAGTTTTTCCTTACAATGCATTATGAAGAATGTAAGATTTTTGCTTTCTAGAAAACTTTTTAACTGATATACATCATCAAAAATAAAGGTTTCTTCTATACTAATATTATAAAGGAGTAATTCTTGTTTGTTTGTTTGTAGGGGGTAATCTCTGGAACTACCGAACCGATTTCAAAAGTGATGGTGGCAAATTGATGGTGACAACCCCTGCTCCAACATAGGCTATATTTTATGTCGGTGCCACTAACCCCACAGGGTGCAGGAGCAAAAAACGTTCTAAAATTGCGATTTTTCAGTTATCACACTGGCTGTCAAGCCCTGAGAGCTTGGCAGCCGGTTCTGTATGTATGTATGTACGTACGTAATGCGATAACTCTTCATAGAAATATCCGTTTTCCTTCAAATTTTGTTTATAGGTTCACTGTGTTAAGGCGCTTCCCTGACTAGTTTTCGGGATTGATTGGTTAAGTATAAAAGAGGGGGAACAAGGGGCTAATTCCCCCCCCCCCTTAATTTATATAAATGGGTTTTTCATGCAGAATTATTCCGTTTTCCTTCAAATTTTGTTTATAGGTTCACTGAGTTAAGGCGCTTCCCTGATTAGTTTTCGGGATTGATTGGTCAAGTATAAAGGGGGGGGGAACAATGGTCTAATTCCCCCCCCCCCTTAATTTATATAAATGGGTTTTTCATGCAGAATTATTCCGTTTCCCTTCAAATTTTGTTTATAGGTTCACTGAGTTAAGGCGCTTCCCTGATTAGTTTACGGGTTTGATTAGTTAAGTATAAAGGGGGGGAATAGGGGGGGGGCTAATCCCCCCCCTTAATTTATATAAATGGGTTTTTCATGCAGAATTATTCCGTTTTCCTTCAAATTTTGTTTATAGGTTCATTGGGTTAAGACGCTTCCCTGATTACTTTTCGGGATTGATTGGTTAAGTATAAAGGGGGGGGAACAAGGGGCTAATTCCCCCCCTTAATTTATATAAATGGGTTTTTCATGCAGAATTATTCCGTTTTCCTTCAAATTTTGTTTATAGGTTCATTGGGTTAAGACGCTTCCCTGATTACTTTTCGGGATTGATTGGTTAAGTATAAAGGGGGGGGAACAAGGGGCTAATTCCCCCCCTTAATTTATATAAATGGGTTTTTCATGCAGAATTATTCCGTTTTCCTTCAAATTTTGTTTATAGGTTCACTGGGTTAAGACGCTTCCCTGATTACTTTTCGGGATTGATTGGTTAAGTATAAAGGGGGGAACGGTGGGCTAATCCCCCCCTTAATTTACATAAATGGGTTTTTCATGCATAATTATTCCGTTTTCCTTCAAATTTTGTTTATAGGTTCACTGTGTTAAGGCGCTTGCATGATAATTTTCGGGATTGATTGGCTGAGTATAAAGGGGGGAACGAGGGGGGGGCTAATCCCCCCCTTAATTTATATTAATGGGTTTTTCATGCAGAATTATTCCGTTTTCCTTCAAATTTTGTTTATAGGTTCACTGAGTTAAGGCGCTTCCCTGATTAGTTTTCGGGATTGATTAGTTAAGTATAAAGGGGGGGATCGGGGGCTAATTCCCCCCCCCCTTAATTTATATAAATGGGTTTTTCATGCAGAATTATTCTGTTTTCCTTCAAATTTTGTTTATAGGTTCATTGGGTTAAGACGCTTCCCTGATTACTTTTCGGGATTGATTGGTTAAGTATAAAGGGGGGAACGGAGGGATAATCCCCCCCCTTAATTTATTTAAATGGGTTTTTCATGCAGAATTTTTCCGTTTTCCTTCAAATTTTGTTTATAGGTTCACCGTGTTAAGGCGCTTCCCTGATTAGTTTTCGGGATTGATTGATTATGTATAAAGAGGGGCAACGGGGGGATAATCCCCCCCTTAATTTATATAAATGGGTTTTTCATGCAGAATTATTCTATTTGCTTCAAAATTTGTTTATAGGTTCATTGGGTTAAGACGCTTCCCTGATTAGTTTTCGGGATTGATTGATTAAGTATAAAGGGGGGAACGGGGGCTAATACCCCCCTTAATTTATGTAAATGGGTTTTTCATGCAGAATTATCCCATTTCCTTCAAATTTCATTTATAGGTTCACTGTGTTAAGGCGCATCCCTGATTAGTTTTCAGGATTGATTGGTTAAGTATGAAGGGGGAACAAGGGGCTAATTCCCCCTTATCTATATTAATATATAAAGTAGTAAAGTTTGTTTGTTTGCTTGTTTGTTTGTTTGTAGAGGGTAATCTCTGGAACCACTGAAGCGATTTTAAAAGTGATGGTGTCAAATTAATGGTGACAATCCCTGCTCCAACATAGGCTATATTTTATGTCGGTGCCACCACCCCCAGGGGGGTGCAGGAGCGAAAAACGTTCTAAAATTTCGATTTTTTGTATACTGAAGGAGATAGAAGCATCAAATTTGGTATGGTAGTTACTTATAACATGTAAATGCTCTCTAAGAACAAATTATAAAAACATTCGAAATTTAAAAGGGTGAGATGAGGAAGAAGCGTTCTAAAAACATTCTAAATTACAATTTCTATGGAATCTCTGAAACTACAGAACCGATTTCAAAAGTGATGGTGGCAAATGGATGGTGACAGTCCCTGCTCCAACATATGCTAAATTTTATGTCAGTGCTACTACCCGCAGAGGGTGCAGGAGCGAAAAACGTTCCAAAATTATGATATTTTCAATACTGAAGGAGTTAGGAACTTGACATTTTGTATGGTCGTTACTTACAAGATTTAAATGCTCTATAAGAACAAAGTCTAAAAAAATTCGAAATTTAAAAGGCTGAAATTAGCAAAAAATTTTCTAAAAACATTCTAAATTACAATTTCTATGGAATCTCTGGAACTACTAAAGCGATTTCAAAAGTGATGGTGGCAAATGGATGGTGACAATCCCTGCTCCAACATAGGCTATATTTTATGTCGGTGCCACTACCCCGAGGGGGGTGCAGAAGCGAAAAACGTTCTAAAATGGCGATTTTTGCGATGCTGAAGGAGCTAGAAACTTGAAGTTCGGCATGATTGTTATTTATAAGATCTAAATGCGCTCTAAGAACAAATTCTAAAGAAAAATGATCTAATGATTCTGCGATTTTTCAACTATTTAATTTCTAAAATTACCAAATTTCACCATAGAGTACCATAGCGAAACCTTCTCGCGTAAAAAGATAATGATAAGGGCGACGTGTCCTGACGTGTATATTGGCTATAGCACGAGTCACAAATTATAGTATCCTTATTATTCTGTTAAAATATAAAAGTGAATTATGAAATGTCAATATTTTGTTTGATTAAAGGTTCGTTAAGAGAAATTGACCAGCGTAGCGGGCGTAGCTTGCTAGTAATGTATAAATATACAATATGATGACACACAAGAATATATAATAACCTCTTCCGAGATACCTACGATTCCGAAAAGTGTTCTCAACATTAGAATCCTCAGAAACCAATATATTTTTTAGCTGTAAAGGAGCATTTATAAAAACAGAGTTTCTTTTTCTGCCATAGATTTTCGGAAACGTTTCCAAGTAGTGTTAATTGTGTATTAAACGGTTTTCTATACCCGGAATATACGTTTTTCGAATGCTATCAAATCTCAAGTAAACATTTTCATCTTCAACAAATACGTTTTAAAGACAAACATGATAAATTAACAGCATTAACATTAACAATTAAATTACTATTATATTGTTTCCCTTGTATTTATAAATTCAATTACGCAGCTGAAAATATTTATTTGTGAATTAATGTCCTTCTAAAAACCGATTTTTCGGATAGGGAAAACTGATTAATACACTATAAAAACTTGAAAACGTTTTCGAAAATTGGTGGCAGTACGAAAAAAACCCCTTTGTTTTTATAAATGCTTACTTAAATCTCTTAACCCCTTCGTGACGAGCGTCCTTTACAGAATTTTTAATCTTTCACCACCGGTTTTTCAAAACGGAAATTTTCGCCTAATTGAATCGCAGAAATGCTAACATTAAATAGGACAAATCTTACAATAAAAAATAACTGGTGGGAATAATCGAGGATTCTGAGCATCTTATTCGTCACGTATACGTGTCGCTCGTCCCCAAGGGGTTAAACATATTGGTTTCTGATATCTCTAAAGAAACAAAATGTATTTCGGAATCATGGGTAACTCAAAAGAGGTTTTTCCGTATTTTTGTGAGTGGTTATATTATATTTCCGTTGATTTAAAACCTTTGTCTTTATTTATAGAGTAAATGAATTTGAGGCATAGTGCATCATTTATGAATAAAACAATCAGATTTTCATGCAACGTTGCTCTGCTGTTTATGTCTAAGGTAAGTAAAAATACTATCAAAAGAAGAAAGAATAATAAATGAAATACCAAATTGAACATGCGAAATTTATGCCTTTTCTTTCCAAATGTATTACGCGCTACAATACATTTTGCTTAGTACAAAATGCTAAATCCAGAATTTGACGCTTTACATAATGTACTGTATATGCTTTGCTCTTATATAATATTTAATAAAAAGAAAAGTGCCCAGTTAGAGTGATGGCATTGAGCTTGCAGGATATTCACACTAATTGTATATTATACTCTTATTTCAAAAAATAATGCCTCTCGAAAAATAAAGAAATCGACAATAAATTAAAGGGGGATTAGCGCCCGGCCCCCCTTTACACTTAACCAATGACCACCCAAAACTCATCAGGGGAGCACCTTATCACAATGAACCTATATTCAGAATTTGAATACTCGCAGGCTATTCACACTAATTGTATATTATACTCTTATTTCACAGAATAATGCCTCTCAAAAAATAAAGAAATCGACAGCAAAATAAGGGGGGATTAGCCCCCTGTCCTCTCCTCTATATTTAACCAATGAACCGCTAAAAATAATCAGGGAAGCGCCTTATCACAATGAACCTATATTCAAAATTTGAAGCAAATCTGATATTTATCCATGAAAAACCCATTTACCTAAATTAAGGCGATAGCCCCTCCCCCTTCCCCCTTTATAATTAACCAATGAACCCGCAAAGCTAATCAGGGCAGCGTCTTATCACAATAAACCTATATGCAAAATTTGAAGCAAATCGGATATTTCTGCATGAAAAACCCATTTACCTAAGTTAATGGGGGGATTAGCTTCGTTCCCCCATTTATTTTAACCAATGACCAATGAACCCCCAAAACTAATCAAAGGAAGCGTCTTATCACAATGAATCTATATACAAAATTTGAAACAAATCGGATAATTCTGCATGGAAAATCCATTTATCTAAATTAAGGGGGAGGGATTAGAACCCCCTTTATATTCAACCAATGAACCCCCAAAACTAATCAGGAAGGCACCTTATCAGAATGAACCTTTTTTAAAAAAATTGAAGCAAATCGGATATTTTTATCTAGAGTTATCGCGTTACGTACATACATACATACATACGTACATGCAGAACCTGCGGGCACATTAGCTCTGAGGCTTTGATAGCCTGTGAGCTAAAAAGTTTTTTTTTTTCAAAAATATTTCCCAGTATTGAGGACGAGTAATAAAGACTAAATCCCAGTAATGAAGACGGATAAACGAATGTTGCTTTCTATAAAAAATTTTAACTGTTATAGATAAAGTTGAACAATATATTTTGGATCTTTTATGAATTAATTAAGCACTCACATTTTTTTTGCAACGATATTTTATTTTGAAACAACTGGCAGTTGAAAATTTATTTAAATTTAATATTGGTAATATTTAGGATAGTAATCTAAACACATTGATACCAATTCTTTAGTTTACCAAATAAAATAAAGCTATAATGTGTATCTTTATGTAATATTTATCCGACTACAAAGCCGTATATACTGTAACAAGATTTAGAATGCTAGTGCTGTTGTTTATCAGAAAAACACACAAAAGGAGTAACGTATATTAATCATTTAAGTATAGTAACATACTCGTTAATGTTTTCTTATAGAAATGTATCCTATAATATCGCATAAAGAGTTTTTCTTTCGTAAAATTTCCCCTTATTTCTGCAAACTGGGGTTTGTTGAATTTCTTTTTATTTCTAAATAACTTTTATAAATGCAATAATTTTATAAACGGTTATGTACCGCATGAATATCTCAACAAAATTTTTCTGCAATAATACTTAAGGGAGCTAAAAAGACTTGGAGTGACGAAAAATGTCTGTAGTTTGACGTGAATTAGAAACCCTGTTGTTAATATAGACTTTTTAGACTTATTACTTCTTTTTTAATTTATTTATTTACTAGCTTATCCGCCCGGCGTTGCTCGGTCCCATAAAAAAATAAAACGAAATGCTAAATTACTATAAAAATCGCTGCACGAAACCGTCCCTATCGTAACTCTTTCGTCTTTCTGAAATAAAATAGAGAGATGAACACGAAGCGTAATTAAATTCAATACCACCCCTTCAAATGTCTGGATTATTTGATTCAAAGAGAGTCAGTTTTTGGTCAAAATTAAAAGAAGTTACCGTCCGATTTTCACAAAATTAGCATTTTCATAATCAGAAAAATAAACTACGTACAGACAGCGAGTTTCGAATCGATACTTCCAATACTTTCTTAATACTCCAAGATAAGACCATAAAATGGACCGGCGCCATCCAGAATATTAATCTCTGGGCTCTTCTGAATTAATATCAATTAAGAAAATGCGTTTGTCATATTTTGCTATTAAGTTCTTCTAGTGATCGGTCTATAATAGAAAATTTTAATGTGAAAGTGTTGCATTTACTAACCACGCAATTGTTTCTTTTTGTATTCGTCATAAGGTAAATGGGAAGAAAAAAAGGTGGCAAAACAACACTAAATCCGAAGAGTATTCCTAACATTATTCCGTTGAAGAATATCGGTTATTAAAAGCTTACTATTCAAAAATACTACTAAAAAGCTCTGAGTAACAGAGCAAGCAATTTCTTCTAGTACATACGACGTGTGGCATAAGGGCAATTCAATTAAGTGTTCAATACTTTTTGAAATTCCCTTCAAATAAGATATAAAAAGAAAAAAACCCATTTCTATGAAAAAAGTTTTTTTCAAGACACAAGTTTGAGCAAGTTTATTTGAAATGTAAAACTTAATCCTTAACAGCGCCGTAAGCTCATTAAAATCATTCTTGCTTCTGCTTTAATTAGAAATATCCTGTTTAACCTATTGCGAGTTGAAGAGGATTTCATTTATTTGCTATGCGATGATGTCACTCTACATTTTTAGTGCGTGCGTGTGTGTGTGTGGGAGGGGGGGGTTCAGATATGTCACTTAAATTAACTCTTTTCTTTTAAATTATTTGTCTTAGAAAAAAGTTTTTTGACGGATATCAAAACTGAAACATGTGGGGATTTTAATCATCTGAATCTATCACTAGAGACATCTAAATAATATGGATTTCAGAATATCCTTGACAGATAATAATGCTAAAAATCTAGTTAATTTTTCATTTTCGCTAATGCATTGGAATTTTTTATATTTTTACTTTCTTCTATCTTTACAAGAAGAAAGTATTGGATTCATGAAAATTTTCGACTTCCAGTTTTCGACGGATTTATTCATTTTAGAAGGTCCTGAACACGACTTGACTATTTTTAGAAAATGTCTGTCTGTGACTCTGTCTGTCTGTATGTATGTATGTGACAAAAATTTTGTGGTTGCTCTATCTCAAGAAGTAATGCTCGGAATTTAGTAAAACTTTATATTCAGTTAGTCCCTGATATAAATTGGTGCTGATAAGTTTCTGTTAAAAATCGCCCAGCAGGTAGCGCTGCTATGCAGCATTTTTCGCGATTTCCTCAATAGCTCTATCTCAAGAACTAATGCTCGGAATTTAATAAAACTTTATACTCAGTTAGTCTCTGATATAAATGGATGCTGATTAGTTTTTGGTAAAAATCGCCTAGCAGGTGGCGCTGCTATGCAGAATTTTGCTGGATTTACACGATTTTAGCGATAGTCATATCTCAAGAACTAATGCAAGGAATTTAATAAAACTTTAGATTCAGTTAGACCTTGATATAAATGGGTGCTGATTATTTTTAGTGTATGCGAAACCTGTGTGAGATAGAAGAAAGTTTTGGGATTGACACATCCGACTAGTTACACATTAAAAAGAATTTCCTTATTTTGCCTATACTTTTCAAATTTTTGCGAATATTTTTCTTTCGCAGTAGATAAATAAAATAAAATCCCACAGATTTAGAGAAAATGGAAATTTGGCGTTCTCAAATCCAGGGGTGCAAAAATCTAGGCGTCAATGGGCCGATTCCCACCACTAAATTTTTAGTATTCTTCGCCTTATAAGAATACTGATAAAATTTAGACGAAGTATACTAATAAAATTTGACGAAGAATACTAATAAAATTTAGTGGTGGGAATCAGCCCATTGGCGCCTAAAATTTTGCACCGCTGCTCAAATCCATACTTTTTGACACATTCGCGAAATCACTTGCATCGAAAAAAAAAAATTCCGTAAAAATACGGAAATTGTACTGATAATCAACTTATTATTTTTTACAGTGTAAGACTGTTCTTAAAAAAAAGAAAAAGAAAAAAAAGAAACGTTCTGATACAGTCACAGAATCCCTTTTATACATAAAAAAATCTCAGTCATTGCTTTTCTAATCCTTTGAAATAGAATAGCGTATTTCATTTCGCTTTAAATGCATTACACTATATGGCCATTCGTCACCGGATACTTTCAATTTTATACATTTCTTTGAATATTTAAAGATATACATGTCGGATTTTTCTGAAACGTCAAAATTATAAAAAATATGTTTGACTTCATATTTATCAACGATGATTTGAACAGGAGAACAATGAGGGGACCAGCAAAAAATCGAAGAAAAACAATAATGTTTGGGATCACCCTGTAAAGTAAAATGCACGAAATAATCTATCGCTACAGCACACGAATGTGTGGTTATTGCACAGTATGTGTATTCATTTGTGCAAGAATAGCAGGTATATTCTCGGAAACATATCGATTGTTTTAAAAAGTTTTAAAAAATCTTGCATGGTTTTTGTTTTTATCATGCAGGGTTTTCACCCAAATTTAACGCCAGTTTCAGAAAATTTGCCAAAATGTAGTAGAAATATTATAGTGCAATTGGAACATAAATATATTAAGCATTTGAAGAAATACGTTTTATATGAGCATGCGCGAACAATAACAAAGATATTTTTCATGATTTAACAGTCAGCTCTATAGAGCAACTCATATAAAAAAAAAACTAGTCAAATATCGTAAAAATTCAGAACGATATCAGCAATAGAGTGAGCTGATTTTTATTCGTTGTCTAAAAGTAGCTGAATGATAAGGGATTTACCACAAATTCTCATTTTTTATTTTCATATTATTTTTCAATTTTTAATGATATTTTAGTTTTTTTTTAGAAAACTACCCTAACGAGCCTATTCGAACAGAAAAAGAATTAACAAATTCAAAGGAGCGTTTCAAAATAATTTTAACCTGGTATAATAAAGTTTTCCAAGGAGAACTAAAGTATCAATAAAAAATTAAAAGAATTATAAAAATTAATTATGAAAATTTGTGGAAAATCCCTTATCATTCAGCTACTTTTAGAGCGCAACTGAAGATCATCTCACTCTATCACTGATATCGTTCTCAATTTTCTCGATATTTGATTGGATTTTTTATATGAGTTGCTTTATAGAGAGTTGCTTTATAGAGAGTTCCTTTATAGAGAGTTGCTTTTGACTATTAAATAATGAAAAAAAAATCTTTTATAGTTTGCGCATGAACAGATAAAAAATATTTCATACAACTGCTCATATTTCATCAAATGTTTAATATATTTATATTCCAATTATTACTATAATTGTTTTACTACATTTTGTCAAATTTTCTGAAACTGGTGTTAAATTTGGATGAAAACCCTGCATGATATAAACAAAAAACAGGTAAGATTTTTTTTTTAACGTTAAAAAAAATCGCTAAATTTCCATGAAGATGCGTGCTATTTTTACACAAATGAATACACATATTGCAGAATATCCACATATTCGTGTGTTGTAGCTAAAGATCATTTCGTGCATTTTATTTTACAGGGTGATCTCAAATATTATTATTTTTCCTTGAGTTTTTGTTGCCCTCCCCCCCCCCCCCCCTAATCGTCTTCCTGATCAAATCGGATTTGATAAATATGAGACCAAACAAATTCTATATAATCCTGAGGTTCCAGAAAAATCCGTCAAACATATATTTAAATATTCAACAAAATGTCTAAAATTGAAAGTGTCCGGTGACGAATGGCCATATAGTGCATATCTTGAGTTATAATCGTTTGCTCCCCGATCACAACATTTTCTTAACGAGGGCGCCTTTAACATTGGTTTAAACTGTTAAATTTTGACACCATTTTCTGAAAGTTTCTGATCTTTTTCGGTAAGAAAAGGAAACACTATTCAATTTTTTAGTATCTGTACAGCGATAGCGGTAAATATTTTAAATTTCAGTACTAAGGTGATTTCATGAATGCGTCAGAACAAGTTTTGATTTAAGAATATGTTCTGACACTCTTTTTTTTATTTAACTTGACTTTGTTCATGGATGCAAAGTTTGAATCTTATAATCAATTTTTCACCCCCTTTCTGATATGTTAGAATTAAAAAATTGTGTACACAACTGTGTTTCCAATGACAATAAACATTTTAATATTTTTTATACTTAATTATAATTTAATAAATTGATTTATAAGCATTTATCCGTTAGCTGGTTAAGGATGATAAATTGCCAAATTTTCTTTATGGTTACAAAAATATGCGTGGTACAACAACAATGGGACAAGGTTCGTACGCTTTCACCATAATTTTTAAAAGAATTTTTCGCCTTATTTAAATGCAGAAAAGTATTACAAATTCTGCAATTAAACGAGGTACCTACAATTTCTGCTATTTAAATATTAAATAAAAAAATTCTATTAAAAAATTGTAGTAAAAGCGTACGAACCCTGTGGAGTTAATTATGCACCAAACCACGTTCACAAGCATATTCCAACTGGCTGGGGAACTGCAAAAATGAAGTATTTTAAACACTAAAATATAAGCAAAAAATAAAAAGTGTAATAGTATTTAAAATTAAGTTTTTGTTCCATATATGGTTCTTTAAATTAGTTACCTATCTAAAAAAATCGAGAAATAAGTTTTAAAACTTATACTCTTTGGAAAATTGTTAAAAATCTTAAAAATCTCCTGAGATTTTATAGAAAAATTTTGTAACATTAAATTAAGAGCTTTGTTACAATTCTACAAAAAAGAATTCCAATTTAAACTCGGGAAAGTAGATAACAAAAGGGGGATTACTTGATACAATGTCAATAAGAGAAACAAGTTATACGGCCAAAATGAATTTGTCTGCTAACGTAATATGCCCCAATTGGACTGGAAACATTTGCTTTTATTTCATTATATAAATATTACTATCAGGGAAGGCAAGTACGAAGTAATTGCTTTTAATGTCCTGTTATTTCTCTTTTTAATTCTAATATCATTATACAATGAAATTAATGATCAATGTATTTATATCTTGTCGGTATTGTTAAAATATTTTAGGCTTAAGAAGAACTGATAATATTAAATGATTCAAAATATTTGAAAATAGTTTTAGAATTATTAATTTAAAATAGAGCATAACGAAAGAAAATTTTATAGTTATGAATTATGATCTCTAATACAATAAAATTACAAACAGACGTTTTTAGAACGATACTACGAAACATTTTCTAAACTTTATCAAATGTGATAATTAGATTAGTTGGATTGAACCTTTATTAGAATTATGCAGTTTAAATAATCTTTCTAATGGGAAAAACGGACATACAACTCTTTAAGAATAGTTCAATCGGAATATTAGATGCTTGCTAATTAACACTTATTCGTAAAAAAATAATAATACCAAAATTTGTTTTGCAAATCATATATCTTAGAACATAGTGACCGAAGTATTACCAAAACGTGAAAGCTCTGTGACCAAACTTCAACTCTTATTATCATTATATGATCATATGATGTGGAAAATAAGTCGTATCTATGCCACTAAGTAGGGCCACCCATATATTTCATTGGCCTTGAGACAGTTGTCCTGTGAGCGGGACCCAAACTTTCTCAGCCCATAGCAGTTTTATCAAACACATTGATTATACAATAGTTACAATATCGTTGAAGTTGCGGGTGGTGATGATTAGTCATCAAAATCAACGATCGATATTTCTTGCAAAATTATTTAATATAAAATTTTGTTTGTTTCTTTGATTAAGTTTCCATTATTTTAAATGTGAAAAATAAATAGCTTTTACGGAAAAGAATTTAATTAGAGGAGATAATTTTTCACCGAGACACTCGAGGTGTCCCATCCACGTCCCCGTCATTTGCCGGTGTTGTCCTCCTTCATGCGTGACCTGCAATGAACATTGATGTGATTAATTTGACAGAGTTCCAAATGATGAAAAAATGGTTTCGAAGACTTCAGTATGGAGTTTCAAAATGACAGCTACCGTAATTTCCGGCGTATAAACTTCGGATCAAACAATTATGTTTCGACCCAGAAATTTCATTTTATATAATGTAACTTTTGAAGTCATATATTTACAGTGATCTACAAAGTTACATTATGTACAATAAAATTTCTAGGTCTAAACATAATTGTTACAGGAAATTAGGTATCATCAGGAAATCATACAGTAAATTAGGTATTTGAAAGTCATTATGTGTCAAATTAAAGAAGTCACAATTCTGTCACTATTGTGGCTGTAACTCTTGTAACTATTTTGTGATTTCATAGTGACATTACGTAAACTTCATGCATTGTTAGGCGTGTTTCGATTATAAGGTTGGTTATCTATATAACCTGCCAACGCCCATTGTCACCTCCAGGAGACATGTTTTGAAAGGATTTCTAAGCTTAGATTTTAAGTGTATGTTTACCTTGGCGTCTTTATTGGGATCTAGCACAGTTTACCTAATCATAGAATAAAGCCCCATATTTCTCTGATTTTCCGATATAATACTATAACCTTCCAAAGTTTTGGAGCTCCTTCAAACAAGCAAGGACTTGAGTTGGACTTCTTTTTGGGGATAAAAATTTTAAAAAAGCAGCAAGTCTCACATTTTTTTTTTTTGCTTGAATGTTAAATTTAACTAAATGTGGAATTGATAAAATTATACGATTGCGAATGTTCGATTATTTTTTTGTTGTTGTTGCTAGTGATGCGATCTTGAATTTAGGTATCACCCATAGGTGATATGTACTTTTTAATAAAACTTGTTTGTTATTACTCTTTTTTTAGTGAAAACCTATGAATTTAAATAAATATATATATATATATGTGGTGATTTTTAAGGCCGAGTTGCTTGAGTAGTAACATTTTTTAATAAATGTTTTTTTGAAAATAAGATGGGCTCTTTTCACATAATCAACCGAAGAGGAAGTTCCAGCACTCCATATTAGATGGCGTGTGTACGTAATCATAATTAAGCATCTCATTCAAGAACACAGAAGTTTTTATTCTGAAGCTTAAATTGATATCAGGGAAGAATCTGCTTTCACTCGAGTCCTCTTTTCGTTTCAATCACGGCTCCCACTACAGCAGAGCACGATGGCCATTTATTTAAAATAAAAATTCCGCAGGCATATAAGAAAAAACATACTGGACTCCACGCCAATACCAGGCAGAGATTCCATCATTAACCTAACAAATCAAACTTCGAACTAGCGTCTCTCTATTCGAATGTTCTTATACGAATACGTCTAGCTTTCATCAGTGCATCACATCTTCGGATCTCCGAATAGAATGCTCTCCGAAACGGAAAAGGCTACGATATATTCTTTCAGTAAGAGTAGGAATACATGGTCACGTGCGCCAATCGTGAGCTGGGATTCTTTGCGCTGGCTCCAGAATATGGTAATAAAATGGTTTCAGCTATTTTTTGGCGCGAAAGAAAATTCTCGAAAGTTCCATGATGTTCGATGATTTAGCTATGACCCAGAGTGTTTTAGATTAATTGATTATCGTTAGTTAATTGGTTCGAGAATATGGAATGATTTTGACTTTTAGGGAAAGAAAAAAAAGAAAAAGAGAAATGGTTTATCGAATTTGGAACATAGCCAGAATGGGATTAGAATAAATGCTTTTACATTTAATATAAGAAAAAGATTTTATGATCTGGCGAATTATTTTTAATATCGGAACTGATTAAAATAAATACAGTCTTTTTAGGAATTTAGAAAATTAAAAGGGAATTATGCGGGTTTTTTAAAGTATGAATATTAGGGAGTTTTATAATTAAAAGATAAAGACGCGATTTATTGAACTAATTAGCAGCCATTGAAATATTGAATTTAGATATGAGGTTTTTTCGGAATACATAGAGTTAAAATATTTTAATAAACGGAGGAAATAAATATTATAGAGTAAGTTAGACTAGGATGGAATAAAAATACTTTGGTGTATCGCGATAAATTTTAAATTTTGTTATATATATATTTATGTTTACTTATGTTAAGTTTACTTAAATGATCCATTTAGCAGAGTTCCAAATGATGAAAAAATTGGTTTCGACGACTTCAATATTTCCAAAAAAACTTCATATTTCCAAATGGTGTTCAATTTGAAAATCATTATGTGGCAAATTAAAGACATCACAAAAGTTTACTTATATTAAGTTTACTTGTATGATACAGTTGGCAGAATTCCAAATGGTGAAAAGATTTGTTTCGACGACTTCAATATGGAGTTCTATTTGAAAATCTTTATGCGACAAATTAAAGAAGTCACAATTCTGCCACTGTTGTGACTGTAACTCTAGTAGCTCCCTTTGATTCCATAGTGATGTTACATAAACAGAATGCATTGTTAGGCGTGCCATATACATAAACTGAATGCATTGTTAGGCGTGCCACATACATAAACTGAATTCATTGTTGGAGGGCTAAAGAACTCAAAAGCTAAATTCTATGAATTAAACTTTTTTTTGTAAATTACTGAAAATTACTAAAACCTCCTTATATTTAATAGAAAACTTTCATTTCGTTAAATTAGAGCCTTTTTTTCATCACTTCTTTTTTTTCTCTCTCAAAAGAAATTCAATTTTAATTTGGGAACGTACATACCTAAAAGATGACTGTTTGATACAGTGTCAATAAATGGTAACAAGTTATATGGCCAAAATGAATCGGTCTGCTACTGTGATATGTCCCAAGTGGAATTCTAACATTTGATCTTATTTTATTATATAAATATTGCTATCAGGAAACAGAAGAATGAAGTAATTACTGCATTTGTTACGAGTGTTAGTAGAGAATTAATGTAAGAATGATATTTTTTTATGTACTTGCTTTTAACACTTTCCAACATAGTTGAAAAGTGTTTATAAATTCGGTTTGTCTAAACGTCTGTCAGTCAATGACTCATGTAAAATCTTCTTATATTTAATAGAAAAATTTCATTTCGTTAAACTAAAGGCATTCTTTTTTCATCTCTTCTTTTTTACTTCTCTCTCAAAAGAAATTCCATTTTAATTTGAGAACGTACATACCTAAAAGATGATTGTTTGATACAGTATCAATAAGGGTAACAAGTTATATGGCCAAAATGAATTGGTCTGCTACTGTGATATGTCCCAAGTGGAATGTTAACATTTGATCTTTTTTTGTTATATATAAGTATTGCTATCGGGAAACAGAAGAATGAAGTAATTACTGCATTTGTTACGAATGTTAGTAGAGAATTAATGGAATGGTGATATTATTTTATGCAATTATTTTTAACACTCGCCAACATAGTTGAAAAGTATTAACGAATTAGGTTTGTCTAGCCGTTTGTCCGTCCACGACTCACGTACATAATAGTCGAAATTCCTTGTAACTGATTATGTTATTGAGGTTTACCATAGCACATTCTGTATTGAAAATGAAATGTGTCGCATTTATAGTTCATTTACAAGAGCACACAAGCGAATTTCGTTATTCGTCTGTACCATGTCGAACTATCGAATATGAAAAAATGCATTTTTCATTACTTCTAAAAATGAGCTGATTGTCACCACTAAATTTTATTAGAATTTTTTGCCTAATAAAAATATAAAAATACTAATAACATTTCTGCGAAGAACAGGGTTACCAGTTTTACCTCACTTTTCACTTAGCGATGCCGAATTCATACCGGAAATTTTGAGAGAAAAATTTTTACTTTATGTAATCACGAAATATGCTGTCATTGTATAAAGCAGAAATTTCTATTTTAAATTTCTGGTATGGATTCGAAATTTTTGAATGGAAAAGGAGGCCAAACTGGCAACACTGGTGATGTTGCAACCCTGAAACCCTATTAAAATTTAGTGGTGACAATTGGCTTATTTTTAAAAGTAATGAAAAATGCATTTTTTCATATTCGATAGTTTGAAATAGTAGCGACGATATGATGGTTTATGAAGAAAGTCGTTTGCGGTGTTTTTTGATTTTGCTACGATATTTCAAACATATTAGAATTCATAACCATCACTGAGGTGCACTACAAGATACCTGCTATAGAAAAGGGTGGTATCGTGCATTTAAAGGGGGAACACAAAAGAATTCGGTTACAGGTTCGATTACTATGAGCAATAATTGCTGGAAGTGCGTTCACAATTGTGGTATGCTTGTTTAAATTTAACTAATATTTTGCATATTTCTTGATATGTATATTATTCGATATTATTCTATAGATCATATATAGGGTTTAACAAAAGAATTCCAGTACATTTCCGCTAATTGACGAAAATTGCTGTAGGGGTATTTTCAGCTGTGTGATGCGTTCCCTAACAGAACTAAATTTTGGCACTTTAGGTAGTATATATACAAATATATTGATTACATAAAGGGCTGCACGAAAGAATTCGAATATTTTTCCGACTGTAGGCGGTAATTTCTGAAAATGAGTTTTCAATGTTTCATGCGTTTTCAGACAATGAATGATTGCAAACAATTTCAATAAAAATGTCACAGTTAGACAAAATCTTTTTATAACTCTGTTTGATCCTTTAAACTAGGATAAACTAAAAAAACATTTACAACATTGTGAATAAACGATTCTCCTTTATTAAAAGGATCTATGATCCTTTTTTCCTACACTTCTAAAGTATTTTTAATAGAATATATTTTGTTTTTGAAATTTGTATATTATAGTTCATATACTGATCACATTTTTGTCTTCATATTGTTCCTATTTCAGCTTACTGTTTGAGCCATGCAAAATCACTAGTTGTGTTATGCTTAAGTATTCTTTTCATAAATTTTCTAATTACTTTCTTTTATATCTTTTCTTATATAATTACTTTTTTTATATTAAGAAATGTTGTGATCTGAACTAGTAAAAACTAACTTTGCACTAATTTTATTTTAATCTCTAATCTAATATTAAACATCTGTAGTCTAAAATATGAATTTTCAATAATTTTTCCCCTCGTGGAGAAAAGTTCTTATGTTTAACGGCTGGATCTCCACGAGAGGGTGATTTCATTTCATTTCAATGTACACATAGACCTCATCTTTCACTTTATTAAACGGTGACGTTTTCTTGCAATATTTTGAATGTGTTGGAAAATCTTTCATAATCTATACTTGACGCATGATTTTTATTTCTTGTTAAAGAATACAAGTTTTTTATTTCAAAAAATAAATAACAAGTTTTAATGAGTGGTCAAAAATTTACAACAAAACATTCATGTGTAAAAACCAAGAAACAACCTATTTATTATATTAAACGCAAAAAGCTCTTAAAAACACTATAAAAATAAGAAAATCACAACATGTTTCGAAAAAACCGTGTCCTTCATCATCAGGCGCAAAGATGTTCTATTACTTTGAAAGCAAGAGCAAGACTGAAAGGAAATGGAAGAGAAAGGAACAAGTAGAAGCAAACAGCCAATAGGATAGCAATGAAGCATCATCCACTCAAACAAAGAGAAGAAGCCAATCACAAGAAGACATAACAGAACACAAAAGGAAATATGAAGCAAATGAAGTAAATTCATAGACAAACAAGGAAAAAGTAAAGGAAAATATGAGAAAATATATAAAATGTATTATAAAAGAAGAAATTAAATATAAATTGAAAAATAAAATAACGTAAAAAATATAAAATAAAACGAATAAAAATAAATAAACGAATACATAAATAAATTACAAAATATGCATTAAATCTAAAAATTAAATTAAATTTCAAATAATATAAAAATAAAAAGTTCATATAGTTCAACGGAACAAGCTTTTACAATCTACAGTGAGACTAGTGAAATCAGATTTTTCATTAACAATATGATCACGAATAAGATATATAGCTAATCTTTCAAGAAATTCCAATTCAAAAACTCGAATGTCATGAAAGATAATGTTAACATTTTGGAAAATTAAAAGTATGATCGGAATCCCAAGAATGCCTGGCAATAGAAGAATTCGAAATTCCTTGCTTAGAGATATAACTTTCTTTTATGCGGGTTTCGACAGTTAACCTATATAACACAAATGACAACATTTGCATGGAACACCACTACATAAGATTCCCCAGTTCCAAAATGAGGAACTTACTAGAGAATAATCTCAACTGTTAGTACTGGATTTTGTTTAAGAGTGGTATCGTCGGGAAACTCTTGCCATAAGAATCAAGAAAATTATAGGAGTTACCCACCCGAACGTAACTATTCACGTCATTTATGTCAATTTCTTTCATCACGTCATGCAATCATGCATTAGCGGGGGAATATAAGAGGTCCACTTTCGAGAAAAGTTGAATCGTTTGAAAGTTCTTGTCAGGAGCATCAAAAATCACATAGGAATTGCCCTTTCGAATCCTACGAGATGTAGGTTCATTAATTCTGTGACGTCATGCACAAAGAAGCCACCGCCCCCTGAATACTAGGCCTGCGAGCTGACAAAAATGGCGGCTGTCGCAAGCGGATTTTTCTTTCTTTCTTTTTTTTTCCAGCTTTTGAATGGTCTCTCAAAATTACACACCAATAATTCCTTTTTTTTTTTTTTTTTTTTTTTTTTTTTTTGAGAACAAAAAAGTCAAATATAACTTTTAGATATTATTAGTGATGAAGTTCGAGGGACTGTACAAACGCTGAAAAACAAATCCGCATGCGACAGCCGCCATTTTTGTCAGCACGCAGGCTTAGTATTCAGGGGGCGGTGAAGAAGCAGAAGAGTGAGAAGACTATTTGTATTCATAAGTGACAAGAAAGTATCTATGATGGAATAAAAGATCCTGTTAGTATGAAAAGTGTAATCTATGCTTCATAAGAGAGGATCTACATAAATTAACATAATCTCACATGTTTACTTCTTTATGCATAATGCAGTGTCAATGGAAAAATGGCTATATACCTAGTGAGCGATTGGACTCGGACAGGTCGTTCCTATACTTTTCTTGATCTCCACGGGACGAGCTTTTCTATGATACTATTTTTGATGAAATCGGATTTATATATATTTTTCTTCATGTATGACATCACGGAAGAAATTGGCTCGTTGGTTTCGGGAGGGTAGTTTCTATATCTTTCTTTATCTCCATGGCAAGAGCTGTCCAATTAAATCACTCTTGATGAAATCCAGAACTGACTTGAGTATGTTCGTTAGTTAAACAAAGGGTGCTTAAGCTTATTGTAATGTTTTAAAATAACATTAAAACTGAAATGTTTTTAAACTTTAGCTCAATGTGAAACATAAAAGTAGATAGATAGTCAGAACAATCAAATTATAGTGTTTAGTTTTTACAAACCTGACAATTTGATTGTTTACGCCACAGGCAGTGGTGTAGCGTGGGAGGGGGATTAAATGCTCTGGATAGAAGTAATATTGTAAAGTTTTCGTTGCTTTGATTATCGCAGAGAGTTCTACAAATAGATAAGGTTAAGAAAACTTTACAAAATTATTGGTATCCAGAGCATTAGGACCCCACCCCCCCTCTGGCTACGCCACTGTCCACAGGACGACACGAACACGGCCGGGAACTTTACACTATGTATATGTGCAATGGAGTCGCCGGGAGTCACGCCTGGAACCGCCACCGTGATAGATGGGCGAACGCCCTTACGTTCTTGATCACAGGTGGGAGGGGCCTGTGTAGAGGTAATTCTTGCGAAATGTAAAGTAAAACATGATTACATGCAAAGCAGTTGTATGATACTGCAGGACAGTTTATTTTCTGCAAAAACTTTTTTTTATATCAGGAGAACTGTTCCCCCTGACTACCCCCTCCCCCCGGTCGTCTCGTTAATTTTATAATTTAATAAAACTAGTTTGAACGATTAATTATTCACGTACATATTTTATTAACCTGTTAACTGGGTATGACGAAATATTTCGTCATACACAAACTACTACCATAATATTTTGAACGCATTACTTCCACCAGTAAAATTAATAGAAATTTTCTTCTCATTAAAACGCCATGAATTTGCAAATGCATGAAAATGCATTTGAAACTGCCATGAATAAGCAAAACATTTCTATTATTTTTTACTTGTGGAAGATGGAAGTGTGCCCCGTTTATAATCAGGCATATCAATTGAACAAAAGTTTATTTTCCCCGGTTAGCAGGTTAATTATTGACAATCATAATTGTTCAGTTTACTTTAGCCCTTCTGTGGAAAAGTAATTATGTTGCTAAATTAGTGAAATGATTGAATGTCACCACACGAACAAATTTATGTGAAAATAAATAAATTGTTTTACCCGATTACCTTATAAAAGCAAAATTTTGTTTAAAAAACCTGGATGTCGTCTGGCAGATTAGAGTTAAAGTTAAGTCAGTGGTTCCCAACCTTTTTTTAGCCGCGCCCCGCCGAAACATCTCTAAAATGATGATGCCCCCCCCCTCCCCCTATAACATATAATTCTCATAAAATTTTAAAAGAATTTACTCCTGACAGAGTAAAAAGCATTTAACATTGATCCTGAAACGTGCCGAAGGTAATGGATGAATCAAACAATTTTTTATAATCATCTGATACGCCTCGTACTTTACTGGCACACGCTCGCCACGTATGCGTAATGTAGAGTGCTCAGAATCCTTGATTAGAAAAATCAATAATTTTGAATAAAACATTTTTGTCTTATTTAATCACAGAATTTCTGCGATTAAATTACTAATCAATTTCTAATCAGAATGAAACGTGATAAAAGATTCGGTAAAGGAAGGTCGTCAAGTAATTGTTAAATATACACTTGAATAGTTTCATGTGTAAAATTAATTTTCATGTGACATATTGCAGTGCGACTCATTCAATAAATAATCGAAAAAGTTGTTTAAAATTCTAAAATAATTATAAATCAGAAAAATTATAAAGAATTTTTAAATATATAAAAGTATCTAAATATCTTAAAATGTTTTTTCTATAATTATTCTGGTAGGAATGTATTTAAAACTTTTGAATGGATACTTTTTAAAAATTGAATAAAAAACTATTTTTTTTAATTTGGTTTTTGAAATTTGAATGTGTAACTTTTATTTTCAGTCTACAACATTACTATTAGAAAAACAATTCAGAAGGTATGGGTTCACAGAAATTCTGAATTGTCCCCTTGAAAAGTTAAATTGCCCCCCTGAAAATTCAAATTGCCCCCCGTTGGGAACCACTGAGTTAAGTGGTATATATAATGTACCATCGTCCTTCAAAGGGTTAAAGTGACGATTTTATATCCTCCCATAATTTTTGAGTTTCTAACCCACTAACTGACAATGTTGACAAAAATATTTCGAAAAAAATAAATCAAAACGTTTATTACAAAAAAATGTATTCTATATGCATCAAAACAAAATATCTTATATGTGAAAATTCTCAAAATGAAAGTTGCCGTCTACGTTTATGGGCAAATGTTTGTTATACTAACATTTAAAATTGTGAAAATATCCTTTAAGCCAAAAGAATTCTCAAAGACATAAAATTATATGTTTTCCTTTTCACAAAAACATATAACGATCATTTCAACAGCTCTTTATTTATAAATTTTAGCGCTATCATAGTTTATATAGACACAATTATTATTATTATTTGAAAATAAGCATTTTATTAGCTTAGCATAAAGTGACATAAAATATTTTATTTCCTCCAAATAATATTTTTTACTATCGAAGAGAAAATTGTATGCATTTTTATGCTTTTGTATAGAGAAACATTTTATTTTATATTGTTCATGGATTTTTAACAAAATGTATAACAATATATGGAATAGAATGAAAAATTTTGAATTTTATGATATTGTGTCCAATTATGTTAATACGGAAAAGAAAAAAAAATAGTTTTGATTTTGATGATTATAATTGAATTATACACTGTCATTTTTTTTTATAAAAATACATTAAATAATTATTATTTGTATATTTTAAACTAGCTCCCTGTTAAAAACAACGGATTAAAATTTCTCTATCCTTTGTCCATATATTTTTTGACGACTAGTAAAGGAAATTAGCACTTGTACATTAAATTTTGTAGAAAGTAAGATGGGGGGGGGGGGGATAATCCAATTTATTACGTCGTTCTATCTTTATCTATAATAGAAGAAATTTTTGTAAGTGAAATTTTTTTGACTGCAGACTTTTCGACTTTTTTGGGGTCAATCAGAGATCCCGAAAAACCTGTTTTTACAAACTGCCTGTCTGTCCGTTTGTGTGTCCACTTTGTATCATCGAAAAGTGTATAAAGTTATGCACAGAATTGAACAAAAACTTCTATATAATAATATATATTTTTGGCTATGACCGACAGGTCTTACTTAGTTGAAAATGGGGATATTCCCAGAAAAGGGGTTGTGTGATAGAAATTTTTGTGCCATTTTCCTTATTGTATTATTAGAAAGTGTACGAAGTCATGGGTAGAACTGAACCAAACTTCATTTATATGTTTTTGACTAGGGGTGTCAGGTCCCAAATAAAATTAAGGATATTCCCTCCGGAAGAGGGCGCTGTGATAGCGAATATTTTGTGTGAATTTTCTTTCGTATCATCGGAAAGTGTGTGAAGTTATTGTTAGACTTGAAACAAACTTCATATATACGTTTTTGACTATGGATATCAGTTCCCAGTTGAAAATAGGCATATTCCACCAGAAGGGGGCGCTGTGATGGCGATTGATGTGCGATTTTCTCGATTTTTCGAGGTTGTGTTGTACATCGGCTTCTCGTGCAGCGACGGGTGCTTCGCACTTCGCATCCAGACAACCCGGTGATTCGCATGTAGCTGACGTACAGCAGAGTGACGAAAAAATATTGATTTTATTGAAAGATATGATCGATATTAACTCGTATTTACTCCGATTAATATAATGAAGCAGAAATTTAAGATGAAAATCAAAGTCGGTGTAGTTATGATTTGCTCTGGATGAACGTGCAGCGACGCACACTTTGGCATCTTGTTTGTTTCTAAATGCATAATTAAATAAAGTACGCCTTTTTGAAGCCTTAACACTAGGACCGCGGTGACTGTCATTTTGACCCGTGCCAAATGAATAAGTGTGGATTCGAACAAAAAATTTCTTAATTAAATAAGGTAAAATATTTAATGTCGCACAAAAATAAGTTAAATAATACATTAAATATTTTTAAACAAAAATTCTGGTGTAAAATATTTTGATAAAACTTAAGTAAAATTTCCCGTGGTTCTAGTGCTAAAATGTTATGAGATAGAAGAAAGTTTTGAGATTGGCTAGTTTCAATTTACAGTTATAGTGTAGCAGTTCTCGATTTATTGCGAAATTTTTGTTAGAATGATCTTCTTGCGTTTTTGTTTGTTTGTTTTGTTCGGTTCTGCTACAGTATTTTTATAGAAAAGCATGCAATTTATTAAAATTATCTCACTTCCTTTTTCCTTACTTTTAAAAAAAAAAAAAAAAGAAAAAGAAAAAAAAAATATCGGTAAAACTGAATCTTTAGCAATGTTATGCGTGTAAATTTAAAAGGTTTTAGTTATTTCTATAGATGTAAATATGCGGATTGTATGGTAAATTTACAGAATATTTTCTCTGTATTTTAACAGCGTGTCTGTTTTTTACATAAGAATTAAGATAAATGATTACCCGGTAGATTCTCCGTTATTTCACAGAAAAATTTCGTTAACAGTTTAGGAAAGGAGGAAAGGGAAAAACAAATAACATAAACTTTTACTATTTAGTCACGCGTTACATTATTCCTAAACATAAAAAACATGAATGTCTAGTAAATGATTGCCCAGTAGATTATCCGTTATTATAAAAAAAAATTAATAGTGTAAAAAGAAGAAAATTGAAAGAAATTACATACACGTTCACTATTTATACACGTATTAAGTTCCTAAACATAAATACATGAGATTCTGCCATTCAAAAGTTTCGAATTTTCCGAAAAAGTTGCAAAAATTTCAATTTATATGCAATTTTTAACCTTGATTGTAATACGCATTTTAAGGGGAGTCAAAAAAATCAAATTTAACAATGTTTAGAATTATTCAAGTTTTGATTAAGGGAAGTAAACTATATTTGGACTTTAACACGAAACAATATATCAGTGGTGATTGTGTTCCGGTATTTTGTACACCACTAAATTTTTATAGCAATATTCTTAGTATCTCATCGCAGAATTTATCGATTAAAAAGAAAAAAATTGCTATATAAATCTAGTGGTGCACACAATACCGGAACACAATCATCCCTGAATATATACAATACACTATATGGCCAATGATGACCGGTTTGCGATTTTAGACGTTTTGTTAAATATCTAGAAAAATACATAAGGAATTATCCTGAAACTTCAAGCGTGTAAACAGCATAGCCGACGTCATATATGACGGCGAAGATTTTTTCACGAAACCCCTTAGGGGACCGTCAATAAATTGAAGAAAAACGAATATTTGTTGGATAACCCTGTAAAAACTAATATCGTAAAAGTGTTGAAATGGTAGCATATGCTTAGGAGGCTTCTTTGAATAAACTATGTTCATTTTTATGAGGATAGCACGTATACTTGTGGAGAAATTAAGGTTTTTATAAAAACAATCCCAAATTTCACCAAGTGTTTTGCTTATAATTTTCAGAGTTATTAATAGAAAAGAATGTTCTTTACAGGAACGATGACACACGACATTATATAAAATATCCTGCAATCAGAATTAAAAAAGAATAAATATTGGATGAAAAATGAGCAGGTTCACTAAATATTGTTTCACTGCGCATGCGCGAATTCAATCAAAATATACTGTGCATAATATATTAGCTAAATGTATAGACCAACTTTTGTGAAAGTCTCAAAAACATAGCGTAAAAATTCTGATAGTAATCGTCGATAGATTAAGCTCAAAATTCGCTGTTCCCAAAAGGAAGCAAAAATATGAGGGGTTGTATCCAAATGTACTAGCTTATGAAAGTTGACATAATGAGAATGAAGTGTCTCTCATTGTATATTTGGATACCACCCCTCATCTTTTTGCTTCCTTTTGGGAACAGCGAATTTCAAGCTTATTCTATCGACTATCACTATCAGAATTTGCAAGCTATGTTTTCGAAGCTTTCATAAAAGTTGCTCTATACATGTAGCTAATATATTATGCACAGTATATTTTGATTGAATTCGCGCATGCGCAGTGAAACAATATTTAGTGAACCTGCTCATTTTTCATCCAATATTTATTCTTTTTTAATTCTGATTGCAGGGTATTGTATATAATATTGTTTGTCTTCGTTCCTGAAAAGAACATTCTTTTATATTAAGAACTCTGAAAATTATAAGCAAAACACTTGGTGAAATTTAGGATTGTTTTTATAAAAACCTTAATTTCTCCAGGAGAATACATCTTCATAAAAATGAACATAGTTTATTAAAAGAAACCTTTTAAGTATGTGCTACCGTTTCAACGTTTTTGCAATATTAGTTTTTACAGGGTTATCCAAAAGATATTCGTTTTTCTTCAATTTATTGACGGCTCCCATGGGGTTTCGGGAAAAAATCTTCGCCGTCATATATGACGTCGACTATGCTGTTTACACGCCTGAAGTTTCAGGATAATTCCTTATGTATTTTTCTAGATATTTAACAAAACGTCTAAAATCGCAAGTGACCGGTCATCATTGACCATATAGTGTATGTAGAAATTTATTTAAGCCTCTCTAAACTAGAGAAATGGCTTTTTTAAATTCATAACGAACGACTGTGAGTTCAATGTGCGATATAGTATTACCATTTATTAAAGATTAAAATACTTAAAAAACATATATTGAAAAAATTGCTCTAAAAGAAAACTATGCTACGCATTTGAAAGGGACATGCAATTTTTCTTCATATTTAACACGTCAATCTACAAGAATAAAACTGCCTTCATTCCACTTGCAGTTTTTACTTCACCTTTGATTTAGCCTGGAGAAAAAATAATTTATTTTTTACGAAACAGGTAGCTATTCCTTGTCTTTAAAATGTTTATAGGAACATTTTTTAGTAGTTTAAGTTTTTTTTATCCACTTTTGAAGAATTCGAGAAAAAATAGGAAGTCAAAGAAATTATTTCTTGAAATTTATTCTTTTGCAACTATCTCAAAAAGAATTCTAGTTTGCAATGTTCTGTAAATGGAACTAAACTCCGAAAAAGTGGATGTCCTGAGTGCGATTACTTGACATAATGTCAATAAGGGTTGCAAGTAATATGGTCAAAATATATTTGTCTGCTAACGTGATACCTCTCAAGAGGAATGTTAACATTTGCTCTCATTTCACTCTATAAATATCACTATCTTGAAAGACATGTATGTACTAAATACTCATTTTGATACGGATTTCTTCACTTAATAAACTTTAGGAACAATTACTATTGTTATCATTATAGAATTACGACGCTATTATAAAAAAAAAACTTTCTTCGAAACAAGTATCAATTCTTTGTCTTTATAGTGTTTATAGAAACATTTTTTTATTAGTTTAAGTTTTCTGAACTTGTTTTAGGAAATTCCGTAAAAAAAATGTCATACAAAAAAATTCTTTCTAGAAATTTATTATTTTTCAACTATTCTAAAAAGAATTCCAGTTTGCCAAGTTCTATAAATGGAACTAACTCCGAAAAAGTGGATGTCCTAAGTGCGATTACTTGACGTAATGTCAATAAGGGTTGCAAGTGATACGGTCAAAATATATTTGTCTGCTAACGTGATACTTCTCAAGAGGAATGTTAACATTTGCTCTCATTTCACTCTTATAAATATCACTATCATGAAAGACATGTATATACTAAATACTCATTTTCAGACCTGCCAAGTCTCCGGCTTTTTGGATACCAGTAATTTAGTACAGAAAATGTTGTTTTGTTGAATCCAAGCATTTAGCAATTTAAAAGAACAACATTTTCTTAAAAAAATTACTGGTGTTCAAAAATCCGGAGACTTGGTAACTCTGCTCATTTTGATACGGATTTCTTCACTTAATGAACTTTAGGAACAATTACTATTGTTATCATTATAGAATTATGACGCCATTATAAAAAAATAAATACTTTCTTCGAAGCAAGTATCTATTCTTTGTCTTTAGATTATTTATGGGAACATTTTTTTATTAAATTAAGTTTTCTTAACTTGTTTTAAGAAATTCCGTAAAAAAATGGCGTGCAAAAAACTTCTTTCTAGAAATTTATTCTTTTTCAACTATTCTAAAAAGAATTCCAGTTTGCCAAGTTCTATAAATGGAACTAACTCCGAAAAAGTGGATGTCCTAAGTGCGATTACTTGACGTAATGTCAATAAGGGTTGCAAGTGATACGGTCAAAATATATTTGTCTGCTAACGTGATACCTCTCAAGAGGAATGTTAACATTTGCTCTCATTTCACTCTATAAATATCACTATCATGAAAGACATGTGTGAACTAAATACTCATTTTGATACAGATTTCTACACTTAATAAACTTTAGGAACAATTACTATTGTTATCATTATAGAATTACGACGCTATTATAAAAAACAACTTTCTTCGAAACAAGTATCAATTCTTTGTCTTTATAGTGTTTATAGGAACATTTTTTATTAGTTTAAGTTTTCTGAACTTGTTTTAGGAAATTCCGTAAAAAAAATGGCATGCAAAAAACTTCTTTCTAGAAATTTATTCGTTTTCAACTATATCAAAAAGAATTCCAGTTTCCCAAGTTCTATAAATGGCACTTTGAAAAAGTGGATGTCCTAAGTACGATCACTTGACGTAATGTCAATAAGGGTTGCAAGGGATACGGTCAAAATATATTTGTCTGTTAACGTGATACCTCTCAAGAGGAATGTTAACATTTGCTCTCATTTCACTCTTATAAATATCACTATCATGAAAGACATGTATATACTAAATACTCATTTTCAGACCTGCCAAGTCTCCGGCTTTTTGGATACCAGTAATTTAGTACAGAAAATGTTGTTTTGTTGAATCCAAGCATTTTGCAATTTAAAAGAACAACATTTTCTCAAAAAAATTACTGGTGTTCAAAAATCCGGAGACTTGGTAACTCTGCTCATTTTGATACGGATTTCTTCACTTAATGAACTTTAGGAACAATTACTATTGTTATCATTATAGAATTATGACGCCATTATAAAAAAATAAATACTTTCTTCGAAGCAAGTATCTATTCTTTGTCTTTAGAGTATTTATGGGAACATTTTTTTATTAAATTAAGTTTTCTTAACTTGTTTTAAGAAATTCCGTAAAAAAATGGCGTGCAAAAAACTTCTTTCTAGAAATTTATTCTTTTTCAACTATCTCAAAAAGAATTGAAGTTTGCCAAGCTCTATAAATGGAACTAAACTACGAAAAAGTGGATGTCCTAAGTACGATCACTTGACGTAATGTCAATAAGGGTTGCAAGTGATACGGTCAAAATATATTTGTCTGCTTACGTGATACTTCTCAAGAGGAATGTTAACATTTGCTCTCATTTCACTCTATAAATATCACTATCATGAAAGACATGTTATATACTAAATACTCATTTTGATACGGATTTCTTCACTTAATGAACTTTAGGAACAATTACTATTGCTATCATTATAGAATTATGATGCCATTATAAACAAGAACGAAAAATCATGCGTCAAGCATAGATTATGTAGCACTTTCCAACGCTTCTAAAATAATTTTACAAATCATTACCGTTTCATAAGCTGAAAGATTACATCTAAGTAAACAATTTGGAAAACGCATAACATATTTAAAAACGTAATTTCAGGAATTACCAACATATACAATATTCGGAAAAATATCCGAATACTTTTATGTAGCCCTGTATATGATCTATAGATTTGTATATATACATAGGATGCTAAATTTTAGTTTAGTTAGGAAACGCGTAGCACAGTTTAAATTCTCCTTCTGGAGTTTCTGTCAATAAACGGAAATGTGTTCGCGAACTTTTGTGCTGCACTGTATAGGATCTACAGAATTTATACACACCACGTAATAGACAAAAAGCTAGTTAAGATTAAAATCGCGTTAAGTAACTTAAAACGCACTTCCAGGAATTATTGTTAACACACAGTAGAGAATTCTTTTGTGTGTCCCTGTAAATGAACGATGACTGCTATACACACACTATTCTGTAGTAAGCCTCTTGTAATGCACCTTAGTAATATATATAAACTTCAATGCGTTTAAAATAGTGGAACATTATTTAAATAAGCCGCAGACGATTTTTCTCCATAGACGTAATGTAACGGAATTATTTTGACTGTCCCTGTAAAGTAACTGTAAGTGCTATACACCTACTATTCCATATTAGCTTCTTCTAATGCATCTTTGTGATCTATATAAATTTCAATGCGTTTATAATAGTGAAACATTTTTAAAATAAACCGCAAATGATTTTTCCCCATAGACCGCAATGTAACGGAATTCTTTTGAGTGTCCCTGTAAGAAAACTATAAGTGCTACACACTTCAGTTGAAATAGGGAACATGCCATAGATAACGACAATAACATATAAAAATTACAGAGCAATCCGAGCATATTTATGGGAGTTAGAGCACGGACAGACGGTCATACGGCCAGACGGCCAGACAAACCGAAGTCATAAGCACTTTTCAACTAGGTTGAAAAGTGCTAAAAAATAAATACTTTCTTCGAAGCAAGTATCAATTCTTTGTCTTTAGAGTATTTATAGGAACAGTTTTTATTAGTTTAAGTTTTCTTAACTTGTTTTAGGAAATTCAGTAAAAAAAAAATGGCATGCAAAAAACTTCTTTCTAGAAATTTATTCTTTTTCAACTATCGCAAAAAGAATTGAAGTTTGCCAAGTTCTATAAATGGAACTAAACTCCGAAAAAGTGGATGTCCTAAAGTACGATCACTTGACGTAATGTCAATAAGGGTTGCAAGGGATATGGTCAAAATATATTTGTCTGCTAACGTGATACCTCTCAAGAGGAATGTTAACATTTGCTCTCATTTCACTCTATAAATATCACTATCTTGAAAGACATGTATGTACTAAATACTCATTTTGATACGGATTTCTTCACTTAATAAACTTTAGTAACAATTACTATTGTTATCATTATAGAATTACGACGCTATTATAAAAAAAAAACTTTCTTCGAAACAAGTATCAATTCTTTGTCTTTATAGTGTTTATAGAAACATTTTTTTATTAGTTTAAGTTTTCTGAACTTGTTTTAGGAAATTCCGTAAAAAAAAATGTCATACAAAAAAATTATTTCTAGAAATTTATTATTTTTCAACTATTCTAAAAAGAATCCCAGTTTGCTAAGTTCTATAAATGGAACTAAACTCCGAAAAAGTGGATGTCCTAAGTACGATTACTTGACGTAATGTCAATAAGGGTTGCAAGTGATACGGTCAAAATATATTTGTCTGCTAACGTGATACCTCTCAAGAGGAATGTTAACATTTGCTCTCATTTCACTCTATAAATATCACTACCATGAAAGACATGTATGTACTAAATACTCATTTTGATAAAGATTTCTTCACTTAATAAACTTTAGGAACAATTACTATTGTTATCATTATAGAATTATGACGCTATTATAAAAAAAATATATTTTTTATTCGAAACAAGTATCTATTCTTTGTCTTTATAGTGTTTATAGGAGTATTTTTTATTAGTTTAAGTTTTCTGAACTTCTTTTAGGAAATTTCATTAAAAAAAATGGCATGCAAAAAAAATCTTTCTAGAAATTTATTTTTTTTTCAACTATCCCAAAAATAATTCCAGTTTGCCAAGTGATATAAATGGAACTAAACTCCGAAAAAGTGGATGTCCTAAGTACGATCACTTGACGTAATGTCAATAAGGGTTGCAAGTGATACGGTCAAAATATATTTGTCTGCTAACGTGATACTTCTCAAGAGGAATGTTAACATTTGCTCTCATTTCACTCTATAAATATCACTATCATGAAAGACATGTATCTACTAAATACTCATTTTGATAAAGATTTCTTCACTTAATAAACTTTAGGAACAATTACTATTGTTATCATTATAGAATTATGACGCTATTATAAAAAAAATATATATTTTTTATTCGAAACAAGTATCTATTCTTTGTCTTTATAGTGTTTATAGGAGTATTTTTTATTAGTTTAAGTTTTCTGAACTTCTTTTAGGAAATTGCATTAAAAAAAATGGCATGCAAAAAAAATCTTGTTAGAAATTTATTCTTTTTCAACTATCTCAAAAATAATTCCAGTTTGCCAAGCTCTATAAATGGAACTAAACTCCGAAAAAGTGGATGTCCTAAGTACGATCACTTGACGTAATGTCAATAAGGGTTGCATGTGATACGGTCAAAATATATTTGTTAGCTAACGTGATACTTCTCAAGAGAAATGTTAACATTTGCTCTCACTTCACTCTATAAATATCACTATCAGGAAAGACATGTATATACTAAATACTCATTTTGATACGGATTTCTTCACTTAATGAACTTTAGGAACAATTACTATTGTTATCATTATAGAATTATGACGCCATTATAAAAAAATAAATACTTTCTTCGAAGCAAGTATCTATTCTTTGTCTTTAGAGTATTTATAGGAACAGTTTTTATTAGTTTAAGTTTTCTTTACTTGTTTTAGGAAATTCAGTAAAAAAAAATGGCATGCAAAAAACCTCTTTCTAGAAATTTATTCTTTTTCAACTATCTCAAAAAGAATTGAAGTTTGCCAAGTTCTATAAATGGAACTAAACTGCGAAAAAGTGGATGTCCTAAAGTACGATCACTTGACGTAATATCAATAAGGGTTGCAAGTAATACGGTCAAAATATATTTGTCAGCTAACATGATACCTCTCAAGAGGAATGTTAACATTTGCTCTCATTTCACTCTATAAATATCACTATCATGAAAAACATGTATGTACTAAATACTCATTTTGATAAGGATTTCTTTTTTTAATAAACCTTAGGAACAATTACTATTGTTATTATTATAGAATTTTAGAATTATAGAACATTATTATAGTTACTAGCTGCCTTCGCCCGCTAGCGGGGCCCTAATTTACATCGGTGCCTCGAATTGTAGAAAATCTCGAATCTTGTAAATTCTCGAACCGGACGAACATCCGACCCGGGTCCCCGCTGCCTTCGGCACCGGATAATCCCTTAATTTGCACATTGAATAGTATAAACCTCTAACCGAACGAACCTCCGACACTGGTCCCCGCTGCCTTCGGCACCAGATAATCCATTAAATTGCACATCGAATAGTATAAACCTCAAACTGAACGAAAATCCGGCTCGGGTCCCCGCTGCCTGCGGCACCGTATAGCAGTCGTGCTGCGCACGCGCTGCAGTATACGTTAGTTCCACCTTCCGCCACCAGGTGGCGCAATCCGTTTATACGATCATAATTGAAATCGTTAATGCTTTCGATGTCGAGTCGAATGAGCCATACCCCGTCGTTTTCATGCCCGTACAACTGGAGATAGTAAAGCGCCCCCTGGTGGTGAAAAAAACTAACTAAAATCGGTAAGCTCTATCGATGTCGAGTCGAATAAGCCATACCCCGTTGTAATCCTTCCCATAGAAACCGAGATAGGAAAGCGCCCCCTGGTGGTGAGACTCGGAGCAAAAATCGATAAGCTGTAGTATCATCTATCGACGTTGAGTCGAATGAGCCATATCCCGTCGTGATCCGGGCCATAGAAACAGAGATAAGAAAACGCTCCCTGGTGGTGAAAAACGAACTAAAACCGATAAGCTCTAGTACCCTCTATCGATGTCGAGTCGATTGAGCCAAACCGCGTCGTGATGTGACCCATAGAACCCGAGTTGGCTGAAAAATCCTTTAATTACACCTTCCACCACCAGGGGGCGCAATCTGTTCTATACGAACATGACCGAAATCTGTAAAGCTGTCAAAATCCAGTCGAAAGAGCCAAACCCCGTCGTAATCGGGCCCGTACAACCGGATTTGCGGAAGCGTCCCTAGTGGTGAAGCTTGGAACTAAATTATGTAAGCGCTAGCGATATCGAGTCGAATGAGCCAAACCGCGTTGCGATTGGACTCGCAGAATTCGAGATATTATGAAATGAATATATAAATCTGATATTATTATTCGAAAAGAGAGTTGTATAAACTTAGAAACTTAAAAAAATGTTATAGAGGGTCCTTATTACTTTAATTGTGATGTTTGGAATCAGTTTGGTGGAAATCCGTAACATACTTTCTGAGTTATAGAAACGGACCATACTTAAGAGAAAAAAAAAACTCGCCCCTGGTGGTGAAAGAAGGAACTAAAATCGGTAAGCTCTATCGATGTCGAGTCGAATTAGCCAAACCGCGTCGCGATGGGACCCATACGACAGGAGATATTTTGAAAAGAAATAGATAATTCCTTAGCTTCTTCTTTTTTTTTTTTTTTTTTTTTTTTTTTTTCCCTATACAAAAATCGGGATTTTGCTAAAATCAAAAATTATGGTCCGAAATCGAAAATTGTTTGAATCCCTGGAATGTCACCCTACTCTGAGCAAGGATGCGTTTTCTTCAGATCCAAAAATTATTATTTAAAAAATTTTTATAAGCTTATAGAAACCGCAGTTCCTTTAAAAAGGAATTGTTTTATCTCCATGAATAAACGCCCTGATGTCTGTGCTAATGAAATATAACTGTTCCCAAATAAAATCTTTTTAAGTGGTCTAATTAAATAAAAAAATAATTGTAAATTCTGTCCTAATTATCGGAGAAATTCGAAAATTACATATTTAGAATCCTTGTGAAAATTTACGGATGGATGTATAATTTTCAAATCGATAAATGTAATATTTCAAAAAAATTTGATAGACCTGGAATACTTCCACTATAAAAAAAAATGTTTTGTTTTGTTATTTCTTCAGCAGACGTTTGTCGCCGTTAGACGCCTGCTGAAGTATTGAAATTAAAACTGATCTTTTTTTCGACATACAATTAAAAGTTTATTAATTGATAACTTCTCTTCTAATTGGTTGAATTTCACGAATTTTACCTTCATGAATTCGCGATTTTTTTTTTACGTCCGTCTGCAAATTTTCGTGCCGATGTGACCATTTTTACGATTTTTTGAAAAAAGGCTGGAAAACTTCCAGTACGCCATGTTTATCAGAGCCGGAATGAAAAATATGGGGATGCGGGTGGAAAACGAAAGCTGATTGGCTCGGTTGCTAGCCTCGATGGAGGGCCCCGTTCAAGTCAAACCTGAAATCGTTTCTTTGTTTTGGAAAAAATGCTCCTTTTTCACTAATTTTCGAGACTTTGTTAATTAATAACTCCCTTAATTGGGGGCCGATTTCTTCGATACTGAGTACCACCAATCCCGGGATTTTTCCGAATTTTTTGAAACAAAAAGCGCTTCGCTACTCGCTACGGTTGCAGAGTTTTTCCACGTACAGACACACACACGCACACACACACAGACACACAGACGTATCCGAACATTAATAATGTAGTTATTATTTCAGTTATTACAGTTATTATTATAGTTATTGTAGTTATTATTATTACAGTTATTATTATAGAATTATAGAAAATGTATTAATAGAATAGTTGTTGTGGGTATTACATTGATATTTATTAATGCACAACATGTTACGAAGCTTAATATTTTAGTATATTTTAAAACAGTTCCTTTTTTAAGAAATAGTGATATTCAATAAATATATTTGTGTGTGTGTTTGTTATATTAAAATAATAAAAAAATTGCCGTAATTCTAACAATTCGTTAACAATATTTACAAAAAGAAGAAAAGACAAGCTAAATCAATTTTGGCATGTATTTTTGACTATTTTCTTTTTAGGTGCGTTTGTAATTATATAAATACGTAGCAACTATAGCCATCGTCTGGTCCGTCCGTCTGTCCGCTTAGATATATGACGGACTAACGACCACGGAACAAGCCCCACTCCATTAGTGCGATAAGTTTCTCAAACAACAAATCAGCAAGTTGCACAAAATTCAAAAGCAGTGATTACAGCCATTAGGATTCAATGGACAGATCGCATTAAGTGTATTCACGAAGGAAAAAAAATTAAAATCAAAACCCCCCGCTATAATGCATGGGTGAGATAAAGTGACAAAAACAACAAAAATGAGTGTGCAACATCCAGAAATGTGACAATCACCAGTAACAAAAGTTACAATGTGACAACCACCAGTAACAAAAGTTACAATGTGACAAAACCCACGTTAGTGACCTAACAACCAGTGAAACTCTCGAAAGAAGACCAAGTTTCAAAATGTGACAACCAGTGAAACTCTGAAGACCAAGTTTCAAAATGTGACAACCAGCTCTAGCAAAAGCTAGAGGTATCAAATTATCAAGAAAGAGACAAAACTCAACGAATGATAACAGACAGAAACAACCCACAACAGGGGTGAGCCCATAAAATCGGCAAAAAACCTTGTCAGAGACAAATAAACACGAAAAGTGAAATCAGCTCCTTAAAAAAGATGATAAACACTACAGCGACAATCCACCATGAGCGTGACAAGTCAACAGAGACGACAAATACGAAAATCTATGTACGCTAAAGGCGCCTGGTGCATCTAAAATCCGTCGTTGGTGCAAAGCCCTCCAAGTTACCTGTGAATTATACCTCTTGGGGTACTTGGTCAGGTGAGGGTCTCGTCACCTGATCAAGGTTCTAAATTACGAGACCTTTTAAATCTGTCAATTCAACAAAGTTAAATAGAAACCTTGAACCGGCAAACAAAGAGAACTGTTGCAAACCACAAGAGAGCAAGCACTGCAGCGAGCGATGTGAACAAATCTATAGTCAGGCGATTTCCGCCCCGCTCCCAGGTACTAACCCGTCAAGCTAGGCACTCATGCCTGGCAGGTAGGGGGCCTGGTTAGCGGTATATATATATATATATATATATATATATATAAACAGCGCAAAAACTACCCAACGGAATGGTTTGAAATTTAATATATATATATATATATATAATCGTTGCAGAATTTTGTCGATTTATTTCAAATTTTATGAAAATCGAATCAAAACTTAAAAAGATATTAATAAAAGTATTCTTCATTCTATTAATTTCTATCATACGTAATTAATTCAATGATATCCCATGATAGATAATGACTGTAGGTCGCCATGGTGATTACGTCCTATTTAAGATGGAGTCATATTATTTCCGTATTATTGAATTTAAAAACCAAATTTGTATACTAAAATTGGTTAATTATAGCAATCATATAATCATCATAATTATAAAATATTCCTTAATTTTTTCTAGTGTGACTGCAAGATTTTCCTTTGAGAACTTAATTTATTTTTTCGAAATTTATGGATAAAACCCTAACATATTATTTGTTATAACTCCATGAAAATTTAAGAAAAAGTACCTAAATTAAGATAGGTGACCCTACAGTGACCATAGTTAAGCTTTGAGGATATTTTATAATTTTCTGGTTGGATGTGTGTGGCGGAATTTTTGTTTGTAAATTTTTACACTTATCACTAACACATATCAAGTATACTTTTCTTTGTAAAATAAAATTTAATTACTTTGTAATAAAATTTCAAAATTGTAGCTTGTGGGCCATCTTTGGCGCATAGTGTTCTAAAGGTGGCACATGTATGGAAATCACTTTTAAAATGTGGAAAAAAAAATACTCGGCAAACTATTTTGCTTACTTTTATGCTCTGATCATCCTTTCTTTCTTTTGATATATTTCGAGTTTTTCTTCTGAATCTTCTTATCTTATGACACAAAAAGACCTTGAAGCACTTTTTGTGCACGGTAGTTCGGGGATTTTCTTCTGGGAGTTACTGACTTCATTTGAGAGATCTTGATGTTAATAATAAATGGTAATAAGTTTTTTTCAGATATTTAAGTAAAAATTTTGAAATCACCCTTACTACACTTATTTCCACATTTGTTTTCTTGGTGGCCATCTTGGGAACATGCGTATGGTCGCCATTTGTATGACGTAAAAGTATTAATCTGATACATTTCTTAGAATTGAAGTAAATGTGGTTAAGTGGTAGTAAGCTTCCAGAATACGTATCACAACTCAAAGTTCTAAGAATTTAAACACATTAAAATATCTTCTTACCTGAAAATTAGAACAACTACATTTCAAAAGTGAAATCACTGCATAAAATGTTGGAGGCTTAAGGTGATCTGTTTAAATTCAGCCACGTGCACTGAAGATACATGATTGACAATGCAGTAGCACCACTTTGTGATTAAAAATTAAATTAATTCTACTTTTGAAGGGTGGCTTACCTTAAGGACACTGGCCACTTTTTGTTCACCTACCTTATATCATTTTTCCGGCCTTCTTTGTTTCAAGAAATTCAAAAAGTCCTTCCGGCCTGTACCGGGAGGAAAAGGTAGCTTTCCTATATCTTTTTTTTAAAATTTGAACTAATGTTACACGAACACAGCAAGTTAAAATGCAAAGAAAATGTTTACAAAAGATTCGTTAATACTGAATTTGAATAAGAAATTCGCCAAATTATTGAGCTATAGCAAAGTTGGCTTCATTTATGAAGACTTATTTTGGTCGCCATATTTGGCGATATTTCGCCAAATGTCACCAAGTTTGGCGAGAATTTGGCGCTAACGGATATGAATATATAGTTTTATGCGTATGATTGGGAAAATTATTACAACAATAAAATTTTTTGTAATGTGCTGTCTTATTTCAAAATGTCAGCCACCCTAGAATTTCAAACTGCTCTATCTCAGCCATTTTTTAAGATAGAGGTAAACCAAAAAATGCTCTAGAATCCTCGTATCAAGGCCTAACACTTAATTAAAAAATAAATTTGAATTTTTAATTTTTATGTATATTTATTTTAGTTTTAAATTTTTAAATGGCCGCCATCTTGAAACAAAATGGCGGACCAAGCTGGCCAACGAACTCGGTCGAGACATTGGTGAGCTTAATACACACAATTAGTTTCATCAAAATTGATTTATAAATACGAGCGTTATCGTATGACATAGGTCAGATATATATATATATATATATATAACATATATTTATATATATATACATATATATATATATATATACATATATATAAATCAACATTTGAACGGAGGGTGGTTTTGGGGTCATGATCGGTGAAAATATATAAAAATTTTCCGTAACTGCTTTCCTCCGAACGGCTGCAATAGGTAGCTTTATACTTTTTTGTATTAAAAGCTACCTAATATGGTAGCAAACAAAAGTGAGGATGAAAAAACAAAGTTGGTACAATTTTTAATAGGTAGAATGGATCCCTATTTTTAAAAAATTCTATTTATATGTCAAAAGAAGTATTATTTCAAATCTAATGACGTCTTTATTTATTTATTTATTTATTTGTAAACAATTTGCGAATACAGGAATCATTCTTTTTCCTTTTAACACGAAGTGTACAAGATTAAAACAAAATTGACCTAACACGTATTGTCCAAAAATTAGGGCTTCTACCGTTATCTGTTTTCGCCTAATGCAATAATCCATCATTTTGATTTATCACGTCTTTTTCTGTTTTTCATGACAAGTTGCACATAGTGAAAAATAAAGTAATAAATATAGACGCGTGAATAAAGTAAAAGATTTCATATTATTTATCACAGAATATGAAGAGTATTTATAATAGAATATGAGATATTATTTAATAAATCGAAATTCTCAAACTGTACAAAATTTATGGATAAGATTTTAAAAACATTAGGATTAAAATGGAGGTTAGGAGTTAAAAGGGTTCAAAACAGTCTAAATTCGCTTAACATTCTATACTCTATTAAAGGACTAGCTGACTTGCTCGGCGTTGCCAGGGCGCCCATGTTAATAAATTAAAACAAACCTCAAGTTTGTATGATTTTATATCTTTAACCTGATTTTGTATGAAAATAATTTTAAAAACTGCTGCGTACGCGCCGGGAAATCCTTTATTTCCACCTTCCGCCGACAGTGGGCGCATTCTCATCTAAGCGTACCTCCGACACGTGTCCCCGCTGCTTGCGGCACCGTATAGTAGACGTGCTAGTTCCAACTTCCGCCGACAGGGGGACACTCTGCTTAAAAGAAACCGCCTTCCAAGCGAAACTCTGACACGTGACCCCACTACTTCCAGCATCATATAGCACACAGAAAAAACGATTTGGTTAAAAGAACGAAATTATAGTTGTACCAACCAAATTTTTTTTTCAGTATAGCCCCGACAAAATGTTTGGTTGGTGGGACCAAAGTATGATTTAGTTGTCGTAACAAAATAAATTTTGTTGAAAGAACCAAATGAATTTGGTTCTTTCAACCAAATCATTTTGGTTAATACTTATCATAACCAAAAAAGTTTGGTTAAACGGACTAAATCCATTTGGTTACTGCAACCAAACTTTTTTGGTTGATACTTATCGTAACCAAATAAATTTTGTTGCAGTAACTAAATTCATTTTGTTCTTGGAACCAAATTAATTTGGTTAATAGTTGATGCAACAAAATGAATTTGGTTGCAAGAACCAAATCCATTTGGTTGTATCAACAGAATTTATTTGGTTACAATAAGTATCAACCAAATAAATTTGGTTCATAGAACCAAACTGATTTAGTCACTGCAACCAAACTTTTTTGGTTATGATAAGTATTAACCATATAGATTTGGTTGATAGAACCAAATAGATTTATTTATTGCAATCAAATAATTTTGGTTAACGGTATTATAACCAATTGTTTTTGGTTACAAAAACCAAATTGATTTGGTTCTTGTAACCATAATAGATTTGAAACAGCCAAAGGGATTTGATTGTATCAGTAACCAAATCAATGTTTATTACAACCAAATCTAGTTGGTTAATAGTTATTGCAACTAAATAAATCTGTGTCTTGCAATTGCAACCAGCTCTATTAACTAACAATAAAAAAATAATTTACCTAATCTTATTGACTATTTTGTGAATTTAAATATCAGAAAAACTGGATTTTCACAGAATTGGTTGGCTTACTATTTTTCATTGGATTGACCAAATGACTTAGTTAACTTTTGCATTATTTTCTGCATTTAAAGCAGCAATAACATTTTAAAGAAATTAAATGTTAGCCAATCTTTCTTTTTTCTGCGTTATATCCAAAATTTGGTAGATCCACAAACCTTTATTTGATGGCTAAAAATAGATTACTTTTTTGAGTATATTGTAATATAAAAACTAGGACAGAGAAGTACAAATTTTCCTTTTTATTTAAATGAATTTCCTCTACTTTAACTTTAACTCTAAAAATATGAAACAATCTTAAAAATAACAAAATTTGTCTGAAACACTATGCTATTAGTAAAAAGGAAAGAAAAAAAACTCATCATTTATTCTTTTGAATATTTACAAATGCAAACATCAAATTTAATTACATGTTTCAAAATTTCAAAATTATTTTTAAAAGAAATGTTATCAAAATTCGTGTGACTTAAAGGTTTGTTTTAAAATGCAATTAAAATTATTTTTAGTTTGTAGTCTTACACTTTTAATTTCCCAATACACTGAAGGGACGATTGTGGGTTTATGAAAAAATACCTGAAATTTTAGCGAGGAAACATTTCTGTATGGAGAGAGGGGAGAGGGAATATATAATTTAATACAGAGAGGTCATATTAAGAGAAATATGAATTTTAATTCTATTTAGCAATCATATGAAATTGATATTTATTTTAGTGTTATTTCGTGTATTTAACTATCAGAAAAACTATTTTCAGTGCTTAAAAAAAAAAAAAAAAAAAAATCTGAATTCAAGTATATAACATGAACACAATCACTCCTGACACACTTGAATTTCACACTTAAAGTGTGAGCCATTGAAATGAATATTTCAATAAATTGATCTATCTTTTACGCTAAACTGTCCAAAATTTTATATAAAATTATATTGAAAAAGATAATTTATTATGTTTTTTTTTTTTTTGGTTAATGATAAGAGGAAACTGAAAATTTAAATAAGTTACATTGACATAAGTTTCAATTTTCAGATAAAATTGTTTTCTGTAAAAAAAAATTTAACAGATAAAAAAATGTAATGAACAATTGTTCAACAATATGTACCAGTATAATTTCAAATACAACTCAGTTGTTCAAAATACAGTAGCATACATAATTTTTCAGATTCAATTCAGTAGCTAAAATTAATGACAAGCAAGATGAGCATTTGAACCCCATGCTTTGAATGTTGTTTATTCATTTAAAGTATTCAAATTATGGCATTTAATCATCATTTATTTATTTTATTTCAAATTGCAATTACTGCATTGAATTTATTTTGAAATAAATTTTTTTTTTTCAAAAAATTAACAGATTATTGAGGTTTAACATAAGTTTTGCATTCATCCCTTACTAATTTGTCCAATTTTAGCAATGTCTACATTAGCAGTGTTGGAAATCTGAAAAAGAATCCAAAAGATACAGACATTTGATGAAATTATAACTTTAAAATCCCCATCTGTGAAGCATCTCTCTTCATCTTTCAACTGTACGAAAAATTCATGGTTACTCACTACCATAAATTGGAAGTGGTTGCTGACTCAATGTGTTAATGAGAGATTCTGTATAGAGTTTGGATAGTGCACCCCCCTCCACCCCCCCACTTTAAAAAAAGAAATATTAAATGAATATTAAAGCAAAAACATGCACCAGTTCAAGAATTTGTTTTCGGCTAATATTCCATATTGAAATTATATTTTAAAATACACTTGATTTCCCATATCATATATTAAAATACTGTTTCTGCTAGGCTTACTTTAACAGAGGTGCTTCCACAGACAATTGTTATTTTTTTTAAATTTTAACTCAGTATTTCTAAACAATAAACTACAACGAAGAATCCTTTTTCAAATATAGTAATAGGGGGAGAAAAAAAGTCGCCAATGGCAGTGCTGCATTAACTGAAAAAAAAAATTATCACAGACATAATGAAATAGTAACACAATTTAGTTGGTTTGCGGTATATGCCGCTCCATTTATTGAAAGTGCAAATTATATAATTATAAGAAATATATATATCGGATTAATATTTATCAAGTACACAGTTTCAGATGGGTACTGCACACCATCTGCCCTATTTAAAAATAGCTTCCTTCTTGCACAAATGAGGATCATAAAAAAAAAAAAAAAATGCAGGGTTCTCAAGCTTGATAGACTTTAGGCTGTATCAGGTTCCAGAGTTGGGTAAAATGGAACTGCTCCAAGCATCTGGTTAATTTCTTGACCTGTTTTAACAAAGAAAGGGTAAAATTTTTAAGATAGAAAATTATCAGCTATAACATAATTTTACATAAATATTGAGAAATATAATGAACAAAATAATTAAATTTCACACAGCGAAAACAGTCAAAATTATATATACCAAAAGGTGACAGTGGATGATATTTTTTTTTTTTTTTTTTTACATTTATAAATGAACTGCTATGAAGCATTGCATAGTAAAAGCTGAAAAGCAACACTCCACTCCCCAAGCCACAAAAGAAGAAAAAGTTCTACAGAAACTTCTTTCTCTGGTTACAAGAAAGGATTAAAAAGGAGAGGACAAAAATAATTTCAATAATTGTTAAGGATGAAATACATTTTACAGTACTTATGAAGAGCTAACTTTTTCCCTGACAGCACAATTTCAAATCATTAATTTTTTAATCCAAAACCTTTTCTTGAATTTTCTTCAGAAATTATAAATTTCCCTGACTTTTTCTCAAGAATGGTAAATTTTACTGACTTTTCCAGTTCATAAAAATTTTCCTGACTTTACCAGGTTATCCAGGTGGTTAAACACCCTGCAAGAACTTTGTTAAGAAAGAAAAAGAAAACAAAACATTTAAATTGCCTTGTGAAAAAGATTTATATGTTCAACATGTAACCAATAAAGTGAAAAAACAAATGTAGAATTTACACAATGCTATAGATAATATAGTCGACTACATGGTAATTAATCTGAACTTGAATAGTAGCGATATCAGTAATGGGCGATTTTGGAAAATCGAGTATTGATAAACATCAATATCTTATAAATCAGCATCGATCACAATAAGAGTCAATTAACAAATTTTAATATCAAATGTTCTAGAATGGATATTACACAGATAAGCTTAAAAACAGTAATTCCAAAACTTAGCATTCAATTGGCAGGAAATTTAATTGTGAATTGTGATAATGGGGATAGATTGATGCTTCTGGAGCAAATTTCATAGCATTTATTCCTTCGATTTTACTATTTTAGAGGCAGAGCTGCTGTCAAATTTCATAAGGGCCTTTTTCTTTCCAGGTCAAATTGTTATATTTTCAGTTTACAGTCTAGTTGTTTTGGTTACTAGTTTATTAAGTTGTGTTTTTCAAGTTTGTCCCCTGCACCCCAAACTATAAATTTCCGAATTATTGTCCAATGTGAACAGAAAATTTTTGACGTTCTTCCCAAGTTATTTGGTTAATTATTAAACATTGATTATTATTTCTGCAATTCTTGGTGACCGCTATTTAGGAACAATAATAAAAAAAATCAGCTTTTTTACAGTTCAAGCATTCCACCTTTAACCCCTTCGCGACGAGTGTCCTTTACAGAATTTTTAATCTTTTACCACCGGTATTTCAAAACAGAAATTTTCGCCAAATCGAAATGCAGAAATGCTAGGATTACATAAGGTAAAGCTTACAAAATAATAATAATAATAATAATAATAATAATAACTGGTGGGAATAATCGAGGATTCTAAGCATCTTATGCCATGCGTCACGTACACGTATCGCTCGTCCCAAAGGCGTTAAGCTGTATCTCTCAAGTTTGTCTCCCCCCCCCCCTCCTCCTCCTCCTCACCAAATCATAACTTTATATACAAAATACACAAAAGATAAAATTGGTATTTAGTTGTGGGTTGGGTTCAGCTGAATTATTTCGGGGTTGAAATATGTTGGGTTGCAGCTAGAAAGTTATTTTGTCAAGTTTGGGTCGGTAGCAGGTTGACCTTAAATAGAACTTTCAGGTTTGAGTCCGTTAAATTTGACCTATACAGGACTATCTGGGGGGGGGGGGGAGGAGGAGAGAGAGAGAGAGAGAGAGAGAGAAGCAAACTTGAGATATACAACTTAACTAACAAGAACCCAAAGTAATGCGGCTTTAAACTATAGATGGAAATGTTTGAACTGTAAAAAATCTTAAAATTTTGATAATCGTTCATAAATAGTATTCACCAAGAGTTGCAGAATTAATATTAATGTTTTTAGTAAGTAACCAAATGACTTGGGAAGAATCCCAAAAAAGGCCCCATTAAAATTAGACCATAATTAAGAAAGTTATGATTTGGGGAAGAGGGGACGAACTTGAAGAATACAACTTTTTAAACTAGTAGCCCAAATAACTAAAATATAACAATTTAAGAGGCTACTTCACTCATGCAAAAACATCCGCTCACTGATGTTAATCATACACTACAGGACAGTTATTTTATAACATCTCGTTTGCATTTCAATATTTTTAAAGGTTTTTTTTTTTGCATTGGATAGCTGAGGTCGATTGTGCTATGCTGGCCTTTTTCTACTTTTTTTTTTACTTTATTTGCAGATTTTTTTTAATGACGATAAAATTTAAAAAATAGTTGTTAAATGATATGTTAAATTATTAACATAGACATTTCACTTTTGAAACTGGTTCTGAAAGTAAAAGTAATGCTGATAAAAAATACCTGCACACAAAATCGAAAAAGTTAAAAAAAAAGTCTGCATAGTGATCAATCTTAGCTATCCAATGCAAAAATCATTTAAAAATATTGAAGTGCAAACAAGATATTAAAAAAGAACTGTCGCATAGGATTAACATTGGCGAGCAGGTGTTTTCACATGAGTGAAGTAGCCTCTTAAGGGGCTGTTCATAAATGATGTCACACATTTTTTCAATATTTTTGACCCACCTCCCCCCTTAGTCACACTTCACCATACCCCCTCCTCCCCCCCTTGTCACATGTCATGCTATATTAAATAGACATATACTTGCAGTTCAGAAACAAAGCACTATGTTATAGATCATATTTCAAATTTTATTTTTAAACTTTAACTAGACATTTGTGAGCATAACAATAAAAATGTTTCGTGTACTTATTTTGTATGAAATAAGTACAAGGTTTACAACAGAAAACATAATTAATATACAATACAATTAGTAATAAAATATTAATATATTTTTTTGAAAAGAAAGGAATATAAGTGAAAACAAACCACATGAAAGTTGTTTTAGCCCTGAATAAAAAAAATACCCTAAAATTCTGGTAATTTCAAAATAACTTCACAATTTAATCTGCTGATTTTAAATGATTTTATTTTAACTAAAATGTGTGATGTCACACTTCTTCTTACCCCCTCCCACCACCTTGTCACAAACTGTCACAATTTCATGGACCCCCCCCCCCCCCTCCAAGTGTGACATCGTTTGTGGACAGCCCCTAACCGAAAAAGAAAAAGTCCTTTATACGAAGTTTGACAGCAGCAATGCTGCTAAAATAGTAAAATTGAAAGACTAAATATATTGCTAAGACAGCACAAAAATATTGGTCTATCCCCGTTAGCTTCTCACGGAGAGGAGAGATCAATCTGCAATGATGATTTTAAGGAAATTAAATGACAATTACTACCTTGTATCAAGGTATCGACTGTAGTGACAATTTGAACAAAAATTTAAATGAGCAATATATACCTGTATCAAAGTACTGAATCGACGACATTGCTGATTTGAAAGGGATAAAAAGATGAACAATACATTTTGAGACACAGACCATTTGTCTTTGTTTACTACTACCATCACAATCATTTAACTTCTCTCTGCTAGGGGCACTGTAATTTTCTGCTGCATAGAACACAGACCATCTGTCTTGGTTTGTTTACTACTACCATCACCATCATTTAAGTTCTGGTTTTCTCTGCTAGGGGCACTGTAATTTTCTGCTGCATAAAGCACATTTCTTCTTTATTCAATATTTCGGGTTCTATGGACTATCCTCTACCTTGGACCATTCATCTTGGTTTCTCCCCCCCCCCCCCCCCCCCCATCACCACTATTTTAGTTCTGGTTCTCAATTCCAAGCGGAGCTGCAATTTCCTGTATTGGCTTTTATATTGTCTTCCAGCTTCCATTTTAAGCAGCTTTCGGTAAATGAATCTTCCCTTAAGTTTTTGGTTATCTTCTACAGCTCTTCTTGAAACCTTAAACAAGATCTATGTTTCATGAGCTGATGTGAAATAGTTTTTTTAATGAAAGAGTGACATAAACACTATTCGTATACATAGTGGATAAAGGGCTACTAAATGCAATTAATATCATTTTTATGAAATAATTAGTGTTTTAAGATGTAAAATAAATTGTTTGCAAATGTATAACACTTTTTCTAAAAACAATAAAAAATTTATTTTTACAGAAACTGCAAGAAAATCTGTAAATAAATATAAAAGCATGATTTTTTTTTTCCTGTAAAGAAGCAGAACGGATGCATTTTACAATATAAATCAGATTTGTTCTTTAAACGTTTTGAGTCTATAAAATGTAATGAGAGACAAAACTCTGTGAGATTTACCCCATGCATGTGCTAAAGTTACAAAAGTGCGTATACAGGTTAAAAAACTTTGCAAATCATAATAGTAAATATAAGAACAGATTTTTTTTCTGTCCTTGAATTTAAAATTCTTAAAAATTTTTGAACACTAAAATTATTATAAAAACTACCTTGACTCAAACATTCTCACTCATTGCATTACTACTAACATAGACTTAAAACACTAAACAGTAAATGTCAGGAGTGAGGAATTTTCAGAAAATTTTACCAATCATTTATTTTACCAGCCAGCAAGCCTACAGTTAAAATTTGTTATGACAGAATTTACACAAAAATAGTTCATTACTATTATTACAATACATTTTCCTAATATTTTCCCCTATAAAATTAAGAAATATATACAATAGAGAAAAGTTTAGTAAATGATAGAACATAGTACCATATTTACATCACAGTAATTTGGAGAGTTGCAAAATACAGCTAATAAATCTGGGCAGGATGGCAGGATTTGCGCCCAAAATTTTGAAATTGACCCACTTTATCAAAAATAAAGTAAAAGAGACTCAAGACTTCTATAGAAAAAAGATAGAGCTAACCCAAACCCAAGATGATGTTCAGGGCAACATTGTGGGAAACTAGAAAAAAAAAATCCCTACAATGTTGCCAATGTGGATTTGCTAGGCAAATTTTGCCTTGATATAAATGATGGTGAGGTGAACGGTGAGGCATTTCGATCTTTCTAAAGAGCTATCCCCCCCCCCCCCACAATCATTTGTCACATGATGTTCAGGGCAACATTGTGGGAAACTAGAAAAAAAAAAATCTCTACAATGTTGCCAATGTGATTTGCCAGGCAAATTTTGCCTTGATATAAATGATGAGGCATTTAGATCTTTCTAAAGAGCTATCCCCCCCCCCCCTCACCAATAAATAAATAAAAAATAATAAAAGAAATATTCCATACATTATTTTAATCACTGAACTAACACAGAAAAAAAAAAAAAAAAATTTACATTTTTTTCCACTTTATGTTAAAAAATAAGCTTTGAGGGTCATCTTGATATTGAAATTAAACCAAACTCTGAAATTTGCAATACAAACACCTTATTTTGGCATGATATTTGGCTTTTACATTTCATTTAACCTTAGAATACCAAATGGCATGCAATCGATCAAATAGTTTATAGTTTATGAATTACCCAGGTTTAAAGTTTGGAATCATAATACTAAATTCATTTGTAATGCGGGTAATTTTTTAAACAATGCAGGTAATTTTTTAAGCATAACTAAACAACTACTTTGTGTAATATTGGATTTCACACATTTTTAAGCTTCTAGAAATATATATATATATACACATTTATTTATAGGTAGCATTTTTTTCTCTTTCGGCCAGCTGTGCTTTAAACAAAAATCTTTTGACCTCCAGCGATTCATTTCCAATTTCAATAACAGAGTGAGTGTGTATCAATTTGAGATCTGCATAAACAGCAATTTTCAGGCCCAGGACTGTCCTGGTACAACAGCTAAAACTGTGTACAAAACTGTTTTTGGCCTGCACAAAACTGTTATTGGCGCGGCCCTTCCATTATAAAAGTTAATAAACAGAATGCTGGCCTGTCCCCGCCACAGTCTGTTTGCCTTTTTTCGCATAGCTCAATTTATGCAAAATATTATAGATATTCTTAAATCTCCACCATTTTACATCTAAAATTTTTCTTAAAGGATTTCAAGTACAATTAATTTTATGAAATTTTTTTTTAACTATAACATTTTTCAAATTTTTATGACTCCACGCCATGGAATATTTATTAAGAATATTAGTAATACAATACAAAGATATTCAATAAAACGGTTAGAAGGTATTAGATAGAAACAATTGAAATCTACAAAATCTTTGAAATTTATTTTGAACACATACACCAAAATATTAAGTTAAAAAAGTTAAACACATAAAATTAAGTTATATTTTTAAAAAAATTTGCAAACTAAGAAAAAAAGAGACATCCTTTAAGAACAGTACTCAGAAAACAAAAGTTTAAAATATTAATTTTCCTGAGGATATATTTTAAATATACGAATGCATCCTATGTCCACAGCAGGCAGGGGCTGCAACCTGCCTGCCCTTTGATTTACCAAATAGCACCCTTCTTGCCCCTCATAACAATAATTAGCATCCTTCTGGCCCCCTCTAGTAAAATAATTAGCACCCCTCTTGCCCCTCAGTAAAAAAATTCCCTTTCTCCTTTTTGCATTAAAAAATTTGCTTTCATAGCAAAAACTCCCTCAGTGTTGTCTTAAAAAGAGTGCCCTGACTTTTAAATAACAAAAGACACTTTAAAAACCAAAAGAATACCTTTAACAATTAAAAAAAGTGCCAAATCAAAACTTTAGAAGATATGAATAAAACTATTTATTAAGAAATTTGATTTTTTAAAAATCGGTGCTTTCTTGTTATAGGAGCTTCTGAGGTTTAACCGTCAAGCGACAGAGATACTTATTTTATTAGAGAAATTAATCTGCAGACGATATAATTCATTTCACAGAATTAAAAAGTCATCAAGATCTGAATATTTATATAACTAGCTAAAGCTATAGTACAAACACACCTCATTTGTTACATTTGACGTACCATTTCCAACTTATTTTAATTAATAAAATAAAATTTTACTTAATAAAACTTATTTTAATTAATAAAATAAAATATTAAACTCCACATCTTCTTGTGTGAACCAAAATAAATGAATAAAACTTTCTTATACTCTAAAACAAATATTTTAAAACCAAAAAGAAATTTTGAAGGAATATTTGACAGCCATCAGTATTTATTTGAGATAATTTATATGACATGCTTTTAGGTGCTTCAATAAATAGTTAAATAGAAAATTAAGAATATGATATTTAAAAATATGCTTACCCTGTGGCAAAATTTACTGTGCTTTCTTCAACAAATTGTACTACGAAGCAAAATCTTTCTGCAGGAACAGTCCCTAAAGTCAAAGAAGAGTGAAAAAATATTAGGCCAAACTACAAAAAAGTTGAAATATCCCCCCCCCTCCCTCCCAAAATTTAGAAATTCCCCTTGGAAAATTTAGAATTATTTTTTGGTGGCAAAAATCCCAGTAGCAGAAAATTCTCCATCTGCGACGGATATTTAAGCGGCAGAAAATAATCTGAAGGTAAACTATATTACAATTCAGGATTGGGAGGTCTTTGACATGTGTCTGTTTTTGAGAATTTAAGCTGTTATGTCCAAAACACCATCGATCAAAAATCTCAAATACTACATTGATATGTAAAATTTTACATTAAATATCACACATATTATATGAAACAGTACAACATAAAAGTATTTTACTGTATATCAATAATTAATATCTAGTAAAGTATTACTGTTACATGCAATTTTTTAACTTAATTTCTGGATATTTTCCAGCAACCTATTGGCAAATTGAGAGATTTTTTTTCCCCGCGACATATTGATAAATTTTATGTTTATTTCTTGTAACCAACTGACGAATTTTGCGATTGTTTTCCTGCGATCGATTGAAGAAATTTCTGATATTTTCCTGCTACAAATTTTGCTTTTTTTGGCGACCAAAAAGCAAATTTCTGACTTTTCCCCCGCACCTTACAGGTGAAATTTGCATTTATTTTATTTTTTTTTAACACGTGATAGCGGACAATTTTGAGATTGGTTTTGTGACCGATTGGCGAATTTTGCTATTTACCTGCAATAGATTGACAAAATTTACAATTTTTCCCTGCTTCCGAGTGCAAATATTTTTAATTTTTTCTCGTGACTGACGCATTTCGCAATATTTTCCCACAACCTATGGACTTATTTTGTGATATTCTTTTGCGTCTGATTGCAGAATTTCAGGGATTTTTTCTGCGACCAACTGAAGAGTTTCATGATTTTTTCCTGTAACAGACTGATGCATTTTGAGATTACAGACAGGGTCTGCTTTTTGCTGATTCTTTCAACTGTTTTGAACGTGTTTTCTTTTTTGAACTTCCTGGTGAGATGCACGCACAGTATCTGAACAAGTGCTGTTGGTCCAGAGCACAGGGATGTCGGAGAGAAAAAATTGGTAAACAGGAGCTGATTAGAATTTTCAAGGGGTGGGTGGATCTAGATGGATATATAATTTATGTATTTAGTATTTTAAAGTAACAAGAACTAAAGCAAAAGTAACAAGTATTTCAAAGTAATAGAGCTAAAGCAAAACATTAAAACAGGACAACGTTAACCGTTGTTAGCTGTCTCGTAGACTCTTACTATTATTTTTTTAATTTTCACAGTTTAACTTTAGATACTATGATTTAACTATAGTGAAATTTTGTTTCGTTTGGAGCCCTAGTACTATCACTAGAAAATTCTGAATAGGTTAATTTTAATTATAAGAGTTTTGTATTTGTACTAAAGTTTAGTTTCTATGAGTAAATCGAGCCTTTTATTAACCTATTGATCAAGCAGTCTCAGCGATCGCTCACAGTCAGGGTCATAAATATATTTTCAAAAATATCCAATATTCTGATATAAATCCAATATATTTATATATATATCCAATATTTTCAGAGTTAATATAAATTAGACATTAAAACATATATCATTTAGCAAGAAAACTTAATAAAAACAATGTTCTAAATGTCTTTTTCTATTTTTTGTCACTTATTTTATAAAATTTAAGATCAATTAACTGAAAACAGACACAATTTGCATTTTACACACACAGAAACAAACTATTAAGATTTAGTTATCAAGTTTTAAAAATTTTTTGTTTTATACAACAAAATAATTTGTTTTTATTGAAAATTTTGAACATAAATATAGTAAGCTTGGTCTGCTTAACTGAATAAAACAAAAACGAGAAAAAATTATTTCTAATGAAGCTGCAAGTTTATCTAAATTAGACATTTTATCTTTTAGTGGCTTTTCTAAGTAAATATTGTCCAACTTAATTATTGATTGTACATCAAACATAAAGAAGCTTGGATTTTTTTTTTTTTTTTTTTTTTTGTGTGGGTGGGGGGTGGGGGGCTAAAAAGTTTCGATAAGAGCAAAAAATCTATCTAAACACTTGTTATGACTGAAAATATCAAAAATATTATACATAATATTTTGAAAATAAATATCAGGTATGTGAAAATATCAAACTTCATGATATTTTGAAAATAAATATTGGATATATATCACTGAACCCTGCTCACAGTGTCTATGCAACAGTGTTTGTCACAGAAATTCAGGGTTAATGCTGGAGAGAAAGAGAAGGAGAGGGGGGGGGGAGAGGAAAACTAAAATTTAGTAACAAATAAAACTACAACAAAACTCCATTATAAAACTGAGCAGAACTTAAGAGTTTAACAATTATAAAGATTTTCAACTTTAAAGTTTAAGGAGGTTGCAAACAAAAATTTCAGGGGTGGAGGGACAAAAATCTGCCGAAATACAGAAGACACCTCTTCAAGCGCGGATCCAAGGGGGAGGTCATGGGGGTCATGACTCCCTTCTAAACGAAGAACATTTCTATAAAATAATACTTTTTTAAATATAAATATATATAAAGGTGTTTTGATATATATTTTTTTCTCTGTTAAAAATGCTAATCTTATTGATACATTCACAGAGTTATTTTTATACAGAAATGCATGAAAAATTGCAGTTTTTGTTTAAGCATCAAAGAATCGAAAAATGTTTTATATTTTTCTATAAATGTCGTACATTTTAAATTGTTTCCAATTGCAACCTTAAAAGTCAGCTTAAAATGTGAATTTTGGTAAAAATTTCTGCAAAATTACATTAAATATAAAATAAAAATGGTAACTCCTATTTCTTGGCATCTGAATAGAACATAAGAACCTACAAATTTTATACATTTACCAAGGCTGGTATGCTATGGCTCAAGGAATTTTTCAGAGAAAATAGTAGTAATTTCTTATTGAAATTTTTGCCTAGTCACACGATCAAATATGGCGAGTTTTTTAATAAAAAATTACTGGTATATCAACTGAAAAAAATTCTGACCAGTAGCAACCCTGATTTACGAATATACTGCAAATTTCATGCATTTAGGAATGAAAATGAATACAGGGTAGGTTAGAAAATAGCCAATTTGGACTTAAGATACAAAAATCGTCATGAAGATGTGCTCCTCCCCCCCCCCCTCCAAAATAGACATGACCACCCTTCTAAATGGAGAGCTGGATCCGCCTCTGCACCTCTTACCAATATTGTTCTGCAGATTTGAAACTGACACAGAATATATTTTTGCTGCTGCATGTATCTCTACTCTCTCCCAAAAATATGTATTTCTTCCCAAATGAAAATATTTTCTGAAAGAAATCTTTCCCATTTTGTGGCATTGTCGACCAAAGGGCACTTTTATCAATTAATAGTTTAATATTAATTTCCGACTATATGTTGAGAAATCATGCCCATGCCAAATTAATTTATTGTATCGGACATTTTCCCAAATAAACATGAATTGCATTTAAAAAGTTAAACGTTGATTTTCAAGATAAACATTGAATGATTGTGTTTTTAAAAAACTATTTTTACTTTTATACTTATTTCAACATTGTATTTGAGTGAAGGTAAAATTTTATTATTTATTTTATACCATAAATCATACTGCAATTGAGTAAAGACAAATGCTTAATCTTAATTTCTTCCTAAAAATAACGTTTCTGTATCTAAAAGGGACTATATGCATATTAATCCAAAATTTGCATTAGTTACAAATTCAAAATAACATAAATAAGAAAGAAAATAGGGTGAGTGCACCAGTGACTGACCACTAAGTAAACAAAAAATAAAAATGTAAATATGTTAAATTTGCTTGGTTTAATCAACCAATATTAACATTAGCAACCTGCAAGCAATCATCAACATTTCGTGTTCAGTCAATGATCGATTTATTATGTAAAATTTGAAATGTATTTTGCATTCATATTGCATTAATTATTTAACTAAAATAGTGATTAAAAATAGGGATATTTTTTTAAATATATTTTTATTTTAAAATATCAGAGAAATTACCTCATTTTTTAAATAATATAATTCCATATTATTATGAATTTTATAATTTTTAAGTACTTTTAATAATAATTTATTAATTAATAATTTTTAAATACTTTTAATAATTTATTAATAGTTTTTAAATACTTTAATTTTAAAATTCAACTAACTCTTTCTAATTAAATATTAAATTCTTGTTTCACTTATGAATAGTGACCAAGTTCAACTTAACGTGAAATTACTTTCAATTTGGTTTATAGATATATATCACGCGATTCTTAAGCAGAATTGGCAGTAATTCTAGCACTTTTCAATAAACAAAACTATGCATTTAAACAAGCGATGCGGTGTTGTGAATCAAATTCATATCGAGAAACAAAGTTTAGCAAAACACGTGCACACTTCAAATGAAGTTCTATAAAAACAAATCCAATCGTAATCCTGCGCCATTAGTAAATAAAATGTCGTTATGATATTTCAATATTCATTTCATTTGTGATATTCCCATCACAGGTGCAATGAATGTATCAATCTAATTTCTAAAAGAAAAGTAAAAACTTGAATCACTTACCTTTCAAAGTATAATTTCTTTCGTCAAATAATAGATGACTTTCGTTGCGGTGATTCAAATTTCAGTCGCTGGTCGCTGCCATTGAATTGACGTCACGTGACGCCGCACACCTGACGTAGCGGGAGGGAGAAGAAAGAACAGCTACTGAGCAGCGCACGCGCATCCTAACGACGTGTTTCAATCACAGTCAACCAAATTCAGTCCGTCCGACAATAATTTGGTTCTTTCAACTAATCCAGGAATAACATACACAGGGCCTGATTACCGCAGGGGCAAACGGGGCAGCTGCCCTGGGCCCCCATCTCAAAGGGGCCCCCAAATGACATTTTTTTGTAGCCCAATATTAATGAAAAAAATAGAAAAAAAATACTTTTTCATTTTCTTTATATAAGATTTGCGGGATCTACAATCAGCAGATCAACCCTTGTACTTAAACTGGAGGTCAGGGTATTTCCAAATTTTCCAAGATTCTACAGGAAATTTAGAGCAGCTTTCTCCTTTATTTACATCTTTTATAGAAATTATTAAATTTGTGAGAGACAATTTTGATATGTATGAGAGTGAAGCTGTAAAGATTTCACCTCTATCTCTTACCTATGAGGTTACAAGAAAAAATATGACTCCAAGAAGTAGATGTTTGGATGATACAAATAGTACTGAGGTTCACTTTGAACCACGTGATAAATTTATAAAAACATGCCATTATGTACTTTGTGACTCCTTAATAAGCCATCTCTCAAACCGCAAACAGCCGTATGATAAATTGACAAAAAAGGTTTCTGGTCTTATAAATTTGCATTCAAATACTTCGCCACATGAAGATGCAAAATCTCTATAACAAAGTTATCCGTCAGATTTAGAAGAAGAATTTTCTGATGAACTGAATCAATTTAGCTCATTTGTAAACAAATATGATACTCTTCTCCAAATGTTAAAGACATTACAAAACCCTCATTTATCTTCAACATTTCCAAATGTAGAAACTGCTGTGCGAATTTTTTTAACATTGCCTATTTCTAATTGCTCAGGAGAAAGATCATTTTCTTTACTGAAAAGGTTAAAATCTCTCCTTCGATCCTATCTTCATCAGAAAAAGCTCTCATGCTTAGCTATATTATCCTTAAATGGAGATGTTACTAGTAAACTTGATTATAACGATATAATAGATTCTTTTGCTGAATGCAAAATTAGAAAGAAACCTCTAAAAATAAAATAAGAAATGTGTTCAACACCATTACAAGGCTTAAAAAAAAAACAAGTGAATTAAATTAACCAAATACATATAATATATTTTTGTAATTGAAAATATGTTGACGATTCCATAACAATTAATTTTAAGAAAATAAGACTATTACAATATTAATATTGCATATATTTGCATGTGAAATGTATAAAATGGAATTTTCTGATATTTATATTTAACAATAAAAAATTTTCTGTGGGGGATATTTTTGGTATATGTGTTTATCGAAGAGTTTTTTTTTGTAATTTTATCTTTAATTCCATAATTATCCATGTTGCATCTAAATCAATGCATCATAACAACAGGTGATTCATTTTAGTTCTGCATTAATTCTTTAAAAAATATTTCATGTTCCTTAAAACATTACATAAATTTTAAGATATTTACTTAAATTTTGCTCTTCTACTTGTTAAATGATATTTTTTTTCTTTTTGCATTTTCAGTTCACAACCTTATAAGATGTTATTTAATTTGCATTTCTTTTAATCGACCTATTTTTACATAAAATAATGATGAATTTTATTTACTGGCTTGTTACCTGGTGTAAAGAATAAAACGACTGATTTTTAATATTTAAATTGGGGTCAGGTTGGGGTAAAATCAAGCTTTTTTTTTTTTTTTTTTTTTTTTTTTTTTTAACTTTTGGTGCATTTTATATACATTGGATTCATATAGATTAAACATGCAGCATATAAACATTCAATTTTCTTTGATTGTTTTCTCTCAGAGATGCATTTAAAACTGCATATTTTGATACCATCACTTTACCCCATGGTGAAAAGTAGTTCTAAAATTAGTGTATATTTAAATAAAAGTATGTAAATATTATTTTTGAGATAAAAATACATTGAAATAAATGTATCAATTATATTTAAAGGTACAAATGCACATAAAATATTTTTCACATATTCTTTAATTAAAGAAATTATGTCCACAACTGTCAAAATTAGGTTCACATAGTATGTAAATTTTTAAGAAATATTTTATGTTCCTTAACAACATATTACATAAATTTTAAGATATTTCCTTAAATTTTGCTCTAGTACTTGTTAAATGTTAAATTCACAAATAATTTTTTTGCATTTTCAGTTCATAACTTTGTAAAATGTTGTTTAATTTGTATTTGTTTTGATCTACACATTTTACATAAATAAAGTAATGGTAAATTTTATATACTGTCATGTTACCTGGTGTAAAGAATAAAACGACTGATTTTTTATATTTAAATTATACTTTTTAATATAATATTTTTCTAAATAGAATATTTATCAGACAGCAATCAGTTTTTCTGTGTTAATACTTAAAATAGCTGACAAGTATAAGTGAAGTATATGTGCGTTTGCAGGTGTCATTTCCAGGGGTTTTTTTTTCCTTTTTATTTTGTGGAAAGTAAAGGTTATTTTTATGAAAAATAACATTTTATAACAAAAGTTGAAATCCAGTTATTCAAATTTGAACTAAGCATTTATTAACAAAAACTTTTTTAAATCCTTTTGCTGCAGCTTTCCTCTCTGGTGAATTTGTTTGTTTAAAAAATAGGTACTTACGTATTATCCGTGCCAGGAATTCGATCACCAAGAATGGTTGCCAAGTACCAATCTTGTTTACCGTTGCCAATCATGTTTTCAAACACAGTAATTTAACATTATCAAATAACATTGTTAAATATGGTAATTTTTATAAAATAAATAAAATGTACTATATGTTTATTAAATTTATAACATTGTTAAAAATAGTAAATAACATTATTTTAGTAAAATTAATAAATGTTAAATAGCATAGTAAATAAGAAAGAATAATATTATAGATTATTCCCAGGCATGTACCATGTAGCAAGAAAAAAATATAAGGGTTATTATAATTAGTAATATCGGCTCCATGCCTGGCGCAGTTGGCTTAAAATTGGCACGGATAATACGTAAGTACCAAAAAATACACATTTTAAAACATCACAAAGAGTAAATTGTGAGTTTTTATGGAATATAATTTTGTGAAAGGGCCTATTTTATTAAAAGGAATTTTGTGAAGAGGCCTGTTTTATTAAATAGAATTTTGTGAAGAGTCTCCAAATTTTGCCTGGATCAACCCTTGATTTGTAAACATTGGTAAATTCATTCGTGCTTTGGTAAAAGAAGACAAAATGCCTGAGTAGTTTTTGGTTTTATTTATTGCTATCTAAAATCGTTTCTTGCAAATGACTAATGTATTAACGATGAAATTTTGTGTTTTATGTAGCATAATCTTATCTGATTAGGAAAATTTCAGCCCAATCCAACTAGTAGAAGCCAAGATATCAAATCAGAATGTATAGTTTTAAATTTGTTCTATAATTTCAAAAACACTTTATATGTGCAATGGGTACTTTTCCATTAGCCAGGTGCCAGTTAAAGGGCAAAACTCGGAAATTTCATTAGTGGCCAGTAGTAGCAGTTTTATAAGTGACCACTTTCTTCAAACTAGTGGACACATTTTTATTTAAAAGTTCTAAACACTAAACTTTTGTTAAATTTCAATTAGTATTAATCTAAAATTAAATAGCCCAAATAAAAAATGTGTTATAAACATATTTCAACCAGCAAAAGTAGAATCCTTGATGAAATGCAAACAAATTTTTACTCTTTCCTTGTAAGAAAGTGGCCCTGTAGCTGGTGGCTAGTGCTAATTTTGTCCCTTAACACCAGTGATAAATATACACATATATTTATATGTATATACACATGTGTATATATATGTGTGTGTATATGTATATATATCACTGGCGCTCCGCTAATGGAAAAATACTGTGTAATGTTATCGTAGCAAAAATATTGCATATGAAAATTTTGGTGTAAGGGGCCCCAAAAATTGAAGTCTGCCCCGGGCCCCAAAGGAGCTTAGTCGGGCCCTGAACATACAACCAAATAAACTAACCAAATTATTTAGATAATTCAGCCAAACAGCTATGTTTGCCACAATTAAAAATTAGTTCCTACAACTAATGCATTCAACCAAAGAGCGTAACAAAAAAAATTTGGTTATCGCAACCAAACAGTTTTTTCTGTGCAGGCGTGCTGCAAGATCCTTTAGTTCCACCTTCCACCGCCAGAGGGCGCAATCTTTTATATACGAGCATCCGACACATGTACCGCTGTATCAAAAGTGTTGAATGAACCAATTCCCGTCGAAATCTCGCCCATGGAACCCCCCCCCCCCCCCCGCCCACCTTCCTGAAGATTAATATTCTGAAATAGTGGTAACGAAAGGCTGAAGAAGAGAAAATTAAAATGTCAATTTGCTCCGCCTCCCTTCTAAGGTCTGTGGATTCGAGATAGGATAAAAGCACAAAAACTTTCTTTTCCATAAAAAATAAGGTTTTTGATAAAATAAAAAAATACTGGTTGATTTTTTTTCGAATTTCTTAAGGGGTCCAGAACACAAATAGCTTCATATTTTTAAAAAATATTTGATCGTGTTAAAACATTCTCTGTTTTTTTCGCTCAAAATGACATTTAAATTATGTTTATATCTTAATTAAAACAGGATATATTGTTTTTCTGTTTTCAAAATCTAGCTTTCTTTCAAGTAATGGTTGTCATGGAGACTTTTTTGCGTTTTCCTGCATGACGGTTTTTTTCAATAATTCTCGTATTTAAATTGTTATAATTCAAGAACCGTTAAGGACGAATGGTTCAAGCTTAGTGAATATCTTTTTTAATTACTTTACTTTAATTTTCGTTCAGCAAATTAAATATATATATATATATATTTACTTTTGAAAATATGATTTTTTTAAATAAGTTACATAATTTTTTTTTAATTTTTACTTTAAATATTTTTTATTTTTTTTAATTAGTATTTTTAAAAATGCTGTATCAGAATTAAAGTTTATATATTTATGTGTAATTAAATGAAAACAAATTTGAAATTTGACGAATAATTTTTCGAGTTATAACGATTTCAAACTATCCCACTTATTTTAAAAATTTTAATTAAAATTTTTTTTTAAGCTTCATGAGAAATTTTATGATTTGATTTCGTTTACAAATTATATGGTGAACCATCACTAAAAAACTCAAAATTCTAATTCAATAAATGAAAATGATTTTAAAATGTGTCCCGGACACCCTTAAATAAAATATGCGTACATATATCAATTTTCAAATCCCTTTATCCCTATCTTATACAGATTTAAAATTTTGAACATACGGTAAAATTTTATCAGTCCGATTTTTAATTATTAAAAACATTGTTCTTTTTAAATCTTTTGTGTCTGAAAGTAAGTGATATATATATATATATATATATATATATATATATGTAGCATTTTGACGAGGTTGAGATATTACGATGAATAATATTCGATGAAAAAATGGCAGTCCTTCAACGATATAGCAAGTTGCAGTCGATATTAGCGAGTATGGCGAAGTAGAAGGCAATGAAATGAGTCCACCAAAGTTTTCCAATAAATCCAGCCAATCTCCAGACGAATAATTTTATTAGAAGACGAACAACACAGAAACAATTCCCAAAAGTCTAAAACTTATAGCCCTCGGGCTAACGTTGCTTCACTTCATTGAATTAAGATGTTACTGGGCCAGAGGAATATTCTACGGACATAAGAACACCAGACACATATTTGTTTAGCTTCCGAAAACGTCAAAAATCTGCCGCTCCGAGGGCTGCGGGCGAGTTTTGTTCTCTCCGCGGAAACATCCAGTAATTTACGTCACGAGCGCACAACCCAATGAGTGAGAGGTTAGCTCCAGCCCAGCAAATGAGGTGCGAAGGAGGAGCTAAGACGATAAAGAATTCCGAACCTGTCGCGGATTAATTTTGGAGTGAAATTACCTCAGCGCGCGAAATAATCAGAGCAATAATAATAATAATAATAAAAAGAAAATGGCTTTTAAAAAACATTCGAAATGAGAACGCGTCTCAGAATTTTATAGATTGGGGAACTGATAAAAGCTACGAATGATCTTAAATTTTAGATTAAGATTTGGAATAAAATAATTATTAATATACGGATATTTACTTTTAAAAGGACTTTAAATAGGAATAGATATTATTAAGAATTAAGGAAATACTGACTATGACATAAGTTAGATTAAATTTAAAAGATTAATGCGAATAAAATGGAAGGATACGAAGGATATAAATTTTTTATATAACATATATATATATAAAATAAAAACTTATTTGCCGATTTTTAGAAATTTTTAATAATCATTTTTAATATATTTTTTAATATTTTACTATGAGCGCAGCTTTGCAACACATTTATTTTTACATATATTGTACATTTTGATGTATTTTATAATATATGTAAAGAAGAATAGTGCACGATTGCGCTCATATAAATAATTGAGGTACAATTAGGAGAAATTGAGTATGTTTCATCAAAAACTACGAATAATACGAACTTTGAGCTTGTGTAAGTCATATAAATCCGAACAAAATGCAAAAACTATTGTTGAAATCATACAGGATAAAACTTCTAATTTTAAAAAGTGAAATAATTAAGTCAGGATAACAAAATCGAGTTTTAGTCTTATTTCATAGGCCAAAAACACGGCTTGTGGACCCCGATCCTTTAGTGGATAGTTTCAATTAAAATCACTAAAAAGATGCGTCATCTGCGATATTGATTGCAAAATTCATCCGAGTAGAAAAGCAAAATATATAATTTAAAATGAAAATTAAGACGTGTTTATTAAAATCAGCTAGTCTATCGCAAAAATAAAGTCTGACATTTAGGCAGTTTTTTCCTTTTTGTTTTATTTTTTCTTCGTATTCAAAAGATTTAAATCATACTAGCGGAGCTTCGCCCTCTACGCTGGTCGATTTATTCCAAACGGTGATCGAATTAAACGAACTTAGGATTTGGCACCCCATTGTCTTCGGATCCGGTCAACTTGGATTTAAAAAAAAAAATCATTTAGAATCTTGCCAAAACTGCATCAACGTATTTTTAAAAACTGTGATTGTTGAATTATTTTTTGTCCAAAGGGTGAAGCGTTTCTCTTCAACGAAAATTGACCCAGGCTCCAGGCAACAAAATGGCTGGTTGTGAAATTCATCTGAAGGAAAAACTGCCATTTCAAAGAAAGAGAAAGTTTTTCTTTCCATTGTAAGTGGGGAGAATGATGAATGGGTTTCTCATTGTGTGGGTTTGAACCGCTCCCTGTTCCCTTTTGTTCAGACCCAGCCCACTCTCAAACTATAGAAAGGGAGAATCCTTCTGATATTTCCCCTTTTATTCCTGCTTTGAAAAAAGTTGGAGGATGCGCATTGAGGTCAATTTCAAATCAATGTAAAGATGGATTTTTGCAATCGATATTTCACTCACTACCTGATATGCTAGAATTATAAAAATCACGTTCACAGGTGAGATTCCAGTAATAGTACAACATTTTAATATTTTTAGAACTTAATTATAAATTAATATATTAATTGTAGGCATTTTTCCGTTAGCTCGCAACAGGTGATAAATCACCAAGTTTTCTTTGTAACTCGCACAATTTTATACGAGTTGAAAAAACAAAGGATTTAATTGTACACCAATAAACGCACGCTAAAATATTGCAAATTGCTGTGAAACTGCAAGAGTGAAATATTTCGAAAAATAAAAAAATAAATCATAAATAAAAGATAAAGAGTGTAATTTTTAAAAATTCGATTTTATAATTTAATAGTTTAATACTAATTTATTTATGATTATACGTTGAGAAATTAATTTAGAAATGCTAAAAAGAAAGTTTAAATAATGCTTAATTTTCTTTTTCTTTCCTGTTGCCGTATCTTTAAAAAAGCAACAGAGCAAAAATTATATATTTTTTAATAAATTCACTGGTTTGCACTACCTACTAAGCATTAAAAAAGCAGTGGATTTTCCATACGTTTGGTGCCCACATCAAATTAATGTGTTCTAACTGCAATTTTTGTGAAAAAACATGAATTTCTGTCGTGAAAGTAGACGTGATTTTCAAGGTAAATATTGAACGCTAATATAAAAGAGTGTTTTCTTTTTTTTTAAAAATTGACTTTTATATTTATTATCTTAAAAATGTTATACTATAATAGTTTAGCTTTCCAAACTAATCCCGAATAGAAATATATCTATATTAATGATTCTGTATTAATGACTAAAATCTTTCATTAAGTATAAACACACCTAATTAGGCATATCTCGTTCTACAACAAATCCTTCTAACAATCTCGGTGTTTCAAGAAATTCCCTTTTTTTAGTTTTCATTTGTAGACTTTCTGACAATCAAGCCTTTTATATCATCGGTTGTTTTCTTTTAAAAAAAAGTTACTTTTACATTTATTATCTTAAAAATGTTATACTATAATGGTTTATCTTTCCAATCTAATCCCAAATATAAATATATCTGTATTATATCTTTCATTAAGTATAAATACACCTGATTAGACAAATCTCGTTCTATAACAAATCCTTTTAACAATCTTGACATTTTAATAAATCCTTTTTTCCCGTTTTCCTTTGTAGACTTTTTTTGACAATCAATATTTTTTAATCATCGGTTGTTTTCTTTAAAACAAATTACTTTTATATTTATTATTTTAAAAATAATATACTATAATGGTTTATCTTTCCAAACTAATCCCGAATAGCAATATATCTGTATTGTATGTTTTATTAAGTATAAATACATCAAACTTATACTTGTATCTTTATTAATCTGTATTGTATGTTTCATTAAGTATAAATACACCTTATTTGTACGTGTATCTTTATTAATCTGTATTGTATCTTTCATTAAGTATAAATATACCTGATTAGACAAATATCGTTCTACAACAAATCCTTTTAACAATCTTAGCGTTTCATTAAATCCCATTTTCCTGTTTTCCTTTGTATACTTTCTGACAATCAATCCTTTTTAATCATTGATTGTTTTCTTTAAAAATAAAATTACTTTTATATTTATTATCTTAAAAATGTTATACTATAAATGGTTTATCTTTCCAAACTAATCCCGAATAGAAATATATCTGTATTGTATCTTTCATTAAGTATAAATGCACCTAATTTATACTTGTATCTTTATTCATCTGTATTGTATCTTTCATTAAGTATAAATATGCCTGTTAAGACAAATCTCGTTCTACAACAAATCCTTCGAACAATCTTGGCGTTTCAATAAATCGCATTTTCGGGTTTTCTCTTTGTAGTCTTTTTGACAATCAATCCTTTTAAATCATCGGTTGTTTTCTTTAAAAAAAATACTTTTATATTTATTATCTTAAAAATGTTATACTATATCTTTCCAAACTAATCCCGAATAGAAATATATCTGTATTATATCTTCCATTAAGTATAACCACACCTGATTAGACAAATCTCGTTCTACAACAAATCATTCTAACAATATTGGCGTTTCAATAAATCCCTTTTTTCCAGTTTTCCTTTGTGGACTTTCTGACAATCAATGCTTTTTAATCATCTGTGGTTTTCTTAGAAAAAAAAATAACTTTTATATCTATTATCTTAAAAATGTTATACTATAATGGTTTATCTTTTCAAACTGATCCCGAATAGAAATATATCTCTATTATATCTTTCCTTAAGTATGAACACACCTGATTAGACAAATCTCGTTCTACAACAAATCATTCTAACAATATTGAAGTTTCAAAAAATCCCCTTTTCCGGTTTTCCTTTGTAGACTTTCTGACAATCAATCCTTTTTAATCATTGCTTGTTTTCTTTAAAAAAAATATATATATTTATTATCTTAAAAATGTTATACTATAATATATCTTTCCAAACTAATCCCGGATAGAAATATCTCTGTATTATGTCTTTCATTATGTACAAACACACCTGATTAGACAAATCTCGTTCTACAACAAATCCTTCTAACACTCTTGGTGTTTCAATAAATCCTTTTTTCCAGTTTTCCTTTGTCGACTTTCTAACAATCCTTTTTAATCATCGGTTTACTGTTTTGGTCTTTTGTCCGATTCAGTCTAATTCATTTTGCCTCTTGTAAATTTCATTCTGGGAAGTACATTAAAAGATTAGAATGTTGTAAAGACATTTTCCCTGCAATCAGAAGGCTAGATGTAGAATTTTCTTTCTTGTTTTCCGTACGTACTGCCTATGTGATGTTTTAGTAGTAAAATTTTAAGAAATTGTCTATAAGGATTAAAAAGTGATGATTTTTAAAGCTTTTTTTTTAAGCAGCGATGTTACTTATTGCTTTCAATTGGCAAGAAAAAGTCGTACCATTGGGATAAAATGCTCTGATCATGGAAATAAGCTATTGTTAAATTAATGTTTTAATCTGTAGAAGAATTTATTACTCATTCATTTACGCACGGCCATTCATGAGTGTTTTGCATAAATTAAATCATTTCTAGGATGATTTCTTTAGAAATCGACCTATTGCAACCATTTCGTTTATCTATGTATACGTATAATTCTATACAAAATTTATTATATTAAGCCATAATTAACTTTTATTCTATAATTTTTTTCCTTTTTATAATATTCCACATATAATTCCGATAAACAATCAATCTCCATATGTAAAAGCATAAGATCTTAATCTACTTAATAATTTTTATTCCAAAGTATTTAAATCAAAAAATGGCGAAAACTACTTAAATTTATTCTTTAAATAGAACACCCTTTTTTTAATCCACTATTAAAATTCATTATTATTCCCGTGTTTGTCAAACCACTTATAAATTCTTTATTTAAATGCTAAAATGTCATGTCTCTTAAAATTATTTCGCTCTAAAAAAAACCTATTTCTTTCAAAAAACATTCTATCATTAAATATTAAATGTCTATTACAATATTTCAAAATGCTCGCATATTTTTTCCCTCCACATCAAGGATTCGTTTTCTTTTTTTTTTCTTCTTTATCGCGTAATAAATTCGAAGCTATTTTTAACTACAATCTCAAAACAGATATTTCGTTTTGTTTATACGTCATTGATCTGATGGTGAGGTTATAGAAACGTCTAGAACAAATTTGGCGCTAGGAAGTCTGTTTCCTTAAAAATTAATGCACCGGAAATATTAATAAAATCCCTTTAAAACGACTATGATTGGAACAAAAGGGTCGTGTGACGTGTTTTGTAATCTTACGCAAGATCAGTTAAAACGAGATACGCGCTGTGATTCGAGCAGATAATTTCATGTTTGGCGGTAGCTACACTGTAAAAAATGATCAGTGTTTCTTATTTTATGAAAATATACTATAACCACGAACGAAAATATAATATAATCTTCTGAGTTATCCAAAATTCCGAATAGCGTGTTCCATTGTCTTTTGAATCCCCAGAAACCTATATATTTCCAAAATTTAAAGAATTATTTATAAAAACAAAGTATTTTTCGTTGCCCGTATTTTTCAGAAACGTTTCCGAGGGGTTTTTATAGTGTATTAATTAGTGTCTCAGCCTGGAATACCTGTTTTTTGAATGCTATCAATTCTCAAGTAAACATTTTCATGCTCAACAAATATGTTTAACAGACAAACATGCAAAATTAACAGCGTTAACAATACATTAAAATTAAGATTATTTCTTTACTCTTTCATGTATAAATTAACTTATGCGGCTGAAAACGTTTACTTGAGAATTGATGGCATTTGAAAAAAAGGTATTCCAGGCTGGGGACACTAATTAATACACTATAAAAATCCTTCGGAAACGTTTCTGAAAAATACAGGCAGCGAAAGATACATTGTTTTTATAAATAATTCTTTAAATTTTGGAAATGTATTGGTTTCTGGGGATTCAAAAGACAATGGAACACACTATTCGGAATTTCGGATAACTGAGAAGATTATATTATATTTTCGTTCGTGGTTATAGTATATTTTCATAAAATAAAAAACATTGGTCATTTTTTACAGTGTAAAGGAAGGAGTGAAACTTTTATCGGCGTCTAATTGCCTCATATGTCCTTTATAGTTTAGTGATGTAAAGTTCTAACATATTTTTATGGGTGTTTAGTGCTAAAATTATGTATCCAACTCATCTGGATAAACATCGTGAGTCTCAGGAAGGAGATTTGTGGAGCGTGCCAACTGTCGCAATGGAATGCATTGGTTCTTCGGTGTAGTTTTGATCTATCGAACATTCCTCCTGAAGTGACGTCTTCAAAAATTTAAATAACGTTTTTACTTTCAACTCAAGTGTGCGTGAACTGTAAATTACTCCACACGGCAAACCTGATGCGATTTAAAATAGAAAACCTTGTTCAGTTCTGAATGTTTATCAACAGCTTTTTCGACTGCAAAGCATCGATCACACTGGAGAGTCTAAATCATGACATATATATATACAGTAGAACTTCCCTTTAACGAAGTCCCTATTTAACGAAGTTTTCTACTTAACGAAATTTTCTGCAGAACTTTGACTTTGAACACCATTAGCGTGTAAATTATTCTCCATATTACGAAAAATATATTCTATACAACGAAGTTTATTCCACTTTTGTACGTGTAATGCAAACTAAAAGGTTGCTGTTGAAAAGGATATGCGAATATATTTCAGCGGATTGTACGAAAATAAACATATTTAAATTATTTCCATTCTGCTAGGTGCTAATTAAAACATTTTTTTTTTTTACACTAAGAAAAACGCTTGTTACCATTACTCTCTCAATTCGAGACTCCAGCGCTAACAGTTGGGGGTAGTCAAAATTCGCTTTTTTACATTCAATGATATAGAAGATGCAGTGACACAATGGCGTAAGATGCATTGAAGCTAAAAATATCAATTAGAGTCAGACAGTTACCATTTTGACCTTCCATTGCTCATAGACAATTGATTTGTACATCCACAAGAATTTTCTTCAAAATGCAAATCGAACATCAAAGTTATTTTTGTTCCTGCTAATACAACTTCAGCCATTAGTCTAAGGGATAACAAAAAATCTTGAAGTACATTATCGAAAAAGACAGAAAGAAAGAGAATATAGTGAAAACATTAGTTTGATAACCTGTATATCAGAACTGATGAAAGCTTGGGAAAGTGATGTGATTTCATCGACCGTACACAACTGTTTTGTAAAAGACGGTTTCATAATTGAAACTGAATCAAATGCTTCTGAATCCAATACCTGTTTGTGATATCTGATTTTATGAATTTAAGTTGATTTCTATTTAACGAATTTTCTTCATAACGAAGTTTTTAAGTGCAACGATGAGACTTCGTTAAATGGAAGTTTCACTGTATATATATACATATAAAGCAAACTTTCTCATCACAATAACCACAGAAATACTGAATTACTTTGAACGTAGTTATTGATCTTGTAAATACATTAGATGAGTTCGTTAATTAATTATGTAAATCTTATATTTTGTTTATAGGATTTTGGCACACAAAAGATTTCTGTTGCATTAACATCTATGGAGAAAAATCCAGTACTTTTCCAGTATTTTTGAAGCATTTTGTTGAAATTTGCACTCGCTATGACGATGTTTTAGTAATAGATTTTTAAGAAATTGTGATGCGTCCTAAGGATTAAAAAGTGTTTATTTTTAAAACTTATTTATTACCTTGCCTACTTCTGTCAGTTGCTGAACAACGATGTGTTAACACACTGCTACCATGGAAAGAAACTTATCAGCTTACTTATGTCTTTCAGTTTAGTATTTTTGAAGTATTATCTTGAAATTAGTAGTTTCTATGATCATGTTTGAAAACTTCTTAATACACACCATAAAATAAGGAATGCGCTAAGCCTTTCGAAAGTACTTTGCCTTTATTCGTTAGGCGAAAGATGTGTTACCACTTTGAAGGCAGAAGCAAGACATCTGGAGTCTTGCTCCTGCCTTCAAAGCGGTAGCACGTCTTTTTTGTGCCTGACGAAGAAAGGCTAAGTTATTTCGAAAGGCCTAGCGCATTCCTTATTTTATGGATCTATTAAGAGGTTTTTATGTTTTTTATTCAGTAGGTTTAAATTATATCTGAATAGGTTAGGATGTGAAGAAATCTTTATTTAATAATATTACACTTTAATAATTTCTGAAATCTGAGACAAACTAATCCCAAATAGAAATCTATCTGTATTAAATCTTTCATTAATCGTAAACATCCCCTAATTGGATAAATCTCGTTCTACATCAAATCTCTCTTGTAATTCAGGCGCTTTAATAAATCCCTCTTTCAGTTCCCTTTTATTGACTTTCTGACAATCAATCCTTTTCGATTTATTGCTTTATTGTTCTGGGCTCTTATCTAATACCGTCGAATTCATTTTCTTTCGTGTTAATTCTATGCTGAAAAGTATATTGAATAGAAGAATTAAAATTTTGTGAAGAAGTTTGAACTTCAAATAGAAGTCTTAATCTGGCATTTATTCCCTATTTTTTTGGAAATTTTAAAGCATTTTTAGGTACATATATTTAAATAGCTATAAAGTTTTTTTTTTTTTTTTTTTTTACGAAAGATTTTTAACTAGATTTATTTTTAAATTGCCAGTTTACTGCCAGTAAAAACTTTTTTTAATTATTCAAGATTGATTATTGTTCCCAGTTGTTTTAGGTAGCTTCTATTATAAAAAGTAAGAATCTACCTATTGGAGTCGTCCGCAGGAAAGCAATTCCGGAAAATTTCGGTATACTTTCATCGACTATGACCTCCAGACACGAAAACCACCTTCCGTTTAAATTTTGATTTATATATATACAGGGTGATTATAATGGAAGTTGCACTTCCAAAAGGGTACAAAAAAAAAACAACCACTGATGAGAGTGACCTGATATTTCATCTGAGCATGAGTATACGTAAAGAAATGGGAATTTGTTTTGCGAAAGAAAAAAGTTCAAAAGTGGACCGATAGATGGCGCTGTACTCGTCATAAGATGCTAATTAAAAACCTGCCATGCAAGGCGGGGAACATGCAGTTCCTGTTATTCTGCGTCTGAGAAGGTAGTCATGACTCTATCATTGAAGGATTGGGCTCTGCTTGTGAAGCTTTTTTACAAGAATGGTGACTGTGTGGCAATTGCATTAAAGAAATTCCGGACATTAAATGGTTTTACGTAACACGTTCAAAATATCACCCCTGAAATACTCCGATCTGTTGTGAAACATGCTGTTTTGCGCTTTCAGCTCGTAGGATTAAACGGTGGACAGCCTATTGAACATTTCTTAAGCATGTCGTAGCCGACTTCCTTTTCTTGATGTTTTCATCAGTTTTTTGCTTTTTCTACGGTTTCTGGTCCAGGGATAGTTAAAAACTGATTTTTTTTTGTTTTTTTTCTGCGGTTTTTAGCCTAGGGACAGTTAAAAACCGATTTCGTCTTTGCTTTTTCGGCGGTTTCTGGCCTAGGGACAATTAAAAATCGATTTTTTCCTATCTACTGTGGCACCATTTTGTCGTGGTGGTTAGGCTTTGAACAAAGAGTGCCACAACAGCATGTCATGTCTTTTCATTAGAATCTTATGAAGAGTACAGCGCCATCTATCGGTCACCTTTTAATTGTTTTCTTCTTTTACAAAAAAATTCCCATTGCTTCACGTATACTCGGATGAAATATCAGGTCATTCTGACCAGTGGTTCTTTTTTACACTTTTTTAAGAGTGTAATTTCAATTATAATCACCCTGTATATATATATATATATATATATATATATGTGTGTGTGTGTGTGTGTTTTGTCATACGTTCGATTTTATGAATCGATTTTGAATGGAACAGAGTATGTGTACAGGACTTACCAAGATCTCAACCGATTTCGTTGGTCCTTCATTGTCATCCTTTTCCGAAATGGCGGTCACTCAAAGATTTAAAATTAAAAAATATGGAGAAAAATTAAAAATATTTTCCCTTAAGTGATCCGCTTCGGTACAAGGATTCCGGAGCATTTTCCGTTTCGCCTCTATCTCAACAAATGGCTGAGATATAGCACTTTGAAATTCTATTATCGCTGACAGTTTGAAAAAGACAACATATTAAAAACTCGTCGTATGTGTCAATCCCAAAATTTTCTTCTATCTCACACAGGTTTCTCATACACTAAAAAACATCAGCACCAATTTATATCACGGTCTATCTGAATCTAAAGTTAACTTCCGTGCATTAAATTCCGTGCATTAGTTCTTGAGATATGACTATTACTAAAATCGTGTAAATCCTGCAAAATGCAGCATAGCAGCGCCACATTTTGGGAGATTTAGATCAAAACCTAATCAATAACAACTTATGCCAACGTCTAACTGAATCTGTAGTTTGATGAAAATCCGTGCATTAGTTCTTGAGATATAGTTATCGTGATAATAATGAAAAAATTAGCATAGCAGCGCCACCTGTTGGGATATTTACACTAAAACTTAAGCAGCATCTATTTATGTCATACAGAAGTTTGATGAAAATGAGTGCATTAGTTCTTGAGATATAGCTATGGCGGTAATTCCGAAAAATGCAGCATAGCAGCGCTATATGTTGGGCGATTTTCACCAAAACCTAATCAGCACCGATTTATATCAGGGACTAACTGAATATAAAGTTTTATTAAATTTCGTCCATTAGTTCTTGAGATAGAGCGCCACAAAATTTGTGTCACATACAGACAGACAGACAGACTCACAGACTCACAGACAGACATTGTCTAAAAACAGTCAAATCGTGTTCAGGACCTTCCAAAACGTATAAATCCGTCGAAAACCAGAAGTCGAAAATTTTCATCAATCCAGTACTTTCTTCTTTTGTAAAGATAGAAGAAAGTAATAAGGGATTCTTCCATAAAAGGGTTTAATTTAGAAGTTTTGGTGAACGTAGTTTCTTGCAAACTTTCTTTCATTGTTGTAATCATTGTTCCAACACTCATACGCTTAGAACTACATAGTCATATCCGTCACCATCAAATTCTTGCCAAGCTTGGCGATGCTTAGCGAAGACGAAAAAAAAAAATTCGTCACCATAAATGAAGCCAACAGCTGACTAATATTTTTTAAAATTTGAATTCAAGTTCAATAGTGACGAAAAGTGGGAACATGCTATAATCGGATTCCACGTACTTTAGTTTCGTGCATTTGAATAAAATTGGCGGAATTCTTAAAAACAAAGAATAGAGAAGGTACATTTTCCTTCCGATACTGGCCGGAAGGACTTTTTTGAAATAGTAGTATTCACCTTTTTGTCTGTAAATAATAGGAATAGTACTATTTCACAAAAGTGGTAGCAATCAAGAAATGTTAATAAAAAATATCCAACCAACAGGCAACACTTATTTGTTTATCAAAGGTTAGAAAGCTTTGTTTCCAGATATATATATCTATTTTCACTTTCTTCTATCTTTACAAGAAGAAAATATTGGATTAATGAAAATTTTCGACTTCCGGTTTTCGACGGATTTATACGTTTTAGAAGGTCCTGAACACGATTTGACTGTTTTTAAAAAATGTCTGTCTGTGAGTATGTGTGTCTGTATGTCTGTCTGTCTATGTCTGTCTGTTGTGATGAGTTGACATGTTTCAACTCCTCCCTTATTTGTGGAAAAAGGATAATATCTCTGGAATGAAAATAATCTGACAGATTGATCTCTATTGAGAAAAATTCTATCAATAGTGTGAATTTCATTTTCACTTTGAGATAAGCCAAGCTGCAATACATGCTTTGTATTGAATGATATGTTATCTGAATGGGTGGATAAGAAATGTGAATGGCATTTTTTTGGATACAATGGATCTAGCCCATATGAGTTGGAAATTCTAACTGGATAAGTATAGGATTAAGATAGCTGTCACTCATAGGAAGGCCAGAGGGCGTTTCTTTCCTTATGGAGAAAAAAATACCAGTTTTGCCGGAGAGGAACGAATGCGAGGAGAGATACGAAAGACGGCAGTTGGTTGTAAAACAAGCTAGAGTGAAGTTGTCTTTGAGCAGACTTCAGAATCTTAGGATTTTCTGAAATTGTAATTTCACAGCATGAACATGAATAATCATATTTTTTCATTTTTACTTTTGTTTTCTTTTTTTAATGTGTTAATTTAAAATAAAGTTTTTTCGTTTCAAACGATAAATGGAATTTATTAATTATATATACAACGTCTCACGCTACCACAGCAATAGTATATATAATTAATTGGTGGCAGCAAATGGGATATGTAATCTAGAATAAATTAGATTACGGATCTATGTTAACCTGATTAAACAGATGAAGAGCCAGTGGAAAACGGATAAGCAGAATTGTGGAGTTTTGAAGTATAATTGGAGTCGTGGTTTTTTCTCGGAGTTCTAGCAAGCAGAGAACTGGTAAAAGAACTTTATCGACAAAAGCTGTGTAGTGTATGAACAGTCAACTATAGATTTGGTGATACGTGTTTGTGCTTCTTAATATATCCAGTGGAATGAAGATATGCGGCGTACCATCTGAGTTGTCTACATATGGATCTAAGCGCAATTTAGTGCATCATCAGCAAAATTTAGTGTCTTCAAATCTTCAACCATCTGTGTGTGTCATCTTTAAAAGTGCTTGGAAGCCTGGTATCAGTGTGGAGGAAATATCTGCATCTGGAGGTAAGCTCTTTTATGATATCTACTATAGAGGTCTGTTTTAAATTAAATTTTGTGTATAAATTTTAATTTTGGGGAACAAAACTCTATGAGAAATTTAAGAATTCTAGGGAAGCTATTAATTTGGTACTTAAATTTTTAGTTAGAATTTTTATGTTTGTTGATTTTCTGGTATCTGTTAGGTATAATATTGGATTAAGAAAATTATATACTTATGTATATGTTAAAATTTACTTGGGGTATAGTAAATTGTTATTGATTAATTGAGATTGTTAATCAGGGTATTTTAATCATAATTTTGTATAAAACTTTTGAAAATAAGAGTTTTGTTTATATACATTTTATTTCTTACAGTAATAAAGTTATAGCTTAATTTTATGGGTATACTGTGGATGATTATGATTAATGTTTCAAAATAAATTGATGTTATACTGTACTGTTGGGTATAAAATTTATTTTGGGGGATATACTCAGTTTGAAAGACGTCACTGTTGCATGAGAATTTGCTATATTAAAATTGTGTCGTTTTTGAATACATTATTATACGTATAGTGAAGAAAATTCTATTTCTGTATTTATTGTATTATTGTAAATTGAATATATCTGATATTTTGAAATTTATTATATTTTGGGGGAAGATATGGCAGAATATTTAGGAAAATATAATAAAAGTGTCTTGCTATTATTAGCAGAGGAATTTGAGACCAGTGTGTCAAAATCGTGTAAAAATAAAGCTATAATTCAGGCTATCGTAGATGCAGAGGATTATGATGAAAGTTTCGCTAAAATTCGATTGCAATATTTTCTTGAACAGGAGGCGGAGCGGAAAGAGCAGGAAAAACAAATCGAAAAAGATCGTAAAGAAAGAGAGAGGCAAATTGAATTAGATAGGATTGCGCAAGAGGAAAAAGATAAGCTTAGGAAATTTGAGTTAGATAAACTTGAAAAACAACTTGAGGTAGATAAACTTGAAAAACAACTTGAGGCAGATAAACTTGAAAAACAACTTGAGGCAGATAAACTCGAAAAACAGCAACAACTTGAATTACAAAAACTTGAAAAAGAACAGCAATTTGAATTAGAAAAATTGCGTATTCAAAATTCTGTGGATGTTGTTAGTGTTTCATCTAATGAATCAAATGTAGATTTTCATAGAACTCCTAAGGTAAATTTAAAGGATTTAGTTCCGCGCTTTGATTCTAAATTAATTGATATAACTCTTTTCTTTATGATTTTTGAAAGGCAAGCCGAGAAAGCTAAAATTTCTCAGGAAGATTTGGTTAGTCAATTAATTCCTTTGTTACCTTCTGATATTGCTGAAATTATTGTAAAACAACCAGCAGACAAATGTGATGATTTTCAACATATAAAGAAAGTTTTGTTAGATAGGTTTAGGCTAAGTACAGGCGCCTTAAAACAAAAATTTGAAACTCATCAAAGAAAATCTGGTGAATTATGGGTGGATCTGATTTATGAGTTAAGGGGTTATCTAGATAATTGGTTAGAGTCGTTAGAAGTGAGGGATTTTGAGTCCTTAAAAGAACTAATGCTCACGGAACAATTGAAAAAACGTGTCCCTTTTGAGATAAAAGAAAAATTTATGGATGATTGGGAGGAAATAAAGATTGCTTCTAAACTCGCGGAAAAATCAGATAAATTTGAGAGTATAAGAAGAGAATTTAAGAGGTCGGATAGAAAACCTTGGGAAAATAAATCTTTTCAGGATAAGCAAAAAGACAATTTTAATTCTAAAAGTAGAAAGGAAATTAAACCAAAATCGGAATTTGAGAATACGAAAGAGTGTGGGAAATTTGATCAATTTAAGAAGGACAATGCTTTCGAAAAGCAAAGACAAGTCCAATGTTATAATTGTTTGGCCGTGGGCCACATCCGTCCAAATTGCCCGGAATTGTTAAAAAGTAAAACTAATTATGAGGATAAAAGCATAGCTTGGATCATTACTAGTGATGGGAAAAGTGAAAATAATAGGGAAGGTGTGGAAACCGAATTACCTATGGTTGATTTATGCGTGAATGGTAAGAAAGTAAAAGCGATTAAGGACACAGGTGCGCAAATTGCGGTTTTTGATGCTAATGACATTCCGTGGAGTGCTAAGAAAGTGGGAAATGTCTTTCTTATACCGGCCCTCGGAAATAGACAAAAAGCGGATTTGGTGTCAGTGCCGGTTGCTTTGATGGAAGGTGAAAAAGAGTATGTTGAAAAAAATGTGGTGGTTGCAGTTGTGAGAAAACTAAATTCTCCGCCCCTTATAACACCAGCTGTTTATGACTTATTAAAGTTAGGAAATATGGATAAGAAAAATTCAGTGTGTAAACAGGTGGAAAATCAGAGAGAATTAAATGGGCAGGGAACCCTCAGATTATGTAGCGATCACGAGCAAAGGGTTGTTAGAAAAATGGATGTGAATGAAATCTGTGAAAGGGATAATAAGTCTGTTGATGAGTTGGAGGTATATTCACCAGGAGACGTGAATGATAGGAATTTGGAAAAAGGATCTGAATTGATCGATATAAAAGATAATGCTTCTCAAATGGATATGGTTAAAAGGTCATGTAAGAGAGGTCAACTTCGGGAAAAGAATTCTGAGCATGATGTAAATATACCCAGGTATTTTGTTGGTAGTATGGGATTTATACATGTTAGAAATAGAATTAGAAAGAAATTGAGTTCATCTATGACTGTGGCCAGTAAATTTAACTCTAGGATGAAGGAAAATAATGGAGAAAATTGGGGGGCTAAATGCCAAGAAAGTGGATATGGAAATTCGAAGAATTCAAAGTTAAAAAGAATGGAGCATTCTGCTTTTAAAACGGATCATAAAGAAAGATTTATTAAAATCAAACAAGATTTTGAAAAGAAAAATTATGATTATGAAGTTGTAAAGCGAAATTTATTGTCGAAAAGATTTTCTGATAGAAGTAATTTAGATATTGGCTTTCGGGAGAATTCTCTAAATTAAGTTTATTCTAAATTTGGGACTACAAATTATTGTAATATCTGTATTGTGTTTATGTATCATTTAATGCTTAATATTATTTTCGTAATAGTAAAACTTCATTAATTTCATAATTGCATAATTTAGTATGCTTTCTTTTTGTTTGTAGAAGTGTCTAAATTTAGGCTTTTAAGCAAGTTTTTAAGAGAATCGTTTTAGGCATTGTGTTGTATATAGATTTTTTCTTTCTTTTTATTATTATTTTTTTTTTTTGTTAGAATCATGTAAAGTGTAATCTGTTTTTGGTATTATATGTATGTGAAATATTTCAAAATTGTTTCTTAGGGCATCAATAGTATAAATTATTCCTGGAATTATACTTTGGTATTGTAGGTATGGGATCATAGTAAATCCTGTTGACAGTGTGGTCTATCAAATACTGAGTATGGGAATGTGTTTGTTTTCTATAGGGATTTTTAATGTGTTATTCAAAATTCCTTTGTGCTTTGTTGACCTCTTTAGAAATTGATTGAAGGAGCTTATTCTATTAATATATATGCCAAATTTCTTCTAGAAATTTTTTCTTAGGGGGAGGTGTTGTGATGAGTTGACATGTTTCAACTCCTCCCTTATTTGTGGAAAAAGGATAATCTCTCTGGAATGAAAATAATCTGACAGATTGATCTCTATTGAGAAAAATTCTATCAATAGTGTGAATTTCATTTTCACTTTGAGATAAGCCAAGCTGCAATACATGCTTTGTATTGAATGATATGTTATCTGAATGGGTGGATAAGAAATGTGAATGGCATTTTTTTGGATACAATGGATCTAGCCCATATGAGTTGGAAATTCTAACTGGATAAGTATAGGATTAAGATAGCTGTCACTCATAGGAAGGCCAGAGGGCGTTTCTTTCCTTATGGAGAAAAAAATACCAGTTTTGCCGGAGAGGAACGAATGCGAGGAGAGATACGAAAGACGGCAGTTGGTTGTAAAACAAGCTAGAGTGAAGTTGTCTTTGAGCAGACTTCAGAATCTTAGGATTTTCTGAAATTGTAATTTCACAGCATGAACATGAATAATCATATTTTTTCATTTTTACTTTTGTTTTCTTTTTTTAATGTGTTAATTTAAAATAAAGTTTTTTCGTTTCAAACGATAAATGGAATTTATTAATTATATATACAACGTCTCACGCTACCACACTGTATGTGACAAAAATTTTGTGGGCGCTTTATCTCAAGAACTAATGCTCGGAATTTAATAAAACTTTATATTCAGTTAGTCTCTAATATAAATTGATGCTGATTAGTTTTTGGTAAAAATCATCCTGCAGGTGGCGCTGCTATGCAGCATTTTGCAAGATTTACATGATTTTAGCGATAGTCATAACTCAAGAAATAATGCACGGAATTTAATAAAACTTGAGTTTCAGTTAGATCTTGATATAAATCGGTGCTGATTCTTTCTGGTGTGTGCGAAACCTGTGTGAGATAGAAGGAAGTTTTGGGATTGACACATCCGACTAGTTTAACGATAGAATGGCAATTATTTTCGATTGCTAGAAAAGCATTGTTACGAATAATTATAGAACACTCCATGGAAGATAACTAAATTTAAATGTAAATTTATTAAGCTCTAATTCCGTCACAATTTTTAAAAATACAAACTAATACGTGAACACATATTTAAAATTTTCAACAAAATGTACTTTTCATTTAAGATACTCCATACTTTTCTTCCGATAATAGCATAATATTTTTCTATTTTTATTTCAAAATATATTTCTGTGGAACACTTCATAAATCAAAAGAAATTCCTATCATGGAAAAGCACAATAACGCTTAATTATAGAAAGTTATCTTTTTTTTTTGGCGAGTGTGTTTTATTCGTACCCGAAGATGTTAAGACGGGGAAAATTCTTGTCTTAACCCCTTGAAGGGCGGTGGAATGTTATGTCCTACTTAATTTTAATCCTCAAATGTGCCACCAGAAACTTTTAAATAAAATTTTGATACATAATCACATAATAAGATCACTAATTATAATTAAAATATAGATAAAATGCTTATGTAATACAAAGAGAAACACAAAAGGCTTAAAAAAAACCTTTAATGATCGACATATGTTTCAGCGCTCATTCGGCGCCATTTTCAAGATATATAACGATAAACAAAACTATTCTCGCAAATTTTTGAAAATAAACTTGAAAACATAAATCACGAGATCATATATGTAAAGAAGCAGGTGTTTGAAACAGTCAACTGTAAACGTGAAAATTATATTTCCTTATTGCTCTTTTAAAACTGAAAACTACCTCATGCCAAATTTTAGGTAATTCAAACAAGCGGATTCATTGCAAATGTTCACGTTACGCATATAGATTTCTATAGATTAACGGATAATAGATGGGAAATAAAGTCTTTATGGAAAAAATGGAAATTGACTGAATCCATAAAAATTGATTTTAAAAATAGTAAAATAATTTATCCATCAAGGCTTTATTTCGCATCTATTTTCCGTGAATCAATAGAAATCTATATGCGTAACGTGAACATTTGCAATGAATCCCCCTCATTTAAATTACCTAAAATTTCGCACGAGGTACTTTTCAGGTTTATAAAAGCTATAAGGAAATATTAATTTTCACGTTTAGAGTTGACTATTTCAAGCACCTGCTTTATTACATGTATGATCTCGTGATTTATGTTTTCAAGTTTATTTTAAAAAATTTGCGAGAGTATTTTTGTTTATCGTTATATATCTTGAAAATGGCTCCGTATGATCGCTGAAACATATGTCGATCATTAAGAGGTTCTTATAAGCCTTTTGTGTTTCTCTTTGTATCATTTAAGTATTTTATCTATACTTTAAAATTTTGTTTTTATACTTTACGAAAAAAAAAAGTTTATACTTATTTTCAAATAAATTTGTTTATAAATCCTGGTGTGATTCACGCATTTCAACATTTTAACAACAAAAGGACTGAAAGGGTTAACCTTCTTTTACGTTAGTAGTTTCTCTTTTCAAACTGATCCCGAATAGAAATCTATCTGTATTAAATCTTTCATTAAATGTAAACATCTTTGATTGGACAAATCTCGTTCTACAGAAAATCTCTGTAACAATTCTAATGCTTCAATGAATCCCTATTCCAGGTTTCCTTTATTGACAATCTGACAATGAATCCTTTTTAATTCAATGCTTCTTTCTTCTGTCCTTTTATCTGATTCAGACAAATTTATTTTCTCTCTTGTAACTTTCATTTCGGAAAGCATTAGTGAATTAAAAGATTAAAATTTTATGAAAAGGCTTTCACTGCAATTAGAAGTTTTAATGCAATGTTCTTTGTCTCTAGTTTTTCAAATTTAAAACAATTTCATGGAATTAGTGATTATGATTTTGTGATGATGTTTTAGCATTAGATCTTTATTAATAAAATAAAGCGTTTGCAATACATGCGTTAGGAAATTCTGTAGAAGAATCTATTACATTTAGGGATCTATAAACTTGATTCCTGGCTAACGAAGACACGTCCCAATGAACCTGTACCTCAATTTTTAATTTTTTTTTTCTTAAATGAAAATTTTCGTGAGCTTTTTTTTTTTTAACCTTTCCAAGTTTGCCGCTGATTTTTAAACATACGTAAAAGACACCCGATTTCATTCTTTTACCCGAATATAATTATTATATTTTTTATTTTTCAATAAAATTTATTCGTAATTCAGAAAGCAACTTTCGCGAATTTTTTTTTCATATTTTACAATTTCACAAGCATTTTTTTAGGCAATCGTAAAAGCAATCCGATTTCAATCTTTTACCTCATTTTGGTAATTTTTTCCTATTTTCAATAAATTTGATTCGGAATTGGGAAAGATATTTATCGATATTTCGCAGTTATTTTAATATCACTTTTTCGAGAAACGAGGTGTGTTTTCCAGTTAAACGATCTTGATATCAAGCTATTTTAAGCCAGACTTAAATTGTATGTCCCTTGAAGAAGAAAGAAATTAAGCCAAATTTAAAAACAACTTCAAAAATATTATTTACATAACTTTTTACGACTTTTTATGTAATGAATATGCAATATTTTTTAAAAAATACGTGAAGAATAACATGTAGAGCATTTTTACTCCTTATAAAGAAACCAGCGGGTACGACCGAGCAGGTCACCATTTAACATTTGTGTTCAACTTGATAGTTGAATCATGTATGTCGGCTCCTATTGGAAATTTCTAGAAAATTATTTCAGATTCTAAAAGCCAACATTTTCACCAAATGTCGCCAAGTTTAGCGACATTCTTTCATTTAGCACCAAGCATGCGTTGAGAAAGTTCTATGTACCCTGATTGGTTCAAATCTTTTTTCGAGAACGTTCCATGGACTCAGATTGGTTGAATTATGTATCTCGGCTCCTATTGGGAATTTCTAGCAAATTTCTTCAGATTCTAAAAGTCAAATTTTTCACAAAATTCGCCAAATTTGGCGATTTTGTTTTCATTGGCCGCCAAGCAAGTGTTTTGGCATTGGTAATCTTAAAAGTCAATTTTCCTTATGATATGTACCCTGATTGGATGAATTCTGATTTCGAGAAAGTTCTATGTACTCTGACTGGTTGAATCATGTATCTCCGCTCCTATTGGGTATTTCTAGAAAATTCCTTCAGCTTCTAAAAGCCAATTTTTTCGCCAAATGTCGCAAAATTTGACGATATTTTTTTATTTGGCGCCAAGCAAGTGTTTTGACATTGCTAATCTTAAAAGTCAATTTTCCTGCCAAATCCCGCCAATGTCGTCAACACTTTTTAAGATAAAAATAGCTTGACCCAGAATGACCCATGACCAAAATGAGTCACTAATCGAATTTTCTCGATTATGTGACCTAGACTAATTGTCTTCTCGTTCCCTTAAACTGTAGGACACTAAATTTAGTTCAAATCATCTGAGTCGTTTTTAAGATAAAATAGCTTGACCCATAATGACCCGTGACCAAAATGACCCACTATTCGAAATTTTTCAAACATGTGACCTAGCCCAACAGTCTTCTCGTGCCCGAAAAACATAGGATGCAAAATTTAGTGTAAATAGTCTGAGCCGCTTTTTAGATAAATTAGCTTGACCCACAATGACCCAGAAATGATCCACTAATCGAATTTTCTAGGACATGTGACCTAGCCCAATGATTTTCTCGTGCCCGAAACTCGTAGGGTACAAAATTTAAGAGCCGTTAATTAAGAGCCGTAATTAGAGCCGTTTTTTAGACAAAATTAATTTGATTCGCATTGACCCAAAAATGACCCACTAATCGAAAGTTCACGAACATGGGACCCAGCCCAATAGTCTCCTCGTGCCCGAAAATGGTAAAGTACAAAATTTCGTCAAAATCGTTTGAACCGTTTTTTAGATAGAATTAGCTTGACCCTGACCCTTGATGACCCAAAATGACCCACTAATCGAATTTTTTCGAACACGTGACCTAGTCCAATGGTTTTCTGGTGCCCGAAAACGGTAGGATACAAAATTTCGTCAAAATCGTTAGAGCCGTTTTTAAAATAAAATTTGCATGACCACACACACGATTTTCTCGTATTACAATATATGATAAAATGCGGGGGAGTTTGAAGGCCGACAAAAACATGTCGCTATTAGCTACAGTTTTTATATTTTCAGTGAAATGAAGAAAGAAGTTGAAATATTTTATTTTCATTCGTTTTGGTTTTATTTTCAGAGCATATATTAAATTTCTAACACTGAAAATTGTACTACTTCCAAGATTCGTGGGAACAGCTAGACATGCATAAAAATTAATGCAGTTTATTTTTAAGGGGGGGGTGGGGGTAATAACAAAACTTTTTGTGATTAATAACTTCTATTCTTAACCGACACGCTAGAAAAACAAATTAATTCATGTTAAATAATACAAAATTTATTTTTGAATTTTCTAAAAAGCGGACGGTTACGAATTTTATATTGAATTTTTCGGTCACCTGTAGCATGTTTTTCATGAAAGATAACAAGTGTTTACATTATTGTTACAGAGTTCTACAAAGTATAAAAATGCAAATAATTTAAATAAAACTCGTTTATAATCATTCAATGTTCATATTAATCTTCCTACGCAGTTGAAATTTTACTCAACCTTGATAAAAACATTTCACAGCAGAGTTTTTATTTACAACTAATTAACATATTTTTTCAAGTCAGTTCTCTGTGTGTTTAACTTAATTTATGAAGTAATTCTTGGTTCGAATCGAATGAAATAAATTATAGAAAAGAGTCGATTCGATCCATTAAGAGTCGGATGTTTAGAAATCCCGCCTAATTTCAAGACTGCAATTCATCTTGTTTCTAAAAATGTCCGTTAGATTACGTTAATTTGACCCCGATTATGCAAAATTCACGGCTTTGAAGTAAACGCGAACGCTTAGTCGCTTCGTAGAAAACGCAAACTAGTGAATTACTACTCTTTATCTCAAGAAGAAACCATCCAAATAAATTTCATTGAAAGTAAGGTAATTTTTTCCTCCAATCTATATTATCCATCCATTATAAGGGAAACCATAGAGATTGTAACGCGTACAAATACAGTTTGTAACGATGCAGCATCATTTAACTTACCAGAATTGTGGCTCGAGTTACTCCATGGTTACAAACATGGAAATAAACATCGAAATTAAAATTAAAAATACCATGCGTAGTTTTAAAAAATATGTGAAAAATTAAATGTTGGCGTTTCAAATAATAACTTCATACATCATGCAATTGAGGGGGTCGGGGCAAGAAAGTGCAAAGCCACATTTTTGGTGCAATTAATCTAAAACTGAAATATGTTGCTTAATATTGTAAATTATAATATCCAAAATATAATTTGTTTCTAATGTCACTTGGTGGCAGCATATGTGACAGGTTTCGTTTTTGCCCCAGATGCTTATGCCTCCAATGAAGATAGCTAATTTACAAAAAACATAATAGTAATATTATTAAAGTAATGCTATATTTTTACTCAGAATATTTCAAATGCTACTAAGACATTAGCGAAAGAAACTTTAGGTTATTTATCTTGACTTGAGTATTTGATCCAATTTTCAAATTGAAATAGCTCAGAAGTTCCAAAATGTGGCTTGGCACTCTCTTGCCTAGAAACCGTTCAATTATAGAATATTCCTATTCGTTTTGATGATGTCTCCGATGGAGCCGAAACATGTCAACAGTCTAATAAAACTTATTTTACTGTTTATAAAGTTTTTACTTTACGCTTTTTAGCAATTAAAAGGAGTATATTATTACAAGGTGTTATAATTTGTTATATTTTTAATTAGATTGCTTTGTGTCATCGTATCCATCTTTATGCCAGCACGACTACAACTATTACGCGACAAAAATAAAAAGTTTCTTTCATGGCAGTTTCAAGTGTAACAAATCAGTTATATGCAGAAAAAAAACAGAAAATAACATCGTTAGAAAATGATAAAAAAAAAGAAACCCAATTCGTCTTCCGGAGAATGTTTATATTTCTGTATTTACCCTACCTATCAATAGTCCCAGAGAAATTTCATTTTGAGTCTGTAAATAAAACCCGTATGGATCTTCCTTAACATGCTTTTTCCTTGCACATATTGTATTTGCAATGAAGATTCGTTTATTTCTTTATTATAATAACTAGAAAAGTCTTCGTCAAGTATGAAGAGCGAAAAAAAAAACCCTTAACCCTTCTTTGCATGAGTTTGTCTTTTACAATTGTGTTTTTTTATACATATATTAAATCTTAGACACCAGAAACTTTAAGATAGATTTCTAACTTTGTTCAGCAACATAGTTCACGGGAAATTTACTGGATTAATATTTCTATATAAATATAGTGGTGGCGAAGAAGTTGATTTATTTATTAAAAGTTAAATAAACAGTGATGGAAATTTACATCACTATGCAATTAAGGGTTAAAAGCGAGATAAATAAGAATCTTGACCCGTTATATTTATACTTTATTTTCATTCCTTTGTCGAACTGATTAATGAATCAAGAACGAAAAATCATGCCTCAAGTAATGATTGTGTAATATTTTCTATCATATTCAGGGTACTGTGACAAAACTTCAAAGTATAATATGGTGAAATGTTATGTCTCAGTAAAAGAAGGGATGACCGCCCGTGAACTCAGCTTTCGCTTTAGAGTATAAGTGAAATCTCTGGGGAAGACACAAACCCACTATTTACTTTAACATTCATATTCTGAATTACACATGACAGGGATGTCTTATAGTCAAATGTTTGTATAACATTTTTACATACGTAAAGGTGTTTCATAAAAGAAGGACAAAACATTAAGAGGTGATAGTACACATCCAAAAAAACAACTTTCATCAAAAAATGCAGGGTCGGAAATAAAACGCAAAGGTGCTGGTGCATTTAAATACTTGGTCTATGCAAACGTTAAAGCTCCATTCTTGTTGCGATTTATCGGGAGCAGAACGACACTAGTAGCATGCAAATGTGATATGGCGAAGAAGAAGAACACATATGAAAATTTTCACTCGATTGATACATAAAATCCGCTGATCCAAGTGTGCAACTGTCAATCGCGGTAGGAACGTATCGGAAGAGGTTGCCCTTCACTAATAGGGAAAAGGTTGATATGCATTTTATTTACGTAAATGCAAATGGAAAGAGCTTAGAAGCTCAACGATTGTACGGAAAGCGGTTTCACAACAGGCAGTTGAGTGACCATAAAATATTTCAGCGCTTGCGCCGACACTTGTGTCAGACGAGATACTTTCTCGCTTACCGATCGGATGCAAAGACAACGGAACGTTAGTGGTGGAAGAAGTCATTCTGGATATTGTGGCTGATCAGACAAGTATTGGGTTGTTCGGAAAATTCTTTTCGTTTGGGAAAGTTGGTTCGTACCGGAAAATTCTATCATTTAATTCTCGGATATCTAATATCTAATAATTGACGGGCAGAATTTTCCGGTACGAATTGTTTTTTTCCAAACGGAAGGAACTTTCCAAACAACCCAATACAAGCACATGAGCAGTTTCTAGGCAATTACATGTATCACACTCCACGACATGGCGAGTACTGAATTATGAACGTTTGCATCCTTATCATGTTCAACAAGTCCAGGAACTGACTCAAAGGGATTATCCTCATCGTGTGGAATTCGCCCGTTGGTTTCTGCAGAAGAACGCGGTAGATTCAGATTTTTGGGCAACTGTACTTTTCACGGATGAATGTACCTTCTCACGTGAAAGTGCATTTAACACCCACAATGAAAATGTATGGGCGGATGTATATCCACATGTCATTTATTCACATGCTCATCAGCGACACTTTCCTATCCATGTTTGGGCAGGAATAAACGGAGACCACATACTCGGACCTTATATTTTGCCAGAACGCCTTGAAGGGGAAAATACCTCATATTTCTGCAACAGGTGCTGTCAGACATGTTGAAAGCCGTTTCCTAACACATTTGGCGGGTAATGTGATTCTAGCAAGATGGAGCACCAGCCCATTATGTACGACACGTGCGAAACTATTTGGATATAACATTTCCCAACCGATGAATTGGGCGAGGTAGTCCTGTAGCTCGGCCATCGCGGTCGCCAGATCCTTCATGTCTCTATTTCTTTTGAAGTTACAGCTTAAGACTCTTATGTTGGAGACCCCCACTGAATCTGCAGAAGGCCTCGTCGCCTGACATTTGGCCGCTGCAGGGGAAGTGCGCGTTGTTTATATAACTGTTGTTTTTCAGAAAGTTAGTCAATCATTTTTTCGCTGTTGTACCTCATGCATAGACACTGCCAGTCACTGTTTTGAACATTTATTTTAATTACATGTCATTAAACTTGCTTTCGTCACTTAATCGTTCTTTGTGTGTTTTTGTCTCGTGTAACAACATCACGTTCGGCTTCCTCTAGCATCTTTGCGTTTTAATTCCGACCATGCATTCTTTGATGAAAGTTGTTTGTTTAGATGTGTAGTATCACCTCTTAAAGTTTTGCCCATCTTTTATGAAACACCCTGTATATTCTAAACAAGTCTACAAAAGTGCAATAGTTAAAGTATTCTTGCTAAATTGAAAAATACTATTAATGAAGTACATAAGTCGAATTAGATTTTCAATTTACAAATTACAATTTGTTAAGAAGAAATACAACAATGGAATACTAAATTAACATCTGATAAAACTGCATACGAATATACAAATATGGAAAAGGACGATACCAGTGAACAAACAACTAAATGAAAAAAAATTATATATATATATATATACATACATACACATATACATGTACATATATACATACATATACATACATACAAACCCACTATTTACTTTAACATTCATACTATGAATTATACATTACAGGGAAGATTTTTAATTTTACAAGTTTATAGTCAAATGTTTGCATAACATTTATACATATATTCTAAACAAGCCTAGAAAAATGTAATAGTTACAATATTCTTGCTAAATTAAAAAATACTATTAATAAAACACATAAATCGAATTAGATTTTCAATTTACAAGTTACAGCTTGTTAAGAAGAAATACAGCAATGGAATACTAAATTAACATCTGATAAAATTACACACGAATATACAAATATGAAAAAGGACGATACCGGTGAACAAACCAACCAAATGAAAATATATATATACATACATACGCATATACATATATATATACATACATACACATATACATATACATATGTATACATATACATACATACATACAAACACATACATACATTTACATGACAAATAAAAATATTTGCGTTTTACAAGTTTATTGTCAAATGTTTGCGCATCATTTCTACACATATTCTAAACTATTTACTACAAAAGCAATAGTTAAATTATTCTTGCCAAATTTAACAATACTATTAATGAAGTACATAATATTTTCAATTTACAAGTTAATGTTTGTTAAGAAGAAATACAGAAATGGGATATTAAATTGGCAACTGATAAAATTACACACGAATATACAAAAATGAAATAGGACGATACCATTGAAAAAAATACCATAAAAAAGATATTCATTTATTTAATATCTGGTATATGATATTACTGAGGTAGGTTACACTTGAAATATCTACTAACTGAAAAATTTTCAAATTCCAGTTAATATATCTAAAATTCTTCATTTTTTATTAGAACTTTTTGAATTGGCAATCTTCAGTTTACATTTTTTTTGGAAGCATTAACTTCTGCCACAGTTATAATTATTTTATTTAAACCCATCTGCGCAAAAATCGAAAGTTTTTCTGCCTAAGTACCATGCAATATGATGTAAAAGGACCGGCCGGTCCAGCAGATCAGTCAGCCAATCGCATAATGCCATATTATGTGGTTTTTATGGTAGTGGCATGTAAGTGTACAATTTAGAATGTAGTGTAGAGATGTTAAGAGTGATCCGCAGACACATAGAGGTGAGTCACGCTTATTTATTGTGTGTAAGTGTTTTTCGAATGGTCCATGATTAGTTAAAATCAGATATAAATATCTTTTTTGTATTTGAAATTGCTGCGAGACTTCCGGTAGGAAACGTACTGGCCCACATGTGTCTTTGGGTCTCATGCGTATTGCCCACTTGTGTCTTTGGATTTCATGTGTATTGGCCCACTTGTGCTTGAAAACAGCGCGATTGCCAATTTTGATGTAAATGTTGTTTTAGTTCTGATTTTAGTGCTGTAAGTGGTAGAGGCAGCAATGTCTGTGTTAATGAAGTGTCATCTGTGGCCGACTTCGCCAGCTGGTCAGCCAGTACATTGCCCGTTATACCGTAGTGTCCCTTCACCCAATTGTAAAAAAATGTTTTTGAAGACAGCTACAAAAGTTGTAATATTTCAATGGCCAAGTGATTATTGATATTTTGGAAAACTCATAACACATTTGAAAATACATAGCCAGCAATTATCATAAATAGTCGGAAAAATATCTGAGTTCTTTTGTACAATATGTATCTTTTGTAAAAATATAGATTTGTACAAAAGATATATTTTCCGAATTTTTAGAATACCACATAGTATTCTAAAATTTACTACAGTTAATAAACGCACAGCACAGTTGAAATTTCCCCTACTACAAATTCAACCATTAAACGCAAATGTACTCGAAATCTTTTGTGCAGCTTTGGATAGTATCTGTAGAAATTATATACAATAAGTAATATTCAAACTAGTCGTTGGGGGCCATCGTAATACTTACCCGTCATAGATATGCATAATATAAAATATGAAAATAAAACGTGTGTAAACTATTTATAAAATGCATTGCAATTCTAATAAATTCGTGGCTTGATGACGTCATAAACTTTAAATGCTCTATTACTGAATTGTGTAAAAGAAACATCTTTATAACTCCAAAAATGATTATAATATTAACTAACAGTTTACTGCGTCGGACGAAGCGTCTCATTTCTAAATAAACTATATCATTGAATTGAAATTTGAATGAAATACGTAGTGTCATGAAAAATCGGAGAGTGTAGAAAATATTATTACAAATATCTCGGCAACTCATTATCCGATTGACTTCATTCTTTGTGAAATATTTCGAGAGTCCGAAAAAATAGTTCCGTATAATCGAGATTGCTGAAATTCCATAGGCTTCTTCTCATTATTACATACTAAGTACATACAAAATTTCAAGTCTCTATCTCAATTTGTTCGGGAGATAGAGCGTTTAGAGACACACAAACACACACAGACAGACGGACGACATTTTTTTCTAAAAATATGTTTTTCGGAATCTCCAGTGTCTGAAACGTGTAAATCCGTCAAAAAAATTTGTCGATTTTTAAAATGATCCTAAGATTTACCCTATACTACGTATGATGGGTAAGTAATACCCTATAATGCGTATAATGGATAAGTAAAAATGTATTAAATTTAAAAATGCGTACCACAACTGAAAACGCACTTTCAGCAATTGTTATTCAATAATTAGTGATAGAGTGTTCTGTAAGCAACTTCTTTTCTGTACCGCTGTAAAATAACGATGAATGCTACGCACACTACATTCTATAGTAAGCATCGCGTAGTTCACACGATTGAGATATATCAATTTCAGTATGTATGAAATGCTGTAACACCAGTAAAGTACACCGCAAACGATTTTTACCTATAGACCGTAATGTAACGGAATTCTTTTGAGCGTCTCTGTAAGCAAACTATGAACTGTAATTCATTTTCAATAAAAAACATACTATATATATAGAGAGAAACCTCAATAACATATAGCATACTGTTTTTTTAAATAGGTTATTTTTTTTTACTTTCATATAATTTATTTTTTGGACACAATTTCATATAATATGTTATAATGTCTTGGGAATTTTATTTTTGGACTTGTGCAAAATTACCAAAATTTATAATGAATCCTGTCAATACAACCATTACTAGCATATTTTAACATTTTAAAGAAATTTTGAAAAGGCGATAACTAAGAAATTTAACTAAGAAGAATTTAGGAAATTAACACAAAGTAAATCCAAATAATTAAATTCATAAAAATAATAGAGTTGGATTCTCAAAAGGGTTTGACAAGATTCTAAATTTGCACAAAATCCAAATTCCCAAACAACTAGCCTATTGAACTCGAGTACTAAAATGGTAAATAATTATTGGAATATTTCACAAACACAGGATTAATTTGGAAAAATGTAAAATCTTAAAATCAAGGGATTTTGAAATCTTTCCTATATGGAAAGCACAAAAAAAGGGAAGCGATAATAAATGAAATTAAAAGGATAAAAAAAATTAATTAAAGGATTTGGGAGAGACCATAGCAGTACACAAGTTCAGTATGACTAGAACAATGATGGTGCAGTAAAAAAAAATAATCTCAAGAATTCATTAGTGGATATTTAAGCATTCCCTTTCTGATAGATACCAAGTGTTTAACTTACTAATGTATTTCTTAGTGTGTTTTATCAATTTATGTTTATTTCACTAAAAGTTGAAATTGTTTTACTTGTGAGTTTAATGCTGAAACCATTCTATATAGAAATATCTCAATTGATATTACATTTATTTGCCTCATGAATTAGCTTAGAACAAACATTAATCTAGTAGATTCTCTTTTAAATTGAAAGTATTGAAATTCTAAATTAATTGAAGTAGTTGATAAAAAAAAAACAAATTTAGATTTTTCTTGCCAATGCAAACAAATTACTCTTGATGTTTACTTTAACAAAATAATTAACTCACTTAACTATGCATTTAAAGAAAATCAAGAAGCATAACAATTATCTCATCTTATACTTCAAAATAAGTTATTGTTTTGTCATTATAAATAAAGATTGATAAAATGTAGACCCTTTACACATATTTACTATTATCACTTTTTTCTCCTTTTTTAAAAAAAAAACTGAAAACATCATTTATTTCGAAAATTATTCATTAATTTTAATAAAGTAGAAATGCTGAAAGAAAAACTTCTGATACAATTAAGAAAATAATAAAAACATAAGAGTGAATTAGTTTAAGATCACATTTATTTATTAGATATAAAAACTGATCAAATACATATCTCTATAATATAAGGAAAGGGTACCTGACGTCACTGTTGGTCAAATTTCTGTTGGTTAGTAAGAAACACCTGTCCGTTTTTTATGGCTCCTACTCTACACATGAGTACGGGCGCTTTGATTGGTCTATATTTAACGTGACTATCATATGATTGGTCTACGTTGCCATGCCGATTCCTGCAATGATCGTTACGATAAAAATGCAGTGGTAGATTGGTTGACCGAAGTCTTTGTTTGTAAACATGCCCTTTCCTTATAGTAGGTAACATGATACTGGAACAGACACTCTTAATATACTATATCTAGGCACACACTGCACTTTTCTTTTGAAGATTTGGCGAATCTTAGTCATTTTCGATGTACTTATTTCATGATTGTTCACAGGTAGGTGTTTATATTCCTCTTCTTAATTACCAGTCTGAAACCTTTGCACCTGGTGATAAACTAGGACCAGTGAAACAGTAGATTCTCACTTCGACTCCCCGCTTCACCATCAGTGAGAGATTTTGACGGACTTTGACGTCTCTTGATCGGATACACAGCAGCAAATTCTACACGGACTGTGACGTCCCTTGATCGGATACACAGGAGGAATTTCTACACAGACTGTGACGTCCTTTCACCGGATACACAACGGAAAACCCTGTACAGACCTCAGCATTCCTTGACAGGATATACTTCAGAATAAATACGTCGTTTGAAACTACTATAGATAATCAGGGTTTGATATATGTGACACTGGGATTAGATTGCCGTTGAATTCTACGATCTGAATGTTCACATCACTATCGGCACGAGAGTATTTTTCTGCCTTGCTAGCATCGAACTCAAACTTTTATAAAATCACAGCACCGGAAACATTTCTGCCTCTATCTGCGATTCCGAGTGGAAAAAGAATTCATCTTTATTCTTTCCAACCGAATCTGTGTCTTACTATCATCGAGCTAAAAATTCCACCTATTTTTCAATTGTGGCCAACAACATCTGGGGAGGGGGAGAGTGTCTCCACACCATCCCGCGCACATCACTATCCTCGAGTATAACCCATACTGCCTGAAAAAACTTCTCCAATTATAAATTACTAGTTTTATAAACATTGGGAAAGGGGGGGGGTAAAAGCGCCTATTGACTGGGAGTCCGAACGGAGAAGTATTTTTCTACGAATTTGGGTGAACTATTTCCCCAACAGGGGTGGAAGGTCATCACCAACCTAACTATTTGCACGCAGCCTGGGAACACAGCTGTGGATTTCCTACCGCTCGTAAATATTGCAGTAATTGCCTGCATTCTGACTAAAATTGCAGAGGCTTTGAATTCTTTCCCAAGCCATAAAAATCTGTTCTGCTAAGAAACACAATAAGGAAAGGGCACCTGACGTCACTGTTGGTTCAATTACGATTGGTTAGCAAGAAAAACCTCTTTGTTCTTTATAACTCCTACTTTACACATGAAATGGAGAAATTTGATGGGTCTACGTGAAACTCGTCTGTAATATGATTGGCCTACGTCGCCATGACGATTCCTGCAATAATAGCTACGACAAAAATGTAGTGGTAGATTGGTTGATGGAACTGTTTGTTTGTAAACATGCCCTTTCCTTATACGCGAGACCTCTTTTCACATGAAATGCAAAAGGTGTGCTCTCGTCATAAAATCTAATAGCTATATTCCAAGAATGAGGAGTGTGGGAAATAGCTTTCACCTCTGAAAACACGCTGTGTGAGGTCTAAACTTGTTTACAAAAGATGGCATACGTAGAAACAGCGTACATGTTTTCTATGAGAAAAAAGGAAAAAAAAACTAGAAGCATTCTCTTTACATATGGAAAGAAAAAGAATTTAAATTTAGAATATAAGATTTGTAAATAATATTGTTTAAAATAAATGCAAAGCGAAAGGGAGGGAAAAGAGAATTTAAATAAATAGAGAAATGGAGGTGGGTTTATACGAAAAAGAAAGGCTAAGTTAATTGTGAAAACTTTAAATTGTCATACTTTAAAAAAGGGCTATAACAATGTATAGCAATACGTCTAGAAATATTCCCACATTTTCTTCTATTAATTGAAATAAAATTGTGCACTCTTTTACAAAATTATCAAATTGTACACATTATATAGATTTATTATTCTGTTGTAGGGTAGTGGTAATTATAGTATTTCATAATTGAATTTTATGTTAAATTCAAAGCCTGAAGATATATTATTTAAAAATCTCTATGAGAATGAAAGTTTCTATAATTTTTTAAGCAAAATAAATACATGCATTTCTCATTGGAGAAAAAGGCTTCAAAAAAAGAAAATATCTGTACTTCATCTTGCCATAAGTGATTTATATTTTTGTTCACGTGCGGTGATAAAGTATTCTTAGAAAAAAAAAGTTGCTTTAAAACTATCATATTTTCTTTTTCATGTGTAATACCAACAACGTTTATTTATTTATTTTTCAATGTGCTGTTATATTACAATGGCTAGGTATTTATAATGATCGAACACTATGCTACTGCACGTCAAAACCATGATAAATGGATGTTTATCTCTGGGCGTATTCCCATGTAAATTTCCCTGAATAGATCACTGAATAGACATATGTTGTCAATTAATGTGTTTATTATATCAATCACTATAGCTGCGAAGCAGATATTATCTGTGGTTTGATGGGTGTTATAACTATGTGTCAAATGCTAATGGATAAATTACAAATATATTAATCTATGTTAACGAATGCAACAGTTTGCCAATTTTTTTAGTATATTAATGTATAAACCAAAATAATTACAGTGAACTACAAATTAAGTTAACAAAAAAAAAGAGATAAAAATTATAATATTAAAAATATATACAGGATATCCAAAAATAACTCCTAAGACTTAAAATTCAGCAATTCATTAATTAGAATAGATGTAAATATAAAGTTAGTGATATGATTATAAGATAACTCGAAAATTTTGTATAGAGTAATTTAAAAAATTCTTCAAATTTCGTTCAATAGATGGCGCAGTGATGCTTTAACCTATAAGATTGCTCAAACTAACGTGTAACTCAGCGTCAGGGATCACCAATTTTTTATTTTCAATCTACAGGCTATTTCACAAAAAAAAAATTCAAACGCGCTTTATTTTCTCCTGTTGGAGATTAGTACACAATGTAAAACTGGAATAGTGTTAAAAAAAAAGTAGGAAATGAAATTATATTAATGAAATATTTCTCAGGAAAAACCATCTAATCTCCGTCAAATAGATCATTCCGGCCTGATTAATGAAAGAACAGAGAGACCTTAAACTCATAATTAATTCAAATGAGTGGAAATCACGCATCATAAATATCAGTATTTCTCTCTATAGATGCAAAAACTGTGTGTAATCAAGGACTTTCTTAACCCCTTCGAGACGAGCGTTCTTTACAGAATTTTTAATCTTTTACCACCGGTTTTTCAAAACAGAAATTGTCGTCTAACTGAATTGCAGAAATGCTGTCATTAAATAAGGCAAAGCTTACAATAAAAAATAACTGGTGGGAATAATCGAAGATTCTGAGCATCTCATGCGTCACGTATACGTGTCGCTCGTCCCCAAAGGGTTAATACGTAGTGACATTTATGAACTGATGAAGCTGTTTTTTTTTTTCTTTTTAGAATATGTTCTCAAACAGTAAGGAGAAAATATGTGCGCTCCGTATAATAATGCAATATGTCTCTTGGCTGAATCTGCCAGTGCTCTACCAACTGATCCATCCCGGTCGAATCTAGAGGACCTAATTCATTCAGTTACAATATTATTGCTCATGGCATCTGGTCTGATATCTGAATCAGAAGAGAATAAATCGCAAGTAATTTGAAACTCTAGTAAACGCTGGATACTTGCTTGCACTTGATTAATTTTTAACACAAGTACTCCAATTGGTAAAGAAATCAAATGAGTTGTAATTTTTTTTTCAACTGAACGAAAATAATTGTGTTAAAAATTAAAGAAATGCATTCAAATAGGTTCCACGAAAGAACATGAAACTAACTATACATTATTTTTTCAGCTATATTTTCTGGTTAGAAACGTCTTTAATATGGATCAAATTAACTCACATTGTATGGAAGTTTTGTTGAAAATTGGCAGGTATGCTAAGGGCATGGGTTCAAACTTATAGAAAATGCATTTATATCGTGTTAGTCATTTTTTTTCTTAGAATGTAACACATTTTATATTAAATCCGTACTTTGAAATATATTTACTGATGCATAAACTTTAGAAAACTATCTCGAAAACTAATTTATAAAAAACTTTCAAAAAAAAGGAGGAGCTTCTACTGCTTTAAAACGCAAATTGTACAAAACCATACTGTCTGTAATTTGTTAAGAAAACTCCCAGAAGGAACAACCGCAATATATTTAGCACAAGCTGTGATATTTGGGGAAGAGATGAAACGGTCTCAGCCCGAACTCAAACGGCCCGAAACGGGCTCAGGCTAAAAGTAAAATTTTGATTTTTTTTTAAATTGGAAGAAAAATAAGAAAACAAAATGGCTATTTGAGAGAAACAAGAATGTAATCTTAGTTTCTCAAAGTGTTTTACAATCCTTTAAAAATCAGTTCGAAAGAGAACTGAACTGTTATTGACGGACATTTTTGTACGGACAGTGTTAGTAATATAAAAAAGACGCAGCGCTTATAGTAATATAAAGAAGCCGTTGTCTATGCTCGCTTTTTTAGCACTTTCTAACATAGTTGAAAAGTGTTTATGAATTCGGTTTGTCTGTCTTCTGTCTGTCTGTCAGCGCTCGAACTCCCGTAAATAATTAAAATAATTAAAGTTCGCCTATTCAGAAGGCTCTAGAGCCGGTTCTATGGCTCCAAACGGAACAAAATTTCACTAGTACGCAGTTGAAGAGATGCGCTCTGCGAAAATCGAAAAAAAAATAGTTACATTTTTCGTCAGTAGGTGGCGCTGCGCCAATATTTAAGGCGACGTTTGCAGATTCATTATATCAATATCAGTCAATCCAGACGAAGCACAAAAATTTAAAAGTTTCAACAAACTTCGACGAACTGCGAATTGTTATAATTAAATTTCACCTAATCAGACAGCTCTAGAGCCTGACCTATGACTCCAAACAACACAGAAAAATGAATATAATTTCATGTGATATAATCTGCATCAACAAAAATAAAACATGTCGCTTCGCAGCGAAGAAATAACGAAGAATAACATTACGCATGCTCAATGAATCCTCCACCATTTTCAATAACGCATTGCATTCTCAGAATTGTGCTTTCTACAGCATTGCGTAAACTGTCCTGTGAGATTGAGCAAATATGAAGTCTAATACTGTCTTTCAGATCAGAGATTGTCTGACATCTGTTTTTAGATACAGAATCTTTCAAAAATCCCCACAACCAAAAATCGCATGGTGTTAGATCAGGCGATCGGGATGGCCAGACTGTTTGAAAATAACGACTTATGATGCGGTCTTCTGTAAAATGGCTTGTTAAGAAGTCCGAACTGCTCTAGTAATGTGCGGTGGTGCACCGTCTTGCATAAACACGATATTTTGAAGGCAGCCTCGCTGTTGCAACTCGGGAATCAGAAAATTTGACAACATATTGAGATACCTTCTCCCATTTACGGAACATGTAATGGGTCCTGTAGATGTTAGTTCCTCATACAAATATGGCCCTATCATAAACGTAGTTGTGAAACCGCCCGACATCGTCACTTTAGCTGCATGCAATGGAACTTCTTGGAGAACATTAGGATTCTCTTTCACCCAAATTCGATAGTTGTGTGTGTTCACTTGTCCGTTTAAATAAAAATGCGTTTTATCACTCCATAGAATATTCCAGGGCCAAGAATTGTCCACATTCATTCGTGTAAGAAACTGTTGTGAAAATGATAGCCGACTTTCGGTATCACCCTATAATAGTTGTTGCACCCTCTGAATCTTGTATGGATAGTAGCGCAAAATTTGACGCATCACTTTTCTCACATTGGAAATCGGCATATCGACTTCATTCGCAATAGCTGGCACACTTGCATTACCAAATAATGACTGGCTTGCTAAATCCACGGCAGCAGTAGCAATATCTTCAATGCTAGAAATGTCTACCTTTTTTCATCCTCTGTCAGGAAGAATGTCGAGTTTTCCTGTTTCCTCGAACTTTTTAATCATTTTGTGAACTCCCCGATCCGACATTGGTCCACGTCTAACATCTTTTAGTTTCCGGAATTCTCGAAGAGCTGCAGCTGCGTTACTGTTATTTTGATAAAATAACTTTAAAAGAAGTGCCTTTTCTTTCAAAGTTACCATTCTCCACAAAGCGTAGATTCAAATGCTTTTCAGAAACAATCAACTGTTCCAGTGTCAAAGAAATCACAGACACACTTTATCAGCAAGTTTTAAATCGTCAGGTGGTTAGAAGGGTATTTCAAGTTTTCGAAGTTACGACGTCACTTTGACGTCGTTCGTCGAAAATTTGCATAAAATGTGATCTTTTTCAAGCGTTGGGTGAAACTTTGTGATTTTGTGTGTTTCAGCTGGATCGACCGAAATTGATATAACGAATCTGAAAAAGTTTACTTTTACCAACTGTGAAATAAAATTTCCTGTATTTTGTTTTTTACAAAATAAAGGAATCTGCAAATATCGGCTTAAATATTGGCGCAGAGCCACCTATTTACAAAAATTTTAACTAATTTTTTTTTTTCGATTTTCGCAGAGCATATCTCTTCAACTACGTACTAGTGAAATTTTGTTTCGTTCGGAGCCATAGAACCGGCTCTAGAGCCTTCTGAATAGGCGAACTTTAATTATAACAACCCTGTATATTCGGATTGTCATGCAATTGATGTTACGTCATTGAGGTTTACTATGGCATGTTCGGTATTGAAAATGAAGTGTGTAGCTCTTATAGATTTTTTACAGGGATACTCAAAACATTTCCATTTCATTACGGTGTATGGGAAAAAATCATTTGCGGTTTATTTTAAAGTTGTTATACAATTTCACACATATTCAAATCGATATATATCACTGAGGTGCACTACAAGAGGCTTAATATAGAATAGGGTGTTCATAGCACTTATAGTTCCTTTATAGGGACACTCAAAAATTTTCGGTACTGTATGTTAACAATAATTACTGGAAGTGATTTTTCAGTTGCTGAACGCGTTTTTAAATTTAACTCATTTTTTTGTCAATTACTATTTGTGTGTATACATTCTACAGACCATATACAGGACAAAACAAAAGTCCTCGAGTACATTTCCGTTTATTGACGGAAATTCCATAAGAGGCATTTTAAACTGTGCTACTATTTTCCTAACCGAACTAAAGTTTAGCATTCTATGTAGTGTATATACAAATCTATAGATCATATACAAGGCTGCACAAAAAAGTTTGGATATTTTTCCGAATATTGTTGGTGATTCCTGAAATTCGGTTTTTAAATATGTTATGTGTTTTCCAAATTGTTTACTTAGATTGGGCGGGATTAGTTGAGCTTAAGCCGAAAGTTAGGCCTCCTCGCCTGGTTTGACCTTGACCTTGTTTACTTAGGTATCATCTTTCAATTTATTAAACGGTAAAGATTTGTAAAATTATTTTGGAAGTGGTGGAAAGTGTTACATAATCTACGCTTGACGTATGATTTTTTGTTCTTGTTTTTGTTTGAAGTAATTTTCTAGAATTAAATGAAAAACAAAACTCTTATCTTTCTGCCATTAGTTGAAAAATTATTTTATTTTTAAATCAATAAGAATTGTTAGTTTTGCAGATTTCTGCCAGCAGTTGGATATCAATAACAACAAATTTGATATTTGATCAGATTTTTAGGGACATGAAAATCACGAAACGTTGTAATAAGGGAGGATTTTGGATTAATGCTTATTTCTAAGTAATAAGAGATATTTAAATGAGAAAATTAGTCTTGAAACAAATTTAAATGTTAACAATTTTCTATTGTTCATTTTCGTTATCGAGTTCGGGTAGGCTTGGGTTCTGACGATACAATATTTCTTCGGACACGGATATCGAATTGTTGGACTCAGGCTCCGTCGAATTCATCTATAATGTGTGGGTTATTCTACAGAAGAAAAAAAAGTATATGATAGTTAATTTCTGATGGAATATTTTTTATAAATGTTCTAGGGTTTTTATATACGCTGCTGTCCAAAAATTAAGGCAGTGACCAGACGCTTTCGCTTTTTACACGATTTGTCGAATATGTACTACTAAAATATTTGACAAATTGTTCTTGAAATTCGAGGATGTAAAGCACATGTTTGACTTCAAGAACAGTAGAAACTATATACTGCAATTGAAAAATTAATATATTGAATGTTTGATGAGATATGGCATTTGTATGAAATAATTTGTAACTGGGCAAACGCGAACTATACCAAAGATTGCTTTCATGATTTGATAGTCAATTCTACAGAGCAACTCATATAAAAATACCAGTCAAATATAGTGAAAACTCAGAAAGATGCCAACAATACAGTGAGCTAATTGACAAATTCGGTGGGTGGTTTTTTTTTTAAAAAAGCTTAGCTTTGCCTGCCTTTTCCACCTGGTATTTATGTGCTGTTTTTGAACATGTTCCGAACCCTATTTTACACTTTTTCAACTTTTTTCAGTAGTTAATTTTAAATACAGCTATATACCTTTCTCCATTTTTCCATTTATTAGACTCCATACTCTTTTGCTTTACATTTTTATTCCCATTGTTTAATTTTCTTCTATTTTTAATTGTTCTTTCTTATGTAGTTAATACTACATTTAACTTTTCCCAACGGCTCAATATTTACAAGACAGTTTACTCAGAAATAGACTGGGCGTAAAGCTGATCGCAACTCGGAAGCCCCTTAACCGTCGGCAACTGTTCGGTGAAATCCTGTAGAATTATAAGGGATATATTCACTAAAGTAATTTTTTTTAAAGTGGTGCTAACTGAATAAAAATTGCATACAGAATATATTCATGTAGGGTTAAGAAAAATTGCAACATTTCGTGTTTCATTTCATTTTTTTCTCTCTTTTTTTTTCTTCTTCATTTTCGTTCTTCTACTTGTATTTAGAATATACATTTCAGAAATGTTAAAATCTTAGTAAATAAATATCTAAGGAATAAAATTCTTCGTAAAAAGTAAAGCATTAGAATTAGAAATCCGGAAGAAGTTTTGTTCAAAGAAACACTCTTGCTAAAGTATCATTCTTAATTTAATCTTTTATGTTTCTTAATCAAAGGACATATTCAAAGCACGTTTCTAGAAGAAAATACGAAACTAACTGAAAAAGAACTTTTATAATTCTTGGTGCGCTTTTTTTTTTGTCTTCAAAAATGAACTGGTTGGAATATAGTATTATCATCCATATCAGTTATTATTTCAATTAATATAAATATATATTTTTTCAAAGTTAAAATTTTGAATATAAAACCATTATTTTTTTTTAAATACTAGGGGGCTCTGCCCCCTGCTCGCTACGCTCACCAACCCCCGTTCTGATTTCACAGCCTCTTAAAACCTGGTAATGCATCTTGTTTTAAAAAGATGATGATCATGATGATATCACGAACGGCAACTATCTTCTGTAATCAGGTTATAATGCTTTTTTATTTAACTGGTTATAATTCTTTTTCATTTAATTCATCTTTTTTATTTTTAATACTCATGTGTAAACACAATTTTTATGACGTAATTTTCTTTACTTCCTGCTTTCAACACGTGATCATTTAATTATTATTTTAAACTTTCATTATTGTTTTTAAGAGTATCGCGCAAATACATTTTTCATTTGAGATAAAACATAATTTTTTGCGCTTATTTAGAAATTGGCAACAATATAAACAAATGACTTTTTCAATAAAAGATTTTTTTACTCGATTTTTAAGGATTTTTTGAATTTATTGTCCGACCGTGATAATTTTTTTAATTTCTGAAAGCTTGTTATATTTCGCGTCTGGTGGTATGATTTTCGAATCCGTAGGATGGCTAGAAAAAAATGTAATAGCTCCTCAAAAAAGTCCTTAGTAAAAAAGCGATGAGAATAACCCGGAATATCTACGCAGAATTTGATTCGTCCATTTCTAAATCGTTTTTGGCTCAGTTCCAGATTACTTTTTTTAAATATAGAAGGATTGCGCTTGATAAATTTTACTTAATAATAATGAAGAAAAAACAAATTCTATAACTTTTTCCCACAAATAAAATCTAATTTACATTATTGAACTGAGTACGCAGAACAAGAAAAGAATCAGAGTAACATCTTACGCCAAGAATAGGGTTCGAAACCTCGTTCCCTTTGGAGAACCAGAATTTCTCATTTTAACACCTTAGACCATTCGATCATCTCGATTTCGATAAACTCGATTTTCGATTCTCTTACACTGTCAGAAATAGATACTCATATTCCACGAAATTGTCTTCGTTTTTGACGAAACCGTTTCTGGGAAATGCTTCGAGCGAATATTTCGTCAAATCGAGAAAATTAATTTCCTCACTTTTTTGAGGATACAAATTTCGTCAAATTGCTTTTCGAAAGTGTTAAAAAAGGACGGTGATGCCATCTATTGACAATTTTAGAAGCATCTGTACTTGACAGGGGAAAAAATTACGTCGCTTTTCTCAAGTCTTCAAGGGGATTCGAACGCCCGACCTTTGGTGTGGGAGGCCAATGCGCTGCCTACCTCGCAAGCGGGACCTTGCGTAAATTTGATTTTAAATGTATCTACGGGATGTTGCTGTGTGTTTATATTTTTAAAAGGTAGATTGTATTTTTATCGGTGCTGTTATAATTTCTGCATGTTTTAATTAATAAGGCTAGATTATTATTGTGGTTTTTCTATGGTTAATAGATAAATTAGAATATGGCTTGATTAATATAATTTATTAAGAAATTTCCTTTGTTCAATGAATGATTAGTATATGGTCTAGTTAATTTGTTGGTCAGAAATAATAAATTTTGAAGTGCATATTGGAGGAGAGTTTAGGAGAGTTTATCGATTTTAGATGACATGGGTTAAGATTTTAACACGTCACTGTTTATAGAGGAGAAAGGAATCAGGTAGGCCTATTTTACATTTGATTGTGATATGAATATATTTCTTAAATATAAAAAAGCTCCTAATTTTTTTTTGAACGATTTTGTAACAACAAAAATAATAATAAACATTCCTGAAAATTTTAACAGCTAAAAAAAATAACTAATGTTGAAACAATAACTACATACATTCAGTATTAGCTGAAAGCGCTTTTCTAAAAATAAATTGTGACAGGAATAACATAAACGTATATTTGCTTACTAAAATCGCGGGATTTGAGGAGATACAGCGAGCCCCTCTGTAAACCGCTTAAAATGCCTTTATAGAGTCTGGCCGTGAATAAAAACAGTTTCGTAAAGTATTTGAGAGTTTCCATTTCATTAAAAATCACTTAATTTTGAGACGAAATGATTGTCAAAAATGGTGAAATATTGCTGAAGAATTGCTGAATCGTCAAAAGTGAGGGTTTTATTTTTGACACTTAGGAAGCAGTTTCGTCAGATATTTGAGGTTTCGAGTTTCGTCAAAAACCACGTGACTCTGTGACGAAATGATTGTCAAAAATAATGAAATAAAGCTCAAGGATTGCCGAATCGTCAAAATTGAGTGTTTTATTTCTGAGAGTGTAAGCTTTTCTCAACTTTTCTCTGATAAAGGACTTCAAAACTGATTTCCCACTCCGTTTAGCGACAGAAAAGCATCCTAAAATGCTAATTGCGCATGCTCAGATCAGCCGAAATCGGTCTTAAAAAGAGTCTTTGCATTTTAAATAGATAAAGTTTTTTTACTGAAAACAACTTACTACATAAATTCACCCCTTCGTTTATTCCATGCTTTACTTCATTTATTCCTGATTTTAATTTATCCCATGTATTTCTGGCATCCTTGGATAACCAAAAGGCATATTCAAAGCACGTCTCTCTAAGGAAACGCGAAACCAAGCCTTTTCAGAAAAGGTATTTTCAAATAGCAAGGAGGAAATAGAAGTTTTGGGATTCTTGGCATACTTATTTTCTATCACCATTTTACTTATGCACAATAATTTTATACAACAAATTTGCTATGCTTTGTATTTATGCAAAGTTATTCGAAACGTCTGTAACTTCTTTTAGTTTTCTACTTTTTTACACGCTTTCTTTGAACTTACATTTCTGCATGTACGTGGCAATCAAATCTTGTTACTCATTTTTTAAACCTCTTCTTGTTGACACGGAATTTTGAATTTTGGAATTCTATATATTATTTCTGATGTCAACATCCCTTTTTCTAAGCAAATACAAAATGCAGAACGATAAATGTGATACCATGTGAAAGGATTTTGAACAGGCTTCTGACATAGCACACTTAACATTTCGCTAAAATATGTGTTTTTTATTAAAAATTGAAGTTAAAGTGAAATGAAATGAAAGTTTTTTCTCAAATCAATGTTGCCACAAAAATAAAATACCGCAATATATCGTGCTCAATATGATTACAAAAAAATTTGTAAAATAAAGATCAAGTGTGACGTTGTTGCTGAACAGGTTTATTTTATATTTATGATTAAAAAGCAAAATTTAAATTATAATGCTCAATTTATTTTTCTTTATCTCATGTTTTTTTTATTTTAAACACATGATGTCATCCTCTAATGCAGTTAAAATATGATTAATAATATTTTTTTTTCGCTATTTGCGATCAGTGTTTACTGTAACTTTGAGGGAATAAATGAGATGATATTCTGGCTTCACTAATGTTGTTTGCAGATATTTTTAGTTCTTATTTTTTTATATAAGTTTAAAGCTGCATCTAAATAATATTAGACTGCAGTGCGAAATCTTTGCATGGGTCTACTGTATTCTTGAAAACAATACATGAATTGGACATTGATATTTTAAAATTTGATCCCCCGGTAACATTCATCCATTTAAACCACATTCCTGCCTGCATCATTATGACGTCAGCAATGAGCAACGCACGCATGTCTGCTTTATATATGTTGACATTTTTGTGAATTTTAATGCAAGCATGTTTTTTTTATTTACATTTAATTTATTATTTAAAAAATACAGTGTGCATAATAAATACACTGTACCAAATTTTCTGAGAACGCCATCAGCAACTTTGTTTCGAAAATGCAAGAATTATCGGAAATTGCACAGTTACTATTATATTTAAATAATTACCTTGTTTATTCTATACTTATTCTATATTATACTAAAAGGATACTAATGAGAGGTAAGATATTTTGATAGCTAGGAACTTCTCTTCAATTTTGTAACGTGTTAGTGGCCGGAACTGCAATTGCCTACTTTCGTTAATGGAGTATCATTCACGTTATTAGAGTATTTTTCGCACATGATGGTATAATTAACACTTTCCAACATAGGTGAAAAGTGTTTATGAATTCGGTTTGTATATCTGTCTGTTTTCCGTCTGCCTGTCCGTGCTTTAAATTACGTAAATATACTCGGATTGCCAATCAATTGATATATGTTATTGTGGTTTGCAACTGCATGTTTGATATTGAAAATGAAATGTATAGCATTTATAATTCGTTTACAGGTACACTCAAAAGAATTGCATCCATTATATTACGGTCTATAATTAAAAAATCATTCGCAGTGTATTATTTTGATATTAAACTATTTCAAACAGATTGAAATTGATATATATCCCTGAGGTGCACTACAAGATGCTTATTATAGAATTTGGTATGCATAATATTCATCGTTCATTTACAGGAATACACTAAATAATTCGTTTACTGTACTGTCTATGAACAATAAATGCTGGAAGTGCGTTTTCAATTGCGATACGCGTTTTTAAATTTATCTTTTTTTTTTGCATATCACTTGGTGTGTATAAAATCTATAGATCATATACAGGGTTGCAGAAAACATATCGAGTACATTTCCGTTTACTGACGGAATTTGCTTAAGAGGAAATTTCAACTGTGTTATGCGCTTCCGAACTGAACTACTGAACTAAATTTTAGCACACTGTGTAGTATATGAACAAATCTATACATCATATACAACGCTCCACAAAAAAAATCGGAAAATGTTTAGACTGTTGGTGGTAATTGTTGATGGTAATTTTCGATAGTAAAGGATTTTTTTAAAGCCACGCTTTTCGAAAAATTGGAATCATAAAGGCAAAATTAATGGTTCACTAGATAAATGTATATCCGTCTATAGTCAATAGCTTAATTACTAACATTGGCATAATACCCACCAGTTCAAAAAATGCCATTTTGCGAAAAACGCATTTAAAAGTTTTGGAAGAAGTATTGATACTTCGGAAGAGGAGGCAAACAAAAGTCTGCAGAAGCATGCAGTATTTTATTTATTTTTTTTAACTAAGTGCTGATCAAGCCAATCTTGGAAACGAAAAAAATATATAAAATGTTGTAGACTAAAATAATATTTTTTGAAGTATTTACACTAGCATCGCTCATTACTTGGTTACTTGATTCAAATATCAATTTATTTCGATTCGGTTACCGGAGCTGAGTATTTTCCCTCTTAACCCATTGAAGGGCGGTGAGATACATTGTATCTCATTTAATTTATTCTAGACTAGCATGCTACGCCCGCTGCGCTGGGCCATTATTCTAAATGTACCTTAAGTCAAACGAAATGGCTTTGTATTTTAAAGGAATGTGGATCTTCACCTACAGATGCTACCTTAGTAAATTTTTTAAACGAACCTTGAATCAAACGAATTATATCAATGGATTTGAGCATGTATTTTAAAGCAATAGGGACGTTCACCTGGATTTTCTTTCAATATTGCTGATAACGATGTGAACGACATTGCGTTATATTATATCATACATTGGACAAAATTTGGGCTAAAAGAAGCAACTCATTTAGTTGAGCATTATAGTAGAGTTTGGTAGGGAAATGAGGCCATTATGAGATTATGACAACAGGAACTAACATGTTCTCTAGTCAACATACTACTAAAAGAGAAAGCATTACAAAAATTGCATAGATTAACCATTGAACTTAAATAATGTTCGGGTGATTCATTTTCGTCTGTAAGTTCTTGAACTCCGTCCCTCTTTCTTGTCTCCACGTGAGATTCTGGTAACGTAAGTACAATCTAACTCCATGTTACGTTGTATTTCGCAATATACGTCTTGTGGCAAGTCTACTACAGTTTTTCATCTTTCGATTCCAGCAGAGTAAATACAGTGAAAATTGTAATAAATTGTTTGCACATAAAGAACAGTGTTTAACTTTCATATTTAAAAAAATGGTGAAACATAAAAAAAAGTGAATGTTTAAAGCTGAATATGAATAAAATTAAAATGACGCCATTTTCACTGTCTTTCCATTTTTTAGGCCAGTTGCATTCGTGTAACCGTTAATCTGAAAAAAAACCAACGATTAGCTCTGGTCGAAGAATAAACCTCTAGTTTGTATCCAATAAAATCTTTCTAATCTTCCATAATCTTGCCGATATCCAAGTTTGGCGTCAAACATTAGAAGTGCTTGAAACGATATGGTTACTAATGTACCAGAGTTAGTTACAAAACGAAGTTATTTACGCGCCAAGCTATGTTCCATTAAATAATGTCAAATTACTGTTAATTCAATTATAGATCTTTCATTAACAAAATTCCATACCTTAAATAAAACTGACCATGATAAAGGTAGTTAAACAAAATGTTTAGTAATATTATTTTTGGTGAATACTTAAACCGAAGATTTTTTTGCATTTCTCTAAAGAGCATAATAACACGCAGAAATAAATTCATTTCGCACTATGTTTAGCTGCTAGGGCTGTGTGTAGGGCGAAAAGGCTTTATAATGATCGAAAAATTATCTAATCAGAATTTCAGGTACTCGTTTTTTCTTATCCAACCTGAAATGATAAATCGACAAATATTATTTATTCCATTCGCCACCATTGACATTACAAAGTTTTTCCGTACATTGAAAGCGCCAAAACAGTGGATGAGATGTTTTGCTCTCAAAGCTGGCATACGGGAAGTGCTGGGTTCAAACCCCTGTCACGCTCGTTGACCTAACCGTTCGGAGTTTTCCGTGGTTTTCTTCGAACCGTGACGTAAATACGGCTTAGGATCCCTTAGAAAGACCCCCACGGAGGGCACTCCCCCCAGGGTCTATATCCCTCGTGTAGATAATCGGCCGTCATAAAATCAACTAACCGTACATTGGAAGCATTGCTTTTTTGGTAAAACTTCCTAATAAAAAAACCCCATAAATTTAGCAATCGCTAATTTCAAAATCTGAATCGTCGTCCAGAGTAACCTTCAAACATAAGCGAAACATCCAACAATGTAGTAAAAATGCCAACTGGTAAGTGACCGGAATATGGACAATTAGTTCAATGTATTTTAAAAACCTTCCTGAAAGAAGGGAAGATATGCAGAAAAAACTAAAAAGAAATGACGAATCAAAAAGAGCATCGAAAATTTATTTCAGCAAACAGTTTTTATTGCAAAATGTAGCCTTTTGTGATAGTAATAACGCATAAATGCACACATCTCCTTAAGAATATCCTTTGGTTCCAAACTTTAGAAACAGTTAATATTTCTATTAATGAAATTGGCCATATATTAAAAAAATAATAAAATAAAAGTAAAAGAATAGACAATATTCGCTGGTCTGAGTTCGAGGCTATAAAAATAATATGTTTGGTAAAAACAAACCGGCATGTTTCCGTAGTAAATTTTTAAATGTCTAAAATTTAATTATTTTACAATATGTGTTTGAGTGGCAGACATTCACTAAAATTTAAATATTTGATCCCATAACAGTAACTGCTATTTATTAAATTTGCATTTGAATATAAAAATTTACTCCAAAAAGGATCTTGTATACACGTAAAAACACTATTATTGCTAATACCGCTCAAGCTGATGTCACGCTTGTGCATTTTTGTCTTAAAATCACATTGCTTGGCGACAAAAGTAAAATCAAAATCGTAAATAAACAAATAACATGTTAACTCATAAATGCAGTCATTTTTACAATTATATCTGATAGTTCCTCCTGTAAGACACATGATAGGGGAGTTATATAACAAAAAATTAAGAGAAAGAAAAAAAGGAAAAAAAATTACTCATATTTTATAAAATGAAATTATCAGATGCATCTTTGTTAACCTGACGCAAACGATAAATCGCCAAGTATTGACTTAATCTGAATTGCAATCTCATGCATTGCAAATATTTTTAAGCAAATTCAATATTATGCCTCATTAAAACATTTTTTTTCTTTCTTTTTCTTTTTTTTTTTTTTTGTGGGGAGGGGGTTTAAATAAAATTAATAACAGAATTTTTTTTTCAATGTGTTTGCATTATTTTGTGATATAGCCATTTCAATTCTTTCGCCAACGATAATGGTCACCAAAAAATGACCTATGGTAACCTTATCGTCCAAAATAACAGAACTTTCCATCATAATTTTATAACTAATATACGTAGAACTATGTGGTATATACTAAAACCTTCCTTAAAAAATTATCTATCCAACAGTGCAAGTTCCATCAAATTTCATTCAGCAGAACTGAGTTATAAAGGAACGGAACAAAATTTCCGTTTGTGTTTTATATATATAGTAGATTTGTCCCAGACATTTTAAATAGAATTTTATTTAAATTTAACAAATCATAACACCTTGTAATTATCAAAATTTATATTTTTCTTTTTGTCTTTCTTATAATAAAAAATACATGTATTTTTCTTATTTACACTTATACTATACTTTAATTATTAAATTCAATTGTATGGCAATGAAAACCGCCTTTTTTAAGAAATGATGTAGCTTTACGCTGCTTTTACATCACTTTACATATCAGCAAACGATAATCAAAAGGCATATTCAAAGCACGTCTCTCTAAGGAAACGCGAAACCAAGCATTTTCAGAAAAGGTATTTTCAAATAGCAAGGAGGAAATAGAAGTTTTGGGATTCTTGGCATACTTATTTTCTATCACCATTTTACTTATGCATAATAATTTTATACAACAAATTTGCTATGCTTTGTATTTATGCAAAGTTATTCGAACCGTCTGTAACTTCTTTTAGTTTTCTACTTTTTTACATGCTTTCTTTGAACTTACATTTCTGCATGTACGTGGCAATCAAATCTTGTTACTCATTTTTTAAACCTCTTCTTGTTGACACGGAATTTTGAATTTTGGAATTCTATATGTTATTTCTGCTGTCAACATCCCTTTTTCTAAGCAAATGCAAAATGCAGAACGATAAATGTGATAACATATGAAAGGATTTTGAACAGGCTTCTGACATAGCACACTTAACATTTCGTTAAAACATGTGTTTTTTATTAAAAATTGAAGTTAATTAAAAATTAAATCGGCATTGTTTTCATAAATGAAATGAAAGTTTTTTCTCAAATCAATATTGACACAAAAATAAAATACCTCATTATATCGTGCTCAATATATGATTACAAAAAAATTTGTAAAATAAAGATAAAGTGGGACGTTGTTGCTGCACGGGTTTATTTCCTATTTTTAACAGTTAAACATACCTTTCTCTTCATTTTCTCACTTGTTTCTATTCAGAATTATCCTTATTTTACTCAATACTCTCATCTTAATAACTATATTTACTCTCTTTCGATCTTAAATCTCTTATAATTCCTGATTCGTTGCTCTTCGCATGCCAATTCTTGATTGGTTAGATTCTAATTTCAGATTGGCTGTTGAAGTTGATAGTGCAATCCATAGCTTCTTTTTCTGTTTTAAGTGCATTTTTTGCTATTTTTAGTCCTTTTTTTTACATGGCTCCTTTAAGCTGTGATATAAAATTACTCATAGACAGGGAGTGGAGTTGCTTGCAACTGGGTATCCCCTTGAATCAATAAACTGTTTGACTGTTTCACTTGTAATTATATACATCTTTTGAATTGCTAAAAGGTGTAAAATAGAAAGAGAACAGTAAAAGAGGTTTTAGTAGACTGTTGACATATGTTTCAGCTCAATTTGAGCCATTATCAAAACAAACAAAAATATTCTATAAATGCATGGTCTATGCAGTTATTTGAATCATTTAATTTTTAGGGATTCGTTCATCTTACAAAACCCTATTACTCCCGCTCCGTTGTCTGTCTGTCACAGAGCCGTTCTCCAAAACCATATAACTTACACAGATGAAACTGTGTATATATAACTGAATACCTACTATGAAGCTCAAAATATTAAAATTTGAAAAAATCGTATTATTTTAATATATAGAGATAAAAAACCAAAAATCTAACAGCATTTTCCTATTAGATTTGAACATTTTTCGTTGTAGCAGTTGCCAACAAATAAAAATCCACAATAAAATTCTTTCTACAAAGATTAATTTTCTACTGAAATATTTCCACGTAAAAAAAAAAATGAAAATGAAATAAAAAGTTTCACCAATTGAAAAAAAAAGATTAATATGACGTCATATCGGTAATAAAACGGAAATTTTCAAACATTTCTCAATAATACAAGGAGTATGAGTATGTGTATGTACAGAAAGCAGATTAATATCACGTCATTAGAAAATTAAAAAGAAAATTAATCTGACGTCATAACGGATTTTATTTTTCAAATGTTTGAGAATAGAGAGTATCAATATTAGTAATAGAGAATAGTAAATATATAAGCTTGAGGAACGTATTGAATCATGATAAAAACCCGATTATGGAAATATTGGCATATTTTAACATTTTGAAGGTCATACAACATGTTTAATTTTTAAATTGATTTTTTTAATGTCTCATTTAGTCCACATGACAGATATTATTATGACAGAGTATAATAGAGGCTTCGCCCTCTTTAGGGCCGGTCCAGATATTCGTAAAAACGAGAAAAATAGACCGGTAAATTTTTACTTTATAAAAAACAACTTTTTTTTCTGGAAAATGAAATTTATTTGGATTTATTAAAGAAAGGATAAATTGTTTCGAAGGGGATATTAAACGAAACCCTTTGTGCGAACTTCGATCACACTTGCCCACTTGTTAAAAATTACGCACGTTATTTTAATTTTTTACTTAGATGTTTATTTCCATATTTGTAAACATGGAGTTACTCGAGCCACAATTTTGGTAAATTAAATGATGCTGCATCGTTACATATTGTATTTTTACGTGTTATGATTTCTATGGTTTCTCTATGCCTCTATTGACAGTATAGATTTAAGGGGAAAATTATTTTACTTTCATTGAAATTTATTTGGGTAGTTTCTTCTTGATATACAGATACTTTTGTTACGGAAAAACGCAACATATAGCTGATATTAAGTATAATAGAAAAACCACAGCCCTGCAAAACTATATCAAGAAGAAACCATTCAAATAAATTTCAATGAAAGTAAATTAATTTTCCCCTGCAATCTATACTATCAATCCATTAAAAGAGAAACCATAGAGATTATAAAAATACAATATGTAGCGGTGCAGCATCATCTGGAGGCACGGCAGTGCCTCCGCCAAGTCGACAGAGGACAGCCGTAAGCATACTTTTCTGGAAGCAACTCAGGGCACTTTTGACCCCCCCATATCTCCGCGCTGGAGTATCCCAAAAATTTTAAACTTTAATTATAGAGAGTATTTGGCCCACAGAACCAAAATTTAAAATTACAACTTTCTGTCTTTTCTAGTTCAGGCAATATATGAACTCAAACATTCGATTTTTTGTCACTTCTTACTCACTCGTTCACGCGTCATCAAAAAGATTGGGTAGATCCCGTAGCCCTAGAAACTTGACATTTGGAAAAAAGGTAGTGTTTAGGATACAAAGAAAGGAAAAATTATAAAATCCAGAAAATTCGAAAAAAAAACATTCGAAAATTCAACAAATTCCATCAAAATTGAAAATTGAAAATAATACGATCTTGTAGTCTTGGAAACTTAAGATTTGGTGTGAAGGTAGTGTTTAACATCCAGAAAAAGAAAACATCAAAAACACCAAAAAAATCGAAAGCAAAATTGAAAAAATCGAAGAAATTGAAAAAAACCGAAAATTTGAAGACAATCCGATTTTGTTGCGCTAGAAAATTCAAATTAGGAATAAAGGTAGTATTTAGGATACAGAAAAAGAAAAATTAAAAAAATCCAGAAAATTCGAAAAAAAAAATAAAAAAATTCGAAAAAAAATTGAAAAAATGAAAATAATTTGATACGATAACGCTCGTATTTATAAATTAATTTGGATGAAACTAATTGTGTGTATTAAGCTCACCAATGCCTCGACCGAGTTCGTTGGCCAGCTTGGTCCGCCATCTTGTTTCAAGATGACGGCCACGGAAAATTTTAAAACTAAAATAAATATACAAAAAAGTTAAAAAATCAAGTTTATTTTTTAATTAGGTGTTAGGACTTGATACAAGGATTCCAGAGCATTTTTTGTTTTACCTCTACCTTAAAAATTGGCTGAGATAGAGCAGTTTGAAATTCTAGGGTGGCTGACATTTTAAAACAAAACAGCACATTACAACGATACATTTATGGTCAATAATGGTCAAGCAGGTGCAATCCCGAATGAATACTCCGTGTTATTATAACTGTAACTTTGACTTTGAAATTTTGATACGTTGCATTTTCTATTTGTTGATATTTTTGAACTATGATTTACGCTAAGTGAAATGTTGTTGTTGAAGAGGGATTTTCCATGTAAATCTGAAACGTCCATTTTTAATATGTTTTTAATGTTTTATGAAAGTGTATTGTAATGTCTGTAATTTTAATGATTTTAATATAAATTTATAAGTTTTAGTGAACGCGATTTCTCGCAAATTATTTTCTTTCATTGTTGTAATCATTTTCCCAATCATACGCATAAAACTATATATTCATATCCATTAGCGCCAAATTCTCGCCAAACTTGGCGACAATTGGCGAAATCTCGCCAAATTTGGCGACAAAAATAAGTCTTCATAAATGAAGCCAACTTGGCTATAGCTCAATAATTTTGCGAATTTCTTATTCAAATTCAGTGTAAACGAATCTTTTGTAAACGGTTTCTTTGCATTTTAACTTGCTGCTTTCGAGTAACATTAGCTAAAATTTTAAAACGAAGATATAGGAAAGCTACCTTTTCCTGCCAGTACAGGCCGGAGCACTTTTTTATGAGTTGTCGGATGCAATCTATGTTTTGCATTAAATAAAGTAAAACATTGAAAAACAAATCCCACAGGATGGGGATAGTTTGTTTTAGATAGATTTTAAGATAATTGTCCTATTAGCTAGTACACCTTCCGTTATTGTTTTGTGTTATTTTCCCCGGATTATGCTTTTCTTTTCTTTTGTTTACGAATTTTGTAATAGAAAAGTTCCGCTATAGACTGGCTACGTTATAGACCTTTTTTTTTTATAGACAGGTTCATTTTCTTTCACAGGCTTTACACTATTTAATTTATATATGAAATATTTGTTGTTAAAAGATGTTGGTCGCACAAAAATTTTCACATCTCTCCCTCCCTCCCGACATTACTGGTTGGTTATGGCTTGATAGTCCTTTCTAAATAAAATCATGGTGATTCTAAGATTCTCTTGATTTATCTCTAAATTGAACATAAACGATCCTAAGAAAACGGATCAATGAATTACTATATTGGCATGAGGAAATTTAGTTGCAGAAAAATGGAGCATATAGCTAACATTAAGTCTAATAGGAAAACCACAGCCTTGGCAAGATCTGGAGGCACGTCAGTGCCTCCGCCAAGTCGAGAGAGGACAGCCGTAAGCATACTTTTCTGGAAGCAACTCAGGGCACTTTTGACCCCCCCCCCCCCATATCTCCGCGCTGGAGTATCCCAAAAATTTAAAACTTCGTTTTTCTAGAGTATTTGGCACACAGGACCAAAATTTAAAATTACAACTTTCTGTCTTTTCTAATTCAGACGATATATGAACTCAAACATTCGATTTTTTGTCACTCACTCACTCACTCGTTCACGCGTCATCAAAAAGATTAGGTAGATCCCGTAGCCCTAGAAACTTGACATTTGGAAAAAAGGTAGTGTTTTGGATACAAAGAAAGGAAAAATTATAAAATCCGGAAAATTCGAAAAAAAAACATTCGAAAATTCAACAAATTCCATCAAAATTGAAAATTGAAAATAATACGACCTTGTAGTCTTAGAAACTTAAGATTCGGTGTGAAGGTAGTGTTTAGTATCCAGAAAAAGAAAACATCAAAAACACCAAAAAAAACGAAAGCAAAATTGAAAAAATCGAGAAATCGAAAAAACCCGAAAAATTTCAAATAATCCGATTTTGTTGCGCTAGAAACTTGGAATTAGGAATAAAGGTAGTATTTAGGATGCAAAATAAGGAAAAATTAAAAATTCCGGAAAATTCGAAAAAAAAAATCAAAAATTCGAAAAATCCGAAAAAAATTGAAAAAATTAAAATAATTTGATTTTTTAGTCTTAGAAACTTAAAATTCCCAGTAAAGATAGTGTTTAGGATTCAGAGTAAGTTAAAATAAAAAACGCAATAAAATTCGAAAATAAAATCGAAAAATCGAAAAAATCGGAAAAATCGAAAAATAAGGAAAATTTGAAAATAATTCGATTTCATAGCGCTAGAAACTTGAAATTTGGAATAAAGGTAATATATAAGATACTAAATAAGGAAAAATTCAAAAATATGGATAATTCAAAAATACCCATAAATTAGTGCAGAAGATATATGAACTCAAAGTTTCGATTTTTTGTCCCTCACACACTCACTCACTCTCGCGTCATCAAAAAGATTGGGTAGATCCCGCAGCCACAGAAACTTAAAATTTGGAATAAAGCTAGTGTTTCGGATACAAAGAAAGGAAAAATGATCAAATCCGGAAATAATAATAATAATAAAAAAAAAAAAAATTAAAAAAAAACATTCGAAAATTCAAAAAAATCGAACAAAATTGAAAATTGAAAATAACACGATCTTGCAGTCTTAAAAACTTAAAATTTGGTGTGAAGGTAGTGTTTAGAATTCAGAAAAAGAAAACATCAAAAACACACACACAAAAAATTAAAATTAAAATTAAATCGAAAAATCGAAAAAAATCGAAAAATTTCAAATAATCCAATTTTGTTGCGCTAGAAACTCGAAATTCGGAATAAAGGTAGTATTTAGGATGCAAAATAAGTGAAAATTAAAAAATCCAGAAAATTCGAAAAAAAAATTCAAACATTCGAAAAATTTGAAAAAAAATTTAAATAATTTGGCCTTAAAAACTTAAAATTCGCTGTAAAGATAGTGTTTAGGATTCAGAATAAGTTAAAATAAAAACGCAATAAAATTCGAAAATAAAATAAAAAAATCGAAAGAAATCGAAAAATAAGGAAATTTTGAAAATAATTCGATTTCCTAGCGCTACAAACTTGAAATTTGGAATAAAGGTAATATTTAAGATACTAAATAAGGAAACATTAAAAAATATGGATAATTTAAAAAAAATCGAAAACTTAAAAAATAAATAAATAAAAATAGAAAGAAAGAAAGAAAAAGAGAGAAATTGAAAATAATATGATCTCGTAGTCATAGAAACTGAAAATTTGGTGTAAAGATAGTGTTTAGGATTCAAAAACAGAAAAAATTAAAAACACAACAAAAATTGAAAATAAAATAAAAAAAATCGAGAAAAAAAAACGAAAATTTGAAAATAATTCGATTTTGTAAAGCTAGAAACTTAAAATTTGGAATAAAGGTAGTATTTAGGATACAAAAAAAGAAAGAAAGAAAAAATCTGTAAAATTCAAAAAAAAAAAAAAAAAAAAAAAAAAAAATTCGAAAATTCAAAAAATTGAAAAAAATTCGATTTTGTAGCTTTAGAACTTAAAATTCGGCGTAAACTTATTGTTTAGAAAGCAGAAAAAAGAAAAATTAAAACACAGTAAATTCGAAAATAGAATAAAAAAACTCGAAAAAGATCGGAAATTTCAAAATAATTCGATTTTGTAGCGCTAGAAACTTGATATTTGTAATAAAGGATACAAAATACGAAAAAATTAAAAAATCCAGAAAATTATAAAAAAAAATTATAAAAAATCAAAAATTGAAAATAATTTTATTTTGTAGTCTTAGAAACTTAAAACTGAGTGTAAAGGTAGTATTTACTATTCAATAAAAGGAACAATTAAAATATTCGTTAAATTCAAAAATAAAATCGAAAAATCAACATATCTTTAAGAAATGAAAATTCGAAAACAATTTGATTTTGTACTGCTAGAAACATTAGTTTTAAGATAATTTCCTATTAGCTAGTACAACGCCCCTAATTGTTTTATGTTATTTCCCCCGGATTATGGTTTTCTTTTCTTTCGTTTACGAATTTCGTTATAGAAAAGTTCCGCTATAGACTGGCTACGATATAGGCGATTTCTTTATAGACAGGTTTGTTTTCTTTCACATGTTGTACTCTATTTACTTCACATATGAAATATGGATTGTTAAATGATGTTAGCCCCACAAAAATTTTCACAGCTCCCCCTACCCTCCCGACATTACTGGCTGGCTATGGCTTGATAGTCCTTTCTAAATAAAATCATGGTGACTCTATGATTCACTTGATTTATCTCTAAATTGAACCTAAATGATCCTAAGAAGACGGATCAAATAATTACTATATTGGCATGACAATCAGGTAACTTAGAATTAAAATCGAAAAATCAATAAATTTATAAAAAGTCGAAAATTTGAAAATAATTCGATTTTGTAGTCCTAGAAGCTTGACATTTGGCAGAAAGGCAGGATTTAGTACACAAAGTAAGGAAAAATTAAAAAATCCGTAAATAAATAAAAAAAAGACGAAAAAAAAAACCCATCGAAAAAAGGAATATAGTTTGATTTATTGGAAATTTTAATTTTGCTTTCTTTTTATACAAAAAAGTTCTTTTATGTTAAATATCAAGTATCTAGGGCTGCGAGTAATATCTCAGATGGATAGCACCTATCCTGGAAGCAATTGAGAGTATTTTTGATACTCCCCCTCCCATAACTTAGTGCTTGCCTAGGAACCTGAAATCTCTTTTTGTACAGTACTTTGCAAACGAAACTAAAGCTTCAAAATTTTTATACCTGTAAATAATAGGGACAGAGTGAGGGCTTAGCGAAAATCAGTGGATGATCTCCAAAAAGAACCCAAAATCAAGAAAAGGAGGATTACTTGCAAAAATAAGTGAAATCCCATCAAAAAGTCACCTGTAAAAAATGCAGCCAAGTCTCGTAACTCATTTACCGTAAAAAGTACTGAGATCGTATAAAGCCAAGTTTAACTATCTTATTAACTCTGAAATTTTCATTCACAAATCACTCCTAGTCTCTACATCTTTAGTTAATTATTATTTTGTGACTTGGCAATTACGCAGCACAGGGAAGTTATTACACCTTACTATGTTATGGGATGGGATGGGATGGGATAATTTAATTAAGGCAAATTATATACGCACAGGGAAGTTATTACACTTTAATATGTTATAGTATTATTTGATTAAGACTAACTATATACATCACATTCTGGTGCTACGTAATTGCCAAGTCACAAAATAATAATTAACTAAAGATGTAGAGACTAGGAGTGATTTGTGAATGAAAATTTCAGAGTTAATAAGATAGTTAAACTTGGCTTTATACGATCTCAGTACTTTTTACGGTAAATGAGTTACGAGACTTGGCTGCATTTTTTACAGGTGACTTTTTGATGGGATTTAATTTACCAAAATTGTGGCTTGAGTTACTCCATGGTCACAAATATGGAAATAAACTTCCAAGTAAAAAATTAAAATAACGTACGTAATTTTAAAAAAGTACGTGAAAAATTAAATGATTGCGTTTCAAATAATTTCATAGACCGTGCATTTATAGAATATTTTTGTTTGTTTTGATAATGGCTCAGATCGAGTTGAAACATATGTCAACAGTCAAATAAAACCTATTTTATTGTTTATAATCTTTTTAATTTGCACCTTCTCGCAATTAAAAAGAAGTATAGAATTTTATTATTACAATTTTGGAGAATAAAGGGTTGTAAAATTGCATTTCTTCGTTTTCCAATTAAAATTTTCGGAACTTCTGATGCGAATTCCATATTGCAGAAACACAAATACTAGAGCCATTGAAAGTGTTAAACATGTTCATAAAAATGGATGATCGTTATTCTTTTAGCTTGAACATTTTTAGGTATCTTTCAATACAAAAAAGTCCTTCTGGCCTGTACCGGTTACGGCCTAGAGGAAAAGGTAGCTTTCCTATATCTTCGTTTTAAAATTTTAGCTAATGTTACTCGAAAACAGCAAGCTAAAATGCAAAGAATCATTACAAAAGATTCTTTAATACTGAATTTAAAAAATAAATTCGCCAAATTATTCATCTATAGCCAAGTTGGCTTCATTTATAAAAACTTATTTTGGTCGCCAAATTTGGCGATATTTCGCCAATTATCGCCAAGTTTGGCGAGAAATTGGCGCTAACGGATATGAATATATACGCGTGAAGACGCGTAAAAAAGATAATGGGGCTGTTCACGGACGAAGATCAGGCGGCGCGCAGGCGAAGGAGACTATAAATATGGAGTGAGTCTATACTTTTGAACAGAAATGAAATATAAAACTAAAATTAATTAATTTAATTTAATTAATGAATAAATATTTGAAAAACCTGTATTAACATCAAGTGTCATCCACTACAAGTTTTAAAAAATGCATTTGAACTTGAGTGGATGAATAAAAAGCATTTTATTAACGATTGAAAATTTGAACAAGATATATAAATATATAGAGGGTGTGAGCTAATAGTAGGAATTGAATAATTGTTAAGACAAAATAAAATCCCGAAGACGACTGCAGATGCAGGTCGAAACATAAAGGAGAAGTTTGTTATGGATAGCCAGTGTTTTACTATTAAGAAGAGGTTTTAGTGCAATCATAGCTCCAGCGACTTTCCCCCTGATGGTGAGGATATGTTTTTTGAAAGAAAGTCTTTGGTCAAGGGTGACCCCCAGGTACCTTGCTTCATTAGTCCAAGGTATAGTGGTATTATTAATGGTTATTCTATTGGGATATGTTAGTTTTCTAGAGAAATAAACCGCAGCAGTTTTGTTTTCATTGATTTTAATGCGCCATAGGTCGCACCAGTCTAAGAAGGCATCAATGTGAGTCTGTAGATACCTGTAAAGTGTGTATGGGTGATGAGCGTAAGCGTAGATTGTAGTGTCGTCCGCATACAGTGCAAGGTGGGTGTTAAGTGAACAAGGAATGTCGTTAAAGTATATGTTGAATAACAAGGGTCCGATGACGCTCCCTTGGAGGATGCCTGCTAAGATACGGAAAATGCTAGAAAGAATGTTGTTAATGCGGACGCGAAAAATGCGATCGCTAAGGTAAGAGAAAATAAGGTGTATAAGTCTAGCAGGGAATTTAAGCGTAATTAGTTTGTATATAAGGCCCACATGCCAGACTTTGTCAAATGCCTTAGCGATGTCAAGAAAAATGGCAGCAGCAGGAATCTTCGAGTTTAGCTTTTCGCTGAGAAATTCGACTACTCGAAGTAGTTGGTGTGTTGTTGAATGTTTTGGGCGAAAGCCAAATTGTTCAGGCATAAAAGTGTAGTTAAGTTGAATGTGGTTCTGGAGTTACGACCAAATGACGCGTTCGACAACTTTGCTGAGTGAAAGAAGAAGGGACATAGGTCTATAGTTTACTGGTCAGAAAGGTTAGTACCAGGTTTGGGGATAGGAGAGATTATAGAAATTTTCCAAGGTTTCGGAAAATAGTTAAATTTGAAAATGGAGTTAGTAAGTTTCGTAATGTAGATGATATAGTTAGGAGGTAGGTTTTTAAGAGCCGTATTAGGAATTTTGTCGTACCCAGGGGCTTTACGTTTTTTGATTTTAGGAATAATTTTGTGATAATAATTGGTTGAATTTCAGTGGGGGGGTTCATCAGGGGGTTGTGCCAGGAATCTGTGAACAGTATCGCTGACGTGGGTGATATGATTTTGGCTAGCGAGGGTGGAATTTGGAGAGAATTGGTTAGAGTAAGCTCTGGCCAGGAATTCGGCTTTATCCTCGTCAGTGTAAGCAGTGCTGTTATTGGTCGAAAGGGGGGGATGGGGGTATGGTTGTTATTGATTTTACGTTTAAGAAGCCAGAGAGAATTATCCTCGCTAGCAATATTATTGAGAAAATGTGACCAACTTTTTTGTTTTTCTTTGAAGATGCTATTTTTGATACTATTATTAAGTCTATTGATGAGGGGTTTAAGAGTGGGGTCTCTAGAGTTTTGAAAAAGACGCCGAAGACGATTGCGTTGTTTACAGAGGTTATAAATATAAGGAGGAGGAGTGAAGGAGTTGTTGTTTTTGAAGTATTTGATGGTGGAGTGGTTTAGAGCATTAGTTATGTGAGAATTAAAGTTGTCAACAGCAATATCAATATCAGCAGTATTATTGATTTCTGGAAGATTTAAGTTATTGTTATTGAGAAAATTGGTAAATTTTGTCCAGTCAATGGCCATGGAAGGAGGTGGGGACAGAGGATTTATGAGATCAATTTTGAAAGAGACAGGAAGATGGTCAGAGCTAAATTCGTTAAGTACAGTAGTAGTAATAGGATAGGGAAGGTTTTTAGTGATAGCAAAGTCAATTATGGAGTTGTGGGTATTAGGCCTAGTACTTATATGTGTTGGTGTGGTTGGAGCATGAAGGCTAAGATTAAGGTGTTGAATGAGATTATGCAGTGAGGTACCTCTTTGGGAGTTACCATGGCAGTTCCAACGTCTGCTTTTGGCGTTAAAGTCTCCAGCAAAGAAGCAATGTGTAGGTTGTGAAATAAGGTTAGTGAGATCGTTAATTGGGAAAGTACCAGAAGGATGTATATAAATGGAAGCTAAGTTAATATTAATATGTGGAAGTTGTAAGACAATACTGGTGAAATCAATTTTAGGAATAGTGGAATTTTGAGTAATATAGTGTGGTAAGTGGTTTTTAATGTATATGGCAGTGCCGCCCCATCTGGGGTCAGCGGTGCGTGGTGTGTAGTGAAGCCTATACCCAGGGATGTTAATATTGAAGGTAGGGTTACGGGTTTCTTGAAGAAAAATAATGTCAATATGTGGATGGTCGAATATAAAAATTTTGAATTCATTAAATTTAAATTGGATAGAATTGCAATTCCAGGTTAGTATGATAAGAGAAGAGAGGTTAGTGGAATTATTCATAGTTGGGTTTGTTAAATTCTGAGGCAAGACTGTCGAATTCGTTCATAATAATGAACATTTTCTCAAAAGGATTAGTGCACTTTTTAGTGATGTTCGTAAAGCATTGTATAAATTTGTTAAATTTGAGAATTTCTTTCACTTCCTGAAAGGTTTTGAAAATTTCAGAAAATTCTGAGGTAAAGCTAGTGTTTGGAACACTGTTGGTAGGTGTAGAATGAGTGTTAGAAGACAGGTTCTGTAGGTCAGTAGGATTAGTGGAAGAGGTTTAGGGTGTAGTGTCCGGATCCGAGCTAGTGTTAACTGCAGGAGCAGTATTGGTGTTGTTAGTGGTAGGAGAATTTGCAGTCTTTTTAGTGTAATTAAAGCTGGCAAGAATGTCAGTCATAATCTTAACTTCATTTTTTGGGTTAGGTTCCTTACGGTTGGGCCTAGTTGATTGATTTTTTCGGGCTATTTGAGGGGTTTTAGGACAACCTCTATACGTAGCGGGGTGTGGGCCGGCGCAGTTAGCACATGTTGGGGTTATTTTTCTAATTTTGGGGCATTCAGGGCTGAGATGCGGACCAGCGCATTTAACACATTTTGGGGGAAAGTTACAGATTTCGGACGCGTGTCCAAAACCCTGACAGCGATGGCACTGTTTAACAATGTTTGAGCCTTTAAAACGCTCAACAGTGACGCTTAGGTTGCATATTTCATTTATTTTGTATATATCGTCGAAGTTGTCTCTGGGGAGAAGATTAATAAGATATATGGGCATGGGATCGCCAGTTTTTCTATTTTTTAACATTGCTGCTCTGTTTGCAGTGAAGTTATGTTTTTTAAGTGCTTTGATAATTATATTAGGGTCAGTGTATGGAGGAATGCCTCTAATACATACCTTACGGGGGCGTTTTTCAGCAGGGCTGAGAGTAGTATACGCGATACTATTAGTATCAAGATAATTTTGAGCTTTTCTGAAGTCGTTGTCATTTTTGCAGTGAACTTTTAAAAGTTCATCGACCAATTTAATTAGATGTTTAACTTCATTTGTTTCATTTATTTTGGCAGCAAGGTCATGCCAGTGGCCTTTAATTTCGATAAAAAAAAGGATGAATTTTGTTTTTGGTTGAATTTTGATTTTGAGTATTTCCGGAATTTTGAGTATTGCCGGATTGGTCGCATTCGGAGGGAATGTCCTGATCCATGGAGGTAGTAGCAAAGTTATCCTCACTTAAAGCTTGAAACTTGTTTTTGAGTGGGATATTAGGAGCCGTGGGAGTTTTGCGTTTACGGTTGCTGACTGAGGTAAAGCCATCATCAGTGCTCAGGTAAGAGCAAGGTAAGAATCTAGGATCGTTAATTACTTTTAAATCATTTAAAATGACTGTTAAGTCTAGGTTATTATTATTTCCAACATAGTGTTGGAAAAATTTAAGTTTCATCAACTTTACGGGGTCAAACGGCTCAATAAACAAGAAAGAAATTGAATCTAGAAGATTACTCACATGCTGCTGTTTGTCAGAGTTGGTTTTAAAGTCTTCAGTCAATAAAATGTTCTTGACGTATCTGTCAACGTATACTAAAAAATCCGTCACAATTTTGTGTTGATTTTCATCTGTTATTTTTGGGAACTCAGTCCATGCTCGAGAGAGGTCGATGTAATTATTGCCACTTAGCAGTCTTAAGCAGTTATTGTTGAAATCGAACCCCATGTTTTTAGTCTTTAAAACATAAGCAAAACCAAATTGTTTGGCGGAAGAACACTGTAGATGTCCAATGCGATAAATACGATAAAAAAGTAGTCACAAGCACAGAGATAATGCACACAGAAAATCTCCGGGCTGGAAAGTCTGGCCGGAAGCGAGAAGAAAGCAGCGTGAAATCACGTCTGAACAACACCTGCTCCACGAACGAACTCCAAATTTGTGAGTGTAACGCAGTGACTGTGACACTCAATCACAGCAATAGAGAAACAGCAAGAGGGCGGGAATAACACGCCCCCTTTCCAAGCTCGGCCCGGGAAACACACAGCAAGAGGGCGGGAATAACACGCCCCCTTTCCAAGTCCCACCCGAACACGCAGCAGTCGAAATATGCAGACTTGACGCTCAGAGCAACACCGTAGTTATCCACCGGAAGTCATCCAGCACTTACATGACGAGAGGGCGGTTGCCGATGAGAGCGTAAACATCTAATAAAATCTAATTATTGACCCATTCATGGCCCGAGATACAAACTACGGGAAAATAAGCAAGTTTTTATTTTCAAATAAATTATTTTGTAAATTCTGGTGTCAGTCGATAATTTCATCAGTTTAAAAACAGACTTACTCCGCGCCGGAAAGGGTTACAGAAGGACTCCGTTGTATACTGGTTCAGTTTTCGCTGATTCCATAATGACCCGTGCAAAAATAATTTTAAGTTCATTCAAATATACTCTACTTTAACCCTTTCAATATGTCTTATCAGAACATGCCCTGTTGTTGCCCAGGACAAATATGCTATCTATTTTTCAAATAAAAAAAAGTACCACTTTTATTTGTACAGTTTAATTTTTACCGTGTGTTACAAACACTATGATATGAGATGTCACCGGCTGAAACTACTCAGTGAGAGATAGATTTTTTTGACTACTTGTTGAAAGTGCTTGGGTTCCACGTGGACCCCAGGACATAGTGATAGGGTTAAGCGACTCCTACAATTTTTCCAGCTACTTTTCAAATAATCACTTTTTATGTCTTCTTCATTTTTCTTTCCTTCTTCACTTTGTACTTTAGAATACACATGTTAGAAATAGTAAATTTTACTAAATGAAGATTTTAAAAAGAAACTTTTTCGCAAAAATTGCAGAAGAAGTTTTATTCCAAGAAACGCTGTTGCTAAGGTGCAGGGAAGTTGTTATCAGCTGATTAACCACTGCATTTCAAGTAGAGGTCAAGTTAATTCCACCAATCAGAAATGCCTATTTGTGGTTTGTAGCTTTCCAAACAATCACTTTTTTTCCTTCTTCATTTTTCTTTCCTTCTTCGTTTTGTACTTTAGAATACACATGTTAGAAATAGTAAATTTTACTAAATGAAGATTTTAAAAAGAAACTGTTTCGCAAAAACTGCAGAAGAAGTTTTATTCCAAGAAACACGGTTGCTAAGGTGCAGGGAAATTGTTATCAGCTGATCAACTATTGCATTTCAAGTAGAGATCAAGGTAATTCCGCCAATCAGAAATGCCTATTTGTGGTTTGTGGCTTTACAAACAACAACTTTTTATTCCTTCTTCATTTTTTTTTACTTCTTCGTTTTGTACTTTACAATACACATGTTAGAAATAGTAAATTTTACTAAATGAAGATTTTAAAAAGAAACTTTTTCGCAAAAACTGCAGAAGAAGTTTTATTCCAAGAAACACTGTTGCTAAGGTGCAGGGAAGTTGTTATCAGCTGATCAACCATTGCATTTCAAGTAGAGGTCAAGTTAATTCCACCAATCAGAAATGCCTATTTGTGGTTTGTATCTTTTCAAACAACCACTTTTTATTCCTTCTTCGTTTTGTACTTTAGAATACACATGTTAGAAATAGTAAATTTTACTAAATGAAGATTTTAAAAAGAAACTCTTTCGCAAAAACTGCAGAAGAAGTTTTATTCCAAGAAACACCGTTGCTAAGGTGCAGGGAAGTTGTTATCAGCTGATCAACCATTGCATTTCAAGTAGAGGTCAAGGTAATTCCACCAATCAGAAATGCCTATTTGTGGTTTGAGACCTCCAACCATGACGTTATTCGCAACTACCCTATAACTATTAATTGAAGAGCTTCGTGGACGAACATGTTATGTTACATTCTCTAAAAAATTGTGTATATTTCATTTATGAAGGTGTTATGGGATATTCTATCATATGTTATAATAAGATTCGTGACATACTCTTCAGAGCTGTCAACTGGAAAGGCAGGAATGACACAGATTTAACTAAACGCAGCATTTTATTTATAACTGTAAACGGTGGAGTAGGTATATTTTAATTCAGAAGAAAGACTGAGAGTGGGGAAATCCTTTCCCCCTGAATCCATCACCTACCGCACTATATATAGTTACTACACAACCACAGATATTTCATTAACATACCATTGTAGAAATAAAAGTGTCAATCAAATCCCCGATGCACTCTGCGAAACTTAAAAAAATGACAGAATAGGTCTGATTAACGCAAAAATATTAGAATTCAGGAGACTGCGATCATATGCAAAATCTCAAAACTTATTCTTCCACTGGAGTACCCTTATAAAAGAGTAGCTGGGCGCTCTGCCACAGATTTTAATTAATCATGAAGACCTGATATAGTATCTTTTAGTATTTAATATTTTTATATTTAATAATTTAAATTATATAAATAATGTTTAACATTTGAAAATTAAATGCTAAAAAAGTTTTCTGAGAGAGTTTAGAATCACCTGTTAACATATTATTCATATGTTACCATAAAGAGAAATAAATCAATGACATTTACAACGAAAAACTATCACTTCAATTTTCTTGAAATTTAAATTTTGTTGCATAACAACTTCTATCACTAAGTTCTTCAATTTAATGCTTTAACTTTTGATAATCCTTGGATATATTCAAAACACTCTCCAAGAAAATACAAAAAAAGGCTTTTTAGTGAAGAAAATTTCGAAACATGTAAAGTAGGGGATAATAGGGTTAAACCGGGTACCTTGTCACCTCGACGATGGGTGTTTCCTTGTGGATAGCACATTTTGATCTTTTCTGATCTTTAAATAAATCCAGCTTGACGGATCGATTTAGGTAAGTAAATCACTCTTTTCTATAGCTTTAACACAATTATTGCTTCCAAGTAGAGGTGTCTAAGTCTAGCTATCCAGGAAAATGAACATGTTTTTGATCGTCTGTTGTATCAAACCCGTGTACCCATGGTTTTGCATTCAATTCTGCAGTGAACTGTTTCTTCACTCAGCATGTGGTGAAGGATGGATACAATGTTCAGGCTGCAAAGAGTGAACACATGAACAGTGCAGCGGATACAAGAAGTAAAAGCTGAGAAAAACATTAATTTCTGATTAGTACCCGGTTTTACCCTACCACCAAAATTCGGAGATATTTCAGATGGTCCTAGAACACGTCTTTTCCCAAGTAGAGAAGATTTTTCTTGTAGCAACAGGTATGTTTTTTCAATAGACCAGATGTCCCCAAAAACTTTTGTGGGGTGATCCGATTTTACCTCCCTTCTAGAGATTTGTCAACAAAGGAAAACCGTTAGGTAGCCGGTTTTACCCTACTTTCCCCTATATAGAATTTTAAGTTTCTTGGTATGCTTATTTGTTTGCTTATTTTTTATTTGCTAATTCTTTGTTTTTAAATAATTTCTTGTTCCAAGATAAGTACTTTAAAATATATTGCAGTTTAACTTAAATATTTATTTATTTATTTATTTGCTGCATTTCAACTCTTTCTTGTCATTTTTCCTTTAATGTTTTTCTTTATTTTTTTTATTTTATTTGTTTATTTATTTTTTGTCTTACAATGCGAATGTTAAATCTTGCTAAACAAACATCTTAGAAATAAAATTATTCCGAAAAACTGCATTAGGTTTACAAATGCAGACAAAGCTTTATTAAAAAAACACTCTTTCCAAGGTATCACTCTTAATTAGGTCTTTTACTTCGGATAATCCCAGGACGAATTCAAAACACGTCTCTCTCTGTGAAAACAAGACTTTTTAGGAAAGGTAAATTTTCGATGCAATGGGGAAATTATGTGTTTAGGATTTCTTAATATGCTTATTTTCTATCAATTTTTTAATTTATTTTTCATATGAATTTTATGCTATAAAATTGTTTTCTATTGTTGAAATAGTTTCCGTGTGTGTGAAATATCTTATATTATACTATCAATGATTGAAGATTTTATTCTTAATTTACAAATGTTTTGCATATATTAATGTTTTTACAATTATTGTTTTCTTACATAAAATGGACAAAAAAAGCAAAATAACCGATACAAAACAGAAAGCATAAACGTTATTTTAAGATATTCTATTGTTCAAATAGTTTCCGTGTGTATGAAATCCAGTGACCTCTCACTTATACGCGATACACGGTAATTATTTTTCAGTACCAGTTTTTTTAAAGTAATTTTCGCATTATTTAATCGCAAAATTTATAAATCGGATTTTACTATTTTAAAATAGTGGTTCTATAAGGTACTAACTGAACATCGCGTATAAGTTAAAAGTCACTGTATATATTATCCTACCACTGATTGAATATGTTATTCGTAATTTACAAATGTTTTTTATATATTAATTTTTTTACTATTAATTTTTTCTTACATAAAATGGACGAAAAAAAGAAAAATAGCATTTTCAAAACGGAAAACATAAACCTTATTTTAAGATTCAAATGAAATCTTTTATGGTTATTATGTATACTAGCAAAAATTGGTTCTATGTTTAAAATAAGCACGTGAGGAAATGACGTTTCCTGTAGCTGAAGTTTTTTTTTTTTTACATCTTAAATCATATCAACATAATTCTAATGTAACTGTTTTTTCTTGACTTTGAGATTACTTATTTATACATTTTGTGCATTAGAGGATAATTTGATAAAAGCCTATTCATTATTTTTGAGTGGTTGCTTGGTTCAAAATAAATTTATTAAAATATATTACATATTAAACAAAATCTGAAAATTTTACTGGTACTTATTGAATAATAACTCTTTCACATTTCCATCTATATTTTTATTCTTCCTTTTGCAATTAATAATGTATATTTTACAGATCTTAAATCTTTACTAAATAAACTTCTCAGAAATAAAATTCGACTTACAAAAGGGGCTGTAGGATTACACATGCAGGCGAGGATTTATTCAAACACAGTTCCGAAAGCATCCCTTCTAATTAGATCTTTTACTTTGGATAATCCCAGAACATATTCTAAACACGTCTCTCCATGGAAATAAGACTTTTTAGAAAAGGTGATTTCAAAAGCAATATGGAAATAGATGTTTAAGGTTTCTTGGCGTGTTTATTTTCTATCGCATTTTATTTACGTTTTATGTATAACAATTTTATACAACAGATTTATTTTGTATTGTTTAAATATATTCCGAAAGTCTGCTCCATGTGTTATTCTATCACTGACACAAGATGTTATTTCGTTACGCAATTTGGATCGTGTAGATCAATGGATCCCAAACTTTTATGTCTCACGCACCCTTTGAAAAGAAGTACGTGCTTGGCGTACACTCCTTCTTTTTACTTTGTTCAATCTTTACAAGAAGAAAGTATTGGATGAGTGAAAATTTTCGACTTCTTCTGGTTTTTGACGGATTTATACTTTTTAGAAGGTTTTGAACACGATTTGATTGCTCTCAGAAAACCTTTGTCCGTTAGTCTGTGTGTGTGTCACTCTGTGTGTCTGTCTGCCTGTATGTGACACAAAGTTTGTGAAAGGACTATCACAAGATCTAATCAATCTTCAGATTCAGTCAGACCTTGATATAAATTGCTGCTGATTAGGTTTTAGTGTAAATCACCTAACAGATGGCGCTACTATGCAGCATTTTTCACGATATCCACGACTAAGAACTAATGGATGGAATTTTATCGAACTTCATATTATGATAGACCTTGATATGAACAGACGTCGATTAGCTTTTGTTGTAAATCACATAAGAGATGGCGCTGCTATGGTGCATTTTCGCGATTTTCACCATAGCTAGGTCTAAAGAACTAATCACGGCATTTCATCAAACTTCATATTCTGTTAGACTTTAACATAAATACACACTTATTAGGCTAGGGTGTAAATCGCCCAACAGGTGCTCCTTCTATGCTGTGTTTATCCCTATTTCCGCGATATCTATATCTCAAGAACGAATGTATTGTCATTTAATTTTGGCCGTAAACGATTTGATTTACATAAAAGAAATTTCTGTGGCGGCCACAACATACTAATTTACTTATAATAATCATGAATTGAAAACGAGAAGAGGAGAAAACAACGAATAGGTGCAAATAAACATAATTGTTATGGAAACTTTATTGATAGCAAATTTTATATCGTGACGAGTGCGCTTTTTCACCCTTGCATATTTCTTGCATATTTGGTGTTATTTTGCTAAAATAGAATCGTAAGTCATCTTCAACATTTAGTTTATCTTGGAATTTTGATTTTGAAAGAGCCAACAAGATAGAAAACACTTTTTACTGACTCATTTAGCTGCCTCACGTCGTATGCTGGTTGTGAATACAGACACATGTCGTACCTCTTAGAATCTCTTCACCTACTTCCAATAGGTACACGTGCACTCTTTGGGAAACCCTGGTGTATATGATAGCCGAAAGAAACATTTAATGGAAACCACACTTATTTATTTGACGAATATTCCAGAAGATTTAGTGAAATTAACAATAGCAGAATATCTTAAATATACAACTTCATACTCACGATTACTTGAAAACCAACTAGTTTTAAACCGTTCAATACAACAAAACATTCTGGAAATAATAGGAAATAAATTCTGACAGCGATTTCTCAAGATATCTCAATCGCATAGCTACAGTCAAAAGTGGAACTGTTGGTAATATCGCATACAAAAACATCCCATCAACTCTCCCTCCATAGCTCCTGAATCAATCACATATGCGCCGGTTCCATCCTCGCACGATTGCCGTTATCCCACATCGGTGCACGCAAAATGCATTCATATACACTACCAGCTTTTCCCCCTACTGATTCGATGACGATTTTGTCGTCAAAGTGTATATGAATGCATTTTGCGTGCAATCGTTGTCGGATAACGACAATCGTGTTCGTCTAATCAATGGTAAATGGTTAATTGAAGAGCAACTGTCATGTACTTCATGTGTTTAAACCGCCTCGCCGCGCCAGTACACGGGTAAAAAACATTATTCATCTCCAGTATCATTGTCTCTATCCGTATTATGATCACTGTGAATGACAAAGTTTGGATCTGCGTCGGAATCATCTCTTCAGAAATGTTATCTGACGCACTGTACTCAAATAGAGCCAAATCTTAGGAATTATTAAAATTAAATCTTCTTGAGATCCTGCAAAAATAAAAACAGAACTTTTCTGATTTACTAATTTGGACCAGATCAAACTATTGGTCTAAACTCGAAAAATTATAACGCCCAAAAAAATTTATAAAAACTTACATGAATGGACAGGTTGGGTCTCGTAGACCCAAAACACACAATTTAATTTAATACCTAATGACTAGAACAAGGTTCAACGTTGGAAGCCCACGTGATAACTAACATAGCAGAGATATGAAGGCAGATGATATGTTAAAGCTAAAGCTGCTGCCATTTATCATAAATAATTGAAGACATACATACTTAGATCTCACGGAGACAACCCGTCCACACTGTTAAAAATTAGCAGCAAACTGTCCAGTGATTTGACCGTTTTTGTAAAAAACGGTTACATAACCGTAATTTAACTCTATTCTGACTATAATATAGGGGATAATATGGTCGGAATAGCACTAAATTACGGTTATGCAACCGTTTTCTATAAAAACGGTCAAATGACTGGACAGTTTGCTGCAATTTTTTAACAGTGCACTAACTGGTTAACATCCATGGTTAGCACCATGCTAGGTGATTTATGTTTCTTATTTGACATCTATAGGTATCTGTACCATCTATCGCTCAAAACTGGAACTAAAACAAGGAAACCCTTTATAGAAATTCTTGACATCATACACTATTCTCTTGTATGACTTTTTTCAATAGCTTCACGGTTTACAACCTATTGAATTTTAGAAACAGTCAGTCCATTTTAGAATACCTTGTATGTATTTTTAAGGATAGAATTTTAAAAATAATCCATCTTAAATTTTAATACGTAATGGTACTTATTTAAATATTTATTTTAATTTAAAACGTTGTACAAAAATGTAGAAGTTAATTACTTTAATAATGAGTAAATCAGCATGAACATTTTTTTCTGTGACATTTTAAATATTAAATTAACTAAAGCTTAAAGTAAGCTATAAGTAAATTAACTAAAGCTTATTTCTTATACAAGATAAAATTTACATATTGCCATAAAAATACATAAAATGTACTTTTAAAAACTTTAAAAAAACGGATATATGATGCATGTTTATTTCATTAATAGTGCGTTTATATAATATTGCTTTTTGTTCTTTCACTCAAACTACAGTAAAAATGTGAAAAATTTATAAGATATTAAGTATAACTAACATTATCACCGCATGTACTTATATTACTGTAATAAGAATTCATAATTTACTGAGGGTTTTTTATTAACATTAGTTTTTTTCATCTTTCTTTATGTTGTAATTTTACATATTTTGCGAAAGAATCTATCAAAAGATAATATTATGCTTATCTTTAGACATGGTATTTAACATTTCACACAAACTAATCATAAATTATTTTCTTATTAAAAGGTACGAAATATATTATAGTAACCTTTTTTTTTCAAAAGATAATAATCACAATAATTATTATCTGGACTTGCAGCATTTCTAAATTTTTATACCTTTGCTACCACTATTTTTATTCATGATACATTGGTTTAATATATGCAATAGGAATTGACCGCGAAGTTTGTTTTATAATAGTGATAGCAGCGGTAAAAAATTTTAAGAACGCTGAGAGTACTGTATTATTTTTCAAGTAGAAAAGGTAAAGGATGCTTCTAATTACTTTTAATTTTTGAGAAAACTGTCTTAGAAGTGTAAGTTCGATTGCGCGTTTTCTCAAAGAATTGGTTTTTCAGAAAGTAAATAATTATTGAGACTGATCAACAATTGGGAAATGAAAATTGGAATTGTCCTAACCTTTTCTTTCGATGATCGCCATAGTTGTATAATCCATGTTAAATCACGATATCCATTGGGTTTCGTTCACAATGTGCTGTAATAAAGTCACTATAATCCTTTGTGACTATGTTTCTAAAAAAGAACTGGTTTAGGAAATTATTATTGACTAAAATAATAAGTCATTTTGTGTATAAGCAAAATATATATATATTACGTAATTTTACAGTTAATTGAATTTAAATCTTAGATTAAATTTAGTAAGTTACAAAAAGATATTCATATTTTAGAAATTACAAGAGCCATTCGCTCCTTTTAAATGTGTTGACCGGTTGAGTTTTGTAGGCAGACTAACTTAAATGTTTTTCAGTCCAAAAGAAAGAGAATGTTCTTGTTTTTAGTCCTTGAAATGTTTTTAGAGTCATGGGATTCTCTTTAATTGGAGTTTTCTGGCATATTTCACAAATAGACGAGCACACATGACGAAGCACATATAATACACCACTAATTAGCTGTGATTTCTTACTTGTTGCACCAATTATACAAGTTCTATGTTTTCACTCACTTTGTTCATTATTTGCTGATATAAAATAAAATAGTCATTAATTCACTATCACTTTTAAAGATGATAAGTTGGGTACTGCATTTGAAGATAATTGAATGTAATAGTCAACAAGATATTTATGTTCGCGGATCTGTTCATGAGATATTTCACTAAGTGGAGGAAAAGCTTCTGCTGCATTTTCTTTTTTGAACATCTGTGTTTTCGAGTGCTTGCAGAGATTCTAATTAAATCCAATATGAGGAATTATTTCTAACAAACTTTCGGCGCTTAATTTGTAAAATGTAATAGAGGAAGATAAAGCAATTTACCAAAGTGCATAAAGGCGGCAATCTTAGCACAAAATTAAAGAAAACAAATGTATTACAAAGTTGTAGTAGAATTTGTACCATAATTTTTAAACAAAATTTTGCTTTTATAACTTTTGTGAGAAAAAACTCATTTTCCTATTTTCTTCTCTTCCTGACAAATTATAAGCGACGCTCCGCCTCTTATACTGCAAGTTAAATTTGATTGTCTGGCTTACTTATTTCGGATTGAATGATGAGGTTTTCAGTCAAATCTTTTACTTTTCTTTCATTTTATAGTACATATTTGCTACATTTATGCTTTTTTTTTCATGGCTCCTCTAGGATGTGATATAAAACTACTCATATACAGGGAGTGGAGTTGTTTACAACTTGGAATCCCATAGAAACAATCAAGTGTTTCTGTCTTTGTAAAGTTGAATTTCCTTATTTTTAAATAAAAGTTTTCAAAAAAATCTGGAGTAAATTGAACATTACAGCAACACAGTTATTTGTCCCTGAAAGGGTTAAACACATTTATAGATTATTTTTAATATTTAATGACAGATCTCCAACTTTTGAATATCGCTTTTTCTAAACATTAATGTTTGTTCTAGGTTTCAGCATTTGCTGTAGAAATATATCACGGAGATTATTGCTTGGAAAAGTGGCATTTATAAGGGACACTAGTGGGATTCCTGTAATGTTGATTTTAATTTTTACATATAAATTTTACTTACCGAAATTATTAAAATTTATTTTATTAATATGTAAATTATCGTGAATATTTATATTCTACAAATAATAAATTAGCTAATATAATGTTTCTTAAATAAAGCGTATATATTCTTAAATGTATAAAATATAATTTTTAAAAAAGTAAACACACAAAAGTACATCTGTTTCATTAATAATACCTATTATAAATATTATTCCATTTTTCTAATAGATGAACTGTAGTAAAAATGTAAAGATTTATAACCATTTACTAAGCTTCATTAATATTAGCAAAGCATGCATATATATTAATGTAACAAGAAATATTAATTATGAAACACATCTTATTAATTAATAATACAAAAAAGGTTCACAATAATAATTCTCGTTTGAAGTTTTTGTTCTAACGCGTTAACACTTTCTATTTTCTCCTCTTTCACGGATGAATTTATCAAAAGAAAATATTACATTTATCAGCCATATTATAATCAAGATAATCATAAGTTATGTTTTTGTTACAAACCAGGAAAATTATCACTTAGTTTCATCAGACAAATGGCTTCATTATTTTTTTTTGAAGTAGTGAAGATATGCTTTTAATTATTTTTAATCTTTAACTAAACTTTTAGCGACGCTTATACTTGTAAAATACAATAGAAGTAGATAATGCAATTTACAAAATTGCATAAAAGCAAAATATCTTAACATGAAATTAATCAGGAAATGTTTTATATTGTTGTTGTTACAGCATTGTAATCTTGATCAAGGAAAATATTAGACGTTATTAATATTAGGAAAATATTGTTTTGATAAAACTCAAAATCACAAAGGAAATTTTATAAGAAAATGATGAGCCTTATGTGCATACTATTTTAAAAGTATTATAATAACGTAATTAAAGATATCTTGAAGCCTTGGGTGTTGTAGGGATTAGTTTCCTACACAGGTCGGGCACAACCTGAACCGAACCTGGAAATTCTGCTTGCAGTCAATCTGGCCCTTGACCAAAACTCGGCACACTTCAACACGAAACCATCCTCAACCAGAAATATTCAAATACGACTCCGACCCGAGCTAGAAATGAAAGAAAATTAATACATATTTTAACACAATTATGAAAAAAGAGTGTACAATTTTATCTTTTTTGTATAAAAACTCATTATACACTCATTAACATTCAAATCTATAGTTTGTTTGAAATGAAAAGTAGTCAGAACTTTCTTTTGAAAAATCAAGTCAACCTGAATCCGGCCCGAAAGAACAAAAAATCCCCACAATGAAAAAAAATTAGCATCCATCTGACCCCACCCGAACCGAGGGTCTGGTTGAGTTCCGGTCAAATCGGGTTACAAAAATGCAAAATGTTGATGTATCTTATAAAAAGTCCATTAGGATTTTTACATTCATGGATTTTATAGAATTAATATTCCTTGGCAATTTTGTAACAGCAGTAACCCTATCCTATTTTTTTGTGCAGAGATTCAAAATTCTCACAGGTTCAATGACCATTTCTGTCTCTAGGGATAACACTTCTTACATGGTTGGCCAATTTAACCTCCATTTTTATTCAGAAATTTCAAGTTCACACCGGAAATTTTAAAAGAAAATTTTTATTTTAAATAATCACGAGCCAATCTGTCATTAAATAAAGTACAAATTACTGTCAAAATTTTCTGGTAAGAATTCGGAATTTTGGAATAAAAAAGGATGCTTAATTGAATTATCCCCCTCCCTGCATCTTAATATTTCCTTATTGCTTTTTTTTAAACTGTTACGAGGTATTTTTCAGTGAAAAACATGAAAAAAGTAGCATAGCAGCGTCACCTGTTGGGCTATTTACACCAAAACGTAATCAACATCTATTTATGTCAAGGTCTACGAGAATCGGAAGACTGATAAAATTCTGTATAATAGTTCTTGAGATATAGCTATTGAGAAAATCATGAAAAAAGTAGCTCAGCACCGCCGCCTGTTGGGCAATTTACACCAAAAAATAATCACCACCAATTTATATCAGGGACTAACTGAATCTAAAGTTTTATTAACTTCCGTTCATTAGTTCTTGAGCCAGAGCGTGCACAAAATTTTTGTCACATACAGACAAACAGACATACTCACAGACAGACATTTTCTAAATGTAGTCAAATCGTGTTCAGGACCTTTTAAAACGTATAAATCCGTTGAAAACCGGAAGGCAAAAATTTTCATGAATCCAATACTTTTCTTCTTGTAAAGATAGAAGAAAGTAATAAGGATAGAAAAGCGTTTAAGATAAGATGAACAATGAGAAATATAATTAAAATGCGAAAATAAATATCGTAATTACATAAAAAATTAGGATTAAAGTTAAAACTTTAAAATGATCGATTGTTCAAAACATTCGAGAAAAAGAATCCAAGAATACAAAGAATTTTTATAACCATGCATTTTTTTTTCTTTACAAGTAACTGTATGGATGTTAAAACACATCTCACTAAATAATGTATATAAAAAAGAATTTACGATGATATTTCTGTTTTGAAGTTTTTATTCACGTGTCTTAATTTTTCATCTTCCTTTGTATACAAATTCTTTCATCTTTTGCCGAAGAATTTATCAAAAGAAAATATTATATTCCGCTTAAGACTAGACAGTTCGCATTATATGCAAGCAATAATATGTTATGCTTTTGTTATGTAACACGAGAGTATCAGATAGTTGCCTTCCTGGCCGTGCTTGAAATTAATTTTAACGAAACTTCTGGCCACGCTTATCTTGTAAAATATAACAGAAATACATAATACAATTTAGGAAAGTGATAAAGGCAGAAGAAGATCCTGGCACAAAAAATTAATAAGAAAATGAAAAGCCTTTCTTACATTGTTGTGGATATATGATCAGAATGTTGATAAAGAGTAATAGTATATATTTTTAATAGCACTTGCAGATAATGCTTTGATAAAATAGAAAATCTAAAAATAAAATTTATCAGAATAAAATATGCATTATTTGCATAGTTATTTTAATATTATTATATTAATCTTAAAGATATTTATTTAAAAGTATTTGTTATAAATTATTTTTTTAAGTATAATCACTCGTATTAAATTAATCAACAAATTTTGTTTTGTTTAATTTTGAGATTAATTAACTTAACTTGCAAATAAAATATAATTGTAGAAATTAATAAATACGTAATTAATTATTAAATCATCACGGACATTTAATTGGTAAAGTTAGCAATATATATATATATATATATATATATATATATATATATATATATTTAAAACGAAGAAAAATACATATTCTACCCATTAATTTTTAAAATATTAATTTTAAATTCATTAAGTGAATAAATTAATTAATAATTAATTAATAATTGGATTGTTTTATCAGTTCATAAAGTCTCTTGAATATTTATTTCCTATAAATATTAATTTATTAACCGACATGCATTTCTTAAATAAGGCAAAAACAATTAAATTAATTTATATACATATCTAAAAAACAAATTCAAAGTGTACATTTATTACATTAATAGCATGTATGAATATTATTGCTTTTTTTGTTCCACTCTAATAGACTATACAGTGAAAATACGAAAGATTTATAACAATTTATTAAGCTTTATTACCATTTTCACCACATGCATTTATATTAATCTAATACGTATTCATAACTCATTGAGGCATATTTTACTAATTAATGAGATAAAAAGTGCTTAAGATAATATTATTCCTTTCATGTTTTTGCATTAACGCATTAATTATTCCTCTTCCTCTATATTGTGTTTTTTTCATCTTCCGCTGCAAAGTTTCTGGAGAAAAATTATTATATAGATCTTAAGACCCGACATTATACGTAGTGTAATTATAAGTTGAGCTACTAAGGCAAAGCAGGAAAACATGCGTTAGTTACAATTGCTTCATTAAATCATAATTATTATTAATTTTTCAAGCTGTGAAAGTTGCTTCTAAATTACAGTTCACGTTAAAGACATTTCTAACGGACATTTTGTTCTAAAATAAAACAGAATCAGATAATACAATTTAGAAAAATGCATAAAGGAAAACAATCTGAGCAATACTCAATTTTTTTTTTTTTTTTTTTTTTTTAAATTACACATATTTATATAACTAGTTGATCCAATCAGTGGCTTCCCTAGTTACTGAATATAGGTGAAAACAATATTTTTAATTAAAAAATTTAATATAATTTTTACATTTAATATATATATTTTTTTTTAGATTCCCTACTAACAACATCAAAGGCATTTTTATACGAAAAATATGAGTTATGCATTCAAATAAAGTTTTGAAATGTATTAAAGACGAATCATTCTTTTAGTCGCATGCCAAGAGTTAATGGATAAAGAAATCGCCAATGATTTCGCTACTTACATCAGCCTTTTTTATTATGATAATTTCACCGATTTAAGCACGGAGTACGAGTAAACGTTTGTTAAATTTGTATTTTATTTATATTATTCTCTTCTTTATTTATTTATTTAAGAAGTTTTAATATTAATCCAGCTGATATTTTCTAACGCTGCAATCTAAACATAGAATATGCGTAATGAAAAATAAATAAAGAGTATACACTAAAATTATTTCTTATTTTATCTCTCTGTATTAAAAATAATAATAATAATAATAACCACAGCAACCACAGCCGCTGTCATTGAAGATTTTGTGCCTTGGGGTCTATCTGGACTGATATTCAGAAAAGTATTGCATATAAAATTATGAAAATTGGTAGTTATATAGAGAAATGTTCGATAAACACGCTGAAGCAGACAGTTTTTGTTTTTAAATCGAATAATTATTTTAAGATATATTTAATGTTAAAGTCGGTCAAAATAGTTCTCTTAAAAAAGTTTTATAGGAACGAAAACTATGCATAGGGATTTAATAATATTTTTAAAGGATATACTCCATAAACTTGCGATGTGCAGAGTGCAATCATTGTTTTGACTTGACTTATTGTTTACGAGTGTTTTTTTAATTTGTTTTTCAAAATTTCAGCATTTTGATTGAGGTTTATTTCATATTTAGAAAAAGTCCATTATTTAAATTGTTGCCAATTTGTAAAATAGCGCGCATAATAATATTTCCTTTTAATTAAAAAAATGTATCTATCCGTGACTGTTAAAAACAGAAATAAAACTTTTAAATAATAATTAAAAGATCACATGTTGAATCAGTAAATGGAGAAAATTGCGTCATAAAAGTGTAATTGCGCCTGAATATTAAAAAGAGAAATAAAACTTGAAAATAATAATTAAATTATTACGCGTTCAACGAATTAAATGGGAAAACTTACCCAAATAACAATATTTCCAAACAGTTTCAATTTAAAAATATATTTACACGAGGGATTCATTTACTTCGACTAAATATTTTACCTATTATTGCAAATTTTAAAACAGCGTAAATAATATTTCCTTTCAATTAAAAACTATATTTGAACGTTTAATAATAGGAATAAAACATATGTGAAAATTACGTCATGTTGGAAACGATACGTATAAAACGTCTGACTGAAAACAATTTTTGGTACTTCTTCATTATACCGTTGACAACTTTCCATTAAAAAAAACTATCGCCAAATCATTCGCCAAACTCTAACACCCAAAAAAAAGAAATGGAAGAATGTTGCCATTGGAATCTAAAAATATACAAATAAGAAATTATAAAAAGCCGCACTCACTAAAGTGTCAACTATCAGTAACTTTAAACAATAAAATTTATAATACATTAATGAAAAGAGAAAAAAAAGTAATTTTAAATATTTATTTATTTACAATATTTTTTCTTAATTGTCCCCCTAGGCTGGTGGATAAGTGTTTATATAACGTCAGTTGAAACGGATCTGTTGTGCGTAACTATGCATAGTAAAAAAAATTCAACGCTTTTTCCCTTTTAATGTCATTCCGTTTATGGTGGTAATTAATATTTAAATTAAAGAAATAACTAACAAATTGGTAAAATATCATTCAAAATACAGATAAACGTCGAATTAAAAATCACTCGATGACATAACAAATACGTGTAACGCATCTGATGTCAATTGAATGTCTCGCCACATTCATGCACTTTTGGCATTATATCCTATATTTTGGTGACAGTTTTTTTTCTTTTACGGAAAGTGGTCGACGGGATAGTGGAGACGTACCCAATTTTCTTATAGCATCGTTATGAAATTCCCCGAAGCAGCGACATTGTTTACTTAGACATTTTACACAAGTTGATTATCATATGTTTAATTGATATTTTTTAATAAATTTCGAAAACAGTTGTTAGCTGTTTTGACAGCGGTTGATGCGGACTTAAAATCGCTCAGTCAAATTAAAATGAATGGAAACGGGATTACAGCAGATCGCTACTGGTCGTTTAATTCAATCTTCCATAATCGTTTCAGAGTTGATCCAATTAGAGTGTTTTTAGAGTTTGCGGTGACAGAAAAGGGGTTGGTGAGCGTAGCTCGTTGGGAGCAGAAACACTTAGTATTTAAAAAAATGTTGAACATTCTTGAAATGTATATCACATAAAAGGGAGGGTCTGCGGGATCAGACAATTTATTAACCGCTCATTTAAAGTATTCAACAAGTATTCCCCTATTGTACAACCCGCTTTTATTAAACGATTTCACACGTTGATTCGACGAGTCTGTCATTAGATATATTTCATTAAGTTTGAAGAGCTCAAATTTTAAAAGTATTCTATAAATAATTTCCTCATCGTACAATGCGCTTTTATTAAACGATTTATCTTGCAATCTATATATGTAAACTAGAGTAATAAGAAATTACATTTACCTGACAAGTTTGTTAGCCTATTTTATTTACCTATGTTTGTAACAGAGATGTCACTGGGGTCCATGATGATCCATGCTAGCTAAGTCGAATAGAGCACAAGTTTAAGTAAAATTAAACAATTTTATTTTAAAAACTTTCAAACGGAAGGGTTTGAGAAAGCAATGTTTTAATTTGCCTTATGCCGAAAGAAAGTCAATCCCCAAAGCACTTCACTCAGAAAATAAAACTTCAATTAGCAAAATCAAAAAATAGGTAACTTCAAAATATGACTTACGACTTGGACGAACGTCAAAATGTCGTTTGAGATGCTTTCAGAAAGATTTAACTTCCTCTGTGCAAGTCTAGCTATTGTAGTCCAACGTCTAAAAATGTTCGCGTAGGTTCTGAAATTGTTTTTCCGTGAGCGCCAAACTCTTTTTATTTAATTAGAACAAAAATGAGGTAAAATTTACTCTTACCAAATGACGACCTGCTTTCACTACTTCAGAATAGTTGAGTCAACTCAATAAAACTCCTAAGGCGACAATTCGAAGAACTGGATCCAAAAGTTCCACTTCCCCAGCACGTGCCAGTGCTTAAATACTGCTATTTCGATTGACCAGATGCAGAAATTTGCATAAAAGTCGAAACGAAGAGAAAATTTACAAGTTCCAAGGTTTCCACACTCATTTATCGAAAGTTAAAGAAAGATAGCTTTATATACCACTTTTACACACATTGACTGTTATTGGACAAATACTATGTTCCCAATCGAAACCTCGCTTACTCTTATAAATCAGAGTAGTCGACACATCATATGTTTACTTATACTTCAGCATGTCATACACTCATTTAAGCTATTGTTCAGGTTTTTGTTTTTCAGTAGCTTTTATAGAGAGTATACGAGATAACTTGCAGAAACTACCAGTCCGAATTTTCAAAAACGATGATTTACGTGTAAAATGCGAACACTGATACATATAAACACTTTCATTACTTTATCTAAGAAAAATTAGACATAATGATTACATTATATATTTTTCAACTAACGCATTAAGAAATTTAAAAGAAATAGACGTTTATAAGGAATAAGATGCTTTTATTTGAAGCTACGCCCTCAATTGTGTGTACGCGGTTAATGCATTATTTCGAATAAAATGCATTTCATAATAAATTTCATTAAGTACTTAGTTTAGAGTATAGGCATTTTAGCTATCTATAATAGAAAATGACTGAACGATTTCAGTAGAGCTATTGTTTAAGACTTAATTCTTTCATTCTTCCTTTGACGTTTTATATTTTATATGCTTTGTGTAATGTGGTATTAAAGAAATGGAAATGTCATTAAAAAAGTTTTTATGATACTTTTTATATGTATTTTTTCATTTGCCGTTTTCATATGAAACATAAAATAATGCCGTGTCAAGAAATATAAAAAGTTTATTTTTATTTTATTTTTTTTCTATTCTTTCACATCCACGCATTCTTTTTATTTTTATTTTTTTATTGCAATTAAAGATGACAAAAAATAATTTTTTATTTATTGAAACAAAAAATAAATAAATAAAAATTGCTAATTGTGATCAAAAATTTCTAATTAAATAAAATAAAATTTAGCATTTAAATGTATTTTGGAACATTTATTTTTTATTTCGGAGAATAGCAAAATATAATTTTAAATGTTATTATAATCTCACCCAGAAAAAAGTTTTGTTGAATCAACAAAAATTTGGTTGACCCAACAAAACTTTTTGTTTAAATATAGGTCAATGGAAATTTTGTTTGAATCAACAAAAAAACATTTTTTTTGCAATTCCAAAAAAAAAAAAAATTGTATCGTCAGCAAGAAATGTTTTGTAAAATGGTTCGATTTTACTTGAATTTTGCTAAAACAACCAAAATGTACTCAACAAAACAAGTTTTGTAGTTTTAATCCATTCCTTTTTCTGGGTGCTGCATTCTTATAAAGCAAGTATCAAGCTATAAACAAGAATTATAGCATAAAAAATTAATCAATCAAATTAGGCAAAGAACTATAGGGGTAACTGCTTATACCTTACAAACATATCCGTCAAATTTCAAGCTTACTGACTAAATTTTGTGACAGGTATCGCGAGACAGGCCGACATACTTACTTACGTACAGTAGATATGAGTTCGGGCTTTTTTTCGGAGTCCGAGCCTGTCACGAACCACGATTTGAAATCCGAGCCCGCCCGAGCCCGAAAAATATTGTGGGCCCGATCATCAGAGCCCGATCCTGATACTGATAGTACGATGTAGAAAATTGTTAATAACATTTTTGTATTGTTTCAAAATTAATTTTCTAATATAAAGATTTCTTCTAACATAGAAATAAGTATTAGTCCTAAATACTGCCTCATGACAATGTTTCGGAATTGCGTTTTCTTTAAAAATCAGTTCAAAATAGTTAATTTGTTATTTATACCCTATCACTGGCAGAAATCTGCAAAATTCACAATTCCTATTATTTTAAATAATCATTTTACAAATATGGCAGAAAGACGTAAATTCTGTTTTCCAGAAATACTGGAAAAGGGCTTCAAACAGAAAGCGAGGATCGAAAAGTGATGCCCCACAACTTCTTTATATTACTAACATTGACCTTGCAAAGGCTTCAGAATAGGACAGAAAATGTATCCTTATGTCTCATCGATAACAATTCCATTACCCTTTCAAATTTACTTTTATAGGATTTTAAAACACTTAAAATTTAGAATCCATTATTGTTTTTCAAATAGCAAGCACTCTTTTTTGTTATTTTTCAATTTGTCAATAAATAAATTTTTCACTTTGAACGCGAACCCGAAGACTGTTGTAAAATTTGAGTCTGAGCCCATCTAATCTATAAGTCAGTTTAGTTAAATAAGAATAGACGCAGGGTTTCCAGTTTGGTCACCTTTTTTATTTAGAAATTCCAAATTCATGCCAGAAATTTCGAATAGTAATTTTGACTTAATTACACACATTTTGTGATTACATAAAATAAAAAAAATATCGGTATTTCCGGTATGAACTTGCAACTTCTGAAGGAAAAAATGAGGCAAAACTGGCAACATTGTTCCGGATTTTGTAGTTTGTCTTCTGTCTCAGATTTTCTGTTACTGGTGTTGATAGCAGGGTTGGGATTAATCGATTAATTTTTTAGTCGATTTATTAGTCAACTAAATGCTCAATCCTACAAAATTTAGTCATGAAGAATTCAATCATGATTGAAATTGAAAAACTAATTTCTCTTTAAAAAGTTTTTCCTGATTAACTCAATCATGATTCATTTAATCATTAATCTGATTAAGCAGACGAAAATTAAACATAGCCGTCAATTAACTTTTTTAAATTCTCTTCCATTGCTACGAGATTCTTATTAAAGGTCATTAAACGACTTTCCCTATTGAAAAGTATCCAGGGACACACAAAATTATTCAGAAACACTACGGTCAAAATGTGCAAATAATTGCGGGTCTTTTATTTTTTGTCGTATCTAACTTCTTCTGGTTTTATCCCGTAGAGGGCGCTCTTTTTTCTCTTTTTATTATCTTAATAGTAAAATAATACTTGGATAATACATATTAAGATAAAAAAAAAAAACACAAGCACTCCGGGAGTGCCGACAGAAGTGAAAACATGAATTTCAATATTATATATATATATATATATATATATATATATAATAAAATACCACTGTTCTATTTACATAAAAATAATATATAAATATATATTAAATATAATATATAAATAATTTTCATAATAAACAATAGCCCACAGGCAAGCATGCGGTGCGCAACGCGCCCGCCCCGCCCTACCTCATACCGAACTATACACAATACATGTACATACTAATATACAGAGGTGTTGGTGACAATAACAGTGTCGGGAGTTCAATGGTTTTTACCCCATCTCAAAAAATGCCCAACGCGCCTAAAGAAGTTTTCACTTCAATAAATTCTCCATCATTGCAACTGCATGTACTTTCATAAATACCCCTCTTTAGGTCTTTTGTATATCCATTATAATTAAACACAGCACGGCCTAAAGGCTTATCATATTTAAATGTCTTAATTATTTTTACTTTACTCACTGGTAGTAGATCATATTTCTTGTTTAAAATTTTACCAAAATTAACTCCTTTATAGCAATTCCCCACATAATCCAGTATAAAGAAGATCTTTTCTTCCGTACTTTTCTAACAGTTCTTTAAATTACAATATCTCTGTAGATCATGTTTCCGCAATAAATCCGAAATAAATCCAAGCCCAAATCGTTATTAACATTTCTTGTGCTAGATTGTAAAGTTGTTAAAGTCTCCGGTATCAATTTCTTTTTTATATTAAATACAATTTCCTTAATGTCATTTTCCCTTCGAATACTATCACAATTAAATATTGATTTTTCTATTTCTTTAGAAATATTTAGATTTTTAGAAGTATTCAAATTGATATTATGTCTAATATCACTACTGATAAGCTCTTTCCTTATATCATGTTTTATTTTGTCATAAATAGATTTTGTCATCATCTTTATTTATCCAGAATCCTACTTCTAAAATTCTGTAGGACATTCTTCTTGCAATATATATATATATATATATATTATAAATTTACACTATCCGCACTATATAACCAAAAACAAATAACATTATATCAACTGAACACTAAAATATAACCAATTAAAACTATAATACAATTATAACCAAACACAAAATACTAACGAAAAACCAATACCAGGAAAATTAAACCTGAAGGCAGGAGGGCATGGCTAACGACATGCACTGCAGGGTTAAAACCGGTTTCCACGCAAGCAACGCCCCCCTTCTCCTGCCGAGACCAAATTAATTCAAACTATCAACCAAAACACTAAGCTACACACAGCAGTAACCAACCCTATCTGAACTCATCGAACAACTGATCTAGACCACACTTAGCATTCAAAAATAAATTCAGTTCACTTCTACATTTACTTCTGCCTATAAAATTAATCATATTTCTCCGTACAAAGTTCACAGGGTAACCCTGCATCAATGCCATGTTAATCCATTCCATGAATTCGCCAATTGCATCACCAAATCTTGAACATAATTTCTCAATACGAACTAAACCGTTTGTAAACACATTTCTAAATGCTGAAATATGCACGTTCGATTCAAAATTTAAGATCTTTAAAGTTTTAAAATCAAAATCATTTCTCTTGTCATAAACCCTTGTTATCAAATTGTCATTCTCCAACTCTAAATTCACATCCAGATAATTGATGTTTTTAATATTCTGGGAGGAGAGTTCTAGTTTTAAAGTATTCGGATAATATTTAAAATCTAGGTTTACATTTTTCCTTATTTAATCCATTAAAACATCATCAATATACTTATAACTCAATATTTCTCTATTTAAAATATTATTATTGTCTGAGTGCAACGAAGACTCATACACAGCGCAGTATTACTTTGCCCCATATATAGCTACGGTGGATATTAAAACCTTTCGTCAAGCATAACTCAAAAAATTTTTAACGGATTTCGTTCAAATTTTTACAGCAGGTACCTATAAAGGTGACAACGTCGTCTATTTATTACCAAGAATAAATGTCAAAACGCTTGGAAATTATATTAAAAAAATAGATAAAAAAGCACAATTAAAGTACATACGTCACGAACATTTTGTGAGTACGTCATTTCCACCGGCGGGAGATTTTTGTAGACAATCGGAATTGAAAAGTTCATGGAGTACATGGAGCAAAAAAATATGCACGCACTAATATTAAGCATAATAAAATAAATTTCAATTTAGAAGAAATCGAAAATTAATCTGGATTTTTTTCTGTTTGAAAGAAAAACAACCCCGCAATAACTTGGTAGACTTGGTATTAGAGTTTTGGCGCAAATCTCAGCAATAGCAGCTTTTTTTATTTCACGTGTGTAAATAAAAATAAAAAAATCTTTGGTGTTTAAATAAAAGGTTTCGATTTATGGCATTATTTCTTTTTTTTTTCTCTTTTTAGCATTTTAAATGGAATTAATGAAAGGAATGTATTTTAAATTAAATGAGTGAAAGGTTTATATTTAAATGAAATTAATTCAATATGAAAATGTTATAGGAACAATATTTGGCGATTTATTAACTGCGCCAGGATAACATAAAAGTACCAATATATCAAACGGTATGTAGTATGTGAAATGAAACAATTATATTAAAATCACCCATCGTACATGAAAAAAAAGACTAATATTCTGCATTCAGAGGGAAAAATCTATCTCCTGTGCCGTAAGATTTGGCGAGTTCTTTTTTGGTGATAAGTTTTTCGATGTGATAGTTGGGATCTGCAGGATTTGGCTTACTTTTTCTAAATCTTATTTTTTTGCAGATGTAGTATTATGTAAATATATTTTTTTGCAGATATTTTTCTATTTTGTATATAATTTTGTTATAAGAGTATTATCAACAGAATAGTTTTGTGTGTTTTTGAATTATATTGTGTTGGGGTGTCATTGATCGAGTTGTGTTTTTAAAAAAAAAATGAGCTCTCAACTTGTCTTTCAAATCATTTCTCTCAACTCGACTCGAATGTCAACATGTTTGATACGTGCCATGTGGAATTGATCATTATGAAGAAGTTGCTATATTTTGAGGATACTGTATCATTCTTGTGAGTAAAACATTTTTTCTACAATTTAAGGGTTCAAAAATTCCAATATTATTTCAAAAATGATATCTGGTGGTTATATAGTGTGGTGATTTATAAAGATTTTAGGATAATCGTTGTAAGTGATATATTATATATTTCTTAATGGTTTTTTATTTACATTTTACATATTTCCAATTTTAAATTTTTCCAATTGTTGTCTGGTAATAATTCAGTATACTTGGCTGATTCTACTCTACTTAGCATCATGCCAGTAGAATTATGAAATACTGAATTATTTTAAAACACATGTGGGTGCAGCCAAGCTGACGAGTACATCCACATATTTTTTTTCATATCCAATTCTTGATTGGTTCTCTTGTGGTCCAGTTTTTTCCACTGAATAATGTTCATAATTAATTTATTAATCCATTTGTGTTTACATAATAGCAACTCCAATTTATAATTTTTTCCCCCTTTCTCTCTCTTTCTTTTTAAATGTTCTTCAGGTATGAGTAAATTTGGCTAATTACCATTGGATCACATGCTATGGTAATTTTATGATTGCACAAGTTAATTATTAGCTATGTGGTATTCTGATTACACAATATCATTAATTATCTCTTAGTAGATTTTAGTAGAATGATATTAGAACTTGATATGTTTTTGAAATTCATAGATATTATAATTATTTAACATTCTATAAAATTATGCTGCATTGCGCAAATTGGTATGGAATGGTTTTTACATATTCTTTTCAATATTCTTTTCAATTATAGCTGGTTGAAAGTATTGAGTTTTATGATACCATAATTTAGCCCTGTTGGCACATAAATCACTTTGATTAACTTCTGTTTAAAATACATAGTTAGTATAGCTGCATTGCGCTTTTAATGGTGTATTTAATAATAATTTAATAATAATAATTTTAGAATATTATTATTATTTCTTGGTATCATTTGTTTATCTATTGAAATTTCAATTGCATTTTTTTAAAATCTTATTCAGGTTCTTTTAATTTTTTTTTTTTTTTTTTTTTTTACCAACATCAATTTTGTATTGACTTATGAATGGTAGGGGATTCTATATTGTTGTCTTTTGATGTTAGCTTGCTTAATGGGACTTTATGTATATATGTATATAGTTTTATAATATAGCCTTATTATATTTAATCAAGTATTAAAAAGTCAATCTTATTATTTTTATTTTTAATTTATTTTATTTTATTTTTTATTTTTTATGGATATTCAAGTACTTTATAACAATAAGGTTGATTCAAAACATTTTTATCTTTAAATATATTTTTATATGTATCTCTTGCAATTTCTATTGCTTTCAAACAATTATGGCAGTTATTAGTAAAATGTTAGATACTGGCAATTTAGGCCTTGGTGGATCCAGGACTAATGCTCGGTACAGGAAGATTATTAGGGATCTTCCTGGATCGTTATAACCTATTCTATTGTCCCAAGCCTGTACTATGTTTTCGTGAGTGTAAATCAAAGCGTTGCCTTACATGTCCATTAGCTGATAAGTCACAGATTTCAAATAATAACAATCTTAATTTGGTAAAATTTTGCAAAGCATACAATGTAATCTATTCATTGAAATGCAATTCGTGTAATATGGAATATATAGGACAGTCTCGACAAAAATTACATAAGCGGCTAAATTTACATCGATTTCATATTGATAAATATAAAAAATCTAAATTTCAAACAACTCATAATATTGAATATACTCATTTCAAAAATCATGATTTTAAAAATATTACTATTAAAATACTTAAAATACAAAAAAATTTTACTGAACGACTTTTTCTAGAATCTAAATATATAAGACATTTTAATACTACATATCCTTATGGATTAAATCAATTAGTATACAAAAAATCACATCCTGTATTTTCAGATTTAACTAAATATGAAAATTATAAAAATCTTTATTCAGGATTAAATTTTTCAAACATAAAAAAAACTTTAAGATATGGTAGAGGTAAACATAATAACAAAAAATACACTGATGATATTGTGATTCAAAAGGAGCTTGATGATCTTGAGGCAAAATTTTGTAATGATTATTGTTGGCTTGATATAAGAAAACATGTTTTTAGTATAAAAAAGAAATATTTGAACCAATATTTCAAGGTATTTAAAAAGAACCAATATTCTACACATTTTTGTGATATCTTTTATGATATTCTACATTATAGAGCAAACCTATTAAATACATGTCTTTCTAATAAACCTAAATATAAAACTAATAATACACAATTAATTATAAATTTTTCCAATCATGTATTTAATAATATCAATTTACACAATATAATAAACAACATTACTAACAATTTTCCAATAAAAAATTTTACCATTCACAAGACATACAAATATAATCGCACACTTGGACGTAAAATTTTTAATTACAATTCTTTTGCAAAACAAATGGTCTCTTCAAATAATTACCCATGTTATTGTAATGACCCAAAATATCAAAAGTACATAAATACAACACATGGTCATATCATTACTGGTGATCTTAATATTGTAGAACAACCTATTTTACAAAACTTAATGCATAATGGAACAAAATTTCGCCTTCCATATAAGTGTAATATCAAATCCATAATATTGCAGTTTATTCAAGATATTGATTTATTTATATATAAAATTGCTATTGATTACAATAAACCAATCGAGTATTTTAGTGAATGGAGATTTTCTGTTATAGATAAAAGGAAAAATGAAATTATAAAAAATTATCATCATATTACACATGCAGCTTTTAATAATATAAATAAACATATATCAGAATTACAAAACAAATTTATAATTACTTATGTAGATAAATCTCCAAATAATTATGCTATCATTTGTAAAGAATACTATAAAGTGTTAATTCACAATGCAATCAACACAAGTAATATTTTTAATAAAACTAAATTAAATATTGAAATAAATAATAGAAAATTATTAAATTATCACAAATTACTAAAAATCAAATGTAATAATTTAAATTATCCTTATCTTGTTATAATTCCAAAATTTCATAAAAATCCTATAAAATTTCGCACTGTTACCATCGGGTGTAACACATATAATAATAATGCAAGTAATTTACTACTTAATATTTTAAAGCAGATATATGATATAACGTTAAAACATAATAACCAACATTGCCTAAAAAACAGTTTTCAACTCATTAATAAAATACATAATATCAATCCGGTAAAATTCATAAAAACATTGGATTTTAATGATTTATTTAATAACATTGATATAAAAGACTTACATAAAACAATGTGTATATTATTTAAAGAATTTAAATCTCAATTAAAATTAAAAGAACATATTTCAGTAAATTTTTTTTAAACTTTACTAAATTTTACATTGCATAATAATTACATCATATATGACAATATTATTTATAAACAATGCCAGGAAATTCCGCAGGGCGGAACAGAATCTAGTATTCTCTCTGACCTTTACTTATATTATTATGAAAGAAATATTAGTACGAACAATGATTATGTATTTTATCGATATATTGATGACATTATCATATTTTATTTCAATGAAAAAAATTGCACATCACCACTCAATTTTTATCCTACTCAACTTAAATTAAGCGAAAAGGATTTAATTAATAATAATATTAACTTTCTTGACTTAAAAATCAATATTAATAATAATTATAAATTAATTTTTGATATTTATGATAAGAGATTTGATTTTCCATTTAAAGTAAATATTTTTACCAATTATGCTTCATGTTTACATAAATCTGTATATAAAAATATAATTATCAATTATCTACATCGTATAAAATACTTATGCTCAGATATAAATAAAAACAAAAATATTAGATTTATTCGAGATCAAGCAAAAATATATGGTTATCCAATTTTTATGATAAATTCAATTATCAACTCTTTTAAATAACATTTATTATATCATTAAATTATTAACACTGTATGTAATAAATTTTTGTTTGAATGTGCGATAACATATAACACTAGATATAATATTACAATTATCACATACATTAATACAATTATAACATATTAGGAAATTTAAAATTTGATTGAACATTATATACACTCTGTATAGTATGTGATTGTGCGTTGCCGATCACATATGTTTAGGGTGTCATTGATGAGCAGTTTTCATACATTTAAAATTATACATGGATAACATTGGTTATTATAACTCACAAACATATCTATTTGCAAAGTGTATAAATATATATATAGTTTTTTATTTTTATCTATGAAATTAAATTTAATAAGTAATTTTAATTACTGCATAGCATAAATTTGATTGAAGCACAGTAGTGATAATAATAATTATTTAATTTGATATTAAATTAATCTCTGAAATCTAAAATATAATTAAGTATAAGTATGAACAATACATTAATTATTTAATAACAAGTCTAAAATATATTTAAGTAGAAGTAACAATAAAAAATTAATAATTTAATTATAAGTTTATAATATATATCAGTGGTTTACACAGCTGGCTGCAAAGCACTTTGTTTTAAAATAATATCTCTTTTACAAAATATACTTTTGTTAAGAATATCTGAAATGCTGTGCAGGATGAATAAATTCTGTGTATATTTATTCATATAGTAGGATTTTATTCGAATTTAATATTAAAACTACAAGGAAGTATTGTTTATTAAAATTTATATATTGATTAAATTTAATGAAGTGATTATGTTAATAATAATATGGATATGTAACTAAATATTAATTATGAATAATTATAATACCAATAGATGGCGACACTTTACGTTTTAGTTAGTTGATGATATTATAGATATTATTTTGAATTTAACTATAGAGGGAGCTATTGCTTGTATATTAATTTTACTTTCAGGAATTAAAATTAGATGGAGTAATTATATATTCACGGATATAATTTTGTTATAAGAGTATTATCAACAGAATAGTTTTGTGTGTTTTTGAATTATATTGTGTTGGGGTGTCATTGATCGAGTTGTGTTTTTAAAAAAAAAATGAGCTCTCAACTTGTCTTTCAAATCATTTCTCTCAACTCGACTCGAATGTCAACATGTTTGATACGTGCCATGTGGAATTGATCATTATGAAGAAGTTGCTATATTTTGAGGATACTGTATCATTCTTGTGAGTAAAACATTTTTTCTACAATTTAAGGGTTCAAAAATTCCAATATTATTTCAAAAATGATATCTGGTGGTTATATAGTGTGGTGATTTATAAAGCTTTTAGGGTAATCGTTGTAAGTGATATATTATATATTTCTTAATGGTTTTTTATTTACATTTTACATATTTCCAATTTTAAATTTTTCCAATTGTTGTCTGGTAATAATTCAGTATACTTGGCTGATTCTACTCTACTTAGCATCATGCCAGTAGAATTATGAAATACTGAATTATTTTAAAACACATGTGGGTGCAGCCAAGCTGACGAGTACATCCACATATGTTTTTTCATATCCAATTCTTGATTGGTTCTCTTATGGTCCAGTTTTTTCCACTGAATAATGTTCATAATTAATTTATTAATCCATTTGTGTTTACATAATAGCAACTCCAATTTATAATTTTTTCCCCCTTTCTCTCTCTTTCTTTTTAAATGTTCTTCAGGTATGAGTAAATTTGGCTAATTACCATTGAAGCACATGCTATGGTAATTTTATGATTGCACAAGTTAATTATTAGCTATGTGGTATTCTGATTACACAATATCATTAATTATCTCTTAGTAGATTTTAGTAGAATGATATTAGAACTTGATATGTTTTTGAAATTCATAGATATTATAATTATATATATATATATATATATATATATATATATATTGTAATAGCATTTGGAAAAGAGATTTTTACCTTTTCATCTGTGCTTTCGGAAATATTAAAAAAAAAAAAAAAAAAAAAAAAAAAAAAAAAAAAAAAAAAAAGGTTTACATATATTAAGCGTATAATGTTATGTTTTGCATTTTTATACGGACCACTTCTCCATTTTTAGATTTTAAATGCTATTTATTACTTACTAGCCGTTTATTAATTGTTTACAATTTACCCCCCTGACAATAACAATTATTTATCACAAAAGTGCCTCTTAGGTTTGTTAAATAAGTTTGTTTATGTATTTTCATTACTTATTAAAATATCGAATATGGCGATAAAATTTTATTTTAGCATCGTGCTTAAATTTTTAAGATGGTGCAAAAACATGCTTTAATAAACGTATGTTTGTAAATATTTGAAAAACATGTTTTACCGCTCTCTTGAAAAATTTTGTAAAATGCTAAAACTACCTTTTGGCACCATTTTAAATTTTTTTCGCCAACCGACATTGGATACGAAACTTTTCCCCATTCAGATACACAGGCAAGGCTGGTCTCAAACAAGAATAAAGCTAGCAACAATATTGTTTTAACTCTATAAGAGTTACAATAATGATATTAAATACTCCGATTGGCTTTGGGCCCAATTATGAAAGTTTCTCCTAAAAAAACTGTAGAAGAAGTCTTTTACATTTGTTTCAAATGAAGCTCGGTCTACAAGGTATTAGTTAATAACACAAACAACACAAATGGCATGGAGGCAAAAGTATTAATTTAAATGTATATATATGAACCACGCCCCCCCCCCCCCAAAAAAAAAAAAAAAGTTACAGTAATGAATTTAAAATGGCGTTAAGCCACGCTTTCTGACATAAGCAATTGGCTGCAAACGCGATAACGAAACTTTCAATAACATGTAGCTTATACAGCCCTCAGGGTACTTTGCAGTTATACAGACATTGTGGTTTTTTTTTAAAAGCTTGAGACAATTCAGGTTTAAGAAGTTGAGATTTACTGTCAAATGATATAAACAACTATGAACACAAAACTGATGAATTATTATGTATGTATTTAAAAAAAAAATTGCATCTGATTACACTTATTAGATAAATTACTTCTGTTTGCATTTAATAACTGATAAACGGCTTATGTATATTAAATGAATTGTTTAAATATTGCGAAGAGGTGGCGAGAGGTAGAAAGACGAGTAAACAAACGGGTAGACAGACGGGTAGTGAGATGGGTAGAGAGACGAGTAGCGACATAGGTTGGCTGACGGGTAGCGAAACGAATAGACAGATGGCTGGAGAGAAAGGTAAAAAGAGGGTTAACAAAGGGGTAGCGAGATGGATCACGAGACGGGTAGCGACACCTGTAGACAGGAATGTAGAGAGAAAGGTTGCGAGACGCGTAGCGTGGTAGATAAAGAGACGAGTAGAGAGATGAGTACAGAGACGAGTTGACTGACGGGTAATGAGATTGGTAGAGAGACGGGTAAAGAGTCGTGTACAAAAACAGACTGATAGTGAGACGTGTATACAGACGAGTAGAGAGACAGTAGATGGGTACGGAGATGGGTAAGAAGATGGGTAGAGAGGCGTATAGCCAGGCGGGTAGAGAGACAGATAGACAAGTTGTGAGACAGATAGACAAATGGGTAGCGAAGTGGATAGAGACACGGCTAGACATACAAGAAGTTAGACGGTTAGAAAAATAGATTGGCGGGTAGCGAGACCGGTAGAGAAATATACAGACAGGTAGCGAGACGTGTAGAGAAATAGACAATCGGTTAGAGAGATGGGCAGAAGAACGGATAGGGAAACAGACAGATTGCGGAGAGACTAGTGCTCGCGATTATACGTATAATACGTATAAAACGTATTGTAACCGGTAACGATTTTTAATAGAAATCATATGGAAAAAAGGCTTGACTACGTATACGTTTAAACGTATATAAACGTATAATCGCGAGCACTAGGAGAGACAGACAGACAGGCGAAAGAAAAGTCTGCGGATTGGCGCAATAAAGGAGCAGGGGGCAGAGCCTCCTAGAGAATAATCAAGAAGTATCTGTTAAGCTTAACTTTGAAATATATATAATTTTTCAATTTTGCCGATATGGAGATTTAATGTAAAAGTTATTTTACAGAAGTCATCGAAAGATTTTTTGTATACTTTAATAGTAATTCAGACTATAGTTTTGCAATCTGGTTTGTAGCAAAGCATGCTATCAATGTGGTTTGAAGTGTAAGAGTTTCTATAAACAGTTATACAAATAATAGATATATAATCAAAGAAGAAAAATTTTAAATTCACACACAAAAAAAGGTGCAACAATGAAATTAAATTTGCGTTAAGCCACGCTTGATAGAATAATCTATTGGCTGCAAATCCAATTACGTAACTTTAAAAAGCTTGGCGTTTTAAAAGATCCAACGTTTTTTTTTCAAGTTTTGCGCAATACGCGCTTAAGAAAATGAGATTCCTTGCCACATGTTAAAAAAAAATATGACAACACATCTGATGAACGGTACTTCTTTTCTATTTTTTTAACAGTGTATATGAATTTATATATGATATTTTGTAATTCTATCATTTAATTTGCTCCTTTTCTTTATATTGTAATTGTTAACCCTATGTTCTCAGCAATATCACTCAGACTAATCCCTCTGAGGGAAGTCCTAGTTCTCATATATATGTAAGTACATGTCAGCTAAAATTGAACTGCAACTCCCCCCCCCCCCCCCCCCATTGGGATTCCACGAATCGTTTTAAATACTCTACTCCCTCATTCTCTTGCACTACCAACTGAAACAAGTTAATAAACCAATCTTTATCGCTATCTATATTGCTGTTTTTGTTACAAAAATTTATAACCTTGTCCTTTAAATCCAGTAAGTTAATGGTACTGTATAGGTCTGCAAAATCATATACAAACAAACTCTTTATGTTTTGATGTTTTTTCTATTTATCTAATAAAATGTAACTGTTCATTATAATAAATGTGGACTCCGTACTCAACACTCTATCAAACACACTACTTAAAACTCCCAACAATTTCTTATTAGCAGACTCTAGGTATGAACCATACCCACAAGTTACAATTCTAAATTTCACTTTTCTTTGTGAAACTTTGGCACTATAACAATATATGGGAAACGTTGACTTTTCTGCTTCAACTTAACTTTTTTATATAGTGCCTTAACCCTGTTTTCCATCACTGAAACTTTCAATTTCAATAGCTCATAGTTATCGCTGTTATTATAACTTTCATTTAATATTTCACCATAAAGTTTTTTACAGATTAATGCATAACTTGTGCTAGCTTTATTGACATATCATATATTCTAATACGAGCAAATCTTGTGTGTGGTTATATATATATATATATGCAAAATTTATCTTAAAAACGGCTCTAACGATTTTGACCAAATTTTGTGTCCTACCGTTCTGGGCCACCAGAAAACCATTGGGCTAGGTCACGTGTTCGAGAAAATTTGATTAGTGGGTCATTTTGGGTCATGGTCTAGCTAATTGTATCTAAAAAACGGTTCAAACGATTTTGACGAAATTTTGTATCCGACCATTTTCGGGCACGAGAAGACTATTGGGCTGGGTCACATGTTCGAGAACTTTCGATTAGTGGGTCATTTTTGGTTCAACGCGGGTCAAATTAATTTTATCTAAAAAACGGCTCTAACGATTTTGATTAAATTTTGTGTCCTACGAGTTTCGAGCACGATAAAATCATTGGGCCAGGTCACATGTCCGAGAAAATTCGATTAGTGGGTCATTTCTGGGTCATTGTGGGTCAAGATCTAAAAAGCGGCTCAATTTACACTAAATTTTGCATCCAATGGTTTTCGGGCACGAGAAGACTGTTGGGCTAGGTCACATATTCGAGAAAATTCAATTAGCGGCTCATTTTGGGTCATTTTGGGTCATGGTTAAGCTAATTGTATTTAAAAACGGTTCAAACGATTTTGACGAAATTTTGTATCCGACTATTTTCCGGCACGGGAAGACTATTGGGCTGGGTCACATGTTCGAGAACTTTCGATTAGTGGGTCATTTTTGGGTCAAAGCGGGTCAAATTAATTTTATCTAAAAAACGGCTCTAACGATTTTGATTAAATTTTGTATCCTACGAGTTCCGGGCACGCGAAAATCATTGGGCTAGGTCACATGTTCGAGAAAATTCGATTAGTGGGTCATTTCTGGGTCATTGTGGGTCAAGATCAAAAAACGGCTCAATTTACACTAAATTTTGCATCCAATGGTTTTCGAGCACGAGAAGACTGTTGGGCTATGTCACATGTTCGAGAAAATTCAATTAGTGGGTCATTTTGGTCATTGGTCATTATGGGTCAAGCTATTTTATCTTAAAAACGGCTCAGACTATTTACACTAAATTTTGCATCCTATGGTTTTCGGGCACGAGAAGACTGTTGGACTAAGTCACATGTTCGAGAAAATTCAATTAGTGGGTCATTTGGTCATGGGTCATGATATTTGAACTCAAATTTAATTTTGACCGAGCATAGCTCGGTCTTCCCTGCTCGTGTAATTATCAATTTACTCTGAAGCTCTTTAATAGATTTAGTTAACCTAGTATAATCCTCTTGAGACACACCGTCACAATCTCTAACATATATATATGGTATATATATATGGTATATATATATATATATATATATATATATATATATATATATATATATATAATTATATATTAATATATAATTAAATAAATATTTAATATATTATATATTTAATTATATAATATAATATAATACTACTGTTTAATTTACATAAAAATAATATATAAATATATATTAAATATAATATATAAATAATTTTCATAAAAAACAATAGCGCACAGGCAAGCATGGGGCGCGCGACGCGCCCGCCCCATCCTACCTCATACCGAACTATACACAATACATGTTCATACATATATACAGAGGTGTCGGTTACAGTAACAGTGTCGCGAGTTCAATGGTTTTTTCCCATCTCAAAAAATGCCCAACGCGCCTAAAGAAGTTTTCACTTCAAATGTACAGAGGTGACGGTAACAGTGTCGCGAGTTCAATGGTTTTTTTCCCATCTCAAAAAATGCCCAACGCTCCTAAAGAAGTTTTCACTTCAAATGTACAGAGGTGTCGGTTACAGTAACAGTGTCACGAGTTCAATGGTTCTTTCCCATCTCAAAAAATGCCCAATGCGCCTAAAGAAGTTTTCACTTCAAATGTACAGAGGTGTCGGTAACAGTGTCGGTTACAGTAACAGTGTCACGAGTTCAATGATTTTTTCCCATCTCAAAATATGCCCAACGCGCCTAAAGAAGTTTTCACTTCAAAAAGAGGGAGTAAGAGCACCCTCTACCGGAGAAGATGGAAACTAAAACAAACTGGAGGAGGAAATTATTGCAGGTACAAAAATGAAATCTGCATAAAAATTGAAGAATTAAAAGACAAGAAAGCAAATAAATACTATGTGTATAGTAAAAAAAGTGCCACATAGAGGTGGGGGAAGACATGTGCTAAAGCTAATAAAAGGTATCCGAGTGAAATAGAAATTTGAAGAAAGATAGGGCATATACATGGAAACCTAAAAAGGTAAAAACCCAGAATAGAGAAATAATAGAAAGGAGGAAAGTGCGGAAAATTTGAAAATGAGGGTGCAAAAGCCCTTAACGTTGCATAAACTAAAGCCGCTATCGAAAAAAAATTAAGGAGAACGACTTAATACTATTCGTTTGCGATACCCAACAAGCAGAGTAGATTGAAATGTGAAAATAGTGTTAAATATATATATAGGAGGGATGAGCCAAAGGCAATAAAGTAAGACTAAGCTGTCAAGCCTTGATAACGTCACAAAAACAAAAAAAAGAGGAGCCAAGAGGGGGAGAATTTCAGAGCGTAAGATATATAGAGGAGAGGGGGATGAGAAACTGAAAAACAGCTGAAAGAAACGGAACAAACTCTGAAAAAAGGGGGGGCCCTATAGATGACATATGCATGCAACTGAAGGATAAATTCACTGTGGGGAAAGACTAGATTCCTGCGCGGGTCGAGTTTACCCGACACGAACCCGAAATTTCTGCTTAAAATGAACCCGAATCCGCAGTGAAATAAAATTAATCATATTTTAAAACAATTATGAAAAAATAGTTTACAATTATATCTCTAATATCAATTTTATAATTCTTGTATAAAAATGAATACATTATGTACTCATTAATATTCAGATATATAGTTCTTTCATTAAAAAACTGTTGAGGATTTACTTTTCTTTTCATGTGTGAACACAAACCCGACCCGAAAGAGTCAAAACCTAACCCGACCCGATCGAACATGAAACATTTAAAATTAACCGCGGGTTGGGACGACCTCAGAAAAAATTGTGTTATCCCACCCAACACAGGACACTAGCAACTAACTACCCAGAGTAACAAAACCCGAAAAAGCTAGACAGAAAATAACGAAAATAACAGGACTGAAAGCCGGAACAATACATGACGTTTATAATCGTTAATCATTAATTAGATTAGTAATTGGATTAAGAATTTATGCAATCGTTAATCAAACAGAGCGATTAAAATTAAATTAATCATTAATCATTAGTCTATGGGTTTGATTTAAATGAACTTTAATTGGTCAATCTTTAGTCATGATTAAAATTCGAATCGTTAGTTTTCAATCGTTAATCTAATTAAATTTCACACCACCCTCTCTGGTTGCTAGTGATGACATTTGAGTTCATATTTTTCATGTCAGGACATTTTAATTGAAAAGAGTGAACGCAATATATTGGAATAGCTTTAAATCTTCTTGTTCCACGAATGTCAGACTTATTTTTAAAAACTGTTGTTCTAAGTTTATGATATTTTTTTTTTCAGATGCGAGTGTCAAATGCTGATAGCAATTATCATGTCGAATGAATACAAATCAAGTATATCCATCTTATACTTTATTATTTTTATCTGACTCTTACTGGTTGAGAAAGAAATTACACGAGTTGAGAAATACGTGTGGGCTAAATGGCACCCTTTCACCAGATAAGGTTTAATATTCTCCCAATATTTTTTCCATCTTACTAAGCAGGGATGAGATTTCTCCGCCTTTTTGCATACCAGTATAATCTTAGAGAAAATGTTGTTCTGTTAAATCGCAAAATGTTCCGATTAAATAAAAAAAAAAAACATTTTCTGTATAAGATTATACTGGTATGCAAGAAATCAGAGAAATATCATCCCTGTACTCAGGTATCTGGCGGTAACACGGCCAATACAGATAATTTGGCCAACCCGTAATAATGTTATTAGTTTGGTTGAAATCCAAAAAATGGCGCTTGAATCCAATAGTGGGGAGTCAGAAGAGTTTGTTTAGTCCCGCTTTGGCTGCATTCCCGAACTATGTACAGTACACACCATTGTTGTTTTGCGCTGCATGTTATCAATTTGTCTCTTGTAAGTGTGTTATTGATCTTATTTAAACAAAGTGTTTATAATTATTTGTATTTTTCAAATATTAGCTTCCACCGGTTACGATACACCGGTCACGAACCAGCTAGAAAAAGTGTGCAAAAAAAAGTGTAAAAAAAAGTGCACAAAATATCAGCGTATTTGACATACTCTACTTGTGCATAAAAAGGTGCAATCTGAATAGTACACTTTTTATGCATAATCAGAGGTGCAAATACGCTCAGACTTTGTGCACTTTTTTTACACTTTTTTTGCATACCGTATAATCTCTAAATTGTACACTTTTTAAGCACAATCAGAGGTGCCAAATACGCTCAGATTTTGTGCACCTTTTTTTACACTTTTTTTGCATACCGTACACTCTAAATAAGAAAGAGTGACTATTCACTCTGGAGGAGTGGATATTCACTCTATCGCAGAGTCAAAATTTGCCCAACCTCTTTAGAGTGACTATTCACTCTAGGAAAAAGTGAAATTCTTGACTCCCTGAAAGAGTGAATACTCACTCTTTCAGGAGTGAGTTTTTTCACCCCTGATAGGAGTAAATAGTCACTCTTTCAGGAGTGACTAAAATTCTTGAATAAAAAAGAGAAACTAATTTTTACACACGCTTGTTCGTAGGCGGTCACCCTCCCAACTAGTAACCGAGCTCACTGCTGCTTGACTTTTGCGCTCGGACGAGAACTGGTACCTACAGCTTGCTACAGCCGCTTACAATTAAAAGAGCTCTTATTATATTATTTTAGCTTTGTTTCTTTTGTGATATTCGAACACACTTATTAAATTTGTGTAGAAATCATAAATATTTACGGTGTTTCTCAACTGTGTAAATAAGAAACTGAAACCTTCTTTTTGTATCATGTAATACAGAGACTGTTCGCACATTTTTTAGACAAATTGATAAATTATTTAAAAAAATGGAATTCTTTTAGAGGAAAAAATTCTGACAACAACTTATTATGTGTAATTTATATTATCGTCTGATACTTTCAAATTTATTCTTATTTCAAGATTGCGCATGCCAAAAAAGCTGTGAATGGGAAGAATGCGTTTGCGTTTTTTTTTTCTGCTTCCGAACAGAAGTATGCTAATTCCACAGTCTAAAATGATTGCAAAGCGCATAATATAAGAACTTTTTAGTGCGAAATAAACATAACAATTGATTGAAAAGTGCTATTCCAAAAATCAGTACATATACATAGTAAAAAGATACCAGATGAAAAAAAAAAACAGGGAAAAAAAGAGCCCATTTCAAGGCGGAAAACGAAGTTTCAAGTAAGGATTTATGACTATCGCAAATTTATCTTACATCGAAAACATTCATCGATATCCATCGAAAGCATTATGCAGAATTAGAATCAAGAAACAAGATTATCATACAGATTATTTCAGAAAGCAATATTCATATTTTAAACGTTAAAAACAACAACGCCGAAATCGTCTAAAAAATGTGCGAACACCCGTCTGTACATTTCCGCTATGACAAAAATTCCGTTACAACAAAGCAGTTATTTATTTATTCATTCATTTTTTTCTTGCTAATAATGTTTGCATAATTAGAGCCCGATTAAGATTGTCCGAGGCCCAGGGCCTGTTTACCAAATAGGCCCGTGAAGCCGAAGTTTACTCACTGAAATACAAAGGGGCCCCCAAATTTACTTTTCAAAACTAATTTTTAGGGGGGAAATTTCAGTTAGGGTAAAAAACGTTTTTTTTTTCCTTAAATTATAGCTGTTAAATTTTTCCTAAGATTATTTCCGACACATTTATACTCTTTTTTTTTCTATAATAAATGTTATAAAATCAGTGATTAAATGCAACGTTTTTCATTTCTCTTATGTTTAATTTCAAACGTGCTAAAAATAACAGAAAATTTAATCTGTATAGTTATATTTTGTTTATATTCATAAAGAGGTTAGAAATGATATAAAATATGTAGAATAGGTTATTTAAATAAAGAGGAAAATAATTAGCATTCAGAGATATTAAATTTCTGTTTATAAAATAGAAGCAAAATTGTGTTGCAGCTAAGCATAAATTTACTTCAAATATTTTTTTTCCCACACTTTTCTTAGCATTGGCAAATCCTGCAATTTGTAAAGCATGAAATATATTTCCTGTCCATAATTCTATCGATTCATTTATTATTTCAATGCCTTTTTCAGTTTTTTTTTAAATCGTGCTACTATATATAAAGGATTTCATTTTAGGTGTTTCGTTTCGATAACGGAGATTACTCGGATTCTCATCCGTGAGCTGGCGCCATCTTGTGATTTTATTGGAAAAAATTGTTTTTCCTCACTCTTCAATGGAGTGAAATATCTCACTCTTGTCAACGGAGTGAACAGTCACTCTCGACAACGGAGTGAACAGTCACTCTCGACAACGGAGTGAGATATTTCACTCTTTTCTAGAGAGTGGAAAGTTCCACTCTTTAAAGAGTGCATAATTATAAAATTCACTCCTAAAAAAGTGAAAATGCCTCTCACTCTTCCAAAGAGTCAACTTCTCACTCCTTCCAATTTTAGAGTGTATAATCTCTAAGTTGTACACTTTTTAAGCACAATCAGAGATGCCAAATACGCTCAGATTTTGTGCACTTTTCTTTTACACTTTTTTGCATACCATATAATCCCTAAATTGTACACTTTTTATTCACACTTCATCTAAAAATTACGGAAACAAAAAGTGAATTTTGACAATCAATTGCAGAAGAATATCGCTAATTTTGTCAATAGACCATGGAGAAATATTGCGAATTTTCTCAATTTTTCGCATAGGGCAACATCCCCCCCCCCACTGGATTTTCAAATTTAATTAAAATAATTTTCTTTTTCTCAGATTTTGAAAGACTTAGTAAAATGTATTCTTTTCAAGTAATTTAAAATAATTTAACACTAAGTGAAAAGGGAACAGGGAACTAAAATTTTTCGTTAGGAGGGGAGGGGGGCAGTGCCCCCCCCCCTCCTTGATTCTCAATTAATATTATTTTTTTTGTTCTGTTTTTCTTTCGTGTTTGTGTTTAAAAAGTACCTTAAACAAAGATTCCGGGCAGTGATGATTTCACTAATATGAAAAGGAATTATGAATATTCCCTTAGTGGGGGGGGGGGGGGGCAGTGGCCCTTAATTCCAAATGGCAGTTAAATTTTTGTCCTTCTTTCTTTTTACCTTTATCTGTTTAAAAATTATCTTAAACGGGGGAGGGGGGGGTTCAGGGTGGAGGAGGCAGGGGGCACCTCTCGGATTTTGAACAATATATCGAAATTTAATTAAAGTAATTTTCTTTTTTAAATTTATTCTTTTCGAATAACATAAAATAATTAAACACTTTGAGGAAGATGATAAATGAGAATTTTCCATTAGTGGGCTTTGCTCAAAGGAATTGGGGTGGGGGAGAGGCAAAAGCAAATTGCCTCCAATTGTTCCCCCTACCCCTCCTTGTATACGGCCTTGCAACGAACAATATACAGCATTAATTAACTTTGAAAATTTTTACTGTTTTTGTACAGCATCATGCACAAAAATAATGCAAACTTGGAATATTCTTACATTCATAAAAAAAATACAGAATTTTTGCAAAACTGGAATTTGCAGACCTTTTTTTAAGCATAAAACTACACAAATTTTTCAAACATCGAATATGCATTTCTTTTGTTGAAAAAATTTGCATAGTTTTTGAAAATATAGATTATGCACTTTTTTGTATGCATAAAAAATGCAAAAAGTGAATAATTTTTAAAGTATTCAAAAATATTCACTTTTTATGCACAAATTGTGTACAATCCATACTTTTTTGCAAAGAAAGTGCAAACATTTTCTAGCTGGGGATTTATGAAGAACGTTCCACAGTACTTTGAAGAAGCTACAAATATTTCTCACTAAATCAAAAATGTAAATAGGAATGCTTGATAGTCAGTAAGTTAGCAATTTTGTAACATAATTCTTATAATGTTGGAAAGTCTATCATAATCTATGTGTGATGCGCTAATTTTCTTTCTTCTTTATACTTGAAAAAACCGAAAGACCAGAAAACCGGACGTTAATTTTATTGAATCCCACCACTGTATATATCCATTCATTAGTTTCATTATTTGCCTATTTCCATTAATGACTATTACGAGTAAAGAAAGGAAGGTAGGCCGTGTCGATGCAATTCTTCAAAGGATACGCGAGGCATAAAAGTTTGGGAACCATTGCATTTAAGTAATCCGTAGGTAGCATTAAAAAAAAGCGAAAGAAAGTAGCAGCACAGTTTTTACTACAGTACCATATCGATACATGAGAAAGCATATATCTATGGCATTGGAAGGAGACAAGAGGGACTTTTAGCATAAAGCGGTGCTGTGCTTCTGGCAAAGTTTTAGCTTTTTCATGGCACGAAAGGAACAAGTCCACTTTGCGGCAAATTGGAGTAACGTTGTGTATGCCTGGTGAATTGGGGCACCTAAATACACTCGGCAGGCATCTAAAATAAAACTTAGATGTAGCTAGGGCTACGGACTGTTAGAACATTGGTGAATCACATCAGTACTCTCACCACAGTAGGTCCAAGACCAGTTCGAAACATCTTTTTGTTTTGGGTCTAAATAACCCCGAATCATGGTACATAACAAAAACTTACAAATAAATTGTATAACCGCCTTCATTGGAAGTCAGTTAAATATTAACATTGTTATATGTATATCCCTCTCATCACCACCGTAGAAGAAAATTAAACATATGTATTATACTTTTCGCATTACAAAAATACTTATAAAAAAATGAATTATTAAAATGATGCATTAGATGCTTTTATTCGAAGTAACACCCTCAATTGTAGTCCTAGTTAATGCATTCTTTGGAGTAAAAGGCTTTTAATAATAAATTTCAGTTAGTACTTAGCTATCTGAAAAAACATTTTAGCTGTCCATAATAGAAAATGATTGAACGATTCCAGTGGGGCTATTGATTAAGACTTACTTCCTTTCTTTTCGTCTTCTGTCTTATATTGTATGTGCCTCATGTAATGTGCTATTAAAAAAATGGAAGTGTCATTAAAAAAGTTATTTCTTGCTTACTTCAAATCTTTTTATTGTTGTTCTCTTGTGTATTTCTTCTCGTGTTATTCATTTACGAAAGTTGAAATGATGCCTTGACAGGAAATATAAAAGGTTTCTTTTTCAGTTTTTCGACTCTTTCACATTCACGCATTGTTTTTATTGTTATTATTTTCTTCTATCTATAATAGAAGAAACTATTGTAATCGAAATTTTTTTCACTTCCTGTTTTCGATGGATTGACACATTTTAGGGATCAGAGATTCCGAAAAAGTTATTTTTACAAAATGTCTGTCCGTCCTTATTGTATCATCGAAAAGTGCATGAAGATATGCTTACAATTGAATCAAATTTCATTTATAGGTTTTTTACTACGGACAGTAGGTTCCGTTAAATTTGGGTATATTCGGTCGGAAGGGGGCGCTGTGATAGCAATTTCTGATCCATTTTTAGGTGCGTTCGTAATTATATATATACGTAGCACCTATAGTCGTCGTCTGGTCCGTCCGTCCGTCTGTCCGCATATAACAGCGCAAAATTTACCCAACCGAATGGTTTGGAATTTAATATATAATCGTTGCAGAATTTTGTCGAGTCTATTCAAATCTTATGGAAATCGAATCAAAACTTAAAAAGATATTAATAAAAGTTTTCTTTATTCTATGAAATCAAGTTATGTGACTGAGGAAAACAAATACGGGCTAACCACATCTTTTTCCATACGCTAATCGGCCATTTTTATTCAAAATTATTCTTTCGAATAAAATTGCATAAAAGTTACATTTTTAGAAAGATCGTTGCAAAAAATTGTTTCCTTGAAAGATGAGTCTCATTCAGAAATGTATAGATTCTGAGATAACTTCTGTGAAAATTAGGTTAACAGCCGAATATCTCAATCCATTAATGTAAATAAACAAAATATTCATTCATCATGAGTGACAGAAATATTAAACTATGGAGGTAATCATTCGCAAAGCAAGATCTGCATGGTGAATTTTACAGTGCTGTCTGGCGCCGAAAAAAAAATTCGCATCTGTAAACATGGCATACGTAATAAGAAAAAAAAGGCACCCTCATTTTGCTCATAACATTTATTTCACTGAAATAATAACGATGATTTTTTTTTACACTGTAAAACTAGTTATAGCACGAAACGAACGCACCTCATTTGTCACGTTTAACGTGCAATTTCCAACTTGTTATTATTCTAACATCGAAAAGTGTAACATTGGCTGCTCGTGCAACGAAGGGTGCTTCGTATCTAGGTAACCCGACGATTCGCAAGCAGCTGACGTACAACAGAATGACGAAAAAATTTATTTTATTGGCGATGTGATAGCGAATTTGGAAGTATTAACATGTATAACATGGAAGAAAGTTTTGGGAATGGCACATCCTACTAGTTTTATCTTATATTTCATTAGAATATTATAGAAAATAAAAATATATATTAAAACAAACAAATAATTAAAAAGTATAGTTACATCTCATCAATAATTTTTAATTAAACAAACCAATAATTTAACAATTGCATGTATTTTAGAATTTTTTTTTTCTTTCAGTGAATAATAAAAAATTCTAATAAAGGCGCTGAAAACATCCAAAATCATTCTAATATGAATATATATATATATATATATATATATATATATATATATATATATTCTACATTTTTCGAATGAATCAATCAAATTCAGCCAAAAATTATACACTAACTCCAGGTATCTTACCAATATATCTAATCATTGTCAAGCTACAGAATGAATCACTTAAATTAAAATAAAATACATACACCAAATTTTGTTTACCTCACAAACATATCCATCAAATTTCAAGCTAACTTAGCCGTTTTTAATGACAGCTATCACGAGACAGGTAGGCATACTTACAAAAGTCTTTAAAAAAGCACAGACATACGAATACGTGCAGACAGACTAGAGAAATGAAAGTGTGACCGTGTCTTTACAGAGGTTCCGGCAATAAGGTGCTGTTGACTGAGACTTATTTCCTTACCTTTTACATGCTTTCTTTCTTTTAACTTTCTGTATGTATGTGGCAGTCAAATCTTGTGATTCATTTTTCACTCAGACAGAAGCTTTCACGGAGCTTTGAAATTCGGAATATATTACGTATTCCTCAGGGTAATACATGAATTGGACATTGCTTTTTTAAAATTCGTTCCCTAAGGGGGGGGGGGGGGGAGACGTCGGCCCAAAACTTGCATCTTCCCCATAGAAATAACGTTACGATTGTTTAATATTAATTGAAACTAGTCGGATGTGCCAATCCCAAAACTTTCTTCTATCTCAGTCATGTTAATACTTCAAAATTCGCTATCACAGCGCCAACAAAATCAATATTTTTCGTCATTCTGCTGTATGTCAGCTGCTTGCGAATCGTCCGGTTACAGGGATGCGAACAACCGATGTATACTAAACTACGAAAAGTCCTTCTGGCCTGAATCGACAGGAACAGATAGCCTCCCTATTCCTTGATTTTACGATTTTAGCTAATTTTACTGGAAAACACGAAGGTAAAAGGCATGGAACCTAAATAAAGAAGACTCAATCCCAGATCTCGTCAACATTGAATTTGAATGAGAATATCGCCAAATTAGTCCTCTACAGCCAAGTTGGCTTCATTTATGGCAACTTACTTTGGTCGCCAAATTTGTCGATATTCCGCAAACTGTCGCCAAGTTTGACGATAATTTGACGTTGGCGAATATAAATATATAGTGATAAGCATATAATAGGATTAATGGTTACAACAATGAAAGAAAATTTGCCGAAACCATGTTAACTAAAACTCATAAATTAAACCCGTTTATGGATGAATTCTGCTGTCTTGTTTGAAAATGTCAGCCACCCTAAAATTTCAAACCACTATATCTCAGCCATTTTTTTAAGATAGAAGCAAAACAAAAACTGCTCCGGATTCTCCGGATCAAAGCCGAACATTTAACGAAAAAAACTTTTAGGATTTCTAATTTTTTTTAATTTGCACATCTTTTTGAATTTTAAATCTTTAAATGGCTATCACAGCGCCCCCTTTCGTCGAAATATCCCCAAATTGTAATAGAACCTGCTTACCATAGCCAAAAACAGAGAAAAAAAATGTGGTTCAATTTGAAGCATAACATCATACACTTTTCGATGGTACAATAGTGAAAATGGAACAAAAATATCGATCACAGCGCTCCCTTTCGTCGAAATATCCCCAAATTCTGATAGAACCTGCTTGCCATGGCCAAAAACATAGAAAAAAAAATTTGGTTCAATTTAAAGCATAATATCATACACTTTTAGATGGTACAATGAAGACACACAGGCGGACAGACGGACAGACGGACAGACAGACATTTTGTAAAAACATGTTTTTCGGAATCTCTGACTTCTAAAACGTGTAAATCCGTTGAAAACCGGAAGTCGAAAAAAATTTCGATTACAATACTTTCTTCTATTATAGATAGAAGAAAGTAAAAAATAGCTCCATTGATGCAACATTCATCCATTTTAACCACATTGTTGCCCGCATCATTATAACGCCAGCATTGAGCGATGCACACATTTGTGCTTTATAATATAAGTTGCCTTTTTTGTGAATTTTAATGACAGCATGTTTTTAAAACATAAAAATAATTACATTTAATTTATTCGTTTGCTGCTTTATAGTTTACATGCTTCGTATCATCTCTGTGCTATTAAAGAAATAGAAGTGTGATGAAAAACGTTATTTCTTCATTCAAACATTGTTATTGTGCTTTATAATTCCTTCTGTATAGGATCTGTCAGGGTAATTGAAGGGGTTCGGGAAAGAAAGTACCAAGCCACATTTTTGGTGAAATAAATCTGAGACTAAACTGTTGCTTAATGTTGTACATTATAATATCCTACATATAATTTGTTTCTCATGTCACTAGGTGGCAGCATATGTCCCAGGTTTCGTTTTTGCCCCAGATGTTTCTAGAACTTTTTTACCAGATAAAAAGTGTATATCATTAAATTAATATCATTAAAATATTGCCGTACTGTTATTCAGAATATCTCAAATGTTACTAAGAAATTGGCAAAAATGCTTTTTCTTATATATTTGGATTTGAGTATTTGATCTAACTTTCAAATTGAAGAAAGTCTCAGAAGTTCAAAAATGAGGCTTAACACTCTTTTGCCCCGATTCCCTCAATTGTAAACAGAATTTCATATTTCTGTGTTTGTCCTACTAATAGAGGTGCATCTATCATCCATGCTTTTTTTGGACAGCAGAAATATGTTTATTGGAATACGATCTTTTTATTACCTTTTGCTAAAATTTCACTGCGGTTTTTAGAGGGAGGTTATGGCCTGTTTGTAATTAACCCTTTATGTTTCCAATTACCTCGCAACACGGGGAAATTGTAAATATAGTTTTTGAAAGTAAGAACAAATAAGACTCAGATAATGTTAATGTTTCTAAGCACTCTGTTCAATATTTTTGCTCTCATGATTTCATATTGTTAGAGTATGATTCATAATTGTCCCATAGGGGTGCTTTTTATTACGGAAACCAATGTAAAAGCGACTCTCATAGGATTTTTGGCTAAAACCAGAAAATTGCCGCTAAACATCAAAAGATTCGATCAGTCATCACCCACCATCCCGGTTGAATTTACAGAGACAACGAATTCTATACAATGGGTTGAGAAAGCCCTCTTGCAATTTGCCGAAGACCATCCAGTGTAATCCATTAAGTTAAAGCGAAACTTTTCATTTCTAAGATGATGAAATATTCTTTCATCCTATGAGAAAGGACCTTGTTCGTGAGATCATGCACAAGCGCTTTGAATGGCTAGGAAAACAACCTTTGTACTCTGCGACAAATACAAAGGCGAATAATATATAAGCGAATAAAGGAGATTCTAAGCAGCTTCTGGATGGAATTGCAAATACATTTTTGAGGCAGACTCAGAGTCCTACCTCTGAGGTGGAGAGTTCGTTCTTCGAGCTATCATAAAGGATTCCAGTTGGTTTAACAGAGAAAAGTCAGCGAGGCTTATATTTCCAATTTGGAGTTATCAACCGATAAAAAAGAGCGAGACGTCCTCCCGGACACTTAGAAGGGAAAGCGAATTGAATTCCTGTTAAATTTGAAAGTGTTTTTCACCCCTATCAGTGTGAAGGATGCTGTCATGAAAGCAGCGAAAGAGGGTTATTTCTCTCACACGATAAATGTTAATCGAGAATCTAACAACTATGACGTGCCCTATTTTCAGTGGTGTAATTGTTGAACTTTTAATTAAATGATATGTAGAATTTTTACACACCAAATGATATGCAAAAAATCAGTTAAATTTAATAACGTATATCACGACTGCAAACGCACTTATAGCAGTTATCGCTCATAGACAGTACCTTAACCGAATTCTTTTGTGTGTCCCTGTGAATGAAGGATAAATGCTATGCACACTATATTCTACAGTAAGCATCTTGTAGTGCATCTGAGTGAGGTATATCAGTTTCAATATGTTTGAAATAGTGTAACATCATTAAAATACATTTCAAACGATGTTTCCTCATAGGCCATAATGTAACGGAATTCTTTTGAGTGCCCCTTTAAACGAACTGTAAATGATCCACTACTTCATTTTCTATATCGAACATACTATATAACCTCATTAGTATATATCATATGATATGGTGATCCGAGCATATTTACGCAAGTTAGAAAACGGACAAACAGACAGACGGCAAAGCAAACCGTAGTCATAAACACTTTTCTGCTGTGTTGGAAAGTGTTAAAAAGAACAATACATAACACATTATTTCAGATATTTTAACTGATTAACATTTTTTAAACATAACACATTTCATTAGTATTTTTTAATATAGAGAGATGAACTGTATTTTTAAAACATGCACATCTTCAAAACTCCGATTTATTTAAAAATATATGTTTCATATTCTAAAAGTAGATTCTTCCAATTCAATTTTTTCTACTCTTCATATTTTTATTTTTGTTACTCTATCTTTTCTTTTTTGCACAACTTTCCATAAGAAGTAGAAAAAGACTTATGAATCAAAATGATGGATTATTGCATTAGACGGATTCAGATAATTGTAGAAGCCTTGACATTTGTTTTGGACATTACCTGTTAAGGTTATTTTGTTTCTGTATTGCATTATTCTTTTTGCCGAATAGCAGGTTGTTTCATTCATCAAAATATTTCATAGAAATCCTATATTTTCACAGGCAGTTATTTATTAATATAGTAAAGAATAGAATATAGTAAAGAGTATTATGTGGATTTAGAATATTTTTATCCTATTTGAACACGGATTACAGAAAAACGGGATGAATCAAAATGATGGATTATGGCATTAGACGAATACGACCAAAATTTCTGGATAATAAATTTTCAGGTAATTTTGAATTTGTCTTGCACAGTTTTTGTGAAAAATCATCAGTTATTTGATTTAGCAAAGAAAAATGACACTTTCAAATCTGAGTAAATCAATGTTTTCCTTTTGTTATGAAACTTTTTGTTTCATATGTGACGTATGGAGAAGCAGTCCTACACATGCGCCGCCTATTTGAGACATTTTTCCAGGAATGATTTTCTTCTTGAAAAGGCTATTTCCTCAGAAGTCCTTCTTTAGATCTATGTTCATGCCTGAGTCACTCTTGAAGGACCAATCTATTGCACAAAAAAACTACTAAAACTGACCTATCCAATGATACAACAATTTACATTATTATACAAACGATTATTTTGTAATGAATTATTATAATCAGGGCAAGACTTTTGGTTCACCTGTATTTTAAGCTTTTACTCGTACTTTTAATTGTTATACTTTTCAAAATTCCAATTTATTAAAACGCGCCTCTTACTTTATCCCAATACCTTTCGTATTCTACGATAAATCGCGTACAACTTTTCAATTATTCGATTCAATTATTCAATGTCGGTATTTTATTATTTTACTTTTTCTTCTAAGCACAACTTTCCTTATAAAGTAGGAAAAGACTTATAACTCAATATGATGGATTGCTGCATTAGACGAATTCAGATAATGGTTAGAAAAGCCACTACATTTCAAAAATACCTGTTAAGAAGGTTGTTTTGTTCCTGTATTGCATTCTCATTCTTTCTAAATAGCAGGTCGTTTCATTCAGAAACATTCTTCACTGAAAGCCTATATTTCTGCTAATTTATGTTAAAGCATGTAAAATGAATTTAGAGTACTTTTGTTCTTTTTGATTACGAATTTGACAGCTAGAAATTACCATGGAAATTTTAAGAAGAAAGGAAATAATGCGTCAAAGTATAGATTATGAAAATTATCCAATCACATACTGTAACAAAACATCACTGTTTAATGCAGTGAAATAGGAGGACTAAGTATATAAGGTCAAGGCCAAACTGGTAGGGAGGCCTACCTTTCGGCTTAAGTCCAACTAACCCCGCCCATCAGGTTTGTTTACTATGCGCATTACCCACAGCCCAGGGAGCAATGCCCGGAAGGACCACCAGGGAAGGGGACTCCTCACTATTGAAAATTAACTGTCAAATATTACAATGTCAATCGCAAAGACTATCCAATTATACTGGACAAGACAAGTTTGATACAATAATGGGCTGAATGAACAATTGTGAGTGTAAATAAATATAAGGAGATGTAGAGCTTTTACAAGATAATAATTAAAGTTGATAGAAAACTATAAATACAAAACAATACTAATAGCTCACTTATTGAACGATAAACAATTAATAAATACGATATTGAAAAATAAAGTACACTGTTAAAAATTTGCAGCAAACTGTCCAGTCATTTGACCGTTTTTGTAGAAAACGGTTACATAACCGTTATTTAACTATATTCTGACCATAAAATGAGCAATAATACGGTCCGAATATAGTTAAATTACGGTTATGTAACCGTTTTCTACAAAAACGGTCAAATGACTGGACAGTTTGCTGCAAAATTTTAACAGTGTAATCATAGTTTGAATAGTAACATCGAGTGTATAAAAAGACTTATATGGGGGAAAATTTGAATTATTATATAGGGGTGTTTACAGTAAACAGCTAACATAATTTAAGTACAGCAATAATGCCAGAAAACACGCCTAATAAATAATTACCATCTATTGTCGGAAAATTATCCCGAATACTTTGTGCTGCCCTGCATATGATCTATAGATTTGTATATATACTACACAGTATGCAAAAAAATATTTCAGTCAGAAAACGCATAAAACAATTCAAACTACCCCTTCAGAAAATTTTCGTCAATAAGCGAAAATATACTCGAGTTATTTTATGCAGTCCTGTATATGATCTATAGAATTTATACACACCAAGTAATATGCAAAAAAATAGTTAAATTTAAAAACGCATATTACAATTAAAAATGCACTGCCATCAATTATCTCTCGTGGACACTACTGTAACCAAATTCTTTTGTGTGTCCCTGTAAATGAATAATAAATTGTATGCACACAATATTCTATAGTAAGCATCTTATAGTGAACTTCGATAAAACATATCAATTTCAAAATGTTTGAAATTTTGAACATCATTAAAACTAGTCGTTTTGGGCCACCGTAATACTTATCCATCATAGATATGCATAACATAAAATATGGAAATTAAACATGTGTAAACTATTTATAAAAATGCATTACAATTCGAATAAAATCGTAGCTTGTTGACGTCATAAACTTTAAATCGAGGCTAACGAAAAAGACAGGCTACCGCGGTGCATTCCACTTATCTTTTTTTACAGACCGCTAGAGTGACGTGATGCTCTTTTCGTACATCTCCATTGGTGCATTCGAGCATCACGTGACTCCGGCGGTCTGTAAAAAAAGATATGCGTAAAGCACCGCGGTAGCCTTCCTTTTAGGTTAGCCTCGCTTTAAATGCTCTATTACTGAATTGCGTAAAAGAAACATTCTTATAACTCCAAAAATGATAATCATACTAACTAACAGTTTACTGCGTTGGATTAAGTGTCTCATTTCCAATTAAAATATATCTTTGAATTGAAATTTGAATGAAATACAGTGTCATTAAAAATCGAAGAGTGCGTAAAATAGGATTATAAATATCTCGGCAACTAGTTATCCGATCGACTTCATTCTTCATGCAAAATTTATGTTTTTTTATTGTCTTTTATTTTCACACCTTAAAATAAACAATTTCGAAAATTTTTATATCGAGAGTCCGAAAATAATAGTTCCGGATAATCGAGGTTACTGAAATTCAATAGGCTTTTTTTCACTACATACTAAGTACATACCAAATTTTAAGTCTCTATCTCAATTTGTTCGGAAGATAGAGCGTTTACAGACACAGACACACACACAGACAGACTGACGGCAATTTTTTTTTTTCTAAAAATATGTTTTTTGGAATTTCCAGTGTCTGAAACGTGTAAATCTGTCAAAAAAAAAATTCGATTTTTAAAACGATTACAAGGCTTTATACTACAAGACCCGATTACAAGCCCCTATAACAACGTATGATGGGTAAGTAATACACTGCAAACGATTTTTCCATATAAACCATGAGGTAACGAAAATCCGAGTATGGTACGTAATTTAAGGCGCTGACAGACAGCGAGACAAACCGAATTCATAAACTCTTTTCAACTAGGTTGGAAATTGTTAAAAAAATCTAAATATAATAAATAATGCAAAATCAATATGAATTACTTAATCTATACTAATATTATAAAAGAGTAAAGATTGTTTGTTTGTTTGTTTGTAGGGAGTAATCTCTGGAACTACCGAACCGATTTCAAAAGTGATGGTGGCAAATTGATGGTGACAATCCCTGCTCCAACATAGGCTATATTTTATGTCGGTGCCACTAACCCCAAGGGGGTGCAGGAGCAAAAAACGACCTAAAATTGCGATTTTTTGTATACTGAAGGAGGTAGAAATTTGAAATTTGGCATTGTAGCTATTTATAAGATGTAAATGCTCTCTAAGAACAAATGTTTAAAAAAATTCGAAATTTAAAATGGTGAAATAAGCGAAAAGCGTTCTAAAAACAATCTAAATTACAATTTTTATGGAATCCCTGGAACTACAGAACCGATTTCTAAAGTGAGGGAGGCAAAATGATGGTGACAATCCCTGCTCCAACATAGGCTATATTTTATGTCGGTGCCACTAACCCCAAGGGGGTGCAGGAGCAAAAAAATTCAAAAATTGCGACTTTTTTATACTGAAAGAGCTAGAAATTTGAAATTTGTCATTGCACTTACTTATAAGATGTAAATGCTCTCTAAGAATAATTTTTTAAAAAATCGAAATTTAAAAGGGTGAACTGAGCGAAAAGCGTTCTAAAATCATTCTAAATTACAATTTCTATGGAATCTCTGGAACTACAGAACCGATTTCAAAAGTGAGGGGGGCAAATTGAGGGTGACAATCCCTGCTCCGACAGCCTCTTTAATAAAAAACTATGTGTTTCTGACGACTGGGTTTTTCGCTAATTGTTCCCACAGATTAATCTCGGAAAATGAAACATTTGAAGTTACTGGAAAAAATAATAGCTCGAAAAGTATTTGTCAGAAAATTGTTAGACAAACTGCGTTTGTAAAAAATTGTATTATTCTTGATATAAATTTCAAATCTAATGATTATGTCGTTTTTCAAATATTGAATTTAAAAAATTACCAAATTTCGCAATGGAGTACCATAGCGAAACCTTCATGCGTAAAAAGATAATGATAAGGGCGACGTGTCCCGACGTGTATATTGGCACGAGTCACAAATTATAGTAGCCTTACTAGCTTACCCGCCCGGCGTTGCCCGTGCCAACAACCTTAAATGTACCTGAAATCAGTGTTGAACTTTTTTTTTATTTTTAAACAAATCTAATGTTGGGGGCCCCACTACCTTAGACAGAAAACACTGGACGTGCCATACACACTCCCATATATTACCATAAGTTGAGTCGAACGAGCCATACCCCTTCATGATCCAGCCCATAGAACCAGAGATAGAAAAGCACCCCTGGTGGTGAAAATCGAAAAGCTCTATCTATGTAGAGTCGAATGAGCCATACCCCGTCGTGATCCCGCCTATAGAACCAGATATAGGAAAGCACCCCTTGTGGTGAAAATCCGAACTAAAATCAGTCAGCTCTATCGATGTCAAGTGGAAAGAGCCATACCCCATTGTGATCCAGCCCATAGAAACAGAAATAGGAAAGCACCCCTTGGTGGTGAAATTCAGAACTAAAATAGGTAAGCTCTATTGATGTTGTGTCGAATGAGCCAAACCGTGTCGTGATGTGACCCATAGAACCCGAGTTAGCTGCAAAATCCTTTAGTTACACCTTCCACCGCCAGGGAGCACAATATGTTCTATACGAACATAACTGAATTCATTAAGGTTATCGATGTCGAGTCGAATGAGGCATACCCCGTCATGATCCAGCCCATAGAACCAAAGATACGAAAGCGCCCCCTGTGGTGAAAATCCGAACTAAAATCAGTAAGCTCTATTGATGTCGGGTGAAAAGAGCCATACCCCGTCGTGATCCAGCCCATAGAAACAGAGATAGCAAAGCACCCCATGGTGGTGAGAGGAAGTTGATGTAGAATAAATGTGATATTTAATAAAAAGTCGTTCCCACTCCACCCCCTTTATCTCGCCATTTTCGCTAATTATGACAAATATACAAATGTTTCTTAATTACATCTAATGTCCCGATCTGATAATGGGGTTTCCCTATCTACCTATCCTAATTCGCTTTTCCCTATCATAATAGAAAAAAGCATATTTTATCAAAGAATCGCTGGCAAACGCGAATTTCGTCAAAGGTTCGCAAGAAAAACACGAATTTTATCAAATAATCGCTGAAAAAACATGAATTTTGTAAAAGGATCGCTAAAAAAACATGAATCTCGTCAAAAGGCAGCAGAGAAAACACGAATATTGTCAAACGATCATTAAAAAAGCAAATTTCATCAAAGGATCACGGAAAATGCGAATTTCATCAAAGGATCGCGGGGAAAACGCAAATTTTGCCAAAGGATCACAGGAGAAATGTGAATTTCGTCAAAGGATCACAGGAGAAATGTGAATTTCGTCAAAGGATCGCTGAAAAAAACACGAATTACGTCGTAGGATCACTGAAAAAACATGAATCTCGACATAAGTATGTGGAAAAACACGAATTTCGTTAAAGGATCACAAAAAGAGCAAATTTCGTCAAATGATTGCAGGAAAAACTTGAATTTCATCGAATTATCGCAGAAAAAATACGAAATTCGTCAAAGGATTGTGGAAAAAATGCATATTTTGTTAAAGGTTCACAGAAAAAACTTTCGTGAAAGGGTCGCGGAAAAAATGCAACTGTCTTTATTAAAAACAGCACACACACAAACCTCTACACAAACAAACCTATTCTGTCTTCCTGCCTGAGGAAAGCACCGTAATTATAACACCTAGGCCTGATTTTTTTTATTTCAATTTAGATTTTTTTTTAATTATTAAAACGTGCATACGAAATTCTGGATTCGAGGCCATTCCATGCTCTCCGCCAATCCACAGCAACAAAGCAGACAGCCAATGAGAGCAGGTGTGAATATGGGATGATCCAGGATCCAGCGACGGCAGTTCATGTTCACAGCTGAAAGCGGCTAGCCACAAATTTCATTGTTTTGTTTATGTTTGAGTTTTATTCTAAAGAAAAGTTATATAGTTTTGGCTAATTGAGGTTCACATAAGTTAGTTGCAATTGTCTTCATTCTTTGTATGCGTAGTTGCCCCCATATATTATGTGTTTGGTAAGAATATATTTTGCACTTTACTGAATGTTTTCGTAGCGTTAGACATATCAGCTCATGTTCTTAAATGAAACAAACTGTTTTCAATAACAAATCTTAATGAATCAAATTAATCTTACACTTTACTATAAAATGTACAGTTCTACAATTTATCGCATATTACAACGTTCTTGGGAACTAAAAATGTAGTCCAATAACAGTAACAGAAAGAAAAATTGTAAATAACAATAAATAAATAATCATAAACTTCACATCATTGAATTAACAAACTCATATATAAGATACAACTTTAAACTGATATGCCTCATCAACTGTTGTCGAAATCAATATAATATAAATAATTCTTAAACATTACGAGTTTGCTAAAAAATTAAACATTCAGTGCAGTGTAGGATGTATTTTTTCCTCAAAACAATTTAATTTGTAAATATGAAGTTAAAAAAAAATCCCCGTTTTCTCACATATTATGAGTTTTATCAGCAAGTTAAACATTAAGTAAATATGAATGATTTGCGGAGCTGTTTCTATCAAAAATTCAATCACATCGCCCAAAGACCCTCAACAAAAATAATTATAAAGAGTGTGATGACAACATAAATTTGCATGTCCGTTCTTGGGCGATTCTTATAAAACACAAAATTTGTCACAAAATGGTGATTTTTTTACAACATGCTTACAAATTAAAATAGTTTATAATTATTTTTAAAAAAACTCGGCCAGAAATAACATTGATTTTACATTTTTAAAGACTTATTCTTTATAATTAACAGCTCTGCAAATCATTCATATTTATTTATTGTTTTACTTTCTGATGAAACTCATTATGTGAGAAAACAGTGATTTTTTTTTACCTCATACTTACAATCCTCAAAACAATTTAATTTGTATATATGAAGTAAAAAAAAAAAAAAAAAAAGAAAAAAAAATCACCGTTTTCTCAAATATTATGAGTTTTATCAGCAAGTTAAACAATAAGTAAATATGAATGATTTGCGGAGCTGTTTCTATCACTAATTCAATAACATCACCCAAAAACCCTCAACAAAAATAATTATAAAGAGTGCGATGACAACATAAATTTGCATGTCCGCATTGCATGTCCGTTCTTGGGCGATTCTTATAAAACACAAAATTTGTCACAAAATGGTGATTTTTTTACAACATGCTTACAAATTAAAATGATTTATAATTATTTTTAAAAAATCGGCCAGAAATAACATTGATTTTACATTTTTAAAGACTTATTCTTTATAATTATTTTGAAACAGCTCCGCAAATCATTCATATTTATTTATTGTTTTACTTTCTGATAAAACTCATAATGTGAGAAAACGGAAAATCACAAAATTCATCAATCAATAGTTGAAAAAAATCTCAAAAATCATCAAATGGTCTTGGGGGGAAAAAATGCAAATATCGGCAAATAGCTTTAAAAAAAAAAAAATCCCAATTTGTCAAATGATTTGGGAGGGGAGGGGTAATTGTGAAATGTACCAAATGGTTTTGAAAATCATCAAACAAGAGCAGGGGAAAAAATCTTTTTTCAATCAATCATCACAATTGGCGAGTGTGACTATTAAGATGGCCAGTGGTGGCAAAACAGTCAATCGACAAATTTTTAGTATTACTTGCAGATTGGTGAGTGCTAATTTTGTCCTATATGTGAGTGATTCTTGTGAAATTCATGTCACAAAATGCAAATCATAAATATTTCACGGACTGGTAATTTATAATCAGTTCATCAAAACAATTTAATAATTACCGTAAAATCCCGTTAATCCGCCCCCCTAAATGCGACGGAAAATCGTAAAATAACCAGGGGGGGCGCTTGCACGGTATTAGAATTGTAGTATATGATATTTATGGGTGGTGGTGGTGGTTGGATGCTACCGTCCGATCATCGCAAAGTATGCATTCTATAAAGTGACAAAAGAAACAAATTTGGAAAAAAATGATATACAAAATAGAAAAACAGTATAACTTTACTATTAATGGCGATTTCAGATTATAAAAAATTCTGGATTTCAGAAGCTCTGAAACTGGAATGCATTTAGATTAATAATAACACTAATATCTGTCATTAATATGGTAACAGAAAAATAAAACAAACTTAATAATTTAAAATAATTAAAAAACACCGAGAAATTGCAGTTGAAATTTTTAGTCGCCCAAGAATCGATTGCTTTTCTTAAACTTTACTTTCTATAAAATGAAAACATTCAGCAAATAATTTCCGTTCTCAGGTGATTAAGATTTAATAATTATTTACTGAATGTTTTCATTTTATTCAAAGTAAAGTTTAAGGAAAACATTAGATTCTTGGGCGACTAAAAAAGTTCTTAAATCATAAACATCACTCAAAAACGCCCCAACAAAAAAATAATGAATATATAGAAACAGCTCAGAAAATCTGTTTCATTAAGAATATTTTTAGTCGCCCAAGAATCGACTGCTTTTCTTGAACTTTACTTTCTATAAAATGAAAACATTCAGCAAATAATTTCCATTCTCAGGTCAATTGATTAAGATTTAATAATTATTTACTGAATAAAACATTAGATTCTTGGGCGACTAAAAAAGTTCTTAAATGAAACTTCTTAAATGGAGTTAAAAATGGTTCTTAAATGGAGTTCAATAACAAATCTTAATGAGAACATACATCTTAACAATTTATCGCATGTTATGAATTCACCATTCTCGGGAACTAAAAATGTAGTCCAAAACAATTACAGGAAAAAAATTGTAAACAATAAATAAATACTCAAAAATTTAATGTAAATTGTTTGTTTCCATCAAAAATAGTTAATTTGTAAGTATGAGGTAAAAAATAAATCACAATGGATTCCTAACCGCCCAAGAACTCAAATTATTTACTGAATATTTTCATACTAAAAATGTTAAAAAATGAAACAAACTAACTAAAAATACAGTCAAAAACAGTTTTTTTAAATATTATAAGCGTTGCACAAATTATTTACCGAATATTTTCATACTAAAAATGTTAAAAAATGAAACAAACTAACTAAAAATACAGTCAAGAATAGTTTTTTTAAATATTATAAGCGTTGCAGATACATGAAGATATACTTTCTGTTCAGTGAAGTATAAGATGAAATAGGCCTAAACCCCAGTGATAAAACTAACTATCGGGAACTTAATATGATATATATTGCATATTTCAAACTATTTTTGAAATATTATTATCGTTGCAGACACACGAAAATAGTTCTGTCACTGGGTTTAGGCCTATTTCATCTTACACTTCACTGAACAGAAAGTAAATAAACTAACTTACGGAAACTTAAAATAAATATATATAGAAAGGAACAGAAACTAAAGAAACTAACTTACGGGAATTTAAATTAGTAAAAAATATATTTTACAATACTAAAATGTTTAAAAATAGAAAACTATAGCTCAACAGTAAAAACTATATTTAAATATATATAATATATCATTATATATAAATTTATATATATGAGTTTGTTAATTTACAATCTTTCTGTTACAGCTTTTGACTACATTTTTAGTTCCCGAACTGTACATTTTATAGTAACGTGTAAGATTAATTTGATTCATTAAGATTTGTTATTGAAAACAGTTTGTTTCATTTCAGAACATGAGCAAATATGTGAACGTTTTGAAACCATTCAGTAAAATGCAAGTTATATTCTTACCTAAAAAATAATATATGGGGGCAACTAAACATACAAAGAATGAATACAATCAAAACTAACCTATTTTAATCTCAATCAGGCAAAAATTAATCTCAATTCCTTTTCTTTAAAATAAATCTAAAAAATAAACACTGTGCTACGACTAATAAACTGTCATCGCTAGTCGCTAGATCCTGTATCCTGCACCTGCTCTCATTGGCTGGCTGCTTCGTTGCCATGAATGGCGTTGCCGAGGCTATTTCATGGGAGGAGCTTGAAATAGCCTCGAACCCAAAATTCCATATACACGTTTTAATTTTTTTAATCTAAATTAAAATTTAAAAATCCGGCCGCGAGGTATACTATCCGGTGACAACATCTACACATGACAAAAATTTCTGAGTCCTAGGTGTTATAATTACGGAGAAATCCGCGGGCAGGCAGGCAGACAGACACTTACTCTTTTATAGAGATAGAGATTACTCTGTTAAAATATAAGAGTGAATTATGAAATGTCAATATTTTGTTTGATTAAAAGTTCGTTAAGAGAAATTGACCAGCGTAGCGGGCGTTGCTTGCTAGTTTAATATATAAAATACACAGTACGGGAAAACATGTCTTAAATCTGAAGTTATTTGATCAGGGTCCGATGCAGGTTTTTTTACTTGGGGCCCATTTTGTGAAAAGTAAAAGTTTTTCTCGTGAATTTCATCATATTTTTGTGAAATTTATTATATTATTGTGAAAGTAACTTTTTGTAACAAAAGATGAAATATCCAGCTACCCAAATTCAAACCAAGCATTTAATAGTAATTTCTTCTGCTAAAATTTTCCTTTCTGGTAAACTTGTTTTGTTTTCACATTATACATTTTAAAATATAACAAAATAAAAATAATTAATGAAGAATATGTTTTTATGGAATGGGATTTTTTAGGGACCTATTTTATCAAGAGAAATTTTGTGAAGGGACTTGTTATATTAAGAGGAATTTTGTGAAAGGGATCTGATTTTTTAAATGTATTTTTATTGAAGGGTCATCCTAAATAGGCTCCAAATTTTCCTGAATCAACTCCTGTAGATAAGAGAAAATCAATTTAAAATTTTAGATCCTAGGTCGCCTAAACAGCAGTCCTTCTAGTCTGATTTTGAAACAGCATTTTGGGAAGAAGAATTTCCACTTCTTGACACATCAAGCACATCGCCTATAATAAAATTCTTTAAAATTTTGGGCAAGCCTTATTTGTCTGTTGCTACAGGTAGAGAGGACAGTTAGATTCTTTGAGATTTTGCCTCACTTGGCATCGCGCGAGATGAGTAAGCTTTCTGGGTTCTGTTTTTGCAGGACAGTCCGGCATCAACTTGTCAAATTCTTCACAATATTGGTTAAATAAGTCCAACTTATTCAAATAAAAAAATAATGCATATAAAGCACTTCTAACCTCAAAAATGGTGAGGAAAATATCGCCCGTGGCACAAAAGTACTCTTTTATTTAGACATCTGATGAGTTTCTCCGCTTGCATGTGATCCCCTTTGAAGCTATATTGAATGGCATGCAGTGGCTAAGCATAGTCTTTTGTAAATTTTTGATTCTTCTTTAAAGCTAAAAACAGATTTTAATAGCTTCACGACTTCTCTATACACATAATGTGCATCAACACTCCTGGTGATCGGGCGTCTGAAAATAAAGGAATGAAAGTGAGTAATACATTGCATAAGATAAGAAATCCAATTACAACAAAAGTACATACAGATGTTTATTAAAAAATGTGCGAAAATACTAAAATTATCAAACGAAGTGCTCGCATTCATTTAAAAACTCATGATAAGGCTTATTTAGACAAAAAAACTAAAAGAACCTTTCAGTTATTACATTCATCATTTCTTTATACGTATTCTTTTGCGTATACAAAATACAATTTCAAATATAAAGTGTAAGCAGATAAATATTCAGCTTTAAAAAAAAAGGGGTGTTTAAAAAATAAAAATGCTTACACTGTAAAAACCTGACAAATGTTTCTTTTTCTATGAAAATATATTATAATCAGGGCTCAAAATGTACCGGAGCAAACCAAAGCGACATTCCGTTTCATGAAATTATGACATTGTTCCGGTCCGTGAAATTATGGTAAATATCATTCCGGTTCGTGCAATTATTGTTACAGTTCCTGAAAAACATTAATATTTCAGTTCCGGTTCAGGTTTATCCGAAAAAATTGATAGAACGTGCGGTGATGCACATAACATATCTGCGATTAATCACGATCCTACATCCAACCTTTATAAATTTTAGTGACTAAATAAATATGACAGGACACTAATCGTAGCTTTTAAATTCTAGTCTTTTGATATAACGATGATGGAAGCAGGCTGAAAATTTTGGCCTTTCCGAGAAACACGAATTTTGTTTATACTCCGTTTGTTCCTATCGACAAAAGAGAAATTATTTGCAGTTTTCAGAGCGCTTAAAGTGGTGTTTTATATATATTGCTTATTGTGCTCTCTGTAATATTCTTTTTATTATTTAGAAATTGAATGCATTTTTTTTTTTATTGTTTTTGTAGGGTTAGAAATAAATTTGTCTATACATACTTTAAAAAAATAATAATAATAATTAGTCAACACTAATTTTGAAATAGCGTTTCGGTTCAAGGAGTTTTCCATTTCGAGCCCTGTATTTTGTGAAGGTAAAAATCTTTCTGAAGGGTGCTTCATAAGATGCAAATATTTCCTAAGCAGTTCCCTGATATCAAAATGAACACTTAATGAACATAAAATAAAATCGAACCTGTCACAACAAAATCTGGAATCATCAAAGAACCTAAACCTATTATGTAGCTATATTTTTTTAAGTATATATACGAGGGAAAGTCATTAAGTAAGTCACAAAACATAATTAAATAATAACTTACAATGATATTCACTTCAAAACTATTTTTATTTCTCAACATATTCTCCACCAATATTTATGCACTTATATCACAGTTTAAGGAGTGCCCTAACACCATCTGCATTACATTCTTTGGGTTGCTGTCTCAGCCGCATTGGGACTTCAAGTTGAACCTTTTCATCATCTGTGAACATCATCTTAGCTTCCAAGATGGTTTTATGTTGGACAAAACAGATGAAAATCGCTTGGGGCTAAGTCGAAGCTGTATGGTCGATGGTGAAGAAGTTGCCAACCAAACTTTTGAATTGTCTCCTGTGTTCAACTTGAAGTCCTAATGTAGCTGAGACAACAACCCAAAGAATGTTATGCAGCTTGTGTTGGGGTACTGATAAAACGGTGATATGAGTACATAAATATTGGTGGAGAATATGTTGAGAAATAAAAATAGTTTTGAAATGAATATCATTGTAAGTTATTATTTAATTATCTTTTGTGACTTACTTAATGACTTTTCCTCGTATATATATATATATATATATGAATTTTTATAACTAATTTTTGTACGTTTGATTATTAAGGAAGGACCTTGTTAGAATTGTGTTGTCTGAACAGGAATTGAGCATAATGCTAATTTAAAATTCAGAAAATTATTATTAGATTTTTTACAAGTATTAAACATTGTTCACAATTTTCACAAAAACAGGTAACAAGTACAGGAATACAAAAACAAGTATGAAAAGCAGTTTATAAGAAAGCACAAAAATTACAATTTAAAATATATTTCGGAGGAAAAATTATTACAGTTTGAATAATGGCAATAGCTTACATCAGTGTGCGTATAGTTATACCAGGGGCTGCAATTAAGGGGAAAGGGGGGGGGCTTCGGCAGTAGCTTTAAATTGTACCAATGTTTCGTTTTAACAATTACTTAATTTCAAAAAATATAATAAATTGTAACACTTTGTAATAATATATTTCATTTAAATGCTAAAAGGTGAAAATTAACAACATAATATACAGTAAAATAACTTTTAGATTGTTGACATGTTTCGGCTCAATCCGATCCACTTTCAAAAACAAATAAGAATATTCTATAATTGCACGGTCTTTGAAGTTATTATTTGAAATGCTATCATTTAATGTTCATGTCCTTTTTAAAAATTACGCACGTTATCTTTTATTTTTACTTGGTTGTTTAATTTCCATATTATATATTTCACAATTTCCTGTTTTAAGACAAAATATTTTGTGAAGAGTTATCCATAGTACCCACATTTTTCCTGTAATATTATAATACATAATAATATAAAATAATAAAATATAATATGAAATATATAATTTCATATTATATATTTCATTATATATTTCATAATATATTTTCATATACAGTGAAACCTCTCTGTAAGGGCCACCTGTCGTTCCATTGAAAATGGTAACAGGAAAAAAAGTAATCGGAAAAAAAGTAAACGGAAAAAAAGTAACTGAGTCAACAAGAGCGGAAAAAAAGTAATCGGAAAAAAAGTAATCGGAAAAAAAGTAAACGGAAAAAAAGTAAACGGAAAAAAAGTAACAAGGTATTGATAAATATTGAACTTATTGATAAATAAGTGTTAAAAGCTAACGAAGTAACATATGTCTGATTTATATAACTCCCGTAGGCGAATATTTTCGAATGCTATTAGGAATTTAGTAAAGTTACCCACGGAAAAAAGCTCCCTGATAAAAAAAAAGGAATGGGTGGAGGGGGGGGGAGGCATTTATGAATAACACGTGTTTGAATAAGCCAATTATAAGTAATTACACGTGCTACCACGTGTATTTACTAACCACGTGTACTAGGAACAATCAGAGCATTATATACATCATATATTCTAATACAAGAGCAAATCTTGTGTGTGTGTGTTTGGGGGGGGGGGGAGGCGGGGTTATACATATATACAAATTTTATTTTAAAAACAGCTCTAACGATTTTGACGAAATTTTGTATCCTACCGTTTTGAGACACCAGAAAATCATTGGGTTGGGTCACATGTTAGAAAAAATTCGATTAGTGGGTCATTTTGGGTCACCATCGGTCAGGGTCAAGCTAATTGTATCTAAAATACGGTTTAAACGATTTTGACTAAATTTTGCATCCTGTGGTTTTCGAGCCCGAGAAGACAGTTGGGCTGGGTCACATGTTCCATAAAATTTGATTAGTGGGTCATTTTGGTCATGGGTCATTATGGGTCAAGCTATTCTTATCTTAAAAATGGCTCAGAAGATTTGAACTAAATTTAGTATCCTACAGTTTTAGGGAACGAGAAGACTATTGGGCTAGGTCACATGTTCGAGAAATTTCGATTAGTGTGTCATTTTTGGTTATGGGTCAAGATGGGTCAAGCTATTTTTATCTTAAAAACGGCTCAGAGAATTTGAACTAAATTTAGTTTTCTACAGTTTTAAGGAACAAGAAGACTATTGGGCTAGGTCACATGTTCGAGAAAATTCGATTAGTGGGTCATTTTGGGTCACCATGAGTCAGAGTCAAGCTAATTGTACCTAAAAAACTGTTCAAACGATTTTGACTAAACAGGGGTCGATGCAGGTTTTTATTCTTGGGGCCCATTTTGTAAAGAATAAAGGTTATTTTTGTGAAGTTTATTATATGTTTGTGAAAAATAACATTTTGTAACAAAAGTTAAAATTCAGTTTCTCAAATTCGAACCAAGAATTTATTAACATAAACTTTTTTAAATCCTTTTGCTGAAGTTTTCCTCACTGGTGAACTTATTTGTTTACAAATTACACATTTTAAAATGTCACAAAATAATAAATATTTAATAAATAGTAAGTTTTTATGGAACAGAATTTTGTGTAAGTTCCTATTTTATTAAAAGGAATTTTGTGATGGGGCCCATTTTAGCCAATTGATTTTTGTGAAGAGGTTCATTTTATTAAATATATTTTTGTGAAAGGGCCTGTTTTATATATTTGTGTGAAGGGTCCCTAAATAGGCTCTAAATTTTGCCTAGATCGACCCTTGCTAAACTTTGTATCCTACCATTTTCGGGCACGAGAAGGCTATTGGGCTGGGTCACATGTTCGAGAACTTTCGATTAGTGCGTCATTTTGGGTCAACGCGGGACAAATTAATTTTATCTAAAAAACGGCTCTAGCGATTTTGATTAAATTTTGTATCTTACGAGCTTCTAGAGATCTGTACAGAGATCTGTACTAGATCTAGTGTCTAGAGATCTGTACCGGGCCAAGGCCCGAAGCCCGTACTCGGCTCGGCCCGCGGGCCGGGCTCGGGCCTATTTTTCTTCACGGCACTCGGGCCGGGCCGGGCCCGGGCCATATTTTTTTCTGAAGGCTCGGGCCGGGCCTTATTTTTTTCCTGAAGGATAAGCCCGTGCCTTAAATTATTTTTTCCGTACAGAGCCGGGACTGGTTTCATTCTTCCTAGTCTTCACGCCTCAAAATTTTTAGTCCTGGTGTAAAATAAGATCTGGCATAAAAATCTTTTCAAAACATGCATACATTTTTAAATCGCCATTATCTCATAATTAAACATTAAAATTTCTTCTTTTTAAAGAATAGTAGATTTATACACTTATTAAAATATGGCTAAATTAAAATATAGTAAAACGTGTGAAAAAGAACCTGCTTATGATGGAATCCTGTCTTAAATTGAAAAATGTGTTGATCCATTAAAAATGAATATACTAATATTTAAGAAAAGAATATATAATACATTTACACCTGCTAAGAAGGCAAATTGTCTATCACTCATTTTTTTTCTTCCCTATGCAATTCCATCTTAGAAGATTTTACTGTATAGCATTTTTCTGATTTTTAACACTTCAATAAATGGAATATGAATTAACAATATTGATGATAACTTAAACACATACATACAACAAATAGAGATTTATTAAAAAAATAAATATTCCAGCTTGCGGCACCTCTATAAAAATGAAGATTATAAACATGAAAAAAAAGGCTAAGATAGGAATTTTTGGTTAAATCTCCTCCTACGAGGGAAATTTTTAACCAAATCGACGTAAAAATTATGTTTTGTAGAAATTCACTCGGGCCGGGCCGGGCTCGGGCCGAGATTTTAACTTTTTTCCGGGCCGGGCCGGGCTCGGGCCGAACTTTATCTTTTAAATCGGGCCGGGCCGGGCCAATATTTTTTTTGTTCGGGCCGGGTCGGGCTCGGACCGAACTTTTAATTTTTGTATCCGGCCGGGCCAAATTATTTTTTGTATGGGTCGGGCCGGGCCCGGGCCTGGAAATTTCGGCCCGTGCAGACCTCTCGGGCACGAGAAAATCATTGCGCTAGGTCACACGTCTGAGAAAATTCGATTATTTTATAAATGATTTTCAATATTTCCTCATGAAAACTTGTTCAAAATACAATAATAAACAAAAACGAAAAATCATGCGTCAAGCATAGATTATGTAGCACTTTCCAACGCTTCTAAAATAAATTTACAAATCATTACCGTTTAATAAGCTGAAAGATGACATCTAAGTAAACAATTTGGAAAACGCATAACATATTTAAAAACGTAATTTCAGGAATTTTCAATATATACAATATTCGGAAAAATATCCGAATACTTTTATGTAGCCCTGTATATGATCTATAGATTTGTATATATACATAGGATGCTAAATTTTAGTTTAGTTAGGAAACGCGTAGCACCGTTTAAATTCTCCTTCTGGAGTTTCTGTCAATAAACGGAAATGTGTTCGCGAACTTTTGTGCTGCCCTGTATAGGATCTACAGAATTTATACACACCACGTAATAGACAAAAATCTAGTTAAGATTAAAATCGCGTTTAGTAACTTAAAACGCACTTCCAGGAATTATTGTTAACAGACAGTAGAGAATTCTTTTGTGTGTCCCTGTAAATGAACGATGACTGCTATACACACACTATTCTGTAGTAAGCCTCTTGTAATGCACCTTAGTAATATATATAAACTTCAATGCGTTTAAAATAGTGGAACATTATTTAAATAAGCCGCAGACGATTTTTCTCCATAGACGTAATGTAACGGAATTATTTTGACTGTCCCTGTAAAGTAACTCTAAGTGCTATACACCTACTATTCCATATTAAGCTTCTTCTAATGCATCTTAGTGATCTATATAAATTTCAATGCGTTTACAATAGTGAAACATTTTTAAAATAAACCGCAAATGATTTTTCCCCATAGACCGCAATGTAACGGAATTCTTTTGAGTGTCCCTGTAAGAAAACTATAAGTGCTACACACTTCAGTTGAAATAGGGAAGTGCCATAGATAACGACAATAACATATAAAAATTGCAGAGCAATCCGAGCATATTTACGGGAGTTAGAGCACGGACAGACGGCCAGACGGCCAGACGGCCATCCGGCCATACGGCCAGACAAACCGAAGTCATAAGCACTTTTCAACTAGGTTGGAAAGTGCTAAAAACTGTATTAATATGTATTTACTATGTTCCATCTAAATAACATATTTTAATTTCAAGACACACAGCTATTTAAAAAATATAACACAAACAAAGAATCCAAATCAGTTTACTTAATCATATATGAACTGGGAAAATTAAAAAAGTCATATTGAATAAGATTCTAAATAAAGAATCAAGATAATGTGGAACTAAAAAAAGATAATTGAAAACAGAAAAAAAAAAAAGTGGTGGTGTGGTTTTTTTTTTGGAATGGGGGGGGGGGGGGAATTTGGTAGATAAGAACCATGTTTGGCCCATGGAAGAGACAAATATTTTGTTTTCATTTTTGTATTAAAATTTAAGATTAAATTGGTTCTTTTTGTATAACTATTTAAGTATGCTATGTACAAGATAAAAATAAAAGTTCTTTAGCAAATTTTAATATACTTAACATTTTTACAAAAAAAAAATCTTTCTTATTTATTTATTTTTATTTATTTATTTATTTTAATAAGAAGGTCTCATAACACCAGCATGGTTTTTATGGATGTTAATATTTGAATAAAAATATAAAACATTCAGAAAAAGAATGAAAACTTGATTTTTCATTATTATTAAACTATTCTATTTAAATGTTAAAATAAGTTAAAGCATACTTAAATGATAGAAACTTGTACTTTCTACTAAGAAAATGAACTGCAAAATGAATTTATGCAGTTAAAAATTTCAATAGCGGATACCTCGGGACTGCTGGGTTTGTTCTCTATATACCTACATTTAGCGAACTATAAATCAGGATTGGGTTGCTTCCAGAAGCAGGACCTGATTATTGCACGGGCAAACTCTTCCACGGCTTTGACCCCCTCCCCTCTGATTTTAGGTGCCTCCCAAATTTGACATTTCTTTCAATATTTTAAACTTATAGAGTAGGATAAGATTAAAAACAAAAAAATATACATATTTATCTAAAAACAGTAAAACCTTTCAATAGCGGACATTTCGAGACTACAAAATTTGTCTACTATTCGGAGGTGTCCACATTTCTGATGTAAAAATATTCAAACATGTATGTGTTGTGGATTGAAAAGGTGGTTTTTCGCTAAATAGAGGTATCCGCTTTTACCTCTAAAACCGGACACTTCCGAATAGCGGAAAAATTCTGTTGTCCCGAAGTATCCACTATTGAGAGATTTTACTGTTTTTAGATAAATATAATTTTTGTTTTCAATCTTATCTTACTGTAAAAGCTCAAAACATTGAATATAATCAGTACAATGTCGAAATAGATTTAAAATATCAGCTTTACGAAAATTGCATTCTAAATTTTGGGCCCCATAAATCGGGGGGGGGGGGGGTAGTGCCATGAGCCAGTTTGCCCATGCTTTAATCAAGTTCTTCTTCTTCTTAAAAAAAATTACCAGCCCTCCTTTGTGGTCCTATATAGTCCCATTTATTGAGGATGCAATGTTGTCAAATATGGCTGCATTTAATGCTTTAAAAAATGTGGTCAGAAATGGCTACTTACTGCCAACAGATCAGAGCACGAAAATGGCCTCAATTCAGACGTTTCAAATGTCTTAAATTCAGACACAAATAAGTGTTTTAAAAAATGAAGACACTTTAAAGTGTCTCTTTTTTGAACCATCCGTTTCAGACACTTAAGTGTCTGAATTTCAGACATTCCAGTTTACAGTGCAGTTTTAACAACTTTATACCTGGTTAAAAATTATTTTGATTAATACTTAAAATTATCCCAGTGTTTTGAAATATATGTAAGATTTGAGAATCCTGATTCTTGATAAAATTAACTTGACCCGCGTTGACCCAAAATGAATCACTAATCGAAAGGTCTCGAACATGTGACCCAGCCCAACACGCTTCTCGTTCCCAAAAACTGTAGGATACTAAATTTAGTTCAAATCCTCTGAGCTTTTTTTAAGATAAGAATAGCTTGACCCATAATGACCCATTACCAAAATGACCCACTAATCGAATTTTCCCGAACATGTGACCTAGCTCAACAGTCTTCTTGTGCCCGAGAATGGTAGGATACAAAGTTTAGTCAAAATTGTTTGAACCGTTTTTTAGATACAATTAGCTTGACCCTGACCCACAGTGACCCCAAAAATGACCCACTAATTGAATTTTCTTCAGCATGTGACCAAGCGCAATGATTTTTTCGTGCTCGAAACTCGTAAAATACAAAATTTAATCAAAATCGTTAGATCGTTTTTTAGATAAAATTAACTTGACACGCGTTGACCCAAAAATGACCTCTCGAATATGTGACCCAGCCCAATAGTCTTCTCGTGCCCAAAAATGGTAATAAAAGTTTAGTCAAAATCGTTTGAACCGTATTTTAGATACAATTAGCTTGATCCTGACCGATGGTGACCCAAATGACCCACTAATCGAATTTCCTTGAACATGTGACCCAGCCCAACGGTTTTCTGGTGCCTCAAAACGGTAGGATACAAAATTTCGTCAAAATCGATAGAGCCGTTTTTAACATAAAATTTGCATATGTTAAATTATTGTTATTAATATTGTTATTAATATAACCCCCCCCCCCACAAACATACAACACAGTAATACAAACAATAACACAATAATATTGTTATTAATATAACCCCCCCCCCACAAACATACAACACAGTAATACAAACAATAACACAATAATATTGTTATTAATATAACCCCCCCCCACAAACATACAACACAGTAATACAAACAATAACACAATAATATTGTTATTAATATACCCCCCCCCCCCACTCACCCACCGTCACACACACACACACAAGATTTGCTCTCGTATTAGAAAAAATGATGTATATAATACTCTGATTGTTCGTAGTACACGTGGTTAGTAAATGCACGTGGTTTGCACGTGATTTACCCGAAATTATAATTGGCTTATTCAAACACGTGTTATTCATAAATGTGTGGTATTATCCCATCTTAACGTGAAACCCTCCCCCTCCGCCCCATTTTTTTTATCAGGGAGCTTTTTACCGATGGTGCTTTTTTCCGGGGGTGATTTTACTCAATTCCTAATAGTATTCGCAAATATCCGCCTACGGGAGTTATATAAATCAGACATATGTTAATTCGTTAGCTTTTAACACTTATTTATCAATAAGTTCAATATTTATCAATACATTGTTACTTTTTTTCCGTTTACTTTTTTTCCGTTTACTTTTTTTCCGATTACTTTTTTTCCGATTACTTTTTTTCCGCTCTTGCTGACTCAGTTACTTTTTTTCCGTTTACTTTTTTTCCGATTACTTTTTTTCCTAGATTCATTGAAAATTGGCCCTTGAATAGGGGTAACACAAAAAACTAAAGTAAGGAAATCAAAACCTATATAGGAGAAAAAACTGTTTATTAACGTTTTTAAACTCTATACATGATTGAAAAAAATTCTATTGGAGTTTGTTTATTTTCATAATTTTTTTGCTGACAATTTTGGTTTCTAATGATTATTTTACTTTATGGAACAAATTACTTAAATTTGAATCATTTATTAATGCCTTAGAATGAGATATTAGTTTATTTATTTCTGTTAGCGTTTCCTGACAGACAAGATATATTCACAGCTGCAGACTCATCAGGCTCATTACCATTATCTGATTCAGATTAAACTCCTGATATTTAAAAAAAAAAAAAAAAAAAAAAATTCAATACACCTGTTTAGGATTAAAGGCACATGTGAAAAAAAAATTCCTTTATGAGGGGTAGGTGCGGCCCCTAATAGGAGTAAAATTAACATTATGTCTATGGGAAAATTTTTCGTTCCTTAAAATATTGGCCCTTAATAGAGGTGGCCCTCGAATAGGGGTGGCCTTTAAAAGAAGTTTCACTGTATTTCAATATGTGTGATAAAAGAAAGATATTACTTAATTTCTAAAAGAAAAAAAAAAGGAAAAAGTTTTTCTTCTAAAATGATAAAAATGTTCTGAAATAACGAGAAAAAAAAAGTCGAGTTTCAAGCTTCAACATCCATCAGTTTTTCCTTTTGCAATTCCAAAGCTTCGCTAAACTGCTACTAAGCTATTATTTTACTACTAGTGTAAATACCCGTCCTAGGACGGGTTAGTTAAAATTCCCCGATTCTTTTGTTAATAAAACTTAGTAATGATTTTAAATTCTAGCTCTAACCCCTATTAAATTAGGATTAGAAATTTGAAAACATTTTAAAGACTTCTATTAATAATTTTATAAGGATTATTTTCATAACATCCAGTATTACAAATAAAAACTTTAATACTCATTTATAATAACAGAGGGCGACACCAGACATGTGATATCTAGAATTTTGTTCAAGGCCGTATTAACGATAAAAATTTTGCTGTCTTTGAAAAAAAAAATTAAACATTATTATTCATAAATTAATCATTTAAACTTATTAATTTATTATAACAATAAGACATTGCAATAGTTATATTATTTTAGAAAAATGTTTTGTAAAAAAATCCTATGAAAGTCATTATTCATTTCTACCAGCTTCTGTTTGATGGTTTGTTTACATTACCAAAATTACAAACGATTTCGGAAATGGTTTGCCAATTACGCAAATCATTGAAATTTTGAATGTATTATAGAAAAATATGTTGAACAGGAGTGATTTGAGGTAGAAGAGATTTATATTTAGGCTGGTATGTTTTCTCATATAAGTTCGACAAGTCCTGGACGAAATTTATACAATAACAGTCCGTCTCGCCACAATATGGAGTATCTGCGAATTCCATTTCGACTTTAAACTGGATAAACAAACTTGATCCAGAATTTCAACCAAACATATAAAAATCGGACTTGCTCAAAGCCAATTTCTTCCGGCTACAATGTTAGTAAACCTGAATAACAGGTAAAATGCTCTCGAGAACACACCAAGTAAAAATGAACACCTCAAAGCACGCTGCTTCTAGCGACCTTTGATAAAAGAGACCTTCAATCCAACCCCATGTCTTTTCAAATATTGTCAAAATAAGGGATTAACATTGCATCCATTTACTCACACTGGTTTGAAGGATCGTTTTGGGGTCGGTTAGGAATCTTGGGATTATATTTAAGTAAAGATAAGCAAAGTAAAGTAAAAATGAACACTTCAATGCACGCTGCTTCTATAGCGACTAGTAGATAAGAGACCTTCAATCCAACCTCGTGTCTTTTCAAATATTCTCAAAATAAGGGATTAACATTGTATCCTATTCCTCACACTGGTTTGAAGGATCGTTTTGGGGTCGGTTAGGAATCTTGGGATTATATTTAAGTAAAGATGAGTAAAGTAAAGTAAAAATGAACACTTCAATGCACGCTGCTTCTATAGCGACTAGTAGATAAGAGACCTTCAATCCAACCTCGTGTCTTTTCAAATATTCTCAAAATAAGGGATTAACATTGTATACATTTCCTCACACTGGTTTGAAGGATCGTTTTGGGGTCGATAAAGAATTTTGGGATTATATTTTCCCCTCACCCTAATTTAATCCTTATTTTCAGTAAATTTGGGGGGAAATTCTTATCAATCTTTAATTGTCAATGCTCAATAGGCAACCTATTTATTTGTCAAATGTGTGGAGTCAAGCACCCTAACACCCTCCCATCTTTCCTTCCAGGAGGATAAAGCATTTCCGGAATGTAGCCTACATATTTCGGAATAAGTTAATGTCGCTTGCTTATGTTGCTAGTTTTTTAAACTATTTGGTAAATTTAAGTGTATTCATATACCGGGTGATCCAAAAGTCAGGACGAACTTTAAAAATGAATAATTCGAAAACGAATCAAGATAAAAAGATACGGTTTGCACCAAACGGATGGAAAAGAAACCGGGTTTTATGTGGCAATGAAATGAAAAATAGTTCTGTTGGCGACCAACAGATAGCGCTGTCGGATTTCTGCAAGATAACGCAAGAATAACGCAAGAAACGCTACTAAATGCTGTGAACGGTGTGGTGCCTCGTCTCACAGCTGTACTTCTGATTGATGGACAGCACATTGAACATTTACTGTAGTACTAATCAACTGTAATTAAGCTGACTTCAAAGTTGTCAACATTTTTTCATTTGTAAATCATCTTTTGGTGCAATAAAACACTATAGCGCCCTGTGTTGGTCGCCAACAGAACTATTTTTTTTCGTTGCCACACAAAACCCGGTTTCTTTTCCATCCGTTTGGTGTAAACCGTATCTTTGTATCTTGATTCGTTTTCGAATTATTCATTTTTAAAGTTCGTCCTGACTTTTGGATCACCCGGTATATATATATATATTCATAAATATATGGTTAAATTATTAAAATGTCAAGTTGTAAAAACATAGCACTTCTGCTTTTATCAAAAAAAAAAAAAAAAAAAAAAGTTGGAAATTGCACGTCAAACGTGACAAATGGGGTGCGTTTGTCCTGTTATTATTTCAGTGAAATTAATTATATCGACTGTTATTATGATATGATAAATTTAAGTAATAAAATAAGTACATCGTAAGTTAGCAACATTTTATCTTTTGTTGACATTTACTGAAAATTCAAATGGGAAACTTAAACCTAGCTTTGAAAATTTCAGAAATTGAAATCCATATTTAGACTTTTTTTTTTCATTTAGTGTATATTTCTCCGGAAACATCTATCCAAAAAACTGTTGGTAGATTATAGGATTACAATAATTAAACAATTTTAGTATGAAAATTCGGTATTTAAATTCAGTAATACGGACATAATATGACTCCATATTAAACAGAACGTAATCACCATGGCAACCTAGAATCATTAGCAATCATAGGATATCATTAAATTAATTACGTATGATAGGATATAATAGAATGAATAACGTGACTATAATTTGGTCATAGAAGTTATAAGATATCATATACGTCATATATGACTATAACTTGGTCACGGATGTTATAAAATGTCATATACGTCATATATGACTATAACGTCATACATGTCAGATAACTTGACGATACATCTCAGCGCTTGACGATTAATCCCCAGAAGCTGCTATAACAAGGGAGTACCGATTTTCAAAAAAATTAAATTACTTAATAAATATTTTTATTAATATATTTTTAAGTTTTGATTCGATTTACGTAAAATTTGAAATGACAATATATATTAAATTTCAAACCATTTGGTTGGGTAGTTTTTGCGCTGTTATATGCGGACAGACGGACGGACGACGGATCAGACGACGACTATAGGTGCTAAGTATTTATATGTTTACGAACGCACCTAAAAGAAAAGTCGTATTTTTAACCAAACACAAAAAACTTTTTTTTAATCAGAAGAATCCCAATGTGAACTCATCATGACTTAACACTAAAGATAGAATAAAAACTTCAGCAAAAAATTTACGAAGGTAATAATAGTGTTTAAAAAAAATGGATCTCAAAAACATATAAATATATTGAAAAATTCTTAATTTTATACAGGTAGCAAAACAGTTAAACTTCAATGACTAATTCTTCGATCCAAAACAAAATGAGATCATGGGCCTTTCTTAATCAGTTATTGCTTGAAACAATAGAATAGTGCATTAAAGCTACTCACAAAAAAAATTAAATTAAATTAAAATTACAATTTAACAAATTACAATAACCATTGCAAAAAATGTTCCCAATGCTTTAAAAAAAAAAACGCATTTTTGTGTTATAGCGGCCCCCACAATTATGATTATGTCAAGTTTGCAATTATGATTTCGCCAAGATCATCGCAAAGCTTACATATATATTCATCCGATATACGCATATATATATATATATATATATATATATATTCCAAACACATATGTGCCATATACGTCATTATAGATATATTATTTACGTCTTATATGTCGTATATACATCATATACATGTCATATATATACATCATATATGACTACAGCTTGGACACATACGTCAAGAAATGTTATATATATATATATATATATATATATATATATATATATATATATATATTATTATAATGTCACACATGCTTCATAATTTGGCGATAAATCTTGGTCGCTTGGCGATTCATCCTTGGGGGCCACTATAACACGAATGTATCAAATTTGCAATATATTAATGAAAACAGAAACAAAAAAATATGTTTCATCGGGTCCTTCCTACAATAACTTTAACTCTTGTTTAGATTTATGTCTGAGCTAAAGGTATTTTGAGAAAATTAAAGTTGAAGACCACGTTTTTTGCTTTATAAGACGATTTCTCATCCGACGTCAATTTTTGAATTCATCTTTTTTTCATATCTGATGTTTGCATCTATCCTTTTTGTAACTTTAACCCTTTCAGGGGCAAGCACTTGTGCTCCTGTAACGTTGAATCTCACCGGAATTTAGGAAAGAGTTTAGTTCAAAATAAGAATAAGCAATTTTTCAACTTTTCTCGTCAAAGTTAAAAAAGTAAAATTTAATTAAAAGTTTCTGGTTTGAATCGGATAAAAATTATGTGGTATATAATATATACCACCGCCCCTCAAAGGGTTAAAATTTTTGTAACGATTTTATGCATTTCTATTGCCTATTCAAAGACAAATTCTTCTAAAGTTACAGAACTGCGCTAAAAACGCTTAAAAAAATAAAGTGACGACGTCAAGATGTCCATTCTCGACCGAAAACAACAACCATTTCCCCAATGGTTTAAAAAAAAAAAAAAAAAAAAAAAAAAAAAAAAAAAGAAAGAAAAAAAATCATAAAGCATAATGAAATTTAGATTATTTTTGTTCTTTTCGATAGTGAATTAGATATCTGAAAAAAATCTATCATAGAAAAGTGAACAACAAAGAAAATCATGCGCCAAGAATAGATAATAAAACACTTTCCAACACATTATGAATACTGTAACAAAACTTCGCCGATTAATAAAGTGAAACATGATGTTTAAGTAAACACTTTGCGAAACGCATAACACGCTTTAAAAAACACAATTTCATCAATTATCATCTATAGTCCAAAAATATCCGGATTATTTTGTCCAGTCCTGATAATCATCTATATACTTGTATATATACTACATGGAATGCAAAAATTTAATTCACCTAGGAAACGCATGACACAGTTGAAAATTCATCTTCAGCAATTTGCGTTAATAAGCAGAAATGTATTCGAATTTTTTTGTGAAGCCCTGTATATAATCTAAAGAATTTATACACAGCACGTAATATGCAAAGCATTACTTAATATTAAAAAAGCATAACACAATTTAAAAAATTCTTCCAGCAATTACTGCTCATAGACAGTACTGTAACCAGTGCCTGATGTATGGCAGGGCATTCGGGGCACGGGCCCCCGATTTTCAGGGGCTCCCCAAATGTTACTGAAGATTTTTCAATTATTGACCAAAATCTGATGAAGTTTTAATGATTAAAAAACAAAATTAATACAGAAAAATCTGTTTATTTTTTCATTTAATAATAACTACTTCACTCACGCGAAAACACCCACTCGCTAATATTAATTCTATGAGAGAATTTTTTTTAATATCTCGTTTGCATTTCAATGTGTTTAAAAGATTTTTTTTTTCATTGGATAGTTGAGGTCAATCTCTACAAAGGCCGTTTTTTTACTTTTTCGATTTTGTTTACAGGTTTTTTATTTGGATACTTTCACTTTCGGAACCGATTTCGAAAAATCGTCAACGAGATATAACACTAAAGATTGATTATGAGGATGTTATAAAAACTTTTACTGCTAAAAAATTGAGCAGAAAATTTTAAAAAAAAAATCACTAAATATCACAAAATTATTAAAGTAAGCAGTGGTTATCTTAATAATTACCGCTTTCAATGATATACATTTTTTTTTACTCAAAACTGCTGAAAGCATCGGTTCAAGGGACCCCCCCCCCCCATAGGCATCTGTGTCCAGGGCCCACAAATTTGTATATCGGTCCCTGACTGTAACCGAATTCTTGTGTGTCCCTGTAAATGAACGATAAATGCTACGCGAGTCCAGTACAAAAACTCCACGGATAAAAACCCCACAGGCAAAAACTCCACTGACAAAAACCCCAACACACAAAATCCCCACCAGAAAAATCCCCACCTAACAAAAAAATCCCACCGGACAAAAACCCCACGTGTACTTACAATTGTAATACTGTCATATCAAACATAATTTTGCTGATAAATGCTTAATATGTTAATAAAAGTAAAATTAGTCAACTGAAAAATTTAGCGTATCTTACAGAATTCTTTTTTCTATAAAAAAGAAACAGTTTCATTCACAAATAACATATTAGATAACTCTGATAGTAATCCCCCATAATTTGATGGTCCCAAAATTAAGCAATTGAATTCTCAGGATTTATTCAAATATTTTGAGAACATGATTCTGCAAGTTATCTATACTAATAAAATATGCTTCTATACTAATGATTGCTTTTTTTAAATGTATTCACGTCTGCCTAAGGTTGCATATTTAATTTAAATAATATGAAACATTTTTAACACTTTCCAACCTAGTTGAAAAGTGTTTATGACTTCGGTTTGTCTGCCGTATGGCCGTATGGCCATGCTCTAACTCCCGTAAATATGCTCGAATTGCCCTGCAATGTTTATATGTTATTGTCGTTACCTGTAGCATGTTTCCTATTTCAACTGAAGTATCTAGCACTTATAGTTTTCTTACAGGGACACTCAAAAGAATTCCGTTACATTACGGTCTATGGGGAAAAATCATTTGCGGTTTATTTTAATGACGTTACACAATTTCAAACACATTGTAATTGATATATATCACTAAGGTGCATTACAAGAAGCTTAATATGGAATAGGGTGTGCATAGCACTTATAGTTACTTTACAGGGACAGTCAAAAGAATTCCGTTATATTACGTCTATGGAGAAAAATCGTTTGCGGTTTAATTAAATAAGGTTTCACTATTTTAAACGCATTGAAATTTATATGTATCACTAAGGTGCATTACAAGAGGCTTACTAAAGAATATTGTGTGTATAGCAGTCATCGTTCATTTACAGGGACACACAAAAGAATACTCTACTGTCTGTTAACAATAATTCCTGGAAGTGCGTTTTAAGTTGCTGAACGCGATTTTAAATTTAACTCACTTTTTGTCTATTACGTGGTGTGTATAAATTCTGTAGAGCATTATAGGGCAGCACAAAAGTTCGCGAACACATTTCTGTTTACTGACAGAAACCCCAGAAGGAGAATTTTAAACTTTGCTACACGTTTCCTAACTAAACTAAAATTCAGCCTCCTATGTAGTATATATACAAATCTATAGATCCTATACAGGGCTGAATAAAAGTATTCGGATATTTTTCCGAATATTGTGTATGTTGGAAATATATGTTGGAAATTCCTGAAATTACGTTTCTAAATATGTTATGCGTTTTCCAAATTGTTTACTTAGATCTTATCTTTCAGCTTATTAAACGGTAATGATTTGTAAAATTATTTTGGAAGCGTTGGAAAGTGTTACATAATCTATGCTTGACGCATGATTTTTCGTTCTTATTTTTCATATTATTCTCATTATTTTCATATTACTTTAACGACTGTAAAAATGTACGTGTATCTTAAGAAATATAAAAATATTTATCACATAACTTATAACTTAGGATTTTCACAGGAGGGGGGGGGGCTGAAGAATTATATTATAAAAACCGTATTAGCGAAACCTGAATTAAGCTTGCAAAATTTTTAAATGTTTGGAGTTCCTTTCTGTAAGAGAAACTTGGTCAAAATAGAGCTTTTATTCAGCAAAGAGGGGGGGTTTTGTCCGGTGGAGCTTTTATCCGGGGGGTTTTTGTCCGTGGGGTCCGCCTCCCATCATAAGCCCACCATATTCTATAGTATCTTGTAATGCAAATGCACATCAGTAATGTATACCAATTTCAATATGTTTGGAATAGTGTAACATCGTTAAAAAAAATCTGCAGACGATTTCTCCTCATAGATCATAATGTAACGACATTTTTTGTGTGCCCTTGTAAACGCAATATAGATGCTACATACTTCCTTTTCAGCAGGAAAAATGTCATGGTAAACCTCAATAACATATATCAATTACATAGAAAGCCGACTTATTTACAGGAATTAGTGCGCGAACAGACGGACAGACATACTGTTAAATATTGTCATTTGCGTATGTTAAGTACAAAGTTCACCAATTCCACTGAGTTTGAAGATGTCGGATGTCTTAAAATTTTGTGCATGCTTCAGGAACGTGAATTCGACGATCCGTTTTTCAAATTCGATTTTCTTTTATTTATTTATTTATTTATTTATTAATTTATTTATTGTGGAAGTGTGTCCACATTTCGGCCGAAAGCGGTTATTTTCAACAATTAGAATTATTCTTTTTCTTTCCTGTTTCCAAATCTTAAACAAGAACGAAAAATCATGCGTCAAGCATAGGTTATGTAACACTTTCCAAAGCTTCCAAGATAATTTTACAAATCATTACCGTTTAAAAAGCTGAAAGATAACATCTAAGTAAACAATTTGGAAAACGCATAACATATTTAAAAACGAAATTTCAGGAATATCCAACATATATTTCCAACATATACAATATTCGGAAAAATATCCGGATACTTTTATTCAGCCCTGTATATGATCTATAGATTTGTATATATACTACATAGGATGCTAAATTTTAGTTTAGTTATGAAACGCGTAGCACAGTTTAAAATTATCCTTCTGGAGTTTCTGTCAATAAACGGAAATGTGTTTGCGAACTTTTGTGCTGCCCTGTATATGATCTACAGAATTTATACACACCAAGTAATAGACAAAAAGTGAGTTAAATTTAAAATCGCGTTCAGCAACTTAAAACGCACTTCCAGGAATTATTGTTAACAGACAGTAGAGAATTCTCTTATGTGTCCCTGTCAATGAACAATGACTGCTATACACACAATATTCTGTAGTAAGCCTCTTGTAATGCACCTTAGTGATATATATAAATTTAAATGCGTTTAAAATAGTGAAACATTATTTAATTAAACCCCAAACGATTTTTCTCCATAGACGTAATGGAACGGAATTCTTTTGACTGTCCCTGTAAAGTAACTATAAGTGCTATGCACACCCTATTCTATATTAGGCTTCTTGTAATGCACCTTAGTGATATATATAAATTTAAATGCGTTTAAAATAGTGAAACATTATTTAATTAAACCCCAAACGATTTTTCTCCATAGACGAAATGGAACGGAATTCTTTTGACTGTCCCTGTAAAGTAACTATAAGTGCTATGCACACCCTTTTCTATATTAAGCTTCTTGTAATGCACCTTAGTGATATATATCAATTACAATGTGTTTGAAATTGTGTAACATCAATGAAATAAACAGCAAATGATTTTTCCCCATAGACCGTAATGTAACGGAATTCTTTTGAGTGTCCCTGTAAAAAAACTATAAGTGCTACACACTTCAGTTGAAATAGGGAACATGCTATAGATAACGACAATAACATATAAAAATTGCAGGGCAATCCGAGCATATTTACGGGACTTAGAGCACGGACAGACAGCAGACGGCCAGACAAACCGAAGTCATAAACACTTTTCAACTAGGTTGGAAAGTGTTAAAAAGATACTTAGTTAGAATCTTAAGAAATTATAATGTGTGATCAATATTGAAGCACAAGGCTTTTTGGATTTAATTATTTAATTTGCATGTTAAATTACGATAAATATATAATTAAAAGAGTGTACTTTGTCTTTGAAATCTAATAAAGAAACATACTTATATACATTGTAACATCATGAGAAAATTGTCCATGACTTTTTTTTTGCAGGAACTAGGGGTCTGCTACTTAAAAGCTACGCTCACCACCCATGTTCAGACTCTGAAGGCTCTAAAAGCACGCTAATTGGCTCTGTTTCAAAACGATTACCCGATTACGGAAGTTTGGTTGATATTATCACGACCAATGGCAATTTTCTCTAATCGGATTGTCATTCATGTCCCTTTGACTGAGAGTTTTTTCAGTTACCTTATTTTTATTTTTTAAATCCAAATGTAAGAGTATATTGCTTTTTTATGTGACACACTCTTAGTTGATTATTTATCAGAATTAATTAAAATAAATGTACCTTTTTTGTTACTTTTTTACATAATTTCTTTATTAAATTATTAAAAACTTATAAATGGCTATGAGAATTGTTTCGAATAAATTGTACTATTTTTACAAAAAATATTTACAGGTTCAAGTAAGATTTAGCTAAAATTACTGGAAGGTAGCTAAAATTGATAGCTATAATTATTAATATTTTATGTTTTCTCTCCCTTTCTCTTTTATTAAGTATAAATTTAGAATCTTATTATGGAAAATAACATCCTCGAGGATTCTTTAAATTTAACTTTTATTATTATTATTATTTTTTAAATAATGAATAAAAATAACTTTTCATAGTATTCTTAAAAAATAATAATTATTATTATTATTATATGTTCTTTCTGTGATTACCCTTAAAATTTTAAATTTATTGTATGACATCATAAACCTGTAAATCTGAAATAAAATGCCTTTAAAGTAAAAAAAAAAAAAGAAAAGAAAAAGATCTTATAACCGAATATTTAATTATTATATGTACTTCTTTATATGTATAATGCATAATTTTCTTTCCAGTTTATTTATTTTGAAAAGATAAATAAATTAAAAAATAAATAAATAATTTCCCTTCACACTTTATTTTTTTTATTTTATATAGTTTTTTATTTTCATTTTTTTTTTTTTTTAAATAAATAAACAGGAAGGAAAAATTTTAATAATACGTATATTCAGTTATGAATTATATTACCTTTTTATTTTTTATTTTTTAGTCTAAAGAAATTTTATTTCAGATTTACTAGCTTGTGATGTCATACAATAAATTAAAAATTTTAAGGGTAATCACAGAAAGAACATATTATAACTATTATTATTTTATTTTTTTCTAAATACTATGAAGAGTTTTTCAATTCTTTATTTTTGAAAAACAAGAAAAGCGTAATTTAAAGCTCGAGGATCTTATTTTTCACAATAAGATTCTGAATTTATACTTAACAAGTAATATAAAAAAAAATTAAGTCAATTCCTACTTTTTAATCATAAATATATAAAATAAACCCGTGCAGCATTAATGTCCCACGTTATCTTTATTGAACATTTTTTTATAATTATCGTTGCGGTATTTTATTTTTGTGGCATCACTCATTTGAGGAAAATCTTTCATTTCATTTATAAAAACAATGGGAGAATTTTTTTTTCCATATAAAACTAAAATTAATTAATTAAATTTAATTAATGAATTAATATTTGAAAAAACTGTATTAACATCAAGTATCATCCACTACAAGTTTTTAAAAAATGTATTTGAACTTGAATGGATGAATAAAGATTATTTTATTAACGATTGAAAATTTGAACAAGATATATAAATATATAGAAAGTGTGAGCTAATAGTAGGAATTGAATAAAAATGAAAAAGAGAGGGGGAAAATATTAATAATTTTAGTTATCAAATACCTTTCAGTGATTTCAACTAATTCATGCTTGAACATGTAAATGGATTTTGTAAAAACAATTTATTTAAAACAATTCTCATAGCCATGTATAAGTTTTTAATAATTTAATAGAAAAAAAAATAAATTATTTTTATGCAAAAAGTAAAAACAACAAGAAAAAAAAAGGTGGGTGGGAGGCACCATTTATTTAAAGTAATTCTGATAAGTAATTAACTAAACTTAATCAATGTAACTTTCATAAAAATAAAAGCAATATGTCTTACATTTAGTTTAAAAAAAGTAATACTAAGGTTACTTTTAAATACATTTAAAAAAATAATACAAATTTTGCGTTTAAGTTTTTTTTCTTTTTTTTCTTAACCTTATAAATGAATTTTTTAATTTATTTTAGAGCAGCGGTGTCAAACTGTGGCCTGCCGGATACCACTGAAATTTTATAATAATATTTTCCTTATCTAATCATCGAATTTTAACGATTCAAGAAGTCGACTATTTCTTTTAAAAGTTAGTGGTGTCTGGCGGGCCAGAGTTTGACACCCCTGGTTTAGAGTACAATACAAGAAATTTAATCCTTCAACTTAGTATATGGTTTGATTTCATGTTCAGCGATGTTAGATACAGCAACCTGCCTTCTAATCGTTGGAAACAATGCCTTGTCTAAGATTTTGCATTCTTTCGCTAGACGCTTTTTTTTAATATCTTCCATACAATTTAAATTAATTACAACTTTAAAAGTAACGATTTGTCAACAAAAGTAATGATTTCTTTTACGCAAACATGCATTCACGCTTATGAAGGAAAGAGCAGATATTTGAATATACAGGGTAATTTTTTTTTTAAAGTTGTGAAAGTAAAACCCTATAACGAAAGAACCACTGATCCAAATGACCTGAAATTTCACCAGTATGCTCCCAAAGCAATGGGCATTTTTTTGGCATGGTTAAATAAAAACTTAAAATCTCACCGACAGATCACAGATGGCGCTGTATATGCAGTAAAGTCGGGGAGGGAGCTTGTGCAAGACACACACACAGTGGATACTCTTCACTCTGTTGTGGAACATGCGGTTTCACGTTTCCAACTCGTAGCTGAAAACATTGGACAGCACATTGAAAATCTTATGCGTTAGTTGCGCAGTTTTGTACGAATGTTTTACTCCATATTTTTATTTCGTTCTGTTTCTGCAGATGTTTGCAGTTCCTTTTCCCGATTACTGCATTCTGTATGTTTTTGGTATGCGTAATAAAGTTTTCTTTTTCTCAAAGTACCGTCCATTGTTTTCCTCCCACTGACAATATTCTTTGTTTCTGTTAACTTACAGTGATAATTCTATTTTCGAACAATATTCCACACGTTATATAAAAAGAAAATTTTTTAAGTAACTTAATTAATATCTCAGCTAATTACCCCCTTTTATTTAAATCATTATCAACTACCCTTGGATCAATCTGCGTCGATAGATATTTCGAAAGCCCGCCAAAGAATTAGAAATAGTTAAAAAAATTAATCAAAAATGATACTACACATTTTAATTTAATCGTAACTAAAATTAATATAATGACATTTTTTTTCAATATTCAGTATATACACTAATGTCCAGAAATTAAGGGGCGGTGACCGATTTCAGACGTTTTGTCAAATATCTACTCAAATTTGTAAGGAAATGTCCAAAATGCCCTTGAACTTTGAGGATGTAAAGAACATGTTTGACTACATGTGTTTCATTGAACATTTAGTCCCGACAACAAATAGGGCGTGATAATAAATTTAATAATAAAATAATATTGCTGTGGGTGCGATTTTAAGATTTTTTTAAATCACGCCTAAAAAATTCCCATTACTTTGGGAGCATATTGGTGAAATTTCAGGTCATTTGGATCAGTGGTTCTTTTGTTAATGGGTTTTACTTTCACAACTTTAAAAAAATCACCCTGTACATGATATCATGTAGGGTTTTTGCGCTTACCGCGGCTTCCATGGTCTTCCATTTAATTGTAATCGTTTTATTTGCGCCTTGCGCAGACAATAAGTTTTTTTTTTTTTTTTTTTAAACTTTAGTGTGATTTACAAGTTTAAGGTAATGCGCGCAAATATTATGATTTGTATTTGTGGTGTTGTTCTAATATATGTGTGTGTCATCGATTTGATTTTGTGATTATTGACTGAAACGAAAATACATTTATACGAAACATGTTTTGAGTAAATTCATCTCCGAACAACAACTAGTACGTATATAAGCCTAATTACAAATCTCTTGTATAGTATTGATAATATATTCTAAACATCTAAACGAATGTATATTGAAATTAAATTATCAGTATATTAATATTCAAGGTAAAAATGTACATTAAGTTCAAGATTCAATATTAATTGGCATCCAACTGCCGGGATATTATATTATTTAAAAAAGTAAAGTGAGATAATGGAACAGATTAAAACATTAAGAAGTGGTTTTACGCGTATAGCTAACTCGTCCAGACGAATATCGTCAAGTTCTTGAATTTGCAATTGTTTGGACAAAAGTGTCTGTCTAAGCACAGACTGTGCATTCGCCAGAGTTCTGTGCGTATGTCGCCATTCCCAAATAGAGGCACCCTAATTTTGTCTACATCTCGTTGCTACATGTTCTAAAAGGGTGTTAAGATTCACTAGAATTCCTTTATATATGAGAGGAGTGAGACAAATTATCTAGGAATACAGGCTGCATCTTTATAAGAGTGGCGACATACGGGATGTAAAATGTGATTGTTTGAGACGATTTTGGACAAACTCGAATCGCAAAGCATCTGAGTACACCATTATCGCCAATTAACTTAATTGGCAATTAATCAATTAACTCTCACTCGTCTAATCGAACTCTTCTAGGTGAGCATCACCAAGTTCTAGAATGTAGTTTTGCCACAGTTTGGACCTAAACGCCTACCTATAATGTAATAAATTAATATAAATAATAAATTAATATGTAATAACTGTAACTGTAGTTATATCATCCTTGTATTAATCGTAATCGTTTGTATCGTACTTGTTCGTTGTTTTATGTCAATAAATATCGTCTTCTGTGTTCTAAGCTTCGGCTGTTATTAATTACAATATACAAGTTATCACATGGTGTCAGATTAATATTTTAACTTGTTTTAATTACGAATACGAATCTAAATTGCATTCGATCATGTCGGATGGCGGACTTCGTCCGCCAAAGCCGTTGCAAATTACTGCGGATACACGAGAACAATGTGAAGATTGGCTCCAAAGCTTCGAATGGTACGCGGAAGCAATTTCGCTTAGTTCGAAAAGTAAGAAAGTACAAGTGACTACTTTTATGACATGTATAGGCCGTGATGTTCAACAAATATTCAAAACCTTTGCCTTAGAAGATGACGAAAAAGAAGATTTACAGGTCATCAAAGAAAATTTTCAAGGATACTTCACGCCGAAAGTAAATTACACATTCGAGCGGTATAAATTCAACCAGATACATCAAAAGTCAGGTGAGTGCTTTAAAGATTTTTAACTCGTCTTAAAATACAAGCATCTCGCTGTAAATTGGGCATTATGGAAGAAGAATTACTTCGCGACCGAATAGTAGTCGGAATCGACAATAACGATGTTCGCAAGAAACTGTTAAGTGATCCAGAACTTAACTTAGATAAAGCAGTACAAATTTATCTCGCTGCTGAAAGTGCTTCCCTGCAACTAAAAAATATTGTTAGTGATAGCAAACCTGATTCATTAATTTCAAGTATTTCCAGTAAATTCGCGAAAGGGCAGAAAAACAATTATTCGAAAAATAAGTTAAACCCGAAAATCGCCAAATATATTAATGATTGTAGAAATTGTGGCTCTTCCCATAAATTGAATGAGTTCCCGGCTTTTGGCAAAAAATGCAATATCTGTCAAAAACTGAACCATTTTGCTAAGAAATGCAGATCAAAGCAAAAATATAAGTCCAGGAAATAGAAAAAATTGAAACAATGGCTGAGATGAAGACAACTATTTCATTGGAGCAGTAGACGCAAATAATAATGACGATTGGTTTGAAACAGTTGTTATTAAAAATAAAGCCATTTCCATGAAATTAGATACAGGTGCGCAGTGTAACGCTATGCCGTATAAAATAGATAAAGAACTGGGGTTGCAAATAAATCCCTCAACCGTCCGCAAACTTCTTACCTATTCTGGCCATAACATAAATGTTGCGGGAGAATCCATAGTTCCCTGCAAAATTAAAAATAAAGAAATGCAGTTACCGATAATTATCGCACATGGTGGTATAAGCCCAGTGTTAATTGCATTGATCCTTCGGATGTTAATAAAATTCTGCTGCGAAGGCATTATCCTTTAAAAACGCTGGAAGAAGTCACTGCTAATGTGAAAGGCTCCAAATACTTCGCAAAATTAGATCTGAAAAAAGGCTTCTGGCAACTAAGAGTTTCACTCACTACACAACCTTTTTTCACGTTCACAACACCCTGGGGAAGTATTCTTTTCTGGGAGTCCCGTTTGGCATAAAGACAGCTCCAGAAATATTTCAAAACATTTCCAGATAGCACAAACCCTTAACAAAACGTTGTTATAACCTTGTTTCAACCTTAATTACCCTTGAAACAACGTTATTCTAAGTTTATGTGCTGTATGGGTTATGACTAAAATTCTTCAAGGCATTCCTGGTGTAGAGAACTCGATGGATGACATTCTAATCCATGCACCAGACATAAATACCCTCCGATCCAGAACTAGAACAGTTTTTGAAGCCCTCAAAATGCAGGAGCAAAGTTGAATCGGGACAAGTGTGAGTTTGAAGTGCAATTTCTTGGACACGTGCTTACTCCTGAAGGTATCACGATTGATCCTGATAAAGTCGCAGTTATTGATCGAATCAAAACTCCGTCCAGTATGAAAGATTTGCAAAGACTACTTGGAATCATACCATATCTTCAGAAATTCATACCTAACTTCTCAGATAAAACCCACAACACGAGGTTGCTGTTGAAGAAAAATACCGCTTGGGTTTGGGATAAACAATTAGATAAAGACCTCTGTGAAATTAAAAATTTGTTGAAAGCATCCCCTACTCTTACATGCTTTGATCCGAACAAAAGTTTTACAATATCTGTAGATGCTAGATCTTACGCTCTCAGTGCTGTTTTACTACAAGAAGGCAGACCCATTGCTTATTCATCCACAGCACTAAATTAATCACAACAGGCATATCCACAAATCGAAAAGGAGGCCCTAGCCATGAAATTCGGGTGCCAGAAATTTCACTTCATCTACGGAAAAGATGTGGTCATCGAAACAGATCACAAGCCTCTAGAATCCATTTTTAACAAGACCATCGATCGAATTCCCCCAAGACTGCAAAAGTTATTTTTAGAAGTTCAGCAGTACGGACCTAAAGTCAAATACAAATGTGGTAAAGAATTATATATATCAGATTTGCTAAGTAGAGATTGCCACTACTAAGATTCTTTAGAAGAAAACAATCTTCAAATCTTATTTGCAATTCCAACTGCCAATAAAGGTTTAAAAGCTCTTCAAGAATTCACATATACAGATCCAGAATTGACGCTAGTAAAGCATTTTATTTCAACTGGGTGCCCCCCCAAATAAAGATAGCATACCAAATTCATGCAAGAAATACCTTCCATTTGTCGATGAACTATCCGTTCAAAAAGATCTAGTTTTGAAGGAACTAAGAATCATCATCCCAGAAAAATACAAATCCACAGCACTAAGGAATCTCCACGAAGGACACTTAAGTATATCAAGTTGTCTGAAAAGAGCTCGCGAATGCATGTTTTGACACGGTGTGTCACAAGACATAATTTCTATGATAGAAAACTGTGAAACCTGTCAAAGAACCACCAGTCAACAACTCCACTAGCCGAACCTCTGATTCCAAAGTAAATTCCAAAACTGCCTTGGGAAATTCTCGCGTCCGATGTCTTCACATTTCAAAGTACAGATTATCTACTTATTACTGATAGCTACTCAGACTATATAGACTTTAAACCCTTAAAGGACATGACAAGTTAATCCACTATCGAAATTCTGAAGGACTGGTTTAGCGTACATGGAATACCAAGAATTCGAGAGACTGAAAACTGTGGCAATTACAAATCTTGGGAGTTTGAATCATTTTCTCAACAGTGGATGTTCCACCATTCTAGCCCCTTATATCCTAAAGGAAACGGTTTAGCTGAATGTGCAGTCCAGACAGCAAAAACTCTCCTCCGAAAATGCAAACTCTGTGGTCAAGATATCAACAGGGCTCTCTTGAACTTCCGAAACACACCCAGAGATAACCTCGGATCACCTGCCCAAAGATTGTTTGGCAGAAGAACGAGAACTACAACTCCTATAAGCGAAGATCTCCTAAAACCTATGCTCATACAAAATACATCTGAACATCTTGCTGAAGCCCGTTTAAAGCAAAAGTATTATCATGATGCTCATGCGAAACCAACAGAAAGTTTGCCGCTCCAGCCTAATCAAAATGTCATGCTTCGAAAAGCACACAGAAATTGGATCCCTGATAAGATAGATTCTCAAACTGCACCCAGATACTACAACGTAGTTACTCCATCTGGCACATTAAGACGCAACTCTAGTCACATAAAGCCAACTGAAATTAAATTCAACATAGAGAGGAAGAGGAGTCTACCAATGGATGCAGGAAACTCAACACTCCCAGACGAACCACCCAATCCTTCTCCCACACCTGACTCGTCCAGTTCTATCACACATGATGCTAAACACCATCCCGTCACTGTCACCACAAGATCCGGCAGAATCGTCAAACCTGTAAAGAGACTTGACCTCTAAAGTGTACACAGGATGATAGGTACGAACTTAACTTTCCAAAGAAAGGAGATGTAATAACTGTAACTGTAGTTATATCATCCTTGTATTAATTGTAATCGTTTGTATCGTACTTGTTCGTTGTTTTATGTCAATAAATGTCGTCTTCTGTGTTCTAAGCTTCGGCTGTTATGAATTACAATATACAAGTTATCACAGTCTGAGCATGCACCTCTCTGATATAGAGGTACCCTAGTGACGGCCGTATCGCGACCTACGTTATACACGGCCGGTGCATGACGTTTAAAACGTCACATGAAGTGGATCTTTTTTACTCGGCGATTGGTGCAAAGCGGCGCACCCCCCGTTTTGCACCAATCGCCGAGTAAAAAAGATCCACTTCGTGTGACGTTTTAAACGTCATGCACCGGCCGTGTATAACGTTGAGACAAGTTAACAAACATAAGTTTTTGACCGAAGCGGCTTAACTAGTCACTCTCATATAGAGGCATCCTTTTAAAAATCTTTAGCATTTCCAGAAAAACTAAAAAATGTATGAAAATCTTGCAAAATTCAAATTCTTGTTTGTTTAATCCCGTTTTGTAAATGGTGAAAAAGCTTGAACTAACCTTTTGCAAATTTTTCGCATTTGCAAAAATGTAGCTGGAATTTTTGATCTTTTGCAACTCAAAAAGGTCAGGGTAATTCCATCAATCAGAACTGCATAATTTCCGTCTCCACCGCCGATCGACGATTTTTACGCTTTCTGATTACTTGTAAAAGCAAACGCTTCTTAAGTCATTTAAGGTATGTCAGAGGATTATGAAGATATAAGAAGATATAATATAAGAAATTAATATATATTATTAACTTATATAGAAATATTAGATTATACAGAGGTTAGACTACATAGAAATTAATTAGTTTATATTATAATATTTATTATATTACAGTTATAAATTAATTAGATTATATAGAAATTAATAGATATTATATAAGAAACCAAGTTCAACCCGAAATGACTTAAGAAGCGTTCGGTTTAACAACTAATCAGAAAGCATGATAATCGCAATGGGGAAATTGCACGTTTTTCAATTTAACGTGCATCTGATAGAGGGTAAAAATACGAACATTTTGATACCATTTTTACATATATTTGAAACATGTATAGTTCATTAAATTAACTTTTAAAACGCAGTTTTTGCCGTGGCGGGAAAAAGCCAAGTCACGTGACGAAAGCTGTTCTGACGTCACTACACATGTAAACAAACCCTCGCTGTATTTTTCCCGGTTAATTCCTATGGAGGTGGCTTGCTTTACGCTGGACGATTTCTTTCTTTTCTTAAAAATGATTAGTATAACAAATTAAAAGTATTGTAAATTGCTGTAATGAATAAATAATACTGTGAATTCTAGTTGATATTTTTATTCCATCGCGTTTCTAAGAATTTTCATTTCCAGATCTCGAAGTAGAAATAAAGTATCGAGAAATAAAGTATCGAGAAATAAAGTATCGGTACAAGTTAATACTTGTACTACAATATTGCATTTTATAGAATAAGGTATAGTATACTTATATATATATATATATGTATATTGCACAATATAAAATAAACGTACAAATAGGATTTATTTCATTAGGGAGGGTGGAGTCAACTTATAAAAGGGTTTTTGTATTTATATTTTATACTTAAATTGTGAATTTTGCTTGGTTCCATTATATGTTTTATCTCTTTAAATGATAAATAAACTGTTTTGAATCTTTGAAAAACAGCTAAAGTTATTAGAAAGAGCGAAATGTGCTAAGATAGCTTTAAGACAGGCTTACAGAATTTTTATATAAATATACACGAGAAAAGTTTAATAATTTTTCAAAAAATGTTTCCAGGGACCTATCCAGACTTTTCTCACGGGGTTCTTTTGAAATTGTGAAAAATGTTTCATATTTGTGAAAAAAATTATTATAATTTTGTGAATTTGAAATAACTGTTATATTCAGTTTCTTGTTTATGAATTTTTGACAAGATCCTTTATATATGTAAAAGCTACATAAATAGATTCTTTGGTAGCTTCAGTTGTTTTGTGTCAGGTCAGATTTTTCTTTTAAATAATTAAATTTGTAAAAGGTTTAGTTTGGAGATTTTTAAGACAAAAAATTTTGTGAAGGTCTTTGTTTTAAGGTGGAATGTATTGTGAAGGTTCCTGTTTTAATATGAAAAATTTTGTGAAGGGTTATTTAAAGGACTCAATTTCTTCCTAACCAGATCTCTGGACTACACTACACACAGGCAAAACAATCAAGTAATTATGTTAAATACTGTCAGTTTTGTGAAATTTTCAGAATGTGGGATTGAAGGTTTTATGCTTTATAGAACTTTGCAGATTAGAGATGATGTTTAGTTTAAAAATTATCTGTTTTATTTTTGTTATAAATTAATAATATTTCTACGGAAATTAAAAAGGCCAAAAGAGAAATATTATGCAGAAATATAATAATTCTAAATGTATTTGAAGCAATGTTATGTATATTTAAATTTTATTGTTGTTATTAACATTTTAAACATTAAAAGAATGGTAGTATGTTTGAATTTTCGTTCATGATCTATAAATGTTTTCTTTATCCTTTGGTTCTATGTTAATTTTTTGTTGCTAAATTAATATATAATCCATACCATCCAAATAATTAAAAAATAATAATCATGCAAATTCATGCCTTACCTGTGAATTGAATTTAAAAACCATTGTGATATTATAGCATATCTCTCAACATAATGCCCTGCCCTTATGATACTAATGCATTGTTCAAACAAAGAATAAAACTTGAATGATAATATATCTTTATTTCTTTATATGTCACTATAAAAAGTTTACGTGTAATGAGATGGCTGTTTTCAAAAATGAAAAGAGTGGGATCTACTTCAACAACATATTCCAATTCTCAGCACATCTCGCTCTGTTTTAATAAAGCTTTGTGAAGTATAATGCTTATTTTCAAAATTAAGATACTGTATTCTTTAACAAGATTTTCAAATAATTTCATTATTTTTATTTTTTACGAAAGTTAGAACATTGAGGAAAATAAAGATATAAAATTTTTAGAACCTGATAAATCTAAAAATAAGACATTCTGAGAAACTATATTTCAAACAAACAACCCAAACAAACAAAAAGTACTGCATCCATTCAAAAATTATACGTAAGCAAATAATAATAAAACGATAATTAATTTATTTTTACGTTTTTCTATATTAATTGAATTATGATTATACGTTGAGAAATCAATTTAGCAATCCTAAAAAGATAGTTTAAATAATGCTTTTTTTTTTTCTTTCCTCTTTCCATACCTTAAAACAGAAATAAAGCAAAGATTATACATTTATTTTAATAAATTTATTAGCTCTCATTTTCTACCAGGCGTAAAAAAAACGGTGAATTTTCCCATTAAGCTTCGGTGGCCACGCCAAACTATAATATTATATTGGACATTTTTTTGAAAAATCACGAATTCCAATCATAAAAGGAGGTGTGATTACCAAAATAAACATTGGATGCTTATAAAAGATGCGTATTTAAAAAATATATTTAATTTAATACTTATTTTTAAGTAAGTACATAAAAAGAGAAAATAAAAGACAATAGTGATAAATTTACTCACGTATGTTGCAGTAATTTTTTTTTTCTGAAGAGTGAATACACAATTATTATTGTCAGTACTTAATTAAAAGTTTTATTCAATAAATCAGTATTAAATAAAGCATTTTTTTTTTCCTCAAAAGTTCGTTTTCTCATAATTAATTTGAGTACATTTTTTATCCGTAATATAACCTGCATAACACGAAATTATATTCATATTAAAACGAATTATTAAGCATTAAAATGAATTAAGAAAATAATGCATTTCAAGAACTATATAAATGCGATTTTACTTACGATTTCTTTTGTAATAAAAGTATCATTCTTATTTTGTTTAAATAAATCAGAGTAAGTGAACAATATTTTAGCTTTAGCTTCCTTTATTTTTACCCACATGAAATGCAGTTTTTCTGTCCTAAAAGTAAATTTGGATTTAAAAAATAAAAAACTATTTCCGAAAGACATAATTTTTTTTTTTCGAATCCGACCAACTTCAACACTTTTCTAAATGAAAATTAATGCAAATGTATAAATTAATAGTTCATTATATTTAGATATGATAAAATAATCTTTTGACTTCATTTTTTGTTTTTGTTTTTGTGTAAATGATTCTTTAAAAGATGTTTATAGTACATAGAAAGCAATATAAAACAGCCTGCGAGCACTGGGCTCTAAAAGTAGAATTCCCCGTTTCATGTGTAGTGACGTCAAACCAATCCCGTCGCGTTTTCCGATCACGTGGTTTTGTTTTGCTTTTAACGAAATTTAAAACTCCAATAACTATATAATTTAAATTATTTTTGCGATTCCGAGTTAAGTTTTGAGGTATGTAAAGTTTTCTTTCTCAAAGTGAGTGCAACTTCCCCATTGTCTATCAGCGGTGGACAGGGAAATTATGCATCAGAACTGCCTATTTATATTGTGTGACCTACTTTTGAATGTAATTTTCAGTGGAAATAAACATTTATTAGGGTTTAAATTAAAATTAATTTGGGTGGAAATTACATGTAAATGTTACATTTGCATGTAATTTTGAATTGCAAAAAGCTTTGCAATTGCAAGTGTTACGTTTGTTTATGCCTCTATTTTCCTTTCGCCTGGAGTTGAGTTTTCGTGAACGATTCACATATGAATGAGATTCATTCATTAATCGACTCTCATCTTTGGGATGCAAATAAAAACAAACAATTGTTTTGTTTTCTCTAGATCCCGTCTTCTACACCTGAATTAGATATTTAAATGCTGAGTCAGTTTCAATTAATTTATGATTAAAGCGTGCTGATCACTTTCTCCTGTAAAATGGAAGGTACGTTATTAATAGCTTTTGCCTTTTGTTTTACGCCAAGAAACATTCGCCGTTGTTCTGCAATTTTAAAATTTATTTTCCTGTATATTTGATGTTTAAAGAAAAAAGAAAATCTACCACTGTTAAATATAACCTCTCCTTAGTTAGAATTTAATTTGTGAATTAAAGAAATTTCAGCTTTTATATATGTATTGGTATTGGCCACATCTAAAAAATTTGAGAAAATTACATATTTGATAAGTTTTAAAAGAAATGTCGGCACAGATGTCATATACGCACCACGTTGGCGAGATTTTTCCCTCCGTCAATTTGACAAAAACTGTTTGTTGTGTTTATTTACTTTTCTTTTTTATTTTCATTCTATAAATTATTGTTTATATATATATCGACATTTATTTATATCAAACTATCTTTTATTTATCTTTAATTCGTTTTTTAAAATAATAGAAGCTATTTCATTTATTATGTTATTTTATTTTTATATTGAAATAAAAAATCACTTGCTATTATTGCATGCTACTATCTGTAACTAATATTCAAAATCAAAGTTTTCGTCAAATTGACGGGGGAAAAATCGCGCCAACGTGGTGCGTATATGACATCTGTGTTGAAATATCTACCCAGGGGTCGATGCAGGGTTTTTTTTTAATTGGGACCCATTTTGTGAAAAGTAAAGGTTATTTTTGTGTAATTTATTATATTTTTGTGAAAAATAACATTTTGTAACGAAAGTTGAAATCCAGTTAATCAAACTCGAACTAAGCATTTATAAACAGAAACTTTTTAAAATCCTTTTGCTGAAGTTTTCCTCTCTGGTGAACTTGTTTGTTTACAAATTACACATTTTAAAAGATCACAAAATAATAAATAGTAAGTTTTTATGGAATAGAATTTTGTAAAAGGACCCATTTTATTAAATTGATTTTTGTGAAGTGGCCCATTTTATTGAATTGATTTTTGTGAAGGGGCCTATTTTATTAAATAGATTTTTGTGAAGGGTCCCTAAAAAGGCCCCAAATTTTGCCTGGATCGACCCCTGCTACCACTGTTAAATTTAATGCTTCCCTACTTAGTTTGTGAATTACAGAAATTTCAGTTTTATATATGGATTGGCCACATCAAAAAATTTTCAGAAAATTACATAGTTTTGACATTTTTATAAAGTTTATACATAGTCTTTTTTAAAAACTTTCTAAAATAGTTGAAAAGTATTTATGAATTCGGTTTACCTGTCTGTCTATTTGGCCATGTTCTAACTCTTGTTAATATAATCGGATTGCCATGTAATTTATATATGTTTAAGGTTTTACTATTGAATGTTAGGTTTTGAAGATGAAATGTATATATGTACCATACTAGTGTAAATGCCCATCCTAGGACAGTCGGTGGGTAGAAATCATGGTTTTCACTAGTTATTTAGTTGAAAATGGTATATTATTATAAGTCACTGATTTTTTTTTTTAAATCTGCTTTTAAAAAGGCAAGATATCTGGGAATTTTGATGATAAAATTTTTCTAATCTCAGTTACTAGTAGCTGGACAAAAAAAAAAAAAAAAAATCCTGATTTAATTTTGATTTCTGAGAGGAGTTTGCTCTGCTAAATATGTATTAAGAACATGTTTTGAAATAAAGGTGTTTCCTATTTATTTAATGGATTATAGTTGAAAATTGTACATGAGTAGTTGCATGAATTATGGACTTCATTTATACATTTTTTTTAGTTTCATTTCTAAGTGTATAACAGAAATGTCTCAAATTCATTATGTATTTTTTTTTTTTTTTCATTTACTGTGGTGTATACTGATAGCATTTAGGAGATTTGAATGAAAGATGAATATCTTTAAGTTTGCCCTTAAGAGTATTTTTTTAATAAATTATTTCAGGAATACATAAGGAAGTTTTTATTTTTGAATTTTGATGTGATTGTGAATATTGCGATCCTATGTTCCAATGTGAAAGTGAATAATATTAGGCTATGATGTCATACACTCATGCACAGTTTTTTTTAAAAAATCGGTTATAAAAAGGAAAAAAGTCGCCAAATTTAGGGGATTTTTTCATTTTTGTCAACCTAGCCATTGTATTAAGTTATTCGTTTGGCACGGTCTTGAAAATCACGCCAAACTTATGTTTATATGTTTGCGTAAGTGTAAAGCATCTGTTCCTAATATTATATACAGTAGAAGATCTTTATAGCGCAATTCTATATAATGCAATTCTCCATATAACGCACAATTTCTCAGATGTAAACAATTAATTTTCAGTTAAGAAACACCTGAATTCCCACATTATAAATAGTTGTTATTCTCTAGAGGACTAAATTTGATACATTAGTTCAACTTTATCTCCTTAATTCAGAGCTTAATACTGAAAAAATTGCTATGAATTGATACAGGTATGTTTGGACAATGTTTATAAAGTAAATTTAACAATGTGTGGAATGAACAATATTATGCAAAAAATTATAATCTGCACAACTCCTGGTAATAAAGAATGCAATATAAAGATACTCTAATGTATTTTGGTATGTTTCACACATATTTGGCCATGTTTTACAAGCTAATTTTAATGATGTGTGAAATGTGATCTATATAACGCAAAATTCTATATACTGCACAACCTCGTGTTTTTAGGTTTGCATTACAAAGATCTTCTACTGTAGTACATCAATTGATGAGTTTTTGAGTGTCAAATCAATTCCATGGGTAAGAAGTTTTTGAATAATTTTATAAATTATTTAAGTAGTTATGTTATTGAATAGTGAAGCGAATAAAGACAAGAAATAGGTGTTATTTTTATTTATCAGCAACTCTTATTTTGTTATGCATGTTAGTTTTTTGGGTTCCATACTTAACCTCTTGCCTGTGACGCCCGAACTCAGTTTGGGCAATGCAAATGTGACAATTTTGGAATGCCCGACCTGAGTTTGTGCAAGAGAAAAATCAGTGTTTCAATTCCGTGAAGCCTGAACTCAGTTCATCCAAAGCTTAAAAACAATGCAAAGAAACTTTGAACTTGCAAAAAATTTATATACCTGGTTTGAATGAAATTTGGGAAGAACTACAAAATTACAAAAATAAAACAAATGGCACAAAACTGCCGAACTTTTTGCAGGAAAGTATCACCATCTATTGGGAAAATGGTAAATTACATATTATGCATTGGACGAACTGAGTTCGGGTGTCACAGGATTAAAACACTGGTTTTTCTCTTGCCCGAACTCAGGTTGGGCAACGCAAATGTGCCAATTTTGGAATGCCCGACCTGAGTTTGTGCAAGAGAAAAATCAGTGTTTCAATTCCGTGAAGTCTGAACTCAGTTCGTCCAAAACTTAAAAACAATGCAAAGAAACTTTGAACTTGCAAAAAATTTGTATACCTGGTTTGAATGAAATTTGGGAAGAACTACAAAATTACAAAAATAAGACAAATGGCACAAAACTGGCGAACTTTTTGCGGGAAAGTATCACCAGCCAGGGGTGCAAAAATACCGGACGCCAGGTCGCCCGGGCGACTAAATTTTCGACACTGGCGCCTAGATATTTCTTACCAAATAAAAGTAATTCGTATTTATAACCTTGAATATTTATGGATGATTTTTTTTTCCTGTGCAAAGGGAAAAAAAAAAAACGAAGTTCTCTTTTACTGAATTGGACTGATATTTACAGAAATGTTGGAAAAATTAAGACATTGCAAATTGCTATCGGGAGGAATACCTAACAGTGTTTACCAACGGCTTCCGCCATGATTGGTTGAATGGAGACTTGTTTCGCTCCGGCGATAGTTTTGCCGGGGAAATGAGTCGAGGCTGTGCGCCACAGTGAAAAATATCTTCCTCCATGCTGTGCGTTTGCTGAACGTAGTAAGGCGCATGCGCAACTGCATAGTGATTTCGGACGCGTTGCTCCGGACCACATGCATGTTTGGAAGCTTCAGCGACAAAACCATGTGCTATACGTTTCGTATTATTGATAGATAATGAAGCGATCACAAGAATCAACAAGTAATGAAGCTAAAATTGTTAAACAATCGCGTTTAACCAATTTTTTTTCAAGTGAAAGATTTGATAAACAAACTGATTCTGTTTCAAAAAAGATAATACCAGAAAATAGTGATACGTCGCAAAAAAATGAAGTGCCAAAAGAAAATTTGGAAAATTTTCAAATTTCATCAAAAAATGTGGATGTACCACTTGAAAAGAACGTACAGAAACGCAAATTTAAAGAAGAATGGTGCAATATACTACCTTGGCTGGATTATGATCCAAATACTGGTATAGCCAAATGCAGAACTTGTAATTTATTTCCCGATATAGCGGATTGCAACTCAAAAGTTGTTAGTGGATGTAGTGTTCCCTTTAAATTGGAAACTTTTAAGAAACACAATAAATCGTTTCAACATCAAAAGTGCGCAAGTGCTGAAAAAGCTTTAAATTCGCCAGAATCAACACCTTTTGCAACATGTTTACAAAAGTGTGATGAAAATATGCTGAACCACTTAAAAAACATTTTCATCTGTGCATATTATATTGCAAAAAATAACAAGCCCTTTTCAGACATTGAAAGCATCCTAGAATTAGTAAAAAAATTGGGTGTAGAAATGAGAACAGAGTATAATAATAGAACACAATGTGCAGTATTTGTTTCCCATATTGCAGAAGTTATTAGAAAGGAAATGATTTCTGAAATAAAAAATCAGAAATATGTTAGCCTATTGCTAGATGCCTCAACTGACAAAGGTAGTGTTGAAAATGTCTTGCTGTATCTTCGATATATTAAAAATTATGTGGTGCAAGATACATTTTTATCTATTATTCCTTTAGATTCTGCAACTGCTGATGGATACTTTGAAGCTGTTAAAGATGAATTAAATAACCTCGGTATTGCAGAACTACTGTATGACAAACAGCTAATCGGAATTGGAACAGATGGAGCTGCAACTATGATTGGTGTTGAAAATGGATTTGTCCAAAAAGTTAGACAAAATCTTAACCATTTAATTGGGGTTCATTGTGTTGCACATAGATTGCATTTAAGTGTTTTAGATGTCGTAAAAGACATAAAAAGTATTGATATTATTAACTGTGTGCTAAAAAAGCTATATAAATTTTATAATTCGTCAAGTAAACGAATGAGAGAACTTAAACAGATTTCAGCAATTTTAGAAGAAGAACTTTTAAAACTTCAATATCTGCATAATGTTAGATGGGTTGCCAGTAAAGTAGGTTCTTTAACTGCTCTTGTTAAGGATTGGAAGCCTATAATAATTCACCTAGAAACAATTGCTGCTACTGAAAAGGGGAATGCTTCTGCAGAAGCTAAAGGTCTGTTGAAGAACTTAAAATGCTTTAAATTTATTCAAATGACACATTTTCTGCTAGATTTTTTGATAATTGTGAAAAAACTTTCTCTCATTTTCCAGAAAGAAGATGTTATTATTCCGAGTATTCAGTTATTTGTTAAAAAAAACTGTAGAAGATTTAACTTTGTTACCAACTGTGCCAGGTCGCTATGAAGACACATTCATTAAAAATACATCTCTTGAAGGCAAGTTCAAAGATATCCAATTAACTGGATTTTGTGAGTCCACGAAAGTTCAGATTGAAGGGACTAAAAACAAGCTTGTTGATGATGCTGCAAAATACATTAATCGGAGATTTACGATAAATGAAAACAGTATTGAAATGTGCACCAAAATATTTGACACATTTTCCTGGCCCAGGGGAAAAGAGCTTCAAGATTTTGGAAAAAAAGAAATGCAATTATTAATACAACATTTCCAGAAATATTTTATCTCATCAAATGTTGATTTGGAAACAGCTGAAAATCTTGCTCTTGATGAATGGTACGAGTTTAAGGTACTATGTCAAGACCTGAAATTTAGTGAACTTTTGATCAAATCAATGAAAAATGATTCAAAATTTCCTATTTTATCAAAGTTACTGCAAATTGTGTCTGTAGTACCTGTGGCAACTGCATCCTGTGAGCGAGGATTCAGCACCATGAATTTCATCAAGAACAAGTTTCGCTCTACATTGACATCTCAAAATTTAAATGATTTATTATTAATAAATTGATATGGACCTTCTGTAGAAGCATTTGATCCCACAAAAGCAGTTCAACGCTGGTACTTCACATCAAATACAACAAGGCATCTGAGTGGCCACAAACAACATAAAAATTTAAACGCAAAGGAGGACAAACAATAACTTAACATCATTGATATATGGGATGTAGATGTGCCGGTAATAGACACCCTTAAGGAATTTCTTTTAAAATTATTTTTTTATTAATAGTGATAATTATTATATTCCAGTTTTTTTCAATATTATATTAATATATAAACAATACAGTATGGAACCATTTATCCGGAATCCAGTTAACCAGAAAACCAGTTATCCGGAATGATATTTCCAATTGACTGATTTCAGAATTTTTCCAGAAAAAAGTGCCATGCAGTGCCACTTTGACATGTTCATTGCTTGATAGATAACCACATACATTGTACAACTTGATCAATATCTTGGATTTAAAATGAAAGCCTGTTTAGTTTGATATTGAGCATTTTGAGTTTTATGCAGTATTATTGTTTCCAAGGTATTGCCAGAATTTGCTTTCTTCAAATTCTGATTAATCTTTGATCCTGAAAGGATCTGAGCCTTAATCAGAGTAATCTAGTAATTAATTTCAAATCAGTAGCAATGTTACAGCCACATATATTCTACAAATCTCATCAAACAGGTGTTGTTTAATGTCCAACCAGTTATCCAGAAAAACCAGTTATCCGGAATACATCTGGCCCCGACCATTCCGGATAAATGGTTCTGTATTGTATTTAACTATTTTTAGCCTCATTTCCCAATATAAATCGAAATTTAATTTTAAATAAAAGCCCAGTAATGGACACCCCATAAAAAGTAATAAATATAATTGTTTTTATGACTATTTAGAACCAGAATTTAATGAAAACATATTAAACAAAATTGTTATTTTCAAATGAATTTAACAATTATGATTACCAATAATTAATAAAATATTTGTGATAATCATTCACTTTCTATATCAAATATTGTAACTATCAGAAGATTAATATTTTAATTATTTTAGATGTATGGTTCAAAATACTTAATATCAAGCAATTACAGATTACAGCAATCAAATTATTGAGACAGTGGGGGATTTAAAAGGTAATAATTTAATAAATAAAAGTTTTGGAATATTAGTGTATAGTTTTGTCTCACTATTTTTAACAATTAAACTTCCAAAGACTACTTGATATATCACTTTTAATAATTAATACAAATATGAAATAAATGATACTGTGAGTTGAATATTTTAAAAACTAAATAAAACTGTAGAACTGATGTTTGAGACCATTGATCTGCAGATTTACTAGTTTCATGATTACTATAACTTTCATTAATATTACGTTTTTCATTTTATTTTTTTGTCAGAAGTGAATAAGCAAACATTTAAGACAGAAAATAGATTTTTAATAGTTTCTGTAACTTAATTGTTTTTATTTAAATGAGGAGGGTATGAGCCCCACTTTGATTGTCCCTTAAACAATATTTTCTGCTTCCTGACTGGTTTAACTTAAGAGCTATTTATAAAAGTTTTGGCGTTATTACATTTTGGTAAGAGTAACTTAAAAATTAAATTTGATTATTTAAGTTTTCAGTTAAGTCAAAATATTTTATGCACTATAAACATTACTGAAATTGCATTTTTAGCAATGTCTACATGGGAAGTCCATTACTGGAAAATGACTAACCATCCCAGTAATGGACACATCTTAAAACATTAAAAATAAATGGAATTTTAAAAATGGTTTTTAGTATATAAAATTCAAAGTTTTCTATTACTAGCAAATCAAAAAGTTGCAAATTTTGCAAGAAAATACAGAATATATAAATTTACTAAATGATTTTACTCTTAGCATGTTCATTTAAGATTTTCACTGAAAAACAATACAACTTGGAAACATTTTCTGCTTCGTGATTGGTTTGATTAAGAGTGTCAACAATAATGCAAGATTATAAAGTATGCAAGGGGAGTTATCAAAAAAATAATAAGTTAAATTTTTATTGGTTACTTTTTTATAAATCAAACACATTGAATGGTGACCATTACTGGCACATCTACCTATTATAGGCCTTGAAGTTGAAGTGAATTACATATTTGTACTTTTGAAAGTGTTTAGAGAATTTTTTAATGATTATTATTTGTATTTTACATCAGCACTTCCAATTTTTTTTAATATCTATATTTATTTTATATAATTTTACTTTTTTATGCAAGAAAATTTTGTCATGTCATGTGTCACATAAATTTAATTAAAAAGAGTAATTTATGTTTACTATTATTAACTTATACTGTAATTTTATCTTATAAATTTGTCATCGATAGTAACTGGCTCCTAGATTTTTGAGCTGGCTCCTAGATTTTCAAGAAATTTTTGCACCCCTGTCACCAGCTATTGGAAACTAGTCGTTGGGGGCCACCGTAATACTTACCCATCATGGATATGCATAAAGTAAAATATTAAAATAAAAATGTGTAAACTACTTATAAAATGCATTGCAATTCAAATAAAATCGTGGCTTGATGACGTCACAAACTTTAAAGGCTCGATTACTGAATTGCTTGAAAGAGGTTTTTCCTTATAACTCCAAAAATAATAATCCTATTAACTAGCGGTTTATTGCATCTGATTAAGCGTCAAATTTCCAATTAAAATATATCTTTGAAGTGAAATTTGGATGAAATATAGGGTCATGAAAAATCGAAGAGTGTGGAAAATAGGATTCCAAATATCTCGGCAACTAATTATCCGATCGACTTCATGCTTTATTCAAAATTTATGTTTTTTTATTGTCTTTTATATTCATTTCTTAAAATAAACAATTTCGAAAATTTTTATATACCTTTCATCAGAACGAATATTTCGAGAGTCCGAAAAAAATTGTTCCGGTTAATCGAGGTTATTGAAATGAAATAGGCTTCTTCCCATTATTACATACTAAGTACATACCAAATTACAAGTCTCTATCTCAATTTTTTCGGGAGATAGAGCGTTTACAGACACACACACACACAGACGGATGGCAAATTTTTTTTTCTAAAAATATGTTTTTCGGAATCTCCAGTGTCTGAAACGTGTAAATCCGTCAAAAAAATTTTTCGATTTTCAAAATGATTACAAGACTTACCCTATACTACGTATGATGGGTAAGTAAAATGGTAAATTACATATTATGCATTGGACGAACTGAGTTCAGGTGTCACAGGATTAAAACACAGATTTTTCTCTTGCCCGAACTCAGGTCGGGCATTCCAAAATTAGTGCATTTGCGTTTCCAGAACTGAGTTTGGGTATCACAGGCAAGGGGTTAAGAGCCTACGCTAGTCACGCGAAGAAACGCTCCAGCTAATGTTAAGTCTATTGGAAGGTTATCGCGCGATTTCTCGCTCGCATTTTAATATTTTTAAATGATTTTTTCTGCATAGGATAGCTGAGGTCGATCTCTAACGTTATAAGTTTTTACTTTTTCGATTTTGGTTACGGTTTTTTTATAAGTGGACATTTTCAATTTTGGAACCGGTTCTGAAAGTGAAATTACCCTTATATAAAAAAACTGGAACCAAAATTGAAAAAGTAAAAACAAACAATGTTAGAGATCGACCTCAGCTATCCTATGCAAAAAAAAAAAAAAAAAATCATTTAAAAATATTAAAATGCGAGCGAGAAATCGCGCGATAACCTTCCCATAGACTTAACATTAGCTGGAGCGTTTTTTTGCGTGACTGATGTAGGCTCTTAAAGAGAACATTTTTTTTTCCATTTTTGGCACTTTTTCTCAAATATATTCCACAGGCAAGGGGTTAAAAAGTAAAAACGGATACATTATAAAATCACTCATAAGTCTGTCTGTCTGTCTATCACAGCCATATTTCACGAAAACTATGGAATGTGGAAACTTCAAACTTGGCCGAACTATAAAGGCTATTGACCTACATATGTATAATTTAATAGACATGTAAAAATATGTTTAAAAAATTTAAGGAGGCTAATTAAGTTTGTTTTGTTTTTGTATATTTTGTGGCATGTTGTTCGAAAGATCTCGTAACACCAAACTCAAAAATCTTTGTTTTAATTTTAAGTATTATGCATTTTCAGACATATCATAAAAAAGGTATTGCAAAAATGTCCCCCCTCTATTTTTGAATATACTGAAACTGAAATTATAAAAAAATTTGTGGTAGTTGTAGGAGAGTTTTTTTTAAACATTGTAGGAAAACTACAGCAATTTTCCTAGGTCACATAGTTTTTGAATCATCCCAGGATTGTTGATAATGATTTTTGAAAAAACTTTGTCGGTAATTCGCCAAGATATTAATTAAATACCTAGCTAGTAAAATGCAGCATGGACCAAGGCAGCCTTGCAACTTTTCAACCTTTTATCGAAGCACATTCCAAGTTTAAAGTTTGTATAAGGTCTTTGTTTTATGTAAGGTAAATCATTATAGTTATAAATAGTCAATGTTTTTCATTCCAATTGAATTCAGTTATTGAAAAATAATTCCTAGAATTTTTTTTACAAAGTCTTATTATTATTTTAGCAATTATGTTTTGTAATATTGCAGTTATTAATGAATTTATTGTACACAATCTCGGAACCCTTTGTGCGAGAAAAACTCGCACTTGACTGATTATTTACAAATAATTTCTCTATAAAAAATATAGAATTTTCGGTACTTCTCCATTATCCCATCGGCCGCTTTTCCATTAAAAAAAATATGTAGTGCCAAAATATAATGCCAAGGCCAATAAACAAATGGAAGAATGTCGCCATTAGAATCTTAAAAAAAAAAAAAAAAAGGAGAAGCCCATCTGAATAAAGCGTCAAGTATCGGTAACTTTAACCAATAAAATTTATAATACATTAATGTAAACAGAAAATAAATAATCTTGGATATTTAATTATTTACATTATTTTTCTTAATTATCTGTCTCAACTGGTGAATAAATGTTTGTGATGACAGTTGAAGCATATATTTATCATACGTAACCATTTATTGCAAGTTTTTTTTCAATGCTTTTTTTCTTTTATTATCATGACATCGCTATTTAATGCCATAATTGTTATTAATGAAATACTTAATAAATCCATAAAACATTATTAAAAATACAGATAAACGCCAAATTAAAAATCACTCAATGTTATATCATACAAGTGTAATTCATCTGACGCCAATTGAATGTGGTGTCACGATCATGCATTTTTGATGTTAAATCCTAAAGTTTGGCAATGTTTTTTTTAATGGAAAGTGGTCTACGGGATAATAGAGAAGTACCGTATTTTCATGTTATTTTTATTGAATTAATAATAATATTTAATTTTAATATAAATGATTTTTTTTTCTAATGAAAACAGTTTGTATTTTGTTATTTTTCAGTTTTTTTATATTTTGACTCTGAATTTTTATCTGCCTTTTTTTTTTTTTGTAGTTTTCACACTTTTGCATAAGATTAGCAATTTTTTTCCTCATAAAAACCTATTTTCAGGGGGTTTTCTTTCCATTCATGTTTCTAAAAATTCTTTCTTTTTATTGTTATTTATGTTTATCATATTATCTGTAAATTGTCTTTTGCAGTCTGTCTCAAAAATTTAGGCACAACAAGAAAATATCATTTATTAAAATAATAGCATAGAATTAAATAAAAACATACTATTTACATATTAGATTCTGTAAAATTATTCAAATAAATTATTATTATGTCTAAATGTTATTATAATTTTGATAAAAAATCGTGAAAGTCTCTTATTATAGTGTCTCAAAAGTTTAGGCACAATGGAAAAATAACATTTTTATGTGATGTTATTTATTAATAGTAATTCCCTGGTTTTGGATTACTTTTTATTGAATAATTTAAAAAAAAATATATTATTGGTGACAGACAATACTATGCTTTTTCATCGGTCACTTTTGGTTCTTTAGTAGAGTCATTGCTTTTCTTCGTGTATACTTCACGAGTTATGATGTAACAAATATTTTCAATTGGGTTTAAACTGGGGCTTAAATTGACGGGCACTTGTGGTATGTATTGATGTAGAATCATCCAAGGATATTTGATAATGATTTTTAAAAAAAATGTTGGTAATTAGCCGAGATATTAATTAAGTTACTTGGGAAAAATTTTCTTTTTATATATCATGTAGGGTATTGCTCGAAAGATCTCATAACATCAAATTCAAAAATATATTTGTTTTAATTTTAGGTATTATATTTTCTCAGATATCATTAAAAGTATACTGCAAAAATATGTCCCCCCCCCCCTTTCTTATATCCGAATTTATTGAAACGAAAATTATGAAAAAAGTAATGGTAGTAGGAGTTTATTAATTAATAAATTTAATGCATGGAACTCTGAGCGCAAGTTACACTCATACTTAACCGATTTATTATTGTATGCATAAACATCAAATGAAATATGAATTGTACCTTTAAAAAATATTGTTAGCAATTTTTTATAACTTTCTATTTCAGATCTGTATCAGTAAAATTAATTTCTGTAGCATAAATATTAAATAGTACTGATATTTATTGGTTTTTAAGGTGACATTATTTTATTTGATGTTATATTAACACTAGAACTGCAGGAAATTTTACTCAAGTTTCATAAAAATATTTCACACCAGAATTTTTATTTAAAACTTTCCACTTTTTTTATTTAACTAATTTTTGTGCAGTATATATTTAACTTATTTTATGAAGAAATTTCTAGTTCGAATCGACATTTTTTCATGTGGTACGGGGGTCATTCCATGTCAAATCAACACAGTGATTTTACCTCACCATCTCAGAATTTGATGAAATTTGGTAAGGAGTTTGCTTTCATGTAGATAATGAAAAATACCAAATATTATTTAAATGTATCAACCCGTTCAGGAATTACAACCTTGGAAAGTTGCCAAAAATCGGTCAAAAATGCTCATACTGTACATTTTAAAATTAAAGTTGTAGCTTCCCTAATTAAGATAGAGAGCTGGGAAGGATGTCATTTTAAAGTATTTTTCATGACCTTTCAAATGACATATAACATTATATATGATAAGTAGGAAAAAATATTTTGAAAATCAAATTCAAAATTTTAAATTTGAATATTTCAAAAAGCGCATTTTTGAAAAATTTCAAAAAATTAAAAAAAAAGGGTTTAGACTACTTTTAACCAGTACAGTAAGTTTGAAAGTGGGACAACAATGGATTCAGAGGTTTTTAACACATCAAAAACATGTATTCATTGGAAATTTCCTCTGTTGTTGGTTGTTAGTTCCTCTGTCTACAACAAATAGTTATTATTATACAAAATTTCTCATGTTTTTTTTCCAAGATAAATTGGTTGTCATTTACAGTTCTACCCTATAATGGGTTTAATGCAAGGTCAAAATGACCCATCTTTGCAGTTCTAGTGTTAATATGACTTTGAAGATCTATTTGCATGTTTAAAGAAATGGCTCTTAGTTTTATTTTATTGAGGCAATACGACACATCATCTATTTTTAATCTAGCATTTCTGATTTATTTGATTCTTTTTTTTTTGTTTTGTTTTGGCAAATTTATTTCTCCTATCAAAAAAATGGCTGCATACCTCAATTTTATGTATTGTTAATGAGAAGTAGCAAATATATACCGTATATTCTGAAATATAATGTATACCTAAAATTTCAGACTACATTTTCTTAATTTTAGTATATTCACCATGTACCCACTTGTTTGTAGAGAAGAAGCCTTAATAAGGTATGTAGCAAAAAATACAACAAAGAACAATGAAATTGAAAAGTATAATAAATGTTTGTTTGTTTTTAATTCGATAAATAACTTTTTTTTTTTTTTTATTGCAAGCAAATAACATATATTGATTGATTGAGAAATCTCAAGTCTGTATTGAGAAATCTCAAGTCTATATTGAGAAATCTCAAAAACTCTATATTGAGAAATCTCAATTTTTATAATCGTCCTTTTTTTACTTAATTTTTAAACTTTTTTTTTTATAACTGGTGTTTAACACAGACTTATAAAATTAGATCAATTTTATTAGTTTTTAAAAGTGTGTGTTAATGCGAAATATACTGTATATATTTTTTAGTTTAAATTTTCTTTCAAGTTTCAGTAACTTTAGATTTTATTATGATCAGAGCTAGGTGTAATTTTTGAACAGATGTTTTAAATATTGTACTCATTTCAAAATTGAGCAATGATATTATTTTACATATAAAAACTGTGTCCTCTCTTAAGCAGTTTATCAATAAAACACCTGATAAATTTATTTATGTACATTGCTATCATTTTATAATACCTGCAATTCTTATAAAATTATACTCATTTGAAAATTTGAATTCTGTGTACATATGTAATTTTTTGGTACTTCCCCATTATCCTGTCGACCACTTTTCATGATAAAAAACTATCGCCAAACTGTAGGATTAAATGGCAAAAATGCACGATCGTTGTGTCAAATTCACTTGACATCATAATCGTAAACACATGTTTGTTATGTCATTAAGTGGCTTTTAATTTGACATTTATGTGTATTTTTCTTTATGTTTTACTGATTTATTAATTATTTCGTTAATTAAAATAACAATTGCGTCCTTAAACGGAGGTGCCCTGATATTAAAAGAATAAAAAGCTTTGAAAAAGGGAGATAATTAAGAACAATAATGTAAATAAATAAATATCCAAGATTATTTTTTTTCTGTTTTCTATATATAGTGTAAATTTTATTGTTTAAACTTGCTGATAGTTGATAATTTGGTGAGTGAGGCTTTTCCAAATTTTTTTATTCCAGTTTCGGAAATTAGAAATTTTATTACAGTTCCCCCCTTTTTTTATTACAGTTATTTTAGGTTACAGTTTGGCGATAGTTTTTTTTTTTTTTAATGAAAAGTGGTCGACAGGACAATGGAGAAGTACCAATTTTTCCATCCAACTTATTTGATTTTGCATATTAGTAATTTATTATGTTTTTTATATTTTAGAGCCACGTTATGAGATTCGCTGTTTCAGTTGCTATAATATTAGTCTTGAACATTTAAAGATTTTAGCTGAAAGCATTTCTTGGTAAGAACATTTTAATGTCATTCTGCTTTTATTTATTTAATTTTATAGATTTTGCTATTGAAATTTAGAATTTCAACTGAAAAGATGAAAATCTCACACTTTTGTATCTATTTTTTTAATACAAATATTAACAGGCTGAAACTATTTATTTTTTCTTAAAAATACAAAAAAAAAAAACTTGCATAACAGACATGCTTGAATAATGGGTACCTCTGTTTGGCAAACACTTTTTTAAATTCTCAACATGTGATATATTTGTATGATTTTATCCCTTAAGAAAGAACAAATTCTGCAGTCCCAAGGTGGCTGGTATATAGAGGTTTTATTGTATATATTTTGAAAAAAAGTTAATTTTTAAACTGTGAGTAATCTAATTAAATGTATGCAAATCTAACTTGATTGGTTAAACTTCAACAGAAAATACTAATAGATCACATAACTATATTATTTATAATATCACCTGTACACATTATACACATTTTTGTGCATCCACATGCTACATGTGGTTGAATTCATGTGAGATCCCATATTATTAATCCAAATTATTTTCTTTCTGTAAGCAGTATATATTTTTTTTCTTATCCTGATTATTTTATAAAAAAATAAAGGTGGGATAAAATGGTGTTAAAAATTATGCAGTTATTTTATTTTTTTAAAAATAAAATCCTAAATCTAATCTCTTAAAGCGAATTAATATTCTGTAAAAAGTAAAATTATAAAATTTGAGTAGCAAGTTATCAATACATTCAAATTAGCATTTTCGTAATCATGTTTCTTGACATGTTTTAAAAAAAAATTAGTATATGTTTTATGACCCATTCAAATTTTTTAGTACTGTACAGATATGAATCTGTTTGATAAAATGCTTTCAGACACACCCAGTGTTGCCTCAATCTAGCATAATAACCTTAAATAAACCTAAAATTACCAGGGATTACTTTAAAATATATATATCTTGTTATGCTGGTAGGTTTTTCCAAACTACCTCTTTCCATTCCCCGAATAATGATAAATAAGTAAAATAAAAAATGCTCCTGGCACTCTCTTAAAAAAAAAAAAAAAAAAAATGTGGTTCAGTGTTGTCATCTTATCAATGATTTCTAGAGATAAAGGTGTTGCTTAGGAAACCAATACCTTTCTTCGTTGCATTTCAGAGAAAAAATCAACGATTACTTTCCTTAATAATTAATTTAAAAAAAAAAAAATCTCACTTAAAATTTGTTTTTTAAAACCAGTTAACAAAATTCTGTTCCATGCCAGGGTATAAAATATAAATTTTGATGGATCAAATAGATATTGGTTGATATGAAACAAACTTCTCCTTTTTCACAAAATGGGACCTTAAAAGAAAAAAAAAACATGAAAAATTCAAAATTTGCTGTATAAATTCCAAACAAACTTTATTGGAAAGACGATAAAATTTACTATATTGGGTTAAAAGAGTAAGTTTGAATTGCTTTTATGAGTGTATTAAAAATGCATGTGAAATTGGAAAATCAGGGATATTCATAAATTGTTCTGTTGAATATAAAATAACAAAAACTCCAAAATCTGAACCTTAGATACATTTGGGCCTATTTTATTCTATCCAGAATCAAATTAGCAGAACTCGATTTCCCTAGCCATTGTCTGCAAACAGACACATAACACACAACACACATACTTACATACATACTTACACAGATAAAAACTTTATTTTATTAATTACTATGGATGTAATGTAATATATACAGTGAAGCTTCTATACAATTATATTGTTTGAAAGAATAATTTGTTTTGATGTAAATATCTGTGTAAAACAATAATTTAGCTTTTTTTTTTTTTTTTTTTTTTTTTTTTTTTTTTTTTTTTTATAGTCTTATAATTGTATCTATGAAAGCTGTAGAACTTTTAAAGGTTCATTCATGTTGTAGACTATCAAACTAACATCAACTTTGTTAAAGACTTTCTTGCTGTACACTTCTTAACATCTAATTTACAGATTGTTTTTCTTTATCTTTTCATGATTTCTGGGTATTTAAAATAATTAAATAATTGTGTATGTATAGTTTTAAAATATTGCAGTTTTGTTAAATAATCATTTATCAAATTTAGTAGTTTTCTGCGATTAAATAATGTGAAGATTACTATTCAGAAATAGTGGTACTTCTAAGGGTTCATCCTGGTATTTTGTTTTTTACTGACCTTAACTATTTGGCTAATTAGCAAAAAAAAAAAAAAAAAAAAAAAAAGGCCCAAATGAAAATAATGATAGTAATAGATTTGTCCTGAAAACACTGATTCCAGAATTGTTATTTATAACTCCCTAATGTACTCTCATTTTTTTTTTTTCAGTATGTGTTCTAAATTTTTGTAATTGTTTTTAGATCAGTTATTGATCTAAATTCAACTTAATTATCTTATTTAATTACATAATTTGTGGTATTTGTAGTAATTTTCTGCAATTAAATAACGTGAAGATTACTATTCAGAAATAGTGGTAGTGGTACTTCTCAGGGTTTCCCCTGGCTTTTGTTTTTTGACTAACCTTAACTATTTGGCTAATTAACAAAAAAAAACCAAAGCCAAATAAAAATAATGATAGTAATAGATTTGTCATGAAACACTGATTCTAGAATTGTTATTCATGATGCCCTAATGTACTCTTATTTATTTTTTTCAGTGTGTGTTCTAATTTTTTTTAGATCAGTTTTTGATCTAAATTCAACTTTTGGCTGTAGAAACTAATAAAACTACTGTAGTCTAGATTTTTCTAAAATCGGTACTTAGTATTATCCAAGCCCGGAAGATAGATCACCAAAAATGGTTGTTAACTGCCAACCATGTTTATCATTGTCAATAGCCAATCACGTTCAGAATGGTAATTTAATATGCATTTATTCAATACATAACATAGTTAAAAATTATATAAATAATATATTAGCAAACTAAAATAATACAAAATAATAATTTAGTATACATTTGTATACACATAAGATCAAATTCGTGGCTTTTAGCTATAAAAGATATTTGCAATGGCAGTTTCATTTTTGGCTGTATTTTATATCCGCCAGAATGAATATGATATATAATATCCTAATCACATACTATATCTGTGAATATAATACATATCTATAGTATCCCGTATCTATATCTATATTATATTATACAGTTATATATAAATGCTTCTGCAATTGCCTTCAATATTTCTACAACATAATATTAACTATACAGTTACAATTTTGAAAAAAAAAAAAGTGTTACTGTAATTAGCATTATTGGCACCATACTTGGCACAGTTGTATCTGATCTGGCCAGGATATTACGTAAGTACCGTAAAACCAAGGGGGGGGGGGGGGGAGAAACCTAGCTTCATTCTCTAAATCGTTATGACAAAGCCCCAGTTAACTTGAGATTTGGAGTAGTAGCATATTAGTGGGTTAAATAAACAGAAAATAATATGAATGAGTTCTTATAAAATCCAAAATATAACAAGGTAGATAAAAAAGCAAATCTTCCAATTGTTGAATAAAGTAATTGAAAGTATCATCGAAAGAAAAGAGAAAAATTTTTGCTTCTCTTGCATATTTGTGACTTTAATTTTTTTGTTACTCAATTTGAAGAACCTCATGAACCCCAAAAATCTAAATCTATGAGGTTCTATTAGCGTGTTAACCCTTTCAGTACAGAATTTTTTTGGGGGGGTTAATGCCCTGTGCAGAATATTTTGACCAAAAAAGCGACATTATTTATCTGATTACCGGGCAGAATTTTCCAGTACAAATTGATTTTCCCAAAGGGACACGACTTTCTGAACGACCCAATACAAAGCTAAAAATCATATCTTATGGTTATACGAAAAGCACGCTACTGGTTTTGGTTATAGCCAAATTACTGCACTACGCAGATGCAATACGTCATAACTGCTAAGCCCATGATGCACTACAGTGAGCACAATACATGCCGTGAACGCCTAGGTGACTTTTGTTGATGCTTATTGTAGTCTACAGCATCCAACTCCTAGATGTCGACATTAGTTGACTCCCGCACTAAAAGGGTTAATATCTGATAAGATGGGAGAGATGAAAGTTTATAAAAAAGACATTCATTGCAAATAAAATGTAAAGTAACACTAGACATATTTTTGTCAAAAATTTAAATTATTCATGATAGTGTTTGTTCTATTTTATGACTTTTGCCAAATGGCAAAAGTCATAAAATAGAATAATTTCTTTGGAGAATATAGAATAGAAATAATTAGGAGAATAGAAATAATTTCTTTGAAGAAAGGTTACGCCAGGGATGGCAAATCTTTTCCAAAGTTTTCCAAAAAATATTTAATGTGAACAGGGCGTGCCACTCCATCCCTCTCTTTTCAGAAAAAAGTCAAACAATAATAAAACAAAATTACTTAAAAATTTGTTATTAGGATTTAAAAATATGAGTAAAATACATGTAGGAGTTCTATGTTTGAAAATAATGGGGAAAAATTAATAATGCAATTTCTGTTGAATACCAAATAATTGACATCAAGTTCATACTTAGATACTTTTAACATAATGCAGGCTGAATAAGAATCACCTGTCAAATGATTTCCTCTTGGGCTTTACATGTTATTCATTTCTGAAAATAAGGACTTGTGGGCATAGGTAGAGAAAAGAAATATCAAAGCATCAGCTTCTTTAAACATCTCTACATGTCTGGAATTAAATTTCAAGTTATAATAATTTTATAGTCAGAATTTTTGCTTATAATAATCTTTTGTTTTTGACCTTCTACATATAATAATTTTATAGTCAGAATTTTTGCTTATAATAATCTTTTGTTTTTGACCTTCTACATATAATAATTTTATAGTCAGAATTTTTGCTTATAATAATCTTTTGTTTTTGACCTTCTACATATAATAATTTTATAGTCAGAATTTTTGCTTATAATAATCTTTTGTTTTTGACCTTCTACATATAATAATTTTATTGTCAGAATTTTTGCTTATAATAATCTTTTGTTTTTGACCTTCTACATATAATAATTTTATAGTCAGAATTTTTGCTTATAATAATCTTTTGTTTTTGACCTTCTACAGATTTTCTCTAGATTAAATAAATTTTTGCACCCATATTGAACTAGATTAGAATTAAATAAGTTACATTTCAATTTCCAATTTAACGAATTTAAACAAAATCAGCTAGTCTAAATTCATGTATTTTATATATTTTTCAAGTGTTTTTTGACTTATTACTCGTATATTTTATTTACTGTCTCTAGTTTAGAATCTCAACCAATGACATGCCGAGAATATCCTGCCATGTGCCATGGGTTTGCTGTCCCTAGTTTAGGCTATCAACTTTATTTTCACAGATTACAAATATCTCACATGTAATTTTTTGTATTATTAGTCTGATTTCAAATCCATTTGTGCAACATTATAAAATTCCTTCCAGTATTATACAGTGGCTGCATTAGAGAATTCAAGCCAATACCCAGTAAATTAGTAAAAGTTGAAAAAGTCATATTTTTATTCAAAATAATTAATGCAAACAATTTTTTAAATGCATTATACAGTAGCTAATGAATTGTTCTTCAGATCTTGGGTTTAATTTGCTTCTGTTTTATTCCTTATTTAAAAAAAAATAAATAAATAAATAAATACATTTTTAACGACATCAGTTCCTAATAGTGAAACAATCAGCAGCAAAATAATCATTCGCTAATTAGTCAAAAGAATTTTTTCCACCAGTTTTCATAATTATTAGCATTTGGCAAAGCATTGAGTGCTTAGTATGGGTCCTGTATATATATATATATATATATATATCTTATATATTTTTTAATAATTGACATTTCTGATATTAATTATTAAAAGTTAATAATTTTTTATCATTAATATTAACTTTTGGCAGCTGTTCATGTATGTTGCACTGTTGTCATATCACAGGTATCAACTATAGCTCGCCTATTTTTCTGATATTGAATTATTTTGTCAAAAACTTTTTTTCATTTGTTTTAAACTGGTGTGACATTATGAATTATGAATTCCGCACATCTGGAGAAAAACAGATGGTGATTATGCGATTATGAGTTTTGATTAAATAATTTGGTAGGATTTTTTTTTTTTTTTTTGTGATTTTATACAATTTATACAACAAAGTTAGGTACTTTTTTATGATACACATGTTTTAAATTGATAAATATTGTTCCCATTGCCATCATTCCTATTGCATTTAAAATGTAAACCTTTCACTCATTTGATTTAAAATACAAAACTTTCATTTTAAAATCATACATTTAAAATACATATGTTACATTTTTACAAAAGGAGGTACTCACATTTCATTTAAAACATAACAATAATAATAATAGTAAAAAAAAAAATATATATATATATATATATATATATATATAAACTAAAATGTTTTATTTCACCATTGTTTTAAATTAGCAGATGCAAAAAGTAAAATCTGTTATTGGTGAGATTTGTGTCCGGCTAACATAAAAGTGCTCAAAGTTATATAAAGTTTTATAGTTTATGATTATACAATTTGGCAAGATTCGATTTTTATGATTCTGTTTATATATTTATTATTTTATGCACTTAATTTGCCAATTTCTTTATGTCGTTTAACTTTCAATTTATATAGGTGTTTTATTGTGACAAATTTATGTGAAATTATAGGTCATCATTTTACAGTTTAGTAAAATTTTGTATCTATGGAATATTTTTTATCCTGAAATACATTACATATCTTCATTTTATTTAAACATTTCTCTTTTGTTAAATGATTTTTGAATTATTTTAATGTACAGGCATTATATTTTTGACTTTTTTATGTTATTCTATTTTCTTTAGTGTCACATGAATTAGTTTTATATTTTCGAGTCATAAATTTTACAGTTTACAGGATTGAATGTTTCTTTAACCCTTTCGGGTCCGAACTTTTTTAAAATTTGGGGGAAAGATAATTTTACATTAATAATATTAAAAGTAGCTTTCGAAATCACAAAAATTAAGGTTTACTGAAATTTAACAAATATGACATTTACTGAAATCTCATGAATGTAATTTTTTTGCAAATACAATTTTTATGACAATAGGCGGAGGAAGAATTTTTGAAAATGTTTGGAAAATGTGTTGTTGCAACATGATTAGTGTTCCCGTTCGATGTTTTTCAAAGGGCGCTGCACCCTGTCCTTTTCATTTAAACTGTGAGATACCCTGTCTTTTTTAGACATGGTAAAAGCACCCTGCCCCTTTTCCCAGTAACTTCTTCGCATCCTCTTTTTTTTTTTTTTTTTTTTTTTTTCAAATATTTGGCTTTTTCTTCTCCTACACTGCCCCTTTTCCTCCCAGAAATCACATGGACTTTTGAAAACAGAAGTTCTGTTGCTCTGATTGACTCACGTGTTGTAAGTTCTAAATCAATGTAAAAAAAACAGATGCAGAAACTGCATATTGTATTGTGTTTTCAAATTGTAATGCATTTTCCATTTCAAAATCGTCTCAGAACGGCACATGTTTCCATAAGTAGAATATTCAGAAAATGGAGTTATTTTAATCAGATTATTTTCTGAGATTCTTAAAAATATAGCACGATTTCAACTTACCTTGATAATGTATGCCAGTGAATCCAGAGGATGCCCCCCCTCCCCATGAAATGCTTTCCAGGAAATTTAAAATTTAATACTTATTAATAGTTACAACAATGAAAGTAGATTTGTGAAAAACCACATTTGTCAAAATTTATAAATTAAACCCGATTATGAAAATTTTCTTTTTTTAATCCTCTGTTTTTTTTCTTTTTTGGTTTTTAACACTTTCCAACCTAGTTGAAAAGTGTCTATGACTTCAGTTTGTCTGGCCGTCTGGCCGTGCTCTAACTCCCGTAAATATGCTCGGATTGCCCTGCAATTTTTATATGTTATTGTCGTTATCTATAGCATGTTCCCTGTTTCAACTGAAGTGTGTAGCACTTATAGTTTTTTTACAAGGACACTCAAAAGAATTCCATTACATTACGGTCTATGGGGAAAAATCATTTGTGGTTTATTTTAATCATGTTACACAATTTCAAATACATTGTAATTGATATATATCATTAAGGTGGATTACAAGAAGCTTAATATGGAATAGGGTGTGCATAGCACTTATAGTTACTTTACAGGGACAGTCAAAAGAATTCCGCTACATTATGTCTATGGAGAAAAATCGTTTGCGGTTTAATTAAATAATGTTTCACTATTTTAAACGCGTTGAAATTTATATATATCACTAAGGTGCAAGAGGCTTACTACAGTATATTGTGTGTATAGCAGTCATCGTTCATTTACAGAGACACACAAAAGAATTCTCTACTGTCTGTTAACAATAATTCCTGGAAGTGCGTTTTAAGTTGCTGAACACAATTTTAAATTTAACTCACTTTTTGTCTATTACTTGGTGTGTATAAATTCTGTATTTCATATACAGGGCAGCACAAAAGTTCGAGAACACATTTTCATTTATTGAAAGAAACTCCAGAAGGAGAATTTAAAACTGTGCTACGCGTTTCCTAACTAAACTAAAATTTAGCATCCTATGTAGTATATATACAAATCTATAGATCATATACAGGGCTGAATAAAAGTATTCGGATATTTTTCTGAATATTGTATATGCTGGAAATATATGTTGGAATTTCCTGAAATTACGTTTTTAAATATGTCATGCATTTTCCAAATTGTTTACTTACATGTTACCTTTCAGCTTATTAAATGGTAATGATTTGAAAAATTATTTTGGAAGCGTTGGAAAGTGTTATATAATCTATGCTTGACACATGCTTTTTCGTTCTTGTTTTTTTTTTTTTTTTAAACAGCAGTTGCCTTTTAATTTCAAATTGTTATATTTCAGCTATTTTATAAGATAGGAGAGAAACAAAAAATAATTTTAAGGATTTTTATTTAAGGATAATTGTGCTTTGATTAAGTGCCTAACACTTAAGCAAAAAATAAATTTGTATTTAAAAACTTTTTGTACCGAAATCTTAAGTGGCTGCCATTTTATAATAAGATGGTTGATCAAGCTGGATAACAAATTCATTCAATATCTTGGTAAGCCATATGCTTAGTTACATACTAACCAGTTTATAAATATGAGTGTTATCTTCTATTGCACGGCCAAAATTATATATATACACATATATATATAAATCAATATTTGAACAGAGGCTGGATATGATAGGTCAAAATGTACTGAAATTTTCTGGAATAGCTTTTCTCTGGATGGCTGCAATAGGTAGCTACTTACTTTTAAAATAGAATTTACCTAAAAAATAGAATACAAAGAGCGAATGTTTTATTGTTTTTCTATAATGTAACTCTTATTAAAGTTTTGAAATTTTTATTTGTTTCAGGTAACTCATTGTCATGTCCATATTTTATACTCAAAAGGAGAAAACTCTTCTACTGAAGGCAAAAAAGAAGAATGGAAATCTGTATTAAAAGAAATATCATAATCTTGTTCTTACAGTTGACGAATAAGAAGAAAATTTTGAGAGTCCAACTATGACAATTTTTTCTCGGTGCCATTTATAGAAAACTTTTTTTTGAATGGATTTCATAAGTTCCCATTTTCAACCCTAACCTGCCAAAATGCGTCATGTTTGTGAGGTTTGCAGTAAAGAATTTCTTAAAAAGAGTGATTTAAAAAAACATTTTCGGTGTCACATGGTAGAAAAACCTTATAATTGTGGAATTTGCAATAAGGGGTTTACCCTTATGGCCAACTTGAGTAGGCATATTTGTACTCACACGAAAGAAAAGTCGTTTATTTGCCATGTTTGCAATAAGGGATTTTCACAAAAGGTTGATATGGAAAGACACTTACTTATTCATGCTACAAATAAGAAAACTTTCATTTGTAATATTTGCAATAAAGGACTGTCTAAAGGAAGTTCCTTGAAAAGGCATTTGCGTATACACACTAACGAAAAACCGTACGGTTGTGAAACTTGCAGCCGACGATTTTCTCAAAAGACTCATTTGATAACACACATTCGTACTCATACGGGTGAAAAGCCCTTTTGTTGTGAGGTCTGCAATAAAAGATTTTCTGAAAAGGGTGACTTGAAAAGGCATTTTCTGAATCATTCAAATGAAAAACCTTTTGTTTGCGATATTTGTAACAAAGGATTTACTCGAAGGAGTGACTTGAACAGGCATCATGCATTACACACTGATGAAAAACATTACAGTTGTGAATTTTGTGATAAGAAATTTGCACTAGCATGTAACATGTATAAGCATCTTCGAACTCATGGCATATATAATTTCCCAGGAAAAAAATCTTAATAGTGTTTTAATTTTTTTTCAAAGAATTATCTTATTGTTGTTTGTGATTGTAGTATCATTCATTTCAATTGCTGTTAAGAAAATGCTGCTTAGGATTTTTACAGAAGATTCATTTGAAAATGCACTTGATCCTAGTACTTGATCCTAGATTACAAGTTTTATTTTTAAATTGTGCAATAGAATATTTTATGACAGACATATCTCAGAAAAGTATTTCGAGCATTCTCCTAAAAACCTACTAGTTAAATGGATTATTCTGTAAAAAAAAAATGGATTGAACTAGAGATGTTTAAAATGAATGATGTGTCCCTGCCCTGAATAATATTTCTATTTTTCTTTGCCAAGTGTGAATCCAAGAGGGAGGTTATGGTGGTCATGACCATCCCCCCCTCCCAATCTCCTTTTAAACAAAGAATATTTCTATAGAACAATACAGTAGACCCTCAATTATCCAACCCTCGTTTAACTGGAACTCTCCGTAAACCGATGTCGGTTTCCTGACCTTTTTTCTTTTAGCTTTTTTTTTTTACTTTCACATTCCTTGTGTAAGCAAGTGGTGCTTTCCAAACTATGAATAAAGATAAATATTTTTATTTCACTGTCTTAGAATTCCCTTGAAATTAGCTTGAGCTCCTGCAAGCTCCGATCTCCGTATAAATGTACTGTTCTTCCCCCCCACCCCCGCCCCTTCCCAATCCTTTGTGTACACATCACTTTTCTACACAAAACTCTCTCCATTTTGAAATTTTTGTGGCCGTACTGCCATGTGCCACAACATTCGAATGTTATTGCACCCTCTGATTGTAAACATGTCCAGGGAACTAAACCCCTTTTGTCATCTTTTTATGAACAGAAATTTTCACAGTTGCAAAATTTCAAAAAAGAGAGGAGAAATCAATGTCATATTTTCGCTACGCACTCGCTTACTGTTCGTTTCCGATTAGCATGCTTACCAAATAAAATCATTTGTTTCAAAATAAATTAATTTTCATGTATAATTTGAATTTAGATATTTATTTAGCAGTTTAAACAGTCATAATAGCAGTTCAATGACGATGTTATGTATTAAACTAGATGATTATTCATAAATTCTCAAATATCTGGAAGTTTTGATTATCCGTTGTACATTCAGTCCTAATTACGTTGGATAATCGAGGTTCTACTGTACTTTTTAAATTTTAAATATATATATAAAAGATGTTTTAAATTTTCTTCTTACCCTCCCCCCCCCCCACTTAAAAATGCTAATTTTCTGATGCATTCATGATGTTATTTTTATACCGAAATGCCTGGATATTGCAGACATTATTGTTTAAGCACCAAAGAATTAAAAATATTTTTTTTCCGTAAATGTGATATATTTTCAATTGTTTCTAATTGCTCCCTCAAAACAACATTTCCATGAATCTTGAGCCCTGAAAATTGGTTTTCAATGTGTACTTTAAGAACATTTTTTGTAAAACTCTTTGCATTTACAAGAAAACTAGAAACTCTGATTTCTTGGTACCTGAATAGAACCTGCAAATTTAATACATTTACGAATACACCTGCAAATTTCATACATTTACAAATGGTAATGAATTTAAGTAAACGTCAAAAAATAACCAATTTGGCTTTAAGATATAAAAATTGCTAATGAAGACATCTGACCATCCCCTCCAAAAAGAAACATGACCCCCCCTTAGAGGGCTGGATCCACCTCTGTTGCCTGCCTTTGAAAAACAGAAAAAACCTCCAGTGAGTTAGTGAAAGCTTATATAGTTTCAAATTGTTTTCAGAAATATCTCAGGGATGACAGAGTTGTATAATATAGACGCACGACATGCGCGGAAAATTTTCTGCAAAATTCTGAACTTTGCAGACAAAAAAAAAAAAAAATTCTTCAATTTTATGTACGATTTATTTACGGTTTGCGTGCAATTCCAAATTTAAAGATGCAAAACATTGTTGTGACATTACAGACGCTTGCGAAGAGGTTAAAATATTAAGAATTGGGTTGTTTCTAAATGCATTGACAAAATAATTGATAAGAATTCAGCTCTTCCTATCATGGAGTTTTAGCTTTATTATTATTTTAAACCAAAATAATTATTCTTTAATTAATATTAATTAATTTTAAATGGTAATTATTTTAAACTACTGTTTTTAATTTATATTGTCAAAATAATACAACATGTAATTTTATTAAACATTAAATTAATTTGCAGAAAGTTTTTTGCTCAATATTTATGTGCGCAGAAAGTTTTTGGTTTTATACAAGTCTGAGGGATAATATGCATCCTAAAATTTTTGGGAAAAAGTATACATTATACACAATATGTCAATATGTGCAATATATATGACAATATGTCAAATGTCTGTTCAAAAACCTTTTGTATAATACTTCATTCATCATCGTGCATTTTGTATGTACATAGAAAAAGAAATCATGAGAGAAATAATTTATTATGATATTTCTATGTTATTTACAAATATATATGATAAATTATAGTGAGAGAAATTTTTTTTATAATGCAATTTTTTCAATTTATTTTTTTCTCGGCATAGATTCTGTACAAGCAATTTTTTCCTCTTTTTTCCTTTAGGGTAATGCACTTGAATCTGGTGACCACCAGATTCAAATGCATGTCCCTAAATATTTAATAATTCATCTTCAATGCCAAAATCTCTATCTTCATAACAGGAGAAGTCTGGATTTACGCCAATTCTGTATTACAGTAATTTATTTATTTTGTGAAATGGTAAATAATTTTCTAATAAAAATTTGTATCTAGATTTTTTTTTTAAAATGTTTTATTATCAAAATATTTACTTTTGTTTTGTTTACGGCGAGCTTACATTAATAAAATATGCAAATTAATTATATAATTTTCTTTGTTTTAAGTTGGTAAAAAGGCAAAAGTGAATAAGCTTTTGTAGCATGACTTTACCAACTTTACCAAGTAATGTATAAAAGAGGAAATGTAACTGCACTGTAGAAAAACAATCTTAACAAAACGTTTACCTGAAAGACTGGATCATGGTTTTTATTTTACTAATTCCTTTTCTTCATTGTTAAAATTATCTTTGTCTCAGGAGAGTTTTGAATTTATGTTATTTATGTATTATAGTAGTTTATTTATTTGTCAAATGGCAACTGATTTTCTAATAAAAATGTATATCTAGTCATAGATTATAAAATAGTTGTATTATCAAAATATTTACTTATGTTTTATTTACAATGAGCTTACATTAATAAAATATACAAATGTATCGTATAACCTCCTTTGTTTTAAGTCAGTGAAAAACAGGGCTTAATTTCTAACAAAAAAAGTACCGGAGCCCTAATATTCTGCAGTACTAATAACCGTAGTGTGCTCCTCCTCCACCGTCACTCCAATCTGAATATTTATATTTCATACATTATATGTATTTGCAAAATTTAAAGCAATTTTTTTCTTTAGTAAAATAAAAATTTGAAATATCTGCATTTACTTAGCTGTCAATTATTCCACTTTTTAGTTATCACTCCGGCCGAATAGAAATCTTTGCCTAATTTTGATGTTAATTAATCACAGAATTCTGTGATTAAATAAAGATTGTGATTCGGAAATAGTGTTAACACAAAACAAGAATAGTTCATAGCTATGCATTTTTATGAAAAAATGAATGAAATTTTAAAAATTAATATTTATATGGTGAAGAATCGAACAAAGATATGAACTTTGATATGGGAGGAAAAGGAAAGGGTAATTTAGGATTCGGTTTTTCAGAAGCGCTTGCACTGGGCTCCGAGCCCAGTATTTATGGCCTCTGGCGAATTCTGACCAATATTTAAATAGTTACTAAAAGCAGAGAAGTACCAGAGCCAGGCTCCGGTGGGCCCCGGCGCAATTTAAGCCCTGGTGAAAAGGCAAAATTCAATAATACTTCTTAGCATATTAATTAACATATTCTGCCGAAAAAAGTATAAGAAATGAAATGTAGTTACAGTGTTTAAAAATAATCTTTAAAAAAAAAATGTTTTGCTGAAAGACTGAACGATTGTTTTTGTTTCACTAATTCCTTTTTTTTTTTCCTTCATTGCTAGAATTTTTATTTTCATTTCAGGAGGACTCTTCATTTATGTATTATAGTAGTTTGTTTATTTTGTCAAATTGTAAATCTTTTTCTAATAAATATTTAGATTTAGATATGAAAAAAAGAATTATGAAAATATTTACTTTCTATTTATTTATAACGAATATACATTAAGTATTAATAAAACATACAAATGAATTGTATAACATTCTTTGTTTTAAGTCAGTGAAAAGGCAAATGTGAATAACCTTTCTTAGCATATTAATTCACATTTTCTACAAAATAAATTATTAAAAATCAAATGTAGTTGCAGTGTAGAAAAATAATCTTTAAAAAAAAAATGTTTAATTATGAAAGACTGAATGATGGTTTTTGTTTTACTAATTCCTCCTCTTAGCATTTTCTCTTTATTTGATATAATGTTAATTAAGTTAGTACCAAAATTCACCAGAACTAATGACAGATAAACAAAGTATAAAACTTTGTTCAAATCACAATAAAAATATTTTTTTTTTCTTTCTGATCTACTCAAAGTTTTCTACTTTATTTGCATACATTAATATCTTCATAATCCAGACTTAAAAGACAAAAATTTTATTTTTAAGATATCTTTCTTGAAGATTTGAAGAAAAAATTTATTTGTTTACTGACTTAAATGGCAATAATTTATTTGTATTGGATATATTATGTATGGTTATATGATTCATTTGTATATTTATTATTTATTTATTTTTGTATGAGTTTTGAAATTCTGATGCAAATATTTTTTCTCCCTTAAATGGCACTTGTAAATATGCAGATTTGTTATCATTGTGAAAAATTATACATAGCATTATGTTTCTGAAAATTTTTATTAAAGACTTTTATAAATGTTTATCTTGAACATATCTAGTCAGTAATGAAAAAAGGGCTGTAGATTTGTGTTGTTTATATTATATTATATGTTAAATTATTATATTATTTTATCAATAGATGTTTTTAATAAGTTTTTTAAGTGTCCCTGTCTAAGCAAATTATGTACATATTTTATCATTTGTGCATGTGCAGGGATGTAAGACCTGCGCCAAGCTGCTACAAAACAGCTATTTTTTTTTCTTTTTTCAATTTTGCGCCAAACCTGCGCCACATCGCCATTTCTTGCAACTCCGCTTGAATTACCTCTTGACGTCGCGAACGAAGTCGTCGGGGGTTCCATGGCGGTTCATCAAGGTTCCGTCTCTGCGGAAGTTTCCTCCGAGATGTGGGGTTACTACCGTGACGACTTATGTCACCAACCTTGGTAAAATGACCTGGGGGTCCGCAGTGGGGAGCGGCCTCAGGCCGATCGCAGCGCCGGGCGAGACAAAGCCCTGGTGCGTTAAAAGCCCTTCAGAGGCTTGGGTGCGATGGTCGCTTATGTGCGTCGGCGACCCCCGTGGGTGCCTGACGGCGCAGGATAGTTTTACCTCTTGACGTCACTGCTGTGTGTAACCCTGCCCGGCCGATTTCCGTACGGTACAAAGTTCATTCATTTTTTTTTTTTAACTTGAAATAAACTGTGATTCAGGTTCGAATTTTCCGAAAAATTAAGGCAATGATCTCCGTAAAAAATATATATATATATCGGTCATAAATCCGAAAATTCGGACATAAAATGTATCGGTATTTCGGCAAATGCTCGCCGAAAGAAATCAATCTCGTCATTCGTTCGAAGAAAAGTCGGCAATTTTGTCAAAAGATCGCGGGAAAAACGTGACTTTCGTCAGAGAATCGCAAAAAAACGGCAAATTTCGTCAAGAACATTACGAAAAATGTCAAATTTCGTCAAAAAATCACGAAAAAACAACAAATTTCGTCAAAAACATCGTGAAAAATGGCAAATTTTGTTAAAAGATCGCGAAAAAACGAGAACAATTTTGTCAACAGATCGTGGGAAAAACGTGACTTTCCTCAGAGAATCGCGAAAAAACGGCAAATTTCGTCCAAATATTGCGAAAAAACGGCAAATTTCATCATAAACATTGCGAAAAACGGCAAATTTCGTCAAAAGATCGCGAAAAACGGCAAATTGCATCAAAAAATATTGAAAAAAAACTGCAAATTTCGTCAAAGGGCGCAAAAAAAAGTGACGAGAGTGGACACCCCCCCCCCCCTCCCTCTGTTGTAACTTTTCAGAAAATTTGCTGTGAATTTCAGAATTTTTTTTTTTTTTACTTAGAATTACCCCTGGTTTCGGGGTTGACTGTTCGCGCCCGCCACAAATGGTTGCCAGAATTTTTTTTTTCCTTACTGCAGTTACGTCACTGCTTGCAAAAAATTTTGGATTCCATATTCCTTTTTTTTTTTTTTTTTTTTTTTTTAAGGGGTGGGGGGGGGGGGGGTTATAGATTCATTAATTTAATAGTCAGTTGTACTTGCACATTACTTAGTATTTCTTTAACATACATGCATTATTGCAATCAGTACCCAAATGTTGTTTAGAATGTTCAGGGTTAACAAAAAGTGTGGCAAAATTTTATCAGAGTAATTTTTTTTCAGAGTATTTTCAAGATAGTAATAATTTTTATTAACATTAGAATTTCAATCTGCTCCAAAAACAGTTTTTATTGCTCCAAAATTAGATTTTTGCTGCTACAAAAATGGATTTTACTGCTACAAAAATGGATTTTACTGCTACAAAATTAGATTTTTGCTGCTACAAAATGGTTTTAGTGCACTTTCATGCCTGCATGTGGTATCCCCCATGGGCGACTGGCGGCGCAGGCTAGTTTTTATATCTAATTTACATTTCCATTCTAATTTTTATTCATCTGTTGTTCTTTGTTTGATTCTTTAAAAACTCAGTGTGTTACCTTGTGATAAAGCTTTGTATTTAGAAAGTGATTGTAAGATTTAAAAGTAAAGGTGAGGCTTAAAAAGAAATTTTGACACATATTTAAAAATTTTTATTTAAACATTCATTTTGTTAATTAAGCAGCAATATTCACAATAAAGATTTTATTTCAAAGTAAAGTGTTATGGTGGTTTTTGTATGTATTAAAATGAGATTTTGCATTTCTTTCATGTGTTGTTTGTAAGAGAATTCACTCAAAGTGTTTTTGGATCGTTAGCAGGAATTACAAAATAACATTTGTTAATGTGCTACTGAAAAGTTACATATTTATCCTCTCAGAATGACCCATTAACAACACTGAAATCTGCATTGTTTCTAGATGTCTTATTATACAGTGACAACCACTAATCTCCACAATAGTATAGAGAGCTATCTTCCTATTCTGATACATTGAGTTTATTTCAAAATGTTATGATGTGGTTTTTGTACATATTAAAATGAGATTTTGCATTTCTTTCATGTGTTATAAGAGAATACACTCAAACTATTTTTGAATTGTTAGCAGGAATTACAAAATAACATTTGTTAATCTGCCATCAAAAAGTTACGTATTTATCCTCTCAGAATGACCCATTAACAACACTGAAGTCTGCATTGTTTCTAGATGTCTTATTATACAGTGACAACCACTGATCTCAACAATAGTATGGAGGGCTATCTTCCTATTCTGATACATTGAATCCAGCAGTCTGCCCATGATTACAATGCCAAAGAATTTCCAAGGAAAATATTTGGCTAAACACAGATTCCTTCTAATAGAGAAGTATGTACCTATGATTACAATGCCAAAGAATTTCCTACCAAAATATTTGGCTAAACACAAATTTCCTTCCATAGAGAGGTATGTGCCCATGATTACAATGCTAAACAGGGACCTGTTTAGGAAAAAAATGGGTCCTTTAAAGGACACTTCATAAAATTTCTCATTTCAAAAGAGGGTCCTTCACAAAATTATTTTCCCTAAAAGAGGATCCTTCACAAAATTCTTTGTCTTAAAAATAGGTTTTTCACAAAAATTTTCCATCTTTAAACCAAACATTTCACAAATTAATCATTTAAAAGTAAAATCTAACCTGTTACTTTTACATATATAAAGAAAATATATGTATTTTACATCCATATATCTTCTTAAAAATGTATAAATAAGAACCTGAATAGAACGATCATTTCAAATTCACATAATTATGTCTAGATTTTTCACAAATATGAAAAGCTGTTCACAATTTCACAAAAACAGGAACCTGGGAAAAAGTCTGGACAGACCCCCGTTAAAGAATTTCCAAGAAAATTTTTTGGCAAAACACAGATTTCCTCCAATAGAGAAGTGTGGGCTAGATATTTTCAAATTGGATTATCTTTTAAAATTATGACGAAGTTGCTACAATTTTCACTGTTATAAATTTTGTATTGAAAAAACTGCAGATTTCGTTTAAAGCCATCGCAAATATTACATTTGATATTAGTTAAAAAGGAAATTTTATGTAAGCTCAACAAAATAAAAAGAAATTTTTTTTTAAGTATTAATAACAAAAATATGAAAAAGGTGTAGAAATAAAATGATAAAAAGTTTGAAAAAATGCAAGATTAATTGCTTGCCACATTGAAAGTGTGATGCAGTTACAGTAGAAAGTGCACTGATGAGTTAGCCTTCCATTCTGTTATGCAGCTCAGTGGTGGCAACGGCCTAAACAATTAATTTCGCTTTAACCCAAACTTTTTTAACTTCTAAGCATAGCAAGCACAATTTAAATGTTTACACTGTCGAACAGAAAGGAAAATCTTTCAAATGCAATTTCTTTGAAATTTGTATTTCAATTCACTGATTTTATGTTTTTTTAGAAAATTTTCAATCATGAACTTTAAAAAAATCTATCTAAAAAAATGAATATGCAACCCAATTATGGAAGATTTTCCCATTTGCACTTAAAAGAATGTAAATAATTCATAATTGGTTTGTTTACATGTAATATGCTGTAACTAAATTGTTAAATGAAATTAAATCCTTACAAACAAATAATTAAATAAGTAAAACATGAATTTAACAGACACATAATCAAACTACTTGCTTAAGGCTCTTCATCAGTAAAATCTCAAATTCCCCTCACTAATGTTAAACCAATGGGTGTGTGAAGCATTTTTATTTTTAAAATATCTCCTCAGGAAACTGATATTTTGAACTTCTGTTTACTGTGTACTCTTCTTGAAGGGCGTCTCCTTTTTTATTAGTTGTCAAAGTATATATTTTTTAAATATATGTTTAATTTTATTTCAAATGTTAAAATCTTACTCAGTTTTGCTAAGATTTCAACATATAAAATTATAAATTAAGTATGTATTTTAGAAATAATTTGACAACTAAGAAAGAAAGACACATCCTTTAACCCTTTTAGTGTGGGAGTCGACATAAGGGTCCGAGTGCGGGAGTCCGGGAGTCGACTAATGTCGACATCTAGGAGTTGGGTGCTGTAGACTACATTAAGCATCGACAAAAGTCGCTAGGCGTTCAAGGCGTGTATTGTGCTCACTGTAGTCCATCATGATCTTAGCAGAAACCCCCCCCCCCAAAAAAAAAAAATTCTGCACTGAAAGGGTTAAGGGTCCTCTCCCTCATGCGAAAACACCTGCTTGCTAATGTTAATCCTATGGGGCATTATTTTGCTAATATCTCGTTTGCATTTTAGTAATTTTAAACGTTTTATTTTTTTTATTTTATTGGATAGCAGAGATCAATCTCTATTTCCACCGTTAATTACTTTTTCGATTTTCTTTGAAGATTTTTTTTCCCGAAGATACTTTTACTTTCGAAAGTAAAAGTATCGTTGTAAAAAAAAATCTCGAAAGTGAAGAAAGTATCTTCATAAAACAAACAAAAAAAAAAATCCGCAAAGAAAATCAAAAAAGTAATCAAGGGCAGAAATAGAGATTAATCTCTGCTATCCAATGCAAAAAAAAAAAAAAAAAATGTTTAAAAATATTGAAATGCAAACGAGATATTAGAAAAATAATGACTCCTAGGATTAACATTAGTGAGCTTGTATTTTTGTGTGACGGTAGAGGACCCTTAAGAATGGTACACAGTAAATAGAAGTTAAAAACATTAATTTCCTAAGGAGATATTTTAAAAATACAAATGCTTCACACACCCATTGGTTTAACATTAGTGAGGGGAATTGGAGATTTTAAAGATGAAGACCCTTAAACACTGAAACAATCAAGATAAAAAGGGTTTTTATAAATAGATAAATATTTTGCAATTAACTGCTGGCATGCAGCTAATACAAAAGTACCAAAAATGCTTTTTGGTGCAGTTGGTGGGCAAATGTAAAAAAAATCTATTAGGATTTTTAATTAAAAATTATTTTCATCTACATTCTATACACCTGACAGTAAACCACTTTTTTACTCCTCAGATTATTAACCCTTTATGTACCAAGTTAGGAATTATTAAATTTTTTTTTTTTTGAATATTTGAAAATATGTTAGTAGTTTTCTGCAACCATTAAATAAATTTTAGAAATTTTTTCATTTATTAAAATGTAATTAACTGAATCAGTATTTATCGGGATTTTGTAGACAATGTGCAACTCTAGCCAAATAATTTCTTCAGGATATTGTTTTTAGCAAATTATACAATAAGGAAACGTACAAAAGTAATGGCCTTGCATATAAACATAGAATTTTTGCAGAACTTTTAACTGAATGTCTTTCAACATAAAAACAAAAACCTGAGCAGTTACAATTGGGGAAAAAAAAAAAAAAAAAAACTACAGTTCCATTTGACGAAGTCTCATCGTTACACTTAAAAACTTCGTTATGAAGAAAATTCGTTAAATAGAAATAAACATAAATTCATGAAATTTTTCCTTCAAATATGACAAACAGGTATTGGATTCAGAAGCATTTGATTCAGTTTCAATTATGAAGCTGTCTTTTACAAAACAGTTGTGTACGGTCGATGAAATCACGTCACATTCCCAAGCTTTCATCAGCTCTGATATACACGTTCTCAAATCAATGTTTTCACTATATTGTCTTTTTTCTGTCTTTTTCGATAATGTACTTCAAGATTTTTCATTATTCCTTAGACTAACGGCTGAAGTTTAGAGGTTGTATTGGCAGGAACAAAAATAATTTTGATGTTCTTCGATTTGCATTTTGAAGCACATTCTTGTGGATCTACAAAGCAACTGTCTATCAGCAATGGAAGGTCAGAATGGTAACTGTCTGACTCTAATTGATATTTGTTGCTTCAATGCATCTGACGCCATTGCGTCACTGATCTTCTATATCATTAAATGTAAAAAGGGGATTTTCACTACCCCCAACTGTCAGCGCTGGAGTCTCGGCGTGGGAGAATAATGATACCCGCATAGCAAGCATGGTCACAGTGACGTCACCGTGACGTCCCAGTGAGTCACGTACGTCACGTCACATCTGTGACCAAAATACAACCACTCAGTGACGTCACATTGTGACTAAAATGTGAATTGCTTGGAAATCATAAAAAAATTGCAAGAACACTACAAAATATGTTATTCAATGTAAAAAAATATGTTTCTGACATTTTTTTAAATTTTTGTGACGTCACTGTGACGTTACTGCAAGTCACAAACACTACGTCACCTGTGTTATCAAAATACCACCATGTTGTGAAGTCACAGTTTGACCAAAATGTGAATTTTTAATATATTTTAAAATGATGAGAAATATATATTATTCAGGAATGCTTTAATGCACTTAAAGGGTCTGATTCTGACTGATTTTTATGATCCCTGGAAAATTAAGCTATATTGATTAATTTATTTACTGACTTACAGGAAAATGCTTTATAAATAGGTAATTTTCAATCAATATGCAATTATAAATTATAATACAAACATAATGCGGCATGTACTCCATGAACATTTTTTTTTAAATTAAGGCAGTTTCTCATTTGCTTTTCTTATTAATTAACAACTTTTGTAAAACTGAGAGCAACAATCTATATTATAGAGCGCAAGCTATCCAAGAGTAACAATGACGTCATGTTAACAGCGGCAACAACTGAACAGTAAATTTCGCTTTTACAGTGATTTTTTTTAACTTCTAAATATTGCACAATTTCAATTTTTAACCGTCGAATAGGAAAAATAAAATTCTCTTTCAAATGCAATATGTTTCAAAACTGTACCTCAATTTACTATGGTAATTAAAGATTTGTTTGTTTGAGGGGAGGTGGGTTGTGAAAAACAGACGCTTTATTATAATAAAATCAGTGGTGTACTTCCGATAACAATTGTTTTTCTTTAGTATTTAAGTAGATTGAGTACCTCTTCCAATATATATTTTGCTGTTTGTTTCTGTTTCATACTTTGTAAATAAATTTAACATTTTCCGAATATAAAATGAAATTTAAAAAAAAATTATGCAAAATGTGTATGATTTAAATAATTATTCACGTGTCCGTTTTTCATTAACCACAAATTTCTTTAAAAAAATATTGTTATTTTACAAGCTGTTTCTTCTACAGGACATTAATAAAGAAAAAAGGAAAATGCCCCCCCCCCCCAACCTTTTACTTTTTTAAGATCACATTTTGCAATTATTACGATCTATGCAAAATTTACTTTTTTTATGATTTTGCATTCTTGTCCATTAAAATATTTTTTATGTACCCTAAAAATTTAAACAATATTTTATTTGATACGCCATAAATATTGATATTTTTTACAACTTACAAAAAAAACTATACAAGTATTATTATTGTGAAACTAATCGTAAAAAAAAAAGGTAAACTGCTTTAAAAATAAATCTTCAAATAAGAAATTTTAATTGGAGAGACTATAAAAAGAAATATTCTGCCTTTTTAACATTCTACTCTAACTTCAACTACATACGAAGAAAAAAAAAAGAAAAAAGATCATCTGCCCTGCTATTAAATGCGCGCAGGTGTTTTAAACGCTTTCAAAATTATCGTCTGCTTTTTTAACCTCAGAATAAGAGACGCACAACAGTGTATTTAATCTTTGGATGTCAGTTCGTTGGACAATACGCGTGTTATGAGCGGGTATAATTTCTACGTATTTAAAATTAAAAACCTGCACAGGATTCCGCAAATACAATTTTTATACGAATTTTCTTTCCATGAAAAGTACAATTCCTTTGCGTGGTTAAATTTGTTTTCCGCCAATGTTATTGTACTTCATTTGGAGGAATTTTGCCTTCTCAAGAAACTTTCGCTATTTTTACGTCAAAATAGAATATTGAAGATCACAAAGAAAAAGAGGTATGGAAAAATATTATTTTCCCTGTTAGCTTTGCATTTAGTTATATCGTTTTCAGTTACTTTCATGCAGTATTTTACAAAAGTTAAATATTTCGTTTAACATTTATCAGTTAAGTTTATTAAATTTAATGTTTATTTTGTTAAAATAAGTAACAATATGTCAACGATTTTAATCAGATAATTACTTTCACTAAATTCATTTCCTGAATCATTTTATAGTTATAAATTTCAAAACATCTGTACACTATTTATTATAAAAGAATTATTATTAAAGGGAAATGTTCTTTATAATTACCACCTAATCCTGTAAAAAAAAAAAAAATAATAAACCAATGTGTAGTTCCATTTTATGTTGTTATCTGAATTTATATATTTTTTCACATTAAAAACTGGTTAAATATTTGAAACTATGTTTATAATTTATTATTTTATTGGGTTATGTAACTATGATTATCTACATTTCAAATGGACTTTATATCTAAAATTTTGGCCAAACTTTATTCTAAAACTTTTACGGTAGATTTTTTTAAATCAGCTTGCTCTATTTATGATGAACAACAGATTATTGTGATTATTGCCTAGTCACGAAACATCGACCCAGATAGATATTTCATCGGCATCATATGATAAATTATATGTGTCACTATCTATGCATTTATTACAATTCCATAAATAATTGACAATAAATTAGTAACATTATTATATTTTAATAACCAAAATATTGTTTTTAAGTATGTTTTTTACTGCAGTTGCATACCTCTAAACATACCAAAAGACAAAGTTATTTTCAGCGGGGTTAATAAGATGATTTTCTTTATTACTGCTATCTTTTAACGCAGTAGTTAATATAAATTGTTTATAGAAACCTCAACATACGACGATACTGAGTTAATTTTTAATATCAAAGTTTTATTTATCATTTAAACAGTTTCATACCTTTATGAATAAAATTAACTTTGTTGAATTTAAAAGTCTGCAGATGTCCAAAAATAGATTTTTTACAAAGGTAAGTTCGTACACGTTACAATTTTGTATTAAAAATTTAACAATATTTATGAGAAGAAACTATATAATTTTTTGTTTATTGTAAATATGAAAAAGTATCTTTTAGTAAATAATTTTTATTTTTATGATTTTTATTTTTTTTTACTTGCTTAAAATGATGTATGTCAGAGTAAATATTTTTCAAACTGATGTTGTCGAGCCACAAAGGGTTAAAACATAGTTATAAAATAAAGGTTCCATGTATGATAACGTATTTTGATCTATAAGTTAAATTTTCTTTTTCAAAAATGGCAACTTTTATGAAATATTTTTCAAAAATCTTTCTTAATAAATTAAAACATACAGTTATTTTTCTTTTAAATATGATTTAAAACCTGGACCCCGATGTGAATATTTTGGGGAATACATTATTCGAATATTTTCACTAGTTAAATATATAAGATACTGTTTAAAAACTATTGAAATAGTTAATAAAAATTACCCTTTAAAATTTCAAGGCTTAAAGACCTTATCACAGTTAAAATATTGATTATTTTATTATTATATCAAATTATAGATCTAAACTTTTTATACACGTGGTTTAAAATTTCAAAACTGTATTTTTAATATGTACACGATTGCCATTCAAGGGTTTTTCACTCATGAAAACTAAATAAATGACTTTTTCTCAATATTGATTTTTTGTTCATTCTTATATTTTTTAAGTTCTTTACTTCCTATAGTATTTCAGTTTATTATTTTTTATACATATTCTTTATTATGTATGTAATAAAACCTTGCATGGAATTAGTATTACAGATTTCTTTTTGTTTTCTATATATGAAATCCCATGGAGAAGAGTTAAATTTCATAGTTCCTCACTATATAGAATAATAATAAATTTATATAAAATCTAATATTAATTGAAATAGAAATCCATGCACAGTGTTCTATAACATATTTTAGTAATTGTAAAAAAAAAAAAATAATAATAATAAAAAGTAAAGTAAATAAATTTAAAAAATATCAATACTTGTAAAATAGCAGGAATTAAAGCATTAATTTATTTTAATTTTGTAAACATTTTAAATAAATCTATAGTTTTATTTTTCAAAATGTGCTTTTAACTGACTATTAAAATATACTGCAATAACAATTTTTATCAAAATTCTTAAAATTAAAAATAATATTGAAAAGTACCGTTTCCCATTTATAGCAAAATCACATAGTACTTATTTGCTTTATTTAAAAGCATTTCTTTAAAATTTTTAAATACCGAGCTGAAAATACAAAAAATGTTGCATTTATATTATAGAACAACAGAATTTTAATACATTTCACCACTTTTATATAATTAATTTGAAAATCTGCAAATCCACCTTTTGCTATTTAATGTGTAACCAATGGTAATGATTTGGGTTCGTTTGAAATCGGGTTATCTCACTCGATTGCAGGATTTAAAAAAAATCGTTTCAAAATCGCGTTACCCGACCTGATAGGGTATTCATATAAGAATCGGAGCCCAAGCAAAACTTTAACTAAATAGACAGAATAAAATTAAATAAATAATTTAAAACCCCGACTTAAGTCCTGCATCGGGTTGGTTAATCCGATTTTACCCGCACCCAACATAACGTTCAGCTTGAGCCGAGTAAGAATAGCGATAATTGTTGTTGTTGTTGTTATTCTGTTTGGGTTAAATTGATTGTAATTTTTTCGGGTTCGGGTTGATTTAGGGTTGAGATTTTATTATTGCAGCTTGGGTTTGGATTAATATGAAAAACTAGAATAAAATAATAACTTGATCTAAAGAAAAAATAAAATATTCTTTCAAACCTGTAGAAAAAAAAAGAAAAGAAAAGAAAGAGAATAAAATAAAAGAAAAAATTAACCGACCCCTAATTTTCCTCATCGAATATGGGTAAAATATGGTCACTCGACCCGATGAAGAATTGTCACAATTGTCACAAACCTGCAGCCAAAAAAAATATATATCTGAACTTTACGAGTTGGATTCGGGTAAAATCTGGTCACCCAATCCGATGCAGATTCGTCACAAATGTCACAAACGTGTAGCAAAAAAAAAAAAAAAAAATGTCGATCCGAACAATCCCGATCGGATGCGGGGAAAATTTGGTCACCCTATCCGATGCAGATTCGTCACAAATGTCACAAACGTCTAGCAAAAAAAAAAAAAAAATGTCGATCCGAACAATCCGGATCGGATGCGGGGAAAATTTGGTCACCTTATCCGATGCAGATTCGTCACACTTTTCACATTGAAGTCGCACGGTGACTTCACAAAGTAGTCACATTGTGAGGTCACAGAAAGCCTTGAAAACGGCCATAACGACTTCACATTTAGGTCACAGTGACTTCACATCGACGTCACGTGACGTCACGACGACGGTCACAAAATCACAGTGTGACTTCACATTGACGTCGCCGTGACGTCACCATGCCTTACGGGTAGTAAGTGTTTTTCTTAGTGTGAAAAAAAAAATGTTTTTTTTAGCACCAAGCAGAATGGAAATTATTTAAATGTGTCCATTTCCATACAATACGTTGAAATAAATTCGCAGCAGCAACCTCTTAGTTTGAAATCTGTACACGTACAAAAGTGGAATAAACTTCGTTATATAGAATATATTTTTCGTAATATGGAAATTAATTTATATGTTAATGGTGTTCAAAGTCAAAGTTCTGTAGAAAATTTCGTTATGTAGAAAACTTCGTTAAAGGGAAGTTCCACTGTATCTATTTAAAAAATTTTTTGTTTTGTGCAGCGAATAATGCTTTTGGAACATGATAAAGTAAAGTATTTAGAATTCATGCTAACTTGCATTAATAACAATAGATGTGTTAAATAAATTTTATAACAAGTTTTATTTAATGGTACTTTAAAGTATCATCGGTGCATAAAGGGTTAAGTTGTTTATTTCAGTAGTCAAAGAAACATAGTGTTATCCATCATAAATACACCCGATCATCAAAAGAAAGTATTGTTGTTAATATTGTTGTATTGGGTATTAGGATTATGGAAAGTTTATCATTAGTAACTATTACTTTCATTTGTGGAAAAAAAGGTTTTTATAGCTAATGTATGGTATTGAACCCAGATTATAGGAAAGGAATGTACTATCTTCTACTGAACAAATTTCAAAGGTATTTGTGCTATTAGTTAGATAATTTTTTGAAGAAAGTTTTAATATATTGAATTTCTTTATATGATGTTTACAGTCGTGACCATATGTTTAGAACCACCATGCAGAAACTAGCGTTTTTACGCTTGAAACCACTGACAGCGTCATAAATCAAATCGATTGCATCAGATGGCGCTATTCCGTCTGGCAGTTGAGTACTGTATTCACTTGACAATCGAGTAATAAACGTCGCAGATGTAATTTTTGCTTGTTTTACGTGTAAAAACAAATGAAAATAGGTCGAAAATCGCCATTTTCTGAGGCACAACCTCCACAAATCGTTATTCTTCACAAGAAAGGATATTCTGAACGAGTGATTAGTGAACGAGTAAGACGTAGCAAGAATGCAGTTCACAATGCAATCATGAAATTTAAAGACACGGGGACTTATTTGGATGTCAAAAGGTGTGGTCAACCTAGCAAAAACCACACCAATGGACGACCACGTCTTTAGGAGGACAGCAGTTCAATTATATTCATTATATTTATTCATTATATTCATTCATTATATTCATTATATTTATTTGAATTTATTAAAGAAAGGATAAAGTGTTTTGAAAGGAATATTAAACGAAACCCTTTGTGCGATCTTCGATCACACTTACCCACTTGTTTTGCATTGTATAACTGAGGCCGATCTCTATGTATTCCCTTTTGTATTTTTTCAATTTTGATTACAAGTTATTTTTACTAAGATACTTTCACTTTCGGAACTGGTTTCGAAAGTGAAAGTATCTTCAATAAAAATAACTGCAACCAAAATCAGAAAGATCGACCTCAGCTATCCCATGCAAAAAAAAAAAAAAAAAAAAAAAAAAAAAAAAAAATCATTAAAAAATATTTAAATGCGAACGAAATATCGTAAAATATTTCCCCCATAGGATTAACGTTAGCGAGTGGGTGTTTTCGAGTGAGTGAAGTAGCCTCTTAAGGTTACAGTCCTTGAAACATAATAAAACTGATATGCATCACTAAGGTACAAAACAACATTTTTTTCTATAGATTTTGGAGGTTGTTTCATTTTTTGTTTATTTGTAGAATTAAAAGAATTTGGTTACAGGACGATAATTGTTGGAAGTGCGTTTTTAGAGTGGCATTTCAAGCTTAAATAAATTTTAGTATCGTACGTGGAATATATAAACTTTATATATGATATAGAGAACTGCACAAGACAATTCATAGGCGCTACTATCTATGGGTGTATATTGCTAAAGTATCCTTAATTGTGGTTTCAGTTTTCCAGTTGAACTGTATTTTAGAATTTAGAAATCATATTAAAATATAAATAAATTCATATACAAGGCTGAGAAAAATGAATTGGATACATTGCCGTTTATGCATGGTGATTGTTAGAAGTGTCTTTGAAGGTAAATTAAATTGTAGTACATAATGTGACATGTATAAGTTCTATAGATACAGATAGCTAGATAATTCAGATATATAGATAGATAATTCTATACATACCCAAACAAATTCGGATTAACTTTTATGTGCGACATTTCCTGAAAGTGAATTTTCGATTATGCTACGTAATTTTTAGCTTGACAAAATTTAATTATATTATGTGGTACTACCAGGGTTCGTTGATATATATCAATGGATATATATCATGATATATATCCGATATTTATTTTCAAAATATCAAGATTTTTGATATTTTCATATTATTTTATATTTATTTTCAAAATCTCAAGATGTTTGTTATTTTCAATATTTGATATTTATTCCAAGCTTTGTTTTAAGTTTTTATTTTTAAATGTAGATTGTCTGGGACTAATAATTATGTAGGCTATAACTAATTCAGGACAGATATAGAAAGATAAACTGTCCAATTTTGATAATCAGTTCTATACAGCTTCATTAGAAAAGAATCAATTTCTGGTTTTGGTGTTTGTTTTGTACTAGAAGAATAATTCTATTAATAAATAACTTAATTCAATAATCAATTTTACTCTTGTGGACTGTAAATAATTTTTTTATTTCACAACTCCAAGTAAATATCATAGGTCTTCTCTACACTAAAACAAAACACACTCTGACCTTTACAACAGAAATGACGAAATACAAAGGGTTGCCGGATTTGGCTATCAGCAGTACGTTGACTATTTTGAAAATATCAGATATATGTCGAATATATCGGATATATATCAAAATATCGGATATTTTTAATATTTTCGAAAATATCATGATATTTACGAACCCTGGGTACTACACTGGTTTCCAAAAATTAAGGAAAAATCACAAAAATGGCGATAACTCAAAATATTACATGTAGATTTTAATGAAACTCAGCCATAAAATACAACTCATAGTAAGGTATAAAATAACATGAAAAGAAATTACCAGACAATTATGGTGTTTCAAAAAATGGCATAATTATTAAATTAGCAAGATCAATTTGTCAGTTTGGTATAGGAAAAGTACCTTTAATATGCCGTATGATCACCCCTAATAACAATACAGCACATACAGCGATGTGTCATACTGCCAAGTATGCGGTCGATAAGTCCGCTGGGAAGTGCGAGCCATTCATTGCTCTTTCAAAGCAGTTATAAGCGTGGCAAGGGTCTCAGGAGGGGGATTGAGAGTAGCAACACGTCTTCCTAAAGCATCCCAAACATGCTCGATGGGATTCAAGTCCGGTAATCGAACAGACCATCCCATGCGCTGATTTATCTGGTGCTGAAGATAATATTTCACGATGCGAGCCCTGTGCTGTCTAGCGTTGTCGTCCTGTAAAAGGGAATCATTACATATTGCACCGGCATAAGGGCGCACATAAGCATCAAGGATGCCATCTCTATAAATGTAAGCATTCACGGTTCCACGTGGAAAGACATGGAGGTCTGTGCGTCCACCCAAAGAGATACCATCCCAAACGCAGACACTGCCTCCTCTGTATGAATCTCTTTCACGAATGTCTGATGGATGATAACGTGTTCACTGTTCTCTCCAAATCAAACAGTGCCTACTATCACTTTGGAGGCAAACCGGGACTCATCAGTGAAGAGAACACGCATCCATTGCTCAGCTGTCCAGTGGACATGTTGACGTGCCCACATCAAACGTTCCCTCCGGTGACGTGAGGTGAGCGGCACACAAATTGCTGGTCTCCTTGCGTAAAGTCCACCTTTGTGAAGCCTTCTACGCACAGTAGACATTGACACCAACCTTCCAGTGGCTGCAGCAAGGGAGGATCGAAGATGAAATGGGGTTGTGGTTCTGTTCTGTCGTACACATAACCGCAAATATCGGTCATCGGCGCTTGTCGAAACCCTTGGCCGTCCTTGGCTGAACCTTCTTGAGTCCGAACCAGTGGTTTGAAATCGTTGCCAAAGCCTATGAACCGCAGAAGGACTTACATTTAGCCATCTTGCGACCTCTGTCTAACTTTGTCCTGGCTCCAATCTCTCAATAGCTGTAAATAGCTGTTCTGCGGGCAAATGATGCCCCGAGGTCATTGTTATGAATTGGCTATCCCAGATTTATAATATCACTATCACAGCGACAGCTGTAGCCTTACTCTCTAACGTGCATTTTTATGTTTCTAACATATGACGCAATGCGACTGCCGCGCCACTAATTTGCATTTGGTATATTTATTCAGCATCTTTTATTTAACAATATCTGCAAATTTCATACAGATTATACTTTATTTTTGAACGAGTTATCGCTATTTTTGTGATTTTTCCTTAATTTTTGTAAACCAGTGTTTATTATAGGGTTCTGCCATTATTGTTTTTTTTTAAATATACTTTTTAATTTTTATATGGTCCATAGGTCTTGTAAATTATATTTAGAAAATAGCTTATGTTCTGACAAGTTAAACAGTAAAAAAATTCATTTTTCTATGATCAAAACTCACTGAGTTATGATAATTTAAAATTTTTGGAATTTCGGACTTTCCGGTACTAAAAACAGACAGACAAATTTTTAGTGATGGAAAGCTATAAATTTCTTAAGTATCCTTAATTGTGGTTCGAATTTCCCAGTTGAACTGTACTTTAGTGTAATAAAAAATCATATTAAAATATAAATAAATTCATATATAAGGCTGAGCAAAATGAATTGGACACATTGCCGTTTATACATGGTGATCTTTTTAGTTACGTTTTCAAGGTAAATTAAATTGTAGTACATCATGTGTCGTGTATAAATTCTATAGATGCAGAGCTACCGAAACGAATTTCGATTAAATTACATGATGTACGAGATTTCTTGAAAGCGAATTTTTAATTGTGCTACGTGTTTTCTAGTTCAAGAAAATTTAATTACATTATATGGTACTATATTATGGAGGTTCTGCCATTAATTATTTTTTAAATACACTTTTTATTTTTTATATGGTACATGGGTCCTGTAAATTATATTTAGAAAAGAGCTGCTCTGACAAGTAGAACAGTAAAAAAAATTATTCTTCTATGACCAAAACTCACTGAGTTATGATACTTTAAAGTTTATGAAATTTCGGAGCTTTCCGGTACTAAAAACAGACACACAATTTTTTAGTGATGAAAAGCTCTGAAATTTTACAAATTTCAAAATATCATAACTCGGTGAGTTTTGGTCTTAAAAGTATATTTACTTTACGGTTTTACTTGTCAGAGAATGGAGAAAGTTTTCTTAAATATAACGTATAAGATCCCAAAAACGTATAAAAATTGAAAAAATGATTTTTTTGAAAAATAATGCTAGGACTATTCCATCGACATAATCATTATTTATAGTACGTTATTTTGAACACTTTCGCAATTCACACTGCTTACGCATCTCCAACAGGTAAAAAGTTAAAGCGCGTTTCAATCGTTTTGGGACATCCTGCATTTAAAAACTTCTGCAATTCCCTTTAATATGGCAAATCTTATATTAACTATGCAGTTACAATCTACAAAGAAAAAAATAATAATGGCACCTATAATTAATATTATAGGTGCCATTGTTGACGCTGTGTATTTACCTGACCACGATTTCTGTTTTAGCATGATTTTGAATACACTCAATTAAATTCAACTTTTGAGAATTTCCGTAGGAAATCACTTTATTACAGATCACAATAAGTCCAGATTACATAAATATGTAAGGATACAAGTACATCACAGAAGTAGGAATTTCTTTAATACCCTCACATTGTTGTCAATTCAACTGATCTCAAGGAATTACTTTTGTTTTCTTATGATTAAATGATCCTTTCTTGAGCATGGGTTTGAAGATGCTCTTTTAAATGAGCGTCTTGTGAGATTTTATGTGAAAACTCTTCATTACAAAACACATTAAGGGTAAATCAAATTACATAAATCTATTGAGACACAAGTACATCACAAAAGTAGGAGCTTTCTTTGATATCATCACATTGTTGTTAATTCAACAGATCTCAAGGTATTACTTTTGCTTTCTTATGATTAAATTATCCTTTCTTGAGCATGAGTTTGAAGATGCTCTTTTAAATTAACGTTTAGTGCGATTTTATGCGAAAACTCTTCATTACAAATCACATTAAGGGCAAATCAGATCACATAAATATATTGATACACATGTACATCAAGAAAAATAAGAGTTTTCTTTGGTATCATCACATTGTTGTTAATTCAACTGATCTCAAGGAGTTACTATTGCTTTCTTATGATTAAATGATTCTTTCTTGAGCAGGAGTTCGAAGATGCTGCTTTAAATGAACCTACTGTAAATGCTTATGTGAAAACTCTTCATTGCAAGTCACACTAAATGCAGATCAGATCACATAAATATATTGATACACAAGTACATCAGGAAAAGTGGGAGTTATCTTTTCCATCAGCACATTGTTGTTAACTCAACTCATCAGCATCTACAGAATGAAATGCTAGGGGGGGAGGGGGGCAAGATTTTTGAACATATGTGACTGCTCCACAGCCTTGGCTTCATTTTTAAAATTTGAGAATATAAAAACATTTGAACACACATACATATATAGAAATATACTTTGCCCAGAAATATATTTTGCAAATTGCGAAAAGGTGTTAAGGGGTCTTGCACCTTTTAAATGCATTGCAAATTAACAGAAACACAAAGTCTGAATTAATGTATCTTCAAAAACTTTTTATGTATAAACAAGAAATTTAGACTATCGATTAAACAGATTGCGTTTTATAATATAACCACCATTAAAATTTAACTAGTCTTTTACAGAATTTATGTATTATTGAAATTAAAATAACTCAGATTTTTTTTTCTTTTAACTGCCAGTCATTGCGTGCATGATATCTTGAGAATGATTGTATTGATTGTTATGAAAAGTGTTATAGAAAATAAGCACATACGTATTTTTAAAACGATCAACTCTTAAATCAAAATTATTTCATTAACCATATGTAGAATATATTTAAAAAAAATCAAAATTTTGCGTTTTTGATAAATAAAGTTAGTCATAACTAAAAATCTTATCACTTTAAATACATAAAAACAGATAATTTTTAACACACATATTATCTATACCAAATATCATAACAATTCATACATTCTCTAGATATCATGCGCGCAATGACTGGAAAATTTTTTTAAGAAAAATATTTTAATTTAAAAAATACGCAAATTCTGTAAAAAGAGTAGTCAGTTTTTAATTGTAGTATATTAAAAAGTCTTAAATCTTGAAAATCTGTTTAACCAATAATAAAAGTTTTATGCTTATACATAAAATGATTTTAAAGATTCACCACTTCAAACAATGTTTTTGTTGATTTTTATTGTGTTTAATAGGTACAAGACCCCTTAAATAAAACAGCAAGAAAGTTTTGTATACAAAGTCTACATGTTTTGACTTCACTGAAGCCATTTTCAAGACAAATGAGAATGTTCTACAGATGCACAATCTATAATGCAATGATTTTAAACTTCATCACTCATGTTTTCATATTCTTTTAATTTTATTTTTACTTTGATGTTTATTCATAACCATGGGGTAACTCAATTCATAATTTTGGTAAGTTATATGATTCTCTATCGTTACATACTATATTTTTACGTGTTACAATTTCAATGGTTTCTGTTATAATGAATGGATAGTATAGATTAGAGAGAAAAATTTTCTTGCTTTCATTGAATGATGGCGTCTTCTTGATATAATCTTGCAAGTGTTGCTGTTTTTCTAACATACTTTATACCAGCTGTGTGTGTGTTTTTTTTTTCTACAACTAAATTTCCTGCTATGCATGCCACTATAATAATTATTTGATCCATCGGTTTTAATAAATGGTATTTCATATACTCCTGAATAATTTTCAAAATGAATTGAGTCAATTTTAGTGAAAATTATATCCTTTTATTTCGGAGAGAGTTTGGCTATTAAGCAGATATTGAAACATTTAAGGCCATATTTTAATTCCCCCAAAAAGCTTAGAATATATTGAAGAGTATATATTCTTTTTTCGAATTAAATTTGTTTTCAGATTTTTTATTATTAACAATTTCCATGATTAATTTATTAATACGTTTACCTTAAAACCATTATTAAAAGCAATTATACGAATATTATCTAGTTCATTATCTAAATTATTTTCAGATAATAAACCAGATAAAAAGAACTAAAAAGACTCGTCTTATGTAAAATCCGTAGGCTGAAATTTTATACTTAAATGGGGAATAGGCATTTTTAGTATAGAATATTGGTAAGCCATGAGTTTTCTGAAAACAGATCTTCGATAGATTGGTTTGTACTACGGATGTTAGTACTGCAAAATATCAGGGCTCCTGTACTTTTTTCCTTAGAAATTAAGCCCTGGCGAAGGGTATATTCAGCTAATAAATCTAAAATAGGGGATTCAATCGGGCCTCATGATTTTATTTTATAATATTTACCACTGAATGTAAAATAGTTATTATATAAGATTAAGTCATCTTTTTATTGATAATTTTGTATCATGGTCGAAATCTGCTATCTGTTCAATATCATCGAAAATCCTATAATAAACTTTATGTGTCTCAATTGACTGAAATTATAGCAAGACTAGCCGTTATCTGACAATTGTGTATGTTTGATTTTCTGAAAGAAATCTTCCGTTGATTTAATAGTTAATACAGAATCTGGTAAAATAGGCTTTAAGAAACGAACGTAAGTTTTTTGGGTACTTTCGTGTCATAGTGTCCCCCTCGGTTGAATCTCCAATCGACCAAAATTTATCGCAAATTATAAAGCATATATAACATTATAATAATATATGATGTACATAACATTTCGTGACGCATATTAACCAGTTATAGTCATATATGACGCATACATTATGTACATACATGTTATGTGTATAAGATATATATATTTCATATAAGACGTAAATTATATAATGACGTATATGGCACATATATGAACATTAGAAATATATATATATATATATATATATATATATATATATATGCGTATATATAAGCCATATATAAAAGCTTTGCTATGATCTTGGCATAATCGTAGTTGTGGGGGCCGCTATAACACAAAAGTATTTTTTTTTTTCTAAGAAATAAGTCGGTCCGAAGCACTTGGAAATTATATAACATAATGGCATGTTGTTTTAACGATCATTTAATTTTTCAATAATCCTAGGAATAACGACCAGTATCTTTAAAAGTTTCTTAAGGTCTTCGATGAAGCCCACATATGTAGATATTGTGTGTATAAAACTTTTTTACTGCTTTATTTAATACTTTTTAGCAGTTAACAAAGTATGGAGCATATAAACATGAAATAAGCTAAACTAAGGAATTTTTATCAAAATTCCCCGTGCAAGACAATGTTTAACACTAGAACTCCCATGAGCCATCATTTTGAAGGCTACTAAATGAATATATTCCGATTCGAACCAGAAATTTATTTTTAAAATAAATTAAATATAAAACTCGCAGAAATACGTTAAATGAATAAGTTAAGTAGTTTTAAATAAAATTCCTGGTGTGAAACAGTTTTTAAAAACTTGAGTAAAATTTCCGGTAGTTCTAGTGTTAAAATATATCAACATGAAAAGCAACACAGTAATCTAACAATTATAATATTTAAAATATTCAAAAATAATTTTCCTTTCTACAAGCATTTCTCAAAAAGGAATTTTTTTAATTCATCTTTCTCTTAGTATTTAATTACTTTAAGTCACTTGTAAAGTATAAATTTACTATTTTTTTTACTTAATTATTAGAAAAAAAAAGAAAATTTAGTTAAATTTGAAAATTCAGGAAGGGTCAGTAAATTTTCCCTGACTGCCCTTACAGGTGCTCAAGGTGGACGCGATGAAGGTGTGCTGCTAAGGTACGTCTGTGTCCAAAACTTTTATTGCATAACTCACAAACATATGGTTTCTCCCCTGTATGAATGCGACAATGTACAATTAAAGTGTTCTTTTCAGAAAATCTTTTATCACAAATTTCACAAATATATGGTTTATCTTTGGTATGAACACGAAGATGTCTATCAAAGTTATATTTTCTGGTAAATTCTTTTCTACATTTCTCACACATGTAAGGTTTTTCCCTGTTATGTTCGTGAAGCTGATTCTTCAGGGTGCTACAAGTATTTTCAACAAAATGTTCGTTTAACTCAGCTTTTTTTGAAAATCCTTTTCCGCATACCTCACATTTATAAAGGTTCTCATTGTGATGAACAAGAAGATGAATTCTAAGGCAATTCTTATAAGAAAATTCTTTATAGCACACTTCACAATTATATAGTTTTTCTCCCGTATGAATGCGATAATGTCTAGCTAAGTTACTTTTATTGCTAAAACCTTTCTTGCAGATCTCACAAATAAAAGGATTTTCACTAGAACGAATACTGATATGCTTATTTAAAGTGTATTTTCCAAAAGAAGTATGTTCAACATGTTCGTTTAACTGGGTTTTTCTTAACCTTTTATTTCTTTTTTCTTGAGGCGAGTTTCCTGCTGAAGTATGTTCAAGAAAATGTTTATCTAACCTAGCTTTTCTTGAAAATCCTTTACTTATTTCTTCGCGAAATGAATTTTCTTCTGGAGAATGTTCAACAAAATGTTCGTTTAACTCAGCTTTTCTTGAAAATCCTTTTCCGCATACCTCACATTTATAAAGGTTCTCATTGTGATGAACAAGAAGATGAATTCTAAGGCAATTCTTATAAGAAAATCCTTTATAGCACACTTCACAACTATATGGTTTTTCTCCCGTATGAATGCGATAATGTCTAGTTAAGTTACTTTTTTTGCCAAAACCTTTTTTGCAGATCTCACAAATAAAAGGATTTTCACTAGAATGAATACTTATATGCTTATTTAAAGTGTATTTTCCAGAAGAAGTATGTTCAACATGTTCTTTTAACTGGGTTTTTCTTAAACTTTTATTTCTTTTTTCTTGAGGCGAGTTCCCTGCTGGAGTATGTTCAAGAAAATGTTTATCTAACCTAGCTTTTCTTGAAAATCCTTTACTTATTTCTTCGCGAAATGAGTTTCTTTCTGGAGAATGTTCAACAAAATGTTCGTTTAACTCAGCTTTTTTTGAAAATCCTTTTCCGCATACCTCACATTTATAAAGGTTTTCATTGTGATGAACAAGAAGATGAATTCTAAGGCAATTCTTATAAGAAAATTCTTTATAGCACACTTCACAATTATATAGTTTTTCTCCCGTATGAATGCGATAATGTCTAGTTAAGTTACTTTTTTTGTTAAAACCTTTCTTGCATATCTCACAAATAAAAGGATTTTCACTGGAATGAATCCTTATATGCTTATTTAAAGTGTATTTTCCAGAAGAAGTATGTTCAAGATGTTCTTTTAACTGAGTTTTTCTTGAAAACCTTTTATTTATTTTTTCTTGAGGCGAGTTTCCTTCTGGAGTATGTTCAGGAAAATGTTTATCTAACTTAGCTTTTCTTGAAAATCTTTTACTTCTTTTTTCACGAAATGAGTTTCCTACTCGAGAATGTTCAACAAAATGTTCGTTTAACTTAGCTTTTGTTGAAAATCCTCTTCCGCATACCTCACATTTATAAAAGTTCTCATTGTGATGAACAAGAAGATGAATTCTAAGGTTATTCTTATTAGAAAATTCTTTATAGCACATTTCACAATTATATAGTTTTTCTCCCGTATGAATGCGATAATGTCTAGTTAAGTTACGTTTTCGGCTAAAACCTTTCTGACATATCTCGCAAATAAAAGGATTTTCACTGGAATGAATGACAGATTTCTCAGCAAATACTTCATCAGCATGTGTTTTCTCATTTGAATGAGCATAAATAAGTTCATCCCTAACAGGTTTTTTGGTCGCATGATCACAAAAATTAGTATGTACGACAGGTTTAACAGAAAATATTTCATTAGCATGTGACTTCTCATTTGAAGGATCATACAGAGTTTCCTGTAAAACAGGCTTCTCAAAATACTTTTCGTTGCATTTTGCATTAACGTAAGACTTTTGAGAGATATTTTCATGAAGATTTTCAAGTAATGTAGGATTTACAGTAAATTCTACACTGCATAATTCAGGACTTTGAACTTTCTCACGGGTATGGTCACAAACATCATCACTTACGAGAGATTTCACAGAAAATACTCCATTAACGTGTGACTTCTCATTTTCATGATCACAGAGAGTTTCATCTAAATCAGGCTTCTCAAAGTTCTTTTCAATGCAGTTCCAATTAACACTGGGCTTTTGAAAAATATCTTCACGAAGATTTCCATCTAATATTGGATTTACAGAAAATTCTACACTGCATAGTTCATGAATTTGTTCCTTGTCTGTGGTAGAATCGCAAACATCAGCATGTATGACAGGTCTCATAGAAAATTCTTCATGAACACGCGGGTTCTTATGATCATGAGAAGGATCATCGAAAGCAGGTTTTTCAGAAAATTTTTCAGTGCATTTCCCATCAACATTTGGATTTTGAGATATATGATCATGACGATTTTCTTTTACGCTTGGATTTACAAAAAAATCATCATTGCACATTTTACGAACATTCGTTTCTGTTTCATCACAAATATAATTACATTCTTTCAAAATTTGTTTTCTTGAAAATTTGTCAGTTTTATGACTAACGGGTACATTTTCGTTTATATAATTTAAATCGCTCATGTTAAAAAATTGTTCAAATGTTCTAAAAGAAAAAGAGAACTAAAAGGACTGTATATTTAAATAAATGGGATAATGTACAGCAAATTTAATGCTAGAAAACATCTTCATTTCTAAAGGATAAAAAGTCAATACCACCTGAATATAAAAATATTATTTTATGTATTTCTACTATTTTCAATATATCCACTTCTTTCTAAAATTGTTAGAAAATAATAGATTAATCATATGCATACTATTTTTCTTCCAATATACGTATGAATTAAGAAAATATTTTATTCATCTTATAAATGAAAGAATGGATAAATATTGAAAAAACATTTTAAAATCTCCATATTTCAGTTAGTATTTCAGCTAATAGGTTTCAATTTAAAAAATGTTTCAGTTACAGTTATATCACGTAATGTTTTTGATAGTCGTAATTCTGTAAACTTAAAAAATGCGGAAATATTCCTTCAAATAACTTTTATAAAACAAAAAGGAAAAACTGTCGCTTTTAATTCTTTTTTCTTTTACTAATCATTTGTACTCTCGATAGAAAATCTCTCTCAGTGCTTGAAAGAAACCCTTCCGACGTTCTAGACTTTTTCTATTATTTCTTTGAAACGTTTTTCTTCTTCCAGCAATAACCTTTCAAGAGGAGGTAGGTAGCTGCAAAAAAATATGGAATGTGATTAGCTTTTAAAAATTTCTAAAATAAATGTTAATATTTTTAAAAAATATATATTCTTTTTCACTAATTAAATAGCTTTTTAGAATTAAAACAAGAAAGCAAAATCATGCGTCAGGCATAGATTATGAAACACTTTCCAATAGTAATAGAATATTATTAAGTAATTACATATTTTCATACAATGAAATGAGATTTCTAAATAAGCAATTTAAAAACAAATAATTCAGTAAAAATCCATTTTCAGCAATGAACCTGATGCATCCGAGATGGCGCTGTGTGTTCTTATTACTGCACCGGACACTAGTATTAGTGACGTCAGAAACGAGATCCTGTTCTGTCAATGTATATCAGCAGAAGAGAGGCGTTTTGAATTTCCGCTCTTATAATTTGTGTTTACATAAATAATAGTAGTAAATTTCATAATCGTGGAATGAAAGGACATTAATAAACTTATTTTATAAAAGGAAATTAAAAGTTTTAAATAAAAAAAAATGCTAAGATTAATATAGATCTGATTGAACACGTTGACTTATTTTTTCTTAAAAACATTATTTTACAATAAATATACCAAAACGAATCAAAAGTATAATAAATCTGATAAAAACTTTACAAAATTCCCCTCTTTTTACCACCACACACCGTAATTTAACTAAAACACAATAAACATCAATTTAGATAGATAAATCGATACTTTTCAGCTGTAGATGATATGAGATTTTTTTAAAACTTGCCGCAATTCGGACTTCAGAAAGTGAGACAAACAAGTATGAAAACTAAGTAGGTGATACAAACCAGGTGAAGCCAGGTGATTACAAACAAGTATGAAAACAAACCTAATGAACTTTTATGTTTAGCGGAAAATGTTTTAAAATCCCTATTACTTATGAAAAGGGCTGTAGTCGTAAAACAAACAGGGGATATAAGGAAAGGGCATGTTTACAAACACTTCCGTCAACCAATCTACCTACTACATTTTTGCTTTAGCAATCATTGCAGGAATCATCATGGTAGCGTAGACCAATTGTACCGTAGACACGTTAATTGTAGATCAATCAGACAGTAGATGACTTTTTGTAGACCAATCAAATCTCGTGTACAGTAGGAATTATAAAGACGGACAGGTATTTCATAGTAATTTTCCCCAAAGTGATGTCAGCTGCCCTTCCCTTATACGCTGTATGCAGAGGGTAATACCCAGAAAGTTACGCTATAGTTTTATTTGAAAAACAAGGGTTATACAGTGTTTCTTTAAAAAAATCCAGACGGTATACAGAGTATACCACCGTACACCTCCCACCCACAGGGTTCTAAGTATAATAGCAATGCAGTATACCGGCAAAATGGTTTGCAATATGAAGCCGGTTATCACTGAAATTTAAATGCATTGCATTCGGCCCAAACAAGACAAACACGAAGAACAAGGACGGAATTATTTCGACGGGAAGCTTTAAAGATCATTCTTTGTGGTCTTTGTGTGACTGTGAGTCCGAATTGTAACCGGGTTTTAGGGTTGAACTTTTGGCTTCAAGCACAAGGTGCACATTTCATTTCTATTAATCTTAGAAGTCTGTGTCACCCATCACTACACACGTGCTTATGAATCACTGAACCAATTAAAAAAATACTTTTAAGGTAATACTGGTGACAATCTCTGCTAAAAACTAAGCTTCTTTTATCTCTGTGCAACTACCCTCAAAATAATGCAAAAGAAGAGCGACACACTTTCTAAAATTGCGTTTTTTTTAATATGTTGAGGAATGGTGGTCATCTCTTAAGATGCAAATGCTCGCTAAAAGCGGTTCTAAAAACCTCGATATTTAAAGTGCAAAATTAATCGAAAATAGTCCAAAAACACTCTAAATTATGATTTGTTTGGAAATGTTAGTATTAGATTCTTGAAATTCAACATGATAGTTTCTTTTAAGATGCACATGTTCGCTCAGAACAGTTTCTAAAATTTTTATGAGCGAAAAACGTTCTAAAAAATGATTAGTTTGGAATTACTGAAACGATTTCAAATCTTTCCTTAAGATAATAATAGAGCTCCGATTACATTCTCCGTTTGAAAATACTCTGTATTTTATCGCTTTACAAACTAACCTCAAGGAGGGTACAAAACTGAAAAACATTCTAAAATTTAGATTTCTCTGATTTTGTTGAGGCTAAAAACCTGAAGGTGTTCACTTTTCAGACGTAAATGCTGACTAAAAAAGTTTGTTAAAATATTCCAGATTTAAAAAAGTGAAATGATTATAAAGCGTTCTATAATCACGAGTACTCGGAAACTATCGGGACTAGAAATTTTTAATTTGGCATGCAGTTTTCTGATAGTTTGTGATTCCTTTTAAAAAAGTTTTAACTAGACGGATGTGCCAATCTTAAAACTTTCTTCTATCTCACACATATGTTTATATTTCAAAATTCGTTATCATAGTGCCAATAGAATCAGTACTTTTTGTCATTCTGTTGTACGACACACTCTCAGAAAAAACTGCAAATTTATGAGCATTTGCCCTTCAATTTTCACGGGCAACAGCCTTATTTGATGAAAAACGGTCTGATCCACTAAATAAGCGGCTTTATCCCTTAGATACTTAGAAAATTAAGGGCAATCCACATATTCTTACAGTTCTAGCCCATATGTTAGCAAAAATACGGTACGACCCCATACATTGTTCTCCGCTAGGGTGTAACCCTTCATTTTACTCGTATTTCGAAAATTTTAATCTGTCAAAACAGCGATTCTGTGATGATTATCTAACGTGCTACGTGCTACGGAACAGTAAGCAAAGTGTTACTGTGTTTTAAAGTGCATTATATCCTGTGCATTAAAATGCTATATTACTTTGTCCCGTAAAATTATGGGCACAAAATGATGGGCATGGGTATTTTGGTATGATGGGTATTTTTTTTTTTTTTTTTTTACGGGGTATGACTGAAATCTCTGCTGCCGGCCTCTGCCCCGTAATTTTACTGCAATATTTTTCTGAGTGCAGCTGCTTGCGTGCCCGGTTACTTGGATGCAAAGCTTCCTTCGCTGCACGAGGAGCTAATGTACAACACTACTACAAAAAATCGTGAAAATAGCACAAAATAGTTATCACAGCGCCCGCTTCCGGCGGAATAGTCCTAAATTCAACTGGGACCTGCTAATCATAGCCAAAAACATATATATGAAATTTGGTTCAATTCCATACATATAACTTCACACACTTTTCGATGAAACAAAGAGGACGGAGAGAGAGACATTTATTCGCTATATCTCTACCTTAAAAAATGGCTGAGATATAGCGGTTTGAAATTTTAGGGCGGTTGACATTTTCATACAAGACAGCAGAATTCATCCATAAACGGGTTTAATTTATGAGTTTTAGTTAACATGGTTTCGACAAATTTTCTTTCATTTTTGTAACCATTGTTCTTATTCTTATATGCTTAACACTATATATTTATATTCGCCAATGTCAAATTCTCGCCAAGCTTGGTGACAGTTGGCGAAATATCGTCAAATTTGGCGACAAAAATAGGTTACCATTAAGGATGCACAATTTGGCTGTAGAGGACTAATTTGGCGATATTCTCATTCAAATTCAATGTTGACGAGAACTGGGAATGAATCTTCTTTAATTGGGTTCCACGCATTTTAGCTTCGTGTTTTCCAGTAAAATTAGCTAAAATCTTAAAACCAAGGAATAGGGAGGCTATCTGTTCCTGTCGGTTCAGGCCAGAAGGACTTTTCGTAGTTTAGTATACATCAGTTGATCGTATCCCGGTAACCCGACGATTCGCAAGCAGCTGACGTAAAACAGAATGACGAAAAATATTGATTTTATTGGCGATGTGATTGCGAATTTTGAAGCATTAACATGACAGAGATAGAAGAAAGTTTTGGGATTGGCACAAACGACTAGTTTAATTTAAATTTAAAAAAATAAAAGATACAAAAAAATGAATTATTTGTCATGTTTTGCTTTTTTTAGCGTTTTTTCGCGCTCCGCAGCGATTTTTGACAATTATTTATTTCTGAAATGAAAAAAACTCTCCGATTCACCAAATGCTGTTTGTGCTCATTTCTTAGATCGATTTTTGTACAAAAAGAAAAAAAAACTAGTCGGACGTGCCAATCCCAAAACTTTCTTCTATAGCACAAAGATTTCGAATACACTAAAAAGAATCAGCACCAATTTATATCAAGGTCTAACTGAATCTAAAGACTTGTTAAATTCCGTGCATTAGTTCTTGAGAAATGACTATTGCTAAAATCGTGTAAATCCTGCAAAATGCATCATAGCAGCGCCACATGTTGGGAGATTTAGACCAAAACCTAATCAACAACAACTTATTTCAACGTCTAACTGAATGTAAAGTTTGGTGAAAATCTGTGCATTAGTCTTGAGATATAGTTATCGTGATAATAATGAAAAAAGTAGCATAGCAGTGTCACCTGTTAGGCAATTTATACCAAAACGTAAGCAGCATCTATTTATGTTAAGGTCTAACTGAACTTGAAGTTTGATGAAATTCTGTGCATTAGTTCTTTAGATATAGCTATCGTAAAAATCGAGAAAAAAGTGATATAGCAGCGCTACCTGTTGGGATATCTACACCAAAACGTAATCAGCGTCTATTCATGTCAAGATCTAACTGAACCTGAAGTTTGATGAAAATAAGTGCATTAGTTCTTGAGATAGAGCTATTGCGGAAATCGCAAAAAATGCAGCATAGAAGCGCCACCTGTCGCGTGATTTTCACCAAAAAACTAATTAACCCTAATTTATATCAGGGACTAACTGAATATAAAGCTTTATTAAATTTCGTGCATTAGTTCTTGAGATAGAGCGCCCACAAAATTTTTGTCACATACAGACAGACAGACAGACATTTTCTAAAAACAGTCAAATCGTGTTCAGGACCTTCTAAAACGTATAAATCCATCGCAAACCGGAAGTCGAAAATTTTCATGAATCCAATACTTTCTTCTTGTAAAGATAGAAGAAAGTAAAAAACAAAAGAAAAACCGATGCCAGATTAACGTGGTCGCCAGATAAAAAAAAACTTGACCGCCACTGACGACCACATTTATCAAGCCCTGTCCTAGATTTCAAAGGACAATAAAAGAAAATTATTTCACAAAATTACATTTATATTCTGAATGTTTGCTTTGTAAATGATAACACTAAAGTCATACATGCAAAATAAATAACTAGAATATATGGATAACTAGTCGGATGTGCCAATCCCAAAACTTTCTTCTGTCACATGTAGGTTTCACATACACCAAAAACAAATCAGCACAAATTTATATCAAGGTCTAACTAAATCTAAAGTTTTATTAAATTCCGTGCATTAGTTCTTGAGATACGACTATCACTAAAATCGCGTAAATCATGAAAAATGCAGCATAGCAGTGCCACCTGTTGGGATATTTACACCAAAATCTAATCAACAACAACTTATTTCAACGTCTAACTGAACTTGAAGTTTGAGGAAAATTTGTGCATTAGTTCTGGAGATATAGCTCTTGTAAAAACCATGTAAAAGTAGCATGGCAGCGCCACCTGTTGGACTGGTTACACCAAAACATAATCAGCATCTATTTATGTCAAGGTCTAACGGAATCTGCAGTTTGATCAAATTATGTGTATTAGTTCTTGATTTATAGCTACCGTGAAAATGATGAAAAAGGTAGCATAGAAACGCCACCTTTTGGGATATTTACACTAAAACATAATCAGCGTCTATTTATGTCATGAACTAACAGAATCTGAAGTTTGATGAAATTATGTGCATTAGTTCTTGAGATATAGCTATAGTGAAAATCGTAAAAACTGTAACCGCCACCTGCAAGACGATTTACACCAAAAACTACTCAGCACCAATTTATATCAAGGTCTAACTGAATCTAAAGTTGTATTAAATTTCGTGAATTCGTTCTTAAGATAGAGCGCCTACAAAATTTTTGTTATATACAGACAGACAGACAGATCCACAGACAGACATTTTCTAAAACCAGTCAAATCGTGATCAGGACCTTCTAAAACGTATAAATCCGTCGAAAACCGGAAATCAAAAATTTTCATGAATAAAATACTTTTTTCTTGTAAAGATAGAAGAAAGTAAAAATGCTGGCATTTTGTAGGGTAGAATGGTGATAAATCAGTAACCGTGAAAAACTTCAATTATTTTGTATAATTAAAATAGAACAAGGACTTTTTATCTAGTTGTTTTTTAAAGATATTTTAAAGACAAACATCAGCATTCAATAACAATAAAGTTTTAATAAAAATAAATGGTTATGTATATAATATTGCTATTTTCCCAAATTTTTTATCCTTTGCAATTTTTATCGTGACATACAATTCCCCCCCACCCCTCACACAATACCTAAGAGGAAAAAAGAACAGCCATTTTTCGCAACATTTCGTAGCTTTCTTTGAATAGCTGTCTTTGTAAAAATTACATTTTAAAACACTTATTTTTATAATCAAAAGAGAAAAAAATGCTACAAAAAACACGTTTTAGAACTAAATTGTATTTGACTGAAAGAGGTCTAGAACGACAATGAAAAAAAAAAAATCTTGATAATTTTTTATATGGACATATCAACTGCCAGCCCCAACTTAAAACAATATTGCAAAACCTTAAAATTATGCAAAAATCCATAAAATGATCAAGTTTATATACAGTAAGTTTTGTATTTTTGTCCGTTCACTATTTTCTCACTAACTTTGGAATGTATAGAACACGTTCATCTATCTATCTATCTATATATTTCTTTTGTGAATGTCCCGGATTTTGCCCATTTCGTCCCACTTTGCGGCGCCTTGCAAACGTTACCTTATTGTAATCTTATCTCGGTCTACTTCACATAAAGGGATATCGAAATGACCAGTCCTCAGAGTAAAAGGTCTATGGACCAGTCACAATTCCTTCTTCTCTGTACAATGAAACATTTGTGCTTCCGCTGTCACACATAATAAATTGTTTGTTTTGTACCCTGTCGATTTCTGGACAGGTTGGAGGCATGGACATTAGGAGGAGGTTCTGTGCTTCAGTCAGTGTTGAATTCAGACACTTTTCTCCGGGAAGGATTTCTGTGGCTCCGAGGGGGACAATATTGAGTTCCGGTAGGGAAATTGCGCTTTTTGACCATTAAAATCATGCAATCTGAAATCTTCCAGGGGGAACATTTCAACGCTCCGGGGGAATGTCCCTCCCGGGCCACCCCCTGAATTCAACACTGGCCCTGCGGCGTTTACGCAAATACGACAGACGTGGATACTATTGTGTGGTTCAAATTACACATTGATCTAGGCGACATTTTCTTTTAAAGGAAGTTCCTCTGTACTGTTACAAAAACACAGAGGCAAAGAGCAGATTAATTTTGCCTCTAAATTGTATATGCACAGGTAAAATGAATAGTACAATGGAATGGTTTAAAGGGGGAAAAAAAAAAGGCTTTCTATGTGGAAAAACTTACAAAGAAGCAAAACTTTAAAACTGACTTATAACGAAAGTAAATAAATATTCGACCTCTGATAACGATCAGAGCAAAGAATACAGATACACGGAGAATACGGAGTAAATATTCTTTGATCAGAGTACATTTTAATTTAATTTTTTTCTTTTAAGGATTTTTTAAAAGATTTTCTTTTACTCATATTCTTTTAAACTTATTTATCAGCTTTTTTTTATTCATTTAAATTTGAATTAGATGTTATTTTTTAAAGGTAGAATAAACAAAACGTGACAAATGAGGTACGTTCGTACTATAACTAGTTTTATAAAAATTCAGATCTTAGTGCAATAGCTGTTGCATTCTTATGAAAAAATGCATGAATACAAAATTTATTTTATGTGCAGATTTTCATATTATAGATATTAATTTATTTTATGATATTAAGTTTCAATACATTTTTACAAACAATTAATTACAATTCTGTTATATTAAAATTATACTATGCGCAAATATCCAATACAAGACAATGTAATAATAATAATAATAATAAATCATCATTATTATTTCAGTGAAATGAATTATATAGTCTGTTATTATGATATGATTCATTTCCGTAATAAAATAAATATACTTTAAATTGGCAACATTTTATCTTTAGTTGACATTTACTGAAAATTCCAATGGGAAACTTAAGCCTAGCTTTGGAAATTTCAGAACTTGAAATCACTAGACACTTTTTCCATTCAATATCTATGTTTCCGGAAACATCTATCCAAAAAACTGTCGGCAGATTATAGGATTGCTACAATTAAACAATTTTAGTACACAAATTCGGTTTTTAAATTCAGTAATACGGAATCTTAAATATAACGTAATCCCCATGGCAACCTAGAATCATTACCTATCATGGGATATCATTGAATTAATTATGTATGATAGGATTTAATAGAATGAAGAAAACTTTTATTAAAATCTTTTTAAGTTTTTTGATTCGATTTTCATAAAATTTGAAATGACTCCACAAAATTCTGCAACAATTGCATTAATTAAATTTCAAACCATTCGGTTGGGCAGTTTTCGCGCTCTTATTTGCGGACAGACGGACGGACCAGACGACGACTATAGTTACTACGTATTTATATAATTACAAACGCACCTAAAAAAAAAATGCGCTATTTAATAGTGTAGTTTTTAAAAAAGATATCTATTATCATACTTAAAAAATGACTATTTGGTGAATTTTGATTACTTTACTTCGTTTTTAAAATCCCGCGTGTATGTGTTTGAGCAGAGTCCTGGTTACGCGCATGCGTTTTGCTTTAGGAGAGAGATGATCATTAATTGCTCTTTGATTATTAAGCGTCGCCGGTTAAGAATATTCTCAAATTCCAAAATGGTCACTTTCATACGCATTATTAAATTCATTTTTATTAAAAGCATAAAATTGACAGGTGATTTTATTCAGAAACTACAAAATCGAATGCCGTTTTCCATCTTTCGATAAAGGCAGAGGATATTCTAAAAATGCTGTCAGTATTGAACTGACTTTACGGACACGTCAGCGCAAGAACAATCGTCGAATGAGAGGGCAATCTATTGTAGCTCAATAAGTAATATATTTATCGAAAAATGTAAAATGCTATCCGATTTCAAACTACTACGATAGTTATTCCTGAATGAGTTCGTGACAGAAAGTTTCGTGTTTTTGAGCGAGGAAAACATATTTTTTTCAGAGCCACCTCAAGGTTAATTATATGTAAATACATGCATATGTCAGTAGATATAAAACAAGAGTTCTACATCAGCGGCGTACGCGGCGTAGGCTCAAGGTTGAAGGAAGGTCACAGAGCCGGAAGTAGCAGGTGTGGACACCGGAAGTTGTGCGGGCTGTGAAGGTCACCGGAAGTCGCAGGTGTGGATAACATACATGTTGAGACAGGAAGTGTAGACAGGAAATTTAACCGGAAACGCGACAGGAAGTGAATGCGATAAGGGAGAGAGGGGGAGGGCTTATTTTTGTGGGGGGCTTATGCTAACCTGAAATAAAAATGGAATTATTTCTTACAAGTATCTTTTTTTTTTTTTTTTTTTTTTTTTTTTTTAACTTGAAATAATTTTTTTTTTTTTTTTTTTGCTAACTAACACATGAAAGAAAATGGAAATCTTTCTGACTTTGTTTTACTTTATAAAAGTTTAACGTGAAATTTATTTTTAGACTGGAAACGCGACAGGAAATAAGATCGGAAACGGGATTAGACATGCTTTTTCCAAAAAGGGTTTTCAGGAAGCAGTAAACATGTTTTAGGAACATGTTTGGGAGCTTGTTGGAGCAGGACAGGTGGTTTGTGAGACCGGAAGTAATTAAGATGAGAGAGATAAAGAAGGTGCATGATTAGACATATAGATTTTGTTCTTTGTAGAGGGTTAAATTATTTTTTAGTGTTTTGAATTTTATTTATTCTTAAACCGTTATAAATTATTTTTTTCTATCATTTTAATTTTTAGTGACACCAATTTTAGAAGTAATTGCTCATTAAAAGAATTATTTTTCAACGCTGGCACAGGCAGGAATTGAACCCACTATCTTATATGTGGTAAACCAATGTGTTTATCCACTGTGCTAGCGGGAACTTGTAATGTTATCTCTTTAAATGCAAGAGATGGGGACTTCAGACATGTATTGAGATATCTTTATCATAGTTTTAATGAACTGCAGGAAATTTTCTTTAGCTATTGAGTAATTCGAGAGTTTTGGTTTAATATGAATGCTATTACATCTATTTGTTTAATTTACAAACACATTTCTTTCACAACACTCTGTCAACAGATCACTTCAATATTCAAAATAATAATTTAGAGGGAAAATTTTTACTTTCTATACGAAATTCTATTTATAGAGATTGACGAAGATAGTATACCTAATTCTTTCTTGTATTAACATTATATTCGAAATAGAGTTTTGTTACGAAAAATAACGTGTTTATACATTTTAAAAACGAAAGCAAAGTGATTTTAAAAAATGTAAATATAAGCTATACACCCACGCATTTTTGTTATTGAATTAAATTACAAGGCTTAATATTGTATTCAGCGTAATATTTTCTTATAAAAGCCGTTTCACAAACTTGTATACTAAAAGTAATGTGTCATTTTTAGGGGAAAAAATTAATTCAAGTCATTGAGACTAATCCTTTATGGGGGAAAAATTTGTCATACTTCTTTGTGTTACATTATATCTTCCGTTTTTTAAGTTTACAAATTTGTGGACTAACTTAAATAATCGTTTTTAGGATACTTAAACAATATATATATATACTTTTTAATTATATATTTTTTTAATTGACTTGTAATATAGCTTTTTTTTTCTTTTTTTTTTCTTAAAAGGGTACTGTAGAATAACTTATGTCACAAATACTACTTCCTTCTTTAGTTAAATATGTTTCACGTAAGACATGACAAAGTGTCTTAGAAACATTTCATGTTGGAGTTAAGTGATTAAACAAGAAAAATATTATTTATAAAAACACAACACATAAGACCAGTGACTGAGAGGTTCTGGTTTTAAAGCTACTAGACGTTTGGGTTTAAACTTCTCTCGCGCTCGTCGACTTAACCGTTCGGAGTTTTCTTCGAACCTTGTCAATACGAGTTAGGAGCCCTTAGAATGACCCCTAGAGTGACCTATATCCCTAACGCAGATAATCGGTTTTAACAAATAACCAACCATCCACAACACATAAGACATTTTAGATCAATTTAGATCATTCCATTTAGTTAATAAGTGATTTAACGTGCAAAATATTATTCATAAAACATACAATAAGAGAATTTTAAAGAATTTTGTCTTTCAAATGAACAATTTTTAGTGACTATTTAACTTATTAAAGAGAGCGGGTATTTTGTTTAGAGTTATACGATTAAAATAAATTTTCAATAGATTTGACTTTATACAACAAACATTTAAAAAAAAAAAAGGGAATGGAATCTAGTTTTTATAAAGTAACGTTTTTCAATTTTACAAATACTTAACACCCCCTCTTTTGCTAGACTTTATACACATAAGACATAAAAGGTGTTTTCGAATACATCATTTAGAAATTAAGCGACTTGATAAGTAAAACATTATTTATAAAAGCAATAGATACAAAAGTAATAAAGATTTTTACTTACAAATGTATGAACTTCTGATAGGTAAGACTTTCTCAGTCATTGTGCAAGAATTAAGTGCTTATTGAACTTATAACATTATAGGATGAAATAATCGCGTGGCGTATTTTTAAACCAATAAAATGTCAGTATTTTTAAACCAATAAAAAGTTAGTATTTTTACACGAGCGCCCTCTATCATTATATAAATTTCAATGAAACGAGTTGATATTATTATACTGTGCCCTGAAATTGTTGTAATAGGTTGTATTTTTCGTTAAGTTAGTTTTCATTTAAGTTATTATGGAACGAGTTATGAATTCTTATGTTGGTGATGTAACCAACTTGGAGTGTCAACACTCATCACCAAAGTTAAATAATCAAGAGATGGATTCTACACTTTTACCCAAAGAAGCACCCGTTTCGAATTATGAAGTGAAACCCAACTCATCAGGACTAAAGTTACCCTTTGTGTGCACTACTTGCAACAAAGCTTTTTCCCGAAAGTTTGTCTTAATTAGACACATGAAATTTCACCTGGAGAAAAAACCTTTTGTGTGTGACATCTGCGAAAAACAATTTGTTCAAAAGAGTGACTTATTAAATCATGTGAAGATTCATTCAAAGAGCCCAGTGATTTATAATTGTGATATATGTGCTGAAGTTTTTTCAAAAAAGAGTGACTTACTTCAACATAGCAAAATTCACAAATCTGTCAAACAACATAAATGTATTGAATGCAATGAACTGTTTTCGAGAAAGTATGACTTATTGAAACATAAGAGGATGCATAAGCCCCGAAAGCAGTATGAATGCATCCAGTGTAGTGAAATATTTAATCGAAAATATGATTTATCACGTCATATAGACACTGCACACAAAGTACTACCCAAAGTTGTCAAATCGTCATCTTTAAAAGATTCGTTATATGAAAAAGTGAAGCATTTTAACAGACAAAATGCTTTAAATGTATTTACTAAAACTGTAATAAATTCTAATGAGGAGAATGATCAAGACTTTCACACATTTTTTAACAGTATTCGGTCGGACGTTTTGAATGAATTAAATTATCAGATAGAAGTAAAAAGGTCAATGAAATGGTATGCAACTGCAAAAGTTGTTGTAAGTCGCCAAACACCGGACGGTGATATAGATACTATCACCCCATATTTTCATTCAAGAACTGTACTGGAATTGACGAATCAAAACATACCTGTACATGTTGAGGATGCCTTTACGAAAATTATTAACTCTTTTGAGAAATTCACTCAACAACGATCTAATTGGACATTGCAACAAATATTAAATCTAGAACTGTCTACAGCTAAATATAGAATGGTTTAAAATGTGTGGACTGTTTTTGAAACATGTATATTCATGTTTTTGCTATTGTAGTTATTTAAAATGATAAATAAATAGCCTATGACTAAAAAATCTTAAGAGTTTTTTATTATTTTCATGGTAACTATTTTATATAAATTACTTATAACAGTTTGACAATGCTACATAAACTACTGTTTAACATTTTGAATGTCTTAGACAAAATGGGAATGAATTTGTTGAAATTATGTAAAACATGATGAAATAAATGCGATGTATTTATTATATGTTACTTAAACTACAAGAGAGATGATTGGAAGTGTGTTATTTTAAATCTATGGTACTTTTAATAACTAACAAGGTAAGGCGTGACGTTATGAATCATCGATGGGTTTTCCTTTGAATATGTATTAATCTTACTTATTGATAAGAAAGTTGGAAAAATAGACTTAACACATTGTTAGAGGTTTTGGAGAAATATATAGTTGGTTAAAAATTTTAGAAAATTTAACATAATGTAACAAATTTTAGAAAATAAACATTTCGATAAATGAAAAAAAAAAAAATTAAATTTTGGTAAACTTTACACTTAGACAATATTTCAAACTAGGAAAAAATAATAACTTTACACTGAGACAATATTTTAATCTACGAAGAATTAGACTTAACGCATTGTTACAGTTTCTTTGAAAAATATCTAGTTGGTTATAAATTTTAGAAAATTCGACCTAACGAAATTAACACACTTAAAAATATCTAGGTTATACATTTTATAAAATAAGCAACAAATAAACATTTCGATACATTGACAAAAGAAAATAATTAAGTTTAAGTAAACTTTACACTTAGACAATATTTCAAACTAAGAAAAATAATAACTTTACACTTATATAATATTTTCAACTAAGGAAAATTAATAACTTTAAAAATCAGACTTAACACATTGTTAAAGTTTTTTTAAAACAACACAACATTTTCAAAGCAGTGGAAATAGTATACCTGAAAAAAATTCAACTTAGTGGAATTTAATAGTGAAATTTTTTAACCTCACTCATTTAAAAAATAAAACTTTGTAATTTTTTTCCATTTTTAAAATAAAACTTATTTAAAAAATAAATAAGCAACTATTAAACATTTTGAATGTCTTAGACAAAGTGTGAATAAATTTGTTGAAATTATATAAAACATGAAAAATTTCATTACTTTTAAAAGAAATTTTATTTTTGGTGAAATAAACTCGAGGTATTTATTATATGTTACTTAAACTACATGAGAATTGATTGAAAATGTGTTACTTTTAATCACTCACAAGATAAGACATGATGTTACAATATACACATAGGAATGACATAGGAATTTCAGAGGGGTTTTTCTCCCACACATAACGTCACTGATAACATATTTACTGATCAAGTCATAAAATCATAGTTTAGGGTAGGTTTTTAAGCACGAAGTTTAGTTGAGATTTAAGATATTTGAGAAATATAAACTACAACTTTGGCTACTTTTTGAAATTTCCCCCTACATAAGAAAAAGAACATAGAAAAATAAAATGAAAAGTCGTATTTGAATGGAATCAAATTATTATCCTTTCACTTAACAGCTGAATGCGTCGGTAATTACATCACAAAGGCACTGATAACAACTGATTGAATATATTGTATTTCTTTTTTAAGGTTAAATTGATTTAATATTCAAGTTATTTCTTAATGATACACTTAAAAACAATAAACTTAATTAACATTCAAAAAGCAAACGATCACATTATTGTGTAAAACAATCAAATGTTTTAAAAGTCACGAGTTAAAATTTGAAATGACTTAGAGTTTAAGTAGAATTTAGATGTGAACCTTTTAAAATGAAATAATAGTTTTTTGTATCGCCTTCTATCGGTGGGTAATAGAATTAAGAGATAATTAAAAGTTTTAACTTGAATTCGAGCCCACAACAAAAATTATTTTTCGGTTTTATAATTTAGGGTAGGTTTAACTGAGCAAGCCATGATATTTCAGTATTTATAGACGATTTAAGATATTCGATAAAGGAAATCATCTGAATTTTTAATTTAATTGAAGGGTTTACTGCTTAAAGTACTACAAAATGAGTACAACACGATGCATAGTTTTTTAATTAATTATATTTTTCGAAAGGTTAAATTGACTTATTGATAAACTTAGGATTTATGTTTAAAGTGAATAAATTTGACATGTTAGGTTCACTTAATAACAGAGGGTTGAATAAGTTATTTTTAATAAAAATAAAGTTTACTAAAAGTTTTTAAAGTTAAAAAAATATAGTTTTAAAAAATTTAAAGTTTACAAAAAGTTTAAAAATCTTTAAGTAAATCAAAATTAACTTTTTAATTTTAACTATTGAGAGAATATAATCTAACTGTTTATCCTTGTAACCAACTGGTGCATATCAACTATATACTCTGTATCTGCATATGCGCAGAAAAACATAGACATTTAATCTAACTTGAGTTCGACTTTAAATTATTTGCCAACTTTTAAGTTTAATTACTATACACAACTCGATTACCTTTCCCACAAAACACCTTTCAGAAACAAAACAGAAATTAACACTTACCGAAAAACACGTCCACTTTGGGTGTTAGTCTTCACTCAACTAACGTTTCTCCCTTATCTTTGCTAGGGGGCGCTGCAATCGCCGATAGAGGCGTTAATAGTCTTCAGGTGTGTGATAAGAATAAACTTTAAATCCAACTTACACTCGCTCAGTCATTCTTGCTTCTCTCTACCTTGCTAACAACCGTTTGCTGCTGGCTCATTGTTTGGTTGTTTAAACTTGTTGAATGACGTCATCATGTGTTTGTCTAAATTTGTCCAGTCTTGTTTTTATGCAGTACGTCTATTTAGATGAGTCATCACTCGCTTATCTTGGTTGACTTGTCCAAACTTGTTTTTGTGTGGCACGTCTATTTGGGTGAGTCATCGTTCGCTTATCTTGCTTTACTTGTTTGAACTTGTCTAGTATCCACCACCTCATGTCTTTTGTCATAGCTTGAATATACTTTACACCAATCACTTAAATACAAAAGTCTTGTCACAACTTACTTAAACTTTGATAAAAATATTAATTATTTATAAATTTCATCAAATTCTTATTTTTCTGATACATTTACTATGTAATTTTCGTTCAAAAATATGGTAAAGCCCGATTTTAAATCGAAGTCTAAGATAAATTCCCCAAATTTGTAACATTTTAACACTAATAATAAATATTGTAAGCACCCAGTACATACAAGTTTTGTAAAAATAATATTACTTATAGCTAACTCGTTATGTCCCATGATACAAAACTTCAATATAACTAAAATCAGTGTTAAACGAAAATCTAATCACGTGTCTTTATATATTATTTTGAAATGCAAAGCATTATATCTAAACGAATGATATAAGGAGTAGTTAGAATAGTTCTTATATTTTTGTTAGTAAAAAATTTATACACATTATCTTACAAGGTTACAATATTCAACACACGGTTCACCATATTTAAAAACGATTCACCATGATTTAAAAACTTAGTAACATATTTTAAATTTATAAATTTAAATTAAAAATACTTAAGTATTTATAATTGTTTATTTATAAAAATATGTTTTATTTTAAATTTATAAATTTAAAATATGTTACTAAGTTTTTAAATCATGGTGAATCGTTTTTAAATATGGTGAACCGTGTGTTGAATATTGTAACCTTGTAAGATAATGTGTATAAATTTTTTACTAACAAAAATATAAGAACTATTCTAACTACTCCTTATATCATTCGTTTAGATATAATGCTTTGCATTTCAAAATAATATATAAAGACACGTGATTAGATTTTCGTTTAACACTGATTTTAGTTATATTGAAGTTTTGTATCATGGGACATAACGAGTTAGCTATAAGTAATATTATTTTTACAAAACTTGTATGTACTGGGTGCTTACAATATTTATTATTAGTGTTAAAATGTTACAAATTTGGGGAATTTATCTTAGACTTCGATTTAAAATCGGGCTTTACCATATTTTTGAACGAAAATTACATAGTAAATGTATCAGAAAAATAAGAATTTGATGAAATTTATAAATAATTAATATTTTTATCAAAGTTTAAGTAAGTTGTGACAAGACTTTTGTATTTAAGTGATTGGTGTAAAGTATATTCAAGCTATGACAAAAGACATGAGGTGGTGGATACTAGACAAGTTCAAACAAGTAAAGCAAGATAAGCGAACGATGACTCACCCAAATAGACGTGCCACACAAAAACAAGTTTGGACAAGTCAACCAAGATAAGCGAGTGATGACTCATCTAAATAGACGTACTGCATAAAAACAAGACTGGACAAATTTAGACAAACACATGATGACGTCATTCAACAAGTTTAAACAACCAAACAATGAGCCAGCAGCAAACGGTTGTTAGCAAGGTAGAGAGAAGCAAGAATGACTGAGCGAGTGTAAGTTGGATTTAAAGTTTATTCTTATCACACACCTGAAGACTATTAACGCCTCTATCGGCGATTGCAGCGCCCCCTAGCAAAGATAAGGGAGAAACGTTAGTTGAGTGAAGACTAACACCCAAAGTGGACGTGTTTTTCGGTAAGTGTTAATTTCTGTTTTGTTTCTGAAAGGTGTTTTGTGGGAAAGGTAATCGAGTTGTGTATAGTAATTAAACTTAAAAGTTGGCAAATAATTTAAAGTCGAACTCAAGTTAGATTAAATGTCTATGTTTTTCTGCGCATATGCAGATACAGAGTATATAGTTGATATGCACCAGTTGGTTACAAGGATAAACAGTTAGATTATATTCTCTCAATAGTTAAAATTAAAAAGTTAATTTTGATTTACTTAAAGATTTTTAAACTTTTTGTAAACTTTAAATTTTTTAAAACTATATTTTTTTAACTTTAAAAACTTTTAGTAAACTTTATTTTTATTAAAAATAACTTATTCAACCCTCTGTTATTAAGTGAACCTAACATGTCAAATTTATTCACTTTAAACATAAATCCTAAGTTTATCAATAAGTCAATTTAACCTTTCGAAAAATATAATTAATTAAAAAACTATGCATCGTGTTGTACTCATTTTGTAGTACTTTAAGCAGTAAACCCTTCAATTAAATTAAAAATTCAGATGATTTCCTTTATCGAATATCTTAAATCGTCTATAAATACTGAAATATCATGGCTTGCTCAGTTAAACCTACCCTAAATTATAAAACCGAAAAATAATTTTTGTTGTGGGCTCGAATTCAAGTTAAAACTTTTAATTATCTCTTAATTCTATTACCCACCGATAGAAGGCGATACAAAAAACTATTATTTCATTTTAAAAGGTTCACATCTAAATTCTACTTAAACTCTAAGTCATTTCAAATTTTAACTCGTGACTTTTAAAACATTTGATTGTTTTACACAATAATGTGATCGTTTGCTTTTTGAATGTTAATTAAGTTTATTGTTTTTAAGTGTATCATTAAGAAATAACTTGAATATTAAATCAATTTAACCTTAAAAAAGAAATACAATATATTCAATCAGTTGTTATCAGTGCCTTTGTGATGTAATTACCGACGCATTCAGCTGTTAAGTGAAAGGATAATAATTTGATTCCATTCAAATACGACTTTTCATTTTATTTTTCTATGTTCTTTTTCTTATGTAGGGGGAAATTTCAAAAAGTAGCCAAAGTTGTAGTTTATATTTCTCAAATATCTTAAATCTCAACTAAACTTCGTGCTTAAAAACCTACCCTAAACTATGATTTTATGACTTGATCAGTAAATATGTTATCAGTGACGTTATGTGTGGGAGAAAAACCCCTCTGAAATTCCTATGTCATTCCTATGTGTATATTGTAACATCATGTCTTATCTTGTGAGTGATTAAAAGTAACACATTTTCAATCAATTCTCATGTAGTTTAAGTAACATATAATAAATACCTCGAGTTTATTTCACCAAAAATAAAATTTCTTTTAAAAGTAATGAAATTTTTCATGTTTTATATAATTTCAACAAATTTATTCACACTTTGTCTAAGACATTCAAAATGTTTAATAGTTGCTTATTTATTTTTTAAATAAGTTTTATTTTAAAAATGGAAAAAAATTACAAAGTTTTATTTTTTAAATGAGTGAGGTTAAAAAATTTCACTATTAAATTCCACTAAGTTGAATTTTTTTCAGGTATACTATTTCCACTGCTTTGAAAATGTTGTGTTGTTTTAAAAAAACTTTAACAATGTGTTAAGTCTGATTTTTAAAGTTATTAATTTTCCTTAGTTGAAAATATTATATAAGTGTAAAGTTATTATTTTTCTTAGTTTGAAATATTGTCTAAGTGTAAAGTTTACTTAAACTTAATTATTTTCTTTTGTCAATGTATCGAAATGTTTATTTGTTGCTTATTTTATAAAATGTATAACCTAGATATTTTTAAGTGTGTTAATTTCGTTAGGTCGAATTTTCTAAAATTTATAACCAACTAGATATTTTTCAAAGAAACTGTAACAATGCGTTAAGTCTAATTCTTCGTAGATTAAAATATTGTCTCAGTGTAAAGTTATTATTTTTTCCTAGTTTGAAATATTGTCTAAGTGTAAAGTTTACCAAAATTTAATTTTTTTTTTTTTCATTTATCGAAATGTTTATTTTCTAAAATTTGTTACATTATGTTAAATTTTCTAAAATTTTTAACCAACTATATATTTCTCCAAAACCTCTAACAATGTGTTAAGTCTATTTTTCCAACTTTCTTATCAATAAGTAAGATTAATACATATTCAAAGGAAAACCCATCGATGATTCATAACGTCACGCCTTACCTTGTTAGTTATTAAAAGTACCATAGATTTAAAATAACACACTTCCAATCATCTCTCTTGTAGTTTAAGTAACATATAATAAATACATCGCATTTATTTCATCATGTTTTACATAATTTCAACAAATTCATTCCCATTTTGTCTAAGACATTCAAAATGTTAAACAGTAGTTTATGTAGCATTGTCAAACTGTTATAAGTAATTTATATAAAATAGTTACCATGAAAATAATAAAAAACTCTTAAGATTTTTTAGTCATAGGCTATTTATTTATCATTTTAAATAACTACAATAGCAAAAACATGAATATACATGTTTCAAAAACAGTCCACACATTTTAAACCATTCTATATTTAGCTGTAGACAGTTCTAGATTTAATATTTGTTGCAATGTCCAATTAGATCGTTGTTGAGTGAATTTCTCAAAAGAGTTAATAATTTTCGTAAAGGCATCCTCAACATGTACAGGTATGTTTTGATTCGTCAATTCCAGTACAGTTCTTGAATGAAAATATGGGGTGATAGTATCTATATCACCGTCCGGTGTTTGGCGACTTACAACAACTTTTGCAGTTGCATACCATTTCATTGACCTTTTTACTTCTATCTGATAATTTAATTCATTCAAAACGTCCGACCGAATACTGTTAAAAAATGTGTGAAAGTCTTGATCATTCTCCTCATTAGAATTTATTACAGTTTTAGTAAATACATTTAAAGCATTTTGTCTGTTAAAATGCTTCACTTTTTCATATAACGAATCTTTTAAAGATGACGATTTGACAACTTTGGGTAGTACTTTGTGTGCAGTGTCTATATGACGTGATAAATCATATTTTCGATTAAATATTTCACTACACTGGATGCATTCATACTGCTTTCGGGGCTTATGCATCCTCTTATGTTTCAATAAGTCATACTTTCTCGAAAACAGTTCATTGCATTCAATACATTTATGTTGTTTGACAGATTTGTGAATTTTGCTATGTTGAAGTAAGTCACTCTTTTTTGAAAAAACTTCAGCACATATATCACAATTATAAATCACTGGGCTCTTTGAATGAATCTTCACATGATTTAATAAGTCACTCTTTTGAACAAATTGTTTTTCGCAGATGTCACACACAAAAGGTTTTTTCTCCAGGTGAAATTTCATGTGTCTAATTAAGACAAACTTTCGGGAAAAAGCTTTGTTGCAAGTAGTGCACACAAAGGGTAACTTTAGTCCTGATGAGTTGGGTTTCACTTCATAATTCGAAACGGGTGCTTCTTTGGGTAAAAGTGTAGAATCCATCTCTTGATTATTTAACTTTGGTGATGAGTGTTGACACTCCAAGTTGGTTACATCACCAACATAAGAATTCATAACTCGTTCCATAATAACTTAAATGAAAACTAACTTAACGAAAAATACAACCTATTACAACAATTTCAGGGCACAGTATAATAATATCAACTCGTTTCATTGAAATTTATATAATGATAGAGGGCGCTCGTGTAAAAATACTAACTTTTTATTGGTTTAAAAATACTGACATTTTATTGGTTTAAAAATACGCCACGCGATTATTTCATCCTATAATGTTATAAGTTCAATAAGCACTTAATTCTTGCACAATGACTGAGAAAGTCTTACCTATCAGAAGTTCATACATTTGTAAGTAAAAATCTTTATTACTTTTGTATCTATTGCTTTTATAAATAATGTTTTACTTATCAAGTCGCTTAATTTCTAAATGATGTATTCGAAAACACCTTTTATGTCTTATGTGTATAAAGTCTAGCAAAAGAGGGGGTGTTAAGTATTTGTAAAATTGAAAAACGTTACTTTATAAAAACTAGATTCCATTCCCTTTTTTTTTTTTAAATGTTTGTTGTATAAAGTCAAATCTATTGAAAATTTATTTTAATCGTATAACTCTAAACAAAATACCCGCTCTCTTTAATAAGTTAAATAGTCACTAAAAATTGTTCATTTGAAAGACAAAATTCTTTAAAATTCTCTTATTGTATGTTTTATGAATAATATTTTGCACGTTAAATCACTTATTAACTAAATGGAATGATCTAAATTGATCTAAAATGTCTTATGTGTTGTGGATGGTTGGTTATTTGTTAAAACCGATTATCTGCGTTAGGGATATAGGTCACTCTAGGGGTCATTCTAAGGGCTCCTAACTCGTATTGACAAGGTTCGAAGAAAACTCCGAACGGTTAAGTCGACGAGCGCGAGAGAAGTTTAAACCCAAACGTCTAGTAGCTTTAAAACCAGAACCTCTCAGTCACTGGTCTTATGTGTTGTGTTTTTATAAATAATATTTTTCTTGTTTAATCACTTAACTCCAACATGAAATGTTTCTAAGACACTTTGTCATGTCTTACGTGAAACATATTTAACTAAAGAAGGAAGTAGTATTTGTGACATAAGTTATTCTACAGTACCCTTTTAAGAAAAAAAAAAGAAAAAAAAAGCTATATTACAAGTCAATTAAAAAAATATATAATTAAAAAGTATATATATATATTGTTTAAGTATCCTAAAAACGATTATTTAAGTTAGTCCACAAATTTGTAAACTTAAAAAACGGAAGATATAATGTAACACAAAGAAGTATGACAAATTTTTCCCCCATAAAGGATTAGTCTCAATGACTTGAATTAATTTTTTCCCCTAAAAATGACACATTACTTTTAGTATACAAGTTTGTGAAACGGCTTTTATAAGAAAATATTACGCTGAATACAATATTAAGCCTTGTAATTTAATTCAATAACAAAAATGCGTGGGTGTATAGCTTATATTTACATTTTTTAAAATCACTTTGCTTTCGTTTTTAAAATGTATAAACACGTTATTTTTCGTAACAAAACTCTATTTCGAATATAATGTTAATACAAGAAAGAATTAGGTATACTATCTTCGTCAATCTCTATAAATAGAATTTCGTATAGAAAGTAAAAATTTTCCCTCTAAATTATTATTTTGAATATTGAAGTGATCTGTTGACAGAGTGTTGTGAAAGAAATGTGTTTGTAAATTAAACAAATAGATGTAATAGCATTCATATTAAACCAAAACTCTCGAATTACTCAATAGCTAAAGAAAATTTCCTGCAGTTCATTAAAACTATGATAAAGATATCTCAATACATGTCTGAAGTCCCCATCTCTTGCATTTAAAGAGATAACATTACAAGTTCCCGCTAGCACAGTGGATAAACACATTGGTTTACCACATATAAGATAGTGGGTTCAATTCCTGCCTGTGCCAGCGTTGAAAAATAATTCTTTTAATGAGCAATTACTTCTAAAATTGGTGTCACTAAAAATTAAAATGATAGAAAAAAATAATTTATAACGGTTTAAGAATAAATAAAATTCAAAACACTAAAAAATAATTTAACCCTCTACAAAGAACAAAATCTATATGTCTAATCATGCACCTTCTTTATCTCTCTCATCTTAATTACTTCCGGTCTCACAAACCACCTGTCCTGCTCCAACAAGCTCCCAAACATGTTCCTAAAACATGTTTACTGCTTCCTGAAAACCCTTTTTGGAAAAAGCATGTCTAATCCCGTTTCCGATCTTATTTCCTGTCGCGTTTCCAGTCTAAAAATAAATTTCACGTTAAACTTTTATAAAGTAAAACAAAGTCAGAAAGATTTCCATTTTCTTTCATGTGTTAGTTAGCAAAAAAAAAAAAAAAAAAATTATTTCAAGTTAAAAAAAAAAAAAAAAAAAAAAAAAAAAAAGATACTTGTAAGAAATAATTCCATTTTTATTTCAGGTTAGCATAAGCCCCCCACAAAAATAAGCCCTCCCCCTCTCTCCCTTATCGCATTCACTTCCTGTCGCGTTTCCGGTTAAATTTCCTGTCTACACTTCCTGTCTCAACATGTATGTTATCCACACCTGCGACTTCCGGTGACCTTCACAGCCCGCACAACTTCCGGTGTCCACACCTGCTACTTCCGGCTCTGTGACCTTCCTTCAACCTTGAGCCTACGCCGCGTACGCCGCTGATGTAGAACTCTTGTTTTATATCTACTTATGTCATTATATGCATGTATCAATATATATATATCATTAAAATTAAAGTATAATTAAACCCCTTCTTATATTTTAACCTCCAAATCTGATAGTAAATAAGTAAAGCATATCAGGGGACGCGCGGTCTCAGAGACGGCCTTTATATATGGATATATTAAAGCTTCATTAAATATTAGTATGAAATTGCACTTATGAATATTTTAAACATTCAACTAGTGATAAATTCAGGATGACCAAAATGTCCCCTAATTTTTTTTATTTGGAATTAGTCTAAAGCTGGAAATTTCCTCCAGGAATCCCATACTGCTCCCCCCTCCCCCCATAGCTGAAAAATTCCCTCCCAGAAAAAAAAAATGTCTGAAATCACCACTACTTTCAACTTAGGTCAGAAAATAAGCAAACAAAAATTAGTTTTCAAAGATATTTTTCCACAGAAAATATGTCTGAATTATGGCGTTTGCTTCATTAAAAAAAAAAAAAAAAAAAAAAAAAAATGGGAGAGAAGACTCAATCGGAACAATGTGGTTTAGCAGACTCCCCATTGCATGTTAAAATACCGTCTTTATATTTAAAATAATAATAATAATAAAAGAATGAAAGTCTAACTTGGATGTTCTTTAAGTCACTTGAATAACTTCTTTGAATCAGATTACACTTCTTTGTGTAACCAAGCAACAAACTCAAAGTTTTCAAACTAGCAAGAGATTCATTAACCTCTTCGCGACGAGCGTCCTTTACAGAATTTTTAATCATTCACTACCGATTTTTTAAAACAGAAATTTTCGCCTAACTGAATCGCAGAAATTCTATGATTAAATAAGGCAAAGCTTACAATAAAAAATCAGCGGTGGGAATAATCAAGGATCCTGAGCATCTTATACGTCACGTATACGTGTCGCTCGTCCCCATGGGACTAAAATGAAATCCAGTAAATTGCTGCTAGAACTGCTTCTCGAAAATATCTTAAAGATTCCAACTTATGAACTAAAAAAGACAGGCCTAATGCTGCTTTTTAATGCGTGATTTTCTCTCCCGTTTACAACCTAGAAAAAAAAAAAAAAAAAAAAAACTAAAACCGGTGCATTCGGAACAATTTTCAAATCCCGTCTTCAATTCAAGCACAATAAATCTTTTGACTTGTCAATGGGGGCGATTACCGGGCAAGAACAAAGCGAATACGCACTTTTCAGTGGCGTATACAGACTTATCATTTCGGGGGAGGGGGCTGAGGACAGTAAAACTTAATAATAAGATAAAATCGCCAGCTCATAACAATCGCTTATAACTCAATATGTAATTCATTTATCGAACTATAAAGAAATTTAGCATTCCAAATCCTTTTAATAATGATGCCTGAAAGCGTCATGCTTTTGCGTTTGAAAATGATTCCGTAAACATCAGAAAAATTTGCGTTGTTAAGGCCGTTATTTATTATTATTATTATTATTATTATTATTATTATTATTTTTTTTTTTTTTGGGGGGGGGGGGGGTGTATTGCCTTAAACACTGTTGTACAAATAGATTTCTGGGCGCAAAAAAACATTTTTGAGAGGCTCTTTTTTTTCAAAGATTAAAAAAACGGGCATCGAGATCTCCCCCTCCCCTGCATAAGTAACGGGAGCGGTAATTTCGGCGGTCAGTATAAACCTTTACAGAGCTAAATTATTTTTCAAAAGATAGAAAAAAATATATTTTAATTTCACTTGCGATCCCTATCAGTGCGGAACCTGAGTGTATTGCGCCTGCCGTACCCCTTGTATTACAGTACAGAATTTACAAAAATATATGTATTTACAGTATACGTTTAAGAAAAAAAGCGAATTACACTTTTCTGATATGATAATTTACAATTATTACACACAGTTGAAATTTTATGTTTTTGGTAATTTTTTTTAAAAAGGTAATATTTACAGTTTACATTACATAACTTAAATATATTTATGCTTATTGAAAATACATCATAAAATAACAATAAACATATTTTCAAAATAAAAATAAAATACTTGTGATGAATTTGGAAAACCATTAAAATATTTTCGCACTTAGAAAACCTTTCTGATATGATAATTTACAATTATTACACACAGTTGAAATTTTATATTTTTGGTATTTAAAAAATAATAATAATAATAATGTTTACATTACATTAACTTAAAAATATTTATGCTTATTGAAAATACATCATAAAATAACAATAAACACATATTCAAAATAAAAATAAAATACTTGTGATGAATTTGGAAAACCATTAAAATATTTCTTTTTCATTTTTAACACTTTCCAACCTAGTTGAAAAGTGTTTATGACTTCGGTTTGTCTGGCCGTCTGGCCGTCTGCCGTCTGGCCGTCTGCCGTCTGTCCGTGCTCTAACTCCCGTAAATATGCTCGGATTGCTCTGCAATTTTTATATGTTATAGTCGTTATCTATAGCATGTTCCCTATTTCAACGGAAGTGTGTAGCACTTATAGTTTTTTTACAGGGGCACTCAAAAGAATTCCATTACATTGCGGTCTATGGGGGAAAATCATTTGCGGATTATTTAAATAATGTTTCACTATTTTGAACGCATTGAAATTTATATATATCACTAAGGTGCATTAGAAGAAGCTTAACATGGAATAGGGTGTGAATAGCACTTATACTTACTGTACAGGGACAGTCAAAAGAATTCCGTTACATTACGTCTATGGAGAAAAATCGTCTGCAGTTTATTTAAATAATGTTTCCCTATTTAAAACGCATTGAAATTTATATGAGGTGCATTACAAGAGGCTTACTACAGAATATCGTGTGTATAGCAGTTATCGTTCATTTACAGGGACACACAAAAGAATTCTCTACTGTCTGTTAACAATAATTCCTCGAAGTGCGTTTTAAGTTACTGAAAGCGATTTTAATTTTAACTCGCTTTTTGTCTATTAAGTGGTGTGTAAAAATTCTGTAGATCCTATACAGGGAAGCACAAAAGTTCGCGAACACATTTCCGTATTATTTAACTCCAGACAGAGAATTTTAAACTGTGCTACGCATTTCCTAACTGAACTAAAATTTATTATCCTATGTAGTATATATACAAATCTATAGATCCTATACAGGGCTGAATAAAAGTATTCGGATTACTTAGATGTTATCTTTTAGCTTATTAAACGGTATGATTTGTAAAATTATTTTAGAAGCGTTGGAAAGTGTTACATAATCTATGCTTGAAGCATGATTTTTCGTTCTTGTTGTTATTAAATTTTAAGGTGCTATTCCAAAAGAAAAATAGCTTCTTATTCATAAAGCCTCAACAAAATTAATAAACATAAAAATTTTTAAAAACATAAAAGAAATATTAATAAACATTAAGAAAAGTAAAAAAAAAAAAAAAAAAAAAAAAAAAAAAAAAAACATTTTTACATGAATTTAATTTTTTATCTCTAATTTCATGATTGCAAAGCAATTTATGTTGTTACAAAAAATTTTCGTTACAATACATCAATTTAGCTTAGGCACCGATTATATATATAAAAAAAAAAAAAAAATCAGCGCTTTGAGTTGCGCTGGTTAGAAAGTGATACTAGTCAATTCATTGCAAAAATTTTAATTTTTATGCGTTTTTTAACACTTTCCAACCTAGTTGAAAAGTGTTTATGACTTCGGTTTGTCTGGCCGTCTGTCCGTGCTCTAACTCCCGTAAATATGCTCGGATTGCTCTGCAATTTTTATATGTTACAGTCGTTATCTATAGCATGTTCCCTATTTCAACGGAAGTGTGTAGCACTTATAGTTTTTTTACAGGGACACTCAAAAGAATTCCATTACATTGCGGTCTATGGGGAAAAAGCATTTGCGGTTTATTTAAATAATGTTTCACAATTTTAAACGCATTGAAATTTATATATATCACTAAGGTGCGTTAGAAGAAGCTTAATATGGAATAGGGTGTGTATAGCACTTATAGTTACTTTACAGGGACAGTCAAAAGAATTTCGTTACATTACCTCTATGGAGAAAAATCGTCTGCGGTTTATTTAAGTAATGTTTCCCTATTTTAAACGCATTGAAATTTATATAAGGTGCATTACAAGAGGCTTACTACAGAATATTGTGTTTATAGCAGTCATCGTTCATTTACAGGGACACGCAAAAGAATTCTCTACTGTATGTTAACAATAATTCCTGGAAGTGCGTTTTAAGTTACTGAACGCGATTTTAATTTTAACTCGCTTTTTGTCTATTACGGGGTGTGTATAAATTCCGTAGATCCTATACAGGGAAGCAGAAAAGTTCGCGAACACATTTCCGTATTATTTAACTCCAGACGGAAAATTTTAAACTGTGCTACGCGTTTCCTAACTGAACTAAAATTTAGCATCCTATGTAGTATATATACAAATCTATAGATCCTATACAGGGCTGAATAAAAGTATTCGGATTACTTAGATGTTATCTTTTAGCAAGCGTTGGAAAGTGTTACATAATCTATGCTTGACGCATGATTTTTCGTTCTTGTTTATATGGCAATAGGAAAAAAGACAAAGCATTATTAAAACTATCTATTCAGGATTTCTTAATTACTTCCTCGTGCCTCGTACGCAAAATCATAATATTTTTAATATTAAACTATTAATTGATATACAGTAATCCCTTAACATTCGCGAGGGTTACGTTCAAGGAAAACCTCGCAAATGTCAAATCCGCGAATGTTGAGTCTATCTATCTACACTAAAAAAGAAGTTATGTTCTATAAAATTTTAATCAGAGTGACACAACGTTTCAAAGAACAAAAGAATATATGTATTAACAATACGTTATGCATAACATATATGTGCACACATATTCATAAATATGAAATTTATTTATTGAAGACAACTCAAATTAACTGGAGAAATAATTACAGCTAAAAATGCATAGTTTTTTGTACAAAGTAATTTCGACTCTCTCTATTCACAAAGAGATGATAATGTGTTAGTGGGTCAGTATGCGATACAATATTAAAACACGATATTTAAATATCTAAGTCAGCTATATGCTTCAGAAATGCTTTTATGTTCTATCTAAGTGCAGCTTCATCTCTATCTCTACGAGAACCTGCATCTGTTACTTTACCACTTCTAATATGCCCATTGCAATTACTATTTTGCTGCTGTTATTATATTGTTTTTCAAAAACATTCGCTCATTTTACTTACCCATCATACGTAGTATAGGGTATTACTTACCCATCATACGTAGTATAGGGTAAGTCTTGTAATCGTTTTGAAAATCGAAAAATTTTTTTTGACGGATTTACACGTTTCAGACACTGGAGATTCCGAAAAACATATTTTTAGAAAAAAAAAATTTGCCGTCCGTCTGTGTGTCTGTGTGTCTGTAAACGCTCTATCTCCCGAAAAAATTGAGATAGAGACTTGCAATTTGGTATGTACTTAGTATGTAATAATGGGAAGAAGACTATTTCATTTCAATAACCTCGATTAACCGGAACAATTTTTTCCGGACTCTCGAAATATTCGTTCTGATGAAAGGTATATAAAAATTTTCGAAATTGTTTATTTTAAGAAATGAATATAAAAGACAATAAAAAAACATAAATTTTGCATAAAGCATGAAGTCGATCGGATAATTAGTTGCTGAGATATTTGGAATCCTATTTTCCACACTCTTCGATTTTTCATGACCCTGTATTTCATCCAATTTTCACTTCAAAGATATATTTTAATTGGAAATTTGACGCTTAATCAGATGCAATAAACCGCTAGTTAATAGGATTATTATTTTTGGAGTTATAAGGATGTTTCTTTCAAGCAATTCAGTAATCGAGCCTTTAAAGTTTGTGACGTCATCAAGCCACGATTTTATTTGAATTGCAATGCATTTTATAAGTAGTTTACACATTTTTTATTTTCATATTTTATATTATGCATATCCATGATGGGTAAGTATTACGGTGGCCCCCAACGACTAGTTTCAGTTCACAGCTGAATGTTGATTTTTAAATATATACTCAGAAAGCACAGGGGAAATAATCTTTAACCACTATAAATTCTGAAAACGAAAGAGACAAAAAAAAATCGCTAATAATCAAGTCAGATTTCCAGCGAATGTTAAGTTTTTCCGCATTTTCTTATTCGCGAATAATCAAAACTCGCGAATGTTAAAACCGCGAATGTTAAGGGATTACTGTAAACATATTAAAACGATATTACAATTTTTACTTTTAATTTATATTTTATTTTCTATTTTTTAAGGTTTACAATTTTTTATTGCTCCAGTTTCACAACCAGTTGACATTTTTTTAGTGTGATTTCGCGCATAATTAATTCCATTATTATTGTAATTCGCAGGCAATTGTAACCGTAAAAAATATTTGGCGAATTATAACACGACTAACGGAAAAATTCTTTAAAAGTAAATCATTAATTCATAAGTAAGTAAAAATTTTTTTAATGTTGTATTGTCGGCAGAAACACACCTATATACATTTTTTTTTTTTTTTTTTTTTTTTTAAATATGCATCATATCATGAAGTGAGTGAAAACTTGATTACAAAATTCCATCTTTGCTTGCACAAATTGTAAATTTTTTTTTTTAAATGTTGGATTGTCGGCAGAAACACACCTATATACATTATTATTATTTTTTAAAAATATGTATCATATCATGAAGCGCGTGAAAACTTGATTACAAAATTCCATCTTTACTTGCACAAATTGTAAAATTTTTTTTTAATATTGTATTGTCGGCAGAAACACACCTATATACATTATTATTATTATTATTTTAAATATGTATCATACCATGAAGTGAGTGAAAACTTTATTACAAAATTCCATTTTTACTTGCACAAATTGTAATTTTTTTAAAAATGTTGTATTGTCGGCAGAAACGCACCTATATACATTATTATTATTATTATTTTAAATATGTATCATATCATGAAGTGAGTGAAAACTTGATTACAAAATTCCATCTTTACTTGCACAAATTGCAAAATTTTTTTTTAAATGTTGTATTGTCGCAGAAAAACACCTATATACATTATTATTATTATTATTTTAACTATGTATCATATAAAGTGAGTGAAAACTTGATTACAAAATTCCATCTTTACTTGCACAAATTGTAATTTTTTTAATGTTGTAGTGTCTGCCAAAACACACCTATATACATTATTATTATTATTATTTAAATATGTATCATATCATGAAGTGAGTGAAAACTTGATTACAAAATTCCATCTTTACTTGCACAAATTGCAAATTTTTTTTAAAATGTTGTATTGTCGTAGAAAGACGCCTATATACATTATTATTCTTATTATTTTAACTATGTATCATATCATAAAGTGAGAGAAAACTTGATTACAAAATTCCCTCTTTACTTGCACAAATTGTAATTAAAAAAAAAAAAATGTTGTAGTGTCTGCCAAAACACACCTATATGCATTATTATTATTATTATTTTAAATATGTATCATACCATGAAGTGAGTGAAAACTTGATTACAAAATTCCATTTTTACTTGCAGAAATTGTAATTTTTTTAAAAATGTTGTATTGTCGGCAGAAATGCACCTATATACATTATTATTATTATTATTTTAAATATGTATCATATCATGAAGTGAGTGAAAACTTGATTATAAAATTCCATCTTCACTTGCACAAATTGTAAAATTTTTTTTAAATGTTATATTGCCGGCAGAAAGACACCTATATACATTATTATTCTTATTATTTTAACTATGTATCATATCATGAAGTGAGTGAAAACTTGATTACAAAATTCCATCTTTACTTGCACAAATTGTATTTTTTTTTTTTTTTAAATGTTGTATTGTCCGCAGAAACAGACCTATATACGTTATTATTATTATTATTATTTAAATATGATTATATAAAATAATATAATCATGAAGTGAGTGAAAACTTGATTACAAAATTCCATCTTTACTTGCATGAACTAAGTTAAGTTAAATAAAAGAGTATAAAAGAAAAAAAAATTAAAAATAGCGATGTTTACATATTAGATCTTTAATTTTCTTCATTGTAAACAGATTTGTTTAAATTATCATTTTTAAAATTCATTCTGTATTTTTTAATAAATAAACAACAGAAAAAAAGAAATAAATTTTGAAGTATTTTTCATTTTATATGCTTTTTAGTTAATAATTTGAATCATTTACTATAGCATCTTTATAAAATAATAATAAGTTCACTTCAATGTATTAATTTAGTTTTAATATTATTACCTAATAACCATTTGCACCTTATTTTCTTTTAAATGCTTTGTTTTATACCGATTTAATCATTGTAAAATCTAGGGGGCCTTAAATTTCATTTTAATTGCGTATCAATTTTGCCTTTCAAATCAATTTTAAAAGTTGTTTTATTAATACTATGATTTATAAAATCAAGATTTAACAATCGTACAAAAAAAAAAAAAAAAAAAAAAAAAAAAAGAATTCGAGAAGCATTCATTATGATTATATGTCATTTCAACTTTCAAGTACAATAATATATAGTATGAATGCAATTAAGTATTTTCAAAAACATACCTGGATTTGATTAATGTTTGTCAGACGGTTTTAGAAAAAAGACCAAATGTCCAATTCTCCGTAATTTTTTTCTCAAAAAGCACACACAAAAAAGAGCAAGCGAAACAAGTACTAATATAATATCATAGCAGAATAATAAGAATGTTTTTTTTCTTTTTTTTTTTTTTTTTTTTAAATAACAAGGTTTACTTTACATAGCTCTTGTCACGGCCAAACTGAAGAAATGAAAAGGAAAAATCAAGTTAGGCCACGTGCGCTTGTACTTTGTGTTTTCTAGGAATTCAATGGTCCAACCCCATTTCGCCAGAAGGGCAAGAAAAGAGGAACAATTAATTAAAAGACTCCCCCGTCGCCAAAGTACTATACAGTAGTACTCAAGAGCCCAAGGCAGTACACAAGGATACAGTGGGGCAGGAAATGACCATTCCTTCCCTAAGGCCTATTTCCGATAATGTGAAAACAGCCTTTTTCCCATATAATATATTCATTATTCGTACTCGATTTCGACTACCATGGAAACGAGCTATGTTCTATTAGGTAGATTTCGTAAGAAATACTACCTGTTACATTCTCCCCTAAGTTAGAATTTTTGAAAAATTTTTGCAGATCTACGCTGATCATGACTCCCAGAACCCAAAATCACCCCCAGTTCAAAACTTTATCTATCTATCTATCTATGTCGCATTTTTATGGACACGATAACGTCCATAACCCGCATAGCATGCACAGTCACAGTGACGTCATTGTTACGTCACTGTGAGTCACGTACGTCCCGTCACATCTGTGACCAAAATGACACCACTTTGTAACGTCACACTGTGACCAAAATGTGAACGTCTTGAAGATCTAAAGAAAACTTAAAATAAACTTTAGAACATCTTATGGCATGAAGAAAATTACTTTTTGACAGCTTAAAAAATTTTTGTGACGTTGCAATGACGTCACTGCAAGTCACATAAGTCACGTAAAACCTATGACCAAAATGCCAACACTCTGTGACTTCACGGTGTGATCAGAGAGTGAATTTGGAAAAAAACCTCATAAAATATAGAATTGAATTATGTCATGTACCTAAATCATTAATAAAAACATTGTCAAACATTATTTAAATATATTGTATTTCCAAAATAAAATAATAAATAAATATCTGTCTACATATATTAGACAGATAATTTTTTACAATTTTCATTACCATTTTCATGAAATTTAACAAAATATACTATATAATACACAGGTAAAAATCCTTAAATAGAAATTTAGTAACGTAGGAAAGTTTTGGCGAAAAGTAATTCAGAAATAGATCTCCCATTCTAATAAAACTGTTAGCAATTTAGAGATTTGTTAGCATTTTAAATACAAACATTTACTTTTTTTTCTACTACCGCATGGAACTCATTTTCTAATTTTGTGATACTAAAAATATTTCTTTAAAAATCTCCAATCTTTAATTATTTTGAGGGGCCACTCAACCCAATCACCAGCTTTCTGTTTAAAAAGTGAGGACACCATTTTTGCGAGTTCGACACCAACACGGTCTGCTCCGGATGATCGTCGAACGCGTTCAAGATTTTCCTTGTACTGAATAATTAAAGTGGTTCTCAACTGACCTGCTCAACAACACGAAGCTTTCTGACATAATTTTTGACTCATTTTTAAACGCAAAGGCATAAAATGGGCAGGACAGACTATGGAAGCAATTTGGAATCGAAATGAGTTTTCCATTTTTTGATAAATAAATTACTTATCGAGTTATAAGCAATTCGTGTCACGTGACCACTGGTTTTTCTCTTTTCTTTCACTGTTACGTCGGGTATTTGGTTCAAAACGCTGACTTTGACATTCTTTTCTGAAAGATCTTCTGCTTTTACTAAAAAATGGAAAACGTCTTTCAATTACATAGTTTCTGAATAAAAACACCAGCCAATTTCATGCGTTTCCGAATAAAAACGAATTTAAAACATGTCTTAAAGTATATGATATTCCTATAGCAATTTGACCCAAAACTGGTCAGTGCTTAATAAGATATCACCTCTGTTAAATATATTGCTCTTTTCAATAGAGTGTAAAAAATGAAAAAATCGTATTTAGGAAATCTGATTGCAGAATAGTATTTATATTTATGTCGTAATTATTTTATAAAGACTATTAAATCCATTTTTATTTAAAATTTATGTTTACTTTGGACGCCTAAAGCAAATGCAACTGATTAAAAAATATATAAAAATTTAAATTTTCACAGCTTATTTCCAAGAATACTAAACTCTCTCATATAAAAACAGAATATTATAGTTTTATTAGAAGTTATTTGTCAGCCATATAAACTATAAAGCATTTGAAATGTCTTTATTTATCTGTTTTCTTTCTATTCTTTTTCTGGAAACACCTGCTAGATGTTACTTTGTGGTAAACATTACTGCGCAGATCATGATCGCAGATGTTGAGGACAGACGATTATTTTCATCGGCGGATTAGAGTGTGTGGTGTTCTTTTAAGTTTGTGGAAGTATATTGTGGAATTTATACCGTGAAAGTAAATTAACGTTTTAAAGTGAATCATCCACTTTAACCTATCCTTATGTCTAGCTGGGTGCGTTATTAAGGTCTGCGTGATATTTGATATCTCAGATCTATGAACACACCTGTGCTGGACCACTTGGAAAATTAAAGCAGTGGATTTGAGTCTCATTTTTCAATGAAAAGGAAGCAGTCAACGACCATTAAAACTTAATCCCTAGAACTGGTGGTTTTACTTATAGATTAGCAGGTAACTTTTAATGTCTTCGTAGTTTTGTTAATAGTGCATATTTAGTAATGGTACATTAATAGTGCATTATTTAAATGTTAAGATGTTTAAATCTTTTTTTTTTTAATCACTTGTATAAAATTTTATCTTTAATGTTTTAAATCGTTTTAAATAGAGAGTTTGGAAAAAAGCTTAAAGTATTTACTAACAATATATATTCTAAATGTAAAGTGTTATTTATAACGAGGAATGTATTTATATTTTGCGTTTCTCAGTTCAATTTTCATAGTTATTCATTATAATTAAAAACATTGCAATTTTTAAAACTATTAATATTTGATTTACAATTTGAAAATTTCTTAGCTAGTGGAGGTTTTGAGAAATAATTTTCTGGTATATTTGAAATAATTGCGACAATTTAACTCATTACAAATTTAGTTGTCAAGATATGTCAATATTAGGTGCACAAAAATAATGAATATTGATGAAACAATAAAACAGCTATTCAGTTAAGGTAATTTTTCCAGTTATGTTATCGAATTTTTTTTATAGTAAAAATTGATATTTAAGCTCTGCATTTAGTATTCTATCAAAAACTATAAATGAAATAATTTGTAAAGAAAAAAAAATATTTTTTTTTCTTTGCGTTTATGATCCTAAGTTTTAAATTTCATTTGCTTCGAAAAATGTTTTATTGCTTGATACAATGTTTATTATTTAATAATATCGCACAATAGGTAGATCTATTATTTAAATGGATTCCTAATATAAATTTTTCACAATGCTCATTTAAAAGTCTATACTTTTATTTTCATTAAATTTGTAATCAAATCCAAAATAACTAATTTCTGAATTCATTTTTATTCGGAAACACATGAAATTGGCAGGTGTTCTTATTCAGAATATATGTAATAGAATGGCATTTTCCATTTTTGACAAAAGATGTTTCAGAAAACACTATCAAAGTCGGTGTTTTGAACCGAATTTCCGACGCGCAGCGTCAGAAACGGAAAAAACGTGACCAAAATTTCTCTTAAGCATTTATCTAAAAATGGAAAACGCTATTCATTCCAAATCGCTTTAATAATCAGGCATGCAATTGCCAAGCGTTTAAAAATTTGTTCATAAATGTGTCAGAAAGTTTTGTGATACTGAACGAGGGAAATATGGCAAAGTATACACATTTAAAAACTTCAATACTTAAAAGCAAAATAGCATAGTTTTAATTATTGTCAATATTTTTGGTGCTTACATAAAACAAATGGAAGTCGAAGTTATTTTTAAAAGTGGTTATTTGCACAATAGAATTTCATATTATTAAAATATTTAATTTTATTATAATTTTTAATGGATTCATCTATTATTTTTATATTAGTATGCGTTTTTTACATTTATAATTTTCTTGTTTAACGGCTACATTAGCCGGTTTCCCAATCAGATGCAAAGTTTTAATTTGAATACGAGTTGCATCAATAAAAATGATTGCCGATCCAATCCTTATCGTCGATCTTATCCGTATTTCGTGAAATCTTGTTATCCGAATCTATGCGAAATCATTTATCAGGTTCGGTCGGGTTGTGGGCCTACATAATTTTTGTTGTTGTTGTTGTTGGGTTAGGGTAAGATTACGGGTTGAATGTAAATATAGTTTCAGTCAACCATCATTCATGTTCAAGTAGACATTCAATCATGTTCAAGAAGTATATAGCCGGATTCGTGCATGACTCTAGATCCGAGCCGACATCAGAAATTGTATCATAACACAATTTCTGATAAAATCTGGTTACTTGGTCGTATGCAAGATTCTATTCTGAACAAGACTTACAGTAAAAACATTAAACCCGACTCGGGTCAGACCGGGTTCTCGAAAATCAGGTCACACGACAACTAATCCAAATCTATTCTGTAGCCAAACAAATCCAAAAAGATCGATCCGAAGTTTCTGGATTGTATTCGGGTAAAATCTGGTCACCCGACCCGGTGCAGTGTCGTCACAAACGTCACAAACTTGAACCATAAAAAAATTTTGATCCGAACAATCCGTATAGGATTCGGGTAAAATCTGGTCACCCTATCCGATGCAGATTCGTCACATTTTTCACATTGAAGTCGCACGGTGACTTCACAAAGTAGTCACATTGTGAGGTCACAGAAAGCCTTGAAAACGGCCATAACGACCTCGCATTTACGTCACAGTGACTTCACATCGACGTCACTTGACGTCACGACGACTGTCACAAAGTCACAGTGTGACTTCACAGTGACGTCGCCGTGATGTCACCATGCCTTACGGGAATTCTGCACAAATCTCTTCCAAACTTATATATAAAATCAAGGGGCATAAAATCTCGGTCAAGTTCTTTAATAGGTAAAATCTAACCAGGGGGGGTGGGAGTGGGGGGCTTTTTGGGAAAACAGAAAAAAACCCATGATTTCTTAATTATGATACGTATCGAATCTGTTTACAGATATTATTACTTCTAGGAAAACGGTCAAAAATCTATGAATGACAGATTTTTGATATCATTAAAATGCCCCCAAGGGGGGAAAAGGGGGGGGGGTTAGAAGAAAAAAATTCATAACTTCGTCAATTTACAAGATATCAAATCCGCTTAGATTTATTATAAATCCTCTTAATATTATCTAAAACTTTTATATAGACAAGTTTTTTATAGGACCAACCCTTATAGCAAAAAATAAAATAAAAATAAAAATAAAATAAAATAAATAAAGAAAAAAAATCGCCTTGCAAACAAGTTAGTGGGCGGTTATAACTGTCGCATCATGACAAAAAGGTAATTTCTTCCGTAATTCCCAACAAACAGGTGCCCCACGGTCTGCGTCTTCGAAATCTACCAGTGTCCGTAGACCGAGCCGTCAGGGATTTTTTTTAATTACAATAAGAACCGTTTAAAAGCATCATGGTTTTCTAGCTGAATTTGATTCAACAAAGCTGCGAATTTAGAACAAAATCTAAAAATAATACTAACACTGACTTTAGCTTTGTTTTGATTGAGATTTGGTTAAAATATTGCCCAATTGCCGAAACGTCAGTGAAGGCTCACTGTTGAGACCCGAAAAGTTTTTGGTTTATGTCCGTTTGTTTGTTTGTCTGTCTGTTCCGCGATAACTGCCGCAAAAGGGTCCGATTAGTTTGATTTCTGGTGGGTATGTTGGCGAGGTACCCAGAATTAGCTGCATAGTTTTTGGTTAAATTTGGTTCATTCGTTCGAAAAACATAGAACATTTTATTTTAAGTCATAATACTTTTCAATGGGAAGACAGACGATTTTTTTAATTTTAACATTCACCGAAAAGCAAATCACGCATTGAGATAATTGTAAATGCTAAATTATGGATACTAAATTTACGAAATGGAGATCTTAATTTAATCCGATCGCTTTGAAAATTTGTCAATATATTTATTAGATTTAAGAAATTAATTGTATGAATTATTGGAAAATTTTACGCATTAATTTGAAAGGTATAAAACATTTTAATTTCTCATTTTTTACAAAAATTTTCAATGCATTTCTTTTTTTTTTCTCTAAGCAACTATATTTCAAAGAATATCGACAAATGAAAATTCAAGTGAATCACATTATTTTGACACGAAATTTTATTAACAAAACAGCTAATTTTCGGGTGATTTAAATTTTTAATATGCTTCTTCTAATGAAATAGATAAGGATTTATTTTAACTACCAAAGAAATATGACCAAATCGGTTTTCCAAACGAAAATTATAAAAACGTTGAATGTGTAAATTGAATATGTCTCATAAGAGGAATTTACATTTGTGTAAGTATATTTAATACACGAAAATTTATTCAATTTCAGCAACATATGATATTTAGTGGTTGAAAAATAAGTATTCTGTTAAGGAAAGGATAAAATCTCCTGTACAAGGAAATGGTTAATTTAATGAAATTACAATAGTAAATGCATTCAGACTCAAATAATGAAACAGCACAATTACTGGAAATCGATAATATAAAATTAAAATGACGACGGGGGGTTCAAGGGGACGGAGCCCCTCTGAAGGAATGTAATCTTATTTTGAAAAAATACAGTAATAAGTAGTTTATCCTATCATTTATCCGACATAAAATTGCCTCTAATGTTCTAAAATTTTCAGAACTTTCAATAAATCTTATATTCTTATAAATGTATAAATAACTTTAAAAAATATAATTTTAGGCTATCAAATATTATGCAGATTATATTAAAAATTAGTGAGATTAATGAACAATGATTTGTAGAGCTGACGTTGAGGCCTCTGATCTGTAGATTTACTAGTTTTATTGACTAGTGAATCAAAAATAAGCGGCAATTAATGTATTTTTACTTTCTTCTATCTTTACAAGAAGAAAGTATTGGATTCATGAAAATTTTCGATTTCCGGTTTTCGACGGATTTATACGTTTTAGAAGGTCCTAAACACGATTTGACTGTTTTTAGAAAATGTCTGTCTGTGACTCTGTCTGTCTGTCTGTTTGTCTGTTTGTATGTGACAAAAATTTTGTGGGCGCTCTATCTCAAGAACTAATGCACGAAATTGAATAAAACTTTATATCCAGTTAGTCCCTAATATAAATTGGTGCTGATTAGTTTTTGGTAAAAATCGTGGTGAAAATTTGGTGTGGTGCTGCTATGCTGCATTTTATTGCGATTTCCGCAATACCTCTCTCAAGCACTAATAGAGTTATTTTCATCAAACTTCAGATTCAGTTAGACCTTGACATAAATAGACGATGATTACGTTTTGGTGTAGATATCCCAAAAGGTGGCGCTGCTATACCACTTTTTTCATTATTTTTACGACAGCTATATCTCAAGAACTAATGCATGGAATTTCATCAAACTTCAGATTCTGTTAGACCTTGACATAAATAGATGCTGATTACGTTTTGGTGTAAATAGTCCAACAGGTGGCGCTGCTATGCTACTTTTTCCATTATTATCACGATAACTATACTCCAAGAACTAATGCACGGATTTTCATGAAACTTCAGATTCAGTTAGACGTTGTCATAAATTATTGTTGATTAAGTTTTGGTCTAAATCTCTCAACAGGTGGCGCTGCTATGCTGCATTTTACAGGATTTACACGATTTCAGCAGTAGTCTTATCTCAATAAGTAATGCACGGCATTTAATAAAACTTTAGATTCAGTTAGACCTTGATATAAATTGGTTGCTTATTCTTTTTAGTGTATGCGAAACCTGTGTGAGATAGAAGAAAGTTTTGGTATTGGCGCATACAACTAGTTTCTTAGCTCTGGTAGGAATTAACCCTGAAACACCCCTCCTTTTATCGCTGCACCAAAAAGGGTTTTATTATTTACTTATCAGAGTACTGAAAATTACCTGCTAAAAAAATATTTTTTAATAAATAAGTAAACAGTAAATTTAAAATTGTTCAATGATTTTCTTCTACGCACAATAAATACACCCACGAAGTCAATTTGGCGCATACATGCATATTTGCTGGCTTTACTATTGAGGTATGTAATATCGAATAGCGTTGTTTATTTTCTGATAGATGGAATACATTTGTAATTACAGTCGATTTAAAGATCGTTTTCCGAGACTGTCGCGTCCCGAAAATTGACTTAAACTAGCAAATTTGGCAGTGTTTTCTGTATAGAAATTAATCATAAATATAAACTGTTTCTGATAACGATCGTTTATTATGTTCGAGATCCATAATAACTTAATTAGATTTTTGTTGCATTTTAAATGTTTAAATGTATTTTTTATTTTCTAATCAAAAAGTTACATTATCATAGAGCAATTTTTGTCAATAATTATCCATCATACGTAGTATAGGTTAAGTCTTGTAATCGTTTTGAAAATCGATTTTTTTTTTGACGGATTTACACGTTTTAGACACTAGAGATTCCGAAAAACACATTTTAAGAAAAAAAAATTGCCGTCCGTCTGTCTGCATGTCTGTGTGTGTGTCTGTAAACCCTCTATCTCCCGAACAAATTGAGATAGAAACTTGAAATTTGGTAATGTACTCAGTATGTAATAATGGGAAGAAGCTTATTGAATTTCAGCAACCTCGATTATCCGGAACTATTTTTTTCGGACTCTCTAAATATTCTTTCTGATAAAAGGTATATACAAATTTTTGAAATTGTTTATTTTAAGGAGTGAATATAAAAGACAATGAAAAAACATAAATTTTGCTTTAAGAATGAAGTCGATCGGTTAATTAGTTGCCGAGAAATTTGTAATCCTATTTTCCATACTCTTCGATTTTTCATGACCCTGTATTTCATTCAAATTTCAATTCAAAGATATATTTTAATTGGAAATGATACTCTTAATCCGACGCAGTAAACCGTTAGTTAATATGATTATCAATTTTGGAGTTATAGAGCCTTTAAAGTTTATGACGTCATCAAGCCACGATTTCATTCGAATTGCAATGCATTTTATAAATAGTTTACACATGTTTTATTTTGATATTTTATATTATGCATATCCATGATGAGTAAGTATTACGATGGCCCCAACGTTTAGTTTTGAAATGTTATTGAAATAACAGCAGTGTAACGTGCTGAATAACAAACCTATAACTTATTTTTATTTATTTTTTATTTTTTTCAAAAAGAAAGCAGTACTTTGGAGATGACTTTGCAGTCCTTATTGAGGAGATACCTCCTATCTATGCATTACCTTAAATTAGACACTCTCCAGCTGAAAAACAAAGGGTACAACTATTGTATTAGTCTTCTTTAAACTAATAAACATGAACAATTCATTTTAGTCACCGCATATTATGTTTTATGCAGTAAAATCTGTGAAAAGGGAAAGCTTGTATATAACAGAAACCTGGCTTAAACGGAAAATTTTAGCATCCTTGCTAAATAACATACTTTTAAAGATGAAAACCTGTCTAAAACGGATTTTTTTTTTTTTTTTTGGTATTTGGTACTTTTTGATTCCGTTTTAACAAGTTACATTTCATTTTGAAAAATTTTCGTAATTATAGAAACTTGATATTTCCTTTAAATTTCGGAGGGGGGGGGGGGTGCAGCTCCATCAGCACCCTCCCTGAATACGCCACTGATTCTGTCAAATTCACATTCTCTTTTTCACACGAAAATCGTCTCATTTGGCTTCAATGTTTTTTTAAAGGCTTCTACCCTCAGAAACGGCAAATGGGTTTAGAACTCACCTGTTTAACCTAGAGCTGTTTAGTCTGGGGGGGGGGGGGTGAAAAGGGTTGATTGAAAACGGATGGCGTAATATGGTCATTGTGTTGAAAGCTTTTTTTTTTTTAAGAACTCATGTTTTCACTACTAAATATGCATATTTTTCGTAAAATTTTAAAGAGAGCTTGGATAGAGTTATATTTATAACCGATTGAAATGTCAGAGAATTCGGAAGATGAGAACTTTTATTTTATTGCTATGTTAAAGGAGCCGACGCGAAAACAAACAAACAAACAAACAAAAAAGCGAGAAGAAAACATTTCTTTTACAACTAGATAACAGTATTTTTTCACGAAATTTTTACACTGGTTTTGAAACCGTTTTATTTATTACCAATAAAGATTTCAAAGAGTTCGGACAAAAATAACAAGAAAATGAGCGCTTTTATCACTAAACATTAATATTTTTTTCGCGAATTTTTCATTTAAAAATATAATTTCATACAAAATCTTGTTAAAGATATAAAATAATAAAAACTTTATTTCCTTTTTTAAATTTGTTATCACGGGCCCGGGCAACACCGTGCGGGTCAGCTAGTAATGTATTAATCAGTTTTCTAAAACCAGAATATCGGTGGTTACGTATATGCTATCCCTTCTCAATTAAACATTTTCAGCTGCATAATTGAATTTATGTACACATCAGTAACAAAATAATATTAATTTTAATGTTAATGCCGTTCATTTTCATGTCTGTCTGTCTCATGTCATTCGCTGCCAACACGAGTATACTCGTGGTTTAAATCGTGGTTCGTAATCTAAAATTACGAATTCGTACCGGAAATTTCGGAAGAAGAATTTTTATTTAATGTAATCACGAAATGTCTGTAATTAAATAAAGTAAATATTGCTATTAGTATTTTCTGGTATGAATTCGAACTTTCTAAATAAAATAAAATGCCGGTAATTTTAATCCGGCACTGAACGTATTAAGGATTGATAGCATCCGAAAGACCTACATTCCATGTTGAGAAAATTGATGAATACGCTGTAAAAACTAGTCGGAAACGTTTCCAAGAAGCAACGGCAGCAGAAAGAAAACCCTTTATATATATATATAAATCTCGAAACATATTGTTTTCTAAGGTTTGTAAAGATAAAGAACGATTTTCGGAATCGTAGGTAACTCAGAAGAGTATATTTTCGTTCGTAGTTATTGGGTTGTTCGGAAAGTTCTTTCCATTTGGGAACGTTGGTTCGTACCGGAAAATTGTATCATTTAATTATTAGATAATAATTCCGATATCTAATATCTAATAATTGACGGGCAGAATTTTGCGGTACGAATTGGTTTTCCCAAACGGAAAGAACTTTCCGCACAACCAAATATATTGCATTTTTACGAAACATTTGCCTTTTAGGTAGCTTTCCTTACAAAAAGCTACCTATTGCAGCCGTTCGAAGGAAAGCAATTCTAAAAATTTTTGGTATATTTTCACCGATCATGAACCCCCAGACCTCCAAACCACCCTCCGTTCAAATGTTGATTTATATATATATATATATATATATATTATATATATACATATATTATATATGTCTGAGATATGTTCTGCTGTAACTCTCATATTTATGAACCGATTTGGATGTAACTGAATATGTGTATAGGACATACCAAGATCTCGACTGAGTTCGTTGGCCAGCTTCATCCGCCGACTTGTTTCAAAATGGCGGCCCGTTAAATTAAAAAAAAATTAAATTAAAAAAGATGTACAGAAATTTATAAATTGCAAAAATTGTTTCAGTTAAATGTTAAAACATGATACAGGGATTCTGGAACATTTTTTGGTTTTTACTAAATCTTAAAAAATGGCTGAGATAGGGCAGTTTGAAATTCTAGGGTGGCTGAGATTTTGAAACAATCTGATATTTGCTATGCTGTAACTCTCATATTTATGAACCGATATGAATGTGATGATCATGCTTACTGAACATACCAAGTTCTAGACCGAGTTCGTTGGCCAACTTCATGCGCCATCTTGTTTCGAAATGGCGGCAAGTTAAATTTTTTAATTTTTTATAAAAACTCAAATAAATGTATAAAAAATTATAAATTGAAAAAGTTATTTCCGTTAAGTGTTAGATCGTGATACAAGAATTCCGGAACATTTTTTGTTTTGGTTTTATCGTAAAAAATGACAGATATATGGCAGTTTGAATTTCTAGGTGGCTGATATTTTGAAACAATCTGATATTTGTTATGCTGTTACTCTCATGCTGAAATCCGCATTCAAATTTAGTATTAACGAAGACCGGGATTGAATCTTCTATAATCGGGTTCCAAGCAATTTAACTCCGAGTGTTTGAGTAAAATGAGTTGAATTTTTAAAAACATGGACTATGAAAGCTACCTTTTCCTCCCGGTACAGGCCGGAAGGACTTTATTACACTGTAGCTGGGTGCAAATTTCACCAATAGCAGCTTTTATTTTTAGTGTGTGTAAATTAGAAACGCTAGTTTGATATTGAAATAAAATGTTTTGGTTTTTGAATTATTCCTTCTTCTTCTGTTTGCTTTTTTCGTATTTTAAATGAAATGAGTGAAAGATTATATTTTAATTGAAATTGATGCAATACGAATGATGGCGCTGGGATTTATCTATGGAGATTTATCATCAGCATCCGGATAATATAAAAGTATCAAATTTTTTATAAACCAACTTTTACCACTGGGCTCGTGGAGCTCTGTGACTTTTACTACTTTAAAAAAAATATATTAATTGGGCATATTGAAAAGGATTTCAACATTTCTGTATTATATCAAGGATTTTAAAGTGCTGTTTTTAAAACCTCATGGAATCCGAACATATACTATTCATAATATATGATTCATTTTCGGAAAGTCTGGTCTCGTGATCGCAAAACGAAGCTATTCATTTTCTGAATATCGGAAAAAGCTTTTACGTTTTGTAGTTTTACGATGGCTGATGATCATTTTTATACGTTTTTCTTTTATTTTCTTTGCCTTTGCCTTCCTTCCCCCCTTTTTTCTGTAAGAAAATATATATAAAAAAATGTTCGTTGAAAATTCAGTTTCAAATTTAAAATATTTTAATGTAAAATTTGAGAAAATGATGTAAGAAACTATTAATAAGTGTTTCTTTTAATTTTGTCTATTAAAATTACTCATTAAATTTACCATTTAATAAATATAATGTAATAATCATTCTTCAGGTGGTTTTCAAATAATAAAATATGAAATTAGTTACAAACATTTTTAATATTCAAAGTAGTAAAATGTTACAATGTTTTATAACATCCATATTGTAGTATTATTTTTACTAGCTGACCCGCCCGCCCCGGCGGGCCCGTGATAATAAATTTAAAAAAAATCAAGTTTTTATTATTTTATATCTTTAACCCGATTTTGTATGAAATTATAATTTAAAATGGATAACTGGCGAAAAAATATTGATGTTTATTGATAAAAGCACTTATTTTCTTGTTCTTTTTGTCCGAAGTCTTTGAAATCTTTATTGGTTATAAATAAAACGGTTTTACAGCCCATGTAAAAATTTCGTGAAAAAATATATGGTTATCTAGTTGTAAAAGAAATGTTTTCTTCTCGCTTTTTTGTTTGTTTGTTTGTTTGCGCGTCGGCTCTTTTAATAAAAAATAGTTCTTATCTTCCGAACTCTTTGAAATTTCCATTAGTTATAAATATAAATGTATCCAAGCTCCCGTTAAATTTTTAAGAAAAAATATGCATATTTAGTAATAAAAACATAACTTCTTAAAAAAAAGCTTTCAATGCAATGGCCATATTATGCCATCCGTTTTCAATCAACCCTTTTTAATCCCTCTAGACTAAACAGCTCTAGTCTAAACAGGGGAGGGCTAAACCCGTTTCCCGTTTCTGAGGGTAGAAGCCTTAAAAAAAGTTGAAGCATGCGCAAAGAGACAATTTTCGTGTGGAAAAGAGAGTGTGAATTTGACAGAATGCTCTTTTCGCTTTAAATATATAGATTATTATTATTATTATTATTATTGATGTTATTATTATTATTATTAAACGTTAAACTTATCATCCTCTAAATTGTTTAACAATGTAGTCAAAGATCGATTACACACGAGAAAGCTTCCATCACTTTTTCTGAAAAGTAATTTTCGCCTTATGACAGTAAATTCATTATTAGTCGAAAATAGTGGTGAAAATTTGTCCCTGAATAGGCTCTGAATGTATGTAGTCTTTATTTTTCCGAAAGAATCTCAAAACGTTAACATTTCGGCGGGCGCATGGGAGTAAATTTTACGACAAAGCTGGTATTATTTCTCAGTTCTTACAGACGGTATCGTAAATGCTTAAAAGGCATTGTTATCTTTCTAGCAGTTCCTTCCGTACGATTTGTAAGGTCAAATTTCAGTTTCTCCGATTGTATCATGTTCTATTAATAGACTTCCGTTCAATTTGCAAGGTCAAATTTCAATTCCTCCGATTGTTTCATGTTCTATTAATCGACTTCCGTACGATTTGCAAGGTCAAATTTCAGTTCCTCCGATTGTTTCATGTTCTATTAATCGACTTCCATACAATTTGCAAGGTCAAATTTAGTTCCTCCGATTGTTTCATGTTCTAATTATCGACTTCCATACAATTTTCAAGGTCAAATTTCAGTTCCTCCGATTATTTCATGTTCTATTAATCGACTTTTGTAAAATTCACGATGGGTGTTTGCTTACTAAAATGCAAGACTATTTAATTATTTAACGTTTTCATTGACAATTTCATTCTTCGTTTGCGACTTGTGTGTTATGTGAAAGATGCACATTTTGAATCGCTTTTGATGTGATACAGCCTACTTATAGTTATGCCACCTGCAGCGCCATCTATCGGCGCAATTTGTTACTAAAATTGTGAGGTTTCTGTATTATATTTTTACGTTTTTTTTTAATAAACATACCACTAGTTTCATGCTTCTATCTTTCACCGTTTCCGAGTTATTTAGTTTCAAAGTTAGGGGTCCTTCGAAAGTTAAGGCTCCTGTATAAATTTTGAAATAAAATTATTTTATTTTATTTATTTGCCATTAATAGTTTCAACAAGCTATATACATCAATATAGCACATGTCGGCGGAGATTCTAAAAATAAAAAAATGAATAAAATAAATAAACTGTAATGTGATATATAACAATTAAGGCCATATTTGGTATAAGCACCCCAAAAATCCATAAAAACAGTATAATTTTTATTTTTTTATTATTGTTTTTAATTTCACACGCGTAAATTTTGTAGACCTGTGTTATTATCATTTGCTAAAGTTAGAAGAAATATATGAAATGTAAAATCATTAATTCAACAAGATTAGTTACACTATGGGCATGAAAGATTGAATCTTGCCAAATGCAATTTTAAGAAATTACATGTTAAAGAAATGTGGATAAAATAAATGTGTATATGGAATCACTTCCACATTTCTATTGCCATGTTAAACTAAAATCGTGCCATACGAATACTGCTTAAGGGAAAGTTATTATTTATTGGCCTGAAATGTAGGTCAACTTCGGGATTAATTTATTTTCACAGAAAGAGTAAAGTAACATAAACATTTAATTTACCCATTTATTATTCATAGTTTTTACTGTAAAAAATATTTTTATTATACAATAACTAGTCGTTGGGGGTCACCGTAATACTTACCCATCATGGATATGCATAATGTAAAATATTAAAATAAAAAATGCGTAAACTACTTATAAAATGAATTGCAATTCGAATAAAATCGTGGCTTGATGACGTCATAAACTTTAAATGCTCTATTACTAAATTGCTTAAAAGAAACATCCTTATAACTCCAAAAACAATAATCCTATTAACTAGCGGTTTATTGCATTTAATTAAGCGTCTCATTTCCAATTAAAATATATCTTTGAATTGAAATTTGGATGAAATACAAGGTCATGAAAAATCGAAGAGTGTGGCAAATAGGATTACAAATATCTCGGTAACTAATTATCCGATTGACTTCATGCTTTATGTAAAATTTATGTTTTATTATTGTCTTTTATATTCACTCCTTAAAATCAACAATTTCGAAAATTTTTATATACCTTTTATCAGAACGAATATTTCGAGAGACCGAAAACAATAGTTCCGGATAATCGAGGTTACTGAAATTCAATAGGCTTCTTCCCATCATTACATACTAAGTATTACATACCAAATTTCAAGTCGCTATCTCAAGACACACAGACGGACGGCAATTTTTTTTTTTCTAAAAATATGTTTTTCGGAATCTCCAGTGTCTGAAACGTGTAAATCCGCCAAAAATATTTTTTCGATTTTCCAAAACGATTACAAGACTTACCCTATACTACGTATGATGGGTAAGTAATTATTAAAATTGATAAAGATATTGTCAGTTGCTAACTTTCAAATGTATATATGATAACTGACTCGCCCATTGCCGGCATTGCCCGGGCCCGTGATAATAAATAAAAAAAACCCCAAGTTATTATTATTTTATATCTTTAACCCGATTTTGTATGAAATTATATATGAAAAATTCGCGAAAAAATTTTGATGTTTAGTGATAAAACCGCTCATTTTCTTGTTATTTTTGTCCAAATGAAAACTTTATTGGTTATAAATAAAACGGTTTTACAGCCCGTGTAAAAATTTCGTCAAAAAATATTGTTATCTAGTTGTAAAATAAATGTTTTCCTCTCGCTTTTTTGTTTGTTTGTTTGTTTTCGCGTCGGCTCCTTCAACATAAGCAATAAAAAAAAATTCTCATCTTACCAACTCTTTGAAATTTCAATCGGCTATAAATATAACTGTACCCAAGTTATCTTTACAATTTTACGAAAAAAACATGCATATTTAGTAGTGAGAACATGAGTTCTTAAAAAAAAAAAAAAAAAAAAAAAAAAAAAAAAAACTTTCAACGCAATGGCCATATTACGCCATCCGTTTTCAATCAACCCGTTTTAATCCTCCTAGGCTAAACAGCTCTAGGCTAAACATGTGACGGCTAAACATGGTTCTCATTTCTCAGGATAGAAGCCTTAATAAAAGTTGAAGCATGCGCAAAGAGACGATTTTCGTGTGGAAAAGAGAGTGTGAATTTGACAGAATGCGCTTTTCGCTTTATATATATATGTATCAAGCCACGTTGAAGTTTGAGAAAAAAGGGTGAAAGAAAATGACGCTTTTTCAAACGACTACCATGTTAGCAAATTTCATTCAATTTCAATAAAAATAGGTTCATAACCCCCCCCCCCCCCCCCCACACACACACACTACAAACTCAATATATTTTCTGAGAAATTTAATTTTGTTTGTTTCAGATAATTTTGACAAGATGTGCACTACACAGCGCAGGGTGATGCGCACACAACATACCAATATCTGAGAATATATCTATCAGTTTTAATAATTATTGGATAAAAAATATTTTTATAGCAAAAATTATGAATAATAAGTGGATAAATTCAGTTTTTGTGTATTATGTTATTCTTTCTATGAAAAAAAAAAATATCGAAGTTGATCTACTTTACTGACCGATCAACGGTACCCCCCCCCCCCCTCTTAAATCGATGGTTATATTTATTTCTGTGTAGCTACAAAACGAACACTATAAAGCGACAAACATAAAAGGTACTTTGCAGCTGTAGAAAGAGAAAATGTTTCAAAGAAGATTATGCCAAATACATGATGCATGACTTTTCGTTTTCTACAAATATAACGGAATATCTTTAGTGACTCAGCTGATACATAAAAAAGACTTCTAAACGAAATAATACAAATATACATTGAAATAAAAATGATATTGAATTGAAACATTCATACATAATTCATGAAACGTGTCGATTTTTATTGCCAGTCTTTATAAAAATATCTTAAACATATATTACAATATCTCTAAAAATGTATATAATGTATATATATATATATATATATATATATTTTTTTTCCCCTTTCTCTCTATTTCTTTTTTCAATATTCTTTTGGTATGAGTAAAATTTGGCCAATTACCATTGAAGCATCAGCTATGGTAATATTATGTTTGCACATGTTAATTATTAGCTATGTGGTATTCTGTATACACAGTATCATTGATTATCTCTTTGGAGATTTAAGTAGAATAGAACTTGATATGTTTTTTGAAATTCATAGATATTATAATTATATATATATATATATATATATATATATATATACAGGGTGTCCCAAAAAAAGATTGAAAACGCACATTAAATTTTTACCCGTAGGAGATATGTAAGCAATATAAATTACAAAAGTGTTCAAAGTAAGATAAGAATTTAGATTATGTGATGGATGAAATAGTCCTGAAATTATTTTCAAAAAGAGAACTTTTTAAATTTTTATACTGTCCTTGGGTCTTATAAGTTATTTTTAGAAACATTTTCTCCCTGCTCTGACAAGTACAATAGTAAAAGTTTCATTATTCTACCATTAACACTTGCTGAGTTATGATACTTTGGATTTTATTAAATTCCCGAATTTCCCTCTTCCAAAAAAAAAAAAAAAAAAAAAAAAAAAAAAAAATGACTGTCTGTTTTTATTGCTGAAAAGCATTGAAATTAAATAAAATTAAAAGTATCTTAACTTAATGAATTTTGGTCGTAAAAGAATATAATTTTTACTGTTATGCTTGTCACAGCACGGAGACAATTTTTCCTATTATAACTTATAGGACTTAAGGACCGTAAAAAAATTATAAGTGTAACTTTTTGAAAATTAATGGCAGGGCTGTTTCAACAACATAATGTTAAATCCAACCTAATTTTGAAAACTTTTGCAATTTATTTTCCCCACATATCGCCAATAGATTAAAAATTAAAGCATTTCAATCTTTTTGGAGGAAACTGTATATAAACATACACTGTATAGAAACATACCAAATTATCTTGACCACCCCGTCAATACAATGTTGGACCACCTTTTGCCCTTAACACTGCATGGATTCTATGAGATGTTGGTAGGTGGTATGAAGAATTTGAGACCATATCCGATCAACTGCACTTTCCAATTCCTTAAGATTTGATAGTACTGGATCCAGCTGCCTGATGCCACGTTCGATCTCATCCCAGAGATTCTCAAATGGATTGAGATCTGGTGACTATGCAGGCCAACTAAGCAAGGTAACATTTCTGTCATGCTCTTCGAACCATCTGCGGACAATGGCAACTTTATGAAAGGGAGCATTCTCCTGCTGGAAGTATCCACCCCCAGGAGGGTACACCATTAACATAACAGAATGTACTTGATCTGCGATAGCACTTAAATACCATTGGGCATTGAAACGTTGTTCCAGAGGAATCACAGGGTCTATACAATGCCAAGAAAACATCCTCCAAACCATAATATTGCCTCTACCAGTTTGAAGTGTTGTTGGCAATGCAGTTGAGGTTCATGATTTCGTGCTGTTTCATCCATATTCACATCCTGCAATCAGCATTGTGTAATTGAAAACGCGATTCATCGGACCACATGACTCTTTCCCAGTCATCTACTGTCCAATCCTTGTGCTCCTTTGCGAACTAGAGACGTCTGCTTTTGTTCAAGGCAGACAATAGATGCTTTCGAACAGATCTTCGGCTTCCATATCCTATTATACTGTGTAATGTGCGGCTAACAGTTCGTTCAGAGATTTTCTCAGTTGCTCCTTGATTGATATTCCCCGCAATTTGACGTACTTTTGCTCTTCTGTTGGACTGGACAACAATGACAAGTCTCCTTTCAGATCGAGCATTCAGTAGTCTGTGATGATCACAAGCCTGACGTTGAGACCCAGTTTTCTGCTTGGTAGTCCACTCTCTGTAAACATTAATAACTTCTGCTCCCCAACATTTCACAAGTGCAGCCGTTTTGCTGATACTGGTTCCGACGCTTCGAGCGCTGTATATGAAACTTTATATGAAAATATTTTAAATGCCTGTTTCCATTAAATTGTAATAAAATTGAAAAAAATGAAATATGACATGAAAACTCTTCTAGGAAAAAAAAAATCTGCCACAAAATAGAGCAAATTTGTCATAAATGATGTTACAATGTTACAAACTTTTAAAGACTGCCGATGGGAAGCTGATTGTTAATTGATTTAATGTTCGTAATATTATCAATAAAATGACTGGTCAACATTTTCTCTAGTTTTGGATTAGTCCATTTCAAATTATACAATCGATTAAGGAATGAAAAAGCCAAACTTACATTTATGGTAAAGCATTAAAAACTAGTCGTTGGGGGCCACCGTAATACTTACCCATCATGGATATATGCATAATATAAAATATGAAAATAAAACACGTGTAAACTATTTATAAAATCATTGCAATTCGAATTATTTAATCTTGTTATTTAATTTTATTATTCCTGTGCATTATGTGACAGCAATAGCCAGTTGTCGTTTATACTATCTGCAGAATGTTTTTACTTTTTATTTTAATTAATTTATTTATTTATTAACTATTTTGAAAATTTACTGTTTTTTTAATACAAATTTTGTTGTAGTAATGTTGAAAAATAAATGTGATACATTATGCAGATGTATGGCTATGTTAACCTTTTCCAATGCAAGGTTGCATTGGAAATTTAAATGTAATAGATTAAATGTAAATTTTATATTATAATTTTACATTATATTAAATGTAATAGATTTAAATGTAATTTAAAGAATTTAAGTAAATTTCAACTATAATTTATTATAGTTGCTAAAATATGGAAATGATTGAATTATACGAGAATTTACGAAAAACTGCATTTGAACATAAGTAAAATCTTTTATTCATTTAGATCAAAAAATGAAAATTTTATACCAAAATTCTGGTGCAGTTGTGACACTTTATGTAAAGTGGTAAAAATAATGTATTACCACTCTTCAAAGGTTTAAACCATAGCTGCCAACTTCTACACTTTTTAAAATTATATAAAAACGTTTGAGACAAAAAAAAAATTAATAAAATGTGTGCTGCGTTTGCATAATGAAATGTAGTACACATTTTATTTAATTTACTAGCTGACATGCCCGACGTTGCTCGGAGCCGTGATAATAACTTTTAAAATACCTAAAATCAATGTTGAATGATTTTATATTTTTAAATCAAAATCTATCCAAACGAACTGAAGGACAATCATTATAGTTATTACCGATATAATGTCGATTTAATTTCTGACGTTTTGATATATTAAACTTTCAATTCTGACCAAAAGTTCCTGAGGAAACCTAAATAATATAAAGCGATCCCCCGCCTTTCCTCTTTTAAACTCAAAATAATATACAGTATTGGCCCATTTATTAGTCCCATTCGAAAATTTTTTCAAAAACCTTGTTTCTAAGATGATTATATTAAATTAAATTAAAATCATGCACTCGTGGCATCATAATTCACTTTTATATTTTAACAGAATAGTAACGCTATGCTACTATAATTTGTGACTCGTGCTATAGCCAGTATACATCAGGACACATGACCGTTATCATTATCTTTTTACGCGTGAAGATTTCGCTATGGTACTCCATTGTGAAATTTGATAATTTTTTAAATTCAATATTTGAAAAACGTCATAATTATTAGATTTGAAATTTATATCAAGAAAAATACAATGTTTTTACCTTTCTAACGCAGTTTGTCTAACAATTTTCTGACAAATACTTTTCGAGCTATTAATTTTTTCAGTAACTTCAAATGTTTCATTTTCCGAGATTAATCTATGGCAACGATTATCAAAAATCCCAGTCGTCAGCAACGCATACCTTTTTATTAAAGAGGATTAAGTTAAATTTTTAGTTCAAATATGTTTGTTTGAATTAAAAATAAACCGTAGATGTTGGCAGTTATGCTTAAACGTAACTGCACAAGCCGGGTAAATAAAAGTACTTCTACATTTCTTCAAAAGTATTAAAACGGAAAACATATAACTGAATGGTGAGTAAATCGGACGGTTATATTTATTTAAGTGTAGCTACAAAACCAAAAATATTTTGCCAAAACCGTAAAAGGCACTTTGTGGTTGTTTTAAGAATAAAAGTTTCAAAAGCCAAATGTATGATGCATGGACTTTTATTCCCCCAATCTTTAGTGTCTCAGCTATATAAAAATGGTAAAAACAAAATTCCATTGAAATAAAAATGACACAAAATTGAGGCATTCATACATAATTCATCCAAAGTATCGACTTATGAATGCCGGACTCTATAAAAATACTTTAAACATATTCGAAATCTCTAAAAATATTTCCCAACGGTATTTTAACTTTCTTATTCTCATCTGCTTTTGTCAGACAGCTGTAATATATTGGTTTTAAAAGATTTTCAATGCCTGTTTCAAACTGCAATCAAATCTAATAAAATAGTATAGGAATTTTTTATAAAGAAAACCAGTCTGCACAAAAAATGGAGTTTTCTAAGCTAAAATATTCTGAGAATATAATAACATTTATGTAAAAATTTTGCTTGAAATAAACATCGTTTTTTAAAATTTCAGAAGCAATGAAATTTATTAATGTTGTGTAGTTAAATTAAAATAACTTTAATAGCATTTTGTTAATGAGTTTATGGTAACGTTATGAAAAAAAATATTAAATTTTCTTTGATGTGTTCATTAGAAGCTTTAACGAATTCACCAGGATGCACCAATATTGAGATTATAATATGTTATTGAACTGTGAGTAAATCGGACGGTTATATTTATTTAAATGTAGCTACAAAACCAAAAATATATTGTCATAACCGTAAAGGGCACTTTGTGGTTGTTTTAAGAATAAAAGTTTCAAAACCAAATGTATGATGCATGGACTTTTATTCCCCCAATCTTTAATGTCTCAACTACATAAAAATGGTATTGAAATAAAAATGACATAAAATTGAGGTATTCATACATAATTCATCCAAAGTATCGATTTATGAATGCCGGACTCTATAAAAATACTTTAAACATATTCGAAATCTCTAAAAATCTTTCCCAACGGTATTTTAACTTTCATATTCTCATCTGCTTTTGTCAGACAGCTGTAATATATTGGTTTTAAAAGATTTTCAATGCCTGTTTCAAACTGCAATCAAATCTAATAAAATAGTATAGGAAATTTTTATAAAGAAAACCAGTCTGCACAAAAAATGGAGTTTTCTAAGCTAAAATATTATGGAAATATAATAACATTTATGTAAAAATTTTCCTTGAAATAAACATCGTTTTTTTAAAATTTCAGAAGCAATGAAATTTATTAATGTTGTGTAGTTAAATTAAAATAACTTTAATAGCATTTTGTTAATGTGTTTATGGTAACGTTATGAAAAAAAATATTAAATTTTCTTTGATGTGCTCATTAGAAGCTTTAACGAATTCACCAGGATGCACCAATATTGAGATTATAATATGTAATTGAACGGTGAGTAAATAGGACGGTTATATTTATTTAAATGTAGCTACAAAACCAAAAATATATTGTCATAACCGTAAAAGGCACTTTGTGGTTGTTTTAAGAATAAAAGTTTCAAAACCAAATGTATGATGCATGGACTTTTATTCCCCCAATCTTTAGTGTCTCAACTACATAAAAATGGTATTGAAATAAAAATGACATAAAATTGAGGTATTCATACATAATTCATCCAAAGTATCGATTTATGAATGCCGGACTCTATAAAAATACTTTAAACATATTCGAAATCTCTAAAAATATTTCCCAACGGTATTTTAACTTTCTTATTCTCATCTGCTTTTGTCAGACAGCTGTAATATATTGGTTTTAAAAGATTTTCAATGCCTGTTTCAAACTGCAATCAAATCTAATAAAATAGTATAGGAATTTTTTATAAAGAAAACCAGTCTGCACAAAAAATGGAGTTTTCTAAGCTAAAATATTCTGAGAATATAATAACATTTATGTAAAAATTTTGCTTGAAATAAACATCGTTTTTTAAAATTTCAGAAGCAATGAAATTTATTAATGTTGTGTAGTTAAATTAAAATAACTTTAATAGCATTTTGTTAATGAGTTTATGGTAACGTTATGAAAAAAAATATTAAATTTTCTTTGATGTGTTCATTAGAAGCTTTAACGAATTCACCAGGATGCACCAATATTGAGATTATAATATGTAATTGAACTGTGAGTAAATCGGACGGTTATATTTATTTAAATGTAGCTACAAAACCAAAAATATATTGTCATAACCGTAAAGGGCACTTTGTGGTTGTTTTAAGAATAAAAGTTTCAAAACCAAATGTATGATGCATGGACTTTTATTCCCCCAATCTTTAATGTCTCAACTACATAAAAATGGTATTGAAATAAAAATGACATAAAATTGAGGTATTCATACATAATTCATCCAAAGTATCGATTTATGAATGCCGGACTCTTTAAAAATACTTTAAACATATTCGAAATCTCTAAAAATATTTCCCAACGGTATTTTAACTTTCTTATTCTCATCTGCTTTTGTCAGACAGCTGTAATATATTGGTTTTAAAAGATTTTCAATGCCTGTTTCAAACTGCAATCAAATCTAATAAAATAGTATAGAGAAATTTTTATAAAGGAAACCAGTCTGCACAAAAAATGGAATTTTCTAAGCTAAAATATTATGGAAATATAATAACATTTATGTAAAAAGTTTGCTTGAAATAAACATCGTCTTTTAAAATTTCAGAAGCAATGAAATTTATTAATGTTGTGTAGTTAAATTAAAATTACTTTAATAGCATTTGTTAATGAGTTTATGGTAACGTTATGAAACAAAAATTAAATTTTCTTTGATGTGCTCATTAGACGCTTTGACGAATTCACCAGGATGCACCAATATTGAGATTATAATATACAGTGGAACTTCCGTTTAACGAAGTACCTATTTAACGAAGTTTTCTACTTAATGAAATTTTCTGCAGAACCTTCACTTTGTACATCATTAGCATGTAAATTAATCTTCATATTACGGAAAACTTATTCTATATAACGAAGTTTATTCCACTTTTGTACTTGTACAGAATTCAAACTAAGAGGTTGCTGTTGCGATGGATATGCGAATTTATTTCAGCGGATTGTATGAAAATGAACACATTTGAATCGTTTAATCAAAATACCCACATTTTATTACATTTTAATGAAAACAGAAAAGACACGCTTCAGTTTTTGTTTACTTATTTTTGTTTTGTGTTTTTTTAGACATTATTCTAATTAAATTATTCAAATATCTACATTGCATAAAAAAAATGACTGCCCGAATTAAAATACGTTTTTCAAATATTTTCATTTTATGTATACTTTTAATTTTATGTGGGTTATATGTATCCAAGTTTCATAAATTTAAGTTGATTTTCTATTTAACGAATTTTCTTCATAACGAAGTGTTTAAGTGTACCGATGAGACTTCGTTAAATGGAAGTTTCACTGTAATTGAACGGTGAGTAAATCGGACGGTTATATTTATTTAAATGTAGCTACAAAACCAAAAATATATTGTCATAACCGTAAAAGGCACTTTGTGGTTGTTTTAAGAATAAAAATTTCAAAACCAAATGTATGATGCATGGACTTTTATTCCCCCAATCTTTAGTGTCTCAACTACATAAAAATGGTATTGAAATAAAAATGACATAAAATTGAGGTATTCATATACATAATTCATCCAAAGTATCGATTTATGAATGCCGGACTCTATAAAAATACTTTAAACATATTCGAAATCTCTAAAAATATTTCCCAACGGTATTTTAACTTTCTTATTCTCATCTGCTTTTGTCAGACAGCTGTAATATATTGGTTTTAAAAGATTTTCAATGCCTGTTTCAAACTGCAATCAAATCTAATAAAATAGTATAGAGAAATTTTTATAAAGGAAACCAGTCTGCACAAAAAATGGAATTTTCTAAGCTAAAATATTATGGAAATATAATAACATTTATGTAAAAAGTTTGCTTGAAATAAACATCGTCTTTTAAAATTTCAGAAGCAATGAAATTTATTAATGTTGTGGAGTTAAATTAAAATAACTTTAATAGCATTTGTTAATGAGTTTATGGTAACGTTATGAAACAAAAATTAAATTTTCTTTGATGTGCTCATTAGAAGCTTTGACGAATTCACCAGGATGCACCAATAATGAGATTATAATATACAGTGGAACTTCCCTTTAACGAAGTACCTATTTAACGAAGTTTTCTACTTAATGAAATTTTCTGCAGAACCTTCACTTTGCACATCATTAGCATGTAAATTAATCTCCATATTACGGAAAACTTATTCTATATAACGAAGTTTATTCCACTTTTGTACTTGTACAGAATTCAAACTAAGAGGTTGCTGTTGCGATGGATATGCGAATTTATTTCAGCGGATTGTATGAAAATGAACACATTTGAATCGTTTAATCAAAATACCCACATTTTATTACATTTTAATGAAAACAGAAAAGACACGCTTCAGTTTTTGTTTACTTATTTTTGTTTTGTGTTTTTTTAGACATTATTCTAATTAAATTATTTAAATATCTACATTGCATAAAAAAAATGACTGCCCGAATTAAAATACGTTTTTCAAATATTTTCATTTTATGTATACTTTTAATGTTATGTGGGTTATACGTATACAAGTTTCATAAATTTAAGTTGATTTTCTATTTAACGAATTTTCTTCATAACGAAGTGTTTAAGTGTACCGATGAGACTTCGTTAAATGGAAGTTTCACTGTAATTGAACGGTGAGTAAATCAGACGGTTATATTTATTCAAATGTAGCTACAAAACCAAAAATATATTGTCATAACCGTAAAAGGCACTTTGTGGTTGTTTTAAGAATAAAAGTTTCAAAACCAACTGTATAATGCATGGACTTTTATTCCCCCAATCTTTAGTGTCTCAACTACATAAAAATGGTATTGAAATAAAAATGACACAAAATTGAGGCATTCATACATAATTCATCCAAAGTATCGATTTATGAATGCCGGACTCTATAAAAATACTTTAAACATATTCGAAATCTCTAAAAATATTTCCCAACGGTATTTTAACTTTCATATTCTCATCTGCTTTTGTCAGACAGCTGTAATATATTGGTTTTAAAAGATTTTCAATGCCTGTTTCAAACTGCAATCAAATCTAATAAAATAGGATTGAGAAATTTTTATAAAGGAAACAGTCTGCCCCAAAAATGGAGCTTTCTAAGCTAAAATATTATGGAAATATAATAACATTTATGTGAAAAGTTTGTTTGAAACAAACACCATTTTTTAAAATTTCAGAAGCAATGAAATTTATTAATGTTATATAGTTAAATTAAAATAACTTTAATAGCATTTGTTAATGAGTTTATGGAAACGTTATGAAAAAAAAAATTAAATTTTCTTTGATGTGCTCATTAGAAGCTTTGACGAATTCACCAGAATGCACCAATTTTGAGACAAAATCGTCAAAATTGGTGGAACTGCACTTAGAGTTATGCCTAAATATACGCATAAAACACATATACAGATATACATCTAATTTTTCTTACTACAGAAAAGTATTCAAAATATGTAAAACTACAAAGAAAAAGCATCAGTTATTATAGCTCGATCTTTTTTAAGTAAAAATGGAAGATAAGAAGAAATAATATTTTTTTAGAAAAGATAAAATAGAAATATTCAAATATGTACAAAATCATATTCAAATATGTACAAAAATGAAAAAAAAAATAATAATTTGATATTTCAAATTACAATAAAATTATTCATTTCTTACAGTAGAAATATTGTATAATTATTAAGAGGAATTCAAACATGACTCATTAATTTATCAATTGAATCCATTTGGACACTACACTGTTAACTAGTATTTTAAAAACACAAATTGCACAAATTGTGCTTATTAGTTGCTAAAATCAGTGTAAAAATTGTTTTAAACTCATAAAAGAGCTAAAATCCTACATGTTTCGGCTTTAAACTTAAAGCCATCATCGGGGAAGAGGAACAACACAAACGACTACTGATCTTTTAATTTTCGACACGAGAAAATTGAAATCAACAGTATGGAAAAATTTAAATAAAATGAGCGGGCGGTCTCTGTTGCCAAAGAGCGAAAAATAAAACAATGAATTAACAAGGGGTTAAAAATGTATCCCATAAACTAGGTATGTTGAAAGAAAAGTTATCATTACAAATACAATCTTTTCTAATTTTAATTTCCAATGATTCCCTAATGGCGGCTTTAAATGGGTTATTGAACCTATGGATAATGCTTGCTTTATCGAAATTAATTACAGTATCATTATTTTTAGCGTAAAACCGGGAGAGTGCAGTGGATAACTTTCCAAATTTTATGTCGTTTTTATGCTCTTTTAACCTTTCCAAAAACTTTCTTTTAGCCATACCAATGTAAAAAATTATACTATTATTATTTAAGCTAATGGGGATTTCATAAACACCTGCGAATTGATCAGGGGGGATAGGATCTAATTTACATGAAACTAAGTCAACCAATTTTCTGGGAGGGACAGCAATAAGATGGATATTGTATTTACGGAGGGCCCTTTTAATCCTTTCAAATATAATAGGTATATATTGGAATTTACGATAGTTTGGTTTATTATTGCTAGGGACAGGATGCTGAATTAAATGGCCATTGAATTTTTCTATAATTTTCTGTACGTGATGAGCGGGGAAACCATGGTCAATGGCGATATCTCTGATAAAATTAAGTTCATCTTGGATGAATTCACTTGCACAAACCAGAAAAGCACGCTTGATGAATGAATTGAAGGCAGCAATCTTATAAGTGAAAGTTGTAGAGGCATTAAATGGGATTATTGTGTTACTTCTCATCGGTTTACGATAGACTTTACGTTTTAGGTTGTTGTCATCTTTAATTAATTGAATATCCAGGAACGGCAGTGATGATTTTTCTTCTATTTCCAACGTAAACTTAATATTTTCATCTATTTCGTTTATTTTTGAGAGGAAAGATAGGAGTTCTTGCTTTCCATGATTCCATGTGATAAAGATATCGTCCACGTATCTTAGCCAAACTTCTGGTGTTAAATTCAAACTTTTAAAAATAAATTCCTCCATCGGTCTAAGTTTAAATTCAGCCAACAGACCGGAAATAGGAGATCCCATAGGTGCTCCTTTATTTTGTCTGTAAAATTTCTTATTAAACATGAAAACGTTGTTATTAATGATAAGGTTAAGTCCTGACTTTAGAGATGTTTTTACGTTATCACTTAAATTATTTTGTTTATCAATTTCCAAATTAATATTTTGTACAACTTCATTTGTATCAATAGATGGGTAAAGAGACACAATATCTAAACTAGCGAGAATAGTTTCTTTAGAAATCTGAATATTTTCTATTTTATGGATAAAATCTTCTGTTGACTGTACAGTTTTGCTTGAACTTGGTAAAATTAATTTTAGGAATATAACGAAAGCTTTTTCAATAAAATATGTTGGGCCAGAACACCTAGAAACAATAGGTCTCATATGAGACCTATCGTAAATTCCAATATATACCTATTATATTTGAAAGGTTAAAAGGGCCATCCGTAAATACAATATCCATCTTATTGCTGTCCCTCCCAGAAAATTGGTTGACTTAGTTTCATGTAAATTAGATCCTATCCCCCCTGATCAATTCGCAGGTGTTTATGAAATCCCCATTAGCTTAAATAATAATAGTATAATTTTTTACATTGGTATGACTAAAAGAAAGTTTTTGGAAAGGTTAAAAGAGCATAAAAACGACATAAAATTTGGAAAGTTATCCACTGCACTCTCCCGGTTTTACGCTAAAAATAATGATACTGTAATTAATTTCGATAAAGCAAGAATTATCCATAGGTTCAATAACCCATTTAAAGCCGCCATTAGGGAATCATTGGAAATTAAAATTAGAAAAGATTGTATTTGTAATAACTTTTCTTTCAACATACCTAGTTTATGGGATACATTTTTAACCCCTTGTTAATTCATTGTTTTGTTTTTCGCTCTTTGGCAACAGAGAGCGCCCGCTTATTTTATTTAAATTTTTCCATACTGTTGATTTCAAATTTCTCGCATCGAGAATTAAAAGATCAGTAGTCGTTTGTGTTGTTCCTCTTCCCCGATGATGGCTTTAAGTTTAAAGCCGAAACATGTAGGATTTTAGCTCTTTTATGAGTTTAAAACAATTTTTACACTGATTTTAGCAACTAATAAGCACAATTTGTGCAATTTGTGTTCATTAATTTATTTCATAAATTTATTAAGAACTTAAATAAAGTTAATTGATCGAATTTAACTATTGAATATTTAATCGACCCATTCTTGGCCAAAATACTCAAAACAAGGATGCAATAAAACCCATATTTACCCACTATAAAAATGCATTAAATATAAATAAAACAGTTTTAAAAATGTCACCAAACTGAATTAAACCTTTGAATTCTCATCTGCTTTTGTCAGCCAGCTGTAATATATTGGTTTTAAAAGATTTTCAATGTATGTTTCTAACTGCAAATCAAATCTAATAAAACAGTATAGAGAATTTCTTATAAAGAAAACTGTATGCAGAAAATATGGGAATGGTCTGATGTTCTATAAATACACTTGTCGGCACGAAAATCCTCCCTATAAAAATAATGTTTGATTCCTATAGGTTTCACGTTACTAAATCAAAGTATGGCAATGAAATTGTATCATATACGCATAGTTGCCAACCTCCCGATTTTTTGAATACCAGTAAAATCTTACAAAAATTTTCACTTTATTAAATTGCGGAAATTGTACTATTAAATAAAACAAATATTTTTACATAAAAATACTGGTATGAAAAAAATCGGGAGGTTGGCAACTATGCGCGATTTTTTAGACGGAAGTGCTTACTTTTAAAATTAAGGTATTTTATGTCTTATTAAATCGTAAGTAGAAATTGTGCAAATAATAAAAAGTACAGGGTGATTATAACTATAGTCCCACTTTCAAAATGCTGTAAAAAAGGAACCACTGGTCAGAATGACTTCAAATTTGAATTGAATATACTTGAAGAAGGGGGAAACAGTAAAGCATAAGAAATAAAGTTCCAAAGTGTATCAATAGATGGCGCTGCAAGCGGCATACTATGAGAATTAAAAGACACTCATGCGCAATTAAAAACTGAATCATTATGTGATTTTTATGCTGTTTTTGGCCTAAGGACAATTAAAAACCGATTTTTCTCATACAATGTGGTAAGACCTAGCCGTGGTGGATGGGCTTTCCACTAACAGTACCGCAACTGTTGACTGATTTGGAAGTCATTTTTTCCGTCAAACAACACAAACACTCATGCACATTGAACAGTACGGTTGGTTTACTCTGCAACTTATGCCAAAGCAGTCGTATTTCGATTAAAAATGTCACTTGTAGCCGAATCCACTTTCGCTATGCCGCTTACAGCGCCATCTATTGATACACTGTGGAACTTTTTCTTTCTTATGCCATACCGTTTCCCCCTTTTTCACATCCCTCGAGTTCTGGTAAAGCAAGTACGGGTCGGAAAAACCCGACTTAAGGCCTATGCGTTAAGGTTTAGGCGTTTTAGAGCGTTAAATATTGTTTTTGGCAAACGTTAAGCTCTAACGCAATAGTTCGTGTTGAAATATTTCTGTCTTGATCAATGATTTGCTTTAACTGCTCACAATCAACTACAATAGGGCGGCCGGAACGTGGTTCATCTTCACTGTCGAAATTTCCAGCTTTAAACTTCCGAAACCAAACTTTGACTGTATCATAAGAAACAGTATTGATTCCTATACTTTCACACATCTTTCTGTGGCATGTAAATAATCGTTTTGATCTGCTGAAATGATAGCTCCATTTTAAACACTTTTTTTGAAGCACAAGATAATAATTTTTTAACAAACAAATTACGCAGTCATGTAGTTCCTTTGCTCTGCTTTCGAACGCAAAAATTGGTTGGCTGAAAAGCTAACAACCGTACAAATGACAGCTGTTTGCGCGAAGGTGTCTCCCCTTGGCGGAAAACGTTTTACTCAACGTAATATATTTACAAATCTTTACCGTTTAATAAGTTGAAAGATGATATCTAAGTAAATAAGGTCATGGTCAAACCGGGTGGGGAGACCTAACTTTCGGCTGAAAATGCATAACATATTTAAAAACACAATTTCAGGAATTAAACAGTGACATTCGGAAAAAATATCCGAACTCGTGCAGACCTGTATATGATCTGTAGATTTGTATATATACTACACAAAATGCCAAGTTTTAGTTCAGTTAGGAAACGCGTAGCACAGTTTAAAATTCATCTTCTTGAATTTCCATCAATAAACGGAAATGTACTCGAGAACTTTTGTGCTGTCCTGCATATGATTTATATAATGTATAATACGCACCAAATAATAAGCAAACAATGAGTTACGTTTAAAAACGCGTTCAGCAACTGGAAAATCACTTACAGCAATTATTGTTAACAGACAGTACCGAATTCATTCGTGTGTCCCTGTAAATGAATGATGAACGGTATACCACACAATATTCTATAGTAATCCTCTTGTAATGCACCTTATATGAATTTCAATATGTTTGAAACAGTGAAACATTATTAAAATAAACCGCAAAAGACTTTTCTCCATAGACCGTAATGTAACGGAATTATTTTGAATGTCCCTGTAAAGGAACTATAAGTGCTATGTACACCATATTCTATCGTAACCCTCTTGTATTGCATCTCAGTGATATATATCAATTTCAATACATTTGAAAATGTGTAACATCATTAAAATAAACCGCAAATATTTTCCCCATAGACCGTAGTGAAACGGAATTCTTTTGAGTATCCCATTGAAAAAACTATAACTGCTACACACTTCATTTTCAATTCCGAACGTGCCATAGTAAACCTCAATAACATATACCAATAGCATGACAATTCGAATATATTTACGCGAGTTAGAGCACGGACAGACGGCAGACAGACAGACAGACAAACCGAATTCATAAACACATTTCAACTATGTTGGAAAGTGTTAAAAATTATGTATACAGGTGTGTTTCCGATGACAATACAATATTTTAATATTTTGAGAAATTATTAGGAATTAATAAATTAATTTTAAAGCATTTTTCGTTAACCGGGCCAGGTGATAAATCCCCAAATATCTTTATGGTTACAAATGTATACAAGTTACAGAAACATTGGAGTTAATAATGTACCAAACCACGCTTGCTAAAATATGCCAACTGGCTGTGAATCTGGAACAGTGAAATGTTTTTAACAGCGAGCGGTCGAAAATAAAATAAAAATAAAAATAAAGGGTGCAGTATGTATTTTTTAAATATGCTTTTATCATTTGATAGTTTAATATTAATTAAATTGTGATTATACTTTGAGAAAACAATTTAGAAATCTTGAATAGATACTTTTAGTAATGCTTTTTTTTCCTGTTGCCAATTTTAAGAAATAAACAAGGCAAAAATTACAATTTAAAAAATAATTTCACTAGTTTGCGCTTTCTACCAAGCGTAAATCACATCGTTGAATTTTCCATAATTGAAACCCACGCCAAATTAACGTATTGTGTAACGGAATTTTTTTGTAACAAAATGAATTCCAGTCATTAAAGCTAGCGTGATTTTTAAGATAAACATTGAATGCATATAAAAGAATGTTTAAAAAAAAAACATCTTTACTTTTATACTTATTTTATGATGTAGTTTATTTACGAGTTATCTAAGACATGTTATCTAAGACTGTAAGAATACATTTTTGAGTGTTCAATTTTATTTAGCATTGTAAAATAACACAGAAAGGCAGCATTATTTGTTTTGTTATAAACCTGTTTCTCCGAAAAATGGTACACGCTGAAGGAATTTAAAAGAGATATTAAGGTTTAGGAATATAACATCTATATAGTTCATAGCATTCGAAATAGTTGTAAATTTGAAAAGAACATTGCTATTGAACCATTAGCTTGCGAATCTTAGTAAGGCTCTTATTTTAACCATTAGTGATGAGCGTCTTTTACAGAATTTTTAATCTTTTGTCACCGGTTTTTCCTAAACAGAATCATTTGTGTAATTTAATTGAAGAAATGCCCGTATTAAATTAGGAAAAATGTGCAATTACAAATTCTTGGTAGGAATGATCAAGAATTCTAAGCATCTTATGTGTGTCACGTATACAGGGTGGTTATAATATAAACATCTCTATTTGGAGCTGTCTGTAGTTCGAAGGAATAACCCGAATGAAATAAAAATTAGTACACTTACTGTTCAAGAAGGGGACAGAAGAATGGAGCAATAAAAAATAATTGCAATAATCACCGACAGATGGCGTTACTAAGTGTGAAATGTAATGTGTAATACAAGAACAAAGAATTGAGGCGTCAAACTGGATGACACACCTAATTTATTGGAAAATGTCACAGTGAATGTGGTTACGCTTTCGCATGGCGGTGCCAATCATGTTCAGGTTACACATGGCCATTGTGCTGGAGGCCACAATATAGACGGTGCACGACGTGCTCAACTGCGGAATGTAACGCATCAGGAGTGATGTTTTGCACATGTTGTAATATGCGGTAACGTCATTGAGGTTTGCGACACCTCCACGGTACAGAATATTACACATTACATTTCACACTCAAAAGCGCCATCTGTCGGCGATTATTGCAATATTTTTTTTATTGTTCCATTCTTCTTCCTCCTTCTCGAACAGTAAGTGTGCCGATTTTGGTTTCATTCTGGTTATTCCTTTAAGCTACAGAGAGCTCCAGATAGAGATATCTATATTATAACCACCCGGTACATGACACTCGTTAGCGTTAAAGTAAAAAGTAGATAAGGGTAAAAAGTTAAAAAAAAAACTTAAAAAAAAAACTTTTTTTTTTTTTTTTTTTTTTTTTTTTTTTTTTTTTTTTACGATCTAAATTTAAGAAATCGTCAAAAACAATTTTTATTTGAACTAAAAACTTTGTACAAAAAATGAGTACACCCATAAAGAATATTTTAAAAGTTGTATGCGAGTAAAAAAGTACTTTGATGCATTTTAACGATACATACACATATTTAAATTCTCTAACCACAGAAACACATGCATAAATTTCCTTCAGGAAAAAAGCTTGCATCGTGAGCTTGACACATACTCTAACATTTAAAATGATAAATGATGGAAAATTTTGCATATTTATGAAGGTTTTTATGGCTTTATTCTTTTACACCCTTTACGTGTGAACGGTAGAGTTGAAAAGAAAAATGATCTTCAATGCTAATATTTCTGATATTTTTAGACTTGCGGTGCGAAAGAAAGACTGATTGATATATGTATGGTGGGAAAATATGCACGTGAAAAGTATGACTTCTGAGTTTTAATATTTTATTTCTATTAAAAGAAGATTGTTTTTTTTTTTTTTGTTTTATAGAGTATCATTAAAATGGACTGAAAGTTTTTAAAACTCAATAACAAATAAATTGTGACATCTATTGAAGTTATATCTGCAAAAGTGTAATGCACTTGCGAAATCGGGAATTTCTTTACTATACGCTTTAGTTCTTCGGTTTGAAATATCACTGGTAGATGGTAATGCGTTGTCATTCTGTTAGAATGCTCTAACGAAAGCAACTTTACACCTTTATAATCGTTTTCTCTTAAAGCGCTAGAAGAGCGATTTGAGTTTTGAAATTGTAAGGTTATTATGAACAATATAAGGCAGTGCAGTGCCATCTACTATATAAAGACAATATTCATTAACAAATAAATAGTGACATCTAATGAAATTATTCTTGCAAGAGTGTAATGTGAAAATTTGGAAACTTCTTTACTGCGTTATACTGTTACAGTTACAAGTACCACAGTTAGATGGCTTACTTTAAACTTTTATTCTCCTTATCTTTTAAAGCGCAAGAAGGTTGGTTTGAGTTTTGAAATTGTAAGATTATTATGAACAATATGAGACAGTACAGTGCCATCTACTGTATAAGGATAATATTCATTAACAAATAAATAGTGAGATCAAATGAAATTATTCTTGCAGAAGTGTAATGTGAAATTTTTGAAATTTCTTTACTGCGTTATACTGTTACAGTTTCAAACACCACAGTTAGATGGCTTACTTTAAACCTTTATTTTCCTTATCTTTTAAAGCGCTAGAAGGTTGGTTTGAGTTTTGAAATTGTAAGATTATTATGAACAATATGAGACAGTACAGTGCCATCTACTATTAAAGACAATATTCATTAACAAATAAATAGCAACATCTAATGAACCTATTCTTGCAAGAGTGTAGTGTGAAAATTTGGAAATTTCTTTACTGCGCTATACTGTTACAGTTTAATATACCACAGTTAGATGGCTTACTTTAAACCTTTATTCTCTTTATCTTTTAAAGTGCTAGAAGATTGGTTTGAGTTTTGAAACTGTAAGATTATTATGAACAATATGAGACAGTTCAGTGCCATCTACTGTATAAAGATAATATTCATTAACAAATAAATAGTGACATCTAATGAAATTATTCTTGCAGAAGTGTAATGTGAAATTTTTGAAATTTCTTTACTGCGTTATACTGTTACAGTTTCAAACACCACAGTTAGATGGCTTACTTTAAACCTTTATTCTCCTTATCTTTTAAAGCGCTAGAGGTTGATTTGAGTTTTGAAATTGTAAGATTATTATGAACAATATGAGACTGTGCAGTGCCATCTACTATATAAAGACAATATTCATTAACAAATATGTAGTGACATCTAATGAAATTATTCTTGCAAGAGTGTAATGTGAAAATTTGGAAATTTCTTTACTGCGCTATACTGTTACAGTTACAAGTACCACAGTTAGATGGCGCTGTGTTGTCTTATTCTATTAGAATGCACAAACCAATGTGTAAAATGAAATTCCTTGAACTTTTAATCTTCACTTGTTTTTCAAAACAGAATCTTTTGCATAATTTAATTTACATAAATGTTCGGATTAAATAAGAGAAAAATTACAATTAAAAATTCTTGGTAGGAATAATCAAGAATTCTGAGCAATTTATGCGTCATTTATACACTCGTCAAAAAGGAGCTAAAAGGTTAAAATAATATCGGAAAAAATGCTTTTTTTTTACGTTTTAAACTCAGAAAATCGGCAAAAAAAGTTTTATTTGAACTAAAAACTTTGTACAAAAAATGAGTACACCCATAAAAAATATTTTAAAAGTTTTTTGTGAGTAAAAAAAAAAATCTTTTGAGGCATTTTAATGATATATACAAATATTTTTAAATTCTCTAACCACAGAAACACATACATAAATTCCCTTCGAGAAAAAAGCTGGCATCGTGAGTTTGACACATATTCTAACATTTAAAATGATAAATGATGGAAAATTTTACATATTTATGATGGTTTTTATGGCTTTATTCTTTTACACCCTTTAAGGGTGAACAGAAGAGTTGAAAAGAAAAATGATTCTCAATGCTAATATTTCGGATATTTTTAGCCCTTTCGATGTGAAAGAAAAACTGATTTATATGTAATGAAAAGATGTGCATGTGGAAAATATAACTTCTGAGTTTGAATATTTTATTTCTATTAAAAGAAGATGTGTTTTTTGCTTTACAGTTTAATTCTAAAATGAAGGGAATGTTTTTAAAATCCGTTAACAAATAAATAGTGATATCTATGGAAGTTATTCTTTCAAGAGTATAATGTACGAAATCAAGAATTTCTTTACTACGCTTTTCTGTTATAGTTTCAAATATCACCAGTAGATGGCGCTGCATTATCTCATTCATTTACAACGCTCTAACTAACTATTAAAAATGGATCAAAGTTTACTCAACGTTTAACCTTCATTCTCTTTAACTGTTGAAGCGCTAGAAGAGGGATTTGCGTTTCAAAATTGCAAGATTATTTTGAGCAGTAGTACAAGTTTGTGACAGTGCAGTGTAATCTATGAAGAGATAATATTCATTAACGAGTAAATGGTGACATCTATTGAAATTATTCTTGCAAGAGTGTAATGTGCTAAATTGGGAATTTCTTTACTACGCTTTACTGTTACAGATTCAAATATCATCAGTAGATGGCGCTGCACTATCTCATTCTTTTACAACGCTCTAACTAACGTATAAAAATGGATCAAAGTTTACTCAACGTTTAACCTTCATTCTCTTTAACTGTTGAGGCGCTAGAAGAGGGATTTGCGTTTCAAAATTGCAAGATTATTTTGAGCAGTAGCACAAGTTTGTGACAGTGCAGTGTAATCTATGAAGAGATAATATTCATTAACGAGTAAATGATGACATCTATTGAAATTATTCTTGCAAGAGTGTAATGTGCAAAATTGGGAATTTCTTTACTACGCTTTACTGTTACAGATTCAAATATCATCGGTAGATGGCGCTGCACTATCTCATTCTTTTACAACGCTCTAATTAACGTATAAACATGGATCAAAGTTTACTCAACGTTTAACCTTCATTCTCTTTAACTGTTGAAGCGCTAGAAGAGGGATTTGCGTTTCGAAATTGCAAGATTATTTTGAGCAGTAGTACAAGTTTCTGACAGTGCAGTGTAATCTATGAAGAGATAATATTCATTAACAAGTAAATGATGACATCTATTGAAATTATTCTTCCAAGAGTGTAATGTGCAAAATTGGGAATTTCTTTACTACGCTTTATTGTTACAGATTCAAATATTATCGGTAGATGGCGCTGTATTAACTCATTCTTTTAAAACGCTCTAACTAACGTATAAAAATGGATCAAAGTTTACTCAAAGTTTAACCTTCATTCTCTTTAACTGTTGAAGCGCTAGAAGAGGGATTTGCGTTTCGAAATTGCAAGATTATTTTGAGCAGTAGTACAAGTTTCTGACAGTGCAGTGTAATCTATGAAGAGATAATATTCATTAACGAGTAAATGATGACATTTATTGAAATTATTCTTGCAAGAGTGTAATGTGCAAAATTGGGATTTTTTTTACTACGCTTTACTGTTACAGATTCACCTATCACCGTTAGATGGCGCTGCGCTGTCCCAGTCTGTTTGAACGGTGAAACAAACGTTTAAAAAACCTTCCTTATGAGAAGATTGACATTTATAAATTATCCCTTATCTAAAACGTTAACCCTTTCAGGGGCAAGCACTTGTGCTCCTGTAACGTTTAATTTACACCGGAATTTAGGAAAGAATTTAGTTCAAAATAAGAATAAGCAATTTTTCAACATTTTCTCGTCAAAGTTTAAAAAGTAAAATTTAATTAAAAGTTTCTGGTTTGAATTGGATTAAAATTAGGTGGTATATAATATATACCACCGCCTCTCAAATGGTTAAAATTACACGACTTTCCTATTAGGCATGCACTCATTCGTCAAAATAATGGTTGCTTTAATTTCCAGCATCTCACAGGTATTTCCAAATTTCCATGAAGAATTATATTTCAGTCAAGCGCATTCAGTTGGGCAGACACGAGTTTTCAAAATGTTTCATATCATCAGTAGAATACAGGAAATGCATTGAATTGATTCTTTCAAAAATAAATTTATACCCACATCATTTTGAAGCAATATTTTCAATAAATGTACTATTAAACAACAACAAAAAAAAGTATGGTACTCTTCGGTTAGCTGGGCGCCAGTTCAATATATATATATATATATATATAATATATACAGGGCGAATCTAAACTCTTGGGAAAAACTTTAAGGGGTGATAGTAGACATCAAGACAAACAATATTAAATAGGAAACTAAGGGTCCCAAACGTCTTCAGAAGGAGATAGGTGCCATTAAAGTTTAGGGTCCAAAATTTCAAATGATTATAAAAAACGGAAAAATTGGTCGATTCGTTTGCGGTTTTCGCTAAAACTATTCTTTATGTCAGTATTTTCTTAAAAATAAATTTTAAAGATAAAGTTAAAAAAATGCCGATAGAGGGCGCTTTAGAATTTCGAGTAACGAACAACTATCTTTTACTGTTATTTTTTGTATCTGATGAAATGCTTTCAAAAGCTTAGAATTAAACTTAAATTTTGAGCTCAAAATCTGAATCGTTGGGAGTAGTTAAGTAGCGCCAACTGAACTGTGTTCAGGAGTTGAAATTTGAACCCCCCTGAACACAGTTCAGTTATTCCCGATCTTGGTGTCGTAGACCAGGTAGAAACTACTACCCCCTACACGTAAAATAAACGATAGAGGGATGACAAAATTAAATAAAAAATTTATTTTAAAAATAAATTTTAAAGATAAAGTTCAAAAATGCCGATAGGGGGCGCTTTAGACTTTGGAGTAATGAAAAACTACTGTTTACCGTCGACTCCAACAAGGACATGGCTGCGAGAATTGCCGTCGTAGCAGATGATATCCGGGAGATGACCGGGGTATTCACTAATGTTCGCAACTCCCTCCGCCGGCGGTGTGAGGCCTGCATTGTTGCTGTTGGGCACTCTTTCAAGCAGTTTTTGTGATTCCTCACGAACATCATGCGTGTACCATTTTCTACGTGTCAACCTTCATCCATATTGCGCACTACATGCATACATCAAATTGTTTCTTTTTATTTTGCGCAGAGAAATTGCTCATGTCTGTTATGAATAAATTTTTTATATAATTTTGTCATTACTCTATCGTTTATTTTACGTGTACGGGGTAGTAGTTTCTGCCTGGATTAATTTTAACACAATTATTCAAATTGGTAAAGAAATCATGAGTTGTAATTTTCCAGCTGGACGAAAAATGTCCGGGCCAGAATTCGAACCTGGGATCTTTTGGCTGAAGCTGCCATGCTCTACCAAATGAGCTATCCCGGTTGAATCTGGAGGGCATGAACTGAATGAATTATGCCCTCCAGATTCAACCGTGATAGTTCAGTTGATAGAGCATGGCAGCTTCAGCCAAGAAATCCGAGGTTCGAATCCTTTTCCGGACATTTTTCGTCCAGTTGGAAAATTACTACTCATATTGTTTCTGTCTGATCTACGACATCAAGATCGGGAATAACTGAACTGTGTTCAGGAGTGGGGGGGGGGGGGGTGGGGGGGAGGGAGGTGTTTCAAATTTCAACTCCTGAACGAAGTTCAGTTTGCGCTACTTAACCACTCCCAACGATTTAGAGTTTGAGCCCAAAATTTAAGATTAAGTCTAAGCTTTTGAAAGCATTTAATGAGATATAAAAAATAACGGTAAAAAATAGTTTTTCGTTACTCCAAAGTCTAAAGCGCCCTCTATTGGCATTTTTTAAACTTTTTTTTAAAATTTATTTTTAAGAAAATAATGACATAAAGAATAGTTTTAGCGAAAACCGAGAACGAATCGACCAATTTTTCCGTTTTTTATAATCATTTGAAATTTTGGACCCTAAACTTTAATGGCGCCTATCTCCTTCGGAAGACGTTTGGGACCCTTAGTTTCCTATTTAATATTGTTTGTCTTGATGTCTACTATCACCCCTTAAAGTTTTTCCCAAGAGTTTAGATTCACCCTGCATATATATATATATATATATATATATATACATATATATACACACACACACATATATATATCACACACACATATATATATATATATGCGCTCAAGAATCACGTGAAAAACAACAGTTAAATTCTATCAGTTACGGTTACAGAGACAAAATTTCGAAAATTTCAAATGGCAACACCTACTTTTTTTTTTATTGGAATGTGATCTTCGTAGTGACAAACCATAAAAAGCGTTGGAACGGTACCTGTAGCACGAAAATCGCCGGCGCTAGATAGACTAAGAAGAAAAGTGAAAACAACCAATAAAGGACAGAGAAGCAACAGAAAGTAAAACATTTTTTTGTTCAGTTCTATCCACCATCTGCCGCATGTAAAGTGTCGTCGTGTGTAAAATGGAAAATGTATGAAACACAATAAAATGTTTTGTTTTCTGTTGCTTCTCTGTCCTTATTGGTTGTTTTCACTATTCTTCTTAGTCTGTCTAGCGCCGGCAATTTTCTTGCTACAGGTACCGTTCCAACGCTTTTATGGTTTTTCACTATAAAGATCACATTCCAAAAAAAAAAAAAAAAAAAAAATGTAGGTGTTGCCATTTGAAATTTTCGAAATTTTGTCACTGTAACCGTAACTGTTAGAATTTAACTGTTGTCTTTCATATGATTCTTGAGCGCATACCTCAAAATACTTTAAACCAAAGTTTCATTCAGTTTCTGTGAACGGTATGATAGTTAGGGGCTCATATATCGGGATAGTTTTTTATAATCACCCTGTATATATATACTTGTATATATATATTTATATATCTATATATATATACAAGCAAATTGCATGTCTTACTTTCTATAAGTCGTTTAAAAATTGAGAGAAATATCTCATTTAACTTGCTGTTATTACGTTTTATTTCTTCCATCATACTTGAGGAGGTTTTATTTAATATTTATATATTAAGTTGAAATTTCGCCATATCACTATTTATTTAATTTCTCGAACATTTTAAATTGGGTTAAAAGAATCAATAACTAACTTCAGTTACATTTGTCCCTAGAGGAAATTATTTTAAATAAGATGCTCCAAAACCTTTACAAAATCCTTTGATATATGACTTACTTATCGAAAATTTCCGAGTGGTTATGGGATTCATTATTGATCTTATCGGTTTAAAATCATTTAAAAAGGCATTTTGTATGGTACCAAGAAGGGATTTAGGGATGGTTCATGGGATTGTTTGAAACAAAAGTCTAATCTTAAAAACTTTTAATAAATAATGGTACATCCATTTTCAACTATTGTAGTAGTACTTAAATTTCACATTACTATATAACGGACAAGAATAATACCTTTATCTTAACCTTTTAACTGGGTATGACGAAATATTTTGTTATACACGAACTACTACTGCAATGAAGATGACGGAATTTTTCGTCATGGAAATTTACCGCAATATTTTGAACACTAACACCAGTAAAATTTAATAGAAATTTTCGTCTTAGTAAAATGCCCTATTCATGCAAATTACTGCCATGAATAAAAAAAACAATTTTTATTATTTTTTACTGGTGGAAGTGTGCCCCGTTGGTAATCAGGCCCTGATGATATTACTTATCACTATGAAGGAAAAAGTCCTCATTGTGAAACGAGTTGAACAAAAGTTTATTCCCCGGTTAACAGGTTAAAGAGTATCATGTTTTATCCACTAGAAAATATTTAAAAAACTTTTCATAAAACAAAGCAGAGTACCAGAAATATTTACTTACAGAAACTGGTGAATTTAGATATATTTTGTTTTTGCCAAGTTAAGAATTTACTCAATTTCTTTCAATTATTAACAAAAAAGAAAAATTAAGCACAGATTATGAAACAATTCAAGACACATTCAGAATACTGTGACAAAACTTCACAGTATAATATGGTGAAAATTCATGTCTAAGTAAACAAAATGAAATGAAATCACCCTCTCGCAGAGATCCAGCCGTTAAGTATAGGAACTTTTCTCCACAAGGGGAAATGTTTATTGAAAATTCATATATTAGAATACAGATGTTGAATTTTACATAAGAGATTAAAACAAAATTAGTACAAAGTTACTTTTTACAATACTAGTTCAGATCACAACATTTCTTAATATTTAAAAAAAAAATAATTGCGATATATGAAAAAGTATAAAAGAAAGTAATTAGAAAATTTATGAAAAGAATACTAAAACGTAACACAACTAGTAATTTTGTATGGCTCAAACAGTAAGTTGAAAAAGGAGCAGTATGAGTACAAAAATGTGAACAGTACGTGAACTATAATATACAAATTTCAATAAAAAAATATATTCTATTAAAAAGTACTTTATCATTAAAGGATCATAGATCCTTTTTAATAAATGAGAAATGTTTATTCAGATTGTTGTAATTTTATTTTAGTTTATCATATTTAGAAGGATCAAACAGAGTTATATTCAGATTTTGTCTCACTGTGACATTTTTATTGAAATTGAAATTATGTCTCATTAGAGGACAATTACCATATATGTAATGTAGAAACGTTCGTGAGTTTTTTTGGCATATGCATGTTGGGGAGGAGCGTTTTCCTATTTTATTTTTAAATGATGAGAAGATACCGTGTCTACTAATGTAGTTAGCTGTGACTGGTTTTTTACAAATAAAGTTCAGATCCACTTTTCGTAAAATTTCATAAGTATCTCGGCCTTTCAATGAATTTGAAAAACGCATAACACTTTTGAAAACCCATGCCAGAAATTACTGTCAATACTATAGTCCTGTCTAGGATCTATAGATTTATATACAGGGTGTCCATAAAAAAACTCCGGGGCTATAAAAATTATATCGAGTTAACGGTATGAGTTAAGTCAGGTCAGTTAATTTAGAAGAAATCAGTAGCTCATCAAATTTTATCCACGCCAGTTTCAGTTTGTTTTTTGAACACTAGGTAGCGCTGCGTGTCATTGACCTTGAAGTAACGTAGCAGACGCTCATTCCATTCAGTTAATCCAGTGCAATGGCGAAGCAACAGAAAAAGGCTCAGCGTGTTATCTGGCTTATAAAAACTGGATCTGTTGCCGTTGTACAGCGGAACTTTCGGCGCACGTATGGTGGTAATGCGCCTACGAAGAAAACCATTCGTCCGTGGCTATGTGCGTTTAAATAAACGGGAAGTGTGTTAAAAAAACATCGCCTGGTAGGCCACGGGTGTCAGAAGAGAACGTCGATAGAATCCATACTTCATGTGAAGTAATTCCGAAAACATCGTTGAGACGACGCAGTCGAAGAGGTTTCGACGAAGAAGTTGAATACCGTTTGGATGTGTACCGTGGCACAAACGGGGCGCACATTAAAATCTACTAATTGGTAAAAATCTTGATAAATTTACCTTTAAGTACATATATATAACATTAACCTAATTTTATGATTGAATTAAAAAAAATGGCTTCAAAACCAGGGAGTTATTTTATGGACGCCCTGTAATATACTACGTAGTATTTTAAAATTTACTTCAGTTAGGAAACGAATAGCGCATTTCAAAATTCCCATACCGCGAATTCCGTCAATAAGAAATGTACTCGAGATCTTTTGTGCAGCCCTGTATAGGATCTATAGAATTTATATACATCAAGTAATATGCAAAAAATGAGTTAAATTTAAAAACGTGTACCACAGCTGAAGACGTACTTCCAGCGATTACCATACAATTATTATTGATAGACAGTACTATAACCGAATTCTTTTGTGTGTCCCTGTAAATGAACGATGAATGCCATGTACAACTTATTCTATAGTGCACTCAGAATATAAATTTCAATATGTTTGAAATACTCTAAAGTTATTAAAGTTCACCGCAAACGATTTTTCTCAATAGACATAATGTAATGGAATTATTTTGAGTGACCCTGTAAATGAACTATAAATACTACACACTTCATTTTAAACACCGAACAAGCCATAGTAAATGTGTTACTATGTTCACTCACTCACACACGCACACAATTCATGATAACAATACTTTCCTTACACTATGTGTTCAGAAAATAGAACTAGTCGGATGTGCCCATCCCAAAACTTTCTTCTACCTCAGTCATGTTAATATTTCAAAATTCGCTATCACATCGCCAATAAAATCAATATTTTTCGTCATTCTGTTGTACGTCAGCTGCTTGCGAATCGTCCGGTGACAGGGATGCGAACAACATGATGTATACTAAACTACGAAAAGTCCTTCTGGCCTGAACCGACAGGAACAGATAGCCTCCATATTTCTTGATTTTACGATTTTAGCTAATTTTACTGGATAATACGAAGGTAAAATGCGTGGAACCTAATTAAAGAAGATTCAATCCCAGTTCTCGTCAACATTGAATTTGAATGAGAATATCGTCAAATTTGTCCTCTGCAGCCAAGTTGGCTTCATTTATGGCAACCTATTTTTGTCGCCAAACTTGGCGATATTTCGCCAACTGTTGCCAAGTTTGGCGAGAATTTGACGTTGGCGAATATAAATATATAGTGATAAGCATATAATAGGATTAATGGTTACAACAATGAAAGAAAATTTGCCGAAACCACGTTAACTAAAACTCATAAATTAAACCCGTTTATGGATGAAATCTGTTGTCTTGTTTGAAAATGTCAGCTACCCTAAAATTTCAAACCGCTATATCTCAGCCATTTTTTAAGATAGAGGCAAAACAAAAATTTCTCGGGATTCTCCGGATCAAGGCCGAACATTTAACGAAAAAAACTTTTAGGATTTCTAATTTTTTTGAATTTGCACATCTTTTTGAATTTGTAATTTTTAAATGGCTATCACAGCGCCCCCTTTCGTCGAAATATCCCCAAATTCTAATAGAACCTGCTTGCCATAGCCAAAAACATAGAAAAAAATCTGGTTCAATTTGAAGCATAACTTCATACATTTTTCGATGATACAATAGTGAAAATGGAACAAAAATATCGATCGCAGCGCCCCCTTTCGTCGAAATATCCCCAAATTCTGATAGAACCTGCTTGCCATAGCCAAAAACATAGAAAAAAATTAGCTTCAATTTGAAGCATAACTTCATACACTTTTCGATGATACAATGAAAACTCACAGACGGACAGACAGACATTTTGTAAAAACATGTTTTTCGGAATCTCTGACCCCTAAAACGTGTAAATCCGTCGAAAACTGGAAGTCGAAAAAAATTTCGATTACAATACTTTCTTCTATTAATGATAGAAGAAAGTAAAAACAGTGTTAACTTATTTGCGAATTTTTTGTCAGTTATGGGGTTGTTTTTGAAATAAATGTTTCAACTATTAATGTACAGCATAAACATCTTACATTTATTTTTATTTAATGCAACATTTAAAATTTCATTTAGGAAAAAATCAGTAATTCGCTTAAGTCATAGATTCCCAGAGGGAATTATTTTAAATAAGAATGCGAAAGCATTACCGAAATCCTTTGATTTATGATTTACTTATCTGAAATTTGAGAGCGATTATAGAGCTTATTGATTGATCTTATCGGTTTAAAATCATTTAAAGGGTATTTTATATGGTATCAAGGGAGAAAATATTGAATGTTCGAAGGTTTGTTTAAAACTAAAGACTAATATCAAAACTTTAAATAAAATAATGTGAATTTATATATATATCTATAGTGTAAGAAGTTCATAATAAAATTTTATTCTTTGTTTGTTTTGAAAATGTAAGTGGACTAAGAAAAATTCTTTCAGCTAGAAACAAGATATTTATTTAGTGATTTCGGAATTTTTTCATTAATCATATCTGCAAAAATTCTGGTAAGGCGTATTTTGTATGACTTCAAAGAAATATACTGGTGTCCAGAAATTAAGGGACAGTGACCAATTTCAGACGTTTCGTCGAATATCTTTATTGAAACTCGTGAGGAAATGCATACCTGAATGCCCTTGAAGTTTGAGGATGTAAAGGCCATGTTTGACTTTTTGTTTTTCAGTGAAGATTTTGCCGCGAGGACAATAAGGAGGGGGGCAATAATAATTTTAATAATCTATATATTTAAAACGCTAAGCTTTTTCTTTCGACAATCCGTGAGAACAAACTACTGCATCAAATTACACCATTCTTTTTTTAAATGAAAGATATTTGGACACAAATTTGTTATCGTGTATTCGTTTGTTCGAAAAGTTAATTAATTAGCCATGATTTTCAGTTAAACTTTTACATCTGCTATTGACGTCATAATCCGTTAACGCCCACTGTTGCGAGATACAGAGTTTATTCTCTAAGCTCTGTGGTTCCGAGGATAAAAGGGGAATAATAAATATTAAAAGCACGTGGCTTTTAGGCAGAATTTTTTAATTTGTAAGTTAAATTTCTGTAAAAATATTAATTCGCGTGTTTTATAAGTGAATAAAAATTCATATTTATTGTGACGTCACGGGAATATTGTCCATTGGGTTTATTTTATCATTATGCATTATAACTTTGTTGATGCCATTTTTTCATTACCATTAAATACAAAAAATATTTTTATTTGTTAACATGGTGTTTAAGCATAAAAGTAACGTATACAAAGGAAAATACGTAAAGTTTGCGCTGGTGAAAATGGTGTTATGCTTAGCTTGAAATGCATTTTAACATTGATAAAATTAAAAAGAAAAATTTATATGATTGTGTCAACATGACGTATTTTTAACTGATTTTTCAATTTTTTATTTTAAAGATTAGAACTGGAGCCTTTATTGGTTGCTTCATCTTGATTGCATACCTTGATTACATGTTACCAATTACTTTATTAAATTATAGATTAGAAAACTTCATTTTTTAATTAAAAAAAATCACAGAAGTAAAGGATTTCAGGAAATTTAAAATTATTAAATATAATGTTATGGTAAAAAAAAAACTTGAAATAATGATTGTATTTTTAGGTAGAATAGACAATGTAAGACTAATATTTCATAGGAATTATTTTGGTATATTTATTATAAATCATTTAACAGTTACTTATTAGCGCAAAGTCCTATTTCTTTCAATGTGAATTCCTCTTTCGATGTCAAAAAATGGTTTTCTACTTTTGGTCGCCAGCCAAAATACAGTGGCAATTTTTTAGAAATGTACAACGGTTGTGACAACAAACAACACTATCGCTTTAGCTTTCATCGCGCTTACATCACTTCTAAGTACTACAAATTTCTATTTTTTACTACATTTGACTACATTTTACAATTTCAATTCTTACATCATCAATTAGAAAAAAAATTAGCTTTCGAATGAAATTTATTTGAAAACTGCCACTTAATTTAACGACTTTTTAAATAATTTTCAAGCATGAAAAGTTTTTTAATTCTATCTTATCAGTGACCACCAGTTTGCTTCAATAATGTAAAATAGCCCCTGGAAAAGTTGCCACAATTGAAAATAGATTTCCCTAACCATCATACAAAAGTGAATAATAATAATAATAATAATAAAAACAGTGATAAATCATAAGATCAGATTATCCATAAGATAGAGCATTTTAGCGCTAAATAAAAATCTGTCAAAAAAAAAAAAAAAAAAAAAAAAAAAAAAAAAAAACTAATTTTAGTTTATGTTGAACATAAAATTGATATGCTGAATTCGTTGATGTATATGTTACAGCAAATATCAGAATATGCTAGAAATTGCTTTTTTTTTTTTTTTAGATCCATTTGCCAATTGTCTAAGAGGGAAAATATCCCCGACTATGATGGAAAAGGAATAATTATCCTGATTATGTAAAGGAACCGAAGAAACCATACAAACAAATTACACTTGAAAACTTAGCTTAAAATAATGGACGCGTTTTAGAGGATATGGATTTGTAACGAACAATGATTAAAGAGGACATTTTAAAACTTTTAATTTAAACATTTAAAAACTTTTTTAACATCGAATTTCGATGGTGCTGTTGGGCAGATGCAATGCTCATGCGCCTAGGAGCTCATTCGTTTGCATTATCACAGGGGGAAGGGGGGTAGGAGAGAAAGATGTGTGCTTTATATACTATGTTCTTTTATTTACTGAATATGAAATGAACGTAGGAATATACTATTTGTATGATTCTTTATAGGTCCATGAATTTTTTTTTTGCAATGGGAAATATGTCGATAATGTCACAGTTGTTTACGGATTGTTTGTTTGGAGTTTGCATCGGAAATAGTATTGTATTTGACTGGGAAAAAAATTAAAATATAATATTTGAAAGACTGTTTCATACGTACCCCTTCTTAAATGATAAAGAAGCTTATTTTACTGATATTGTTATAGTATTTTTTTTTCGTCAAGTTTTGACGGGTTCTATCTAGTAAAATAATATTTTCGATCACCCAAGTAACAATAAATGCTAAAAATGGTCTGTCACTGTAGCAAATGACTATGTAATGTATTTCCTGTTCGACATTTGTGTGCGTTTGTGTAAGCATAGCACGTATATTCGTGAAAATGTTAACGTTTCTGTTAAAAATTCAAAAGGTTTTTTTTTATAGCATGCAGAGTTTTCAGCCAAATTTAACACCGCTTTCCAAAAACTTGACAAAAAATCATAGAGATTGTATACTGTGATTAAAATGTTAATATATTGAATAGTTGATGACATATAGGTATTTTTATGAAATAAATTTTAACTGGGTATGCGCGAATTACACCAAATATTTTTTGTCATGATTTGATAGTCAATACGATAGCGCAACTCATATAAAAAGACCAGTGAAATATCGGGAAAATTAAAAAAGTTACAGCAATAATTGAAAAATTGAGGGGGTCATCCCATAGGATTATGTGTCCCATAGGATTTTAAAGATTGACTCTGTCCCACGCGATGAAAGATCTAGAGTGTACATCATTCCAAGTTCAAATACATTTTTTTAAACTTGTAGTGGATGACACTTTATGTTAATACAGTTTTTTCAAATATTAATTCATTCATTAAATTAAATTAATTAATTTTAGTTTTAAAAGGGAGAAAAAAATTCCCCCCATTGTTTTCATAAATGAAATGAAAGATTTATCTCAAATGAATGATGCCAACAAAAAATAAAATACCGCAACGATGATTATAAAATAATGTTCAATAAAGATAACGTGGGACATTAATGCTGCACGGGTTTATTTTATATATTTAGGATTGATAAGTAGGAATTGACTTTTAAAAAAAATTATATTACTTGTTTCTTTTAGAAAAAAGAAAAATGTTTATTTGGTTTCAACTGTATGAGATAAAACATGCCAAAATCAGAACTATTTTTTCCTTAACCCCATATCTTTCAAGAAAACTTATACTTCGTTGCCTCTTTTTCCAAATACTTTTGTTATTCAGAACAGGATTTCAATATTTGCTTTTCGATTTCCATTTCATGACAATACTTAGCTAAAATATGCCACAACCAATACTATAAACTTTGTTCTTTAACACAAGTCAGTGAAATCTCCATTCGTTTCCTAAAAAACTTAAACTTCTCCATTTTTTTTTTTTGTGAATATTTTTACATATTCGAAAAAGAATTTTCATATTCCCTTTTTTTCCTCACCATTTTCGATTTCCGTTTCATGAGAATTTTCTCTTACACCCAGGAAATCTCTTACTGTTTATGTGGATGATTGTCTGTCTGCAACACCTGCTATATAAATAAATAGGTTCTCCGGTATCGGTGCCGAAAATTTTTTTCAAATATGAAATTTGTATTCAAGTTGTATGGATATTTGAATGCGTTGTTAGGACTGAATCGAGGTTAAAAATAGATGCTTGAGGAGATGAAAAAATTCTTTTTTATTTTAGATTTTTTTTAAAATCTTTCTCCTCTGCCTTCTTAAATTTTTATTTTGTGCAGTAAATAAAGTATCTAAATAAGTATTTTTGAGAAAAAATCGGTCCAAGCGCAAGTATAACTCGCGCACATTGAATTAATTACTATTTATTAATTAATAAACTCGCGTACATTGAATTAATTACTATTTATTAATTAATAACTCCTAATACACCTAATTTTTTCATAATTTTAATTTCAGTAGATTCGGAAATAGGAGAAGGGGGAGGGGGTGACATATTTTTTCAGTACTTTCGATGATATCTCCGAAAAAATTTATAAATAATAATAAAAAAAATATATATATATATTTTTAGTTCGATGTTACGAGATTTTTCGAACGATACCCTACACGATACATAAAAATATTTTTTTTTCAAGTAACATAATTAATATCTCGGCTAATTACCGACATTTTTTTTAGAAAAACATTATCAAATATCCTTGGATGATTCTGCGTCGATAGATAGCTCGAGCGCCCTTCAACTCTTTCGCTTATCGCCCGAACTAAAGTTGGCGTATAACGGAAAAATGCGTTTTTCTCAAAAACTATGTTATCCAGGGAAAGCTCTATAGTAATCCTGCAAGGTTTAAATAACTTCTACTACTCTTAATTTCTCCATAATTTTAGTTTCAGTAGACCCAGATATATAGATGGGGAGGGGGGGCTATATTTGCAGTGATATCTCTGAAAATATAATATCTAAAATTAAAACAAATATATTTTTCAGTTTGGTATTACGAGATATTTCATATGATACGCCACACAACATACAAAAATAAATCTTTTTTTTTTCAAGTAACTTAATTAGCCCCTAAATTTTTTCCCAAACATATTTCTGAATGACTCATAATCTGAAAATTTGCGGGTAAAATTGCTTTATAACTTTCCAAAGTTTGAACTTTGCACGTCCCATAGTTTATGAAAAAAAGGGACAGACAGACATAGGAGTGATCTTATAATGGTTTCGTTTTTACTTTTTAAGTACGCAACCCTAAAAAAGGTAAAAGTCTTCTGTTTTCCATAAGGCATGAACATAAAGATTGTTTTTACAACGCGAAATTTAAAGCACTAAAAAAAGAAAATACAAACAAGAAAGTTTTTTTTTTTTTTTTTTTTTTTTTTTTTTTTTTTTTTTTTTTTTTTTAACTAGGGATAAAATGTAAAATAACTGAAAAAAAGAAATAATAAAATATGTCTAATATAGCATTAAACAACATCCATGTTTTCATATTACTGGAATGAAGAACATAATCCACTAAATATAATTAAAATCTACAGAAATGCTTAAGTGATACAAAAAGAAACAACAAAAGGCTTATAAAAAACCTTTTTAATGATAGACATACGTTTCAACGCTCATGCGGCGCCATTTTCAAGAAATATAACGATAAACTTTTGGAAGAAGAACTTTCAGAAATTCTTACAGAAAAAAGTAAACAAAGAAAACAAATGTAATATATTTAAAAGCTCGATTTAATAAATATTTTAAAGAGTATGTTTGTGCGGAAATATCACGATACCGCTAGTGGCATTAAAAAAATAACAGAAATAAATGTATTTAAATCGTTGAATTATATGGAACCGTCTCTTTTTTTTTTTTTTTAAGATGGTGAATTGTGACAATAAAACTGTTATCAATATAAGAATTTATTTTTTCTTTTCTTTTTTCTTACCATATCCATTTCATACAGGTTGTGTTTCATATCCAAGGAAGTAGGTTGCTTTTATACATAAAAGTTGGCGAAATAGGCCTTTATACATAAAAGTGGTGATATAGGTTTTTATACATAAGTGTGGCTACATAGGAGTAGCACAAGGCGCATGCGCGGGTTCATATTTCTGTCCATAATATGGCAACCAACATTCCAGAATTTGCAATACCCAGCTGAGGCGAGCATAGAATAGGTTGCTGTAGAACAGATTTTCATAGCACCGGATTCTGGGAAATGTACGATGAACGATCGCGTTAGTAACGATCCAGTTTCTTTTACAATTTCCATTGGCGAGTTTTTAAGATTAAAGCAATCTTAGCATGCAGTTTGTTAAAAATTTTGTTCTAATCTGTTTCAAAAGAATTGGGTAATAATTCGCTGGTATATCGTTTGTCTCCAGTTCTGTAGACTCGAATTTGGATCCAAACACAATGGAATGTTTAAAAAAATAAAAAAGTTTTTATTGTTGAACATTTAACTAAGTTATATAAATAATTTTAAACAATTTGTGTAATGTGATTTTTTTTTCTAAAATATTCGTTATGGTGTTTGTGGTTTTAACAAATTTCCTAATTTTAGAGATTCTAATACAACGATTTAGCCGAATCTATTGATATTCTTTTGTTTTTCATGGAAGTGAAGTGCTCATACGCGTGTTATAGTGATAGCCGCAATAAAGAATTTCATATTTTTAGAGATTTAGCCGAATCTATTAATGTTTTTTTTTTGTTTGTTTTCATAAGTACGAAGCACTATAGTGCACACGCGTCATAGTGACAATCGCTATAAAGAATTTCATATTTTCAGATATTCATATTTTTTATACTGACAGTGAGAAAATACTACAATAAGATAAGAAAAATTACATTATTAACCGATCGATATCTAAAAACGAAACTATTTAATGTTAAAATTAACTTATCTTTTACCTTAACGGTCCTTGAATAACATCACAAAAATACAAAGCAAGCAATTATATGCGGCATAAAATCTCTAGGAATGAGCTTTTGACGAATAGGAATTTAGAATCCGATGCTACTAACCAGGAAACTGCGCCTTAGTGTACTAATGAAAAAAAACCTAAATAAGCAGCAATCGAAAGAGAATAGTGAAACGTGTTTTTTGACGCATAAATCATTTTCCCTCGTCAGCCCATTATCAAGATATAAAGTCTTAAAGTTTGCTCATTTAGTTATTTAATTTAGGGATAAAAAAGCGCTGTTTTGATTCAGGTATTTTAATAATCAGATCAATATAAAATACAAAATATATTTAGATATACTAATATAAAAATAAAAAAAGCCCGCAGAAAAAAAAGAAAGAAAAAGTGCTATTGACAAATATGATACTGAACCAAAAAATGATTGAAGCATAGAAAATCGTGGTGCCAAGAACATTTCATGAACTTAAAACTATTGCAATTATTGCAATGGTCAACCTTCTGCGAAAAACAAAATTGCAAGGGCGTTTCAAATGGAAGTGATCCAGTTTGCACTAACCCAGACTTGTACCAAGCAAAGAGAATCATGTCAGTGTATTACTGCGCATTAAACTGGAAATGGACAAATGACTGGCGTTTGATGATGTTGTTACGTTGAAAACGGAACGACTTCTCCTTCCATGCTATTAAATCAATAATTTAGCAAATTTTAAGACTTTCTATCCCGATAACGGGGAGACGAGGGCAAATGATTTATTCGTAAAAAAAAAATAAAAAAAAAATAAAGTGTGGTTTCCTGGTAAGATCTACAATGTAGCATCCGATTATATGTCCTGGGCGAGTTCGATTGTTGAGGGAAACACGTGAACACGCATCAGCTTGACAATAATAGAAGGCTTGTCAAAATGCTTCCCGATTCATTTTTCTCCAAAATCGTCTCTATCAATAAAATATTTCGTATAACGTCACTCTCTTATAGAAGCACCATATAAGAAAGTGATTTGTAGAATTATGGCGGCTTCTACATTTTGAATAATGCGAGTTCTTGTGTACGAGAGATACACATCTGGATAAGACTTATCAGAGACTTAACAAAATCATCTGAAACATTTTACTCACTCCGGTCTGACATTCACAACAGCACGAGGTTTCAGGATGACAGGTTTAAAATAAAGGATAAATTAAACAAAAGCTCTAAAGCTTAACCGCATCATTTTCTTGGAAAAAGTTACACATTATCAATGGCAAAAGTAAAAAATTGTTATAAACATATTTAATAATGTATAATTTAAAAATAATGTCTAGATAGACTATTATCAGTTTTTCAGAAAGTCTTCTTTAAAAAGATAAAGCAGTTAAAAAAATAGTATCTAAAATCAGGTAATGTTTTGTGATTTATTCAGAAACAGATTTTTATTATAGCAGCTATATTATATATCCTATAAAAATATATATTAACATGGAAGTTACATTTTTTTTTTTTTACTAAAATATTACTTTTTCAGAAATATTTCTGTGATTCCATGCTTAAAAGCTAAAAAATATGCCAAAACCAGGTATACAAACTTTTTTTTTTTTTTTTTTTTTTTTTTTTTTTTAACACAAGTTAGTGAAAACTGCATCTATTTCCTAAAACATTGAAACTTTCTTAACTGTTTGTGTAAATATTTTTACATATTCGAAAAAGGTTTTCCATATTCCTCTTTTTTTTTCACCATTTTCGATTTCCGTTTCATGAGAATTTCTTTTTTTCTCCAGGAAATTTCATACAGTTTATGTGGATGATTGTCTGTCTTCAACACCTGCTATACAAATAAATAAGTCTTCTTTTGTCGGTACGAAAATTTTTGTAAAAATGGAATTTGTGTTCAAGTCGTCGAATTTTATGGATATTTAAATGTGTTTTTAGGGCTGAGTCAAGGTTTAAAGTTGATGTTTAAGAAGATGAGAGTTTTCTTTTTGACATTTATTTTCTTTTTTTCTTTTTACAGTTTTCTTTGCGCTGTAAATAAAGAATATAAATAGTAATTTGAAAAGAAAAGAAATTTCTTCTGTTTTTCTATTTTTTTCATAATCCGGCTTTTAGGGATTTTGCAAGACAGATAGGTATTTACAATAAAATACGCAGAGCGCCAGAAGAAATAAAATAAAAAATTTTTTTAATCTAAAATTTTTAATTTTCCTGCCTAAAAAATCTATAGTAAATATAAATAATAATTAAATTGTGTACTAGCGATTTAAAGTATTTTCCTATAAAGCAGTCTAGTCATTTAAATAAAATGTATTTTCCCTATATCCAAAAGAGATTTCCCTTTCATCACTAATTTTTTTTTAAAATATTTGTTAGTTTCTTAAAAAATTTTGTTTTTAAAATTATTATTTGATATTTTGTCCTTAATATTAGGCTGTATCAAAAGTATTTTCGTTTTTTGAATGTTTTTATACCAAAGACTGTATCTGGCACTTTATCACCACTGTTGTTCAACTTAAAATGTTTTTTAAGAGAATACATGAATCATAAAGGCTTCTTTCTTTCATTTTTAACACTTTCCAACCTAGTTGAAAAGTGTTTATGACTTCGGTTTGTCTGCCGTCTGGTCGTCTGCTGTCTGTCCGTGCTCTAACTCCCGTAAAATGCTCGGATTGCCTTGCAATTTTTATATGTTATTGTCGTCATCTATAGCATGTTTCCTATTTCAACTGAAGTGTGTAGCACTTATAGTTTTTTTACAGGGACACTCAAAAGAATTCGGTTACATTACGGTTTACGGGGAAAAATCATTTGCGGTTTATTATAATGATATTACACAATTTCAAACACATTGTAATTGATATATATCCCAAAGGTGCATTACGAGAAGCTTAATATGGAATAGGGTGTGCATAGCACTTATAGTTACTTTACAGGGACAGTTAAAACAATTCCGTTACATTACGTCTATGGAGAAAAATCGTTTGCGGTTAATTACATAATGTTTCACTATTTTAAACGCATTGAAATTTATATATATCACTAAGGTGCATTACAAGAGGCTTGCTACAGAATAGTGTGTGTATAGCAGTTATCGTTCATTTACAGGGACACACAAAACAATTCTCTACTGTCTGTTAACAATAATTGCTGGAAGTGCGTTTTAAGTTGCTGAACGCGATTTTAAATTTAAATCACTTTTTCTCTATTACTTGGTGTGTATAAATTCTGTAGATCATATACAGGGCAGCACAAAAGTTCGCGAACACATTTCCGTTTATTGACAGAAACTCCAGAAGGAGAATTTTAAACTGTGCTACGCGTTTCCTAACTAAACTAAAATTTTGCATCCTATGTAGTATATTTTTCGGATATTTTTCCGAATATTGTATATGTTGGAAATTCCTGAAATTACGTTTCTTAAATATGTTATGCGTTTTCCATATTGTTTACTTAGATGTTATCCTTCAGCTTATTAAACGGTAATGATTTGTAAAATTATTTTGGAAGCGTTGGAAAGTGTTACATAATCTATGCTTGACGCATGATTTTTCGTTCTTGTTATTTCGATTTTGGTACAGAGCAAAAGTTCAAATTTGTTGTCCAGTGATCTGTGTGAGGGATATAGGCCGGAGGGGGAGGGCTTTCTAAAGGGACCTAATCCGTATTTACTCGTTTCAAAGAAAAATACGAAAAATCCGAATGGTTAGACCGACGACATACAGAATTATTCAACAGCAGTGCGACAAAACTTTAAGAGGTGACAGACAACAAATATTTTTTGTATAGGAAATCTGGGTCGGCCTCTTATTCAATCAGTAACTAGCTCAAGTCCCTAGAGCCTTAGAGCCTAGAGGATACAGAATGATTGATTGGTTGATTAATTAGTTGGTTGGTTGGTTGATTAATTAGTTGGTTGGTTGGTGTTTGTGATGATCGATTATCTGCTTGAGGGATGTAGGTCGAGGGGTGGTGGTGGATTGCCCTTCGTGTGAAGGGTTTTCTAAAGGGACCTAATCCGTATTTACTCGTTTAAAAAAAATACGAAAAAATTCGAATGGTTAGACCGACGACATACAGAATTATTCAGCAGCAGTGCGGCAAAACCTTAAGAGGTGACAGACAACAAATATTTTTTGTATAGGAAATCTGGTTAGAACTCTTATTCAATTAGTAACTAGCTTAATTCATATCTATATCCCTAGAGGATACAGAATGATTGATTGGTTGATTAAATAGTTGGTTGGTTGGTTTTAATGACGACCAATTATCTGCGTGAGTGATATAGGCCGAGGGGGTGGTGGTGGATTGCCCTTCGTGTGAAGGGCTTTCTAAAGTAACCTAATCCGTATTTTCTCGTTTCGAAGAAAAATACTAAAAACTCCGAATGGTTAGACCGACGACATATAGTATGATTGAGCAACATTGCGACAAATTTAAGAGGTGACAAAGCACAATGCAACAGACTTGTTTTTGTACAGGGAATCTAGGTAGGCCTCTAATTCAATCAGTAATTAGCTTAAGTCATATATATACTATATCCCTAAGGATACAGAATGACTGACTGGTTGATTAATTGGTGTTTGGGACGGCCGATTATCCGCATGAGGAATATAGGTCGAGGTCGAGGGGTGGATTGTCCCTCGTGTGGAGGAAGGTTTTCTAAAGGGTTCTAATCTGTATTTACTCGTTTAGAAGAAAAATACGAAAAACTCCGAATAGTTAGACCGACGACATTCAGAATGATTCAGCAACAGTGCGACAACTTTAAGAGGTGACAGATCACCCTGCAACGAACTTTTTTTGTATAGGGAAATTGGGTAGGCCTCTTATTCAATCAGTAATTAATTAAGTCATATATATACTATATCCCCTAGAGGAATACGGAATGATTGATTGGTTGATTAGTTAGTTGGTGTTTGGGACGACCAATTATCTGCGTGAGGGATATAGGTCGAGGGGGGGGGATTGTCCGTCGTGTGGAGGAGGGTTTTCTAAAGGTATTGCATGGAGTAATAATACACTAGCGGGAAAAATTCAAGGAACATATATAAAAACTCATGTAACTAGGATAAATTTGCAGCTAAAAACATGGAATTTGCACAAGATCTTTATTGTATATGCCTAACATATCTTACAATTGAAGAATATACTATTTCTTCAAAAGATAAATTTAAATAAGAATATATAAGAAATATGATATAAATTGGGGTAGGGAAAATGTCGTGTTACTTTTTACAACTTTTTAGCAATACGTAGACATATTTTATAAAATGTGTAGGTACCCATGACCGAAATGCAAACTTTACAGCATTAGAATATTATTGTACTACTTCCATTTTCCCACTTATACGCCATTTCTGACAAATCGTCAAATTCCTTCTCAACGACATGTTCCACCTTCCACACGCGGAAACTTTATTGAATGGACTTTATGCACGTGGCGTCAGGATCTGGTGGAATTTTGATCTATTATTGAAGCCACTGTACCGTCAGAATGCCGGTATACGCAGCCGTAAATACCGCCAGCAGACGAATTCTAGCCGCGTCCCAGGTTGCGCACATAAAGTTTAACTGACATTTTGCTAATTTAGCGAATGTTCTCGGATACCGAACAACAGTTTGAATATATATTACAATATATTAAGTATCTACTGTCACAACAATGAGTTTTTTGCTGTATTTAAAAAATAAATATTCGTAACACATACTCCATAGAGCGCTATGCTAATATTCAAAAGCAAATACCCCAAGCAGACGAATTTTAACCTAAACCCCAGGTCGCGTGATTAAAGTCCATTGGCATATTTCTGTGTAGCGAAATTGAATAGCACTAGACTACATGATAACTTTGACCTTCAGCTACCAACTTAGTATTACATTTCACTGAACATCATTTAAATAGAATTAACGTAAAGTTCCTTTTTATTGTTGTTCCTTTAATTTTTCCGCCAGTGTATACTGATTTGATTAACCCTTATGATTTCGTTTCTGACCTAAGGAAAAATACTTCACTAAAGTAACACAGTAATAATAATTTAGAGTGACAATTTTGCCTTCGCATTTGATAGAAATTATGTTTGTTCTACTTTTGTAAATTTTTACAACATCTTTCATTGCAAATTATGTTTCAGTGTAGTTTTATCAATCGATAGTCCCATTAAATGTTAAATACTTTGAAAAGAAGTAATTTTTTTTTAATTTAATGTGTGTGACCCCTTGAATACTATAAAAAGAGTCTTTTATAATAGTTCTTTTACTAAATATCATTGCATGCACAAAAAGAAAATAAAACCAATTATATTTCTTTAGTTCATTTTCTAATTTGAAAAAAAAATTACTTAGAAACGCCTGACATTTCCAACAATGACGACATTTTTTTTTCCTTTTCTAAAAGCTAACCTGAGGCTTTTCCTATATTCAGTTTATTTATCCATTCATCATAAACAAAATTTAGTTTCATTTGACAATCCACTTTTCTTTTAGTGCTTTTATGAAGCTATTTGTTGATCTCGAGAAAAAAAGGGATTGTCTCTTCTGAAGTTTTAAAGATTGATTTATGAAGATGAAGACAAGCAAGCAGTTTTAAAACTTTTTTCTAGTCGTGGAATCAGCGATGCATTCTAAATTATTTATGGTTTTAAAATGTAGATTGAAGGAAAAAAAACTGCTACATCAAAAGAAGCAAATCCTGGCATATTCTTTGTTCCTGTGATTTTGATTTTGGATTTCAGCGCATGAGTAAATGATGTAATTTAGTGACATTGATTTACAACACCTTTGAAATCCACTGCGAGAAGGAACAATGACTATCTTTACGCATTCATGGAGCCTTGGTAAAGAAAGTACGGATCGGAAAAACTTGACTTAAGGCCTAGAACCCGGCTCCCTTTTGGGTGTCCGGCTCTGAAGCTGTTGGAGTACTCCGACTCGTTCCCATGAGTAAATGTGGTAATCTCCCAAGAGGCTTGGAACTACCGAAAATCGCAGCGACCTATGTCGTCATTTCACTTGGGAAAATGGGGGTTGTCAGCAGGGGTTTACGGCCCCACCGGCCGTAGAACATGCAGGAACTCTTCTGGTCGTGCTCGTTAAAAGTTCCTCAGAACTTGGATACGGTGGTTGACGTGCCTTCAGGAGCCTTGCGGAGCAGCTTAGTTTTACAACACCTTTGATTACTATAGAATATGGTGTGCATCAGCATTTATTATTCATTTACAAGGACACACAAAATAATTCGGTTACAGTACTGTTTGTGAGCAATAATTGCAGGAAGTCTTTTTCAACTGCATTATCGTTTTTAAATTAAATTAAATTTTATATATTACTTGATATCTATAAATTCTATAGAACATATATAGGGCTGCACAGTGAATTCATGTACATTTTCTATTATTGATAAAAACTGCTAACTGAATAAGGTAATTTTCAACTGCGTTATGAGTTTCTTAACTGAACTATATTTTTGCATATTATGTAGTATATATGCAAATTATAGATCATATACAGAGCTACACAAAATAATTCGGATATTTTTGTGAATATAGTTGGTAATTGCTCAAATTGAGTTTTCAAATGTGTTTCGTGTTTTACGAATTGTTTGCTTTCACCTTATTAAACGGTGAAGATTTGTTTATAAAGTACCTATTCTGAATGTGTTGGAAAATGTTTCATAATCTATGCTTGAAGCATGATTTTTCTTTTTTGTGTATTTATAGCATGTAGTTCGCCACACTAGAATATTATAAAAAAAAGTCTCTTATAGAGCTGAATGGTTGTTCTTCCACTAAATATTGCTGTATATCGCTTCCCCTTCGGGACGAGCGTCCTTTACAGAATTTTTAATCTTTTAACACCGGTTTTTTGAAATAGAAATTTTTGCCTACTTGAATCGCAAAAATGCTTTGATTAAAGAAGGCATAGTTTACAATAAAAAATAACTGGTGGGAATAATCGAGGATTCTGAGAATCTTATGCGTCACGTATACGTGTCGCTCGTTCCCAAGGGGTTAAACAAGCCTTTCATATTTCTTCTTTTATATTGAAAATTGAAAAAAGGAAACAAAAGCACTTAAAAAGGCCTTAAATTTTCAAACAGTGACCGCAGTTTTTCTTGTTTTTTAAAATAAACCCTGTTTTTTTTTTCTACACTTAGCTCATTTATCCATTCACTTTAAAATCAATGTAGTTTTACTTGGCAACCCACTTTTTGTTTTAGCCTTTTTGTGAAACTATTCAATGATCTTAAGGAAAGAAAGGGAATTATCTGTTCTACAGTATAAAGATTGATTTATGAAGATGAAAATAAAGCATATGTTTTTAAAACTCTAGTCTTGGAATCAGCGATGCACTATAAATTATTTATGGTTTTAACAATGTGGATAGAAAACAAAAAATGCCACATGATAAGGAAGACAAATCTTGACATATTCCTTGTTCGTGTGATTTTGGTTTTGAAATTTGAGACTATGATAACATAACATATAAACATGTATGATAACACATCATTAAATAATGACATAGAAGTGGGGTTGTGTTTCATATACATTGCATAGAGTAAGAATGTATTGAATTAATTAGACCTCTTGACTCCCTTTCCGACAACAAAAGTAACAAAATATTAACAAAATTAAGTGCATATATTGCCTTTGTTTCTGATCAAAATTCTATTTGCTCTACATTTTTAAAAATCGTATAGAATTTTTCCTACGCAATAACTTTTCATTAAAGTATTATTGATCTATTTTCCTTTTAAATATTAAATAAATTGAAAAAAAAAAGTAATGCTTTCGTTTTTTATGTTTAGTATGTGGTTTTGCTCACTCTAATACTCATCATAAAAGTCTTTTATAAAGATGAATAGTGTTCCTCCACTAAACATTACTGCATTACAGTTAAACAAACTTTTCATATTTTTTCTTTTATGTTGGAAATTGAAAAAAAAAAACTGTGAAACAAACGCACTTAAAAACGCCCTGATAATTTCAAACAGTTATTGCAATTTTTCACGTTTTTTTAAAATCTAGCGTGGTGCTTTTTCTATATTTGGCTTTATTTATCCATTCATCTAAAACTGAATTTAGTGTCCAATGACAACCCACTTTTACTTTTAGACTTTTTGTGAAACTATTCAATGATCTTGAAGAAAGAAACAAATTATCTGTTCTGCAGTTTTAAAAAAGGTTCTAAGACGATGAAAATAAAGTATATATTTTTAAAACTCTTTTCTAGTCTTGAAATCAGTGATGCTCTATAAATTATTTATGGTTTTAACAATGTGGATTGAAAACAAAATCTGCCACATAAAAAGGAAGACAAATCTTGACATATTCTTTGTTCCTGTGATTTTGATTTTAGATTTGAGCGTATGATTAAATAACATAATATATTGATAAAGAAGTGTGGCTCTGTTTCATACACATTGCATAGAGTAAGAACATACAGAAATTATTAATCCTGTTGATTTCATTCCAGGACCTATAAAAAAACTCAGAAAACAACACAGTAATAATAAATTAGAGTGTTTATATTTTTTTAGCTTTTGATCCAAATTATATTTTCTCTACTTGTTTCAGAGTGTTTAACACTATTCATACAAAATTACTTTTCGTTATAGTTTTATGGATACATTTTCTCACTAAATATTAAATGCATTGTAAAAGAATACTTTCATTTGTAATTAAACCCTCTTGATTTCATTTCAGAACCTATAAATACTCAGAAAACAACACAAAAATAATAAATTAGAGTGTCTACATTGTCTTAGTTTTTGATCAAAATTATATTTGCTCAACTTGTTTGAAAGTGTTTAACACTTTTCATACAAAATTACGTTAGAGTTGTATGGATACATTTTCTCACTAAGTCTTAAATACATTGTAAAAGAATACTTTCCTTTTTCATTTCACCTCCTTGATTTCATTTCAGGACCTATAAAAGAACTCAGAAAACAACACAGTAATAATAAATTAGAGTGTTTATATTGTCTTAGTTTTTAATCAAAATTATATTTGCTCTACTTGTTTGAGAGTGTTTAACACTTTAATACAAAATCACTTTTCGTTATAGTTTTATGGATACATTTTCTCACTAAATATTAACTACATTGAAAAAGAATACTTTCCTTCTTCATTTAACCCTCTTGATTTCATTTCAGAACCTATAAAAAACTCAGAAAACAACACAGTAATAATAAATTAGAGTGTCTATATTGTCTTAATTTTTGATCAAAATTATATTTGCTCTACTTGTTTGAGATTGTTTAACACTTTTCATACAAAATTACTTTTCTTTAAAGTTGTATGGATACATTTTCTCACTAAATCTTAAATACATTGTAAAAGAATACTTTCCTTTTTTATTTAACCGCCTTGATTTCATTTCAGGACCTATAAAACAACTCCGAAAACAACACAGTAATAATAAATTAGAGTGTTTATATTTTCTTAGCTTTTGATCAAAATTATATTTTCTCTGCTTGTTTGAGAGTGTTTAACACTATTCATACAAAATTGCTTTTCGTTATAGTTTTATTGATACATTTTCTCACTAAATATTAAATGCATTGTAAAAGAATACTTTCATTTTTAATTAAACCCTCTTGATTTCATTTCAGAACCTATAAAAAAACTCAGAAAACAACAAAAAAAATAATAAATTAGAGTGTCTACATTGTCTTAGTTTTTGATCAAAATTATATTTGCTCAACTTGTTTGAAAGTGTTTAACACTTTTCATACAAAATTACGTTAGAGTTGTATGGATACATTTTCTCACTAAGTCTTAAATACATTGTAAAAGAATACTTTCCTTTTTCATTTCACCTCCTTGATTTCATTTCAGGACCTATAAAAGAACTCAGAAAACAACACAGTAATAATAAATTAGAGTGTTTATATTGTCTTAGTTTTTAATCAAAATTATATTTGCTCTACTTGTTTGAGAGTGTTTAACACTTTAATACAAAATTACTTTTCGTTATAGTTTTATTTATACATTTTCTCACTAAATATTAACTACATTGAAAAAGAATACAAACAAAGAAACAAAATTCTAACAGCCTTTTCCTATTAAATTTAAACATTTTTCATTATAGCAGATGCCAAAAATTAAAAATCCACGATGAAACTCTTTCCACAATAATTAATTTTCTATCAGACGATTTCCACGTGAAAAATGAAAATGAAATAAAAAGTTTCACAAATTGAAAGAAAAATAAATATGAAATAAAATTGATTGACGTCATAGTGGTAATAAAACGGAAAATGTCTAAGATTTCTCAATAATACAAGGAGTATGAGTATGTGTAAGTACGCAAAGCAGACTAATATCACGTCATTAGAGAATTAAAAAGAAAATCTGACGTCCTATTGGAAGTTTAACGAATTTTTCAGATGTTTGAGAATAATACAAAGCGAGTATCAATATGAATAATAGAGAATAGTAAATATATGAGTTTGAGAAACATATTGAATCGTGATAAAAATCCGATTATGGAAGTATTCGCATATTTTAACATTTTGAAGGTGTACAATTTGTTTAATTTTGAAATTATTTTTTTTAAATATCGCGTTTAATCCGCATGATGGATGTTATTATGACAGAATATAATAGCGAGCTTCATCGGGCTGGTTTAGATATTCGAAAAAACAAAAAAAATAGACCGGTAAATTTTTACTTTACAAAAAAAATAACTTTTTTTTTTTTTTTTTTTTTTTTTTTTTTTTTTTTTTTTTTTTTTTGCTAAATGATATTTATTTGAATTTGTTAAAGAAAGGATAAAGTGTTTTGAAAGGAATATTTAACGAAACCCTTTGAGCGATCTTCGAACACACTTACCCACTTGTTCTTATTTTATTTTATAAAATGAAAAAAAAAAATCACTTAAAAACGTCCTGATATTTCAAACAATAGCCGCAATTTTCTCGTTTATAAAACTAACCTGGGGCTTTCTCTATACTTGACTTATTTATCCATTCATCTTAAACAGAATATAGTTTCATTTGACAATCCACTTTTCTTTTAGTCATTTTATGAAACTATTCAATGATGATAAGAAAAAGGTATTTTCTCTTCTAAAGTTTTAAAGATTGATTTATAAAGGTGAAAAAAAAAAAGGTAGTTTTAAAACTTTTTTTAGTTTGGAGTCTTGGTCTTGTAGTCTTGAATCTTGAGTCTTGTAATTTAGAGTCTTTAGTCTTTAGTCTTGTAATTTAGATTGCAATCAGCGATGCACTCTAAATTATTTACGGCTTTATCAATGTGAGTTGAAAAAAAAATGCCACATAAATAGAAGAAAAATTTTGGCTCATTCTTTGTTCTTGTGATTTTGATTTTGGATTTGAACATATCATTGGATGACATAATTTACTGACATAGAACTGTGGCTGTATTTCAGAGATATTGCACAGGGCAAGAATATATTAGGTTGCTTATTCCTCTTGATTTCCTTTTTGACCTGAAATATAAACGCAAAAAGTAACAAAAGATAATAACTTATAGTATACATATATTATCATAGTTTTGATTCAAAGTTATAATAGCTGCACTTGTTTTAAAAATTTTTACACCTTTTTTTTTTAACTTTTCCTTATAGTTTTATGGATTCATTTCCCAATTAAATTGGAAATTCGTTGTGAAAGAATTTTTTAGGTAGCTTTTATTACAAAAAGCTACCTATTGCAATCGTTCGGTGGAAAGCAATTCCAAAGAGTTTTGGTATATTTTCACCGATCAAGACCCCCGGACCCCCAAACCAACCTCCGTTCAAATGTTGATACACACATATATATATATATATATATATATATATATATATATATATATATATATATATACCGGGTGGTTATAATATAAGTATCTCTATTTGGAGCTGTCTGTAGCTTAAAGGAATAATTAGAATAAAACCGAAATCGGTACACTTACTATTCGAGAAGGGGAAGAAGAATGGAACAATAAATTTTTTTTATTGGAATAATCGTCGACAGATGGCGCTTTTGAGTGTGAAACGTAATGTGTAATATTGTGTACCGTGGAGGTGTCGCAAACCTCAATGACTTTACCGCGTATCACAAAATGTGCGAAACATCACTCCTGATGCGTTACATTCCGCAGCTGAGCATTTCGTGCACAGCCTGGATTGTGTCCTCGAGCACAATAACCATGTGGAACCTGAATATGATTGGCACCACCATGCAAAAGAGTAACCACGTTCACTGCGACATTTTCAAATAAATTAGGTGTGTCATCCGGTTTGACGCCTTAATTTTTTATTCTTGTATTACACATTACATTTCACACTCAGTAGCGCCATCTGTCTGTGATTCTTGAAATTATTATTTTTATTGTTCCATTCTTTTTTCCCCTTCTTGAATAGTAAGTGTACCGATTTTGGTTTCATTCGGATCATTCCTTCGAGCTACAGACAGCTCCAAATAGAGATACTTATATAATAACCACCCTGTATGTATATATGTATCTGACGTATGTCATGCTGTAATTCTCTTAATTATGAACCTATTCGAATGTGACTGCGTATGTGTATAGGACATACTAAGATCTTGACCGAGTTCGTTGTCTAGCTTCATCCGCCATCTTGTTTCAAAATGGCGGTCAGTTAAAAAATTTAAAAAAAATTTTAATTCAAAAAGATGTACAAAAAAGTATAAATTGAAAAAGTTAAGTGTTAGATCGTGATACAAGGATTCCGGAACATTTTTTGTTTTGTCTTTATCTTAAAAAACAGCTGAGATATGGCAGTTGGAAATTCTAGTGTGACTGACATTTTGAAACAATCTGATAGTTGTAATGCTGTAACTCTCATGCTGAAATTCGCATTCAAATTCAGTATTAACGAAAACCGGGATTGAATCTTCTATAATCGGGTTCCAAGCATTTTAGCTTCGGGTATTTGAGTACAATGAGTTGAATTTTTAAAAACATGGACCATGAAAGCTACTTTTTTCTCCCTGTATAGGCCGAAGGACTTTTTCTTTTTTCTTTTCTCTAATGCATCTAGTTAGTCTACACGAATACTATCAAGAAAGTCCATTGTATCTTAATAGTTCTTCGCTAAAAATCACTGCATTGTGATAAAAACGAACTTTCACTTTTCCTCTTTTATTTTGTAAAATGAAAAAAAAAAAAATGCTTAAAAACATCCTGACATTTTAAACAATGTCCGCAATTTTTCTCGTTTTTAAAAGCTAACCTGGGGGCTTTCTCTATACCTAACTTATTTCTCCATTCATCTTAAACAGAATATAGTTTCATTTGACAATCCACTTTTCTTTTAGTCATTTTACGAAACTATTAAAATGATCTCGAGAAAAAAGTTATTGTCTCTTCTAAAGTTTTAAGTATTGATTTATGAAAATGAAAATAAGCAGATATTTTTAAAACACTTTTGTTGTCTGTGAATCAGCTAAATTATTTATGGTTTTATCTATGTGGATTGAAAAAAAAACTTAATCATAAAAAGAAGACAAATCTTGTCATATTCTTTGTTCCTGTAATTTTGTTTTTATGTTTGAGCGTGTAAGTAAATAACGTAATTTTCTGGCATGGAAGAATAAATAGGTGCTATATATATTGCATGGAATATTGATATATTTATTAACATAAGCCTTTTGATATCATTTCTGACTTAAAAAATAAACATCAAGAGCAACACAGTAATAATAAATTAAAGTGTCTATTTTGTCCCAGTTTTTGATCAAAATTATATTTGCTCTACTTGTTTGAAATTGTTTAACACTTTTCATACAAATTTACTTTTCGTTAGGATTTTATGGATACATTTCCTCGCTAAATCTTGAATACGTCGTAAAAGAACATTTTCCTTTTTTTATCTAACACATCATGTTTAGTCCACATGAATACTACCAAGAAAGTCCATTGTATCTTAATAGTTCTTCGCTAAAAATCACTGCATTGTGATAAAAACGAACTTTCACTTTTCTTCTTTTATTTTGCAAAATGAAAAAAAAAAATCACTTAAAAAAATCCTGACATTTTAAACAATGTATGCAATTTTTCTCGTTTCTAAAAGCTAACCTGGGGACTTTCTCTATACCTAACTTATTTCTCCATTCATCTTAAACAGAATATAGTTGCATTTGACAATCCACTTTTCTTTTAGTCATTTTACGAAACTATTAAAATGATCTTGAGAAAAAAGTTATTGTCTCTTCTAAAGTTTTAAGTATTGATTTATGAAAATGAAAATTAGCAGATATTTTTAAAACTATTTTGTTGTCTGTGAATCAGCTAAATTATTTGTGGTTTTATCTATGTGGATTGAAAAAAATCTTCCTCATAAAAAGAAGACAAATCTTGTCATATTCTTTGTTCCTGTAATTTTGTTTTTATGTTTGAGCGTATAAGTAAATAACGTAATTTTCTGGTATGGAAGGATAAATAGGTGCTATATATATTGCATGGAATATTGATATATTGATTAACATAAGCCTTTTGATATCATTTCTGACTTAAAAAATAAACATCAAGAGCAACACAGTAATAATAAATTAGAGTGTCTATTTTGTCCCAGTTTTTGATCAAAATTATATTTGCTCTACTTGTTTGAAATTGTTTAACACTTTTCATACAAATTTACTTTTCGTTAGGGTTTTATGGATACATTTCCTCGCTAAATCTTGAATACGTTGTAAAAGAACATTTTCCTTTTTTTATCGAACACATCATGTTTAGTCCACATGAATACTACCAAGAAAGTCCATTGTATCTTAATAGTTCTTCGCTAAAAATCACTGCATTGTGATAAAAACAAACTTTTACATTTCTTCTTTTATTTTGCAAAATGAAAAAAAAAAATCACTTAAAAAAATCCTGACATTTTAAACAATGTATGCATTTTTTCTCGATTTAAAAGCTTACCTGTGGGCTTTCTCTATACTTAACTTATTTATCCATCCATCTTAAACAGAATATAGTTTTATTTGACAATCCACTTTTCTTTTAGTCATTTTACGAAACTATTCAAATGATCTCGAGAAAAAAGTTATTGTCTCTTCTAAAGTTTTAAGAATTGATTTATGAAAATGAAAATAAGCAGATATTTTTAAAACTCTTTTGTTGTCTGTGAATCAGCTAAATTATTTATGGTTTTATCTATGGGGATTGAAAAAAAAACTTCTCCATGAAAAGAAGACAAATCTTGTCATATTCTTTATTCCTTTAATTTTGTTTTTATGTTTGAGCGTATAAGTTAACCCTACAGTGAATGAATTTTCCTTTTAGAATTGTGTTTTTTATAATTGTATTAAGAATTCGACACCAGAAATTTTAAGATAGATTTTTAAGTTTATTTACTACCATATTTATGTTATTTTTACAGCTTTAATATTTCTATATAAATATAGTGGTTGCAAAGAACTTGATTTATTTATTAAAAGTTAAATGGAAAGTGTTGCCAATTGGCTACACTATGCACTGTAGGGTTAATAACGTAATTTTATGGCCTATATGAATGATTATTGATATATATATATATGTAAGTATATGCTATATAAACAGTCACTTTACTGAACCAATATGACAAATAATCGATGAACAACAGAATACTAATTTTAATTTCAACTAATACACTTTTGACAAAAACTATATAACAACAATTTAGATTACAATAATCCGATGAGGCCTAATAATACCTTTTCCGGCCGTATTCCTTTTATATCTTGCTTCAATACAAAAAATAGAAAACTGGCTCTTTGCCAAAACTCGTGTTCCAAAGTATTTTCAGCTCACGCATTTAAATCATGGACAATAGCATTAGAGTATCAGTTCATTTGATGAAGTGAAGTGTTCAAATTGAAATCCTACAAATCGGTCATCCTGACATGATGGCGTCTCGACATCAGCATCTTGATTTGTTATGTTTTTTCATACCTATTGCTTCTGGAATGATAAGAATTTGAATAAGTTTCTCGTCCACTATAATCTTCTTTAAATCCATGATGAGAAAATTTTTTATGTGATGGTTGTGAATATTTTGGTTCATTATAACTAGCCTTGTATGATCGTTGGCCACCATAATTATAATTATTTTGACCATGATAGTAGCCTCTATTCATGTATCTAGGGGGAAAATCTGGATTGTACCTTGCTTTTGAATTATGTGAAGTATTTTCTGTTATGTCTTGAGGTTTCAAAGAACTCTGTTTCCCATATCTATATTTATTGTAATTTCCACGGTTAAATGACTGTTCAAAATATCTCTGGCGATATCTATTATCGCTTCTGTTATCAAATGGTCTATTAAAATTTCTGTTCTTTCCCTTATGATCGAAATTCCTATTGCGATCTTTCACATAGTCTTTTCTACCATGTGCAGGACTACTACTTTCTTAATTTTCTTCTGGAGATGGATAGTCAACATTCCATTCATCGGATAATCTTGTATCTTTTGTTTTATTCAGCTTACATGGTTTTATTACTTTTCTTATTTTTTCTCTTATTTTAATGTATCCTACTCTTACTGTGTTGCCGCTTGTTATTCTAACACCTTCTTCCGTTACTTTTAACGTCATGCCTTCTACTGCTTCTCTACCTATTATTAAATCGCAGTCCGTCTCTTGTACCACGTAAAATTTATCCTGGATTTCTATTTCATCCACGTAGACTTTATGCCAGAAAAAACCTGTTGGCTTAATTTCTTCACCATATATGCCTGATATGTATATATTGTCGCTGGTTAGTTTTGGCGCATTTATTGCAGTATGATATGAACTGGCGATTGAAATATCGCTTGCTGTATCGATTATTACGTTTGCTTTTACTCCGCTAATATCTAAGATTCTTCCTTTTTTACCATTTAACATGCCCATATTAACTATTTTTCTTTGCGTGTTTTGGGTCTCATTTTGGTATTTTGTTTCTCGCCAATTTTGATTACGTTGCGGGTAAAAATTTGAATATTCTTGTTCTGTATTATTTGTCATGGCACATTTCGCACTCACGTGACCAGGGTTGCCACACGTAAAACAGATTATATGCGACTCTTTGCTTCCACAATTCATACTGTGTCTATTGTCAATTTGGCGTCTTCTCAAATTGGCGTAATCAGCTACTCGCGATCTTCTGTCATCAAAATCGCTACTTGTATCCTTAACTGATTGTTTATTGCAAACCCTGCATGCCGTTTCGTAAATATCCAATTTATTAACTAAGTCATCAATTTTCTTTATTACTAATAATTCCTCCGCAAAATGTGTCTTCGTTTCCGCAGGTAAATTATGCCTGATTTGATTAACAATAATTAATTCAGATAAATCTTCAAAGTTATTTACTTGAAGACCTTCAATCCATTGTTGAAAATACACCTTTATTTCATGAGCGAAATCTCGCCAATTGGCTGATGGCTCATTTTTAGATGAGAAAAAATTGAGCCTAAATTCCTCTGGTGATAGCTTGTAGCGCTTTAGTAGAATATTTTTTATATAATCATAATCGTGAATTTCAGGTTCGTTTTCCCTTGTTAATATATTGATCACATCTAACGGCATTAGATTAATTAAATAATTTACCCATTCTTTTTTATCAATGCCCGTTTGCGCCATTTGCCTTTCGTACATAGCTAATTATAAACTGATATCATTCGAGCTATCATATTTAGTTAATAATCTAAGCAATTCGAATTGCTTACCTGGATTTGTCCTTGGGCTATCCTCAATGTGTTCTCTTGAATTTTCTTGTATCTGCATTTTCTTGATTTCAAAATCTCTTTCGCTTTCGCGGTCTTTTTGCTCCATTTCTACTTTCCATTTTCTCTCTTCCATTTTCATTTCCATTTTCAGTTTATTTTCTTTAATCTCTGCTTGTAATTTCTTCTCTTCTCTTTCTCTTTCTGCTTGTAATTTCTTCTCTTCTCTTTCTCTTTCTGCTTGTAATTTCTTCTCTTTCTCTTTCTCTTCTCTTTCTTCTTTCTCTTATCTACTTGCTATCACTACTTCCAATCGATCTCTTATAAAATCTTCTTCGTAACTCTCTCAACTCTTGATCAGCTTTATTATAGGACAGGTATTGTCGGTTTTTCTGGTGCTTCAATTCCGCATTCCTCGCAGAGGTTTATTAGATCAATTCTCTTGGCTTTATTTAGAGTTCCCATCTTTCAAAAATTGTACTTGAAGTGATACGATTACTGTTTCACCTTGCTAATTCGTAACCTAACTTTTGATACTGGCGTTTTACAATACTTTACGTGTGGTTTCCATTTCACTACTAGTGGCTTTTACTTTTAATAATCCCGGCATTCCGAGCCCCCAAAATGTGAGATAATTACGTATAAATAGTCACTTTACTGAACCAATATGACAAATAATCGATGAACTACAGAATACTAACTTTAATTTCAACTAATACACTTTTGGCAAAAACTATATAACAACAATTTAGCTTACAATAATCCGATGAGGCCTAATAATACCTTTTTCGGTCATATTCCTTTTATATCTTGCTTCAATACAAAAAATAGAAAACTGGCTCTTTGCCAAAACTCGTGATCCAAAGTATTTTCAGCTCACGCATTTCATTTGATGAAGTGAAGTGTTCAAACTGAAATCCTACATATATATTGCATGGATTATTGATATATTGTTTAACATAGGCTCTTTGATTTCATTTCCGACCTACATAAAAAATAAACGTCAAAAGTAACACAATAATAATAAATTAGAGGGTTTTCCTTTTGTTTTTATTAAAATTACTTGCTGAACCGCCCGGCTCATGATAATGACCTTAAATAAACCTAAAATGTGTATGGTTATTAACCTTTAACCAGATTGCGCATGAATTTATATTTTTAAATGTAAAATTAGTGAAAAAAATATTGATATTTATAGCGTTAAAAGCGCTTGTAAGAAGACATTTTCTTGTTTTTTCACGTAAGGTTGTTTCATAGTTAAAAAAATAGTTCTTATTGCCCGAAATCTTTGAAATTTTTATCGGTTTTAAATATAACGGTGTTTCAGACCGTGTAAAAATTTCGTGAAAACATATTGATATCTAGTTGTAAAAAAATATATTTTCTTTCGTCCCCTCCCCCCCCTTTTTTTTCGTCGGGTCCTTTAACATAACAAAAAGACAATAGTTCTCAACGTCCGAACTCTCTAAAATTTTAATATGATATAAATATAACTATATACAGTGTAACCTCGATATCTCGAATCTCTGGGGAAGAGAAAAAAAATTCCAGATATAGTGGTTTCGAGTTATCAAAGTTTTGACAAAATTAAAAAATCTAAATCTTAGAAATTGTGATTTGCTGTAAAAAATAAGATTCGTTAAAAACTATATGTACAATCTACTAATAATTAAAAAAATACTATTTTCAGCGTTTTAATATAATTTCAAAATTGTGTTATACACATACCTGTTTTGATTAAATACAATATCCAATTCATCATCAAGAAATATATTTAGTTTTTTCTGAAGAAAAAATCCTTAATTGAAGCCTGTCGTCTCACAGAATTTTTTTGCAAATGCACAGTTTTCTGTAACGTAGCAATGGCACCAAACGCTTCTCTTCGATTATTATCGTTTGTTTCGAGAAATCTCCGCAGCAGGTCAACTGCCTTCTCGGCTTCCTGCAAGGTAATTTTTTCGTGCTCTGGTTGATCGAGTAGTTCTTCGATTTCTTCATCAGAAACTTCTGCATTAATGCTTGAAACAATCTCTTCATCTGTGATCGTGCCGCACACTTCAAGCTCATTGTCTACATTCAAAAATTCTTCGAATGAAATTTCAGTGTGACATGCCTTTTGTATTGATTCCCAGTGTTCTAGATTCAGTTATCCCTCTTCAGTTGCTTGCTTAATGGAATCAACTTCCTCTGTTTCACTGGAATTTACATTTTCTAAAAATCCTGCCTTGATGAAACAATTTCTTATCTTTGTTTCTGTAACATTTCTCCATGCATAGTCAGCCATTTGCATTGACTGTAAGATGTTAATTAGATGTGTTAGCAAGTTTACCTTCACCGATGTTATCCAGGAGTCTTCTCACAATTTACGCTCGATAACCAACCTTACGGAAGCTACGGATTATCCCCTGGTCGAGTGGTTGTAACTTTCAAGTCGTGTTTGCCAGCAAAAATTTAACAGTGATATTTTTGGCGGATGCAATGCAGCAAGCGTGTGACTGGATTGCTATTGCTCCTTTCAGCGTACTTTCCAGTGTAGTTTTGTTAGTTGCGGTTTATAAAGCCTTCCATTCTCATCTTTTAAGTCTTTGTATCAACAAAGGGATAAAAGAATGTAAAACGGGCATCGAGATCAGACTGTTTCTGCAGTAGATAATAGTCAAAGGTAAAAAATAAAAATAATTTCTGTGGAAAAAATTTCGATATATCTAGGGTTTTGAAAAATATATTTCGAGATAACTATGGAAAATACGTAAGAATATTGATAAAAAGGCAGGGGAAATTTCTTTTTTCAAGATATCAAGGGTTTCGAGATAAGGAGGTTCGAGATATCGAAGTCCGACTGTAAATGCTCTCTTTAAACTTTCGTGAAAAAATATGCATATTAATAGGAAAACATGTGCCGAAGCTGCGCTGGAACAGCCCGTGTTTCATCGTTTTCATCGAAAATTTCTAAGATTTTAAATCTCGTCCGAACGTTTTGAAGTTTTTGTAGGTGATGTAAATTTGGTTTGGAAATAGAATAAGCTCGAAATCCGTTGTTCCCAAAAAGAAGCAAAATGATGAGGGGTTGTATCAAATATCAGTTGATTAGTGCCAAGATAGCGTACACAATATTGCACGTACTACTATATTTGGATACAACCCCTCATCTTTTTGCTTCCTTTTGGGAACAACGGATTTCGAGCTTATTCTATCGACGATAATTTTCAGAATTTTCAAGCTATGATTTCGAGACTTTCACAAAAGTTGCTCTATATACTTAGCTAATACATTATGCACATTATATTTTGATTGCATTCGCGCATACGCAGTGAGACATTTTTTAGTAAACATGCTCATTTTTCATCCAATTTTTATTATTCTTTAATTCTGATTGCAGAGTATTATGTACAATGTTGTTTGTCATATTTTCTGAAAAGAATTTTTTTTTATATTAAGAACTCTGCAAATTATAAGCAAAAAACTTGGCGAAATTTGGGACTGTTTTTATAAAAACCTTAATTTCTCTACGAGTATACATGCTATCTTCATAAAAATGAACACAGTATATTACAATAAGCCACTTATTAATAATCTCGAGTTTGAACGCTTTTGCTACATTAGGTTTTACAGGGTTATCCAAAAGATATTCGTTCTTTTTCAATTTGTTGACAGTTCCCTATGGGGTTTCGTGAAAAAATTTTCACGGAAATATATAACCTATACTTTACTGTTTATACACCTGCAGTTTCAGGTTAATTCCTCGTGTATTTTTCTAGATAGTTAACAAAACTTCTAAAATCGCAAGTGACCGGTCACCTTTGGTAATATAGTGTATATAGATCGTGAAACTGTACACAAGTCTCATTTGTTTTGAAAAAGTTTTCGGTGAAGTCGAAACTGCAGACAGTTTCTATCTAAAAGCTTTTTTACTGTTTTTATGGTTTTTATTTAACATCTTTTAGCAATACATGAAGTATATTATCTCTCGGTGTTCAGATTTATTATACGGGTGATCAGAAACTATCTAGAAAATTTTTAAAGGTGGTAGAGGGGATCAAAATAAGCATTTTTGTCATAGAATGTGTGTCAGAAAATGACGCGTATAGGCGCCATCTATTGGCGCATATATGGTGTCTTTCATTGCACCTTTTTCATTTTTTACGCCACCAGCGCTTAAATGTGCTATTTCCGGACACACATTCTATAACAAAAAATGCTTGTTTAGGTTCCCTCTACCGTCCCTTAAAATTTTGCCAGTTATTTTCCGATCACACCTGTATATAGTTAAATTTGCTACCTGTAAATCTTGCAATGACTGTAAAGCAAAAGTTATACTTATTCCTATCCATTCGTTATTTTCTTTGTTTCTATTTTCTATTTATGATTTGTACAAGTTAAATATCGCGAGTACACTAGATACATGCAATTCTTTAGGGGGCGTGGCATAAAACTTTGATATCCAGTGAGAGTGAAAACAAACTGAATAATTTTAGACACCTTGATTCCATCTGTGACCTCAAAAACAAACCTTTTTGTATGCGTATTGCAACGTATAATCTGCCAATAAATTAAGAGAACAAGACTTTATATAATTTAATCACCAAATTCTCCCAAAACTAGTCGGATATGACCATCCCAAAACTTCCTTCTATCTCATACATGTTACTACTTTAAAATTCACTATCACTGCGCCAATAAAATAACTATTTTTCATTATTCTGTTGTACGTTAGCTGCTTGCAAAGCGCCCGGTTACTTTCGCTGCACGAGCAATCGATCTGTAATACAACTACAGAAAATCGTGAAAATCGCACAAAAACCGCTATTACAGCGCCTCTTTCCGATTGAACAGTCCCAAATTCAAGTAGGACCTGCTTGCCATAGTTAAAACATATAAATCAAATTTTATTCAATTATTTGCATAACTGATGATACAACGAGGACAGACACACGAACAGACGGACAGACAGACATTTACACTTTCTTCTATCTATAATAGAAAAAAGTATTGTATTAAAAAAAATCGACTTCCGGTTTTCGGTTGATGTACACGTTTTAGGGTTCAGAGATCCCGAAAAACATGTTTATACAAAATGCATACAAAATGCGTTTATACATGCGTACAAAGGTCTTTAGATAATATACAAGGAAACAGAAAAAAGTTCTAGTGCATTCCCATCTATTTGAGAAAATTGCTAAAAGTTAATTTTCTAACAGAACTATATTTTAGCATGCTGTGCAAAAATATATGCAGATCTATAGATAATGTACAGGGCAGCACAAAAGATTTCGACTACTTTTTTTTTTTTTTTTTACTCTGGATGGTAATTGCTAAAATTGGATTTTCAAATGTGTTATATGCTGTCTAAACTGTTTACTTCAATATCTTCTTTCCGCTTATTTAACGGGGAAATTTCGTTACAGTTTTTTAGATGTGTTGGAAAGTGTTTCACAATTTAAACTTGACGTATGATTTTTCGTTTTTTTTTCGATTGTGCATAGTGATGATGGTAGTGCCTCTTATATATTATTTAATTTTAACAAAAAACAATTTTTCCAATCTCTAATGAACTCTATTTGATAAAAACGTTGAAAATTAAAAGTTATTAAGTGAAAATTAATGCAAATTAATTTTTATAACACATACATAACATATAATAATATATTTTAGTGATTAAGCATCTAAACCATTTTGTAAAATGTTAAAATTATTCCTTATTATGCTTAATAAGGTCTTTAAACACAAGAAGTTTAAAAAAAATATTTCTAATTAATTAATCTAGAAGAAAAGGCAAATGTGTTGTCTTTCCCAAGGCTAAAGTAATTAACATTCAGTTGATTAGACCAATTATAATTGAAGTGAGAGCAATTTCCACAAAATGTGGTAATAGTTATTAAATATGTATTTATATAATATTAATTTATGACTTTGAGGGGAAAAAAAGCTCTAGAAAATACATATTCATTGGATAAAAATAATTAATTTTTCGTTAATTATACTATTATACATTTCAAATAATTATTGTGAAAACATTTATTTAAATTGTTGTAATTTTCATAAATATTTAATTATACCATTATACCATTACAACTTTTTTTTTTTGGAAAGAGAAATTATAGGAGGGCATATTTTTTTAATATAAATATGCAGTGTTAATTGATCATGGAGAGTTAAATATTTAAGGACAAATCATTAATATCAGAATACTTATTAATTCTATGAAAGTAGGCAGTAAAAATTTAAAATATGTATACAGTGAAAAAAAAAATTCTGTTTGGTTAAATTATAACTTCTGTTCTAATTAATGCAAGTACAAAAAGAAAGAGAGAGAGCGTAAGAGGAGAAAAGCGTCTTTTTAATTCGCAGAAGATTTTTATAATTGTATGTAATTTTTTTCCCCATAAAGGATAATCTACTATCTATATTATAAAGGAGAAACGTGTACGTGCGTAGCGTTGACGTTATTTTTAAATGGCAACACTTGACGATGAAATGTTGGTTTTGAGATTTTTGCTACTGCAATTTTTTTAATTTCTAAACATCGCACATTTTAAATTTTCATACCATTATATAAGAAAGAAAATATACTTTCAAGTGCAATTTGTTCGAAATCTGCATCTTAATTGACTGATTTATTATAGCATTTAAATTAAATTTCAAGCACAATTTTGTTTTTTAAATCTATCTCTATCGCTTGCAGACGATTGCGAAATATTAATCCGTTTGCACTTTAAACAATATAAAAAGTTCAGCATTTGTTTCCAGCTAATATTACATAACGACATTAAAACTTTATTAAGCAATAAATAAAACACAAATTTAACAGACATTCAATCGAAATATGCGTTTAAAACCTCTGAAATTATCAGAATAAAAAAACTGCCATAGGTAAAGAAATTTTTAGCGATTTCTGCGGCTATTAACTTCTGACACGAGACCAATACGAAGTTACCGCTTTTAATAAATTTCAAAATTATATTTGAATATATAATTGACATATTTCATGTAAAAATGCTCTTTGGTGTTGTTAGGGGTAATCTAAAAAATAAATTAAATCTAAATATTCTAAGAAAAGAGTTATCCATTTTTATTTTGTTACTCATAACACTACCCATTGTTATTTTGAGTATTATTTATAGCAGAAGAAAACGAAAGGAAACAATATATAGAGATTAATGCCTACAAATTACTGATATGCATGAATAAGGATTTGGGGGTCGTCTACATATTAAAACCCTCTGAGCGTTTTCAAAAAGGGTAAAATTGTTATGTTGTTTTCACTGTATTTTATTTTAAATGCTAAAAAAATATGATTATTTCAGCATTATAAATAAAACTTAATTACAAATATGAATGTAACCCTTGAGAGTATTAATCATTCTTCAATGTTTTGAAAATTCATTAAATCTATAGAATTATATTATCTTAAACATTGCATATATTGCAGTGAAACCTGGAGCTTAGTGAACGGAATATTACGTTCCACACGCTTAGAGGGTTAAAATTTGAATTAAATTTAAATTTTTTTACATCAACATCTACTTTTGACATAATACTTTTAATCTACATTAAAATGCATGCCCAAATTTTAATTTTTATGCCATTGAGATAAAAAGTTTGTGAATTGTAATAAGTTATTTACTTCTTCCTCTATTATTATTATTTATTTATTTCCTCGTGGTCATTGGATTATAATATTTTCCACTTCTTGTTATTTCATTTTCATTTCTCGTTTTTATCGTGGTTTTATCGTTCCCATTTCATAATTTAGATGAATTTTATCCACTTTCATCACGCGTGCTAAATGTATCATGAAATTATTTTTGTCCTTCTTTTTATCCAAATATTTAAAGCTGTTTGCTAAAAATGTCAAATAATTCCATCGAATTTCGACCGTATACGCATGCGTCAAAAAAGGACCGGCCAATGAGGCCGAGGGTCTATTCCTGTCTCCAAACGTATTTGGGATCAAGATCAACTGTTGTTTTGATGGCTTTTTCCGCGTTGCGTTAAACCTAGGAAGATATTTATATAAAAAACTGTGGAGTGTTTAGAAAGTATTTATTTTATTTATTGTTGTATTTATTGTAATTTGAATGAATACTTAGGTATCCATTTCGGATTTACTGTGTAACATGAATTTAGGTTCATTTAACGTTCGCGAAATCAAATCATTTTGTTTATATAGTACAGAAAATAATTCTTCAATCGTAAATAAAAATATAGTAGAACATGTAATACAAAATTGGACCACTTATATTCCGTTTATGATCGGATATGAATCTTATGGTGTTCCGATTGCTAATGAAAACGATTATGTAAACATAATGTCAAAAGACAGTACGCACGGCAGTAATATTTTTATTATTATTTGTTCGAAAAAAGCGAATCTGAGCGTCTGAATATAAATTATAAAATATTATTTCTGTATTTAGCAACTAAATATTTAATAAATATGCAGGAATGTGACTACCTTTATGTGAATGTATAATATATATAAGTCTGAACTTTAGCATTATTTTTTAACAGAAATATACTATCTCTATTCGATTTAAAAGTTTTGTCATTATATAAGTGTGCTATTTTATTTGTAAAGAGTATGTATGCATTATATTGTTTGTATGTATACAAATCTTTAGAATCTCTTAATATTTGAATAATGTTTACATTATATTTGTTTGTATGTATACAAACAATATATGTATACAAAGAAGTATGTATACAAACAATGTATCATGTAACAATATTAATATTTACATTGTATTGTTTGTATGTATACAAATCTTGAATGTTTTAATTTATTACATTCATTTTTTACCAGTTTGCATGTCCGCTCATGGGCGATTCATATGAAACTCATAATTTGTCACAAATTGGTGATTTTATTGATTTAGTGCTTTGCCCAAGAATGTGGAAAAAAAAACTTTTTGACATCGGGTGAAATGAATGAGGTTATTTCGGTTTTTCTTTTGTATATAAAAAATGTTATATGTAAAAAAATCCTGGCCATTAATCACATTGTTTTTTGTATATTTAAAGACGATTACTTATTCTTTGTAATTATTTTTTTGTTGGGGGTTTTTGAGCAAAATAATATTACTTCATAGCTAGAACCAGTTCCGCTAATCATTAATATTTACTTATTTACTTAATCCTTTGACCGCTGAGCAAATGGGCAAATTTGTAATGTTTTTTCTGTTATTTTTTTTAAATGTCAAAAAAAGATAAATTTTCAAACTTGGTATAAAAAACTTAGGTACTTCTCTATTATCCCATCGTCCACTTTTCATAACAAAATACTATCGCCAAACTGTATGATTAAATGCCAAAAATGCAGTCCCATTTACTTGATGTCGGAAGCATTATACGTGTTTGTTATGTCATCAAGTGGTTTTTAATTCAACATTTGCGCGTATTAATGACAACGTTCTCCCGTTTATTTGGCGTTACAGTTTGGCGATAGTTTTTTGTGATGAAAAGTGGTCGATGAGATAATAGAGAAGTACCAAAACTTAATTACGTATATGAGTAGATCCTTGACAGTATTAATCATTACTCAATATTTTAAAACTGCATCATATTTGTAGAATTATATTAATTTAAACAATGCTTCTATTGAAGTGTGAAGAAGAACATACTTCTATGAAGAACCATATATTTACATAATCGTTTTCATTAGCAATCGGAACACAATAAGATTCATCCCCGATAAAAAACGGACTATAAGTGGTCCAATTTTGTATTACGTGTTCTACGATATTTTTAAGTACATTTGAATAATTATTTTCTGTACTATATAAACAAAATGATAGAGATCTAAAACCACATTTTCATCGGGATTGATTTTGCGAATGTTAAATGAGCCTAAATTCATTTTTAAACAGTAAATCCGAAATGGACAATAATTTATTTTATAATAAATAAAATAAATACCTTCTGAACACTCCACAGTGAGTTCTATATAAATATCTTCCTAGGTTTAATACAACGTGCAAGGAAAAAAAAACAGGAGATGATCCCAAACACGTTTCTAGAGACAGTAATAGACCCTCATTTTAATGGCCGGTGTTTTTTTTTTACGCATGCGTATTGGGTGGAATATTGTTGAAAAATGATTTTGAAGAAAAAATCGGTAAATTCACAAAATGGTTTCGGGAAAAACTTCACCAAATGGTTTCAAAATTCTTTGAGTGACAGCGGGAAAAAAAATTTCATTTTACATTCAATCATCGCAATTGGCGAGTGTGACTATTAAGTTTAGCCAGTACTGGATACTACTAGATATAATGATTATGAACCATGATTTTTCTGTTATTGGGCGAGATTCATGTTTTTTCAGCAATTCTTTGACGAAATTCGTGTTTTTTCAGCGATCCTTTGAAGAATTTCGCATTTTTCTCGCGATCCTTAACGAAATTCGCATTTTCCAGCGATTCTTTGATAAAATACATTTTATTCCGCAATTTTTAGACGAAATGTAGTAAAAAAGCGTGATCTTTTGGTGAAATTTCCTTTTTTGCGATTCTTTGACAAAATTTGCTTATCTTTCACGATCCTTTTGCATAATTCACGTTTTTTCTGTGGTCTTTTAATGAAAGTCATGTTTTCCCATGATCCTTTGATGAAATTAGTGTTTTTTTCTCAATCATTTGACGAAATCTGTGATTATTTCAAAACACGAAGATTGGTTAGATGTTTTTAGTCTGCAGGTGCCCTAAAAAGTCTGACGCCCGTTGCTGCATCGCACACATTCTTCCATGGGGCATCGAACGAAGGAAATTCATCCTAAAGAATTATTGTTTCATTCCTGACATTTCTAGAAAGAAACAACGTTCAATTTATTGGCTGAATTGTAAAGGGCGAAATGGTGTCAGACATTAGCGGAAATAAAGTGCGCATTTTGTTCGTTTATGGAAAAAATTGTGAAATTCGTTAATCGATAAATTGCGAAATTTGTCAATCGATAGAGGAAAAATCACAAAATTCATTAATCGACGGAAAATTCATCAACTGTTTTGAAATTTGTCGAGCGACAGCAGAGAAAAAAATCTTTTTCCATTCAGTCATTGCAATTGGTGAGTGTGACTATTATGTTTGACCAGTGGTGGCAATAAAGTCCATTGCAAAATTTTCAGTATTACTCGCTGTTTGGCAAGTGCTAATTTTGTCCTATACTTCAAAACCCTTTTGATCATCACATCAGTGTGCAGGACAGTTTTTTTAGGTAGACCATTTGATGAATTTCGTGATTTTTCCGTTATCAATTGACCAATTTTGCTGCTATTGATTGTTGAATTTTATAATTTGTCAACTATTGATTAGCGAATTTCATGATTTTTTCCATGAACGTTTGACGAATTACGCAAAAAAATTAAGAATATCGTTAAATTGTCTTGGGTAAAAAAAATTTACTATTGTCAAATGCCTTCGAGAAAAAAGTTGCAAGTTGAAACGCCTGTGACCTCTTTTTCATGTTATGCATTTCTGGGAGTCCATCCCCCCACTCCCCCCAAGTGGGACACTTTTCTAAATTTTGCACACACCCCTCATGTGATACATCGCTGGAAAAGTCTTTGACCGCTTATTCATGTTATGCATCTCCGGGGTCCATCCCGCCACTCCTCCCCCCTAAGGGGGGCACTTTTCTAAATTTTGTTGACACCCCTCATGTCATATATTGTTGGAAAGGTCTGTGACTGCTTAATCATATTATGCATCTCTGATGTCCATCTCCCCACTTTGTCCCCCCCCCCTCAAAGGGTACTTTCTAAATTTTGCGCACAACCCTCATGTTATATATCATTGGAAAGGTCTGTGACCACTTAATCATATTGTGCATCTCCGATATGTCCATCTCCCACTTGCCCCCCCCCCCCAACGTACTTTCTAAATTTTGCTTACAACCCTCATGTTATATATAATTGGAAAGGTCTGTGACCACTTAATCATATTATGCATCTCCGATGTCCATCTTCCTACTTGCCCCCCCCCCCCCCCCAAGTGGTACTTTCTAAATTTTGCTCACAACCCTCATGTTATATATCATTGGAAAGGTCTGTGACCACTTAATCATATTATGCATCTCCGATGTCCATCTCCCCACTTTGCCCCCCCCCCCCAAGGGATACTTTCTGAATTTTGTTGACACCCCTCATGTCGTATATTGTTGGAAAGGTCCGTGAATGCTTAATCATATTATGCATCTCCGATGTCCATCTCCCCACTTTGTCCCCCCCCCTCAAAGGGTACTTTCTAAATTTTGCGCACAACCCTCATGTTATATATCATTGGAAAGGTCTGTGACCACTTAATCATATTGTGCATCTCCGATATGTCCATCTCCCACTTGCCCCCCCCCCCCCAACGTACTTTCTAAATTTTGCTTACAACCCTCATGTTATATATAATTGGAAAGGTCTGTGACCACTTAATCATATTATGCATCTCCGATGTCCATCTTCCTACTTGCCCCCCCCCCCAAGTGGTACTTTCTAAATTTTGCTCACAACCCTCATGTTATATATCATTGGAAAGGTCTGTGACCACTTAATCATATTATGCATCTCCGATGTCCATCTCCCCACTTTGCCCCCCCCCCCAAGGGATACTTTCTGAATTTTGTTGACACCCCTCATGTCGTATATTGTTGGAAAGGTCCGTGACTGCTTAATCATATTATGCATCTCCGATGTTCATCTCCTTACTTTGCCCCCCCCCCTCCCCCCCAACGTACTTTCTAAATTTTGCACACAACCCTCATCTTATATATCATTGGAAAGGTCTGTAACCACTTAATCATATTATGCATCTTTGATGTCCATCTTTCCACTTGCCCCCTCCCCCCCCCCAAGGGGTACTTTCTAAATTTTGCTCACAACCCTCATGTTATATATCATTGAAAAGGTCTGTGACCACTTAATCATATTATGCATCCCCGATGTCCATCTCCCCACTTTGCCCCCCCCCCCCCAAGGGATACTTTCTAAATTTTGTTGACACCCCTCATGTCATATATTGTTGGAAAGGTCCGTGACTGCTTAATCATATTATGCATCTCCGATGTTCATCTCCCCACTTTGCCCCCCCCCAAGGGATACTTTCTAAATTTTGTTGACACCCCTCATGTCGTATATTGTTGGAAAGGTCCGTGACTGCTTAATCATATTATGCATCACCGATGTCCATCTCCCCACTTTGCACCCCCTCCCCAAGGGATACTTTCTAAATTTTGTTGACACCCCTCATGTCGTATATTGTTGGAAAGGTCTGTGACCACTTTTAATCATATTATGCATCTTCGATGTCCATCTTCCCACTTGCCCCCCCCCCCCCCAAGGGTACTTTCTAAATTTTGCTCACAACCCTCATGTTATATATCATTGGAAAGGTCTGTGACCACTTAATCATATTATGCATCCCCGATGTCCATCTCCCCACTTTGCCCCCCCCCCCCCCCCAAGGGATACTTTCTAAATTTTGTTGACACCCCTCATGGCGTATATTATTGGAAAGGTCCGTGACTGCTTAATCATATTATGCATCTCCGATGTTCATCTCCCCACTTTCCCCCCCACCCCCTACAAGGGATACTTTCTAAATTTTGTTGACACCCCTCATGTCGTATATTGTTGGAAAGGTCCGTGACTGCTTAATCATATTATGCATCTCCGATGTTCATCTCCCCACTTTTTGCCCCCCCCCAAGGGATACTTTCTAAATTTTGTTGACACCCCTCATGTCATATATTGTTGGAAAGGTCCGTGAATGCTTAATCATATTATGCATCTCCGATGTCCATCTCCCCACTTTTTGCCACCCCCCCAAGGGATACTTTCTAAATTTTGTCGACACCCCTCATGTCATATATTGTTGGAAAGGTCCGTGAATGCTTAATCATATTATGCATCTCCGATGTCCATCTCCCCACTTTTTGCCACCCCCCCCCAAGGGATACTTTCTAAATTTTGTTGACCCCCCTCATGTCATATATTGTTGGAAAGGTCCGTGAATGCTTAATCATATTATGCATCTCCGATGTTCATCTCCCCACTTTGCCCCCCCCCTCCCCAACGTACTTTCTAAATTTTACACACAACCCTCATGTTATATATCATTTGAAAGGTCTGTGACCACTTAATCATATTATGCATCTCCAATGTCAATCTGCCCACTTTGCTCCCCCCCCAAGGGATACTTTCTAAATTTTGTTGACACCCCTCATGTCGTATATTGTTGGAAAGGTCCGTGACTGCTTAATCATATTATGCATCTCCGATGTTCATCTCCCCACTTTTTGCCCCCCCCCCAAAAGAATACTTTCTAAATTTTGTTGACACCCCTCATGTCATATATTGTTGGAAAGGTCCGTGAATGCTTAATCATATTATGCATCTCCGATGTCCATCTCCCCACTTTTTGCCACCCCCCCCCAAGGGATACTTTCTAAATTTTGTCGACACCCCTCATGTCATATATTGTTGGAAAGGTCCGTGAATGCTTAATCATATTATGCATCTCCGATGTCCATCTCCCCACTTTTTGCCACCCCCCCAAGGGATACTTTCTAAATTTTGTTGACACCCCTCATGTCATATATTGTTGGAAAGGTCCGTGAATGCTTAATCATATTATGCATCTCCGATGTTCATCTCCCCACTTTGCCCCCCCCCCCCAACGTACTTTCTAAATTTTATACACAACCCTCATGTTATATATCATTTGAAAGGTCTGTGACCACTTAATCATATTATGCATCTCCAATGTCAATCTGCCCACTTTGCTCCCCCCCCAAGGGATACTTTCTAAATTTTGTTGACACCCCTCATGTCACATATTGTTGGAAAAGTCTGTTACTGCTTAATCATATTATGCATCTCCGATGTCCATCTCCCCACTTTGCCCCCTCCCCACAAGGGGTACTTTTCTAAATTTTGTTGACACCTCTCATGTCATATTGTTGGAAAGGTCTGTGACTGCTTAATCATATGCATCTTCGGGGTCCATCCCGCCACTCCTCCCCCCCCTTAAGGGGGTCACTTTTCTAAATTTTGGACATAACCCTCATGTGATATATCGATGGAAAGATCTGTGACCACTTAATCATATTATGCATCTCCAATGCCCATCTCCCCACTTTGCCCCTCCCCCCAAGAGGTACTTTCTAAATTTTGCACACAACCTCATGTGATATATCGATGGAAAGGTCTGTGATCGCTTAATCATATTATGCTCCCCACTATGAAATTTGTCAAGTTAAAGCAACTATAAAATTTAATTTTATGGTACTATCAAGTTGTTTGCCGTCAAATTTTGACGGGTTCCATCTAGTTTATAATTCTAACATTTTGTTCACGTAGACTATTTGATTTTGACATATTTGCTTTAATGTATGGATTGGCAGCATAATTTGATTTTGTAATGGGATTTTTCACAACTTTAAGGTAACCTACTCGAAAATTGTTGCGTTTGCCAACGATCTTAATTCCATCATCACTTATCGCCAAATTTAAATTGCTGATCACATCATATCCTAATACAATGTCATATGAAGAAGATTCTAATACATAAAATTTTGTTGATATAAGTAACCCGGAAACACATATTTCATACACAAAATGTCCAATTAAGTTTACAGTTTCACTACCGATACCAGTTAACGAGACATCATCTGAAGAGAAATTTGACGACCCAATATTCGCAAAACATTCCTAACTGATTAAGGAAAGATCGCTGCCCGTATCGAAAAAGATGTTTCCTTCGTTGCCATTGACATCAATTATCTTTTCCATCCCATTAGGGTTACACTTATTTTCACTTGCAGTTGTTCTAATGTATAATTGCTTAAAGTGCATGATAATTAGAATGGTGATGTTCTCGATTATAATTTCGATTGTTTTGATGTGAATGTTGGCTGAAATTATTAGCTTGATCATTACGTCTTTTATTTTGGCATTGAGGATGAAAGACAGATTGTGAATTTTCATGTTTACTTATTTCGGATTTTTGATCTTAAAATTTGTATGGCTATTCTTATTTATTGTTCTGATACTGCGCCGTGCAGCTGCATAATCGCCTAAATTGTTTACTAATATATATCAACATTTTTAACTTTTGGAAGATCATCAATAAAGTGTTCTTTCATTTCTATCGGTAACTTTTGCTGGTTTTTATCTACTACTATTAAATTTTTTTAACGATTCAAAATTAGATACATCAAGACCGTTAATCTATTTTTCCAAATAATTTCTTAATTCAAATGCTAGATAGCAACAAGTGGCTGAAAATTATTTCTTATGCGACATTAAGTTTTGCCTAAATTCTTCTGGCATCATTTTAAGGCATTTAAGAAGTAAAATTTTACGTAATCGTAGTTATTTGCTAATGTCTCTGGTTCTCTGGCTATAATATCATAGCAATTTCCAACTTGATCAACTCAATAATTCTCGGATTCTGAGACACTACTAGATTCAGGTCATCCCATACCGCTAACAAATCTGTCTTTTTAGCTTCATTAAGAACTGGCATTATTTAATTTGTTGACAATTCACTGGGGCAAAATATCATAATATTTCGTAGGTATGATTATCGATCTCTTATCACTATACTTCCAACAAACAGCTCATTTTTTCACACAGTACTTTTCATTTATATTTTCATATTCATAATATATCATTCGTTTTTATCAGTTTTCTTTCTTTCGTTTTTTATTATTCAAATCAAGGTAATAAAAAATATATTTTTATTTCTAATCCCGACCGATCCCCCAAATTTTTTGTAGGATTATGATGATTAATATGTAGTTTCAACTCAACAGAAAATTCTTCAAATATAAATATGAACAACAAGGTTTAATAAAACAAGAACACATACTCAATTACTATTAATGAACGATAACTTCCGCATTTCAATAAATACATACTTTTCAAACTTCTCTGACCATTGCGTCAAAAATCCAACCAACTACTTTGGTTCAAATCTATGGAACTCTTGTTCATGCTTGCGCGCTCTCATTCTTATATACGTGCTTGTCTTTATTACAACTCGTGGTTATTATTATTTAATTGAGTTCGTACAATTGTTGCTGTTACTTCTCGTTATTAATTTTTCATTCTCACAACAATATATTTTTTCTTTCCATTTTGCGTCGATACTTTTGTATTATTTAATAGTAGTACATTCATTATAAATCAGTAGCTAATTTGTAATTTGGTAATCCAATATATTTACATCTGAGTACATAGGACCTGACTGGTAATTCTTGTACAGTGCTTTTTCGGTAGTCAAAGCGTTAAATACCAGATGCTTTGTTTTATTTTTTTAACGACAGTTTCTATAATTATTTGCTTAAAAATAGTACTTTTAAATAGGACAAACTATTTCGTTACACATATATTAGAATTCTATCTTATTGTCCTTAGAGCAGCATATTATAAATTTATCTAGAAGCAATAGCAATCCTATTGCAAAGAAATTAAAACTTTGCAATTATTAATTATTTTTTCCTTAAAACTGTTTCGATTAAAATTCCACATTATTAAAAAATACACATTTAATACCACATGTATTATTCACCGTTTAAGGTGGTTCTCAAATGATCTGCTGAACAACGTGAAACTTTCATACACAATTTCTAACTCATTTTTTAAACGCAAAGGCTTAAAATTTGCAGACCTGACTATGGAAGCGATTTGGAATCGAAATGATTTTCCATTTTTTGATCAATAAATTACTTATCTAGTTACAAACGATTCGTGTCACATGACAATACGTTTTTCTTTATTCTGGTGCTGAAACATCGGGAATTCGGTTCAAAACGTAGACTTTGACAGTGTTTTCCGAAAGATCTTTTGCCTTTACCAAAAAAATGGAAAACATATTTAGATAACATAATTTCTAAATAAGAACACCTACCAATTTGATGCATTTCCGAATAAAAATGAATTAAAAAATATGTCATAAAGAAGCCAGTTTGGATGAGAATAACCTTAATGTAAAAGTTTATATATGTTATAAGCAGGGCTTGGCAAATGCGGTAAATGCGCTGGCGACCAAGTATTTTCACCTGGCGACTAAGTTGTTTAATCTGCAAATTTTAAAACAATAAAATCAGAATTATTTGACTGACTTTGACAAGAGCTTGGACAGGAAAATTGTTTTCCTGCTTCACTGTTCCTTCGATGTCCCCCTCAGTGGCGTACCCAGGGTGGGGGTCCAGATGCTCTGGATACCACTAATTTCGTAAAGTTTTCTTTGGCTTATGTAATTGGATAACTTTCTGCGATAATCAATGTGACGAAAACTTTACAATACTTTTGGGTGGGTAAATATTATTTCTGGCGACTAGAATTTTTTGCGGGCTACCAGATTTTATCAAATTTGTAAAGCCTTGGACATACGTCATCAATATAATTTACTCTACTACTTATAAATATCTACTTGAAGATGAGTGATAACAGAAACAGAAGAACTCTTTATATATATATATATATATATATATATATTTCAATAAAAATGCAAAATACATCATTAATATGAAACATTACAGTAATAGACTTAAAAAAATAATAAATTTATCCTATTAATATTTATCGCAGTATCTATCACTTACAATTTAATGTAGTAAAGGATAAAAGTCATGTGAAATTAATTGATTAAAAATATTCTTCTATAACGGAAATAACAGAAGCAGAAGATCTTTCATTTCCTTTACTTATTTCTATAACTATCCAAAATAAGTCATTATAAAGAAAATACGAAACATTGTAATGATAGACTTAGAAAAATTCGTGTTCAGAGACTTAAATTAAGAAGGAAACACGAGTAGTGGAATACAATTTCTTGGAAGTAGTAAAGAAAGAAAAAAAAAGATAAAACATGCTTTAATAAGATGTTTTCTTTGGAAATTAATATAAAAAAAGATAATGAGAAAGTTATTTGACACTGAATTTAATTATAAGCACTTTTGACAGTTTATTTATCTTTCTAGGCTATTAAAATTAATTATTTGATGCTATAGCAATTATTTAGTCTCAGCATGATATTTATTAAGTGTTATTTGCAAGGCAAATGTAAATGCATAGCTGCCAAATTCTCCAGATTTGTTTTTTAGATTACTATTATTAAATACTAACAATTTTCTTACTTAATCGCAAAACAAATTATCGTTGAAAAAGTGAATATCTAATCGGAAATAGTGGTTACAAAATACGGCACTTTTGGCAACTATGTACATGAGAAATAAAATTAATGAAACAGTCTATTAGTACAATTGATGTGTCCAGAAAGATAATGAAATGTCATGTGAATTTAATAAATATCTTCTATGAAATATAAATGAAAATTATTGTATATGCTAAATAAATAAAATATAAATATATATATATATATGTAAATTTCTAGGATTACTGAAAGGAAATCTTCTTAAGTAACTTTAAAGGTCTAATTTTTTTTCAATAAAATGGAAAAGAAATGAAAGGGAAGTTGATAGAGAACTAAGTGTAAATCGAATGAATGGTGTGGTGACACTAACATAAATGTAAATTTTGACCTTCTAAGACAAGGGTAAAAATTTTAAAGACATAACAACTGCAGATAAATTCAAACTATATTAAGTAAAATATACTGTTATTAAAGATTTTAACAGTTTTTGAAAAACAAAAGGGAAGTGTACTAATTGGATTCAGCAAAAATTTTAGAGGACTTCTGACAACTCCACAGTACAGAGGATGTCCACTAAAGTCCTGCCCACTCCTATTAACTGCAAAAACGCAACAGTTATAGTCATGAACGTGCTGTCTATGATAAGAGGATATAATACGAGGAGTCAACATAAATGACATCACTTGAAGACGTTCCTACGCTCCCTTCTTCCATGTATCCGTCATATTTGGTCACTATCGGTACAGTGCCTAGAAGTAAGTATACTTCTAGGCACTGTACTATCGGTAAAAGACAAATATAGTAGACACAGCAGAGTGGGAAAAAACGCGTTTGTCAGCTTCAAGTCAGCTTCACGATTGATATGTTGATTGATCTGGTTCCTCCATTTCTATCCTCTTATTGTCTAGGTATTAAAGTGGCTATGAGCTATGCGGTGAGATAGTTCACAGCGCCACTTAGCAGTAAGCTGCTGTGCTAGGTTTCATATCGCGAAAACTGTATAAGATACGAGTAAAACAAATTACAAAATTCTAACGCGCTCTCGATTTAGTATAAAAGGATGTTTTATATACATGTAAAAATAACTGTATTAGGAGCCCAAAAAGGTATTTTTTATGTACAATCACCAGCTTAAACACGCTACTAATTGCATGCAGAAGTATGTCATTATAAGGCAGACGCACATATACAAATAAAACTGAAACATAGAGGAACAAGGTACATTTAATTTTAATAAGAAAATCAAGTTAATTATGTTCAATGTGTCCACCATCGAAAAACATGCAGTGTTGGACACATGTGATGATGGTGAGATTGGGCATACCTAATGTGATTTTCTTATTAAATGAAAATTTAGCTTGCTTACAAATGTTAGTTTTATTAGCAAACATGTGTATACCTTATAATTCCACACTTTCATGTACAATTAGTGCCATATTCAAACAGGTAATTGTATATAAAAAATGTAGCTTTCATGTCTTTTAATAAAGTTATGTTTACATATAAGGCATCATTTTATGCTAAATAGAGGATACTCTACAACTTTGCAAGTGACAACTTTGTTTTCGTACCTCATAGCGTTTTCAAGATATGAACACGAACTCTGTGTTATCTCATTGCGTAGCACATATCCACTTTAGTACACTTACACACTACGTTCATGACCAAAATTGTTGCCTTTTTTACAGTTAATGGAGTGGACAGGACTTTACTGGACATCCTGTATTTAAAAAAACAAATGTATTTTAGGATAAAAAACTGATCAGATTGTCTGCAATAATTTTTTTTTATTTTCCCAACAATTTTCTGTTCTTTTAACAGTCAAATAACAAAAAAAAAATGTTTTTTTTGAACTTCCTATTTTCAACAGTGATAATATTATTTGACTCTGTAAAAATACCAGAAAGTTTGTGCAAGAAAAGTTTTTCAGTAAAAAAAAAAAAAAAAAATATTTTACAATCACATATCTAATTCTTCAACAGAGAGAATGCGTGTATATATATGTACGAGTGATCCAGAAGTCCCATGAATTTTTAAATGTTAATAATTAGTAAACTATTTTCAACTAAAATATGCGATTTTCAAAGAAACGCTTAGAAACATGTCGGATTTATGTTTTGAATGTAAATTTTTTTTATAGTATATTTGACCAACAGGTGGTGCTTTTCAGTTCAGAATATAGTTTATTTATGGTAAAGTACAGTTTATGCAGAAGAACTAATCAGTATCTAAATCTTAGAACTTTGCAAGATGACGTCCATCACTTATAAGAACAGCCGTCACATAATTAAAAACAGCCAGCACAGAATTGAAGAGCATTATAAAGTGTATTCCTAAAACATCATGGCGCATACTATATTCCAACTGGGCCGATGACATTAGCTGATTTCTCTACATACCTGACTTTAAGAAGCCCCATAACCAAAAGTCACAAAGTGTAAGCTCTGAAGCTCTTGAAGGCAAATTGACTCAAGACAGACACGTGCTTCCCCAAATGTCGACCTCGTTACTATTGTCGTGATAGAAACAGTAACAGACTGTAAGCTCTCAATTATGTTACAGATAAAATTGAATCGAAGTTCCTTTAAAATGCAACTTCTTTAATCTTCTATAAAATGTTAAAAAAGAAATGACCGTTAAATCAAAATCTGAGCAATATTCTAGGAAAGATGTTGCTTAATGGACTCCTCTGCTTATATAACGTATGGTTTAGTTCATAGGTTTCCAACCTTTTCTGGACCACCGCCCCCTTTACAGGTAAAAACAAAACAAAAAAAGTAAAATAAAATTTAATAAGATGATTGAGGCTAGTGGACTTTTAAGAATTTGTTAATGTCGGGTTCCAATTTCGTTATCATCAGTCGCAAACTGCCACGTTCAACGATGTGCAGTCTGCTCCTTTTCTTCGACAGTAAATTAGCTACTGCACTGAACTCACTCTCATCCAAATACGATGAAGGAAAAACAATTAAAAAAATTCTACACTCTTGTCCACAATCCAGATTAGAGGTATGGTATTGATTTTTTAACCCATTTCTGAATTTTAGTTTTAGTTCTTCGTTAGTTGTAAGTTCTGCGAATTCCTCTTTCCAATTTCATGATTCTGCTGTATTTGCATTTGCGAAAGGATCTAAAACCCAACTCGGTATATACATGTTTAAAATATTCTATAATCGCTGTGTAAAATCAGCATGAAGAACGTCCAAGTGTTGGCAGTAAGCAAAACTTCCTGTTTTGCAGACTGCTGATAATGTGTGGAAAGTGGCTGTAATCACCTCTACTTACAGGGTGGGCCAAAAGTCCCGCATCATAGGAAACACATGTATTGTTACAATATGTTCTCAATATGATTGCCTCCGTTGTCAAAACACAACTGCAGGTGATCGTTCATGTTCCTCAGAATATTGGCCACTAAAATTGGCGTTATGGCATGGCACTAAGTAGCAATTTGCTCACGCAAATGGTTTTTATTCCTGATTTTCTCGCTGTAAACTTTCGATTTCAGATAACACCATACAGCAAACCTTACACGCTCTTCAGTAGTCAGCATTTTCACCTACAAATTAAAAGAAATTAAAAACCAAATTAAAAAATTAAAAAACTCCCATGATGCGGGACTTTTAGCCCATCCTGTAGGTTTAATTGAACAGACGTTTTCCCACAAAAGCAGCTATGACTTTCATGTTTTAATGACATTCAACTCATCACCTTGCAGTTGTAAATTGACTTAATTAAATACTAGATGGAACCCGTCAAAACTTGACGCAAAAAATCACTATAACAATATCAGTAAAATAAGCTTCTTTATTATTTATGAAGGAGTGCGTATAAAACAGTCTTTCAAATATTTTATTTAAATTTTTCCCCAGTCAAATACAGTACTATTTCCGATGCAAACTCCAAACAAACAATCCGTAAATAACTGTGTAATGCAAATCAGTTTGGCATTACCACCATATTCCCCACGGCAAGAAAAAAAATTCATGGACCTATGAAGTATATACAAATAGTATATTCCTACGTTCATATCATAATCAGTAAATAACAGAACATAGTAAATAAAGCACACATCTCCCCCCCCTCCTGTAATAATGCAACCGAATGAGCTCCTATGCGCATGTGCATTGCATCTGCCCAAAAGCACCGTCGAAATTCGACGTTAAAAAGTTTTAAAATGATTAAATTAAAAGTTTTAAAATGTCTTCTTTAATCATTGTTCGTTTCAAATCCATATCTTCTAAAACGCATCCATTGTTTTAAGCTAATCAATTTTTATGCAAAGATTAAGAAGTTTTTTACAGTAATAAATCTATCTGCAGATGAGGGAGATTTAAATGTTTTCAAGTGTAATTTATTTGTATGGTTTCTTCGGTTCCTTGACATAATCAGGATGATTATCCCTTTTCCATCACAGTCGAGGATATTTTTCCTCTTATATAGTTGGCAAATGTAAAAAAAAAAAAAAAATGCAATTCCTAGCATATCCTGATATCTGATGGAACATATTCATCAACGAATTCAATTTATCAATTTTATGTTCAACATAAACTAAAAATAGTCTTTTTTTTTTTTTTTTTTTTTTTTTCCCTGACAGATTTTTGTTTAGCGCCAAAATGTTCTATCTTATGGATAATCTGATCTTATGATTTATCACTTAAAAAAAAAATATTATTCACTTTTTATGATGGTTAGGGAAATCTATTTTCAATTGTGGCAACTTTCCCAGGGGCTATTTTACATTATTGAAGTAAACTGGTGGTCATTGATAAGATAGAATTGAAAAACTTTTCATGCTTGAAAATTATTTAAAAAGTCGTTAAATTAATCGGCAGTTTTCAAATAAATTTCAATCGAAAGCTATTTTCTTTCTAATTGATGATGTAACAATTGAAATTGTAAAATGTAGTAAAAAATAGAAATTTGTAGTATTTCGAAGTGATGTAAGCGCGATGAAAGCTAAAGCGATAGCGCCTTTGTTGTCACAATTGTTGTACATTTCTAAAAATTGCCACTGTATTTTGGCTGGCGTCCAAAAGTGGAAAAACATTTTTTGACATCGAAAAAGAAATTCACAGTGAAAGAAATAGGACTTTGCGCTAATAAGGAACTGTTAAATGAACTTATAATAAATCTACCAAAATAATTCCTATGAAATATTAGTCATACATTGTTTATTCTACCTAAAAATACAATAATTATTTCAAGATTTTTTTTTCTACCATAACACTATTTTTAATAACTTTAAATTTCCTGAAATCCTTCCCTTTTGTGATTTTTTTTATTAAAAAAGGAAATCTTCTACCCTATAATTAAAAAAAAAAGCAATTGGTAACATGTAATCAAGGTATGCAATCAAGATGAAGAAATCAATGACGGCTCCAATTCTAATCTTTATAATTATGAATGCAAAAATGAGTAAATGTCATGTTAACACAATCATATACATTTTTCTCTTTAGTTTTATCAATGTTAAAATGCACTTCAAGCTAAGCATAACGTCATTTTCACCGGCGCAAACTTTTCACACGTACTTCATATACCTCACATTAATGCTTAAACACCATGCACACAAATATAAATATATTTTGTATTTAATTGTAATGAAAAAATGGCATCAACAAAGTTATAATGCATAATGATAAAATAAACCACATGGACAATATTCCCGTGACGTCACAATAAATATCAATTTTTATTCGCTTATAAAACACGCAGATAAGTATTTTTACCGAAATTTAACTTGCAAATTAACAAATTCGGCCTTAAAACCGCGTGCTTTTAATATTTATTATTTCTCTTTTATTCAACCACAGAGTTTAGAAAATAAACTCTGTGCTTCGGAACAGTAGGCGTTATCCGATTATGACGTCATTAGCAGACGTAAAAGTTTAATTGAAAATTACGGTTAATTAATTAAATTTTCGAACAAACGAATGCACGATAACAAATCTGTGTGCAAATATCTTTCATTTAAAAAAAGAATGATGTAATTTGATGCAGTAGTTTGTTCTCATGGATTGTCGAAAGAAATCGCTTAGCGTTTTAAATATATAGATTCTAAACAGACATGTCAAATAAGCGATGTCAGTAGAGGAAAATTGGGCGTCCGACTGCGGGTGTTAGGCTGTCGGCACGGTGCAAAGTGCAGCACCTGCCTACCTGCCCACCGCTCGAAGTGCAGCACCTGCTCACATGCCCACCGCTCGAAGTGCAGCACATGCCCACCACTCGAAGTGCAGCACATGCCCTCCTCCTCTCGAAGTGCCCTTCACCACCTAAAATAAGATAAGGGGATTATTTTAATTAATTTTAACTGGAGAACTTAGAAATTTTTCGAAGCAAATTTTTTTTTCAACTATAGTAGGGTGGGAAATATTTTTTCGGTTTGTGAATCACATTTAAAAACAATAATTAAAAATGGTCATTAATTAATTTTAATTGGGGAACTTAGAAATTTTTCGAAGCAATTTTTTTTAATCTATAGTAGGGTGGGGTGGGAAATATTTTTTCGGTTTGTGAATTGTATTTAAAAATATGATTTAAAAATGGTCATTAATTAATTTTAATTGGAGAACTTAGAAATTTTTCGAAGCAAATTTTTTTTTTCAACTAGAGTAGGGTATTCCATATACACTGCTCAAAACAATTAAAGGATATTGCAGTTTTAGGTGGATTTTGTATCTGGGAAACTTTTTAGCTGATTGATACATGGTCGACAGACATAGTATGTTATGTGAGAATAAATTATACATGTTTGGCAGAAAAAAATGCATTTTATTGCGCATTTGTGTACAAAAGGAAAAAAACACAATTTGTGCATATGCGGAAAAAAGAATAAGAAAAGGTGTTTTCTTCAAAGAAAATCATTTTCAGTAGGGGGTATGGTTTCCACGGGCGGCCAGCAACGCTGAACACCTTTGAGGCATGGACTCAATGAGGCTATTAATGACGAGTTGGGGCATTCTGCCCCACTCTTCCAGCAGAGCTCTTTCCAGTTCTTGGAGAGTTTGTGGGGGTTGTTGGCGGCCAGAAACTCGTCTTCCTGGAGCGTCCCAAACGTGCTCGCTTGGATTCATGTCTGGAGAACACGCTGGCCATTCCATTCGAATGATTCCTTCCTCGAAAAGGAAATCCTCCACCAGGTTTGCACGATGTGGCCTGCAGTTATCGTCCATTAAAATGAAGTTATCTCCGATTGCTGCAGCGTAAGGGACTACAATAGGTCTGAGGATCTCATCCCTATATCGGCGACCAGTCAGAGCTCCATCTCGAATGATGTAGAGGTCAGTGCGCCCGTCAATGGAGATGCCACCATACACCAACACTCCTCCACCGCCAAATCTGACACTTTCGTGCACGAACGCAGGATTATTCCTACTGCCACGGTCCCTCCAGATGAAAATACGCCTATTATCCGGATGCACAGAAAAACGGGACTCGTCAGAAAACAGAATATTGCTCCATTCATTTCTCCTCCAGTTGACATGCTCGGTTGCCCACTCCCTGCGGTCGCGACGATGCTTTGATGTTAATCTAACACATACCTTCGTCGGCGAGCATACAGACCTACAGCATGGAGCCGGTTTTGGACAGTCTGAGTTGAAATCGTGGTGCCTGTAGCCGAGCGAAGGTGTTGTTGGAGAAGAGTAGCGTTCATGTTTCGGTGTCTCCGAGCTGTTAACGCTAAATACCGATCTTCATTGGGCGTTGTTGCCCGTCTACGACCTTGCCCTGGTCTTCGGCCTGCACATCCACTCTCCACAAAACGGTTCCAGATCCTGGAAATGACACTTTGTGACACTCCAATGGCTTGCACTACTTCGGCTTGAGTTTGGCACCCTTCTAACCTACCAACAATTCTCCAAGCTTCTGAATCTGTCAAATGACTTCGCTGAGACATCGTACTCATCGAAACAAAGCAATCACTGAATGCCGATCATCCTTGTTTTCATTCTCTTTTATCCAGTTGAAAGTCAAATTTCATTCGCTGCCGCTGAAGCGACGTTTTTGACGTCGAACTCAAAATTTGCATACTCCACAGTTTGAAAACCAGAAAAATTTGCATTTGTGATTCTCTTCTTCTATTTTCGGCAAAAAAAATTTCGTTTATATCTTTATTTTATATAAAACTTCAAATATCCTTTAATTGTTTTGAGCAGTGTACATGTTAGAGTATATTTGAGGTGAATTTTAAAAGTCAATAATGATTTAATTAAAAATAATAATTAAAAAGGGTCATTCATTAATTTTAATTGGGGAACTTAGAAATTTTTCTTTTAATTCAAAAGTAGAATTTTTAGAGTTAAAAGTCGCCAAAAGTAAGAATTTCAGCTGAAAGTAATCTAAGATATAAACTCTCAACTGAAATGAATTTTGCCTTAAGGTGTGAGCTTTCAGCTAGAAGGGACCTAGAGTCAAAACTTCCTGGTTCCAAGAATCACCACGGGGGTTATAGTAAAAAATACAGGATCCCGTATGAATTATACTACACTCAATTCTAATAGCTCGCCCCCTCTCCCCTCCCTTTTTTTCTACCCAGAGGGGTCCTTCGATAGACTAACAATACGCACTTCAAAAACTACAGAGTGGTACAAAAAGAAGAATTTTAACGTATATATAAAATAATAAATAAACAAGAATGAAAAATCATGCATAGCGTCATAATTCATGAATCACTTTTCACAAAAAATACAGAGTGGTACATAAAGAATTTTAACGTATATATAAAATAAAAAATAAACAAGTATGAAAAATTAAGTATGAAAAAAAATATATATATAGATATATATATATACACTAAAATCTGTTAAGTTTTAAAATACAAGTCTTATTTAAATAGAGATTATAGTTAAAATACAGGGTCCTCTATAATACACATTAATTATACAGCATAATTGCCCTACCTCACCTATATTATCACAAAAATACCTTCGATAAAATTTAGACTAACAATACACACTTAAAAAATATATACAGAGTATCCAGAAAATGATAGGAATGAATGAAGAATTTTAACGTAAATTATAAAATAGGATCTACAGTAAGTGACAATAAATAAATATGAAGGAAAAATCATGCGTCATGGTATACTTTATGAAACAATTTCCAATGCTATGGGACTATCGTTAAGAATTTGAAAAACTATTGAAATACTAGCATACATATGAACCGACCCATATATGTTCTATTTTCTATACTCGAACTATCTAAACTTTGTATGTATGATTTCCATTATAATTTTGTGAAGGCGGCATTTGGAGATAAAGCTCAGCTCTTATTCACCGACACAGATAGATTAACCTAGCACACAGAGACTCTCGATATTTATAAGGATCAGGAGCACCATCATGATTTGACAAAAAATTCTTTTGTAGATTTAATATGATAAACACTAACATGGGACTGACTAAACTTTTACCATTTTCATTTCAACTTAGTTTTAGGAAATTTATCTACATAGCTTTAAATTTTACTGTTTAGTAAGTCTATTATTTCAAAGTATTATTTTTTAGTTCTAATATTCAAAACATATTCATATCGTTTTACATAGTAGGTATCAAATTAATTTAAAGTCATATTAAAAAAATATATAAAAATACATAGTTGCCAACCTCCCGATTTTTTTCGTACCAGTATTTTTATGAAAAAATGTTTGTTTTATGTAATCGTGCAATTTCTGCTATTTAATAAAGCGAAAAATTTTGTATGATTTTACTGGTATTCAAAAAATCGGGAGGTTGGCAACTATGCAAATACTATTCTTACCTAACACGCCAGCTACCTAAGCACCCAACCGTCTCACACCAAGACTCTGAGAAAAGTGAATGCTTGTTCAGGGCCTTATCAGCTGATATAATCACTGATAAGATTTGATCACGTGACATGTGACGTCACTGATTAAGTGATATCACGTGACCATGTGCTATCATTCAATATGTCACCAGTGATGTCAGAGATCACGTGACTAGGTCATAAAAGAACCAATTACTAACTGCAATTAACAATTTACCTCTAATTGATTTGTATAATATATATATAGATAAATTAATACAAGATTTATCTATGTGTTATTTCATAATACATAGCACATGTACTATGTTTTATGAAATAATAGAAAAATCATTAAAAATCATAGAAAAATTGTTAATTGCAGTTAGTAATTGGTTCTTTTATGACCTAGTCACGTGATCTCTGACGTCACTGGTTACATATTGAATAATAGCACATGGTCACGTGATATCACTTAATCAGTGACGACACATGTCACGTGATCAAATCTTATCAGTGATTATATTAGCTGATAAGGCCCTGAACAAGCATTCACTTTTCTCAGAGTCTTGGTGTGAGACGGTTGGGTGCTTAGCTAGCTGGTGTGTTAGCTAAGAATAGTATTTGTATATATATTTTTAATATGACATTTAAATTAATTTGATACCTACTATGTAAAACGATATGAATATGTTTTGAATATTATAACAAAAAAATAATACTTTGAAATAAAAGACTTACTAAACAGTAAAATTTAAAGCTATGTAGATAAATTTCCTAAAACTAAGTTGAAATGAAAATGGTAAAAGTTTAGTCAGTCCCATGTTAGTGTTTATCATATTAAATCTACAAAAGAATTTTTGAAGTGGGAATACTAATAATACAAGTTACCATATAGATATTATAAGTTAGTAGATTCATTGACTAATGAGAATGTATATAATTTTAATAAACTATGCTGATTTCTACAGATATTTAATAAAATAGAAGTGAGTTTTCGAGAGAAATGTACAGAGTTTACCAATTTACTTCCCAGCTTTATCTCACCATAGGCAATGGTCTAAATCAAGTTAGGACATATACCTTGGAAATCATATTCATGCGACTAAATTACCTGGGGTTCACTCAGCCCAGTAGTTAGCGTGATGGCTATAAAATACCTGGGGCTTAATCAGCCCAGTAGTTAGCGTGTTGACTATATAATAAGCGGGGGCTCACTTAGCCCTGTGGTTAGCGTGGTGGCTATAAAATAAGCGGGAGCTCACTAAGCCCAGTAAGCGTGGTGGGTATAAAATAGCCTGGGGCTCACTCAGCCCAGTAGTTAGCATGGTGGGTATAAAATAGCCTGGTTCTCACTCAGCCTAATAGTTAGCATGGTGACTATAAAATAAGCGGGGGCTCACTAAGCCCAGTAAGCGTGGTGGGTATAAAATAGCCTGGGGCTCACTCAGCCCAGTAGTTAGCGTGGTGGGTATAAGTTAGCCTGGGGCTCACTAAGCCCAATAGTCAGCGTGGTGACTATAAAATAAGCGGGATCTCACTTAGCCCTGTGGTTAGCGTCCTGGGTATAAAATGACAAGTCTGATTATATGTTTGTGGGTTCGAAACTTGTGCGGTTTAGACGATGGGATTTCGGGTATTCAGAAAAGTCGAAAAAATCATGATGGTGCTCCAGATCCTTATAAATATCAAGAGTCTCTATGTGCTAGGTTAAACTATCTGTGTCGGTGAATAAGACCTGACCTTTATCTCCAAATGCTGCCTTCACAAAATTAAAGTGGAAATCATACATACAAAGTTTAGATGGTTCGAGTATAGAAAATCCAACATAGATGGGTCGGTTCATATGTATGCTAGTTTTCAATCTCTCCACAACAGTCAGGTCTTTATTGTAAAAGAAGTCTTATAATCATATCTAAGTGAAAAAAAGAAAGAAACGAAACCTGTATTTTATTAATTTTTTAAATACATTTCCAGTATGAATTATTAAATCTAATTCACTTATTTCAATAGTTTTTCAAATTCTTAACGATAGTCCCATAGCATTGGAAATTGTTTCATAAAGTATACCATGACGCATGATTTTTCCTTCATATTTATTTATTGTCACTTACTGTAGATCCTATTTTATAATTTATGTTAAAATTTTTCATTCATTCCTATCATTTTCTGGGTACTCTGCATATATTTTTTAAGTGTGTATTGTTAGTCTAAATTTTATCGAAGGTATTTCTGTGATAATATAGGTGAGGTAGCGCAATTATGCTGTGTAATTAATGTGTATTATAGAGGACCCTGTATTTTAACTATAATTTCTATTTAAATGAGACTTGTATTTTAAAACTTAACAGATTTTAGTATATATATATATATCACTATATATATAGTATATATATACATATATGGTAAGTAGCATCTATACAGGACTATACGAAAGAATTCACATATATTAACGGTTTTAAGTATCAGTCTCGTTTTAGATAGTCATGTGACATACGTTTTAAAAAAATCCATATGTGTTATGGTAAAAGAAAGAACATATATGATACATCTTAAAGTCTGCATGAAAATAACTAAAAGAATGTATACGTTTATGTAGGTGTAAGTCTTTGTATTACTAAAGATTAAACTTAATATTTTAAATTTTAATTTTGTCTACCTTACATAAAGAAAAAAGAAGCATTTCTTGTAACGTATAATAAAAAGTACCTTAAAAATATCTTACTACTAACCTACTATATATCTACATACCTAGACCTTACAAACAACTCGTTTACTTGCTTTAGAAGAAATGAAATGAACCGTGTTCTTAACAGTGAATCTTATCTAGAATGTTATCGTGATCAGTGATGTCATCAAACCACATGGTGAAGAGTCTAGTTGAATTTGGGTGAAGTCGAGAAAATCGTGCTTGACATTTTTAGGTAACGATAAATGTTTCTATATATTTCTCTCTCTCTCTCTCTCTCTATATATATATATATATATATATATGTTTTGTATAACCAATATGTTTTAAATCATGTATTAATAGTTCATGTCTTCTCAATATATTTTTACAGGACTTGTTAATATATTTTATACGATAAGAGAAATTATATTTTACTTAAGTAGTAGTACATATTGAATTCATATCCTTCTTGTGTGTCATTATGCATTGTCTGAAGTGCATATTGTTAGCCTAAATTATAATGAAGCCATTTCTATAAAAATAGGGGAGGATGCTATTCAATTTAGTGCAGTGTAATTCATATATATTATAGGGGACTCTGTATTTTTAGTGTAATTTCTATTTTAGTAAGACTTGTATCGAATTAGATTCATTAACCTATTTAATTAAAACCAATCTCCTATCGCAAGAATTCTTAAGGGTATCTCTTAATTACTATTTTTAATTTTATTTCTTAGTTATTATTTTTCATTGAGTACTCAATAAAGCATATATAACGAATCGAGTTGAATGTTTAGGAATAAATTGTGCGTTCTTAAGTCATTTCAAAACAGGGTCCTTCAAACAGACCCCTTCACGAAACTTTTAACCCTAAAACAGGACAGTTCACACAATGTTTCGTCTTAAAAATAGACCTTTCACAAGCATACTAATGTATATACTTTTAATAAGATTTTAAAATATTAAACGATATAAATATTAGATCTAAATATAAATCATTTTTTTACATTCAGTGAATGATTCTAGTCAAAATTCACGCATGTTCGAGCCTGTTAGTTAAATATGACATACACTAATAAGATTAGCTAATGATTCATTTTCTGATATGGTTAATAGTAGCAATCATTTCTCATGCTGCAAGTGTTTGTATGAAGTATGTAAAATTTATGATTTATGATTATTTTATTTTTCTGTCTTATAATACCTATTCATTCTGTATTCTACCATATGCCTTATCAGTGACGTCACAATATCCCGTGGTTTTAAGCGATATGCGAATACATTACCGTTCAGTTGCTGTAAGACAAGCATACATTCGAGTTTGGATGAAGTCCAGTACATTATGGTTAAACTTTATAGGTAAGATACATTTTTAATATATATTTTTTCAATATTAAAAACAAATTTTTTTTTAATAATGCCCTAAATAAATAGTACAATATATATATTTTATAATAACAAAGTCAAAAGGTTAGTTATTTTATTCATTCGTCAAAAGAAATTTTTAAGTTAGAATAGTATAAACCCAATTTAGTATAATTTTTCTATACTTTACTATACAAAAAGCATAAACGAATGTAATTTTAAAATATTTAAAGTTTAATTCATATATCTTATAGGGGACCCTGTATTTTTCTACCATAACATGTATCAAATTCATTTAAACACATCTTTTTGCCCCAAAATTCTTAAGGGTACCTCTTAATGGCTATTTCTTAGATCTTATTTTTCATTAAATACACAGTGAAGCCTTTTAAAACTTAACAGATTAATAACTAAATAACTATATAGGACTATACGAAATAATTCGCATACATTGACGGGTTTAACTAGCTCATTTCATACATTTACCTACAAAAAATGTGCCAGAAACTGCGAGTAACAGGTATTTCTTATCGCGGAGTGACTCATTATCTCATACTGGGGTGAAATCAACGCTTCCCGATAGAAAGATGATTCAACGATATGCATGTTGAGGAGATACTGGATAGCCGTCTGTTTTTCTTAATTTCAATTCTAAAAAATATATGTTTTAAACGTTAAACTAAAAAGGCATTCGTGTAAAACCTATTTTTACATCGCATGAATACGTACTCATTTGAAAATAGCAGTCTATTCCTTAAAATACCTGTGGAATCATAATATTTTTACAGGGTATATTGTGAAGGGGCATTTTCATTCAAACAGTGATCTTAGATTTTTATGAAAGGTCAATATCCCTCGTATTTCTGTAGCCATAATATAACATGAATCTATTGAATTTATTTTGTGAAGGACGCTTAATATCTATAACTATGTATTTTGAACCTATCGAAGCGTAAGCTGTATTTTTAGCTTAACTCGATTTTTTTTAAAAAGGCGAAAGTGTAAATTATTTGATTTTAGAAAGGGATCTTATGCATAATTAGATTTTTGCGAAGGATGCTTTTTTTATTCTAAAGGGGATCTGTTCACTATTTTAATTAACTATACACTATATGGTAAAATTAAATTTTGTTCCCATAACATTTCGATAATGTTGGAAAGTGATTCATAAACTATACCGCTGCGCATGATTTTTCGTACTTGTTTATTTTTTATTTTATATATACGTTAAAATTCTTTTTGTACCACACTGTATTTTTTGTGAAAAGTGATTCATGAATTATGACACTATGCATGATTTTTCATTCTTGTTTATTTATTATTTTATATATACGTTAAGATTCTTCTTTTTGTAGCACTATGTATTTATTTAAGTGCGTATTGTTAGTCTATCGAAGGACTCCTCTGGGTAGAAAAAAAGGGAGGGAGGAGGGGGCGAGCTATTAGAATTGAGTGTAGTATAATTCATACGGGACCCTGTATTTTTTACTATAACTCCCATGGTGATTCCTGGGTCCAGGAAGTTTTGACTCTAGGTCACTTCTAGCTAAAAGCTTACACCTTAAGAGCCTACACTAGTCACGAGAAGAAACACTCACGCTAATGTTAAGTCTATGGGAAGGTTATCCCGCGATTTCTCGCTCGGATTTTAATATTTTTAAATGATTTTTTTTGCATAGGATAGTTGACGTTGATATCTATCGTTGTTAGTTTTTACTTTTTTGATTTTGGCTCCAGTTTTTTTATGTAATGAGTACTTTCATTTTCAGAACCGGTTCCAACCGGTTCCAAAATTTAAAATGTCCGCTTATAAAAAAACTTTAACCAAAATCAAAAAAGTAAAAACTAACAACGTTGAAGATCGACCTCAGCTATCCTACGCAAAAAAAAATCATTTAAAAATATTAAAATGCGAGCGAGAAATCGCGGGATAACCTTCTCATAGACTTAACATTAGCGTGAGCGTTTCTTCGCGTGACTAGTGTAGGCTCTTAAGGCAAAATTCATTTCAGTTGAGAGTTTATATCTTAGATTACTTTCAGCTGAAAATCTTACTTTTGGCGACTTTTAACTCTAAAAATTCTATTTTTAACTCTAAAAATTCTATTTTTAACTCTAAAAATTCTACTTTTGGTTTAAAAGAAAAATTTCTAAGTTCCCCAATTAAAATTAATGAATGACCCTTTTTAATTATTATTTTTAATTAAATCATTATTGACTTTTTAAAATTCACCTCAAATATACTCTAACATGTATATGGAATACCCTACTCTAGTTGAAAAAAAAATTTGCTATTAATGACCATTTTTAAATCATATTTTTAAATACAATTCACAAACCGAAAAAATATTTCCCACCCCACGATACTATAGTTGAAAAAAAATTGCTTCGAAAAATTTCTAAGTTCCCCAATTAAAATTAATTAATGACCATTTTTAATTTTTGTTTTTAAATGTGATTCACAAACCAAAAAAATATTTCCCACCCTACTTTAGTTGAAAAAAAAATTGCTTCGAAAAATTTCTAAGTTCCCAATTAAAATTAATTAAAATAATCCCCTTATCTTATTTTAGGTGGTGAAGGGCACTTCGAGAGGAGGAGGGCATGTGCTGCACTTCGAGTGGTAGGCATGTGCTGCACTTCGAGCGGTGGGCATGTGGGCAGGTGCTGCACTTCGAGCGGTGGGCAGGTGGGCAGGTGCTGCACTTTGCACCGTGCCCACAGCCCACCACCCGCAGTCGGACGCCCAATTTTCCTCTACTGAAATCATCATTTTTATTATAATGCAGGTTTTCGTACACTGTTCTCTGTTTTCAAGCAAGACCAGTTCTGAATCAAATAAATTGAAAAACGATTCAGACAGTAACCTTTCTGAAAGCCAATGAACTTCGTTGTTCAGCAACATCAGGCGATTGTAATCTTCTTCATTTTCACTACAAATTTGGCCAAATAATCTGATGTGCAATGAATTGCTTCTAATTTTATTGACTGCTCTAATAACGTAATGAAGTGGCATCTAAAGGTGTCCATTCAGATATTTTTGCAACCAAATATTGACGATGAATGACACAGTGTGCAACGAAAAACATTTAGTAACTGCTTGTTCTAAATGCACTATGAAACCCTTATGACTCCCCGTCATTGATGGAGCAACATCAGAAGCAACTGACAGAATATTACGAATTGAAATCTCTTTTTCTTGAAAAAAACTTTGTTCGTGGTATTAAATATCGATTCTCCCTTTGTACCACTTTCGAAATTTGTATCAAACAATAACTCTTCACAAATTATTTCTTCTTTTATCAATCGAACATATGATAAGCGTAGTGCTTCGTTACTTGTTGGAGTTGATTCATCGAGTTGAATGGGAAATTTGCAGGTCTTTAAGTAATAGCATAATGGTATTTCAACGTCTTTAGTTATTTCATCTATTCTTCTTTGCATCGAATTATTACTCAGAGGAAATTTTCTGATGATATATGACGATGTCTTATGAGAAAGAACAGTTTTTATTACCTCTTTGACTGCCGGCTTAATTAAATCCTCGACACTTGTGTGTGGTTTTCTCGCTTTTGAGATTAACAATGAAATATTATAGCTCGTAGCAATATTGAAGCTCGTAGTCCGTCATCTTCTTGTTTAGAAGATGACTGAAAAAGGTTTGATAGAGTTTGATCTTTTAAATATTTCTTTTCCAGTCCTTGAAAATAGGATAAATCTTTGTTCTTTTTGTTAGCATGTATTTTATTCAAATTCTTTTGTAGCTTAGAAGGCTTCATGGCTTCATTAAAAAAAATATTTTGGCACATTAAATACATATGTAATGATTGGTTTGTAGGAGTGCTTAAACACATATTTCAAATACACAACTAGATAGTAATCGTCAAGAGTTGACAGAATCTGAAAGTTCCTTTAGAAATATGCTTTTATTTTTAATTAGCTGCTTTTAAAGTAATTAAGTATTGAAAATTTTATGAGTTGTTATATTATGTAAGCGATTCCTAATAGATATAAGACGATAGATTGTGTTGTCAGTCCAGCCTACTCAACTAATGAAGTGATATAATTTTAAACTTGCAATTTACATCCTATTATACTTGAATTAATTTAGAAAGAATTTAACTAAAAATATTAACTAAATGATTTATCTTTACTTACTACAGTCTCAAAAAAAAAAAAAAACAGTATTTAGTATTTTCTATTTTTTTTTTTTTTAAATTACGCGACCTTTAAAATTTGTCATTAATTTTATTTTTATCAGCCTGACTCTAAAACCCAGATAAACCATGGATATCAAGGTGATTTCTTTTATAATTCTTATACAGGTATTTTTGCTTCTTTCTTTTTTCTCTTCTTTTCTTATCTTTATTTTAAGGAGAATAATCATATGCTTTTCATAGTTATAGAAATATATCTTATTGATAATGGTCATACAAAATGTAGATAAAAGTTTAGATCGCTTTATTTAATCGTTAACTACATGCAACATCTTTTATTTTAATTATTTATAATATAAAATAGGTAATTAAAATACATTGCCGGTTGTTAAATTTTATTTACCACAGTTCCAATATTTTGGAAAAATAAAAATATTTGGTATTTCTGATTTTTTTTTTTTTTTAACTACACGGCCTTTAAAATTTTCATTAAATTAATTTTTATCAGTCCGATTCTAAAACCCTAAATTTAAACTTTGCTGTTTGCAGCTAACGATTTATAATAATGGATATGAGAACAATTTACAGTTCCTGTATGAATATTTTCCCTTCTTTTTGTTTTCTCCGCTTTTATTTTTCCTTTTTTACGAAAAATAATCCTATACTTATCTTATTATATATATGACATCTTGATAATAGTCATACCAAACGTAATAAAAATTGTAGACCAGTTCAATTTATTTAATTGATAATAATCTATCCCGATCTTTTGATTTAAGTACTTTTAATATAAATTTAGTAATTTAAACAAAATATTCTTGGGTGTTAAATTTTATCTTATTACAGAACATTCGTAAAAAAATTAAAATTTTATAACTTTTCCTCCTGAATTAAATATGGCATTATTAAAATGAATTATTGCCGGAAAAATCATTCTGTCCGGAGAGGGTATCGAACCGATACGATGATCGAACAGAGAAACACAGCGCCTTATACCACTCGGCCACCCTTTTCTCGTTCCAGTGTATTCTAAAACTGGCTAGGTTCTAGATTTAATTTTACGCATGCGCATATGAGACATTTTCGTGTGAAAACTGGAATTTGTCGAAAATCCCTTTTCGTTTTAATATATAGGATGCTATACTGCCGGCATTTCTTCTGAGATTCAGACGTTTTGAAATACAAAATTTGGCACGGTTTAAGTTTAAATAAATTAACTTTTCAACAGATTTATAGTTAGTAATAAAAATAATGGCGATAATGACTTCTATCACTTTCATCCTGAATAAACGAATTTCTTGATCAAATTCAAACCACAAGTTCGTTTGGAAATCTTTGTTCTGGCAAGTGAAATCTCCCTGATATTTTTAGAAATAGAGGTTAATAAAAAAAGGAATTCGGTTTCAAACTTCTAGCTAGCCTAATAAGGCAAATTTTGCACCGCGATTGTTGAATTTTTAACGATTTTTAATGTGATTTATAGAGATTTAACGCGCTCTGCCAGCGATTTTTTGACATTCATGAAAGAATAGAGGTTAAAATGTTTTAACCCGCTAAAATAAAATTTTGTCCGCGAGTTTTAGCGTTTATTCGTGTTTCACGGCGATTTTTTGACATTCGTAAAAGAAATCCGATTTAGGAATTCCAGCCCTAGGTTTGTTTGTATAGATTTTCATTTAAAGATGTATAAAATGTTTTTATCACGGGCCCAGGCAACGCTGGGAAGGGGGGGGGGTCAGCTAGTTTTATTATATTAATTTCCTAAATAGTTAGATACGACACGACCGCCCCCTTTGACTGTCTCAACGACCACCATTTACCTCTGTACCCGCTACCACCCCCTTGGAAGACTTCAGCCCCCACTAGAGGGCGGCCTCCCCCGTTGGGAACCTATGGTTTAGATAATCAGAATAATAGCATTGTACTGCAGTCTGAAAAATTTTTAATGGTGGCATCGTATGATCTAAAAGTTTTCACTTCTGTCTTGCGGTAGTGTAGATGAATCTGCTGTTTATTTTTAAATTAAAAATGCTCATATTAAACACATTGTTAAAAAACACACTTTTATCAAATCATATATTATTTACTTTTTAATATGTAAATTATAAAATAAAAAATATAATTTTTTTTGTGGCTCCACTCGACTCTCTGAACACTTGTGTATGCATCCAGAAAAAATAAAAAGAGGGACATTTTACATATTTCTGACACAATAGACTAGATTCGAACGCTGGACATTCCGTTTTGAAACTGGAGACGTTACCTCTTTTCTACTAATGCTTGATTACATTGTTGCAATATTTATTCTTTATACTCTATCATATTTCCTTATATAATCGTTTGCAATATGGTTTGAAAATAGGTTTAAAATGGATTAAATACCTAATCCGTTTCCCGATTTTAACGAAAATCTATCTAGTTCTTGCCATAGTTAGTCTATAACACATTTGACGAATGGGAGACTCACATGCACGCAAACATCATAATTGAAAAACTTTCCTGGTGCTATGAGTTCGGAAAGCAATAGTTATATCTCATTAATAAGAATATCTTATTTATTATAAGTGAAAAAAGAAGCATAATATATTCATATTCAATGGTTGGAGTATCATAGTTGAGGTTTATTCCAACTAGAGTTGCAAAGACTAGAATAAACCCGGTTTAAACCTGGGAATATACCGGGTTTTTTAGAAATAAACCAGGTCTTTTGGGACACTAACTCCTTAATACTAAATGCCGATCGTATTCACGTTTTCCCCATACATAAATTGGAAGTCATTTTTTCCCCAGAGTACAGTGGACATCTATTGGCGTCAACTGACATAGTATTTTAATACATATCAGTACGCTACGTCTGTAATACATTAACGTATACCTTACGGGAGTAGTGATCAGTAAATAACGTAAACAAAGGCTGTATTGAGAATATTTATACGGAAAGTTAAAAAATATAGCTTAAAAATAAACTTTTTAATTAATTTCTAGAATTTCACAAATGTATTTATAATATTTTCTTTTATAAATAACAATTTAAATTGCTGTAGTAACTGATATTTTTAATTTAAAATATTTGTTTTTAATATAAAAGTTCTTTTTTTAATTAATTATAATATATAAACTAACAACACTGACCTTTATTTATAAATAGAGTTCCATAAAAAAGAACAGAAACAATTTTTATGGAGCAAAAATTTTTATTAACACTATAAAATTTAATTAACAGATAAAAAAACTATAAGTAAGTTTTAAAAAGATTAATGCAAAATACCAAACTAATGTATAAATTAAAATTACTGGTATCAACTGATAATACATGCCGCAGATTTTAGCTCCTAGGTGGCGCTACTATCTGGGACATGCTGACTTCCATTTGTAAGACAAATACAATAGGCATTTAGTTATTACGGAGGTAGTGTTTGGAAATAAACCTGGGAAAAAACCGGGTGTATTGGAAATAAACCTGTGAATAAAGCGGTTCTTTGCAACTCTAATTCCAACAAAGCGAAAAGAGTCCGGGTCTGGACTCGAACCTTGATACATTGTCCTGCCGTGCCAATGTTCTTCCTACTGAGCTACCCGAACGATATCCTGTGTTTGAATTGTAGGAATTATGCCAGTCATGGGCATCATTATATTTTTTACAGTGCATGACTACAATATGTTCGGAACGTAATAATTATTTCTCATTAATATAAATATCTTATTCCGTATACGTGATAAAAGAAGTTTAAGACTTCTCATTTACTTTACTTGTTCTAATAAATATGCAAAATAAATCATCAAAGAGAAAACAACGGTACATTGTAATAATAGATTCTGAACACGGAGTTCTTGAAACTCAATGTTCAGAGCCTCAAATTGTGAATTAAATAAAAGTCTTCCAATGTAATTTCCTGAAAGTAGGAAGGGAAAGAGAAAAAGAAGAAGAAATAAATTAAAGGTTAAAAAAGCTTTAATAATAAAGATATATGTTCTTTGGAGATTAATGTAAAAAAAAAAAAAAAAAAAAAAAAAAGTTATTTGACGCTGCCTTTTATTACATGCTTTCTGACAGGTTTATTTTTTTCGTTCCAGGATATTAAAAAATAATTCTATGCAAGAAATAATTCATTCTCAGCTTCACATTCATCAAGCGTTGTTATGTTAGACAAAATGCACATGAAAGAGAAAATTATTCAGTAAGTATGAATGAGTAGGTATTCGTAATACACTCTTAAGAAAGACAGATGTTTCTTGATCTAGAAACAAGAACGAAAAATCATGCGTCAAACATAGATTATGTAACACTTTCCAACGCTTCCAAAATAATTTTACAAATCATTACCGTTTAATAAGCTGAAAGATAACATCTAAGTAAACAATTTGGAAAACGCATAACATATTTAAAAACGTAATTTCAGAAATTTCTAACATATATTTCCAACATATACAATATTCGGAAAAATATACGAATACTTTTATTCAGATCCGAATACTTTTATTATGATGTATAGATTTGCATATATACTACATAGGATGCTAAATTTTAGTTTAGTTAGGAAACGCGTAGCACAGATTAAAATTCTCCTTCTGGAGTTCCTGTCAATAAACAGAAATGTGTTCGCGAACTTTTGTGCTGCCCTGTATATGAAATACAGAATTTATACACATCAAGTAATAGACAAAAAGTGAGTTAAATTAAAAATCGCGTTCAGCAACTTAAAACGCACTTCCAAGAATTATTGTTAACAGACAGTAGAAAATTCTTTTGTGTGTCCATATAAATGAACGATGACTGCTTATACAAACAATATTCTGTAGTAAGCCTCTTGTAATGCACCTTAGCATATATAAGCAATGCATATATAAATTTCTATGCGTTTAAAATATTGAAACATTATTTAATTAAACCGCAAACGATTTTTCTCCATAGATGTAATGTAACGGAATTCTTTTGATTGTCCCTGTAAAGTAACTATAAGTGCACACCCTATCCCATATTAAGCTTCTTGTAATGCACTTTAGGGATATATATCAATTTAAACGCATTTGAAATAGTGTAACATGATTAAAATAAACCGCAAATGATTTTTCTCCATATACCGTAATGTAACTCAATACTTTTGAGTGTCTCTGTAAAAAAAATATATGTGCTACACACTTCACTTGAAATAGGGAACATGCTATAGATAACGACAATACCATATAAAAATTTCAGGGCAATCTGAGCATATTTACGGGAGTTAGAGCACAGACAGACGGCAGACGGCCAGACAAACCGAAGTCATAAACACTTTTCAACTAGGTTGGAAAGTGTTAAAAAATAACTACGGACGAAAATATATAATACACTCTTCTGAGTTAATAATGATTCCAAAAAAGCGTTCTTTATAATTAGAAACCTCAGAAACTGATATATTTTGGATATTTAAAGAAGCATTTATAAAAACAAAGTTTCTTTTGCTACCACTGATTTTCAGAAACTTTTCCACGTAGTTTTTTATCATGTATTAAGCAGTTTTCTCAACCCGGAATATAGGATTTGTCAATGCTATCATGTCTGAAGTAAAGATTTGTTCAACAAACATGTTTTAAAGACAAACATTATAAATTAATAGCACTAACATTAAAATTAATATTATCTTGTTACTCTTGCATGTATAAATTCAATTCCGCAGATGATAATCTTTACTCAAGAATTGTTATAATCCTAAAATCCAATATTCCTGTTTGAGAAACCTGATTAATACTCTAATAAATCTGCTCAGAAACCTTTCCAAAATTCAGGGCAGAAAAAAAAATTGTTTTTACAAATAAATGCTATTAATCAAATCATATATAATTTACCTTTTAATGTGTAATTTATAAAAATCATAAAAAATAATTACATCTTATTGATAAAAATATCTTATTCAATATAGGTGACAACAGAAGCATAATATATATATTTTTTTACTTTTCTTTTTTCAATAATTATACAAAATAATTAATTAAGGAGAAAAACGAAGCATTGTAATAATAAAGTAATCTGTGTTTATAGTGTTAAATTACAGCTGCAATAGGTGTAGTGCAATGTATTTTTCTTTTAAATAATGAAGGGAAGAAGGTGAAAATAAAAGGTGAGGATAAAACAACTTTAATTACAGAGAGGTATTTTCTTTGAAAATTAATTAAAAAATGTATAATTAAAAAATATTTGATCATGCACTTAATAATATGCGTTTTTGACAGAATAATTTTTCGTTCGAGGTTATTAAAACTAATTAGACTCTTTAGAAATTATTTGTTCATCAACTGTATGGAAATTTACATTGGAAAATAAATGAATTTGTCAATACATAATATAAACATTCCAAAAAATAATGAAAATATTTCTGTATCATAAAAGATGTTAAAAAAGGTAGACATTTTTCTGTTCTTTATGTATCCTTCTCCACGTTGGATTGCATGTAAATGTGATGAAGATATCCGGTCACCCATATTTTTTTTTTATATATACACCGCTAATCAGGCCCCTACACTGAGAAAAATGACACTTTCAAATGTGAGTAAATCGATGTTTTCATTTTGTTATGAAACTTTTTGTTTCAAATATGACGATCCAATGTTTTCAATTCTGAAATACCAGAAATACTCTTGATATTGAAACATAGACATACTCAAAACTGAGCACATAGAGGTCAGTTCATACTTATTTTTGAAACATGCACATACTCAAAAATGATTATCCTCTTTTTCTTTTAAGTCTTGAGACTCATTCTGTGTTATCTTCAGCATCACTTGTTCTTTGTTGCGTCCCTCTCCTTTTTCTTGAACTCTTGCTTCTCTTTCTGAAGTGGTTTCAAATTCTCTTCTTCTTTGCTGCCTTTCTCTTTCTTCTTTTTAACTAGTTTTTACACATTCCTTTTTCAAAGGAGGCATGATTCTTTGGTTTAGTTTAATAAAAGATGCTAAGTAAATAATCTAAATAATAACTTTAAAAATACCTGAAAGACAATGGGGTTAATAAAATGGTAATAAAGATACCAACAGATGAACAAAAAGAAATTCATGTCTGCAAATTCAAATGAGATTTATATTTAACATTAAATAATCTGAATAATAACATCAAAATACCTTAAAGACAACGGGTTTCATAAAGAGGGAATAAATTTACCAACAGATGGGCAAAAATCAATCAGTTCTGCTAAAATTCTAAAAATAAGGAGATTGAGAATTAAAAAATATTTTTGTAAAATGTATTAAAAGACAAACAAATACATAACCTTAAAATGTATGAACGAAAAAATGTTTATTTATATGAAAACAAATATAAATAAATAATTGCCAATCCTTTTTTTTATTTTTTTACAATGGAAATGAACATACTTTGAACCAGATGTGTGAAAATACAAGAAAATCAGCAATGCTGTGAGTACTGATAATGTATGCGCCCAGGTTAAAAAAACACAGTGTTTTTTTTAATAAAGTCCCGAAAACCCCAAAACATTTATACAACTCTAGTGTTTAAAGAAACACCGGGGAGCAATACCCCCCCCCCTAAAACAAAATAACAGGATGCAGCAACCTTGTTGCATAGAAGTCGCACAGTATATGAAGAGTGGTGGAGAACGTTTAGAAAATCTTACCAGCCAAGGATTTATTTTACTAGCCAGCAAGATGCAATGTACAGTTGAAAATTATTATGACAAAACTTACGTGACTGCAAATATAATTCATTACATACTGCGTATAAAGTATTAAAATACTTAGATAGATAATTTTAGATTTCTATAAGGGTCATATACCCACATAATGATTTTTATATACAGGGTTATTCAAAATGAATCATGCGATTTCAAAATTCCATATTTTCAAAAATAATGACACAGAATGATAAGTAAATACATGAATACAAAGGAGAGATATGGAAGTTTTATATTGTGAACAATAGATGACGCTTTTGTGTTCTTCGTGAAACTATTTCACGAAAGTTGTGATCAAGATTCCCTTATCATAGATCAGACTTAACAATCCGGAGAAAGTCTATGGGAGAAAATGTCCGCGGTAATTGCCAACTTATTAATTGACTTTCTCCGGAAAGTATCGCCGCCTGGTGGATACTACCGATACTAGTTCATAAGCAAATGCATAGAACAAATGGAGCTGTGAAAAAATTTCGTGTTATTTCGTGTCGTAAATACTCCTATTACCATGGAGATCATGCCTATTACTGACGATTGATGGCGCTAGTAGCAGGACAACCATGCGGTCAAAGGAAACTTGTTGATTGTGAGGCCTGATACTATGATAAGGAGACCTTGGTTGCAGGGTTGTTTAGGTTTAAACCATGGTTTAAACCTTGGTTTAAACTAAATGGTTTTTTTAAAAAAACTATTTGGTTTTTTTGAAATACCAAAAATTTTATTTAAAAAAGAAAAATGGTTGCGCAAGATTTACAATGATGAACTTCAGAGATGTAAAGCTGATTTAGAAAACAAAACAGTTTGCATGGCAATGGATGGATGGTCGAACATCCATAATGAACCTATTGTGTGTATAAGTGTTATCAAAGAGTGTGGTAAAGTCACTCTTGTTAATACTATTGACACATCCGGCTCATCACATACTGGAAATTATTTAGCTAATTTGGTTTTGAGTTCAGTGCAGACAGCAGAAGAAAAGTTCAAATGTAAAATATCAAGTTTTGTCACAGACAATACTGCAAATATGGTTTCTGCATGAAAAGCTTGGTTTTTCGGGACTTACATATGGGTGCAGTGCCCACATTTTAAATCTGTTAGCGAAAGATTTGGTTAAAAGTGATGTAACAAAACATGTTACAAGTATTTTAAAATATTTTCGCAATCATCATCTCCCGAAAGCATGGTATCATGCAGAAGGTGGAAGTGCGTTGGTACTTCCTCTAGAGGTACGATGGAATACTTATTGGGATTCACTTGAATCTTATATTAAAAATTAGTCAATTCTTACAAAAGTTTGTGAGGATCACAGATCTGAGATTGTTATTGACATCTCCAGTAAAATCTTAAGTATCGGTTTAAAAAGAAATGTTGAGGACATGATTGCATTTCTGAAACCAATCGCCGAAACTTGATTTTGTACAGAAGAGTAGCTGTTCTCTCGCTGAATGTGTATTAGCATGGAAAAAGCTAGATATGAAGTTAAAAGAAGCATCAACATCAAACAATAAAAAGGCCAAATCATCAGCGTATAAACAGAGATATGAACAATCATTAGTAGATGCACATTTCCTGCATTTATTTTAAGCCCATCAGTATTAATTTCTAACCTAGGAATTGATGTCACGAAAGAAGAGAAAAAGAAGGGTCTTGAATTTATCAAACAAAAATGTGGCTCTGGTTTCTTAGCACTTGCATTAAAAATTTTGGAGAAGTTGGAACCATTTCATAATCATGATCAAAATTTTTTTTTACCTCAAAGTTGTTGATACAATGTCTGACTTTGAATGGGGAATAGTTTTTATAATGTTTCAGGTAAATCTTTGATTACGGAGAATGTTTTGGAATTTGTGAACATGCTAACTACAGCCAAAGCATGGACTGCCTGTGTTGAAAGGATTTTTTCAATATTTGGTGTAGTTCATTCAAAATTTCAAAACAGATTAGGAGTGGAGAAAGCATCAAAATTAGTGGTCGTAATAAAAGAAATGAACAATGATTGAGGGTAAAATTTATTATTCATTCCTATTATTCTATACTGCTGTAAGATATCTATTCAAGAAATGTCAAGTTTTTTTCTTCTTTCCTTAATAAAATGTCCGGATATATTTCATTAGTTTGTGATTCTTTATCTTCAGTTTGCAAATAGTTGTTATTTGTGTCAGTTAAAATTTCTTAGTTTAATTTTCTTTAAAAGAAAATGTAGATTAAAGACTAGTGACGTGTTAGTAGTAGTGATTGATTTATATACATACATATATAAGTGATAATTTTATTGTTTATTGTATATTAAAATATTACAATAATAAAAAAATATAATGGTTAAATTAAAATAGTAAAAAATTTATTATATAATTTCAACAAAATAACTTAAAGTAATTTTTGTTAATTGCTTGACTTCAAATATTTGAAAATATTAATATTCATCGTTCTTCTAAAATATAAAATCATTTAAACCAAAAAAACCTGGTTTAAACCAAAAAAACCAAGTTTAAACAAAAAAAACCCGGTTTTTGGGTTTTTTTTGAAAAAAAAAACCCGTTTTTTTTACAACCCTGCTTGGTTGTGATAATGGCGTCCGCGGGGCAAAAAACTTTTCGCGTGCTGTACTTGAGCGATATGGATATGTAATCACCGTTCAGTGTGAATTTCGTTAAAAGTACGGAATTAATTCACCTGTGACTCAGAGTATTCGAAGGTGGTATCATCAGTTTGAGAGATGGTGATATCACCATATTGACATTATACGTGTAAATAAAGGAAGTTATATCAAACACTTGTAAAAAAACCTTCAAAATTTTTCCTTTGTATTCATGCATTACTTAACTTTCTGTGTCGTTTATTTATGAAAATATAGCATTTTGAAATCGGATGATTCGTTTCGAATAACCCTGTATATAAGTGAATCTGCTTGAAACAAATGCTTTAAAATGCTATCCATTGGATCCTTTAATTTTACTTAGTCATATATTTATCTCCCCTGAATTACAAAAAAAATTTAAAAAAATAAAAAACAAAATAAAATAAAATATTTTTTATAGTGAACACATTTATGAAAACGAATATATTTATTTCTTATTGTTAAATAAATTTGTTTTGGTTTTCATTCTTTTATCTGTGTAGAACTTTTTCGTAGAATTTAATTAAGAGTCACATTTTTTTCATGCTTTATATCGATGATGAATTTTTAGATTCGCGTTTTTTTTTTAGATAGAATGTAGATATTTTTTAGTGAAATAACATATTTATTCTTAGAGGAAAAATGTACGTTACTATATTTGCGCAAATATTTGATCTCAGGGATGAAGGGAACAAAGACACTGTTTCAGCTTTACATAAAAAAGTCACTTTTTATTGATAGCTATTTTTTCTATCAGTTTTTTCTTTAATCTATGCTTGAAAACTGCATTTAATCCGTCTATTGCTTTGTATATTATTATGGTTGTAAAAATTATGAAAAAAATTAACATTCAAGGATAGTTTTTTTCTTCTTTATGTATAGAAATTTCTGAGAAAAAATGATTAAGTAATTAATAAATTTTACTTTTGGTACGCTAAATATACAACAGGCTTCTTGTTGCATAATTAGTTTTTTAATCAGTCACTTTCATAAACGTGGTGTTCAGTTACAAAGATTCGATGCTCTTTGAGCATTTCTTTTTTAATTTGAAGATTTTATATTGCTTTTAAGGTGCATAATGCATTAATTAGGGCAAACGTAGAAAAAATTAATTTGGAAAAATTAAGAAAAATTAAAAATTACAATTTTTCTATAATTTTTTAACTTTTTGCAACAATTTTCAAAATGCAATTCTTATGGCAAAATTAGAACATATAATTACAAAATTAAGAAAATTTTAAAATCACAATTTTCGTATAATTTTGAACCTTTCGCAACAATTCTTGCCATACTTTTCGTACAAGGGTGTTCTATAAATGAAAGTAACTTTCAATCCCTAAATGCCACAATGGCACCAGAAGTTTGAAATAAAATTTTGCTTTTATAATATACTTTTACTTATTTTCAAATAAATTTGTTCGTAAATCATGGTGTCATTCAATAATTTGAACATTTTACCTACTGAAGCACTTTGCAACTGAAAGGCTAAGAAAAAACAAATAAAATTTCATGAACATTTATACAAAACTACTGAAAAAATCGCTATTTACTCAACAATTTTATTTATTTTTTAAATAATATATTTATATTACTGAAAATGCTATCCTTAAATGTATGAAATGAACCGTAGAGATCATACATTAGAAAAAGGAGTAGACTGAAAAATACAGGGCGTCCGAGACGAAATGTCCTAATTTTAAACACTTATACGGAATTTCCAATAGGACTGAAACTCCGCTGTAAATTAATAATACTGACAAAGGATGTGAATTAATTTTCACTTTGCTAAACAACACATAATCAACATAGTGAAATATATGTCCAGACTTGGGATCAAACCCAGATACCCTGGTATAGCGCACCAAGTGCTTTACCACTTAAGCCATCAGGACGATGGGAATTTATTTGTCTCATGTACGGAACTGGGTAGTGTGGTCATGTTTGACATTCCATCTTGTGCTGCAAGGTTTCAGCCGTGCCAACGTATATGTGAAAAATGCCAGATTGGATATCGTCCAGATGGCTTAAATGGTAAAGCACTTGGTGCGTTATACCAGGGTATCTGGGTTCGATCCCCAGTCTGGACACATTTTTTACTATGTTGGTTATGCGTTGTTTAGCAAAGTGAAAATTAATTCCCTTCCTTTGCCAGTATTACTTATACTGAAGATAATAAACAACCAAGACAATTTTGTTAGGTGGTACATGGTAGATTAGATGTGGAAATTTACATTATATAATAGAAATTATTTTTATTTCATGTGCTGAAAATCGGAAAAATTTAAAATTGAAAAATGACAACGAATTCTGAAGTAGCACAAACCATGTGGTGGTATGCAGATATTGGGTCCACTGGCAGGATGCAGCTCCTTCACACTGGCATTTAGGAATCCTGAACATATGGACTGCCGAATTCCCACAAAGATGGATTGGGAAAGGTGGTCCAATTCTCTGACCATCCTCCTTAGACATCCTCCGTGCCACTGGTGGGGCACATATAGAAATGATGTGATTGCACACAAAAATAAAACCCTAACTATGTGTATCCATTGTTGTTTCAATCTTCTTAATGCAACGATTACACGTCGTATTACAGACTGTTCAAATTAGGGCGTTTCGGTTCGGATACCCTGTATATGTCGAAGTTTTAGCATTTGAATCATCCTGATGTAGTGAAAAAACACGAACTAAGAAAAATAAATTTAAAAATTGTATCTCTGAATCCTTTAAAAGGGAATTGAATACAGTAAAACAAAAAGAAATTGTAAATTTTTATTTGTCGGATTTTCACAAGATTTTGCCAGAGTGTAGTAGAAATATCTAAATTAATTTTAAGCAAAAAAAAAATAAATAAATAAGTAAATAAATAAAAATAAAAATAAAAATAAAAATAAAAATAAAAATAAACGATATTTTATTTTGTTTTTTGGAAAATGAAGGGTACCGAGTCTCTTTAATGTGATGGCAAACTGAGAGAGTTGACAGTACACGCCAAAACAATCAGATTTTATCATGAAACACAGGGTCAAAATTCCGGTTAGTATATTTGAAATAACGCCAATATTTGAAATATATTGGCGTTTGATTGTAAACATATCCAATTAAAAACCATTAGCCAATATTTAGCTAATATTGGCGTTTGATAGAATTTTTTTTCAATGTACATCCATTATTTAACTAATATTTGCGGTTGGTTGGAAATCATTCCAGTGTGACGCCAATATGTGCACAGTTTTGGCGCAGGATTAGAAATATTTACTATGTAAAGGCAATATAGTGTAAATATTGGCATCTCATTGGAAATATTTCAAATAATGGCTCAATTTTGGCCCAATATTGACTTGCTACAGCATCATAGCAAGTACTAGAAGTAAACACCATCCGCATTCCAAATGCACTGGGCTGGATGTTCCATGTTTGGAAATTAGACTGACAGTACATACCTAACTAGCACAAAATACAGAAGGTCGTTCACACTTTATGGAAACGATTTTTATAATTAATTTCTGAACATATATGCCATATTCTTTGCGACAATTTTACTCTATTGTATAGCCCTGACTCTTGTTTATAACTCTGGATCGAAATTTCCATCATAGTCGATTTTTTTCTTAGTACAATCATATCAATTTTTTCCACACCTCTTGGAAAACTTTTCAAAGTCTATTCAATGTTGCGTACACTGTAAAAAATGACCAATGTTTCTTATTTTATGAATATATACTATAACCGCGAAAGAAAACATAATATAATCTTCTGAGTTATCCGAAATTCCGAATAGCATGTTCCATTGTCTTTTAAATCCCCAGAAACCAATACATTTTCAAAATTTAAAGAATTATTTATATAAACAAAGTATTTTTCGCTGCCCGTATTTTTCAGAAAAGTTTCCGAAGGGTTTTTATAGTTTATTAATGAGTGTCCTCAGCCTGGAATACCTGTTTTTCGAATGCTATCAATTCTCAAGTAAACGTTTTCATGCTCAAAAAATAAGTTTAACAGACAAACATGCAAAATTAACAGCGTTAACAATAACATTAAAATTAAGATTATTTCTTTACTCTTCCAAGCATAAATTAACTTATGCGGCTGAAAACCTTTACTTGAAAATGGATGACATTCGAAAAACAGGTATTCCAGGCTGAGGACACTAATTAATACACTATAAAAACCCTTCGGAAACGTTTCTGAAAAATACGGGCAGCGAAAAATACTTTGTTTTTATAAATAATTCTTTAAATTTTGGAAATGTATTAGTTTCTGGGGATTCAAAAGACAATGGAACACGCCATTCTTTATTTTGGATAACTCAGAAGATTTTATTATATTTACGTTCGTGGTTATAGTATATTTTCATAAAATAAGAAACATTGGTCATTTTTTTTGCAGTGTATAGTGTTTTCTAACGCTTGCTTTATCAAACACATAGGTGGTGATAAATAAAAATGTATCGTAACACTCGATGAAACATGGCTTTATTTGAGTGAGTGTATCGGAAGAAGAGCAATTTTTATCAATTAATACGGAAATAAAAGAAATGCTGTTGTGAATTTAAAGACAAATTTTCAAAAAGATTCATGATTACTGCTGGATGTTGATATGAAATTAAATTACAGGTAAAAAACGCAATAAAGCATTTAGCAGTAAAATCAGTAAAGCAGTAAAGCTTTATTATTAGTAAAAGATTTTAGAATCCATTTTTGAAGAAGAAATTCTAACTTTATGTTAAAAAGACATTAATTGAGTTTCATATCAATAAAGTTCTCCCACACACTCTTCCACAGCTCAACGGATGCATATTTAGCAAATGAATAATCGTAACTGGAAATAAATTGTATCCCAATTGAAGAATACATGTCAAATCACCTGACGCACCTCCCACCTCAATGTACCTTTTCTGAATTTGGATTCTTTAAATGAATTCATGAACATTGAAAAGACTTTAGAAAGTTTTCCAAGAGGTATGGGAGAAAACTGATGTGATTGTACTAAAAAAAGATTGACTATGAAGGAAATTTCAATCCAGAGTTGTAATAAAGAGTCAGGGCTATACATCAGAGTAAAATTGTTGCAAAAAAATGTGGCATATATGCTCAGAAATATATTGTGAAAATCGTTTCCATAAAGTGCGAACAACTTTCTGTAGTTGATCCAACGTTTGCTACATTGCAAATTCCCAGCACACATTGTTAACACATTTGGAACACTTTGATTCAAAAGAAGTGTTCCAGTTACCTTATTGTGTACTGAATGTGTTCCCTTAATGTGCTCCGAATATGCTCCGCTATAAAGAATGTGTTCTGAGAGGTGTACCGAAAGTGTTCTGCTCAGGATATCTGTTAACTCTAAACTTGGGAACACATTTGAGAAAGGATTGAGAGCACATTTAGGCACACTTGTGAAATCATCGCTTTCAAAAAGTGCGCTAGAAAGTGTGCTGAACAAAAGGAGTGTTCTCAGAAGTATTCTAAAAACTGTTCCAAAAAGTGCGCTTCAAAGTGTTCTAAAAAAGGTGACAAAATAAGTGTTCTGTAAAGTGTATACAGATTTGCAGTGTAAATTTTGGCTAATTGTTGTCCTATATTGCCGTATAGTAAGAAATGTTCGTCTTGCCGTACCATTTGCAAATTAATTTTTGCTAATAAAGACCCAACAGTGGTCCAACTAATAGCTACTGAGAATGGTGCTCATGATACGGTCCAAATTAGAGGGGTCTAGGCATTCTACCATTGTAAAACCATTTCCCAACGCAACCATTTCCAGTCCTACATTTCCCTGCTATTTTCAGAAACTGCCGTGCCAACGATGAGCCGACAATCTGTATTACTTGGATATGGCATCCTTGACCAAATTACTAACATTATGCCTTTCATTCTTATTATATTGCATGCAAAATACCTATCCCTGTTGATAATTTTATTTGAATTTATTTATTGTTTCTTTATTAGACGGTGCAAAATTTTATGGTGAAATTATGCGATATTTAAGAGAGAATGAATGTGTGATAAAAGCAAATTCGGTAGCGCAGATCGCAGCCTCCATCGTCCATAAAATAACAAAAGAACTAGAAGTAGGATAAGGGTGTTTTCCACAGGCTTATCCTGCTGTCTGTTTGTCACCGGATTTTTTTATTTAGTACTTGCTACCAAAACTAATTGATTCCAAGCAGCACAATAGTGGTAGGATTGCGAGCAGTGCAGGCCAATAGCCCGAACAGTTCACATGTATAACCTTTCATCAGCCCCAGTGCGCTTCAGAGCTAAACCGGCTTGTCATTCTTCTTTTTTATTCTATGCCATCGTCTGGATGCCAGCGTGGCGGAAAGGCTGTTGCTTTACAACATAGACACTTTGAATACTTAAAAATAGCAAATAAAATCTTTGTGCAAGAATATTAAAAGAAAGAATATCAACGTTAAAAACGCACAAATCATATGCAGAAAAGCAGCAAACAGCTGTTTCGAATGCACAAGCGAGATTATTCTTCAGTGCGCAAAGAACAAAGCACAGCGTGTTAGAAAAAGCAAGACTGGGCCAAACTTTTGTATATTGTTTGTGCATTTTTAACTTTGATATTCTTTCTTTTAACTTTGAATACTGTCTATTATGCATACAATGCATACTGTGATCGAGGCTTTTCCTCTTTGCTTGCGAAGGACATGCTAACTATTTTGATACATTTGTCACCATCATGGAGCTAAGAAGATATGGAAGGATAGAAGATTTAATGCTCATAACTCCATGGTCACCATACATATAGACAATGTTATTAATTTCACTTTCGAATACAGACCTCTTACGAACCCCCTACGACCTTCTACGAATTAGTGTTAGATGAAAGCCGTAACAAGTAAAGCGGAAGCAAAATATTTACATCTAGAACAGAGTTAACCAGTCTTAAAAATACCCATTTTTAAACCACAAACTGAGACATACTGAAAAAAGATTCCTCTCTCAATAACACCCTTAGGTGGTAACTACTAATAAAGCCTCAGTGGCAGTTTTAAAACCATTAAGTGATTAAAGAGAAACCGTTTCATATCAATTAGTTAATGCTCGCAAGTTGCAAAAACTCCCTGAAATTGTCTTTTCTCAGCAAAAAGAATGTTATAAGTTTTAAGATACAAGTACAAGTTAATGTAATAATTCCGTTTACCCTAAAAACAAACTTCTTTTATATTTGAACAAAAAATTATAGTTTAAGTACTTCCTTTTTATATGCTTTATTTCAAAGATAAGTTAAACATTTCTATAGTTTTCTGATAATTTATAATCAATTAATAACAGTATTTTTTGCTAAAATAATTAGTAAATATTTTTATCTCGCATATCTTATGCATTAAATATTATTAATATTTTTACTAGTAAATCCGCAGATAACGAACCTCAACGTCAGTTCTGCACGTCATTGTTTTTTAATATGACTTTTCATAATATTTAACATCCTACAATCTGCAATTTAAAATTTTCAAATTACATACGTATTTCTAAGGATATTATAAACTTCTTCGAAGGTTTCGGAAATTAGAATCATTAAATTAAACACTGTGTTATGCAAAGGTATTTTGAAATTCTGATAAACTGTATTTCTTGTAATTTTTTTGATAAAAAATTACATTTCTTCAGGGGAGCAGAGCCCCCCCCCCCCCCCCGTAATCTCATTAAATTTCGCCATTTCCTGTTGATTGTGCGAATGATTATATTTTACCTTGTATGTTGTTTTACACTGTGATTTTATTAGTATATGCAACAATTTGGAAAAGGACTTTATGTTATATCAACATCTAAATAGCAATATTTACTTATCTGCCAACCACAAAAGGATAAGTTGAATAAAATGTCATGTACGAAAGCAACTTATGGAAATGTAAACTGAATCTACTATATTTCACTTGTATCTAGTTTAAAAATCTAATGTTTTTGCAATTTTTGTTTCGGAAAAAGTTTTGATGGTCATTTTATAAAACAGTACAACCTCGAAAATCGATTTCGGGTTGTCTTGTGCTGGATTCGAGTTGTTTGTCGAGTTCGGGTCGTGTTTCGGGTTGGCTTTAAGAAGAGTTTTTGGGTTCGCGCAGGTCTCTAATTGTTACTCAGCGTTTTTCTAACGCGATCGGTGATCTAATATCTTACTTATTAGGAAAAATTAGCTTTAAAATTGGTTATTGTAATGAGGGATGTCAGCCGTATTTTGTATCATGTAACATTTAACAACAATCCTAAAAATCAAATTTTCTTAAATTCAAAATCCCCCAAAACAAAACAATTAACCGTTAATATGAATATGTATTTTTTAAATATTAAATAACAGTATCATCAAATAAAATATCAAATATACTAAAAATATTTTTTTTTCTTTTATCTAAGACTGGAATTTACAAGAACTGAAATATATTCTTCATTTAATGAGGGCTAGCTTAGTCTGTCCAAATATATTTTATTCTAACTCTTATTTATTTGCTCATTTTTTCATTAAAATTACATTTCATCTAAGTCTTGATTTAAATAAGCCCTTTAAGATAATAAAGTATGGTTTACATATATTTTTTATTCCGTTTATCATATTATATTGCAGTATAAATCAGTCCATGTGCTTTTTTGTTTTACTCTTTTTGTCATGTTTTTTTTTCTCATCAAAACTACATTTCATCTGAATCTTGAATTAAATAAGCCACTTTCAGATTAAAAAAAATATATAGATTACATATTTTTTCTCAGTTTATCCTATTATAGTAGCACTATAAATCAGTTCATATATATATATTTTTTATTCCTCTAGTGAATTTTTTAGCCCTTTTTTTTGCACAGTTATAAGTGCAAAAAAAAGGTATTGAAATTAGTATGATTAATAAACTACACTATACGGATTAAACTACACAGATTATATATTATTATTATGCTTGCGAAATATCGTATGATTCATTTTGAAAATGAAACCAAAAAATATACTTTAATCATAAGTTATGAACTTTATTTTTACTCGTACATTGTACAATATTACGTACGAGTTTCAGTTATATATGTGATCCATATTCTTAGTAATGTATCAAAATCGCATTCAAATAATCACAAAACAAGAACGAAAAATCATGCGTCAAGCATAGATTATGTAACACTTTCCAACGCTTCCAAAATAATTTTACAAATTATTACCGTTTCATAAGCTGAAATATAACATCTAAGTAAACAATTTGGAAAACGCATAAGATATTTAAAAACATAATTTCAGGAATTTCCAACATATACAATATTCGGAAAAATATCCAAATACTTTTATTCAGCACTGTATATGATCTATAGATTTGTATATATACTACATAGGATGCTAAATTTTAGTTCAGTTAGGAAACGCGTAGCACAGTTCAAAATTCTCCTTCTGGAGTTTCTGTCAATAAACGGAAATGTGTTCGCGAACTTTTGTGCTGCCCTGTATAGGATCTACAGAATTTATACACACCAAGTAATGGACAAAAAGTAAGTTAAATTTAAAATCGCGTTCAGTAACTTAAAACGCACTTCCAGGAATTATTGTTAACATACAGTAGAGAATTCTTTTGTGTGTCCCTGTAAATGAACGATGACTGCTATACACACAATATTCTGTAGTATCCTCTTGTAATGCACCTTAGTTAAAAATTGATACAGAAACATTCACTTCTAAAGGTCAGTGGGATCTCAAATTCCCTTAATGCATTCATATTTTTAACGCTTTCCAACCTAGTTGAAAAGTGTTTATGACTTCGGTTTGTCTGGCCGTCTGTCCGTGCTCTAACTCGCGTAAATATACTCGAATCGCCCTGAAATTTTTGTATGTTATTGTCGTTTACTATAGCATGTTCCCTATGTCAACTGAAGTATGTAGACCTTATAGTTTTTTTTACAGGGACAGTCAAAAGTATTCCGTTACATTACATTAAAGGGGAAATAATCGTGTCCAGTGCATTTTGATGATGCTACTTTATTTAAAACATGATGAAATTGATATATAATTATGAAGCGCATTAAAATATGCATTTTGTAGAATATGGGGTGCAAAGCATTAATTTATCATTTACAGGGTCAAACAAAAGAATTCTGTTACACATTGTTCTATGGGGGAAAATTGTTTGTAGTGTAATTTAGTGATATTTCACTATTTCAAACATAATGAAAATTATATGCATTACTCAGGTTCTCTATAAATTGCTCCTTGAAAGTGTGGTGTGCATTGCGTTTATTTACAGGGACACACAAAAGATATCGGTTACAGTACATGTGCGATATTTACAGTCTATGTGTGATAAAGGCGTTTTCAACTTTGGTTTGCGTTTTAAGTTTAACTAAATTTTTTCATAGTACGTGTGTATTTATAAACTTGGTTGTTCATATACAGGGCTGCACAAGGGAATCCGTAAGTATTGCAGACTATGGGAGTGAATTGCTTCAGGGTAGTTTTTAATTATGTTATGCATTTTCTTGCTGAACTATAATATATTTAGTATACTAATATAAGTTTGTGGAATATAAATAAATTCACATACAGGGCAACGCAAAGAAAAAGATACAATGTCGTTTACGGTTGGTTATTGCTGCGAGTGAGTTTTAAGTTGCCTTTTAGCTTAATAGGTGGTGTGTACAAAAGTCTTCAGATAATATACAGGACTGTACAAAGGATTGCGAGTGCATTTCCATGATCGGAGAAAAGAGCTAAATGTGAATATTCTAACTGAACTAAATTTTATCATGCTATATATCCATATCTATTGATCATATGCAGGGCTGCATAAAATAATTCGACTACATTTTTGACACTGAAAGGTAATTTCGAATACTGTATTTTTTAATGTGGTATATATTTTTTAAACTGTTTACTTACATATCTTCTTTCACCTTATTTAACAGTGAAGTTTCCTTACAGCTTTCTGGTTGTATTGGAAAGTGTTTTATAATCTATGCTTGACGCATGATTTTTCGTTCTTGTTTAACTATATCATCAAGAAATTATAAATTTTAACTTTTTTTTCTGTGTACGTTTCTTAAAGAATGCATCACTATTTTTTAGTTAACAAAATATTTTTAAAACATGTACTTAATTTTATTTGAAGTGTTAAATTTTACTCCCTTTTCGTCAGCTTCGCTAAGATTTTGGCAGATAAAATATAAAATTAAGCATATATTTTAGAGATATTTTGTCAATTAATAAATAAAAAGATGTCGTTTACGAAGAGCACACAGTAAAAATATGTTAAACATGATAATTTTCTGCGGAGATATTTGAAAATAATAATGAATTCCATGCCCATAGGTTTTTTTATATATATATATACCGCTAACCAGGCCCCTACCTGCCCGGCATGAGAGCATGATGAGTTAGTGCCTGGGCGCGGGGCGATATACGCCTGATCACAGCATGGCTGTGATCCACCTGACAAAAAAAAAAACCTTGTTGGTATCGCTGCAGTGCTCTCTAGTGGTTTGCTACAGTTCTCTTTGTTTGCCGGTTTTCTATTTAACTTTCTTGAATGGCAGATTAAAAAAAAAAAAAAAAAAATAAAGAAAATAAATTAATTGGTCTCGTAATTTAGAACCTTGATCAGGTGATGAGACCTCCACCTGATTAAACACCTCCAGAAGTATAATTCATAGGGAACTTGGAGAACTTTGCACCCACGACGGATTTTACATGCATCAGGCGCCATTAGCGTATATATTTGCCATGTCTGTTGGCTTGTCACTTTCTTGGTGGATTGTTGCTGTAGTGTTTATCGCCTCTTTTATCGGCTGATTTCACTTTTTGCTTTATTTCTCTCTATATCAGGGTTTTTTGCCTTTTTTATGGGCTCACCCCTGTTGTGGGTTATTTCTGTCTATATGCCCATAGGTTTAACATTGGAGAGGGAAATTGGAGACCTGACTGACCAACTCCCTTAGTTTCTTTCTAGCAAAATTCTTTTTACCCAGCCTGTATGATAACATTTCAATTGAAATACGATATTTATCTAATCAAAAAAGTTCTTCATTCAAACTTAGGATGTTGTCAATTTTAATTGCACTTTTAACCTTTACAAATTTGATAACATCTGGTAGACAGTAAAAAAATCCTAGTCGTCAGTAAAAAAAAATTACATCCTCACCCGCCTCCTCCGTCACTAATTTTCAGAAACACCAAAATTTAATATGAATTAATTGAGAAAAAATAATAACAAGTATAGTTTAGAATTATTGTTACATAGTTTAGAATAATTACATAATTTAGACAGATAATATAAACCATATTTTCTAACGAAATTAATCAAAATGATTTATTTACGTTAAAAAAAAGAAAAATCTGTAAATGCTGAATTAACTGGCATGTTCGGGAAATGCTGATTGCCGGAGGTTTAAAATGCTCGGATAATTGAGTACTGCAAAATCTATATCTGAAGAGGGGGGGGGGGGGGGCATCAATGGAATAATGAAGCAAGAAAACATTTTTTGCCTATTTTCTTGTTGAAGTCAATCAAATAATTCTGTTTTTATTATTTTAAAATTTACATATGTTGAACTTATTTTTATCAAATTAAAAGTGCCGAAAAAGAGGAAAAGTGCCGTTTTAGCTCATTTCTTAGGTCAATTTTTGTACAAAAATATAATATAATATAATCATCATCATCATCCCAAAACATGGTTTCAGGCTATAAGCCTGTTCCGGCCTCAATCCATCTTTTTCGCGGCCTTCCCCTGTCTCTTTTCCCCCTTGGCTTATAATCAAAGGCTGCTTTTGGTATACGATCAGTATCCATCCTTTCGATGTGGTCCCTCCATTTCCTTCTGTAATTTCCTATTTTATTTAATATTGGTAATTTCAAGCTCTCTTCTGATGTAATAATTCTTTATTTTGTCTATTATTGAACATCCCTTCACACTCTTCAAAAATTTCATCTCTGAGGATTGTATTTGTCTTTCATCATTTTTTGTGAGTGTCCATGCCTCACTTTCGTATAATAAAGTTGGTATTGCCATTGTTTTAAAAAAATGTTATTCTTGTTTTTTTTCTTGAATTTCAAAGAGTTCGTCTTATAGTACCACAGATGTATTGAAATTTATAAAACTTACTTTGTATATCGTTGTCATAGTCATAAGATATATCACATCCTAAGTAATTAAAATGTGAAAGATAATAATAATAATAATAATAATAATAATAATAATAATAGTAATAATAATACAAAGGGCGTTTTATAAAAACTGAGAGTAAAATAAAAAAAATCGAGAACCCTGCACTACTGAAATGACTTCAGAACCTGTATTAAATTTTCTGCCATACACTTGTTGCGGACTTGGTAAGGGGATCAAAATGATGCATCCAAGTTTCATCACCTGTTATTACATTCATTAGTAAATTCGGATAATTTTGAAGCATCTATTTCAACTCACACCATTGGTGGATTCTTGTTTGCATTTGTTCTTTAATAAGGTGATGAGGGACCCGACTGGAACAAACATGGCACAGCTGTAAATTGTTGCGTAGAATGCAAAATATCGACGTTTTCGAAACGTTAGTTGACGCTGCTGTCTCCTCACATATCATTCGCCGATTTTCTTGCAAGATTGCCTACACAGTGTTAACATTTCGATCATTCACAACACTTTCTGGTCGACAAGGCTTATGAGCCAGTTCTGCAGGCAAACGTGCTTTTTAGAAATCACAATGCCATCTAAAAATCGTAGACTCACCAAAACATTTGTCTTTGTAAGCTTCTTTTATTAACTTAACTGTTTCTGGAGCTGTTTTGCCCAAACGATAGCAAAATTTTATGGCTCAGCGCATTTTGTTTTTTAACTCTGAATCACTCACCTCCATTTCTATAGGGCCAATAAAAACAGTTCTTTAAACAAGCACGAAACTAAGAAAATAAAATCGTCTGCTTCATTTCGAATATTTATAAACGTACAGTTAACAGTTTGAAAAAATGGCCTGTAGTTTTATTTTTTAGTTTTGCGGTGTTGCCACTACGTAAAAAAATAACTCTCAGTTTTTATGGAATGCCCTTTGTAAAAACGCCAGATTAAATAATTTTGTTTTTAGATAGAAAAACTTAGTCGCCAGGGGCGACCTGGAGACCGCATTTGTCAAGCCCTACTTTTAACTATTTTATATCACGAATCTAAAAACCCCTAAAATCGAATATCTATTAATTTTGATTTTTGAAGATATTTATTACTCCGGAATTCAAGAATTCCAATTAACTCAGAATAATCTTGCTAATACGAAAAAAAAAATGAGATAATGAGATGACGTAAAATTTTTATGACACTGGGGATTTAGATATGAATTAGATTGAGAAGATCCTGTATTAGATGAGATTATAAAATCAGATTTTAATGGGTCAGGTAACCTTTGAACTCACAAAAATACATGAAAAAGAGACCTCTATAAGAATTACAATAACTCCGTAGCTAATTAACTTTGAATTATAAAATTTAAAACACATATTAATAAAAGTTCGTTTTATAAATTAAAACTTTCCAAAAATGTATACACTCATATAAAGCTTTTAAATTTATTTTAAAATATAATACAATTTTTACGAAGCAATTATTCTTGCATGCATTGCGCGCATGATTTTTCACATTTGAATTGCTTAACCTGCCAATGTTTTTTAATGAGCACAATGTCTTCTCAAAATGACCAACGCTGAAAAATATAAAATGTGGAGATCCTGAGAAAAACAAAAGTAGAGAAATTCGAAATATCCAGTTCTTTTTAATGCAAAAGTAGTCATGAATTCAAAACTTGTTACTTGAGAAACATAATAATAAGTCATTTTGTGCATCTGTATGGTTAAGACATTCAATAAAAATTTCATGAAATTCTAACCAACCATTTCTCAGAAATCCTGCGCAATGACTAAATTCGCCGTTTGAGAAAATTTACTTTACAGATGAAACTACCCCTTGATCATATAAAAAGAACTCAGACTGTTTTAGGCTTAAATCCTCTTCTAAAGTGAATTTTTGCATGGGATTTATTTAAAAATGTTCCCAAAGAATCATATTTAATTATAAGCTAATAAAAAAAAATAGATTTTTTGAAATTTTAAAGGTTACCTATATTAGATGGCGTTCACGCGAAGAGTATTTAGCGATTTTAATGTAATGTATACTCTATTTTTAATACAAACTTAGAACCTCGTCAGCTTTAATTGCACAATTAACGATTTTAAATCACGTGTTTCAATATCACTAAATTCGAACATCGTATTAATTTCGATTTTCGAAAATCTTTATTATTGTAGAATATCATGAATTTTAATTATCTCAGAATAATCTTTCTAGTCAATTTTTAGATAATGAACTGTCATGGAAGTTTTATGATACTGGGGATTTAAATACAAAGTACATTGTGAAAATCCTGGTTTTTGTGAGCTGTGAAGTATATTTGTATCACCAGTGGACCCGTGCGAAGATTTCGCACTGCATTTTCATATTTTTTCAATGCAAGTTTAATTATATATATATATATATATATATATATAAAATAAGGACTAAAAATATTTGCAAACAACATTAGTCGCCAGAATATCGCCTCATTTATCCCATCAAAGTTGCAGTAAAAACTGATCGCTGATAGCTAAGGCAAAAAAAAAAAAAAAAAAAAAAAAAAAAAAAAAAAAAAAAAAAATCAATCGTATTTTAACTGCATTAGAAGATAACATCATCTGTTTCCGGAAAAAAAAAACATAGGAGAAAGAAAAATAAATTGAGCATTTGAATTTAAATTTTGCTCTTTAATCATAAATATAAAATAAACCCGTGTAGCAATCTTTATTTTACATTTTTTTTAAATTATTGCTGAGCACTATATAATACGGTATTTTATTTTTGTGGCAACATCAATTTCAGGAAAAAGTTTAATTTCATTTATGAAAACAATGCCGGTTTAATTTTTAATTATCAGCAAATTTTAATCAAAAAAACATGTTTTAGGAAAATGTATTTGTGCTATGTCAGAAGCCTGTTCAAAATTCTTTCATATGGTACCTCATTCGTCGCTCTGCGTTTCGTATTTTCTTAGAAAAGGGTATGTTGACAGGAGAAATAATATACACGATATATTTTTTCTGCATCTGAGTTTCATGATATTTGGATGTACCCACTCATTTTAGTTTTGAGAATCTTAAAATGGGTATATTTGTGTATTGTATTGTAATTATCGGTTTATCTATTGTCGATTATTTATGTGTTTTAATGGTTATTATTTTTTCAAAAGTTTTATTATATTAAACTTCCTTAGTAAATTGCTGCAAATGCGCATTTTGTATATGATAGTTTTTCATCTTGTATCATTTATAAAAACATTTTGCATTAGTTACACCGTTTTATCATCTATACACTGTCCAGTTTTGGCAAATCAAGATAAGTTAATATACAAAATTTCATAGCTGCAACTGCGCATTTGGTTGTGTATTTATATATTTAATATTTTTATTTTCAATAAATTTTTGTGTACAAATGCTGCTTAATCACTTGCTTTTGTGATGCTTGCTGTTAATTCCTACATTGATTTACTATCGCAATTTTGGCCACTGCTTTACAATATCATATGTTTTCTCTTCAGTTTCTTGATATTTGGATATACTCACTCATTTTAATTTTGAGAATCTTAAATTTTTGGATATATTTGTATATTATATTCTAATTATCGGTTTATCTATTGTCGATTATTTATGTGGTTTAATGGTTATTATTTACAAAAGCTTTATTATATATATGTAAGCAGTGCCTGATTTACGGCAGGGCATTCGGGGCACGGGCCCAAGGCCCCCGATTTTCAGGGGCCCCCAAATGCTACTAAAGATTTTCCAATTATTGGCCAAAACCGTCTTAACTTTCAAAAAACAAAATTAAAATGGAAAAATCTGTTTGTCAGAGATTGTCTATGATATGTCAAAGTAACTTCATTTTTTGCTGATTGTCTTATTACAATTTATGTGCAGTAATGTAAAGAACTCCATTGTTAGGATCGCCGTATTATTTCATTTTTATTTATTTTACATGTAAGGTCCTCATGGTTAACATGGACAAAGCCGTGTGGTTCTGCTAGTTACTTGTGTAAATTTAGTTTTTTTATACAAAGCTTGTATTTGAAAGAAAAAGTTGTTTGATTAATAGGCTATGCTAATATTTTACATAATTATAGCTTGGTAAATTTATTATTAGTTGTTGCATACTTTATCATTCCAGATATATGGACTTGCATAGAGAAAGCTAATCAGTACCACACAGTTTATTATAAAATTTAATTAAAAATTCATAATTATCAAATAACTATTTAAAATTAAATTAACGATTATCAAATTAAAAAAAAATTAATATTTTAAAGAAATTATCAAAGTCAATAGTGGTTATCTTAATAAGTACTGCTTTCGATATTACATTTTTTTATTCAAAGAATCTGTGCGAGGAGGCCCCCATACGCACCTGTGCCCAGGGCCCCCAAATTTCTAAATCGGTCCCTGTATGTAAGAAGAAGATATGTGAACAGTTGATTTACTGGAATTATATGAACGACTAGACGTTAAATAAACTTTAATACAGTCCTAGACAGATAACTCTACAATACTTTGCTAATAATTTCTTCACAGCTAATGTACTTTTCACCCAACATATACAACATATTCATTTTCCAATAGTCCAACTAGGCCTAACAGCGCCTTTACTGGCTAGTTTTCATTTCGATGCTTGCTTCACAATAAAAATTAGAAGACTGGCTCTTTTTTCAATTTTGAAGATATTCAAATCTTGATCTCGCGATCCAAAATATTTATAACTCATGCATTTAATTAATGGATAATAATAGTACTAGAGCGTCAGTTATTTTGACGATTTTGCACGTCATAAAGGAAATGAAGTGTTTAAACTGAAATCCTACATATATAACCATTAAAACATTACAGGAACATCATACAATATGTGGGGAAAGAAAAAAAAAATTAAATATGAAAACGAACACGTACCTGTTTGAGCAATATCCCTAAATAGGTACATAAAAAATAATGAATAGAATTTAAAACAAAGAGAATATAATACACAGATTGGAGGAAAAAATGAAAACTAAATGAAAAACCTGAAATATGTAACACAAATGAGTAATAAAATGCAACCAAAATTAACAATTAAAGAAAAAACTGAAATTTTGAAATAGAAGATTTTTTTTTATTAGTGTGAAACCATAGCAGAATTATCAAGCCCAAATTACGTTAAATTCCACAAAAAATGTACGATTTCATCTTTGTACGAACTATTAAGTTAAAATTGTACAAAATTTGGTGATCATACACTAAAAGAACCAGAAAGAAGATATTAGAAATTAAAAATATATAAATAAGTGAGGATAATTTCCCCATATTTAAACGGGAATTTGACTGAAATACAGGTTCATGAAAAATCAAAGAGTGTGGAAAATACGATTACAAATATCTCGGCAACTAATAATCCAATCGACTTCATTCTTAATGCAAAATTTATGTTTTTTTTATTGTCTTTTATATTCACTCCTTAAAATAAACATTTTCGAAAATTTTTATATACCTTTTATCAGAACCAATATTTCGAGAGTCCGAAAAAAATAGTTCCGGATAATCGAGGTGACTGAAATTCAATAAGCTTCTTCCCATTATTACATACTAAGTACATACCAAATTTCAAGTTTCTATCTCAATTTGTTCGGGAGATAGAGCGTTTACAGACACACAGACACACAGATACACGGACACACACAGAGACAGACGGACGGCAATTTTTTTTTTCTAAAAATATGTTTTTCGGAATCTACAGTGTCTGAAACGTGTAAATATGTCAAAAAAATTTCGATTTTCAAAACGATTACAAGATCACGAATTATGTTACCCTATACGTATAATGGGTAAGTAAAAAATAAAATTTTGAATTAGTTGTCTTTTTTTTTATATAAATATTGTGGAACTATGGCAGAATTATCAAGCCCAAATTACCGTTAATTCCATAAAAAAATGTATGATTTCATTTTCGTATGAAGTATTAAGTTAAAATTGTACAAAATTTAGGTAACATACATTAAAAAAAAAGTAAAAAGATATTAGAAACGAAAAATATAAAAATTAGTGAGGATAATTTCCCCATATTTAAACGGGAAGTAACGTGGTTACGGAAAACGCCGCGAATGATGATTCAACAAAATTTTACCTGTTGCCGTATAATAGTTACTAATTCATTAGCAGAATAACAAGAGCAGTGCAAAATGAATTTCATACAAGCGTTATACTAGAATTAAGTAACATTATGGAACAATGCTGCCACCTATTGGTTATTCAAGAAAGAGTATTAAAGTCAGGTAAATAAGAAATTTGGATTCATTTACGGATATGCCATCTTGTGTCAGTGTAAGAAACTATAACATAAATTAGTTATTGAAAATGGAATTTTAAAATTTTAAGGAAGTGTTCATTGAGAAATTAATAAATTAGGAAAATTTCATGTAAATAATGAATAAAAAGTCTAGAGGGATGTGAAAACGTTATTTAAATTGATATTATGTAAAAAAAAAATAATAAAATAAAATAAAAAATGAATTAATACATTGTCATTGCACAGTTGTATTATTAAATAGGTACATAAAAAAGTAAGCAAGTAAGAATAAAAATAAAGTGGTGAAGGAAATATTTAAAAAGGACAAAGATAGTAATTATATAAAGATGATTACTAAAGTTATTCAGATATGACACTGTGCCACATGTATCAAAGAAGTAAATAAAAATTTATGGATTAAACTAAAACTGATATGATAGATCTTAGAGATGATATAAATTCATTACTATTTCATAGAAAGGAAGTATTATGAAAAAATAATTATTAACTAGTAGAAAAAAAATTACATATAATAAAATGGGATGATTTATGAAGTGATTAAAGTGACATTGTCTCAAACAAATAAAAGAAGTTAATTAAATGAAACTAGCTGTTTAATCCGTTCTACGCACGGGAGTTCAGGAATTTAATTCTAAAACCAAAATGAAAAATAAAAATCAGTACAACCAAACTAAAGTTTATGAATAAAAATAATAATTATGACATGATTGATGATAGATTTATGGCATCAGACGATAAAACGATATCTTTGGAATAAGGGAATAAATAAAATAAAATTTTTTGTTGATGTTTGCGATAGAATGTTTTTCTTTATTTTCAAAAGAGGTAATAATTAAGCGCAATTAAATAATCTGTAATTATTTGCATTCGAGGTACAAGAATTATCGTAATACCCGCTACAGTCGCTTAGTATTGCAGCGTGGCGTACGTAATATGTATATCTCACATTGCAGTAAACATTTAGAACTGGTTAGAACTCGTGCGATTACGGGTTGAAAAAAGACAAAATGCATACAAAAACATAAAAAAAATCATTAAAATTTTCGAATTTTTTGCCCCAATCGTTTATGGGACCCTACCAGCAACCCGTGTACCAAATTTCGTAGCCCTGCGCTCGATAGTTTTCCAGTTTTTGAGTTACATAGATACGCGCACGGATTTTAATAGGGGAGATACAACATAAAGTAAATGCTATGAAACGAATTTTGTTAAAAATGAATAGAACAAAATCAGCAAAAGAATAACATGTAATGAAAGGATGCAAAATAAACAAATAACCCACTCTCTCGCTTCCCCCGCTTGTTTTGTATGGTTTTTTTTTGTAATTAACATTTGCGTTTTTATTATCCATACAACACCTCCATACCTTCTTACTATAACATCTACCCTCCTATCCATCATATTTTTTTTTTTTTTTTTTTGTTTTTTTCATTTTTATTTAATACTTTTTATTTTTGTAATTTTTATTTTGCAATAAGTTAATCATTTTATTTATTCGAGACAACACCTCCCTCCTCAGTACTCTAACATCTACCCACCCATCCTTCCTGTAGATTTGATCATGGACTAACTAATATAACAAAGATTGTATGGATTTTTTTGGAAAACCATGTTGAAATGCATCATAAATAAGTTGTTTCATATTTTTATTTATAAGATGAGATGCGCATAGTAATTTTATTCTAAAGATATGTATAGCAAATAACTATACCATCATCTGCAAATACTACTACCACCAACTTCTTACATATGCAATTTATTCTAATAATTTTTTCACACTTCATCATGTTTCTTTAGAAGAAAACAATAGACATATTTTAAGTTATCATAAATTATTAATCTTAAACAGTAAAAACTTCAATTATCCTTACATTGTTATGATTCCTAAGTTTCACAAAAATGCCTTAAAATTTCGCACTGTCACTGTAGGATGTAATACAGTCGAACCTCGTTAACACGAAATTGAAGGGACTGCGAATTTATTTCGTGTTATCCGAAATTTCGTGTTAACCGTCATAATAGTGGGCCATCTATGTTAGATATAAAAACTAAATAAATTAACCTACAAATATAAAACTGCTCCTAAAATCATAAATTAATAAGAAATAGAAAATTTCATTAACAAGCTAGTCATCATTTTTTAGGCAATAATAAATTTATTTTCTTGCTAATTATTTTTTTAAAGTCCGTTATTGACTTTTGCTTCAATTTTTGTAGAGTATTTTTTTTAGGAACATATGGACCTCATCTAATTTGTTCAAAGTTATGGAAGCATTCTGTTATTCCAGAAGGAAACGTTGTACAGTTTTCAATGCTGTGGTAGCTTCATTTAATGACACTAAACTTTTCCGTTCGGTGTCAATTTCTTCATCCTTCATCCCAACACTTCAATATTGTCATCTTTTTTTTTTTCAGCAATTATTTCTTCGTCTGTCGTCACATCCGAAATCAGCAAATCTTCATCTACGGAAATGTACTCGGAAAAACAATGTCTAAGAAAGAATTTCCCGTTTTTTTGATTACATGTCTTTTTGTAGACAATACTATGACGCTCTTTAAATCTTGTCAGTCATCCGTTAGAACATATAGAGTCGCTCTCACCGGGAGCAGCAGCATAAGCTGCTTCAATCTTTTTACGATTCTTTAAAATTGTAGATAGGTTCAATTGTAGAAGAACTGAAGGTATCACATACTTCGCTGCATTTTCTGATTTTTTCAGCACTTTATTGCTAACTTCATTTAAAATTTTTTGCTTAGTTTCTAAAGACACAGCTTCTTGTTTTCAACTCACCTTTCACAGAATTCTACACAGCAGCTGTGAACAGAGTTTCAATTATGTTAGTCAGGTAGTGAAGTAAGGATTGTCAATTCTTAAGGATTATCGCTCACAGACAGAGGAATTCAGAAAGCTGGTTTATGTCACTGTCAATACAGTTAACCGGGTAATAGAACAATCACTATCAAAAAAGAAATTCCTTCTCCCAATCTTTCATTGTGACTGATCTATTAGCGCATACAGTTAATGTGGGAACACTTGCGCACATCAGAGATCAAAGAAACGCAGGGATTAGTCAGGAATTCAGTATTTCATGATTTTCTGAAACCCTTTTTCACGTTATATCTTTTTCAAACCATGAGAAAATTCCATTTTTAATAAGAATATGTGACATGTGAGTTTGAAATTTCGGAAACATTACATAAGGATTTTTTTTTTTTTTTTACTTTGGAGTAAAGAAAAAGTTTTTCGCCTTAAGCGGGATTTTCCGAAATTCTATTTCGTGTTAAACGAATTAATTAAATTGATTTTCAGACTCATCTGACGAGACCTCAGTATTATTTCGTGTTAAGCGAAATTTCGCGTTAAGCGATTTCGTGTTAACGAGGTTCGACTGTACTTATAATACACGCGCTAATTCAGTTTTCTTAAATATTCTCACACAAATTTACAATTCATCTTTCAATAAAGATAATACTCATTTTATAAAAAACAGTTATGTGTTAGTTAATAAAATCAAGGCGTTATCAAAAGTTCACAATATTATTACATATGATTTCAACGACTTATTCCACAATATTCTTCAGCAGATTTTTACACTCTACTATTAATTCACTTTTATAGAATATTTCTCATCATTACAATTACCTGACAACATCGATATTGACTACTTTAAATCATTAACTAATTTTTTACTTTTTCATAACTTTATATTCCAAAATCATGCTATTTTCATTGAGACACAGGGAATTCCACAAGGCTCAACTGGTTGCAGTATGCTTTCAGATTTATATCTTTATTTCTATGAAAGGAAGTATATTAACGATAATCTTTTGCTATAGATATACAGATGACATAATTATTTTTTCACTTAATGATAATCATTCTGTATCTCTTCATATAGCATATCCTTCTAATCTCGAACTTAGTACTACCTTTTTAAATAATTCTTCAATTATTTTCCTGGACGTTAATATCTCTATTCTGTCTGATCATACTTTCACATTCAATATTTATGATAAACGTAATGATTTTTCCTTCAATGTCATTAATTTTACTAACTTTTATTCATGTCTACATATTTCTGTTTACAGAAATATACTTCTAAACCATTGCAATCGCATTAAACGTCTATGTTCCTCCAATTTTATAAGGCCTAATTTATTAAAACTAAAGCATACAGCTCTGTCTTACATTTTCCCCCTTGCTTTTATTTCACCATTGATTAAACGTTAAAACATTCTTCTAATTTTACCAGTATGGGCAACTAATATGTATAAAAATTATAAAATTGGAAAACAAAACAATGGAGAGTGAGCGTGGATTGCTGAAAAAATTATAAAAATTTTACAAAAAAATTATAATAAAGAAATAACAAAATTTCTCCCCCAAAAATTATAAAATCAGAATGATATTACGGAGGATTGAGGTGGGACTGCTAAAAAATCTATAAAATTATATATATATATATATATATAAACTTATTGCAAAAATTAACCATTGAAACAGAAGCAACTGACCAAATGCAATGAAATTATTACCCCATATAGCTATGTCAAATTACACATTATAAAACATAGTCCTAACAAATGAAGTATTTATTCAAAAAGTGAAAAATAAGTAAAAAACACAAATGTAAGCTTATAATGTAATTTACTTTTTCAAGGGCTGGGAAACCACATTATAAGCAAAGAATGATTGTTTTCTGTAATTGTCACAAGCTTAAAGCCAAATATATGAAACAAAAATGCGTCTTTCATGCTTTTTACACAATTTGCCAAACATTCCATTATTCACAATCTCATCTACAATGTGTTTTCTCATACAAGGCTAAATTTTATATACTACTATCTTTCTATTTGCTCTCTATAACTATTTAAATATTATTTATTACATTCTTTAGTTTTCGCTACTTTCTAAATTTTATTTACATCAGTTACTACATTGTCTGTAATTTATTTTAGGCAAACTTTTTGTACAGTTCCATCTTCTCCTTTAATCTGATAGATGGCAGCACCAGACTTTTCATCTTCATACTGCTTGTAGATTCATATTTTCCTTTTTTATTTAATAATAGATGGCAGTACCTAACATTTTCCTATTCATTAGATAAAATACACCACATCTGAGCCAATTATTTTCTTGTTCGAATATAATCTAATTTTTTATACTGTTTGAAATTAAAAATTAAAATATCTTCAGTTTTAATTGTACATTTAATGATTTTATATCACGGGTTTTAATATCTCTAAAACCAAGTATTCTACCAATTTATATTTTCGAAGATATTTCTTTATCATACATTTTTACAGTTTTCAGTTTTACAGTAGTCAGCTATTCAGTTCTTCAGTGTCCATGTAAATGTGAAGTGCTCCTGAGTTTATAAGCATTTTCAATGAAGTTTCATCACAGACATACTTTGTTTTTATTATGAGCTATATCCATTGCTTTATTGTATTTTATATATCACTGTTTTATCATGGTTTATTTATTTGATCTTTGGGTTTTATTTTTATACATACCTATCTCATATTGGTTTCTCTATATGTTATAAGGAGCATAATAGTGTCATTTTTAGGCTTAATGGTGACAATATTTGAGGAAATAACATATATTTACTATGAAATATTCTTATGATACTCCTCTGAAGAGTCGATAAGATATTCATTGTATTCCATTCTTGATTTTTCTTTTTATTAAGTTTAAGACTTGCAGAATCCTTTCCATTGCTTTTTATAATATCTCTTCCTTTGTTTTTCACGCATGTGATTTCATTATATATATAATCAGATTTCAATACATTGGATGCAGTTCACGTGATCAGTATTTAACGATTTTAATGTAATGTATTCAGTTCTCATTTCAAACTTAGAATCTCGTCAGTTTTAATTGCACATTTATCGATTTTATATCATGGGTCTTATTACCCGTAAAATCGAACATCCTATTAAATTCGATTTTTGAAGATCTTTATTACCGCGGAATATCAGGAATTCCAATTATTTCAGAATCCTTCTGTAACATTCTTTAGATAATGAGATCTCATAGAATTTGTATGACATGGGGATTTAAATGTAAATTAGATTCGGAAAAATCTTTAGTCATTTGACTGATTTCGTCTTGTGTTTGTTAGTTTTATCTTTTTAAAGATTTTCTTATTATTTTTTTCTATTTTCTCTCTGAAAAAACTCATTAACTATATCTGAATGTTTTGATCTCATCAAAATCAGTATTTAATGCATTTTTGAATGAATTTTACTGCATTGATAAACACATTTATAGTACATCTGAGCCAATATATACATGTTCTAATATAATATGACATTTAAAATCAGTTTTTACTACATATTTGAATGACTTTTATAACGAAAATAGACACATGTACAGTACATCTGAACTAATATTTACATGTTCTAATATAATGTGAGATTTCAAATCGGTATTGATGGATTTTTGAATGAATTTTATTATATTAATAAACTTACTGATATAAATAAGTTTATCATAATAACCCACGCAAAAAAAACCCAAAGCGGACAGCACCTATCTAAGGAAAACTTTGCTACGACAAAGTTTACAACAAACATGATAAAATTAATAAAAATAATTAGATAAAATACACTACATCTGAGCCAATTATTTTCTTGTTCGAATATAATCTAATTTTTTATACTGTTTGAAATTAAAAATTAAAAAATCTTCAGTTTTAATTGTACATTTAATGATTTTATATCACGGGTTTTAATATCTCTAAAACCAAGTATTCTACCAATTTATATTTTCGAAGATATTTCTTTCTGCGAAATATTAAGAATTCCAATTATTTCATAACACTTTCAGTGAAGTGGTTTATTGTTATGCTATCCTCTTAATATGTAATTAGGTTGTAGAGGGTTTTGTATAATCTATTCTAGGATAAAAGTGAACTTTCGTATTGAGCGCAAAAACAGTAATAAGTAATTTCAATATGAATGATTACAATATATAAAGTGTGATCTAATCACAAACATAAAAATCCTTTACCATGCATGGAAAAATATATTTATTGATGAATGTAGTATCAAATTATCTCATAATTCTTCTGTAGCAGCACTTCACAAACTTTATTATTATGCGATCCACCTAGAATGTAGGTATGTAGAGATTTTTCTATAAATTATTCTACGAAAACAGCGAAATTTAGTACGAAGCATATGCACGAAAACAATAATAAGTACTCCCACTATGAAGAATCTTAATATAAATAAAATATCTAATCACAAAATACAACCATTTTTTTACTACGGCTGCAAAAATACATTTTTTAATGAATGTATTTTTAAAATGCAGTTTAAAAATCAATGCTATTCATAATATCGTTTCCTACCAATGCGAGTGTGTATACTTGTTAATTTTATAGCTTTATAGCGCTCTCTACAAAAAATTAAATAAAACATTGTCTTTTGTAGAAGTTGTTTTAGTTCTTGACGAATTTTCCATTTAAAAATGTAACGTACGTATTATGTTCTTTTTTTGAAGCTGATAAAATTAATAACGATTAATAGTATATTTTTGAAGACCTGGTCGGTTATGGTTGGTCATGGGTCGCTCATGTGACTCTGATGGGTTAGGACTCCTGGTTTGCGAACCGCTGTTCTATAGTATGCTTTAGATAATGCATACCTGCCAGCAATACGTGCAAGTATTCCTCCATATAATGTGGGTTAATTTACCCCAGGTTAAACCCGTTTCGAAACATAAATTTTTTAGAAATAAAATCAAATAAGTTCCATGTGGAAACATTAAATTAGATAAATAAAAGTAAATCAAATAAATTTTCTGATTCCAAACGTGTTTAACCACCTGTGTCAAATTAAACCACAATTTACGGAAGAAATAGTTGGACGCTGGCGAGTATGGATAATGAGATTTCAAAGCATTCGTATGAATTGAATGCAAATTAGATTGAAGAAATCCTGTTTTTGATCGCTTAACTGAATCTTTCTTGTTTTTGATACTTGCATCTTTTGAAAACTTTTTGGATTTTTCGTTTTGTTTTCTCTCTGAAATTATCCAATAGCTGTTTTAAATTCTCGAAGTCTTAAAATAATATTACTCGTTTTTGATATATTAATTTAAACTTTAATCAGGGGTATATGGTTGTTATAAGAAAGATGGGGGAGTCATAAATATAAGGGGTTAAAATACATGTTATGAGCAGAAATTTTTGTATACGAAAATATGGTCTATGCCCACTTATTCAATCAAAAATACATGTTATCTCACAATGAGCCAAATCCTGATATTGTACTGAAATTTTTAACAGATTAACTTTGTTTTGTGTGAAATAAAATGATATCACGAGTTAATGACATCTCAAGAGCAGGATTGCCAAACCTTTTACTTTAAAGAGCACATTGGAATTTTCCAACCATCTTGATGACCGTATTTCGATCCGTACACACGCACACGCATTTATGAATGTGTGCATAGGTTATTTGGAGGGAGGTTCCACACTCCATAGTCATACATAAATACATCTATGTAGGCACTGTAAAGATGTAGATGCAGGGCCTGATTATCGATGAGGCAAATTTCCACCAGTAAAATCGAATAGAAAAATTTCCCTTTTTTATGACAAAAATCCTACATGAATAAGGCGTTTACATAAGGCGAAAATTTCTATTCGTTTTTATTAATGGAATTTTACCCCGGTGGTAATCAGGCGCTGTGGAGATGTATATTTATGTAAATTTTTTTGTGGAAAGGTTAACAGTACTTTATCACATCTATGAAAAATAAAATTATTGAAGTCATTTTTCGAAAATGCTATTTTTTTTAGTGCAAGTGAGTTTCAATATTTATTTTCAGCAGATTGAATTTAAAAAAATACACACTGAGATTTTTTTTATTTATTTCTAGCAAAAATGTTATGTACTATTCTTTTGTACAGTATATGTATTTATACTTATAAATTTATAAAAACGTGAGGGGGGGGGGCGCATATTTGGTGACCCCTGCTCTACAGGCGAGCAGTTTGCTTTTCTACTCTTTTTATAAGATGAATGCTAAACACAATATACATTATCTACAATAGCAGTGATTTTATTTTAGGCGTTTTTTCATTCGAAACACATTTCAAATTAATTTAACACCATGCATTAGTAACAGTGTAAAACAGCAAAATGTGTGCGATGAACTTGATTACAGATTAGATGTTTGTCGTCGAAAAGGTCACACATCGAACATTTGTCGCTAAAAAAAATAAAACTTTGGATGTTTTTCTTTATTTTCATATATTATTTTTTATAATATGTGTAATAGTTTTGAGAATATAAATTTTTAAAATCTGGTCTTTCATTTATGCTACCCCTGTATATATATATTTTCCTATTTTAAAAACAAAAAAAATCTCCTATTCTGAATTTCTCTTTATACTTTTTAATAGGCTTAAACAAAGGAAATTTCTATGCTGTTTTAAACGCACTTTAACTTAAAAAAATATAACAGATAACACTTTAAATTGTCAAAATGAGTATTTTAATTACTTTAATGATCAAAAGGCTTTCATTTAGAGAATGCTAAAGATTTAAATAATCTCAAAATCTTTTGAAAGCACTCTTTAGAATTAGTGGAATTAACCATATAATAAAAATTTATTATGTACAATTCTACTTTTCATTGGGATGTGGGGGGTTAAGCCAGGAATATTTACACCAGCCTTTAATTATTTTGTAATTGCAACACCTTTACAATGATAAAATTTTAGACGCATATATTACAATGAGTCTTTTAAAAGGATTAACAATACACATCCAGTAATTTATATATTATAACAAATAAACAGATAAAAGTAAGAAGTACACAGTGCCAATAAATGTATAGTCGAGGGAAAAAATTGATAGCCCGTACTAACTCTGCCACAAATCAGCGTATAAAAATGTGTCTTGTACCGAACAGTTAGTATTAACTTATGGTAATTAGTACTAAACTTAAATTTTGCTAGGGTGGTCTACACAAAGAGATTGTACCAAACATTAGAATTTTCAATTATAACATTTTCAATTATACACTTTTAATAATAACACATATAATATTATTATAATTACATATAATATTATGCACATTATAATAGTTTGACATCATATTTGGATTATTCAGTAAATTTTACTTTCGGATACAATCGGTCAAATATTTTAGGAATTATGCATACTTAAAGTTTGGAACTCCTAATGTTAAATCGAGTTTTAATCGGTGCAAAACAAAATGCAATGCAGGTAATATTTTAAGCGTAGCTCTAAAACTATTTCTATCAAGTAGCATAACTCTAAAACTATTTCTATAAATAATAAATCCTTTTGGATTTTCCAGCAATACCATAGAAACAAAATCTTTAACAGGTGTAAATTCACAACTTGGAGTTCACTCTTCTTCCGCAGTTGATTAGTTACGCAATCGTAGTACAGAATAGAAAGTAAAAATAAATAAACAAGATAAATTGCGATGTATTACATATTGGATTTGTAACAAGACTGTAATTCATCTCTTGTTTACCTAAATAAAACCTTGGTGAACTTTAGAATTATACAAGCGTCCTATCAGTAATTATCCGCATTAATTTTATGAATTTGGTATTTTATAATAAATATTCAGTAATTGTTTAATTTTATATAATTAAAAAATTAATTCGAAATCAATTTCAACATTAATTAGAAGGCTTTAAATTTAAAATAATTAAATCATGCCTGCATAAAAAATCTAGTTTAAACAAAAATCTCAAACAAGCAAATATCCAAAGCATTCAATCTTGGGCACGTGCAAGAGACGCAAGCATATCTACATGGCTTAAACTTTTGAATCGGTTTTAATCTTTTAAATTTGGCTCTGATGATGGAACTTTAGGGGCTCCGAAATAGCTGTTTGAGATTTTATGTATTTTTATTTGTGCTATTTTACGTTGTTCACTTATTTTTAAGCAAATATCCCTGTTGCGATTCAAGGATATGCATAGATTGCTCAAAAGAAATTTGTTAACCAGCTATTCTAATCATTAAATTAAATTACTTTTTTTTTTAAGCTATCGATTTAACTTAAGTTTGTTATTGCTCATGAGACAGCTTAAATTTATCAGAAGGGTAATAAGGACGCAATCTGGAAACATGCACTATATCAGAATATTTACCAGTATTGTAGATATATTTATCTATCTCATAACTTACATCAGACAAGTTACCAATTATTTTGTAAGGACCAAAATTAGGAATTTTTAACAAATGGCACTGTATTAAGAAAATCAGAATTTATTTACTTTTAAAATATCTACCAAATAATTCAATTAAAACAGTCATAAACTATTAATTAGAGGATTGAGAAAATTGCATCATTAATCAAATTTTAATTTTAGCCTCGAAATATTGACTATATTTTATTTTGTAATTTTCTGGCAGAAACATAACTAAATTTAAACTTTTCTTACTGAATTTTAAGAAGTATAAGAAACTGAGAACCCAAATTAAGCTCTAACCAGAGCATCTACTCAATAAAATATTCCATAGAAAAAATAGAAATTGCAATTATTTCTAAACTAATTTAATTAATTTTAAAATTTTATCTTAATATAGCACAAAAATTCTTTCCTCAACTGCTAACATAGGTTTTCCTAGAAATTTTATTAAAATAACCACAAAATATAATTAAAATATAGAAATAATTGCTTAATAACATTGTTAAAACACACAATAATAAATTAATTTATAGTAAATAATAATAAATAACATAAGAACTGCTGCAATTAATCAGGAAGAAACTGTGAACCCAAATTAAGCTCTAACCAGAGCATCTACTCAATAAAATATTCCATAGAAAACATAGAAATTACAATAATTTTTCTAAACTAATTTAATTAATTTTAAAATTTTATCTTAATATAGCACAAAAATTCTTTCCCCAACTGCTAACATAGGTTTTCCTAGAAATTTTATTAAAATAACCACAAAATATAATTAAAATATAGAAATAATTGCTTAATAACATTGTTAAAACAAACTATAATAAATTAATTTATAGTAAATAATAATAAATAACATAAGAACTGCTGCAATTAATCAGGAAGAATCAGAATGAATCAAAATATAACAACTACTTGGCACTAGATAACATCGTTTATTATGGAGCTTCATCTTACAAAATAAAGCATCTGTCACTTGAGAAAAAACATCGATTTAATTAATCAACTACATTGTATTACTTAGATAAGTAATATCGCACATTTGATATATCCAGTCATAATATTTAATATATCCAGCCATTTAATATATCCTTTACGCCAGCAGTTTTTTTGTAGACAACCTAAAACACACATAAAATATGAGCTCCCGATTCGTGTTTCTTGGTTAAATATCAGAGCGGTGCAAGTGTTTTTAGAGCACTGCGACAAAGAGGCAGCCAATGAGGGTGGCGAAATAGGTCCGGATCCTATTTTAGTCTTGGCAGGAAATTGGAGTGATGTAATTCCCAGTAAAAAGCGTGCGAATAGATTTTTAGAACGAAATAAAAAAGAAAAATGGAACAACATGATAATTCTAAATAGAATAAAATTATGGCGCTTGAATATCTTACAAAATAAAGCATCTGCCACTTGAGAAAAATCACCTGTTTAATTAATCAACTACATTGTATTACTTAGATAAGTAATATCGCACATTTAATTTATCCAGTCGTATCACTTCACGCCAGCAGGTATTTTGTAGACAACCTAAAACACACATAAAATATGAGCTCCCGACTCGTGTTCCTCGGTTAAATATCAGAGCGGTGCAAGTGTTTTTAGAGCACTGCGACAAAGAGGCAGGCAATGAAGGTGGCGAAATAGGTCCGGATCCTATTTTAGTCTTGGCAGGAAATTGGAGTGATGTAATTCCCAGTAAAAAGCGTGCGAATACATTTTTAGAACGAAATAAAAAGAAAAATGCTACAACATGATAATTCTAAATAGAATAAAATTATGGAGCTTGAATATCTTACAAAATAAAGCATCTGCCACTTGAGAAAAATCATCTGTTTAATTAATCAACTACATTGTATTACTTAAATAAGTAATATCGCACATTTAATGTATCCAGTCGTATCACTTCACGCCAGCAGGTATTTTGTAGACAACCTAAAACACACATAAAATATGAGCTTCCGACTCGTGTTCCTCGGTTAAATATCAGAGCGGTGCAAGTGTTTTCAGAGCACCGCGACAAAGAGGCAGCCAATGAGGGTGGCGAAATAGGCCCGGATCCCATTTTAGTCTTGGCAGGAAATTGGAGTGATGTAATTCCTAGTAAAAAGCGTGCGAATAGATTTTTAGAACGAAATAAAAAAGAAAAATGGTACAACATGATAATTCTAAGTAGAATAAAATTATGGAGCTTGAATATCTTACAAAATAAAGCATCTGCCACTTGAGAAAAATCATCTATTTAATTAATCAACTACATTGTATTACTTAGATAAGTAATATCGCACATTTAATATATCCAGTCGTATCACTTCACGCCAGCAGGTATTTTGTAGACAACCTAAAACACAAATAAAATATGAGCTCCCGACTCGTGTTCCTCGGTTAAATATCAAAGCGGTGCAAGTGTTTTTAGAGCACCGCGACAAAGAGGCAGCCAATGAGGGTGGCGAAATAGGTCCGGATCCTATTTTAGTTTTGGCAGGAAATTGGAGTGATGTAATTCCCAGTAAAAAGCGTGCGAATAGATTTTTAGAACGAAATAAAAAGAAAAATGGTACAACATGATAATTCTAAATAGAATAAAATTATGGAGCTTGAATATCTTACAAAATAAAGCATCTGCCACTTGAGAAAAACATCTATTTAATTAATTAACTACATTGTATTACTTAGATAAGTAATATCGCACATTTAATATATCCAGTCGTATCACTTCACGCCAGCAGGTATTTTGTAGACAACTTAAAACACACATAAAATATGAGCTCCCGACTCGTGTTCCTCGGTTAAATATCAGAGCGGTGCAAGTGTTTTTAGAGCACCGCGACAAAGAGGCAGCCAATGAGGGCGGCGAAATAGGTCCGGATCCCATTTTAGTCTTGGCAGGAAATTGGAGTGATGTCATTCCCAGTAAAAAGCGTGCGAATAGATTTTTAGAACGAAATAAAAAAGAAAAATGGTACAACATGATAATTCTAAATAGAATAAAATTATGGAGCTTGAATATCTTACAAAATAAAGCATCTGCCACTTGAGAAAATTCATCTGTTTAATTAATCAACTATATTGTATTACTTAGATAAGTAATATCGCACATTTAATATATCCAGTCGTATCACTTCAAGCCAGCAGGTATTTTGTAGACAACCTAAAACACACATAAAATATGAGCTCCCGACTCGTGTTCCTCGGTTAAATATCAGAGCGGTGCAAGTGTTTTTAGAGCACTGCGACAAAGAGGCAGGCAATGAGGGTGGCGAAATAGGTCAGGATCCTATTTTAGTCTTGGCAGGAAATTGGAGTGATGTAATTCCCAGTAAAAAGCGTGCGAATAGATTTTTAGAACGAAATAAAAAAGAAAAATGGTACAACATGATAATTCTAAATAGAATAAAATTATGGAGCTTGGATATCTTACAAAATAAAGCATCTGCCACTTGAGAAAAATCATCTGTTTAATTAATCAACTACATTGTATTACTTAGATAAGTAATATCGCACATTTAATATATCCAGTCGTATCACTTCACGCCAGCAGGTATTTTGTAGACAACCTAAAACACACATAAAATATGAGCTCCCGACTCGTGTTCCTCGGTTAAATATCAGAGCGGTGCAAGTGTTTTTAGAGCACCGTGACAAAGAGGCAGCCAATGAGGGTGGCGAAATAGGTCCGGATCCTATTTTAGTCTTGGCAGGAAATTTGAGTGATGTAATTCCCAGTAAAAAGCGTGCGAATAGATTTTTAGAACGAAATAAAAAAGAAAAATGGTACAACATGATAATTCTAAATAGAATAAAATTATGGAGCTTGAATATCTTACAAAATAAAGCATCTGCCACTTGAGAAAAATCATCTGTTTAATTAATCAACTACATTGTATTACTTAAATAATTAAAAGCGCACATTTAATGTATCCAGTCGTATCACTTCACACCAGCAGGTATTTTGTAGACAACCTAAAACACACATAAAATATGAGCTCCCAACTCGTGTTCCTCTGTTAAATATCAGAGCGGTGCAAGTGTTTTTAGAGCACTGCGACAAAGAGGCAGGCAATGAAGGTGGCGAAATAGGTCCGGATCCTATTTTAGTCTTGGCAGGAAATTGGAGTGATGTAATTCCCAGTAAAAAGCGTGCGAATACATTTTTAGAACGAAATAAAAAGAAAAATGCTACAACATGATAATTCTAAATAGAATAAAATTATGGAGCTTGAATATCTTACAAAATAAAGCATCTGCCACTTGAGAAAAATCATCTGTTTAATTAATCAACTACATTGTATTACTTAAATAAGTAATATCGCACATTTAATGTATCCAGTCGTATCACTTCACGCCAGCAGGTATTTTGTAGACAACCTAAAACACACATAAAATATGAGCTTCCGACTCGTGTTCCTCGGTTAAATATCAGAGCGGTGCAAGTGTTTTCAGAGCACCGCGACAAAGAGGCAGCCAATGAGGGTGGCGAAATAGGCCCGGATCCCATTTTAGTCTTGGCAGGAAATTGGAGTGATGTAATTCCTAGTAAAAAGCGTGCGAATAGATTTTTAGAACGAAATAAAAAAGAAAAATGGTACAACATGATAATTCTAAGTAGAATAAAATTATGGAGCTTGAATATCTTACAAAATAAAGCATCTGCCACTTGAGAAAAATCATCTATTTAATTAATCAACTACATTGTATTACTTAGATAAGTAATATCGCACATTTAATATATCCAGTCGTATCACTTCACGCCAGCAGGTATTTTGTAGACAACCTAAAACACAAATAAAATATGAGCTCCCGACTCGTGTTCCTCGGTTAAATATCAAAGCGGTGCAAGTGTTTTTAGAGCACCGCGACAAAGAGGCAGCCAATGAGGGTGGCGAAATAGGTCCGGATCCTATTTTAGTTTTGGCAGGAAATTGGAGTGATGTAATTCCCAGTAAAAAGCGTGCGAATAGATTTTTAGAACGAAATAAAAAGAAAAATGGTACAACATGATAATTCTAAATAGAATAAAATTATGGAGCTTGAATATCTTACAAAATAAAGCATCTGCCACTTGAGAAAAACATCTATTTAATTAATTAACTACATTGTATTACTTAGATAAGTAATATCGCACATTTAATATATCCAGTCGTATCACTTCACGCCAGCAGGTATTTTGTAGACAACTTAAAACACACATAAAATATGAGCTCCCGACTCGTGTTCCTCGGTTAAATATCAGAGCGGTGCAAGTGTTTTTAGAGCACCGCGACAAAGAGGCAGCCAATGAGGGCGGCGAAATAGGTCCGGATCCCATTTTAGTCTTGGCAGGAAATTGGAGTGATGTCATTCCCAGTAAAAAGCGTGCGAATAGATTTTTAGAACGAAATAAAAAAGAAAAATGGTACAACATGATAATTCTAAATAGAATAAAATTATGGAGCTTGAATATCTTACAAAATAAAGCATCTGCCACTTGAGAAAATTCATCTGTTTAATTAATCAACTATATTGTATTACTTAGATAAGTAATATCGCACATTTAATATATCCAGTCGTATCACTTCAAGCCAGCAGGTATTTTGTAGACAACCTAAAACACACATAAAATATGAGCTCCCGACTCGTGTTCCTCGGTTAAATATCAGAGCGGTGCAAGTGTTTTTAGAGCACTGCGACAAAGAGGCAGGCAATGAGGGTGGCGAAATAGGTCAGGATCCTATTTTAGTCTTGGCAGGAAATTGGAGTGATGTAATTCCCAGTAAAAAGCGTGCGAATAGATTTTTAGAACGAAATAAAAAAGAAAAATGGTACAACATGATAATTCTAAATAGAATAAAATTATGGAGCTTGGATATCTTACAAAATAAAGCATCTGCCACTTGAGAAAAATCATCTGTTTAATTAATCAACTACATTGTATTACTTAGATAAGTAATATCGCACATTTAATATATCCAGTCGTATCACTTCACGCCAGCAGGTATTTTGTAGACAACCTAAAACACACATAAAATATGAGCTCCCGACTCGTGTTCCTCGGTTAAATATCAGAGCGGTGCAAGTGTTTTTAGAGCACCGTGACAAAGAGGCAGCCAATGAGGGTGGCGAAATAGGTCCGGATCCTATTTTAGTCTTGGCAGGAAATTTGAGTGATGTAATTCCCAGTAAAAAGCGTGCGAATAGATTTTTAGAACGAAATAAAAAAGAAAAATGGTACAACATGATAATTCTAAATAGAATAAAATTATGGAGCTTGAATATCTTACAAAATAAAGCATCTGCCACTTGAGAAAAATCATCTGTTTAATTAATCAACTACATTGTATTACTTAAATAATTAAAAGCGCACATTTAATGTATCCAGTCGTATCACTTCACACCAGCAGGTATTTTGTAGACAACCTAAAACACACATAAAATATGAGCTCCCAACTCGTGTTCCTCTGTTAAATATCAGAGCGGTGCAAGTGTTTTTAGAGCACTGCGACAAAGAGGCAGCCAATGAGGGTGGCAAAATAGTTCCGGATCCTATTTTAGTCTTGGCAGGAAATTTGAGTGATGTAATTCCCAGTAAAAAGCGTGCGAATAGATTTTTAGAACGAAATAAAAAAGAAAACTGGTACAACATGATAATTCTAAATAGAATAAAATATCGGCATTTAAGAATTGAGAAATATAAAGGTTTTTGAAGAAAATAATGACGAGAAGTGTTTTTTAAGATATTTTGAATGGGAATAACATATTAAACAACGCTTTTCAAAATAGAAAGAGATTTTGATAAATAAAATAAAAGTAATGTTATTTAAGATAGAAAATAATTAAATAATTAGGGTTGTAGAATAATTTTAGAAGGTAAATTTTTATGGAATAAATTTAATGAAGCGCGGACATTTGAATTTTGTAATATATATATTTATTTTGCAGGCAGGGGAAATGTTTCTTTTTTTTTTATAAATGTTAATTCAAATATGTTATCCTTTGTGTCATCATATCTAAATCTTTCATAAATATTTTTGAAATCTTTAAATACATTTTGTATTGCAATATACTTGAAAAATGAAACAAATGAAGTCAAGTGAAAAAAATATGTTTTATAGTACTTTTCTATTTGCATAGTGGAGTTTTTGTTGTACCATTGTATATAGTTTTATCCATGAGAAAACATCGTTTAATTAAATCTTTAATTTTGTAGGAGTTGGTATCGTCACAAACAGCTTACATTAAAAAGATGTGCAATTAAAATCGTAATTTAATTCGAGGGTAACGAAAATGCGACGTGTAATGCAAGTAGAAGAAAAGTAATTTTAATGAAACTGGACAAGGAAGTTTTAGTTGTATGTTTTAAAAAATAGTAGTTTTATTTGTTTATTTCTTCCTCGGAGAATTAAAATTTTTATTACATATAGGATAATTCTATTCTCTTCTGAGAATACTATTATGGAAACTATTCTGTTATTTTCTTTTTTTTTTACATTATTTAATATTATTTTCATATAAAAAAGATGGAAGACGCAGTTTATGTTCAAAATTAAAGTCTAATATTACAATGTCTACCTACATTACTTGTCTGCTTATTTGTTTGTCTTGTTGTGTTGTAAATTTGTTAAAAAGTTACCTTCGTGAGAAAATTTGCATCTGAAGATAAGACAAACTAACAACGTTTCGCACCGAAATATATTTATATAGCGTAATGAATATTTATAGAGTTGTATAAAAGAATTCAAATGTTTTATTATCTGAGTCGTTATTTTCAATATTTTAGGAAAAACTAAAAATATTGGGCACAGATGTCATATGCGCACCACATTGGCGCGAATTTTTTCCCCCGCTAATTTGACGAAAACTTTATTAATATTAGTTATAAACAGCATGCAATAATAGCACGTGATTTTTTATTTCAATATAAAAATAAAATAACGTTATATTCAAAACGTTATAACGTTAATATTATAACGTTAATGTTATAACGTTATAACGATAATGTTATAACGTTAATATACATTATAACGTTAATATACATGATAACGTTAATATTCTAAAACAAATTTTTCTCCAAATTGGAGGGGGAAAATCGCGCCAATGTGGTGCGTATATGACATCTGTGCCAAATATTGTATATAATATAATATTTTATGAAAAAGATTTAAAATCAAGTGAAGAAAATAATTCATTGCGTTTCACTATCCCCATATGCTTTTGTAGTTTAGTGCGAGTTTCTCAATGAAAAAGCTTTATTGAGATAAATGAAGGAGTTTGTGAGAGTTATTATAAACACACACAAAAAAACTTAAATTAAAATTACGTACTATTATAGTCTTAATTTAATTTGACGTTAATGCAGATGTGCCGTTGGAGCAATTTGGGGGAAAATGAATTGTAATAAAACTGGAAAAGAAAGTTTCGACGATATGGTTTGAAAGTAGCAATCTAATTTACTTTGCTGCATTTACTTCATTACTTGTGTATAGCACTTTTTGAGTTTTTTTTTTTTTTTTTTTTGCAAGTTTAGGCAAATATGGTATTGTTTTCCTTATCTAATATTCTATAATACTCTCAAATATAGTTGAAAATGGTGTACGAACCCAATTTCTTAGCGTGTTACTCTTTTCATTACTTGTATAGCACTTTTTTTTTTTTTTTTTTTTTTTTTTTTTTTTTTTTTTTTTTTAAGGCAAATATGGTATTGTTTTCCTTATCTAATATTCTATAATACTCTCAAATATAGTTGAAAATGGTGTACGAACCCAATTTCTTAGCGTGTTACTCTTTTCATACTTGTACTCTTTTCATTACTTGTATAGCACTTTTTTTTTTTTTTTTTTTTTTAAAGGCAAATATGGTATTGTTTTCCTTATCTAATATTCTATAATACTCTCAAATATAGTTTAAAATAGTGTACGACCCCAATTTCTTAGCGTGTTACTCTTTTCATACTTGTACTCTTTTCATTACTTGTATAGCACTTTTTTTTTTTTTTTTTTTTTTTTTTTTTTTTGCAAGTTTAGGCAAATATGGTATTGTTTTCCTTATCTAATATTCTATAATACTCTCAAATATAGTTGAAAATGGTGTACGACCCCAATTTCTTAGCGTGTTACTCTTTTCATACGACGTCTCTTTTCTCGTATCTTTGTTTGTCCATCTGGTCTTTACTTTTGTATAAATGCTCATTTTGCGACAAAAATTGAAACTGAATTTAACAGACCAGCATATGATTTTAATTGAAAATTATTTTTATAACTTAAGAAGTATTTAAAAAATATTCACATAGCTTTATAAGACGATTCAAACATATTACAGCATGCGTAATTATTTTTTCATATTTTATATATATATAAAAAAAAAAACCTGTGGTATTCTTTGTTTTATAATATTAAATAAATAAATATATATATGAAGCCAATAGAAAATAGCATACTTAATTATAATAAAGTATCCAATTTTTTGTAATCTTACTGTGTTTTTACCCTTAAAATGGCCTTTAATTAAAATTGGAGATTTTATGTGATTTTACGTATAGTTACGAAGGGCTTAAATAATAAAGATGTAAAATTATCAGTCTAATTTAGTTTGATGGTAACAAAAATAGGGAGTCTGAGGCAATTTGGATAAAAATAATTGTTATGAAACTGGAGATGGAAATTTCACGATATATCTTGGAATGTAGTAATTGTAAATGAGTATGCTTTGCTTTTCCTAGACGAATTAAAATATTCATGACTTATATTATATTTTTAGGATTTTTAAGAATTTTGGCATGCAAATTATACTATTGTTTTATTTACTTATATGTTCTTTAATACTTTTTATCATAGTTGAGAATGATGAATGACGTGAATTAATTTGTCTACAGTCTCTGATTGTGCTCTAACATTAGTAAAAATGCTCAGTTCGTGATAAGATCGAATCTGAAGTTCATACAGAATATCATGCATTTTACTGACAGTTATTTTTACGAAAGTTAGACCCTATAAAAAATATTCAAGAAGACAAATATACCGCTTTTGGTTTCAAATGAAACCGATATGATATCGCCACCAGAACGAGAATTCTTTCCAATAAGTAAATAAATAAATAAAAATAAATAAATAACAGAAACGTTTCTGAAGTTCCCCTGTAACAAAAAAAACCCATGCACGATACGACAATTATTATGAAACGTTAAATTATATCGTGCATTTGAAGGTCAAATTCAAATTTCGTGATGATTGGTCAACTTTAAGAAAGATAGAACCTATAAAGTCAAAAAAAGTCAAGAAGAGAAACATACCGTTTTTGGTTCCAAATGTAACCGATACTTATCACCACAGGAACAGATCCTTTCAATAAGTCAGTAACAAAATAAAACTAATTGTGAAAATCTTAATTTGTTCATCAGTTTTGCGTGGGCATACATAGGAAAATGATGAGTGACTCACTCAACTTTACAGCAAATCTCTTTACATGAAAAAAAAAAAAGTTGGAAATTGTACGTCAAACGTGACAAATGAGGTACGTTTGTACTATAGCTAGTCATATAAATATTCAGATCTTGATGATTTTTAATTCTGTGAAATGAATTATATCGTCTGCAGATTAATTTCTGTCATAAAATAAGTGTCTCGGTCGCTTGACGATTAAACCTCGGAAGATTATTACAAGAAAGCACCGATTTTTAAAAAAAAATTCAAATTTCATTATAAATATTTGTATTAATATCTTCTATAGTATTAATTCGATTTTCATAAAATTTGAAATGTCTCGACAAAATTCTGCAAAGATAATATATCTTAAATTTCAAACAGCCCGCATAGCATGCACAGTCACAGTGACGTCATTGTGACGTCACTGTGTGTCACGTACGTCACGTCACACCTGTGACCAAAATTCCACCACTTTGTAATGTCACGCTGTGACCAAAATGTGAACGTCTTGGAGATTTTAAGAAAACTTAAAATAAACTTTAGAACAACTTATGGCATCAAGAAAATTACTATTTGAGAGCTTAAAAAATTTTTGTGACGTTGCAATGACGTCACTTAAAGTCACATAAGTCCCGTCACGCCTATGACCAAAATTCCAACACTGTGACTTCACAGTGTGATCGGAGAGGGAATTTGAAGCAGAAACTCATAAAATATAGATTTGAATTATGTCATTTGCCTAAATCGTTAATAAAAACATTGTCACACACTATTTAAATAAATTGAGTATTTACAGAATAAAATAATAAATAAATATCTGTCTACATATATGAGGCAGATAACTTTTTTACAATTTTCATTACCATTTTCAAGAAATTTAACAAAATATACTATATAATACACAGGTAAAAAATCCTAAATAGAAATTTAGTAACGTATGAAAGTTTTAGCGGAAAGTAATTCAGAAATAGATCTCCCAGTCTAATAAAATTGTTAGCAATTTACAGGTTTGTTAACATTTTAAATGCAAACATTATTTTTTTTTTCTACTACCGCATGGAACTCATTTGCTAATTTTGTAATGCTAAAAATATTTCTTTAAAAATCTCCAATCTTTAATTATTTTGAGAGGCCACTCAACCCAAACATCAGTTTTCTTGTCAAAAAATGAGGGCACAATTTTTGCGACGATCCAACACTTTCAGGATTTTTCTTGTACGGTATAATTAAGGTTGCTTCCAATATCCGCAATTAAGATCTGCGCAGCATTGTTTAACCAGAAAGTAACACCTCGCAGATGTTTACAGCTTACCGCAAATGATAGTATAATTGGAAGCTTAACTGACCTGCTCAACAACGCGAAGCTTTCTGACATAATTTCAGACTCACTTTTAAACGCAAAGGCATAAATTGGGCAGGACGGTCTATGGAAGCAATTTGGATTCGAAATGATTTTTCATTTTTTTTTTAATAAATAAACTACTTATCGAGTTATAAGCAATTCGTGTCACGTGACGACCGGTTTTTCCCCTTTCTTTTACTGTCACGTCGGCTATTCGGTTCAAAAAACGCCGACTTTGACATTTTTTTCTGAAATATCTTCTGCTTTTAACAAAAAATGGAAAACGTCTTTCAATTACATAGTTTCTGAATAAAAACACCAGCCAATTTAATGCATTTCCGAACAAAAACGAATTAAAAATATGTCATAAAGTAAATGTCATAAACTATATGTCATTCCTATAGCAATTTATTCCAAACTGGCCAGTGCTTAGTAAGATATCACCTCTAGCCATATAAATTATAAAGCATTTGAAATATCTTTATTTAAATTATTTGTTTTATCTATCATTTGCGGTAAGCTGTAAACATCTGCGAGGTGTTACTTTCTGGTTAAACAATGCTGCGCAGATCTTAATTGCGGATATTGGAGGCAGACGACTTTTGTCATTCGAAGTTCGAATTAGAATATTTTCAATTTTATTCTTCTTCCAAAATGGCGGATGTGAACGAATTATGTGTCGAAGGATACGTTTTTGCACGCTCAAGGAGAGATATTTTTATTCAGAAAATGGAAATCATTGTGAAAAATTATTCTTCAAATTTGGACGTAATTAACATCCTTATCATACGTAGTAATATTTAAGGAACTGCTGTAAAATATGAAGAAAAGCATCTGCGTCGTTTGGCCTTGTTTTTGCTGAGTGCTAATGCAGACTGCAGACCACTAAACAGTAAAACACGACATTTAATTGTTGGAACGGAACAGACAATGAATATTATCTAGAAAAAACTTTTTTTTATAAGGATTTATGTTCTGGATTTAAGAATTCCAATTAAAATATAAGTCCGAAAATAATTACAATAGCGTTGGCGTGTTATGATATGTATTCGTCAATGCATTTGTAATGTTTTTGTACCTAATTTACTTGAAAAACACTTGTATTACTCGGATTACTTCGTTGATGCCATAAAAAATTACATCTGCTAAAGAAAGTTATGTAAAAATTTTATTTTTTCAATCTACATGATTAAAATATTTAACATAGAAAGAACACCAACAGCAAAGCTTGAAATTTTTTTGTTGTTGTGTATACTAGTAAGAATTTAAATATTACCCTGCTAAAATATTTTAATTATCAAAATAATAATAATGATACATAATCTTTAAGTAATGAATAGATGTAATATAATAATTTTATTTTTGATTTTCTGCTTTGAATTACACTACTCACTATTTTGATTCCTAAATGATTTTGATAAATTTCAAAGTATTCATTTAACATCTATACTTTAGTATATAAATTTAAAAGTATGTAGGATTATTGTGATCAGTATGATTAAAATAAGCTTGTTACTTACAATTGCCGTATAATTCAGTAAAAAAAATAATAATGATAAACCGATGTCTTATTACGCTTGGTGGTTAGACTGCATTTCTACACTTGATAAACATTAAAAGATGAATAACTATTTGATATTAATATTAGATTTATTATTTTTTAATTGTATCATATAAATATGATTATCTGTATTGTTAAAACAATGCAAAATAGCATCCTTAATGCAAAATATCAGTAACGTTCACTAAACTGCATTCTAAAACTTATATAATAGATCTCAAATCCGGTTGTATTCCGGATATACTATGTATTATGGTATCAGAATCACAGCAAATGTTACTGTGGTTCTTGCCCTGGAATCAGACATCAAGCCAGATAGATATCATGTCATCGGCGTCAACATGTATTACTATTGATGAATCGTAAATCAATAGAAAATTGTACATTTCCTTCACATCATATGCTAACTAGAGTGGCTGCGGTGCAGTGGGTTATCAACAAAAAATGATCGGTGTGTCTAAAAAATAATATATTGCAAAACTTCTTGTTTAAAAAACATTACAATTTCATAAACATATACATAATTTATAAATCAATTAATAATGGTAAAAAAAATAAGCAAAATATTGTTTTTATTTTTTTATAGTTATCATTTATACTATATAAAGTAATACCAGTCACATACTGGAGTAAACGTAATTAAAACACATATAGTATTTAAAATAGAGGTCCCATGCATGATTTGTAGCATATCTTATTTTGAAGGTTAAATTTTTGCTTTTTTCTTATTAAATATATAAGATACTGTTTAAAACCTATTGGAATATTTGATAAAAGATATATTTATAAATTTAAATGGTTAAAGGAGAGAAAGAACCCCCCCCCCCCCCCAAAAAAAAAAAAAAAAAAAACAGGGCAAAGTATCAGTTTTTTAAAATTATGAACTCAAATTATATAATATATAATTTTTTAACGTGGTTAAAATGTAAAATCTACCACTTTAATATTACTATATGTTTAATATGTACAGAATCGTAGATCAAGCAAGCCTCCTACTCTGTCCATTTTTGAATACCGCCTTTTTTTTAAATAATCATCGTTTTAGATTTTTCTTATAAATTTTGCAGACACCAACGCAGTACGTAATTTTTTCTGCAAATGTTGTAAAAACCTAGCACAAATACTAATATTGAAAAAAGAAAAAAGAAAAAAGAAAAAAAAAGAAAAAAGAAAAAAAAACGAACCAGTGGGAGTCCTGTTCAAGGGGTACTTTTTCACAAAAGAAATCTGTAAATGGCTTTTTATCAATACTATTTTTTTCCTTCTTTTTCATACTTTAAAAATGTTAAAGTATTTTTTTTTATTTTTTATTTAAGGTTGAGCTTTACAATTTTCTGCACATATTTTTTTTATTATGTATTCGATAAAACTGTACATGACATTTACTTTGACATTTTTAATTTTTTTTTTTAAACAAATAATATCATATGAAGAAGCGTTAGATTACCCCCACTTTTCACTAGATATGACAGTTAAAAATTATTTTTAATATAATATAATTTGTACCTAAAATTCATGCACTGCCTTGTATAGCATATAAGAAATGTAAAAAAATAATAATAATAATAATTAATTAAAAATATCAATATATAAAAAAGTAGTAGGAATAAAAAATATTTTTTTTAAAAATATGATCTGTTAAAAGTTTTATTTTAAATGTGCTTTTAAATCGAAAATTAAAATGCAGTGCAGTAACAATTTTTAGAATAATTCTTAAAATTATATATTTATGTTGTTGTGGTCAGGGTCAAACTGATTCTATTATTAGGGTTTCGCTCATCTCACGAAACCCAATTTGTCTCGATTCTCTGTAAGTCCGTCACAGAGTGGGATCTCAGATATCTTTTATATTGTGTGTACTTACAGCTGAAAACCTACTGTCACGCTGAAAATCATAAAATTTTGAAAATGTCTTCATTAACGCAAGATATTAATTAAAACCTTTAAAACCCACTCATTAATGGATAAAAATATTCAACTAATGCGCAGAATCTATTTGAATTGTTGCCAATTTGCAAAAGTTCGCGCATAATAACATTCCCTTTCAATTAAAAAATGTATTTACATGTAACTATCAAAAATAGAAATAAAACTTTAAAAATATAATTAAATGAACACGTGTTAAAAGCAGTAATTGTAAAAAAAAAAAAAAAAAAAAAAAGATAATAAAAATATACTTGCGCGTGAATATTAAAAAGGGCAATAATTAAATTATTACGTGTTCAAAGCATTAAATAGGGAAACTTACGTCATATTTAAAATGCTCAAATAACAATATTTCCGAACAGATTCAATATAAAAATATATTTACAGGATATATTAATTTATTTCGACAAAATATTTGACCTATTATCGCAAATTTTAAAACAGCATAAATATTAATATTTCCTTTCAATATATATTTTTAAGTATAATAATAGAAATAAAACTTTGAAAATTACGTCATATTGGAATCTATACATTTCAAACTTCTTACGGAAAAAAAAAAATTCGGTACTTCTCCATTATACGGTTGACAACTTCCAAATGACAAAAAAAAAAAAAAAAAAAAAAAAAAAAAAAAAAAAACTATTGCCAAATTCTAATGTCCAAAAAACCAATGGAAGAATGCTGCCATTATAGAATCTAAAGCCCCACTCATTAAAGTGTCAATTATCAGTAACTTTAAATAATAAAATTTATAATACATTAAAGAAAAGAGAAAAAAAAGTAATCTTAAATCTTTATTTATTTACAATATTTTTCTTAACTATCCCCTTCGGCTGACGGATAAGTGTTTATAATGGCAGTTGACACGGGTATGTTGTGCATGACTATGCATAGCAACATTTTTTCAACGCAAGGTCGTTATTATATTTTTTAATTAATGAAGTAATTAATAAATGGGTAAAATATCATTAAAAATACAGATAAATGTCTAATAAAAATCTCTTGATGACATAGGAAACACGTGTAACGCATCTGATGTCAATAGAAAGTGACACCACGGTAACACACTTTTTTCCCCTATATTTTGGCGACTTTTTTTTTTATAGTGGTCGACGGGATAACGGATAAATACCCAATTTTTTATAACATCATTATCATATATTCCCCGATGCAACGACATTGTTTACTTAGCTATTTAACATAAGTTTATTTTCAAATGTTTAATTGATGTTATTTAATCTATCACGAAAACAGTTGTTAGCTCTTTCGACAGCAGTTGATTTGGCCTTAAAATATCTCAGTGAAAGGAAAATGAATGGAAACCCGATTAAAGACGATCTCCACTGGTCGCTTAATTCTAATTGAATCTTCTGTAATCATTTTAGAGTTAATCAAATTAGCGTGCTTTTAAAGTTTGCGGTGTCATAACGGGGGTTGGCGAGCGTAACTCCTAGGGGGCAGAACTCCCTAGTAAAAAAAATAAATAAAACGCTAATAGACAATGATGTACTTATTATGTGAATAGGGATTATTAATAAAGAAGGGGAGAGGGGGGGGGGAACTACTTTTTTTTTAAATATCGCGTTTAGTTCACATGACAGATATTATTATGACAGAGTATAATAGCGGGCTTTGCCCGCTATAAGGACGTTTCAGATATTTGAAAAAACGAAAAACTAGACCGGCAATTTTTTATTTTATATAAAACATGAGTTTTTTTTAATTTGGATTTATTAAAGACACTTAGTCACTTGTTTCGGATTCGTTTCGATTTTAGATTAAAATTTTATTCTTGCAGTTTGGGGTACGGGTTAATCTAATTTTTCAAAAGAATTACTATAATATTGTTTCAGATGCAAAACTATAGTTTAGTATGAATGAGTTTTTATACATGCTTATTTTTCTGTATAAGCCATAAAATAGATATGATAAATATTTTTATAGACTTCTTTTCTATAATTGTATTAAATTGTAGATATATTTTTTTATTTAGGATTTTGGGTCCGGAGGAATGTCGATCAAAACATTTATCAGGTTCGGACGGGTTATGGGTCAACGGAATTTGTTTTATTGGGTTACGGTCGGATTTTGGGTGGACTTGAAATAAAATTTAAAAATTCAAGTCGGATTTGAATAAATTGAAATCACCCAGCACAGGACAGGACCCAAATGGCTTCACAATATTGTCACTGTCGTCGCAGATTCATCACAATGTTATGTCAAAATCGTCAAAAATGACACATATTTCACAAATTGGTCATAATGTGACTTCAAAATGTTGTCGCTTTCGTCACAGATTCGACACAAAGTTAATGGCAAAATCGTCACAAATGACACACTCTTCACAAATTTGTCACACCGTGACTTCACAAAGTGGTCACAATGTGTCGTCACAAAAGAGCTCTAAAACGGCCATAACGACTTCACATTCAGGTCACCGTGACTTCACATCGACGTCACATCGACGGTCACAAAGTCACAGTGTGACTTCACACTGACGTCGCCGTGACGTCACCATGCCTTACGGGCGTTTGGTTGGGTAGTTTTTGCGCTGTTATATGCGGACGGACGGACGGACGGATCAGACGACGACTATAGGTGCTACGTATATTTATATAATTACGAACGCACCTAAAAAAACGAAAGAACAATAAAAAGGCTTTATTCACTATAAACAGTGCAATACGATCACAAATATCTTCTGAAAATTACAAGATATTCAGTAATCTTCAAATCCAATAAAAGCGCAGCAAAATTTCACACAGAAACAATGCGTTCAATACGACGTATCAACGACAAAATCGATCCGAGTAACACAGTTCTCAATGCAAAGCCTCTCGTATGAATTCAATCGCAGTTGACAGACAACTAACTGAACTGAACTGGTGGAGGTCCCTTATATAGGCTTTAAAGATATTTCCAGATTATTCCAGAGCTTTCGGATGCTAGAAATTACCAGAAGGTGCTTTAACTCTCGATAGAGTACCCCAAACGACAAAGGATCCCAATGTAAAGGTATAAGGGGGTTTGCACAAAAAGTCGCCAAATCCGTCGCCAACTTGGCGACATTTGGCGATATATCGCCAAATTTGGCGACAAAAATAAGTCGCCAAAATCATCGCCAACTTGGCGATAAACCCATTCCTTGGCGATTTTCCAATAGAACTCATTATAAAAACCGATGCTGTAAGGTTGTTTTCCTTGCAAACCACCTGAGGCCTTTAGCATTGAGTTACATGATGCTCAATAGGAAATACATTAATAATACTGCAATTTTCACAATAATAAAATAAAATAAATTAAAAAGAATGAAATATTTACAAAATTCATAACATTGCCCTCCTCTCAAGGACTGCACGTCCCGGGCAGTTCAACCTTTGATCGGAAAGCAAACCCGTTACCAACAAATGCTATACTATTCAAAGCACTTAAAGCAAACATGGAAAATAACAATTAAACACATTCATAATGCTGAATTATACAAAATATACACTTATTTAAAAAAAAATAAAATAAAATTATAGCATAGACATCATTACATACAAGTATTTAAATAATAATAACATTAATAATGATAATGCTAAGCAAAATAAATTATTACATTAACTTATATACAAGACCATGGTCATACTAATTTACATTATTTACATTACACTATTTACAATCAATGAACTAAGTACTATGGCCATAGTATGGAGCCAGCCTGTCATAATGAACGACTCTAGGCTTCGCACTTGGTGACTTTCGGATCCGAATTACGACATCGTTCAGTCTGTTTAGGACTGTATAAGGACCGCCCCAGTGCGATTGCTGTTTGGGAGAAAGTCATTTACGTCGAGTCGGATTATAAAACCAAACCTTGTCACCTTCTTTGAATTGATGTCCCGTGGCTTTCGTGTCGTACCTGGTCTTCATCTTCTCCGTCTGTATATTGATCCGCTCTCGAGCCAAGTTGTGGACGTCTTCAAATCGTGCCTGGAGATTCTGCACGTATCCCTCTGGCGATGAAGGCGCATCTGGAGGGCGACCAAAAAGCAGATCACAAGGTAGACGAAGATCACGACCGAAAAGCATCTGAGACGGGGAATAGCCGGTTGTTTCATGGACGGCGTTGCGATAGGCGAGAAGAAACAAGGGAAGCTTTTGGTCCCAGTCTTGTTGGTTTCTTGAGACTAGCAGTGAGAGGTTGTTGAGGATGGTACGATTAAACCTCTCAACCATGCCATCCGACTGTGGATGTAAAGGCGTCGTCCTAGTTTTGTCCATTCCGAGAAGTTGACAGAGACCCTCAATCACAGCAGAGATGAAATTTCTCCCCTGGTCAGAATGCATTTGAAGGGGGACTCCATACCTTGATATCCACTGGTGTACCAAGGCATCAGCAACCGTAGAAGCTTCTTGATCAGGGATGGCATAAACTTCAGGCCATATCGAGAAATAGTCCATGACAACAAGGAGGTATTTGTTGCCATCAGAACTTCTTGGCAAAGGACCTAGGATGTCTAGGGCGATGCGTTCAAAAGGTGCTCCTACATTGTAGAGATGTAGTCTTCCTCGGCTACGTTTCTTTGGTACTTTCCGAGCTGCACATGCATCGCAAGATTTGCACCATTGTTCGACGTCAGCTCTCGCTTTTCCCCAGAAGAAGCGCTCTCGGACTCTGTGTAATGTTTTCATGATTCCAAAATGGCCACCAGTGGGACTGTCATGTAAATCCTTGAGGATCTCAGGGATTCGGGATCGAGGAAGTACCAACTGCCACCGAGATGTCTTCCCATCTTCCGATTCGAATTTTCGGAACAGGACACCATTTCTGACGTGGAGGAGTTCCAAAGAGCCCAATATTGCTTCGTCGTAGGACTGTAAGTCGAGATGTCTTTCCAACTGGGCTTCGTGCTAGAAGATTCTAATAACTCCAAAATTGGTTTGATGTCAGAGTCTGCCATTTGATCTTCTCGAATCTTCTCATCACTCCAGGGATCTAGTGGCGTTGATTGTGAAGTCTTCGTCTGGCGTATGACATATTCGGGATTATACTTGCTCTCCGCTCTGGAACAATAGCGACAGCTCTCGGGACACGGTCTTCTTGATAGGGCATCGGCGTTTCCATGCGATGAGCCTTTGCGATGCCTGATGTCAAAGTCGTATTCCTGGAGTCGTTGTATCCATCTGGCTACTTGGCCCTCTGGGTTCTTAAAATTCATCAGCCATGTTAGGGATGCGTGGTCAGTACGAAGAAGAAATTTCCTGCCATAGAGATAGTGATGGAAGTGTTCTATTTCTTTCACTATAGCTAATAACTCCTTGCGAGTGATGCAATAATTCCGCTCTGGTTTCGATAGACATTTGCTCCAGTATGCTACGACTCGTTCTTGGCCATCTATTTCTTGGGAAAGTACAGCGCCGACACTTTCATAGCTGGCATCCGTGTCCACAATGAATTGTTTCTCGGGGTGCGGATAGGTAAGGACTGGAGAGGATGTGAGAGCTTCTTTCAGCCGCTGGAAGGAATTCTCGCATTCTTGTGTCCATAGAAACTTCTGCTTGCTTTCAGTGAGCCTATGCAATGGTCTTGCGATGTTGGAGAACCCCTGGACAAACTTTCTGTAATAAGTGCATAGTCCCAGAAAGCTTCACAACTGATGGACATTTTCCGGACGCTTCCAGTTCTTTACTGCGGACACTTTTGCAGGATCTGTTCGAACACCTTCAGCTGAAATGATGTGTCCTAAATAGTTTACTTCCCGTTGGAAGAACCTGCATTTCAAAGGGTTCAGCTTTAAATTCGCCGCTCTTAGCTTCGTTAACACTTTTCGAATATTCTCTAAATGTTCTTCAAACGTGCGGCCACCAATGATGACATCATCTAGGTAGATGAGACAAGCTTCAAAAGTCAGGCCTTTTAACACTGTCTCCATGAGGCGCTCGAACGTTGCTGGGGCATTGCAGAGCCCGAACGGCATAACTTTAAATTGCCAAAGTCCTTGTCCAGTAGTAAATGCGGTCTTTTCTTTGTCATCAGGATGGATGTCTACTTGCCAATATCCACTCTTCAAATCTAGTGTGGAAAACCATTTATGTCCTGAAAGAGTATCCAGCGTGTCGTCTATTCTTGGTAGAGGATAGCTGTCCTTCTTCGTGATGTCGTTAAGTTTACGATAATCCACACAAAATCTTGTGGAGCCATCTTTCTTTCGGACCAACACGATGGGAGAGGCCCACGGACTTGATGACGGTTCGATTATGTCACTATCCTGCATCTGTTGTAAGAGCTTAGACACCTCTTCTTGTTTAGCGAACGGCAAACGTCTGGGATGCTGTTTAATCGGTGGATGGCCGGCAGTATCAATTCTATGTTGTGTCAGTGAAGTGCGCCCTATATCACTCTCGTTTTGTGAAAACACATCCTTAAATTCCTGGAACAGTCTTTCTGCGGCATGTCTCTGTTCAGGAGATAAATTTTCATTTCGTCCAATTACAGGTGTTAAACTTGTAGGCGGCTCCGATAACGTCAAGCTCGGGTCTTTGCAAACACAGGTGACTGGAGCACAGGTTGCAAGCACTTCACCTTTCTGGATAATTCTAGACTTTTCACTTACGTTCGTAATCCTCACAGGTATTACATCTCTCGACAGATCTACCAGCGCTGATGCTATTAGCACTCCTTTTGGGCTCTTCTCAGGATATCCAACCAAGCCACTCTGAAAACTTCTTTCGTTCTCAGTTAATCCAGGTATCATCATTTCGGTCCGAGGAGGGATGATAACATCTGCCATGGCTGTGATCTGTTGAATAGATTCAGACTCATTTCCTAGTTTGAAAATAGTGACATCTTCTTGAGCAGAGCGTAACTCATTATTCTTAAAGTCCAGTGTAAATCCATGCTCTTTTAAAAAGTCCAGTCCGAGTATGAAAGGGTCTGAAATATCGGCCACATAGACTGTATGATGGTAAGCGGCGTTCCCAAACTTTATTTTCAGTTTCATTCTTCCATGTATGTCGATCATATCCCCGGTCACGGTTTGAAGGATAACACGGGGCGGAGTCCAGAGGAATTTTTCTTTTAGCCGCAGAGCTAGATCTTTCCGAACGATGGTCACATTGGCTCCTGTATCGATGATCATATTACAGGGCAAATCATTCACACTCCCGACTATTATTATTATTATTATCACCCAACCGGAGAGCCAACCTTATCGGTTTACGGCTTTTTTACCTCCGGCGGAAAACACCCCAACGCACCAACCAACGCACCACCTCCAGGGTACAGGCCTGAAACAGCAGACAAATATTTCAAATCAGAATACACAGATCTTATGTACAGACTGTCATACGCAGATGACATGAACCCCGCATTTCGGGGTAAACTTAAAGTTAACTACAAACAAGCAAGGCCTATACAAAAGAGGTATAATATTATACATACCAATAAACACCTAGGCACAAAAATTAAACATAAGATAACAATTTTACAGTAACAAAATTTTGCTGAACAGCACGGCCGGAAATAGCACAAACAACCAGTTTAAGTCAATAATTAATAAAATTGTCCTAAGTTTATCTTGTCCGCTGCAGTCTATGATATTCCCTGCTCACAGTAGTTAGAAATAACTGTCCAAGACACTGTACTAGATATGAAAATGTTGAAGCCCAGCATAAATAACTGAAAATGTAATCATGCCTTAGTTGACTGTTAATTTCGAAGAAGTTATTTAAAATTTATATTTGATAAAAGAAAAATGTTCGTTCAATGCATTGTAATTTTCACAGAGCCTCCTGTAATTACTTCTCACCAACAAAACGTTTCGCATATTCCACCTTAATGTCCTTTCTCTGACAAAAGTAAATCTATTGGGCATCAGAGGACAAGAACCGAATATGAAGTGCATTGGATCCCCCTTTTCACCACAAACGCAGAGATCATTTGGTCGCTTTTTAATCCTGTACAAAAAAGTAGGAAAAGCGCCATGTCTTGACATAAAATATTGAATGACTTGGGACTGGCACAAAAAATCTTCCTTAACCTTATTGATAATTGAATACGTGTGACGACCGTTTTCAGAATTTTGCCAGTACTCCTGCCAATCTTGAATTTTTTCTTTCTTTAGATGAGAATTCAGAAATGATAAAGGATAATTTAATTTCACCTCTTCATCATAACTTTTCTCTTCAATGACCGACTTTGCAAGAGTATCAGCTTTCTCGTTTCCGGTAATTCCGCAATGCGATTTGATCCAGCCCAAACCAACTATTTTATTAGTCATACTCTTTATCAATTCAAATATATCCTCTGCAATTTCGTTATTAGGAAAAAATCTCTTTAAAGTCATGACTGACGACATACTATCAGTATAAATATCTATTCTACTGTTATTAGTATTTTTAAACCACTGAATAGTTGATCTAATTGCATAAAGTTCTGCCTGATAAATGGAATTCTCAGTTCGCAATTTGATTCTATGTTCTTTTATATATTGATTTCCCGATTGCACTACAAATGCACAAGCTGTGCCATCCAACATTTTTGATCCATCTGTATATGCTGTTAAATGCTTGACCTTAGGGACCTCTTTCTTCACAGATTCCAAAAACATTAAATTGCTTAAATTTCCTGTCGCTTTGCACTTAAATGATAAGATCTTTGTCATCATTTCTTCCCTTGAAATTTTATAATTTTCTTTAAGAAGGTCTGACATCCCATTGATAATTGCGTACTTTTTTGCCGAAATTCTTAATGATATCTGGATTGGCGGGATACCTGCTCACACTCCCGACTATAAAAACTCCGTTCTCGCCGCAACTTCTTGCAGAAATTTGACACACTTGATAATGGGGCTTCTCAAAAACTGGCAACCTCCGCCCCGCGAGATGTCCATTAATTAGTTTTCCTGCTCCGCCGTTCATGGGGAGCTATTACCTTCTGTGCTGGGTCGTTTTAGACAGTTTCTTTGAATATGGCCTTCTCCACCGCATTTCTAGCACTTGATCTTTCTTCCAGGTTTGTTGTCCATCAAGGAGTTTATATGTCTCATCACGTCCTTCATCTGCTGCTGTAAACGCTCCACAGCTGTATTCGATGTCTCAGGTATGTTGGCTACTCGCACAAAGTGCCGATCTTTCCTTGTAGCTTGCTGGGCTGCCTCGAATTTCAGGGCATAAACTAAAGCCCCTTTTAAGTCACTGAGATCTGCAATCCGGAGTTGTTTCTGGATCTCAAAGTCACGCACACCATCGATGAAATGTTGCAGAGCTAAACTTTCTCTCGTTTCAGTCGGGCAGTCAGGATAAGCAAGATGGGAAAGTCTCTCGACATCCGTAGCAAGCTCTTGCAGGGATTAAGTGGATTTCTGCTGTCGAGATTTGAGCTAGAGTCTGCTATATTCCTTCATGCATTTCTCGCCAAAGCGCAATTCTAAGGCACTGACGAGCGTTTCAAAATCCAGCGGTTCATTTGCAGGCAAAGTCTGTAGGACGTCGGCAGCATCAGCTCGTAGAGAAGCAGCTAACTGGCAAGCCTTTGTCTGGGAATCCCATCCATTGGCATCCGCTACGATCCCAAATTGTGTCTTAAAAACTGGCCATGAGGATTTTCCGTCATAGGTCGAGAGTTTAATAGAGGCCCGAGGAAGCATAGCTTGATACTTGACATCTTCGGGATAGTTTTCGGCAGTTATCTTTTGTTTCTTCACATTTTCCAAATCTTTTTTTACATTCTCTATGCTTTCTTCAACGGTCTTGGCGATCTTTTGAACTTTTTCTTCTACTCTTTCTTCTACGGTTTTGGCTGTCAATTGAACATTTTCTTCTATTTCTTGAAATCTTCCTTCAAATTTGTTTTCCACGCTTCAATTCTTTCATTTAAAGATGTTATTTTATTATCTATTAATTCTTTCAACTCGCCAAGGTTGGTTGACATCTCCTTCATTTCAGCCTGGTTTGCAGTCATTTTCTCGTCTATCGCTGACATTTCCTTCTTCATTTCTTCCGACATTTCCTTCATTTCAGTCTGATTCTCAGTCATTTCCTTCTTCATTTCTTCTTTCAACTCGCCAAGGTTGCCAGTCATTTTCTCATCCATCGCTGACATATCCTTCTTCATTTCAGCCTGATTCGCAGTCATTGTCTCATCCATCGCTGACATATCCTTCTTCATTTCAGCCTGATCCGCAGTCATTTTCTCATCCATCTCTCCTAATTTCTCCAATAATTTAGTCAGTTGCGCCTCCATTGCTCTGGTAATCGGCATTCAATCCCACTTCTGACACAAATTGTTGTGCGTTCGGGGTTCGAAAGGACTGATGCCAATATATAAGAACAATAAAAAGGCTTTATTCACTATAATCAGTGCAATACGATCACAAATATCTTCTGAAAATTACAAGATATTCAGTAATCTTCAAATCCAATAAAAGCGCAGCAAAATTTCACACAGAAACAATGCGTTCAATACGACGTATCAACGACAAAATCGATCAGAGTAACACAGTTCTCAATGCAAAGCCTCTCGTATGAATTCAATCGCAGTTGACAGACAACTAACTGAACTGAACTGGTGGAGGTCCCTTATATAGGCTTTAAAGATCTTTCCAGATTATTCCAGAGCTTTCGGATGCTAGAAATTACCAGAAAGTGCTTTAACTCTCGATAGAGTACCCCAAACGAGAAAGGATCCCAATGTAAAGGTATAAGGGGGGGGTTGCACAAAAAGTCGCCAAATCCGTCGCCAACCTGGCGACATTTGGCGATATATCGCCAAATTTGGCGACAAAAATAAGTCGCCAAAACCATCGCCAACTTGGCGATAAACCCATTCCTTGGCGATTTTCCAATAGAACTCATTATAAAAACCGATGTTGTAAGGTTGTTTTCCTTGCAAACCACCTGAGGCCTTTAGCATTGAGTTACATGATGCTCAATAGGAAATACATTAATAATACTGCAATTTTCACAATAATAAAATAAAATAAATTAAAAAGAATGAAATATTTACAAAATTCATAACAATATTTTTATTAATATCTTCTATAGTATTAATTCGATTTTCATAAAATTTGAAATGTCTCGACAAAATTCTGCAAAGATAATATATCTTAAATTTCAAACCGTTTGGTTGGGTAGTTTTTGCGCTGTTATATGCGGACGGACGGACGGACGGATCAGACGACGACTATAGGTGCTACGTATATTTTTATAATTACGAACGCACCTAAAAGAACGAGAATTTGACGCTAGCGGAAATGAATATATAGATTTATGAGTATGACTGGGAAAATAGTTACAACAAAAAAGGTTATTTGCGAGAAACCCTCGTTCACTAAAACTCATAAATTAATTCCTGATTTTTTAAATTCTATTGTCTTGTTTCAAAATGTCAGCCACCCTAGAACTTCAAACTGCTATATCTCAGACATTTTTTAAGATAGACGCCAAACAAAAAATTCTCCGGATTCCTTGTATCAAAGCCTAACATTTAAGCAGAAAATAAGTTTGGATTTCTATTTTTTTAACATAGAGTTTAAAATTTTTAAGTAGCCACCATTTTGAAACACGATGGCGGACCAAGCTGTCCAACGAACTTAGTCGTTATTTTCTTAAGCATAATACACATTCCTAGTTACATCCAAATCGATTGATAATCCGAATGCTATCATATGACAAAGATCAGATATATATATATATTGTTATGAATTTTGTATATATCTGTAAATATTCCATTTGTTTAAATTTATTTTATTTTATTATTGTGAAAATTGCAGTATTATTAATGTATTTCCTATTGAGCATCATGTAACTCAATGCTAAAGGCCTCAGATGCTTTGCAAGAAAAACAACCTTACACCCTCATCTTTATAATGGAAGTCTATGAAAAAATCGCCAAGGAATGGGTTTATCGCCAAGTTGGCGATGGTTTTGGCGACTTATTTTTGTCGCCAAATTTGGCGATATATCGCCAAATGTCGCCAAGTTGGCGATGGATTTGGCGACTTTTTGTGCTACCCCCCTTATACATTCATTGGGATCCTTTCACGTTTGGAGTACTCTATCGAGAGTTAAAGCACCTTCTGGTAATTTCTAGCATTAGAAAGCCCTGGAATAATCTGGAAAGATCTCTGAAGTCTATATAAGGGACCTCCACCAGTTCAGTTCAGTTAGTTGTCTGTCAACTGCGATTGAATTCATACGAGAGGCTTTGTATTGAGAACTGTGTTACTCAGATTGATTTTGTCGTTGATACGTCGTATTGAACACATTGTTTCTGTGTGAAATTTTGCTGCACTTTTATTGCATTTGAAGATTACTGAATATCTTGTAATTTTCAGAAGATATTTGTGATCGTATTGCACTGTTTATAGTGAATAAAGCCTTTTGATTTTTCTTATATATTGGCATCAGTCCTTTCGAACCCCGAGCTCACAACAATATATATATATATATATATATATATATATATATGTTATATAAAAATTTTATTTCGCAATATTCCTTTAAATTATTCTAAATTTTGACATATTCATTATTTCCCTATTTCTTAATAATATTTATTCCTATTTAATTTCCTTTTAAAATTAACAACGCGTATATTAATAATTATCTTATTAAAAACCTTAATATAAAACTGTAAGTCAGTTCGTAATTTTTATCAAATATCCAATCTATATTATTTTGAGAGAAGCTAGTTTTTCATTTCGAATGTTTTTAAAAGCCATTTTGTTATTTTTATACCATGGGCTGGATTCGCGCGCTAGAATTTTTTTTTACTTCAAAAACAATGCGCCACTAAATCAGGGATTATTTCTTATTAAAACCTGTCCATCTCGCGTCATTCACTTAGCCGTTCAATTCTTAAATTTCGCCTCTCACTGATTGGTTCGTGTACGTATTACGCCGATGGTGTAGTTATCCGCTCATCTAACTAAAAGCAATTGCAAGACTTCGGAGAGCATAATTTTGTCTTGTTTTCAAGTGCTGAACAAACTGTTATCTGACGTTCTTATGATTCGGAATTTCTAAACCAGCCATTTAAGATCAACTAAATGATGTAAAGATTTAGAGTTAAGCCTGAGGGCTTTAGAAAACATCTTCGCCCTGTAGGTATTGTTTCGGCATCTCTCCTGTGCCTGAATAAACGATTTATTTGGATAACTGGCTTAGTTTTTATGGGGAAATTCTCAATGGGTACATTCATTGCCTACACTCCCCGCCATGATTCTTGATCTATCGACTGCAATCATTCACCATCTTTAACCAGCTGTCAGTTTCTCATTAATTTTTAATTCATACAGCTAAAATCTAACACACACACACACACACACACACACACACATATGTATATATTTATATACATATAAATCAACATTTGAACGGAGGGTGGTTATGGTTTAATTACACCATGTGTTCAGAAAGTTAAAAAATATAAAACTCGGTTAACAAATAAAGCTATACAGAAAGATTTCCATTTAGTAGTAAAAGGAAAGTTTTTATGTATAATAAAACATGTAAAAAAAAGAAATTTAGATTTTTTTTTCTTTTACATGAAAGCGTAATACTAATACATTAGAAAATGGTTTTTCTTACATATATGGAAGGGGGGATGTGAAAAAAAAAATCAATGTTCTTAAAAAACTGAAGTTATTTATCGGTATCAAATTAAATTAAACACTTGTCCATTTTTATAAAACTATTCTGCAAAATTTTCAGCCGTTTTTTTTTCTTTGCCTAACTTTGTTTCTTAGAAAGTAAATATGAAAAAAAAAATTCAAACAAAACGAATTGATAAGCTTAACTTGCATAAAGTAGCAAAAAATACGTAATTTTTTTATGCTGAAAGAAGAATGTAAATAAAATATTTTAATTAATGCAGAGAAAATACAATATGTTAACTAATGACGAGAAATATGTTTATTTTTGATTGAAAAACTATGTTGGAGAAATATTAATATTCTATACAAGTGCACTTAAAAGTAGTTAACCTAATTGTTTTTATCTTAATTATAGACAATTTTTTAATGGACACTCAGATTTTCTACATTTTTAAAAAACCTCTTCAAGTTTAATTAATTTCATATAGCAATAACTAAAATTTATTTTTAATATGACCTTTTTTTTTTTACTAATTTCAAAGAAGGTTTATCTTTTTACATATATATCTTTGTATGTGCAGCCTTAATTTTTGGACGGATAGAAAGATTTATATTTTTAAAGAGAGCCATAATATTTATTTTTTGAAACAATATTTTTACCAAAACTTAGAACACTCCGATAACGAAAAATTTAACATGAAAAATAATCCATTATTCTACTTCCTCAAAAATCAAATATGGAAGTATATTTATTTTTTAAGTAAAAAATAATAAGTTTAATCTGTACAGTAAAAAAACGTATTTTTGTATGCTTATGGAGAGATGAAACAATAAAAGAAGGAGGCAGCACTATATTTTAACGAATATTAATTAAATAAAACATGGCAGCAAAAAACTTGAAATATTTATAGAATACTTATGAATTTTGTCTACTAGACTGTCAACCAGATAGAATAGGCAAATAAGAAATTATTTTATTTCATTTATATATATATATATATATATTATCTGCAGGTTTTTGTATGTAATAAAACTAGCAAAAAACTAAATTTAGAATTTAAAAAAAAAAAAAAAAAAAAAAAAAAAAAAAACGTTTCCGAAAACGAAGGTAATTTATCGATATTATAAGTCCATTCCTTTGCTCTTTTTGCTAAAGATTCAATGCAAATTTAGCCCCACCAGTGGCTGAGAGGTTCTGCTCTCAAAGCTGGTAGACGGAAGATACTGGGTTCAAACCCCTGTGGCGCTCGTCGACCTAACCGTTCGGAGTTTTGCGTGGTTTTCTTCGAACCTTGCCGTAAATACGTATTAGGATCCCTTAGAAAGACTCCCCACGGAGGTCACTCCCCCTAGGGCCTATATACCTCGTGTGGATAATCGGCTGTCATAAATCAACCCAACTCAATGCAAATTTAGGAAATAAATTTTATTTTTTTTATTATTCAATATGATTTTTCTCCAGAATGTAAATATGAAGATTTTTTTAAAAGCAAAACGAACTGATTAGCTAAACGTGTACAATTAAGCAAAACAATACATTTTTATTTTTATTATTATTGGAGAGATGATGACACGATAAAAAAAAAGAAAGTACTATATTTTAACCAATATTTAAAAAAATAATAATACAGCATAACATACTTGAAGTATTTATAGAATATTTATGAATTCTGTCAGCAAAGAGAATCGGCCAAAAGAGAATTTTTTTTAATGTATTTTCCCTATATTTTTTGATATGCATATTTTTTTTTTATCAATTTATGAAATGAACAAAACAAAAATACTGCTATAGCTTTTTTTTCTTTTACACAAAAAATTAAAACTGATACATTATAAAATGGTTAAAAATTAAATAATTGCAAGGAAATAAAAAGCAAGAGAAACAAGTGGGAAAGTATGATCGAAGATCACTCAAAGGGTTTCGTTTAATATTCCTTTCAAAACACTTTATCCTTTCTTTAATAAATCCAAATAAATTTCATTTAGCAACCAAAAAAAAAAAAAAAAAAAAAAAAAAAACTCATGTTTTTTGTTTTTTATAAAGTAAAAATTTACCGGTCTATTTTTTTAATTTTTTCGCGTATCCAAACCAGCCCAATGGCGGGCGAAGCCGGCTATTATATTCTGTCATAATAATATTTGTCACGTGGACTAAACGCGATATAAAAAAAATAATTTAAAAATTAAACATGTTTTACACCTTCAAAATGTTAAAATATGCGAATATTTCCATAATCGGATTTTATCATGATTCAATATGTTTCTCAAACTCATATATTTACTATTCTCTATTACTCATATTGATACTCGCTTTGTATTATTCTCAAAAATCTGAAAAATTCATTAAACTTCCAATAGGACGTCAGATTTTCTTTTTAATTCTCTAATGACGTGATATTAATTTGCTTTGTGTACATACACATACTCATACTTGTATTATTGAGAAATACTTGAAAATTTCCGTTTTATTACCACTATGACGTCAATCATTTTTATTCCATATTAATCTTTTTTTCAATTGGTGAAACTTTTTATTTCATTTTCATTTTTCACGTGGAAATCGTCTGATAAAAATTAATTATTGTAGAAAGAATTTCATCGTGGATTTTTAATTTTTAGCATCGGCTATAACGAAACATGTTAATTTTAAAATGTTATTAAATATTATATTTAATGTATATTTGTGTAATGTATATATGTTATATTTAATAATATATTTAATTCCCTATTAAATGTTAAATTTAATAGGAAACGGCAGTTAGAATTTTGGTTTTTTATCTCTATTTATTAAAATAATACGGATTTTTCAAATTTTAATATTTTGAGCTCTTTATAGCTGGTATTCAGCTATATGCACAAAGTTTCAACTCTGTAAGTTACATAGTTTCTGAGAATAGCTCTGTGACAGACAGACAACGGAGTGGGGTAATAGGGTTTCGTGAGATGAACGAAAACCTAAAAAAGAAAGCAAGGACAAAAAAAAAAAAAAAAAAAAAAAAAAAAAACATTCCCGAAAACGAAGGTTAATCGATATCAGATTAAATCCCCAAACTTATTCTTTGGCAATTTTTCCTAAAAATGCAATGCAAACTTTGGAAAGGAATTTTATTTCTGTCTTATTCAATTTTTTTTTCTCAGAATGTAAATATGAAAATATTTTTTTCAGGCAGAACGAATTGATTACTTTAATGTGTATAAATAATAATAAAATAATATGTAATGGATCGTGCTTTCAAAGAAACGAATTCATTTAAAATCCAGCAAATGTTTCAGTGCTGAACAAAATTTTTTACATTGTAGTAAGTTGCATAAAAATTTCTAATTATTGTTGAAAAAAACAACAATTATTTTTGTTACATATATGTTTTTAACACTTTCCAACCTAGTTGAAAAGTGTTTATGATTTCGGTTTGTCTGCCGTCTGCCGACTGTCCGTGCCCTAACTCCCGTAAATATGCTTCAATTGTCCTGAAATTTGTGTATGTTATTGCTGTTTACTATAGCATGTTCCCTATTTCAACAGAAGTGTGTAGCACTTATACTTTTTTACCGGGACAGTCAAAAGTATTCCATTACATTACAGTCAATTGGGAATAATCGGTTCAAGTGCATTTTGATGACGCTACGTCACTTAAAACATGATGAAATTGATATATAATTATGAAGCGCATTAAAACATGCTTTTTGTAGAATATGGGGTGCAAAGCATATATTATTCATTTACAGGGTCAAACAAAAAAATTCTTTTACATATCGTTATAGGGGAAAAAATCGTCTGCAGAGTAATTTAGTGATATTTCACTATTTCAAACATAATGAAAATTATATGCATTACTGAGTTGCACTATAAATTGCTCTCATGTGTGCATTGTGTTTATTTACAGGGACACACAAAAGATATTGGTTACAGTACATGTGCGATATTTACAGTCTATGTGTGATAAGTGCGTTTTCAACTTTGGTTTGCATTTTTAACTTTTTTTTTCATAGTATGTGTGTGTTTATAAACTCGGTTGACCAAATACAGGGCTACACAAGGAAATTCGTAAGTACTACATACATACTATGGGAGTGAATTACTTAAAGGTAGTTTTTAATTGTGTTTAAGCATTTTCCTGCTGAACTATATTTAGTAGACTAATAGAAGTTTGTGGAATATAAATAAATTCATATACAGGGCTACGAAACAAAAGATACATTGTCGTTTACGTTTGGTAATTGCTGCAAGTGAGTTTTAAGTTGCCTTTTAGTTTAATAAGTGGTGTGTACAGTAGTCTTCAGATAATATACAGGGCTGTACAAAAGATTTCGAGAGCATTTCCATCGATTGGCGAAAATTGCTAAATGTGAATATTCTAACTGAGATAAATTTTATCATACTATACATCCACATCTATTGATCATATACAGGGCTGCACAATATAATTGAACTATTTTTTTGACACTGGAAGGTAATTTCGAAAACTTTTTTTCAATGTGTTATGTGCTTTCTAAACTGTATACTTACATATCTCCTTTCACCTTATTTAACGGTGAAGTTTCGTTACAGTTTTCTGTTTGTGTTGGAAAGTGTTTCATAATCTATGCTTGACGCATGATTTTTTGTTCTTGTTGATAATTATAATAAGTTATATGACTTTTTTCTTCTATGCATACAATATAAAGTTAATAATTCCATTAAGAACCACGTTATTGTAAAAAAAGTAACAAAAAAAAAAAAGATAACTAGTAGTTTTATAGGGAAATGTATGGTATACAAGCTGGAGTAGATAGTTTTTAAATCGAAGAATTATTTTAAGTGCTATTCAATATTCAAACCGGTGAAATTAGTTCAGTTAAAAAAGGTTTATGGGATGAAAAATGGTGCATAGTAATTTAAACATCTTTTGCAGGTACATATTTAACTAGATTATGGTGTGCAGTGGCCAATCATATTTTTTATTTGTCTAAATTTTTAAGTTTAATTTTTTAATTTTTCAGTCAAAGTTTAGTTACTGGATAGAGATTTAATTCATAGTTTGAAGTAGCCAATTTTTACCTATTGCTGCCAGATATTAAAAAAGCCCAAATAATAATACTTACAAACACTTTTCAATTGATAAATATATTTACACGTGCATTTAAAAAAAGAAAGAAAACCTTAAAATAATTGAAGTATTACGCGCGAAAAGCATTAAATGGTGAAAAATACGTCAAATTTAAAACGATACATTTAAAAAGTCACACTTAAAAGAATATAGTTAAAACGTCATATTAAAAACCATTTTCTTATAGTGTTTTCAAAAACTGTATTTTTAATTGAAAATTATGTTATATTTAAAACAATATTATTTAAAATGTCATGTTTAAAACGATTTTCTTATAGCATCTAAAGGATTTTTTTTCTAAACATTATAAAAGTCCGGAAGGCAGCGTTTTTCTTACACTATTTTATGCACGCATATTTTCAAATGTGTAATCCATCTTTCTTAATCAATCACAAAAACAGCCGCTAGCTTTCGCGACACTGGAAAAACTGCGCTCTAAAAATTGAGTAAAAAGTACCCAATTTTCAATACGTCACATATTCAAAATAGATCCGATACAAATGTACTAAAAATTGAGAAACACATGTACTCATTTTTGATTCCACGGATGTGTTCAAATATCAACCATTATGAACTCATTTCTGATCTCATGGATGCATTCAAATATGAACACTTTATGCTTTCTGTTAGATATTCAATGCATTTTTTTTCTTATTTTATTTAATCAGCAGTACCTTCTGTACATATTAAATTATGCACAGTATTTTAAAATAATTTAAAAGTGTCTTGGTCAAAAAAATGTAAAGTAAAACAAGATGGCGTCCAAGATGGCTGATTAGTAACACGTGGGAAACCAAAATTTACGTAAAAACATGGGCTAGAAGACATTTAATAAAACACTTTCATAACTAAAATAAGTTAAATGGGAAAAAAATCGCAATGGGGCTCTGCCCCCGAACCCCCCCCCCCCCTGTTTATTACAGATTAAAGTAAAAATGTACTAACATTTATTGCCCTCTCAAAAATATAAACCAGAAACATTTAATTGATTACTTATTTATGAAAAATAGCAAAATTATTATCAAGATACCCAAATTAAATATTTTTATGACAAGAGCATTGTTTTCAAGCACTTTTAGATTATTTTTAAATATTGTGCATAATTTAATATTTACATTAATTTAATATTTACAGAACGTACAGCTGATTACATAAAATAAGGGAAAATTTTTATTGAATATTTAACAGAGAACACTTACGTTCAGAGATGTCGGAGAAATCTTGAATGCAATTTTCTTTTCACAAATATTCATGTCACCCAGCGCACAGACCGGACCGACTGCCTATGAATATACCAAGCACTAAGAACAACAACGCATTATAATGGAGGCGCAAGATATAGTTCCTTTCGAGGAATAAAAGTGTAATATTATTTCCTTATTTCCAGGGTATATTGCATTGTTTTCCCATTAATGAACAACTTTTATGTCACCATGAATGAAATAAATTATTACGAAATACGAAATTATCGTTTCGTTTGAGATGTGTGTGATGTTTCGAAATTGAGAAATAATAGGTTCATTTTTGATCCAAGCATACTCAATTCGATATGTGTACATTGACTTACTCATTTTTTAGTGCTTCATTTTCTCAGTGGACAGTAGTGGATACGACCTTGGAGTCTAGCTCCACCCCCCCCCCCCTTTCCACGCGAGTCAAACGGACATGAATGGAAATCCTATTACAGCTTATCGCTGCTACTCGTGACAATATCATTAGATCTTCCGTTAGGGTAATCTTTTTAAAACAGAGCAGATTTAGAACCGGCTGTGTATGGAAGGTGGGTTGGCGAGCGTAACTCGTAGGCGGCAGAGCCCTCTAATCATTTAAAAGGAATATATTTTTAGTTATTTTCGTTAAAAATATGTTTTTGGGGATTAAAACTTTAAAAATTCATTAAAAAGGAACTAAAGATGCTAAAAAATTGCAATTTGCAGGAAAGAGATTAGAGGTAGATCGGATTTTTTTTATAATAATAATAAAAAATTGTGGTTCAAAAAATTACCTATAGATGGCACTGACATACATAATTTGAAGCAGATTTAGAGCCGGCTGTGTGTGGAAGGTGGGTTGGCGAGCGTAACCCGTAGGCGGCAGAGCCCTCTAATCATTTAAAAGGAATATATGATATTTTTAGTTATTTTCGTTAAAAATATGTTTTTTGGGGATTAAAACTTTAAAAATTCATTAAAAAGGAACTAAAGATGCTAAAAAATTGCAATTTCCAGGAATGAGATTAGAGGGAGATCGGATTTTTTTTTTATAATAATAAAAAATAATTGTGGTTCTAAAAATTACCGATAGATGGCGCTGACATACATAATTTGAAGCAGATTTATGCAAATCAGGCAGGCAATAAAACACCTAATTTGCATGGATTCTTCATTCGTTGCCAGTAGTTTGCTATCGTTGCCAGATCAAACGTTGTTGGTTAAGCTCTTTTAAAGGAACAGGGAATCAGCAACCGGCGCAATGAGAAAAATAAAGCACGGCAAAAGTACTCAAGACGAGAAAAGGGCCCGTTTTATGTGCTGGGATATTGAAGCTTGTCAGAGTCTGCGGAGAAATAGATCGTTTGGAGGATTGTCCCGAAGTAGAAAGCCCTCCTTGACACCTGTTTCATATTATGCATCCCATCGCCATCTATAGGAAATTTTTGATCCACAACTATTTTGATAAAAAATAAAATCCGATCTCCCTCTAATTCCATTTCAGCACTGCGAAAAATGACACTTTCATATCGGAGTAAATAGATGTTTTCATTTTGTTATGAAACTTTTTGTTTCAAATAGGACGACCCAATGATTTCAATTCTGAAATACCAGAAATACTCAGAATATTGAAACATGGACATACTAAAAGCTGAGCACATAGAGGTCAGTTCATACTCATTTTTGAAACACGGACATACTCAAAAATGATAAGAATCAGTTCCAAACTCATTTTTGAAACCGGGAAATACTCAAAAATGAGCACATAGAATTCAGTTCATACTCATTTTTGAAACATGGATATACTCAAATGCTTGATGCACATGATGTTTTATTCTTGAGTGTGTGCATGTTTTCAGAAATGAGTATATACATATTTCAAACTTGAGTCATTTTGATTCGGAGCCATTTTGACTATGCGACATACTCAGATTTGAGTATTTTTTGCTCAATTTTGAAAATGTCGTTTTTAGAGTGAGCAAACCGCAATTTTTAGCATCATTTGCTCCTTTATGATTTTTTAAAGTTTTAACGAACTAATGGCGCACTCGGTATAAATAAATGACTTATAAAAAATCATAAAACGTTATAATGCATAAAAAAGTAACTTAAAGAATATATTTAAAAAAAAAAATCTATAAATTTTTGTATTCAGAAAAGCAATGGAAAATTTCATATTTTTTTCCCAAGAGATAAAAGTTCTTTGATGATGCACATTTTCAATTATGTTTGTCATCAAAAGTTTTTTTTTAAGCGTAGTATAAAGAATAAAGCAGTTTCATAATTTGAAAATATATTTTTTTTAAGTTTCAAAAGAAAAATTAAATATTTATTCGTAGTATCGTCTTAACTTATTCTGTGGCTTAAAAATATCTTTTAAAAGTGTTCTTTTCCCCTACCAATTTATTTTCCTCGTTTCCTTTATTTGTTTGTTATTTTTCTTTATCGAATGTAGATTTTTTTCTAAAAAAGGGGCAGCAGAAGGAAATATGCATGTATAAAATGAATGAAATTCGCGAATAAATAAATGATTTTTTGCATATACATGATAAAAAACATTTTTTTTCTTTACAAATCCACTTCGTTTGGCAAAAACTTTGTGAATATTCTGTAGTAATAGTTCATTTTAAATCTTTTTACTTCCATTTACATTTCAAATATTGTATGTGAAAATTTCATTTCTTAAATATATATATTGTCTGATTAAAATATGAAAAATAATTTTTAACAACCTTTTTTAAAAAAAAATTAAATACAATAAACTGATTTCCATTGATTATTTTTAAATTTACTTTTTGCACACTAGTAAGCGTATTTTAGGGAGAATGCTTTGATATAGCAGAGAGCTTTTTGTGACTCTTTTCAGGTGCGTTTGTAAATATAAATATACGTACACTCTAAGAAAAAACGCCAAAAATTACAGCAAAACTTGCTGTAAATTTATGCACCCAAATTGCCAGCATATTTTACTGTAAATTGACAGTAAAATAGGTTTTAAATAATGTTATGTTTGGAATTTTATAGCAAAATGTGCTTCAAACATGCTCATGTTACTGCAAATATGAGTATAATCATACTAAATGTTACAGCAAAAAATGCTGGCAATTTGGGTGCATAAATTTACAGAAAATTATGCTGAAATTTTTGCCGTTTTTTCTGACAGTGTAGTACATATAATCGTCGTCTGGTCCGTCCGTCTCTCCGTCTGTTTGTCCGTCTGACCGCATATAGCAGAGCAAAAACTACCCAACCGCAGTCAAAAATAATCAATGGACTTGAAAATTTAAAACATCCCAAACAGCGCACACCCATCTATAAGACATCTACAAGCTGTAAACCCAAGAAAACCGACACATCTATAAGAAGTCTACAAATATCCATGATACACCCTTTTCACCTCTTATGGAGATGTTATGTGTGATCTCTCTGAGTTCTATTAGACGTCCAAGATATCCAGGTAGTCTATGAGACCACGTCTATAAGACATCCAAGCATAGATCACTTTTCGACTTGCAGTATGTCTTATAGCCGTGCTTAAGATTTGGATTGTAGATATCCAGGGACATCTGATATGCGTTTATAAGACGTCTAATGCATGTCTATTTATTGATACTCAGTACTTCGTATAGATATACTTAAGATATCCAAGAAATTTCATCAGAAATACAGCCTTAGGGCAAAAGTATTGAGCACCCCCATATTTATAATATATTTGGTAAAAATAATAGATGGATACAAATATTAAATTGTATACAATTAAGAATTTTCTTTAAAAAATAAGTTTTTTATTTTTTTTCAAAGATAGCAAACGCATAACTCATCTTTTAATGAAGCTATTTTCTTTAAAAAACTTATTTTTAAATTAAATTTTGTTGTTCTGTTAAGCCGGTTAATAAATAATCAAGAAAATAATTATTGTAAGAAAAGACAAAATAAACTTAGTCTTCAAAAACGAAAATAAAGAAAGCTTATGTAAAAAAAAAAAAAAAAATTTATATGTAATTTTTATTATTTTATTTTTTAACATGTGTTAATAACAAAAATAAATTTTAAGAAATATTTATGCTGCTGAAGAGATCTTGGCATTTCAGGCAAGAAATATTTCAATTTCCATGATGATCTGTTAACTTATGACATAACAATGAAACTTCCAGAAAACAAAGTAATTTATAGTTTTGAAAAAGTAGGTGTTTAAAGAAAATGACTTCATTAAATGACGAGTTGCTTGTTAACTGTCTTTTTTTTTTACAAACCATAAACTTAAAAAGAAAATTCCTAAATGATATGCAGTTAAATATTTGTATATAACTATTACTTTTACAAATATATTAAAAATATGGGGGTGCTGAATACTTTCAGCCAAGACTGTATTTCCAATGAAATGACATTGTTTCCTTGCATGTCTTAAGTATATCTATATGAAAATTAGAATAATTCTTGCAGAAAATGTTAAAATATAAAGGAATTTGTCTTCAACAATGAAAATAGAGAAATCTTATTTTTAAAATATACTTTAAATTTATATGTTACTTTTATTATTTTAACTTTTAATATCTGTTAATAAAAATGATACAAGTTTTAGGAAATATTTTCATTGATGAAGATAAGTGATTTATATACTTTGGCTTTTCCGGTAAGAGTTATTCTAATTGTCATGATTACCTATTAACTTGCATAGCATAGCATAACAATTGCTATACTATGAAAGTTTCAATTCTGAAACTTACTGAAAAACAAAGCAGTTTAGTTTTTTAAAAAACTCATTTTTTTTAAAGCAAATTGTTTAATTAAAAGTCAGAGTTGTTAGTTTGCTGTCATTTTAATTGTAATAACTTAACCATTAAAGACACAGACAGCAGTTGTGAATTCTAAAATAATTGTGTGTTGAACACTTGCACTTCATTTACTCTCTTCCTAAACATCCTTCAATGTTGAAGTTCAAAATTTGTTCTACTTTTTCATTATTTTTATCAGTAAGTCTCCACTGATGTACAAAATACACCACCATTGAATTTTTATAAACTATTATATTTTCTTTCTTAATTAAACATTTTTTTTATATAAATGCGATATCTATTACTTGAATACTATTACTAAACATCAGACACTACGACTAATATTCAGGCCCCTGCTGGCACTTAGGAATACGTGCCCTTGCACCCTCTGCCTGAACCACCCTTAATGATGGCACATGATTTAATATGAAAGTGCCAACATAACCCCCTGTCCACCGCCCTTTCAAGACATCCAGCATGGGCCTGCTAACACTTTGAAATAAGTTATGATAAAAATACGAGGGTGCTTAATAATTTTGGTAAAGACAACTGAAGATAAAAATACTAAATGTTTCATTCCAATAATATCAGTATATTATTCCCCCCCCCCCCAAAAAAAAAAAAAAAAAAAAAAAAAAAACGAATATTTTGCAATGTTCTGCAACGAACCTTCAACTGATCACAAATGTTCTGTGGGAATAAAAAAATAAAACACAGAGATTTTCTTGTATATGTAGGAGTGCGATTTCATCTTGTATAGAAATGCTAAAGACATTTCGTAAAACGCTAACACACACAAAAACCAAAGAAATGACGAATTTCACAATTTCACTTACTCCGATCGAATGACTAATTTCGCTTTTTTTCCCCCTCGTAATAGACTATTTTTGCAATATTTTTGAGATTTTTCTCTCTGGTAACTGGCGAATTTCACATTTTTTTTCTCAGAACCAATCATCGAACTCCGCAATTTTTTTCCCACGACTAATTCGAGAATTGCGAGATATTTTCCAACACTTCACTGATGAATTTCGCATTTTTTTTTTTATCCGCGACTGATTGGCGAATTTTAAATATTTTTGATATTTTCTTTTCACTGACTGGCAAATTTGTTCAGCTCTTTCTTAGGACCAATGGGCAAAAATTGCATTTTTTTTTTTTTTTATTCAAGCGACTAATATCCGAATGTCTCGATTTTTTTTTTTAAATCCACAACTGATTGTTAACTTTTGCGATATTTTCTTTATTGATCGATAAATGTTGCGGATTTTCTTGTGACAGAATGGAAAAAATTGTGGGTTTTTACAAGACTGATTGACGAATTGTGATTTTTTTTTCTGACAATCCACCGATTAATTTAGTTTTTTAACCTGCGACTGATAGGCGAATTTTGCATTATTTTCTTTTTATCAATTGGAAAATTTTGTCGCTTTATCTTGGAATTGATTGAAAAAAATCGAGGGATTTCCCAAAACTGATCAACTAATTTAGTGGGTTTTTTTTTCAGCTGTAACTGATAGCCAAATTTTGCAATATTTTCTTTCTGCCGATTGGAGAAAATTGTGGTTTTTTTTCGCTACTGATCGACGAATTTCCCATTTTTCTCGACGATTTACTGACAAATTTCATGGTTTTTACCCACAACCGATTGAGAAATTTTTGCGCTTTTTCTTGGCAAAAAACATGAAATTCCAATCAAAAATCATCCGGTTGATAAACTTATTTCACATTTTTTGACCCGCGACTGATAGGTGAATTTTGCAATACCTTCTTTCTACAGGATGGCAAATTTTGTCACTTTTTTGCGACCGATTGGTAAAAGTTGCCGGGTTTTTATGTGACTGACCGGTGAATTTCAGATTTTTTTTCCGATGATCCACTGACAAAATTCATGTTTTTTTTTAAACTGCAGCAGCTGAAGAACTTCACGATTTTTCCCCATGATCGACTGACAAATTGTGTGAGCTTTTCCTGCGACCAATTAATGAATTTCACAATCTTTTTCAACGAACGATTGATGAAGTTTTTCTGGTGATTGACAGACAAATTTAGTGCTTTTTCAAATGTATGAATAGTGAATTGTGTTGAAAATGAGAATTTGAAATGTTCTGCAGATTAATGCTAAGTTCATTGTTCTGTGATGTATGTCACACTCTTAAGCATATTCTGCTTTGGGGACTGTTGCCATATTTATATTGGAATATTTTTATCAAAGCATCAACTAATTTTTTTTAATATTTCGAATGAAATATGTCTGCTGTAATTCACTAAAATCTCATAGCTAAATTAAAAAATCTACCATATTTACTCCTGCATAATGCACACATTTTTACAAAAATTTCAGGTCTAAAATCCAGTATACACATACATGATACACTGAATATTTCTAATTGTATACATCAAACCATACACATTTTCACAAAGTATATATACATATTACAGAAACTTTATTTTATGATATTTTAATAAGAGAGCAAAATATATATGAGCACATACAAAAGTAATTTAGATTTGAGAAAAGATTGTAAATCATGATTTCTACAGATTTTTTTTTTTTTTTTAAGTTAAAATAACATGGTACACATTATACACAAGTAAATATGGTATTTAAAATCAGTTTGATAATTTTATCTTGTGAGAAATTTCTAAATCCTCCAGTATTTTGCAACAATTCTCATTATCATATCATTTTTTAAACATGTCAGCTCTACTACTCAATAAAAGTTTTAATAAAAATGTAAGTCTTTTTTTTTTCCTTATCAGCAATATTAGTAACTAGGTGACAGTACTAGGTGGTACAGAATATAACTATAACAGAAAAAGGAAAAAAAAAAAGAAGTGACTTTATTTTATTTGAAAAAAAAAATCTTTGGAACAGGACAAAATTCTTATTATTCTACTCCATTATCACTGCAATAGTAAGAGCTGATTTCTTCGAGCAGCACCTATAATAAAATAATAACACTGTTTTACTACATAACATTTTACGAATCACACAAAATGACATTTTGTTATATGAAAACTGAATTAATCTTCAATGAAGCAATTGTAAGCCCCCCCTCCTCCTTAATTTTTTGCATGTGATTTCTAGTGATGGGCATAATGAATGATTTTGATATTTGAATGAATCATTCAGGCATGCACAAAAGCATAGTTGTCAAGGCTCTTAAAATTCTTTTTGTTTTACAAAAGTTCAGGTTTTAATTGATCAAAAATAGCAAGAAACAGCAATGCTTTTGTGTATGCCGGGATGATTCATTTGAATAACAATCATTCATTATGTCCTTCGCTATTGTTATTCTTAATTTTTAGGGTTACGTACTTTAAAAATAAAAACGGAACCATTGTATATTGAAATACAAACAAGATAACAAACAAATATTGAAATGCAAACAAGAAATTTCAAACTAACACTCCCATAGGATTAACATTAGCTCATGTGACTAGCACAGACTCTTGACTATGGAAGATTTGGAATCAAATGATTTTTCCATTATCCCGTCGACCACTTTTCAAGAAAAATTAATTATCACCAAACAGTAATGCCAAATAAACAAATGGAAGAATGTTGCCATTGGAATATCAAAATAAATACAATAAAAAAATATGGAAAAGCCCCACTCACCTAAGTGTCAACTATCAGTAAATTTAAACACAAAAAAATTACAATATAAATGAAAATAGAAAAAAACAAACTTGGATATTCATTTATTTACATTATTTTTCTTAATTATCCTTCTCGGCTGGTGAATATAACGTCAGTTGAAATTGATGTATTGCACTTAACTATGCAACATAACATTTTTTCAATGCATTTTCTCTTTTAATATCATGGAGCAGCAGTTTAAGGACACAATTATTATTTTAAATAACGAAATAACTACTAAATCAGTTCATTTTAAAGATTATATTTAATTAAACAATAACAAAACATTACCATCAAAAAGGAAAAATTCTTACATATACTGCTTTTTACTTTTAAAATTGTTGTGGATTAAAACTTAATCTACCCTATATATATAAAATCCTAATGAAACGAATTTGTGAAACGATTTTATGAAACGAATTTATGAAACGATTTTATGAAACAACTGATTAAACGACTGATTATGTTTCAGGGCTATTTTTAATAAAATATTAAACGCTTGATGGTGAAATTAATACCAATTGTCCATAAAAATCCGCGGATGTCAAAACTGGTAATAGAATTTTGAAATTGGAATTAGTTATCGAGATATTAATTTTTTTCTAATTTTAATGACATTTCTGTAGTGATGGCAACTAATTACTCAGTTTTTTGTGACAAAAAAGGGAAAAAAATTTAAAAAGATCCCGATAGGGATTATTGATTTCTTTATATTCGTCATTTTCAAATTGAAATTGAATTTATCTTATATTTCAATCGATAATGAAGACAAGATTCTGATTAAATTATGTTTTTCAGGAAAATTTGAAAAAAAAAAAATCACATTTCTATCGTCAGGATTCAATCGTCTGTCAGCATTTAATTTAATTTATAAACTGAAAATATTTTGAATAAATTCGTCCAAATGACGTCATTTATGTTAACGCAAAAGAATTAATAATAATAAAGGAATTAATAGTAATTATTATTTATTGATATCATTTTGTTATTTTTTTGTAAAATTTAATTAAACGAATTTATAAAATCACTAATTCGGATATTTGAAAAGAATATATAAAATAATAATTGCCCAACTGAACGGAAGAAGAATAAAATATCTTGCTTGGTTTTCTATCCTGCTTGGTTTTTTCCGCCAAGCTTTTTAAAAAAGCGTCAAGACCCCTATAATAGAAAAGCACCAATAGTTCATTGGGTTTGTTTTCATAACTTTTGGCAACAAATCTATGTATTTTAACGAATCTATCCCTTTTTGAAGCTCGAATTACGCCAAACCTAAAAGCAAAGGATCCTATACTGGAAAAGTACCCGATTTTCTTATGGACAATATTCAAGTGACATAACGTGGTGTAAAATTATCGTGGATAGCAAATTTGTTTAAATATCTCATCAATTGATGCCGAATAAATAGAGGCATGCATGCACAAAATATTTAATTAATTTTGTATGATAAATAATTATTAGAAAATTCGTATATACATATTAATTAAAATAAATAATTTACATATTTAAAATAACATGAAAATGTGCATGATGGTGCACTAAAATAGAGAGAAAATTAAAACCTGTTACTGAAAATGTCGATAACATAGTACATTTCAATACCGTGGTTCTTAATGTTATTCACAAGCAGATGGATTTTTCTCATCCTTAAATGCAACGGAAGAATAGAATACAGATCGTTGTTATAAAAGTCCGAGAGGTAGCCACAATTTAAACCTAACCATTTTATACAAGATGGTTTTCAAGTTGTAATTGATTTTACTTATCAATCCCGAAAACAGTCGTCAGTTGTCGCAACAGCTGTGTATGAGGCCATGGTAATCAAAAAATGCCCCATTAAAACGTTAAAAGCATGGCAACCCAATTACAGATTTACCAATATTTTTTAATTAAAGCACGCTGTCATGTTTTTAGAGGCCTCGAACTCTGAGCGGGGGTTGACGAGCGTAGCTCGCAGGGGGTAGGCCCCCTAGTAATTTATATTATTAATAAATGAAATTAGCATATATAATACTTGAGAGCATCCATATTAGTAATCAGTATTCTAATGTCTTATAAAAATATATTTCAATATGTTTTTTTTTTTACTAAACAATTATAAAACTCATGCCAGATAAGTCCATATGATGAGATTAAATTATGGAATGATCAACGTTGAAAGAGGAATTAGGATGAATATATAATATTTGAGGAGATTTTAGTAGATGTAAGTGTATAAAAAAAGAGAGAACAGTTAAAAAAATAAATAAATAAAACTTGTTGAAATGAAAAGCAAATGTTATTCATATTACTGTTTTTAACAGTGGAAAATGGTAATTTTATTAAATTGTTGTATGTATGATTTTAAAGATATGAGAAATATTAAAACTTGCCTATCAATAGCCCCAGTAACTAATTTGTGTGTGTATCAATCTACAGCAAAACAAAATATATCTATGACGCAACAATGTCTACTATCACAAGAAATAATAGTAACCCATTAAATAAGCAAAATTTTCAATTACGAAGAAAATACACTAAGAAGATAACAGTAATCCAATGACAAAGTAAAATTTTGCTTTTTTTTTTTTTAAGTACAGTATTTTTTAAGCTATTAGATTAATCTTCAAAAATCTGCAATGCCCACTGTCATGTTGCATTATTTCTACTAGTGGGTTAATAGCCTTTAAAATTAGTTGAGTAATAAAATATGTAATTAAACAACTGTTGTCCTATTTAATTATTTAAAGAAGTAAAACTGAAAAAAAAGTGTAAATTAAATTAATCATAATAAAAAAAAAGCTTTTATTTTAAAAATATAGCAATAGTTAAGCACTAAGTATGCCTTGTTAAAATTTAGGTAACATATTTACAATTCGGACTCAAATCACCAGTCTGCTATGTGTTATTCCAATATTAATGTCTTCATTATTGAGAAATTAAGTTATTTATTAAATCCTAACTCAATAAAATGTATTTTAAATTAGTTAAAAAATACTTAAAAATCTACAGTTTATAAATAAATTGCTTCAACGTATAAAAGCCAATTTTGACCAAAAAAGGCCAATTTTGGCCAAAAAAAGCTGGTTAAAACCAATAAAAGCCGCTGGCCTGGCTTTTATTAATTTTAGCCGGCTTTTTTGCAACCCTGCTTATCAAGTTATAAGTGCTTCCGGTCATGTGGCGACACTTTTTCGCACTTTACTGCCAACCACCTTGGTAATTTGGTTGAAAATGCAGACTTTGACAATCTTTTGTAAAAGATCTGCCTTTACTAAAAAATTGAAATCGTGTTTAGATTACATAGTTTCTGAATAAAAACACCTACCAATTTCATGCATTTGTAAGCAAAAATGAATTAAAAAATGTGTCATAAAGTAGCCTGTTTGGATTTGAGAACAGCCTTAATGGTGCCAAGTTGCACTTATTAAAATACATCAATTGGTTGCAAACCAAATTACAGAACTTTCCACTACATCACACATACATATGAATACATCGATGATACATAATTAATACATACATGATTTCACAAATAAATGAGTGAAATGCTTAGCAAAATGCTGGCATGCAGTTAATACGAAAGTACAGAAACAAAAATACATGCAAAATATAGAAATCTCATGCTTATACATGTTTTGAAGATACGACATGATGAACTTTAAATGTTTGTTTTCTATGTTTAAAAATTTACAAAATCCTTTAAAGTTAATAATCTTAACTTTAGCAGCTTCTCCTGCTACACCATAGTTACGGATTAAGAAATACATAAAAAAACAAGTCAGTTTTATCTTTATTTTTTAAAACTCAGAAATTCATGTATATAACTTTTTTTTTTTTTTACTCTTGGTTCTCAAATGATCTGCTCAACAACACGAAACTTTCTGACTCATTTTTAAACACAAAAGCATAAAATTGGCAGGTCTGATCATGGAAGGGATTTGGAATCTAAACGAGTTTTCCATTTTTTTTTATCAATAAATCACTTATCGAGTTATAAGTGATTTGTGTCATGTGATGACACGTTTCTGACCTTTTTTGTGCTGCAGCATTGGAAATTTGAAAAATGGAAAACGTCTTTCAATTACAAAATTTCTGAATAAGAATACCTGTAAATTTCATGCGTTTCAGAACAAAAAAAGAATTAAAAAAATAAGTCATAAAGTGAGCCGTTTGGATTTGGACCTTAAGAGAAAAAAAATATTTTGGATGTGTTACATTATACATTAAATATTATGTTTAAAAAAATTAGGTCTTGTACTGTTATTTTCCAAAGTATAAACTTCTAAGATTTATAAATTATACATTAGTAAATAAATTGCCATTTATATCTCTCTTCCCACTCTGCTCCAAAAAATTTGAGTAAAAACATAAGATCTGATATTTAAAATTAATCTAGAATTTCATAATGCAATCTAGTGTAAATTTTGCAATCTCGCAACAAACTAATTATTCTAAAAAACAAGGCATTTTTTAATAAAAAATATACTAACCAAATATTCATGCAAGTCTTCCTGTCTTCAAATGTTTGTGATGGTGTGTTTCAACTGGGAGTCTAAAAAGATTCAAAGAAAGTTTCATTAGTATTCAGCAACATCTATTATAGTTAAAATGTGACTGTGTTTATATTTCACACCAACTTTTCTCAAAATGATTAATTATGGGTTTTTCTTTTTTTTTTTTTTTGGAACAATTATTCGCAAAGATCCAAGGATGTCAAACTCAAGAAATCTCAAATTTTAAATCAGTTTGAGTTATTAAATTTTAATCAATAAGAAATTTCTTTTTAAAAAAAATTATTATGCATGCTAAACATCTTGAATCAGCCATACTCATCCTTTTATTACCGCGGGCCGCAAACGTATATTTGCGACGTTAGGTGGGCCGCAACACATACTTGTATAGTAATGTAAATATATAGATTTCTATAGCAAATGCCTCCCGTTTTTTCCCATCTCAAAAAATGCCCAACACGCCTAAAGAAGTATTCACTTCAAAAATATAATTTAAGTAACATTTATTACAAGGACAAAGCCATTTTATAACATTAAAATAAAATACAGCAGCAAAAACAGAAAAAGAAAATCCATCCAGAAGATTAAACAATCCTTTTTTCATCAGGGGTGGGACTCTCATAACTTATTTCTATCCTTCCTCTGAGATTAAATCCTAGAAGGAGCAACAGTTTGGTTTATTTATGTTTATTTTTATTGTGAGAATGAAATCGAAGTTGCCAAGAAAGCGATCACCGCCAAAACAAACAGTTTCTAAAGCGCCAAATCCGAGCTGATCCTGGGACTGGCTTTTCAACAATATAACAAAGGAATGTACTCTCTAGTAGATTCTTTCTCTGAGGTCTCGGATCGCACATAAAAGGTCGCCAGGCCACATGCCCGCTTGTTGAGTATGGCTGTCTTGAATAGTTTAGTTTTAATACTTTCTGAGTCCCTTCAGTACTGTTTTGATTTTTTTGTCTCTTCCTTTCACTCCGATTTTTCAGATTTGTGAGACCTGAAGTATGCCGAAATTACAAATTTATTCTTTTATTTAAATTTTTGAGTCAAAAACCTCAAATGCTACATAGATATGTAAAATTTTACATTAAATATCACACATATTACATGAAACAGTACAACATTACATGCAATGTTTAAAAAGTCTTTTACTGTATATCAATAATTAATATCTAGTAAAATATTACTGATACGTGCAAATTTTAACTTAATTTTGCGATATTTACCAGCATCCTATTGGCGAATTGAGCAGTTTTTTCCTGGCAACAAATTGACGAATTTCACGTTTACTTCCTGTAACCAACTGACAAATTTCGTGATTATTTTCCTCCTACCAATTGACAAATTTTGCTTTTTTTTTTGGCGACCGATAAACAAATTTCTCAAATTTTTTCTGCACCTTACAAATGAAACTGGCATGTTTCTTTTTTTTTTTTTTTTTCACACACGACATATTGAAGAATTTCACGTTTATTTCTTGTAACCAACTGATGAATTTCGAAAATGTTTTCCTGCGATTGATTGAAGAAATTTGTGATATTTTCCTGCTACCAATTGACAAATTTTGCTTTTTTTTGGCGACCGATAAGCGAATTTCTCAATTTTTTTCCCACACCTTACAGGTGAAACTCACATGTTTCTTTTTTTTTTTTTTTACACGTGACTATTGATGAATTTCACATTTATTTCCTGTAGCTGTAACCAACTGACAAATTTCGCGATTGTTTTCCTGCAATCCATTGAAGAAATTTGTGATATTTTCCTGCTACCAATTGACAAATTTTGCTTTCTTTTGGCGACCGATAAACGAATTTATCATTTTTTTTCTGTACCTTACAGGTGAAACTTGCATGTTTCTTTTCTTTTTTTTTTTTACATGCGATTGTGGTCAAATTTCATGATTGTTTTCACGACTCATCGGCAATTTTGCTATTTACCTGCAATAGCTTAACAAAATTTATAAGTTTCCCCCAACGAGTACAAATATTGGGAAATTTTTGTGCGATATTTTCCCGCAATCTTTTGGTGAAATTCGCGACAGTAAATTTTTGCAAACCCAAAATAATCAGGGCACTTTTCCAGCTATATAAAAATGGGCAGAGCACATTTACAACTATAAAAAAAAAAACAGGCAGGGCGCTGCACCCTCTTGAAAACGCCTTGGGAAAACACTACAAGGGTCGATCCAGACAAAATTTTTCACAAAAATCAATTTAATAAAATGGGACCCTTCACAAAAATCAATTTGATAAAATGGGCTCCTTCACAAAATTCCTTTTAACAAAATTTCCCCCTTTCATAAAAACTTACTATTTAGGGGAGACTGGTACACAGTGGACTACTTTTTCAGTTAATTTTTTTTTCTCTTTAACGGACAAACCGGGTGCATCCCTGCATGAAAATATTTTTGAATATTCCTTATACCTTTATACATTCATCATAATTTTCTCATAACATAGTTTTCAATACATTTTTCAAAATAAAAATTTTTATATGCACCCGTAAATTGGACCAGTGTGCCCCAGAAATGGGACACACTGGTCCACCCACCGGGGCACAGTGGACCGCTGTTAGGCATTATCTGAAATGCAATATAAATCTATTTTTCATTAATCTAATTATTTTTTATTTCCCCTTTATCCGCAAAATAACATAGTAATATAAATTTACAAGTAACATTTTGAAAAAAAAAAAAAAATTATTATTATATTTTGAAAATAACAACAGATTAATACAGGAACAATTGCAATTTAGTTGAAGTTATTACTTAAGTACAAAAAAATCAGCGCACATTAAAATTTGCAAATGAAATTCCAAAATACTTATGAGTAAGATTGAGCCAGGAATTTTCCTGAAATACTTTCGGGTCTGGGAGCAATATTATGAAATCATTGACATCAACAATAGATTCATCTACAGTTTTAGGAAAAATAAACTGATTTCCATTCAATTTGCATCTCATGAATCTTACTTGAATAGAATCATCACCAATTAGACTACAGTTATATTTATCACAGGCAGTAAATACAAAACAAAATATTTCTTACTATGTTAAATAAATTGTTATTATTCTTTGTTTACTTTATTTTACAGTTAAATAACTTCTTTTAAACAATATTTCTTTATAGAAAATAAGCAATTATTAAATATTTTGAACATTCTGCATTACATGAGCAGAGTGGATTGTGGACCACTGTGCCCCATGTTGAAATTCAATAAATAATCATATTAATATTGTTTATAGCTTTCTTTTAAACATATTAACTTTAAAGTTAAATAAAAACAAGTATCTTAGCTTTGCAAAACAGCTGTTTTATAGGATTTATCTACAGCCTTTAATTACTAAAAAAATTAAAATATAATGTTGAAAAATTTTACTTTTAGAAGATCAAAACAACCAATTAGGATAAAATAGTTCAATCTGAGCTAAACATATTTTCTGAACGCTATAAATAATCAGTGCAGTGCTGTTGTCTATTAGGATAGAAGAGAAGCTTAAAAATTTTTTTAAATAAACAAAATATTAGGGGGGTAGTCCACTATGCCCATAGGTCCAGTGTGTACCAGTCTCCCCTATTATTTATTATTCTTTGACTTTTAAAATGTGTAATTTGCAAACAAACAAGTTCACCAGAGAGGAAAACTTCAGCAAAAGTATTTAAAAAAGTTTGTTAATAAACGCTTGGATCGAATTTGAGTAGCTGGATTTCGACTTTCATTACAAAATGTTATTTTTCACAAAAATATAATAAAATTTTACAAAAATAACCTTTACTTTTCATAAAATGGGCCCCGCAAAAAAAAACAAAAAAAAACCTGCATTGACCCCTGCACTATAACAGTTAATTTTCTTGTTACTTTAAAAAAATAAGCAAATAAATAATGTAAAAGTTATTTAAATATGATTCTATTTCTTAATTTTTCTGAATATTTTTATTTATTGACAGTTAAAAATAAAAGTTATCTAGGGTTTTAAAAATATTTTAAAAAGTATTTTCTTTAGATATTGAGCAGTATGACTAAATACTACATACTGAATATTCGGTGCATCCCTAATGGTTAATACACAAGTACCAAAAGATTAGTATCAAAGTGATTTGAAAAAATATACTCAAGCATAAATATCATATAATACACAATTAAAATATATATATATCTTTTACTGGGTATGTAAAAAAAAAAAATGTGTCGGAACACAAGTTAAACAATGACAACAAATGAAGAAAAAAATGTAAAATTTAATACATAGGATCAGAATTTTAATTGTTATACAATGTTCACTCTAGAAAGAAAAGGGCAGGTTGTTAGAAAATAATAACAGCACAAATGAAGCAGAAAACAGTCATTGTTCAGTGAAAATGGGCATTACTTCAAGAAAAAAAAATATTGTGTTGAGTAACGATAAAAAAAAAAAAAAAAAAAGGAATAGACGAGATACTGTCACGCACTGAAGTTTGGTGACTTTTTGATTGGCCTGCTTTCCAAGCCCATGCCAAACCAATAATTTAAATACAAGCATAGTAGCCAACTTAGGGGATTTTTTCCTTTAAAAAGGAAAAAATCCCCTAAGTTTGGCAACTATTTTCCTTTTTATAACTGATTAAAGAAATAAACTGTGTGAGTGTAAGACATCATAGCCAAAAACAGTACAACATTTATTTAATAATCTCCTGTTTTTATTAAAGAAAGAAGGAAGGTCTATGATTTTTTGCAAGCTTTTGGATACATTAATTTAGAAATACTCTGGTATTGTGGAAGATTTTAACAAGAGACCTCTGGATATAATTAAGGATGCATTTCGATATTTTAAAAAGGGTACGGTGCATTTTGCTAATTTTAGAGCAGGCAGGATGCTGCGCCCTTAAATATTGGTCTAGATGGGACACTAAATTATAAATAAATACAGGGGAAAAAAAGTAATTTTTTAAACAAGAATTACATTATTTATAGTATTAGTTTTAGTCTTAGCAAAATTTTATATATAGTTATTTTAGTGTACGTCTAAAATGTATGATAAATAATACACGAAACTGTTAACCCCTTTAAGGGCAAAGTATTTCAGTTGCAAACATGTTCAAAACTTTTTTTTTTACCCTTTGAAATCTGAATTTGTCAAATAAATTCATTTAAAAATAAATAATAGCTATTTTTTCCGTTCATGTACATCGTAAAATCTAAATATTATTCGAAAGTTCTGATAAATATTATGGTTTAGTGCATAAATAATCTAACACTGGCGTTCAAAGGATTCAGTGGGGTCAGGATTCATAATGGTGATAAACAAAACAATATGTAGTTCATTAACACTCAATTACTACTAAAAATAATTACATTATTGCTTTCGTTGTACCTGTGAGATTATATTTCTGCATTTATACAGCGACATTTCGGATGTATTTTTCCTTTTAAACACAATATATATATATGACTGATGAAACTTATCGTAACATTAAGCCTAAATCTTGTATATATGTAAGATACAAGAATTTAGTAATTAAGTGTTATATAAACTACACAGGAAAGTAAATAAAGAAATGAATAACTTACCTTTTACAAAAGTTGTCAGTATAATTACATCCAAGATTGCCGCTGTATACAAAATAAACAACAGCCCCAGCCGCGGCCGCGAGAGTGTCTTCAAACGACCTTTGACTTTCCGTTCCCGCATGCGCGCAGTTGCATTGAAGTAGGAGTACTTTTTCCATAAGATGAGCATAATACGTGTTATTCGCAAATCCATTGGATGAATCGAAAAGTATTTCCATTGGAGGTTGAAAAAAGCATTTCCTTTAGACGTCGAAAAAGTGATAGATATAATACGTCTATTGCAGGTCATAGACGTCTAATAGAAATCTAAATGAGAAATGGCTTATAGACATCTATTTGTTTAATGCTATGCATATCTAAAAGATGTCATGGACGTTATAGATGTATTTAGACTATAAATCGACATCTTATAGATAGAGTGTGCTGTCTGGGATATTATCGTAGCAAAATTTTGTCGAGTCATTTCAAATTTTAATGAAAATCGAATCAAAACTTAAGTTTCAACGAACTTATGGCGCACCCTGTATAATTAAATGACCTGTAAAAAATCATAAAACGTTACATTACATAAACAAGTAACTTTAGAAATATATATTTTAAAAAAAATTCTATAAATTTTTACATTTTGAAAAGCAATGGGAAATTTCATATTTTTACCCCGAAGAGACAAAAGTTCTTTTGATGATGCACATTTTCAATTATGTTTGTCATCAAAAGTTTTTTCTTAAGCGTAGTATAAAGAATAAAGCGGTTTCATAATTTTAAAAATATATATATTTTTTTTAATTTCGAAAGAAAAATTAAATATTTATTCGTAGTATCGTCTTAACTTATTTTGAGGCTTAAAAATATTCTTTAAAAGTGTTTTTTTCTGCCAATTTATTTTCCTCGTTTCCTTTATTTGTTTGTTATTTTTTACTTTATCGAATGTAGATTTGTTTTTTAAAAATGGGGGCAGCAGAAGAAAATATGCATGTATAAAATGAATGAAATTCTCGAATAAATGAATGATTTTTTGCATATATATCAGAAAAAAAAAAGTTCCTTAGAAATATGCTTCGTTTGGTAAAAACGTTGTGAATATTTTGCAGTAATAGAGTTATCTATCTAGTTCATTTTAAATCTTTTTACTCTTACATTTACATTTCAAATATTGTATGTGAAAATTTTATTTCTTAAATATATATATTGTCTGATTAAAATATGAAAAATAATTTTTAACAAGCTTTTTTAAAAAATAATAATAAATAAAATAAACTGATTTCCATTGATTATTTTTTTATTTACTTTTTGAACATTAGTAAGTGTATTTTATAGAGAATGCTTTGATATAGCAGAGAGCTTTTTGTGACTCTTTTCAGGTCCGTTCGTAAATATATATATACGTAGTATACATAATCGTCGTCTGGTCCGCCCGTCTCTCCGTCTGTTTGTCCGTCTGACCGAATATAGCAGCACAAAAATTACCCAACCAGAATGGATTGATATTTAATACATATTATCGTAGCAAAATTTTGTCGTGTCATTTCAAATTTTAAGAAAATCGAATCAAAACTTAAGTTTTAACGAGCTTATGACGCACCCTGTACAATTAAATGACTTGTAAAAAATCATAAAACGTTACATTACATGAACAAGTAACTTTAGAAATTCTATAAATTTTTACATTTAGAAAAGCAATGGAAAATTTCATATTTTTTCCCCGAAGAGATAAATGTTCTTTTGATGATGCACATTTTCAATTATGTTTGTCATCAATAGTTTTTTAAAGCGTGGTATAAATAATAAAGCGGTTTCATAATTTAAAAAAATATTTTTTTTAATTTTCAAAAGAAAAATTAAATATTTATTCGTAGTACCGTCTTAACTTATTCTGAGGCTTAAAAATATTCTTTAAATGTGTTTTTTTTTCTACCAATTTATTTTCCTCGTGTTCTTTATTTGTTTGTTATTTTTTACTTTATCGAATGTAGATTTGTTTAAAAAAAGGGGGTTAGCAGAAGAAAATATGCATGTATAAAATGAATGAAATTATCGAATAAATGAATGATTTTTTGCATATACATCAGAAAAATAAAATTCTTTAGAAATACGCTCCGTTTGGCAAAAACGTTGCGAATATTTTGCAGTAATAGAGTTATATATCTAGTTCATTCTAAATCTTTTTACAAACAATAGAGTTATATATCTAGTTCATTCTAAATCTTTTTACAAACATTTACATTCCAAATGCTGTATGTAAAAATTTGATTTTTTAAATATATATATATATATTAAAATATGAAAAATAATTTTTAACAAGCTTTTTTTTTTTTTTTTTTTAAAAAAAAAAAAAAAAAAAAAAAAACATTGATTTTAAGTAATAATCAATACAATAAACAAATTTCCATTCATTATTACTTTTTTCTATCTTTACAAGAAAAATTATTGGATTCATGAAAATTTTCGACTTCCGGTTTTTGGCGGATTTATACGTTTTAGAAGGTTCTGAACACGATTTGACCGCCTTTAGAAAATGTCTGTCTGTCTGTCTGTCTGTGACAAACAGATTTTTGTGGGCGCTCTATCTCAAGAACTAATGCACGAAATTTAATAAAACTTTGTATTTTGTTAGCCCCTGATATAAATTGGTGCTGATTAGTTTTTGGTGAAAATCACCCGACAGGTGGCGCTGGTACGCTGTATTTTTGCGATTTCCGCAATAGCTCTATCTCAAGAACTAACGCACTTATTTTCATCAAACTTCAGATTCTGTTAGACATTGACATAAATAGACGCTCATTATGTTTTGGTGTATATATTCCAACAGGTGGCGCTACTATACCACTTTTTTTTTCGCTTTTTATGATAGCTATATCTCAAGAACTAATTCATGGAATTTCATCAAACTTCAGATTCTGTTAGACTTTGACATAAATACATGCTGCTTATGTTTTGGTGTAAATAGCCCGACCGGTGGCGCTGCTACTTTTGTTCATTATTACCCGGATAACTATATCTCAAAAACTAATGCAGGGATTTTTCAAACGTCAGATTCAGTTAGACATTGACATAAGTTGTTGTTGATGAGGTTTTGATCTAAATCTCCCAACAGGTGGCGCTGCTATGCTGCATTTTGCAGGATTTACAGGATTTTAGCAATAGTTATATCTCAAGAACTAATGCACGGAATTTAATAAAGCTTTAGATTCAGTTAGACCTTGATATAAATTGGTGCTGATTCTTTTTAGTGTATGCGAAATCTGTGTGAGGTTGAAGAAAGTTTTGGGATTGGCACATCCGACTAGTTTTTTAATTTACTTTATGCACACTAGTTAACGTATTTTAGAGAGAATGCTTTGATAGAGCAGAGTGCTTTTTGTGAGTCTTTTCAAGTGCGTTCGTAATTATAAAAATACGTAGCACATATAGTCGTCATCTGGTCCGTCCGTCTCTCCCTCTGTCTGTCCGTCTGTCCGCATATAATAGCGCAAAAACTACCAAACCAAATGGTTTGAAATTTAATATATATTATCGTTGCAGAATTTTGTCCAGTCATTTCAAATTTTATGAAAATCGAATCAAAACCTCATATTACTTAATAAATATTTTTCCGACGAACATTCAGACGATTTTATTTAAAATCAGTATTCTTTTTTGCAGTTTGTTTGCTTTTTCGTCCTAAAATCGGTCGTGTGAGTGATGTTCCCGAATCTATTAAACTTCGTATGGTTGATTTGTATCGGCACGGTAACAATCGATGTTATATAGCGAATTATTTACATTGTTCGCAATCAAGCGTTAGTAAAATATTAACACAATATTCAAAAAATGGAAAATTTCAAAATAATCGCCGAAATGGTGGCCGAAAACCAAAAACATCTGCTAAAGATGATAGGAAACTGAAGCGTATACTGAAGAAAAACGGTTTTAAAAGTGTGCGATTCTTGCACCGAAAATGGCAAGAAGAAGGAGTTGAAGTTCCTACTTCGACAACATTAAGACGTCTCCATAAATTTAAGTTTGAATCTGGGGTACCGAAAATAAAACCTCTCAAGACTGCAAAACAAAAGCATATAAGATTGAATTGGTGTAAATCAAGACGTTTATGGAGCGAAGAAGATTGAAAAAATATATTATTTAGTGATGAAAGTATGTTTTGTGTTTCATATGGTAATCAAGGTATTCGAGTTTGGAGAATGAAGCAAGAAGCATTTGATAAAGAATGCCTTAAACGTTCCATAAAATTTGCTGCTAGTGTAATACTAGGTTCAGATCGGATAGTTAAGATATCTTAGACCGCCGAACTCACTGAAGGAGTTCCAGAAACTCACTTAGTGAGTTCGAACTTTCTATAGCTAGATACAGCTAGTACCACTCACTCTGATTGGCTCTGGAGGCCGATTGGCTGTTGAGGCTACCTTTAACATATGCGCATGCGCACATTCTATGTTTGTTCAGGTATCGGACACGGTGATGTTCAGTGCGTTATCTTAGATGAGTTTTGCGGTGTGGACAGGTATTCAATTCCGGGAAGGTACCACCTGAAAAATGGCGGTCTAAGATATCTTAAATGCCCGATTTGAACGGGGTTTAATGGTTTGGGGTTGCATGAGTGCAGAAGGACCTGGAAAATTATGCATCGTCTACGAAAAGGTTAACTCTCAGATATATCCAGAAATTTTGGAATGTTACAAGATTCCATCATCAGAAGATTTATTAGAACATGATTTCATCTTTCAACAAGATATAGCGTCACCGCATACCTCGGTGTCAACTAAGAATTAGTTCCACCAACGCAACATTAAGGTACTTCCTTGGCCACCAAACTCACCAGACCTTAATCCCATCGGAAACTTATGGTGTATAATGAAGAAGAAACTCCAAGAAAATCCTCCTTCAAGTAATACTTAGTTAGTGGCACGTATAAAGTCCATTTGGGCAAATATTGGTAGAAATGTTTGTAAACACCTTGTGCAGATCGATTGTATGCTGTTATGAAAGCTAAAGAGGATGCTACAAAATATTAACTACCATTTACTTCCTATTCATAAGGAAATATTGTTGCGTAAAATAAAATATTCTAATATTTTGAACCAATCTAAATTTTATTCTAATATTTTGATGTGTTTCAGAAAGCTGTATACCTAATTTATTGTACTGTATTTTATATTTTGTAAATGTTAAAATCTTATCTAAACATTCCAGATTTAATTTATAAGAAATTTAATTGCATTTACTTAGTATCAAAAATAAATAAATGAAAAATATTTTATTCTTATTACTTTATCTCAATTATTCTAATATTTTGAATATGAGCTGTATACAGTAAAATAACTTTTATTAGGTTGTTGACATGTTTCGGCTCTGTCCGAGCCATTTTCAAAAACAAATGAAAATATTCTATAATTGCACGGTCTTTGAAGTTATTATTTGAAATGCTATCACTTAATTTTCATGTACTTTTTTAAAGTTACGCTCGTTATCTTTTATTTTTACTTTGTTGTTTATTTTCATATTTGTAACCATGGAGTAACTCGAGCCACAATTTCGGTAAATTAAAAGAGGCAAAAATACAATATGTAACGATGCAGCATATTTTAACTAGGAATTGTACGAATTGTACGAATTGTACCAATTGTACGAATTTTGTTTCAGTTTTTTTTCTTTTGCACAAATTTAGTTGGAGGTGATTATTATTATTTTTTTTTTCTTTTACAACAAAATCTATTTTTCTAAATTCAACCCTTTGTTATGATAAATGGATTATTTATGTAAAAAATGCATTGTTAAATAATACATAATCATTTCAAAGATTCGTTTACTTTGACATTTTATAAAATTTAAAAAGTAATTTTGTATCTTATTAGCCTGACAATGATTAAATAAATCATCAAAAATATTGAAAAATATTTTTGAAAAATACAAATTAAACATATAAGTTTTAAACGTTCGTGTAAATGTATAGTTTATAAAACAAGCTGCTATGTAATTAAAATAATGTATTAACTAAAACCCTATTGAACTGATGAAATCATTTACCTTAATTACTATTCAAAAAAGTTTTCTTAGGTTTTTTTTTTCTTTAAAAACCTTATAAAGATTGGATTAAAATAAAACTCTTTGAAGTACATTGTAATTAATGAACATGGAAACTTTATCCAAAAAAGAACATGTTATTTATTGTAGAAAAAAAAAGTTACAGATATAAATTAGAAATATAGTTTTTTATTTTCATTATAACTATGTTTCAACTAGTTCTAGTTTTCAAATGAAGAATGTTTTTATTAAGTTCGGGATAATTAATAGCTATATAACATGCTATTTTTTTTCTTCCATTTCATATCCATCGTACATTGTATTGATTATAATTGCGTGTTACAAAAGTTTTACAAAGTGTTTCTTTAATTATTTTATATTTTACATTTCATGTAATTATATTGTGATATTTAGGTATAGATTATATCAGCAAGAAATGAAATAACTAATGTTATTTATTTTGATACTAAAAAAATACGTCATATAGGTATTTAATTTTTAAAATTATAATAGTGCTTATATATATATATATATATATATATATATATATGTGGGGGGGGGTGTAGGATTTCAGTTTAAACACTTCATTTCCTTTATGACGTGCATGATCATCAAATTAACTGACGCTCTAGTACTATTATTATCCATGATGTAAATGCACGAGTTATAAATATTTTGGATCGCGAGATCAAGATTTGAATATCTTCAAAATTGGAAAAAGAGCCGGTCTTCTAATTTTTGTTCTGAAGCAAGCGTCGAAATGAGAAATAGCCAGTATAGGCGCTGTTAGGCCTAATTGGACTTTTGGAAAATAAATATATTGTATATGTTGGGCGAGACGTGTGTTAGCTGTGAAGAAATTATTAGTAAAGTATTGTAGAATTATCTTGCTAAGACTGTAGTAAAGTTTATATTTTGTTATTCAACGTCTAGTTGTTCCTATAATTCCAGTAAATCAACTGTTTACATATGATCTTCTTACACACACACACACACACACACACACACACACACACACACACACACATATATATATATATATATATATATATATATATATGTGAGTGGAAAAATTTATCCCTAAATTTGTATAAGATATATATTACATTTTATTGGAACAAATAAAATAATTAGTTGAATATGAATAATACAAATTCCAGTTTTGAGACGAACCCAGATTTTAAATATTTAATATTTCGTGAAATGTTCTGAGAAACTTCATAAAAAATTACTTACATTTAGACTAATTTGAGGATGTATTCTCTGGAGTTTGCTGGAGTCAAAATTTTATAGGATTTTTTTTTCTTTTATAACAATTTAGACATGCACATACAATACAGTCTTGGGAAGAAAACGTGAACAATTCTACTAATTGTAACAAATAATCGTATAAAAAAATACAGAAAAAATTCTAAAGAACTATTACTTTTCTGGGATTGTTTTATCCAAGAATTTCTAATATATTGTATAAACTATGAGTTGACGCTGCGCTAAAGTTATTGTCTGAGTGGAGTGTATTAAGATAATATGCAATGTTATGATGTCAAGAATGCGATGAGTCAAGTAAGTACTAAAATGTTTATATCTACATATATGTAATACATTAGGTTTAAATCCAAATTGCTGACACCTTAGTCAGTTGAGAACCATAATAGAATGAATGAGTGGACAATACCAATTGATGAACATAATAACTATATTATTCTTACTATGATTAAAAAAATGACTTATGATTACTATAATTAATGACTCCATGGTCATTTTAGCTAATGAAATAGTTTCATTATGCGGTTTATTCCATTGCGAATTTTTCGTACTAACACCCCAACAATGTGGGAGAGACTAACTGTTGCAATGCGGCAAAATCAAAATTACGATAAAATGCGCTGCAGTCGCGCGCGTCTGGCAAGGTCAAGGAAATCCGTAACAGTAGGTGTTTACTTTTAGAAAAATGAAATTTGGTACAATTTAATACATAGACAATCCCCTAAGCATAATTTAGAAATAGCACTTAATAAATATGACATTATTTCCAAATTGGTACTTATAACTTTTCATACTATTACTTCCAGTATAATAAGTAGGGGCAACTTTTTTTTTACCAGACTTTTTTTAGACGGTGTTTTAACAGCCGACCAATCTAAAGCCTTCTGACTATAAGCGCTCTAACTCTTTCAATTAATATTAAACCTAAACAATTAATATTAAACTATTAATTGAAAACAAGCAAATTTCTTTAAATATTGCACTTTTCATTTTTCTCATTTATAATTTATTTTCTACAATTTAGCTTTTAAAACGTTTCAATGCTGCACTTTCAGTGCCATTTCGCATATTTTCGCGAGCGTGTATTGGCACATAATTCAATCCACCGTTGTTTCCACTCGTATACGTACAAGTTACAGATAATATTTGACGACTTATCATCTGTAGGTCTAATGGAAAAATGACTTAAATTAATGTATTAATTTATAATTAAGTTCTTAAAATATTAAAATTCTGTGTTGTCATCGGAAACACAGCTGTGAACGTAATTTTTATAATTCTAGCATATCAGGAAATGGGTTAAATACTGATTACAAAATTCCAAATTTACATACAAAAAGTAGGTTGAGTTTAAAATATGCTACTCGAATGAATGTGAGACTATTAAATTTGAAGAGCAGCATTACAATAACAGAACAAAATATCTTTCTAACCATTGTTTTAAAGAGAAATCTTGCATTAATTACAGCTTAAAAATTATGATGCTTGAAAAATGCCTGTGCACTATTTGTTTACGCATTGGACACGCGGCAAAAGACTGCATCAATGAACAAAAAGTTATAAAAGTTGCATATAGCTTCGTGCATGCTTGAAGGAGAAGCGTTTCTAAATACCTTCATTGGGAATCAAAATAATGGCAAAAAGGTCCATGTTTCAAACTGTCAGAAACTGTAAAATGAATGTAGTATAATTTTTAAATAAGAACGAAAAATCATGCATCAGGCATAGATTATGTAACACTTTCAAACACTTCCAAAATAAATTTACAAATCTTTACCGTTTAATAAGGTGAAAGATGATATCTAAATAAACAAGGTCAAAGTCAAACCGGACGGGGAGGCTTACCTTTTGTCTTAAGATCAACTAGCTTCGCCCATATCCAAATAAACAATTTGGAAAACGTATAACATAGTTAAAAACGCAATTTCAGGAATTAACAACAACATTCGGAAAAAAAATATCCGAATTCTTTTATGTAGCTCTGTATGCGATCTATAAATATGTATATACACTACATAGAATACTAAATTTTAGTTTAGTTAGAAACGCGTACACAGATTAAAATTCCCCTTCTGGAATTTCCGTCAATTAACAGAAATGTACTCGAGAACTTCTGTGATGCCTTGTATATGATCTATAAAATTTATACACGCTAAGTAATATACAAAAAATGAGTTAAATTTAAATATGCGTTCAGGAACTGAAAACGCTATTCCAGCAATTATTGTTAACAGACATTACCGAATTCTTTTGTGTGTCCCTGTAAATGAACGATGAATGCTATACGCACAGTATTCTGTAGTAAGCCTCTTGTAATGCAACTTAGTGATATATATCAATTTCAATATGCTTGAAATGCTGAAGCATCATTAAATAAACCGCAAACGATTTTTCTCCATAGACCGTAATGTAACGGAATTATTTTGAGTATCCCTATAAAGGAATTATAAGTGCTATGCACACCATATTCTATAGCAAGCCTTTTGTAGTGCACCTCAGTAATATATATCAATTTCAATCTGTTTGAAATTGTGTAACATCCTTAAAATATACCGTACATGAATTTCCCACGTAGACCGTAATGTGACGGAATAATTTTGAGTATCCCTGTAAAAAAAAAAAAAATACTAAAAGTGCTGCACACTTCATTTCTGAACATGCCATACTAATCCTCAATAACATATATCAATTGCATGACAATCCGAATATATCTATACGCGAGTTAGAGCACGGATAGACAGACAGACAAACCGAATTGATAAACACTTTTAAACTATGTTGGAAAGTGTTAAAAACCGTATTATTTTAACTGATCCAAATACTTTATTATAAATTCAAAAGGAACTCTTGCTTGAACTGCACTTTAAAAATCATGATGCAAGAAAATGAAATTTAAAAACTATGAATTTAAAAACTATCTCTTTTGTTAAAGTTTAATGTTCAGCAAATTGTGAAACATGGCGAATTGATTATTTTCTGAATAAATATTGGATAATAAAACATTCCGAAATGATGACTGGTTTTTTTAGTGAAAACTTAAATATTGCACTCGGATGTCGCGTTAAAATTATAATACAATTTTAAAAATCATCTCTCTCAACTTAAAATTTTATTCCGCAAATTGAATTCATCAAATTTCTAAACCTGTGGCATATAATTCGATAACTTAATTTAATTTGCTTCCGTTCAAGTCAGTGAAGTTAATTATTAATTTTTTTAACTTTTCTTTATAGTGTTAATTATAAAATTTAATTTCATGAATTCGTCATTACTTTTGTTAATTTCTGAATGTGTGATTAATTTTGTTAATTTCATTCGAATCCATCGCATAAGATGATAAATAAATATATATTTTTTAAATCACTAAAACTTCGATATAATCGTGTTTTAAAATAAGGTGAATAATTTAAACTGTTTATATTTTATGCATAAACTAAGCTGCGTAGTAACCCGTTCTGTTGCATTTGCATTTTATAAGACCGTTCAAGTTTAGTGGGAAAAATAATTATCAATCAATTTCGTAAATTAAAATATACGGTTCCCCAGTAACTTACACTTTATGGATACTTTATTGTTCAAATCACCATTAGAAAAATTCATATCTATTTTATACTTACTTTTGTTTTTGAAAGGATTGTAGAGATATATTAGAAAAGTATTGTTGGCAAAATTTTGAAAAATTATACTATTTATTATTAAAAATTAATTTTCTTTATAAATATGGTCAAAAACTCCAGTAATTGACACCAGCCCTATTTTGAAATACCAATAACTGACACAAAGTAAACCAGTGACTGACACTTTATTTTAAAAGATTAAAATGCTTTAAAAAACTTAATTCTTTATTACAAAAACAAAATACATTAATATTTATTATAAAAAGTGGGATTTAGTAAGCTGTACTGCATTATTAGTAATGCAGAGTATATAGCAGTAATATTTAGTACTACATTATTAGTAATACAGATACCCAATAACGGACATTTATAAACCAGTAATTGACATCTGGTGTCAGAAATCTATTTTATACTTACCTTTGTTTTTGAAAGGATAGTAGCGATATATTAAAAAGTTATTGTTGGCAAAATTTTGAAAAATTATACATTTTATTATTAAAAATTATTTTTCTTTATAAATATGGTCAAAAACTCCAGTAATTAACAACAGCCCTATTTTGAAATACCAATAACTGACACAAAGTGAACCAGTGAGTGACACTTTATTTTAAAAGATTAAAATTCTTTAAAAAACTTTATTCTTCATTATAAAAACAAAATACATTAATATTTATTATAAAAAGTGGGATTTAGTAAGCTATACTGAATTATTAGTAATGCAGAGTATATAGCAGTAATATTTAGGACTACATTATTAGTAATACAGATACCCAATAACGAACATTTATAAACCAGTAATTGACATCTGGTGTCAGAAATCTATTTTATACTTACCTTTGTTTTTGAAAGGATAGTAGAGATATATTAAAAAAATTATTGTTGGCAAAATTTTGAAAAATTACACATTTTATTATTAAAAATTAATTTTCTTTATAAATATGGTCAAAAACTCCAGTAATTGACACCAGCCCTATTTTGAAATACCAATAACTGACACAAAGTGAACCAGTGACTGACACTTTATTTTAAAAGATTAAAATGCTTTAAAAACTTTATTCTTTATTATAAAAACAAAATACATTAATATTTATTATAAAATGTGGGATTTAGTAAGCTATACTGCATTATTAGTAATGCAGAGTATATAGCAGTAATATTTAGTACTACATTATTAGCAATGCCGATATCCAATAACGGACATTTATAAACCAGTAATTGACATATTGTGTCAGAAATCTATTTTATACTTACCTTTGTTTTTGAAAGGATAGTAGCGATATATTAAAAAGTTATTGTTGGCAAAATTTTGAAAATTTATACATTTTATTATTAAAAATTAATTTTCTTTATAAATATGGTCAAAAACTCCAGTAATTAACACCAGCCCTATTTTGAAATACCAATAACTTACACAAAGTGAACCAGTGACTGACACTTTATTTTAAAAGATTAAAATGCTTTAAAAAACTTAATTCTTTATTATAAAAACAAAATACATTAATCTACCTTATCTACCCTATATATATAAAATCCTAATGAAACAAATTTGTGAAACGATTTTATGAAACGAATTTATGAAACGATTTTATGAAACGACTGATTAAACGACTGATTATATTTCAGGGCTATTTTTAATAAAATATTAAACGCTTGATGGTGAAATTAATATCAATTGTCCATAAAAATCCGCGGATGTCAAAACTGGTAATAGAATTTTGAAATTGGAATTAGTTTTCGAGATATTATTTTTTTTTTTCTAATTTTAATGACATTTCTGTAATGATGGCAACTAATTACTCAGTTTTTTTTTGTGACAAAAAAGGGAAAAAAATTGAAAAGGATCCCGATAGGGATTATTGATTTGTTTTTATTCGTCATTTTCAAATTGAAATTGAATTTATCTTTTATTTCAATCGATAATGAAGACAAGATTGTAATTAAATTATGTTTTTCAGGAAAATTTGAAAAAAAAAATCACATTTCTATCGTTGTCAGGATTCAATCGTCTGTCAGCATTTAATTTAATTTATAAACTGAAAATGTTTTGAATAAATTCGTCCAAATGACGTCATTTATGTAAACGCAAAAGAAAGGAGCAAAAAAATATTTATACAATTTGTTTAGCGTAAAATGTCATTTATCCTATTTTATATATAATCAGAAGTAATTTGTATAGAAAAAACAATAATAATATACGAATAATTAAAATACGCATATAAAGAAAAAAAATCGTCGAATTTGTTTCCATGGCTGTTAATGTCATTTGGCACCAAATCTCACTTTCTGATGCCCGAATTGCGCCAAGCTTTTTTAAAAAAAGCGTCAAGACCCCTATAATAGAAAAGCACCAAAAGCTCATTGGGTTTGTTTTCATAACTTTTGGCAACAAATCTATGTATATTAACGAATCTATCCTTTTTCGAAGCTCGAATTACGCCAAACCTAAAAGCAAAGGATCCTATACTGGAAAAGTACCCGATTTTCTTATGGACAATATTCAAGTGACATAACAAGGTGTAAAATTATCGCGGATAGCAAATTTGTTTAAATATGTCATCAATTGATGCCGAATAAATGCAAGCATGCATGCACAAAATGTTTAAATAATTTTGTATGATAAATAATTATTAGAAATTCGTATATACATGTTAATTAAAATAAATAATTAACATATTTAAAATAACTTGAAAATATGCATGATGGCGCACTAAAATAGAGAGAAAATTAAAACCTGCTACTGAAAATGTCTATAACAGTACTTTTCAATACCGTGGTTCTTAATGTTATTCACAAGCAGATGGAATTTTTCTCATCCTTAAACGCAAAGAAAGAATAGAATACAGATCGTTGTTATAAAAGTCCGAGAGGTAGCCACAATTTAAACCTAACCATTTTATACAAGCTGGTTTTCAAGTTGTAATTGATTTTACTTATCAATCCCGAAAACAGTCGTCAGTTGTCGCAACAGCTGTGTATGAGGCCATGGTAATAAAAAAATGCCCCATTAAAACGTTAAAAGCATGACAACCCAATTACAGATTTACCAATATTTTTAAAACAAAGCACGCTGTCATAATTTTAGAGGCTTCGAAGTCTGAGCGGGGGTTGGCGAGCGTAGCTCGCAGGGGGTAGGCCCCCTAGTCTACCCTATATATATAAAATCCTAATGAAACGAATTTGTGAAACGATTTTATGAAACGAATTTATGAAACGATTTTATGAAACAACTGATTAAACGACTGATTATGTTTCAGGGCTATTTTTAATAAAATATTAAACGCTTGATGGTGAAATTAATACCAATTGTCCATAAAAATCCGCGGATGTCAAAACTGGTAATAGAATTTTGAAATTGGAATTAGTTTTCCAGATATTAATTTTTTTTCTAATTTTAATGACATTTCTGTAATGATGGCAACTAATTACTCAGTTTTTTTGTGACAAAAAGGGAAAAAAATTGAAAAGGATCCCGATAGGGATTATTGGTTTCTTTTTATTCGTCATTTTCAAATTGAAATTGAATTTATCTTTTATTTCAATCGATAATGAAGACAAGATTGTGATTAAATTATGTTTTTCAGGAAAATTTGAAAAAAAAATCACATCTCTATCGTCAGGATTCAATAGTCTGTCTGCATTTAATTTAATTTATAAACTGAAAATATTTTGAATAAATTCGTCCAAATGACGTCATTTATGTAAACGCAAAAGAAAGGGGGGAAAAGGAATTAATAGTAATTATTATTTATTGATATCATTTTGTTATTTTTTTGTAAAATTTAATTAAACGAATTTATAAAATCACTAATTCGGATATTTGAAACGAATATATAAAATAATAATTGCCCAACTGAACGGAAGGAGAATAAAATATCCTGCTTGGTTTTCTATCCTGCTTAGTTTTTTCCGCCAAGCTTTTTAAAAAAGCGTCAAGACCCCTATAATAGAAAAGCAAAAAAAGTTCATTGGGTTTGTTTTCATAACTTTTGGCAACAAATCTATGTATATTAACGAATCTATCCCTTTTTGAAACTCGAATTACGCCAAACCTAAAAGCAAAGGCTCCTATACTGGAAAAGTACCCGATTTTCTTATGGACAATATTCAAGGACATAACATGGTGCAAAATTATCGCGGATAGCAAATTTGTTTAAATATCTCACCAATTGATGCCGAATAAATGCAGGCATGCATGCACAAAATATTTAATTAATTTTGTATAAATAATTATTAGAAAATTCGTATATACATATTAATTAAAATAAATAATTTACATACTTAAAATAACATGAAAATATGCATGATGGTGCACTAAAATAGAGAGAAAATTAAAACCTGTTACTGAAAATGTCTATAACATAGTACTTTTCAATAGCGTGGTTCTTAACGTTATTCAAAAGCAGATGGAATTTTTCTCATCCTTAAACGCAAAGGAAGAATAGAATACAGATCGTTGTTATAAAAGTCCGAGAGGTAGCCACAATTTAAACCTAACCATTTTATACAAGCTGGTTTTCAAGTTGTAATTTATTTTACTTATCAATCCCGAAAACAGTCGTCAGTTGTCACAACAGCTGCGTATGAAGCCATGATAATCAAAAATGCCCCATTAAAACGTTAAAAGCATGGCAACCAAATTACAGATTTTCCAATATTTTTAAAATATAGCACGCTGTCATGTTTTTAGAGGCCTCGAAGTCTGAGCGGGGGTTGGCGAGCGTAGCTCGCAGGGGGCAGGCCCCCTAGTATTTTTATAAATTTCTGAGCATCAGTAACAGTACATTTACATTTCATATGCACTAAAAAATAATAAACATGTTTATTAAAATATCACATCTGCAAAGAATTCTAATAATTGACTCATATCCAATGCCATTAGTTTTTGGATAGCATACGCAATTGCATATCATTTAAAAACAAGTTGGAAATTGTACGTCAAACGTTACAAACGAGGTGCGTTCGTACGCACGTTTTAGAATTAAATTCATGATATCCCGTGCGTAGAACGGGTTAAACAGCTAGTTAAGTATATATTTTATGACACTGTTCATACAAATATCTTAACTAGTATATATATAAAATCCTAATGAAACGAATTTGTGAAACGATTTTATGAAACGAATTTATGAAACGATTTTATGAAACGACTGATTAAACGACTGATTATGTTTGAAGGCTATTTTTAATAAAATATTAAAAGCTTGATGGTGAAATTAATACCAATTGTTCATAAAAATCCTCGGATGTCAAAACTGGTAATAGAATTTTGAAATTGGAATTAGTTTTCGAGATATTAATTTTTTTCTAATTTTAATGACATTTCTGTAATGATGGCAACTAATTACTCAGTTTTTTTGTGACAAAAAAGGGAAAAAAAATTGAAAAGGATCAACGATAAGGATTATTGATTTCTTTTTATTCGTCATTTTCAAATTGAAATTGAATTTATCTTTTATTTCAATCGATAATGAAGACAAGATTGTGATTAAATTATGTTTTTCAGGAAAATTTGAAAAAAAAAATCACATTTCTATCTTCAGGATTCAATCGTCTGTCAGCATTTAATTTAATTTATAAACTGAAAATGTTTTGAATAAATTCGTCCAAATGACGTCATTTAGGTAAACGCAAAAGAAAGGGAGGAAAAGGAATTAATAGTAATTATTATTTATTGATATCATTTTGTTATTTTTTTGTAAAATTTAACTAAACGAATTTATAAAATCATTAATTCGGATATTTGAAACTAATATATAAAATAATAATTGCCCAACTGAACGGAAGAATAAAATATCCTGCTTGGTTTTCTATCCTGCTTGGTTTTTTCCGCCAAGCTTTTTAAAAAAGCGTCAAGACCTCTATAATAGAAAAGCACCAAAAGTTTATTGGGTTTATTTTCATAACTTTTGGCAACAAATCTATGTATATTAACGAATCTATCCCTTTTTGAAGCTCGAATTACGCCAAACCTAAAAGCAAAGGATCCTATAATGGAAAAGTACCCGATTTTCTTATGGACAATATTCAAGTGACAGAACATGGTGTAAAATTACCGCGGGTAGCAAATTTGTTTAAGTAACTCATCAATTGATGCCGAATAAATGCAGGCATGCATGCACAAAATATTTAATTAATTTTGTATGATAAATAATTATTAGAAAATTCGTATATACATATTAATTAAAAAAATAATTTACATATTTAAAATAACATGAAAATATGCATGATGGTGCACTAAAATAGAAAGAAAAATAAAACCTGTTACTGAAAATGTCTATAACATAGTACTTTTCAATACCGTGGTTCTTAATGTTAGTCACAAGCATATGGAATTTTTCTCATCCTTAAACGCAAAGGAAGAATAGAATAGAGATTGTTGTTATAAAAGTCCGAGAGGTAGTCACAATTTAAACCTAACCATTTTAGACAAGCTGGTTTTCAAGTAGTAATTGATTTTACTTATCAATCCCGAAAACAGTCGTCAGTTGCCGCAACAGCTGTGTATGAGGCCATGATAATCGAAAAATGTCCCATTAAAATGTTAAAAGCATGGCAACCCAATTACAGATTTACCAATATTTTTAAAATAAAGCACGCTGTCATGTTTTTAGAGGCCTCGAAGTCTGAGCGGGGGTTGGCGAGCGTAGCTCGCAGGGGGTAGGCCCCCTAGTATTTATTATAAAAAATGGGATTTAGTAAGCTATACTGAATTATTAGTAATGCAGAGTATATAGCAGTAATATAGGACTACATTATTAGTAATGCAGATATCCAATAACGGACATTTATAAACCAGTAATTGACATCTGGTGTCAGAAACTGGTAAAACAACTTCAAGTTTAATTGTGTTTACTAAAAAATAAATTTTATTTATTATTATGAATTTTTAAACAGTTCAAATAATATATTTCAAATTTCTTTAATATAACAAATAACAAACACCTCTGTCAGAGACTGGTGAAATGAAATTCTAGGAATCAATAACTGGCACACCCCATTAAGCTAAATTAAATAACTATATACCCTAAATCATGGCTCTAATATATCATATGCATCTTTAAACTAATTTCTACAAGTATAACTTTAAGAAATTTTTTTTAGGATGGTTGCATTACAAATAGATTAAACAAACACTTCCTTAATTTTAGATTTAAGATGGTTTCTTCAAAATGAACCCTTTTTGTATTCTCAAAAGTGTCTTCCTCATTGAATATGTTCCTGTCCATCTAGTGGTGACTAAATTGACTCCAAAACAAGTAATATAAATTTTTTTAAGTCAATTCCTACTTTTTAATCATAAATATATAAAATAAACCCATGCAGCATGAATGTCCCACGTTATCTTTATGGAACATTATTTTATAATCATCGTTGCGGTATTTTATTTCTGTGGCATCACTCATTTGAGATAACTCTTTCATTTTATTTATGAAAACAATGGGAGGAATTTTTTTCTCCCATTTAAAACTAAAATTAATTAATTAAATTTAATTAATGAATTAATATTTGAAAAAACTGTATTAACACAAAGTGTCATCCACTACAAGTTAAAAAAAAATTATTTGAACTTGAGTGGATGAATAGAAAATATTTTATTAAGGATTGAAAATTTGAACGATATATACATAGTTGTATAATATAGACGCACGCGCGCACGACGTGCGCGGAAAATTTTCTGCAAAATTCGGAACTTTGCAGAAAATATTTTTAGAAAAAAAAAAAAAAAAAATTTTTTTCTTTTTTTTTTTTTTTTTTTTTTTAATACCAAAAAACCACGTGGCAAAATGTACGTGACGCTGCGACGGGCGTCGCAGACTTTTTAGGGCACCTGCAGACAGAAAACATTCAGTGCTATAGTGTGTAAATTACGCGAAAAAACGGCAAACTTCGTGGAAGGATCGCGAAAAAAAAACGGCAAATTTCGTCGAAGAATCGCAGAAAAAACGCGAAATTTATTTAAAGATCGTAAAAAATGGCTAATTTCGTTGACAGATCGCGAAAAAAAAACGCAAATTTAGTCAAAAAGCCGTGAAAAAACGTGAATTTCGTCAAAAGGCCGTAAAAAAAGTTTAGTTTCGTTGAAAGATCGCTGAAAAATGCTTATTTTACCGAAGGGCTACGGAGAAAACGCCAACTTTGTCAAAGGATCGTGGAAAAGACTGTTAATTTCGTCGAAGGATCACGAAAAAACGGTCAATTTCGTCGTCGGATCGCGGAAAACGGAGAATTCTGCCGACAGATCGCGAAAAAACAGCAAATTTCGTCGAAGGATTGCCAAAAAACGGTAAATTTCGTTGAAGGATCTCGAAAAAACGGTAAAATTTCGTTGAAGGATCTCGAAAAAACGGTAAATTTTGTCGAAGGATCTCGAAAAAAACGGTAAATTTCGTCGAAGGAACTCGATAAAATGGTAAATTTCGTCGAATGATCCTGAAAAAACGGCAAATTTCGTCGAAGGATCACGAAAAAAGGTCAATTTCGTTGAAGAAACGGCAAATTTCGCCGAAGAAACGGCAAATTTCGTCGAAGGATCGCGAAAAAACGGTCAATTTCGTCGAAGAAACGGCAAATTTCGTCGTCGGATCACGAAAAAACGGAGAATTCTGCCGACAGATCGTGAAAAAACGGCAAATTTCGTCGAAGGATCTCAAAAAAACGGTAAATTTCGTCGAAGGCATCGAAAAAACGGCAAATTTCGTCGAAGTATCTCGAAAAAAACGGCAAATTTCGTCGAAGTATCTCGAAAAAACGGTAAATTTCATCGAAGGATCTCGAAAAAATGATAAATTTCGTCGAATGATCTCGAAAAAACGGCAAATTTTGTCGAAGTATCTCGAAAAAACGGCAAATTTCGTCGAAGTATCTCGAAAAAACGGTAAATTTCATCGAAGGATCTCGAAAAAATGGTAAATTTCGTCGAATGATCTCGAAAAAACGGCAAATTTTGTCGAAGTATCTCGAAAAAACGGCAAATTTCGTCGGAGGATCGCGGAAAAAACGCGAATTTTGTATGATATATTGCGTATTGCAGACTATTTTTGAAAACATTATTAGCGTTGCAGACCCTTGAAGATAGTTCTGTCACTGGGTCAAAAAAATATTCCCCAATTTATGTACGATTTATTTACTGTTTGCGCACAATTCAAAATTTTAAAGATGCAAAACATTGTTGTGACATTACAGACGCTTGCGAAAAGGTCAAAATATTAAGGATTGGGTTGTTTCTAAATGCATTGAAAAAATTTTATTGATAAGAATTCAGCTCTTCCTATCATGGATTTTTAGTTTTATTATTATTTTTAACCAAAATAATAATTCTTTAATTAATATTAATTAATTTTAAATGGTAATTATTTTAAACTACTGTTTTTAGTTTATATCATCCAAATAATATAACACGTAATTTTATTAAACATTAAATTAATTTGCAGAAAGTTTTTGACTCAATATTTGTGTGCGCAGAAAGTTTTTTGTTTTATACAAGTCTGGATATATATATAGAGAGAGTGTGAGCTAATAGTAGGAATTTAATAATAAAAATAAGTGTCTCATAAACCACTAGATGCCATTACTTTGCAGAATTTTACAACAAAATGCGTATTTGAGTTAGATTTTTGCTCAAGTGTCAGTTACTGGTTAGGTGTCAATAACTAGGGGTTTAACCTTATAATATAACTTTTCCAACACGGTGAAAGAAAGCCCAGGCCCGGACTCAAAACCAAGATCTTTCACTTAAATTTTCAAAGTTCTACGTATTGAACTAACTACCTGTGCCAACAACCGGTCGTCACATTTCGCTCAGATAACCATATTGGCAATAGCATCTGGTCAGCCATGTAGCCAGCTCAACAGAAAATATCGCAAGTAATGGAACGCCGTTAAACGATGGAATCGTAGATACATATTGCAATTTTTAACTCAATCATACTGATTGGTAAGGATATGTCGACTCGAAGACCTTAGACTTAAATTGTTAACCCCCTACGTATTGAACTGACCTGAACCGACAACAGGCGGACACATTTCAGTTATATAACCTTATTGTCAGTAACATCTGGCCCAGTTCAACAGAATATATCGCAGGTAATGGAACTCCAGTAAACGATGGAATCGTAGATATACATTGATGGAAACATAGATGCACTTTGTTATTTTTAACTCAATAATACTGATTGGTAAAGATATTATACGAACTGAATTCTCTCAATTGAGGGAAAAAATGCCCAGGCTTAAAGTCGAATCCAAGACCTTAGATTTAAATTGCCAACGCTCTACGATTTTAACTAACCTGGACCGACAACAGGCGGACACATTTCGCCAAGATAACCTTGGCAATAGCATCTGACCTAGCTCAACAGAATATACCGCAGGTAGTGGAACTCCATTAAACGATGGTAACGTAGGTGCACATTGTTATTTTTAACTCAATCATAGTGATTGGTAAACATATTATACGAGCTGAATTTTTTCAATTGAGTGAAAAAATGTCCAGGCTTTAAGTCAAATACAAGACCTTAGACTTAAATTGCCAACGCTCTACGAATTGAACTAACCTGGACCGACAACAGACGGACACATTTCGCTCAGATAACCTTATTAGCAATGCGCTATGGCCCAGTTCAACAGAATATATCGCAGATAATGGAACTCCAGTAAACGATGGAATCGTAGATATACATTGTTATTTTTAACTCAACTTCAGTGATTGGTAAAGACATTATACAAACTGAATTCTTTCAATTGAGTGACAAAATGTCCAGGCTTTAAGTCGAATCCAAGACCTTAAACTTAAATTGCTAACCCTCTACGTATAGAAATAACCTGGACCGATAACAGGCGGACACATTTCGCTCGGACAACCTTATTGGCAATAGAATCTGTCCCAACTCAACAGAACATAGCGCCTGTAATGAAACTCCATTAAACGATGGAATCATAGATACACATTGTTACTTTTAACTCAATCATACTGATTCGTAAAACTATTACACGAACCAAATTCTTTCAGTTGAGTGAAAAAATGCCGAGTCTTTAAATCGAATCCAATATCTTTGACATAAATTGACAACGCGCCACGTATTGAACTACCTGGACCGACAACAGGTGGGCACATTTCGCTCAGATAATCTTATTTTCAATAGCATCTGTCCCAGCTCAACAGAATATACCGCAGGTAGTGGAACTCCATTAAACGATGGTAACGTAGATGCACATTGTTATTTCTAACTCAATCATACTGATTGGTAAATATATTATACGAACTGAATTCTTTCAATTGAGTGAAAAAATGTCCAGGCTTTAAGTCGAATACAAGACCTTAGATTTAAATTGCCAATGCTCTACGATTTTAACTAACCTGGACCGACAACAGGCGGACACATTTCGACAGGATAACCTTATTAGCAATAGAATCTGGCCTAGCTCAACGGAATATATCGCAGGTAATGGAACTCCATTAAATGATGGAATAGTAGTTACACATTGTTATTTTTGACTCAATCATACTGATTGGTAAAGATATTATACGATCTGAATTATTTCAATTGAGTGAAAAATGAATTTAAAATTATACTTTTTCAAAGATAATTATTTTTTCATTTTGAACAGTTCTAAAACATTAAAGCCGATTTCTATAATTGAGGGGGTCGGGGCAAGAAAGTGCCAAGCCACATTTTTGGTGACATAGATCTAACACTGTAATCTGTTGCTGAATATTGTAAATTATAATATCCAACATATAAAATGTTTCTAATGTCACTTGGTAGCAGCATATGCGACAGGTTTCGTTTTTGCCCCAGATGTTTATACCCCAATGAAGATAGCTAATTTACAAAAAAACGAAATAGTAATATCATTAAAGTAATGCCATATTGTTACTCAGAATATCTCAAATGTTACTAAGACATTGATGAAAAAACTTAAGGTCATATATCTTGATTTGAGTATTTGATAAAATTTTCAAATTGAAATATCTCAAAAGTTCAAAAATTTGGCTTGGCACCCTCATTCCCCGACCCCCTCACTTGTTATCTAGCTAATATAGCTCTTTGCAAACATTATTATCAATTTTCTTGTGTAAAAATCACTGAAACCGAGATTTATATATTACACGAGAATCGCATAAAATTAATTAGCACGTTGATTTTTTATTTATTGGCCTAATTATTTTTCTTCGAGTACAAAACGTTACTTCTTCTTTTTTCCTTTATTACAACATGAATCTATATGATGATTCACACAGTAATAAGTACAATAATACACATAAGTGTATTCACAGAGTTAAAATATTAATAAATATTCTATAATGTATATTTGACTTTTCAGAGAAAGAAAAAAAAACAGATATATAAAATATTGATCAACGAAAAAACAGTCCATTTAAAATTATATGAGTAATTCAGTTTCTTCACATTTTTAAATTTTGAATACTTAATTGTCAAAGAAACAAACAAGATGTCAAAAGAACAAACAAAAACATGTAAGTCTTAGAAACAAAAGAGCAATTAACAATTATATACTGAGACAATCGACTCTTTTTATATCGAATAGTATGCAATTTTAATTAAATCCAAACTGTTTAAAATTGATTAATTTCTCGGATTAATTATATTATTTAATAGAACTTGTCTTTATTTTGAACATTTCCAAAGCAGCTGTAGAGATATTATAGCTCTTTAGAAATAACATGCTTGTTTTCTTTTGTGCTCAATTCAATGGAAACTGGGATTCATATGTTTTCTGCTACACAGCAGGCACATTACTTCATCAAACTAATTATTGCATCTGCAGTTTAGATATTAGATTTCCTATTGTTTTATTGTTTATAATGTAAATATATATAAGCATGAATAAAAGATTTATTTTATAAAATTATGCTTTATAACAGAATATTTGGAATCTATATTATGACGAATGATTATACAAAATATTTAAACTTTCCCTATCACCAAAAAGATATTGGGCAATGTTGGTTATAGTGGCATGATATTTCGCCAATATTGGTGAATTTACATTTTGCAAATATTGGTGCAATGTTGTTAAAACATAAAAGCATGAACACTGTCCAAACTCGTTTCAGTGTGTTTTCATGGTTTGAAGTCGTCGAACCTCACACTGAGAGATTTATTTTATGTGAAGATGTGTAAGTCGTGAATTTTAAATTAAATTGTTTCAAATATTAATGTTTTTCTTATTTTGAACAATTTTAAAACACTAAACCTCATTTCTGTATTTGTTATCAAGCTAATGTAGCTCTTTGCAAACCTTATTACCGATTTTGTTGAGTAAAAATCACTGAAAACATTGATTTATATGTGCCATGAGAAACGCATGAATTTTATTAGCAGTTCGATTTTTTGATTATCGGTCTAATTATTTTTCTTCAAGTACAAAATGTTATTTCCTCTTGTTTCTTTTATTACCACATAAATCCATATGATGATTCACACACAGTGTTTTCAGAGACTTATTTAAAAAAATATTCTCTAATTCATATTTAACTTATCAGACACAGAAATTATTTAAAAAATATATTGATCAACGAAAAAAAAATATTTAACTCAATTTCTTCACATTTTTAAATTGTTAACTCAGTTTCTTCACCCTTTTAAATTGTAGATGCTGAATTTGTCAAAGGAACAAACAAAGACACGGAATCTTGAATACTGCAGCAATTAATATTGCAGCAATTAGCAGCAATTAGCAATTAATAATTATAAACTGCGACAGTCAACTCAGTCACTTTCATATCGAATATTGCGCTATTTTAATTAAATCCGAACCATTTAAAATTTATTTAATTCTTCGGTTAATTATATTATTCAATAGAACTTTTATTTTGAACATTCCCCAAACAGCTGTTGTGATAATTTAGAACTTTAGAAATAATATGCTTGTTTTCTTTTTTGCTTAATTCACTGTGAACTCACATTCATACGTTTTCTGCTACACAGCAGGAACACTACTTCATAAAACTAATTATTGCGTCTTCAGTTTGGATATGAGATTTCCTGTTGTTTCAGTTGTTACAATGTAAATATATATAAGTATGATTAAAAGCTTATTTCATAAAATTAAGTATTTGGAATCTCCACCTCCTCTCATGAGTCGAGGGTGTTCCTCCTTCGGAGAGCTCGTACACTAGGAGAAGGTAAAATTGGAAGTGGGTAAAGTACAAAAAACTAAAAGAAAACGGGAATTATGGGCCTGTACGTCTTTGTAACATGAAAATTAACAATTTTAAGCAAATGTTGACTAAAAACCACGTGATTGACTACATTTTACAATGGCGTTGTCTGATAATAAATACGACGACTCATTATGTATCATCATTTAATTATAAATAATTATGTACATTAGTAACAAAAATTAGCAAACATGTTTACATAAAATAAAAAAGCAAAAATCTTATTTCCGCATTCTTTTATTTGAATTCCCGTGCTGTTCATCGACGTCTACAGCATAGAAAATCTACTTATGGAATTAGTGGGTTTTTTTATTTACTACCAATATTATAGAATAAATGTTTTCTTAATGGTAAATATTTCATACCTTCTGGCATGGCTTGTTTCTCTTTCATTGGTTCCGCGGATTTAATGGGTGGGCAATCCATATCTAGCTCAGTTTCAAGGTATAACTCGTCTTCCTCGTTTTGATTCACCACTGTGATGTTGTTGCAGTTCCGTTAGCAGTTGAGGCACATGTTGGAACAACAAAAGACAGCCTTCTTGCACCCATAATTTTGTTGGCAGTTCTTTCTGCACTTACAGGATACAAGCTTCAACAAAGCAGGGGTAGTACAGAAAATACAGGATCAAGGCCACTATTTGTTTTCTTCCATTCTCCTACTCTTCAGCAATTTTTCAACTCTTAGCCATTGCTACCCCTGGGTGATATACTCTTAAAAGTTGCTGTCGTGCTGTAGCTGCAGATGGTGGTAAAGCAGCAATATTAGAACTGTTTTTAAAGGCTGGCTTCTTGTACGAAATATACCTTAGGTGGTTCAGCGAAGGCATATTCGTCCCACTATAGCCATACAGCGAGGCAAGGAAACGTTCCCCAGCAGCTGCAATCATCTCCAGAGTAGCGTTCGAATCTTTGAATACTTTAACAACATCAGCGACATCTGAATTCTTCACAAGAGTTTTGAGGAACTTCAGTTTTTCTTGCCTAAACGGTACTGACATTGTATTTCACTCGCTCATATCATGTAGGAAGAGGATGTTTTCCGCAACCGTTGAATTCACAGCATTAATTGAAGAAAATGTCGCTGGGGAAACAGCGTCCTTCCCAGGTTTTAAAAAGAAAACGTTTTTCAGCCCTGCAGAGAGCTGTCAAAATGACCAAGAGGTCTACATCCTCCCCAACTATAATCACCGTCTCATTTGATGGAGCCAATGACAAAGCAGTGTTTATAATCAAGGTGTCTGCGTCTTATTTTGCTTGCTTGCATGTAATATCTGCTGATGATAACTTGTCAGTCATCATAGATATTAACCGAAAATTGTTTTTTGTGTTAGCAAGAAACTTTGATTTGGAAATGGTAAGTATCGTTGTACCGTCAAACAATATGTCAGTTGAAGCATGTTTCTTTGCTCGTTTCATACGTTCAGCAGTTTTTGAACCACTTTTGTAAGTCATCAGGTTAGCCATCAAAGACAACTACTGCCTGCGGTTGATATTTTGACTGTACATACTCAACATATTTGTCGCAGATTGTTGAAAAAGACTGTTTCTTAAGCCAAAACAACCTTATGCAATAAAAAACCACCATCAATGACGAATTCAATCCTGAAACGGATCCACTTGTTTGTTGGGGGGTTTGAATGCCTTGTAGAGAGTATATTTGGTTCCTATTATTAAGCCATTGTCAAATAGGGATAAGGAATAAGGTCCTACATCATATGTCAAAAACTCCTGAAGGTCTTCATCCGAATGCTTTGCAACCGAAATTCGTTGGAACAAAGTTGTGGGATTAATAGGAACCAACTCATCGTCTACTAAATAATGATTCATAATAAGTCGTCGTCTTTATTATCAGACAACTTCCTTGTAAAATGTAGACAATCACATAGATTTAAAATCATTAATAGTCAACGTTTGCTTAAAATAAATAATTTTCATGTTACATAGACATACAAGGCCGTAATTCCCGTTTTTTTACAGTTTTTGTCTTCTGCCTCTCCCAATTTTAGCTTCTGTTAGAGTACGAGCTCTCCGGAGGAAGAGCATTCTCGACTCATGAGAGGAGGTGGTGCTGCTCCACTGCTCCCACCTTCCTCTGGCGCCGGATCGGCACTTTTCCTCTACCTCAAATGCATAAAATATTGTCAATGATATAATCGTTAGTATAATTAATGGTTAACGTTTGCGAATGGTTAGTATGATGTTACATCGACGTACAGTGCCGTAATTCCCTTTTTTTACAATTTTCTGTTTTTAACACCCATTTTTACGGTACTCTCACAGCTAAACCATTGATCAGAGGAAAAAACTTTTATTACATGAAAGGTAGGAAATTTTATTCCCTTTAATTCATATACTGTTGACTTTCACGCAAAATGCATAGTTTCGGAGTTATTTTGAAAAAACTGAGAAAAGTCCGTTTTTTACAGGTTTTTTGTAAAAAAATGTATTTTCCGGGAAAAATTTTTCTGGAAAACCTCAGATTCGTGTTCAGCGACCCAAAAAACATACAGGAACCAAATATCAAAACTACACCAAAACTTTCCTTTATTTTCTACCAAATGACTGGACTAAAAGCTCATTTCTATAATTGTTATCAACACTGTTCAAAATTTGCAGCAAACTGTCCAGTCATTCGACCGTTTTTATAAAACACTGTTACATTACCGCCATTTAACTCTATTCTGACCACAATATGGGCAATAATATGATCAGGGTAGAGTTAAATTGTGGTTACGTAACCGTTTTCTATAAAAACGGTCAAATGACTGGACTGCTGCAAATTTTTAACAGTGAAGATAATGTAAAATCACTGAAAACAGGGATTTATATAGGCCATGAGAAATGCATAAATTTGGTTAGCCAGTTAATTTTTTGATTATCGGTCTAATTACTTTTCTTCAAGTTAATGTTATTTCCTCTTATTTCCTCTTTCCTCTTATAATCTTATTTTCGTCATGTTATTTCCTCTTGTTCCTTTTATTATTATAATTGAATTCTAAATGTTTTCACAGACTTAAAATATTAATAAATATTCTATAATTCATATTTAACTTTTCAGACACAGAAATATTTCTTAATTATTGATCAACGAAAAAAAAATTATTTAAAATTTCATTAGTAACTTTTAAATCATAGATGCTTAATTTGTCAAAGGAACAAACAAAGGCACGGAAGTCTAGAAAACAAAAGAGCAATCATAAATTATAAACTGCGACAGTCAACTCAGTTACTTTCATTTCGATTATAGCTCAATTTTAATTAAATATGAACCATTTAAAATTGATTTATTTCTTCGATTAATTATATTATTTCATAGAACTTTTATTTTGAACATTTCCCAAACAGCTGTTGTGATAATTTAGCTCTTTAGAAATAATATGTTTGATTTCGTTTTTGCTTAATTAACTGTGAACTCACATTCATACGCTTTCTGCTACACAGCAGGAACACTACTTCATCAAACTAATTATTGCGTCTTCAGTTTAGATATGAGATTTCCTGTTGTTTTAGTTGTTACAATGTAAATATATATAAGTATGATTAATAGCTTATTTCATAAAATTAAGCTTTTGAAAGAAAATATTAGCAATCTAAAATCTGATTAACGTTGACAGAAAATACTTAAAATTTCCGTATCAGCGAAACAATGTTCGGTAATAGTAGTTGCAGTGGCATAATATTTCCCTAAAACTGGGGAATGTACATTTTACCAATATTGCTTCAATATTGGTATACAAATATTTCAACTTTTCATTGCCAAAATTTACAATGTTAATACTTCAGTATTAGTATTATACTTAACTACTTATATAACTTTCCTATTTATATAACTTCATTGCCAATATTTACAATGTTAATACTTCAGTATTAATATTCTACTTAACTAACTTATATCACTTTCCTACTTATAAAACTTTCTTACTTATATAACTTTGATATTTCCCTAAAAACGGGGAATGTACATTTTACCAATATTGCTGCAATATTGGTATACAAATATTTCAACTTTTCATTGCCAATATTTACAATGTTAATACTTTAGTATTAGTATTATACTTAACTACTTATATAACTTTCCTATTTATATAACTTCATTGCAAATATTTACAATGTTAATACTTCAGTATTAATATTCTACTTAACTAACTTATATTACTTTCCTACTTATAAAACTTTCTTACTTATATAACTTTCCTACTTATATAACTTTGATATTTCCCTAAAAACGGGGAATGTACATTTTACCAATATTGCTGCAATATTGGTATACAAATATTTCAACTTTTCATTCCCAATATTTACAATGTTAATACTTCAGTATTAGTATTATACTTAACTACTTATATAACTTTCCTACTTATATAACTTCATTGCCAATATTTACAATGTTAATACTTCAGTATTAATATTCTACTTAATTAACTTATATTACTTTCCTACTTATATAACTTTCTTACTTATATAACTTTCCTACTTATATAACTTTTATATTTTCCTAAGAATGGGGAATGTACATTTTACCAATATTGCTGCAATATTGGCATACAAATATTTCAGCTTTTCATTGCCAGTATTTACATTGTTAATACTTCAGTATTAATATTCTACTTAACTACTTATATAACTATAAACTACTTAAAATTCTTGTTTCATTGCAAACTGTTCCATAATCAATATTTCTATAATAGTGACATTTCACAGCAAATATTACAGTAAAAAGTTAACACGTAACCAATAATGGTATTTTATTGGAAGATGAATAGAATATTGGTGGAGTATTGAGCCCAAATATAATCAAAACAGGAGTTCTAACTAGTCTATATTTTAGTTACCAATATTTCGGAATATAAATCTTCGTCCTTTTTTAATCGCAGAATTACTCCGACTAAATGAAATGAAAATTAGGAAATACTGGTAGCCAAATATAGTCTAGTTGGGACTCTTGATAATTGAACCAATGTTGTCTTATTTAAATGTGGATTACTCATACTAATAAAATCTTATATATATTCAGAGTACTAATGACCGTTAAACGTAATGTCAACCAAATAGTTTATTTCTATAAGAGAAATTGTAGGATTTATACTTTTTTTTTTTTTCGAATGCTTTATTATTATATAAAATTTACAACTCAACAATATTTTACAAAACTACTGATTTTGTATTAAAAGTATTTAAATTAAAATCTTTGACATGTAATTATCGATTAAATAACTGACGTGCTCTGCAGTTTTTGGTATATTTTTATGACAGTAATCAAGAAGACATATATACTAAGTAGATGATTATTTTGCATTAAAAAATGAAAACTGAAAGAAGGAAAAATATTTATATTAGAACTTTAAAGAAATGACCTGAATAATTATGGTTTAATGTTTTAATAATGTAAATGTAATGCAACTGTAATGCAAATGTAATATAATGTCAAAAAACTTAATACGGAATTGAAGTAACTAAAAATATATATATCATAAAATGTTACCCGCAAACAGGAAATTTTAAGTTCATATTATTAAATTAAGAGTGTTAGAGGCAGTATAAAATAAAATTAAAGAAAAAAAAATTAAAGGTCGCATAATTTAATTAAAAAATACTAAATAGTGTTTTCATTAATAAATAAATAAATAAAATTGAGACTATAGTATGAAAAAATTACGTTCGCTATATATTTAGTTAACCCTTCTTTGCATGAGTTTTTCTTTTACAATTATGTTTTTTTTATACATATATTAAATATTAGACACCAGAAATTTTAATATAGATTTTTAACTTTCTTCAGCAACATAGTTCACGGGAAATTTACTGGATTAATATTTCTATATAAATATAGTGGGGGAGAAGAAGTTGATTTATTTATTAAAAGTTAAATAAATAGTGATGGAAATTTACATCACTATGCAATTAAGGGTTAAACTCCTGTTAAAAAGCATGGATATTATATATTAATAAGTTTTAAATTACAAGCTTAAAATTCTTTCATTTCATTTATTGAGACAAACGGAGTACAGCACCATCTATCGTCTTCAAAAGGAAATACTATGAAAATTAAGAATCAAGTTAACTTTTTTATCTTTTTTATTACTGAAGAGCTGTCATTACAAAGAGCATTTTTAATAAGTTACATTATAGATATAATTATAAAAAAACAGTGATTATTAGAAACTAATAAAAACAAACTCTAAACTAATAATGATATATTAAAAGAAATGTAACTCATAAAAATGTTCATTGATTAATCTTAATTTAAAAGTGAACGTATTATATATAATAAGCAGTTCCATTTTTTTCCTATTTAATGTTACAACATCTTTTAATGATAGAACAGAAAAACTATTAAATTATTAAACTATTAACTATTAAACTATTAAACTATTAAGATTGCACAGAATTTATTGAATATTTTTCATTTATAAAGTTGATTTCCATTAATTTTTCCATTAATATAATTTAAGGAATATCCATTTTTGCCCGTATAAATTAATGATTTCATTTATTTGAAAGATTTTCGTTAAAAATAATTATAACATTTATAATACATGAGAGAAGTAATTTTTTTTATTAATATTAGATAAATATTTTTTTGCAAATGTGTTTTAATTTCTGCAATTAAATATTATACAAATTATTGAATATACTTTTTAGCAAAATTGTCATTAAGGTAGTACTCAAATGATCTGCTCAGCGCTGCGAAATTTTCTGACGCATTTTCTGACTCGTTCTTAAACGCAAAAGGCATAAAATTAACAGGCCTGAGTATTGAAACGATTTGGAATCGAAATGAGTTATCCATTTTTTGATAAATAAATTACTTATCGAGATATAAGCGATTCGTGTAGCATGGCGACACGTTTTTCAACAGTCTCGCGATGCCGCATCGGGAATTCGGTTCAAAACGCCAACTTTGACAGCATTTTCTGAAAGCTATTCTGCCTTTTCCAAAAAAAGGAAAACGTGTTTCGACGCGCTTAAGGTGTTAAGACACAGAATTCTCGCGTGATGGCTTTTCTACAAATGTGAATTTGTTCTATAATTTTTTTTTTTTTTTTTTTTTTTTTTTTTTTGCCTTAAAAAAACTAATTGCATATTTTATTTAGAAAACTTATAATTATTCAATTTCTGTAATAAGAAGCATAGGTACTTTTTTGATGTTTTTTTCAAATATTAAGCGCCCCTGAAGGAAATAATTTCACATAATTTCACTCTTTATTTAAAGAGAATAATTCTGTTAAATAATAGTAATAGATGTGTGGCACTCGTGCTACAAGTTGACCACTCCTGTTTTAAAATAAAAAATATAGTCATAATTTCTAAATTTCTTACTTGATTAACATAATAGGTCATTTTCTGCATCTATCAGATTTATACCGTCAGTCAAAATTTTATGAAAATCCAACCATTTCCTAGAAATCATGTGCACAGTGACCAAATTCACCATTTTGAGAAAATTGACATTAAAAATAAAATTACTCCTTGATCATAGAAACTGCTCGAAATGTTTTGATTCTAGGTTGCCACGGTGATTACGTCCTATTTAAGATGGAGTCCTGTTATTTCCGTATTACAGAATGTAAAAACCAAATTTGTATACTAAAATTGTTTAATCATAGCAATCCTCCAATCTACCGACAATTTTTTGTATAGATGTTTCTGGAGAAATAGATATTAAATAGAAAAAGAGTATAAATATGGATTTCAAGTTCTAAAATTTTCAAAGCTAGGCTTAAGTTTCCCATTGGAATTTTCAGTAAATGTCAACAAAAGATAAAATGCTGCCAACTTAAAATGTACTTATTACAGAAATTAATCATATTATAATAACAGACGATATAATTCATTTCACTGAAATAATAACGATGATTTTTTTATTAGATTGTCTTCTTTTGGATATTTGAGCATAGTATAATTTTAATGTAACATAATTGTAATTAATTGTTTGTAAAACTGTATTGAAACTTAATTTTATAAAATAAAATTAATATCTGTAATATGAAAATCTACACATAAATAAATTTTGTATTCATGCATTTTAGCATTATAGTGCAACAGCTATTGCACCAAGATCTGAATATTTCTACAACTAGTTATAGCACGAACGCACTTTATTTGTGACGTTTGACGTACAATTTCCAACTTGTTTTGGACCTTAAAAGGTACCTGACCTCAATAATAATTATCGAGTTTTATCAATCATCTTTGTTCAAATCTAGGAAATACTCTAACTTTATTTTATCAGCTTCAAATGTTTAACTTATCTCTCACCTTTTTAATATTTAGTTTACATTAAATTAAACGTTTTATTAATTATCCTTAATAAACTTCATGTTCCTTTCAACTTATTTTTACTTCAGTAATTGTTGTTAAATTGAAAAACGCATTTGGTATACTTAAGGAATATTTTTTCCATAAAAAAATAAATCAGATTGTCAGTTAAACAATAACAAAGTTAACTGTTTATGGAGGATTTATTTTACTCTAGAGGCTATTGAAAAAGAGTTATCCAGTAAATAACCAATTTATTGCCAAAATACGTGCTATTCGCTACATGTAATTCAGAAAGTAGTTCTTATGGATTATTTCTTCAAATTGCTTGATACATTGTTTCATAATTTTAAGAATCAGTATTTAAGTATAACTATACAGTTAACTTTTTTTTAATGAAAATACTGTTAATATCTAATTTATAACTGACTTCAGACAAAGGAAATTGTATAATTAGTTTAAATTTATATTTTTGTAATATCCATGTATACTGCTTATCTTTCTCGTGTCCGAATGGTTTTTCAGTTTGGAAAAAATTTACTTTTACGTTAATAACTAAAAGTAGCTACTTAATTTACGTTAATAACTAAAAGTAGCTACTTAAATCACAAAAGTAAAAGTTTGCTGAAATTTAACGAATTTGCTATTTATTGAAATCTAACTAATATATAGTTATTTTGCGTACTATTCTTATGACAATAGTCTAAGGAAGAGTTTTTCGAGACATTTAGAAAATGTCGTATTACAACATGATTAGACAGATATAAGAACTTTATAGTATTTTTACTTTCTTCTATCTTTACAAGAAGTAAGTATTGGATTCATGAAAATTTTCGACTTCCGGTTTTCGACGGATTTATACGTTTTAGAAGGTTCTGAACACGATTTGACTATTTTTAGAAAATGTCTGTCTGTGACTCTGTCTGTCTGTCTGTATGTAACAAAAATTTTGTGGGTGCTCTATCTCAAGAACTAATGCTCGGAATTTAATAAAACTTTATATTCAGTTAGTCCCTGATATAAATTGGTGCTGATTAGTTTTTGTTAAAAATCGCCTACAGGTGGCGCTGCTATGCAGCATTGTGAAGGATTTACACGATTTTAGCGACAGTCATATCTCAAGAAATAATGCACGGAATTTAATAAAACTTGAGTTTCAGTTAGACCTTGATATAAATTGGTGCTGATTCTTTTTCGTGTATGCGAAACCTGTGTGAGATAGAAGAAAGTTTTGGGATTGACACATCCGACTAGTTTATGTGTTATCATAATTTATTCATTTGGAAAAGTAGCTTCTCTTTTAAATATTATTGTTGTGCCGAAAATGATCGGCGCAACCTTTAAGTGAAGGAGGGGAAGGAGAAGGGAGGGGCAGTGGCAGTACTTAGGTCTTATCTTCTCAGTGGCATTGTGAAACACTGTAAAAATGAAGGCAAGTTAGTTCGTTAAGCTGAACTCAAAAGGTGTGAATTAAATTATATTATTTGGGGAGTAAAATAAAAAAAATTAATTTTAGCATTTCTGTAAAAATTGACCTAAAATAGAAAATAATCCTAAAATAGAAAATGGTATCTGAAAGAGAAGATGTTAAATAATTGTGAGGGAAGGAAAATGGAAGAAAGACAAAGTATTTTTAGAAAATGAAATGTTATTCATTTATTATTATTTACTTTGTTTTTATTATTATTAATGAATATTTTTTGTTCGAGTGGATATATATATCCATCAAATTGATTCTTGTAATACGACAAATAGTCACAGCACATGTATAAAAAAAACTTATAAATTTTTAATGATGTAAGTGAATCATTTTAACCTTGAATATAGGATAAAAATCTATCGCGTGCATATCTCGAAAATGTGCCAATAAAAATAATCAAAATCTAAAAGTGTACCAGGAAAAAGAATAACAAGAAAATAAATGAATTCTTGCTCTCTGCTGATATCTCACTAAGTTCATATCTGTAGAATATTTCTCTAAGAGTCAATCAGTAGCTGCGGTTTTTGCAGGATCGCACATCAGGCATTTTTCAGTAGTTGAGGTTATTTTTGTAGGGGCGCACATCAGGCATCATTTTCAGAGACATCAGGCATGTAGCTTCAACAGGGGGGCTCCTTTAGCGGCCAGCCAGCGGACACCGGTTATGATGCGGGCACTTTCGGCATTCAGTTTGGACTTTCCCGGTGGGAACAAACCAGATTCATCAGCGCGTACCGTACGAAGGCTCAGGAAGATAATGCGGATGCTTGCGGCTTCAGCATATATATATATATATATATATATATATTTTTTTTTTTTTTTTTTTTTTTTTTGCGGCGCAAGTCTCCAGTCAGAGCGGGTACCGTTCAGAGACTTGAGAACAGGGATGAGAGACTCTGATCTCCTGGAGAAGGTATATAAGAATGACCTCTTTTTTTCAAAATCATAGAACTCCTTTTTTCTTTTTTGTATGGGGGTGACTATGGTAATTTTTCTCTATCTAGTCTTTCGTGATTTGGTGAACCCTTCACTTCTGTCACCATTATTTTTTTTTTCCCATTTAAAAATGTGCAGGGAAGGATGACTTGACCTGCATTCCTTTTATCGAGAGAATGGATTTTTCAACGGGAAGGGGTGATCTCGTTCCGATCGTAATTTCATTTCATCCTGTCAAAGTATCACATTCTGTAGCATATTTATTTTGTGAGTAAGATCCAATTTTTGTCTTTCCTGTGAGCGTATATTTTTACATCTTTAAAAAAAGGAAATAGATAAAAAAAAAGAAAAAGGATATCTCTGATACAGAAAGAAAACACATATGTACAAGCAGTTATTACATGGACATATAACGTATAAAGGATAATTACACTCATTATAACATATAATTAAAAGTCTTTTTTTAATGTTATTCATGAATTTTTTTTTAACTTAATTATTTAAACTATTGGTTAAGTCCAATAATTATATAGAGTGAAACATATGTTTGAAATAAAAGAATCGACAATGGTGTAATGAGAATTAACTTGTCTTTCAACTTTTAAATATTTAGTTTACATTTAAATTAAATGTTTTATTAATCCTCCTTAATAAATCTCACTTTCTTTTCAATTTATTTTTATTTCAATAATTTCTGTTAAATTGAAAAACTCATTCAGCGTACTTAAGAAATATTACTTCCATAAAAAAATAAATCAGATTGGAAGTTAAATAATAAGAAAGTTAACTGCTTATGGCGAATTTATTTTACTCTGGAGGCTATTGAAAAAGTGTTATTTATTAAATAAGCAATTTATTGGTAAAATACGTTATATTCTCTACTTCTAATATAGAAAGCAATTCTTTTAGATTATTTTTCCAAATCGTTTGAATAAGATACATTGGTTCATAACCTTTGTTTTTAAGAAACAGTATATAGTTAGCTTTGAAGTAAACAAAAATATTACGTCTGAACATATTTATATTTATATTAAAATCATTAAAATTACAGACATTACATTACAATTACATAAAACGTTAAAAACATATTAAAATTGGACGTTTCGGATTTACATGAAAATCCCTCATCAGCAAAAATTTTTCTTAACGTAAGTCACAGTTCTAAAATATCAACACATAGAAATTACAACCCATCAAAATGTCGAGGCCAAAGTTACAGTTATATTAACACGGAGTATTCATTCGGGATTGCACCTGCTTGCAATCCCGAATGAATACTCCGTGTTAATATAACTGTAACTTTGGCCTCGAGATTTTGATGCGTTGTATTTTCTATGTGTTGATATTTTAGAACTGTGACTTACGTTAAGAAAAATGTTTGCTGATGAAGGATTTTCATGTAAATCCGAAACGTCCAATTTTAATATGTTTTTAATGTTTTATGTAATTGTAATGTTATGTCTGTAATTGTAATGTTCTGTCTGTAATTATAATGTAATGTCTGTAATTTTAATGATTTTAATATAAATATAGTTAGCTTACCTTTTTCAGTAAAAATACTGTTAATAATACCTCACTTTCAGCTGACTTCAAACAAAGAAGGTTTTATTTTTTGTTTGAACGTATTTATTTTCAATGACCATGCATAATATCTAAACCTATCGAGTCCGATTTTTTTTTAAATTTTGCGAAAATTTTGTAAAAAAATTAAACATATCTGTCTAAATCACAAAAGTATAGATTTTCTGAAATTTAGCAAATATATTATTTACTGAAAACTAACGGATATAGTTATTTTGCGTACTATTCTTATGACAATATAATAAAGAAGAATTTTTAAAGACTTTTTTTTTAATGTCGTATTACAACATGATTAAACAAACATAACAACTTTATAGTAATTTTTATGTCTTATCATAAACTTTGCGTTTGGAAATATAGCCTCTATTTTTTAACATATAGAGTGAAACATGTTTGAAATACGTTGTAAAGAGAATTAAGGAAACTTGTTTTTCAACTTTTAAATATCTAGTTTATAAATTTAAATAAAATTTTTTATTAACTCTTCTTACTAAATCTCATTTTCTTTTAAATTTAATTTTACTTCGATAATTTCTGTTAAATTGAAAAACTTATTCAGCGTACTTAAGAAATATTACTTCCATAAAAAATAAATCAGATTGGAAGTTAAATAATAAGGAAGTTAACTGCTTATGGCGAATTTATTTTACTCTAGAGGCTATTGAAAAAGTGTTATTTATTAAATAAACAATTTATTGCCAAAATACGTTATATTCTCTACTTCTAATATAGAAAGTAATTTTTTTAGATTACTTTTCCTAATCGCTTGAATAAGATACATTGTTTCATAACCCTTGTATTTAAGAAACAGTATATAGTTAGCGTATTTTTTTCAGTAAAAATACTGTTAATAATACCTCACTTTCAGCTGACTTCAAACAAAGGAGGTTTTATTTTTCGTTTGAACGTATTTATTTTCAATGACTATGCATAATGTCTAAACCTATCGAGTCAGATTTTTTTTTTAATTTTGCGAAAATTTTGTAATAAAATTAAATATATCTGTCTAAATCACAAAAGTTAAGGTTTTCTGAAATTTAGTGAATATATTATTTACTGAAAACTAACAGATATAGTTATTTTGCGTACTATTCTTATGACAATAGAACAAAGAAGACTTTTTTTAAATGTCGTATTACAACATGATTAGACAAACATAACAACTTTATAGTAATTTTTATGTCTTATCATAAATTATGCGTTTGGAAAGTATTGCCTCTATTTTTTAATATATAGAGTGAAACATGTTTGAAATAAAGGAATCGCCAACGGTGTAAAGAGAATTAAGGAAACTTGTTTTTCAACTTTTAAATATTTAGTTTATATATTTAAATAAATTTTTTTATTAACTCTTCTTAATAAATCTCATTTTCTTTTAAATTTAATTTAACTTCAATAATTTCTGTTAAATTGAAAAACGCATTCAGCGTACTTAAGAAATATTTCTTCCATAAAAATTTAAATCAGATTGGCAGTTAAATAATAACAAAGTTTACTGCTTATCGCAAATTTATTTTACTCTAGAGCTATTGAAAAGTTTTATCCAATAAATAAGCAATTTATTGCAAAAATACGTGCTATTTACTACATGTAATTTAGAAAGTAGTTCTTTTGGATTACTTTTCCAAATTGCTTGAAAAGATACATTGTTTCATAACCCTTGTATTTAAGAATAAGTATATAGTTAACTTTTTTTTTTACAATAAAAATACTGTTAATAGTATCTCACTTTTTAACTGATTTTAAACAAAGGAAGTTATATAATTCGTTTAAATATATATTTTTGTATTGTCTTTGCATCATGTTTAATACTGTCGATTCCGAAGTAACTATCTGAATCACAAAATTTAATATTTACTGAAATTTAACGAATATGTTATTTAGTCAAATCTAACTAATATAATTACTTTCCTTACTATTCGTATGGAAATAAGCTAACGAAGAATTTTTGAAGACGTTTGGAAAATATCGTATTACAACATGATTAAACAGACATAAAAACTTGGATTTTTTTTTTCTTTTTCTTTTTTTTATGTTTTAGCATACATTATTCATTCGGGAAAGTATCACCTATTTAAATATATGAGGACGTGAGTTTCAAAACTCGCCTTATCCAGGAAAATCAAATTTTGGGAAATCGCGAAAATCCTGTAACTACATCCATTGGTTTTCATTGTACACAAAGATTTTACAATGCCAGAAATGCATGCTAAAACTTGTTTTTAGGGTTTCGTTCATCTCACGAAACCCTATTGCTCCCGCTCCGTTGTCTGTCTGTCACAGAGCCATTCTCGAAAACTATGTAATTTACAGAGTTGAAACTTTGTGTATAAATCAGAATATCAGCTGTAAAGAGCTGAAAATATTTAAATTAGAAAAAATCGTGTTATTTTAATAAATAGAGATAAAAAACCAAAATTCTAACAGCCTTTTCCTATTAAATTTAAACATTTTTCATTATAGCAGATGCCAAAAATTAAAAATACACGATGAAAATCTTTCTACAATAATTATTTTTCTATCAGACGATTTCCACGTGAAAAATGAAATAAAAAGTTTCACCAATTGAAAAAAAGATTAATATGAAATAAAATTGATTGACGTCATAGTGGTAATAAAACATAAAACGAAAAGATTTCTCAATAATACAAGGAGTATGAGTATGTGTATGTGCACAAAACAAATTAATATCACGTCATTAGAGAATTAAAAAGAAAATCCGACGTCATATCGGAAGTTTAACGGATTTTTCAAATGTTTCAGAATAATACAAAGCGTGTATCAATATGAGTAATAAAGAATAGTAAATATATGAGTTTGATAAACATATTGAATCATGATAAAAATCCGATTATGGAAATATTCGCATATTTTAACATTTTGAAAGTGTACAACATGTTTAATTTTGAAATTATTTTTTTTAAATATCGCATTTAGTCCGCATCACAGATATTGCAGTGAGAGAATATAATAGCGGGCTCAGACCGCAATCGGAATGGTTTAGTTATTCGAAAAAAAGAAAAAATAGACCGGTAAATTTTTACTTTATAAAAAACATGATTTTTTTTTTTTTTTTTTTTTTTTTTTTTTTTTTTTTTTTTTTTGCTAAATGAAATTTGTTTGAATTTATTAAAGAAAGGATAAAGTGTTCTGAAAGGAATATTAAACGAAACCCTTTGAGCGATCTTCGATCACACTTACCCACTTGTTTTTTTTCTGTTTTTTAGATTGTAGTGTGTTTTCGGTGCAGATTTACCAATAAAATAGACTGATAGAGAAAACACGATTTTAATTAATTAATTAATTTATTAGTATTATTATTTAAGGCGAGTTTTGAAACTCATGTCCTCATATATTATGTGAAACATATGTTTGAAATGAAAGAATTGCCAGTAATGTAAAGACAAATAAGCAAATTTTTATTTTTATTATTATTACTAAATGTTGAAACATGAATGAAGTCATAATAATAAATGTACAGACAGACATATACGATCATTATAAAAACAGATAATAAATAAAATAGTAATTGTTAAAGCAAAATAATAGTCAATGAAAAGACATGTCCTATTTACAGGACGCCAGACCCGAATGGGTAAATAGGTGTTCCGATTTTGATATATGTTTTTAACACTTTCCAACATAGTTTAAAAGTGTTTATGATTTTGGTTTGTCTGTCTGTCTGCCATCTGTCTGTCTTTCCGTTCTCCAACTTTCGTAAATATACTCAGATTGCCATGAAATTTTTATATATTGTTGAGGTTTACTATAGTATGTTTTGTATTGAAAATGAAGTGTGAAGCAATTATAGTTCGCTTACAGCGGCACACAAAAATTTCAGTTACATTATGGTATATGGATAAAAATCGTCTGCTCTGCATTTTAATGATATTACGATATTTCAAACATACACCCAGAAAAAAGTTTTGTTGAATTAACAAAAATTTGGTTGACCCAAAAAAACTTTTTGTTTCAATATGAACAATTTTGTTTCAATATGTTTCAATGGAAATTTTGTTTGAATCAACAAAAAAAAAATTTTTTTTTCAATTCCAAAAAAAAAAAAATCGTCAGCAAAAAAAGTTTTGTTAATTCAAGTAAAATGGTTCAATTTTACTTGAATTTTTCTAAAACAACCAAAATGTACTCAACAAAACATGTTTTGTAATTTTAATCAATTCCTGTTTCTGGGTGCATTGAGAATGATATACATCACTGGTATGGGCTACAAAATACTTTTACGAGTATAGAACAGCAGTATTTATAGTTCGTTTACAAGGACACACAAAAGAATGCCATTACATTATGATCTAAGGAGGGGAAATCGCTTGCATGGCATTTTAAGGATGTTATGATGCTTCAAATATAATGAAATCACTGACGTGCATTACAACATGCTTTGTATAGATTATGGAGTGCATAGTATTTATCGTTCATTCACAGAGACATGCAAAAGAATTCGGTTAAAGGACAGACTAAAAACGATAATTGGTGGAAATGCGTTTTCCTCTGTAACATTTACTCTGTAGTATGCATTTTTCAACTTATCTAATTTTGAGTGTAATAGGTGATGTGTATAAATTCTATAAATCACATACAGGGTTACGTGAAAGGATTCGCGTACATTACCGGGTATGGACCGCAATTGATGAACTTGGATTTTTAATAAGTTGTGTAGGGTTTGTTAAGTTGTTTATTTAGATATCTCATTTCATTGTATGAAAAAATGAAATTTTTTAATAACATTCTGTTATTGTAGGAAAGTGTTCCATAATTTATGCTTGATGCGTGATTTTTCGTTCTTGTTTGTTATTGGAATAGGCATCTCTTGAGGGTGATCCCATATACATTTCACCAAGATCTAAAATACTTCCTAACAGTTTTTTCTTTGTCTCTAAGCCTTCATCATAAAAAATGGATAAATCGTTATTTTTAGGTGCGTTCGTAATTATATAAATATATAGCACCTATAGTCATCGTCTGGTCCGCCCGTCTGTCCGTCTGTCTTTCCATCTGTCCGGATGTAACAGCACAGAAACTATCCAACCGAATTGTTTGAAATTTAATATATATAATCGTTGCAGAATTATGTCGAGACATTTCAAATTTTATGAAAATCGAATCAAAACTTTAAAAGATATTAATAAAAGTTTTCTTTATTCTATTAAATCCTATCGTACGTAATCTATATAACAAAAGAACAAGTCATGAGACTGAGGAAAGCAAATACGGGCAAACCACTTCTTTTTTCATATTCCAGGCGGCCATTTTTATACAAATTATTTTTCAAAATAAAATGACATAAAAGTTACATTTTTAGAAAGATCGTTCAAAAAAATTGTTTGCTTGAGAGATGGGTTATATTAAAAAAATGTATAGATTCTGAGATAACTTCAGTAAAAATTAGGTTAACAGCCGAATATCACAATCCATTAAAGTAAGTAAACACAAGAGATTCGTTCATTATGAGTCATAAAAATACTAAACCATTGCGGTATTCTTTCGCAAAGCCAGATCTCCATGGTGAATTTTGCATCGCTATTTGGTGTAGAAAAAAATTCGCCTTTGTAAACGTGGCATACGTAATAAGAAAAAAAAAGAGACATGCTCATTTTGCTCTTAGCAGACGATATAATTCATTTCATTGAAATAATAAGGAGGATTTTTTTACATTGTGAATCTAGTTATAAAACGAACGCACCTAATTTGTCGCGTTTAACGTACAATTTCCAACTTGTTATCAATTTCGAACTCGTTATCAACACAGAAACTCAGGAGGTAATTAATACTTTTGGAATTTGTAACTGAAGTGTCCGGACATAACACCACCAACCATTATTTTCTATATTACATGCGATAATCACATACAGCCTTGTGCAAATTACAGACTAATATAAATTGCAGTTGTTACGATTTGTCTGAAAGGAATTGGTTACTTCAAAAGCTCTAAATTTTCAGTGACAGTGAACATTCTGTATATTTAACCCATTCTCTACCAATGAATCGAAACTGAAATGTTCCAGTGGACCCAGTATTGTAGTGTGCGGTGTAATGTTCTATGCTCAAGAATGTTTAAATATTCAAATTCATATAAAATCGGGCTTTCATTGAAATATTTTGATTCTGGCATATGACATCATCTTTTAAGACTCTTTATATAGCCAAACAATCTAACAGAAATCTGATAGAGGGACTTTCCAACTGTTGCCAAGAATCATCGCTGGTCACAGAACAGATATTTCAAGTGTTGAACAACGGAAACGCTGGGATTGAAGTACACTCAGAAGAAAATTGCAGTAAAATTTTGGGCAGAGGCCGGCAGCAGAGATTCCAGTCATACCCCGTAAAAAAAAAAGTCTATGCCCATCATTTTGTGCAGCCCATAATTTTACGGGGCAAAGTAATATAGCATTATAATACACAGGATATAATGCACTTTAAAACACAATAACACTTTACTTACTGTTCCGTAGCACGTAGCACGTTAGATAATCATCACAAAATCGCTTTTTTGACAGGTTAAAATTTTCGAAACACGAGTAAAATGAAGGGTTACACCCTAGCGGAAGACAATGTATGGGGTCGTACCGTATTTTTGCTAACATATGGGCTAAAACTGTAAAAATATGTAGATTGCCCTTAATTTTCTAAATATCTAAGGGATAAGGCCACTTATTTAGTGGATCAGACCGTTTTTCATCAAATAAGGCTATTGCCCTTGAAAATTGAAGGGCAAATGCTAATAAATTTACAGTTTTTTCTGAGAGTTTAGTTTGTTTCCGAATAAAGCTAAGGAATTAATGTTAAAGAATTAATTTACCAAGAATAATTTCTGAAGAGAAGAATATCTCAAGTGCACTACACTGCAAAACTGGAACATATATATGTCAGATATTTTTTCTTGTTATGTTTTCTTCAAAGTATAGTAGTAATTTACTGCTATAGTTTGAGAAAAATATATGTATGAGAATATCTACTTAACGAACAACTTTATAAATCAAGCGAACAAAATAGCACACAGGAAACATTAGGAATAACGCAGTTTATGTCCTAATAAAACTAATGTTAAAGAATTACTGTACCAAGAATCATCACTGAAGTGACATCACAAGTGTTGCACAGAAGAAATGCTGAGAGTGAAATAGTTTATGTCCGATTAAAGGTAAAGATTTAATGTACCAAGAATATTTGCTGAAGAGACATCTCAAGTGTTACACATAGGAAACGCTGGAAATGAAGTAGTTTTATGTCCAATTAAAGTTAAATACTATTTAATGTTAAAGATTTAATGTATCAGGAATCTTTACTGAAGAGACATCTCAAGTGTTGCACATAGGAAACGCTGGGAGTGAACTAGTTTATTTCCGATTAAAGCTAAAATTTTAATATTTAAGATTTAATGTACCAAGAATAATTGTTGAAGAGATATCTCAAGTGTTGCACATAGGAAAGACCGGACGTCAAGTAATTTACATCCGATTAAAGGTAAAGATTTAATGTTCCAAGAATCTTTGCTGAAGACACATTTCAAGTGTTGTACACAGGAAGTGCTAGGAATTAAATAGTTATGCTCTATTAAAGCTAAATATTTAATGGTTGGTTGGTTGGTTGATTTTATGACGGCCGATTATCTACACGAGGGATATAGGTCCCAGAAGGGAGTGCCCTCCGTGAGGGTCTTTCTAAGGGATTCTAACCCGTATTTACGGCAAGGTTCGAAGAAAACCTCGAAAACCTCCGAACTGTTAGATCAACGAGCGCGACAGGGGTTTGAACCCAGCACCTCCCGTCTATCAGTTTTGAGAGCAGAACCTCTCAGCCACTGGTGGGGCCTAAATATTTAATGTCCAAATTATATGATATTACTTGCACTACCCTGCAAAACTGGAACATAAATATGTAAGTCAAAAAAAAAAATTGTGTTATATTTTTCTCATACTATAGCACTAAATTACTGCTATATTTTAAGAAAAATACATGTAGGAGAATATCTACGTAACGAACAACTTTATCAATCCAGCGCACGTAAATAGTTACTGCCAGTAATTATTTCTGTGCACTGGATTGATAAATTTCTTCGTTACATTGATAATTAGTAAAAAAGACAGTAGTATTGTGAAAATACAAAAGATCATAATCGTAGCGCACAAAGCCAACCATCTATTCAACAAACCAGGAATTTCAATTTCCGTGAAATATTTTAAAGCATAAACATAAAAATGATAACAACCGGATAATTGAAATGTCATACTTTATAGAAATCTACAAAAGAATCTACACATTTTTTATCAATATTTTAAAAAATATTTTCTTACATTTTATAGAGTATTACTTCAAATATTGCGATGTACATCTTTCATTCTGAAAGCTTTCATTCAGCAATAATCCTAAATATTTACTTCAATTTCTTCTCTGTTGATGTCAAAACGTCTCTTCGAAGATTGAAATAATATTATTTTGACATAAAACCAATTCAAAACTGTCTCTTTTCAAAAGTGCTTTATATATATTTACTGTTTATTTATTAAGCCAACGATAGTTTTAACATGTTTTTTGTATCGTTTATATTTTAAAAATACATTTCATTACATACTTATGAAACCGCAACGAATTGCATACCTATTCAGCTGGGACAGAAAATCTATAATTATCGCTTTTTAACACTTTCCAACCTGGTTGAAAAGTGTTTATGACTTCGGTTTGTCTGGCAGTATGGCCGTCTGCCGTCTGCCGTCTGGCCGTCTGCCGTCTGTCTGTGCTCTAACTGCCGTAAATATGCTCGGATTGCGCTGCAATTTTTATATGTCATTGTCGTTATAGCATGTTCCCTATTTCAACTGAACTGTGTAGCACTTATAGTTTTTTTACGGGGACACTCAAAAGAATTCCGTTACATTACGGTCTATGGGGAAAAATCTTTTGCGGTTTATTTTAATGATGCTGCACAATTTCAATTACATTGTAATTGATATATATCACTAAGGTGCATTACAAGAAGCTTAATATGGAATAGGGTGTGCATAGCACTTATAGTTACTTTACAGGGACAGTCAAGAGAATTCCGTTACATTACGTCTATGAAGAAAAATCGTTTGCGGTTTAATTAAATAATGTTTCACTATTTTAAACGCATTAAAATTTATATATATCACTAAGGGGCATTACAAGAGGCTTACTACAGAATTGTGTGTGTATAGCAGTCATCGTTCATTTACGGGGCCACACAAAAGAATTCTCTACTGTCTGTTAACAATAATTCCTGGAAGTGCGTTTTAAGTTACTGAACGCGATTTTAAATTTAACTCCCTTTTTGTCTATTACTAATTGTGTATAAATTCTGTAGATCGTATTCAGGGCAGCACAAAAGTTCGCGAACACATTTCCGTTTATTGACAGAAACTCCAGAAGGGAAATTTTAAACTGTGCTACGCGTTTCCTAACTAAACTATAATTTACCATCCTATGTAATATATATACAAATCTATAGATCATATACAGGGCTGAATAAAAATATTCGAATATTTTTCCGAATATTGTATATGTTGGAAATATATGTTGGAAATTCCTGAAATTACGTTTTTAAATATGTTATGCGTTTTCCAAATTGTTTATTTAGATGTTATCTTTCAGCTTATTAAATGGTAATGATTTGTAAAAGTATTTTGGAAGCATTGGAGAGTGTTACATAATATATGCTAGACGCATGATTTTTCGTTCTTGTTATATATTAACACAAAAAATCTGTACTCTAAATCCTTTTAAGCGTAAGAGTTGCGTTTTGCTTTAAACTGTAGAAAAAAGTCGTGCCATTTATGATAAAATCATCTCGTTCGTAGAAAATACGATTATTGCATTGTAGATTTGTATTATGCAGGATGCTTCATTAGTCACCATGACTTTTATTTCTTGGAAAAGAGGTTGCTATATCTATTGTAAGCATTGAAAGTTGTATATAAATTGTATGTAAATTGTATGCTATAAGTTACATGTAATTCAGACTTAGCAAAACTGAAATATTCTACCAGGTAATGTGACAGGTAAGTCTGATTTTCTACCAGCCTGTTGCAAAAATCTACCAGTGGCAAATAAAACAGAGGCAAATATATTTCAAAAATTAGTTTTCATGATTTTCAATGTTTTTAAAAGAGAAGTTTATCATTGCATACTTGTTACATAATACAAATTTCATTTACAATTATTTGAAATGAAATTATCTTTTCACATAGAGTAATTGACATTTTTTCCAACAAAATTCCATTGCATTTCTTGATTGAAAGCGATACATAGAGCCCCATGTACTTCATCATCGTAAGATGATGTAAACATTGTCCTGCAGGTAACTGTGAAATGAAATTCATGGATGAAAATCAATGAAAATTCATATGGAACGGTAATTGCAAACAACAAATCAATCATATTTTAGGTGCGTTCGTAATTATACAAATACGTAGCACCTATAGTCGTCGCTTGGTCCGTCTGTCTGTCCGACTGCCCGCATATAACAGCGCAAAAAGTACCCAACCGAATGGTTTGAAATTTATGAAAATCGAATCAAAACTTAAAAAGATATTAATAAAAATATTTATTATGTAATTTGAATTTTTAAAAAATTGGTACTTCCTTGTTATAGCAGCTTCCGAGGATTAATCGTCAAGGGACCGAGATGTATCACCGAGTTATCTGACATTGTATGACGTTATAGTCATATATGACGTATATGACGTTTTATAACTTCTATGACCAAGTGTAACAATAGTCACATTCTTCATTCTATTAAATCCTATCATACGTATTTAATTCCATGATATCCCATGATAGGAAAGGATTCTAGGATGACATCGTGATTACGTCCTATTTAAGATGGAGTCATATTATTTCCGTATTGCTGAATTTAGAAAACCGAATTTATGTACTAAAATTGTTTAATTATAGCAATCCTATAATATACCGACAGTTTTTTGGATAGATGTTTCCGGTGACATAGATATTAAATTGAAAAAGAGTCTAAATATGGATTTCAAGTTCTGAAATTTTCTAAATTCAGCTTAAGTTTCCTGTTGTAATTTTCAGTAAATGTCAACAAAAGATAAAGTGTGGCCAACTTAAACGTACTTATTTTATTACGGAAATTAATCATATCAAAATAACAGAGGATATAATTCATTTCACTGAAACTAGTTATAGTACGCTCGCACCTCATTTGTCACGTTTGACGTACAATTTCCAACTTGTTAACATTTTTTAACATAGTTGAAGAGTGTTTATGATTTTGGTTTGTCTGGCCATCTGTCTGGCAGTGCTCTAACTCACGTAAATATTTACGGATTGTCATGAAATTTATATATATTTTTGAGGTTTACATGTTCGATAGTTAAAATGAAGTGCATAGTGTTCATAGTTCGTTTACAGGAGTATTCAAAAGAATTCCATTCCATTAAAATGTATGTGAAAAAATAGTTTGCAGTGATGGTACACAATTTCAAAGATATTAAAATTGATATGCATCCCTGAGGATACTCTACTAGATGCTTACTATAGAATATGGAATACGTAGCATTTACCGTTTTTTTACATGAACACAGAAAAGCATTCGGTTACAGTACTGTCTATGAGAAATAATTACTGGAAGTGTGTTTTAAATTGTAATATGCGTTTTTTAATTTAATGAATTTTTTTTGCATATCATTTGGTGTAGATAATTTCCATAGATCATACAGAATTGTACAAAAGAATCCTAGTACATTTCTGCTTATTGACAGAAATAGCTGAATGAGAATTTTCAACTGTGTTATGCGTTTTCTAACCGGACTAAGTTTTTGCATTCTATGTAGCAGGGATACACATCTATAGATCATATACAGGGATGCACAAAAAAATTCGTATATTTTTTCGACTACAGATGGCAATTGCTGAAATTGGCTTTTGAAATGTATTATGCGTTTTTTGTAGCCTTTGGCCCCACTTAGTTAAACTTGTTTATTGAAACATCATTTTTCATCTTATCGAAGTTTTATTACAATATTCTGAATGTGTTGGAAACTGTTTTATAATCTATGCTTGACGCATGTTTTTTTTCCCTCTTATTATAATAGTCAGAAGCATTTTGGTTTTCTTCGGCAGTTATTCTAGAAAATAATGATTCAAAATAAATTATTTTGCCTTAGCACACCATAAGGTAATTGGCATATATTTGTCTAAACCCTTTCCCTCCCACCATTTTCAGAATTCTGTTTAGTGAAAGTACTGTAAGATTTTCTTGCTGAATCCATACTGACTAATAGACTATAGACTAAGTCATAGAAGTGAGAAGATTTTGTTTTACAACTCCAGGATATTTTTGAAATTCCTCCACAACACGCTTGATTTTTCTCTCTTATTATTATATTCAGAAGCATTTTAGTTTTCTTCGACAGTTATTCTGGAACGTAATGATTCAAAATAAATTCTTTTGCCTTAGCAAACCATAAGGTAATTGACATATATTTGGCTAAACCCTATCTCTCCCACCATTTTCAGAATTTTGTTTAGTGAAAGGACTGTAAAATTTTCCTGCTGCTTCCATACTGACCAATAGACTATAGACTAAGTCATAGTAGCGGGCTGATTTTGCTTCACAACTCCAGGATATTTTAGAAATTCCTCCACAAGTGAGCCATCCGCTACAGTGGCTGGTGTAATTTTACAAGTCATACATAGATTTCTACTCGCCATTCGGCGAGGGACTAGTGTCATTCTCTAAACCTGATGTGAGTATATAATAAGGTATAATATGAGGGGGTCTAGACAAGAGAGCGCCAAGCCACATTTTTGAACTTCTGAGACATTTCAATTTGAAAATTTGATTAAATACTCAAATCAAGATATATAACCTAAAGTTTTTTCGCCAATGTCTTAGTAACATTTGAGATATTCTGAGTAACAATATGGCATTAGTTTAATGATATTACAATTAGGTTTTTTGTAAATTGCTATCTTCATTGGAGGCATAAATATCTGGGGTAAAAACGAAACCTGTCACATATGCTTCCACCAAGCGACATTATAGACAAATTATATGTAGGATATAATTTACAATATTAAGCAACAGATTACAGTCTTATATTTATTTCACCAAAAATGTGGTTTGTGTAGAGAAAATTTTACCAGCCATACATAGATTTCTACTTGCCATTTGGCAAGGGGCTAATGCCATTCTCTAAACCTGATGTCAATATATAATAAGGTATAATATGTAGGATGAATATTATAGAAGTGATGTATTGAGTATTGTTATATTCCAATGAAATAATAATGGTTCGGAACCATTGTTTACGATTGTTACGATGTTTGTATGACTTATGCATGCAAGTTAGACTCGAAAGATGAGATTCATTACTGTAGAGATGCCTGACGTTTAAAAAGACTTCAACCGAATTTTGTAAATATGTATAATAAACTTTTATATAGCTAAAGAGATATGCCTACTTGTAGTCACGTAATTACGAAATATATTAAGCATATATGTCAGAAATAGTTGGTGAAACTTGTAACTATTTAATAATTAAATATTATACATAATGAACTTTAAATAAAGAACTTTGAAATGGTTAAGACTTAAAGTGCGCCGGTATATAATACTGCATACCACTTAAATATAACATATAACGAATAATAAAATATTGTAATTATATACTTCGTGTAACTACTAAAATGTGTAAAATAAAAATATTGTAACCAGTAAAATAAGTTTTATTAGACTATTGACATATATTTCAGCCTAATTTGATCAGAAATTTTAGAAAAATTAATACAGCCTTACACGTTTCAATATCTGTTTAATAACCAAACCCCCTCAGAAATTAAAGAATATCATTCGCAGTAAAATTGACTCAATTAATTTTGCAAATTATTCAGGAGTATATGAAATACCATTTATTAGAGAGGACGGATCAAAGAATTACTATATTGCCATGACAAGCAAGAAATTTAGTTACAGAAAAAGGAGCATATAGCTGATATTAACTATAACAGAAAAACCACAGCCCTGACAAGATTATATCAAGAAGAAACCATCCAAGTAAATTTCAATGAAAGTAAAATAATTTTCCCCTGCAATCTATGCTATCAATCTATTATAAGGGAAACCATGGAGATTGTAACACGTAAAAATACAGTGAGTAACGATACACCATCATAACTTACCAAAATTGTGGCTCGAGTTACTCCACTCTAAAAACGACATTTTCAAAACTGAGCAAAAAATACTCAAATCTGAGTATGTCGCATAGTCAAAATGGCTCCGAATCAAAATTACTCAAGTCTGAAACATGCATATACTTATTTCAGAAAACATGCACACACTCAAGAATAAAACATCATATGCCCATATTTGAGTATGTCCATGTTTCAAAAATGAGTATGAACTGACTTTTATGGGCTCATTTTTGAGTATGTCCATATTTCAAAAATGAGTTTGAACTGATTCTAATCATTTTTGAGTATGTCCATCATTCAAAAATGAATATGAACTGAACTCTATGGGCTCAATTTTGAGAATATCCATGTTTCAATATTCTGAGTATTTCTGGTATTTCAGAATTGAAAGCATTGTGTCGTCCTATTTGAAAGAAAAAGTTTCATAACAAAATGAAAGCATCGATTTACTCAGATTTGAAAGTGTCATGTTTCTCAGTGCTCATGGTTACAAATATAGAAATAAACATCCAAGTAAAAAAAAAAAAAAAAAAAAAAAAAAACGGGCGTAATTTTTAAAAAGTACGTGAAAAATTAAATGCTAGCTTTCAAATAACTTCATAGAACGTGCAATTATAGAATATTCTTGTTTGTTTTGATAATGGCTCAGACTTAGCTGAAACATATGTCAACAGTCTAATAAAACTTATTTTACTGTTTATAATATTTTTATGTAACGCCTTTTAGCAACTAAAAGAAGTATACATATCACATAATTTTGATCCCAAAATTTCACGATGACACCATAATTTTGGAATTAAATTTTGGGATCTATCATGTTCATGAAAAAAAGCTTTTACATATTTTCAAATAAATTTGTTCGTAAATCTTGTGTCTTTCAATCATTTCAATATTCTAGCAATAGAAGTAGTACTTTGCCCTGAAAGGATTAGTATCGAATTTCATTTTTAAAAAAATAAGAGGATTAGAAAATTTATGATGAGCTCTTTTTAATACTCACCAATGGAATTTCTTCAAGCATTTTTAAGTAAACTAGTCGTTGGGAGTAACCGTAATACTTACCCATCATGGATATGCATAATATAAAATGTGAAAATAAAACATGCGTAAACTATTTATAAAATGCATTAGAATTCGATTAAAATCGTGGCTTGATCACGTCATAAACCTTAAATGCCCTATGACTCCAAAATTGACAATCATATTAACTAACGGTTAACGGATTAAGCGTCTCATTTCCAATTAAAATTTATATTTGAATGGAAATTTGAATGAAAAACAGGGTCATGAAATATCGAAGAGTGTGGAAAATAGGATTACAAATATCTCGGCAACAAATTATCCCATCGACTTCATTCTATATGCAAAATTTATGTTTTTTTATTGTTTTTTATATTCACTCCGTAAAATAAACACTTTCGAAAATTTTTATGTACCTTTTATCAAAACGTATATTTCGAGAGTCCGAAACAAATAGTTCCGGATAATCGAGGTTATTGAAATTCAATAAGCTCCACATACTAAATAAATATGACATTTCAAGTCTCTATCTCAATTTGTTCGGGAGATAGAGCGTTTACAGACAGAAACACAGACATGAGGAAGGGAATTTTTTTTTTTTTTCTAAAAATATGTTTTTCGGAATCTTCAGTGTCTGAAACGTGTAAATCCGTCAATTTTTTTTTTCGATTTTTAAAACGATTACAAGACTTACCCTATAACTACGTACGATGGGTAAGTAAAACATGAAATTTAAACAGATAACTGAACTGTCATACTTTATCGAAATGTAAAAAAAAAAAAAAAAAAAAAAAAAAAAACAGACATGCACATTTTTTATCAATATTTTGAAAAATACCTCCTTAAGTTTCCCTAAAAGTATTATTTCAAACATTGATAGATGTCTGAAATATACTTTGATAGACGTCTTTCATTCTGTAAGCTGTGGTTGAGCAATAATCTTAAGTGTTTATTTCTATTTCTCCTCTGTTCATGTCAAAACGTCTCTCCAAAGTTTGAAGTGATTTTATTTGGACATAAAATCAATTCAAAACTGTCTGTTTCAAAAGTGATTTATCTTAAAAACAAAATGATAAGTTTTCTATAAATTTCCTACGTATTGATTAACTGAGAAATAATTATTCTCCTATATTTGGATCATTTAACTTTTAAAAATGCATTTCACTGAATATTGAGAAAAAATCTACTAATTTTCCTTCAGCTGGGGATATAAAACACCCATCCAGATATATCATGGTTTTATTGTTGTCCATTGTTAATTTCATCACGGTTCTGTTTTATTTAAGTCTTATACTATTTTTGTTTTCATATATCTATACAAGGAAAAAATATTGGAATCGTGAATATATTCGACAGATTCATACGTTTTAGAAGGTTCTGAACACAATTTGACTGTTATTAGAAAATCTCCATCAGTGAGTTTGTCTGTCTATGTCTGACACAAATTTTGTGTGTGCTCTAGCTCACCAACTACTGCGTAGAATGCGATAAAATTTCATATGGTGCTCAATCCTTATGTGAACTGGTGCTGATTAGTTTTTGGGCAAAATCCCCAAAATGGGAGGCCGCAAATCGATTATTTGTTAATAAATGAAGTCAAACAATGTGTCAAAGAATGAAGTCAAATGTGCTGTATCATTATATTTAGTGATCTTATTTTGTGATTACGATTATTTGTTTTAAATTGCGATTTATGTGATGATTATAGCTCCAGTTTATGTGCACAGAATTCAACTAAAGATCAAATTCAGAATCCTTATCATAGGAATACATTATCATCCAATTTTAGCTGCGGTCATCTAAGAGGGGGTGCCAAAATTCGATGATTTGTTCGAAATATGCTATGCTTATATCACTAGTTTAAATGCACTTAGTATTTCAACGAAACTTCTTACTTAGCATCTTGAATATGAGAATATATTGTGTAAAAACCTAATTGCTAAATCGATGTAATTTCTTGTACTATTTAAATAATTTAAATGATTTGATTAATGAGAAGAAATATTTGGGATGATGATTACAACATACCAGTTACTTTCTGGAGCAGGGCTTTACAAATTTGATAAAATCTGGTAGCCAGGAAAAATTTCTAGTCGTCAGTAAAAAAAATTATCTTCAACCCCCGCGCCCCCAGCCAAAAGATAAAAAAAATAATAAGCAGAGGTTAGAATTATTAGTTACATAGTTTAGAACAGTACATAATTACATTAACATATAAACTAAGAGCATACTAACATTTAACACAAATAAACCAAGTATTATAATGAAACTATCTGATAAGGGGCCATTGATGAAATAGTGAAACAGGAAAACAATTTTTTGCTTATTTTCTGGTCAAAACCAAACAAATAATTCTGATTTTATTATTTTAAAATGTACATTTGATGACACTTATTTTTGTCAAATTCAAAATAAAAGTTAGAAATGTTTTTTGCTTGAATATAATTTCTAGGTTTATTTCTTTATATTTTGGAACTTTGCAACATCTATAATGAAACATCTTATAAGAATTTTAAGTTAAGATTGTGATTAAGATGAGTAACAGATGATGCTCTTGGTAGAAATTGTAAGCAACTATAATTGTAAAAAAATAAGCTTTTTTATATACATAAACCGGCTCGAATAATAAAAAACTTTACGTGCTTGTAAAACAAATCCATATATGAGAAATATCAAAACTAATTAAATTTGCAAAATAATTCAAAAGTTATTATGTAAAATGTGCGTTGCTAAAATAAATCATTCACGCTCGTATTACATAATCAAAATTAGCCGGCTGGGAGGGGGGGGAGAGAAAGTTTTATTTGGATCCAACAATTTATGGTAAAAATTGGAGGATAAATAAAATAATAATAATATAAATAACAACTTACCCTTCTGAAGTGCAATTAATGATTTGTTCTGGTTCATTTGGTTTTGATTGTTTGCCACCATTCTGTTCCTTATTATCACTTTTATAAATTCCAGCTGACTTTTTTTTATCAAAATTAGTTCTTAAATTTTAATTAAGTTTTATAGATTTACTTCAAATGAATTACTTATAATCACCTAACTTATGTGTTATTATGCATTAAAATTAATGTGATAGATTGATTAGTTTTAATTCTGAAATACAAAAATCTGATTTGAAACAAAAAAAGACCTTGAGCATTTTGTAGCACTGTATCCAATTTTAGATGCCGTCACAGAGGCTAGATTATCACTATTTCTTACTTTTTTATTGAAACCTCCCCCCCCCCCCTCCCCTCACTCTTCCTACATTCTAATCACGTAGCATGCTATAACGAAAAGGAATGATGTGTGCCTGAGATGGGAAAAAATGCCTTTTAAACTTGGCTCTTCTAATAAAAGTACGATAGAAGAGAAAAATCGCTGCTTTCCGCGGACGAGTAAGGTTTAGGGGAAAGGGGGGGGGGAGGGAAAGCGTTTGTGTTAATTTCTTACGTAAAATTTTGTAAAAAAAATGAAAAAATAAAAATTAGTAATAATAAAAAGCCAGATTAAAAAACTTGGTCGCCAGACAGAAAAATCTGCTTGCCAGTGGCAAGCTGGAGACCGCATTTCTTAAGATCTGTTCTGGAGATATCGTGTAAGGTAAGTGTTGTGATCAGTGTTGAATTCAGGGGGTGGCCCGGGGGGGACATTCCCCCCCCCGGAGCATTGAAATGTCCCCTCCCCGGAAGATTTGAGATTTTATACTTTCAATGGTCAAAAAGTGCAATTTCCCCCCCGGAAGTATATAATGTCCCCCACGGAGCCCCAGAAATCCCTCCTGGGGAAAAGTGTCTGAATTCAACACTGGTTGTGATCATGATTTGTATGTGTGTGTGGGAGAGAGAGAGAAAACGATAATTCTCAAACAGAAACACCAATTAAGTTATAGTTTGACGAATATCTTATAAAAACCTATGGCAAGGACTGTATAGTATAGATTTTCGTAAAAAACTAGCCAATGAATTATATTCTAATCCATTTACAAACCATTTTTACTCCAAGTACCGCTCAATTAATATCTATCCATCATTCTGATTTTTATCTAAGCCATTTTCCTCCCTTTTTCCGCAGAAAAATGCCCGAAGAAACTGTGGCAGAGTATAATTGATAAAGTTTGGGATAAGAACATTTTCAATACTCATAAATGGAATTTCTTGTTAAGTAAGAACATGAAACTTATATAAAAAAGGATAACTGATCTGCCATAAAACAGATAAAATACTTATTAAAAATATGCTTAAAAGGTGCTGAAAGGAGACAGAAATATGTATGAGATATTACGACATATTTAACGCCGAGATCTTTCAAACACAAACGCGTCCATTTTCAAGGGGGACAGTTGACTGATAATAGAATTGTAGCTTTCACTGACAAAATGTAAAAATAAAACAGACATGCACATTTTTTATCAGTATTTTCAAAAATACCTCTTTAAGTTTAAATATAAGTATTATTTCAAACATTGATAGATGTCGGAGATATACTTTGATAGACGTCTTTCATTCTGAAAGCTGCGGTTCAGCAATAAAGTGTTTATTTCGATTTCTCCTCTGTTCATGTCAAAACGTTTCTCCAAAGTTTGAAGTGATTTTATTTGGATATAAAATCAATTCAAAACTGTCTGTTTCAAAAGTGAATCTTAAAAAAGAATCTTAAAAACAAAATGATAAGTTTTCTATAAATTTCTTACGTATTGATTAACAGAGAAATAATTATTCTCCTATATTTGGATCGTTTTACTTTTAAAAATGCATTTCACTGAATATTGAGAAAAAATCTACTAATTTTCCTTCAGCTGGGATATAAAATATCCATCCAGATATATCATGATTTTATTGTGCCCATTGTTAATTTCGGTACGGTTCTGTTTTATTTATGTCTTTTTACTAATTTTACTTTCTTTTATCTATACATGGAAAAAATATTGGCTACGTGAATATTTTCAACAGATTTATACATTTCAGAAGGTTTTGAACACAATTTGACAGTTTTTAGAAAATCTCTATCAGTGAGTCTGTCTGTCTATATGTGACACAAATTTTGTGAGCGCTCTCACGAACTATTGAGTAGAATACAATAAAATTTCATATGGTGTTCAGTCCTTATGTGAACTCGTGATGATTCGTTTTTGAGCAAAATCCCCAAGAGGGGGTGCCGCAAATCGATGATTCGTTCGATTTATGTGATGATTATATGCCCAGTTTATGTGCGCAGAATTCAACTAAGGATCAAATTTAAAATACTCATGATAGGAATAGATTATCGTCCAATTTTAGTTGCGGTCATCTAAGGGGAGGTTCCGAAATTCGATGATTTGTTTGAAATATCACCAGTTTAAATGCACTTAGCATTTCAACGAAACTTCTTACTTAGCATCTTATATACATTGCGTAAAAACTTAATTGCTAAATTGATGTAGTTTCTTGTACTATTTAAATCCTTTTAGTGATTTTATTTAAAAGAAGAAAGTTTTAAGATGATTACAACATACTACACTGATGTCCAGAAATTAAGGACCCGTGACCGATTTCAGACTTTTCGTCGAATATCTGCTGAAATATACCAGAAATGCCCTTGAAGTTTGAGGATGTAAAGAACATGTTTGACTTCATGTTTTCAGTGAAGATTTTGTCGCAAGCACATATAGGGGGGTGGGCAATAATAATTTTAATAATAAAATAATATTTTCGATCACCCAAGTAACAGAAAATGCTGAAAATGGTCTGTCACTCTAGCAAATGACTAAGTAGGTCCTGTTCAACATTTGTATGCATTTGTGTAAGCATAGCACGTATATTCGTGGAGATGTTAACGTTTCTGTGAAAAATGCAAAAGTTTTTTTTTCTTTTTTATAGCATGCAAAGTTTTCAACTGAATTTAACACCGCTTTCCCAAAAAGTGACAAAAAATTGTAGCAATAGTATACTACAATTAAAATATTAAAATATTGAATATTTTATGAGATATGGGTATTTATATGAAATAAATTTTAACTGCACATGCGCGAACTACAGCAAATATTTTTGGTCATGATTTGATAGTCAATACTATAGAGCAACTCATATAAAAAGACCAGTCAAATATCGTAAAAACTCAAAAGGTTACAAGCAATAGAGTGAAAATTGCTAAATTGGAGAAGAAATCCCATATTAGTATAAGGGATATCTTTACACAAAATGCACACAAATGTTGAACAAGACCAACATGGTCATTTGCTACTGTGACAGACCATTTTTAGCATTTTCTGTTACTCGGGTGATCGAAAATATTATTTTATTATTAAAATTATTATTAACGCCCCTAATTGTCCTCGCTACAAAATCATGAATGAAAATCATGAAGTAAAACATGTTCTTTACATGCTCAAAGTTCAAGGACATTTCGAGCATTTCCTCACGAATTTCATTAGATATTCGACAAAACGTCTGAAATCGGCCACTGCCCCTTCATTTTTGGACATCAGTGTAGCTACTTTCTGCAGACATAGTAAGGAAAGTGTTGTGATCATGATTTGTATGTGTATGTTTGTGTGTGAGAGATAGATAGTGAGAACGATAATTTTCAAACAGAAACTTCAATTGAGTTCTGATTTGACGAATACGTTATAGAAATGTGTGGCAAGAACTGAATAGATTTTCGTAAAAACTAGCCGATGAAATTACACTCTAATCCATTTACAAACCATTTTTACACCATTTCCCGCTCAATTATTATATAGCCATCATTCCGATTCTTATCTACGCCATTTTCCCCTTTTTCTGTAGGAAAATTCCCCAAAAAACTGTGGCAGAGTATAATTGAGGGGTTCGAGACAAGAAAGTGGCAAGCCACATTTCTGGGGAAATAAATCTAACACTGTAATCTGTTGCTTAATATTGTAAATTGTAATATCCAACATATAATTTGTTTCTAATGTCACTTGGTGGCAGCATATGTCCCAGGTTTCGTTTTTGCTCCAGACGTTTATGCCCCCAATAAAGATAGCTTATTTACAAAAAAAAAAAGTAATAGTAATATTATTAAAGTAATGCCATATTGTTACTCACACTATCTCAAATGTTACTAAGATATTGCAAAAAAACTTTGTTATATATCTTGATTTGAGTATTTGATCAAATTTTCAAATTGAAATATCTCAGGCGTTCAAAAATGTGGCTTAGCACTCTTTTGTCCCGACCCCCTCAATTGATAAAATTTGTGATGAGCCCTTTTCTACTCACGAATGAAATTTCTTCAAGCATTTTTTAGTAAAATCATGAAACTTAAAACGGATAACTGAACTGTCATACTTTATCAAAATGTAAAAAAACAAAACAGACATGCACATTTTTTATCAGCATTTTCAAAAATACCACCTTAAGTTTCCATAAAACATTGATAAATGTCTAAGATATACTTTGATAGACGTCTTTCATTCTGAAAGCTGCGGTTCAGCAATAATCTTAAGTGTTTATTTCGATTTCTCCTCTGTTCATGTCAAAACGTTTCTCCAAAGTTTGAAGTGATTTTATTTGGACTTAAAATCAATTCAAAACCGTCTGTTTCAAAAGTGATTTGTATAAAACAAAAAATGATAAGTTTTATATAAATTTCCTGCGTACTGATTAACAGAGAAATAATTTTTCAACTATTTTCGGATCGTTTTACTTTAAAAAACGCATTGTGCTGTATATTGACAAAAAATTTACCATTTTTCCAGCAACCGTTCAGCTTTGATTTAAAAAAAAAACATCCAGATCTATCATGCTTTTATTGTATCCACTGTTAATTTCATTATTGTTCTGTTTATTTTTTTATATTGTTTATTATTCCCCCATCATACTTAGTATAGGGTACGTCTAGTGAACGTTTTAAATATTTAAAAAAAAATGACGGTTTTACATCTTTCAGACACTAAAGATTCCGAAAAACATATTTTTAGAAAAAAAAAATACCGTTCGCCTGTCTGTCTGTGTGTCTGTAAACACTCTATCTCTCGAACAAATTGAGATAGAGACTTGAAATTTGGTATGTACTTAGTATGCAATAATGAGAAGAAGTCTATTGAATTTCAGTAATATCGATTATATCGAACTATTTTTTTGGACTCTCAAAAATATTCGTTCTGATAAAAGGTATATAAAAATTTTCTAAATTGTTTATTTTGAAGAGTGAATATAAAAGACAATTAAAAAAACACAAATTTTGCATAAAGAATGCATTCAATTGGATAATGAGTTGCCGAGATATTTGTAATAATATTTTCTACTCTCTTCGATTTTTCATGAAACTGTATTTCATTCAAATTGGAATTCCAAGATATATTTTTATTGGAAATGAGACGCTTAATCCGGTGCAGTAAACTGTTAGTTAATATGTGTGTCATTTTTGGAGTTATAAGGATGCTTTTTTTTACACAATTCAGTGATAGAGCATTTAAAGTTTATGATGTCATCAAGCCACGATTTTAGTCGGATTGCAATGTATTTTATGAATGGTTTACACATGTTTTATTTACATATTTTATTTTATGCATAGCCATGATGGGTAAGTATTTTCGTGACCCCCAACGACTAGTTTTTAGTGTCCTATACTATTTTTACTTTTTGAAGACATATTAATGTATGTCTGCAGATGTAAGGGAAATATTGTAATTATGATTTGTATATATGTGTATGTGCGCCTGCGTGAACACGATAACTCCCAAACGGTACTTCCGATTGAACTCCCCTATGGCAAATATGGCCACTGTCACAAAAACTGTATAGAGTTTCTTAAAAATCAGCCGATGGATTACGTTCTTAATCAATTTTCAAACCATTTTCACACCATTTTGCAACCGATTCTATGGGGAAATGATCAATCACCACGAAAATGTTACAGAGTATATAAAAAATTTTGCGGCGACGTAAGCAAGCATGAGTGGCTTAGAGATAACGTCTCCATTTTCAAAATGGGAGGGAAAGCGTTCGAACCCAACCAATTTTATATTGTCAAAAATTTATCAAAAACCCTCTCAATGAAGTGTGCTTCAGGAAATATTCACAGTAGTTTATGAATGTATATGTAATTGGTTGCTAAAACTTGACGCTGCCTCCCAGACTATTACGTTTGTCATTTAATACTTTTTTCATTTGGAATATACTCTTTTGTAAACACGTTTAAATATTTATATTAATGTTAAAATAATTGACGCTAAAATTAGCTGCAAAAATGTGACGCTGGCTCTTGGATTATTACGCTTGTAATGCAATTTTTTATTTGAAATTTACTGCTTTGTAAACACGTTTAAATATTTATATTAAAGTTAAATTAATTGACGCTAAAATTAGCTGCAAAAATGTGACGCTGGCTCTTGGATTATTACGCTTGTAATGCAATTTTTTATTTGAAATTTACTGCTTTGTAAACATTTTTAAATATTTATATTAAATTTATAGTAACGTACGTATTATTTTAGTATATTAGACAACGAACCTGTTATACCTGTCGCACATACTAAAATTTATTAATATATATAAAAAAAAAAGTATAGCTACAAATTACATTTCTATTTAAAATTATTTAAACATGGACCACATGATATAAAATCTGTAAGTGATTATACGAAACTGTATGGAATACTATGTTATTGTAATTTATATTATGCTGGAAAATGTTCTGTTGTAACAATATTACTTTCTGAAAAGCAAAGAATAGCTTCACACTGTCTAAAAAAAAGCTAATACTTTACGAAATTATTAGCATCGTGGAAAAAATAATTAAAAACCTTTGTACAAGTGGAAATACAAGACCTTTCTGCATTAAATATCTAGAATAAGTAATGAATTTATTTATCTAGGAAGTACCATGAAACGCTAAAATAGAATAAAATTGTTAGAAATACAATTTTTTTGTCCTGTGCACTCGGTAAGCATCAAATATTACATTAAGTTTCCATAAAATGGTAAAAATTAAAAATAAATAGCTTTAAAATAACTTATTTAACAAAGGAAAATGCCTTTTAATGTACTAATTTATTTGAAACAACCAGTATTATACTCATTTTAGTTGTATTAAAATAAAAAATGGTTGACAAACGTAGTGGAACATCTTAAAATTATTTTTCACGTTATTTGCGAAATCTTTTAAATACTTATAGGATCGTTTTTTTTAAGTTTGTAGACACTAACAAAAGATTTTTTTAACAGAGAACAAATGCAGACAACATTTCTACTGGCAGCTATTTAAATAAAGACCAGATGGAGTAATATCTGGAAGTACATATACGAAATTCTATCTTGTAGGTCTTATATTATGCAGAAACGTGTTACGTTATAACAATTTTCTCATCCTTTACAGTGAGTGGTCTCTGAGACCACTTGATCGAATTAACAGGATCGGTTAAAACAAAGGAAATTGCTTCTGAAATAAACATTTTGAATAGGACTATTATAATTAAATTTTCCCTATTCATAAGTCTCTAGCTGTAGTACTCGTCGGCAGCGCAGTTAATTTAAACGTTGAAAAAGTTTATTTTATTGTAATAAAACTTCACTTGAAAAAGAGAGTTAAGTAAGCATGCGTTCGCTTACCTGATTAGAAGTTCAAACCTTTTATAAGTGTATCCAGTGGTATGATTGTTCACATGTTGCAACTTTCCGCACATAAGATGTAATCCGTTAGAGTATCACAGATCAACACAAAATCACTGCTGAAATATAATAGCATTAGTACAGTTGAATATTCACTTCAGAATGATTGTGCTCTTTCTATCTTTAAATTAAGATTTAATAAATGTTGTAATTCTGGATTACATTTTAACAGAGCATTTACATTGCTCTGACATTTAACTATGACTACATTGTATGAGAATATTTACAGAACTGAGAGTTAAAAAGTTTTGAGTTCTTTGGTAGCCTTGGATGACGTCACAGGGAAAAACACATGACAGTTCGTGATAATCTTTCTTTCGCGTGGGCGGTTATTCCATGTACGTAGCTGATGAAACAGTTTACGAATGGGTTTTTTCGATGAGCTAATTACAGTCATTTTGCTGCAATCTTAAAGTACTTTATTATTTGTTGATTGATGAGTTGTTGATTTCACATAGAAGATTATCCTATGATTGGGATTTCCGTCAGTACTAGGGTTCGAAACGAAACAAAATTGCTCTAGCATCTATAGTTAAAATTAAAATGACTAGTTAAACTGTGAAAATTGAAGAAAGCAGTGGTCTGCGAGACCGCTAATAGCAGTTAAGTGTTAATAGTGAAAGTGAAAGTGAAAGTGAAAATTTTAATGTGCGATATAGACGTTTTTATTTGATGGCTTAGGTAGAATAATTCATTATATTATTAGTATTTGAAATAAACTATTCACAAATACATTTATTATTTTCAAACATATTTATTAAAAACAAAGTCTAAACTATCGTTACTTTTGTCGTGAGGACATTTTCGGTAAGTATTAGTTTTTACATTATTTTTTCTTAAAATTGTTAAAATTAAAAGGAAATATTGGGTTGTTCGGAAAGTTATTCCGGTTGGTTCGTACCGGAAAACTCTATCATTTAATTACTAGACATTAATTCCGATATCTAATGTCTAATATAATTAACGGACGAAATTTTCCGATGCGGATTGGTTTTCCCAAACTGAAGGAACTATCCGAACAACACAATAGCATAAATATAATTTATTTTACGAAAGAAACTGTATCTTTATGTACTAATTTATATGAATAACAACCAGTATTACAATCATTTTAGCTGTATTTTAAAAAAAAGTAGGTGCCAAACATATGTCGGACACCTTAAAATTATTTTTCATTTTATTTCCAAAACCTTTTCAATATTTATCAAGATCGTTGTTTAAGTTTGTAGACACTAACAAAATAATTCATTAACAGTGAACAAATGCAGGTAACATTTCTACTTGCAGCTATCTATATTATAAAGGACAAACGTGTCCGTGCGTAACGCAGACGTCATTTTGCGAATGGCAACACTGGATGATGAAATTTCGGTTTTGCGATTTTTGCTTCTGCAATTTTTTTTATTTCTAAACATCGCATACTTTTAATTTCTACACCGTTATATAGGGGAAAAAATGTTCTTCCAAATGTAATTTGTTTGAAAACTGTATCACAATTTATTCATTTATTATAGCATTTAAATTAAATTTCTAGCATAATTTTTAAAAAATCTATCTCTATCGCTTGCAGACGATTGAGAAATATTAATCCGTTTGAACTTTAAACAATATAAAAAGTTCAGCATTTGTTTCCAGCTAATATTCCATAACGAAATGAAAACTTCATTATGCAATAAATAAAATAGCATAAATAAAACACAAATTTAACAGACACGTAATCGAAATAAGCGCTTAAAACTGCTGAAAATACCAGAATCATAAAAACTGCTGTAAATAACGAAATTTTTAGAGATTTCTACGGCTATTAACTTCTGGCACGAGGCTAATACGAAATTACAGGTTTTTAAAAATTTCAAAATTTTATTTGCATAAATAAATTACATATTTCATATGAAAATGCTGTTTGGTGTGAGGGTGCAATCTAAGAAAATTATTAAATGTAAAAAATCTATTGGAGTTTTCAATAATAAAAAAAAGGGTTTTCACCTATATTCTCTATCCCGGGAAGCCCGGGTTGGATGCCCTAGTTTAAATAAAGACCAGATAGATTTACATCTCGAAGTACTTGCATAACATTTTATCTTGTGGGATTTATCTATGCAGAAAGATGTTCTGTTAAAACTATTTTTCCCCCACCAAACATCTTTAATAGTGAAAGGGATAATTTGAATGATTATATCTATAGAAGTCTTATTTTATACCTTAGATTGTAGTTTATTACATTCAGAACTTCAAATGGTATTTTTACGAAAACCAAGTGTAAACTAACATTATCTTTGTCGTGACGACATTTTCAGTCATAACAAGTTTTACCTTATTTTTCCTTAAAACTGTAGAAGTCGCAAATAAATCTCATCAAAATAATTTATTTAACAAATGAAAATGTCTATTTATGTACCAAGTTATTTGAATATTTTAATCATTTTAGCTGTATTTAAAAAAAATGAATGTCAAACTTATTGGGACGCTGCAAAATTATTTTAAATTTCCGAAACATTTTCAATAGTTATCAAGATCGTTGATTATGTCCGCAGGCACTAAAAAAAGAATATATTAATAGAGGACAAACGCAGATAACATTTCTACTAGCAGCTATTTAAATAAAGTAAAGATAGAATGACATCTGGAAGTACTTACATGGAATGAATCTTTTAGGATTTATATTATGCAGAAACGTGTTCTGTTATAACAATTTTCTTATCCTGATCAAGTTTCTTTAATAGTGAAAGTGATAATTTGAATGGATATATATATATATATATATATACTTACAGATATTTATATAAAGACCAGATGGAACAACACCTCGAAGTACTTACACGAAATTCTATCTTGTAGGTGTTATATAATGCAGAAATGTCGTCCTTTATAACTATTTTCTTTTTCAGATCAAGTTTCTTTAATATTGAAAGTGATAATTTGAGTGGATATATAGATGTTTTATTTTATGGCTTAGATTGTAATTCATTACATTCATAGTACTTCAAATAAAGTATTTACAAACATATTTACTATTTTAAAATATATTTTCCATAAAACAAAGTGTAAACTATCATTATTATTGTCGTGAGGACACATTCGGCAAGTATTGAGTCTTGCGCTATTTTTCCTTAAAGTTGTAAAAAATTAAAAGAATTTGCATCAAAAGAATATGTTTAACAAACGAAAAATTCTTTTTACGTGCCAATTTATTCGAAACAATCAGTATTATTCTCATTTTAGCTAAATTTTTAAAAACGGATATCAAACATAGCAGGACGCCTAAAAGTTATTTTTTATGTTATTTTCGAAACCTTTTAAATACTTATTAAGGTCATTGTTTAAGTTCGCAGACACTAGCAACAGAATGTATTAATTGAGATCAAATACAGACAAAATTTCTACTTGCATCTGTTTAAATAAAGACCAGATGGAAAAACACCTGAAAGTACTTACATGAAATTCTATCTTGTAGGTTTTATATAATGCAGAAATGTTGTCTTTTATAACTATTTTCTTATTCTGATCAAGTTTCTTTAATAGTGAAAGTGAAAATTTGAATGGATATATAGATGTTTTATTTTATGTCTTAGATTGTAATTCATTACATTCATAGTAATAAATTCATAGTTTAACCCTTAATTGCATAGTGATGTAAATTTCCATCACTTTTTATTTAACTTTTAATAAATAAATCAAGTTCTTCGCCACCACTATATTTATATAGAAATATTAATGCAGTAAATTTCCCATGAACTATGTTGCTGAACAAAGTTAAAAATCTATCTTAAAATTTCTGGTGTCTAATATTTAACCCCTTCAGGGGCAAAGTACTCTTGTAGCTAAATTATTGAAATGATTGATTGACACCAGGATTCACGAACGAATTTATTTTAAAATAAGTAAAAGCTTTTCCTCATGTACCCTATAAATTAAAAATTTGATTATAAAATTTCTGGTGTCATTGTGACATTTTGGGATTAAAATTAAGTGGTATATATAACATACCGGTGCCCCTCAAGGGGTTAATATATGTATAAAAAAACACAATTGTAAAAGAAAAAATCGTGCAATTAAGGGTTAAAATAAAGTATTTACAAACATATTTACTATTTTAACCCTACAGTGCATAGTGTAGCCAATTGGCAACACTTTCTATTTAATTTTTAATAAATAAATTAAGTTCTTTGCAACCACTATATTTATATAGAAATATTAATCCTCTAAAAATAATACAAATATGCTACTAAATAAAGTTAAAAATCTCTCCTAAAATTTCTGGTGTCGAATTTTTAATATAAGTATAAAAAACACAATTATAAAAGAAAAATTCATGCACTGTAGGGTTAAAATATATTTACCATAAAACAAAGTGTAGACTATAATTCTTTTTTTCGTGAGTACACTTTCGGTAAACATTAAGTATTACGCTATTTTTCCTTAAATTTGTAAAAAATTAAAAGAATTTGCATGAAAATATTATATTTAGCAAACGAAAAAGTCTTTTTACGTGCGAATTTATCCGAAACAATCAGTATTATACTCATTTTTAGAACAAATACAGACAACATTTCTACTTGCATCTGTTTAAATAAAGACCAGATGGTACAACATCTGGAAGTATTTACATTGAATTCTATGTTGAAGGATTTTATTTTATGTAGAAACGTGTTATCTTATAACAATTTTCCTATACCTATCAAGTTTCCTTAATAGGGAAAGGGATAATTTGAATGAATCTATAGATGTGTTTATTTTATGGCTTAGATTGCAATTCATTACATTCTTAGTACTTTAAATAAACTATTTAAAAACATATTTCCTATTTTCAATTATATTTACCATAAAACAAAGTGTAAACTATCATTATTTTTGCCGTGAGGGCATTTTCGGTAAATATCAAGTATTACATTCTTTTTCCTTAAAATTGTAAAAAATTAAAAGAATTCGTATCAAAATAATTTATGTAATAAATTTTTCAATTATGTAATAAATTATGTAATAAATTCTTTTTATGTACTAATTGTTTTGGAAAAATCAAAATTATAATAATTTTAGCTGAATTCTTAAAAACGGGTGTCAAATATAGTAGGACACCTTAAAATTATTTTTCATTTTATTTCCGAAACCTTTTCAATACTTAATAAGATCAGTGTCAAGTTATTTATATTCAAGTTCGTAGACGCTAGTAAAAGAATTTATTAACAAAGAGTAAATACAGACAACAATTCTTCTTGCAGTTATTTATATAAAGACCAGATAGAATAACATATGTAGGTACTTACATGAAATACTATCTCATACCATTTATATTATGCAGAAACGTGTTCTTTTATAACAATTTTCTTATCCTGGGGAAGTTCCTTTATTGAAAGTGATAATCTGAATGGGTCTATATATAGATTTTTTTTTATTTTATGGCTTAGATTGTAATTCATTACATTCTTCGTACTTCCAATAAACTATTTACAAAGATATCTACTATTTTCAATATATCTATACTAATAAAAGAAAGTTGTTTATCTCTCTGTGTGTCTGTCTGTTGCACTTAGAAATCTGAAATATTGGGTGAAGATAGTCCAATGCAGGTCCTGATGCATCTGAGGCTCAAAGTTTTAATTTTTTATGATCCTGGCCCTTTGGGGCTCTTATAATTTTTTGTATTCTAAATTATTAATAAAGAGCCTCCTTTTTATCCGATCTACTTCGTTTTGAGAGACTTTATTCCGTTTATTTATTCCCCGATTTTTACATTCTAGTTAAGATCCTGGCCCTCTGGTGCCCAGTCCGAAACCCGTTGCAATTTTTGAGTGCCAGGCCTTTTTCTCTCCCCATAATTGTGACACCCTAAAAATATACATAACTTTAACTTTGAGTCGTGTATTCGTCTACCCGACCCACATCAACATATTTTTATTGGGACCCTAGGACCATTTTGTAAGCATTTCTTTTTCATTTTTTGGCGCATTTCATTAAAATTTTATTCTAATGATTAAGTCTTACCCTATGATTAATTTCGAATAATTGACGATAAAGCGCAAAGTATTAGGTCCTTTTAACAAGTTATCATCTTAGGGCCGTGTTCTTAACCATCAGTTGGCGCCTTTTGGGCACCCTACAATAGCTCCCTTATATATGGTCCGATTCACCATATTTCTTTTTAATAACAACTTCTTAGGTCCTCCAGCTACTATATGAACGACAAAATTATTTCTGAGACCTCAGCTACCACCAATTTTGAATAGTAATCTCTTTCTTGGGGCCCTTAGTGTAGTTTCTTTCAAATTTATCAGATTCTCTTGCAATTTTATTTAACATAGTTCTAGGCTTCACAAGCTACATTATAAAATACTAAAAAATTCCTTGAACCCAGCTACCACCTTTTTCGAATATTAATCTTCTTTTTTGACATCAACTTGCGTTTACTCATTACAGCTGTAAATTAAAAACCGCATTACTGTTAAAGGTAAGTGGTTAAGTTTACAGAGGGAGAAGGGGGGTGTGATTTCATCCGTAAATTTATATATCACGTTAAATTAAAGGTCGTTAAATTTACAGGGAGGGCACCTTCTACCTCCAGGAGGCGCATTCTTTTCTCGGGTTCTAAGAACCCGATTTCAGCGAGAATTGGTTCATTCAACTTACATTAAGATTCAGCTACTTTTTGCATTATGGAAGTTTATCTTAGACTTCTGTTATCACCATTTTCGAACATTATCGGGGCATTCTTTTCTTGTGTTCTATTGACCCTATTTCAACGGGAATTGCTTCATTCAACGTAGTTTATGATTGCTTTACAGATTTCAATTCCACCTTTCATTCCAGAGAGCAAATTGTAATTTCGGGTACTATGGGTCTGATTACAACGAGTTTTTTCCCATTCAACTTGTTTTTCGATTGTCTTACAGATTTTAGTTCCACCTTTCATCGCCAGAATTTCGAATTCTTATCTCGGGTTCTACGGACCCAATTACTACGGGGTGTGGCTCATTCAACCTCTTCATTGCTTGCCTCTGGTGGATGCGGAGCGCGCCCCGCATACGCTGCCGTAGACAGCGGGGACCCAGGTCGCAGGTTCGTTCGTTAAAAGGTTTGTATGGAACACAATAGACGCTCCCAAAGCGGGCCTCCGAGATCACGCTCTGTGCTCTCTCAACCGGGCCTGCCACATAAAGCGATTCATATGCGTGACGTCACAAGAGTGATCCACATTACTTAAAATTTTCCATTTACTTTGTTCGTTCGTATGGCTTGTTTACTGTAGTTATTTTGATATTATTCATTGTTTTATTTTGTAATTAATAATATTTTTCAGCATATTTAAATTATAACTCTATAAATAACTGCAGATTAAAACTATTAAAGAAATTGTAGATTATATCTATAAAATAATGGGGAGAAAATGTTGTGCTCCTGGTTGCAAGTCTAACTACGTTATGGAAAAACAATATACTACAGTCTTCAATTTTCCAAATGTGACGAAAGGAAGAAATTATGGTTAAGAAAATTACATCGTAAGAATTTTACTCCTATTTCAACAGTATTGATCTGCATTAAACAGTTTGATGAACGTTTTATAATTCATGAAGATAGAATTAAACGAGATGATGTTACTGAGTTCGTTAACCCTAACGACAATGAAAATATTCCAGAATATTTGAACAAATGCTTGTCTTCAAAACAAAAAGATCCAGCCAACTGATCGATGGAATAAAATAAAAGAAGCAGACGATAAAACAATTTAAGAAATCGTGGAATGATGACATGACATTTAAAAAAAATTAAAAATAAATACGCTAATAAATTGAATGAAGACCGGATACCCTTTTCTAGAGGTGAGTACGGTTTGTTTATAAAATTAATAGTAACTGATGATTAGTAGTTTCATTTAAAATTTTTGTTAACTTAAATGTACAAGTGTTAATGGTATCGACTATAATGATGATAAATATTTAAAATTAAAATTTATTGAGCATCAACTTTTAATTTGTCAATGAAACGACTGAGATTTCGTGTAAATTTATTCTGTGGTGTTCAAAAATATATATTTACCTATGTTTCATGCTGCATACATTTTAATTCGTGACAATAAAGTTTTGATATTACCTTCTTCATCTTTTTAAAGAAAATTAACTAATTCCGATAATAGTACAATAAGCTCTTGCAAAAGTTTACAATCCCACCTATCAAATAAAGTTTTATGATTGAATGATTACGAAATAGGATATGGAGAATGTCCTTGGCGAAAAAACGTAAATTTGCCAACATATTTTATGACAACTTACTAACTATTTCATATACACAAGAAATTTTTTCAATATTTATACAATTTGTTTAATATAAAGAAGACATTTATCTATTTTTATATACAAATAGAAGTGAACTGTATATAAAAATAATAATATATACATATATATGAATGTAAATAAAATGTTTATACATATGTATAAATTCATATATAAACAAAAATAAAAGTTCGTTAAGTTTGTTTTTATAGCTGTTTGTATCATTAGGCAACAAGTCTCATTTTCTGAATCCTGAATTGTGCCAAGCTTTAAAAAAATGCCAAGGTCTCTACAGTTGAAAAAGTACCTTTGCTTTATACGGACACTATGCCAAAATGTATGTTAATGCATAATGTATATAAATGCATGTATGTTAATGTATGTATGTAAATGTATTTAAATGTATGTATGTAAATGTATTTAAATGTATGTATGTAAATGTATTTAAATGTATGAATGTAAATGTATTTAAATGTATGTATTAAATGTATGTAAATGTATGCTGGGCGACAATGTTGTCCGTATAACGGAAAAGTACCGTTGAAAAATACGATTTCTCTATTTAAATTGATATTTATTGTGTTTTAGTTAAATTATGGTATGTAGTGGTAAAAAGGGAGGAATGGGATTAATTTTGTGAGATGTATTATATTTTTGGTAAATATATTTATTGTAAATAATGTGTTTAGTAAGAGGTAAGTCAATGCGTAAAATCATATCTATTAGTCTTAGCATTTTTTTAATTTAAAACCTTTAATTTTCTTTTATAAAACGAGTTTATTAATTCTCTTTTATTTCACGATTATGAAATTTAATATTTTTTATGTAATCACAAATTATAAGAGCGGAAATTCTGTCTTTATTACATCTTTCTGCTGGGATACATTGACCAAACTGGATCACTCGTGTGATGCCACTAATACTTGTAACATGCCCGGTGGAGAGAGCACACAGCGTGATCTCGGAGGTCCCGCCCAAAGGCAGTGGGCCCCCCGAAACTATGTTCACTTGAAACACTATATGCTGCCGAAGGACGTGGGGTACCAGAAGGTATGTTCACTTGAAACACTGTACGCTGCCGAAAGCAGTGGAGCCCCCCCCCCCCCCGAAACTAGGTTCATTTGAAAGATTTTGCGAAGATATAAAATCATACAAACTTCAGTTTTGTTTACGTTTATTATCAACGGTCCAGGCAACGCCAGGTGGGTTCAGCTATTATATCATAAAACAAGAATGTAAAATATCATTATTTTTAATCGTGAGGACATTTTCGGTAAATATCAAGCATCACATTATTTTTACTTAAAATTGTAAAAAAATAAAATAATTCATACCAAAATAATTTATTTAACAAATGAAAGTGTCTCTTTATGCACTAATTTATTTGAAAAAATCAAAATTATTATCATTTTAGCTGATTTTTTAAAAACCGTTGTTAAATATAGTGGGTAAACCTTAAAATTGTCTTTCCTTTTATTTCTGAAACCGTTGCAATACTTATTAAAATTATTGTTTAAGTTCGTATAAACTAGCAAATGAATGAACATAGGACAAATACAAATAACATTTTTACTTCCAGCTATTTATATAAAGACCGGATAGAATAACATCTGGAAGTACTTATATGAAATTCTATCTTGTAGTACTTATATTATGCAAGAACGTGTTCTTCTGTAACAATTTTCTTATCTTGATCAAGTTTCCTTAATAGTGAAGGTGATAATTTGAATAGTTCTATGTATTGATGTTTTTAATTTCTGGCTTATAAGCATTGTATAATGCATTACTTTCTTAGTACATTAAATAAACTATTTACAAATATATTTAATATTTTCAAATACATTTACTTAACATGTGGGTAAGTCTTATCGAATATCACACAAAGGGTTTCGTTTAATATTCCTTTCAAAACACTCTATCCTTTCTTTAATAAATCCAAATCAATTTCATTTAGCAACAAAAAAAAAGTTATTGTTTTTATAAAGTAAAAATTTACCGGTCTATTTTTTGTTTTTTTCGAATATCTAAACCATCCCGCTATTATAGTCTATCATAATAGGCCCGATAGCGGGCGAAGCGTACTAATATACTCTGACGTAATAATATCTGTTATGTGGACTAAATGAGACATGAAATTTTTTTTCAAAATAAACATGTTGTACACCTTCAAAAAGTTAAAATATGCGAATATTTCCAAAATAGGGTTTTTATCATGATTCAATACTTTCCTAAAACTTATATATTTACAATTCTCTATTACTCATGTTGATACTCGCTTTGTATTATTCTCAAACATTTGAAAAATCCGTTAAACTTCCAATATGACGTCAGGTTAATTTTCTTTTAAATTCTCAAATGACGTGATATTAATCTGCCTTCTGTACATACACATACTCATACTCCTTGTATTATTGAGAAATCTTTGAAAATTTCTGTTTTATTACAAATATGACGTCATAATCTTTTTTTTTTCAATTGATGAAACTTTTTATTTCATTTTCATTTTTCACGTGGAAATCTGTCAATAGAGAATTAATTATTGTAGAAAGATTTTTATTGTGGATTTTTAATTGTTGGCAACAGCTATAATGAATAATGTTTAAATTTAATAAGAAAAGGCTGTTAGAATTTTGGTTTTTTATCTCTATATATTAAAATAATACTTTTTTTTTCAAATTTTAATATTTTGAGCTTCACAGCAAGTATTCAGCTATACACATACAAAGTTTCAACTCTGTAAGTTATATAGTTTCTGAAAATGGCTCTTTGACGGACAGACAGCGAAGCGGGAGTAATAGGGTTTCGTGAGATGAACGAAACCCTACAAGCGAAGTGTAAACTATCAATATTTTTGTCGTGAGAACATTTTTGGACAATTGTAAAAATGTAAACGAATTCGTATCAAAGTAATTTATTTAACACTTGAAACCCTTTTCATACCCTTTTCATGGTAACCCTTTTCATGTATTAATTTATTTAAATCAGACAGTTTTATAACCATTTTATCTTTATGTTACAAAAATGGGTGTCAAGCGTAGCGGAACGCTTTAAAATTATTTTTCATGTTTTTTGCGAAACCCATTAAACACTTTCAAGATCATCTTTTAAGTTCGTAGATACTGAAAAAAAGAAATCATTGACCGAGAACAAATAAAGACAAAATATCCAATTTCAGCTATTTAAATAAAGACCAAATAGAATAACATCTGGAAGTACATAAAAATTATATGCTGTAGGATTTATATTATTAAAAAACTTGCTCTGTTAGAACAGTTTCCCTTTCCTGATCAAACATCTTTAACAGTGAAAGTGATAATTTGAATTGGTCTATTTATTGATGCTTTTATTTTACAGATTAGATTGTAATTCCTTACATACTTAGTACTTAAAATAAACTATTTACAGATATATTTAAATATTTTGAAATATATTTACTAAAAATCAAAGTGTAAACTATAATTATTTTTGTCGTGAGGACATTTTCGGCGAGTATCATGTATTAGATTATTATTCCTTAAAATTGTAAAGAATTACAAGAATTCGTATCAAAATAATTAATTTAACAAATAGCAAATCTCTTTTTATGTACTAATTTAATTGAAACAATTAGTATTATACCCATTTTCGCTGAATTTTTTAAAAATGGATGTCAAACACAGTGGGACATCTTAAAATTATTTTTCATGCTATTTCCAAAACTTTTTCAACACTTATCAATATCATTGTTTAAGTTCATAGACACTAGCAAAAGAATTTAGTAACAAAGAATAAGTATAAACAACATTTCTACTTGGAGCTATTTAAATAAAGACTAGATAGAATAACATCTGGAAGTACTTAAATGAAATTCATCGTGTAGGATTTATACAGGGTCATTCATAATTCCCTCCGGGGTTTCGAAACGTTATAGTAAAAAAACGAAGACGAATATGAAAAAAAGAAACATATGAAATTATTCCGAAACTATTCAAGTTTTACTTATATACATTACAGGTGTTCTATGTGTGAACCCTTGGTCACACGGCATACATCCATGCGATAATCCAGTTCCTGCCATACTCCGTTTCTTTAAATCTGAATCAGTGGTGTCAGTTCAACGGGCCTTTCGTAATAAATATCGAAAACAGGGACCAACTGACAAAACAATTCATGTGTGGTACCGGAAATTTAAAGAAACGGAGTATGGCAGGAACTGGACTATCGCATGAATGTATGCCGTGTGACCAAGGGTTCACACATAGAGCACCTGTAATGTATGTAAGTAAAACTTGAATAGTTTCGGAATAATTTCATATGTTTCTTTTTTTCATATTCGTCTTCGTTTTTTTACTATAACGTTTCGAAACCCCGGAGGGAATTATGAATGACCCTGTATTATGCAAAAACGTATTCTGTGGTAACAAGTTTCTTTAATAGTGAAAGTGATAATTTGAATGTAAATTATCTATAGTTTTCTTTTTTAATTTTATGGCTTAGATTGTATGATTCATTACTTTCTTATTATTTAAATAAACTATTTGCTATTATATTTACTAAAAAACGAAGAGTAAAACTATCAGTAGTTTTGTCGTGAAGACAATTTCGTTAAATTTCAAGTATTGCATTACTTTTTCTTTAAAAAGTAAAACTTAAAAAGAAAATGATAATGTGATAATTTGAATGTAAATTATCTATAGTTTTCTTTTTAAATTTTATGGCTTAGATTGTATGATTCATTACTTTCTTATTATTTAAATAAACTATTTACAATTATATTTACTAAAAAACGAAGTGTAAACTATCAGTAGTTTTGTCGTGAAGACAATTTCGTTAAATTTCAAGTATTGCATTACTTTTTCTTTAAAAAGTAAAACTTAAAAAGAAAATGATAATGTGATAATTTGAATGTAAATTATCTATAGTTTTCTTTTTAATTTTATGGCTTAGATTGTATGATTCATTACTTTCTTATTATTTAAATAAACTATTTGCTATTATATTTACTAAAAAACGAAGAGTAAAACTATCAGTAGTTTTGTCGTGAAGACAATTTCGTTAAATTTCAAGTATTGCATTACTTTTTCTTTAAAAAGTAAAACTTAAAAAGAAAATGATAATGTGATAATTTGAATGTAAATTATCTATAGTTTTCTTTTTAAATTTTATGGCTTAGATTGTATGATTCATTACTTTCTTATTATTTAAATAAACTATTTACAATTATATTTACTAAAAAACGAAGTGTAAACTATCAGTAGTTTTGTCGTGAAGACAATTTCGTTAAATTTCAAGTATTGCATTACTTTTTCTTTAAAAAGTAAAACTTAAAAAGAAAATGATAATGTGATAATTTGAATGTAAATTATCTATAGTTTTCTTTTTTAATTTTATGGCTTAGATTGTATGATTCATTACTTTCTTATTATTTAAATAAACTATTTACAATTATATTTACTAAAAAACGAAGAGTAAACTATCAGTATTTTTGTCGTGAAGACAGTTTCGTTAAGTTTCAAGTATTGCATTATTTTTTCTTTAAAAAGTAAAAGAAATTGATAATGTGATAATTTGAATGTAAATTATCTATAGTTTTCTTTTTTAATTTTATGGCTTAGATTGTATGATTCATTACTTTCTTATTATTTAAACAAACTATTTACAATTATATTTACTAAAAAACGAAGAGTAAACTATCAGTATTTTTGTCGTGAAGACAGTTTCGTTAAGTTTCAAGTATTGCATTATTTTTTCTTTAAAAAGTAAAAGAAATTGATAATGTGATAATTTGAATATAAATTATCTATAGTTTTCTTTTTTAATTTTATGACTTAGATTGTATGATTCATTACTTTCTTATTATTTAAATAAACTATTTACAATTATATTTACTAAAAGACGAAGTGTAAACTATCAGTATTTTTGTCGTGAAGACAGTTTCGTTAAGTTTCAAGTATTGCATTATTTTTTCTTTAAAAAGTAAAACTTAAAAAGAAATCGCATCAAAATCATTATTTAACAAATGAAAATATCTTTTTGTGTACTAGTTTGATTGAAACAACCAGTATTATAATTATTTTAGCTGCATTTGACAAAAATGGGTCTCACACGCAGAAAGCCTTAAATGGCATTTCAGACACCTTTTAAATATTTATCATAATCGTTGTTTAAGTTCGTAGACACCAGCAAAATATTTTATTATCAGCGAACAAATACAGACAACATTTCTTCTTGAAGCTATTTGAATAAAGACCAGACAGAATAACATCTGGAAGTACTTATATGAAATTCTATATTGTAGGATTTATATTAAGCAGAAACGTGTTCTGTTATAACAATTTTCTTTTTCTGATCAAGTGTCTATAAGAATGAGTCTAATAGAAAGCAAAAACTACATGAAGTTATGTCTGAGAGTGAATAAAGAAATCTAAGACAGAACATGTAGTAATATGATACCTTTGGGCATTAAAAGCTAAACGTTAAGTAATGTATTCATATATAATTCTCTTTGAAGTATTTTATACAGTACGTCCCAAAAGTTTATAGACAACAGGTTTTTCTTTTTTTACTATTGAAAATAGAAGTAACAATTTCAAAACAATTTATAATTATAAATAATATCAAGACAATAATACTACACAAAATAATATTACACAATCACAGACTTTGTGATAAAAATAAAAACTTAAATTTTACTGTCCCAAAAGTTTATATACAACTATTGTTTTCTTTTAACGTTTAAAAAATTAAGTATTTTTTTTTTCTTATCACTTCAAAAACTCGATCAGGCATACTCAAAAGAAGAGTTTGAAGAAAGTCTGGGTTTAAAGAAAACCAACTTCGTGCTGTTTGTCTGCTTTAGATCGTAAACCATTTCAAATTGACGACCATTAGCATGTACGAGTTGTAATTTTCAAACAGGACGAAAAATGTCCGCGCCAGGATTCGAACCTGGGATCTCTTGGCTGAAGCCGCCACGCCCTACCAACTGAGGTATCCCTGTCGAATCTGGAGGGCAAAATTCATCCAGTAAACCTTATTGATAATAGCATCTGGTCTGATATTTTAATCAACTCAACAGAATAGATCGCTGGTAATGGAACTCCAGTAAACGCTGGATACGTGTTTACACTAGATTAATTTTAACACAATTATTCAAATTGGTAAAGAAATCATACGAGTTGTAATTTTCAAACTGGACGAAAAATTTCCGGGCCAGGATTCGAACCTGGGACTGAATAATTGTGTTAAAATTAATCTAGTGTAAACACGTATCCAGCGTTTAATGGAGTTCCATTACCAGCGATCTATTCTGTTGAGCTGATTAAAATATCAGACCAGATGCTATTATCAATAAGGTTTACTGGATGAATTTTGCCCTGCAGATTCGACCGGGATAGCTCAGTTGGTAGAGCGTGGCGGCTTCAGCCAAGAGATCTCAGGTTCGAATCCTGGCCGGACATTTTTCGTCCAGTTTGAAAATTACAACTAGTATGATTTCTTTACCAATTTGAATAACTGTGTTTAAATTAATCTAGTGTAAACACGTATCCAGCGTTTACTGGAGTTCCATTACCAGCGATCTATTCTGTTGAGTTGATTAAAGTATCAGACCAGATGCTATTATCAATAAGGTTTAGTGGATGAATTTTGCCCTCCAGATTCGACCGGGATAGCTCAGTTGGTAGAGCGTGGCTGCTTCAGCCAAGAGATCCCAGGTTCGAATCCTGGCCCGGACATTTTTCGTCCAGTTTGAAAATTACAACTCGTATGATTTCTTTACCAATTTCAATAATTGTGTTCAAATTAATCTAGCATTAGCATGTACTTCTCTAGATAATATTCCCCAGAGGTTATTTATTGGGTTCAGGTCAGGACCTATGGCTGGCAAGTCTATAACAGTTACTTGGTTTTGTCTAAGCCACTGCATTGTAGAGTTGGAGACGTGAATGTAGCAGTTGTCTTGCTGGTATATCCATTTGTCCCCACATAGAAACTTTCCGAATAGAAGTAACTGTACTTCAAGCATTTTCTGGTAATCTTTGGAACATTGACGACCTTTCAAAAAAGCAATATCAGTTGTTTGATTATAAGAAAATTGTCCCCGTACCATGAGTGAATCCCGTCTTTGTTGTCTGCTGAAAAACTGTTTGTGGTTAGTACGAATATCGTGCTAGCAATATGCCCTGCCATCAGGACCATCTAAATTAAATTTCCTTTCACCACTGAAAAAAAAACACTCAACCATTCATCTATCCAATTCATGTGATTTCTGGCCCACTGAACACGAACGTCTTTGTGCCGTTCTTTAACTTTGGTGAACGACGTATTTTGCGATTATTACGACGTATTTTGCGTATTTTGCGTATTTAGAAATGTACTTGCCTGCAGCCGTCGATGGATCGTGAATTTTGATACTGAAACGCTTACTTCTTTAGAAACTGACTGTATAGACAAGCTCTGGGTTGAAACTAATCTCAAAATAACTCTGTCTTGTCGTTTAGTTTTTTCTTTGGTCGTCCAGAATGGTATTTTATTTCAAAATTGTCACCTTTTTGCCAGAATTCGGTAAATGCCAACTCTGCTACGTGCAATTTTTCTTGTAATGTCCACAACTTTCCATCGATGAACCTTTAAATGATAGATTTGCAAAATTTCCTTTTTGGAAAACTGCACATTGTAAGGCATATTTGCAATCAGTCGGAAACGAAAAGACAGATCCTATTGCGTCACAAGTATATGACCTTGATACATGCAAATTTTGGATATCAGTACTTAAATCAGCTTTTATCACCGGTTGTCTATATATTTTTAGGACCTCATTTTTTTGTTTTTATTTTTTATACTAAATTTATGACTGTTAAAAGTTGTTTGAGCATTTTATTATTTTTATTGCATCATTATATATTTGCATAATTTATTTCATTTTTCTTACTCATTTAGTTAACTCTTAAATCCAAAAAAATGGTTGTCTATAAACTTTTGGGGCGCACTTTAATACTAAAGCTGATAAACTTGTTTAATCATTTTTAAAGCAATTTCTCTATGTTTATCCATCTTCCGTTATATATATTATATTAAACATTTACTATATGCGGGTTTTTTAAATACTTCATATTTCTATACCGGCACAGAATGTAGCAAGAAGAAGATGTGTCATTTGGTGACATTCTTAGGGGTGGAGGGGCAATGTTTTCTTTGAAGGTGAGTCAACATTTTCTTTTGATTTTGTTGTGTACATCTAAAAAGTAATACATACAGTTTTATTTTTACATGTTTTTTTAAAATTAGCCAAAGTACTCACTCATTAATTACAAATATGATTAATTTGAGAGTGTTGCAATAGCAAAATTTTAGAAAATATTGCTGATAATTATTAATTTCTGTGCCTAACGTGTTTATTTAATGAAAATGTTTAAATTTTAGTCAAATGTAATAAGCATTTTAGCTTTAGATAAATTTTTGAATTTTTTTTTTTTAGTCTAACACATAATGACTGACGCATTCAAGAAAATAAAACTTCTTGGGGAAGGGCATCTGTAACCTGCCCCATTCTCCCCCAACTGACGTCTCTGATAACAAGGTTCACACACTCCTTACAAGGGAAATTAGGTAAGTGATACAACGATTTTTTTCACACTTTGATGATTTGAAGATTTTACCTAGTATAAAAATTTTCGTAGAAATTTGCTCTGCTATATATGAATATACAAAGATGTTTCCGCTGATTGAATTTTTCAGAATTTGGAGGTTTCTATACGTACGTCGTACATTTTTTGCATTAAAATAATATTAAATAAAATATCACATTTAATCAGACATAAAATTTACATAAAATACACTAAAAACATTAAAAATACTGCAAACGTTTCAGGCTATAATCTAGTCCCTCATCAGTGCAATTACGTACGCTGACCGGAGAAGTTTCAACCATGTTTTCAGTTAATAAAGTTAACCAGTTAAAACTTGAAAAAATTTTGACGAACTTCCATTAGAGCAAGATCGTGTACTCAGGTGGAACAGCACAAGATTCATTAATTGGCGAAGTCTGTTTACGAGTGAACCAACCCTCAAGAAATACTCTACTCTAAACATTATTGCAGCTGGATCTGATTACTGCGATACTTGCGAATTCCGGAACATGATCTGTATCCAAAGAATGCTGCACTAGTTTAGATTGAAGGCTACCAGATTTATAGGCACGTTTATGTTCGGCAAGACGAATGGCGCAAGTACGGCCCGTTGCACCAATATAGACAGAGTCACAGACCCCACAAGGGATACTGTAGAACCGGCGCGGCCTTCAATCTAAACTAGTACAGTATTCTTTGGATACAGATCATGTTCCGGATTTCGCAAGTATCGCAGTAATCAGATCCAGCTGCAATAATGTTAAGAGTAGAGTATTTCTTGAGGGTTGGTTCACTCGTAAACAGACTTCGCTAATTAATGAATCTTGTGCTGTTCCACCTGAGTACACGATCTTGCTCTAATGGAAGTTCGTCAAAATTTTTTCAAGTTTTAACTGGTTAACTTTATTAACTGAAAACATGGTTGAAACTTCTCCGGTCAGCGTACGTAATTGCACTGATGAGGGGCTAGATTATAGCCTGAAACGTTTGCAGTATTTTTAATGTTTGTAGTGTATTTTATGTAAATTTTACGTCTGATTAAATGTGATATTTTATTTAAGACTTTTATTCATCAGACGTTAAGAAATGTTTAGTTATTTTAAAATAATATTATCGCTATAATGTGCCATTTGACTTTCCGTTGGTGTTCCTTCATTAAACCTGTTGTTAATTAATGATATTTATTATGTTTTGCACTATACAGTGTGTTTACTCTTACCATTGAGCAATAGCTAATTCCTAGATCATAAACCATTAATTTTAGAGGTTCAGATCCAATTGCAAAAATGTATCAAATTCTTCTCTTCCACATATTAGAAGCCTTTCACGTAAAAATAATTGTTTTTGTAAAAATTAAGAAATTTAAATTTTTGTCCTGTTTATGGGTGTTATAAGTTTTATTTAGAAAAAATGAAGTAAAACAATGAAACTTGCAATTTTGTATGACCAAACCAATCAAGTTATGATATAGGATAGCATAGAGCATGAACAAAGTTTTGTAAATTAAAAAAAAAAACAAATAAGGACTCCTTTCTCAAAAAAAGGACTCCTTTTTCAGATCCAATTGCAAAAATGTATCAAATGCTTCTCTTTCACATAATAGAAGCCTTTCACGTGAAAATAATTGTTTTTGTAAAAATTAAGAAATTGAAATTTTTGTGCCTTCCATGGGTCTTATATGTTTTATTTAGAAAAAATGAAGTAAAACAATGAAACTTGCAATTTTGTATGACCAAACCAATCAAGTTATGACATAGGATAGCATGGAGCATGAACAAAGTTTTGTAAATAAAAAAAATAAGGACTCCTTTCTCAAAGAAAAGTACTCCTTTTTCAGATCCAATTGCAAAAATGTATCAAATGCTTCTCTTTCACATAATAGAAGCCTTTCACGTGAAAATAATTGTTTTTGTAAAAATTAAGAAATTGAAATTTTTGTGCCTTCCATGGGTCTTATATGTTTTATTTAGAAAAAAATGAAGTAAAACAATGAAACTTGCAATTTTGTATGACCAAACCAATCAAGTTATGATATAGGATAGCATGGAGCATGAACAAAGTTTTCTAAATAAAAAAAATAAGGATGCAGAGTAAATAGGGAACAAATTTTAAAATAATTATTCTGACGTATACGATTTTTAATATGATGAGGAATAACATCTAAAACATTTTTGCAATTGGGACTATAGATGTAAAGCTAATGGCTTAGGAATTTGCTGTTGTTGAAAGACAAGAGAAGGCACCCTGTATAGTGTAGTAAAATTCAGGGATGTCATTATGTAATAACATGTTTGATGAACGAATACTAACACAAAGTCACATGACACATTATAAGAAACGCGAGAAGATTATTTCTGGGGGAAATGTACGGCGTACTTATAAAAGCACTGAAATACTCAAAAATTCAATATTGTGAAGTGATACGTAATTTTTTGTGAAAACTTTCTAAAAGATTTAAATAACCACTAAAAAAAAATCAGAAAGCGGTACTCTGTGGAACTTTTTGTAGGGTTTACGGAATCATCATTATATAGATATTTTGATAAAATTTCTCTAAATAATCACAAATCTAATAAAATTGAAAAACAAAAAAAGGTAAAACAAATATTTTTCTTGTAACTACTTGTGATCTGAATACCAATTTTGTTTTCATTAAGATGATCAAGCAGATCAATATTTTATTGCAATAAGATTAAAATTTGATATTTCAAATTTGTGATTTTAAACAATTAACTTTGAAGGATTAGGATATACAGTAAACCGTACTATAAATAATACCATTGATTATTCAGTGAAAATTTAAAAAATACTACTTAATAATGAGCAACGAAATGTTTCAGGCATAACACTTAACTGAACTGCAGTACATAAATCTAATCTTTATTTACTGAGTGCAAGTTTCTTATCTCATCTTACAATGCATTTGGATAGAGGCTTAAATATAATCATATTCAAATATATTATATTAATATAAATTAAGCAAATTTCAGAGTAATAACTACGTGTGCTTGAGGAATAGTCCTGTAAACACACTAGGATAAACTATTATTGTAGCATTAATGCGAGATCTACACATCGAATGGGTCTTGGATAATCATCAGTCGTATTATGTTTGAAATTATTTGTGTAAATATTTATTGTAAACAATAAATAGGACTGTTATGACACATAAAATATTATATTTATAGTATACAGGTGATTAAGCGACCCTGTAATTAAGTTAGTAAAGCTTAGTATATGAGGATGACCACACTGACAAAAAAAAATGTTTGATAATCTATGAAAATATGATCTAACCACAAGCGAAAATATGCAACTTCTTCGTGATACCCATGATTCCGAAATGCGTTCTTTATCTTTAGAAACCTGAGGAAAAAATATTTTTTCGAGATTTAAGGAAACATTTATATATAAAAAAAGAGTTTATTTTGGTTCGAGTGAGTTTGGGAAATGTTTCCAGGTAGTTTTTATAGTGTATTAATCACTTTTCTCATACCAGAATATCAGTTTCTGAGATGTTATCCATTCTCAATTAAACATTTTCAGCTGCTTAATTGCATTTATGCATCCAAGAATAACAAAATAATAGTATTAATTTTCACTTTAATGTTAATACTGTTAATATATCACGTGTCTTCGTAAAATGCGTTTGTTGCACTTAAATATGTTTACTTGAGAATTAATAGCCTCCTAAAAACCTACATTCTGAGTTGAAAAAACTGATTAATACACTAGGAAACATTTCCGAAAATCAGCGGCAGAAAAAGAAACATTGTTTTTATAAATGCTTCTTTAAATCTAGAGTAAGTATTGGTTTTTGAGGTTTCTAATGACAGCGAACGCTTTTCGGAACCGTGGGTAATTCGGATGAGTTTATTGCATGTTTTCTTTCGTGGTTATATTATATTTTCATAGATTATATTATATTTTCTGTCTATATATACCTCTTTCTATATATACCTCCGTCTTTTAGGTAGATTTCAATACAAAAAAGTATAAAGCTACCTATTGCAGCCGTTCGGTGGAAAGCAATTCCGGAAAATTTTTGGTATATTTTCACCGATTATGACCCCCAGACCCCAAAACCCCCCTTTGTTCAAATGTTGATTTATATATATATATATATATATATATATATATATATATATATATATATATATATATATATATATATATATCTGATATATGTCATACGATAACGCTCGTATTTATAAATTAATTTTGATGAAACTAATTGTGTGTATAAAACTCACCAATGGCTCGACCGAGTTCGTCGGCCAGCTTGGTCCGCTATCTTGTTTCAAGGTGGCTGCTACTGAAAATTTTAAAACTAAAATAAATGTACAAAAAGTTAAAAATTCAAATTTATTTTTTAATTAAGTGTTAGGCGTTGGTACAAGGATTCCAGAGCATTTTTTGTTTTACCTCTATCTTAAAAAATGGCTGAAATAGAGGAGTTTGAAATTCTAGGGTGGCTGACATTTTGAAACAAGTCAGCACATTACAAAAATTTTCATTGTTGTAATAATTTTCGCAATCATACGCAAAAAACTATATATTTATATCCGTTAGCGCCAAATTCTCGCCAAATTTGGCTACCACAATAAGTCTTCATAAATGAAGCCAATTTGGCTACTGCTCAATAATTTGGCGAATTTCTTATTCAAATTCAGTATTAACGAATCTTTTGTAAACGTTTTTTTTGCATTTTAACTTGCTGTTTTCGTGTAACATTAGCTAAAATTTTAAAACGAAGATATAGGAAAGCTAACTTTTAATCCCGGTACAGGCCGGAAGGACTTTTTTATTATGTAGTTGAAGGAGATGTAAGAAAAATTATGTGACAAAAATTAAATTTCGAGAAAATTGAAGTGAAAGGATTTTTGTTGTAAATTTTATTCGTTTATTTTCATTTTTAGTAGCATACATTTAACATACTAGTAAAGCTGCAGATCAGGAGCCTCAACGTCAGCTATGAAAGTCATTGTTTTTTTTAATCTCACTTTTCATATTATTTAGCATCTTACAATCCGCAATTTAATTTTTGTTTATATTGCATACATATTTATAGGCATATAAAATACTTCGTTGGTTGCAGAAATTAGAAGCGTTAAATTAAACATGGTTTACGCAATGATATTCTGAAATTCTTATGAATTTCTTATTCTTGTAATTTTTTAGATAAAAAAATTCATTTCTTCAGCGGGGCGGAGCCCATTTGAACCCCACGTAATCTTATTAAATTTATATTCGTGATTTCCTATTGATTGTGTGAATGATTCTAGTATATCTTGCATTTCGGTCTACACCGTGGTTTTATTAGGATAAGAAACAATGTCGAAAATAATTTCATGCTATCCTAAATACTCAAATAGCAATATTTACTTACATGCCAACCACTAAACACCTGCATCTGGTGGATAATTTGAATAATATCTCATGTACAAAAGCAACTTATAAAATGTAAACTGAATCTACTATTTTCGCTTATATCTATTTTAGAAATCTAGCGTTATTACAATTTTTGTTTCGAAAAAACAATTCGGATGGTTATTCTATATTATTTATTTTATCTAACAAGGAGAGTGCCAAGCTTGGTAATCACGGATTTCGATTATTTTTATATATGTTGTTGGGTAGAAGCCCCTTAGTCTCAGGTTCAATGGATTTTATACAACGCTCCCTAGTTCTGGAGAAATGGGGGGTCTAATATTATAACACAACTTAAATGCTTACTTTGTAACAAAATAGCTACGGTGGCCGTAGCTCAGTTGGTATGGCATCTGCTCGTTGTTCCGAGGCCCCGGGTTCGATGCCGGAGCGCGCTGTGTCTGTTTTTCTCATTTTTATTATAAATATACTTGTAATTATAATTTAATAATCTCAAAAAAATTTTGTTAATACGACTAAAATTTAATTTAGCATTTTTGATTTTTTTTAAAAATCATTTTTAAAATGTATTCCATATATGCTTTATCAATGCAACGATATTGAACAATTGTGTCAATTCGTGATTGTAAAGAAACATCATTTATAAATTCTCATAACGAAACGCCTTAAAGTCAATGCGATAATAATAATACTCTGTTTTTAAAGTAAGAAGCATAATTGTATTAAAATTTAACATAAGAATTAAATTAACAACATACTTATGTTTTATTTCATTGTAACTAGAGGGCGCCACAACAGACTTTGGTTATTTCTTTTTTTTAGTTTGGTGCAGTTAAGTGGTGTTTTTGTTTTCAATCTTTATCGCACAAGTGCGTATCATTTTATAACAGCTTATAATCGTATAAAAATGGAAGAAGCAAGCTGTAGTTCACAAGAAGATCAATCTGAAGTGTCGGGATTCGATGAAAATCAGAAAAGTGGTGTCACAAATGCGTTGAAGCACTGTAAAATTTTATTACAAAACAATGGATTTTTAACAAATAATCCAGCATCTGAAATATCTTCGTTTTCTATTGCGATGGGGGAAGAATTCTATAATTCCATAGTAAATATGCTGATTTTGGAACGATTTTTGAATTTTTACTAGTCAATAATAGATCCAATTTTTATAATGCTCCTTAAATGATGAGAAATGTTTAATAATGGTTTAAAAATCAAAGATAATAAATTAAAATTTAATTATGTTAACAAAATTTTTTATTGAGATTATTAAATTATAATTACAAGTATATTTATTTAAAAATGAGAAAAACAAACGTAGCGCGCTCCGGCATCGAACCCGGGCCCTCGGAACAACGAACAGACGCCATACCAACTGAGCTATGACCAACGTAGTTATTTTGTTACAAAGTAAGTATTTAAGTTATGTTATAATATTAGACCCCCCCCATTTCTCGAGAACTAAGGAGTGTTGTATAAAATCCATTGAACCTGAGACTAAGGGGCTTCTACCCTACAACATATATAAAAATAATCAAAATCCGTGATTACCAAGCTTGGCACTCTCCTTGTAAGTACATCCTGATTTAACTCGATGGCAATGGCATACTAAAATCTCCTCAGAATAGGCATATTTGGAAACATTTAAACCTATTGGGTTCATTCGTAATCGTGCCCACTGCCAATTCACTAAATAGCGAACATGATTTGGTGCTATAAAGTATTCTTTTGCGATAGCTTTTATGTTCTCAATTTCCAGTAATTGTAATATTTCAGGTTCGTTTTACTTCTCTAATTTCTTTAGATTATTTCGGCAATCATTCTATAGCAGTTAAACGGTGTATCAAAATAAATTCTCTTTTATGTCAATAAATATTAAAAATCACCCGAAAATAATTTATTTTGCTAATAAAATATTGCATCAAAACAGTGAGAGTTACTTGAATTTTAATATTTTTGTATTCTTTGAAGTATGGTTGCTAAGCAACTGATAAATTAAAGAGCAAAGTAAAAAGAAATGCATTTTAAATTTTGTAAAAAATATGGCAATTAAAAGTTTTATATTCCCAGAACAGATGCAAAAAAATTTCCAATAATTTAAACAATTTCTAAATTCTAATAAATGTATCGGCAAATTTTCCAAAAACAAAACCTCCATATCGAAAGTTTAGCATCCATGATTTTACGTTAAAATCCATTATTCAAATATGCAATTTTCATTTCAGTTAAAAATGAAATTTGAAAATCGTCTGCATTTCCATAGGAAAGCATTATGACATAAAAAGAAATGTTCGATATTTTTCGAACGAATGAACCCAATGTAACCAAAAACTATACAGCTTATTCCGGGTATTTCACCAACATACCCACCAAAAATCAACCTAATCGGATCATTTTTATGGCAGTTATCGCGGAACAGACAGACAGACAGAAACCAAAAACTTTTTGTGTCTCAACAGTGAGCCTTAACTGACGTTTCGGCAATTAACAGGAGATATAATGTACTCTCACAGAAAAACTTATTAAAATTTCTTTTTAAATATTAAAAAAAATATTAATGGTATTTAAATTACTAAATGTTAAAATATTAAATATTAATACGTAAAGTCTCATATCCTTAGGACTAATTGGTATCTTAGTGTTTGTTATGTTTGTTCTATTCTATGTTAAATACAGAAAAAATGTATTTTACATGAAGTACAGATATTTTGTTTAAAATACAGTAAAATATCTGTTAAAACAACAGATTTTTCTTTATTACATAAGCTTTATTTATAAGATTATTTTACGTTAAAGAATAGCAATGAAAATATACTAATATTCCGACACACAAAATAAGTTATTGAATTTCCAATTGAATTTTCAGCAGGACTGAAACTGCGCGTAAATTTAATAACACTGACAAAGGATGTGAATTAATTTTCACATACGACGAATTTATTTGTCTCATGTACGCCACTGAATAGTGTGCTTATGTATGACATTCCATCTTGCGCTGCGAAGTTGCAGCCTTGTCAACGTATACGTGCAAAATGCGAGACTGGATGTCGTCCAGATGGCTTAAATGGTAAAGCACTTGGTGTGTTATACCAGGGTATCTGGGTTCGATCCCCGGTCTGGATACATTTTTCATTCGGTTGTTTACCAATGTGAAAGTTAATTCACATCCTTTATCAGTGTTAAGTTATTGAACTTGCAATTACAAAACTACTATATCACCTTAATAAATTACTATTATAGAAGTAAGTCGAGGAGTTAATGGGAAATTTTCAATATTATTTCTCACTGAAGCGAATATATGTTATTAACTGAGGATGAGAAAATATCTTTTAAGGTATAATAATTTCACAAAACAATGTAAAATAAAACAAGAAAAAATCCATCGAATGGAGAATAATTTGAAAATATTTTCCATATTATATACTAGCTGTTACCCGTGACTTCGTTCACGTAACATTAAAAGAAGAATAAATGCAAGCAAAATATTTTATCCCCGATAATTAAAAACGTAACTAATTAACTAACTCTTTATCATATTTCATAGGAGAAAATACGGTATTTCTTTGTTATAGGGGCCTTGACATAGCAAAGTACAATTACCTTGACATAAAAGTAGAATTTGTCAAAAAACAAATATCAGTTTTACCTGATAAACCATTTTACTTTTAACGACTTTGAAACACGTTTTAACAGCCATCATTTAAAAATAATTTATTGGAAATAGTACATGTTTTTTCTTTAAATTCAATTCTTGTGAATATGGAGGAATAATTCTACACCTAAATACAAGGAGCTTCAATTGCAAAGCTTTTTGCAACCCAAAATTACATGCAAACGTAACATTTACATGTGTTACGTTTGCATGTAACAGTAACAGTTACATGCAAACGTAACACTTGCAATTGCAAAGCTTTTTGCAACCCAAAATTATATGTAAACATTACTTTTGCATGTAATTTTCAGTGCAAATTAACATTTATAAGGGTTCAAATTAAAATTAATTTGGGTGCAAATTACATGTAAATGTTACGTTTGCATGTAATTTGGGGTTGCGAAAAGCTTTGCAATTGCAAGTGTTACGTTTGCATGTAACAGCAAATTTGCCTCCTTGGTTTAATCTATAGCTGAAACAACTCTTGATTTCTTGACAATATGCTGACAGACGATTTTTGCTCTGCAGAATAAATTAATTCATAAAGTTTGAATATCTGGAAATATGTTTTTAATTTTCAGAAATTCTACTGTAATTAAGATTTTTTTTTCACCAACTATTCAAATTGAAAATAAATTCTTTTTTTAGTTTTAATGAGAAAATGGCATAAAAATGTATTAATCCGTTTTATTTCTTCCTTTTTTTATCCACAAAAATGGAGTAATTTAATTACCGTTTTTAGAGAAGTTTCGTTAAAATTTGCAAAATAATAATAATAATAATAATAATAATATCTTGGAATCTAATTCAAAATGTTAAATTCTCAGAGTTTATATGACATCCTTAGATCAATGATGGTGTTAAGTAAATCGCATTGCATTAAGAGTAGTAGTTGCGAAATACAAACAGACAGTCAGATTTTAAAATAATAGACCTGTGTTCAATTTTCTTTTCCTAATAATTTTACTGATGCTTGTATTATTAATCACAGAGTTCAGAGAATAAATAGATATGAAATGTTTTTATTTTATGAAATGTTTTTATTTTATTTATGAGTTTGGCGTGATGCTGAAAATGCAACCCTACAGTTGGCCTAAACACAGACCTGCCAAGTCTCCGGCTTTTTGGATACCAGTAATTTAGTACAGAAAATGTTTTTTTATTTAATCGGAGCATTTTGCGATTTAAAAGAACAACATTTGCTCAAAAAAATTACTGGTGTTCAAAAAGCCGGAGACTTGGCAACTCTGCAAACAACTGGCGGCTTGCTTTGAAAACCTCTCCCCGTCCAATGAAGTCAGCCCTTGGGCCTAATGATATGAGCGATAACTGGCTTCATATTGCAAGCCGATTTGACGGTTCATTGCCTGTCTATTCTTTCACTGTACTCTGTAATTATTAATGTATGAAATTGATTCACGCACCATTTGAAACATATTTGAAAAATCCCGTTTTATTTCAAATATGACGTCACTTTGATTCCAGAGAAATCTCTTTTCAATGATATAATTCTTGTTAATTTTCTTTTCCTGGCAATCATGACGGGAATTTTATCAGAAAACTCACATCTGTATGTAACTGCTTTTCAAGCTTATTATTAATCAGCATCAAAAAAAATATATCAGTTATTCATCTTAAATCTGAAGTTCATTATGTATATACTTTTATTATACACTGATATTTATGCTCCTTGTAATGTTACGAATATCTGAAAATACATATTTTATATTTATGACGTCATATTTGTTCAATACAAGGAGGATACTTTTCATAGTTCCATGGTCCAAGCGAAATCTTCTCTTAATAATATGATTATTGTTCATTTTTCCTTCTAATTATAACGCAGTTTTTAATAGAAAATATCTTCTCAACGTAACCAATATTCATATTCTTTACAAAAAGTGAGTTCTATTTAAAATCGCGTTCAGCAACATAAAACGCACTTCCATGAATTATTGTTAACAGACAGTAGATAATTCTTTTGTGTGTTCCTGTAAATGAACGATGACTGCTATACACACAATATTCTGTAGTAAGCCTCTTGTAATGCACCTTAGTGATATCTATAAATTTCAATGCGTTTAAAATAGTGAAACATTATTTAATTAAACTGCAAACGATTTTTCTCCATAGACGTAATGTAATGTAATTCTTTTGCCTGTCCCTGTAAAGTAAATATGCACACCCTATTCCATATTAAGCTTCTTGTAATGCATCTTAGTGATATATATCAATTACAATGTATTTGAAATTGTGTAACATCATTAAAATAAACCGCAAATGATTTTTCCCCATAGACCGTAATGTAACGGAATTATTTTGAGTGTCTCTGTAAAAAAACTATTAGTGCTACACACTTCAGTTGAAATAGGAAACATGCTATAGATTATGACAATAACATATAAAACTTGCAGGGCAATCCGAGCATATTTACGGGAGTTAGAGTACGGACAGACGGCCAGACAAACCGAAGTCATAAACACTTTTCAACTAGGTTGGAAAGTGTTAAAAAGGAAAATTTTCCCAGTCAAAGGGAATAAATGGCAATCTGATAACAGAATATCGCCGCTGGTCTTGATAATATCATTCAATCCTCCGTAATCGGGTAATATTTTAAAGAGAGAGAAAATTATCCTGTTTATAGAGCTGTGGTGTCTGGACGGAGGTTGACAAAAATTCCTCGTAGAGGACAAAGCCCCATATTCTTAAAAATTATTATAATTATTTCTTCGTCGTTTCCTTTTAATTTCCTATTATTTATTTATTTACTTATTTATTTATTTTTATTATTTTTATTTTTTTATTTATTTTTTGTTGAAATAAAATATTTGACTGACATTTCTAACACCAATGCGGGATTTGTTTTTTAATTAAACTTTGACGACACGATAATACGCCAAATTGTCATTATCTTGTTTTGTGTTTATTTTCCGCTTTCGATTAATTACAAAACTAATTTTACTGATACTTGTAAATATGTTTCCTTAAGATAAATATATTAAATGATATATTTAATGTTTTGAAATTACATACACAATTATCTATGTTTAAATCTGAGATTTTTATAATTCTTCATTTCTTTTTACAAAACACACTTATTAACCAAAGTATATTAATCTTAAATCTCGATACTCTAGTATACTTTATAGTGTGAATAAAAAATAATGATATTTTTGTGACTATTTCAACAAATACCCACGTATAGTGAAGAAAAATATTCCCAGTGCTTAAATATTTTCTAAATTTCAATAACTATTTCCAAATAGTAATCTTAGTCATTGTTTTAATAACAGAAATAAATAAAGGGTTAAAAGCCTTGCAAGAGCTTATTTTCTACCTCTGTAAGTGTTAAAATATTTTATGAATATAGTATTATTCTTTAAAATAGCCTAGGAAATAATAACATATGACTATATTTATTAAATTAACCAAACAAAAACAATAAAATGTAGTATTTCGATACATATAAAAATTTGGACAAATATTTAATATTTTATTTTTAGAGATATAACTACTATATAAAAATATTTCAAATTGCATTACAAATTTAGTTTGTTCAAATATGACATCAAAATATTATAATTCTTCATTTTTTATCAAAATATTTTTTATATAATATATATAAATCTATATTGTATATTTGAAAATATATATATATATGTTACAAATTTTACTTCAACGTTACGGAATATATAAAGAAACACGTAAATCCTTAAAATATTCACACATTTATTATTCTATTTTAAAATAACAGACCTAGTATTATTTAATAAATATTTGCGAGAATATACGTTTTTATGACGTTATAATTATAATCTAGTAGCAAACTACAAACTGACTCACGTTAAACTGCTTAGATGCTCTATGTGTTTGTTCTTTTACTCACATCCCAGATTATATTGATTACATTTCGGTAACGCCTACGCGTGACATATAAGGCATATAAATGGAGCTTTTGTGATGTTTAATTTTTCAAGATATTTAAATATAGTAGAAAAGAAATTGTAGATATCATTGATATGTTTGAAAAATATTTTAATACTATATGAACACTATTGTAGTACACAATATCAAGCAGGGCGGTCGCTCTGCCAAGCCAAGCTTAAAAAAAAAAAAAAAAAAAAAAAAAAAAAAAACGCCACACAAACAACGCCAAGAACTGAACTAGACCGCTACTGCTTATTTACAGGAATCAACTTCGCAATGTTAAATCGACAAAACATGCCAGATTAAAATATCAGATATCAAATAAACCAAGCGTCGCAGAAAAAAAAACGAAAACTAGAAGAATCTAATGAAGAATTTCTTCAATTTAAGACCAAACTCATCTTCATAAGTGATTTATAAACAGAGATATAGATTTTTTTTAAAAACGTCGAGATACTTAAAATGATCACTTTTTTCTTCGTCAATCTTTTTTTTTCAAACAACCTACAGACCTTAATATTCGGCAGAATAAAAAAAGGATTGCATTTTTGGACAAGTAATTACGTAATCTATGTGCTTTTATAAAATTCAGTGAAAAAATATTATTTTCTATCCTTAATTAGCAAAAAACTGTTAATTAACTTGGCGATTAAAAAATTATGCCAAAACAGAGATAAAACATGCCAACGACCATGTACCATCTCTATAATAAAACCGTAAGTCATGTGACTGTCATCAACAGTTCCGGGATGCCCGTATCGCTTTTTCATATGCCAGGCGGCCATTCTTATTCAAAATTATTTTTTCGAATAAAACTGCATAAAAGTTACATTTCTAGAAAGATCGTTCAAAATAAATTAATATTTGAGTGATGACTTACGTTCAATTAGGTATATATTCTGCAATAACTTCAGTTGAAATTAGCTTCGCAGTTCAAATTCTCTATCCATGAAAGTAAAAAAAAAAAAAAAAAAAAAAAAAAAAAAAAGATTCATTCGTCGTGAAGTTTTAAAATATTAAACCATTAAACCATGGAGATAATCGTTCGTAAAATAAGTTTTCCATGAATGATTTTTTGGAGCGCTGCCTGGTGTCAAAAAAGTAATTTGCACCAGGACCTGTAAGACCATCAAAGTTTACCATAATTCTGCTTGATGAAGTGCTTTACAACTCAACTTCCTTCGGAATCTTTTCTTGACAAAGTTGAATGTAAACAAATACAAGTCATGTAATAATATTTAATGAATCAAATTTCGAAACGAATTGTCAGTTAATTTGATATTTATGTATTATACGTGGCAGGAAGAGAGATCACCTAAAATGATTGTTAATTACCAATCATATTTACCATTGTTAATAACCAATCGCGTTCCAAATAGTAATTTAATATACATTTATAAAATACATAACATCATTAAGTACTTTTATGTTATTTGGGTGCAAATCTCGCCAATATCATTTTTAAAATCGCCAATACCAGCATTTATTCTTCACGTGTTCAAATTAGAAACGATACTTTGATTCTGAAATCAAATGTTTTGATTTATGATATTATTTTTTGGTACTTTTCCTTTATACGGACACCATTGTCGCCAAGCATACATTTACATACATTTACATACATTATGCATTAGCATACATTTTGGCATGGTGTCCGTATAACGGAAAAGTACCTATTTTTTATTTATCTATTTTTATTTTGAATGAAAAATGTGAACGGCATGCATTTTAAATTGGAAAAGCTGTCACAGACGCTCCGGGGTTGGCGCGATTTTTGTTTTGCGCCATCTTGGCGAGAAAATCCCATTTTCAGACACCTGTTAGAGATTGCTAAAACAGCATGTTACTTTTACTTTATTATGAAATAAGTCATTTTATATTTAAAAAAAAACACACAATTTTATTTAAAAACACACACAATCATTAATTTGTTATAAAACACACAATATTCAATTTATTATAAAGCATGCGGAATCTGCTCTACCAGGTTGCCATACGAAGCAAAATCTAGCCTAAAACGCCAGGTTGGCCAGGCATAAAATCGCCATTTTGGCACCAAAATGATACCCCGATGCGTCTGCGACAACTGTACCCAAAAGGACCCATCATTAAAAATGGTTAATAATATAGAATTAAAGTAAAATAATGCAGAAAATTCTTTTTGTATACACTTACTAAACACATAAAATCATATTGATGATTTTTAGATTAGACATTTACGATGGAAATTTTATTTGGGGTATGTTATGTCCAACGGAATGAATATGAGATATATATATTCTAATCACATATTATATACCCATGAATATACTATATATATCTATATCTACTATATCAATAGAACCGTCTTCAACAGTCTTTTATATTTCTACTACGTAATATTAACTATAGAGTTACAATATAGAGAGAAAAAACGGGTTGCTGTAATTAGAATTATAGGTGCCAATATTGGCGCGGCGTATTTTACCTGTTACGAATCTTAATAGTCAGTAGACATTAAGCAGACATGCCGAAATAAGAGAATTACGCTATTATAAAAACTCCCGAACAATATCAAGAAAGGGGAGCAGAGAAAAACAAAGTCGTACTAGGCATCTAAAAGGAAGTTCGTGAATTTTTATCAGATTGTACGTCATGGGAAAAAAGTCCTGGCAGAAAATATGGTTTAAAGGGAATGCGATTATCAAAACTGGCCTTCAAAAGTTCAATTTTCCACCAAACTATACTCGAAAATTACGTGTAATAATATGTAGCCCGATTATGGCACATTACTCAAGACGTTTTAGATGAGAATAATGATAGATTTTATAATCTTTCGCAATCGAGTCTACAGCCAAAGTTAACGAAAAACAAAAACAAATATTAGCAACAATATGGTTCAGTGTAAATGTGGATATCATTAAAGACTTTCACAAAATAGACTTCATTGCATCAAATCGTATTAACTAAAATACGCCAATTGGCAATGGACCCAATTACGAAAAATTACTTAATATGTTTAAGAATCTCCGCCTTAGCGAACATATTGCAACTGATAAGCAAACGGACATGAAGGACAAATGCTTAAGTGGGTTAAGCGGTTTTTATCATGGAAGATGAAATACATAACAACACAAAATTATGCAAAATGCTACCATGATCACAAAAGTTCTTGATTTGTCTATTAGAATCTTTCGGTTTGGTGAAGGATTAAGGAAAAAAATTAAATTATGAATAAAAGTAACGTGTTACAATGCTTAACATACATTTAAGGGAGACCAAACTGGTCGCCAGTGGCGGATAGTCTGTATTATAATAGCACAAATCAGTTACAAGTTATAACAACATCAAATTTCATCTGCAAGTCAGCCATTTTCTTCTGAAGATATTTAAAAAAAAAATAAAACTTCATAATTATAAGAACACACATTTTATCAAACAATTAAATATGACTGCAAACTGTGGCAGATGACTGTTTCCAACAAGAATAAGTATGAGAAATTCCCGTCAAGCGTATCGATCTGGGTGGCTCAGTCGCAGAGCGGCGGCACGGTATGCGTAAGGTCCCAGGTTCGAGTCCTGGCCCAGGTCAATTTTTCACTCGTGTTTGTTTAGTGCATTTAATTGTCTGATAAAATGCGTGTTCTTAAAATATTGTAAAATAAAGTAATCAGACGTAGTGTTTATGCTTTAAAAAATATTTTAAATATATAATATACGTTTTTGAAAGATCTTTAAAAATGAATTAGTTTTTGAGGGAAGATGTACCTTCTAAAATGTATACATTAAGAGTTATCGGCATTTAAAATTTATTTCCAAACGTAAGCAAAATTTTGAAATGAATTAAATGTGATTCATTTATTTCTAAAAGAAAAAAAAAAAAACACGGTAAAGGATAGGCATTTCGTTCGCAGGAATACCTTTCACGTAATTTTCTATAAATTAATGAAATCCAGTTGTTAAATTATTTTTGTTTTAGAAGTGAAGTTTCCATTTAAATTTATTGTAACAGTACAATGTTTAATTGAATAAAATAATGTAAATCTAAGAAATTGCTAAGAAATTCCAAACATGCACAGGGCAGTGCAAAAATAAATAAATAAATAAATAAACAAAAAATAAATAAATAGATAAATAAATAAATAAATAAATAAAAATCAGCTTTCATAAATTCTAAAAATTGTTCATATATCTCAATTACAATCTAAAGGAGGGTTTATTTCTATATTATTCTACATATAATAGTAATTTCAGCAAATATATTAAATTCCAATGCGATCTGTTTTAAACTTTAAGATGGTTTACAACACATGATAAAAAAATTATAAAAAAGAATGGCGCGTCACAGTTCGGGGAGAGGATGGGGAATAGCGTGAACAAAATTAGGAAGTATAATAAGGCTATCTGTTTGAAACTTTACGATATTTTATAACACATAACATAAATTTTAAAAATAAAGCTGCGTCAAAAATTATAGGGAGGGGCGGAGCGCGTTTTGCCTACACAAGGGGGGGGGGGGGCACTTTTCTAAATTTTAACGATATCCGTCATGTCACATATCGTTACAAAGGGCTGTGACCACTTATTCATGTTATGCATCACAGGTGAAACCCCCACATTTTGCGCCCCCCCGACACTACTCATGTGATATATTGTTCGAAAGGCCTGCGGCCGCTTATTCATATTATGTATCTTCGGGGTCTATCTTCCCGCTTTCACCCCCCCCCCCCAAAGGGGGCACTTTTCTAAATTTTACCGACACCTCTCATGTGATATATCGTTGGAAAGGTCTGTGAACGCTTAATCAAATTATGCAGGTGGGGGGGGGTATTTTCTGAATTTTGCACATATCCCTCATGTGATACATCGTTGGAAAAGTCTGTGACCGCCTAATCTTATTATGCATCTCCGGTGTTCATCCCCCCACTTTGCCCCCCAAACGCGATTAGCTTTCACCACCAGTGGGCGCTTTCCTATCTCTGTTTCTATGGGTCGGATCACGACGGGGTATGGCTCATTCGACTCGACATCTATAGAGCTTTCCGATTTTAGTTCGTTTTTTCACCACCAGGGGGCACTTTCTTATCTCTGGTTCTATGGGCTAGATCACGACGGGTATAGCTCATTCGACTCGACATCTATAGCCTTAACGATTTCAGTGCCCGAGGTTCGTATAGAACAGATTGCGCTACCTGGTGGTGGAAGATAGAACTTGAGCGTGCGCAGCACGACTGCTATATGGTGCCGAAGGCAGCGGGGACCCGTGTCGGAAGTTCGTTTGTTTACAGGTTTATACAATTCGATGTGCAAATTAAGGGATTATCCGGTGCCGAAGGCAGCGTGGAACCAGGTCGGAGGTTCGTGGTTTATCTTATTCGAGGTTTTAAAAGGATTGAGGCCCCGGTGTAAATTAGGGGCGCGCTAGCGGGCGAAGCCAGCTAGTGCTAATAATAAAAGAGCGTGATATCACGTTTGATTTCAAATGCAGCGCTGACACGCTATGTACATATTCCATTTTTATTCATTTAATGGATTAGTCAGTGATATTTTTTAACGGAGGATAACAAGTATTATAACAAGCCACATTTAGTATGTTGTTTTTAAGAGTGTAATTAATTTAATTGAAAAATCTACTGGTATTTCTAGTTAACCCTTTAAACAATCACTGAAAGTAAAATGTATTTTTAAATTATTTCTCATGTTTAGATTATTTAAATTATGTTCAATATATTTAAAAAAAAGAAATGATATCTACAAAAACAACTTTTCAAAAGTAAAAAAAGGCCAAGCGTAAAAAAAAAAAAAAGTTGTGGCTAAAAAATGGTGTGATATCAAATTTCCAAGCTATTATATTGCTTATTTAACTTTTTTCCATTAAATAAGTTATCATATATATAAGTCGAGTGCCTACGTATATGTTAATAGAAATCGTTTTCTCCTGTACTAAATACATCCTAATGAGTTTCTGAAAATTCAATTTTTTCCAAATTATGCATGATGGGCTTGGCGGCCATCTTTCCATATTTCTAAGCACCCAAATTTCTAAAGTAAAAGCGTAATATGTTTGCAATGTAATATGTTTATAAAAATTTCGAACTTCAGATTCTAACTATGGACAGATAAATTAGATAAGACTGATATTTTGATAAATTGATTTTTACTAGTTTGAAATTAATAATTACTCTAAAAAATAAATCATAAGATGAATCTTTAAGATAAGTCATCATTATCTTAAGACACAATTTTCAGAGCATACAAGTCTATAAATGAAACTCTTAAATATTTGCTTAAATAACAATTTTGAACTTCGGATTTTAACTACGGATTTGGGTGGTTAGAATTTTGTGAATAATATGCAAAGATGGCCGCCAAGCCCATCATGCATAATTTGAAAAAAATTGAATTTTCAGAAACTCATTAGGATGTATTTAGTACAGGAGAAAACGATTTCTATTAACATATACGTAGGCACTCGACTTATATATATGATAACTTATTTAATGGAAAAAAGTTAAATAAGCAATATAATAGCTTGGAAATTTGATATCACACCATTTTTTAGCCACAACTTTTTTTTTTTTTTACGCTTGGCCTTTTTTTACTTTTGAAAAGTTGTTTTTGTAGATAACAAATACTCCATATTTTTGTTTCAAATATTACGGAAATTCCTCTTCTTTTGAATTCTGTTGAATTTTCATTTTTCACGTGAAAATCTTTCAACTGAAAATTAATTGTTAAGTAAAAATTATTATTCCGGGCTCTGTTTTAGTTTTGGCAACGATAAAGTATTAGCAACGGTAAAGTAAATTTAACCATTTTAAAATGTTATACGAAAAAATTTTCATTTATTCTCTATGAAAATAACGAAATTTTGGATTATTAAGAAAAATATTTTAATAAAATAAACAAAAACGAGCCTATTGTTCATTTGAGGGTTATAATCAACTTACATGCAAAGGTACAGGATCATTAAATGCTCCATTTTGACACTGGCTTCAGCCTAACGTTTGCACACAATCGGATTTATAATATTACTAGCTGTTACCCGTGACTTCGTTCACGTAACATTAAAAAAAGAATAAATGCATTAATTTAGCAAAACATTTCAGTTGATAATTAACAACATATATAATTAACTAAAGCTTTACCACATTTTATAGAAGACCATACGGTATTTCTTTTCTATAGGGGCCTTGACATAACCCAGTCTTAAAAAAGTGAAATTTCATGCCAAATAATATATACAATCGCGAAAATGAAACTGCAACTAATGAAAAAAGGAGGACCCAGTAAAATCGTGAAAATCGAGGAATTCCTCTTCGTATAACGAAAAACAACACTGGCAGAATTCTTCTATACAACAGTGCATTTTAGGTGGTATTTGGTGTACAATTTGTATATGTGTGCATTGCTAAATGGGCATTATTATACTGTTTATTTGCATAGACCTACAGGTTTAAAGTATGAAACCGGATGTCTATTTACATCATGAAGCAATAAGAAAATTAGAAAATTATCGGCTAATATTTTTTAATATGTTTTACAGTCATAGTTGGCATCAAAGGTGAGCGGGGAAATGATCATCTAAAATACCATTAAGTGTTTACCACGCAAAAAACAAATCTGGTTACAACAATGTATTTAATTTTGCGCTAAATTTCACTTGATTAAAAAAAAAAAAGCAAATTGACTATGGACCTAATTACAGACCCCTAACCTTCCTATTCTCGGAAATGTTCTACTTATATGTAAAAAAAATTCTACTATATAGAACGCGCTTTCACATTTATAATGTTATGAATTGGCACGATCGGCTTGTTCAAGTTTACACAATTCGGCTGGAAGAAAAGATTCATTACTTTTTGATTTCTTCTTTGCTTTTGCATTACGCGAATTTGTTGGTAAAATCGATTTTCTTTTCGATAACATTGTTGTTTTTTAAGTTAAAAAAAATATTGTAATTTTACTTAAACATTGCTTTAAAATCTATGCATTTTTTCTTATCCTACAAGACATTACAAAAATCTATTACGAAACAACTTTAAAAAAGCTATATTTAAAAAAGACAACAAAGTTTTTCCTATTTTAAAACTAAAAGAAATGTAAAATTAAATTCTGGTTCGAAACGACGATTTACGTTTCGATTGGGGGAAAATGATAGAGGAAAAATGCTGTTACTCCGACACAATCTTATTAAATCTTTAGCTTTTATGAGAAAAGCAACTTTCTTTTAAAAAATATAGTTATTTTTATTAAGATTTTCTGATTTTCGATACAGATAATTTTGCGATGCATATCATTGACATTTGCCATCCAATATTTTTTTTTTTTACTTTTTAAAATTTAAATTAAAAATATGGTATTTTTATGTTAGCCGTGTGTAGACGATAAATCGAAAACCTATCCAATCATTCATATTGAATTCAATAAAAATATAAATCTTTCACTCATTTCATTTAAAACACAGAACTTTAATTTACAGCACATACATTTAAAATACATATATTACGTATATTTAAAATAATTCCTTTCATGTGAAAAATAAAAAGAAAAAAAAAGAGAAATTAATCACAAATAATTTGATAACCCAAGATAATTTTATTTCAACTTCAAAACAAATTTGTTTTATTTTTCTATATATGACATCATATTCGCTTGCTTTCCATACTTACTCGTATTTATGCACTTTGTATTATTATCAAATATTTGAAAACGCACGTTTTATTTCTAATATGACATCATTTCATATTCTATTTAATTCTTAAATAATTCATTTCCTTTTCATTTTTCACGTGGAAAATTTTCACTTGAAAATAAATTGTTGATTAAAAATTATTACTCAGCGGTTTTATTTTACATTGGCAACCATAAAGTATTAGCAACGATAAAATAAATTGAAATTGACATTTTAAAAAAAGCTGCAAAACCGGGCCCTTTGGGCCAAACCAAACAAACCAACCAACCATTTTAAAATATACGAAAAAATGTCCATTTATTCTGTATGAAAATAATGAAATTTTTAATTTTTAAGAAAAATATTGAAATAAAATAAAGAAAAACCAGCCTATATTCATTTGAGGGTTATAATCAACTTATATGCAAAGATACAGGATAAATAAATGCTTCATTTTGACGATGGCTTCAGCCTAACATTTGCACACAATCAGATTTATAATATTATTAGGATGAGGATTGAAAAATAAATATAAATTATTGTTTTATTTATTTTGAAATTTCTATATAATAATTTTATGTTCACATTGCTTGCATCGAGAAAAAATGACCAAAACATTGTCTGGAATTGAATTAATAACTATTCTGAAATTGACCACATAATATCCTAATTACTCTTTTGTAAGGCATAAGACCCACGTTTGGAGCGATGAGTTTAGAATAATTTTCTCATATCTGTAAAACGATAAAAACAAATGTTTAGTTCAGAAATAATATAAAAATTATGTAACTTCGAAGAATGTAGATTTCTAAATCCATTGTATTTTACGATGAAAGTTTTAAATAAAATAGAAGGATTTCGTCTATGCTGATAAAGCAGGTATGGGAATTTTACATAAGGTTTTAAAATATTTATGGTACTGGAGGGTTTCAAAGGATAAAGTATAAAATATTTTCTTCAGCGAATAATAAAAAAAAAATCGAAGGAAAAATATATAATAAAAATTTTTAGCACACTTATCTCTCTTCTAAAAATGAATTAAATTATTTATACATGATTTAAGTTTTTTTATTTTTCCTCACAAATAGTGTAATGCATAGTGTAACACATATATTGTGTAAGACACGTAGTGTAAATGATGTATTGTAATAATGTTTTATGTATGTGTGTGAGTGAGTGAGTGAACACAATATATCAAAAACGATACTTCCGACAGAGTCCCTATTTGGCGAATATGTTATATACCATTGTCACAAGAACTGTACAAATTTTCGTACATTTTGGTCAAACGTACTAATCCCTTTTCTAATAATTTTCAAATCAGTATGTGACCTATTCTATAAGGAAGATCAACAAGTAAATGTGACAGTATATAAGTACTAAATATTGAGACCATTTAACCAAGTGTTAGTGGCACGGAGGTACCATCTCCAGTTTTAAAACAAGATGCCCAACGTTTGAATCCATACATCAGTATTCGGAAAGTCAAGTGGAATCAATCTAGATTATTTCAGATGTTTGATGTAATGTTTCAGTATTTTACACAATAAAATAAAATAGATAATATAATGCATAGGAATACGTATTTTATGCATTTACGAAATTTGTACGATGAATGCGAATTTTACCAATATAGGGGCCGCAGATTCCTATATTTTTTCTCTACCACTTTTTCCAAGTAACAATCTTCGTACTACATCTCTATTTATAATGTGAAAGAAGTCATTCCTGCAGTGTTTAATTCAGGGATGTGCGTGGGAAGGACACCTCCCCCTCTTAGAAGGATAGAAATATCCCGCCAGGAAAATGTGGGATTTTATGCATGTCAAAAAGTGCAACCCCCCACCGCCCCTCCGAAGCTGTAGAAATCCTCATAACGGAGAAAAAAGTCTGAATTCAACACTACGTTCATCAAAGCTACTTCCAAGGAACTACCAATATTGGTTAAATATTAGTTTTAAATCAAAAACAGTTGTAATGAAACGCCTTTTGCAGAAATATTGGCTTTACATTATTGGAAATTACAGGGTGAAATATTTCTTGCCTGTATTCTGTCAATATAGGCTTAACGTAAACACCTTATATGTTATCTGCCAACATATTATATGATTTAAGTGACAGCGGACATTCTAAAATTTGCCCAAGAAAAAGACAGTCAGAAATTTTCTGAAAAAATACAAGAACCATATAAAAGCAAGCCATATAATTTGACAGGTGAAAAAATATTTCAAATCATTAAATTATAAAAATTCAATTTTATATTTTTTTCTTAAATTTTAATAATTAGAATTATATTGTAATACGAAAATAATTTATCAATATTTTCGCTGCGAAGCGTAAGTGATTGTTTCGGAATCAAACCAAAACCAAAATAACAGAAAGGTACCACCTTGCCAACCTTAGCTAACTGAACTTCCTATCTTGTTATTAATATTGCCTATATTTTATTTACTTATCGAGCGCATTGGAGTATCGAGTTGGCGTATTTTAGCAAGAGTGGTTTGGAACAAAAGACTGTTTTTCAGACAGCTACATTGAATTTAATCTATTATTCTTTCTAATTAATTATCTTAGCAAGTGATTGTTTCGGAATCAAACCAACACCAAAATAACAGAAAGGTACCACCTTGCCATCCTAGCTATCTGAACTTCCTATCTTGTTATTAATATTGCCTATTATATTTTATTTACTTATCGAGCGCATTGGAGTATCGAGTTGGCGTATTTTAGCAAAAGTGGTTTGGAACAAGAGACTGTTTTTCAGACAGCTAAAATGAATTTAATCTATTATTCTTTCTAATTAATTATCTTAGCAAGTGATTGTTTCGGAATCAAACCAACACCAAAATAACAGAAAGGTACCAACTTGCCAGCCTAGCTATCTGAACTTCCTATCTTGTTATCAATATTGCCTATTATATTTTATTTACTTATCGAGCGCATTGGAGTATCGAATTGGCGTATTTTAGCAAAAGTGGTTTGGAACAAGATACTAATTTTTCAGACAGCTACATTGAATTTAATCTATGTTGTAGCCATTTGAGTGTCTTTATAGATTAAAAAAATAGTGGCGGCATACGCATATGAACGACTAAAAAACTTCTCTTAAAATTGTAACTTAATCGGGAAAAAATCCTCACATTAGTGCTAGAATCAAGAAGTTTAGTATATAAACCACTTACGTTGAGTCTTTATCGACTATGTTTTTAGCAGCGCACGAATTTGTCTGCTAATACATACATTCCGGCCCTTAACACCATTGCGACGAACGTCGCATATATGTGACGCATAAAGTTCTCAGAATCCTTGATTATTCCTACCAGTAATATTTAATTTAAAATTTTACTTTATTTAATAAAAGCATTTTCGCAATATATTCTTCTTAGTAATACACTGTAAAAAAATCTAGGAACGTTTAGAATCTGAAGCGAAACGTTTAATTTCTGAAAACATTTTTCAGGTTTCATTTTATTTTGTTTTGAATACGGAACATCTCAAAAACGATGGGAAATCTTTCAGTTGGTATCCGTATTATGACGTATTATCAATTATGACGCAAAACTTTTCATTCTCAAAATGAATCTATTCGTTTCAGAAAAGGCAACTACAGTGGTACCCCGCTAATTCGGAGACAATCCGGATCGGTCTGGTCGATTTTTTTTTCTTGTTTGGGAAGCGATTGGCAAATTCCCATAACATTAATATATTTCATCCTCGTATTCTGAATAAAGTCTTTTCTGAAATATTTTTGGAAGAATACCTTAAGATTTCTTATTTAAAATCTTTGATGTTATCTTTCAAAGAAACAACAATGTATCACTTTAAGTTTGGCAATTCCAATTTTCACAGTTTTCTATTTAATCCATTTAGAAATGTCTTCAACAGCTCACTGCACAATAAAGTTTTACTTAGCATTGCGAGAAAGCAAGGTAAAATAATCCCTATAGACCCACTGACTGATGAGTATCGCTTTCCAATCTTTGTCAGCCAGCCCATAGGTCTCTGGTCTTTCGAGACTGTTTCTTTGCCTTCGTGACAAAATGCTTTTATACTATCACTTGCGGAAACCCCCCTCCCCCCCCCAGTCACTGCTCTGTTTCCTAGGGAACGAAACATAACGAACGAAAACATAATTTTGTGACTATGCAAAAGAAATTGGAAGCATTGAGTAGAATTAATAAAGGTAAACCTTTAAAAAAGATTGCTTGTGAATTAGGAGTAGGGACCTCGACAGTGTCCGAATGAAAGAAAAATCGAAAAATAATCAAGGATTTTTGCTCGAAACCAATTTCTAACGACTGTTTGGACAATCGGAAGAATGTTAAAAAAACTAAACTTGAAACACTGGATGAAGTGTTATTCGTTTGGTTTTGCACAGAAAGAGATCGTGGTTTACCTATATCAGGTCCAATAATCCGACAGAAAGCCTTAAAGAAAACTCCGACAGAAAGCCTTCATTTTTTATCCTTCTCCGGATAATCCGGATTTTCGAAAATCCGCATTGGATCTGGTCCCAATTAATCCGAATTATCGGGGTTTTACTGTAGTTGCCTTTTCCAAAACGGAACGTATGAGTTTTTTTTTACAGTGTAGCATAGTAATATATTCTTTTTAGTAATTGTTTTTGTTTTTGCACTCTTTTATTTAATTTAACCTGTGTGTAAAGGCGGAATACTGTAACAGATTTTTCACTCACTATTGATATGCTAGAATTAAAAAAAAAATATGTACACATGTGTGTTTTCGATGACAATACAACATAGTAAAAAATTTTAACATAATAATTCATTATTATTTTTTTAAAGGCACATTTCTGTTAGCCGTTGCAGGTCATAAATCGCTAAATATTCTTTTGGGTTACAACTATATACGAACTAGAAAAACAATGGAGTTAATTATGTGCCCAAATACGCCCGCTAAAAGGTGCCAACTGGCTGTGAAACTGCAATAATGGAATATTTTAAATACAAAAATGCACAAAATAAAATGTATTACAAAAAAAAAAAGAGTGAAATTTAAAAAAAAAAAAAAAACGCTTTTATTTTGATTTGCATTGTATGTACTGTGTCACTACGTGTATTGCTGTTAAATTTAAATTTATTTACACTTTTAAACTATATCTTTTCCTCTTGCAAAACATAGTCAGAAACTTTGTGTATAGCAAATATTCTTTAAAGTGCAATATATTTGACAACCAATCGTCCTTGTTAGTTGCTATTAAATATTTCGATGTTATTTTATATGTTCCTGCACTTCTTGAAAAATATGATCGATTTGTATATTTATAAAATTTGAACTAAATGTATTGAAATCCTTTTATCGCTGTTCAAACACTCATCATATATTTTGAAAAGTTGACATTCCTAAACATACTTCCCATAGTGTATTTCATTTTCCGAAATGATCTTTTTACGACATTCGAAAGCTGTGTTTCCGAATGATAAGTGATTTATTTGTTCGCATTAGGCGATCTCTATGCAATATTTCGCTATGCTATTAAAAAGTACTTAAGATTAACTTTCGTAAATATTAAACACTTTTCACAGTTGAAAACGAAAATACCAGATGCATATGAAAGCAGGAAATATCTTTTTACAGAACTATTTTCATTTTATTAAGGTTTAGGTTACCTTACATTAATAATAAAAATTTAAAGGTGTATTATATAACCCTACACTTTAAAATTTAACTTTGTAAAACATTTCATCCACAAATTAACACTAAACCGGAGTGAACGTTTTAAAAATTTAACATTGATGTTATATTTTTAAAATTGATTTTTAAGTACTTATTTTATTAGATTTTCGCTCGTTCCTTCAATATGGATCATACATATCATTACATCAATTTACTGCAGATAGCTGTTAAAAAATTGTCGAACAGAGTAAACAACGGCACACTCTTCACCAAGAATAGCTACTGAAGTTATTCTCGTAAAAAAATAATATGTGCAGTCCAACATTTTTTACAGGGCTTATTAATTCAGAACTGCCACTGGCGACTATTTTTTTAATTCTATTTTACACCACTTTCTCAAAACAAAGTTTAAAAAAATGTAATTAAAAAAAAAAAACATTTTTATTTTGATTTACATTGTTTATAATGTGTCACTATATGCATTGTTGTTAAATTTAAATTTATTTGCACTTTTAAAATATATGTTTCACCCTCGCAAAACATATGCGGAAACATTGCGTATCGCAAATATTATTTAAAATGCTATATATTTGACAATCAATCGTCCTTGTTAATAGCTATTTAATACTTCGATGTTTTTTTTTTAATATGTTCCTGCACTTCTGGCAAAATATGATTGATTTATATATTTATGAAATTTGAAATAAATGTATTGAAATCCTTTTATCGCTATTCGAACACACTCATCACATATTTCGAAAAATTTGACATTCCTAAACATACTTCCCAGTGCATTTCATTTTTCATAATGATGTTTTTACGACAGTCGAAAACTATGTTTCCGAATGATAAGTGATTTATTTATTTGCATTAGGCGATCTCTATACAATATTTCGCTATGCTATTAAAAAGTACTTACGTTTAACACCCGTAAATATTAAATACTTTCCACAGTTGAAAAAAAAAAAAAAAAACAGATGCATATGAAAGCAGAAAATATTTATTTTTTAGAACTATTTACAAAGGGTTAGGTTACCTTAATAATAATAATTTAAAGGTGTCTTAATCCCTTGGGGACGAGCGACACGTATACGTGACGCATAAGGTGCTCAGAATCCTCTATTATTACCACCAGTAACTTTTTATTGTAAACTATGCCTTAATTAATGACAGCATTTGTGAGATTCAATTAGGCGAAAATTTCTGTTTTGAAAAACCGGTGGTAAAAGATTAAAAATTCTGTAAAGGACGCTCGTCGCGAAGGGGTTAACCAACCCTACACTTTAAAATTTCACTTTGTAGGAAATTGCATCAATAATGTGTCCCAAACCGCACTGAACGTTTTAAAAATTTAATAAACTTTGTGAACTTTCGACGTCCCATAGTTTACGAGAAAGAGGGCTGTGACAGACGGAAGGATAGACACAGGAGGGATCTTATAATGGTTCCGTTTTCACTTTTTAAGTACGGTATCCTAAATATGAACTAAATGTAATGAAATCCTGCTACCTCTCTTCGAAAACTCATCATATATTTCCAAAGATTAACATTTTTAATCATGCTACTGACTATATAACTAGTCGTTGGGGGCCACCGTAATACTTACCCATCATGGATATGCATAATGTAAAATATTAAAATAAAAAATGTGTAAACTACTTATAAAATGCATTGCAATTCGAATAAAATCGTGGCTTGATGACGTCATAAACTTTGAAGGCTCGATTACTGAATTGCTTAAAAGAAATATCCTTATAATTCCAAAAACAATAATCCTATTAACTAGCGGTTTATTGCATCTGATTAAGCGTCTCATTTCCAATTAAAATATATTTTTGAATTGAAATTTGGATGAAATACAGGGTCATGAAAAATCGAAGAGTGTGGTAAATAAGATTACAAATATCTCGGTAACTCATTATCCGATCGACTTCATGCTTTATGCAAAATTTGTTTTTTTATTGTCTTTTACATTCATTCCTTAAAAATAAATAATTTCGAAAATTTTTATATGCATTTTATCAGAACGGGTATTTCGAGAGTCCGAATAAAATAGTTCCGGTTAATCGAGGTTACTGAAATTCAATAAGCTTCTTCCCATTATTACATACTAAGTACATACCAAATTTCAAGTCTCTATCTCGATTTTGTGTGGAGATAGAGCGTTTACAGACACACAGACGGACGGCAATTTTTTTTTTCTAAAAATATGTTTTTTGTAATCTCCAGTGTCTGAAACGTGTAAATCCGTCAAAATTTTTTTTTTCGATTTTCAAAATGATTACAAGACTTACCCTATACTAGGTATGATGGGTAAGTAAAATGGTTAACTTTTCCTTTTCCATAACGATGTTTTTACGTCTTTCAAAAACTGTGTTTCAGATGGATAAGTGATTTTTGTTTCATTTAGTTGGTATGTGTATTATTTTGTTTTGCTCTTAAAAAGTTCTTAATTACCATATATATTTTTAAATATTAAATACTATAATATACTTATAATAAGCACACGTAAGAGAAACAATTTCATAAAAAATCATAAAAACCTTTTATAAAAGTAATTTAATTTAACTATTTTTACATTTTATTTGCACTTACAAATCCGTTCAAAATTAGATTGCTTATTTGTTTTTGAATTAATAAGAAATCTAAAGAAATCCATATTATTTTACATATTCTGGTATTTCTCGTAAAATGTAAAGATTTGTATACAATTTGTATACAATTTGTAAAAAAATGAACTAAATGTAATCAAATCCTGCTTACTCTCTTCGAACACTCATCATATATTTCCAAAAAATAACTTTTTCATTCAAGATACTGAGTATATAAAATGGCTCACTTTTCCTTTTCCATAACAATGTTTTTACGACTTTCAAAAAATGTGTTTCAGATTGATAAATGAATTTTTTTCATTTAGATTAGGGGATATGTATTATTTTTTATGCTCTTAAAAAGGTCTTGACTAACATATATATATATATATATATATATATGTGTGTGTGTGTGTGTGTGTGTGTGTGTGTGTGTGTGTGTGTTTAATTGCTAAAAGGTGTAAAATAAAAATATTATAAACAGTTAAAAAGGTAAACTAGTCGTTGGGGGCCACCGTAATACTTACCCATCATGGATATGCATAATGTAAAATATTAAAATAACAAGAACGAAAAATCATGCGTCAAGCATAGATTATGTAGCACTTTCCAACGCTTCCAAAATAATTTTACAAATCATACCGTTTAATAAGCTAAAAGATAACTTCTAAGTAAACAATTTGGAAAACGCATAACATATTTAAAAACATAATTTCAGGAATTTCCAACATATACAATATTCGAAAAAATATCCGAATACTTTTATTCAGCCCTGTATAGGATATATAGAATTGTATATATACTACATAGGATGCTAAATTTTAGTTCAGTTAGGAAACGTGTAGCACATTTTAAAATTCTCCGTCTGGAGTTTGTCAATAAACAGAAATGTGTTCGCGAACTTTTGTGCTGCCCTGTATAGGATCTACAGAATTTATACACACCACGTAATAGACAAAAAGCAAGTTAACATTAAAATCGCGTTCAGTAACTTAAAACGCACTTCCAGGAATTATTGTTAACAGACAGTAGATAATTCTTTTGCGTGTCCCTGTAAATGAACGATGACTGCTATACACACAATATTCCGTAGTAAGTCTCTTGTAATGCACCTTAGTGATCTATATAAATTTCAATGCGTTTAAAATAGTGAAACATTATTTAAATAAACCGCAGACGATTTTTCTCCATAGACGTAATGTAACGGAATTATTTTTACTGTCCCTGTAAAGTAACTATAAGTGCTATGCACACCCTGTTCCATATTAAGCTTCTTCTAATGCACCTTAGTGATATATATAAATTTCAATGCGTTTAAAATAGTGAAACATTATTTAAATAAACAGCAAATGATTTTTCCCCATAGACCGCAATGTAACGGAATTCTTTTGAGTGTCCCTGTAAAAAAACTATAAGTGCTACACACTTCCGTTGAAATAGGGAACATGCTATAGATAACGATAATAACATATAAAAATTGCAGAGCAATCCGAGCATATTTACGGGAGTTAGAGCACGGACAGACGGCAGACGGCAGACGGCCAGACGGCCAGACGGCAGACGGCCAGACGGCCAGACGGCAGACGGCCAGACAAACCGAAGTCATAAGCACTTTTCAACTAGGTTGGAAAGTGCTAAAAAATGTGTAAACTACTTATAAAATGCATTGCAATTCAAATAAAATCGTGGCTTGATGACGTCACAAACTTTAAAGGCTCGATTACTGAATTGCTTGAAAGAGGTTTTTCCTTATAACTCCAAAAATAATAATCCTATTAACTAGCGGTTTATTGCATCTGATTAAGCGTCAAACTTCCAATTAAAATATATCTTTGAAGTGAAATTTGGATGAAATACAGGGTCATGAAAAATCGAAGAGTGTGGAAATAGGATTCCAAATATCTCGGCAACTCATTATCCGATCGACTTCATGCTTTATGCAAAATTTATGTTTTTTTATTGTCTTTTATGTTCATTTCTTAAAATAAACAATTTCGAAAATTTTTATATACCTTTTATCAGAACGAATATTTCGAGAGTCCGAAAAAAATTGTTCCGGTTAATCGAGGTTATTGAAATGAAATAGGCTTCTTCCCATTATTACATACTAAGTGCATACCAAATTGCAAGTCTCTATCGCAATTTTTTCGGGAGATAGAGCGTTTACAGACACACAGACACACAGACATCCAGACACACAGACACACAGACGGACGGCAAAAAAAAATTTCTAAAAATATGTTTTTCGGAATCTCCAGTGTCTGAAACGTGTAAATCCGTCAAAAAAAATTTTCGATTTTCAAAACGATTACAAGACTTACCCTATACTACGTATGATGGGTAAGTAAAATATTATAACTATTATATTAGACTGTTTACATATGTTTCAGCTCAACCTGAGCCATTATCGAAACAAACAAAAATATTCTATAAATGCACGGTCTATGAAGTTATTAGAAACTCAATTATTTAATTTTTCACGTACTTTTTAAAAATTACGCACATTATTTTTATAAACTAAATATTTAAATTTTTTTTAATTTTTAAAAAGTACGTGAAAAATTAAATGACTACGTTTTAACCCTCAGCTGCGGGTAACGCTCCTATCGCGTTTCACTTATTCTATACAATTCCGCAGGGAACGCTATTTTGGCGTTGCCTACAATTTTTATAGTACTTAAGCATCGGAAGACTCTATTTCTTCGTTGAATCTATGTTATTTTATTTAGAAATAGAGAGATTCGTTTACAAATTATAATACATATATCATTTCATATACTAGGTCATTCGGAAAGTTTTGCGGTTTCTGAAATATTTTGAATCGATAAATGCCACATTCTGACCGGAATTTTTAAATAAAACTTTGTTTTTATAATGTACATGAAGAAACTGCAATTTGTTTTTAAATCCCGGTGACATTCAATCCTTATAACTATTATACATGACGAATAAAAATAGGCCGATGTTTTATATAAGAAAATGTAAACATCGCCCGCGGCTAGAGGGTTAAATAACTTCATAGACCGCGCATTTATAGATTATTTTCGTTTGTTTTGATAATGGATCAGATTGAGCTGAAACATATGTCAAAAGTCTAATAAACCATTTTTATCTGTTTATAATCTTCTTATTTTACACCTTTTAACAATTAAAAAGAAATTTAAAAATACAAGGTGTTATGATTTATTATATTTAACATATATATTTTTAAATATTAAATACTATGCACAAGTGTGAAAAACTATTTCATAGAAAACCATAAAAAACTTTTATAGACACATCTTAATTTAATTAAATTTAAATTTTATTTTCATTTACAAAGCCAGTTAAATTTTGATTACCAGTTTCTTTTACGCTCAACTAAAAATCTAAGTAATTCGATATTTCTGTGTACATTCCTGTATTGATAAAGATTTGTATTATGAAAATTAAACTATGTGTAATAAAGTAGTCTTATCTTTCTATAAAAGAACTATTGTAATTTTATTAAAATTTCGTGTATGTTTGACGATGGATGATTCTTATTAAAAGCGACTATTAAAGCGTTCTATATTCTTTAATACATTCCTGTACTTCTCGTAAAATATGATCGATTTGTATATTTCTGAAAATTGAATTAAATGTATTGGAATCCTTTTATCGCTCTGCGAACACTCATCATATATTTCCAAAAGATGACATTTTCAATCATATTTTGACTGTAAAATTGTTAACTTTTCTATTCGCTTTTCCGTAATAAAGCTCTGGTGACTTTCGAAAACAATGCATAAGAATGAGACGTGATTTGTTTCTTCAGATTAATTAATCGGTGTAATATTTTGCTATGCTCTTAAAAAGTAATCAAGACAAATATAAATTTTGTAAAAATTAAATTATTTGTACATTTGAGAAAAACAATTCCTCAGGAAGGTATTATAAAATATATAATATAACAGAGCCTGATTATCGCTGAGAAAATCATTTTTTCATAATAATAATTTTCGTCTTCTTTAAGAAAGAAATTGTACTTTAAATAAGACGACAAATTACTATTCAGAAATAGTGGCGGAAGTTTTCCTCTGCAATAATCAGGCTCTGTTACAGAATTATCTTAATCTTATTAAAGCAGGATATAAACTGCTGTCCAAAAATTAAGGGACAGTGACCGGATGCTTTCGCTTTTTACACGGTTTGTCAATATCTATTGAAATTCTTGACAAATTGTTCTTGAAATTCGAGGATGTAAAGCACATGTTTGACTTCATAAACAGTAGAAACAGTATACCACAATTAAAAAATTAATATATTGAATATTTGGTGAGATATGGGCATATGTATGAAATAATTTGTAATTGCGCATGCGAGAACTGTACCAAAGATTTTTTTTCAGGATTTGGTAGTAAATTCTATAGAGTAATGCACATGAAAATACCAGTCAAATATTGTGAAAACTCAGAAAGATATCAGCAATATAGTGGGGATTTCCCCCGAATTTATCAATTAGCTCACTGTATTGCTGGTAACTTTCTGAGTTTTCACAACATTTGACTGACCTTTTTATATGCGTTACTCTATAGACTTGACTACCAAATCATGAAACAAAATCTTTGGTATAGTTCGCGCATGCGCACTTATAAATTATTTCATACAAATGCCCATATCTCGTCAAATATTCAATATATAAATTTTTTAATTGCGGTATACTGTTTCTGCTGTTCATGAAGTCAAACATGTGCTTTACATCCTCGAATTTCAAAAACAATTTGTCAAGAATTTCAGTAGATATTCGACAAACCGTGTAAAAAGCGAAAGCGTCCGGTCACTGTCCTTTAACTTTTGGACAGCAGCGTATGTTTGCCAAAGGTTCATTATTATAAGCAACTGTTAAAGAGTTAGAAATTCTGTTATATTTTCCTGTACTTCTCGAAAACTGTCAGAGATTTGTATATTTAAGAAAATTGAACTAAACGTACTCAAATCCAGCTGTCGCTGTTTGAATATTCATCGCATATTTTTAGAGGTTGAATTTCTCAATTATGCATACATACTTTACAACGTAAAATGTGGTTAAATTTGACCCAGATTAAACACGTATCGAACCAGAAATTTTTTTTTGATATATTTTTATTTATTTAGTTTCATGTTTCTACATTAAATTTGGTACTCTAGGTTAATTTCTTCTTCTACTGCTACTTGTTCGCTCTTCCTTGTAATCTGATTGGCTCTCATGAAGTTTGCAGTGAAATCCTCTCTCTCACACACTAAAGCCTTTAGAATTACTATAGGAGTCCTATCACACACTATCTTCCTGGTTGCAATGACGAAGGACGGAAGCTCCGCCCCTATCATCCAGAAATTGTTTAAGAAACATTCTTCTTCGTCAGGCATCATTTGTAAATTCAGTTCCATGCAGCGAGAGCCCATGACACTTGGTAGGCCTTTTTCAAGGCAAATTGTGCCAGATGAGGCTTCCGCAGTGCTATTCAGTTGAGTCAAGCCTCTTTTCAGACGGCAAAGAATCACAGATACATGCAACCACTCTTTCCTCGTGCTTCGCTTTCCTTTATTCTCTTTCTAACTTTATTTATATGTTTGCCGACAGAAGTGAAAACTTGAACAATTAAGTGTGTATTTTTTGAATCGTCAGGAAATGTTTTATTGTGCAGGAAATACTTTGAAATAAAGTGTTTTTTTATTCATTATTATAAACTTCTACTACAAAAATTATATTACAATTTTCATTTAATGCGCTATTGTACATGAAAAATAATGCATATTATTTTACATACAAAAATTGAAATCTGTTGTTTAAAACGTAAATTTACAAATACATGAAATATGAAATTTAATTAATTGGTATTCTTTGAAATGAATACCAATGAAACTTATGAATTTTCATCCACAATTTCAACAACTCTTCCATCATCATCATCATTACCATCATCATTATTATCATTATATTCCAGAACTGATACTATAGGTTTATTGTAACTAAAATAGGAAACAAACAATTGTGATTCGAATCTACTTAAATATCTTATAAAGACTGCATCAATTGTAGTTTTATATCTCGTTGTGCTAAGATTGGGATCACTGGTCATTGTTAAATGAAATTATCTATGTAAAAATTCCATTAATGGTAGATTTTTATCATCCGCAAAGTTGATGTTGAAATCCCCACTCAAAATCATCGACAAATCATCAAATCTCTTCTCAATTTTATCTTGAAGTAATGCAGAAGCGTCTTTAGAATAAATAATTTATCAGCAATGATAGATGTATAAATTCAAACTGAAAAGCACTGCAGTACAATATTTCTTATTTAAACAATATACAGTATATAATTATTAACACTCCACATTAGTAAGTTAATTGTATGATACATTATATGTAGCTAGCTAAATCAAAGAAGAAAATAATGAATTTCAAGAATTGTCACAATTATAATATCTATGTTGAATTCACAGAAACGTGCGTTGAATTGTGTAGCAGCACTACTGAAAGCATTCCCTTTTTCTAACTCTCGTACGTGTATTTCGAGAACCAATAGCACACAGGCAAGCATGCGGCGCGCGACGCGCCCACCCCGCCCTACATCATACCGAACTATGCACAATACATGTGCATACTTATATACAGATGTGTCGATTACAGTAACAGTGTCGCAAGTTTAATGGTTTTTTTCCATCTTAAAAAATGCCCAACGCGCCTAAAGAAGTTTTTACTTCAAATATACAGAGGTGTCGGTTACAGTAACAGTGTCGCGAGTTCAATGGTTTTTTCCCATCTCAAAAAATGCTCAACGCGCCGAAAGAAGTTTTCACTTCAAAAATTCTTAAAAAACTTACAAAAAAATTAAAAATTTGATAAAAAATATTTATTTGTTGTAACGCTGCCTATAACTTTCCTATTTCTATTTATATTTATTTTCCTTTTATTTGTAGCTCATATTTCCCGCTTTTTCAGTTTAGTTACTTAATTGAACCCCTCTCTTTTTGTGCTGCCATTTTTTAGTATCATAACCTGTGATTTCTCTCCATTCGACATGTACACCTTGGATGCGTGGATTGACCACAGGAGCCTCGGATAAAACCTCTTCGAAGTACATTAAATTTATTTTATTTTATTTCCAAAACAATTTTCTGGCTCGAAACATCGACGAAAAAATAAATATAATAATATATACATAAATATACATATTAATAATATAAATAATAATAATAAATATAAATAATAATATAAATAAATATAATAAATATAAAAGAATTCTAACTCTTTAACAATTGCTCACAATAATGAGCCAAGAGATTAAAATAATTCTATAATATAAGATTCTATATATTCTATAGCATAAGATTAAAATAATTCTTTAACAGATCCTGATTATCGCTGGGCTCCCACCACTATGTCTGAATAGTAATTTGTCGTCTTAAACATCTGACGCCTGGGTCAAATTAGTCCACATTTTACGGAAGAATGCTAGGAAGTTACCAGGATGTGCGTCTGATTAAAATGACGATTAAATTTTCTATTCCCTTTTCCAAACTGATGTTTCAGACAGATAAATGTTTTATTTGTTTATATTGGGGGGAATATCAGTAACATTTTGCCGTGTTTTTATAAAAGTACCTAAGACTAAACAAAATTTGTAAATGTTGAATACTTTGCAATGTTAAGAAAATTAACTGCCATAGAAAATAATTAAAACAGATTACACATGTAATATAACTTTACTAGATCTATATTTCGCATTCATAAAGACAAAAAAAATAGATTACGGATTTATTAAGCGATAGAGTTGCTCATTCTTTTTAATCAATGAAAAAACATTTTGTCACTTATGATAAAGTCTTCCCGATCATCGAAAGAAATCATTGTTACACCACTGTTGTAATACAAAGGATAATGCATTACTGATTCTGTAGCATGGTGCATAGCTACTCTCTTTATGGGGATAGTCAAGGATTAAATAGATCGTTGAATTCTTGTTGTGAACATGTTACATGTGAATTCTGTCATTTATTTTGCTTTCGCAAGTGTTGTTGAATCTCCCTCGATCTGATCGTGTATGCAGTGATATGGTAATTGGGTTGCTGTGGTCATCTGACAAGTATAAATACGGGAGTAGAAGTTGGGTCCACCAGATTTTCTGAGACTACGTCTATTACATAACAACAAGACAATTTCGGTGCTTCATCAAGCTTAGTGTTGTTCTCAGTGGCGTCATTTTTGATTGAATTTGAACTGCAAATCTACATCTGAGAAGTGTGTTGCTGTGGTAAGGTGTTCTGTTGAGACATTTTCAAATGTGGAATCCACGGAATTCTGGTTAGTGCTGGTGTAGTGTTTTGCAAGATAGATTTTCATGTAACTGCTTACGATTTTTCCAGTGATTTGGAGTTAGTGTTTTATTTGGTTTCTGTGAGTAACCATTTTTACTTAAGTTTGAATATAGTCAACTTCATCAGTTTATTATTTGAGATGAAGTTGTTCGTGATTAACGGAGTTTCCCAGCTCTGCTGCATTGACCTTTTTTAACACTTTCCAACCTAGTTGAAAAGTGTTTATGACTTCGGTTTGTCTGGCCGTATGGCCGTCTGCCGTCTGGCCGTGCTCTAACTCCCGTAAATATGCTCGGATTGCTCTGCAATTTTTATATGTTATTGTCGTTATCTATAGCATGTTCCCCATTTCAACGGAAGTGTGTAGCACTTATAGTTTTTTTACAGGGACAGTCAAAAGAATTCCGTTACATTACGTCTATGGAAAAAAATCGTCTGCGGTTTATTTAAATAATATTTCACTATTTTAAACGCATTGAAATTTATATATATCACTAAGGTGCATTACAAGAGGCTTACTACAGAATATTGTGTGTATAGCAGTCATCGTTCATTTACAGGGACACACAAAATAATTCTCTACTGTCTGTTAACAATAATTCCTGAAAGTGCGTTTTAAGTTACTGGACGCGATTTTAATTTTATCTCGCTTTTTGTCTATTACGTGGTGTGTTTAAATTCTGTAGATCCTATACAGTGAAGCACAAAAGTTCGCGAACACATTTCCGTTTATTGACAGAAACTCCAGACGAAGAATTTTAAACTGTGCTACGCGTTTCCTAACTGAACTAAAATTTAGCATGCTATGTAGTATATATACAAATCTATAGATCCTATACATGACTGAATAAAAGTATTCGGATATTTTTCCGAATATTGTATATGTTGGAAATTCCGGAAATTATGTCTTTAAATATTTTATGCGTTTTCCAAATTGTTTACTTAGATGTTATCTTTTAGCTTATTAAACGGTATGATTTGTAAAATTATTTTGGAACCGTTGGAAAGTGTTACATAATCTGTGCTTGACGCATGATTTTTCGTTCTTGTTTATTACTATAAACTATAAATAAATTTGTATTTTGCCTTAATTTCTGTCTTCATGGCTACTTATTTAATGCGGTTGGCCGATGGGTTCGCCACAATTCATTTGTGTAAACTATTAATGTCATGTAAAAATTAAACTCTATCAGTTTTGCATCAACCTATTAGATTTATTATATTTTTGTCTAATCACGATTTCGGTCAATGTGTCATTATTCACTAGTAATTTGCTGAAAAAAAGTTGCTGAAAAAAAGTTGTTGCATGTATTAAAACTTGCTGCATATTACTATGTATGTATGTTATTATATCGGGTGATTGATGCGCCTGGCAGCATGGCCGGTTCTTTAGGGGAAGTGCCTGCCACGTTGAGGGTTTGTGTTGAAATCCGGGTGAACCATGGATGTAAAATATGTTCATCTCTTCATAGGGGATACATCTGACAGACGATGTGGTGCCCCCATGATAGTATATTGGAATTTTATTATAGTATACTATATAAATACACTAAATACCCAAAATACTATAGACAATATAGCATTTTGGGATCAGCAAAAATGAGCCATAGTTGTGCGTAATGCTGAAAAGAGCATGCCTGTCGTTTATTAAAACAAAATTAATAATAAATGAATAAAATACCGGTTGATTCAAAATAGAGGTAATGGCAATTATTAATACGTTGAACGCAAAGCCTGATAATGATTATTTTTTCGATACCACGCAAACTCTCTCTTATGAATTTCATAACACACGAAGGGACAAACCTTTTGTTTTTTGTTTCAAGAGTAGCAGCGGCTATGCCCTTCTGAAAATGTCCAGGGATGGAGGAACGTGGCCTCCCCCATAGCCAGCACCTATACTCTAAAAACGACATTTTCAAAACTGAGCAAAAAATACTCAAATCTGAGTATGTCGCATATTCAGAATCACTCAAGTTTGAAACATATACTGATTTCTGAAAACATGCACACACTCAAGAATAAAATATCATGTGCTCATATTTGAGTATGTCCATGTTTCAAAAACGAGTATGAACTGACTTCTATGTGCTCATATTTGAGTATGTCCATATTTCAAAAATGAGTATGAACTGACCTCTATGTGCTCAGTTTTGAATATGTTCATGCTTCAATATTCTGAGTATTTCTGGTATTTCAAAATTGAAGGCATTGGGTCGTCCTATTTAAAACAAAAAGTTTCATAACAAAATGAAAACATCGATTTACTCAGATTTGAAAGTGTTATTTTTCTCAAGTCATTTTTCTCAATGAATGTGCACACAAATTTTAAAATCTTTAAAACAATCGTCTCACTTACCTTGACCCCCAGAATTTTACACTTTTACATTTGTCCATCCCCCCCCCCCCCGTCTAGTACCGAGCACACAATATTTAAAGTCTTAACAAAAATCATATTTTTAATTTTTTTTCCTGCTTTATTTACAGTTCTGCAGTAACGATAAATTAATTATAAGCGCCTAAATTACCCCACTTTTGCCTGCAAGCTGTACATGTGCTCGGCCATCTTGTGCCATAACAATCTGCCATGAGGTCTGACGGTAGGCAGAATCGAAGTCACGCATGAGACCAAATGCAATCATGTGGTGGTCAACGTGTTAAATCTTTGAGGACAAAAAAGTACTTCCACTTACAAAAACTATACGAATCAAGTACATTTTTTAGATTCAGCTTTTGTTTTACTGTACATATCAAAATATAAAATATATATTTTTTAAAGCCACTTTTTCCTATAACTTGTATTTTTGAAAATGTTTCCGTGCGTCTAAGAATTCCATTAAAAAATTCCATTATTTGTACAACCAATAGTTACACCAAGATGTAATATATGGAATTTTATGAATTTTTAGTATTTTCTGGCTATAAAAACAGTTTGTGGTGGCGAAAATATGTTTTGAAATCGGGGGTTATGTAGAAAGGTAAAATTGTTCCGCCAACTTTATATCTTATTTCAATAAATTTTAAAAAGTAAATTCCGTTTTATATTTAATTGCAATATTTTCTAATTCTAAATTTTCAGCAGAACAAACAATGCATGAAACAAAAATTTCATATTTCACATCACAAAATAAACTGGAAAACACAAGTAGCATGTCTAGATTTATAGCATATGAAAAGAAAATCTCTGTGAGCAATGCTATTTATTTTTATATTTAAATGCATTATATTAATGGAAAATATTTACTGCTTTAAAAAATAATTTTGGAAAGATAGATACTCGCATATGATGCAATATGCAAAAGAGCATTAAACTGCACTTTCGATGATAAATTTTAATGCCCGATGAAAAATGACATATTACATAGCATTTACCCGATGCAATAAATGTATTTCGAAGAAATATGTTTTCCCATTACATATACAACGTATGACAACATAAAATTAATGTATGAAAAGCAAGATAAAGCGAGCGCTGAATTCGTATTAGAAATGTGAATATATTTCAAGAATGCACTGCATATTTTAATGTTTTAGTGAATGTTTATAGTGTAAGTTTTTTTTTCAGTTTCATAAATATTTTTAAGAAGTAGTAACATTAAAAAATGAATTTTAGAGAGGCAATTTTGCATGGAATGCACAACTGACATATATTTTTATGTTTTTAATAACTTACTATAAATGAATTCTAGCATCATGTACGTTTTTCGTAGTCAAGTTTTATTACATTTTTGTTTGTGTGTGTGAACTAGTGAAAGTTTCGTACAAAAATAACTTAAATGAGACAAGTTTTTAAAACGTCTTGCTTCTAGAAAGTAGTATTAGAACTTTTTATTTCTGTATTTCTTCGAGAAACGTGCTATGAATATGATCTTCAAGAATCAAATTTGCATTTTTTTTTTTAATATCATCTAAGCAATATTATCTCTATAGTGTCTCTGATTAAAAAAAAAAAAAACAGTTAATGCTGTGCTATTCTGAAGTCTTAATATATTTTAATCGAATATATGACATAATAATGTACACTAGAACTTTTATCATTCAAATTTGCAAAATTTTGGGAATTAACCCCTTAAGCACCATATTCAGTTTATTGATAGTATACGGAATACCTGCTAATGTAAAATTCTGTCAAAAATACAAAAAAATTCAAAAATACAAAATTCATACCGGAAATTCTAAAAGAATAGTTTTAATTTATGCAATCACGAAAAGGTCTGTCATTATATAAAATACAAATTACTAATATAATTTTCTGGTGTGGATTCAAAATTTTGAATTTAAAAAAAGGCCAAATTGGCAACCTGACCAATACGTCCTGGCCCTTCCCCAATACGTCCTGGACCAATATGTACGGACCAATACGTCCTGGCCTACCCAGTACCCTTGCACATTCGTCCTGGTATTTCAGATAGATATTTCATGGTGTACGCAGGTACGTCGTGGTGCTTAAGAGCCTACATCAGTCACGCGAAAAAACGCGCAAGCTAATGTTAAGTTTAAGGGAAGGTTCTTGCGCGATTTCTCGCTCGCATTTTAATATTTTTAAATGATTTTTTTTTGCATAGGATAGCTGAGGCCGATCTCTAAAGTTGTTACTTTTTACTTTTTCGATTTTGTTTCTAGTTTTTTTTTTATATAAGGATAATTTCACTCTCAGAACCGGTTCCAACCGGTCCGAAATTAGAAATGTCCGCTTATAAAAATCTGTAACTAAAATCGAAAAAGTAAAAACTAACTACGTTAGGGATCGGCCTCAGCTATCCTATGCAAATAAAAAAAAATCATTTAAGAATATTAAAATGCGAACGAGAAATCTCGCACGAACCTTCCCATAGACTTGCGTTTAGACTTGCGTTCTTATAGACTTGCGTTCTTATAGACTTGCGTGTTTTTTCTCATGACTGATGTAGGCTCTTAAGGGGTTAATCTTTTGAATACTGAATGTATATTTTTATGCATCGCACTTACATAATAATTTGGTGTGTTTTTTCTTGAAAGATTTTTGATTTTTAATGAAAAAATTGTATATAAAAAGAAAGAATAAAATCAAGTTTAACGAGTATAATAGGTATATGTAACGATTAAATAATTGAATAAATAAACCGCCTCAGAATTCGCGGAGCGCGGCGATTCGCGTGATGGACCTTGCTACGTCGCCTTTTATACCGAGACACTAGCGAAAGCCAGGTAGAAAAGAAAAAAAAAAATCTGAAAATTGAAACCGGATAAATTTAAAAGGAAAAATAAGTAAATTAAACACATCGAAATGCAGTAAAGGTTAGGTTTGGTGGCTCAGGAGCTATGGACAAACTCCTGCGGTTTCGAGCTCTATGTTAACTAGCTCTCTAAACAGTTCTTTAAATAAGTTTGCTTTGATAAATAATTTACTTTCATGAATATTCTTAATAATATGAATTATAATTTTCCAAGTGAGTAAAAAGTGTTCAGGCCAATATTTGAACCATGGACCTTTTAGCTTAAGATACCAATGCTCTACCAACTGAGCTATCCTGGACAAATCTGGTGGGCTGAGTGAATTGTGACCACAAGATTTGTCTAATCTAGCGGGCACAATTTACGCAACCTGCCAGATTTGTCCAGGATAGCTCAGTTGGTAGAGCATTGGCAGCTTAAGTCAAAAGGTTCCTGGTTCAAATCCTTGCCTGATCACTCTTTCACTCGCTTGGAGAATTATAACTAATTCATATTTCTTTTTACCAATTAGAATAATTGTGTTAAAATTAATCAAGAATACTTAATAATATAAAATAAAAATAAAAATGGAACATTTGCCTTATTAATAGATTTTATTTATGTGCTAAAATCGTTAAGAACCATGCTGAATTTAGTATTTATGGAAATCGGGACAGACATTCACCATTATTTCCTAACAGTAATTCTTGTCTTGTTTATGATAAAAGTCCTGCGTTTAAATAAGGCGATGATTGCTATTTGGAAACAATGGTACGCCTTAATCAGAGCAGCTGCTGGCGTACCCCCTCATTAATTCGACATTAATTAAGAAAAATACCTACTTTTAGATTCTCCATCGAAAATAAAGAGACATAGTATGTTTCACCATTTTTGACTGTACTACCCCTTGACTCCTAAATCGCCCCTTAACAACCCCTCACAACACAAGAAATTTCTGTTCAATCTTTGCATATGTGGTTTATGTATACTTGTAATGTGGGATATCATTTAACTTATACTTTGAATGCTGAAACAAAGGAAACTAATAACACTTGATAGAAATTAACCTTTAGTAAGTAAATAGTGCATTTAGAATTGCCAAAGTACGGGAATAAAGAAAACTTCTGGTTTGTGCAAACATTGACGTAATCATAATGGCAACCTGAAATCATTACCTATCACGGGATATCATTAAATTAATTATATGTATGATAGGATTTAATAGAATGAAGAAAACTTTTATTTATATCTCTTTTAAGTTTCGATTCGATTATCATAAAATTTGAAATGAATTGACAAAATTCTGCAACGATTATATAGTACGTATATTAAATTTCAAACCATTCTATTGGGTAGTTTTTGCGCTGTTATATGCGAACAGAAGGACAGACGAACGGACCAGACAACGACTATAGGTGCTAAGTATTTATATAATTACGAACGCACCTAAAAACGAATATGCTGTTGCCATCACAAAGCTTTCTTCTATATAAGTCAAATCGTCTGAAACACAAACTAAATGACAATCTATTCATTCTTGAGAAGTTCTTTTATTATTGAAGTTTGTACGATTTCATAGCTGAAATTGTACAAAACAGAGCATAGCAGCGACGCTTGTTGGGCGATATACACCCAAACCTAATGAGGATCTATTTATATATATAGGTCTAACATAATATGAAGTTTGGGGAAATTCCGTGCCTTTCTTTCGAAAATATAGCCATCGCGGAAATCAAGAAAAACGCAACATAGCAGTGCCACCTGTTGGGCCATTTACGTCAAAACCTAATCAGCGTCTGTTTATGTCAAAGTCTAACAGAATTTGAAGTTTGATGAAATTCCGTCCATTAGATCTTGAGATATCGCTATCACGAAAATAGTGAAAAATGCTGTATAGCAGCACCACTTGTTTGACGATCAACACGAAAATTTAATCAACACCAATTTATGTCAAAAATCGAAATCTGAAGTTTGATAAAATTCCGTGCATTAGTTTTTGAGATAGAGCTTACACAAAATTTGTGTTCGATACAGACAGGCAGACACACAGACAGACACATAGATAAACTCACGGACAGACATTTTCTTAAAACAGTCAAATCTTCTTCTAGACCTTCTGAAACGTATAAATCCGTCGAAAACCGGAGGTGGAAAGTTTTCATGAATTCAGTACTTTCGGTGGTTTGAAACAACCGGATTGAGGAAATTAGTCATGTGGGTTATTATTTTTCACGCCTTTTGAATGCTGAAACGAAGAAAATCAATACAATTGCTAGAAATTTCCTTTAATAAGAAAACAGTGCATTTAGTGTTGTCAGGCGACGGGAATAACGGAAAATTCGTGTTAATGCATACTAATCTTGTGAAATAACTTTTTTCATGTCTTTTGAATGCTGAAACCAATGACTGAAACAATTTTTGAAGTACGTAATTAATTTAATTTAATTAATTGCTTCAGCAATAAAATCAAAACAATTTTTTATTAGCATAATTTCATTAATTTCTTCCCCATTTGTACTGTAAGATTTACTGGCCAGCCGCCGGCCTTGATTAAAATTATAAAAAGTTTATCGTAATTTTTATTGCAAAATTTTTTCTCTGTCTCTTACTATTACTGCGTTATAAAATGAAATTGAAAAATATCCTGCAGTTAAAATTTACGCACTTAACCCCTTGGGGACGAGCGACACGAATACGTGACGCAAAATATGCTCAGAATCCTTGATTATTCCCACCAATTATTTTTTATTGTAAGGTTTTCTTTATCTAATCTTAGCATTTTTGCGATTCAATTAGGTGAAAATTTCTCCTTTGAAAAACCGGTGGTAAAAGATTAAAAATTCTGTAAAGGACGCTCGTCGCGAAGGGGTTAAAGTAAATTTGGGGAAAAAACCCGCAGTGAAACCCCGCAGGAAAACCGCAGGAAAAACCCTCGTGCCATTACGAATTATCTCCGAATTTTCATAACCTTTTAAATTTTCAGGTAGGGGACCTGCCTTTGTTAATTTTTTAGATTGTATCTATTATCCACAGGTTTTATTAACCACAATTTTTAAAACAACGAATTTGTAATCTAATGTGCATGAATAATTAATATAACTAGTCATTAAAACAAATATAAGAAAGTATTCAGACAGGAAAAATAAGCCCCTAAATTACACAAATAAGAATAATGAGCATTCGTGTAAATTCAAAAATTTCCACTTCGAATTGATAAACCTGAAATATCTGATTGATTTATTTCTTTTGCTAATTGACTTAAAAGATCTTTTCTTTGATCTTCTGAAATTACGTTTCTAAAAGTTTTTTTAAACACTTCGAAAGAAAAAATTGTATACTCGAAGGTTCAAGTAAAAGAAACTGTTCATGGAGTGCATATTAAGTGATATTCAAATTCATTATTAAAGGGCCAGCTTCATAAATTTTAAACAACTAGCATACCAATGAAATCTATAAAAGGTACAGTTTTTTTCGTCATTTATTTTAGTTGTGTTAATTACGTTAAAAGCTTTTATCTTTGATCTTTGGAGCGAAAATATATTTTGCATCATTACAATTTGCCAAAAGAATTAATTTAATGTTTAGGAATTCGAAGTACATATCGAAGTAACGTAAAGTTACTAATGATGCATTTATTATATCTTCTATTCCTCGGTGTAGCCTTGTTACAATATATAAATACTTGATGAGATATAAATATTTGATGAGCATTTAGGGTTACCAGGCGACGGGAATAATGGAAAAAATCGTGTTTATGCAAACTAGTCATGTGGAATTAAAATTTTCATGTGTTTTGAATGCTGAAATAAATAAAATTAATAACAATACACTTGAAGTAAGTAAATTATTTCATTTAATTGATTGCTGCAACAATGGAATTGGAATAATTTTATATTGCTATAATTTCATTAATTTCATTTCCATTTAAATTCTAAGAGTTACTGGCCAGTTATCCGCCTTTATAGAAATAAAAAAAACTTCTGTCGCAACTTTTATTGTAAAATTTTCTCTCTGTCTGTTACTATATTTGAGTTATAAAATAACATCGAAAAATATCCCTGGGGTAAAAGTTACCCCTTAAAGTGAATTTGGACATAAAAAATTAAATAAATAAACAAGCAGGAAAAATTCTACCTTACGGCAGAATATAGATTGGCCTCCCACTGCTTTTATCGTTGAGCTTTTTCAAGTCATGTCTTACTCAAAAAAAAAAAAAAAAAAAAAAAAAAAAAAAAACGTGTTTGTTAGCATGAGCCAGCTTCTTGTGGTTCGCGGGATCTTTTTGAATGAGTTCACACGTCTTTTCTTTGGTAAACATTTTTTCATTTTCAAATTCCTCCCTTGTCGAAATGTGATTGTAGCCGTTCAAAGATATTGCCTGCATCAATTCAAACCATTGCACCTCAGCCAATGTGACAAATAGAGTCGGGATTCCTCACTGTCGCATTGCGGCATACGCACGTTTCTTCTCGTTTCCTCAATAAGCAGATGCATTTTTTATGATTTTGAGGAATTTGTAGCCGTCGTCGTGCTGTATGAGGTCGTTCACAAAACTTTCATCGAGCAAATTTTCGTGACTCTTCCATCCAGTGATTTCTTTTTCCGAACGGAAATGTCGATTGCATTCTTAAGATGAAAGTGATTAAATTTACTGTACGCGTATAGCAAATGCATACGGACTGTCCGTCGATCCGACCTTCGTATTCCTGAATTTACGATTTTGGTGTAGGTGTACTCCTAGGTAGGACAGTTTTTCGGCATTTTCATCAAAGATTAGAGACTTAGGTATTTGATTTTCACCGGGTGCTAAGCAGATACAGCGGTGGACGGTGAGCAACTTGTGTGTCGCACTCAGGTCTACTTCCGACCTCCACTTCTTCTTCTTCAAATTCGACTATTAGCTTATCCACGTCAAAGTTTTGCCATGTTCTTTCCCAATCTTCCGACAAACGCACTTCAAGGTGCTGATAGAGTTCTTGTCCAGTGAGGTAGCGGGCTGCTGCATGGAATTTTTGCGGACTAACGATCGCGCTCATATAGTCTCATTTGTAAGTGAAACGTCTTTTTAACTTAACGTAGACCGTACAGCATTCATCTAGATTGCGTGGCAGGTGATCCAGGGTGGAATCTAATTTTATAGGCACGTTTACCACCGAATCCTGCAATTTGAATTGGCATCCGTGAACGGCATAGATTCGCAGGTAAGGAATACGCAACGCCACCAGTCGTTCTTCTAACGGATTCAAACATTTTAAGCAGTCAGGTATTTCTTGAAAATCGAAACAACTTGATATGGCGTACTCGGGAATTTTCAATTTCATCATATCATCGTAACACGTTTTACAGAAAGAGCCATCATCGCCGATATTTTTATAAAATGTCAGCCTTAGAAATTCTTCGGTCGGTCTTTAGCGATAATTCTCGATTTCGAAAGAGGTTGAATCGAAGTTTTAAACTATAGTCGATCGCAGCAGTAATATTTGTGGTACGGTCCATCGGATATAGTGTCAAAAAACTGTTTGGCTATTATTTGAAATTCTGGTTGTTCGCAGACCCAGTTGAGATCGATGTTCCGTTTTTGCCGTTTGACATCGGGCGCATCGAGTGGAGATACTAATTTATTACGTTTATAAGCTCTTTGCAATGAAATAGCTCCTTGCGCGCGAAAATTGGATATTTTCTTTTAGTCTGCATAATTTTAAGAATTTTATTACGATGAACCTCTTCAGAGGAAAATAAATTAGGAGGACGACCCATTTTAGGATGCGGAACACCACCTGTATCATCCTCGTGCTTCTTAATCCAATAGCAAGCAGTAGCATGCGTAATATCCAGTGTACGTGCAATTTCAGATATCGAAGTATTGGCATAATGAAGAAAGATAATTTGATTTTTAATACCGTCAGTAACAACCATTTTTATAGCTATGTATAAAGGTAGTCGATAATCTAACGAAATTAACTAGCTGTTTAACCCGTTCTTAACTTAGCATAAAAACAGAATGATAACAAACAATTTTAAAATATCTAAATAACAAATAAGAATACCCCTGTTAAAGTGTTGAGTTGTTCAATAACTATTCGATTTAGAAAAATATTTTTCTACTACTATGAAATTTGTTTTAATGAAATTTATTCTATCATGTTGCTATGGCAACAGACGATAAAACGATATCTTTGGAATAGGGGAATAAATAGAAGAAAAAGTTTTGTTGATGTTTGTGATAAAATATTTTTCTTTATTTTTTAAAAAAGGTATATACATAAATCACTTTTATATTTTAACAGAATAATAAGTCTACTATAATTTGTTACTCATGCTATAGCCGGTATTCACGATACACGTTATAATTATCTTTTTACGCGTGAAAGTTTCACTATGGTACTTCATTGTGAAGTTTGGTAATTTTTGAAATTTAATATATGAAAAACGGCATAATCATTAGATTTGAAATTTATATCAAGAAAAATACAATTTTTTACCTTTCTAACGCAGTTTGTCTAACAATTTTGTGACAAATTGTGACTATTAATTTTTTCAGTAACTTCAAATGTTTCATTTTCCGAGATTAACCTGTAGCAACGACGGATGGCTGTGACTTTTCATAAACATGAATTTTACTGTTGCCTGAAAGAATAAGCCTATGTGTGGCTAATAAAATAAAATAAATGCGTAATGAATAATTTCACGATCTCTCTCCAAACATTCATAAACTTTTGAATTTTCGTGTTGGGGACCTGCCCTTGTTAATTTTTTAGATTCTGTCCAATATCCACAGATCAATTTTTTTTTTTTTAAAACAATGAATTCCTTATTTATGTGTATGAATAATTAATATAACTAGTTATTAAAACAGATATACATATCTCGACAAGATGATTATGCGCCTGATTTACACAAATAAAAATAATGAGCATCCGTATACATTCAAAGGTTTCCACTTTGAATTGATAAAACAGAACTATCTGATTGATTTATTTCTTTTGCTAATTGACTTAAAAGATCTTTTCTTTGATATTCTGAAATTACGTTTATAAAAGTTTTTTAAACACTTCGAAAAAAAAATTGTATACACGAAGGTTCAAGTAAAAGAATGTTTTCATGGAGTGAAAATTAAGCGATATTCGAATTCATTATTAAATGGCCAACTTCATAAATTTTAAACAGCTAGCATACCAATGCAAACTATAAAAGGTACAGTTTTTTGTCATTTATTTTAGTCGTGTTAATTACTTTAAAAGCTTTTATCTTTGATCTTTGGAGCGAAAATATATTTTAAATCATTACAATTTGCCAAAAGAATTAATTTAATGTTTAGGAATTCGCAATAATTATCGAAGTAGCGTAAAGTTACTAATGATGCATTTATTATAGCTTCTATTCCTCGATGAAGCCTTGTTACAATATACAAATACTTGATGAGATATAAATATTTGATGCGCATTTAGGGTTACCAAGCGAAGGGAATATTGAAAATTCTAGATTATGCAAACTAGTCACGTGAAATAATAGTTTTCATATATTTTGAATGCTCAAATCAATAACATTAAAGACAGTACATTTGAAGTAAGTAATTAATTTCATTTAATAGTTTGCTTCAACAATGAAAGTAAAAGAATTTTATATTAGTAAAATTTCATTAATTTCATTCCAATTCAATAACAGCTACTGGCCAGTCATCCGCCTTGATAAAAATAAAAAAAAAAAGTTTGTCCTAACTTTTATTGTAAAAGTTTCTCTGTCACTTACTATAATCCTAATAATACACTGCTCAAAACAATTAAAGGATATTTGAAGTTTTATATAAAATAAAGATATAAACGAAATTTTTTTGCCGAAAATAGAAGAAGAGAATCACAAATGCAAATTTTTCTGGTTTTCAAACTGTGGAGTATGCAAAATTTGAGTTCGACGTCAAAAACGTCGCTTCAGCGGCAGCGAATGAAATTTGACTTTCAACTGGATAAAAGAGAATGAAGACAAGGATGATCGGCATTCAGTGATTGCTTTGTTTCGATGAGTACGATGTCTCAGCGAAGTCATTTGACAGATTCAGAAGTTTGGAGAATTGTTGGTAGGTTAGAAGGGGGCCAAACTCAAGCCGAAGTAGCGCAAGCCATTGGAGTGTCACAAAGTATCATTTCCAGGATCTGGAACCATTTTTTGGAGAGTGGATGTGCAGGCCGAAGACCAGGGCAAGGTCGTAGACGGGCAACAACGCCCAATGAAGATCGGTATTTAGCGTTAACAGCTCGGAGACACCGAAACATGAACGCTACTCTTCTCCAACAACACCTTCGCTCGGCTACAGGCACCACGATTTCAACTCAGACTGTCCGAAACCGGCTCCATGCTGTAGGTCTGTATGCTCGCCGACCGATGGTATGTGTTAGATTAACATCAAGGCACCGTCGCGACCGCAGGGAGTGGGCAACCGAGCATGTGAACTGGAGGAGAAATGAATGGAGCAATATTCTGTTTTCTGACGAGTCCGGTTTTTCTGTGCATCCGGATAATAGGCGTATTTTCATCTGGAGGGACCGTGGCAGTAGGAATAATCCTGCGTTCGTGCACGAAAGTGTCAGATTTGGCGGTGGAGGAGTGTTGGTGTATGGTGGCATCTCCATTGACGGGCGCACTGACCTCTACATCATTCGAGATGGAGCTCTGACTGGTCGCCGATATAGGGATGAGATCCTCAGACCTATTGTAGTCCCTTACGCTGCAGCAATCGGAGATAACTTCATTTTAATGGACGATATAACTGCAGGCCACATCGTGCAAACCTGGTGGAGGATTTCCTTTTCGAGGAAGGAATCGTTCGAATGGAATGGCCAGCGTGTTCTCCAGACATGAATCCAATCGAGCACGTTTGGGACGCTCTAGGAAGACGAGTTTCTGGCCGCCAACAACCCCCACAAACTCTCCAAGAACTGGAAAGAGCTCTTCTGGAAGAGTGGGGCAGAATACCCCAACTCGTCATTAATAGCCTCATTGAGTCCATGCCTCAAAGGTGTTCAACGTTGCTGGCCGCCCGTGGAAACCATACCCCCTACTGAAAATGATTTTCTTTGAAGAAAACACCTTTTCTTATTCTTTTTTTCTCATATGCACAAATTGTGTTTTTTTCCTTTTGTACACAAATGCGCAATAAAATGCATTTTTTTCTCCCAAACATGTGTAATTTATTCTCATATAACCTACTATGTCTGTCGACCATGTATCAATCAGCTAAAAAGTTTCCCAGATACAAAATCCACCTAAAACTGCAATATCCTTTAATTGTTTTGAGCAGTGTATTATAAATCTCATTGTGTGCAAATGTTAGGCTGAAGCCAGCGTCAAAATGGAGCATTTAATTATCCTGTATCTTTGCATATAAGTTGATTATAACCCTCAAATGAATATAGGCTCGTTTTTGTTTATTTTATATCAATATTTTTCTTAAAAATTAAAAATTTCATTATTTTCATACAGAATAAATGGACATTTTTTCGTATATTTTAAAATGGTTGGTTGGTTTGGTTGGTTTGAACCAAAGGGCCCGGTTTTGCAGCTTTTTTTTAAATGGTTAAATTTATTTTACCGTTGCTAATACTTTATCGTTGCCAATATAAAATAAACCTCTGAGTAATAATTTTTAATCAACAATTTATTTTCAAGTGAAAAATGAAAAGGAAATGAATTATTTAAGAATTAAACAGAATATGAAATGATGTCATATTAGACATAAAACGTGCGTTTTCAAATATTTGATAATAATACAAAGAGCATAAATACGAGTAAGTATGGAAAGCAAGCGAATATGATGTCATATAGAGAAAAATGAAACAGATTTGTTTTGATGTTGAAATAAAATGATCTTGGGTTATCAAATTATTTGTGATTAATTTCTCTTTTTTTTTTCACATGAAAGGAATTATTTTAAATGTACGTAATATATGTATTTTAAATGTATGTGTTGTAAATTAAAGTTCTGTGTTTTAAATGAAATGAGTGAAAGATTTCTATTTTTAATTAATTCAATACGAATGATGGGATAGGTTGGCGATTTATCGTCTGCACACGGCTAACTTAGAGCGCGTCCAGTAGACCTAACCAAAGTGACCAATTACTTACCGCCCCGGTAAGTGACCGGTTCCTAACCGGTCGACAGAGCTACTGAACGAAAATGGTATTATTTACTTGTAGCGCCATCTGTATTACATCATCGTAACTACATCTGTATCACATCATCGTAAATTTTCAATGTAACCGATCACGTGACCCAACTAACCGAGATTTTTCTTCGGTTAGTTCGGTCCCTTACCAGTCACTTCGGTTACTTCCACTGAACGACGCTGGTTGCGTACCGGTTAGCAGCACTGAACGCTTCGGTAACTAACCGAGTTGAGTGTTGATTATTGACGGCCAATTATCTACACTAGGGATATAGGCCCGGGGGGAGTGCCCTTCGTGGGGGTCTTTCTAAGGGAACCTAATCCGTATTTACGCATGGATAAATCCACGGCTCGAAGAAAACCACGAAAACTCCGAACGATTAGGCCGACGGGCGCGATTGGGATCGAACCCAGCACCTCCCGTCTACCAGCTTCGAGAGCACAACCTCTCAGCCACTGGTGGGGCACGGTAAGTAACCGAACTTACCGGTTACGTACCGGTGACAGTACTGGACGCGCCCATAAAGATACCATATTTTTAATTTAAATTTTAAAAAGTAATATATATATATATATATATATATATATATTGGATGGCAAATGTCAATGATGTGTATCGCAAAATTATCCGTATCGAAAATCAGAAAATCTTAATAAAAATAACTATATTTTTTAAAAGAAAGTTGCTTTTCTCATAAAAGATTTAATATGATTGTGTCAAAGTAACAACATTTTTCCTCTATCATTTTCCCACAATCGAAACACATTTGTAAATCGTCGTTTCGAAACGGAATTTAATTTTACATTTCTTTTAGTTTTAAAATAGGAAAAACTTTGTTGTTTTTTTTAAATATAGCTTTTTTTAAAGTTGTTTCATAATAGATTTTTGTAAAGTCTTGTAGGATAAGAAAAATTGCATAGATTTTAAACCAATGTTTAAGTAAAATTACAATATTTTTTTAACTTAAAAAACAACAATGTTATCGAAAAGAAAATCGATTTTACCAACAAATTCGCGTAATGCAAAAGCAAAGAAGAAATAAAAAAGTAATGAATCTTTTCTTCCAGCCGAATTGTGTAAACTTGAACAAGCCAATCGTGCCAATTCATAACATTATAAACGTGAAAGCGCGTTCTATATAGTAGATTTTTTTAACATATAGGTAGAACATTTCCGAGAATAGGAAGGTTAGGGGTCTGTAATTAAGTCCATAGTCAATTTGCGTTTTTTTTTTTTTTTTAATCAAGTGAAATTTGGCACAAACTTAAATACATTGTTGTAACCAGATTTGTTTTTTGCGTGGTAAACACTTAATGGAATTTTAGATGATCATTTTCCCGCTCACCTTTGATGTCAACTATGACTGTAAAATATATTAAAAAATATCAGACGATAATTTTCTAATATTCTTATTGCTTCATGATGTAAATAGACTTCCTGGTTCATACTTTAAACCTGAATTGGTCATGCCATTGTCGTTCAATTTTTATTCGTAATCGTAACCCTAATCGTATCCTATCCTAATCCTGATAATAACTTTGAAGAATATTCTTTGACACGAATATGTAAATTAAATCAGTATCCATAAATGGAATGAATGGAAAATATAATAAATAGAAATGGCAAAATAAAATAACAAGAAAGTACATTTATTCGACACCTAACCCTAGAGAAAGCGTAAAAAAATTCAAGCGCATGAAATAAATCAAAATAATCCTATATATACTAACAAAAATATGTAAATTTAGATCATCAGATTGGTGTCGTTGGTATTTATTTGCTTATAGTGTTCTTGACGCGATAGAGAAAATATCGAGGTTAAATTGGGCAGAATTTAAAGTACTTTCTAGCAACCTTTATTTACATTTTAGAATCGCCTCAGATTGTTATATCTTTGTGAAATATCTATCAATGCATAAAATCCACAAGAAGTTTGTTCACTATTTACACCACTTAGCGTGAAGCACTTAATTTAATATATACATAAACAAGATAATGTATTAGAAATATATAACATATGTCTATGCAAATAAACAATATAATAATGCTCATTTAGCAATGCACACATATACAAATTGTACACCAAATACCACCTAAAATGCACTGTTGTATAGAAGAATTCTGCCAGTGTTGTTTTTCGTTTTACGAAGAGGAATTCCTCGATTTTCACGATTTTACTTGGTCCTCCTTTTTTCATTAGTTGCAGTTTCATTTTCGCGATTGTATATATTATTTGGCATGAAATTTCACTTTTTTAAGACTGGGTTATGTCACGGCCCCTATAGCAAAGAAATACCGTATGGTCTCCTATAAAATGTGATAAAGCTTTGGTTAATTATATATGTTGTTAATTATCAAGTGAAATGTTTTACTAAATTAATGCATTTATTCTTTTTTTAATGTTTCGTGAACGAAGTCACGGGTAACAGCTAGTTGAGTTATAAAATAAAATTGAAAAATATCCCTGAGGTAAAATTTGCTCCCTTAAAATGAATTTGGGCACAAATAAATAAATAAATAAATAAATAAATAAAATAAAATCATGTGTAATGAACACTTTCACTTTTACGAACTCTCTCCAAACTTCCATAACCTTTTGAATTTTCGGGTTAGGGACATGTTCTTATTATTTTTTTAGATTCTGTCTAATATCAATTGATGAAGAAAATTCTTAAAACAATAAATTCTTTATCTATGTGCATGAATGATTAATATAACTAGTTATTAAAACGGATATATGAATCTTGACTAGATTATTAAGCGCCTAAATTACACAAATAAAAGTAACGAGCATCCATATACATTCAAAGGTTTCCACTTTAAATTGATAAAACAGAACTATCTGATTGATTTATTTCTTTTGCTAATTGACTTAAAAGATTTTTACTCTTTGATCTTCTGAAATTACGTTTCTAAAAGTTTCTTAAACACTTCGAAAAAAAAATTGTATACTCGAAAATTCAATTAAAAGAATCTTTTCATGGAGTGAAATTTAAGCGATATTCGAATTCATTATTAAAGGGCATAAATTTTAAACAGCTAGCATACCAATGCAATCTATAAAAGGTACAGTTTTTCTTATTCATTTATTTTAGTCGTGTTAATTACTTTAAAAGCTTTTATCTTTTATCTTTTGAGCGAAAATATATTTTGTACAGTTACAAATTGCCAAAAGAATTAATTTAATGTTTAGGAATTCTCAGTACGAAGTAACGTAAATTTACTAATGATGCATTTGTTATATCTTCTATTCCTCGGTGAAGCGTTGTTGCAATATATAAATATATGATTAGCATTTAGGGTTACCAGGCGACGTGAATAATAGAAAATTCGCGTTTATGCAAACTAGTCATGTGGAATAATATTTTTCATGTGTTTTGAATGCTGAAATCAATCAAATAAATGACAGTACATTTGAAGTAAGTAATTAACTTCATTGAATTGATTGCTGCAACAATGGAATTGCAATAATTTTATATTGGTGTAATTTCATTAATTTCATTTCCATTTTAATTCTAAGAGTTACTGGCCAGTCATCCGCTTTGATAGAAATACAAAAACGCTTGTCGTAACTTTTATTGTAAAACTTTTTGCATGTTTCTTACTATAATTGGGTTATAAAATAAAATCGAAAAATATCCCTGGAGTAAAATTTACTCCCTTAAAGTAAATTTGGGCACAAAAAAAAAATAAATAAATAAAATAAATAAATATATATTGAGTACTTTTACGAACTCTCTCCAAACTTTCACAACCTTTTGAATTTTCGGGTTGAGGACTTGTCATTGTTAATATTTTAGATTGTATCTATTATCCACAGGTCAAGAACAATTTTTAAAACAACGAATTTGTTATCTAATGTGCATGAATAATTAATATGTGACAGATCCAAGATGTTGTAAGTTTTAAAAGGGGTAGCGTGAAGCCTTTTAGGATGGATCAACTTCAAGATATACTTCGAAAAGAATTTTATCATCAACTCGATCTCAAATTTACTAAAATTACGGTTCATCTAGAAATGGCTTGGAGTTACACAACAATTTTTTATAAAGTTCGTTCGACTTTTAATTATTCACTGTCAATGGAAAGCGTCCAGCCTCATACAGCGTTTTGTGTTATCACAATTTAGCAAATGTTCTCATTCACCTTTCATAAATGGTCACTCAACGGTTTCACCGTTAACTTAAGAGAGATAGTCTTTCTGTTCAAAAAATCTGTCAGCAGGAACCTATGTCCCTACCAGGTTGAGAATATCTTCCCCCGAGGCAAGTGTTGCTCCACAACACTTTGCTTCCCAACTTTCAGACTCCCTCCCCTCTTTTCTGTCCGACCTACGATCAACTCCTCGAACAATAGCATCTTCGTTCACCACTAAAAGAAGTTTTAGGTCACGTCCTAAAATAAAGTTTTCATGTGATTGGATAAGGGTTCTTTTTGGGAGGTCCTACTGATATACGAAACAACCCAAAGTTCTCACGGTGTAAAAATCTCACGGTGTGGGCCTCCCACGATGTCGGCTAGATGAGAGGACCGCTCCTTTCACCTCGTCCATTCTCATTGCTGTCTACAAAGTTTCGGGTGGCAAGATTTATAGTGGACTTATCTATACCTTTGTAGTTGGCGACATTTTTGTAACTTAGAAGAAAAATACGATGAAAGTCTCAAACACTTAAGAACTCCTATACCTGATTATCATGCTTAATTAGCAAACTGTGTGAGATTTAATGAATCCCTCACAAATATAACTAGTCATTAAAACAAATATAAGAAAGTATCCAAAGAAGAAAAATAAGCGCTTAAATTACATAAATAAAAATAATGAGCATTCGTGTAAATTAAAAAAATTCCACTTTGAATTGATAAAACAGAACTATCTGATTGATTTATTTATTTTGCTAATTGACTTAAAAAATTTTTACTCTTTGATCTTCTGAAATTACGTTTCTAAAAGTTTTTTAAACACTCCGAAAAAAAAATTGTATGCTCGAAGGTTCAAGTAAAAAAAAGTATTCATGGAGTGAAAATTAAGTGATATTCAAATTTATTATTAAATGGCCAGCTTCATAAATTTTAAACAGCAAGCATACCAACACAATCTATAAAAGATACAGTTTTTTTTTTTTGGTCATTTATTTCAGTTGTGTTAATTACTTTAAAAGCTTTTATCTTTGATATTTTGAGTGAAAATATATTTTGCATCATTACAAATTGCCAAAAGAATTAATTTAATGTTTAGGAATTCGCAGTAAGTGTCGAAGTAACTTAACCCTGTAATGCACACGACTGCCTCAAGGCGGACTTTACTAGACTTTACTAAAACCCTGCTCACAGCTAAAGAAAATAAATTTCAACCCTTACAGCATGCCACTGCCTTTAGGAGATATCTTCTCCAACAGACTATATATGTGTTACTGATCTCTCAATTTCAGTCTTCTAGCAACGGTCAGTGGAAGGAAGAATTTCTGTTGGAATAGACAAATAGTTGATGCATTACAGGGTTAAAGTTACTAATGATGCATTTATTATATTTTCTATTCCTTGATGGAGCCTTGTTACAACACATAAATATTTCATGATATATCTAAAACAGTTGTTAATTTGAATATAAAAACTTATTAAAAAATATATAAATTTGGTCTATACGTGTCTCATACTATGATATATACTAAATAAATGATATGTAACATATCCCATTCCTGGAACAAACCAGCTAATAAGAAGTGTGGTCACTACGCATAGCTATACAGGGTGCACAAAAAATAACTCAGCTTTTTAATGAGGTTGTTAGTGGTAGTTTATGGCAACAAATTCCAGTCATCAAAAGAGTTGAAATTAAACAGATTTTGATAGTTCCAAAGGATATGGGGCGGCGTTGACGTTGTGCCACAGATTTCCCAAGAATATCCAATGTACGCTCAATGGGATTAAAATCTGGCGACCTTGTGGGCCAATCCGAGGCTAACGAAAAAGACAGGCTATCGCGGTGCATTCCACTTATCTTTTTTTTTACAGACCGATAGAGTAAGGTGATGCTCTTTTCGTACACCTGCATTGGTGGATTTGAGCATCACGTGACTCCCGCGGTCTGTATGTGAAAAAACATACGCGTAAAGCCCCGCGGTAGCCTTTCTTTTTTGTTAACCGCAGCCAAACCATATGACGAATATGTACTCTGTGTGATCTAACATTATCGTACATAAAATAAATCTAGAGCAATAACGGCCAGTAAAAAATCCACATGAATTTCAAGGATCACATAACTAATACATGTGTGTGATCTCCGTACCCATTTACAGAAGATAGCCTTTTTTCCTTCAGCCAAACATATGCATCTTCGACACAACAAGACTGAAATCATGTTCAGTTAATTTATTAGTTTAGATTCAATACAAAAAGAGATTGTCGTTGAATCTTCATCTATAGAAAGCGTGTCGTATTTTATCATTCCGCCGACATACCAGAAAATTGAGCTTTTGGTGATCATAGAGTACTTGTTTGTAGCTGTTAAAAAACAATTATCAAGTAATCTCATTAAGCAGGATTCAACCTACAATAATATTCAACCTAATAAAAACATTAAAAGAGAACTCATAACATCAATCAACAGTATTATGTGATTGAAGTGAAATAGACGATAATCACTCTTATAAACCAGGAATATCCAAACTTTCTCCCAGTAGATGAAATGATAACGTCATAATCTCTTACATAAGTAAGTGGTTTTTACGAACTGAATGACTCTTACTCTGTATATTTCTCTAAAAACATTGAGCCAGATAACATAATGTAACATATAAGTGAAAGGAGTTATGTTTGAGTGCTCCATAATATGTAATTATACTGTTAAAATTAATGTAATGTAAAGTTAATATAAAATTATTTAAACTTAAAGAAATGGTATGAATTTATTTAATACAATAATTAATACAATTGAAAAGCGATATTAGATAAAGGATATTTTAAGCTAATAACAGATACACGACATAAAGTGGAATAATTCAATCCAGGATTACAATTGATTTGATTGGAGACAGGCGATGATTCTTGACTAGCGTTACATGGACATCTAATAAAAGGTGAGTGAAATGCTTATAACTTACTGAATTTGTCCAATGAATGAATATTTAAGTATTTTGCTAGTTAGTGAATAAACTGAGCCTACGGTAGCGACATTACGTTGGACAAGCAATCTATACAGTTGTTTAATACGGTAAAACGCTGATTGTCCGAACTCTAACTAACCGAATGTCCAGTTATCTGGATCTCTCTCTCTCTCTCTCTCTTTTTTTTTTTAATCTAATGTATTCTGAGTTAGAAATAGATTTCTTTTATAAAATAAATAGATGGAAGTATCTACAAATTCTAAAATAATCATAATAATAACACAAGTTAAATTATTTAAAACTAGCAGATCCGCCCGGCGATGCCCGGTCCCGCCAAAACAGAATACAAAATGCGAAATCACTCTTAAAAATCGCTGCACGAAACCCTTCCACTGGTAACTCTTTGTCTTTCGGAAATTAAATAGAGAGAAGGACCCGAAGCAGAAGTAAATGTAATACCACCTCCTCAAATGTCTGGATTATTTGATTCAAAACGGGTCAGTTTTTGGTCAAAATTTTAAAAAAAGTTACCGTTTGATTTTCACAAAATTCTCATTTTCGGAATCAGAAAAATTAACTGTGAGTTCCGATTCAAATATTCCAATACTTTTCTTAATACTCAAGAATGAGTGAAAATGAAACTTTTTCGTTGCCTGGGACTATCAAATCGGTAACTTTATTTTGTGGTTTCTATAAAAATAACCATTTTTGATGCATGCGCAGGACAATCTTTTAGTTACACCGCCAGGAGATGCATTTTGGTCTAAACAAATTATCCGACACGTGTCCCCGCTACCTACGATACCGTGTATAGCAGGCGTGCTAGGTACGCTCTGTAAAATCTTTTAATTCCAGTTTATACCACCAGGTAGAGCATTTTGTTCTAAATAAACCTATTTCCGAACGAAACTCCGGCACTTGTTCATGCTGCTTAAGGCACCGTGTAGAAGATGTGCCTTGCACGCGCGAAAAATCTGTTAGTTCCACTTTTCACCGCCAGGGAGTACCAAATCTGAGTCTGAAATAATTAGCTATATCTTAATTAGTTTATGTTAAGTTGAATGAACCGATTCCTGTTGCAATTGGACCCATAGAACCCGAGAAAATAAATCAACCCCCTGGATATTAATATTCATAAATGGTGGTAACCAAGAGCAGAAAAAATGATACCGAAGTTTATTTAGTACTTGAGAAACCTCGGAAGAATGTCAGAAAAGATTTCGTTTGAATCGGATCAAGATTAAAGGCAAATTCTTTTAATTACATTTTCCACCGCCAGGGGTGCACTCTGTTCTAAACAAACCTCTTTCCGAACGAAACTCCGGCACGTGTCCCCGTTACTTATGACAACATATAAAAGGCGTTCTATGCACGCACAGTTACATTTTCCACCGCCAGGGGGTGCACTCTGTTCTAAAAAAACCTCTTTCCGAACGAAACTCCGGCACGTGTCTCCTCTGCTTATGACAACGTATAAAAGGCGTTCAGAGAAAATGTTTTAGTTCCATTTTCCACCAGCAGGGGGCGCGAAGTCTATGTCTTAATTAGTTATCTATATCTTAATTATTTCATGTTAAGTTGAATGAATCAATCGTCGTTGAAATCGGGCCTTTTGTTTGAATCGGACAAATTTAAAATGCAAAATTGTTTAGTTTCACTTCCCACCACTAAGGGGTGCACTCAGTTCTAAATAAAACTCTTTCCGATCGAATCTTTGGCACATGTCCCTGCTGCCTACGACACCGCATAGCAGGCGTGCTGCGCTGCAAAATTTTTTAGTTCCATTTTCTACCGCTAGGTGGCGCCAAATCTTAATTAGTTATCTATATCTTAATTAGTTCGTATTAAGTTGAATGAACGGATTAGTTCGGATTAAGTTCTCATTGAAATTGGGCCCATAGAACCCGAGAAAATACTACTCGATGGTCATTAATATTCAGAAATAGTGGTAACCAAGGGTTGAAAAAATGATACCGAAGTTTGTCTAGTACCTGGGGAACTGAGAAAAGGTTTCGTTAGAATCGGACTAATAATTAAATAGTTCTGATTTTGGAGGCAGGGGGGGGAGGAGGGAGTTTCGGTCAGAGCATTAACGCGATATTTAAACTACAACCGAACACTCACCTCCAACACCCCCCCCTTTCTGACCCCCACAGATTTAAACTAATGGCGTTAAAAAACAGAAACAAAATGACTTTTTTTTTACATACAAAAACAGTAAGTTATCGTTGTTAATTTCTGAAATCAAATACATAAATGACGTATACAGGAAAAAACTTTAAAAATCGCAAAAAACAAATCGCAAAAATTCGCAACTAGCTGTTCGAATTGCAATCAGCTGACGACCTTTTCATCTGCCAATCACAATTGCCCGGTTGACATCCAGCTGTGCCTACAATTCTATCAGCTACCAATCACAACTGCTCTCCAACGGTGTTTGACTTGTAGTGGGCGATTTGTGACGTCATTTGAAACAAAAAACGCTGCAAAACATGAAAAAAATGTTAAAAAATAAAACTAAAAGAAAAATAATAAAAAAGTCGGGTTAATAAATAATCCGCCCTTCCCTTTTAAAATTAAGATTTTTTATCTGTAAAGAATTATCAACTGTCTCCAAGCTAAAAAGAGTTTAAAAAAATAACGATTGTGAGTGTATCTGAGGCTGAAATGGAAGCAACCACCGAACCAATCAAGCGTTCTGGGCGTTACTTGTTGTCAAAGGAAAAAAATCGCCAAAAAATCAAAAATCGCTGTACGAATTTCGCATAAACTTTATTGAAAAGAGGATGAAATGCACTATATTGGGCTAAAAGATTGGAACCGGATTCCGGTTACTAATGTAAGTAAATCGCAGCAAAACGTCAAAAAACACTAAAATTCGAATATTTAAAATCATGATTTTTTATCTGTAAAGTATTATCAACTTTCTCCAAGCTGAAAAGAGAAAAAAATGACGATTCTGATCGAATCTGATGCTGAAATGGAAGCGCAACCACCGAACCAATCAAGCATTCTGGCAAAATTTCTTAGTGTCGAAAGAAAAAAAATCGTCAAAAATTCAAAAATCACTGTATGAATTTTGCATAAACTTTATTGAAAAGAGGATGAAATTTATTGTATTGGGCTAAAAGATTGGAACCAGATTCCCCTTATTAATGTGGAAAAATCGCATCAAAACGTGAAAAAACAAAAAATCGCATAAAAATTTAATTAAAAAATATATATTTAAAAATTTCAAAGTCTGGCTTCGAGGTGCAAAACTACATACATAAAGGTACCTTCCCCCCAAATTTTGTAGCTCTGCGTGCAGCGGTCTCTTCAAAACACAGTAGAGAAACATATAAACACACAAACACACAAACTTGCTTCTTTATTATAGTTGGAGATAATACAAATTCTCAGTTTATCGTACGTTCGATGTGTTAAACTGTTAAGCAATATGAAGTTTTGATGCCTTCGCAAAGAACGTTTTTTACAGAATTATTAATGTTTTATCATCGGTTTTTCAAAATAGAAACTATTGCCTAATTTAATCGCAGGAAGGCGTTGATTGAAAAAAGCAAAACTTTCATTTAAAAAAGTACTGGTAGGGATAATCAAGAATGCTAAACAACATATGCGCTCGTCGCGAAGGAATTAAAAAATGCCAGTCGATAGTATAATGAATTTTCCCAAAGATGCTAACAAATGGACTTTATACACTTCGGAATCGTACTCCTCCGTATAACGACACAAAGCGTTTCTCCTGAATTGGCCATGAACAGATGAAATCCTCCACAAATGCTATCTAAATCCCTTCTTTTTACTGGTGCAATGGCTGGTAAAAAAATAAGTCATATTTGTAAGGAGAATCCATTCAAAATAACCCTCTTTGCCAATATTGAATCTGTTAATAATTTACCTGATACTGATAATTGGCTCAAATGAAAGAGGGAACTGGAATTACCCCTTCAATAACAATGGACATCAAAATAAAAGAGATACTTGTCTTATGATATACAGGAATAACTTATCTTATTAAGTGTTTATAATCTAGCGAATAATAAATAGTTGAATAGTCCAAATTTCATAAATAATTTATAAAATTTCGGAGCTTTTCGGCACTAAAAAATCTTCTGTCCATTTTTAGTGCCGGCTAGCTGTGAAATTTCATAGACATTAAATTTATCTTAACTCTGTGAGGTTTGGCCATAGAAGAATGGAATTTTTACTGTTTTATTTCTCAGAGTACGAAAAATATGTTTCTAAATATAACGTATAGGACCCAGAGACTGTATAAAACATTAAATTTCGTATTTTAATGTGCATATAGCCTCTTGAAAAGCAAATGTCACATCTGAGAACTGTACATGGTTTGCATACTTTTTTTGTAATTCGAATAACGATTTTGGAGGAGGTTATCGCCATTACCTGTATTTTTAATCACTCCGCATATTCAAGGTGAGTTCGAAAAGTTCGGTGAATGGTCTCATAAAATAAATGAAACAAATATCTTTACTGACATTCAAAGTAATAACCATTAGATACAACACACTTTTGACATCGGTTGTACATGTACAGCTGCTGGAAACTGCTAGCAAACGATTCCTTCAGAATCTCTCGAAGCACCGTTGTCACACGTTGTTGGATCTCCACAACGTCTGAAAAGCGCATCCCTTTCAGGACTTTTTTGAAGTGAGGGAACAAGACGAAGTCTGCAGGCGCCAGACCTGGATAACAGGGAAAGTGTTCAAGAACTTCAACTTTCGTTTAGAGAGAAAGTTGCCGCTAGTTTAAACCACTCAACAACTCACCGTTTTAACACTGTACACTTTTACTAACATTTCGGGCGTGTATGTCGCCGTTTTTCTTAATTTAAAGCAAAAGCTTAGGTTCACGGGTTGCCCCCTCTCGCAATGATACGAGTTCTCACACTGACTGCGTTAGATTAGTTGCAGCGAACAAATGTGCTTAACTTTAGTAATTTGGACGATAGGGGGCGTGAATTGACATGACTCTCAATAAGTATGCGGGGGCGTAAACATCTTAACCAAGGCGATTTGTAAAATATGATACCATTCACTGAACTTTTCGAACGCACCGTGTAAAATAAAGTGATAAAAGTTACCTCAAGCTTAATAAACATTATTATTTTTCACTATATGACAGGGAGTTTATTTATTTCGTTTAAGCATTATATGGAACGTAGATTTAAACATAAAGATTTGGGTTAGCAGTTTAAATCATAATTAGGATAAATATATTTCCTTCAGTTGAATTAGGTAGGATAAACGGGGAGGGGGGTTATTGGGGGTCTGAAGGTAATTGAGTATTGGTTTTATTTTTTTTTTCATAACGCTACCCTGTTGGTTCAGGACAAATATAAACACATGTACGTGTAGACGCATTCATTATCCATCGTTACTATTTTTTGCTTTTTGTCCTGAACCGGGAGGGTAGCTTTATAATAATAAATAACTAAATAAAACACTAATAACCAATTACCCAAATTCCCAAACCCTCTCTCTCCACGTTTACCTTTTTTCTTATCTTGAAGGATAATTAATTATGCTTTCAAAAATTGAAAGTTGCTTTTACATATTTCTTTTATATTAATTTATGAAACGTCAAGATAAAAGAAATTATTTTAATGATAATGGTATTTATATGTGAAGAGATATTTTTAAAGGATTATTACTTTATCAATTCAAGAAAATGAGAAATAATTCTTGAAAAATAATCAAAAAATATATTGAAAAACTGAAAACGGTTAATTGAAGCTTAATAAACAATATTATTCTAACATTATTTGACTCGAAATTTATTTAATTCCTTTAAAGTAAATAAAATAAGTTTGCAATAAATCATTCAAGAGGAATGGAAATATCGACATATTTCGGATGTTTCTTCAGTTCAATGAACAGATAATAATTATGACTTTTTAAAACAATAATTTGCAAATATTTCAAGCGATACATTAATGTAGATTAATATCTACTTTTAAAGAAAGGTTGTAGCATGGAAAGAGGACAAGATTATGTTATCGTTGAAATAAAAATATTACCTTTAGTTCAAATGAGTAGTTATTTCTTTTTATGTAATTATATTTCTAAAATGCGAAAATGTGTTTCAAATGTTTATATTATATTATTTTATCAATTATCACAGAAAGAGATATTTTAAGATAATAATAAACGAAGAGAGATTTGACAAGAGATAGACAAAAAAAAAAAAAAAAAAAAAAAAAAAAAAAAGCAAAAATGATTAGCATTTTTTGAAATGGCTAACTGGTGGAAATGGGTTATGGTTCCTTTCTCTTAACCCGAAACCGCCCTTAGTCCGAAAAAATTATTGTTAATAGCGTTTTAAAAATGTTTCAAGGTAAATTTTCTCATTTAAAAAATATCTTCTGACATAGAAATATATATTAATCTTATATATCTCCACATGACAGAGTTTCGTGATTTTCATGTTTCCGAAAATCTGCTAAAAACATTTTTTTTTAATTTATACCCAACCACTGGCATAAATCCGCAAAATTCAAACTTCTTTTTTCTTTTCTTTTAAAATTTCATTTTCCAATTATAGCAGAAAAAACATGAGTTCTGTTTTCCAGTAATTCTGGAAATAGATTTAAAACAGAATAAGTTGGAAATTGTACTTCAAACATGACAAATGAGGTGAGTTCGTACAGTGTTATTATTTCAGTGAAATGAATTATGTCGTCTGTTATTATGATATGATTAGTTTCATAATAAACTAAGTACATTTTTAGTTGGCAACAGTTTATCTTTTGTTGACATTTACTGAAAATTCAAATGGGGAAACTGAAGCCTAACTTTGAAAATTTCAGAACTTGAAATCCATATTTCGACTCTTTTTCTATTTAATATCTGTTTCTCCGGAAACATGTATCCAAATAACTGTCGGTAGATTATAGGAATGCTATAATTAAACAATTTTAGTATACAAATTCGGTTTTTAAATTCAGTAATATGAAAATAATAGGACGTAATCACCATGGAAACCTAGAATCACTACCTAACATGGAATATTATTGAATTAATTACGTACGATAGGATTTAATAGAATGGAGAATGTCACTATAACGTGTTCATAGAAGTTATAAGATATTATACACTGGTTTCCAAAAAATAAGAAAAATCACAAAAATAGCGATAACTCGTTCAAAAAGAAAGCAATCCGTATGAAATTTGCATATATTGTTAAATAAAAGATGCTGAATTAAAATACCAAATGCAAATTAGTGGCACTGGAATCGCATTGCGTCATCTCTGAGGAACATAAAAATACACGTTAGAGAGTAAGGCTGCAGTTGTCGCTGTGATAGTGATATTATAAATCCGGGATAGCCTATTCATTACAATGACTTCGAGGCATCATTTGCCTGCAGAATTGTGATTTAGAGCTATTGGGAGACTGGAGGCAGGACAAAGTCAGACAGAGGTGCCTAGATGGCTAAATGTGAGTCCTTGTATTTCATAGGCTTTGACAACAATTTAAAACCACTGGTTCGGGCTCAAGAAGGTTCAGCCAAGGGCGGCCAAGGGTTTCGTCAAGCGTCAATGACCCATATTTGCGGTTATGTGTACGAAGGAATAGAGCCGCAACACCATCTCATCGTAGATCCTCCCTTGCTGCAGCCACTGGAAGGTTGGTGTCAATGTCTACCGTGCGTAGAAGGCTTCACGAAAGTGGACTTTACGCGAAGCGACATGCAATTTGTGTGCCGCTCTCCTCACGTCACCGGAGGGAATGTTTGATGTGGCGACGTCAAGATGTCCACTGGACAGCTGATCAATGGGGGCATGTTCTCTTCATGGATGAGTCCCGGTTTTGTCTCCAAAGTGATAGTACGCGTTGTTTGATTTGGAGATAACAGGGAACACGTTATCATCCATCAAACATTCGTGAAAGAGATTCATACGGCAGAGGCAGTATCTGCGTTTGAGGTGGTATCTCTTCGGGTGGACGCACAGACCTCCATGTCTTTCCACGTGGAACCGTGAATGCTTACGTCTATAGAGATGACATCCTTGATGCTTATGTGCGCCCTTATGTCGGTGCAATAGGTAATGATTTCCTGTTACAGGACAACAACGCTAGACCACACGGGGATCACATCGTGGAAGATTATCTTCAGCACTAGACAATTCAGCGTATGGAATGGCCAGCTTGATCACCGGACTTGAATTTGTCTGATTTTATATCTGATGTGTAAGTCAACCCCAGAATTTCTTTTGTGTTTTGATGTTTTAAAAAGATGACATAGATTGGAAAATATGGCATGTTTTACATTCCTATTAGAGCTTCATATTAAAATAAAATATTAATGCACTTCGCGCTTGTGTTTTACATAAAAATGATCGTAAAGTTAGTGAAAATGTATTATTGCAAAGAAAATCATGTGTAGGTCTAAGAAGTGCTCAGAAGGTAAGTTAACATCGTAACAAATAATAAAAAGAAAACTTAACGTCATCTTACTTTAAATAAGTTTATCGAATGAAAATCTATATTCCGTATAACTACTGCACTTTTAAATACAGTAGTGTGCAAAACATAAGCAACAATCACAAAATTCTAATTTCTGAACACGTGAGTACTCAAAAGGAAATTCTATAAACAGCAAGTGTAGAAAATAGGTACTACCCTAACAGCACAGCCAGTTGATGTGATGTCTCCTTGACGTCACACATGGTTACAAGTGTCAGAGTAACAACGGTGAATCAAAATATGGGATCTTTCACTCGCCTCATTATTATTCTCAAATGATTGTTATCACTGAAAAGTCACTGTGACTGTTGCTTTGTGATGAGTCACCAGGTGACAATACAATGAAGTCACCTTGTGGTTCTCACGTGACTGTCATTTGAAGATTCAACTTTAAAATCATTGTGAGCATTGCATTCTCATGAGTCACTAAATAATGTTGCAATGAAGTCGCATGGTGACTTTCAGGTGACCGACACTTTACTGTGAAGTCACCATTGCCCTCCTTTATAAAATGTCACCAGATGATTTCATTTTCTGTCCCATGGGAACTCATCACAGAACACCTATTATTATGGCTTTACAATGGAATCCCCAATCGACAATCACATGAAAGTCACAAGGTGATTTCATTGTAAAGTCACCTGTTACTCGTCAAAAAGCAGCGGTCATGGTGACTTCTCGATGAAGTGGCCAATTGGGAGTATAAATGAAACGAACGAAAGATATTACATTTCAGTTCATTGTGGTGACCGTGACAATTGTGACCATTTGTGATGTCAAGGAGACGTCACATCGACTGGCTGTACTGTTAGGGTAGTACCTATTTTCTACACTTGCTATGTATAGAATTTCCTTTTGAGTACTTACGTGTTCAGAAATTAGTATTTTGTGTTTGTTGCTTAAGTTTTGCACACTAGTGTAATTTCCTTGAGAAAATTTGAATAAATTCCAATTATCTCGCCGTAAAAAATATCAAAGTCACTCAGTCTGAGAATATGAATTACTTCCAATAAAGCTAGAGAAAATCTCGCAAATTCACTTCGATATTACAACTACTGGGGTTTTGTGAACCTTCAACCAACTGTATTTAAATTTTTTAAGGTTTAATACCTTACCGTTGTAGAGACAGCTCACTATATCAAAATTATCGAGGCACTCTGCAAAAACGCATACTATCTCAGCTGGAAGCCAACAATTAGTCACCAAAAACCACTTATGAATCGCATTAGCAGGACCAGCTTTAGTTGTAGCTAGGCGACCACCAGGGATGCCAAAGTCTACAGGGTAAAAATATGCAAAACACTTTGTTAGAACTTAATTTTGATTACGGGGCTGGGACATACGTCATCCTAACAACTATTTTTTATTCTATTCGTATCACTATTTAAAAAATGATATCTGCCATACACGTATACTGGAATATTTCCAAGAGAAATTTACCACGAAGAATTTTTTTCGTTAAATTGTGGTCCGACTAAATATAAAAATAGTCTCCATTCATAATCCGTAAGCAAAAGGTTAAGTCGCCCTGGGCATTATCATGATGAATAACTTGCTAAGAATTATCACATATATCACAATTATACCGGCTCATTCTCAATATTAGAAATTTAAAGATTTAGGATAGAACTGTTCAACCCACACGCAGAGTACAGATGTGAAAACTAGACGTTCGTCTTGGAAAAATTCGCGTGGAATCTTTATAGTCCGAGTAGCGAATCTCGCCGGCAACATCCATATTAACAACGCTTTTAATTTAATGTTGTCTCCCACACAAAAGCCACTTTTCGACATCGAAGAGATTACCGACAATTCTCAGAATCAAACCTTTAGTTTCATGTCGTGAAAAAATATACGCAACACTTTAATTCATATTTTTATATTTTGTGTTGGAGTAGACAGTGCAGGGTTGCCAGTTTGTCCTTTAGTTTAAATTTCAAAATTTCGCATTCATACCAGAAATTCCCTATGTTATTCTTTTCTGTATTTAATGACAGACATTTCGTGATCACTTAAAGTAAATTGTTTCGTTCAGAATTTCCGGTAAGAATTCGAAATTTTTTAATTTAAAAAAAAGGCCAACCTGGCAACGCTGAGACAGTGCACTTTCAGAATATAGACGAACTTCGGGTATTATGGAATAGTCGGGTATTATGCAGTACCAATGTTTCTCTTTGGTAACGTGCTACCACTAAGCGGCAATATTATAAACAACTTAAGAACGTTTCCAGAGAGCCTCTGAAAGCATGTCGTTCGTCTATTGGCGTCAGGGGGCTTTTCGTGAATAAACATTTGTCTTTTGTGTTTGCAAAATTTCAAAAGTTAAGTTTTCAATACTTTTTATTCATTATGAGAAATAATATTTTACATTGAAAGTAATCAGGATGTACACACAAATAGTAACAGTTTATCATGTAAGGATCGTTTTTAGTTCATGATTCATGGCAATAAACAGAGGGTATTTTTTCGAAACTGGCGGGATCGGGTTACATGGAATACCAGAATTGAATACCCTAACTGTTTGTCACAGAAACCTATCCTTATATTGTGATTTGCGAATTAAAACTAAACTATATTAATTGACTACTAGATATTGAATTCTAATCAGGCTCTCTTGATACTATTAAACCTGTATTTCTCCAAATTTTGTTCGTTTTCTGCATAATTTTAACCCTTTATTCCATATTAACCGACTATCTCATATTTTTTCAAAAAAAGATTTTCATCATTATCATTTGTTTGCTTGTGATGAAATTTCGTAAATTTCGTAAATTTTGTAAATTTTTATTTACAAATAACTAATTACAGATAGTTGAAGTTTGTAGTTGTATTCGGGTTTCGGGTTTCAAACAATATCAAACTGTCATATTGCCTCAAACGTAAATGGTATTTCATAATATTATAGTTCCCCTATCAATATTACTATAGAAGGTTTTTCATAGTTTTGGTAACTTTCTTATTTAAATTTAAATTTACATATCTGTCTATTATAAACTCTAAAATAAGAAGTACTAAAATATATTTTCCATATTTGAATCACCCCAATAATAAACTGAATGCTCAATATAATTTTTTTCTTATAATGACGAAGATATTTCTATACCGTTAATGATGGTTTAGAACTTCAGCAACAAATAACTTGTATATGAATTTCAAATCAAATACTTGATTTTCTTTTTCTAACACAAATTAATAGGAACACATTATTGGAAGCAAACAAAAGTTACGAAGTTGTTTTCCAAATTCTAATATTTATTCGATATGTGCTTAGACTATTTTCCTCTTAACTTAACATGTAACTTCCATTTTGCAGTGCATTATAGTACTGACTAAGAAAAGTAAACTGTATAATACTTTGATATACGATTTGAATTAGAAACAAACATACTACATTTCTAGGCGTATTTTATCATTAAATATGATAGCTGAGAACAAATGTTAAACAAGAATATCTCCGTGAAGTATTAAAATAAACTTTTAAACAAAATTTACAAGCGCATATTAACTAAAACAAATTGAAATTGAATATTAACTTATGTCGTACAAATTTGCTTGGCGTCTTCTTTCAGTAACATTTGAATAAAAGTAATTCTCAATGAATATACACGTCACGATGTTGTGTTATATTATGTAGACTTTGTTTTGTTAAATTGTGCTACCAAGTAATTTATAAAAGACAGTTTATATTTCAGTTTTCGTTTATATTTGTTTTTAATGTACATATTCTTACAATGAATGGTAAAATGCTTTTGTTATATTCAGGATTAATTAAAAATAAGGTATCGCCTTAAGAGGTCTGTGGAGTACATTCTACTACTCAATGTGAGACGTTAAATTAAACACGATTCAAATTATACACCAAACATTTATTAAACAAAAATCGTTAGGGCAAACATTTACCAGTAGATGACGGTATAACACTTAGGAACAGATGTCGCAGACGCATCCGGTTTGGCGCGATTTGTTTGCACCATTTTGGCGAGAAAATTTCGCTCTCGAATACCTGATAGGTCTAGAGCGCGAAAACAGGACATGTAACTTCCATTTTGCAGTGCGTTATTGTACTGACTAAGAAAAGTAAACTGTATAATATTTTGATATACGATTTGAGTTAGAAACAAACACACTCCATTTCCAGGCGTATTTATAGCTAAGTAGTACTACATTCATATATTTTTATATTTATACTATACTAAGTAGTACTACATTTCTAGGCGTATGGTAGCTAAGAACAAATGTTAAACAAGAAAACTTCCGTGAAGTATTAAAATAAACTTTTAAACAAAACTTACAAGCGCATATTAACTAAAACAAATTGAAATTGAATATTGACTTATGTCGTACAAATTTCCTTGGCGCTTTCTTTTAGTAGCATTTGAATAAACGTAATTCCCCATGGATATATACGTCACGACGTTGTGTTATATTATGTAGACTTTGTTTTGTTATGTTCTGCAACCAAGTAATTTCTAAAAGACAGTTTATATTTCAGTTTTCGTTTATATTTGTTTTAAATGTACATATTCTTACAATGAATGGTAAAATGCTTTTGTTATATTCAGGATTAATGAAAAATAATGTATCGCCTTAAGAGGTCTGTGGAGTACGTTCAACTACTCAAAGTGAGGCGTAATTTAAATTACACACGATTCAAATTATACACCAATCATTTATTAACACTAGAACGGCGGCAAGAGGGTCATTTTGACACATACCAAATGAAAAAAATGTCGATTCGAACCGGAAATTTCTTCATAAAATAAGTTAAGTATATACCGCACAAAATAAGTTAAATAAATAAGTTAAAAGTTTTAAATAAAAATTCTGGTGTGAAATATTTATATGAAATTTGAGTAAAATTTCTCGCCGTTCTAGTGTTAAATAAAAATCTTTAGGGCCAAAATTTACCAGTTGATGAAGCTAGAATATTTAGGAACGGATGTCGTAGACGCACTGGGTTTGGCGCGATTTGTTTGCGCCATTTTGGCGAGAAAATTCCGTTTGCGAATACCTATTTAATCTGGTGTGCGAAAACAGTATGTTAGTATTATTTTATTAACCAGTTGGGGACGAGCGACACGTATACGTGACGCATAAAATGTTCAGAATCTTTCATTATTCCCAGCAATTAATTTTTATTGTAAGCTTTGCCTTATTTAATCATATCATTTCAGCGATTCAACTAGCCGCAAATTTCAGTTTTGAAAAACCGGTGGTAAAAGATTAAAAATTCTGTAAAGGACACTCGTCGCGAAGGGGTAAAGAAACAATTTATTTTAAAAATACACAATTTTATTATGAAACACACACACTTTTATTATAAAACACACACACACACAAATTTATTATAAAACACACACAATTTTATTGTAAATCACAGACACTTATTTTATTATAAAACACACAAAATTTTTATTATAAACACACCCAAACTATTTCATTATGAAACGAACATATTGTTTTATTTATTATAAAACACACAAATTGTTTTATTTATTATTAGCTGACCCGACCGGCCATGGGGCCGTGATAATAACAATCTGTTCTATTACGAACATGACTGAAATCTGTAAGGCTATTGAAATCAAGTCGATTGAGGCAAACCCCGTCATAATCGGGCCCATAGAACCCGAAATTGGAAAGCTCACCCTGGCGGTAGAAAGTACAACAAAAATATTTAAGGCTATAAATATCAAGTGAAATGAGCCAAACCTCGTCGTAATCGGGCGATTTTTGGAAACTACTTTTTTCGGAAGGTTAAAATTCAAATTTTTCGAAACGAATACCAGATTTTAAAAAGCAAAGAAACGTAGATTAGGCGTGTTATTTTTAATTAGTGGTATCTTGTTTATAAGCGCAGATTCGAATTCTTAAAGTTAGGAGAAATCGTTAAAAATTCGAAATTGACTTACGGTAAAATAAAACGTTTTCGAAAATGTTAACGTAATTTTTTTTAAACTAAAGGTTTCTGCGTAAACCCGATAAAATTCTGATGTCCTTAAATGTTTTTTCTTTTTGTTTTTTTTTTTAAATTGGTTAATTTAGAGAGCCGATGCGCGATTTTATATATCGCAGAAAATCGAATTTCGCAAAAGTGAGTCCTGCGCGCGAATTTGAAGGGTATTCGTATTTTTTGAAAATGAGTGCAGATGTCGAAAAGGAAACAAATGTAGAGATTGACTGGTATTTTTAGTTTTTCGTAACTCGCTTGAAACAGCCGATGTAAAGTTTTAAAAATCGGCAAATTCCGAAAAACTCGAAATGGCGTACAGAAAATATACTTTTTCGAAGGGTTAACTTTCGTATTTTTTTAAAACCGAAAGTAGCGTTGAAAAGGACAAAGTCAGATCTTTAATTTGGTGAACTCAATTTTTCCATATCTCTTGTAGTTTGGCGGATGCGAGACTCAGAAAACGGGAGAAAATAAAAAACATGAATTCGACGCTTCTTGATTATTTTTTAAATTAAAAATTTAATTGTAATTTTTTTTTTCAAACCGACCGGATCGTTCGAAACGTAAAACTATGTTCTTTGAGAATATGTAGACGGTTTTTCCGTATTTCCGGCGGTTCGCCCGTGGCGAATTTAGAAAAATGGAAAAAGAAACGGGTTAACTCGTGCTTTCTTCCTTCTATTCACGGAATGTTTGGAAAAAGGGCTTCTGATCATGCGCACGTGAATTTTGGAAGAATGCTTTTTTATTTGTGATCTTTGATCAGTTTTTAATTTATAACTATTCTAATTTTCAAAATATTAAAATTCTGAGACTCAGGTGCGTCAGGAAAGACCTTGGACTACCCTCACCTAGATTTTCAGACTTCTAGGTGTGCTAGATTTTCCTATCCATCTCAGACAGACAGACACACACACGCACATACACACAGATACGCACAGAGCAAAACGTCCCCCTCTGCAGCCCTCCCGCAACGCTTATACAGCACCGACACAGTTTAAAATCTTTAAAATTCTTTCATTTTTAAAATTTTCGGATTTATTTACTCAATAGTAAGATAAAAATAAAATAATTAATTAATTAGTCGTTTAAATAAACATTTTCTTTCAAAATTTGCACTTCTTTATTCTCCCTTGTTTACACTGAGCTTTCAAATTTTAAAATCTTTCAAAATCATAATTTTTTTTTAGTTTTAAAATTTTGTGATATATATATATATATATATATATATATATATATATTTTTTTTTACTTTGATGTAACAATAACTAATCAATCATCTAATTCCGTGCCCCGTTTTCCACACCCTCTCCCCCCAAAAGGCAAATTTCCACCTATTTCCCCTTCTCTTGCACACAAATTAAAAAAAATTTAAAACACTGTTTTTGTGCCCTGTTTGTTACGTTACAGCAACAATAAACAATCAATCGTCTAAATTCCTCCACTTGAAAAAAATCCCTATCGGCTCGGCTTACAGGTACAGGTAGATTTCGAAGACGCAGATCATGGGGCCCCTGTTTATTGGGAATTGCAGAAGAAAAACCTTTTTGCCATGATGCAGCGGTTGGAACCGACCACTTTGAAATAGACCTGTGCCGGTAGGCGGAGCCAGCAGGAATTTTTTTATTATTTATTTATTTTATTTTATTTTATTTATTTATTTATTTTTGCTGTAAGAGTTGGTCCTATAAAAAACTTGTCAGTATTAAATTTGTCGATAATATTAAGAAGATTTATAATAAATTTAAGCAGATTTGATATCTTGTGAATTGACAAAGTTATGAATTTTTTGTCGTCTTAACCCCCCCCCTCCCCCCCCCCCATTTTTTCCCAATGACATCAAAGATCTGCCATACATACATTTTTGTCCCTTTTCCTAGAAGTAATAATACCTTTAAACTGATTCGATATGTTTTATAATTAACAAGGTATGAGATTTTTTCAGTTTTCACAAAAAGCCTCCCATCTCCCCCCCTTGTACAATTTCGTTCATTAACGAACTTGACCAAGATTTTATGCCCGTTAATTTTATGTATTAGTTTGGTAGAGATCAATAAAAAAGTGATACAGATAGACAGATAAATGGATAAAGTTGTGAACTGGGGATGGTTTTGGGTTCTAGAAGTCATGATCAGCGTAGATCTGCAAAAAAAATTTCAGAAATTCCAACTTAGGGGAGAATGTAATGGGTAGTAATTCTTACAAAATCTATCTAATTGCCCCATCCGCAAAAATAGAAAATTCTAAGCATGGGAAAATGCAAAGTAATTTTTTTTCTCTTTTTTGTAATTTGTTGACCTCACCCCACTTCAGAGATGCATTGCTCAACACCACTTGTGTTTCGTATTAGCTAAAGTCGTAGCAAGAGTTTTGGGGGCGGGTCACGGAACCAGGCGCAAAACCTGATTGAAAATGGAGGGTAAAGCGCGATTTCAGAATCAGTGTTTCACAACCAATCTATTTTGCTATTTATTCTTTTTTAATTTGGCTACAGTTTTTGTTACTGATTAGCCGAATTGCTAAGGTAGCGAGAACCCTGTGTGTCTATATCTCCCCCCCCCCCTTTACACACACTACAACCACTGCATTTCCAAGTCGTATTATTAATTCAGCATGTATCGAACAAATAACTTCAGAAGATAGAAATTTTGTAAAAATAATAATAATGTGTTTGTGTAAATAATTTATTTTCTATTATATTTAAATAAAAAAATAAAAAAATAAATAAAAATTCGTAGTTCAAATATAATTTTGGTCGTTTTACATTTAAAATCTATTAGAATATATTTTATTTGATGATGCAGATTTTTTGACAATATACTACTTTCTATTGTTATATAATAAATAGAGCGACGAAAGATAACTACTATCATAAAATCAAATTAACAGCTGCTCCATAGATTTATGTCCTTTACTTGAAAACTGCTTAAGGATTTATTAAAACGGTTTATTAATGTATTTTAATTAACTAATTTTCTTACGTTTTATATCATGTGTAAAAAAAAATAATCAAGTTCATTTCATGCATAAGATGTATCAAATTATTATATTTTTTCAAACATTTTATTAACGCCATTTTCCAGTATTTCATTTCTGTCGAATAAACGGAAAAATGAAAGTTAAAGTATATAACATTGAAATAAATTTAAAAAATGCATTAGAGTTAAATAATCAAACTTCTTCGGGGAGTTATTTTTCATTTTACAAATTCTTTACTATTATATTTCTGAATAAACTGATTTAATTGGATTTTACACTTGATGAAGTTAAATGATTAAAATTTAAAAATTAACATTAATTACAAAATATAAAGAAAATAACACATTTATGATCTTTACATCCACGTAATACTGCTGTAACTCATTTGAGATTCAATGCGATCGTAAATAATTCAATTTACTTTTGCGTTGTATTGTCATTAAATTATCACTAATGATAATTAAATTATCTTTTTAAGCCTGGTGAAAGAATTTAAAAAAATCTTTATTTTAAAGAGATGTTCCAGTGATACAAATTATTTTTCAAGATAACGCTTCACATATTCTTCAAAGTTCACTTATGAAATAAATGTATGTTTAGATTATAAAGAGAATTAATAGCAAGAGATAACGTAAATAGTTAAAATTATGATTATGATAAAGAATATTATAGTAAAAAAATACATAATTATTTTTCTGAAGAATATCGTTCTTAAATATTTATTATTTAATCTCTTAACGAATGTTTTTTTTTTTTTTTTTTTTTTTTTTTTTTTTGTCAAATATATAATTTACTTAAATTAATGTCTTCCAGCAAATTATTCCATTTTATCGAAAGAAATAAAGGAACAGGAGATTATTACAAATTTATCAGATGGAAAATGGGGGGAAATGGAATAGATTTGCAGAATACGTTTCTGATAAATTATTTTGTTTTGGCTAAAGTAAATAAAAAAATTAAGTATTGAAAAGTATTTATAAAAGTATTTTATTACACTTCAGTAACATAGTAAATTTGTAAAGTATTTTTTTTTCACACAGTTATGTTAAATATAAAATTCCTTAAAGATATATTAAAATTACTTATTAATATATTTTTTAAATGTCTCATTTGATTACGTTTTAATAATTACTTTTAATTTGATAACGCTTTTATTTAATTTTGTTTGTTGTCTGTCTGTCCGAGTCAAATCTTGAAATCGATTTTCGACCTACTTTCGTCGAACCGGTTTTTCTCCGATGCAACATACAAGTTCATTGTCAATGATAATGTAATATTTGTGTATTTTAGAGGCCATTCCTTATCATTCATTACCTTTTACTTTTTACTTTTATTGAAATCATATATCTTATGAAATGGTTTTGCTTAATTTTTGTACACAAATTCATTGTTATTGGCAATGCAACATTCATGTATTTTAAGAACTTTTGCTATTTCCGATCAATACTTATCATTCCTTATCTTTTACTTTTATGATTGAAATCATATACCTTACGAAATAATTTTGCTCAAATTTTGCACATGAATTCATTGTCAATGACAGTGGAATATTCATGTATTTTTAGGGCCATTATTTATTATTCCTTGTTTTTTGTTTTTTACTTTTTTACTGAAATCACATATCTTATGAATTGATTTTGCTTAAATTTTGTGCATTAGTCCATTCTCAACGATAATGCAATATTCATGTATTTTCAAGGTCATTCTCTCCTTATCATTCCTTATTGTTTGCTTTTTCTTTTGAAATCATATGTCTTAAAAAATGATTTTTCACAAATTTTGCGCACGAATTCGTTGTCAATTACAATGCAATATTCATGTATTTTCAGGGCCATTCCTTATCATTTCTTATCATTATTCACCTTTTAATTTTTTTTTATTGAAACCACATATCTTAGGAAATGATTTTGCTCAAATTTTGCACATGAATTCATTGTCAATGACTGTGCAATATACATGCATCTTCAAGGCCATTACTTTTCTTTTAGACCGCTGACCAGGCCCCTACCTGCCAGGTTTTTGCCTAGCTTAACGATTTGACACCTGGCAACGAGGCGAGGATTCGCCTGCTCTCCGCTTGGCGAAGATGTGCTTGTTAAATCTATAGGCCGACGTGGCTTCAGTGTCATTACTTATAATTCCTTGTTTTTTTTTTTTTAACTTTTTTATTGAAATCACATCTTACGAAATGATTTTGCTTAAATTTTGCACACAAGTATATTCTCAATGATAATGTAATATTCATGTATTTTCAAGGCCATTCATTCTTTATCATTCATTTATTGTTTACTTTTTCTTTTGCACACAAGTTCGTTGTCAATTACAATGCAATATTCATGTATTTTTAGGCCATATCATTCCTATCATTGCTCATCTTTTAATTTTTTTTATTGAAATCATATATCGTAGGAAATGATTTTATTCAAATTTGGCACACAAGTTCTTTGTCGATGACAGTGCAAATGATTTTGCTAAAATTTTACATGCAAATTCATTGGCAATGATAGTGCAATACTCATGCATTTTCAAGGCCATTTCTTATCATTAATCATTTCTTATTTTAAATTTATAGAAATCAAATATCTTACGAAATTATTTTCTCCAACTTTTGAAAACAAGTCCATTGTAGATGACAAAGCACTATTAATGTAGTTTCAGGCCTGTATCTCATTAGTGTCAGGGTTCAAGGAAAAAAGCATATATTTTACATTTCTTTATTGAAATCGCATATTTTACGAAACGATTTTGCTCCAATTTTGACCACAAGTGCATTGTAAATTTTCATTCATGTTAAGGTCTACATCTTATCAGAGGTATGGTTCAGAAGCAAAAACATATATTTTACTTTTTTGCAATTGAAATAACATAACTTATGAAATGATATTACTCAAACTTTGCACACACGTTCATTATGGATGACAATGTCATATTCATGTAGTTTCAGCTCCAGAGGCAAAAACATTCTTTTACGTTTTTGATTAAAATAACACATATATGTAACGAATTGCTTTTGCTGAAACTTTCCAGCGAAGTTCAGTGTGGATGATAATGCATTTTCAAGCATTTTCAGGGCCATACCTAATCAGGTATAGGGTACAGGGACGAACCCTCTTTCTTTTTTAGGTAGATTTCGTAAGAAATACAGCAAATACAATACATATTACATTCTCCCCTATGTTGTAACTTCTAAAAAAGTTTTGCAGATCTACGCCGATCAGGACCCAAGAACCCCAAACCACCTCCAGTTCAAACCTTTATCTATCTATATAACTATCTATATCACTTTTTTATGGACACGATAACTCCCATAATTCTGCACAAACCTCTTCCAAACTGCTATATAAAATCAAGGGGCAGAAAATCTCGGTCAAGTTCGTTAATGGGCAAAATCGGACCAAGGGGGTGGAAAAGGGGTGGGGTTTTGTGAAAACAGAAAAAACCCATAACGTCTTAATTATGATTCATACGGAAAGTTTAAAGTTATTATTACTTCTAAGAAAAGGAACAAAAATTTATGTATGACAGATTTTTTATATTAAAAATGCCATTAAGGTCGAAAAAAATAGGGATTTAAGAAGAAACAAATTCATAACTTTGTCAATTCACAAGATATCAAATCCGCTTAAATTTGTTATAAATTCTCTTAATATTATCTACAACTTTTATATTGACAAGTTTTTGATAAGACCAACTCTTAGAACAAAAAAAGAAAAAGAAAGAAAGGAGGGGGGACTGTGGAAGAAACAAAATCACATCACATCTCCATTAATCCACCACTAAGGCGATAAAAAATATCATTGGCGTGATGAAAATTTTTGACAACCCTCAAAGATGTTATATATAGGGTTGCATTATTAATCGTGCGCGTATCTCAATAAAAAAATCAGTCATAATTTAAATTATAGTGTGCGGTTCATTTATAGAAACAATCATTTATCTCTAATCTTGATTTAGTTTTTTTTTTTTAGTGAAATTAGTACTTAACTTCGAAATCTATCTGTGCCTGTAGGCCGAGCCGGCAGAGTTTTTTTTTTTTTTTTTTTTTTTTTAATTGCATTAAATGTTGACTTAAAAGTGTGTTACGTATTTTTTTTTTTTTTTTTTTTTTTTTGCATTTCTAGCTTTCTTTATTTAAAAAATAAACATGATCTCAACATAAAATATCTCAAAATAATTTTAAATTTTTTATCATTTTAATTAACAACATTTGGTTGTGTTTCATTTCATCCTAAACAACTGGAACGATGAAAGATAAAGTCAATACCATTCAAGTAAATAAAAAAATTCCTTCAGCGATGAATGATTAAATTTCTTCTGTTAATTTATTGTTATATTTTATTATTTATTGTTATAGTTTTTGAATGAACTGATGTACTCAGTTCACAACTAGTAAAAATAAATGATTAAAATTTATAAATTAATATTCATTATAGAAAAAAAAAAAAAAACAGAAATTCTTATGTTTTTTATATCCACTGTGATTCATTCGCCCAAAAGTAATTGTACGTAGTTTTGTCATTAAATTATCAGTAAAGATAACTAAGTTATCTTTTTGAATCTCATGTAAACCATATAAAATCTTTCTTTTAAACAGTCATTTTTCAAGTCATGCTGTATTGCTTTAAAGATAATGCCTGATTAATTCTTAGAAATTCACAATTGTATATGCGTACTTGCATTGAGATAAAAAGAAAAATTATGTAAATAAAGTAAATAATTAAAACCACCATTATGATTAGGAATATCAGATTCAATTAAAAAATTTATATTTTTCTTTTGACGAGAATTGTTTTTGAATATTTATCCAAATCCTTATCGAATTCGTAGAGGGAAATGTTTTGTAACGACTGTATAATTTAGACAAAGAATGGTTTTCAAGCATATAATTTTGATGTCTTATAAAAGAATAAAGCAATAGAAGATTATTCTGAATTTGTCAAATCAAAAAATACTTTAAAAACTGTAGAACAAAGAGCTTTACATAATTATTTGCTTATATATTAATTTATTTATGTCAAAATAAATAAAATATAACAAACATTGATTATTATCATCGAAATGATTTTTCATGCAGTTCAGTAACGTAATAAAATTGCAAAATTTGGCTATTTATATCAAATAAATACATATTAGACAAAGTATAATATACGCCACTGAAATATAAACGCATGATTGTGTACTTAAATTGGAAAAAATAACATTGTAGAGAAGAACTGATGCTGTTAAATATGTTTTATCTAATTAAATATATGCATATTCTGCATCTTTGCATTTGTATCATTTAAGATAATATTTAAAAATATATTTTTTCTTTTAACAATGTATGCTATTTTGATTTGAAAATTTCCCCTAACCCATTATGAAAGTTTCCTGTAATTTCAGATTATGCGCACAACACTGGTAATAAATTAAAAATATAAAAATCTTTTTTAAAAGTCCTTATCATAAGCAAAAATAGGTAGTTATCGCGTAAAAGTGCATCATTTAATTTGAAACACTTGAAAAAGTTATTGAAATTGTTTATTAATGTATATTTAAAAAAACTGCTTTAATTACTTTTTACATTATTAAAAAGAACAACCCAAGTTAATTTTTGTATAGCATATGTAGTAGGATTTGTTAAATGTTATACAAATTTAATTAACATCATTTTCCCGCGTTTCACTTTAATATACTAATTAGAAAAGAGTAAGATGAAGTTAATTAAAAAATTCGTTTAAAGTTGAAGGATCAAAATTCTTCCATTTTAACCATACAGATTGTTAATTATTATATTTTCGGATGAATCAATTTAATCGCATCTGTTGTTAAATTATTTTGTTTATTAAAAACATAAACAAATAAAATAAATTATTGAATGAATATTAACAGAGAAAAGATTTTTCATGTAATTATTGAACTGCATGGAAAATTTGCATGAAAATTGTTCCGATTTATATAAAAGAAATCTATATTAGACAAAGTAAAATCCACGTCGCTGAATTTATAAATAAATATTTGTCAGCTAATAAATAAATAAATAAATAAATAAATAAATAAATAAATAAATAAATACACACCTTGAATAGAAGAACTTGATACCATTAAATATGTTTTACCTACACCGTAAATAAAGATAGATGTTTCGTAATCTACGTAAATATAATATAAACACGAACGAAAAGATACAATAACCTCTTCCAAGTTACATACGATTCAAAAAGCGTTCTTTATAATTAGAATCCTCTGAAACTAATATACAGGGTTTCCGAAAATTATTGGACACATTTCAAATTTATGTAAAACAAAAACTAGATAGTATAGAAACAAAATGGGTTTACTAACTTACAATAGAAGTACAAAAGTTAATACATCTTGATGTGAGATAACTTGGGTTACGTGTAGTAGCTATGTCCAAGCGATACTTGATTTCATTCCGTGTATTTGAAAGCATCTGGAGAGTTATGGATGGAACAACAGCTGTGATACGCTGCTTAAGTTCCTGCAAATTGGTACAAGGCGTCTGATACACACAATCCTTCACATAATCCAACATAAAAAATCCCATGGTATTAAATCTGGAGATCAAGGAGGCCAAGGAATCGGACCACCATGATCAATCTAATTGTTGGGCAAAATTCTAGGAATAACAAATCTTCGAAAAATAACTTTCGGAAGCATGTTATTAATACGTGGCACTGAAAAACCACCACTGTCCTTAGATTTTCTTTTCATAATTTCGTAATGTGTCCAATAATTCTCGGACACCCTATATTTTCGAGGTTGAAAGAAGAATTTATAAAAACATACACTGTAAAAAATGACCAATGTTTCTTATTTGATGAAAATATACTATAACCACGAACGAAAATATAATATAATCTTCTGAGTTATCCGAAATTCTGAATAGCGTGTTCCATTGTCTTTTGAATCCCTAGAAACCAATACATTTCCAAAATTTAAAGAATTATTTATAAAAACAAAGTATTTTTAGCTGCCCGTATTTTTCAGAAACGTTTCCGAAGGGTTTTTATAGTGTATTAATTAGTGTCCTCAGCCTGGAATACCTGTTTTTCGAATGTCAACAATTCTGAAGTAAACGTTTTCATCCGCATAAGTTAATTTATACATGAAAGAGTAAAGAAATAATCTTAATTTTAATGTTATTGTTAACGCTGTTAATTTTGCATGTTTGTATGCTAAACATACTTTTTGAGCATGAAAATGTTTTCTTGAGAATTGATAGCGTTCGAAAAACAGGTATTCCAGGCTGAGGACACTAATTAATACACTATATAAACCCTTCGGAAACGTTTCTGAAAAATACGGGCAGCGAAAAATACTTTGTTTTTATAAATAATTCTTTAAATTTTGGAAATATATTGGTTTCTGGGGATTCAAAAGACAATGGAACACGCTATTCGGAATTTCGGATAACTCAGAAGATAATATTATATTTTCGTTCGTGGTTATAGTATATTTTCATAAAATAAGAAACATTGGTAATTTTTTTTCAGTGTAATTTCTTTTGCTTTCACTGATTTTCGGAAACATTTCCGAGTAGTTTTTATAGAGTATTAATCAACTTTCTCAACACTGTATATACTTTTTTCGGATGCTATTCATTCTCAATTAAACATTTTCATGTTCAACAAACATGTTTTACAGACAAATATGATAAATTACCAGCATTAACATTATAATTATTGTTATTTTGTTACTCTTGCACATATAAATTAAATTACGCAGATGAAAATGTTTAATTGAAAACTAATAAATAGCATTCCAAAAACCGATATTCTGATTTGAGAAACCTGATTAATGAAAAAAAAATATTCAGAAATGTTTCTGAAAATCAGTGGCAGCAAAAGAAACTTTGCTTTTAATAAATGTTTCTTTAAATCTCGAAAATATATTGGATTCTTGAGTTTCTAAAGATAAAGAACGCTGACGATACAATAACCTCTCCGAGTTACTCACGATTTTGATAAGCGTTCTTTATATCTAGAAACTCCACAAATCAATATATTTTCAAGATTTAAAGGGGCATTTATAAAAACAAAGTTTGTTTCGCTTCCACTGATTTTTTAAAACGTTTCCAAATAGATTTTATAATGTATTAATAATTTTTCACAAACCAGAATATACTTTTTTCGAATGCTCTGAATTTTCAAGTAAACATTTTCGTGCTCAACAAACATGTTTTACCAAGAAACATGATAAATTAACAGCATTAACATTAACATTAAAATTAATATTATTTTGTTACTCTTGCATATATTAATTGGATTACGCAACCGACAATGTTTAATTGAGAATTAATAGCATCGTAAAAACCAGGGCTTAACAAATGCGGTCGCTAGGTCGCCACTGGCTACCAAGTTATTTGATCTAGCGACCAAGTCATTTAATCTTTCCGGCTTATTTTTGTAAAAAAAATAACATAAGAAATGAACACAAATGGCATATTTTCTCTCCCCCACCCGTACTCATGCGCGGCAGCAGTGATCTTCCTCTTCTCTCGTACTTTTAATGGAGTAATTAAATTTAAGAGGCATTTTCCAATTTATCCGCAGAAAACACCATTCTTTTCAGCTATAGCCAGCTAGTATGTGTCACGTGATTAGAAAGTGGAGGGGGGATTTGAATAAAACAGCAAGGAATAGTATCAATCCAGCCTCCATGGCATCTAAAATTGGATACAATGTAAAAAATGCTCAAGTTTTTTTGTAAGTTTCAAATTCAATTTTTGTGTTCAGATAAGTTGTCAACATATAAGTGATTATAAGTGATTATAATTTTTATAAATTTCATCACAAAACATAGTTTATATTCTCTTTCTAAATTATGTACTATTCTAAACTATGTAATTAATAATTCTAAACTATGCTTGTTATTATTTTTTCTCAATTAATTCATGAAAAACTCTTGTGTTTTATTTTAAATCAATGACGGGGAAGGGGATGAGAGGTAAATATTTTTTACTGGCGACTAATATTTTTTTCTGGCTACCAGATTTTATCAAATTTGTTAAGCGCTGGTAAAAACCGATATTTCGATTTGAGAAAACTAATTAATTTATTATAAAAACGTCTTGGAAACATTTTCGAAAACCAGTGGTAACAAAAGTAGCTTTTTTTTCTATAATTGATTCTTTAAATGTGAAAAATATATTAGTTTCTGAGGTTTCTAAAGATAAAGAAGATATTTTTCAGAGATAGAGAAAGATATTTTTCAGAATCATGGAAAACTCGGAAGAGGTTATTGCATATTTTTGTTTGTGGTTATATTATATATTTGTGGATTAAGCAACATTTGTCTTTTTTACAGTGTACAATAAATTCAACTCCAAAAACCTTTTTTTTTTTTTTTTTTTGTCTACATTGTTTAAATAATAAATCTGTCAAGTGCAAGTATAACTCGTGCCCAAAGGGTTCCGTACATTAAATTTATTAATTACTATTTATTAATTAATAAACTACTATTATCTTTACGTTTTTCGTAATTTAGTTTCACTAGATTTGGAAATAAGAGTGGGAGGGTGAGGGGCATATTTTTCCTGTACTTTCGACGATATCTCTGAAAATATAACACCTAAAATTAAAACAAATATATTTTTGAGTTCGATGTTAGAAGATCTTTGGAACGATACCCTACATTATATATAAAAATATAATTTATTTTTCAAGTTACTTAATTAATATCTCAGCTAATTACCGACAATTTTATAGAAAATCATTATCAATTATCCAAGGATGGTTCTCCGTTGATAGATACCTCGAGCGCCTGCCAACTCCCCGGCTGACTGCTCGAAAAGTAAAAAGTGTGTGTAAAAAGAAAGATGCGTTTTTCTCCAAAACTATGTTGCCTTGGAAAATCTCTATAATTTCCTGCAAGGTGGTTTAAATAAGCTTCTACAACCCCCATTTTTTTTTCATTGTTTTAGTTTTAGTAGATTCGGAAATAGAGCGGGGTGCATATTTTTGGAGTGCATTTTCGACGATATCTCTGAAAATATAATACCCAAAATTCAAACAAATATATTTTTGAGTTTGGTATTACTGGTGTTTCACACGATATATAAAAAGTAAACTTTTTTTTCAAGTAACTTAATTAGCCCCCTAAATTTTTCCTAAACATATTTGTGAATGATTAATAATCTGAAAATATGTGGATAAAAAGGCTATATAACTTTCCCAATTTTGAACTTTCCCCGTCCTATAGTTTACGAGAAAAGGAGTTCTGACAGACCGACAGACGCACACAGGAGTGATCTTACAATGTTTCCGTTTTTACTTTTTATGTACGGAACCCTAATAAAAAAAGTCCTAAAAATAAGGTCTTATCAAGAGAACCTCCCTTCAGTTACGCTTTACATTATTTTAAAATATACTCTAGATTTTTCTTAAAGACATGTAAAAATTTTTTTTAAATTTTAGATAAATTTAATTAACATCATTTTAATGCATTTCGTTTCAATCTAATAATTAGAAAGGAATGAAAAATGGAGTAAAGTACAAGTGAAGTTAATTAAACAAACCGTTTAGATTAAAATGATTTAAATTATTTTATAAAATATTTTAATCTTTAAAAATTGTTTATTATTATTACATTTTTCAGCTGAATTAATTTAGTTACATTTTACACTTGATGAAATTAAACGATTAAAAGTTATTAATTACTACTAAATAGAAAACACAAATAAATTAATATTATTTTTCCTTCATATCCACGTATCACAATTTTAATTCACTTAAGGCTCAATGCAATAAAACAAAATTGAATTATTTTGCATGTAGGGTTGTCATTAAATTATCATTAACAAAAATTATATTATATTTTTGAATCTGATATAATCCATTTAAATTGAAACATTTAAAAAACTGTTTAGAATTAAATGATTAAAATCCTTTAAATAATTATGTTTCACTTTTATAAATTGCTTATTCTCATAGTTTTCCTATAAACCAATTTAATTACGTGTTACATTTGAAGAAAATTAATAATCAAAATTTACAAATTATTATTAATTAAAAAATATGAAAAAAAATTATTCTTAGGATATTCGTTATATCCACAGACAACCACTGTAATTGTAATCTATTTAAAGATCAATGCGATAAAGAATAATTGAGTTTATTTGTGCATGGTGGTATCATAAGTTATCATTTACGAAAACTGCATTATAACTTACAATATAATATAATCTATTTTCAAAAAAATCTGTCCTTTAAAGAGTCTTTTTTTTCCAAATTATGCAAATTATATTTAGAGATAATCTTCATAAATTCTTTAAGATTCTTTGACTGAAAGGAGAAAAAAGAGCATGTAAATAACAGAAATAGTTAAAATTTTCATTATGACAAGGATATTATATTAAAATAGAAAAATAATTATTATTCTTCAGCCGAAATTTGTTTTCAAATATTTAACACGTAATCGTTGTGCTTTTCTGGTAGGTATATTATTTACTTAAAGAACTTCTTTTAGGCAAACCACCCAATTTTGTCGAAATATATCTCGTATATCTTTAAAGATAATCTTCATAAATTCTTCCACATTCTTTGACTGAAAGGAGAGAAAAGAGCTTGTAATGAACAGAAATACTAAAAATATTCATTATGATAACGATATAAGATTAAAATTAAAAAGATAAGTTATTATTTTTCTGACGAAATTCGTTTTCATATATTTAATATACTTAATCGTTGGTTTATCTGATTGATACATTATTTACTTAAGGAACTGCTTTCAAGCAACCCTTCCAATTTTGTCGAAATATGTAACATATGTCATTATGATAAGGATATTATATTAAAATAGAAAAATAATTATTATTCTTCTGCCGAAATTTGTTTTCAAATATTTAACACGTAATCGTTGTGCTTTTCTGGTAGGTGTATTATTTACTTAAAGACCTTCTTTTAGGCAAACCACCCCATTTTGTCGAAATATATCCCATATATCTTTAAAGATAATCTTCATAAATTCTTCCAGATTCTTTGACTGAAAGGAGAGAAAAGAGCTTGTAATGAACAGAAATACTAAAAATATTCATTATGATAACGATATTAGATTAAAATTAAAAAAATAAATTATTATTTTTCTGACGAAATTCGTTTTCATATATTTAATATACTTAATCGTTGGGTTTATCTGATTGATATATTATTTACTTAAAAAACTGCTTTCAAGCAACCCTTCCAATTTTGTCGAAATATGTAACATATGTCATTATGATAAGGATATTATATTAAAATAGAAGAATAATTATTAGTCTTCTGCCGAAATTTGTTTTCAAATATTTAACACGTAATCGTTGTGCTTTTCTGGTAGGTATATCATTTACTTAAAGAACTGCTTTCAAGCAACCCTTCCAATTTTGTCGAAATATGTAACATATGTCATTATGATAAGGATATTTTATTAAAATAGGAAAATAATTATTAGTCTTCTGCCGAAATTTGTTTTCAAATATTTAACACGTAATCGTTGTGCTTTTCTGGTAGGTATATTATTTACTTAAAGAACTGCTTTTAGGCAAACCACCCCATTTTGTCGAAATATATCCCATACATCTTTAAAGATAATCTTCATAAATTCTTTTACATTCTTTGACTGAAAGGAGAGAAAAGAGCTTGTAATGAACAGAAATAGTAAAAATATTCATTATGATAACGATATTAGATTAAAATTAAAAAGATAAGTTATTATTTTTCTGACGAAATTCGTTTTCATATATTTAATATACTTAATCGTTGGGTTTATCTGATTGATATATTATTTACTTAAAGAACTGCTTTCAAGCAACCCTTCCAATTTTGTCGAAATATGTAACATATGTCATGATAAGGATATTATATTAAAATAGAAGAATAATTATTAGTCTTCTGCCGAAATTTGTTTTCAATTATTTAACACGTAATCGTTGTGCTTTTCTGGTAGGTATATTATTTACTTAAAGAACTGCTTTTAGGCAAACCACCCCATTTTGTCGAAATATATCCCATACATCTTTAAAGATAATCTTCATAAATTCTTCCAGATTCTTTGACTGAAAGGAGAGAAAAGAGCTTGTAATTAACAGAAATAGTAAAAATATTCATTATGATAACGATATTAGATTAAAATTAAAAAGATGAGTTATTATTTTTCTGACGAAATTCGTTTTCATATATTTAATATACTTAATCGTTGGGTTTATCTGATTGATATATTATTTACTTATCCAATTTTGTCGAAATATGTAACATATGTCATTATGATAAGGATATTATATTAAAATAGAAAAGTAATTATTAGTCTTCTGCCGAAATTTGTTTTCAAATATTTAACACGTAATCGTTGTGCTTTTCTGGTAGGTATATTATTTACTTAAAGAACTGCTTTTAGGCAAACCACCCCATTTTGTCGAAATATATCCCATACATCTTTAAAGATAATCTTCATAAATTCTTCCAGATTCTTTGACTGAAAGGAGAGAAAAGAGCTTCTAATTAACAGAAATAGTAAAAATATTCATTATGATAACGATATTAGATTAAAATTAAAAAGATAAGTTATTATTTTTCTGACGAAATTCGTTTTCATATATTTAATACTTAATTATTGGGTTTATCTGATTGATATATTATTTACTTAAAGAACTGCTTTCAAACAACACTTCCAATTTTGTCGAAATATGTAACATATGTCTTTAAAGATAATCTACATAAATTCTCCCAGATACTTTGATTGAAAGGAGAGAAAAGAGCATGTAAATAACAGAAATAGTTAAAATAGTCATTATGATAAGATTATTAGATTAAAATTAAAAATAATAATAATTGTTCTATTTCTGACAAAATTCGTTTTAAAATATTAATACTTACCTTATTTCTCTAAGTTTCATAATTTATAAAAAGAGCTGCTTTCAAGCAAACTATCCCATTTTGTCGAAATATGTCAGGAAAATGGACATTATTCCAAATTCATCATCTGGAAAACAGAAAAATATTAAAAATATTTTAGAACACTTTTGAAACTTGAAGTTTTACACTTTTTTTTTCATAATAAATTATTTTGTTTAGGCTAAAAGTAGGAAAAAGGGAAAATTGGAGATTTCTAATGAAATGAATTTTAGTACAGTTCTTTAACGTTATATATTTGTTAAGAGCTTTTATTGAAATATTTAAAGAGATTATTAGACAAAGCATAAAATGTGGAACATTATAATTTTTCTAAAATAAAATAAAACACTTGGTTAGCAGAATTGATATGGTTAAAATAGTTCTAGGTAAAAAAATATAGATAAATCTTTTTTTTTTTTTTTTTTTTTTTTTTTTTTTTTGTGGGTGTGTGTGTGTGTGTGTGTGTGTTTTTCAAAAAGAGAAACTTTTTTAATGTATAATATTATAATGTTTAAATAAATTTTTTGATATGACTGTTTTTCTCAACTCATTATGAAACTTATATTTCATACAGAACATTTCTTATAGATTCTGAAAGAAAAACTGTATTACACCCATTTTACCAGGCCAGCTTTTTTAAATTAAAACATACAGCGTTGTCACATAATTATCCCCTATCTTTTATTTTTTCATGGATCAAACATTAAATATTTATCTAAACTTACCAGTATGGGCATTTAATAAGTATAAAAGTATAAAATCGGAAAATATGACTATTAAGAGTGGACTTAAATTGCTGAAAAAACTCTAAAAACACTAACAAATTAATAAAAAAAGTCAAATTAATAAAATGTCTCCCACCAAAAAATTTATAAAATCAAAATGCTATTAAGGAGGGTTGAGGCCAGGATTGCCAAAAAAAGTTTACAAAAATGAGTGTTTCATGCATTTAACACAATCATTTATCATTCTACATTTTACATAATGTCTCTTCAAATATGGGTTGAAAAACACATGAGAAATGGAAATATGGGGTATGGAAAACACGCATTTTAACCCCTTAAATTATTACTTTTTTAAGATTAATGTATCATTTACATATTTATCTTTTTTTTATCCTATTCCTATTTTTAATTAATATTATCTTCTTTATCTATTCAATTTTTAAGTTATTACGTACATATATATTTACATAATATTTAATACTACTATTAGCTACTTACTTTCTAATATTAATCATTATTGTTTACTACCATATTATCCTCTTTAATCTTCATTTCTATTCATATCTAGATTTACAAAAATACGTTCATTGTTTGTAGTCATTAGCTTTTTGCTCATCTTTTTAAAGATAGATGGCAGCACTGGCATCGCTTTTTTTCATTTAGAGTTAGATGGCAGCATTCGTTCTTCTCTCTCTTTTTTTTTTAATTCTGATCTGCCTGTCATGATTCAGCATTTCCTAATACAGAGACTTGGACTTGCACATGGATAACATTGTTTAACCTTAATTAATCCTTACTAAACTTTATTTTACTGGTAAGTTGTGTCTATTATATATATATATTTTATTTATTACAGATGGATCATAAATTATTTTTGGATTTTTTATTTATTTATTTATTTTGGATTTATTATTCAGGGTTTCCTACGCTTTTCCACAATTTTTTAATAGAATTTTGCTATTTAATATTTAAATAGCAGAAATTGTAAACGCCTCGTTTAATTGCAGGATTTAAAATAATTTTCTGCATTTAAATATGGCGAAAAATTCTATTAAAAATTTGTGTTAAAAGCGTACGAACACTGTTATTATTTTCACATTTCTTGGGTTTTTCGATATATTATAAGGAGATTAATATTGTCATTTTTATGCATAATACTGACCATATTCGATGAAATAACATATAATTGCTATGAATTATTCTTATAAAGCTCCTCTGACGAATCCATAATATTAAAACACGACCCCCAGGACATTCAACAACCTCGCGCGTTGCAAAATTGTTCATAACTCTTCCATTTATAGAAACACACTGCAATCTACCCCAATAATGAATTTCAAATTCTTGAATTTATTAAATTTAAAAATGCGTACAGATGGACAGGTCGGCAGACAGATTAATTACATATACTTTGCGTTTGACTGTTTATGTAACAACTTAGTTGGTAGTTTAGCATAGGAAACAATTTATAGTTAATTGTAATGCAATTATATAGTAAATAGTAATATAGTTAAATAGCAATAAAGATAATTATATCTAATTTATAGTTATTTTCATATTTCTAATTAAAAATTTTGTTTGCATTATGAAATGGGTTTAATTTCAAAAGAATCACCGTGCATGTCTTCATGTAGTAAAACATTAAAAAAATGAATTTTATTTAAATCTAGACAGTCTATTTCCCTCCAGGTGTCACTATAAACGCAAAAGAAAATTGTGTTAAATCAGTACTTCCTTTTTTATCTTAATGCTGTTTAATGCTGTCATACAGTGATAGATAAAATAACATTTTTATTAAAATTTGGTTAATCTCTTTTTTCACTAGGGCAGTTCTCAGCATAAAAGAAAATTGAATTGAATCTGTTCTGTCTAATTTTAACTTGGAGTATTGTTGTCACATGAGAAAACACAAACAAATCCGTTTAAAAAAATTAATTATGAAATTTCCCATCAAGGGCACAATACCAGCAAAAAAATCACTTATGTGAAAATTTTTGTTAAAATAGAAATTTGATTATGGCAGAAATTTATTCTTAAGATTTATATAAAAAACAAAAGAAATCAAATTTATTTAAATTTAGTCACCCTATTCCTCGCCAGGGTACGCTATGAACGCAATAAAATTGCGCTGAATCTGTGCTACGTATTTTTATCATGAGCACGGCCTATCTTTATCTTAAGGCTTACATACAGTGATATGAAATATATATTTATTCACTGTATATAACTATATATTTATATCACTGTCTATATATGTATGTATAATTTATACATAAATATTTATTTATTTAAATTTCGTTATTTGTTTTCCCGCTAGGAGTGTTTTCCGCATAAAAGGAAGTTGAGTTGAATCTGACCTATGTAATTTTAAATTAGAGTTTGATTGCCATATCCGAAAACATAAAAAAATCAATTTTAATTTTTAGTTATGCACTTTCGTACCAGGGATGGTACCAGAGTAAATAACCTACCATGTAAATTTTTTTATCAAAACATAAAATTAAACATGGCAGATGCTTATTCTGAGATTTACTTTAAAAAAAAACATTTAAAAAAATATTTTCCTTAAATTTGGTTACTCTAATTCCTCTCAGGGGGAATTAGAGAAGCAAAAGAAATTTTGCTGAATCTAAATGATTATTTCAAAACCGTAAAGCAAACAAGCAAACAAAATTGCATAATCATCCAAATGCGCGTTTCATCTTAAGAAATAAAATTTCGAATGCTAAAATTTTGAATGTCATAACAAAGAGACCATTTAAATGTAAATAAGATTCTTTTCTTGTGGAAGTTGTCTTCAGTTATTTTACAAATAAAATGCAAATAATGATTCTTAAGTATGTAATCATAGACTGTTTGTTCAACGTGTTTTCGTGAATCATATTTTTATATTCCTTATCCAAAGTATTATTCACATTTCAAAAAGTATTTATTTATTATTATGTAAATCATTGTTTTAGACAGAATTTATCTTTAAGTACAGAAAAATATTACATATCAGCGATGGCAAGAAGCTTATAAATATTAATATATCTATCTATCGTTTTTCAGACTTTTATCAAATATCTTGTGTGTTATAACATATTTTTTTAAGTATTTGTAAAGAAAATATGCATATACATAAGTCAGATTTTAGATAATATTACGAATTCTAAATAGCAATAACAAAAAATAATTAAATAAATAAATAAATTCATTGTGTAAATGCTTAAAATATGGTATGGATATCTAACTTTACGAAAGATTTTGTTTTATGCAGTTGCATGAGATAATATTGAATTTATCTATATCCATTAACATATTTAAGGATCCAGATGCATATTTCAACTTTAGAAATCCCACTAAAGTGCTTAATAGCCCATTACAAAGAACTCAGCTCTTTAAATTTCATTGACTTCCCTTTCTTATGGGAGTTGTGTTCAACCATTCTAGGCGTAAAACGCAAATAATAATTCCTAATAATCCATACATTATTTGATCAGCCTTCTTACATAAATAATGTTTTTTATATTCCTTATCTAAAGTGATACTCACATTTCAAAAAGTCTATGTTTGTTATTATTTAAATAAGTTTTTAGATAAAGTTTTTCTTTCAATATAGAAAAATACAGCATATCAGCTGGCGAGTAGCTTGTAAATATCATTATGTTTATCTATTGCTTTTCATATTTTTATCAATTATCTTCTACGTTATGAGATACTTTTTAGAATATCTCAAAAGAAAATATGTCTGTACATAAATGAAATTAAAAGTGATTAAAATATGTTAGTATAACCAAGGATGACATTTCTCCAATTTTTTGTATACCAGTATAATCTTAGAGAAAATGCTGTTCTGTTAATTCGCAGAATGTTCCGATTAAATAAAAAAACATTTTATCTCATATTATACTGGTATACAAAATAGCGAAGAAATCTCATCCGTGTATAACTTTATAACACTTTTCCGTTTACACAGTTGCATGGCATATTATTGAATTTATCTATATGCATTAACATCTGAATGTTTCAAATGCACGTTTCAGTTTAAGAAATTCCCCTTTTTATTGCTTAATAGTCCATTAAAAATTAGCTCAGTCCATTTAAAGTTTCAGTGACTTTGTTTTCGTATGGAAGTTGAGTTAAATCATTCTACAAATAAAAGGCAAATAATCATTCTTAAGCATTCAGTCATATAACGTTTGATTAAACTTTTTTCGTGAATCATATTCCTATATTCCTTAGCTAAATTAATGTACACATTTCAAAAAGTGTTTGTTTGTTATTATTTAAATCATTATTTTAAACAAAATATCCCTTTTAGTATAGAAAAATATGACATATCAACTGGTAAGAAGCTTATACATGTTTATCTATTGTTTTCTGATTTATATCAATTGTCTTCAATGTTATGAAAATTTTTTTTGAACATTTTAAAAGAAAATATGTATCTAAATATAATAAAACACAATGTAACGATTCCAGTGCTAACCCACCCATCTTACCAATCCGAGATAAGATGAAGCCATGTTAGGCTTAATTTCGATTTGAAATATATGAGAAAACATACCAACCTAAATACAAATCTCTTCTACCTCAAATCACCCCTGTTCAGCATATCTTTCTATAATACATTCAAAATTTCAATGATTTGCGTAATCGACAAACCATTTTTTAAATCGTTTGTAATTTTGGTAATGTAAAGAAATCATCAAACAAAAGCTGGTAGAAATGAATAATGACTTTCATAGGATTTTTTTACAAAACATTTTTCTAGACTAATGTAACTATTACAATGTATTATTGTTATAATAAATTAATAAGTTAAAATGATTAATTTATGAATAATAATGTTTAAAAAAATTAAAGACAGCGAAATTTTTATTGTTAACAGGGCCTTGAACAAAATTCTGGATAGCACATGTCTGGTGTCGCCCTCTATTATTACAAATGAATATTAAAGTTTTTATTTGTAATACTGGATGTTATGAAAATAATCCTTATAAAATTATGAATAGAAGTCTTTAAAACGTTTTCAAATTTCTAATCCTAATTTAATAGGGGTTAGGGCTAGAAATTAAAATCATTAGTAAATTTTAGATCAAACAGTCTGATAAGTTTTGTTAACAAAAGAATCAGGAAATTTTAACTAACCCGTCCTAGGACGGGTTAGTTAAAATTTGAAGGTGAATAACTAATTTTGCGACAGTTTTCCTTTTATGCAGTTGCATGGATAATATTTAATTTATCTATATCCATTAAGAGGCTTCTTCACTCACGTAAAAACACCCGCTCGCTAATGTTAATCCTACGGAGGAAATATTATAAGATATCTCGTTCGCATTTCAATATTTTAAAATTATTATTATTATTTTTTTTTGCATTGAATATCTGAGGTCGATCTCTATGCACAGAGCAGTTTTTTTTATTGAGGTTACAGTGACTTTCGAAGCCGGTTCCGAAAGTGAAAGTATCTTAATAGAAAAAAAAACTTGTAGTCAAAATCGAAAAAGTACAAAAAGGCCTGAATAGAGATTGGCTTCAGCTATCCAATAAAAAAATAATTTAAAAATATTGAAATGCGACCAAGATATCTTAAAATATCTCCCCCATAGAATTAACATTAGCGAGCGGGTGTTGAAGTAGCCTCTTAACATTTGAATGATCCAAATCAAAGCTTTAAATCTCATTTTGAATGCTTAATAGTCCATTTGTAGTCAAAATCGAAAAAGTATAAAAAGGCCTGAATAGAGATTGGCCTCAGCTATCCAATAAAAAAATCATTTAAAAATATTGAAATGCGAGCAAGATATCTTAAAATATCTCCCCCATAGAATTATCATTAGCGAGCAGGTGTTGAAGTAGCCTCTTAACATTTGAATGATCCAAATCAAAGCTTTAAATCTCATTTTGAATGCTTAATAGTCCATTGCAAAGAGTACAGACCATTTAAAATTTCAATAAATTTATTTTCTTATGGACGTTGTGTTCAATGATTCTACAAATAAAAGGCAATTAATAATTATCAAGCATTCACTCATAGATTGTCTGAACAACCTTTTTTCGTGATTTTATATTTCCATATTCTTTACCTAAAGTGTAATTTATATGTTTAGTATTAATAATTATTTTTAAGATTTACAATGCAATGTTTGGTATAGACAGTGTTATCCAATTTAACTGGGATTATACAGCCTCAACGAAGAGTTTATAGATGTAGTCGATTGATTAGTGTAATTACTATTACTGTGCAAAACTAATGACATTTATTACGCAATTTCAAACAAAATGCTGATAATACGTTTCAGATGGTCTAGAAATTTATGCAGTGACACTTTATCTATAGCGATGAGCTATTTGTGCTAACTGTTACATTAAGGTAAAGCCAGGAGATATGACGCTGTCGGAGAGAATGCGCACAAAGAGGTTAAGGGGTAAGGGGTAGAGTGCGCGCGCAGCGACTTAAGGTAGTTGGACAACAGCAGTAGTGGAGTGTCTACTTGAATGTGCACGTTGATTGTTTCAAGCGTCTAGGATAAATCATTGCTATTTGTTTTATTTTCCCAATGTATGTGCTTGAATTTTCATAACTATTCGTCAGAATTTCTATAGAATGTCAATAGTACAAAATATTTTAAACTTAAACGATTTCTCATGTGCTACTAACCTAGACTAACAGTGCGAACACCAATGGTTAGTTTTAGAAGCGGTCATGTGTAAATAAAAGACCGCGCAATCTCTCCTACCGAAATTGGAGAGTTTGCGCATCTGCTACTTAGGAGAGATGGCGCATCGCTCTCATTGTTTTTTACATTGCTTCCATGCTAGGAGAGATCACGCAGCTTATTGGTAAATTTGCATAAATTGCAAATTACGTGTAAAACATATGAATGAATCAATTTTCAAATAATTTTGAAAGAATAACGCCACTGGTGGCAGGTAGCTGCACGAAAGCTGCACCATTTAAAACAATACGTGCAACGATTGTAGACAACGACAACTTCGGTCAACAAACAAGAAAACATGGAAATTGTGGAAACGAAAATGTACTGATTTTAAGTTAAACGTGTTATCATGTAACTTACTGTTATTTTGTAATCTTTTCTAGGTTTGTTTTGTCTGATTCTTTAATTTTTTTTTGTTTAATTAAAATTATTTAATTGTTCTTAAAATTATTTTCTTTTTCTGATTCTTCTGATCATTAGATTGAAATATTCACTCCTAATACAACAATATTTCTTCACAAAAAACTTACAAGAATGTCATATAAAAGTAATTATTATTGTTAACAATACAATTGTAGTTATTATTAATAACAATCTCTCCTACCCATGTGCGTAATAACACCAACCCTGTAAGGAGAGACTGCGCAAAATAGCTTTCTTGGTTTTATTAAAACTGTTCTATTAAATTACAGCTTAACAACAAAATAGCAATGGAAATGCATTAAAAAAACAAATGAAGCCAAAATTATTCATGGATAGTTTAGCAAAAAATTATTATTTAGATTTTTTATTATTATTATTCTATTGAATTGTGCGCAGACTCTCCTAGCTTTACCTTATTCAGAAACAGTATACCCAGAAAGTGATGGATATATATACATTCAATAACATCTAAAGTGATATCTACGTTGTAAAGCACTAATGTTTGTGTCCGTAACGCTGCCGTCAAATTAATGCTGACAACAATATCGTTACAACTGTATGAGAGTCACGACAATGATGTTAATCCTTTGACTACGGGTCGGGACAACATCCTTGTCGACTATATTTATTTCTACTTGTACCTCTTTTTGAAAAATAATTTCTGCCTTAATAGGATATTTTCAAGAGAAATCTACCACAAAGAAAGTTGCCCCGTAATTAAATGGTTAATTGTACGTCAAATCACGCTCTATAAAACATGCCAATTGGTTTTGGTCCCGATTATGAATCTTTCCTGTATGCTATATATAGCCATATACTTACATTCGTGCATGTACGCAGTCTACATGTGCATAGACGTACATACGTGAAAATTAAGTACCAAAAGTAAGTCTCGAAATAGAAACATAAACTTTTGTTAACAGTTCAATTTGATGAAACTCTAAAAGCAATATATTTAAGATAACATTTGCACAATTTATTGCTCAGGTCTTACCGAGGTCATTTTCTTCTGGTTATTTTTTAAAAGTAAAATCTGGATTTCTCTGGTTTTGATAGATTGTGCTAATTTCTACAAAAAATATATAAATATGTAAGTCTTTGAAAAGGTTTTCACAAACGGTTCAATTTGAAATAATTTGGAGTTTATTTGTGTCCATTAATATCTCAAGAAATATTTGTAAGGAAACGCTAAGTAAAATGGTAAAACGTACAACCAAATTATCTGGCCCCTACGTTTTGCCATGAAATTTTTCATAATTGCCAACTTTTTTGCCAAAAAAATGCCGAAAATAAAGTTTTTAATGTTTCTTTGTCTGTTAATTTATAGAAAAAAAGATGACGGAATGCCCACAAGTTCTGTAAATATTGCCTCGTTAGTTTTTCTATCAGTGACTGATATATTACACGTTTCATCTTATGAAATGTTATTTAGCCATGAAATTTTTCATAATTGCAAACTTTTTTGCCAGACAAATGCCAAAAATAAAGATTTTAAGGTTTCTTTGTCTGTTAACTTATAGAAAAAAAGATGACGGAATGCCAACAAGTTCTATAAATATTGCCTCTTTGGTTTTTCTAACAGTGACTAATATATTACACGTTTCATCTTATGAAATGTTATTTGGCCATGAAATTTTTCACAATTGCAAACTTTTTTGCCCGGCAAATGCCGAAAGAAAGGTTTTAAGGTTTCTTTGTCTGTTAATTTATAGAAAAAAGATGACGGAATGCCAACAAGTTCTGTAAATATTGCCTCGTTAGTTTTTCTAACAGTGACTAATATATTAAACCTTTCATCTTATGAAATGTTATTTTGAATACTGAAAAAAACGCATTAGAAATAAAAAGCACATTTAAACTTAAACAACGCTTCTTTTTTAAGGAAAGTGTAAATTATTCAACAAATTAAAAGTGATTTTTTTTTTAAAACTCTGAAACATAAATTGTTCAATTATTCTTTTTCGTGAATCATATATTTCTATTCTAGTCATACCCACATTTCTAAGCGTGTTTATTTAATGTTTATTGTTAAATCAATATTTTATAAAATATTTCTCTTTAAATAGGAAAGAACGTTATGTGCCTATTAAACAACTTCTAAAAATCAGTAAACACAAGCTTCTTAAATATTACGCACTTTTGATTTGAAATAGCAATATAAATGCACAATTAAGAGATTTACTGTAACTGTAATATAAAATATCTCTTCTATTAATACGATTTCTCAAATAGCAAATGAATAATAAAATATTTACATGAACTCATTTTAGCAGCGGCATGTTTATTAAATCTTAACAACGATGTACAAAAATTGTGAAAATAATATTATTGCATTGTAAATCTGTTTCAAAATTGATATGGAAATCTTTAAAAATGTAGAAACAATCGTGCTATTTACATAGATACATTAAATAAAATTGAAATTTTTCTTATCCATTAATATATAATAGATACGAATAATCTTAAGAAATCCCAATTGTGAATGCTTTAATAACAAAGATCACACTTAATACAAACATACAAGGAGCACATTTAATACAAACATACAAAGAGCACATGTAATATACACAGCACATTTAAATTTCAATAACGCTGATTTTTTTTTGTAGGGTCGTATTCTATCATTCTACAAATAAGAGGTAAATAACATTCTTAAGCATTCAAGCGTAGGTTCTTTCAATAAGTATTTGTTTTTTATTGTTCAAGCTTATTTTAGACCATATTTCTTTGAAATAGTGTAAATATAATCAAATAAGAACACGAAGAACATAGAGAAAGCATAATTTATCCATTTCTAAGCAATTTATAAAAATAACTAAAACTAGATGTTTATTTTTTTAATGTAGATTTTTTCTTTAACTTCCCATTTTAATTTTCATGGTATAAGATTTAATTTATCTGTGTCCATTATAGATTTCATGGAATAATATTTAATTTACCTGTATCCATTAAAATCTAAATAATCATAATTACCATTGCATTTTACCTTAACTTCCATTTTGTGTACTTAAAAAGCCCATTAGCAGGAAAACAGCGCAGTTCAAACAATGTTGTTTTTTAGGGGAATGTATCAATTTATAAGAACAATTTAATATATATGATATATAGAAAGAGTTTTTTTTTTTTTAATTTCCCAATACAGTTTTTATGGAATAAGATATAGTTTTCTGCATCCGTAAACCGCATCCAATGGATCATAAGAAATTTATAAGAACAATTAAATATTATTATTTTATATACAGTTTAATTTTAACTTTCCAGTATAGTTTTCATGGAATAAGATTTAATTATCTGTATCTATTAATATCTAAATGATCACAGTACGTATTTTACATAAAGAAATATCATTTTGAAACTCAAAAAGGCCATTGGAAAGAAAACAGCCTATATAAATTCAAACAATGTTGCTTTTTTTAGAAGAATGAATAAATTTCTAATAAATTTTTAAGAACAACTAAATATTAACGCTTTTGACTATAGAGTTTATTTTTAACTTCCCAATATAATTTTCATGGAATGAGATTTAGTTTAGTTGTATCCCTTAACATCTGAATGATTAGAATAAGCATTTTACCATCGGAAATTCCATTTTGAATACTCATAAAGAGTAAAAAAGCCCACTTAAATTAAAACAACGTTGCTTTTTTAGAGGAATGTATCAATTTCTAACAAATTCATAAAAATAACTAGATATTATTTTCTTTTAATATAGAGTTTCTCTTTAACTTCCCTTTATAGTTTTCATAAAATAAAATTTAATTATCTTAGCATCTAAATGATCAGAATACGCATTTTACCTTAAGAAATATCATTTTGAATACTGAAAATGCTCTTTAGAAAGAAAACAGCCCATTTAAATTCAACCAACGTTGCTTTTTCAGGGGAATATATAAAGTTGTAAGAAATGTATGAGAACAACTAGATATTATTGTTTTTTTTCTAATATAAAATTTATTTTAGACTTCCAAATATAATGTTCATGAAATAAGATTTAGTTTATCTATAACCAAGGCCGTAGCCAATGGGGGGATCACCAGGGTTTGATCCCCTCCGAAATTTTTTCAGGGTGACTATAAATAAGCCATTAAGCATCAATCAATAAAGTAAAAATTTAAAAATCTGACGTGGAAAAAATGAATGCAATTTAAGAAAACAAAAAATAGGTAATAAACAATAGAAATTTATAAAATTGCTTTCTTTTCTGTTGTTTTAATGGAACTATGTAAAAGCGGGATTTCCATGCTATGAAACAAATTGGTGGAATATTCAAATAGATTCTCCAACTTGTTTAACTGTAACACTTGAAGAATACAATGAGTGTCTAATTCCAAATATTCACAAATTGGCAAATGTAACAGTTTTGACATATGCTCCTGGGAATACATTTCTGACAAAAGACATTTTAAAATATCTGTAAAAAGCTTCAGAAATCTTTAATTTGGTTGACACTCTTGTTAATACATTGGCGAAGTAGAATCACCATCAACACAAATGAAATTATAAATTTCTTTGCAATGAAGAAGACTCAACTATTCAATTTTCTTTTGTGATAAGTATTGGTTACTCAAATTCACAATAGATAATTTTAAAATTATTTTACCTTTATTAAAGTATTACAAAGCAAATATAAAATACGATAATAATAAAAAAAAATTTAACCTACAAATCCCCCTCCGAAATATTTTTCTGGTTACGGCCTTGTCTATAACCATTAACATATGAATGATTGTTGCTTTTTTAGGTGAATTCTATTCTGTTATTCTATAAGTAAAAGGTAAATAAAATGTTTATAGTCCATATAAAGAAAAGTATATAGCCCATTATCAAGAAGAGGACCCATTTAAATCTCGATAACAATTTTTTAAGAAAACTATAATCTATTATTTTATAAACAAAAAGTAAATAAAATTATTAAACATTCAAACATAAGCTATTTGATTATTGTTTTTCACAACTCATACTTCAACGTTCTTAAATTAAACTCATATTTACCTTTCTAAAAGTGTTTGTTAGGGTTTAAACTTATCTTAGATGGCATTTATTTTTAAATAACGTAAATACAATAAAATAAGAACATATAGCGAACTTAATATATCCGATTCCAAACAACTTATAAAAATAACTAAACGGTATTATTTTCCTAAATATTCAGTTTCTTTTTGACTTGTCAATCTAGATTTCATGGAATAATATTTAATTTAACTTGTATGCATTAACAAGTGAATAGTAAGAATGTAAAATTATAGCAAAACTATTTTATAATAAAAAACGATTTATATGAACCAGTTTCACATCTTTGTGTTGATTAGCACAATGCTCCCGGCTAATGCTAATTCGTATCTTTTGGATATCTCTAATTCCATCCACGGGCGGTATTTTTGCATTTTATATAGAAGGTGGCCAGAATTAAAACCTCTGATTCTGACCTCTCTACTTATTGAACCATTCAGTGTATAAAATTCAAATTTTGACCACATACTATTCAAGACTTGGGGAAACTAATTATGTGAAAAAATTTAATACTAGAAATCACCGATAGATGACGCTGTACAACTGGGCATAGATTGAAAAGACACAAAAACACATTTTTTGTGAACGTACTAAACATTCATGTGACAGGGATCTTATCGACGCACGGAATACTGTTCAATATGGTTCCCTTCTTGAAGTTTTAAAATCTGCAGTGTGTGGTCAGCTTGTTCAACTGTGGATCGTAACTGATTGACTGAGATGCTTCTCACATGCAGAGTGATACTTTCTTTTAAATCTGCCAAGGTTACCTGATGCCCTCGATAATCAAGATTTTTTAAGTGTCTCCACAGCCAAAAATCACACGGATAAAGATCCGGAGAACGAGATGACCAAGTTGTCGGAAACGCGCGACTGATTGCTTTGTTATTATTGAACACATGCCGAAGAAACTGCTGTACATAGCATTTAATGTGTGGAGGGTCAAGACATTGCTGCTCTTGCAAATGGGATACAACAAAAGTTTCAAACATGATTTTGAACCAGTGGGCCATAACAATATTTGCCATTGCGAATATCCTGTTCGACAAAGAAAGGTCCAAGAATGAATCTGTCTGTGAATCCACACCAGACTGTAACTTTTGGTGAGGGGATTAGAAACTCTTTGAAGGTATCTGTTGAAGGGGCGAGGCCAACGAGGTAAGCGCGTAACACCAGAATATTAAATTCTTCAAATTAAAATTAACTCTGGTCTTCAACATGCAGAAAGAAAAGGAATTGCTTACCTTTTCTAAGGTCTATCCAATTTATGAAATATCCACTGGTTTATATATTTCAACTATTTGAGAATTTATTATAAACACTTCTTGAATAATCGTGTAGATGTACCACTGCTGAAATAAGACTTGTAAAAAAATTATATTAATGCACAATTCACATTGAATAAATAAGTTCACGTTTGGATTGATTTTAAAAAATTATATTTTACATTACTTAAAATTTTAAAAGGTTTACATTTAGATTAATTTTAACATCAGGAAACATTTTTTCCTGTGACTTTACAGAATGAAGGATAGTAATACACTGACTCATTTTCACATAGTTTGGAAAGTTACGAGTAAAGTTGCATCATTTCTTTGAAACAAATTGACGTTGAATAATTGTCCTTTTAAATGTTTTAGTTCTGTAATAAGTTTATAATGGCATAATCACAAATAACAAATTATAAACATATTTCACATTATTAGAAGAGAACGATTATAACGAGGTAATAAATCTCTATTGGTTGATAAACTTGAAACTTAAGAGTCATAAATTAGGTCACTTGTTTTAAGAGATGAGAGAAAAATTATCGTTGGGTTTTTATCTGCGTGCTTCATCATTTTCTTTATTTATTTATTTTACTTTGAGTGGAAAATATTAAGTGATTGAAATGAATGGATTAGTTTTCTACAATTTCCCCCTTAATCCGTTCATGGGGATTAACTAATATTTTCATTGAATTTCTGTGTTCGATGAATCGAGGCTTGGGTAAAGGTTTGGTAAGTGCATCAGCTATCATTTTTTCTGTTGGAAGATATCTTAACTCAATTATGCCTTCTTCGCTATATTGTTTAATGGCATTAAATTTGACGTCGATGTGCTTTGATCTTTTCGTGAATTTTTCTGATTCAACCATTTTTATGGTACTTTGATTGTCTTCATATAAAGTGATTGGTTTTTGCTGTGGAAAGCCTAGATCGTCAAGTAACTTCAATAACCAAATTATTTCTTGGCTAGCATGTGCTGCGGACACATATTCAGCCTCTGCTGAAGATAAGGCAATGCACCTTTGCCTTTTCGTCGTCCACTGAATTGGGTTGTTGCCCAACATATATAATATTCCCGATGTTGATCTGCGGGTTTTGGTATCACCTGCCCAATCGGCATCAGCGAATACTTTTAATATTGGTTCTTCATTAGTGTTAATTATTAATTTTAGTTCTTTAGTATGATATAGATATCTTATTATTCTTTTTACGGCTTGCCAGTCTTTTTCGCGAGGATTCTCATTTCTTCTGCTTAAAATATTTACTGCTGCTGAAATGTCAGGTCTCGTTATGGTTGTTATATAAAGCAATGAACCAAGTGCCTGGCGATATTTAATATTATTTGGCATTAAATTATCATCATCATTTAATTTGTTATATCCTGGTTCCATTGGAGTTTTGCACGGTTTGGAGTTTTCAAGATTGAACTTTTTCGCTAAATTTTCAATCTTAATTTTTTGATCAAGAGAATAACCGTTAGGTAATTTCTGAATTTGAGTACCTAAATAGTTACTAATATTGCCTAGATCCTTTAATTCGTATTCTTGTTTTAGAGAATTTACGATTTCTTCTATTATTTCATCTTTGCTGGCGATGAGTATATCATCAACATATATTATTATGTACGATGTATGATCTTTTTCTTTTCTAGTGAAAAGACATGTGTCTGCTGTACTTTGGATAAAGTTCAAGTTGTCTAGTGTTTCAGCGATTTTAATATGCCAAGCTCTGGCGGCCTGTTTGAGGCCATAGATTGCCTTTTTGAGCTTGCAAACTTTTTCAGGAAATTGTTCGTTTACATAGCCTTCAGGTTGATTTATATATATTTCTTCATTTAAGTTCCCATGAAGAAAAGCGGTGTCAATATCTACATGTCGCACATTCAAATTATTACAAGCTGCTGCTAAAAGAAGTGTTTTGATGGTACAATGTTGTGCTACTGGTGAAAATGTTTCTTGATAATCTTCCCCATATTTTTGACTGAAACCTTTGGCAACAAAACGTGCTTTATATTTTTGTGTATTTCCTGAACTATCAATTTTTCGTTTGAAAATCCATCTACTTCCTATGATTCTTTTATTAAGAGGAGGATCGACTAGATCCCATGTATTATTTTTCATTAACGATTGTATTTCGTTTTCAGTGGCTTTAAGCCAGTTTTTCTTTTCTAGTGGATTGTTTATTTTGATAAGCTGTTTCCAGTTTTCAGGTTCTGTTGTATCGCAATCATTTGCTAAAGCAATAAAATTGTCGGAAGTATATCTTTGAGGTGGTACTCCTCTGTTTTGTCTTTCAGATCTACGAGGTTGATGTGTTTCTGATTGTTTGGGCGCGTCAGGTGTACAGGGTGTGTCACCTATTTCTATTTCAATGTATTTTTTGTCTTCAATTAATTGTTCGTGATCATTAATTTTCTCGTTTAAATTGTTCAGTTTTTCTTCCAGAAATTTTACAGATCTGGAAATTATTATTTCACCATTTTTAGTGAAAACGCGGTATCCCTTTGTATTATTATCATAGCCCATGAAGATACCCTCTTCTGCTGTGTCATCTAGTTTAGATCTTTTGTGTTTGTTTATGTAAGTGTATACTTTACAGCCAAATACACGTAAATAATAGAGATTTGGTTTTCTTTTGAACCAAATTTCATATGGCGTTTTATTTGTCAATTTAGTGGGGAGCCTATTTTGGAGGTGATTAGCAGTATTTATCGCTTCACCCCAGAACCTATGAGGTAAATTTGCTTCGGATAATAGGCTTCGTGTCATTTCAATTAAACTTCTGTTTTTTCTCTCAGCAATGCCATTCTGGCTGGGACAAAATGGAACTGTGTATTCATGTTTTATACCATGTTCCCTTAGAAAGGCTTCTGTATTATTTCCTATATATTCCCCACCGTTATCCGATCTAATCGCCGTCGGATATTTTCCTTGTCTGGTTTTGACCATTTGTACATAGTCTTTTATTTTTTCATAAACTTCATCTTTACTTTTTAATAAGTAAATAACTGTGAATCTAGAATTGTCATCTATGAATGTAAGGAAGTAATTTTTTCCTCCTATTGTGGGTGTTTTAAAAGGCCCACATAAATCAGTATGTACTAAATCTAATACTTTTGTTGTTTTATTTTCGATAGATTTAGAGTACGGTGCATTTGTTGACTTTGTTTTTATACAGGTTTCACAGTTTGTTTTATGATTACAGTTATTTATTTTTATCCCACTGGCCAAGTCATTTTTGACTAATTCTTTTATACTTTCATTATTTCTGTGGCCAAGGCGTTTATGCCAAATTTCGAGGCAATCTTTATTTCTGCAATCATGTGCAATGTTTATTTTATTTTGAGAACTTTCTTCTAGTGTTTCAACTTGATATAAGTTATGTTTCTTTAATGCTTCTAAGTATATTTTTCCATTGCACGATAGTATGCATTTTTCATTTTCGAAAAATACTTTGTAGCCATGTTCTGTGGCTTTACTTACGGAAATTAAATTTGATTCCAATTGTGGAACAAATAACACATTTTTAAGTGTAATTCTATTTATACATCCATCAGATGTCTTTGTCATTATTTGTGTTTCGCCGGTTCCGTAAGAATTTAATGTATTCCCATTAGCAATTGTTACTGTAGTTTTTTCAGTATCGTTGAATTTTGTAAATATATCCCTATCGTTCGCTATATGCGAAGACGCTCCTGAGTCAATTAACCAGGTTTTATTAGCGGGATTTACAATTATGAATGCTGCATCTTTATGTTCACTTTTATTTATTTGTACCTGTTCATCTGTTTTTGATTCATTCATTTTATTTTTACTATCACCTTTTATATTTTCAAAACACAACGATGTGTACTTTTTGTATTTGTATTGTGTTTTAGGTGTAGTGGTCTGTGTGTTTCTGTTCTTGAGATGCCAGCATTGTTTGTAAGTGTGATTTGATTGTTTACAGTAGGTACAATATTTGTTTTGCCCTTTATAATCTTGAGTGTATTTCTTTTGTGTTTTAAACACCTTTTGTGAGTTTTCAACTTGCTCACTATTTTCTACCCGTTTATTAAATTCATCAGTAAGTTTGCTCTTGATGAATTCGGGAGTTAATTCAATTTCATTTCGGGCTTCGAGAGCTGTTATTAATGTATTGTAACTCGCAGGTAACGAGCACAATAGAAGTGCAGATAAATGCGAGTCGGTTATGTTCTCTCCTATTGCGGAGAGCTTATCTTTTATTTCCAGTATATTAGTAATGTGTTTGTGCATGTTCCCATTTTCGGGAAGTTTTGCACTATACAATTTTCGTAACAAATACAATTTACTGGACAAATTGGCTCTCTCATGAATATTTTTTAAACTATCCCATGTCTGTTTTGCTGTTTCTAAATGTTTTACATGAACTATTTGCGTATCGTCTATACTCAGGTTTATTAAAGCGCGAGCTTTTGCATCCTTTTTTCTCCAATCTTCGTTAATTTGTGTAGGGGGTTCCTGAGTTACGAGTTCGTACAAATCTTCCTTAATTAACAACATATTAATTTTAAACTTCCATATAGAATAATTATTATTGTTTAATTTATCTACTATTTGCATTTCCTTTATTGTCGCCATCTCGGAGAACTTGTTTAGACAGTTTTTAAAGTTTTATTAGTTTAAATAGTTTATTAAATTCAATTATGTTTTCTTGAATTTTTAATCTAGCATAAGAGCTGAGTATTATTTTTATTAATTAGAGTCAATTATTAATCCTTAAGAATAAATTCTGAGTTCATATATTCATCAGGCTCATGATCACTGTTGAAGGGGCGAGGCCAACGAGGTAAGCGCGTAACACCAGAATATTAAATTCTTCAAATTAAAATTAACTCTGGTCTTCAACATGCAGAAAGAAAAGGAATTGCTTACCTTTTCTAAGGTCTATCCAATTTATGAAATATCCACTGGTTTATATATTTCAACTATTTGAGAATTTATTATAAACACTTCTTGAATAATCGTGTAGATGTACCACTGCTGAAATAAGACTTGTAAAAAAATTATATTAATGCACAATTCACATTGAATAAATAAGTTCACGTTTGGATTGATTTTAAAAAATTATATTTTACATTACTTAAAATTTTAAAAGGTTTACATTTAGATTAATTTTAACATCAGGAAACATTTTTTCCTGTGACTTTACAGAATGAAGGATAGTAATACACTGACTCATTTTCACATAGTTTGGAAAGTTACGAGTAAAGTTGCATCATTTCTTTGAAACAAATTGACGTTGAATAATTGTCCTTTTAAATGTTTTAGTTCTGTAATAAGTTTATAATGGCATAATCACAAATAACAAATTATAAACATATTTCACATTATTAGAAGAGAACGATTATAACGAGGTAATAAATCTCTATTGCTTGATAAACTTGAAACTTAAGAGTCATAAATTAGGTCACTTGTTTTAAGAGATGAGAGAAAAATTATCGTTGGGTTTTTATCTGCGTGCTTCATCATTTTCTTTATTTATTTATTTTACTTTGAGTGGAAAATATTAAGTGATTGAAATGAATGGATTAGTTTTCTACAGTATCTGTGTTTTCAGATTCGCAAATGCTACAATTATGGGTGCCCACTGTTCTATTGCAGTAGAAATGGGTCACATCACTCCACAGAATCTGCTATGGCCATGATGCATACTTTAATTCTTCAAATTCTCTGTTTTTCATATTTTCGTTGTTCAGCGCCATCTATCGTTATTTCTGGAACCAAATTTTTTTCGCCTAATCCGTTTTCCCATATATTGAATAGTACGTTCAGAAAATTTGACAGTTTTACACGGAGTAGTTCGATATAGAGGAAGGTAAGAGTAAGGGTGTTTTAATTCTGGCCAATCGGTATTGCACTAATTAAAAAAAAATAGTCACTATATTTGTATTTATACAATTAGCTATACAACTATGCATATAAAAATTTCTTCGTCACTGCACCTGCCGCTGTCTGTCGCGAGGGAGCGTTGGCTCCAGCGGTTCAGGCTTTTTCTTGTAACTTTTCTTTTTTTGTTTTTAGCTTTCTTGCCTGCCCCTTGTCGCGCTTAGGCTTGTCCTGGCAGTGCTGGCCTTTTGGCCTAGTTTGTAATTTCCTTTTTTGCTTCAATTTTTGTTGTCCTGGCCGTGTGCGCACTGCACTGGCGGTCTCGGCGTCGGGCCTTTCCAGTGGCTGGAATCACCCACAACAAATCCCCGCGTGCCGGGGAACATCCCGTGGGAGATGCTAACGCTCTACGGTCTAGCTTTGCTGGGTTGAATGGCCTCCCTTAGGCATTCGATAAAAAATAGTAGAGTTTATATACATCCTTTTGTTAAATGATGGAACATACAAATGTAAAGCTTTTAGGCGGGGCTTCCTGTTTCAAAGACAAAAGGCATCCGTCAACAATGTGGTAATATATTATTTTATGATATGATTATTAATCTTTTTCTCATGGATCGCATTTCAACACTCCGTATCTAGTGTTACATTCACATTTCTAAAAGTGTTCATTTATTGTTATTTATTTTATTCTCTGATCATTTCTCTTTAAATACATAAGACCACAACACATAAACTGGTGCGGAATTTATAACAATCAAGAAATATTAATTATTTTATCACTTCAGCCTTGCAATATGTGGTTTTTGCGCAATTTAGATTTAAGCTCAGTAAGCTGAAAAGCAAAGTTACCAGTTTGACTTCTTTATTTTTAATTCTGAAATTCTGAAATCTTACTGGAAATTCCATGTAGTAACTTTTGGTTTATGTAATGACAGACATTTTGTGATTACTTTAGGAAAAATTTCTTTTGGAGGAATTTCTAGTACGAATGTGGAATTTCTGAATTAAAAATAAACAGAAACTAGTGCAGCTTCGCCCGTTATGCTGGTCGGTTTATTCCAAACAGTCCTCGAATTATACGAACTTAGGATTGGGTGCCCCACTGTCTTCGGATCAGGCCAACTTGGATTTAAATAAAAAACAAAAAAGGAACATTTCCTTTAGAATCCTGCAGAAACTGCATCATCGTATTTTTAAAAACTGTGATTGTTGATTTATTTTTCGTCTGAAGGATGAAGAACGAAAATTGACCCAGCTGCCATTTGAAAGAAAGAGAAAAATATTCCTCCCACTAGAGGTGGGGAAAAGGATGAATGAGATTGTCATTGTGTGGACTTGAGCCCCTTCCTTTCGATTTTGTTCAGACTCAGGCTACTCAACACTCTAGTAGGAAAAAATATCCCTGGTATTATATTCATGCTTATAAAAAAAGTTGGAGCATGCGCGTAGAGATCAATTGCATGTGGAATTTGACAGAATGCGCTTTAAGTTTTAAATATATAGATGACAACCCTGATAAAAAGTCCCTCTACGTATGAATCGAAAAAAACTAGGCCATGTATATATGACAGCAATCTGTCATATATATAAATGCTTTCTTACATTTTATTTATTTACATCAAACCCCTCTTAATTTTAAAAACTTTCCATATTCTTCCGTTCCCCTGTATATTAATAATCCTTTTTCTCTCTGTTTAATTTCATAAAATCTCAGCAGTAATCTAAATGTTAAGTTATACGAATTCATTTCTGGTTCAATAAATAATTCTTTTCGTTTAAGCATTCTTTTTGCCATTACAATAATTGAATAAATAAAAGATAAATAGTAGTTTCTACATCACAGTTAGATATAAAGATTTATTGCAAAAAGGAAATTAAGAACTTTATTTATTACTTTTAAATCTATTTTTATAATTATCCTTATTGTTCACAAAAAAATTCACATTTAATTCATTTTCACTCTTTTTAGCCGTGAATTGCATCTCTGGATGTAATCAAATTATAGCAATATGTATATAAAATAAATATGCCTATTTATAGCTTCTAAAATAAACATAATAATAATAATTATTCTTTTGATCTCTCATAAATAATCCAAAAATAATTTAACTTCTATTTCAGAGTCATTAATATTGCAAATGTTGACAGTTCAAATTATAGCAATAAATTATATCAAATAAATATATCTTCATCTCATTTAAGATAACGTTTTCCTTTTCAAATAGATTATCCTTAATATATATTTTTTTTAATATTTGCTTACTCAGAAAATAACGGTTTATCTTGTTTTATTCTCAGTAGCATCTTCCAATCAAAATAATGTGTGATGATATCAATTGCTAAATTTAGCTCAACATGTCCAAATATGGTATCGTTTCTGGCTCTGAGGCAAATAATTACTTTAATTTGCTGGAAATTCCACACCCAGCCAAAAGTATCTTGTCTTTTCGAATTCTAACGCCAAAATAATGTATTGGGTAATGTGTTTTTGCGCCAATTTTGTTGGCCAGGTAATGTAAATCTCTGGCAATAATGTTATGTGACTACTCACTCTCTGTTTGAATACTCACTGTGTGAGTTGCTTCTTCTGCTGGCTCCTGCTAAGAGACACCTCTCCTATACTTACTGAACCTGGAAAATAATTTCTATAAGTTAAAAGACTTTCTTCTCCCTCAGCAAGATTACAATTTACAACAATTTACATCTTCACAATGGTTCGTACGCCTCAGGAGATTCAGGGGTTTGAATACCAGAATTTGCGTAAAATAATGGTCGCAATATAAAACCAAAGGAATTTTTGTTTTTCATTAAACAAGGCATATATTACTTTATAAAATTTTCTGTTGACTTTCCCCTGAGGCATATGAACCCTGTATGTTTTATCATTATACAAATAAAAGATAAATTATATTCTTAACCATTCAAACATAATTTTTTTCATTAATCTCTTTCATGAATCAAATTTCAGTATTATTTATCTAAAGTCATATTTCTGTGTGTTTATTTTTCATTGTTTAAATATATCTTTGACAGTATTTACTTTGAAATACACTAAATACAATAAAAAAAAATCCCTGACGGCTCGGCCTACAGGCACAGGTAGATTTCGAAGACGCAGACCGTGGGGCACCTGTTTGTCGGGAATTGCGGAAGAAATTACCTTTTTACGACGATGCGGCAGTTGGAACCGCCTACTTCGAAACCTAACTTGTTTGCAGGCGGAATCGGCAGGGATTTTTTTTGTTTTTAATTTTTTTTTGCTATAACGGTTGGTCCTATAAAAAACTTGTAAATATAAAAGTTTTAAATAATATTAAGAGGATTAATAATAAATTTAAGCGGATTTGAAATCTTGAGAATTGGCGAAGTTATGAATTTTTTTTCTTCTAAACCACCCTCCCTCCCCCCCCCCCCTTAAGGCAATTTTTAATTATATCAAAAATCTGTCATACATAAATTTTTGGCCCTTCTCCTAGAAGTAATAATAACTTCAAACGGATTCGATACGTATCATAAGTAAGAAATTATGGGTTTTTTCTCTTTTCACAAAAAGCCCCCCCCCCATCCCCCCCCCTTGGTTCGATTTTGTCCATTAACGAACTTGACCGAGATTTTATGCCCCTTGATTTTATGTATCAGTTTCGAAAAGATGCGGGAGTTGGAACCGCCTACTTCGAAAAATAACTTGTTTGCAGGCGGAGCCGGCAGGGATTTTTTTTGTTTTTAATTTTTTTTTTGCTATAACGGTTGGTCCTATAAAAAACTTGTCAATATAAAAGTTTTAGATAATATTAAGAGGATTAATAATAAATTTACGCGAATTTGATATCTTGTGAATTGACGAAGCTATGATTTTTTTTCTCTTAAAACCCCCCTTTTCCCCCCCCCCCCTTGGGGCCATTTTTAATTATATCAAAAATCTGTCATACATACATTTTCGACCCTTCTCCTAGAAGTAATAATAACTTTAAACGGATTCGATACGTATCATAATTAAGAAATTATGGGGGTTTTTCTGTTTTCACAAAAAGCCCCCCCACCCTCCCCCCCTTGGTTCGATTTTGCCCATTAACGAACTTGACCGAGATTTTATGCCCCTTGATTTTATGTATCAGTTTGTAAAAGATTAATGCAGAATTTTTCCAGTTATCGTGGTCAGAAAAAAGTGACATAGATAGATAGATAGATAGATAGATAGATAGATAGATAGATATATAAAGTTTTGAACTGGGGGTGGTTTTGGGTTCTGGGAGTCATGATCGGCGTAGATCTGCAAAAATTTTTCAAAATTTCCAACTTAGATGAGAATGTAATAGGTAGTATTTCTTACGAAATCTACCTAAAAATGTACGTGAAAAACATACAGAGAATATAATATTTCTCTGTATCTCTATAATATTTCTCTGTTATATTCTAATATAATTTACCGACTTTGTGTGAAGTTTGTTAAAATCATTCTCAAAAGACACTAAGTCTCATTGGTGCATGCGGAGGTTAAAACTCTTACGCAAACATCCGCAAAAATAACAAGAACTTAAAATCATGCATCAAGCGAAGATTATGAAACAGTTTCCAACAATAACAAAATATTACTAAGAAATTTAATTTTTTGATACAAGGAAATGAGACATATAAACAAGCAATTTGAACATCACATAACACAGTATAAATCCATTTTCAAGAATTGTTGGCCATATGCGGCAATGTGTACGTATTCTGTCGTGTAGCCCAGTTTATGATACACATAATTCATACACATCACGTAATATACTAAAAATTTGATAAGAGGGAAACCACGTATCACAGCGGAAAGCACACTTCCAGAAATTATCGAACATAGTCACTGCTGTATAGGAATTCTTCTGTGCGTCACCTTAAGTGAATGATAATGCAATGCACTCTATAATTTATAGAAAACATGGTGTAGTGCAACTCAATGAGTCTTTTTTCATTACGTTTGAAGTACCATAACATCATTAAAATGCACTGCAACCAATTTTTTCCCATAGATCATAATATAATGGAATTTTTTTGTACGTTCCTGTAAACGAACTATAAACACTACTTGTTCTATACTCATACATATCAATATACAGGGTGGTTATCATATAAATATCTCTATTTGGAGCTGTCTGTAGCTCGAAGGAATAACCCGAATGAAACCAAAATCGTTACACTTACTATATTCGAGAAGGGGGAAGAAGAATCGAATAATAAAAAAATAATTGCAATAAACACCGATAGATGGCGCTACTGAGTGTGAAATATAATGTGTAATTAAAGAACAAAGAGTTAAGGTGTCAAACCGGATTGCACACCTAATTTATTTGAAAATGTCATAGTGAATGTGGCTACGCTTTCGCATGGCGGTGCCAATCATGTTCAAGTTCCATGTGGCCATTGTGCTGGAAGACGCAATCCAGGCGGAGCACGATGTGCTCAACTACGGAATGTAACGCATCAGGAGTCATGTTTCGCACATGTTGTGATATGCTGTAAAGTCATTGAGGTTTGCGACACCTCCACGGTACACAATATTACACATTACATTTTACACTAGAAAGCGCCATCTGTCGGTGATTATTGCAATTATTTTTTATTGTTCCGTTCTTCTTCCCCGTTCTCAAATATTAGGTGTACCGATTTTGGTTTCATTCCGGTTATTCCTTCAAGCTATAGACAGCTCCAAGTAGAGATACTTATATTATAACCACCCGGTACATATCAATCTCATTATCTTAAAATACCTCAATAAAATACACCGAAAACGATTTTTCCCCTAGACCGTAATGTAACGAAATTATTTCAGAGTCCCTGTAAAAGAACTATAAACGCTACACACTTAATTTCAATACCAGTTATATTGCAATTGGGGTATATTCACAAGGGTTAGATCATGGAACGACGGCCAGACAGCAGACAGACAAACCGAATTCATAAACACTTGCCATCTGTGTTGGAACGTATTAAAAAATAAACACATTCGCAAATTTTAACTTCAATATTATTCTCTCTAAAGCGTTTAATTTCACTATTTTATAAAGACGTTTGTAAGATCTTTAGCCCTTTGCTAATGGTCTCGGGACATATATGTTCCAGTAACTATTTTTTTTTATTATATTCGCACCACTTTTTGAAAAATAATCTCTGCCATACTTATATTATGTATTTTTTAAACGAAATCTACCACAAAAAAATATTTGTAAATTGTGGTACGATTGATTATAAAAATAGTCGCCAGACCTGACCCGTAATCAAAAGGTTAAATATTTACAGTTTAAAAACTATTTTAATTTCTAAAAATGCAGGGTGTTTCTAAATGAATATCGGGGTTTAACGCTTGGTAGTATTTATTACATACAACTTAAAATTATACTTAATGCATAAAATGAAAGAGCAACTCAAACAGTTTTACCTACAAGCTTACAAGTGTTCAATGTGAACACCTTTCGTTACACAGGACACATGAAGTCGATAGCTCAGTTCTTCCCAAACGTTAATTACTGTTTGTGGGGTAATTGTTGCAACAGCTGCCTCAATCCTGTTTCTTAGGTTGGGTAGGGCAGATGGTAGTGGAGGCACATGCACTCGATCCTTTAAGAACCCCAACATGTAGAAATCACATGGCGTCAGATCGGGTGAGCGTAGAGTGGCGTTTGGGAAGAGCTGAGCTATCGACTTGATGTGTGCCGTGTGAAAGGTATTCACATTGAACACTTGTAAGCTTGTAGGTAAAACTGTTTGAGTTGCTGTTTCATTTTATGTATTAAGTATAATTTTAAGTTTTTTATAATAGATACTACAAAGCGTTAAAACCCCGATATTCATTTAGAAACACACTGTATTTATTTTTATTTTTTATTTTATATTATTTGATTTGTAAATTATCTAAGTTCCTGCTTTATTTCTTATAATCACTATCTCAGTTTATCTAAATTTATCTTTTAAACAAAAGGCTATATATCTTAGTGGATGAACATTTGGAAATGGCATATCTTTTTCCGATATTGATTATTATTTCTATTTTTTCTAATATGACAATAAGTACGGTTTTAACGATTTAGTTATTATTCCATTTAAACTGTTTTTCACCTTGAAATGTAGACATTAATCTGTTTTACGCTACGAATCTTTCGCTTCGAATTAAAACGTATTTAAAATATTTGCATGAAAGTCAATTTGCAAATAAATTTTATTTAATGTGAATTTAATGACAAAGCTGCTGACAACTGATAGCAATAACTTTTAATCTATATTACAATAATTTTATTATAAGAACTTATACTAAATTAATTGTATGATCAATATGATTACTAAACCATTTATTTATGAAGTATTTTAAATAAAATTTCATGCCTCGACTAAATCATAAATCATTAAAAATATTTCTATGAAACTCTATTTGTCAATTTTATTTTGTGAGAATTTGCTGACAAAATTTTTGACAGCAGAATTCTATATTACTTTACATATTTTTTTTTCTTTTTTTTTTCTTTTAGATATTCCACTCTTGAAATTACCCTTGGTCCTGATTTCTTTTGTTTAATGACTTTCGATTTGCTATCGAAATGTATCTTTATTTTTTAACAAAATGCACCGTACTAGTGCATGAATATTTTTAAATAATACATCTTTCATCGATAATGAATATTATTATTTTTTTAATATATCAATAATTATAGTTTTAATGATATCTATATTATCCAATTTAAATTGCTTTTTATCTTCAAATGAAAACATTAATCTGTTATATTGATGGTTTGTGAAAATTTTATGACATATATTCCATAAAATCCTACGCTCCGTCGAAAACGTAACTCATTACTCAATAAACTTTTTTCAATAAATTTTATTTTATAAGAATTTAATGGAAAGTTGCTGGCGATTGGTATCAGTAACTTTTAATCTATATTATATTCATTTTATGATCAGAAATAAAACAGACATAATCAATATAAATAAAAAAGGCTATTTCTTACGGTTTTGATTAAAACAGACAAACATTATTTTTTTCAATAATGCGAATTTATCAACTGACAAATTAGTGAAATAAAAATGGGAAATAATTGTTTAATAGCAATAAATAAAATAAATAAATGTTTATATTTGTTTGCTTTTGCCTCGACTAAGAAATTAATTTTCAAAATTATCTGTACGAAGATCGATTTGTCATATAAACGTGTTTAATAAGAAATTAATGGCTAATCTGGTCACGGCTGAATTCATTAATTTCCAAATTATATTATTAAATTTATCATGATAAATATTATAGACCTTATTTGTACAAAATAATAAATCGATCTCTAATAAGACACGCCTACAATGAAAAAACGTTTTGATGTATCACATACCGTTTTTGCACGAACTTGACTTTTATTACATGTAAGTTATCTAACCATCTGCTTATTGCAATGAGAATGTTAAAATTAAGTGACATAGATTTTGTTATTCTACAAAATTAAATGTGTGAAATCCTTTCCATTAGAAAAAAATCCTTCCGATCTCTACCGAACACAAAAGGTAGCTTACCTCTACCTCCGTCATCTGGAAATTTCTGCGGTTTTTTATATTTTTTGAATCCATAACTGGCATATTCCCACTGGAAATTTGAAGAAAAATTTGCTTTTATAACGTACTGTACGTGAAGAAACTGCTTTTACTTATTTAAAAAAAAAAAAAAATCCGAATTTTGGTGACATTCAATCATTTCAACATTATGTCAATAGACGTATACCGCAGAACTTTCCGTATGAACGTTTACAATCTCTATTTTATACAGGGTGATCCCGATTTCATGGTACACACTTTAAGGGTTGGTACAGGACAATGTAACAATCATTTAGTGTATGGAAAACCAGGGTCAGGAATCCATTTATATAGCCAAAATTACAGGGCGTCTCACTCCAATCCGAAGTCGCGTTTTCGTTCATAACTTTAACATTAGGGAAGATATTTTAATGAAATCCTTACAACACTATCCTTATAATTCACACAAAAGACAAAGATGAGTCTGTTGCGAATTTTGTTAAAATATATGTGTCTTCCCTACTGTTAAAGTTATGAACGAAAACGCGACTTCGGATTGGAGTGAGACGCCCTGTAATTTTGACTAAATAAATGTATTTCTTGTAGAAAACTAATCCATTCATTTCAATCACTTAATATTTTCCACTCAAAGTAAAATAAATAAATAAAGAAAATGATGAAGCACGCAGATAAAAACCCAACGATAATTTTTCTCTCATCTCTTAAAACAAGTGACCTAATTTATGACTCTTAAGTTTCAAGTTTATCAAGCAATAGAGATTTATTACCTCGTTATAATCGTTCTCTTCTAATAATGTGAAATATGTTTATAATTTGTTATTTGTGATTATGCCATTATAAACTTATTACAGAACTAAAACATTTAAAAGGACAATTATTCAACGTCAATTTGTTTCAAAGAAATGATGCAACTTTACTCATAACTTTCCAAACTTTGTGAAAATGAGTCAGTGTATTACTATCCTTCATTCTGTAAAGTCACAGGAAAAAATGTTTCCTGATGTTAAAATTAATCTAAATGTAAACCTTTTAAAATTTTAAGTAATGTAAAATATAATTTTTAAAATCAATCCAAACGTGAACTTATTTATTCAATGTGAATTGTGCATTAATATAATTTTTTTTTACAAGTCTTATTTCAGCAGTGGTACATCTACACGATTATTCAAGAAGTGTTTATAATAAATTCTCAAATAGTTGAAATATATAAACCAGTGGATATTTCATAAATTGGATAGACCTTAGAAAAGGTAAGCAATTCCTTTTCTTTCTGCATGTTGAAGACCAGAGTTAATTTTAATTTGAAGAATTTAATATTCTGATGTTACGCGCTTACCTCGTTGGCCTCGCCCCTTCAACAGTGATCATGAGACTGATGAATATATGAACTCAGAATTTATTCTTAAGGATTAATAATTGACTCTAATTAATAAAAATAATACTCAGCTCTTATGCTAGATTAAAAATTCAAGAAAACATAATTGAATTTAATAAACTATTTAAACTAATAAAACTTTAAAAACTGTATAAACAAGTTCTCCGAGATGGCGACAATAAAGGAAATGCAAATAGTAGATAAATTAAACAATAATAATTATTCTATATGGAAGTTTAAAATTAATATGTTGTTAATTAAGGAAGATTTGTACGAACGCGTAACTCAGGAACCCCCTACACCAATTAACGAAGATTGGAGAAAAAAGGATGCAAAAGCTCGCGCTTTAATAAACCTGAGTATAGACGATACGCAAATAGTTCATGTAAAACATTTAGAAACAGCAAAACAGACATTGGATAGTTTAAAAAATATTCATGAGAGAGCCAATTTGTCCAGTAAATTGTATTTGTTACGAAAATTGTATAGTGCAAAACTTCCCGAAAATGGGAACATGCACAAACACATTACTAATATACTGGAAATAAAAGATAAGCTCTCCGCAATAGGAGAGAACATAACCGACTCGCATTTATCTGCACTTCTATTGTGCTCGTTACCTGCGAGTTATAATACTCTAATAACAGCTCTCGAAGCCCGAAATGAAATTGAATTAACTCCCGAATTCATCAAGAGCAAACTTACTGATGAATTTAATAAACGGGTAGAAAATAGTGAGCAAGTTGAAAACTCACAAAAGGTGTTTAAAACACAAAAGAAATACACTCAAGATTATAAAGGGCAAAACAAATATTGTACCTACTGTAAACAATCAAATCACACTTACAAACAATGCTGGCATCTCAAGAACAGAAACACACAGACCACTACACCTAAAACACAATACAAATACAAAAAGTACACATCGTTGTGTTTTGAAAATACAAAAGGTGATAGTAAAAATAAAATGAATGAATCAAAAACAGATGAACAGGTACAAATAAATAAAAGTGAACATAAAGATGCAGCATTCATAATTGTCAATCCCGCTAATAAAACCTGGTTAATTGACTCAGGAGCGTCTTCGCATATAGCGAACGATAGGGATATATTTACAAAATTCAACGATACTGAAAAAACTACAGTAACAATTGCTAATGGGAATACATTAAATTCTTACGGAACCGGCGAAACACAAATAATGACAAAAACATCTGATGGATGTATAAATAGAATTACACTTAAAAATGTGTTATTTGTTCCACAATTGGAATCAAATTTAATTTCCGTAAGTAAAGCCACAGAACATGGCTATAAAGTATTTTTCGAAAATGAAAAATGCATACTATCGTGCAATGGAAAAATATACTTAGAAGCATTTAAGAAACATAACTTATATCAAGTTGAAACACTAGAAGAAAGTTCTCAAAATAAAATAAACATTGCACATGATTGCAGAAATAAAGATTGCCTCGAAATTTGGCATAAACGCCTTGGCCACAGAAATAATGAAAGTATAAAAGAATTAGTCAAAAATGACTTGGCCAGTGGGATAAAAATAAATAACTGTAATCATAAAACAAACTGTGAAACCTGTATAAAAACAAAGTCAACAAATGCACCGTACTCTAAATCTATCGAAAATAAAACAACAAAAGTATTAGATTTAGTACATACTGATTTATGTGGGCCCTTTAAAACACCCACAATAGGAGGAAAAAATTACTTCCTTACATTCATAGATGACAATTCTAGATTTACAGTTATTTACTTATTAAAAAGTAAAGATGAAGTTTATGAAAAAATAAAAGACTATGTACAAATGGTCAAAACCAGACAAGGAAAATATCCGACGGCGATTAGATCGGATAACGGTGGGGAATATATAGGAAATAATACAGAAGCCTTTCTAAGGGAACATGGTATAAAACATGAATACACAGTTCCATTTTGTCCCAGCCAGAATGGCATTGCTGAGAGAAAAAACAGAAGTTTAATTGAAATGACACGAAGCCTATTATCCGAAGCAAATTTACCTCATAGGTTCTGGGGTGAAGCGATAAATACTGCTAATCACCTCCAAAATAGGCTCCCCACTAAATTGACAAATAAAACGCCATATGAAATTTGGTTCAAAAGAAAACCAAATCTCTATTATTTACGTGTATTTGGCTGTAAAGTATACACTTACATAAACAAACACAAAAGATCTAAACTAGATGACACAGCAGAAGAGGGTATCTTCATGGGCTATGATAATAATACAAAGGGATACCGCGTTTTCACTAAAAATGGTGAAATAATAATCTCCAGATCTGTAAAATTTCTGGAAGAAAAACTGAACAATTTAAACGAGAAAATTAATGATCACGAACAATTAATTGAAGATAAAAAATACATTGAAATAGAAATAGGTGACACACCCTGTACACCTGACGCGCCCAAACAATCAGAAACACATCAACCTCGTAGATCTGAAAGACAAAACAGAGGAGTACCACCTCAAAGATATACTTCCGACAATTTTATTGCTTTAGCAAATGATTGCGATACAACAGAACCTGAAAACTGGAAACAGCTTATCAAAATAAACAATCCACTAGAAAAGAAAAACTGGCTTAAAGCCACTGAAAACGAAATACAATCGTTAATGAAAAATAATACATGGGATCTAGTCGATCCTCCTCTTAATAAAAGAATCATAGGAAGTAGATGGATTTTCAAACGAAAAATGGATAGTTCAGGAAATACACAAAAATATAAAGCACGTTTTGTTGCCAAAGGTTTCAGTCAAAAATATGGGGAAGATTATCAAGAAACATTTTCACCAGTAGCACAACATTGTACCATCAAAACACTTCTTTTAGCAGCAGCTTATAATAATTTGAATGTGCGACATGTAGATATTGACACCGCTTTTCTTCATGGGAACTTAAATGAAGAAATATATATAAATCAACCTGAAGGCTATGTAAACGAACAATTTCCTGAAAAAGTTTGCAAGCTCAAAAAGGCTATCTATGGCCTCAAACAGGCCGCCAGAGCTTGGCATATTAAAATCGCTGAAACACTAGACAACTTGAACTTTATCCAAAGTACAGCAGACACATGTCTTTTCACTAGAAAAGAAAAAGATCATACATCGTACATAATAATATATGTTGATGATATACTCATCGCCAGCAAAGATGAAATAATAGAAGAAATCGTAAATTCTCTAAAACAAGAATACGAATTAAAGGATCTAGGCAATATTAGTAACTATTTAGGTACTCAAATTCAGAAATTACCTAACGGTTATTCTCTGGATCAAAAAATTAAGATTGAAAATTTAGCGAAAAAGTTCAATCTTGAAAACTCCAAACCGTGCAAAACTCCAATGGAACCAGGATATAACAAATTAAATGATGATGATAATTTAATGCCAAATAATATTAAATATCGCCAGGCACTTGGTTCATTGCTTTATATAACAACAATAACTAGACCTGACATTTCAGCAGCAGTAAACATTTTAAGCAGAAGAAATGAGAATCCTCGCGAAAAAGACTGGCAAGCCGTAAAAAGAATAATAAGATATCTATATCATACTAAAGAACTAAAATTAATAATTAACACTAATGAAGAACCAATATTAAAGGTATTCGCTGATGCCGATTGGGCAGGTGATACCAAAACCCGTAGATCAACATCGGGAATATTATATATGTTGGGCAACAACCCAATTCAGTGGACGACGAAAAGGCAAAGTTGCATTGCCTTATCTTCAGCAGAGGCTGAATATGTGTCCGCAGCACATGCTAGCCAAGAAATAATTTGGTTATTGAAGTTACTTGACGATCTAGGCTTTCCACAGCAAAAACCAATCACTTTATATGAAGACAATCAAAGTACCATAAAAATGGTTGAATCAGAAAAATTCACGAAAAGATCAAAGCACATCGACGTCAAATTTAATGCCATTAAACAATATAGCGAAGAAGGCATAATTGAGTTAAGATATCTTCCAACAGAAAAAATGATAGCTGATGCACTTACCAAACCTTTACCCAAGCCTCGATTCATCGAACACAGAAATTCAATGAAAATATTAGTTAATCCCCATGAACGGATTAAGGGGGAAATTGTAGAAAACTAATCCATTCATTTCAATCACTTAATATTTTCCACTCAAAGTAAAATAAATAAATAAAGAAAATGATGAAGCACGCAGATAAAAACCCAACGATAATTTTTCTCTCATCTCTTAAAACAAGTGACCTAATTTATGACTCTTAAGTTTCAAGTTTATCAAGCAATAGAGATTTATTACTTCGTTATAATCGTTCTCTTCTAATAATGTGAAATATGTTTATAATTTGTTATTTGTGATTATGCCATTATAAACTTATTACAGAACTAAAACATTTAAAAGGACAATTATTCAACGTCAATTTGTTTCAAAGAAATGATGCAACTTTACTCATAACTTTCCAAACTTTGTGAAAATGAGTCAGTGTATTACTATCCTTCATTCTGTAAAGTCACAGGAAAAAATGTTTCCTGATGTTAAAATTAATCTAAATGTAAACCTTTTAAAATTTTAAGTAATGTAAAATATAATTTTTAAAATCAATCCAAACGTGAACTTATTTATTCAATGTGAATTGTGCATTAATATAATTTTTTTTTACAAGTCTTATTTCAGCAGTGGTACATCTACACGATTATTCAAGAAGTGTTTATAATAAATTCTCAAATAGTTGAAATATATAAACCAGTGGATATTTCATAAATTGGATAGACCTTAGAAAAGGTAAGCAATTCCTTTTCTTTCTGCATGTTGAAGACCAGAGTTAATTTTAATTTGAAGAATTTAATATTCTGATGTTACGCGCTTACCTCGTTGGCCTCGCCTCTTCAACATTTCTGACCCTGGATTTTTATACAGTAAATTATTATTACGATGTCCTGTACCAACCGTTAAAGTTTGTACCAGGAATTCGGGATTACTCTGTACATTTCACCATTATCTCAATAGAAGTAGAAATATACCACACAACTTTTCGGATGAACGTTTACAATCTCTATTTTATACAGGGTGATCCCGAATTCAAGGTACACACTTTAAGGGATGGTACAGGACACTGTAACAATCATTTAGTGTATGGAAAACCAGGGTCAGGGAATCCATTTATGTAGCCAAAATTACAGGGCGTCTCACTCCAATCCGAAGTCACGTTTTCGTTCATAACTTTACGGAAGATATTTTAATGAAATCCTTACAACACTATCGTTCTGTGTCGTTATGTGTATCGTTATGTGTATCGTTATGTGTAAATAATTAATGTCTTCACTATTGTTAAAGTTATGAACGAAAACGCAACCCCTGTGATACGCCCTGTAATTTTGACTAAATAAATGGATTTCTGAGCCTGTTTTCCTATACTCTAAATGATTGTTGCAGTGTCCTGTACCAACCCTTAAAGTGTGTACCATGAATTCGGAATTCCCCTGTGTAATTCAACATTATCTCAATAGAAGTAGAAGTGTACCGCAAAACTTTCTGGATGACCCAATAGTTAAAAAATATATCATTCTTATAGAACTCCAAAGCATTATAATTTTTTAGGTAGATTTCGTAAGAAATACCATCTATTACATTCTCCGCTATGTTGGAGTTTCTGAAAAAAAAATTTCAGAGCTACGCCGATTATGAGTCCCAGAACCTCAATCCCCCCCCCCCCCCCCGATCACAAAACTATCTCTTCCAAACTGATACATAAAATCAAGGAGGAATAAAATCTCGGTCAAGTTCGTTAATGGGCAAAATCGAATCAAGGAGGGGGGGGGGGAATGGGGTGGCTTTTTGTGAACATAGAATAAAACCCATAACTTCTTAATTATGATACCTTTCGAATCCGTTTAAAGTTATTATTACTTCTAAAAAAAGGGCCAAGAATTTATGGATGACAGATTTTTTTATATCATTAAAATTGGCCTCAAGGAGAGAAAAAAGAAGGGTTTAAGAAGAAAAAATTTCATAACTTCGTCAATTCACAAGATATCAAATCCGCTTAAATTTATTATAAATCCTCTTAAAATTATCTGCAACGTTTATATTGACAAGATTTTTGTAGGACCAACCCTTACAACGAAAAAAAAAATAAAAACAATAAAATCTCTGCCAGCTCCGCCTACAGACACAGGTAGATTTCGAAGTATGCGGTCCCAAATGCCACATCGTGGAAAAAATGTAATTTCTTCTGCAATTCTCAATAAACAGTCGCCCCACGGTCTGCGTCTTCTAAAACTACCTGTGCCTGTAGGCCGAGTGTCAGGGATTATATATATATATATATATATATATATATATATATACATGGACATAAAAGGTGCCTTACACACTATACAAGTCAAGAAAATTCGAAATGCATAGTTTATAGTTAATATTTAATGACAATGATGCTTTTTTTCATTCTTTCCTTTTCTTTTTTATCAACAATGATTAATACTTCTTTTTCTCAAGTATGCAAATAATTGCAATTTTAAAGACTAAGATTTTTTTTCTAATTGAAAATGCTTTTCATTTTTAAATGTAAGCATTGATCTATTTTATTAATGATTCTTTAATTATTTATGATGTATTTTTCATAAAATTTTACGCCTTGACTAAGACATAAATCATTCAAAATATTTCTTTGAAGCTCGATTTTCCAAATAATTTTATTTAATGAGAATTTAATGACAAGGCTGTAGACAACTAAAATCAATAATGTTTAATCTTGATTACATTAATTTTATGACGAGAAATCAAACAGACCTTATTATTATATTATTATAGAATTTATTATGGACCTTATCTTATGATTGTAAGATAATAGATCCATTTTATATAGATTTTATTAAAGGTGATTTAGGAAATTTTCAATAATACGAATTGATAAACTGACAAATAAATTTTTAGAGGAATAAATAAAACAAATCAATATTTACATTTATATATTTTCGGATCGACTGAGACATATATCATTATAATTATTCTTACAAAACTTGATCTGCCAATTAATTTTGTTTAATGAGAATTGGACGACAAAACTGCTAACTGCTGAAATCAGCAATTTCAAAACTATATTTATATTAAAAATATTATAGGCATTTTTAGAAAAAAATAATAAGATTATCTTTAATAAGTTTTGTTAGCTGTGTTTAAGTAAAAGTTACACAAAACTCGTAAATTACACTACAGCATGTTTAGAAATAATAAAAAACTAATTAATAGAATTTCATTAAAAATGTTAATTATAGTAGTAAATGTCTAAAAATAATGTAAACTTATTCATTATAAAATAATAAGACCCTCTCTTACAGTTTAAGATAGATCTTATTTAATTAAAAACTATTCGAAATATTTGAGTGTTACTAGTGTGTTAGAAATATCTACAAATGTGAGAACTTGAAAATTCAAATTTCTATTTTCGACCGCAAAACCACGACAACTCGAAAAAGAAACAGTTTAGATGTAACGTGTTAGCTTAATTTTCAGGTTACAATAATACCAATTTTACCAATCAAGCTATAATAAGCTCGAAGCCACAGCGGCCTTCCGAAGTATTCAGAGCCTCGACTCTACCCTTCCCGCTGATTGATGCAGTAAACTTATTGAATTTATCTTTTAAAATTCAAAAAATAAAAAATAAACCAAGAAACAATTATTTATAAAGATAGGAAAGTAAAATATGTAAAAGAATTGTCTATAACAAATGTGAAAATAAAAGGTTAATTTCTAAGTTACCATAAATTTACTGTATCTAAGATTTTTTATTTTTTTAAATGAGAAATGGTTGTTTGGTTTTTAAAATGAGAAATGGTTTGAATGGTTCTGAGTTACCATAAACTACTGTATCTAAGATTTTTTTTTAGTTTTTTTTAAAATAAATTTTATAAAAAAGATCAAAAGCAATGTAGAAAAATTTTTAAGTTTTATATAGGCAACATAATTTTTTATACAGCTAAATATTACAGAAATCGGGAGAACTTGAAATGTATATTTGACATTTCAGACTTATTGGCAACAGTATATATATATTTAACTTTAATGATTATCATTCTTTTTTTTTCAAGTTTTTGAATCATTGCAGTTTTACGAATTAGGTATTTTCCAACAGAAACTATTTTTCAGATTCAAATGTAAGTATTCCTGTTTTTAAAACTTTCCGACATATAGTTGAAATGCGTTTATGACATCAATTATTCTGGCGTCATGCCGTCTAGTCATACTCTTTCATAAATGTATTCGGATTACCATGTAATTTTGACATGTTTTTAAGGTTCACTACAGAATTTTCGTTATTGAAAATGGGTGTCGCGTGAATTCGTCACGCACAATTCATCGCGGAACAATTCATCGCACACAATTCATCGCAATGTCAATTCGTCGCAACGTCAATTCGTCGTAATGGAGTGTAGCATTTATGATTCGTTTATAGGAACACACAAAATAATTTCATTACATTATTGTCTATGAGGAAAAATTATTTGTGGTGCATTTTAATGATGCTAACATATTTGATAATATGCATAACTGAGAAGCACTGCAACATTTTCTGTATAGATTATGTAGTGCATCGCATTTATTGTTTATTTACAGAGACACGCAAAAGAATTCAATTACAGGACTGACTATGATCGATAATTTCTGGAAGTACATTTTCAACAGTGGTATGCATTTCAAAACTTAACTGATTTTTAGTGTAGTACGTGGTGTGTGTAAACTACATAGATCATATGCAGCACTCCACGAAAGAATTAACTCACATTAACCGAAATGGTAAGCAATTGATGAAAATTTCTTTTTACTATGGTAAGTGTTTTTTCATGTTTATTTGAGGACGTGAGTTTCAAACTCGCCTTATCGAAAAAATCAAATTCGAGGAAATTGCAAAAAACTGTGACTGCTTCCATTGGTTTTTATTATAAACCAAGATTTTAGAACGCCAGAAATACATGCTAAAACTAGTTTTTCTACGGATCGTAGTATTTTTCAGTGAATATTTACCAATAGAATAGATTGATAGAGATTTTTAAAATTTTGGATAAGGCGAGTTTTTAAACTCACGTCCTCATTTAGTTACTAGCTGGCTTGCACCCGATAGAGAGACCCTAATTACGTTGGGGCCTTCAATTCATTCAAATTTTTGCAAAAAAACTGCCCTAATACTTTGTTAGCACCAGACAGTGCTGTAAAGCATATTTTAACCCTTCTTTGCATGAGTTTTTCTTTTAAAATTGTGTTTTTTTTATACATATATTAAATATTTGACACCTGAAATTTTAAGATAGATTTTTAACTTTGTTCAGCAACATAGTTCACGGGACATTTACTGCATTAATATTTCTATATAAATATAGTGGTGGCAAAGAAGTTGATTTGTTTAATAAAAGTTAAATAAACAGTGATGGAAATTTACATCACTATGCAATTAAGGGTTAAGCAACATTTAAAAAACAGCCCAAAATATTTATTTTACAATATACATTTAAAGTAATTTGGGCAATCTGCGTCATTTCGATCTTTTAAAGTGCCCTGCTATATCAGAGTAAACATGTCATTATTCAAATTCTGATTTCACAACTGTATAAAACTGTAATAAATTTCGATCAATAAAAAACCATCTTTCCTTTCATTTCATAAGTAAATTGCAACTATTAATTGCATTAATATGACTGATCTTTTTTTTTTTTTTCACAACAAAGTTACTACGTTAAAATTCAAAATCCTGATGTTTTTTAAAACATGCCTAAAGAAACCTGTAATAAACTTTGATAATTAAAAATCATCAGTTATTACATACGTAAATCGAAACTATTTATGACATTAATATGAAATTAACTGATTTTTTTTTAATTATCTTATTAAATTACAAATTTATTTTCACTACAAAGTTTCTAGTATGTTAAAATACAAAATTTTATTTGCATTCATATAATTTATGCATATAGTACACTGCATTTTATATTTCTTACTTTCTAATTACGTTTTATAGGAAATATTAATTTTATTTGCAATGTCTTCAGAATTCATAACAAGTATAACAAAGTACAATTTCAAAAGAAAACTTTCTTTGTTTATATTACCGATAGATGGAGCAAAATAATATTTAAAAACAAAGCATAATCGATGTATGGAAGATCTTAATGACATGTCAATTCGTGCAATGATCGCTACGATGAAAATGCAGTGGTAGATAGGTTGAAAGGAAGTATTCATTTGTTGGAGAATTTGCTTGCTAATAATTACCTATTTAATATTATTAACGTTCACAACAAATACGAGTTATTTTTTTTAATCAGGCTATATCGCCATGCTACATCCTTCAGGGTTTAATATTTTTAACATGCACGATGAATGAATCTCTTGTTTGTTTGCTTTCATCGAGCGAGATATTGAGCTGCACACCTAATATTAAGTGAAGTTATCGCAAAATATACAGGGTGCAAAATGTTATCTATCGCCTACCTTTAATTTCTCAACCGTTGGTTGTAGACATATAGTTCCAATTACAAAAGCGTTTAAAATGAGGTAAATATTCATGTTGTGGCGTTAATTTAAGTAAAAAATCAATTTTCTAAAAATTACGAAATCTAACTTTTTATACGGTCCCCCCGGTCCCTATAGTTATATTTAGTAAATGTTTGCACACATCATAACAAATACAACACAAAAAGTTTGACTTCTGTACGACAAAAATTGACACAGTTATTAAATTTCAAAGTTTGAGATTTTTTCACATGATTTTGTCTTTCATTCAGCATTCGAGATCCAAATCAGGGTGCAATGTCCTTTTTACGGCAAAACTATCTTTAGCCGGTATCGCGAAATCGGTCTATCACCAAAGAGGGTAATTTCATCTAAAAATTTTAGCTTACTTTGAGGGGTCGTATACAAAGCGAAGAATGAAATACTGAAATTAAACAGAAAAATAAATATGAATTTATTATCAAATTAGAAAATGGTCTACTATAAAAATGAATGCATCAAATACCGGAATCTACTAGAGATACGGCTCAAAGTGTTCACCATTGGTGGCAATGCACAATTGAATGCGTGACACGAGTCCTGGACACGTTGGAGCATAGCAGGTGTAACTGTGCGACAAGCAAAGATGATGCGCTGCTTCAGATCAACCAGAGAAATAGGCTTAGTCACATACACCTGTGCCTTGATGTATCCCCAGAGATAGAAGTCCATGAGAATCAAGTCCGGTGAACGCGGTGGCCACTCTACCGGACCACCATATCCAATGATCTGTTGACCGAATTCATTGGCCAGATGCGCACTGACGTTTGATGCTTTATGCGTAGGGGCCCCATCATGTTGAAACAACACCCGGCATGCATTTCGGAGAGGCAACTCTTCATACCAGTCACGTACCGTGTTTTCTGGTAGGTGCAGGTAAAGTTCGCCCGTTAGGGTTCCATCGTAGGCGATGGGTCCAACAATCTGAGTTCCCCATATACCACACCACATGTTCGTTGACCAGCGTACCTGGTGTCGTACTGTGCGGGCGATGTGAGGATTTTCCAGAGACCAGTAATGCACATTTTGTACGTTCACAATGCCACTCCGTGTAAACGTTGCGTCATCTGTCCACAGAATGTCACAAAGGAACGATGTATTTTTCTCTATAGTGTTAAGCATGAAATTATAGTAATCAAACCGTCTTTCGTGGTCCCCAACATCAATGCTTGCACCAATGTTGGATGGTATGGACCATGTGCATGTAAAAACTGCCAGACACGCTGACGCGTGTATACACATGCCTGGCTTATTTCCGTCATGCTCATTTGTGGATTTAAAAGGGCGAATGCCAGCACTTCCTCCGGTATCACTCGAACATTACACCTTGCGCGTCTATTTGTTCCGGGTCGTGGTGCAACAGGAAAACGCTCTGAATAAACCCTCGCAGCCACTCTGGCTTTACTTTGACATTCCTCATAAATAAGTATTATTTCGGTATATTGCGTTTAAGTATAGCCTGCCATCACAATCTCTGCGCTGACTAGCATGTCCACTGCTAGTGACTCGTGTTTTATCCCGAACGCGTTGTGCTGCGATACTATTGTAATTTGCATAATCTTGATTTACATGCTCTTTATATTTCGGTTGGTCGTTTGCATTCCGCTGCCATTTATCAAGTTTTTAGTGAGTGTATTTTATTTTACTGATGTCGATTCTATTGTTCGTTTTTGAAAACCGTGCCTAGCACTCTGGGACGATTCTACAATCGAAAGGGATGTTAAGCTGATATGAGTATTTTCCAAAGTACTAGTTTACGTTCTCTTGCAGGCGGTTACTAAGATTGGCACTCAGCCAAACGCAGCTAAACAAACTCGACTCAACCCTATTTTGATAAAATCAAAACAGATTGGACGTATTCGCAAAAGAGCGGAAGGTTTTATTTTCCGATAACAAAAAATACCTACTTTCAGTGTTAAATTCAAACACTCCGGCGGAGGGACATTATAGAGTTCCGGGGTGAAATTTCATTTTTTGACCATTGAAAACACAAAATCTCACATTTTCCGGGAGGGACATTTCATTGCTCCGGGGGAGGGTAGGGGGTGAATGTCCCTCCCGGGCCACCCCCTGAATTCAACACTGCCTAATTTGACTTTTGAATGTTGTACCCCTAAAAGTTAGCTTAAATTTTTAGATAAAAAAACCTCTTTGGTGATACCGGTTAAAGGTGTTTTTTTTCGCCTGCTATGCTCGAACGTGTCCAGGAGTCAGTACTGTCACGCATTCAATTGTGCATTGCCACCAATCGAGAACACTTTTAGCAGTATCTCTAGTAGATTCTGGTATTTGATGTATTCATTTTTTATAGTACGCCGTTTTCTAATATGATAATAAATTGATATTTATTTTTCTGTTTAATTTCAATATTTCATTCTTCGCTTTGTATACGACCCCTCAAAATAAGCTCAAATTTTTAGATGAAATAATCCTCTTTGGTGATACACCGATTTAGCGATACCGGCTAAAGGTAGTTTTGCCCTAAAAAGGATAGTGCACCCTGATTACAATCTCGAATTCATTTTTTAACTGATCCCTGAATGAAAGACAAAATCATGTGAAAAAATCTCAAACTTTGAATTTTAATAACTGTGTCAATTTTTTTAGTACAGAAGTCAAACGTTTCATGTTGTTATGATATGTGCAAACATTTCCTAAACATAACTATAGGGGCTGGGGGACCGTATAAAAAGTTAGATTTCGTAATTTTTATAAAATTGATTTTTTACTTTAATTAACGCCACAACATGAATATTTACTTCATTTTAAACGCTTTTGTAATTGGAACTATATGTCTACAACCAACGGTTGAGAAATTAAAGGTCTGCGATATATAACTTTTTCCACCCTGTATACATAATTGAATATAAATCATCTTTCAAACATTAATTTATTTTCAACGATCCTTCCAAAAATGTAACTTTTGTGCAGTTTAATTCGAAAAAAATTTGAATGAAAATGGCCACCTGGCATAATGTAAGAGCAAAGCGGACATTCCCGTAACTGTTGATGACAGTCAAATGCTCTTATATTACATTGATTCCATTTAGCTGTATCAAAAAATCAAATTTCTTAACAATATTCTATTAGTGTTCAAAAGCGTTTCATAATCTATACCTGATGCATAATTTTACCTTCTCATGTATTTATATCTCTTGATAAATTTATGATGCACTTGACATAAAAGCGCAGACATAAATCATCAAAAATATTTTCATGAAACTTCATATGTGAATTAATATTATTTCATGAGAATTTAATGACTAAGCTGCTCTTAACTGAATTCAATAATTTTCAACTTATATTATGTTGTACGTGTACTCAGAAATAATATAAACCTAATCTATATAATATATATATTTATATATTACATACATATTTATATATCTATACTAATAAAAGAAAGTTTCGCTCTGTGTGTGTGTGTGTCTGTTGGCGATGGCTAGAAAAATCTAGCCCACCTAGAAGTCTGGAAATTTAGATGTGGATAGTCCAAGGTCTGACCATGTGCACCTGAGCCTCAGAATTTTAATATTTTGATAATTAGACTAGATATTAATTAGATTCTCATTAACCATCGCTTCTAAATTGTCATCTTTTAAAACAAAATGGCGAATGAAACGGGCTGGCGCGTTGGATTTCCGTGCGGAAATGCACAAATTCGAAATTATTTTACTAATTAGCGAATTTTAAGAAAACTAATTGAGATATCAATTTGAAAATTTCTGAGCATATGTAAAAAAATATTCTGTATCTGACTATGGGATTTTTGAAAAATTCGGTTGGTAATTTTATTTAATTTACGCAAAAAACTGCTAAAAATCTGCCGGCGCCAGTGAAAACGATCCGAGAAAGTTTCAGACAGGGATCGGCTTTCATTAAAAACTGAACTACAAAGAGATCTGTTTCTCTGGCCGATTCCTCTCATTTAGTTTGCGAAAATGAAAGGAAATAATTGCCAAATTTTACTAATGAACAAATATTTAGGTAACTAATTAAGATATAGATTTGAATTTGAGGTCGGGAAGGGGTGTCATCTGCTGGCTATTTTAGCGTAGCGTCTTCGTTATGTTCTAATTATCAGAAAAATGTAATTCTTTTTTTAATGATCGCGTTAATGTACGTGACGGTGGTTCTCTTGAACAAATTATTCATTATATTTGCGGGTATGGGGAGGGAGGGGGTTAACGCCTTTCTCTGAGATTGTAATTATCTCGGGCCCGGGCAACGCCGGGCGGGTTAGCTAGTATATATATATGTATATATATATATATATGTACACAATATATATATATGTGTGTGTGTGTGTGTGTGTTATGTATTTATTTAGAGCTTAAAAAATACAAAATTTTTGAATAAACAGGATTTATAATATTAAATGAAATTTTCAATAAAACGAACTAATTATTTAATGGAAAATGTCTATTTTAAAAAAGAAAAAGATAAATGTTTTACATTTACAAATGTAAAAGGGAACATCATAATGTAAAAGCCAATTATTAATTTTGATCGACATATGAAACAAGTAAAAAAATAAATAAGCTATTAAACAATACGGTAAACAAGAAATTTAGGGAAGCTTTAGTATTTAACCCTCTAAGCGTGTAGAACATAATATTCCGTTCACTAAGCTCCAGGTTTCACTGCAATGTATGCAATGTTTAAGATAATATAATTCTATAGATTTAATGAATTTTCAAAACATTGAAGAATGATTAATACTCTCAAGGGTTACATTCATATTTGTAATTAAGTTTTATTTATAATGCTAAAAGAATCATATTTTTTCAGCATTTAAAACAAAATGCAGAGAAAACAACATTACAATTTTACCCTTTATCAAAACGCTCAGAGGGTTAATATTTTTAATTTCATCTCTTTTGTAATAATACTTGCAAAGGAAAAAATAATCTAGGAAACAAGCTGCTTCATATCTTAGTTAATGAAAATATGAAAATGATATCATTTTTATTGATAGCGATTATTATTCCGTTTTTTCAAGCATACAAACTTTTCAGTTTTAAAGATTTAGCAATTCCAATTAAAAGAGATTTTTAACTTCAAATATAGGCATTCATCTGTTTTATTTATGCAAACATTATGACGCATTTGACATAAAATTGTTGACATACATAAAAAATTTGTGCAATCTCCGATATGTCAGGTAATTTGTTTTAATGAGAATTTAATAGCAAAGCTGATAACAACTGAATTCAAACAGTTTTAATCAATATTAGATTAAACTTATGCTCAAGAATGATATATACTAAATCAATATAAATTAAGGCTATCAGCAATGTTTTTAGTTAGCTATTTTTAATTAATTATGACTCACAAATTTTCCAATAATGCGAATAAAACAACTGAAAAATAAGTTTTAAAAAAATGACAAATATATTTTTCCAGAGCAGTGTATAAAACAGATTATTTTTTATAATTGCAGAAAAACGTCGTTTAAAATATGGGGCAGAAATTAATTTACAAGTCATAAATTTGATGAACAAAGAAAAACTATATATTATTCCTGTTAATATTTTTAATAACAGGAACAGATTTCGCCGCACATCATTTCTTTAACAGGTTTAGCCGCACACATTAATTAATAATATTATTTAATTATATGTATATTATTTCTCCTGTCAACATCCCTTTTTCTAAGAAAATACAAAACGCAGAATGACGAATGAGATAGCATATGAAAGGATTTTGAACAGGCTTCTGACATAGCACACTTAACGTTTCGTTAAAACATGTTTTTTGATTAAAAATTGCAGTTAATTAAAAATTAAATCGGCTTTTTTTTCATAAATGTAATGAAAGATTTTCATCAAATCAGTGTTGCCACAAAATTAAAATACTGCATTATCAGATGACGTCATCCTATAATAATTAAAGTACGATTGTTAATTTATTTCTTGCTCATACTTTTTGCAAAAATATCAAGCTTTTAATCGGTTTTTATTTAATTTTTACGCGTGCGTCACCTATTGCTTATTTGTTTAATCATGGCTGTGTATATGCGTACTGTATCGGAGCACCAGTAGATTACGTAATTTAAGGATTATCTTCCATTTAGATATACAGTTCATTAGGATTCACGAAAATTTTAAGTATATATATATTTTTTTTTCATTAAGCTGATAATATTTCTGACGTCACTTAAATGGCTGCTGGACCACAAAGTTTGAACAATCCATGTTTAAGTTCCCATAGGCAATTCGTTTTTTTTTTCTTCTTCTTTTTTTTTTCAGTATAGGGTCTTGACAACCTAGAGAAATGACCTTGGCGAGAGAAGAAAATTTGGCAAAAAAATTTCTGGCAATCTATTCCCATTTTCTTATACACAAGCAATCATCATATATATTATTTCTGTTGTCAACATCCTTTTTTCTATGCTCATACAACTGTGAATGAGGTATCATTCGAAAAGTGTTTGAACAAGTTTTGTGAGATAGTACAACCACATTTCGTTAAAACGTGTTGTTTGATAAAAAAAAAAAAAAAAATCAGTTAAATAAAAATAAGTGTGCTAAAACGTACCAGGAAATAATCTGAAAGATTGCAGTGCGAAAGCTTCGCACGGGTCCTTCTGGTCAATATATTATTTCTGTTGTCAACATCCCTTTTTCTATAAATTTACGAAACGCACAACGGCGAATGAAGTATCATTCGAAAGCTTTTTGAACCGGCTTCTGACATAGTACACTCACATTTCGTTTTTGATTAAAAATTGCTGTTAAATAAAAATTAAAATGGCATTGTTTTCATAAATGAAATGAACGGTTTTCCTCAAATTAGTGTTGCCACAAAATAAAATACCGTATTATATGATGCTCAACAATGATTATAAAAAAATATATACACAGAAAAGAAAAGTACTATTTCTCCGCACGGGTTTATTTTATATTGATGGTTAAAAAGCAAAATTGAAATTGAAATGTATAGAAGAAAAAGACACCATCGATCGATCGAAGCTGTGTTATTTCACGCGTATAATAAAAAGTATGCTTTGTTATATTAGATTAAATTGTATCTTAAAATGCATTCGATTTATTTTATGTTTTTGAAGAAGTGGATGACGTCATCTTCAACTGCAGTTAAAATACAATTGTTAATTTTTTTTTTCTAGCGAGTACCTTTTGCTATATTTTATCAGTTTTTACTGTAAATATGATGGAATAAAATGAGCTAATTCGGCTTGACTATTTTTTTTTTTGCAGATTTTTTATCCTTAATTTTTCTTTCAAAGTTTAAATTTGCACCTAAAAATATTAGGCATTGCTTAAAATGAAAAGACTGCAGTGTGAAATCCTCGCAAGGGTCCACTGGTGACTATATATTTTATCAACAATAAGTACTCTCTAAAAACGACATTTTAAAAACTGAGCAAAAAATACTCAAATCTGAGTATGTCGCATAGTCAAAATGGCTCCGAATCAAAATGACTCAAGTTTGAAACATGTGTATACTCATTTCTGAAAACATGCACACACCCAAGAATAAATGATCATGTGCTCATAATTGAGTATGTCCATGTTTCAAAAATGAGTATGAACTGACTTCTATGTGCTCCTTTTTGAGTATTTTCATGTTTCAAAAATGAGTTTGAACTGATTGAAATCATTTTTGAGTATATTCATGTTTCAAAAATTAGTATGAACTGACCTCTATGTGCTCAGTATGTCCATGTTTCAATATTCTGAGTATGTCTGGTATTTCAGAATTGAAAGCATCGGGTCGTCATATTTGAAACAAAATGAAAACATCGATTTACTGAGCTTTGAAAGTGTCATTTTTCTTAGTATATGGTTTCCAAAATTGCAAATCTCTTACAGCATAAATTTATGCCCAGAAATGATATACACCAAATCAATATAAATTAAAACTATCCCTTATGTTTTGTAATGAGCTTATTTCAATTACAGTAATCTCTCACTTATACGTCGCCTCTTTTATGCGTCTCTCTCGGTTATACGTCGATTTTCGTTAGTCCCGGATAATGATACAGCCATGAAATGTTATTTTATTTTTTCGTTTATGTATCTCTCACTTATGCATCGGAGAAATTTCAAGTTTGCTCGACATTTCTTCTCATTCTACACATGTCCTTTCCAAGAAATTTCACATAATCTTTTGAAGGGAAAGTCAATTGGTTGTCTTTTTGCATTTGATTTCTGAACACTATTATAAGCTGCATTCCTGGATCCCCTTTACACCTGATATCTCTTAGAGGATTGTTTCAAAGAAGCAGGCTTCATTCTGAAAGAATCTGAAAATGATGCATCTTCTGCCAAAGATCAACCAGTATTAAATGTAAAGTCCAATGCCGTTTCTTGGAGAATGATTAATTTTAACGATTTTGTAGATTAATGAAAATTTAATAACATCAGAAATAGAGGGACATACAAGAAAAAGTCACAGAAATTAAAGATATTGCCAATGCAGATGAATCCGATAACAAAATAAACATTGAAACACCATCCACCGACTTTTGCAAAGGCAATAGAGGCTCCGGTAATCCTCCGTCACTACATCCAATGCCCCGATGCATCTGGTTCAACGTATTCATGTTTCAATGAACTCTAAAAAGTTCTTTTTAAGGTCGGACATCAAGTTCATAAACAAACTTCAATTTTAAACTATTTAAAAAATAGTGTATGTAATCACAAAATTTTGAGATTTATGTAATTTATATTTGAATTAATAAATCTTTGAGATTCTAAATAAGTAGTACTTTTTACTATTCTGCATGTTATTTAAACATTTAAAAATTAATTTTTTCAGAACATTTATTTCAAATTTAATTTGAGGTTGAATTTCATTTATGCGTCTCACTTGTTTATGCGTCTTTTTTGGTTAGTCCCTTGCAGCGACGTATAAGTAAGATTTACTGTAATTATGATTCAAAATATTTCAACAATACGAATATATCTACTGATAAACAAACGCAATTAAAATTACAAGTATATTTTTGAAAATCCAAAAGTTTAAACTTTCAGATAAAAAGTAATTTAAAATAGGGGAAAATATTAATTTACAAACAGATTATTTATTTGAATGGTCGCGCGTAAAAAAAAAAAAAAAAAAAAAAAAAAAAAAATCTAAAAGAACACAGTAAATAATAAATTTAATTCATCTTAACTATTTTGCATTAGCTATTTTATATTTGTTGAAACTTTATTGGAAAAAACAGCCAAAGTTTTTAATTGAGGAGCAATAATTTTTTATACATTTGCTGTATGTTAATTTAAAAAAAAAACCCGCTGCAAATTTTCAGAAAATTCTCAAATATTTAAACCGACATTTCATTTCCGTTACAACATCTCATAAATTGTAGATAGTCAGTTTTCTATAACTATAGCCATTGTTTTTTTAGATAAAATATTTTTCATAATGCACTGTTCATGAAAACTTTGTATTTTTGATAAAGCGTTTCATGATTTTATATCTGAAAATCTATTAGACATTCTTACCTCAAGTTTTTAAAATTCTCTAGTTTATCTATATTGTGCCTTTCTTTATCTTATTATTAGAAGTTCTTTAATTTTTTGAGTTATTTTAAGCAGCAACTGTCTATTAGTTAAATATACACTTCTATTTTGAGATCTGAAACAAAAACAACCCTAACTAGAATTCTTTTTGTTTTCTGATTGTACGAAGAAAACGGAAACTGTTCTGGATAGCTAATTGTACATACGTATGAAATAACAAAAATATATATAATATGATATTTGCACAAAATTGACTAGTTAAACTTCGTACGTTTTCTGATCATAGGAAAAAAACAAAAACTGTTTTGGACAGCTTATTATACAGACGTGTAATACAATTAAAAAAACGGACATTTGCCCGAAATTGACTATTTAAACTTAGTGAGATATCATGGCCCGTTGTTGCTGCAAAACGTACTTTTATATTTTCTTATTTTACAGCCATCCCAACTATATATCTTGGAACATCTCTATCTCCATTTAATTCACTGTATTTTTTATATAAATATTTTTCGGTAATATCCTTAATTTAAAGATTTTTTTAAAGATTGCTTTTTATTATTATTATTATTATTGCTTTTATTATTTTAGATTTTATTAAATTATGTCAAGTTCTGGTGAAACAAAGTTGTTGCATTAACATAAGATGGACGTGAACAATAAAAATAATTTAATTGAGGCATTAAATGCTTACCAGTTATCGCTACAGATTGGTTGAAAAATGGTGGAAAAAAGGTTTAGATACGATATCCATCGGCCGATTTATTCGAAAATGTATATAGTTCATGAGACAGTGGCCTGTAGCATATTAACCAAGTGGGAGATTCAATCGAAAGCACTGCTTATGCTATATCGTGTTCACTCACATACATAAATACATAGCGACATCAACGATAAAATAAACCACCAAAAACGAATTCTGTAGACCTAAAATGATGAGAAAATTCTAATGCACACGCATACCTACACACATAACATAAAATTAGCGAAAACGGTTTCGCACTCTAAAAACGACATTTTCAAAACTGAACAAAAAATACTCAAATCTGAGTATGTCGCATAGTCAAAATGGCTCCGAATGCAAATTACTCAAGTTTGAAACATGTATATACTCATTTCCAAAGACATGCACAGACTCAAGAATAAAACACCATGTGCTCATTTTTGAGTATTTCCATGTTTAAAAAATGAGTTTGAACTGATTCTAATCATTTTTAAATATGTCCATGTTTCAAAAATGAGTATGAACTGACCTCTATGTGCTCCGTTTTGAGTATGTTCATGCTTCAATATTCTGAGTATTTGTAGTATTTTAGAATTGAAAGCATTTGGACATCATATTTGAAAGAAAAAAAAATCATAACAAAATGAAAACATAGATTTACTCAGATTTGAAAGTGTCATTTTTCACAGTGTTCGGTTTGAGCAAACTGATAAATTCACTGTAAAAACTACACGAAAACGTTTCTAAAAATCAATATGAGCAAAAAAAACTTTATTCTTATAAATGTTTCTTTAAATCTACAAAATATATTGGTTTCTGAGTTTTTTAAAGATAACGAACGGTTACCGAGATCTTTAGTCACTCGGAAGAGGATATATATTTTCGTTCGTAGATAATTAATATTTTTCTAGATTAAGAAACATTTGTCTTTTTTACAGTGTATTACGTATACCTATTCATTCATACGTAATCATTAATTTTCTCTCTCTATTTGTCTTACATAACAGCTCTTGATGAATGTGAAGCTAAAATCGAATTATTATTATTATTTTTTTTTTTTTTTTTTTTTTTTTTGCATCAAATTACTTTTAATAGAATGGAACGAAAAACAAAATTATCAAAAAAGCATATATTCGAAACAAAAAGTTTCATAACAAAATGAAAACATCGATTTACTCAAATTTGAAAGTGTCATTTTTCTCAGTGCGGAAAACTTAATAAATATACTAAAATGTAAAATTATACCAATATTTCCAAAATCACGTTTTTACCATGGTTATAGTACATTTCTTACACTGTGTGTATGTACAAAAAGTAAAAACAAAACAAAAGCAACATATAAGACAAAATTATTCTTGTCTTAATGAATGAACATTTGAAAATGATTTATCTCTTATCGATAAAACTTCATTTTACTAGAATTCAAATCATTAAAATTTTAACGATTGAAGGTATTTTTTTCCAATTTAAAACGCTTTTCATATTCAAATAATATACATTTATATTTGATTTATGACTCTTGAGAATTTTATGACGCATTTTCCATAAAATTGCAGACATAAATCATAAAAATATTTACGTGAAACTCGATTTGTCAATTAATTTTATTTAATGAGAATTTAATGGCGAAATGCTGACAACTGAATTCAATAATTTTTAATTTGCCTTATAGTAGTTTTATGATCAGGAATGAAATAGACCTAATCGATATCAAATAATTGGATCATCTCTTGAAGTTCTAGTTTCAGTTTAAAACGACTCATTAATTTGACAGTAATACGAAATGCACAGCTGTCAAATAAATGAAATAAAAATGACACGAATTTTTATGCGAATAAATAAACTTGTTTGTTTATGCCTAAACTAAGATATGAATCATTAAATTTTATTGTTCAAAATCTCTATTTGTTAATTAATTTTATTTAATGATGAGAATTTAATGACAAAGCTTTTCACAGCTGACTTCAATAAATTCCAAACGATATTATTAAAAGCAAAAACAAATTAATTTAATTAAAATTTAATTAAAATTAATAACACTAATCAATAACAACAATAATAATAACAATATTATTGTATTATGTTATTAATTAATAATAACATTAGTTAATAACATAAAAATTCTTAATAACACTATAAAATTAAGAAATGCGCAAGGACTTTCGACAAAACTTTGTCTTTCTTCGTCAGGTGCAAAGAAGACGTGCAATTGTCAACTTAGAAAATAGGAGCAAGACTGATAGGAATTGGGAGCGAAAAGGACAGGGGAAAAATAACCAATAAAAAACAGAAAGCATCAGCTAATCGCACAGAGACAATTAACCAATAAGAAGAAGACAGAAGAGAATGATAAATATGAAGCAAATTGAATAAACACTGAGGGTCAGAAAGGGAAAGGAAATTATGAGAAATAATGAAAAATAAATAATAATATTAATAACTAAAATAAGAGAGATTAAACAAATAAAATAGAGAGTAAAAAATAATAATGCTAATTATGCATACAACTATACGAATTAACTAAAAAAAGCCCTGCTTTCTAAATGGTTGCACGTATTCTCTGCACCTGACGAAGAAAGACAAAGGTCTTTCGAAAGGCTCTTAATTTTATGGTGTTTAAAGAAGTTTTTTGCTTTTAAGTGTATAGCACACCGGTTTGTTTATCATTTTCTGCATATTATAATCAAAGACTGACTTAGACTATCCAGTGCCCTGCGGCAAGCATTATTTTGGGAGACCTCCGTCTATCTATCTATAGAAGTTTTCCGTGAATTATTCTGAATTGAAAAGTACTAAACTTCATAACTATTGTATGTATACATAAATTTCGTACCAGGTACTATTCACAGTTGTATAGAGGGTATATTGCAATAAACAGCAAGCCACAACTTTAAGAAATAATAGAATATATATTTTTTGTTGTTGTTGTTGTTGTGGAAATACCGTAATTTCCGGCGTATAAGCCGCAGCTCAAAGAGTCGTTTTTCGACCCAGAAATATTATTTTATAAAATGTAACTTAAAAGATCGTTGTAAATATTTAACTACAATTATTGAATAAAATTTCTGGGTCGAAAAACGACTCTTTGCGCTGTGGCTTATACGCCGGAAATTAAGGTATATGAGCTAATGCGAGGCTAACGAAAAATACAGGCTACCGCGGTGCTTTACGCGTATCTTTTTTTACAGACCGCGGGAGTCACGTGGTGGTCGAATCCACCAATGCAGGTGTACGAAAAGAGCATCACGTCACTCTGGCGGTCTGTAAAAAAAGATAAGTGAAATGAACCGCGGTAGCCTGTCTTTTTCGTTAGCCTCGAGCTAATGTGAGCCGTGGAAGTATAAATACTAATCTTTCAGTCATTCTTGGCTATTTGTTATAATGACATTTTCTACCACGGTATAAAATTTAAACTAATCTTAGTATTGCATCAATATACATTTGGGTGGTTGAATGAGTTTATGAAGATTCAGTTTTGGCGTTTGGCGGCGGGGGAGGGAGCATATAGCACAGAAGCAGAGGGGTGAGTAGCAGTCCGTTTTCCTTAAATGTTTGAAAAATAAATAAGAATTTTAATCACTTTTTGTCAATTTTTACCATTTGACTCCCTTTTAACGAAAATACTGCGTACGCTTTTAGGAGTCCCCTCAATCGGGGAAGCCTAAATGCTTCTGACTTAGTCAGTCCCTGAATTATAATATGTCCCAAATTAACCCTTCTTTGGATGAGTTTTTCTTTTACAATTGTTTTTTTTATACATATATTAAATATTAGACACCAGAAATTTTAAGATAGATTTTTAACTTTGTTCAGCAACATAGTTTACGGGGAAATTTACTAGATTAATATTTCTATATAAATATAGTGGTGGCGAAAAAGTTGATTTATTTATTAAAAGTTAAATAAACAGTGATGGAAATTTCCATCACAATGCAAAGAAGGGTTAAACTACACATTTCCTATATGAAAAAAATGTCCATCAAAGAAACATGAAATTTGGGGAGTGTCTTAAGAATATGATAGCTTTTTTCTAGATTAAAAAAGGGTTTTCTCAATTTGCCCCAGAAATAATCTACAGAGGGTGCTTTTTAAATTGCAATACAAGTATATGCCAATATTCCTAATCAAAGTATCTGTAACTGTGTGTGCACACGCATGGCACACAGCACGCTATTAAAAGATGCTATTGCAGAACCGAAGTCATTACTGTTTATTTATTATTTCAGGTGACTTTGAATTTAAGAAAACATGCTTTACTGGTAAAACTGCTTCACTAAAAGGTACTAATGTAGCATTTTGGAAATTTTGTTATTTGAATTGCGCCATGTAAACACCGTTCTTGAAATGGTTAAGGGACTACAAGACATGATTGATTAATTTGAAACAATGAGATGTTTGGTCGTTCAGAGATGCTTGCTATCGTGTTGATGTACAGGTAGTGGATGACGTAACGACACAAGTAGAAGTATACAGGGAGACAGACTTTATGTTCATCACTTGTGTTCGGCGCATTGTATAAGTTGTAGAACTTCGTTCCACTTTCAGCAGGATTCTTAAAAATCTGTTACGCTATTATCCCTATAAATGATCCTTTTTGAAATGACTCTTATGCGCGTATTCACCATCGTCCTCAATCTAGAAAACCTGGATCGAGCGCTCAAATGGTACTCATCATTAATCTGATTGGACATTTGCCGAGATCAGATCTATTCAGGTTAATCGAGAATTTCATTTAGACGTTCAACCGAGGTTTTCTAGGATGATGGTAAATACGGTATTATTTGCTGAATTTAGAACGTGAAAAATCTTTGGAGTTGGCGTATCTTGTTCGTTGTGTGTTTCAAAATTAATATCGATGAATATTCTCTGTAAGAACGAAATCCGGTTATCTTTAGAAGGAACAATAAACACGCGATAGTTTGTAAAATCTGATACAATAAAAGTAAACATAAGGCTTCTATAAAATTACTTTCAACAAACCTCTTAACTGTCTCCTTTTCTTTTTCTTTGGACAGAATAAGCTAAATGTGGTACGAAACAACACATTTTACAAACTAAAATATTTGCCCTATTTAATCAATTTTTTTCTGTCATTAAATAAAGCGAAGAGTGATATCCAAAAGTTTAAATGATGGAACAAGCAAATTGTTCTTGCAAGTACGGTGTACAGCACAACTGTTAAGGAGTTAACCCCTTCGCGACGAGCGTTCTTTACAGAATTTTTATTTTTTTCCACCGGTTTTTCAAAACAGAAATTTTCGCCTAATTGAATCATAGAAATGCTAGTATTACATAAGGCAAAGCTTACAGTAAAAAATAACTGGTGGGAATTCTGAGCATCTTATGCGTCACGTATACGTGTCGTTCATCCCCAAGAGGTTAATAATCACAACACTGGAGTAAAATAATACAAGCCAGGTCAATAATGTTTCATCTCACCTTCAGAAATCGCACCTTCAGAAATCTCACCTGCCCTTCCCCCTCCGCCTCTATTAGCTAATGGATCTTATAGGCAGTGAATATTAAATCATTGTAAATACTGATTAAAATTAATAGTTACGTAGTAATAATTTGTATGTTATAGTAATGTTCATCACTTAAATGTCCACTAACACAAACATATAAACTTCTTATTCGCAAACCCTCCCCACTACAGCGCGATCAATGGACTCAACTAATTATTCAAAATCATCCTTCTTCAAGAAAAATTATACAATGTGTATATCTACTAGTGGTTAATCAACATATTTTTGAATACACTATACCTTATTTACCGTGTCTGAACCCCTTTCGCATTCTAATTGATAGTGATGCTGGCTAGGGACAGGGTTATCCTTCACCCATATGTGGATTTTGCGTACATAGTTATATACTAATTTTAGTTTATTATTATTGTATTTTACACCATGCGCCCTGTATATTTTGCAATATGTATATCTTTATATAAACTGTATATTTATTATATAAACTAAATATTACTTTGAATAATCATAGGATATGGATATGTTCACCCCTACGAAATGTATAGTTACCTTGAGCCAATTGGTGATGCCATCTTGTGCATCTGTGCATCTGTATAGGCGTATACAGGGTGTTTCATGAAGAATCCTTAACTGTGTAAATAAATAACTCGGAAACGGTGATACATAGAAGCATGAAACCAGTGGAATGTTTATTAAAATAACCGTAAGAATCTGATGCAGAAATCTCAAAATTTTAGTTTAAAATGGCGCCGATAGATGGCTCTGTAGGCAGCATGACAGTAGAGAACCTATTACGGATTCCTATAAAGAGAGATCAGACGCCAAGAACGATCAGTTCGTCGAAGATTTCGTCGTTGATACGTGACCGCTATTAGCGTATAGTGAAAGAAATTCTAGAAGTGATATATTCCGTGGGAGTGGAGACACGTGAGTTTATTGTGTTGGAGTACCACCGATTAAATCATAGTCCTACTGCCACGACAAGGAGAAGAGTCACTGACAATTTCTTTCTTCGTTTGCCACATGTGTGTTGTGTGAAAGGTCACATTTTGAATCGCTTTTGATGTAATACAGCCTACTTATGATAACGCCGCCTGCAGCGCCATCTATCGGCGCAATTTGTTACTAAATTTTTGAGGTTTCTGTATCAGATATTTACGGGTTTTTTTAATAAACATACCACTGGTTTCACTTTTCCGGTTATCATTAAAATTTTCCGTTTAAGACAGTATTCCTTTATAGAGAAATACCATTTTTACAGACTATTACTATATTTAATTATGTCTACTATATGCATCGAATACTTTACGATGCTAATTTGATTATAGAATTTGTAAATGCTTAAGTGCGTGTAATAAACTCTATACTATAAATACCGAGCTTTATTAAGCTTAGCATATTAATGTGTCATTAAAATCCTGTTTATTGTTTTCAATATTTATTTGCACTAATAATTTCGAATATAGTACGACTGATGGTTGTTCAAGCATCATTCTATGTGTGCATCTCGCATTAATAGTTTATTCTAGTATGTTTACGAAACTATTCTCTAGCGCCCATAGTTATTTATCCAAAGTTTGCATAATTATTATTAATATGATTTAGTAGAATTTAATTATATTTCAGACTATATCCAAATACATTGTGAAGATGAGATAATGTGTATTAGAGGAAGATGAGACTGCAAAATTCAGTGAATAAAGATTAGTTTAATTAGTTTCTGATTAGTAGTAACAAGTCATTCTTACCAATGCATAATTAGTAATGCAAAATAGGTTATTGCAAAAGTATTAATGCATAATTAGTTATTGCACAATTTTCTCTGAATGGTAAATGATATGATTTACAGCACAATACACAAATCTTTTACTGGTTAGTTTTGTTTTTCCAATACCAGTATTTCTGTAAATAAAATTTCATGGTATGTTTTTACAACATTTCCTATGAAAATAACCTTCGAGTTAGGTTTCGACAAAATTCTTAAGAGAAATCTTTAAATGAAGATGTTTATTTGAAAAAACTGGTATTCGAAAAATGGACCGAAATGAAGCCATCGTTTTAATATTTTCTATCTTCAATATTAATTGCTTTGAAGTATGTGCATAGAGTATTCGGAAGTTATTGTAGTTAAATATTATAGTTAGCTAGGTTATCTCTATATGATTTCTAGATTATAATGTAGTTGAAAACCTATAGAGAAAAAAATCAAACTATAAACAATTCAGGTCACAAGCTGAACTAGGAAAATATTACTTTTTAAAGGTAACTGAAAATTTTTTTTTCAATAATAGATTATTCTTCGATTTATTGAAAAATCTATTCGTTACATCTACGGTATGTATTCGCGTGTAAGTTGACCATTAAATACAAGAGGGATAAAAGGATGCACTCAGAAAAAGGAATTGATTAAAACTACAAAACATGTTTTGTTGAGTACATTTTGATTGTTTTAGCAAAATTCAAGTAAAATTGAACCATTTTACGTGAATTAACAAAACATTTTTTGCTGACGATACAAAATTTTTTTTTGGAATTGCAAAAAAAAATTTTTTTTTGTTGATTCTTTGTTGAAATTTCCATTGACCTATATTTAAACAAAATTTTTCTTTAAATATAGGTCAATGGAAATTTTGTTTGAATCAACAAAAAAAAATTTTGTATCGCGAGCAAAAAATGTTTTGTTAATTCAAGTAAAATGGTTCAATTTTACTTGAATTTTGCTAAAATAACCAAAATGTACTCAACAAAACATGTTTTGTAGTTTTAATCAATTCCTTTTTCTGGGTGTGAATATCAGTATTTCTAATAAGTTGTATGTGCCTTATTTAATCGCAGAAATATTTTTAAATGATAAGATTCTGGAAGTATGACGGATTCGGCTTTGTGCCTTCAACGAGTGCGGTTCTCCCGTTCTTCTCGCTGACTGACCGGATAGCTTTACTTGCGCGGCTGGTTGCAGCTGCGCGCGCTAAATAGTCACGTTCGTTTCCTGCTGTTTTTCCCGTCAGAGGACTGGAGGAGTATTCAAAGCGTGTTCTTTTAAGAACAGCTTCGTTCCTGCGCAATAATGGCCTTCGAATTCAACGACAATTGTAGCAGAGTGATGAATGGAAGGACTTATACTGATTTTGCTACGGCCTGGTCTGAATTCCCGGCGACTATCAACGAGAAACATCGCAAAATTGTGACGGACTTTTTGATTTACACGGACGCCCACCTGAAGAGCATCCGCTCAACTGAGGATTTCTCCAGCAATCCAGAAAAGCCGCAACTTGTGAGTAATATTTTGAATTCAATCTCATTTCTTTTCTGTGAGCCGTTTGACCCCATTAAATTGAGTAGACTCAAATCTTTTCAACTCTATGTAGTAAACGATAGCCAACTAGATTTATCTTACATAATGTATCATTTAAACCCCAATATTGCTGAATTGGTGAGCCCTGATGATGGTTTTACAACTGCTAATGGCCGCAAAAGAAAAACCCAAGGAATTCATGCTAACATACCTGTCAAAAACAAATATCAAGTCCTAGTGAGGACACTTCCGAAATTAATTCCATGGATCATGAATCCTCTCAGGATTGCGCCCTACCCGGCAGCCCACAAGACCCAACTAACATCCAAAACTCAGACACGAACCTAACTTCTAACAAAAACAAAATACACCCTTTTTATATCGAAATCAAAGATCACTGGCACAAGCTTGCCTCTGAAATCAACAATGTTAACGACGTAAAACCACTTATAAAACTGGACGGTGAGCTTCTTAAAGTACATTGTAAAAATGATAACGACTTTCGTAAGACTCAAAACTACCTTGACACAAACGCTATAGCATACACCACTCTTAGTCCAACGGAAAAACGACCGCGGAAAGTCTGCATCAGAGGCATCCCCCCCTACACCGACCCCAACATCATCATTAATGCACTGAAAGTTTACAACTTCACTGCAAACCGTGCAGCTATGCTCAAAAGTAGGAAAACTGGCAACCCAATGCCAATATACCTCGTCAACCTTCTCCCTAGAGAAAACTTTGACGAAATTTACAAAATTACTGAAATCTGTAATCTAAGTGTAACCATCGAGAGATTCAAAGGTACTAACATAGTTAAACAATGCCACCGCTGCCAGGGGTTCTGGACACGCATCAGAAATCTGTAAATTACCTCCTAAATGCGTTAAATGCGCTGGACTCCATCTCACTCCTGATTGCCCCCAAACTGTTAAAATAACACCTAAATGCGCTAATTGCTCTGGCCCTCACCCTGCAGCCTGCAGAGGATGCCCCCAAAACACCACAAACTTTCAGGAAAAATCAACCCAATAAGCCCAACAGTAGGGAACACAACACAACAAATGATGTTAAACTCATGACAGAAATTCTCGCCAATTTTAACTACACCAACAGAAACACTAATGTTCCCAACACCAATAACTCCAACACAGCATTTTCAGCTAACACGGCCTCAGATCCGGACACACCTGAAGACCCACCCACTCATTCCACTGATACCCAGAATCTGTCCCCGGACACTCATTCCACCACTACTAACAACATTCCCAACATTAATTACACTACAGAAATCTCTGAAATCTTCAAAACATTCCAAGAGATGAAGGAAATACTTAAATTTAACAAATTTATTCAATGTTTTACAAATATTTCTAAGAAAACAAAAAATTGTACAAACCCACTTGAAAAAATGTTTATAATAATGAACGAGTTCGACAGCCTCGCATCGGAATTTAACACACCCAATCATGAATAGTTCCTCTAACTTCTCCTCACTTATAATCTTAACCTGGAATTGTAATTCTATCCGTAACAAATTTAACGAATTTAAAACTTTTATCCTTGATCACCCCCACACTGACATCATCTTTCTCCAAGAAACCCGCAACCCCACATTCAGAATTAACATTCCCGGGTACAGATTACACTACACTCCACGCGCAGCCGACCCTAGATGGGGCGGTACCGCCATTTACATCAAAAATCACATACCACATTACATCACCCAAAACCCCACCTTTAATAATATTGACTTCACTAGTATAATTTTACAACTACCGCAAATAAACATTCATCTTGCTTCCATTTACATTTACCCGACTGGAAACTTTCCAGTTCAAGACCTCACACACTTAATCTCACAACACTCACACTGCTTCTTCGCCGGCGACTTTAACCCTTTAACGGATAAAGCACTTCAATTGCTAAGATTTTGAAATAAATGATTGACACAGGAAATTATGAACAAATTTATTTTTATATAACAAAAAAGCGATATTTCACATATATAATAAATGAAACACATTTCTATTAAAATTCTGCTGTCATTGTTGAGTTTCGTAATTAAAGTTTTGTGGTTTCGTGGGGAAACCAATGAACGTTAAAGGGTTAATGCCAAAAGTAGGCGTTGGAATTGTCATGGAAACACAAGAAGAGGTGCCTCACTACACAACCTCGTTCAAAACCTAAACCTTAGCCTACATACACCAGCCTCCCCAACACACATTTGTACTGCACCCAGATCACACAACTCAATTATTGACTTTGCAATCACAAAAAACCTTCCTTACCCTATCACCACTACTGTAATTAACGACTTAAGCTCCGATCACCTCCCTGTCTCCTTTAAGATTGACCTTATTAATCCTCTTTCCCCACCTCCTTCTGTGGCCATTGACTGGCATAAATATTCTGATTTTCTCAACAATAACAACTTAAACTTTCCTGATATTAATAATACTGACGACATTGACACTGCTGTTGATAACTTTAACACACACATAACCAATGCACTTAACCACTCCACCATCAAATACTTTAAAAATAACAATACTTTCACTCCACCGGCTTACATCTACAACCTCATCAAACAACGAAATCGTCTTCGTCGTCTCTTTCAAAACACAAGAGACCCTTCATTAAAACCTCTCATTAACAGACTTAACAACAAAATTAAAGACAGCATCTTCAAAGAAAAACAAAAAAAATGGTCCAATTTCATCCAAAACATTGCTAGCGAGGATAATTCTCTCTGGCAAATTAAGCGTAAAATTAACAATAACTACACTCCCATCCCGCCTCTTACGGTCAACAATAACACTGCTTACACTGACGAGGAGAAAGCTAACTTCCTTGCTAGATCATACTCAAATCAATTTTCACCAAACCCCACCCTCGCTAGCCAAGATTACCTTACACATGTCAGCGACACAGTCCAAAGATTTCTTGCTCAACCCACTGATGAACCACCTACTGTTATTCAGCCTATTGTTATACACAACATCATTACCAAACTCAAAAAACGCAAAGCCCCTGGGTACGACAAAATCACTAACACAGCACTCAAAAACTTGCCTCCTAACTACATAAACTACATCACGAATCTTACTAACTCCATCTTCTACTTTAACTATTTTCCAAAGCCTTGGAAAATTTCCATCATTTCCCCTATTCCTAAACCTGGTACTAACCTAACTGACCCTGCTAACTATAGGCCTATTTCACTCCTTCCTTCTCTCAGCAAAGTTATTGAACGCGTCATTTGGTCGCAACTCCAACACCATATCCAACAAAACAACACTCTCATGCCTGAACAATTTGGCTTCCGCCCTAAACACTCCACAACACACCAGCTCCTTCGAGTTGTCGAATATCTCAGTGAAAAGCTTAACTCGAAGATCCCAGCTGCTGCCATATTCCTTGACATCGCTAAGGCATTCGATAAAGTCTGGCACTTGGGCCTTATATACAAACTAATTAAGCTTAACTTTCCCGCCAGACTTATACACCTTATATACTCTTACCTTAGCGATCGCATTTTCCGCGTCCGCATAAACAACATTCTCTCCGCTATATTCAGTATTTTAGCAGGCATCCTCCAAGGGAGCGTTATCGGTCCCTTGTTTTTTAACATCTACTTTAACAACATTCCCAGATCACCAAACACTCATCTTGCTCTCTATGAGGACGACACCACTATTTACACCCACGCTCACCACCCATATACACTATACAGGTACCTACAGACCCACATTGATGACTTCCTAAACTGGTGCGACCTTTGGCGCGTTAAACTTAACGAAAACAAAACTGCGCTGTCTACTTCTCCAAAAAATATACATATCCTAACAGAATCACAATTAACAATACCACCATTCCTTGGACCAACGAGGCAAAGTACCTAGGGGTGACCGTAGACTTTCATTCAACAAACATATCTTCAACATTAGGAGAAAAGTCGCCGGCACTTCCATTGCACTCAAACCTCTTCTTAAAACCAAAACCCTTGCTATTCACAATAAACTTCTACTCTATAATTCATGCATTCTACCCATAATCACATACGCTTGTCCGGTCTAGGCCTTCACTTGCAAATCCTCCATCAAAAATCTCAGTCAACTACACAACAGACACCTGCGCAATGTCAGGGGTGCCTCGCGCTACCTCCGTAACAGCACAGTCTACAGAGACCTCAACACTACCTCTCTTGTAAATCGTATCAACCATCTTTCCAAAAAAAATTTTGACAATCTTTACGACCTCCCCAATGAAATAATCGCTGAGCTGCCGGATTACGACGCACCCGAGCCACATCACCGTAAACGGCCAAAATACTCATGCTTAACTGATGGTAATCATTAGTGCTCACCAATCTCAGCTATCTTCTCTCGAATTATTACTCTTTAAAAAAAAAAAAAAAAAAAAAAAAAAAAAAAAAAAAAACTTTGTATAGCCTATTTACATACATTCCCCAGCTATACCATTATTTAAATAATAATAATAAAAAAAAAACTGTATGGCCACTGAAAAGTGTCCTTTTTTATGTTGCTTTGCCCGCCTTTCCATCTGGCATTTTGTACTGATCTTGGAACATGTCCCGAACCCTATTTTACTCTTTTTCCTTCCCAGTAGTATTTACTACAGCTAAACCAATTACTTCATGTTTAATCGACTCTATCCTTAGTCTCTATCGCTTCTTCTCTTATTCCAAACTTCTTCATCCATTTTTAAATTTATCTTTTTAAATGCTATAAGTAATCTTAAATTTTACTTTTAATTGCTATATGCAATCTTTATTTTATCTTTAATTGCTATAAGCAATCTTTATCTTCACCCAACGGCTCACTTTGAAAAGACATTCAACTCACACTCGACTGGGCGTTAAGTTGCTACAACTAGGAAGCCCCTGAACCGGCATCAACTCTTCCGGACTTCTGGAAGTATTTTTTGCATTTGTTATGTTTTGCAATCGATTTATCCTCTGCTAAACGTATGTCAGAAAGAAATTCATATCGTGAGACCAGTTACAAAGGATGGGCTTCTGAACACCTCATACAGTAAAACCTGCTAGGAACGAATCTCAAGGAACAGAAAGAAAATCCCTTTTAGAAAGACTTAGCAATAACACCACCTAGACTTACCACTTAGACTTAGCAGGCTTAGAACACCACCTAGACTTAGCAGGAACATCGTGTTAGCAGGAACACCACCTATTGTAATTGTATAAATTTTGTCTTTAAGACAAAATTCCATTACAGGGAAATACCATTTTTACAGACTATTACTGTATTTAATTATCGCCACGCTATGCATCGAATACCTTACGACGCTAATTTGATTATAGAATTTGTAAATGCTTAAGCGCATGTAATAAACTCTATACTATAAATACCGAGATTTATTAAGCTAACAGATTAATACATTATTACAGTTCTATTTATTGTTTACAATATTTATTTGCACTAATAATTTCGAATATAATACTATTGATGACTGTTCAAGCATCATTCTATGTGTACATCTCGCATTAAATCTGGAATAATGGTTTATTCTAGTACATTTATGAAACTATTCCTCATACGCACATAGTTATTTCTCCAAAGTTTGCATAATTTATATTAATATAATTTAGTCGAATTTAATTATAATTGAGACTATAGCCTAATGCATTTTGAAGATGAGATAATAGTATGAGACGGCGCAAATCGGTGAATAAAGAGTAGTTAAAACATTGTAATGCTTAATTAGTTATTTTTTAATTTTCTGTGAATGGTATATGATATCATTTATAGAACTATACATAAGGCTTCTACTGGTCAGTTTTTCCAATATATAGTTTCATTTGCGTTACAGAGGTATATATATATATATATATATATATATTTTAATCATCCTCACTAACCAAACATTCTTTAGAATTAATTAAATTTACATTACATATTTTCACATTTTTAAAAGATAAAAAGGTTTTGAATTGAACAAAAATTATGTTTAGCAAATAAAATCTTATATATTTTTTAATTAGAATTTGTAATAGTACAGAGTTCAGTACACGTGCTTAAGTATTTACAAATTCTACAATCAAATTAATCGTAAAATATCCTATGTATAGCGTGGACGTAATTAAACTAACGTCAGCGTTATTCCAGAATTAATGCGTGATGTATACATAGAATGATACTTGAATCGTATTATATTCGAAATTATTAGTGCAAATAAATATTGTAGATAATAAATAAGATTGTAATAACACATAAATCTACTAAGCTTGAAAAAGCTTGGTATTTATACTATAGAGTTAATTACACCTGCTTAAGTATTTACAAATTCAATAATCAAATTAATCGTAAAATATTCGATGAATAGCGTGGCCATAATTAAATCAAAGCCAGCGTTATTCCAGAATTAGTGCGTGATGTACTGTACATATAGAATGATGCTTGAATAGTCATCAATCGTATTATATTCAAAATAATTACTGAAAATAATCACTGTAAATAATAAATAGAACTGTACTAACACATTAATCTGCTAAGCTTGATAAAGCTTGATACTAATAGAATAGAGTTCTCATTAAACGTGCTTACGTAATTTCAAATTCTATAATCAAATTTATCGTAAAATATTCGATGTATAGCGTGGCCATAATTAAATCAACGTCAGCGTTATTCCAGAATTACTGCGAGATGTACACATAGAATGATGCTTAAATAGTCATCAATCGTATTATATTCGAGATTATTGGTGCAAATAAATGTTGTAAATAATAAATAGGACTATAATAACACATGAAGCTGCTAAGCTTGATAAATCTTGGTATTTATATTTTAGAGTTCACTACACGTGCTTAAGTATTTTCAAATTCTACAATCAAATTAAACCTAAAATATTCGATGTATAACGTGACCATAATTAAATTAACGTCAGCTTTACTCACTGACATATTTTTGCTTTATAGTGTAGATTTCAACATGAAAAAGTTTATGATGTGTCGACTACTCTTATTATAAAAGTAGGTGAAGTTTTGATTGCGAACGTAGTGTTTGTCCAATAATAGTCAATGTGCGTAAAAGTTATCAAGGCTATATTTCTCTAACTTTCGATGAATGAGTGTGAAAACCTCGGAACTTGTGATTTTTCTCTTCATATCGATATTTATGCAAATTTCTGCATCTGGTCAATCGATATAGCAATATTTAAGCACTCGCATGCGATGGAAAAGTGAAACTTTGGATCGAGTTCTTCCCACAGTGTGGTTATCTTAGATCTGACTAGTTGAATCAACTATCCCCAGCTGAGAAGGAATATTATCTGTTGGTAAGAGTAAAATTACGTTATTTTGTGCCAATTGAATAAAAGCGTTTGGAGCTCACGGAGTGCCGCTTTCAGTATTATCGTAGGCGGACATCTTGAAGTTGGAGTTGGACTAGATTGCATAATGGATATTCAATCTTGCTGAAAGTATCTCGTTTTGACGCCTCGTCCAAGTTGTAAGTGACGTTTTGAAGTTATCTTTTATTGGTGTTTGATGCTTTATTTTTTTTGAGTGAAGTTTTGTTGGGACCTGGGTTTTTTTCTGGCCTGAGGAGAAATCGCAGAGCTTTTCTCAAAACCCTGCCCTTTTTAAGATTTTAATAAAAGTGATTTTGGTTTTACACAACTTATGCTCATTTCCGATTAGCTAGCATTGCTCACTGTCAATAACAGCGATATAGCTGTTACAAGTTAATCTTGATCGAACACCGGACGAAACTTTTAAATGTTTTGTAAAGTTTTCTATAAATATAACATAATGTTACATTAATTACCTATATACTCGCGTATAAGTCGACTTGCGAATTCGAGAAAAATGATAGGGAAAATACCTGTATTTATTTGTAGTTATCTTTGACTTTTTAAATCTCATTATTCACAATTCTTTTCTGCGATTAAATAAGGCGAAGATAACATTTCAGAAATGCTGGTATTCAACCTGTTATGCCTCTTGTATTTAAGGATCGACTTCTACGCGAGTAAATACGGTACATTCCTTTATTTATCGAATTTCATTACGCTAGACTCAAATCCAATTAAAACACCTTGAAACCAGGCATGGAATTAAAGAAAACTATAATTCTTTATGATTACTGTTACTTTCAATTTCCAGAAACAGATTACGATTATGTCTCTATTTGTTGAAATTAAATTATGATTACTAATCAGACTACTGGAATTTATATTCTAGAATATCACTACGTATAGATTACAATTATAATTAAATTATGATTACAAATCTGACTACTGATATTTATATTCTGGAATATCACTACATATAGATTACGATTGTAATTAGTTTATTGGGTTATGATTACTCTGCAAGTCAATTAGGATAACAATTCGATTTCACTGATTTCGTAATATTCATTTTCAATGATTCCACCAATCCCCTTTTCTTTATCACCCCCCTTTTCATCGCCTCACTAAACTAGTGACCTAGTAAACTAAAAACAGTTTAAAAATGTGAGCAGGAGCGAAGTATTTTTAAATGTAAAATGGCAAAGTGGTGACAAAATATACTATAATCCTGCCCTAGATAGAAACTATATCTTTTCGATACAGATTACAGTATGATTACAATACGATATAATTGCATTAGATTCTGATTATACTCTGAACAACTTACTTGATTGTGATTACTTTGCAATTATTCAAAACACAACTTCGTGATTACGATTACAATGTGATTATGCAATTTTTGGAATTTATTAAAATTACACTATTACGATTACAGCAAGTCTGCTTGAAATGCTCCATATTTAAGAAGATTCAATTAAGAATATTGTGATATTAAATCGATCAGGAAATTTATAAATGTTTAAGTACTTGTAAGAAACTACATATTACCAGCACATAATTTTATGGATCTTATCAGATTAACGTATTATAACCGTTCTGTATATTATTTACAATAATTATTTCTACTATTAACTTCGAATATTGTAGAATTGATGATTATTGAATAACCATTTAATGCGTACATTTCGTATTAATTCTAGAATAAATGTTTACTCCAGTGAGTTTTCAAAAATTAGCCTCAAATATCCATAGTTATTTCTCCGAAATTTGCATAATTTATAAAAGTATAATGTAATCGAATTATTATAGCTGATTATATTTCAGCCTATACAAATACTCTGTTATATGAGATAAGACGGTGAAAATTGGTCAATAAATATCAGTTTTATTATCTGTGGTTTAGTTTAGTTTTATGCATGAAGGATTTTATTGTCTCCATTATTAACAATTTCGGTATTTTCTATGAATAACCAATAATTGTTTCTATAGCACTTTTTGATGCATTTTCTAATCTTCCAATTATATTTCACAGAATTTGAATAAAGTGTCAAATTTAAATGTTATCGCAATAAAATTCTGTTTTATATAATTATCTGGACGCAATTAAATATAGATCAAAAGTGGTGCTATAAAAGTGTCGCATATTACAGTTTATTGTAATTAAATTTAAAATTACTTCATTTTACTGTAATATTCGTTGATTTATTGAAAATGTATACTCTTTATTGATAGTCATGATTATGTTACAGAAGGTCTTAAAAACGTTTAATAGTTTTCTCTCTACTATGGCAAGTATAATTTTTCTATGCTGCGTTATGGATAAGGACCAATTCCGAACTATATATAGTAAAATCAGAATTTCTGAATAATAAGTATTTTATATTATATATACTACCTTACCCACCCGGCATTGCCCGGACCCGTGATAATAACAATTTGTTCTATACGAACATGACTAAAACCTGTACGGCTATCTATATCAAGTCGAATGAGCCAAATCCCGTCGTAATCGGGCCCATAGAACCCGAGATACTCCTTTAATTCCACCTTCCTCTGCCAGGGAACGTAATCTATTCTATACGAACATGACTGAAATCTGTAAGGCTATCGAATTCCAGTCGAATGAACCAAACTCCATCTTAATCAGGCCCATAGAACACGAGATAGGAAAGTGCCCCAAAACGGTAGAAAGTGGAACTAAAATATTAATGCTATCGATATCGAGTCGATTGAGCCAAACCCTGTCGTAATCGGGCCCGTAGAACCCGATATACTCTGAAATGAAATAAAAAAAAATCGTAAGTTATTATTCGAAAAAGTGGTACATACAACTCCTAAGTTCACTTTATTCTTGTAGAGGATGATTATTGAGTTTATTATAATGTTTGGAATCAGTGCATTTAAATTGGAAAGTTAGTTGCTGAGTTTTGGAAACAGGGCATATTTAGAGAAAACTTTAAAATGAAACAGGGGAGATGAGACTGCTTTTTGTCAAACAACTAATTAAGACAACCGGACTACTTGTTCAAAGATTGTGAATCGTAGAAAAACTTAGAACTTTTAAAATAATTTGTGCTGAAGTTACTATTCGGAAATAGTGGTAATTATCTATATATCACAGTAATTAAACGTTACGGATGAACCTAAAAAAGTAAAATTTGTTAAATGGAATTAGTCCTAATCTAAATCGGGGCAGTAGAAATTTATATATTAAAAATGGTGTCAAATATCGATAAACCCACCGCTAGGAGGCGTGGTTTACTCAATGCGATATTTATTAGAAAGGTCGCTCCCGTCCCCATCCCCGCGAATAAAAAAATATATATACAAACGTTTCTTTAATTATTAACGCCATTGTCAATTAGGTTTTTATTTCTTTAACATAAAAATTAGGATTTTTATAAAATAAAATCTTATAGACCAAATACAGTAGATTTCCGTTACAACGAACTCCACGGGACCACTAAAATATTTCGTTGTAACGATTTTTTCGTTGTAACGGAATTACTCCTATTTATCTAATGAATTACATATACACGTAAATAAATTATGTAAGATAAATGTACCTTTCATTATAGAGGATTTTAATGGAAGACTAGTTAAATTAACATAGAAAAAGTTAGTAAATTAAATTCAATATTAAAATAACAAAATTACGGACTAACCTTTATTTAGTAATACATTATTGCAGAAAATCTGTAATTTTAGTTTGTACAAAGGGATGTGTAGTTGATTATAACAAAAACTTGTGCAACGAATGAATGTGAGAAAATACCTCCTCTGGAACATTCTTTTGATGAGAAACAAAAGCACGCATTTTCTCCAAGCATGAGAGACCTTCCGAAGAGGTAACTTTTGAATCTTCGGTGACACCAATATCGTCATCACTGCTTTTGTCATTTTGTTGGTCTAATGTAGTTTTAATGGATAAAATGATATTTTCATCAGTCACTTCAGAGCATGTTTGAATATTGTCATCTACAGATAAAAAAATCCTCCCAATCCACCTTATCAGAGATTGATGTTAATTTTCTGGTAGCCTTCCAAATCGTGCTTAACTCAGAGGACTCATATCCAAATCTAAAACTTCTGATTAATTTTCTTCCGTGTCAGTTAATCGAGTATGTTTCCAACAGTTAGAAATTGTTTTCTGGCTAATTTCTTGCGACGAACCAGAGATCAATTCAATAGCTTCTTTGAGATTTATTTTTGGTCTTTTGCCATTCTCTAAGCCGCAAAGAATTTCTTTTAGCAAACGAGTTCAGTTGCGAGATTTTACAGCACGGATGATGCCTTGGTCTAAAGGCTGTAGAATAGAAGTGCAATTTTGCAGAAAGTACTTAAATTGGATGCAGTCTAATTTGGGGGGGATTATTATGAGAAGAATTTTCCGTTATTTAGCTTTCATTTCTTTGTCAAATTGCACTAGCCAATCATTAAAGATATCTTGTGTCATACATGCCTTCTTATTGAATTTATAATCGCAAGGCGAATGACAGTTCTTAAAGCAACGGGGCTTGCCAGAGTGACCAACAATTAATATATTTCTGTTCTCGGTTCCAGATTTGTTACAACAAAAAAGTGCTGTAATTCGTTTCTTTGAAGTTTTCCCTCTCCAATGCATTTGTCGTCATTAAATGTTAATGTTTTTCTCTGTTCAAGTTGATAAAATATTCCAGCCTCGTCAGCATTAAAAACATCATCGGAGCTGTATGTCTTTATAAGGGCAGCTACTTTTCCAGCTCCCTATTCATTTACAGTCTTTGTAGGTACATCACTTGCTTCGCCTCAAATTGATTTCATTACAATTTCATGGTGAGTACGGAAGCGATTGAGCCATCCGACACTGACTTGGAAATTTTCGATACCAAGCATTGTTCCGAACTCTTGAGCTTTTGGCCTTATCAGAGGATCACATTGCGTGAACGAACATCTTCGAATCATTTGAACACGGCTTTATCGACATCTTGAAATTGGGACTGCCGCATTCGTTTTCTATGGGAACAAATGCTTGCAATTTGGAATTGTCTGTCAATATTTTTCTTATCTTTTAGAAATGTAGATAAAATCAATGGTGTTATTCCATGTTTTTTGGCCACATCAGCTTTCCGCAATCCTTTATCAATCTCAGAAATTATAGCTTTCTTTTCTTCCAACGAAAATTGTTTTCGTTTCACACAAGCCATTTTTTATCAATGAACGAAGCAAGAAACACACTGCAACAGGTATTGACGATAAAGATATCCCAGAACAAGCCCAAACACTCCTTTCACAGTGAAGTCCACCTGCTGTCTGTCACGTGATCATTTTGAAGCGTATGGGCTAATGAAGAAAAGGAATTCAGAAACAGAAGTAGACATACGAAAAAATAGCAAAGGAGAGAAAAATCTGATGTAGCACCTGTCCCCAAAACAACGTTATTTTTTATCTTCGACATGCTATTCGAAGTATATTTCATTTCTGTTAAGCAATTGAGAAAAAAGAAAAAAGAGCTCGATGAAGATTTTTCGTTGTAACGGAATTCCTAGTAAAATGCACTTCGTTAAATCGGAATTTTTAATACATTGGAGTTAATGAAATTTGAAAAGGGGATTTGTCAAATTTCGTAGTAACGGGATTTTTCGTTGTAATGGAATTCGTTGTAACGGGAATCTACTGTATTTCGATTTTTCGAAAATCTCAATGTACATATCAAATTGCGCCTACATTCCAAATTTGAAATCTGTATCTTATGTACATTTTAAAATACCTAATGTACCTTAAAATCGCTGAGTTAAAATTGCTGAATTAAAAATCTGGCACTCGTGTTTTTGGTAGACCTGGACTTGCTTCTTCATTGACTAACAGCTGTGATTTTGACTTCGATAAAAAATTAATTTTCAGTAACACAAAATTAATTCGTAATTTTGGTTCTAATCACGCGATCTTTATATTAAAAAAATAGATTTTTGTGTTCTCCGTAAAAAAAAATGGCATAGACGACTAATTTTCAAATCGATAAATGCAGTCCTTAAAAAATAATAATAATAGAACTTTAAAACTTTGAGTAGGTTCAAAACCTGCGGTTGACACTTTCCTTCTGTCAATAGCTTGAGAGACTAAATGTTTGGTCCTATCTGTTTGAGAAATAGCCTGTTCACAAATAATTTGTTTTATGGAATCCAATTAAATAAAAAAAATAATTATAATTTCCATTCTAATTACCGAAGAATTACGAAAATTACATATTTAGATTCCCCGTAAAGAGATACATATGGATGCATAATTTTCAAATCGATAAATGCAATATTTCAAAAAAAAAAAAAATTCAATGGAGCCGGAATTCTTCCAGTATAAAGAATTTTACTGCAGGGAGAATGAAAATTTTCGAGGTCCCGGTGAAAGAAAATATTCAATTGGTCGGTTGCGAGCCTCGCAGCAAGGTACGATTCTAAGGAGAAATGACTTTGCCCATTTTTCAGATAAAAAATATTCCATTTTCGACATGATGCTTAATGAGATTCTAATTAATATCTTGTGTAATTATCAAAATATTAAAATTCTGAGTCTCAGGTGCATCAGATCAGGCCTTGGACTACCTAAATCTAAATTTTCAGACTTTTAGGTGCGCTAGATTTCTCTAGCCATCACAGACAGACAGATGGACAGACAGACAGATTTTGTCTTTTATTAGTATAGATAAAAACGAATAATGTATTTTATCGTATATAATGAACCCTTTTACCCCAACAGTGGCGTAGCTACACATTCAGCGCCCTGGAGCAAATAAAATTGGTACGCCCCTTGCCACTATAAAAACACTTCTGCTAGCTCTGTTTGAGGTTTAAACTCGTATATTATATTCTTATTTATATTTAAAACCCTGTTTTTTATTTAAAAAATAAAGTATTTTCATAATAAAATATTTGACGAAATAAATACAAATAAAATATTAAAATAAACTATAATTGTTTAAGTTCGGACTACCTACTGATTTTTACGACGAATTGAGTAGTATTTCTGATTTAAATGGCTCCATGGTCGCAGTGCAATCTACCACTAACTTCTGTTGTTCCTTTCAAGGCTTTTGAAGCAATATAGAATGCTAATAAAGAAACACACTATTGTCGAGATATTTTTAAGACGCGTTTTTTCCGTTTTCGGTACCGAAAGCTCTGAAAATTCATAAAATTCGAGTTATTATAACTCGGTAAGTTTTGATCGTACAAAAAATGAAAGTTTTGTTTTACTTGTTAGTGAATATAGGAAATTTTACTAAATTAATAGTTTTACTAAATATAGAACTTAGAAACAATAAAAAAAAAAATCGTAATCTTTAAAAAAATAACTACTTTGATATAAAGGATTTTAATAGGATCATAGTTGCCAACCTCCCGATTTTTTTCATACCAATATTTTTATGTAAAAATATTTGTTTTCTTTAATCGTACAATTTCTGAAATTTAATAAAGAGAAAATTTCTGTAAGATTTTACTGGTATTCAAAAAATCGGGGCGTATCTATCCTACAAACAGAAACGTAGCTACCGTGGAGCAGTTCGCTCCAACTGCTCCACGGTAGCTACGCCACTGTACCCCAAATTTTAAGGATATAAACATGGTTGCTTATGTTAACCGAACATCTCCGATAGCTATATATGAAACCATAGATGCTTTCACAAGTACGGTGTTTATCGGCCTACAATCCACGGGTCAAAAATCTCATTTTATACCCATAAATTGTATTTGATGAAATGCCACTTGCTTGAATTCGGAATACATATGACTTTATTATTACTAAATAAAATTTCTGGGTCTAAAACGAATTATTTGAGCCGCAGATTATACGCCAAAAAATACGGTATTCCGTTTTTGGGATGAAGCTTTCTTCAGGGTTTTTTTTCTATATTCCCTATAATCATATGCAAGACTTGCCAACATTGAATTTTCCATCTGTAGCTGTGTGCCGATTATTTTATACACACTGTAAAACTTGCAGTTTGAAAGCGACTGTTTAATATCTATTTCTCATCGTAATCGCACATTCTAGAAAAACATAATAATCGTACGCACTGAAGAACCACGAATCCCATTTTTGACAATTTTTTATAACTACTATTATATTTCCGATACTATTTTGAAACAAATAACAGTTTCTAAATAAACAAAAAGTACATATTGCGTAAATATTAAAACACACATAAATAACGCCTGCATTCAGCATTTTAAAGATATACAATTATAATACAGACATACATACATTAAATACAATAATCCAACATGGAGTGAAAAAGTAGCCAGAGCCAGGAATCGAACCTGGATCCACAGCATTCCGGATTGTTGATCTAACCAAGGTTAGACCAAGCTCTAACCAAGGCTAGGGTTAGAGCAACAGCCCGGAACGCTGTGGACCCAGGTTCAATTTCTGGCTCTGGCTAATGTTTCACTCCATGTTGGATTATTGTATTTAATGTATGTATATCTGTATTATAATTGCATATCTTTATATTGCGTAAAACTTAATTTTATGGTATAATAGCTGAAGTACCGGCGTTGTCCAGGATTTTAAGAATCTTTGTGTAGAAAAATCAATTTCAAAATTAAACATTTCGTATAGAGAACTTCAAAATGTTAAAATATGTCAATATTTCCATAATCGGGTTTTTATCATGATTCAATACGTTCCTCAAACCCAGATAACGTGATATTCACCTGCTGACGTCATATCTACTTGCTTTCTCTATTACTCATATTGATATACTCTTTGTATGATTCTCAAACATTTGAAAAATCCGTTAAACTTTCAATAGGACGCCATATTAATTTTCTTTTTAATTCCCTAATGACATCATATTAACCTGCTTTCTGTACTTACACATACTCATACTCTTTGTATTATTGAGAAATATTTGAAAATTTCCGTTATATTACCAATATGACGTCATATTAATATTTTTTCCATTTGTTGAAACTTTTTATTTCATTTTCATTTTTCACGTGGAAAACTTTCAATGGAAAATTAATTACTTTAGAAAGAATTTTATTGTGGATTTTTAATTGTTGGCAACTTCTATAATTGAAAATGTTTGAAGTTGATAGAAAAAGGCTGTTAGATTTTTGTTTTTTTTATTAATTAAAAAATTAACTATACATTATTTCGATTCCGGATTACTTTAGTTGCCTCGACCGTGTTTTAATACACCTATACGTAACATTTCACAGTTCTGCCTTCCAAGCTGTTGATTTGTATAGAAGTGCAGACAGACAGACAGACAAATTTGCATGTTTATATATTATATTAATTAATAAGGGGGCAAAATATTCGAGAGATAATACAGAAATTTAGGCTCGATATTTATTGTCTTTGTGAGTCAGGTTTTCTACATTTTTATTTTCAAATTCTCGAATTTTCTGCTTTACAAATATATATTGTGACGTCGAGACGCAGCTGCATCCAAGTACAGACGTATTTCTCACATCGAAGTAAGCAGAAAGTACCAATTCTAAAAGAGCTATTAATTCATAGTATATAATACAGATGAACTAAAAGTCTTATTCTAATTATAATAATTCATTACAAAATAACCGTTTGTATAATAATGTAACTTGTTGTATCATTAGATAGGTCAGTTTTAGTAGCTTTTTTGTGCAATAGATGGTGCGAATTGGATTGGGAGAGATGTACCAACACCCTGGCCTCCGCGCTCTGCAGATATTACTCCTCCGGATTTTTTCTTTTGGGGCTATATCAAGGACAGAATCTTTGCTACACCAATTGCTGACATCGAAGAAATGAAGACTAGGTCACAAGCTGCTGTGTGTACTGTAACAGAAGACATGTTAAAGAACACTTGGCTGGAACTAGAATACCGCTTAGACATTCTCCGAGAGGGCACATGTTGAAATTTACTGAAGTACGTAGTCTTATAAAAATATATAAAAGTATATAAATAAATTAGAATCTATCCAAACAAACATATGTCTAATTATAATAGTTTGAGCATAAGAAATATTTTATAATCAGGACAATACTTTTGGTCCACCCTACACATCTACATACACCTACAAGTAATATGATGTATTATAACTACGCGAAAATTATGAGCAATTTAGATCTAAGTTTTTTCTGTGGGAAGTTGAGACAAGAATCAAGTCAGTTTGTTGACAAACATCAGCATTATATATACTATGATGCGTGTTATACACAAAACATATACATTTTGTTGTTTTTCCTAATCAAAAGCATTATTTATGAGCATATACAGCAATTCAAAGTAGTCAACGAAGAATTAAATTGTTACCATCAATTTTTAAATGACCAATCTATTAAATTGAATTAAAAGATAAAAAATAAAATGGACATTTTTAATAATAGTATATTTAAAGTTAAAGAACAGATTCTAATACAAACTTCTCGTACAGTGATTGGTTGTGACTCCTCATGTTGCTTTTGCAAACATTATTCTTTAGCAACTGACATCCCCTGATCTGCGTATGTCTGCAAAATTTTAGTTACAATTGATCCAGTTCCACGTAATGTGTGTTCATACACCCAATACTTAATTCTTGGCTACAGAATATTTTACGATATTAATTTTATTATAGAATTCATGAATGCTTAAGTACATGTAATAAACTTCATACTATAAATGTAAATTTTATGAAGCTTGCCAAATTAACGTATTATAAGAGCCTCTTTATTGTTTACAATAATGATTTGCATTAATAATTTCGAATGCAATGGATTTGAAGAGTGTTCAATAAACGTAAAATGTGTATGTGTCCCATTAATTCTAGAATAATAGTTTATTTAGTATGTTTACAGAACGTTTCCTCAAATACACGTAATTATTTCACAGAAGTTTTCCTAATTTATATTAACCACGGTATCCAATCTGGTCCACCCATTGGTTCCAAAACATAGGTGAGAATCATTTCAAATGAAAACTTTAATAGATTGTTTACAAAGTTTTGGTTTAGCTCTGACAGGTCATGCGTCAATCCGGTGGTATTCTGATATAACAAGTGTAACACAGCAAATCAAAATTAATTTATTAAAGACCGAATTATTTTTCTCAATAAAATACAAATATTGCGATCCATACCACTTTTATATTATCCTACCTTATATTATCGTTATAGTATCCTAAAGCAATCTAATAGTGACTTTATCATGGCGTTTCTTGCATCAAATATCAAAACTACTACATTAAAGAAAAGAATCAACCACCTTTCTAAAAAAACAAATTATGAAAAACTCTATGAACTCCCTAATGAAATAATCGCAGAATTGCCCAATTATGACGCCTTCGAACCACATCAACGTAAACGGCCAAAATATTCATGCATTATAGACTGTGAGAATTAGGTCTCACCATAACTGTGAATTTCTCTCTTTTATTTACACTTTTTTTTTCTCAAATTATAAATACCTAATTTCTTAATTAAAACTTAACATCTGAGCTATAGAAAGGAAAAAAAAAGTATGGATCTATTGAGTGCCTTTTTTTTTTGTACTACTTCAAACTACTACATTAAAATACATACAAACTAATACATTAAAAAAAGAACCAACCACATTTCTAAAAAAAAATTATAAAAAACTCTATGAACTCCTTAATGAAATAATCGTAGAATTGCCGGATTATGACGCCTTCTAACCACATCACCGTAAACGGCCAAAATATTCATGCATTATATACTGTGAGAATTAGTTCTCACCACAACTGTGAATTTCCCTCTTTTATTTACACTTTTTTTTCAAATTATAAGTACCTAATTTCTTAATTAAAACTTAACATCTAAGCTATAGAAAGAAAAAAAAAGTATGGCTCTTTTGAGTGCCTTTTTTAGGGTTTCGTTCATCTCACGAAACCCTATTACTACCGCTTCGTTGTCTGTCTATCACAGAGCTATTCTAAGAAACTATGTAACTTACAGAGTTGAAACTTTGTGTACATAGCTGAATACCAGCTATAAAGAGCTCAAAATATTAAAAATTGAAAAATTCGTATTATTTTAATAAATAGAGATAAAAAAACAAAATTCTAACAGCCTTTTCCTATTAAATGTAAACATTTTTCGTTATAGCAGATGCCAAAAATTAAAAATCCACGATGAAATTCTTTCTACAATAATTAATTTTTTATCAGACGATTTCCACGTGAAAAATGAAAATGAAATAAAAAGGTTCACCAATTGAAAAAAAAAAAAAGATAAATATGAAATAAAATTGATTGACGTCATAGTGGTAAAAAAAGGGAAAATTTCTAAGATTTCTCAATAATACAAGGAGTATGAGTATGTGTATGTACACAAAGCAGATTAATATCACGTCATTAGAGAATTAAAAAGAAAATCTGACGTCCTATTGGAAGTTTAACGAATTTTTCAAATGTTTCAGAATAATACAAAGCGAGTATCAATAAAAGTAATAGAGAATAGTAAATATATGAATTTGAGAAACATATTGAATCGTGATAAAAATCCGATTATGGAAATATTCGCATATTTTAACATTTTGAAGGTGTACAACATATTTAATTTTGAAATTATTTTTTTAAACATCGCATTTAGTCCGCATGACATATATTATTATGACAGAATATAATAGCGGGCTTCGCCCGCTATCCGGCTGGTTTAGATATTCGTAAAAACAAAACAAATAGACCGGTAAATTTTTACTTTATTAAAAACATGATTTTTTTTTGTTGCGAAATGAAATTTTTTTGGATTTATTAAAGAAAGGATAAATTGTTTTGAAAGGAATATTAAACGAAATCCTTTGAACAATCTTCGATCACACTTACCCACTTGTTTTGTTTATGCTTTGTCCGCCTTTTCACCACATGGCATTTATGTGCTGTTTAACGAATATGTTCCGAACCCTATTTCTTACTTTTCAACTTCCTTACTAGTAGTTAGTTATTACTACAGCTATACTATTTCACTTTCTTCCAATTTTTTAGACTCTATCCTTAATCTCCTTCGCTTTACTTTTTTATTCCAAATTTTTAGGTGTCCACAAAATATTTTGTGTGATACGTAAGTTTTTATGTTTTTATATGTCTATGAAAAGGTGAAGTTCTCTTTTAAATTTTAGGACTTAATAAGCATTTTTAGCATTGTATTATAGAAATTTTGGTATTGAAAATTAAATCTCTAGCATTTATAGCTCTTTTACAGGGACACACAAATGAATTCCGTTACATTATGGTCTATTTGAAAAAATCGTTTTAATGATGTTACAATACTTTCAACATAATGAAACTGATATGCATCACTAACGTGGACTAAAACATGTTTTCTTAGGAGCATAGAATAAGTAGCATATATAGTTCGTTTGTAGGTACGCACAAAATAATTCCATTGTATCATAGTCTATGTGGAAAAATCGTTTGCGATGCATTTTAATGATGTTACGATACTTCAAATATAATGAGATTAAAAAGGATGATTGAGGTGTACTACAACATATTGTTGCGTACATAGGGGATTAAAAAAATTGTTCTAGATCTTCCGATTTTACGGCGTATCAGGCTAAATGAACCACACAATCTTTAAAGAGCGAAGCAATTTATTCACAACTAATTACAGTATCAGAGTGCATGTAACTCACAAATAACACTAAAACTATGGAAACAGTCCAATAACTGAATAAATCAAGCGTTCAAAAAGAGCTTAAATATCTCACAGAGACTCTCTACACAACGTCTCAACACAGTAACAGATGCAAAACAACGTAAATAAGTCGCAAAGTCAAGCAAACCCGCTTTAGAGAAAATCGCTCTGAGCGTATCGAATTCAGAAATGCGACTAATTAACTAACTCTGTCCGCTCCGCTACTCGGCCCATATATATAGGAGCGAGAGAATGTTGGAGATCGTTCCACAATTTTCTGAGCTAGAATTTTCTGAAATCCCCTTAAAAAACACGGAACAGCATTTAATGCATTTCCGTACCTGGGGGGGTCACCATGGGGGAGACCCCGTTCTGTCGCCAAATGTCGCCAAGTTTGTCGTCAACTAGGCGGTATATCGCGAAATTTGGCGACAAAAATTAGTCGCCAACTTGGCGCTATCACCAATATTTCGCCAAATTCCCATAGACTTCCATTGTAATCCAATAGCGTTTACTTGCTTGCAGAAAATCAACAAATTGAGATATTTTAATGCAACAAAAACTAATATTAGCTTATGAATGGAGCTTAATTGAACTATTTACATTATTTTTAAGCACAAAGACTAACTATTTACAAACTCCGTAACAATATTATCTATAGATTAAGGAGTGTGTAGCATTTATCTTCATTTACAGAGACGCACAAAAGTATTCGGTTACATGACGTACTGTGACAGATTTCATTGCATGAAAAAATGAAATTTCTTTATAATATTCTGTTAGGGTCGGAAAGTGTTTCATAATCCATGTGTGATGCATGATGTTTCATTCTTGTTAGCATTAAAAGACAGTAACCTGCAATTGTGACCTAAGAGAATTAATTACATTGAGAAAACAAAACTTTTTTTAGTCGGTTAATGCCTGAAGATCTGGTATTTATACACATTTTATCGTTTATTTTATTCTTTCTATCTCAGGTGGCACATACTTCATGTAGCTACCTATTTGGACATCGTTAAAGAAATTTGATCAAGGCAATAAAATTGTTATAGCAGATCACGTTCTTGCTTAACATAAATACTGCACAATAGAATTTTATGTAAGTACATACAGATGTTGTTTTATGTGGTCTGTATTTAAAAAATTGCGAATAGAAATGTTATCTTCTTTGTGTTATATTAACGCATTATTTTATTACTCTCTAAGGTAGATAGATCAGGTTCGATATTGATCTTACACTAAATTTATATTTATGAAAATATTTATTAATGTTAGCAGGATATGATGTTTAAATAAATTCTAAAAATAAGGCAGTTTTTTCTATATTGTTGTTTAAGGCAATAAAATTGTTATAACAGATCACGTTCTTGCATAACATAAATACTGCACAATAGAATTTTATGTAAGCACTTATAGATGTTGTTTTATGTGGTCTGTATTTAAAAAATTGTGAGCTGAAATGTTATCTTCTTTGTTTTATATTAACATATTATTTTATTAGTCTCTACGGTATAGATAGATCAGTTTTGATATTGAACATACACTAAATTTATATTTAGGAAAATATTTATTAATCTTAGCAGGATGTGATGTTTAAATAAATTCTAAAAATAAGGCAGTTTTTCTATATTGTTGATCAAGGCAATAAAATTATTACAACAGATCACGTTCTTGCATAACAATACTGCACAATAGAATTTTATGTAAGTACTTATAGATGTTGTTTTATGTGGTCTGTATTTAAAGAATTGTTATTAGAAATGTTATCTTCTATGTTTTATATTAACGCATTATTTTATTACTGTCTGCAGAGATAGATTAGGTTCGATATTAAACATACACTAAATTTATATTTAGGAAAATATTTATTAACACTAGAACTACCGGACATTTTACTAATGTTTTTCAAAACTATTTCACACCAGAAATTTTATTTAAAACTACTTAACTTATTTATTTAACCATTTAACGTATTTATGTGAGTTTTATATTTAATTTAATTTTAAAATAAATTTCTGGTTCGAATCGGAATATATGCATTTGGTAACCGTCGTAATGACGGATCACGGTAGTTCTAGTGTTAATCTTGATGTTAAATAAATTCTGAAAATAAGGCAGTTTTTTTAATACTTCTGTATTTTGTGCTGTATGATGTGCATTACATAAAATGTATAGACAGGGTGACTACAGTTTTAAATTGTGAATAAAATTTTTCCCCTTATTTAATCGCGGAAAACTATTACAAATTCTGCGATTAATCGTAGAAATACTTTTAGTTTGATAAAAAAAATATTGGGCAACGATGTCTAATCTCAAATCGCCAGAACCTTGGAAACTCATAGGTGTGAACACAATTTGTGTATACAGCAACAAATAAATATTATTTTTAAAGTGTGTTTTGTAAGGTTTTTTCAAGCAAATGTTTGGTAAAGTTCTTTACAAGCACGCTCATACGAATCTACGTGTAAGTAAGCCATTCCAGTTGTGACTCTTCAACAGAGATTCTTGTGAACTGTGTTCTCAAAAGCGCTGTTCCGGATCATATAAAATTGATGCCTTCAGTGGTTGCCTTCAACAACGTGCTGACATTACACCTGATGCAAGATCAATTTTACAAGATCCGAAACAGCTCTTTTGTAACGTTTGGATTATGTTTACTTTCTTCTATCTATAATAGAAGAAAGTATTGTAATCGAAAAAAAATTTCGATGGATTTACACCTTTTAGGGGTCAGAGATTCCGAAAAGCATGTTTTTTTTTAAAATGTCTGTCTGTCTGTGTGTTTGTGTGTCTGTCCTCATTCTATCATCGAAAAGTGTATAAAGTTATGCATAAAATTGAACCAAATTTCATTTATAGGTTTTTGGCTATGGCCAGCAGGTCCCACTTTAGTTTGGGGATATTCTGACGAAAGGGAGCGCTGTGATAGCGATTTTTGTTCCATTTTCATTATTGTATCATCGAAAAGTGTATGAAGTTGTGCATAGAATTGGACCAAATATTTTGTATATGTTTTGGACTAAGGCCTGCAAGTCCCGGTTGAATTTGGGTATATTCCTCCGGAAGGGACGCTGTGATAGCCATTTAAAGTGTTTAAATTTACAAAAATTTACAAAAAATTAGAAATTCTAAATGGGGTGTTTTTTCGTTAAATGTTCGGCTTTGTTCCAAGGATTCCAGAGCAATTCTTATTTTGCCTCTATCTTAAAAAATGCCTGATACATACCAATTTGAAATTTTAGAATGGCTGACATTTTGAAACAAGACAGCAGGATTCCTCCATAAAAAGGAATAATTTAGGAGTTTTAGTGAACATGCTTTATCGCAAATTTTCTTTCATTTTTGTAACCATCTTTCCAACACATATGTAACACTATATATTCATATTCGCCAGCGTCAAATTCTCGCCAATCTTGGTGATATTTCGCTAAATGTCACCAAATTTTTCGATATTTGCGAAATATCGCCAAATTTGGCGACAACAATAGGTTGCCATAAATGAAGTCAACTTGGCTATAACTGACTAATTTAGAGACATTTTCATTCAAATTCAATATTGACGACAACTGGAGATGAATCTTCTGTAATCGGGTTCCAATCCAACTTCCTGTTTTCCAGTAAAATAAGCAAAAATTTAAAAAAACGAAAGAATAGGTAGGCTATCTATTCCTACCGCTACAGGCCAAAAGGACTTTTCGTAGTTGTGTTGTACATGGTATGCTAGTGGAACGAAAGGTGCTCGCATCCAGGTAACCCGACGATTCGGAAGCAGCTGACGTACAACAGAATAATGAAAAACATTGATTTTATTGACGCTGTGATAGCGAATTTTGACGTATTAACATGTATGAGATAGAAGAAAGTTTTGGGATTGGCACATCCGACTAGTTTATGGTGAAATTACCCAAGTTTTCTACTTTATTTATAATAAGCTTGCTTGTCTATCGCCATATTAACTCTTTCTATACAGCAACAAATAAATATTATTTTTAAGAAAAGTTTGTTTTGACAGGTTTTCTCAAGCAAACGTATTTTAAAATTCTTTCCAAGGCTATTCCTATGAATCTATGTTTATGTAAGCAATTTCAACTGTGATTCTTCAACTGTTATTCTTGTGAACTGCGTTGATAGCGCTGTCTGGAATCATATAAAATTCATTCTTACACAGCATGTGGTATAAGGCCTTCGGTGGTTGCCTTCAACCACGTGTTGACTTAACATCTGATGTAGGATCGATTTCATATGATATAATATGATATTATAAACATATGATATTATAAACAGCCTTTTTCTATCATTTGGATTATTTTTTACTGAGATATCAACAAAGATTTCTACTTTATCAATAACCATGCCTGACTAGCGTCGATTCAATTTTATTTTATATGCATCTGCTGTATTTTATCTGCATCCATACATTTGCATGCACAATTGATGTTAAATTAATGAGAAAATAAATAAAAATATATATTTGTCAGCTGCACTATGTTTTAGTGAACATATATCTCACCTGCACACTACTCCAAAAAATTCATTTTGCATATTGTTGCACTAATAATTTTGACTTATGTGCGTCTTGATACAGAAAATGTCATAAGTGTATTTATCCGGAAAACCACTAGATGTCAGTTTGCCACCGCAGAAGGGGAGCAAATTGCATGTGGAGATAAATTTACACAATCCTCACTCTCTCTTCTAACTTTTTATCTTAAAGGGATTTGTGCTTTTACAGCTGCATGCAGAGCTAGGTGCTATAAATTTATGTTACAGTAAAAACAATGAAAATCATCGTTTGCCTCTCCTTACAAATACGACATTTTTGAAGTGTGTCACTTTTCTTGTGGGTAAGCGATATTTACTTTCGATAAAGACACCGCTAAATTAAATAAAAATTCCCACCACAAAATAATTAGAGAAAAATTTACCTATATTTAACCTGCATTTTTATTGCACAAATACTTTGATCACATGTTATACTGCGTTCACGAAAAACTGTGTAATAACAGATGGGCTTAAACAGACTAGAAATATAAATCTAAGAACGTACCTGTATAAAGAAATATAGATATGTCACTGAATTTTGATATTAATCCATTGGGGACGAGCGACACGTATACGTGACGCATAAGATGATCAGAATCCTTCATTATTCCCACCTACTAATTTTTATTGTAAGCTTTGACTTATTTAATCATTGCATTTCTGCGATTGAATTAGGTGCAAATTTCTGTTTTGAAAAACCGGTGGTAAAAGATTAAAAATTCTGTAAAAGACGCTCGTCGCGAAGGAGTTAAGGTAATGTCTTGAAATTCGAATCTTTCACTTTTCTTTCGTAATTACGCGAACAGTTCTTACTAAAATATCTACCCAAATCCAGCCAAAGAGCCAACATACCGTAGATCTTGATTGCATATATCCAACAGATTCAACACCCTAACATGTAGATAAACACGTAAACAGTCGATACCATAAATTGAAAATTTGTAGGAAAATAGACACGGATGTATATCAGCAAAAGATTTCAGATAAAAGGAATCTCAATGTGTGCAAGCAGGGGTCGATACAGGTTTTTTTTTTCTTGGGGCCCATTTTGTGAAAAATAGAGGTTATTTTTGTGAAATGTATTATATTTTTGTGACAAATAACATTTTGTAAGAAAAGTTGAAAACCAGTTACTAAAATTCAAAATTCGAAAAAAAAAAACATTTGACAAAAACTTTTTGCTGAGGTTTTTTTCTCTGGTGAACTTGTTTGTTTACAAATTCACATTTTAAAAGTCACAAAATAATAAATAATTTTAATAGATAGTATGTTTTTATGGAATTTTGTAAAAGGGCCTATTTTATTAAAATGAATTTTGGGAAAGAGAATATTTTATCAAATTTATTTTTGTGAAGGACCCCATTTTATTAAATAGATTTTTGTGAAGGGATCCCAAATAGTCCCCAAATTTTGCCTGTATCGACCCTTGGCGAGTAAGAAACAAAGGTATACAGGGAACTGTTCACTATTTGTCTATATTAATCAAAAGAAGCTTGCTTGATGCTAAATTTTATTTTCACATTTAAATATAGACTCTATTTTGGAATACTGATTTTGAAATTTAAAATCAATTAACTATTTTACTTTGGTTATATTTAAATTAATACAAATACTCTTGGATTTTTGTAAGCGCTTTTCTGTATAAATAATGATAAATACTTTGTACTGAAAATCTGCTAACTTAAAATTAAACATCATTTTTAACCCCTTAATCGTCGTGCCCGAGACATTCACGGGCAGCTTAGGTTACGCCTGTTTTATTCAGATTGTTTGATTCCCACCAGTTTTTTTAAAATAGTGTAATTTCTTTATTCTCGCATTATTTCATATGTCTATTAAATAAGACGCATATTTCTACTTAAAAAAACTGGTGGTAATCAAGCAATCTTAATTTTTAAAAAGTAGCCTACACTTAAAGGGCGCGACGATTAAGGGGTTAACCCTTTCCGGCAGAGGCAAACTCTGGTTATAAAGTGAGAAATTACTGACTGACACCGGAATTTACAAACGACTTTTTTAGAAAATAAGAACTCCTTATTTTAAGCTTTCATTGTAGAAACAAAATTTTATTAAAATATTCTTGGTGCCGAATGCAAGTTTGGAATTAAAATTAGGTGTCCCCGAAGCGGGACCACTGTGCCGGAAAGGGTTAAACCTTTCTAATCCTATCATTATATATTCAACTGAAACTTTTAATAACAAGTAATTTTGAAACAAAAGAATTAACGCGACATCAAGTGCTGTTTCTTAATTACCGACATGATTGCAATTGTGCAAAAAACTCATTTTATTAACATTTACTTTATTTTTTTATTTTTTACTTATTGAGCGCCAGTTGACGTGAGTATTTTTTGTGACCACATTCAATTCCATCTAAAATGTTGCCATTGTCTTTATAAATGAAAGAGTGTTTGCATATGCTCAAATTAGAACACAAATATACACAAATGCTCGTATTAACAGTTTTTGTTCAAATTGTCCCAAACCATATTCCAGAATTCGCAATACTCGAATGGAAAAGTTCTATTAACCCTTTAACCCTTTAACGGATAAAGCACTTCAATTGCTAAGATGTTGAAATAAATGATTGACACTGGAAATTATGAACAAATTTATTTTATATAATAAAAAAGCGATATTTTACATATATAATAAATGAAAAACATTTCTATTAAAATTCTGCTGTCAATGTTGAGTTTCGTAATTAAAGTTTTGTGGTTTCCTGGGGAAACCAATGAACGTTAAAGGGTTAATTAGGACCTGGATCGGCAACTATTTTTATATTCAATTGAACCACAATTTGCAAAAATAAATTATTTGCAGTACATTTCTCTTGAAATAATTCTTGTGTAAGTATATGAAAAAAATTATTATTTAAAAATTAGTATATTGGGACGTATGTCCTGATCTGTAGTTAACCCGGGAACAGTCTTGCCGGATATGACATACCCAGGGTGCGTAACGTTTTTACAGTTCTCACCACTATTTTTTGAAAAATAATTTTCAACTTTCTTTATCGCAGAAGTTGTAACATTTGTCTCCGACTAAATAAAGTGACGATTATTGTTTGCACTACTCACAGAGTAAGACAGAGATCCAACTTCGCCTGAAAAAAGCGACTGCGGCGGATGACTTATAAACTAAATCATCGCTTTGGCGATTTTTTTCGTGATTTCCGTTTAACACGTTCGCTGCCAACTACGAGTATACTCGTAGTGTTATCTACGTTTCTTTAATCTAAAATTAGTTATTCGCACCGAAAATTTCAAAAGAAGAATTTTTATTTTATGTAATCATGAAATGTCTGTAATAAAACAAAGTAAATATTGCTATTAGTTTTTTCTGGTATGAATTTGAACTTTCTAAATAAAATGAAAATTCCGGCATTTTTAGCTTGGCAGCGAACGTGTTAATTGTAACCCTATTCAGCTTGACAGCTTTTGCTGTTGTCATTTGCACAAGTGCAAATTTTCGGCGTTCGCTATTTGATTTTTGAATCTTGATTAATATTTATTATTAAAATTACTCTTTGAAGATCAAATAGGTCATTATAATTCTTCAAAATGTAAGTTATGATTTATTTTCATGTGTTATGTTTGTTCTTGTTTTTCAAGTTCCGTAGTGTTTGAAATATTTTATATATATTCAGTGTTGACAGATTTTTGCCGAAACGTCTTGTTAAGGCTCACTGTGGAGACGCGAAAAGTTTTTGGTTTCCATGTGTTTGTTTTCCGTACAAATGGTCCGATTAGGTTGATTTTTAGTTGGTATGTTGGCCAGGTATCCGGAATTAGCTGTATAGCCTTTGGTTAAATTTGGTTCATTCATTCGGAAAATATAGAACATTTTTTTAGGCCATAATGCTTTCCTATGGGGATGCAGACGATTTTTCAAATTTCATTTTTATCTGAAATGAAAATAGAATGTTTACATAATGGATTTAGACTTAAAATTACGAACGAATTGTAGTAAAGTAACGAATGCTAAATTTTCGATATGGATTTCCAATACTTTTAAAATTTTGCCGATAAATTTAATAGAATTTAGAAATTAATTGCTTAAAATATTTGAAAATGTTTTTGCATCTGTTCGGGAAATATAAACATCTTATTTTCATATTTTTTACAAATTTTAAAAGCGTTTATTTTTACTTTCCACTTTAATTTATTCGTTGCTGATGAATACCTGTTTATTTTTAAAATTAAAAGAATAAGCAATTCATCAGAATTTTACACTATCATTGTATAACACCGTGTTTAACCTTCCTACCCTGAATGGGTCGAATAGACCCACTTCTATAATTTATTTAATTCGATTGGAACCAGATTTTTTAGTAAGTTAAATAAATGTAAGTTAAAGTAGTAGAAAAAGTAGTAGTGTAAGTAAAAAAAAAAAAGTAAGTTAAATAAATGCTACACAAAACTACGTTAAATAAATATGTTAAGTCATTTTCAAAAACAAATACTGGTGTGAAATGTTTTTATTAACGTTTAGTAAAATTTCAACAGGGTACGAAGGTTAATTTAATGATTCTAATTTCTTGAACATTCGAAGAATTTTATATGCTTATAAATATGCATGCAATTGAAAAAATAATAATTGCGGATTGTACGATGTTAAATAATATCAAAAATAAGATTTAAATAACAAGCAGCAACAAGCAGTCGCCGTTTTTTTCCCCTTCCCTCATTTGTCGCCAAGAAAGCGATATATAGCCGTTACTAGAAACCTCGCTTCTGTTATGGGCGTAGTTTCTGCGTCATCCGCAGATATCGCCACTGTCTATGTGTAATCCCATGTTAAAGAAGTTACCATTGAAGTCTATGAGAGTTGATTCTCTGTTTAAATCTCTTTACTCTGTGGTACTACTTATCCAACATACGTAGTATATGGTAAGTCTTGTAATTGTTTTAAAATCAAAAAAAAAATTGACGGATTTACACGTTTCAGACAGTGGAGATTCCGAAAAACATATTTTTTGAAAAAAAATTGCCGTCCGTCTGTCTGTGTGTGTGTCTGTGTGTCTGTGTGCCTGTAAACACTTCATCTCCCGAACAAATTGAGATAGAGACTTGAAATCTGGTATGTACTTAGTATGTTATAATGGGAAAAAGCTTATTGAATTTCAGTAACGTCGATTATCCGGAACTATTGTTTTCTGACTCTCGAAATATTCGTTCTGATAGAAGGTACATAAAATTTTCCGAAATTGTTTTTTTTTAAGGAGTGAATATAAAAGACAATAAAAAAACATAAATTTTGCATAAAGAATGAAGTCGATCGGATAATGAGTTGCCGAGATATCTGTTATCCTATTTACCACACTCTTCGATTTTTCATGACCCTGCATTTCAACCAAATTTCAATTCAAATATATATTTTAATTGGACATGAGGCGCTTAATTCGACCCAGTAAACCGTTAGTTAATATGATTATCAATTTTGGCCTTATAAGGATGTTTATTTTACGCAATTCAGTAATAGAGCATTTAAAGTTCATGACGTCATCGAGCCACGATTTTATTCGAATTGCAATGCATTTTATAAATAGTTTACGAATGTTTTATTTTCATATTTTATGTTATGCATATTTATGATGGGTAAGTATTACGGTGGCGCCCAACGACTGGTTTACGAATGTATAATATATATTTTAACAAAAAAACCCATTCATAATATCTGTGTACGCGCGACTTCGCCTGGGTTAAACGATTTAACCCTTTAACGGACATTGGCTTCCCTACGAAACGACAACATTTTAATTACGAAATTCAACAATGGCAGAAGAATTTTAATAGAAATGTTTTCCATTTATTATGTATGTGAAGTATCGCATTTTTTTTTTATTATATACAAATAAATTTGTTTATAATTTCCGGTGTCAATCATTTATTACAACATTTTAGCGCGACGAAGTGCATCCGTTAATGGGTTAACGAGTGAGAGAAGTCAACAAAAAATAGTTTTTCGGTAATGCCAGGCTCGCCGAGTTTTTATCCAGCATTCTCTCGACCAAAGAAATTTTATTGTTCGTGTGTCGCTACTATTTTATATATATACTAGCTGTTATACGTGACTTCGTTCATGTAACATTAAAAGAAGAATAAATGCATTAATTAAGCAAAATATTTCACTACCAATAATTAAAAACGTAAATAATTAACTAACTCTTTATCACATTTCATCGGAGACAATACGGTATTTCTTTGTTATAGGGGCTTTGACATAACCCAGTTTTTGAAACGTTACATTTTGTGCCAAATAATCACGAAAATGAAATTGCAACCAATGGGAAAGGAGGGCCAAATAAAATCGTGTAAATCGACGAATTGAGTAAAAAATAATGTCAACTTTACCTGATAAACCATTTTACTTTTGACGCTTTTGTGAAACGTTTTAACAGCCACTCTTCAAAATAATTAATTTTAAATAGTATATGTTTTTTCTTTAAATTGAATTCTTGTGAATTGGGAGCAATAATTCTACACCTAAATGCAAGGAGCTTAAATTTGACTCCTTGGTTTTCTATATAGCTGAAAAAAAAATCTTGATTTCTAAATGACAATATGTGGACAGATGATTTTTGTTCTCCAGAATAAACTAATTCATGAAGCTTGAATAGGTGAAAATATGTTTTTATTTTTCGGAAATTTTATTATAATCAAGATTTTTGTTTCATCATCTATTCAAATTGAAAATAAATAGTGTTTTCAGTTTTAAGGAGAAAATGGCGTAAAAAAATATATTAATTCGTTTTATTTCTCCTTTTTTACCTACAAAAATGGAGTATTTTAGTTGCCATTTTTAGAGAAACTTCAGTAAAATTTACCAATAAAAATTAATATCTCAGAATCTAAATTCTGAGAGTATATATGACACCCTCGGATTAATGTCAGCCGGTGCTAAATAAATCACGTTGCATTCGATAATCTAAGAGGAGTAGTTGCGAAATACAAACAGACGGTCACATTTTAATATAATTAATAGATTCATGTTCATTTTTCTTTTCCTAATAATCATAGTGTAATTTTTGGTAGAAAACTGTAATCTTATTTAACTCATAGTCATCCTTATAAAATATTTCAATTTTTCGTTTTAAATACTCATCTACTTTCCATACTTACTGATCCTTATATATTAATAATATATGAAATTGATCCACGCATCTTTTAAAACATATTTGAAAATTCCACGTCACATTTTCCTCATATGAATCTCTTTTTAATGATTTAATTCTTGTTAATTTTCTTTTTGTGGCAATCACAACGTAAATGTTAGCAGAAAACTCACATCTGTATATAACTGATATTCAAGCTTTTTAATCAGTATCGATAAAAAAATATGTATATATTTCAGATTTTCATCTTAAATATGACGTGCATTATCTATCTACTTTCATTGTACACTGATATTCATTCTCCTTGTATTATTGCAAATATTTGCAAATATATGTTTTATTTATGACGTCATATTTGTCCAAGCCAAGAAGGATCCTTTTCATAGTGGAGGTGGTACAAGTGAATTCTTTTCTTAATAATATAATTATTGTTCATTTTTCTTTCTAATTATAACGCAGTTTTTGACAGAAAATCTCTTCTCAACGTAACCGATATTCATACTTCATGTATAATAACAAATACTTTACATTTTTGTTTCAAATATCACGGAAATTAATTTTCTTTTGAATTCTTTTGAATTTTCATTTTTTACATGAAAATCGGTCAATTGAAAATTAATTGTTGAGGGAAAAATATTTTTCCGAAGTTTTTATTTATTGGCAACGATCAAAGACTTTAGCAACGATAAAGTAAAATGGTTAAATTTTATAGAAAAAATGTTTATTGATTCTCTATGAAAATAATGAAATTTTGAATTATTAAGAAAAATATTTGAATAAAATAAACAAAATACAGACTATGTTCATTTCTAGGTTATAATCCATCTTAATGCAAAGATACAGGGCCTTTAAATCCTAGGTTTTCACATTTACTTCAGCCAAACATTCACACACAATCACATTTATAATATTATTAGGATAAAGGCACTATAGGTGCTAATCGCTCACTATTTCGTTCAAATTTCTCTCGATAAACCAAATTTTATTATTGATATGGCGCCACTTTCTTCTTTATAAATGCATCTTTAATTGCTGATCACTCAAGATTTTGGCCAAAATCCTTTCGACCAAACAAATTTTGTTTTTCATATGCCACTTCTCTCACATTTATAAAGGCAGGCCATTGTTTATCGCTCAAGTTTTAAACGCAATAGACTACCATACATTAAAATATTTGACGTGTCCCTGTAAAAAACTATAAATGATACGGTAAATCCTTAAAAACCTTCCCTTGTTTGCTGAAGTTGCAGTGTAAGAGTTTTCAAATCCGTTTAGTTGAGGAAATTAAGGCCATACACACATACACACATACATAAAGGCTAAAAATAGAAGCTTATTCTTTTTTTTAAATATCTCAAAGCAGACTCAAATTATAGAATACCGATTTCTCTAATTCGTGTCGCAATAAATAACGATTATATGCTGTTCTTTTGAGTGAAACCTTTTAATTGAAAGTCTAATTTTAATAATCAATATGCCTAAGTTTTGTGGAGAAAACTATATCCCTATGTAAATAAGAGAATTATAATACAATCGTATTCAGTACTGTAATCATAAAATAACCATAGGATATACGCTATAAGTAGATGGTATATGCCAGAGGGTAAACGTTATAGCTTTACGTGAAAAACCGAAGGTATACGGATGTTCTTTTAAAAAATCTAGAAAGTATACGGCGTATACCCCCGTATACCCTCCACTACAGCCCCGGTCGTAACGTAGGGCGTGAAACCAGAAAAATATTATCATATCAGAAAATTATATTGGAACTTTTTTATATAAGGCTAATTCCATATCCAAGGACCGCCTTGGCCGCGAACTGTGTGTCATGACGCAGGAGCGTTAAGGACTGTTCACTTACAAGTTCTTCATCACTGCACCTGCCGCTGTCTGTCGCGAGGGAGTGCAGGCTCCAGCGGTTCAGGCTTTTTTCAGTTTCTTTTTCTTTTTTTGTTTTTAGCTTTCTTGCCTGCCCCTTGTCGCGCTTAGGCTTGTCCTGGCAGTGCCGGCCTTTGGCCTAGTTTGTATTTTCTTTTTTTTCTTTTTTGTTGTTGTTTGGGCCGTTTGCGCGTGCGCTGGCGGTCTCGGCGTCGTGCCTTCCCTTCCGTCGGTGGCTGGAATCACCCAAAACGAATCCCCGCGTGCCGGGGAACATCCCGGGGGAGGTGCTAACGCTCTACGGCCTGGCTTTGCTGGGCCGAGTGGCCCCCCTTAGGCATTCAAGTCACATAGCCGCAGACTTCTACGAATTTTGGACACCGGTATTATTATTATTTTTAATTCTTCACTGTATTTAATTTTAGATATTTGGGATTGAAAAAGTCAAATTTTCATTTACTTTAATACTGGTAGTCAAACATCGTAGTCATTTACATCTCTGTGACTGACACTACACTCACGCATGAAATTAGCCATAAATGAACACAGTGATATTTTTATAATGTATTAAGAGCAAAATGTTATTTATTTATGTATATTTCAACACATTACCGACGACAAATGAGAAATCTCCTTTTCATTCAAAAAACATGACTGACTAAGCGCGTGGCTTCTGCCTTGCAGATAACGCTTTTATAACATATTGTCCATTATTTTTTAGATTATAAGTCATTTTATATTAAAGCCTTACATTGAAAGATATTTACTGATGCATAAACTTGAGAAACCTATCTTAGGAAACCAATTTACGAAAGACCTTTCAGAAGAGGGAGAAACTTCTACTGTTTTAAATCCTAGGTTTCACAAAAACACAGCAGCCCTGGTTGTATTGTAGGTCGTGAAACCAGACAAAAAATTATCGCATCTGAAAATTATATTTTAATTTTTTTTATATCTTTTATATAAATGTACACTTATATATTCTTATAATATATTTATTAAGATCAGAATTTTATTTATTTATTAATATTTTCACACATTACCGACGGAAAATAAGAAATCTCGTTTTTATTCAAAAAACATCATTGGCTAAGGGCGCGGCTTCTGCCTTACAGATAATGCATTTGTATAATGTTGTCCATTATTTTTCAGATTGTAAGTCATTTTATATTAAATCCTTACATTGAAAGATATTTACTGATGCATAAACTTGAGAAACCTATCTAGGAAACCAATTTACGAAAGACTTTCAGAAGAGGGAGAAACTCCTACTGTTTTAAATCCTAGGTTCACAAAAACACAGCCCTGGTTGTATTGTAGTTCGTGAAACCAGTAAAAAATTATCGTATCTGAAAATTATATTTGATTTTTTTATGTACATTTTATATAAATGCACGCTTACATATTCTTACAATATATTAAGAGCAAAATTTTCGGTCTGCCTGTCCGAGTTCTAACTCTCGTAAACATACTCCGATTGCCATATAATTGCTATATGTTATTGAGGTTCACTATAGCATGTTCAGAATGAAAAATGGAGCGCGTAACATTTGTCATTCGTTTACAAATATACTCAAAAGAATACCGTTACATTATGGTGATGGGTAAAAATCGTTTGCGGATTATTTTAATGATGTTATATTATTTCAAGCATAATAAAATTGATATGAATTTCTGAGGCGCACCAAACAAGATTTCTGTAGAGTATGAAGTACAAAGCAATTGTCATTCATTTACAGGGTCACACAAAACAATTCGGTTATGGTATTGTCCATGACTGATAAATGCTGGACGTATGCGTTTTCAGCTCTGGTACTGGTTTTCAAATATAAATATTTCTTTGCGTACTATGTTGTGTGTATAAATTCCATAGATCATTTACAGGGCTACATAAAGTAATTCGTAAGCATTACTGCGCATGAGAGTGAATTGCTTAAGAAGGTTTTTAATTGAATTATGCATTTTCCACAAACTAGGAAATGTTTTTAGAATATAAATAAATTCCTATATACGGCTACTCAAATAACTGGATATATTGCCTCTATGTTAGTTATTACTGAAAATACGTTTACAGTTGTAATGTTCTATCGCAGATTCTATTCATTCTTCCTCGGATTGCTTACAACTTCATGTAATTTTAAATTTCTATTTGGATATTGTTGAAGATATTTGATCAGAAAAACGAAATTGTTATAACAGAACATAAATACATAACATATTACAACGCATAACATAAATACAAGAAGATAGAGTTGCAAGTAAGTAATGCATGCCTTTTTTCCGTCTAAGCTTGAATACATGTAAAGATAAATAGTAATTTGTTGCTATATTTATTTTATGTTAATAAATCTTTGTTTAATGTTTGCGACAAGTAATTCTGGTTCAGTGTACAATACGCTAAAACGTTATTCAAATATAAAGACTATTAATTATATTGTTATAAAACAATACAGGGTGCGTCTGAAAATGTATACACGCTTTGAATGATTATAACTCCAGTTTTTATTCACATATAATTATTATTATTAATTTTTTTTTGAAGTAAACAAAAATATTATGTCTGAACATATGTATATTTACATTAAAATCATTACCCGCATAGCATGCACAGTCACAGTGACGTCATTGTGACGTCACTGTGAGTCACGTACGTCACGTCACACCTGTGACCAAAATTCCACCACTTTGTAACGTCACGCTGTGACCAAAATGTGAACGTTTTGGAGATTTTAAGAAAACTTAAAATAAACTTTAGAACAACTTATGGCATCAAGAAAATTACTATTTGAGAGCTTAAAAAAATTTTGTGACGTTGCAATGATGTCACTTCAAGTCACATAAGTCCCGTCACACCTATGACCAAAATTCCAACACTGTGACTTCACAGTGCGATCGGAGAGGGAATTTGAAACAGAAAATCATAAAATATAGATTTGAATTATGTCATTTGCCTAAATCGTTAATAAAAACATTGTCACACACTATTTAAATAAATTGAGTATTTCCAGAATAAAATAATAAATAAATATCTGTCTACATATATGAGGCAGATAACTTTTTTACAATTTTCATTACCATTTTCAAGAAATTTAACAAAATATACTATATAATACACAGGTAAAAAATCCTAAATAGAAATGTAGTAACGTATGAATGTTTTAGCGGAAAGTAATTCAGAAATAGATCTCCCAATCTAATAAAATTGTTAGCAATTTACAGGTTTGTTAACATTTTAAATGCAAACATTATTTTTTTTCTACTACCGCATGGAACTCATTTGCTAATTTTGTAATGCTAAAAATATTTCTTTAAAAATCTCCAATCTTTAATTATTTTGAGAGGCCACTCAACCCAAACATCAGTTTTCTTGTCAAAAAATGAGGGCACAATTTTTGCGACGATCCAACACTTTCAGGATTTTCCTTGTACGATATAATTAAGGTGGTTCTTAACTGACCTGCTCAACAACGCGAAGCTTTCTGACATAATTTCAGACTCACTTTTAAACGCAAAGCCATAAATTGGGCAGGACGGTCTATGGAAGCAATTTGGATTCGAAATGATTTTTCATTTTTTTTTAAAAATAAATAAACTACTTATCGAGTTATAAGCAATTCGTGTCACGTGACGACCGGTTTTTCCCCTTTCTTTTACTGTCACGTCGGCTATTCGGTTCAAAACGCCGACTTTGACATTTTTTTCTGAAATATCTTCTGCTTTTAACAAAAAATGGCAAACGTCTTTCAATTACATAGTTTCTGAATAAAAACACCAGCCAATTTAATGCATTTCCGAACAAAAACGAATTAAAAATATGTCATAAAGTAAATGTCATAAACTATATGTCATTCCTATAGCAATTTATTCCAAACTGGCCAGTGCTTAGTAAGATATCACCTCTAGCCATATAAATTATAAAGCATTTGAAATATCTTTATTAGCCACCCACAGGGAGGCTTATTCTTTCAATCTCTATCATTTTTCATGTTTATGAAAAGTCACAGCAATCCATCGTTGCCACAGGTTAATCTCGGAAAATGAAACATTTGAAGTTACTGAAAAAATTAATAACTCAAAAAGTATTTGTCACAAAATTGTTAGACAAACTGCGTTAGAAAGGAAAAAAATTGTATTTTTCTTGATATAAATTTAAAATTGAATGATTATGCCGTTTTTCAAATAATGAATTTCAAAAATTACCAAATTTTACAATGAAGTACCATAACGAAACCTTCACGCGTAAAAAGATAATGATAACGGCTGTTGCTTTCGGTCGAGAATGGACCAAACGATGTCCGCATTTTACTATTTTTACCGTTTTTAACGAAATTCTGTAACTTTAGAAGAATTTTTCTTTGAATAGGCAATAGAAATGCATAAAATCATTACAAAAATTTTAAAATTACAAAAAAGGATAGATGCAAATTATCAGATATGAAAAATAAAGAATAATCTTGGTACTTTCGTTCTTTCGTGTTATAGCAGCCACCAAGCATGAAATATTTTTGTTTCTGTTTTCATTAATACAAGGGCATCCAACCCGGGCTTCCCGGGATTAGAGGATATAGGTAAAAACCATTTTTTTAAATTAAAAACTCTAATAGATTTTTTACATTTAATATATATATATATATATATATATATATTTAGATTGTCCCCTAACAACACCAAAGAGCATTTTTATATGAAATATGTCAATTATATATATTTGAAATTGTCGAAGAAATCGCTGAAAATTTCTTTATATACAATAGATTTTCTTATTCTGATAATTTCGGTGGTTTTAAGCGCTTATTTCGATTAGATGTTTGTTAAATTTGTGTTTTATATGTAGTATTTTATTTATTGCTTAATGAAATTTTAACTTCGTTATGGAATATTAGATCGAAACAAATGCTGAACTATTTTTATTATTTAAAGTGCAAACGGATTAATATTTTGTAATCGTCTGCAAGCGATAGAGATTTTTAAAAAAATCGCGCTTGAAATTTAATTTAAATGCTATAATAAATGAATAAATCGTGATACAGTTTTCAAACAAATTGCATTTGAATGTAGATTTTTTTCCCTATCTAACGGTGTAAAAATTGAAAATGTGCGATGTTTAGAAATAAAACAAGTTGGAAATTGTACGTCAAACGTTACAAACGAGGTGCGTTCGTACGCACGTTTTAGAATTAAATTCATGATATCCCGTGCGTAGAACGGGTTAAACAGCTAGTTAAGTATATATTTTATGACACTGTTCATACAAATATCTTAACTAGTTATATAAATATTCAGATATATATGTATCAGCTAGTTATATAAATATTCAGATCTTGATGATTTTTAATTCTGTGAAATGAATTATATCGTCTGCAGATTAATTTCTGTCATAAAATAAGTATCTCGGTCGCTTGACGATTTAACATCCATCGGAAGCTCCTATCACAAAAAAGCACCGATTTAAAAAAAAATCAAATTTCTTAATAAATATTTTTATTAATATCTCCTAAAGTTTTGATTCGATTTTAATAAAATTTGAAATGTCTCGATAAAATTCTGCAAAGATAATATATTTTAAATTGCAAACCATTTGGTTGGGTAGTTTTTGCGTTGTTATATGCGGACAGACAGACAGACGGACGGACAGACAGACGGACAGACAGACAGACAGACGGACGGACAGACGGACGGACCAAGCGACGACTATAGGTGCTACGTATTTATATAATTACGAACGCACCTAAAAAAATGCAGTAGCAAAAATCTCAAAGCCAAAATTTCATCGTCAGCTGTTGCCATTCGCAAAATGACGTCAGCGTTACGCACGGACACGTTTGTCCTTTATAATATAGATATTGTAAATTTGGTACTTTCGTGCTATAGCGGCTTCCAAGGATGAACTGCCAAGCGGTCAAGATTTATCGCCAAATTATAAAGCATGTATGACATTATAATAATATATGATATATATATAGCATTTCTGTACGTATGTGGCCAAGTTATAGTCATATAGGATGCATATATGATGTATATATATGACATGTGTATATGATGTATATACGACATATAAGACACAAATAATATGTGTATAATGACGTATATGGCACATATAGGAGTGTTTGGAATATATATATGCATATATAGGATGCCTATGTAAGCTTTGCGATGATCTTGGCGAAATCATAACTGCAACCTTGGTATAATCATAATTGTGGGAGCCGCTATAACACAAAAGTACGGTAATTTTTTTTTTTTTTTTTTTTTTTTTTTTTTTTTTTTATATAGCCACACACAGGGTTAATTCTTTCAGTTTACAGTAAAATTCATGTTTATGAAAAGTCACAGCTACTCCATATATAAAGGAGGACACCCTTTATGCATAGCTATACAAATGGTTGTTACTGACGATATTAAAAATCAAATTGTCTCTCTGTATTATGCCGATACTTCGGCTTGTATTTCCTTTCTCAGTACCTAATTGCCATACAGCGGGCGCAGACCCCATTTAAACAATAATATAAAGGATCCAACAAAGTTAAACCCGTCGTGGCGGACATTTCTAAGGGGACCCGTGGCCCTATCTCCAATAGTAATGAAGTTACCTCTGTGGGGGGGGGATAAGTTCTTGTAAGTTCCTGGGGGGAAAGGTTCAGTAAGACCTTTTTGGTGTTCCTCCCTCATGTAAACCCCTTCATGTAACATATCAAAAATTGATAGATCTCGTCAAGCACTATGGTCTGGTCCTACTCTCCACCTCTCACTCGCCCCCTCCCTTAAGAAGCATATTTCTCTGTTTCAACACTTTCTAAATTTTAGTTTTTCCCATCTTTCTCAGCCCCTTTAAGCCCCACAGAGGGCGTAGGCCTCTTCTAAAAGATCCAACGAAATTAAAATCTTCGAGGCCGACATTTCTAAGAGGGTCCCGAGGCCCTATATCCCATAGGACCGGAGTTACCCACCCCCTCACGGTGGAGACATTCAAGGTGCTCAAACCCCGTCATGTAACATATAAAAAGTTTGATCTCATCAAGCACTTTTGTCTGGTTTTACTCTCCCCCTCCTTCTCTCCCGTCTCCTGTCAGGAGCACTTTTCTTATTTATTTTTTTTCAATTTTTCATATTTATTTTAGTTTTTTCCATTTTTCTCTGTTCCTATGGACCGGACAGCTCCAAACTTTTACCAAAATTAGCTGTAAACTGCCTAAAGGTATTCCCCAGCCTTCTTTTGGCGCCCTCGGTTTTCACGTGTCTCTCGAGAGGACCCGTCAGAGGGGCGAAAAGAGGGATCCCTTTTAAAGTCCTTTCTCTCAATTTCAAGTGAGGATTCATTTTAAAGGTCTCGTAGAGCACTTGTATTTTGTATAGCTCCCCTCCCTTCCCCCCACCGCTCCCCAAGATCCCGTCAATTAATCCTAACTCATCATTTGTTAAACAACTTCTCTTATCTTTATCCATCATAAAATCTGCTATCATAGAACTTTTCATTATCTTTTTTAGGTTATCTATTAAGTGCTAAAATGCCTTGAATGATTAAAAATAATTTAAAGGGTGTCATTAAGCCAGCACATTTGTAAACAGCAACTACTTCGCCACGTCTCAGCCCATTGAAGCCACGTCTTTTTACTATTATAGTTATTAAAAATACTTCTAGTCACTGAATCCTTTTAAAACTTGGTGTGCTCGTGCCTAATATATTCCGCCAGCTCACAAAAAATCTTAGAGTGCTAACTAAATTCTAAAGTGGAGAAGCAGACTTATGCTAACAAACACTTTTTTTGACGAGTTAGACTTGGCTGAAAAAATCTCAACGATAAAAGCCGTGGGTGGCCAATCTATATTCTGCCGTAAGGTAGAATTTTTCCCGCTTGTTTAAATTATTTGTTTTATCTATCATTTGCGGTAAGCTGTAAACATCTGCGAGGTGTTACTTTCTGGTTAAACAATGCTACGCAGATCTTAATTGCGGATATTGGAAGCAGACGACTTTTGTCATTCGAAGTTCGAAATAGAATATTTTCAATTTTATTCTTCTTCCAAAATGAATTATGTGTCGAAGGATACGTTTTTGCACGTTCAAGGAGAGATATTTTTATTCAGAAAATGGAAATCATTGTGAAAAATTATTCTTCAAATTTGGACGTAATTAACATCCTTATCATACGTAGTAATATTTAAGGAACTGCTGTAAAATATGAAGAAAAGCATCTGCGTCGTTTGGCCTTGTTTTTGCTGAGTGCTAATGCAGACTGCAGACCACTAAACAGTAAAACACGACATTTAATTGTTGGAACGGAACAGACAATGAATATTATCTAGAAAAAACTTTTTTTTATAAGGATTTATGTTCTGGATTTAAGAATTCCAATTAAAATATAAGTCCGAAAATAATTACAATAGCGTTGGCGTGTTATGATATGTATTCGTCAATGCATTTGTAATGTTTTTGTACCTAATTTACTTGAAAAACACTTGTATTACTCGGATTACTTAATTGATGCCATAAAAATTACATCTGCTAAAGAAAGGTACGTAAAAATTTTATTTTTTCAATCTACATGATTAAAATATTTAACATAGAAAGAACACCAACAGCAAAGCTTGAAATTTTTTTGTTGTTGTGTATACTAGTAAGAATTTAAATATTACCATGCTAAAATATTTTAATTATCAAAATAATAATAATGATACATAATCTTTAAGTAATGAATAGCTGTAATATAATAATTTTATTTTTGATTTTCTGCTTTGAATTACACTACTCACTATTTTGATTCCTAAATGATTTTGATAAATTTCAAAGTATTCATTTAACATCTATACTTTAGTATATAAATTTAAAAGTATGTAGGATTATTGTGATCAGTATGATTAAAATAAGCTTGTTACTTACAATTATCGTATAATTCAGTAAATAAAATAATAATGATAAACCGACGTCTTATTACGCTTGGTGGTTAGACTGCATTTCTACACTTGATAAACATTAAAAGATGAATAACTATTTGACATTAATATTAGATTTATTATTTTTTAATTGTATCATATAAATATGATTATCTGTATTGTTAAAACAATGCAAAATAGCATCCTTAATGCAAAATATCAGTAACGTTCACTAAACTGCATTCTAAAACTTATATAATAGATCTCAAATCCGGTTGTATTCCGGATATACTATGTATTATGGTATCAGAATCACAGCAAATGTTACTGTGGTTCTTGCCCTGGAATCAGACATCAAGCCAGATAGATATCATGTCATCGGCGTCAACATGTATTACTATTGATGAATCGTAAATCAATAGAAAATTGTACATTTTCTTCACATCATATGCTAACTAGAGTGGCTGCGGTGCAGTGGGTTATCAACAAAAAATGATCGGTGTTTCTAAAAAATAATATATTGCAAAACTTATTATTTAAAAAACATTACAATTTCATAAATATATACATAATTTATAAATCAATTAATAATGGTAAAAAAAATAAGCAAAATATTGTTTTTATTTTTTTATAGTTATCATTTATATATAAAGTAATACCAGTCAAATACTGGAGTAAACGTAATTAAAACACATATAGTATTTAAAATAGAGGTCCCATGCATGATTTGTAGCATATCTTATTTTGAAGGTTAAATTTTTGCTTTTCTCTTATTAAATATATAAGATACTGTTTAAAACCTATTGGAATATTTGATAAAAGGTATATTTATAAATTTAAATGGTTAAAGGAGAGAAACCCCCCCCCCCCCAAAAAAAAAAAAAAGAAAAAAAAAGAAAAACAGGGCAAAGTATCAGTTTTTTAAAATTATGAACTCAAATTATATAATATATAATTTTTTAACGTGGTTAAAATGTAAAATCTACCACTTTAATATTACTATATGTTTAATATGTACAGAATCGTAGATCAAGCAAGCCTCTACTCTGTCCATTTTTGAATACCGCCTTTTTTTAAAATAATCATCGTTTTAGATTTTTCTTATAAATTTTGCAGACACCAACGCGGTACGTAATTTTTTCTGCAAATGTTGTAAAAACCTAGCACAAATAATAATATTGAAAAAAAAAGAAAAAAGAAAAAAAAACGAACCAGTGGGAGTCCTGTTCAAGGGGTACTTTTTCACAAAAGAAATCTGTAAATGGCTTTTTATCAATACTATTTTTTTTTTCCTTCTTTTTCATACTTTAAAAATGTTAAAGTATTGTTTTTTTGTATTTAAGGTTGAGCTTTACAATTTTCAGCACATATTTTTTTTTATTATGTATTCGATAAAACTGTACATGACATTTACTTTGGCATTTTTAATTTTTTTTTTAACAAATAATATCATATGAAGAAGCGTTAGATTACCCCCACTTTTCACTAGATATGACAGTTAAAAATTATTTTTAATCTAATATAATTTGTACCTAAAATTCATGCACTGCCTTGTATAGCATATAAGAAATGTAAAAAAAAAATTAATTAATTAAAAATATCAATATATAAAAAAGTAGTAGGAATAAAAAATATTTTTTTTAAAAATATGATCTGTTAAAAGTTTTATTTTAAATGTGCTTTTAAATTGAAAATTAAAATGCAGTGCAGTAACAATTTTTAGAATAATTCTTAAAATTATATATTTATGTTGTTGTGGTCAGGGTCAAACTGATTCTGTTATTAGGGTTTCGCTCATCTCACGAAACCCAATTTGTCTCGATTCTCTGTAAGTCCGTCACAGAGTGGGATCTCAGAAACTGTATAAGTTAGAGATTTCATATTTTGTGTACTTACAGCTGAAAACCTACTGTCACGCTGAAAATCATAAAATTTTGAAAATGTCTTCATTAACGCAAGATATTAATTAAAACCTTTAAAACCCACTCATTAATGGATAAAAATATTCAACTAATGCGCAGAATCTATTTGAATTGTTGCCAATTTGCAAAAGTTTGCGCATAATAACATTCCCTTTCAATTAAAAAATGTATTTACATGTAACTATCAAAAATAGAAATAAAACTTTAAAAATATAATTAAATGAACACGTGTTAAAAGCAGTAATTGTAAAAAAAAAAAAAAAAAAAAAAAAAAACATAATAAAAATATACTTGCGCGTGATTATTAAAAAGAGCAATAATTAAATTATTACGTGTTCAAAGCATTAAATAGGGAAACTTACGTCATATTTAAAATGCTCAAATAACAATATTTCCGAACAGATTCAATATAAAAATATATTTACAGGATATATTAATTTATTTCGACAAAATATTTGACCTATTATCGCAAATTTTAAAACAGCATAAATATTAATATTTCCTTTCAATATATATTTTTAAGTTTAATAATAGAAAGAAACCTTTGAAAATTACGTCATATTGGAATCGATACATTTCAAACTTCTTACGGAAAAAAAAAATCGGTACTTCTCCATTATACGGTTGACAACTTCCGAATGACAAAAAAAAAAAAAAAAAAAAAAAAAAAAAACTATTGCCAAATTCTAATGTCCAAAAAACCAATGGAAGAATGCTGCCATTATAGAATCTAAAGCCCCACTCACTAAAGTGTCAATTATCAGTAACTTTAAATAATAAAATTTATAATACATTAAAGAAAAGAGAAAAAAAAGTAATCTTAAATCTTTATTTATTTACAATATTTTTCTTAACTATCCTTCTCGGCTGACGGATAAGTGTTTATGATGGCAGTTGACAGCAGTTGATTTGGCCTTAAAATATCTCAGTGAAAGGAAAATGAGTGGAAACCCGATTAAAGCCGATTGCCACTGGTCGCTTAATTCTAATTGAATCTTCTGTAATCATTTTAGAGTTAATCAAATTAGCGTGCTTTTAAAGTTTGCGGTGTCATAACGGGGGTTGGCGAGCGTAGCTCCTAGGGGGCAGAACTCCCTAGTAAAAAAAAGAAATAAAACGCTAATAGACAATGATGTACTTATTATGTGAATAGGGATTGTTAATAAAGAAGGGGAGAGGGGGGGAACTACTTTTTTTTTACATATCGCGTTTAGTTCACATGACAGATATTATTATGACAGAGTATAATAGCGGGCTTTGCCCGCTATAAGGACGGTTCAGATATTTGAAAAAACGAAAAACTAGACCGGCAATTTTTTATTTTATATAAAACATGAGATTTTTTTAATTTGGATTTATTAAAGACACTTAGTCACTTGTTTCGGATTCGTTTCGATTTTAGATTAAAACTTTATTCTTGCAGTTTGGGGTACAGGTTAATCTAATTTTTCAAAAGAATTACTATAATATTGTTTCAGATGAAAAACTATAGTTTAGTATGAATGAGTTTTTATACATGCTTATTTTTCTGTATAAGCCATAAAATAGATATGATAAATATTTTTATAGACTTCTTTTCTATAATTGTATTAAATTGTAGATATATTTTTTTATTTAGGATTTTGGGTCCGGAGGAATGTCGATCAAAACATTTATCAGGTTCGGACGGGTTATGGGTCAACGGAATTTGTTTTATTGGGTTACGGTCGGATTTTGGGTGGACTTGAAATAAAATTAAAAAATTCAAGTCGGGTTTGAATAAATTGAAATCATCCAGCACAGGACAGGACCCAAATGGCTTCACAATATTGTCACTGTCGTCACAGATTCATCACAATGTTATGTCAAAATCGTCACAAATGACACATATTTCACAAATTGGTCATAATGTGACTTCAAAATGTTGTCGCTTTCGTCACAGATTCGACACAAAGTTAATGGCAAAATCATCACAAATGACACACTCTTCACAAATTTGTCACACCGTGACTTCACAAAGTGGTCACAATGTGTCGTCACAAAAGAGCTCTAAAACGGGCATAACGACTTCACATTCAGGTCACCGTGACTTCACATCGACGTCACGTGACGTCACATCGACGGTCACAAAGTCACAGTGTGACTTCACACTGACGTCGCCGTGACGTCACCATGCCTTACGGGTAAACTTACAGACATTACATTACAATTACATAAAGCATTAAAAACATATTAAAATTGGACGTTTCGGATTTACAGGAAAATCCCTCATCAGGAAAAATTTTTGTCCTGTGTAATCAGATCGTAAAATGTAATCAGATCGAGGTGCAGCGACTACAGAACTCGTACTTTTTTAGAAGCATGGTATACGAAAATTACAGATTTACCTCTTAACGAAGCAGGTGCAATCTCGAATGAATACTCCGTGTTAATATAACTGTAACTTTGGCCTCGACATGTTAATGCGTTGTATTTTCTATGTGTTGATATTTTAGAACTGTGACTTACGTTAAGAAAAATTTTTGCTGATGAGGAATTTTCATGTAAATCCGAAACGTCCAATTTTAATATGTTTTTAATGTATTATGTAATTGTAATGTAATGTCTGTAAGTTTAATGATTTTAATGTAAATATAAATGTGTTCACATATAATTAGTATTTAAATTGCAAAAGAATGTACATAAAATGTATAACTTTTTCTCGTATCACAGATGTTCAAAATTATTGCCGTCCTGGTCAATACGCTGCTTATATCGGTGGTTCACAAACTTCAAAAAACATTTCATTTGCCGTTGTGGCGCATTCTTGCTCAAATGTGGTTCCCAAACGTTGTCCATGAACCCCCATACGTTTCAAACTTATCTTTTATCCGATGAATTGTAAGTCGCATAGGTTAATCTGCCTGAAACTCCCTGCGACTTTGTTTTTGTATTTCTGCTACATTTTCATACTTACCGGTAGGGGAAGTTGGCCTAAAATGATCACCTTAAGGCAAGGCTTCCCAACCTTTTTTCTTTCTCGTACCCCTTGCTTGGCCTATTGATTTCGGAGTACCACCCCTTTTATCAGAGACACACCCCCTTCCCCTCACTCATATAACGCAAATATGCTTTTTTAAAATTAGTAATGTACTCATTAAAAAGAAGAAAGCTTATCTATTAATATAAGTTAGCGACATAACCCCGCCTATTCGAAGACGAAAATAAGGATCTTCTTTTCAACGCGTTTCTGAATAAAGCATTAGGAGTAGTAAACTGCAATTATTATAAAAAAACAGTTGTGCAATTATTATTAAAAACGGAACAATAAGATAAATGTGGTGGAAAAGTAATATTATATAATGATCAATGGTAGTTTTTGCGAAGATGAGGGTAAATAACGATTTTACGGGAGATAACGATTTTTACCAAAAGCTAATCAGCACCCATTTATATCAAGAACTAACTGAATCTAAAGTTTTATTAAATTCCGAGCATTAGTTCTTGAGATAGAGCTATTGCGGAAATCGAGAAGAATGCTGCATAGTAGCGCCACCTACCGGGCGAGTTTTACCAAAAGCTAATCAGCACCCATTTATATCAAGAACTAACTGAATCTAAAGTTTTATTAAATTCCGAGCATTAGTTCTTGAGATAGAGCTATTGCGGAATTCGCGAAGAATGCTGCATAGCCGCGCCACCTGCTGGGCGATTTTTACCAAAAACTAATCAGCACCAATTTATATCAGGGACTAACTGAATCTAAAGTTTTATTAAATTCCGAGCATTAGTTCTTGAGATAGAGCGCCCACAAAATTTGTGTCACAGACAGACAGACAGACAGACTCACAGACAGACATTTTCTAAAAACAGTCAAATCGTGTTCAGGACCTTCTAAAACGTATATATCCGTCGAAAACCGGAAGTCGAAAATTTTCATGAATCCAATACTTTCTTCTTGTAAAGATAGAAGAAAGTAAAAATCGCAGGGTGTCAAATCCGGAGATCTCGGTCGCTAAGAGCAGAAGACATCGTCGGCATCTCCACTTCGACCGATCTATGGGGTTATCGTTATGTGAAAGAACCATGTGCCTCCCATGCCCAAAACAATTGAAGAACTCAAAGTAAGCATTTGTAATGCGCTTGCGTCGGTGACTGAACAAATGCTTCAGAATGTATGGCGTGAAATGGACTACCGCCTAGATGTTGTCCGTATGATTAAGGAAAGTCACATAGAACATCTAATACTTAAGTATACAAAATTTTGAACTTCCGTCTACATTCTGTGTTAATCTTATCTATAAATTCTTTTCCATTAAATAGTTATAGCCGTTTGAAATCACTATATTCATTTTGATTTACCCTATATTACAATCTCAAAAAAATGTGGACAACAAGATATAACCGAAATTTATATAATGACAGCCACGCCCTTAGTCAATGATGTTTTTTAAACAAAAACGAGAATTATTGTTTTCCGATGTGCGAATGTGTGCAAAGAGACTACTTCAGTCACGCGAAGACTCTTGCAAGCTAATGCTAAACCTATGGGAGTGTTCTTCTAAAATATCTCGTTTGCATTTCGATATTTTTATTTATTTTTTTTTTTTTTTTTTTGGAGTTACTTTCACTTTCGGAACTGATTTATAAAGTGAACAGTTAGTGTTTAGTTTTACTGTTTCACCATTTTTTGGTATTCCACTGTTTCTTTTACCATTTTACAATGTCCACTATTTTACATTTTGGTTGCATTTTTTTTTTTTTTTTTTTTTTTTTTTTTTTTTTGCGTTATTTTTAATTTTGGAACCTGTTTCGAAAGTGAACAGTTAGTGTTTCAGTTTTACTGTTTTGCCATTTTTTGGTATTCCACTGTTTTACCATTTGTTTGGTATTTCACTGTCTTAAAATTTTTCTTTCAATGGGACAACAGTCGCTTATAAGTTAAGATCTAATTCATTTTTCTAAAAATAAAGAAAACTATTCGATTACAAATCACTTCAGTAATCATACCTGCAAGCTTTAGTGCTTAAAAATGAGTCAGAAAATATGTTAGAAAGTTTCGCTCTATTTGAGCAGAGAAAAATAGCTTTTTTATAACCGCTTTAAAATGGCTTTTTTGCCAGTGTCACTCAGTCTGACGAGAGGCAGTTGATCACATAGTAAAATTTTCAAAATGATCCTTTAACGTGTTGTTTTGAATAATAATAGCATAAAATGTGACAACGCATGTCCCTGTACATTGACTACAACATATTTCAATATAGCATTTTTTCATTTGTAAACTAGTCGTAATACTTACCCATCATGGATATTCATAATATAAAATATGAAAATAAAACATGTGTAAACTATTTATACAATGCATTGCAATTCCAATAAAACCCTGGCTTGATGACGTCGTAAACTTTAAATGCTCTGTTACTGAATTGCGTAATAGAAACATCCTTATAACTCTAAAATTAATAATTATAATTATTAATCAAATTAAATAACGGTTTACTGCATCGGATATAGCGTCTCATTTCCAATTAAAATATATATCTTTGAATTGAAATTTGAATGAAATACAGGGTCATGAAAAATATGATTACAAATATCTCGGATACTCATTATCCGATCGACTTCATTCTTTATGCAAAATTCCTGTTTTTTTATTGTTTTTTTATATTCACTCCTTAAAATTAACAATTTCGAAAATTTTTATATACCTTTTATTAGAACGAATACTTCTAGAGTCCGAAAACAATAGTTCCGGATAATCGAGGTTACTGAAATTCAATAAGCTTCTTCCCATTATTACATACTAAGTACACACCAAATTTCAAGTCTCTATCTCAATTTGTTCGGGAGATAGAGAATTTACAGGCACATAGACAGACGGACGGCAATTTTTTTTTTCCAAAAATATGTTTTTCTTAATCTCCAGTGTCTGAAACGTGTAAATCCGTCAATTTTTTTTTTTCGATTTTCAAAACGATTACAAGATTTATCTATATTACGTATGTTGGGTAAGTAAAAAGTGTAAAAAAATAGTAGAAATAAAACGGAAGTTTGTGATTTAATTGCGATGCAAAAATTTATTTTATTGAAAATAAATAATTTAAGTGCACAAATAATCTTGCTCTTGAATTAACCAATTAATAACAGTGTTTTTTTTTTTTTTTTTTTTTTTTTTTTTTTTTTTTTTTTTTTTTTAATGAAAACCTAAAATAAAAGTTCATGAAAATATATATTATCTTCTCTTTCGATAAAAATTTACTTGAAAATAAATTATATTTTCTAATTTACTTTTCTTCTTATTGGTTTAACGGGGCTATTAATCACCTAAAATTATCTACATAATAAACTTTAGCGGAGAATTGATTAAATAATTCAAAATAAGAAATTATCAAGAAAAATTCAATTAGAATTTTTTTCTTTTTAATATTCCAAATTAAAAGAAAAATCAATCAGGAATAGATTACAAAAAATATTGTAATGATATTAAATAAAAAATATTTCGACTGTGCCATTTTGGGGTTAAATGTTGCTAATAATTGCACTTTGTTTATTAAAATGTTTATTTTATGAAAAACAAGAGCGAAAAATCATGCGTCAAGCATACATAGATTATAAAACACTTTCCAACACATCCAGAAAACTCTCAAGAAATTTCCCTGTTAATTAAGTAGGAAGAAGGTATAATAGCAATCGTGCAATAGAAATGTGAATAATATATTAAAATTTCAGGGCAATCCGAGTATATTTACAAGAGTTAGAGCACGCACAGACGGATAGACAAACAAAGTCATATAAACATTTTTTAACTATGTTGTAAAGTGTTAAAAAGTTTGTTTTTAAAAATTGTTTGTTTATTTTTTAAATTAGAAAGTGTGAATCTTGGTGTTTGTTATTAGTCAGTAACACCTGTAAAAAGGAATCGCTAGGGACTAGTAATAATTTTGTTTTAGACTGGTTAGGTGTTTCTTTTGTTGAGACAGTAAAATTTTTTCGATTAAAGCAGAATTGCGGACGAGACAGATACCGTTTTCAGAAGTTTTACGATATAAAATAACTGCCGGATATCCGGAATTTATAGTACCATTATTTCCGATTCGTCTTTTTAGTAGCATATTTCTGTCTTTAAATAAAGTGAATATATCTATTCGTAAATATGAGCATTCGAAATTCGGGAGATTTGGCAGCTATGGTATTAATAAGACCCTAGAGAAGAGATACGGGTGGAGAGAGCTTTGGTTACCCTAAAATGTCTCCAACATAACAGTCACGTGATATGCTCTTTACTTTTCTTGTATTATTTTTATTGACGACTCGAAATTACGAAATTCGGCATATGATTTTATACCCAAGGGCTAGCATATGTTTGAGAAAGGAAAATAAGCAAATTACAGTATCGTTAAATTAAAGTGAAATGCTTCTTTTACTATTTTAAAACAAATTCCAATGACAGTCTGGCGCGCTATCTCCCCACCATCACGTGATGGTGAGAAAGAACTGTTTGTTTCAAGAAAAAGTTACCAGTACGTGGTCTATTGCATTAGATGTCTATGGAGCAATCTACCTCATTTCTCTCCTCGGCCTATAATCCTCGCGTAGATAATCGTACTTAGCAAATACACCGCCAAACACTCTCCAGTTCTCGTAATATTTTAATACAATATTATATCAATTACTTTAAAGATTTTAAAACTTTTACTGTAAACACTTTAAACTTGTGAAACTATACAAGGTGTGGCTATTAACACGATGACGGACACTTGCGGCTATAGCCGTCAAAGCGAAGTTCACAATGTGGCATAACGGCTATAGCCGCCCAAAACGAAACGGTCGTTTTTAGACACTACGGCTATAGCAGCACAAATGTGCATATACCGGCGTACAAGTAGAAGCCCAGTGTCATGTTTCGGAGACAATTTTTTAGGTTGAAGTTCGTTTTCCACCTGTTATATGAGTTCCAGCTTCAGTATGCACGTGCAGGGTGGCTAGTGGTCAGGGAAAAATACAGTAAAAAAAATGAAGATTACCAGTATATACTTATAGAAAAATTCAAATTGATTATTTGATCGAATAATCAAGATAAATTTTTCTATAAGAATATACTGGTGTTTATCACTTTTATTGACTGTATTTTTCTCTGACCACTAGCCACCCTGACGTGGTTGTGAAGGGAGTAGTGCAACCTAATTAAAGGTGCTTAATTAATCAAAATTAAGTTTATTTAAGCAGAAAGAGTAAAACTATACTTCTAATATTAAAAAAATTACAAAAACATGTAGTGTCAATTTTCGAACTTCACTATTTCCTACTGTCCGTCACCACGTAAATTTCCAGAACTAGTGCGATACCTTCTGATATATGAATGTACAATACATAACTGCTTAATCTGTTTCTAAGTAAGTTCTGTCTGACGTAGCACATTTTAGCGCGTGGCTGTACAATTGTTGGAAACAACTTGCAAAGTCATCTTTGGAAATCCTCTTATTTTCGGACTTCACGTTTTCCTCGATGTTATCACTATCCAGAAATCTTGTTACTTTTTCTGATGATTTCAGATTCGGAAACAGGAAACAGTCTGCGAATGCCAAGTCCGGATAGTATAGAGGGTGGATTAACAGCACGATGTCATGTTTGATCATCTGATGCTTTCCCGACCATCTAGAAGACATCGAAACCATTCACAAATGTTAGAACGTGATAGTGCGTCATCATGGTACATTTGCTTGGAACATTTTACGTGTTTCACTAGCACTGTTTCCCAATTTGAAACGAATTTTAATGTTACACTGTAAAAAAATTCCGTATTGTCACATACATGTTCCAGCAAAGTTCCGGGTTTAAACAAGTTTCTATTAGATTCCTGGAAAAAAACAGGTTTTATTTATGAATAGTTTCCTGAATTCAGGAATTAAGCTTTTTTTGCGCGGCAACGTCTCTTCTGTAGCTCTTAGTTCCGCCATATTGGCTTCTCGACGTATATCCAGGGACCGATTTGGGGCTTTTGCATCTATGCTTACAGCGGCCTTGAGTTAAAAAAATATCTTATTGAAAGCGGTACTTGAAATGAAAACTTTTCTGATCAAATCATCTGCGGTAAATAAACAATGAATAAATAACAGCTGCGTATGGACAGTGTCAAAAACCTGCCATTTTATTATTTCAACCACAAGCACAAGGCGGAAGATGTTCTAGAAGGAAGGTTCTCTAGGAAGACGGAGGAAAACGATTTTAAAATTGTATTTTAATCTTATTGCACGGAATAATAGTTAAATGGTACTGGGTAACTTTGCAAGCTTAATAATTAATCACTTCATTGTTACCTGGACTACTTTTTAGCTATAATTCGTCTTCATTTTTGGATTATTATTATTATTCTTACGATTCCCCAGGAAAACATTTGGATAACAAAAAGAAAGGTATGTACGTAATTTAATATAATTAAAAATATTTTTAATCAATAATTGATGGAAAATTGTTTTCACAATTCTGTTTTTTTTTTTTTTCTGCTTTAAGCTACAAGCTTTTAATTTCTACAATCTAAAATTAATAAACTTTCCATACTGTTTAAAAGTATTATTTTTTTTATGCTTCTGACTTTTAAAGTTGTATATATAACTTTTTGTACCAAATGCCTGCTTTTTAAAAGGAATTAAATTTTAATCTTCAAAAAATTAATTTTTTTGAAAAAAAAAAAAAAAAAAAAGAACACGAAAGAACAACATTGAGCATTTTAAGATAACCTGCATTAAAAAAGTCCCGATATTTACACGAGTTATGGCTAGAAAATATATCTGTCGTTCTTACTGTAAGCAGTGATTAAAAAGATACTTTAATGTGATCTATCTCAAAAAGTTAAAAACGTACTTTGTTTAAATTGTGCACAATAGTTTTATTAAATTTAGTAATGTTTCTACCTGCAATATTTGTGAATTTGTTATATTAAGACTGAACCTAAATTTGTGTGTATTTTAGAACAAATTCTGTTTAAAAATTAAGTTAAACAGGTTGCATTTTTTTTCGGAGTTTATCTATGCTTTTTTTCTGTGTTTGGAACTATAAACAAATTTTGGCCCAATCTTAAGCATAGATATAATCTCTGAAACCGTAAAATTTATCTGTAAAAGATATAAAGTAGCTTAATAGAAATCTTGTTTAAGCAATTTCTGTTAAAAGACGTTTTTGATATAAACCATTTTAAATTTGCACAATTTTAAAAATTTTTACAATCAGAACAACTGACACAATTTTAGTTCCAGAATAAACACTACAAACACAGTGATCGGAATGTTAAACTGAGAAAGGTACAACAGACAATATTTTCGTTTTGTTGAAATGCTGTTTTGGAGAAATTATTAATTTTCATAAACATATTAATTTTTATATACTGTTTGAAAAATTTATTTTTGATTATGTTGGAAACTGTGTCCTGAAATTTCACCAGTACTACCCCTGTACTGAATTTTTTTGTTTTTCAAAATGTGATTATTACTCGTTGACAAACGACAAAAAAGAAAAGTAATAATTAAGTCTAATAACTGGAAAAGAATATTGGAAAAAATACTTAGCATTGCAAGTATGCTAATATGTTCTGGAAACTTCTTGCTTAAGCTTATTTGAGAATAAAATAAATTGAAAATCACACCTCTTTCAAGTACAAATAATTTCTCAAGATCAAATAGTTTCTTATAATAATTTTACTTTTCTCAGCCTTCACCTAAGGTAAATTAATGAAAATTTAAAAAAATGGTCTTTGATTTTTAACATGATATTACAAAGAAAATACTAAGCAAATTATTTGTAAATGTTGGTATATGTTGAAAAGAAATGGTTTCAAATAAATCTGCTTAAGAGTTTTAAAATGACAAAGTCGGTTAATGCTTTGAGTGACTTTATCCTTGAATACATTCTAGTTATAATAGTCCAGTCAAATTAGACAGAAAAAATGGGCCAATTGATTTGCAGAAAAAAAAGCAAAAATTTTCAACATTTAATATCGGGTGATCATTACATGGATAAAAACTAAATTATATTTCTTTATAATCCAAAATGTAACATTTTTTTAGTAATTGACTGATCTGTCAATTACTCATAAAAGTATTACATTTTTGAGAATTTTCAATTACTCATAAAAATATAATATTTTTATGAGTAATATTATGTCAGAATAGCAATCGATTAGTTTTAAAGTTTTGCCAACTAATTTTTAATGCATTTCATGAATTTTCAAAATATTTAACTTAAAAAAGAAAACATTATACAATTTAAAAATGAAACAACATATATTTATCTTAAAAACAAGTTTATTTTTAACATCAAACTATATTTTGTAAGAAAAAATTTAAATACAGTGACATTAAAAAAAAAATTAGAGCCAAATTTGATGTTATAATTAAACAAATATGTTTATAAGATAAATATTAAATTAAAAAATATATACTTTATAAGTTAAATATTTTAAAATATTCTTAAAACATACAAAAATTACTTTGCAAAATTTTTAAGCTAATTAAATTGTGAGCTACATATCAACAAAAATCATATTGATATATCAGGAACATCCCTTATAGGATGTTTCCTTATATTTTCAAGTACTATTACTGGCTTTCTGTGGAACTTTTCTAAATTCTTAAAGAATGTTCTTGGTTTTTACCAGGAAGATGATAGGATGTGAACATATCTAAATTGTTTTGGAAGATTGCTGGTTTCTTACCGGAAGGTTTCCTGGCTTTTACTGGGAAGATTTTAGTATGTTCATAGTTTTTTTCCAGGAAGGTTACCGACTTAAACCTGGAACCTTTCTGAAGAATTGAGAAACCTTACCACTATATTTCCAGGAATGTTACTGACTTTTAATATTAACTTTTCTGAATTCTTAAAAAAGTTTTCTATTTTTTGCCAGAAATGTTACTGGTATAATTAGGCACATTAGCTGCCCATTATTTTCCAGGAACGTTCCTGATTTTTTTTTACAGTGTATCCTCTATTCTATTATTTTCACTTCAACAATAATACTTTGACAACGAACGTTTGCTTGTGTGTTTCAGTACGAGAAATTAAAACGAGAATGACGCGCAGATCAGATATTGTGAGCAGATATGTGAACGTGCAAATACCATCGTTAACCACCAATGAATTTTCAATTCTAATAATTGTTGCTACTGAAATTGAATAGCCGCGCCTTTTATAATAAGAAAATGCCGAAAACTGATAAAGACAGATTTTAAGTATAGTGTTTTATCGCTTTTTATGAGAAAGTTATTTTAAATGTCAAGCAAATAGTCACATTTTCTACTCTCAAAATATATCTTCTACTAATGTAAAATTGAGCAGCGCCACCAGACGCCTACGGGTGCCCGTCAGGCACGCAACCGCCGTTCCCAGATTCTAGAAAACTTTTAACAAGAACGACCAGGAAAGTCCTGTGTGCTCTACGGTAGGTGAGGGCACCGCCACCTACTGATCCCTTCCATTCTGCCAAAAGATTGTCAACATAGGTCGTTGCGATTCGCGGTGGATACCACCCTCTTTAGAATCCACCATTTTTACACTTTGAGACGAGCTGGAGTCCCCTAACTGCTTCGGGAACTAGGCTCCTAGAAGGAAACCGGCCCTAAGCCTTAAGCCAGGTTTTCCCGACCCGTACTTGCTTTACCATTGCTCAAGGGTCGTGAAGTTTGTAGTAAGGTAAAACTAACCAGATCTTCCATTAAGAGATGAAAGGTTTCTGAATTATGCAATATTAATTACATGTTTTGTGCTAGAATCCCCAAATATTGAATGTATATAAGCACATATTTATAACATGTAACTATAACATCGTTCCTGTTATAACTTTTTTAATTTTAGGAAATTTTAATTATGTTTTCTTTACAATTTTTATACCACGTTCCTTGATAGGAAGGAGTACTTGGAATATTATAAATATTTTTTAAGTATACAATAAAATTAGATTTCTTTTCTCATTAAATAATCGAACGATCACATGCAATTTAAATGAAACATATCGGGTTTCTACGTAGCTAGTTTGTTATTAATGTCTGTGACTCGCGATGCTGCTTCTATATTACGACACAATGGCTAAAGATTATGCCTAATGGAGTGGTTTTGGGAATGCTTTTTCAGTTTAGAATCCTGCATAGGGTCGGGTAATCAAACTTTGCGCGAACCCGACCTGAGGTTTGTGTCGGGTCAGATTGGAGCTTTTGTTTTTCGTTGCAGGTCAGTTCAGTTCGGTTTGACTCTCATTGCTTCGGGTTCTGATCGATTTCGAGATGACTTATGATACTTTCAGGTCAAGTTCAGAATAACCTGATTTTTCAAACGAAAATCTAGGATACTGTTTCATTTGAAAAACTATTTCAATATCAATGAGTCTTAACAAGATTATTTTTCTACATAAAAGATAACATTGATATTAGAGGTATAATTGCAGACTATTTTTTGTCATAATTATATTAAATTATACATACTCTCTTTTTAGATTTCGGGTTCGGATCAACAACAAAAATTATTTGTGTGGTTGTGGCGAGTTTCAGATTTATTTTAAGCAGAATATTCGGCTTCAAGTCGGGTTTTGCAGGATTCTAATTCAGTTCCATATTATGAGTTCTAATTCCGATCAGGAAGAATAAGTTCAAATGAACAGGGGAGCGCGGGGGGGGGGGATTGAAATAAGTTTTAAATATTAATTATTTGTTTTAAATAGAATAATATCGGAAATTTCTTCTACTTGAACACTTGCATGAAATCTACATAACTAAACCTAGTTACTTTCGCAAACACATTTATCACTTATAAATAAACTATATAAATTTTAGATCAACAAAACGTTAAAAGTCTCCATGCAAATTTTTGTTCTTAACTACCTAACATTTATTTCCGCTTAAAACCTTTTACATGAATAATTCAAATTTTTCTAGAGCCTTTTTCGTAATGTGCTTAAAGAAGTGCAAAAAGAAGCACTAAGATTTTTACGTTATTTTTAGAAACGATTATTTATACATTAAAAGCTTTTAATTTTTAATGACGACGGTCGTGAAATATAGGCATACTAATACTACCTACACGCATATCGAAAGAATTAATATTATGGATAAAAAATTTATTCAAACCAGATTAACTTTTAAAAAGTATCAAATATAAAATAAATTATGTCTGTCTACTCTGTGAGATGGAGACATTTTTCCACATTTTAATCACATTCTTTTATTTTTACTATAGTACATCAAGGTGGCTACAGATCAGAGGAAAACACCAGTGTTTTCGTGTGGAACAATTCGTATTGTTTATTTCAGCGATACATAAGTCGAATTGTTCTATAAGAAAATACTGGTATGTTTCTTTTTTTATGTGTATTTCCCTGATCTGTCGCCACCCTGAAAATACATTGGGCTGCGGTAATACTTTTCTTTTCATGAATCTTCTAAGATATGATACACAAATACTCATGTACAGGGAGTGGAGTTGCTGTGCAAATGGGAACCCCTTGAAGCAATAAATTGTTTAACTGTTTAACTGTTTAATACCAAAGGGTGATCAATAAGTGTAATGAGCTCGCGATGAATTGGCCGATGACTTTGAACGAATTCGCGATGCTACGATGAAATAATGTTGCTAACAGATACAAGTGGTATTGAATTATTTTAGCTTATTCAAGCTAATTGATCTTCTGACTGATGAATTTCTATAAGAAAATACTGGTACGTTCCCTTTTTTACTGTGTTTTTCCCTGATCTGTCACCACCCTGTACATACATTGTGCTACAGTAATAATTTTTTTTCATGAGTCTTCTAAGATGTGATACACAAATAGTTCTGAAGTGTAACACCGCTTCATGAACCGCTAATAATTCGAATTTCAAGCTCGGGTAATTCTTTTCCGGTTCCCGTAATTTTCTCCCAAAAAATTCAATAGGTTGTAATTTTCCTTCAATTTCCTGCGCCAGTACCGCTGAAATTGCAATTTTTGAGCCGTCTGTGATTAAAGTAAATTGTTTGGTGTAATCAGGAGGATGTAATGTTGGGTTGTTTATAATTTCCTCTTGGATTTTCTTAAAGGCCATTTCAGTATTTTCATCCCATTTAAATTTAATTTTATCTTTAGTAAGATTAACTAATGGGTTTACTATTTCCGCATATTTTGGAATAAGTGTTCTAAAGTAGTTAGCCAAACCTAAGAGTGACCTTACTCCTTTTTTTGTTTTAGGTCTTACTAAACTTTTAATTTTATCTATATTCCTTGTGGATGGTGAATAGCCGTGCTTGTGAATTTGAAAACCAAGAAATTCTATTTTATCTTTACATATTTGCATCTTGGATGGCTCAATTGTTAGATTATGTTGGATTAGCGCCTGTAACACTTCTTCCAAAATTCTTAATAATTCTGATATAGTGTCAGCCCCTATTAAAACATCATCAATAAAGTAGGCTACCTGATGCTTGTTAAAATGACCCAATACCTTATTTATCAGTTCAGCGAAATAGGCGCTCGAATTGCGAGTTCCGAACGCAAGTCTCAGAGGTCGAAATTTACCATTTTCTGTAATAAACGATAGTTTTTGGCTATCTTCAGGTCGTAAATTAATTTGGAAGAAAGCACTGTGTAAGTCAAGTACTATATAGTACTTCTTCCCACTAATATTCTGTAAAATTTCTTTAATATCTGGAATCGGATAGGAATATGGCTCTAAAATCTGATTTAGCAGCCGGTAATCTACCGCCATTCGAAATTTAGGATTGTTTTTGTTATCAGCTTTTTTTCTTACAAAAATGACAGGAAATACGTAATTAGAGTCCGATTCCTCGATGATTTTCGCTTCTAATAATTTTCTTATCTCTGTCTTTGCATATTGCTTCACTGCTTGTGGCACTTTATAGGGTTTTGTTTGAATGGGATAGTCGTGGTTAAGTGTAAACTTTGGTGTCACCAGTGAGCATTGACCTAAAGTTTGATAGGATTTCGAAAAAGCGTGTACATGCTTTAAAAGAATTTGTTTGAACGAATCCTGTACATCCAATGGTAAATGATTAAGATCAAAATCTTCCTCATTTATCTCTGCCTCTCTTAATTTATGTACATCTTCCAAATTTAATGCATTGACCTCAAAAATTCTCCCTTGCTCAATATTGTCTATAGATTTATCTTGTTTGTATTCCAAATTAGTGAAAATTTGCCCGATGTTCATACCTGTTTCTAAATGTATCTTGTTATTAGTAATATTTTTAATTAAAATATTTATTTTTCTGTTCCTTGGGGTGTCATGGATAGATCTTTCATAGAAAATTTTATTTTTGTGCTGTATTGGTTCTAGGATAAATGTTTGATTTTCCTCTAATTTTATGGGGCATTCTAATTTTACAAATTTTTCCTCCCCTGGGTTTATAATATTATGGCCTACCGTTTTTGCAAACATTTTCCCCTTTGTAGGTTTTCTGTATTTTTTAGTCCTTGTGTTTTGTTCTGTAATTAATGTATTTACATCCCCAGTGTCCTCCGAATCTTTGATGTTTAATGCCATTTTTCTTCCTTTGAATTTAAGATACTTCTTTTCAAAATCTAGAACCATTTGATTTTCTTTTAAGAAATCGTACCCTAGTAATAATTGATATTTGCGGCCAAAATCTTTATTTGTAACATAAAAAGTTCCTTTTACAAAAGTGTCCTGTAATTTAAATGACATTCTAATGCACTGTTTGAATGTAATCAGTGAATTTGTAAGTGTTTGAATCTTAATTTGATTTCCCAAATATTTAAATTTTATACAGTCGACGCTCGTTTTTGCGAACTCGTAGGGAACATTCAAATGGTTCGTAAAATAGAAAGTTCGTAAAATAGAAAATCATCAAAAATGACATGAATATGTACATTATTTATGTCTATTTTTATCAATATCCCCCCCTCTTCATAGATGATGCAATATTTTAAGATTATTTATTCTGAAATAAAGTTATACATATATTTTTTAAATATATAAGAAAATTCAAAATTCAAATTTATGCACAGAAAAAAATTTAGCACTCAGAAGAATATGGTATTAAGCTTTGAAAACATTACATGTGAAAACATAGACTGTATTAGAACTTAATGGATGAAAATACATAGATAAAAAATTAGGAATGGAAATAATCACTTATCTTTTTTTGTTTTAAAATCACATTTTGGAAAATACATGTTTCCATTTTATCTATGCTTGAAATCATTTCACAATTATTGTTCCCTTCAAAAAAGTGCCTTAGCCCTGACAACCATTCAGCTGCTTGTTTGACAATCGGACGTTGGTTTATTTCATTTTCTTCTTGTTCCAAATCTGAAAGTTCTTCTTCCTTTTCACTTATTGCGTCAGCAATAATTTCTTCATCTGATATTTCTTCCGTACAAATCACATCTGAATCTACACTCAAAAAGTCCACGAATGAAATTTCAGGTAACAGTGGATTTCTTTTTCGTAGTTCATTTATAAGTAACTCATCTCCACTGATATCGTCGGCTACATTTTCTTGGTTTTCATTAATTAAGGTACTAAAGCCTGCGTTCTGAAATGCTTTAGCTATTGTAGTCGCTTGAACATCATTCCAAGCACGTATTGACAAATGCATTGCACCCAGAACATCAATTTCATATGGTTGATTCAGCTCCAATCCCATGACTACTCTTTGCAAAAGCACTCTTCTATATATGCGCTTGAAAATATTAATCACGCCCTGATCCATCGGCTGTAAAATTGAAGTTACATTGGGTGGAAGAAACTCCACACGAATAGATTTAAGATTTGAGACTTCAACGTGAGCTGAACAGTTATCCACAATTAGCAAAATTTTACGTTTTTCCAGAACAAATTGACGATCCAAGTCTCTTAACCATTTTTCATAAATGTACCCAGTCATCCATGCATTTTGGTTAGCATGGTATGCAGCTGGTAATTTGTTAACATTTCTGAAGCATCTAGGCTTCAAATTTTTTCCAATGAAAAGCAAGGGCAGTTTTTGTGTTCCATTCATGTTGGCTGCCAACAAGATTGAGATTCTCTGCTTAGCCTTTTTGCCTCCGCTACATTTTTCACCTTTGAAAGTAAGTGTCTTTTCCGGCAGCATCTTAAAAAACAGACCTGTTTCGTCCGCGTTAAAGACATCTTCTGGAGCATATTCAGTTAGCAATGCTTTTAAATCGCGTTCTTTCCATTCATTTGCCAAAGTCGTATTTGCTGTTCCACTTTCACCGCACAATTTTCTGAAGCTCAAACCGTGCCTGGACTTAAATTTTTGTAACCAACCATCCGAGGCCTTGAAGTCTTTGATATTCAGCTTCAAAGCAAAAGAATTCGATTGTTCTTTAAGGAGATTACCATCTATGGGAATGTTCAGTCCTCTCATTTTCCTCATCCAAGAAATCAAAGCTTTCTCCAATTGGGGGTGTTATGCTTCTCTGAAATATTTACGAGAGGGGTTTTTATTGGTGCTTCTATTTCCGACGATTTTCTCTCGAGATTTTAAAATTGTGGAGAGACTATTCTTTGGAATTCCACACTTTTTCGAAATTTCTGTCTTACTTAAGATTTTCTCATCTACTTCTTTTAAAATTTTCTTCTTTACCTCAACGGATAAGCACATGCGTTTTTTCAACTGCGACATACTGAAATTCTGTAATGTTCTGGCCCAATCTCCCTCTCGACTAACGAGACTTCACAGATTGAGTAGTTCAGAAGTTATGAGAAAATAGACGATTACAGAATGCAATCTTTTAAAAGATTTCGTTCCTCTTTCAACAATGACACCTGCTTGTACATTTAAGTTTCACTCGCCAATCAGAGGCTTTCCAGACACGTGCCTTTAAAATCAGTCATACGTAATAAACCACGTGACGCTAAATAAACTTATTGCTACGCTGCCTCTCTCTCGAAAGCGTGGGGGGGGGAATAACACATTCTTGAAATGCACCTGCTGTCTTTTGCACCTGTTGAGAGAATAATTAATGTTGGCACTTCTTTTCGGTATTTAAAATAAATAAATAAATAAATAAAAATGCAGAATTATGAAAGTTATGTTCGCAAAAAAGAGATTTTCATAATTTGTAGTTCGTAAATGGGAGCGAAAATTTACATAGCGTCTATGGGAATGTATTCGGGACCACGCTCTAGTTCGTAAAATCGCAAGTATTCGCAAAAAAGAGGTTCGTAAAAACGAGCGTCTACTGTATTTGCTTGTTTTAAATTTTCAAACAAAAGCGGTGAGATCAAGCTCACCTGTGCGCCTGAGTCACAAAGGCTGTTAATTACAATATCTTTAATTTTAAATTTAATTAGAGGAAGTTCATTTGTATCGTTCTGTACACTTGCAATAGTTTTATCCCTTAAAGTATGCCCGCTATCGTGAGACTTGCTCGGGTCTTCTTTATCTGTATTTACAAGTCTCGTATTTAGTTTTCCGCATCCTTATCTTTGTTCTGCTTGTATCTTTTATAATTGCCCCTCTGAAATTTACCCCTTTGATTACTATCCTTGTTACTGTTCGTATGATTTTCTCTGTTTTCCCTAGAGTCCGTATATTTATTGCGATAGTTATTCCTCTGTGCCCCTCTATAATTTCCTCTCTGTTGAGTGTAATACCCCTGTGCATCATAATTATTAAAGTCAGGTTGATAATAAGTATACGGCGTGTTGTAATGTTGTTGTGGTGGGGGTGGAAAAGGTTGAGCATTTGGTACATGATTATAGTAAATATTACCCTCCGGAAATGCATTGTGAGAATCGTGTCTTTCATACTGGTTATAATTCTTGTAATTTGCTCTGTAATTACCCCTATTGTTTACAAATCTATGCCTATAATTCTGGTTGTTGTTTTTATTAGCTTTATTATACCAACAACTATCCTCATTGTGTGACCCCTTCTTGCATATATTACAAAATTTTTCGACTTCCTCTCTTTTTTCGGTTGTTCCCAATTTTATGTTATTTATTTCTTTTGATAAATTATTAATCTGCTCCGCCGTTTCTACATTTAATTTCAATAACTTCTCAAAAAGTTGCGATTCATTGTTAGCTGTTATAGTATTTACCTGTTCTGCCCCTATATTATTGTACGCCTCTTCTAATTTAATTGCTGTTTTGCAAGCATCCTCAAAATTATCGGGAAAGGTTTTCCTTAAATCCATACTTAAATCCGGTCTAATCGCATCCAAAAATCGTGTCAATCTTACTAAGTCCAAAAATTTCCCGTTTCCGTTCGGATCAACTTCTGTATGGCTTTTCTCTATATAAAGAGACGCTGCGTTTTTGAATTCGCTAATAAAACTTGTTAAGTCTTGTCCCGGTTTCTGTTTCAGATTGAAAAACTCAATCTGTACCTGCGTAAATGATTTCTTGATTTTGAATAAATCTAACAATTTCTTTTTGAATTCGTTGTAGTTTTTCTCTTCTATAAGCGATTTATTTTGTGAGAGTTTCTCTCTCGCAGTACCCGACAATTTTGCTTTCAAAATTGTAAGCTTCGCATCGTCTTTTAATATTTGTTTAGTTAAGTCCTCAAATTGTCTGAGAAAATACTCGCAATCACTTAACTTTTTCCCATCGAAATTCGGAATTAGAGAAATTATTGTGTCCACTGATGGATCTGCCATCGTGTTACTCGAATCAATTTGCTTTTGTTTATTTAACTTTTTTATATGCCCTCGCGTTAATACGCCAGAAAAACTCGAGTTCAAGCTATTTCTATGATTTCTACGATTCTTTTTTGGCATTCAGCTTTTTGATAATTAAAATTTATTTAGATACTGAATTCTAAATCTAACTTTAAAAATGCATGGAAATTCTTACCCCTAAAAATATTATTAAGCCAAGTGTAAACATTTGCAAAATTTCAAAGATATCAAAATATAAATGCATTATACAATAAAGTATACAGTATCAAAATATATATGCATTAACAATCTACTAATACACTATTTTATCTGCTACATAAATCCTTATCTTTTTATTTTTTTTATTATTCATATCATTTTACGCTATCATTTGATTTTTTTTTTTTTGATTTACTTTCTTAGCACAATGTTTCAGTATACTGTTAAAGATCAAATGCAAAGTTCATATAAGAGTAACATAAAATATACATACAATTACGAATATACTGATTTTTCTAAGTTGAATACTGATATTTACGAAATCACCGACTTGCTGGTAGTGGAGCCTTTTAGAGGAAGTCAAACAAACCATCAAAATAAAAAAAATCTCCATTTAATCTTCCAATAATTTATCATTAAAATAAAAGAGTTGAAATTATTCTAATTGACAGTTTCATAATTATTATTTTGCAATATACTATATAGATTGTAAATTTCCACAATTTGAATATAAAATTTTAAATTGATTACTTTTAACATGAGCCTGTATTTTAGAATACATTAAAGGTATTTAACTTAATGTTTGACAATAACCCAGTTGCAATTTTTTAATCATTAAAATTGAAAACTCAATTAACAATAATTAAGAACTGGACGGCACCAGTGAATTCTATAGGAATTGCAGATGTTGAAGAGAAATATGCATGGCTCAGTTATAATATTTATTTAAAATTTTTATCCTTTAATTTCCCTTCTAATTGCTGCCCATTCCAACATAACCCTTTTGCTGGGACAAGTTGATCAAAATTAAAGCTTAGAATTAAATACATAAAGGTTTCTCTGGGGTTGGCTAATAGAATAAATTAATTTATTCAGAAAATAATAATAAAAGGAATCCATAGAGATTAAATTTTGGATATGTTCCCCCCATTGCATTGTGTAATTTCGAAGTAGCCCATTACCCTTTTTGAGAATGATCATTCTTGCCCTTAGCTGACTTTTAAAATGGAAATCTAAATAAACAAACACATACTAGATAATTTAAATGAGAAGACTCCAAATAATTAACACTATTATTTATTTACAATATTTACAGTTATTTCAAGAAGAAAAAAAAGATTTATCAGAACACATCTGATTTAATTTCCTAACAAAATTTCTCCTATAATATTGGCATTAACACTTTGATCCTTGCAAAGGATACTTATATTTGTTTGTATTTATATTTAAATTGATCTTTGACAACATTATTTGTTTACAATTAAAATACTGACTTCCATTTGTGACTAAGGTCACACTACCAGCTTCTCTTATAATATTTTGATAAAATCAAATAAACTGGGGAATTACTTAGGTCAGAGTCATATTTACCTCTACACATTGATTGAAGAAGGTTTCTCTTTGTATCAGAACGCTCTTTCCGCTAACTAAATAGCGCTGCACTTATTGAAAATGTTCATTTCACAAAACTTAGCGCAACTTCACCACTCTCCATATATGTTGTTCGGGTTCGTTGCTTTCTTACCATCAGAATACCACTCACTCTATTTTCCTCTTTCGTACCGCACAAAACTCATCGCGTGATTTTATTTCACCTCTAACTTTCGCTTCTGAGATCGATGTGTGTTCTGTTTTCATTCTTTTTCACAACTCCTTTTTCATCACCACGGTGGGCCGTACTTCGTTCTGCCCAAAATTTGCATGACAGTGCTTTAAGCCCATCCTTCTTTTTTTTCATTGGGTAGTTGATCTCCCGTTTTAACTGAAATTTGCATAACAGAGGGTCAGTTTCACCTCCTCTTTACCAACCCCAACCAATGGCTATGCATCAGTTGTTTCTGTAGCGTGTTGTTTTCTTTCTCGGAACTACGTGTGTGTTCTTTGATATTATCTCCCAGACCAACTTAAATCAAAGTTCTTCTTATTTGACTTTTATGGCTTAAAATTGTCGCCAGCGAGTCTCTGGTCATAAATTTGCCATCCTAAATCTTTCAACTGAGGCGACTTATGGGAAAGTCACGATAATGTACTTTCCTTACATTAGAGCTCGCGATAAATTGCTCGATGACCTTGAATGAATTCGCGATGCTACGACGAAAGAATGTTGCTAATAGATACAAGTGGTATTGAATTATTTAAACTTAATCAAGCTAATTGATCTTTTGATTTGAAATCGTCTGAAAGATGAATTTTTCTGAATGATGAATTTCTATAAGAAAATACTGGTATATAACCATTTTTCGACTGCATTTTCCCCTGATCTATCGCCACCCTGTACATATACTGTGCTTCGATAACACTTTTTTTCATGAGTCTTTTCTAAGATGTGATACACAAATACTCATATACAGGGAGTGGAGTTGCTGTGCAACTGCGAATCCTCTTGAATGCTGGATGATCTTCTGAATGATGAATTTTTCTAAGAAAATACTGGTATATATCCTTTTTTTGACTGCATTTTTCCCTGATCTGTCACCACCCTGTATATATATTGTGCTACGCGCTACGGTAATACTTTTTTTTCATGATTCTTCTAAGATTTGAGACACAAATACTCATATACAGGGAGTGGTGTTGCTGTGCAACTGGGAATCCCCTTGAAGAAATAAATTGTTTAACTGTTTAACACCAGAAGGTGATAAAAAGCACACTGAGCTCGCGATAAATTAGCCGATGACCTTGGAAGAATTCGCGATGCTACGAGGAAAGAACGTTGCTAACAGGTACAAGTGGTGTTGAATTATTTAATTTAATCAAGCTACTCGATAAGGGAATCAAACAAGTAGATTTAAGGTTCGAGTCCTGGTCCCGGCACATTTTCGCTCTGTAGGAAAAATTGTCAACTATGATACTCCAACCATTGGATATATATAGATTTTTTTTTACCTTGCGAAAATGTGTCCAGGTCTTGACTCGATACAGTTACCCAGGGTTTAGGTCGACGAACGCATTACATACGGACATCCGTCTCTTACCTCCACCCACATACGTAAAACGTTTACTAAAAACTAAAATACTCACGGAATGTCAATCAATCTGGGATAAAACCGACATATGCCACATATGAGAGGATTGGGATAACAGTGGAGTAAGTCAAAAATTTGAAAAATTTAGATAACCATATTTTCACTGAAAGCACATTAATTTCTGTTCAGTGCGACTGTCAAATAAATGATAGTTTAATTAGAAAGTCGCTGGAGGGCAAAACAAATTGGACCACTTAATGCAACGGCAATACGACAAGTTTCACAAAACCCTTCATTTCTTAAATTACTAAATATTGATTTACCCCACTGTCATTTTAACCCCTTCATATAACCTAATACCGAAAGTTTTAATAACCCACTACAACTTCTCCCCACACACTATAGCAATTTCTCACGGGACACGGTCCATTTGGAACACACCGCCTCAAATTTAAATTACAGACTTATTTTTTGTGACTGTGGCACAATAGCGTTGCCCCCACCTCCCCCATTACTATTTCACTTGCCCGCTGACAGCACAGTGGCATATTAAGAATCCTGTCATCCCTCCGAAGGAATTGCTTCCCAATATTCTAAATAGGCGCACCCTTAACAGAAAGCTTCTCAAAATCTATATTTTTTCTGACAGATCTCTCAAACCTTACCTAGAACCACTCCTAATGCACAACTTCTACTCAGTCCCAGCCGCCTGTCGCGTGGATGGTTCTTCCCTGAAAAGGCCGGCCTATAGGCGATCTGGTCTTTGACCATAGTTTTTTTTTTCCAAACTCACCTATTTTTAATCCCGCCCTTTTTCGCGTTGAGTGGCGGGTTCAGCTCCGGCTGAACATTGTATGTATTTTTAAGAACATAATAATTGGGACCGGGAGGAACACTATGCTCTACAGACTTGGTTTACTGGTCTGAGCAGTCTCTCTTATGCTATGAAACCTAGTTCCTCCCGTCTGCCAGCTATAAGAATACAGCCTCTCAGCCGCTGGTGGGGAACAGCCACACGCCAGTAGTTAATAGCTGAAGAAGTCGCCAAAAGATTTTGCAACTTACAGCAGACTTTTTTATTCTGGTAATTTCAGTGGTTTAAGCGTGTAATTCGATTACATGTCTGTTAAATTTGCATTTTCCTCATATTATATTATTTATTGATTGATGAAGTTTTTTTTTTCGTTATGGAATATTAGCAGGAAATAAATGCTGAATTAGTTATATTGTTTTAATTGAAAACAGGTTAATCTTTTGTAATAGGCTGCATGGGATAGATTTTTTTGAAAAATCATGCATGAAACTTGTTTTAAAATCATAAAGAGAATGGTTAATTGAGATATAGTTTTCAAACAAACTGCATTTGAAAAAAAGCCTTTTTTAGGTGTAAAAATTTAAATTAGTACTCATCTTTTAGATGGTTGGTTGGTTGGTTGATTTATGACGGCCGATTATCTACTGTTGGGATAAGGTCTTAGGGGGAGTGCCCTCCGTGGGGGTCTTTCTAAGCGATCCTAACGCATATTTAAGGCAAGGCTCGAAGAAAACCACGGAAAACTCCAATCGGTTACGTCGACGATGCACGGTGGGAGATTTATCGATTCTAGCTGGCCAAAATTATTTTCCAATTTATTTCTCTTGAACGCTATGTTTTATTTAAATAAATAATATATTAAACTCACTTAAACAAAATTTATTACGTTTTAAATCAAAGTTTTTTCGGTCATGGTTATTTTGAATTGGAAATTGATTAATTTGAGACATTAAAACTCTGAAATATGTATTTGATACATTTTATGTGTCATTCAATTAGGATAAACACGTTTAAAGCGTTAAGACAGTTAATAAATGAGTTAATCTAAATACTTAATAGGTACGTATTGATAATCTTAATGATACTTTGTTAACAGAATGGGACTTAAAGTGATAAAATTATTTTTATATTATAATACTACAAATCATAAAAAAAAATCTAATAATCTATTAGAAATTCAGATACAATACAAACATTCGACAGCTTAAATGAAAATTGCTTAGAAATAAAATTCAATACTTCATCATCTAAAAGTTCTTCATTCTGGCTCTCAGAATATAAATCCTTTTCTTCTATTTTGAAAAATTAACAATGCAATGACTGTCTTTAGAAAAAAAGAGTTGTTTTAATTTTTATTTTGTAATTTTATTAGTTAGGGAAGTATTTGAAGTCAGCAATATTATATAAAAGAATTTCCTGGTTAGATGATTTTCTCAAGAACTTTCTTGCATAATTAAGTCTACAGGCACAGAAATGTTTATTCGCTACTTCAGCAGTTTCTTGTGATTAATGCCCAAAACGGACAGAATTATATATATATATATATATATATATATATATATATATGTATGTAATTGTATACGTATACTTATCTCTACATAGCAGAACTTTATGTAAATAGTGGGAGGCATAAGACACAATGGAGAAAGTTCTACATTATGGTTTCCATATCCAAAGTCAATTTCGAGAATTTTCTGGGCCAATTTCGATACCACTCGAAATTTGCCGGTATGTATTGTATTTTATATGAATCTGTCATGAGATCGACATACGTTTGACAACTTTCGGCCAAATTGGGCCATACATTTAAACTTCATGTGTTCTTATTTGTAATTTTCCTGTATAAACAAAACATTTTCAGCCGAATTCACCTTTTCGGAGCTTGTTGCTGCTGTATAATGGTTCTAATGTTTGTTTGTGTGATTGACTTAAATCCTGGTGACTTTGATAAAAGAAAAAAATACTTGAACTAAAATTTCACAAAATATTAATTTAGACTTAATAAGGTAAAAACAATTCTAAAACCTAGGGATGCAGATAGATGCAGATAAACTAACATTTATCGAAAAGGTAATAATCTAAACTATTTAATAATACCCAAAAGTTAGCGTTATCTTGCTTTTTAATATAACTTTTTCTATTTTAGAAATGACAATTTAAAAAAAAAAATAAAGAGTTTTTTGCGACATTAAATATGGATTAACAATTGATCTGTTGAAAATTTATGCACATAAATCCGATAAAACAAAGTCCATATTTAATTCAGAAGCGTCCATAATATAGCACTATTTTTTATTCTACTTGAAATAACAGATTGAATAACTATACTCAAAAAACGTGATTCATTCATAAAATAAGAAACACCATCTTTGCATTAGTCCTTGGACCATACAATTATATTTATATCAAAACGATTCGCAGGGTACAACGCCTCAACTGTTAAGCAATATCAAGTAAAAACTAAATTATGCTAGGAAATTTTTTTAAAAATTGACTTTTTGCCAGCTAGAATCGGTAAATCTTCCACCGTGCGATGGGGCGATTACGACGATTACGGCGACAGGGGTTTGAACCCAGCACCTCCCGTCTGCCAGCTTTCAGGGTTGAGGGTTGATTATTGACGGCCAATTATTTACACTAGGGATATAGGCCCGGGGGGAGTTGTCTTCGTGGGGGTCTTTCTAAGGGAACCTAACCCGTATTTACGCATGGATAAATCCACGGCTCGAAGAAAACCACGAAAACTCCGAACGATTAGGCCGACGGGCGCGATTGGGACGGCGCAAAATTGGAGTTTCGCCGAATATTCGTTGGGATCGAACCCAGCACCTCCCGTCTACCAGCTTCGAGAGCAGAACCTCTCAGCCACTGGGTGCCAGCTTTTAGAGCTGAACCTCTCAGCCACTGGTGGGGTCCCGAAGAAAATAGAATGTATTGTGATGCATTAAGCAAAGAGCAAAACTACAATGTAACAGTAACTACTATCAAAATTTCGTTTTTAGATGCGTAATTTTCCTTATATGGTTACTGTATCTTTTTACTGACTATAGCATAGATTATTAATATGGGGTGTTACTATGTTGCTTTGCATTTGAGGTTACATTCTCGTAATTATTTAACTTATCTAGTCTAGTACAGAATAAAGGCAATAGATGGTAACACCAAAACTCCTATTGACTCTCAAAAAAACATAACCGGCGATGAGTTGGTTGGTTTATTGGTTGATTTTATGACGGCCGATTATCTACACGTGGGATATAGGCCCTAGGAGGGAGTGCCCTCCGTGGAGGTCTTTCTAAGGGATCCTACCCCGTATTTACGGCAAGGCTCGAAGAAAACCACGGAAAACTCCGAACGGTTAGGTCGACGAGCGCTACATGGGTTTGAACCCAGCACCTCCCGTCTACCAGCTTTGACAGCAGAACCTCTCAGCCACTGGTGGGGCGGTGGCGAGTTGGTTGTTTGGTCTATTTATGACGGCCAATTATCTACTCGAGGGTTGGTTGGTTGATTTATGACGGCCGATTATCTACTCGAGGGATATAGGCCCTAGGAGGAGTGTCCTCCGTGGGGGTCTTTCTAACAAACCGGGGGCAAGAGGTAAGAATTTTGATTTTTTAAATATGTTTGGAACGATTTTTCTTAGGCTTTAATGTGTTGCATTTAAAAATTAAACGTAATCTAACTTTGTAAATTTTATTTTGTTAGTTTTGCTGTTTGGAATAAATTATGAATGCTAAATTTATTGAACTAGTTATATTAAGTCGCCAAGAACTTTGTATGTATTCCAATCTGAATAAATTGATCACTCAATATGTTAACAACTAATTTATGGCAAGCTCAGTATACTTATTGATCACCCTTTGGTATTAAACAGTTAAACAATTTATTGCTTCAATTTCAGAATAAATTCATCAACTTTTCTTTATAAGATTTCATTCTTCTAGATTTTAATCTCCTTAAAATTCTTATATCTTATACATGTCTTTATAAGATTTCATTCTTCTACATTTTAATCTCATTAAAATTCTTATATCTTATACATGTCTTTATAAGATTTCATTCTTCTACATTTTAATCTCATTAAAATTCTTATATCTTATAAATTTGCATTTTGTATTTCCAGTTTTTAAGAAATGCCGAAACAACATAGAATATGCAATACGCTCTGATGCATTAAGCAAATAGCAAAAATACAATGTAACAGTGACTACTAAAAAAAAATCATTTTAAAATGCTTAATTTAATTTTCGTTATGTGGTTAACACCACTTTTTAATCACATTAGCTAGATTATTCATATGGGGTTGTTAGTATGTTGTTTTTCATTATAAGTTACATTGTCGTAATTAATTTATTTAGTACAGCATAAAGCCGATAGATGGCAACACTAAAACTTCAAATAACTCTCAATAAACAAAAAGGGACGTCAGATATATCAATTTCAAATTTTATAGTAGTATGTTTATCATGAAGATGTTTATAATGATTTGCTTAGATGTTAATGTTGTGTATTTAAAAATTAACACGTAATATAACTTTGTAGTTTAGAGAAATTTCTAAATTATAATACTTTGATATTTGAGAATAATTTTGGATTTTGATAATTTTTTACTTTTAAAAATCTCGAAGATACTCGTAGACATTTTAATCTATTTAAAATTATTTATACATTTGCATTTGGTATTTCTAGTGCTTTTAAAGGAATGCTGAAACAACATGGAGTATACTGGGATGTGTTAAGAGCAAAAATACAATGAAATAGTGGCTAGCATAAAAATTTCCTTTTAAAATGCTTTTTTTTTTCATTATGTGGTTAATACCTCGTTTTAATCAGCAATCCTCGTTTTATAGCTAGATTATTCACATGGGGTTGCTAATACGTTGTTTTGTATGTTAGGTGGTTATATTCTCGTAATTATTTAATTTATTTAGTACAGAATAAAGACAACAGATGTCAGCACCAAAATTGAATTGATTCTCATAAAACATAATGAGATGCGAGCGCGAGGGATACCAATTTAGATTTTTTTTTAAATGTTAGCAACGATTTGCTTAGGTGTTCATGTGTTTAGAAAAATCTCTAAATTATATTTTGTTACTTTTCTTTTCGAGAATAATTTTTGAATTTGACCCTTAAATCTGAGAACAAAAATGAAATGAAAAAAGTATCAGAAAGTATGCAGTTCGGATTAGAGATCAGCCTTAAGCAGCCACACAATTTTAAGAGTAATCATAAAAAAAATTCATTAAGAAATGCTTATTTTTCGTTACATAGATAATAATTCATATTTAGTTGCTACTATACTGTTCTACCATTTATGTTACATTTTCTTAAAAAATTGAATTTTGTAATAAAAAACAATTTTCATTTTATTTTTCCAATCGTTAATAAATTCAGAAACAAAAAATAAAATACTGATGTATTAATCAAATATAAATGTCGCACTAATTTTAATAAGTAACCGTAATTTTTTTTTTAATTAAGAAATGCTAGTTTTTCATTACATAGATAATACCACTTTTTAGTTACTATATGTAATTACAATGATGACCATTATTGAATATTCATTAGAAAATGCTAACTTTTGTTACATGCATAATACATATGTATAATCACTAGAACTGGAATAGTCTTTAGTTGTTCTGACTCCTACTATAATAGATTTTCATAATAATTTAATATCTTTAATATAGAATAAAAGCAGTAGATGGCAGCACCAAAACATCAGATAACTCTTATACCACATCATTATGGAATGGTAATAAATTTCATATTTAAAATATGTTTGGAACGAGATGCTGAAGTGTTAATGCGTTGTGTTTGAAAATTAACGTGTAAACTAAGTCTGTAATTTAGAAATATATCTAAATTATTTTTATTTACTGTTATTTTTCGGAATGATTTTTGAATTTGTTCCTGGCATTTGAACTTCCCTTTTAAAATTTCAAAGATATTTTTTTTACTTTTTTCTTCTTAAAATTCTTCTTCAGTACATTTACATTTTGTTTGTTCAATCGTTAATAAATTCAGAAACAAAAAATAAAATACTGCTGTATTAAGAAAATAGAACAGTCACACAATTTTAAGAGTAACGATAAAAAAAATGCTTGTTTTTCATTACATAGATAATACCACTTTTTAGTTACTATATGTAATTACAATGATGACCATTATTGAATATTCATTAGAAAATGCTAACTTTAGTTACATGCATAATACATATGTATAATGACTAGAACTGGAATAATCTTTAGTTGTTCTGACGCCTATGGTAGATTTTCTTAATAATTTAATATCTTTAATATAGAATAAAAGCAGTAGATGGCAGCACCAAAACTCCAGTTAACTTTTAAGCCACATTATTATAGAATGGTAATAAATTTCATATTTAAAATATGTTTAAAACGAGTTCCTGAGGTGTTAATGCGCTGTGTTTAAAAATTAACGTGTAATTTAGAAATATACCTAAATTATTTTTATTTACTTTTATTTTTTGGAATGATTTTTATGATTTTTGAATTTGATTCTGGCATTTGAACTTCCCTTTTAAGATTTCAAAGATTTTTTTTTTTTTTACTTTTTTCATCTTCTTAAAATTCTTCTTCAGTACATTTACATTTTGTTTGTTCAATCGTTAATTAATTCAGAAACAAAAAATAAAATACTGCTGTATTTAGAAAATAGAACAGTCACACAATTTTAAGAATAGCGATAAAAAAATTTCAAAATTGATGGGATTGTATTATGAAAATAGAACAGTCACACAATTTTAAGAATAACGATAGAAAAATTTCAAAATTGACACGATTGCATTAAGAAAATAGAACAGTCACACAATTTTAAGAGTAACAATAGAAAATTTTCAAAATTGACACGATTGTATTATGAAAATAGAACAGTCACACAATTTTAAGAATAACGATAGAAAATTTTCAAAATTGACACGATTGCATTAAGAAAATAGAACAGTCACACAATTTTAAGAATAACGATAGAAATTTTTCAAAATTGACACGATTGCATTAAGAAAATAGAACAGTCACACAATTTTAAGAATAACGATAGAAAATTTTCAAAATTGACACGATTGCATTAAGAAAATAGAACAGTCACACAATTTTAAGAATAACGATAAAAAAAAATTGACACGATTACGTTAAGAAAAAAAACCTATTATGATGGGAATATTAAGTCAGAGGTATAGCAAAGACTGAAAGCTATCCAGTAGAATAAAATTGCTGCAATGGATATGGCATTTTCAGCATATTTATGGCATTTATATGCTGAAATTAACTGATAAAATAGTTTATATAAAATGTGTTCGAACTTATGTGTTATACTTTTTTCCAATCTTTAATAAATTCCTAAACAAAATATAAAATACTGTGCGGTATACAGGTTTCCATAAAGCCAACCAGATGTCCATGGCCTGATATTCAGTAGAGACCTTCTTCCCGTACTAAAAATAAATAAATAAATAAATAAATAAATAGTAAGTAAATAAACATTTCCGATGCCTTAAAATACAAATATAATGTACAAAACAAAATAAGCATTTTACATGCCTTAAAATAAATACATAATATACAAATACGTATTCAACTAAATATATATTTTGCTTTCAATATTATCCTACACAAAAAATAGAAAATTCGATACAAATCAGTACATGGTCAAAATAGAGTTAAACTAATTACGAAAATTTACGATATTTTCGTTTAATAATAATAAGTAAATAAACATTTTCGATGCTGTGAAATACATATATAAAATACAAAACTAAATAAACATTTTCTATGCTTTAAAATACATATATAATATGTATTTTAAACGAAAATTTTACGAAATTTTCGTTTTAAAATTTGTTTTTGTTTGAAAATTTTACGAAAACTTTACGAAATTTTCACATTAATTTTGACAGCACACAAAATCAGGGGATCCAGGGCCACTGTCCTGTAGCCCTTTGCTTTAACCAGGCTCTGGTTCTATTAAGAAAATGACAAAACACAATTACAACAGTGACAATTATTAAAATTTCATTATAAAATTTTCATTTTTCGTTACCTGCTCCGTTCGTTGAAATAATTTAATTCATTTAGTACAGAATAAAACCAATAGATGGCAGCACCAAAACTTAAATGGAATAATAATATGTAACATTATCCTGTAATACGAAGTATTTTTTCTTAAATATGTCAGTAACGATTCACTAAAGTGTGAATTCGTTGTATTTGAAAATTAACATGTAATATAACTCTGTAATTTAAAAATATACCTAAATTATTAACCATTGGGAAAATGGTTGTGGTTTTCGATCGAAAATGGACCTCTTGACGTCGTCACTTTATTTTTTTACCCGTTTTTAAGCGTTTTTAACGAAATTCTGTAATTTCTGGAAGAGTTTTTAACGAAATTCTGTAACTTTAGAAGAATTTTTAACGAAATTCTGTAACTTCTGGAAGAGTTTTTAACGAAATTCTGTAACTTTAGAAGAATTTTTAACGAAATTCTGTAACTTTAGAAAATTCTTTGATTGAATATGTAATAGAAATGCATAAAATCGTTACAAAAATGTTAAAGTTACAAGAAGGATAGATGCAAAATATCATATATGAAAAAAGCCGAATTCAAAAATGAACGTCGGATGAGAAACCATCTTATAAATCAAAAAACGTGGTCTTCAACTTTAATTTCCTCAAAATATTTTTAGCTCAGACATCAATCTAAACAAGAATTAAAACAGTACTTAAATTTTGCTTAGGAGATGGTCTACAAATAGAAATTGTACCAAACTTTAAAAATTTCAATGCTAATACCTAAAGTTGGCATCATATTTGGTTATTTCGGTTTATTCTACCTTCGGATACCAAACGGGAAGTCAGTAGATAGGGAATGGGATTTCTGCGTCAGCAGCAGACGGTTCGGGGGTAACATCGCCTGCTGCCGAGATCATACTATAGTAGGTGGGTGGAATAGCTAGCGTGGGGAAAGCTCTGTTATAGTAGGGTGGGGTGAATAGGTCTGCTATAAGAGGGGGTATTTTAGGGGGGGCTAAATTAATAAAATTTTTAAGTATTCTTATAGTACGAGGTAACGGTTATGGTAGAGTCCGAACACTGCCCCGCTATCCCTCTGCATTTTCCAATTGCTGTTGTAATTTGTTAAACTAGAATTTTTTTTTCGTTAGTTTATACTGTTTTGTCATGTTAGATTTTCGAAATAGTTAAAATTTATTTAACACAGAATAATTGCAATTGTTTGTATTTGTATCATCATAACTTCGATTTACTCATAAAAAGCATCCCTGCCGCGCTCGTCGACCTAACCGTTTGGAGTTTTCTGTAGTTTTCTTCCAACCTTGCGTAAATACGGGTTAGGGGCACTCCCACCGCTGGACTATATCATTGCGCAGATTATCGGCCGTAACAAATAACCAATAACCAACCTAAAAACCATCATTATGAGTGGTATCAAATTTCATTTTTAAAATATATTCGTAACGATTCGTTTAAGCGTTTAATAATTATTATGTAATCTTACTCAGTAATTTAGAAATATCCTAATTTTTTTTCCCCTTTTACTTTTAAAAATAATTTTTTTTAATTTGATCGCTTTTTTTTTAACTTTCCTATTATGATTTCAAAGATGCTCTTTTACATTTTCATCTTCTTAAGACTCTTATATCGAAGCTCATTAACTTTTTATGGAAAAAAAATGTAACAGTTAATTTAAATATCACATTCTTTGCAACGATTTGACTCTATTGACGCTTGGTTATAGTTCTTGCTAGAAATGTCAACATTTTACAATTTTTCTTACAACAGTCATGACGATTACCTCCTACACCTCTCGGCTAACTTACTAAAGGCTTTTCAATGCTCGTGAATTCACTTTAACAAGCTAGATTCATAAAAGAGCACGTAGGAGCGTAAAGTAATTTTACATATATTTCCTCAGATGCGACAGAAATTATTTCCCTTTGTATTTTTTGATTCGCTAAATATGTGGCAGTGGACGTATGAAAGAGTGACTGAAGGTTTAGCTCATATGAAGCACTACTGATGTCTTCATCACATAAAGTTGGAATGTCTTCTTTGAAAATTTGTTCTAAATATTTTACAGTATTTTTTATAAAGTAAAAATTTACCGATCTATTTTTCTCGTGTTTTTTTTTTTTTTTTTTTTTTAATATCTGAACCGGCCCGATGACGGGCAAAGCCCGCTATTATACCCTGTTATAATATCTGTCAAGTGGACTAAATGCGATATATATATATCCATTTCAAAATTGAACATGTTGGATAGAGACCTTCAAAATGTTAGATATCAGATTAATTTTCTTTTTAATTCTCTAATGAAGTCATATTAAGCTGCTTTCTGTATTTACACATACTCATACTCCTTGTATTATTGAGAAATGTTTGAAAATTTCCGTTTTATTACCAATATGACGTCATATTAATCTTTTTTTTTTCAATTGGTGAAACTTTTTATTTCATTTTCATTTTTCACGTGGAAATCTTTCAATAGAAAATTAATTATTGTAGAAAGAATTTTATTGTGGATTTTTAATTGTTGGCAACTGCTATAACGAAAAATGTTTAAATTTAATAGGAAAAGGCTGTTAGATTTTTGACTTTTTATCTCTATATATTAAAATAATACGATTATTTCAAATTTTATGATTTTCAGCTTCATAAAAGATATTTAGCTATAAGTTCACAAAATTCATGACTGTAAGTTACATATTTTCTGAGAACCGGCTCTGTGACGGACAGACAACGAAGCGGGAGTAATAAAGTTTCATGAGATGAACGAAACCCTAAAAAACTGTAAGCGATAATAAAAAAAATAAACTATAAATTATACTAAAAAGAAATATACACTATAATAAAAAAATAAAGTATATATTTGTCAAAAAATAAGGGTTATTGTAATTAGTACATTGGCTCCATGCTTGGCTCAGTTGTATCTGACCTTGCCCGGATAATACGTAAGTACCCATAATACCTATGTTTAATCACTATAGCTAACTTATTCCTATATTGTTCTGACTCTTATCATAGATTTTAATAATTATGTAATTCTTTTAGTACAAATTGAAAGTAATAGATGGCAGCACCAAAACTTTCCTAGAATCATAGCTTTTTACGCATTACTATGGAGTAATAGCAAATATCATTTTAAAAATATGTTTCTAATGATTACGTGTTAACCCTTTCAGGGGCAAAGTGCTTCTTCTGCTAAAATATTGAAATAACTGAATAACACCAGAATTTAAGAACAAATTTATTTTTAAATTATTAAAACTTTATCTTCACGTATATTATGACAGAAAAAATGGCACTTACGTATTATCAGGGCCAGGAGATAGATCGTCAAATATGGTTGTCAATTGCAAATCTTGTTTATCGTTGCCAATAATGTGCAAAGCAGCAATTTAATATTGTTAAATGCATAAAATTGTTTAAAATGGTAAATAATATAAAATAAATAAACAATAATAAATAAGTATAAAAAAAAACTGTAAACTATAATAATAATAAAAAAAAAACTATAAATTATATTAAAAAAATATACACTATAATAAATAAATAAACTATATTTGAAGTAAACAAAAATATCACGTCTGAACATATTTATAATTATATTAAAATCATTACAATTACAGACATTACAATTGCATAAAGCATTAAAAACATATTAAAATTGGACGTTTCGGATTTACATGAAAATCCCTCCTCAACAAAAAATTTTCTTAACGTAAGTCACAGTTCAAAAATATCAACACATAGAAAATCCAACGTATCAAAATGTTGAGGCCAAAGTTACAGTTATAATAACATTTGGGATTGCACCTGCTTCATTAAGAGGTAAATCTGTAATTTTCGTATATTTCTGTAATACCTCTTAATGAAGGGATTTTCATGTAAATCCGAAACGTCCAATTTTAATATGTTTTTAATGCTTTATGTAATTGTAATGTAATGTCTGTAATTGTAATGATTTTAATATAAAAATGAACTGTATACTTGTCAAAAATAAGGGTTACTGTAATTAGTATAATTGGCTCCATGCTTGGCTCAGTTGTATCTGATCTGGCCGGATAATACATAGGTACCCATAATACCTATGTTTAATCACTATAGATAACTTATGATAACTTATTTCAATATTGTTCTGACTCTTATGATAGATTTTAATAATTATTTAATTCTATTAGTACAAATTGAATGTAATAGATGGCAGCACCAAAACTTCACTAGAATCTTAGATCTTTTATGACTATTATGGAGTAATCGCAAATATCATTTTAAAATTATGTTTGTAGCGATTCTCTTACGTGTTAAGCCTTTCAAGTGCAAAGTACTTCTTCTGCTAAAACATTGAAATAATTGGATAGCACCAGAATTTAAGAACAAATTTATTTTAAAATTATTAAAACTTTATCTTCACATGACAGCAAAAAAAAAAATTATAAAAAAAAAATCTGGGTGCCCTTTGGCAGTTTGGAATTAAAATTAAGACCCTTGAAAGGGTTAATGCGTTGTATTTAACCCTTAAATGCTTAGAGTATCAAATTTGCAACACTTTTTATTTAACTTTTAATAAATAAATCAAGTTCTTCGCAACCAGTATATTTATATCGAAATATTAATCCTCTAAAAATCATATAAATATACTACTAAATAAAGTTTAAAATATATTTTAAAATTTCTGGTGTCCAATCCTTAACCCTTCCATGCATTAATTTTTCTTTTAGATTATTTATTTAATTAATTATTTATTTATTTTTATATTAAAGATTAGACACTAGAAATTTTAAGATATATTTTTAACTTTATTTAGAAGCGTTTGTATGGGATTTTTACAGAATTAATATTTCGAAATGTGGTGGGAATTTCGTGGAATCTTTTAGGGAATTTTAATTTTTTGGTGGATAAATCCGGGGAATTTTTTCATTATTTATCGCCTCTGATTGGTCTAAGTCAGAGGAGATTTTTAGCTTTGTTAATATTTTGTCAGTTTTGACTTTATTACTCCACAAACATGTCTGACAAAATGCTTTACTTTTTAGATATGTGTAATTGTATGCCTATATTTCTAATGTGTGTAATTCTATTTTAATTAAACTATGCGAAACGTGAAGAATCCAGTTTTGTAGTCACAAACATGTAAATTTTAAGAGTTTAAACCTTTTCGCAAATTATTTTTAATTTCTTCTATCTTTACAAGAAGAAAGTATTGCATTCATGAAAAATTTTTACTCCCGGTTTTCGACAGATTTATACGTTTTAGAAAGTTCTGAACACGATTTGATTGTTTTTAGATAATGTCTGTCTGTGAGTCTGCCTGTGTATGTGTGTGTGTTTCTGCGTGTGTGAGTGAGTTTTTGTGCGTGTGATTTGTGTGTGTGTGTGTGTGTTTCTGCGTGTGTGTGTGTGTGTGTGTGTGTGTGTGTGTGTGTGTGTGTGTGTGTGTGTGTGTGTGTGTGTGTGTGTTTTCTGTGACAAAAATTTTGTGGGCGCTCTATCTCAAGAACGAATGCACGGAATTTAATAAAACTTTAGATACAGTTAGACCTTGTTATAAATTGGTGCTGATTAGTTTTTGGTGTAAATCGCCCAACACTGCTATGCTGCATTATTCACGATTTTCAAAATAGCTATGTCTCAAGAACTAGACATAGACATAGACATAAGTTGTTAGACATAAGTAGTTAGACGTAGACATAAGTTGTTGTTTATTTAGTTTTCGTGTAAATCTCCCTACAGGTTGCGCTGCTGTGCTGCATTTTTCAAGACTTACACAATTTTAGCTCTTATAACGGTCATATCTCAATAACTTTTGCACAGAACTTCATAAAACTTTAGATTCTGTTTGACCTCTGGATATAAATTGTTGCTGATTAGTTTTTGGTGTAAATCGTCCAACAGGTGGCACTGCTATGCTGCATCTTTCACTATTTCCGAAATAGCTCTATCTTAAGAACTAATGCATGGGTTTTTATCAAACTTCACAATCAATTAGACGTTGACATACGTTGTTGCCGATTAGGTTTTGATGTAAATTGCCCAACAGATCGCGCTGCTATGGTGCATTTTTCACAATTTACACGATTTTAGTGATAATCATATCTCAAGAATTCATGCACGGAATTTCATCAAGTTTCATATTCTATTAGACCTTGACATAAGTTGATGCTGTTTAAGTTTTCGTGTAAATAAAAGGTAGCCCTGCTATGCTGAATTTTTGGATCCTAAAATGCATAGTTAAAAAAATTGCGCATTTTGAAATATTAACGTGTATGAGATAGAAGAAAGTTTTTGGGACTGGTACATCCGACTAGTTTTAAACGAGGATTTTTTTTATTTTTTATTAAGACGGTATTCAAAAAAAGTATTTTTCCATGCTCAACAACTCAAAATTTTGAGACACATTTTCCGACTCATTTTTAAAAGTAAAAACATCAAACTGGGCGGCGTGATTCATGAAGAGATTTATAAGGGACCTATCTTTTTATTTTTCGTTCAATTAATTAGAAATTGATTTACAAACAATTATTTTCACAGTACGATATTTTTTTTCCCCCAGCGCTATCGCTTTGAGAAATTCGATTCAAAATGTCCACATTGACAGCATTTTTTGAAATATATTCTGCTTTTTTTTAAAAATCGAGACAATACGGACATTATAAAGTTTCTGAGTAAGATAACCTGCCAATTGGATGCATTTTAGAGCAAAAATAAATTTTAAAATGTGTCTCAAAATAAGCAGTTTGGTTTTGAATACACCCTTAAAGGGCATGACGTGAATATTTTTGCAATAGGCACAGTAAACCCTTTCCGGCACAGACAAATTCTGTTCGTAAAATGAGAAATTACTAACTGACACCGGAATTTATAAACGACTTTTTTAGAAAAAAAGAACTCCTTAATTTAAGCTTTCATTGTAGAAACAAAATTTTATTAAAATATTCTTGGTGCCGTTGCAAGTTTGGAATTAAAATTAGGTGTGCCCGGAGTGGGACCACTGTGCCGAAAAAGGTTAAAGATTTTTTATATTGCTAAATTTAATATTTAAAATTTACTTCTTTGAGTAGAAACCAAGTTGGGAAATTTTTGAAATAAATTCACTAATTTGGGGAAATTTTTCAGAACTGCTTGTTAATATTTACTTATCTTCATATGACAAGACTTCAGTGTTGCCAGATTGAGGAGTTTGTCCCCCTTTTAGGACATTCTAAACCTGGAAGGGAATGTTTTGGGGACAATTATTAATGAGGGAAATTTTTGGTAAAAACTCGCAGAGTGTCTTCATTATTTCACGTTTTCATGTTAAGGGTGTATTCAAATCCAAACTGCTGGAACTAAAAAAAAAAAAAAAAAAAAAAAAAATTATCGTACTATGAAAATAATTGTTTGTAAATCAATTTCTAATTAATTGAACGAAAAATAAAAAGATAGGTCCCTTATAAATCTCTTCATAAATCACGCCGCCCAGTTTCATGTTTTTACTTTTAAAAAGGAGTCGGAAAATGTGTCTCAAAATTTTGAGTTGTTGAGCGTGGAATTTTTTTTTTTTTTTTTTTTTTTTTTTTTAATACCGCCTTAAATTTTACCTGTAGTCATCTGGCAACACTAGATCTCCATTCGGAAATAGAAATTTACAAATATATCAATCATTTATTCTCGTGCTCGTCGTTTGCAGTTTACACATGTTTTAAGTTCTAATTTATTATATATATAATTCTAATATCTGTGTATCTTTTCTTAATTCGTGTTATTTAATGAAAGAAAGTATTAGATCAGAATAAAAAAATGTCATTTCGCATATTTGTTATTTATTTATTTATTTATTTTAAATGGGGAATTTTTACAAAATTAAAGTTTGATTTGGAGGGAAATTTTCAAGCTTAAATTAGTTAAATATTTTTTATAGTGGTAAATTTAAAATTTAAAAAATACTTTTTTGTGTAGAAACATAGTTGGGGACGTTTTCGGTAAAGAGCCACTCATTTGTGGAAATTTTCAGAATTTTTGGGGAAATTGCTTTTCGACTATCTGGCAACACTGCTAGAAGTGTATGACAATGGATATTTCTTTTTAAATAGTATTCATGTGATTCGTGTTATTTAATTAAAGAAAGTAATAGATCAGAATAAAATATGTCAGTTCGCATATTCGTTATTTATTTATTTATTTTCAATGGGGAATTTTTACCAAATTAAAGCTTGATTTTTTTTTGTGGGGGGGGGGGGGGGGATTTTCGAGCTTAAATTAGTTAAATATTTTTTATAGTGGTAAATTTAAAATTTAAAAAATACTTTTTTGTGTAGAAACACAGTTCTGGACGTTTTCGGTAAAAAGTCACTCATTTGTAGAAAGTTTCAGAATTTTTGGGGAAATTGCTTTTCGACTATCTGGCAACACTGCTAGAAGTGTATGACAATGGATATTTCTTTTTAAATAGTATTCATGTGATTCGTGTTATTTAATTAAAGAAAGCAATAGATCAGAATAAAATATGTCAGTTTGTATATTCGTTATTTATTTATTTATTTATTTTCAATGGGGAATTTTTACAAAATTAAAGCTTGATTTGGGGGAGGGGGGGGGGATTTTCGAGCTTAAATCAGTTAAATATTTTTTATAGTGGTAAATTTAAAATTTAAAAAATACTTTTTTGTGTAGAAACACAGTTGGGGACGTTTTCGATAAAAAGCCACTCATTTGTGGAAATTTTCAGAATTTTGGGGGAAATTGCTTTTCGACTATCTGGCAACACTGCTAGAAGTGTATGACAATGGATATTTCTTTTTAAATAGTATTCGTGTGATTCGTGTTATTTAATTAAAGAAAGTAATAGATCAGAATAAAATATGTCAGTTCGCATATTCGTTATTTATTTATTTATTTTCAATGGGGAATTTTTACAAAAATAAAGCTTGATTTGGGGAGGGGGTTTTTCGAGCTTAAATTAGTTAAATATTTTTTATAGTGGTAAATTTGAAATTTAAAAAATACTTTTTTGTGTAGAAACACAGTTGGGGACGTTTTCGGTAAAAAGCCACTCATTTGTGGAAATTTTCAGAATTTTGGGGGAATTTGCTTTTCGACTATCTGGCAACACTGCTAGAAGTGTATATGACAATGGATATTTCTTTTTAAATAGTATTCATGTGATTCGTGTTATTTAATTAAAGAAAGTAATAGATCATAATAAAATATGTCAGTTCGCATATTCGTTATTTATTTATTTATATTCAATGGGAAATTTTTACCAAATTAAAGATTGATTTTTTTTTTTAGCGGGGGGGGGGGGGGGGGATTTTCGAGCTTAAATTAGTTAAATATTTTTTATAGTGGTAAATTTAAAATTTAAAAAATACTTTTTTGTGTAGAAACACAGTTCTGGACGTTTTCGGTAAAAAGTCACTCATTTGTAGAAAGTTTCAGAATTTTTGGAGAAATTGCTTTTCGACTATCTGGCAACACTACTAGAAGTGTATGACAATGGATATTTCTTTTTAAATAGTATTCATGTGATTCGTGTTATTTAATTAAAGAAAGTAATAGATCAGAATAAAATATGTCAGTTCGCATATTCGTTATTTATTTATTTATTTTCAATGGGGAATTTTTACAAAATTAAAGCTTGATTTGGGGGGAGGGGGGGGGGAGGATTTTCGAGCTTAAATCAGTTAAATATTTTTTATAGTGGTAAATTTAAAATTTAAAAAATACTTTTTTGTGTAGAAACACAGTTGGGGACGTTTTCGGTAAAAAGCCACTCATTTGTGGAAATTTTCAGAATTTTTGGGGGAAATTGCTTTTCGACTATCTGGCAACACTGCTAGAAGTGTATGACAATGGATATTTCTTTTTAAATAGTATTCGTGTGATTCGTGTTATTTAATTAAAGAAAGTAATAGATCAGAATAAAATATGTCAGTTCGCATATTCGTTATTTATTTATTTATTTATTTTCAATGGGGAATTTTTACAAAATTAAAGCATGATTTGGGTGGGGGGGGGGGGGGATTTTCGAACTTAAATTAGTTAAATATTTTTTATAGTGGTAAATATAAAATAAAAAAAAAATACTCTTTTGAGTAGAAACACAGTTGAGGACCTTTTCGGTAAAAAATCACTCATTTGTGGAAATTTTCTGAATTTTTGGGGAAATTCCTTCCGACTATCTAGTAACACTGCTAGAAGTGTATGACGATGAATATTCCTTTTTAAATGGTACGATTAGAATTAAAAAAAGTTCTTCCGGCTAGGAGGAAAAGGTAGCTTTTTATATCTTCGTTTAAAAATATTAGCTAATATTACTCGAAAACAGCCAGCTAAAATGCAAAGAACCCGATTACAGAAGACTCGTTAATACTGAATTTGAATAAGAAATTCTCCAATTAGTCAGCTACAGCCAAGTTGCCTCCATTTATGGATACTTATTTTTGGTCGCCAAATTTGGCGATATTTTGCCGAGTCCTGCCAAGCTTGGCGAGAATTAGGCACGGATATGAATATATAGTTTTATGCATATAATTGGGAAAATGATTACAACAATGAAATATAATAATTTGCGAGAAATCGAGTTCACTAAAACTCGTAAATTAATCCCTTATTTTTTGTAATCTGCTGTCTTGTTTCAAAATGTCAGCCACTCTAAAATAACAAACTGCTATATCTAAGCCATCTTTTAAGATAGAGGCAAAATAAAAAAAATGCTCCGGAATTCTTGTATCAAGGCCTAATACTTAAGTAAACAGTAGATTCGAATTTAGAAATTTTTTTTTGTATATTTTTTAGTTTTAAGTATTTTTGAGGCCGCTATTTTTAAACAAGATGATGGACCAAGCTGGCCAACGAACTCGGTCGAGATATTGGTGAGCCTAATACTCATAATTAGTTTCATCCAAATTGGTTAATAAATACGAGTGCTATTGTACGACAAAGATCGAATTTGGATGACCAATTTGGATGGAACTAATTACAGAAAACTCGTTAATATTGAATTTGAATGATAAATTCACCAAATTAGTTAGCTATAGCCAAGTTGGCGTCATTTATGGAGTTACATAACCATTAAATAAACGTTACAACCACCAACAAAAACTGTGAAATTATGAATAAAAGTAAAATAACTAATTGACAACAAAACAGATCCCCCCAACAAACTGAACATAGATACTAAAAACATAGTATTAAAAAAAAGGCAGAAATTTAATAACATAAATTGAATAATGGAAATTTGTGGAATTTAGACAGAATCTTCAGGTCCCAATTGCTTAATTTCCACAAATAAAATGTGTGGTTTCATCTTCATATTAGCCATAAAATAGCTAAAGAATATGAATTTGGTTCAACCACACTCAGAATGTAGAGAAATGCACAATGAAACAACAATTAAGTTCAAAATAAAACGTGATAAAAAGGATAGAGGGAAAAAAATAAAAACATGAAATTACCACATTGAAAGTAAAATCCAAACCTGAGGCAGCTTATAATGCAAGCATTGGAGTTTTAAACATATGTTGCCAAAAAAAAGTTATTTAATATATATATATATATATATATGGGTCTGCCGAATGCATTTCATACATAATGTTCTATATATATGTATATGTTGACTTATATACATATATACATATGTATATGTATGTATATGTATACATGTATATAAGTCAACATTTGAACGGAGGGTGGTTTTGGATTCTGGGTGTTATGATCGCTGAAAACTTACTGAAATTTTCCGGAATTTCTTTCCTCCGAACGGCTGCAGTAGACAGCTTTTTTACTTTTTGTTACGAAAGCTACCTAATAGTCGCCTGTGGGAATTCGGAAAATATAATCTGCGTTTAGCTCTTGAATACCTATTAATTTATGCTTCGACAGACGTTAACAAAAGTGTCGAACTTCTCACTCTCACGAGGAATACTTGATGAAACGATAACAATCAGTGAATAATTTCATCAGATAAGCCAGCGTTATTGATATATCATTTATCACCTAGCGATCCGCGGCTATTATCAACTGCTGTCATCGGTATGGACAACGCGTTGTGAACTTTTAGATTTGTGTATCCGGAAGAAAATTTGTTGCCGGCAGAAAACATGAAATATTAATAGCAGAAAATGAAACACGTGCTTCGAAAAGTGGAATAAAACTTTCATGGAAGCCTTATAAATAAAATTTGTCTATAAATATTCAGAAGGAGTTGATGGATAATATAACACATTGTTAACGGTGATCTTTCGAAAAATGTGCTGTAGCAGTGGTTTCTAATGTGGGGCTCACCTGGGGGCAATTCCTTTTTTTAGGGGAGTAATTTCGTATTTTGTACTAATCCATTCATTGTCAGTTTATTTATTTATTTGTTTTTATTTATTTATTTTGTTATTTTATTTTATTTTATATATTTATTTATTTATTTATTTGTTTTTATTTATTTATTTTATTTTATTTTGTTTTATTTTATTTATTTATTTATTTATTTATTTGTTAAAGTAATCAGTGTTTGTATGCTTTTACCACAATTTTTTAATAGAATTTTTTGCCTTATTTAAATGCAAAAAAATATTACAAATCCTGCAATTAAACGAGGTGTGTACAATTTCTGCTATTTAAATGTTAAATAGAAAAAATCTATTAAAATGGTGGTAAAAGCGTACGAATCCTGTGAATATTTCAGACTAAAAATAAAAGTAATGTACATGCAAAATTCAAAAATAAAATTGAAAAAAAAAAGTTTTTAGTTTATTTTTTCAATCAAATGAGGGTGTCGGGGTAAGAAAGTTCCAAGCCACATTTTTGGTGAAATAAATCTAACACCGTAGTCTGTTGCTCAATATTGTAAACTAGGGGGCTCAGCCCCCTACTCGCTAACGCTCGCCAACCCCCCGATCGCAATTCACATTGAGACCGCTACGCGGTCACAGCTCGCTTTGCTCGCTCGCCCTTTTTTTCAGCAATTCTAGCCGGAATGAGTTCTACCATAAAACATTTGAACATATGAAATTGACAATTTTTTTTAAATGTAAAAAAGTAATTCTCCGTTGAAAACACAACTGAAAATGTATTTAGTTGGCGCTACCAATGAGCATATAAATCTTTTAAATACTATGAAAAAAGGATCTTTTGTACAGCACGACTTAAATTCATAAAAAAAAAAGCTACGTAGAAATTATTTTTTACTTCCTCAATACATCAACAGATGGCGCCAGGTGCAATCTACAAAGTTGATTTTTTTTCTTCTCCGACTTTTGAGTGAGGGAAATTCGTAAATGAATTCTGAATAAGAGTTGAGAATTCATTTGAAATTAACGATATTGCTCATAATTAAAATGAGGAATCATCTCAGACGCTTTGGATTACGTACATGTTATTTTATTTTTAATAATTGCTAGTTTGAGCTTCATTCTATGGTTTCAATGCTCTCACACTGACGGCCATATTGGAGGTGGAGCTAATCTAACACAATCTAGTCTGTTCATTGGTCTGAGCTCTGGAAACTACGGTTGTTGCCAAACCATAAGTTACAAATTCAGCCCTATTTTCGCGCCACGTAAGACAAATATATATATAGATTATAATATCCTGCATATAATTTGTTTCTAATGTCACTTCTTGGTAGCATATTTCCCAGGTTTCGTTTCTGCCCCAGTTGTTTATGCCCCCAATGAAGATATATAATTTACAAAAAACGTAATATTAATATCATTAAAGTAATGCCATACTGTTACTCAGAATATGTCAAATGTTAATAAGACATTGGCAAAAAAAACTTTATGTTATATATGATTATGTTATATATTATGAGTATATGATCAAATTTTCAAATTGAAATATCTCAAAAGTTCAAAAATGTGGCTTAACACTCTCTTGCCCCGACTTTCTCAAATGTTCAAAATAGAGTTTATACCAGAATAACTATATAGACAATCTTTTAAAATGTCTTGACATGCTTTCGATGATTTATAAATTTCTCGCTGATAATGTACTTTAAATTTTTTCGGGTTAGTATTATATTTTATTCAGATTTTCGCAAATCCTTCGATTATTATTTATTGAATAAGCCTTATAATTAAATTTGCTCTGCTATATACGAATTCAAAATTACAATCTATTCCGCCCAGTACTTATTTAGTTATGTAAAAAACTGCTGTGTTAGGCTTCGTCCATGTGAATAGAGTTCACTTTTTAAACTCCTACTATTAGCTCACACTCTCTCTATATATATCTTGTTGGAATTTTCAATCGTTAATAAAATATTTTCTATTCATCCATTCAAGTTCAAATAAATTTTTTAAAACTTGTAGTGGATGGCAATTGATGTTAATACAGTTTTTTTCAAATATTAATTCATTAATTAAATTTAATTAATTAATTTTAATTTTTATATGGGAGAAAAAAAATTCATCCATTGTTTTCATAAATGAAATGAAAGATTTATCTCAAATGAGTGATGCAAACAAAAAATAAAATACCGCAACGATGATTATAAAATAATGTTCAATAAAGATAACGTGGGACATTAATGCTGCACGGGTTCATTTTATATATTTATGATTAAAATGTAGGAATTGACTTAAATTTTTTATTTATATTACTTGTTAAACAATAACTGATATATGTTACAGTGTGCGGAGGGAATGAGCATTGTGATTATATAGATGCTTCGGTGGGGCGCGGCCAATTGGGAACAACTGTGCTAGAGTGACAAAAAAACAGTGTTGCCAATCCTCTACTTTTTCTGTTATCAGATTGCTTCAATGCTGACACTTTTTGAAGTGGTAGAGTTTATACCAGAATAACTATAGAGAGAATCTTTTAAAATGTTTTGAAACCATCTTTACGTTTTAGGAATTTTATAATTTTCTGGTTAATAATGTACTTTAAAATTTTTAGGGTCAGTAATATATATTACAGATTTTCGCAACTCTTTCGATTATTTATTGAATAAGATTTATAATTATATTTGCTCTGCTATATGCGAATGCAAAATATCAACCTATTCCGCCCAGTAGTTTTTTAATTATGCTAAAAACTGCTCTGTTTGGCTTCTTCCATGTGAATAGAGTTCACTTTTTAAATAATAACAGATATATGTAACAGAGTACGGGGGGAATGGACATCGGAATTATAAAGATGTTCTGGTGGGCGCGGCCAATAAAAGTTTGGGAACCACTGCGCTAGAGTGACAAAAAACAGTGCTGCCAGTTCTCTACTTTTTAGCACTTTCCAACCTAGTTGAAAAGTGCTTATGACTTCGGTTTGTCTGGCCGTATGGCCGTCTGCCGTCTGGCCGTATGGCCGTCTGCCGTCTGGCCGTCTGGCCGTCTGGCCGTGCTCTAAGTCCCGTAAATATGCTCGGACTGCTCTGCAATTTTTATATGTTATTGCCGTTATCTATAGCATGTTCCCTATTTCAACGGAAGTGTGTAGCACTTATAGTTTTTTTACAGGGACACTCAAAAGAATTCCATTACATTGCGGTCTATGGGGAAAATAATTTGCGGTTTATTTAAATAATGTTTCACTATTTTAATCGCATTGAAATTTATATATATCACTAAGGTGCATTAGAAGAAGCTTAATATGGAATACAGTGTGCATAGCACTTATAGTTACTTTACAAGGACAGTCAAAAGAATTCCGTTACATTTCGTCTATGGAGAAAAATCGTCTGCGGTTTATTTAAATGTTTCACTATTTTAAACGCATTGAAATTTATATATATTACTAAGGTGCATTACAAGAGGCTTACTACAGAATAGTGTGTGTATAGTAGTCATCGTTCATTTACAGGGACACACAAAAGAATTCTCTACTGTCTGTTAACAATAATACCTGGAAGTGCGTTTTAAGTTACTGAACGCGATTTTAATTTTAATTCGCTTTTTGTCTATTACGTGGTGTGTATAAATTCTGTAGATCCTATACAGGGCAGCACAAAAGTTCGCGCACACATTTCCGTTTATTGACAGAAACTCCAGAAGGATAATTTTAAACTGTGCTACGCGTTTCCTAACTAAACTAAAATTTAGCATCCTATATAGTATATATATACAAATCTATAGATCATATACAGGGCTGTATTCGGATATTTTTCCGAATATTGTATCTGTTGGAAATTCTTGAAATTATGTTTTTAAATATGTTATGCGTTTTCCAAATTGTTTACTTAGATGTTATCTTTAAGCTTATTAAACGGTATGTTTTGTAAAATTATTTCGGAAGCGTTGGAAAGTGCTACATAATCTATGCTTGACGCATGATTTTTCGTCCTTGTTTATATTCAGATTGCTTTATTGTCGGCACTTTTATGAAGTTGTAATATTTCCATTGTTAAATAAGTCGATTTCAAATAAGTTGTAGCAATCAAGCAATCTATATATTTAAAACGCTAAGCGATTTCTTTCGACAATCCGTCAGAACAAACTACTGCATCAAATTACACCATTCTTTTTTTAAATGAAAGATATTTGGACACAGATTTGTTATCGTGCATTTGTTTGTTCGAAAATTTAATTAATTAGCTGTAATTTTCGATTAAACATTTACTTCTGCTTATGACGTCATAAAGTCGGCAACTCCCACTTTTGAGGGCATAGAGTTTATTCCCTGAACTCTGTGGATCGCCAATCTTTTGACATTAGCTAATATCAACTAGGTAATATTTTAACATTGTAGTATAAAATCTTTTAAAAAAAAACTTAATTATCTAGAATATATTCATAATAAAATATCTAAACGTAAACATATCAATATGAATAACAAATCTCACGTAAAATGTTGCAATTTAAATGATTCCAATTGAAAGAAGATTTGGAGAGTTATCCTTGACGCCCAGCTAACATAAAAGTACCTATTTTATTTTATTTATTTACACACATATTCAAATTTATTATAAAACACCAGGTTGCCATACAAAGCAAAAATCGTCATTTAGGCTCCAAAAAATAACCCATGTGCGTCTGTGATATATGTACTGATTTAATCAAAATTATTTTGGTTGCACCGCATATTGCAAAATTAATTAAATCCATGATTATTGCTTCTTTCTCAGATTAAAAATAAGAAAATTGGTACTTCTCTATTATCCCGCCGACCACTTTTCATAATAAAAAACTATCGCCAAACTGTAACGTCCAATAAACGGGAGAACGTTGCCATTGAAATATCAAAATAAATAAATAAATAAAATACATGAATTTATGGACACAATTGTTATTTTAATGAATGAAATAACTAATAAATCAGTAAAACATAAGGAAAATAGACCCAAATCTCGAATTAAAAACCACTTGATGACGTAACAAACACGTATAATGCTTCTGACATCAAGTAAATTGCACTTCATTTTCGGCGTTTAATTTTACAGTTTGGCGATAGTTTTTTGTTATGAAAAGTGGTCGACCGGATAATAGAAAAGTACCAGAAAATTTAATGTTTAACGAAATTCAAGTATTTGATCGATCGCGAATTTTGGTTCTTTTCGTTTTCGTTATACTGACACCATGCCATACATGTAAATATATGCTTGGCGATAATGGTGTCCGTATAATGCAAAGCTATTAAATAATAAGCCCAGTCAGATAAATGGGAAACTTTTCGCAAGTTGAAAATAGCGCCATCTAGCGGTTGGGAGTGCTGCATTCGGCACCAAGAATATTTTAATAAAATTTTGCTTCTAAAATTAAAGCTTAAAATAAGGAGTTCATATTTTCTAAAAAAGTCGTTTGTAAATTCCGGTGTCAGTCAGTAATTTCACATTTTACGAACATAATTTGTCTGTGCTGGAAAGGGTTAATTGCATAGTGATGTAAATTTCCATTACTTTTTATTTAACTTTTAATAAATAAATCAACTTCTTCGCCACCACTACATTTATATAGAAATATTAATCCAGTAAATTTCCACATTTTTTTTTCATTATAGTTTTAGCTTTAATGTAAAAGATCCCAATAATTAGTAAGCTTTTAAAGGAAGTGCAAAAACAAAACATCGATAAAAATCGTATAAAATATCGATATAAATAAATCGTATCGTTCCTCTGCGACCCACTTCTGTTTTGTCCTCCTTCCGCAGCAGAGGTTTGGCGCTAGTGTGTCGCTAACAAATTTAACACTATCTGACTGGGCTTATTATTTAATGGCTTTGGTATAATGGAAAAGTACTCAATTTTTTCTTAGTTCGGGCTATACCAAAAACAAACATTTTACAGGTAACAAAAAAATCGCCGAAAATGGCTGCTTCATCAGCTGTTATGACAGCAAAGTTGGATAAAATCTAATAACCTGAATTTTACAACGTTTATGCGAAACACCACAGAGCTATTTTTATATAAGTAGGTATATTTAAACGAATAAGAGAACTAACAACCTTCAATAGTATAATGCATGAAAAACTAAACAAATAAGTGATTCAGCAAATCATAAAAATATGTATTTCTTAATATAACTATAAAACACAGAAAAATATTCTGGTACCATCAAAAATATTCATTATCCGGTCGTCCCATTAAGAAAAAAAAAACTATATGCAAATTAGGTACTTTTCGGTTAGCCGGCGCCAGTAATATATATATATATATATACATAATAATAAGCTCCAATGGAAATTGCCCAATAAACAAACGGAAGAATGTTGGCATTAAATCTCAAAAAAAGAAAAATAATAATAATAAAAAAATAATTAAGAAAAGCCCCATTTACTAAAGTATCATTTATCAGTAACTTTTAACAATAAAATTTACAATATATTAATGAAAACAGAATCAAAAATAATCTTGAATATTTATTTATTTACATTATTTCTCTTAATTATGGAAAAGGAATAATCATCCTGATTATGTAAAGGAATGAAGAAACCATACAAATAAATTACACTTGAAAACATTAAAAATCCCCTTTATCTGCAGATTGATTTATTATTGTAAAAAAAAATTCTTCATCTTTACATAAAAAATGATTAGCTTAAAACAATGGATGCGTTTCGGAAGATATGGATTTGAAACGAACAATGATTAAAGAAGACACTTTAAAAATTTTGATCAAAACATTTTAAAACTTTTTTTTAGCGTCGAATTTTGACGGTGCGTTTGGGGAGATGCAATGCACATGCGCATAGGAGCTCATTCGGTTTCATTATCACAAGGGGGGGATGTGTGCCTTATTTAATATGTTCTTTTATTTACTGAATATGAGATGAACGTAGGAATATGCTATTTGTATGATACTTCATAGGTTCAGGAAATTTTCTTTCTTGCCGTGAGGAATAGGGCGGTAATGTCAAACTGATTTCCCATTTTGTTTACGGATTGTTTGTTTGGAGTTTGCATCGGAAATAATAACGTAATTCACTGGGGGAATTTTTTTTTTAAATAAAATATTTGAAAGATTGTTTCATAAGCACCCCTATTTATGTAATAAAGAAGCTTATTTTACTAATATTGTTATTGTAATTTTTTCCGTCAAGTTTTGACGGGTACCATCTAGTTTGAATATAAAAAATAAGTAGCCGACAGGCAACAGCGACAAAAAATCACTGAAACCTGAAAAGTACTATTATATTGTTAATTAAATCTTTCCATTATTTATTATTTTTATAACTCAGTTTGCCAATTCACTTGCATTCATATTTATATATTTTCACTGAAAAATGACCTAACAGGGTTGCCAGTAAAATACCACAGTTCAATTTTAATTACCACTATTTTCGCAGAGAAATGTCATTTGATTGTTATTAAATCACATAAATCCTGCGATTACGCAAGGTGGAGTTTCTGAAGCTTTTTTTTTTTCTTTTTTTTTAAAGGCGGATCAGTTTTATATTTTGAGACCGGGGTTGCTAGTTTGGCCTGCTTTTTATCCAGAATTTCTTGTTTCATACAAGAAATTCTAAATAGTAATTTTTTTTTTTATTATTATTTAATGACAGCCATTTCATGATTAAATAAAGTAAAAATTATTCTTTCAATATTTCCGTTGTGAGTTTGGAATTTCTGAATAAAAAAAGAAGTCACGCTGCAGTTAATAGTAGACAAAGAGACCATTTATATTCTACTTTTATTACTCTGAAATTCTTAGCTATAGTGTGTGATACGCAATTCATTTTTATTCTTTCTCTCTTCTTTTGGAAATCTCCGAGGATTACAAACCACCAATGTTCCTCGGACATTTTATTTGAGATTGACTTCTGTTTCGGATCGGTTTCGGATTGGGTTTTGACTCTTGCGGGTCGAGTTTGGGCAAGACCGAATTTTCAAAAGAATGTCGAAAATAAAAAGGTTAACAATCTATATGCCATAAGAACTCCATAGCGGACACATACGGAAAGCGAATACTTCTATTTAGCAAACACTTTTCAATTTTTGACACAATTATATATTTGTATTGTGCTATTTTTACCGCTGAATACTAGACATCTTACAATCTATACACAGGTAACATGTCTACCCGTGCATAAACTACCAGAAACACTATATATCGTCGCTATCATGTCAAACTATCGAATGTGAAAAAATGCATTTTTCATTATTTTAAAAAATGGGCCGATTGTCTGTCACCACTAAATGTTAATAGTATTCTTCAGCAGGATTGTCAGCATTTTCTATTCAGTTATTCTGAATCCATACCAGAAATTTCAAATAGAATTTTTTGTTTTATTTAATGACAGGCAGTTAGAGGTTACTTAAAGTAAAAACCTTTTTCTCAAAATTTCCTGTATGAATTCGTCATTTCTGGATAAAAAAGAAAGCCTAAATGGCAACCCTGTTCCTTACAGAAATGTTATTAATATTCTTATTAGGCGCAGAATTCTAATAAAATTTAGTGGTGACAATCAGCCAAATTTTAAAAGTTATGTAAAATGCATTTTTTCACATTCGATAGTTTGCCATGGTAGCGACGATATGTGTTTTGTGTGTGTCAGAAACGAATTGTAGATAATATTTTCCATATTACGAGAGGAGAAAAAATGGTTTTTAACTGCACCGTAAAAAAAAGAATAATCTATGATTGCATTTCTTATATACATTTTATTTCTCAAGCAGTAAATTGAAAATACAGGTTGATTCTAAATTCGGCCTTAGATCAGGTTTCGGACCCGGCCGGGTCAATGCAGATTTCTAATTACTATTGTGAGTCAGATGACGTTAAGCAACACAAAAATAAATTATTCAGTATAATAATTAAGAACAATTGAATGCGTACTGTTTATTGTTAACAGATCAGAACTGAATTGTCAGTTACTGCAAGAGACCGCTTTCGACAATTATAATAAATATTAGCTTTATCCATGATTTAGGGACAAAGAATTTGTGCCCTTTATATTCAATGCGTTGGAGACACTGATGATTCATCTGGTTTGGTTATTTGCAACAAAACTTTAAAACCCTTTATACCCCCCCCCCCCCCCGCACGAATTCCTCGAAGCTTGGAAACTTTTTTCTATATGCCTGAAGGTTCGGAAAATGGCAAAACATCTTAGGTGCCGGGGGGGGGGGTTAGAGATAAGAGATCTACTCTCTACTGTATTCTGTTATCTGTGCTGTAGTGTGATCGCATCGGTCAACATTTGTTGTACGTTTAAAATGCTAAATTATTGCCCGCTGATTGATAACGCCAGAATCAGAGAAATAAATTCTTCGCAGAAAGTATGTGCAGTGTCCAAAGAAGAAGAGAAACACACTCATAGAGAGTGCTTCCTTTTTTTTCTATATGCCATGCTAAAAATTTTCTTAGGTTATTTAACTTGTTTACAAATAATAAAAGTATGCAGAGAATTTAGAGAAAGAACATTTATATATCAAAAACATTATACGCTATTTTTTTTTCATTATTTTAAATTATTAGAAATGTATAGAACTGATATATATCTAGGATGAATTGCGATTCTAAACAAACATCAATTAAAACTATTATATATTTCAAAAAATAAATAAATAAAAATAAATTTATTTCCAACAATACTAGTGAGTTCCGAATTTTTATCAATGACATTGTTTAATAAATTAAAATGGGGACAACAATTTCATTCTATTTTTAAGGGGGGGGGATAATAAGGACTATTGTATGTTTAATGCATTCCATTTTCTCTATGAAATTAAAAAGAGACGAATTTTTAATATGAAATATATGATGTGTTGTGTATTTCGCCTTAAAATACATGCTTTCTCTATAAAATTTTCATATTTTTTAAAACAAAGCGTAAATTTTAATTGATAAAATTGAAATACTATTTTATACATTTGAACACATATATGTTTTAAAGACCGGCTCCAAAAATAAGGATTAAATTTCCAAAAGACAAATGTTTGCATCCTTGAAAATGACACCAGTAAAAATGTGTATTTGTATTGTGAAAACTGCAAAGTATTATTTATTATAAATGTATCAAAATGAAAAAAATAAAATTCCCATTTTGTATTTTATTTTCAAACTTTCATTAAATGGGATATGGTTTTGAACTTAAAATTAATATTGTAAATATTTTCTAAACGTAGAAATTAATGTAGGCGATTTCTTTTCTTTTTTTCGTTCCTTTTCTTTCTTCCTCCACCCACCCACTTTTTTTCTTTTTGTGGGGGAGGGGGGGGGAGGTGAGGCTTAAAAGTTTGGTGTTTGTAAAGGGGATATTTTAAATCGATTACAAAAATTTCTACTGATTATAGTCAATATTGTGGACTTTTAGAGTATAAAAACATTGATATAAAAATATATGTTCATCTAAATATTTATTAGGTATATTATGCATTTCTATAAATTTAAAAACAACATTAAAGACGTCAGAATGTGGAAACAGGCGTCTTTAACGTTTTTTTTAGGTGCGTTCGTAATTATAGAAATACGTAGCCCCTATTGTCGTCGCTTGGTCCGTCCGTCTGTCTGTCCGTCCGTCCGCATATAACAACGCTAAAACTACCCAACCCAATGGTTTGAAATTTAAGATATATTATCTTTGCAGAATTTTGTCGAGACATTTCAAATTTTATAAAAATCGAATCAAAACTTTAGGAGATATTAATAAAAACATTTATTAAGAAATCTGAATTTTTTTTTTTTTTAAATCGGTGCTTTTTTTTGTTATAGGAGCTTCCGAGGTTGAATCGTCAAGCGACCGAGATACTTATTTTATGACAGAAATTAATCTGCAGACGATATAATTCATTTCGCAGAACAAAAAATCATCAAGATCTGAATATTTATATAACTAGCTATAGTTCGAACGCACCTCGTTTGTCACGTTTGACATACAATTTCCAACTTCTTAAATTTATATTATACTGCACCAAGTATCATCTTAACACTAGAACTACCAAATGAATATATTCCGATTCGAACCATAAATTTATTTTTAAAATAAATTAAATATAAAACTCACAAAAATACATTAAATGAATAATTTAAGTAGTTTTAAATAAAATATAATAGTTATATAAAATATAAAAATATAAAATATAATAGTTCTAGTGTTAATAATTATTATGTATTCGTATCTGAATTTTAAGCCATACAAAATGTTTAAGTTTTTGGATTGAAAAAAAAAAAGGAGTCTGGCTTTAAGGAAATGATGCACGTCATGGGCTGATTCCCCTATGAGCAAGTTCATCGTCTGTTGTAAATGCATGACATTCTTTTCACAATATCCCCATTTTACATAGATCAACATTTTGTTTTGTTTTGTTAAACGCGGGATTCCGTCATAGGCAGGTTCTTTTTCTCAGGTTTTATCGTATTTTAATTTTATTGCCTAGAAAGGCATCTTTTTTTTTTTTTTAATCAATTTTAATTGTGGAATAATAGCGATTTAAAAATACGTGCATTTTTTGAAAAAAAAGGGGCCTGGCTAAATTTTGCTGATATATTTACTGGAAAAGCCAAAGCCAGCTGGGACTGAAAATTTCTGCCTGTTGAGACCTCAAGAAGAATGCAGTCCAGCCCCGCCGTGGACCAGAAAATAATTCTAGTCCCGTCCCACCTGGGTCCGAAATTCTAGTAAAAGTAATCCCTAAACCAAGCTCGGACCGAGTGTCGGGAAGGAAAATTGGGTCGGGCCCATGAAGACTCTTACATCAAATAACAAAAAGATTAGTTCACAAAATTTTGTAAATTTGGGCGATAAAGCCTAATACATTTAAAAAAAAAAAGAAAAAAGAAAAAAAAAGAAAATCGAGTTTTTAGTGAACGAGTTTTTTAGTGAACGAGTAAAAAACGAATTTTTAGTTCATAGATGAGTTTGAGTTGAGCGAGTTCGTTTGAAAAATTTTGAATTTGAATGTGAATTTGACTCATATTTGAGAAATTGGACTTAAGTTTGAATTAGTTCGTTTTTTTTTTTTCGTTTTTTTTTTGTGAGCGTGCCCAACATTGACCAGAAAATACTAATAGCAATATTTATTTTATTTAATTACAGACATTTCGTGATACATAAAATAAAAATTCTTCTTTTGAAACTTCCGGTACGAATTCGTAATTTTAGATTGAAAAACGACGAGTATACTCGTGGTTCGCAGCGAAAGGGTTAAAAAGCAAGTTAGTGACAATTTTTTCATACAAAATAATAAATTATTGAGGACAAACAATTTAGGCAGAACAACTGCCGTACTCACAAAATTTATCCGTAATTAAAAGAATCTCTCACTTTCATGTGCGTTATTTGAAAAATGATGTTTTTACAATATTATTTCCCAGTTTTGCGAAACGGAAAGGATAAGGGTCCATAAGCCGTGTTTTTGCCCTATGAAATAAGACTGAAATTCGATTTTGTTATACTGACTTAATTATTTCACTTTTTAATATTACAAGGTTTATCCAGTACGATTTCAACAATATTTTTTTGCGTTTTGTTCGGATTTATATAACTTACAGACGCTCAAAGTTCGTTTTATTCATAGTTTCTGATGAAAAATACGCAATTTCCCTTAATTTTACCGTAATTTTTAATATATTTTTTAGTATTTTACTATGAGCGCAGCTTTGCAACACTTTTATTTTTACATATATTGTACATTTTGATGTATTTTACAATATATGTAAGGAAGAAAGTCTTGCACGATTGCGCTCATATAAATAATTGAGGTAAAATTAGGAGAAATTGCGTATTTTTCATCAAAAACTACGAATAATACAAACTTTGAGCTTGTGCCAGTCGTATAAATCCGAACAAAATGAAAAAAAACTATTGTTGAAATCGTACAGGATAAAACTTTTAATGTTAAAAAGTGAAATAATTAAGTCAGTATAACAAAATCCAGTTTTAGACTTATTTCATGGGCCAAAAACACGGCTTATGAACCCTGATCCTTTGGTCTGTTTTATCACATTTTGATTGGTAAAATCGGCAAAATATCAATAGCAATTTTTGAACCTCTCATATTTTTGTAGTAGGAAAAGTTTTCTTTCTCTTCATAACTGTCCAATGAAAATTTCCTGATCTCCAGATAACCAAAGTTACATCAAAGTTGCTTTTGAAAAAATAATATACAAAAGCAGTTTCGATTCTGCTGTGATTTTCTGAAAATTGTGTCCGCATTATGCAATGACTTGAAGCTTTAAGCGTTGTATTTAACTTCCATTGCCATTACAGAATTGTCCTCAATAACTGGATATACTTCTTAAGCCAAAACCCATTAACGAGAGTTTACAGTATTTATTTCATTTAAAAAACAGTCTAGGGTTTTAGAAATTAAAAAAAATGTAAAATATCTGATATGTTTAGGATTTGTAAATTTAAAGAATATATTTTTTTAATATCTACACCACTAATATTATGAAGATTTAATAATATAAATTTATCTAATTGCTCTACGTTTGGAGTTTTAAATTTACGTAAGAGAGTGCTGTATGTGTGCTGTGATGCGTACAGTACAGTAATGTTGCAAATGGGTAAAGACCAAAGGACTTCTGTCTCAAAGCGTGGGTGCTAGCCAAAGCCATTAAATAATAAGCCCAGTCAGATAAATGGGAAACTTTTCGCAAGTTGAAAATAGCGCCATCTAGCGGTTGGGAGTGCTGCATTCGGCACCAAGAATATTTTAATAAAATTTTGCTTCTAAAATTAAAGCTTAAAATAAGGAGTTCATATTTTCTAAGAAAGTCGTTTGTAAATTCCGGTGTCAGTCAGTAATTTCACATTTTACGAACATAATTTGTCTGTGCCGGAAAGGGTTAATTGCATAGTGATGTAAATTTCCATCACTTTTTATTTAACTTTTAATAAATAAATCAACTTCTTCGCCACCACTATATTTATATAGAAATATTAATCCAGTAAATCTCCACCATTTTTTTTCATTATAGTTTTAGCTTTAATGTAAAAGATCCCAATAATTAGCAAGCTTTTAAAGGAAGTGCAAAAACAAAACATCGATAAAAATCGTATAAAATATCGATATAAATAAATCGTATCGTTTCTCTGCGACCCACTTCTGTTTTGTCCTCCTTCCGCAGCAGAGGTTTGGCGCTAGTGTGTCGCTAACAAATTTAACACTATCTGACTGGGCTTATTATTTAATGGCTTTGGTGCTAGCGAATGATAATGCTGGATCGAAAGAGTGCCCTATATACCGTGTATACTTGCGTATAAGCCGACCCCCCTATTTTGAAGGACAAAATATTGGTAAAATTCTTGACCCGCGTATAAGCCGACCCTAAAAAATTCCGAATGTTTTCGGACAAAAATTACATTTTTTATTAAAATACTAAACAAGCAAAATTAATTACCTAAAAAATTAAGAAACATCAAATGGTTCACTCAGATTCGGAATCAATATCTAAATTACCAAAAAGTTCGATGAAGTCCGTTCTGTTGCTTCTTCGTCATAAAAATCTGACTCAGGATCTGATGAATTTTCATCATCATATTCGTAGATGAAATCGTCCTCAGTGCCATCCATCGCATTGCTAATACAGCACTTTTTAAATGATTTAAGAATCATATCACTTGGAATTGACATCCACGCCTCTTTGACCCAAGAGGCAATGACATCGATTCCCGCCTTTTTTAAATTGCCACCTTTTGTTCTCTGCACATCTGGCGAACACATCCACTCAATCCAAAATTTTCGTAATCTGTCTTTAAATGGGTTTGTTGATGCATCAAGTGCTTGCAACAGTGATGTGAGTCCACCTGGTATAACAACCATCGACGAATTTAGTTTTTTAACTTTTTCTTTCACTTCGTCAGTCGTATGAGCGCTAAATGTATCCATACAAGCATCGATGGTTTCTTAAATACTGCTCCGGGTCTTTTGCCGCGCACATTTTCCAGCCAATCAATGGTTCCTATTTCATCCATCCATCCATTTTTTGTGCCCTAATAATTACTCCAGTCGGAAATTTTACGTTAGGTGGAATTTTCTTTCTCTTAAATATAATTACTGGGGGCAATTTGGAGCCATCTGCTAAGCAAGATAAAACAACGGTGAAACGAGTTTTCTCGTGACCTGTAGTTTTGATCAACACAGATTTTTTGCCAATTGAGTCTACAGTTTTATTGCTGGGTAAATCAAAAGTAACAGGTGTTTCGTCCATGTTTCCTACTTGCGATAAATCAAAATTTTTCTTTTTTCGAAGACCAATGACAAACCTTTGAAAAGATTCAACTTTTTCTTCGAGCTGTTTTGGTAGCTTATGGGCGATTTTAGTTCTTTGGCGAAGGCACAGTTCATAACGATTCATAAATCGTGCACACCATCCAGCTGATGCAAAAAATGTTTCTGGCTTCTTATCCTTGATTTTGTCATCCTTAGACATTTTTAATGCTTATAATTATATTCAAGTTTGCGTGATGACACAACCACTTTCGCGACATTGTATAATCCATTGATTTAATGCTTTCTCCATTTCAGGAAATGCAGCTATTCCCGTTCTCAATGCTTTTTTGGTTTTTGGCATAGCATTTAAAATCAGTTTATTTTTCCGCCATTCTCTCACTTGTTTTTCATGTATTCCAAACTATCTAGCTGCGGCACATTTGTTATACTCTTCAGCATATTTCACGACTTTTAACTTGAAAGAAGCACCATATGCAGCACGTTTGGTGTTTAAAGTTTCCATTTTGCTAAAAGCAAGAATGCAAGAAAGAAAAAAAAATCTCTTACATAACCAAACGATCCCTTACAAGAGCAGAGAAAATTAGAATTACCTAGTCAGAGACAAAAGCGTGAATAAATGAACGGAGTCAAGGCCAATTTTCCTTCTCCTGTCTCTCTCAAGCAAGCGCTCTAAATCACGTGTTTTGACTTCCCCCCTTTTTCCCCCCATGTGCTGCTATGCCAGTCCGAAAGCTGTATGGCTTACAACTTCTCTGCTCAAATGTGACCCGCGTATAAGCCGACCCCCTTCTTCATAAGACAATTTTAGGTCAAAATTTCTCGGCTTATACGCGAGTATATACGGTATTCACTTTCTGTTCGCCCCATTGTTCAAATCCATTGTTGGTTCTCTTGTGTACTTCCTTCTTTTTAACCACTTGGGTTCATTTGACGACTGAGATTCGTCATCAGTATTGTCCACAGATTTTATTTTTATAATTCAAAAATTTCGAATTTACACCAGAAAATTCAAACAGTACTTCTTGCATCTTTTTAATCAGGGAATATCTGTCAACAAATAAAGAAAAAATACTATTCCAAATTTCTGGTGAGTGTGTTCTGTATTTTTTTTTTCAAAATTAATCAGTAACCGAAGGGTTAAATTAAAAATATCGCGTCCATTTTGAATCACTTAACACTAAATACACCGGGAATTTTAATCAGGTAATATAAAAACATTTCACATCAGAATATCCATTTAAATCTGCTTAACCTTATTTAATTTATTTCAGCATGATTTAAAAAAAAAATTATTTTATGAAGAAATTTAGGGCTCGAATCGACATATTATCATTTGGTACCTGTAAAATGATCCGTTGTCGGTATAATTAATGTTAAAGGATTCTCTTCCATTTTGTCAGGAGTATTTGTTTATTCAATATATACAGCAGAACGTGTTTTGTAGTAAATATTCTTTTTATTTATTAACAGACATTCCGTAATTAAATAAAGCGAATATTTCTATTCGAAAAAAGCAGCAGGTATCTTTTATAATTAAAAAAAATACCTCCCAATCTCTCAACACTGTCTATGTACTCATAAGTGATAGCAGCTGAATTACATCATTATAACTGCCAACTTTGGAATTTCCAAGAAGTCTGACACCACCATAGGAAAAATTCTAAATATAATTTTGTAGAAATAGCTTATGACTTTAGTTATATAGTAATCTAAATAAATATAAAAATAATAATATGTAATCTAATAATATATATTAAAAAATAAATAATAATATATATTTAAAGCGAAGAGCGCATTCTGTCAAATTTCACATTCTCATTTCCACACGAAAATCGTCTTATTGCGCATGCTTCAACGTATTTTTGAAGGTATCTCCCCTCAGGAACGGTAACGTGCTTAGCTCTCACCTGTTTAGCCTAGGGGGATTGAAAAGGGTTGATTGAAAACGGATGGCCATTGGCCATAATATGGCCATTGCGTTAAAAGTATTTTTTAAGAACTCATGTTTTCACTACTAAATATGCATATTTTTTCGCAAAATTTTAAAGAGAGCTTAGATACAGTTATATTTATAACTGATTAAAATGTCAGAGAGTTCGGAAGAGGAGAACTATTTTTTTATTGCTATGTTTGAGGAGCCGACGCGAAAACAAACAAACAAACAAAAAAGCGAGAAGAAAACATTCCTTTTACAACTAGATAACAATATTTTTTTCACGAAATTTTTAGATGGGCTGTAAACCCGTTTTATTTATAACTAGTAACGATTTCAAAGAGATCGGATAAAAAGAACTTTTTATTTTAAAACTATGAAACGATCCTACGGGAAAAAAAGCAAGAAAATGAGAGATTTTATCACTAAATATCAGTAATTTTTCGCGAATTTTTCATTTAAAAATATAATTTCGTGCAAAATTGAGTTAAAGTTATAAAATAATTAAAACGTGATTTTTTTTTTAAATTTATTATCATGGGCCCGGGCAACGCAGGGCGGGTCAGCTAGTTGAATTTATAATAACTTGAATTTTTAATCAAATTTCTTAAAAGGTTTGAAACTAACAGATTGAAAAAGTGTCCAGGAAAGGATTCGAATCTGGATCATTGTCATTACGCGCCAACGTTCTATTTCTGAGCTACATGTGGTAGTTTCTTAAAACCACTATTTTTGAATAGTTATCTTCGTGTTACTTTATTGCCGAATTTCTGACAACAAACGTTCCCCAGATCTGCTATTGAAAGAATCTCTCACTTTTCTTTCCGTTACTTGAAAAATGATCTGTTTACCATATTATTTCCCAGTTTTGAAAGCACACTCGGAAAGTTGGTCTCTTATATCACATTTGGATTGGTAATATCGACGGAAAACCATTAGTAATCTTTCAACCTCTCACATTTTGGCAGTAGGAAAAGTTTTCTTTATCTTCATTACTTACTGTCACAGAAAATTCCTTGATCTTTCAATAACCTATGTTACACCAAAGTGGCTTTGGAAAAAAAATGTAAAAAAGCAGTTTCCATTCTGCTGGGTCAATTTCTGAAAATTTTGTCCCCATTATCCGATGAGTAGGGAGTCCTTTAAGTTGGTTGGTTGGTTGATTTTATTACGGCCGATTATCTACACGAGGGATATAGGCCCTAAGGGGGGGGGGGGTGTCATCCGTGGGGGTCTTTCTAAGGGATCATAACCCGTATTTACGGCAAGGTTCGAAGAAAACCACGGAAAACTGCGAACGGTTAGGTCGACGAGCACGACAGGGGTTTGAACCCAGCACCTCCCGTCTACTAGCTTTGAGAGCGGAACCTCTCAGCCACTGGTGGGTCTGTGCACTTTAAGTGTTGTGTTTAACGTTAAATGCAATTCTAGAATTATCCGCAATAACCCGCTATACTTTTTAAGCAAAAACGCATTAACGAAAGTCCACTATATTTACTTCATTTAAACGCGCGCATTCTAAGGTTTTAAAAATAAAAAATGTAAGATATCTGATATGTTTATGATTTGTAAATTTAAAGAATATATTTTTTAACACTTAACACCAATATTATTATAATGATTTAGTAGAATAAAATTATATAAACATTTTACGGCTTTCCGTAAATGTTTTGTCACAATTTTGCTCAAGCGAGTGCCGTATGTGTACGGTGTAGTAATGTTTCAGATCGGCAAAGTTCAAAGCGTTTCTATCTTAACCCTTTCCCCAGTAAGTTTGTTTTTAAAATGATGAAATTATCGACTGACACCCGAATTTACAAAAGAATTTATATAAAAATAAAAAACTTGCTTATTTTTCCGTAGTTTATTAAAGTAAAAATTTAATTAAATATTATTGGTGCCGTTTTTCAGTTTTGGAATTAAAATTAGGTGTCCTTTTTTATGAACACCGCCCGCTAAAGGGTTAACGGGCGATGTCCACAAAAAATTAATTTAAAAAAATTTTAATTCCAAAACTGACAAACGGCACCAAGAATATTTAAATAAAAATTTCCTGTTATTAAGTACCGGAAAATTAGCAAGTTTTTATTTTCTAATGAATTCGTTTGTAATTTCTGGTGTCAGTTCATTATTTCATCATTTTACAAACAGACTTACTCCGCGCCGGAAAGGGTTGAAGCGTGCACTCTGCATGCACATTTTACAAATAGGAAATGTTGAGGAAAACGAAATTGTCATGATGATACGTCTTAAGCGGAGTCGCATTAACGACAATCCACTCTATTTATTAATATTAACCACTCAGGTGCTTAAATAAAATCTACTAATAAAACAATTGCTATTTATTCTTATTCCTTTTTTTTTGTGGACTACAGCTGAGTTGATGGAATTTTTCTCCATTAAACATAAAAAATATTCGAGAGCTGTGAGTTCAAAAGAATCTGCTGTTACTGAGTGCACGGCAGCAGTGATACGGTTCCGCAATTCGCTCAGAGTTGTTGGTAGCGGCGGGACGTACACAGCTTCCTTAACATAACCCCAGAATAAGTAGTCAAATTTGCTTTCTCGTGTGTGGGACGAGTTTGTCTATCGCGTAGATGTTTGCCGTGCAGCAAACGGTGGACACATTGAACATTTATAATGTCTCAAAAAACCTTTGAAACTTCCTCTTTTCATTGGTATAAAGATTGTTCATTTTGGATTTGTACTTTAAAAAATAAAATTTTTTGAAAATGGGTCCATCATTTAGAATAACCCTGTATATTCAAATTCAGTTCGTTCCGTTGTTCGAATCCATTGTTGGTTCTCTTGTATGCTTCCTTCTTGTTAAAATAAAAATCTCGAATTCATTTATCATCATATAACACTAAACACACCGGGAATTTTACTCAAGTTATATAAAAATATTTCACACCAGAACTTTTATTTAGATCTGCTTAACGGTTTTATTTAATTTATTTCAGTGTGAGTTTAATTTTATTTATTTTATGGAGTAATTTCTGGTTTGAATCGTCATATTTTCATGTGGTTCAAGTAAAATGGACCGTTGTTGGTATATTTAGTGTTAAAGGATGCCCTTCCATTTTGCCAAGTTGGAGAATTTATTTATTCAATATATATCGTAGAATGTTTTCGTAGTAATATTCTCTTTATTTGTTACAAGACATTCCGTAATTAAATACAGCAAATATTTCTATTCGAAAAAACCGGCAGGCATCTTTTATAATTAAAAAATCCCTGAGGGCTCGGCCTACAGGCACAGGTAGATTTGGAAGACGCAGATCGTGGGGCGCCTGTTTGTTGGGGAATTGCAGAAGAAATGACTTTTTTGCCATGATGCGGCAGTTCGGACCTCCCTCTTCGAAATCTACGTTGTCTGTAGGCGGAGCCGGCAGGATTTTTTTTTTTTTTTTTTTTTTTTTTTTTTTTTTTTTTTTTGCTGTAGGGGTTGGTCCTATAGAAAACTTCTCAGTATAAAAGTTTTAGATAATATTAACCTCTTGTGAGGGACGAGCGACACGTATACGTGACGCATAAGATGCTCAGAATCCTCGATTATTCACACCAGTTATTTTTTATTGTAAGCTTTGCCTCATTAAATGCCAACGTTTTCGCGATTTAATTAGAGGAAAATCTCTGTTTTAACCCTTTCCGGCGCGGAGTAAGTCTGTTTGCAAAATGATGAAATAATGGACTGACACCGGATTTTACAAACGAATTTATTTGAAAATAAAAACTTGCTTACTTTCCGGCACTGAATAAAAGAAAAAAATTTAATTAAATATTCTTGGTGCCGTTTGTCAGTTTTGGAATTAAAATTAGGTGTCCTTTTTTGCGACCACCGCCCGTTAAAGGGTTAAAAAACCGGTGGTAAAAGATTAAAAATTCTGTAAAAGACGTTCGTCGCGAAGGGGTTAAGAGAATTTATTATAAATTTAAGCGGATTTGATATCTTGTGAATTGACGAAGTTATGAAATTTTTTCTCCTGAAACCCCCCCCCCCCCCTCCCACTTGGAGACATTTTTAATGATATAAAAAATCTGTCATACATAAATTTTCGGCCCTTTTCCTAGAAGTAATAATAACTTTAACCGGATTCGATACGTATCATAATTACGAAGTTATGCAGGGGTCATAGCGTATAGGAAAAATTTTATTGTTCCTACCACTATTTTGGAAGAAATTATGTTCGCGGTATATTTCTAATGCATACGGTAAAGAAATTTATTTTGAAGATTTTTGATTAGGGATACTGGTATGAACAATAAAATTTTTCCTATATGCTATGACCCCTGTTATGGTTTTTTTTCTATTTTCACAAAAGCCCCTCCATTTCCCCCCTCCTTGGTTCGATTTTGCCCATTAACGAACTTGAGCGAGATTTTATGCCCTCAATTTTATGTATCAGTTTGGAAGAGATTTGTGTAGAGTTATTGAAGTTATCGTGCCCATAAGAAAGTGACATAGATAGATAGATAGATAGATAAAGTTTTGAACTGGAGGTGGTTTTGGGTTCTGGGAGTCATGATCGGCGTATATCTGCAAAAATTTTTCAGAAATTCCAACTTAGGGGACAATGTAATAGGTAATATTTCTTACAAAATCTACCTAAAAAAGCATTTCCCAATCTCTCAACAATGTCAATGTACTCATAAGTAATAGCAGCTGAATTACATTGTAACAACTGCCAACTTTGGAATTTCCAAGGAGTCTGGCACCACCATTTAAAATAAGAACATTTCTAAATATAATTTTGTAGAAATAGTTTTCGGCTTTCGTTACATAGTAATTGAATTTTTAATTACTTGAATTTTTAATCAAATTGCCTAAAAGGCTTGAAACCAACAGAGGGGAAAATGTCCAGGCCAAGATTTGAACCTGGGCCATTGACATTAAGCGCGCCAACGGTCTATTACTGAGCTACATGTGGTGGTTTCTAATTGAGACCATTATTTTTGAATAATTATCTTCGTCTTACTTTATTGCGGAATTTCCAGCAACAAGCGTTCCCCAGGCATTTTAGTTTTTTTTTAACTATCTTAAATGATACACATTCTTAAAAACTGTACACAATATAATTTATGGCCATTTTACGCTAAAATGTATAATTTTGATTATATTTAACAGATACCTAAGAGGTACGCGAGTTTTATGACGTTGGAGGTAATTTTAAAGTAACCAATTGATTTGCCAATTTAAAAATACCTGATCCCTTAACTCTTTGAAGTGCTGTGGTACATTATTTATACCACGTAATTTTAATTCCAAACTTGAAAATGGCACCCAGAACTTTTGAATAAAATTTTGCTTTTCTAATCTACGTAAAAAAGGCCTTTTTTTAAAAAATTATAGTGGCATTTTAGCAACATAATTACTTTGTCCCTGAAAGAGTCCGTAATTTCTGGTATGTAGGCTGCGGGTCAAATAAATCTGTTTCCAACCATGAATTTTATTAAGTAAAATGTAATCTACTTCTAGATGTACTTGGTTTTATGTAATATATAAAATTTCTAGTTTTCAGGACAGTTTTCAGTTGGAAACAGATTTATTTGAGAAGTGACTTATCTACCAAAAATTATGGTAAATAGAAATACATAGCAAATAAATACATAAATAAATAATTCTTTATTGGATAGTTTAAAAAAAATGATGAATATCAGAAATAAATATGATTATTGAAACTTCTTTCCAAGAAATCAGGTTCATTTGTTATTTACTTCCATATATCCGACTAATGAAAATGCTAGCAAGTTTGAAGAAAAGCAAAAAAAAAAAAAAAATGATTTATTTGGACCAAATCTATGTTATTTAACTACTATACGAATTTACTTAAGAAGTATAATGAGTGTTTCAGATTTTCTTTTGTTTCAACTTTGATATATTGAATTGGATTTTCCCAATACCTCGTCAGATTGGTTTTCTTCAATTCAAGGACCACGAAAAGCCCGTAAATAATTCCATTACTTAACGTTGTCTCAGAAGCCACTCAGCGCAAATTATGAATTCATATCATACTTTTCAAAATTTTCAGTCTTCAATTAAGATTTATGAAGATCATCATATAACCTGGCACATATTATCCAGAGTAAAGTGAGCTAACAAAGAACAAGTAGTTTATATATTGACAGATTGATTACCAGTTCCTGCCTTTCTTCGTCATTGGTGCCGAGAGATCTGCACCTTACATGATGTGCATTTAAGGCGTGGTTTTGGGTGTGTCATCTGTGATTGACAATTAGGATCCACCCACGAGATACATAAAGTCAAGTTCAAGGTCATCATCAATCTACATTAACTTTTATAAAAGAAAGAAAGATTTAAAAAAAAAAAGATAAATAAAACAGATCAAATTTCTTTCAAGGGCGTAAAGTTGCACCACTATTAAACTCTTACTTAATTATTCGTCAGAGCAAAATTGTATTTAATATTTTGAAAATCTATAATAAATATTTGCCATCAGTAGGATAACGAAGCCTCTGCGGTTCATGGAAAAATTGAATTCTTTAATTCACTCATTAAATTCGTGAATGCATATGTAATTAAATAAAATGGTGATTAGCATTATCCGGCATTAAAAATATTAATTAACACTTTTAATATTTTTAAAGGAATATTTTGAAATATTTTTTCCGGTGAAAAGCGGATTTATATCATGTGACTTATGAAAATATCAAAGTTGCTGCTTTCGTATAACTTTTAGTAAGTGTTTCTACATTTTAAACGTAGTTTAACCCAGTGATTACGGGCCAGGACGCAGGTCATTATTTTTATCTTCAATCGTACTACAATTTACAACTTTATTTTTTGTTGATTATTCTTGAAAATACAGTAGTACAAGTGTTTGACAGAGATTATTTTTCAAACAATGGTACGAATGGAATAAAATTAGACAGTCGGACATATATGTTCCAAGCCGTAATCAAAGGGTTAGCTGATTAAAGAGTTGATTATATATACCATTATACTACTGTTCATATGTTCAATACAAATAAATAAATAAATAAAATAAAAGCAACGTTCATGCTAGTAAAATTTACCATATCAATAGAGCAGTTCAAATGATGAAGGAACGCTGGCCTAATTTCTTCCCAAGTCCAATAAGTCCGAGCCAAGCGTACACTGTTTTTAGAAGTCCACGCATCATTTTGTAATACCGTAATTTTTGGCGTATAATCTGCGGATCAAACAATCATATTTCGACCCAGAAATTTTATTTTGTAAAATGTAACTGGCTAGGTCGGTGTAAATATTTGACTTCAATTATTAAATAAAATTTCTGGGTACAAACATGATTGTTTTGTCCGCGGATTATACGCCAGAAATTACGGTAGTTTACTACAACGTCCGTAAAAAAAACTTAGTAAATTTTTTATGTTTAAACATCCATCTTATTTTCGATTGACACCAGAAATGTCATAGCGATCAATTTAATAGGAACAACTTTATTTGTTAAAAATTTGAATACCCTATTTTCTGAAAGGTAATTGTTACCGTACCTCACTTAAACGCCGATTTTCTTGATTTAATAAGGCAAATGTAACTATTCGAAAAAAGTGGTTCCCGATTCTCCCTGTGGCGTGACAACTTGGTCTCGTCACCTGATCAAGGTTCTAAATTACGAGACCTATTAAATCTGTCAATTCAACAAAGTTAAACAGAAACTTTGAACCGGCAAACAAAGATAACTGTAGCAATCCACAAGAGAGCAAGCACAGCAGCGATGTGAACCCATGCTGTGATCAGGCGATTTCCGCCCCGCACCCAGGTACTAACCCGTTAAGCTAGGCATTCATGCCGGGCAGGTAGGGGCCTGGTTTGCGGTATTAAAAAAAATGATATTCTCGTATTTCAATACCTATCTTGTTTGAGAGTTGATAATAAACCTGAACCTGCTACCATTAGTTGAGCGCAGTAGGTTTTCTCAGAACTAATCCACTTGTATTCTAAAGGCACTACCATAATTTCCGGCATATAATCCGCAGGTCAAATAATCACGTTTCAACACAGAAATTTTATTTTATTGTAAATATGACATCAATTATTGAATAAAATTTCTGGGTCGAAATATGACTGTTTGATCCGCGGATTATAGGCCGGAAATTACGGTATTAAACCACAACTACTACCCCAAATGTACTTAATAAAGGTAGTACTTTTATGATACTAAAAAAAGGATTCTTATAATCTAAGATTAAAAAAATAATTTTCAGTATTCCATTATCTATCTCTTTTTTATTGGCAACATTTTGTTGAAAATCTAAACTGGGCAAGTGTTGACTGTTGTTTACTAAATTTCAGTTGCCTTAAAAATATTAAAAACAATATTTATGCACATCAAAAACAAATAAAAACTTTAAAAAAGTTTTGAATTTTAAACAGTTTTAGCGAAAATTACGTTATATTACAAAACTGGCGGAATTAAGCAAAAAACTGAAAAATATCTCGGAAATTTGCACAGCGACAAGCGTTCACCCTAATAAGGCATGTTTATTTAAATATTTAGAGCAGTGATCCTGAATTATTTATGTATCAGTACCCCCCCCCGCCCCCCCCCAAAAAAAATGCTTTTGCTGCAAGTACCCCTGTTTATTAACTTCTAAAGTTCCCATTACACGGAATAATCTAAAGCAGGCCTCCCATTCGATCCGTTTTTTTAACACCACTTTTTTTTAAAGGATAATCTCGTTTATAAATTTCGTAGAAACTTACCTCGAATACCGTTTTTCTTGCAATTGTTGCAAAAGCTTACCAAGGAATTTTTTCCTATAAATTACTGGTTTCCACAAAACGGACCAGTGGGAGCCCTGTTAAATTGACAAAAATTGCCGCAACACAACGATCAAGACTCCTCCCTCATCATTATCCTAAGCATTTCGGGCTACATTGGTTGTATACCAAGTACAGAGGGAAAAAAAATACTTTTCAAAGCAGTTTTTTCTTTTTTACAAAGTAACTGTCGTTTCATTGATTTTTTTTTGGCTACAAAGTCATTATATAGGTTTTTTTTTTAAATCTATAGGCGAATTTTCTTTTCTATGTATATTTTTTTCTATAGGCGATAAAATTGCTTCAACAATAAAAAGTTGATTGTTTCGAGCAACTTCTTTTGATGCCCTATCTTAACACAGTGTCGCCCAAGAGTAGCGGCAACTTTGACTCTTCTTGTAATAGGGCCATAAAATTCTCGAATAGAAAAATGAAACAAAAAAATCAACGAAAGGATGCAAATAAACATAGTTTTTTATTCCATGATAAACGACTTCAAGCTTTACAAATAGCAAAGCTAATTCTTTAATGTAAGCTTTACAAGTAACAAGTTTCTTAATGTGACGGCTACAATTTTTCACACTTGCATATTTGCACATTTGGTGTTATTTTACTAAAGTAGACTCTTAAGCCATTAACATAATGTGAGTTTTAGAATTGCATTTTTAACCTCTTAATCGTCGCTAGCGATACCTTCACGGGCAGTCATTTGTTAACAAATTTTGTCGCGTCCGTGACCCTCACGGGCTATGTACTTTTTTTAACAGGGTAGGCTACTTTTTTAAAATTCAGATTGTGTTTGTTTTCCACCATTTTTTAAAGATAGTATAATTCTAGCAATATTTGATCTGTCATTAAATAAGGTGAATATTTCTACTGGGCAATTAATGGTGGCAATTAACCAAACTGAATTTAAAAAAAAAAAAACCTGTGTACAGAAAAAAACCAAAATATAAGGTAGGTAAAATTGTGACTTTTAAAAAACATTATCCAACCTGAATACTTGAAATATGAAAAAAAATATATAGTTTCTTTTAGTAATTAAATCAGAATTTTATGAATAATAAAATGGGGCAATAAAAAAAAATCGACGATTTTTGAACGAATTTTCCGGAAATTGCGCGACGTTTAAGGTGTTAAAACTGTCTATGAGATGAAAACCCTTTTTACTGACTCACGGGGTTCACATGGGTGCTTACTTTTCGATTACTTTTTTTCCTTTTGCAGCAGCATTTCTATAAAGAAAGTTTTGCTGTATGTAACTGCTGCACGGTGCTAAAATGTGTAGATAGCCTTAAGGAACTTCCGAATTGAACTCAGCTTTATGCGCAGTCTGTAAGTGAGAGTTTTGCTAGTAGATGGAACCATCGGGAGATAGTTTAGTTGTAGTTATAAAACTACTTAGAATAGTTTTATGATAGCGAAGAAATAATGTGAGTAAAACAAATACGGTAGAGTAGTAACTTTAACCCTTAATTGCATAGTGATGTAAATTTCCATCACTGTTTATTTAACTTTTAATAAATAAATCAATTTCTTCGCCACCACTGTATTTATATAGAAATATTAATCGAGTAAATTCCCCGTGAACTATGCTGCTGAACAAAGTTAAAAATCTATCTTAAAATTTCTGGTGTCTAATATTTAATATATGTATAAAAAAAAAACACAATTGTAAAAGAAAAACTCATGCAAAGAAGGGTTAAAAGTCATACAAGTTTAAAAAAGTAATAAGAAATATAAAAAGATCATTTTTAAGAGTAATAATAAATTTAAAAAGTCGAGTTTAAGAAAAAGTAGTAACTTTAAAAGTAATACAATTTAAAAAAATTAATAAGAAATATAAAAAGCTCATTTTTAAGAGTAATAATAAATTAATAAAGTTGAGTTTAAGAAAAAGTGAAAAAGAGAAAAAAATAATGTACATTAGTTCAAAACAGGTCGGAAGGTAGGGATATGTTTTAACGCGTCAGCCAATACTTCGTCCGTCGGTGTCGGCTGTGCAATGACCTTCTTCGTGGCCGCAACTTCCAACAATTTCTTTAAAAATGTGTCGTCCTTTCCTTTCTGACGTTGAACTGTAATGCATTGTAATCATGCTTGACGTCATATAAATGTTTTTTCTACTTACTATTTCGGAATAGGATTTCTGTTATTAAATAAAGCGAACATTTCTATTTAGAAATTGCGGTACTTAAAAATCGGAAGTTTTGGCAGCGATGTAGTTATGTAAACTCCTTTATTTAATACCTAAATGTAAAGGATTTTTTAGATTTTTCAGGAATCGATAAATTATATTTGAAATTTGCGATAAAAATGTACGTCCCGTGAGAGATTTTTTTTAATTTTGAAAAAAGCTTGATTAATTTTATGTTTATTACTCACTTTTAGTCATTTTTATGAATATTACTATTTCCAAACAATAATCTCCGTAATAGATTTCTACGAAATGTACACAAGAAATCTGAAACGCTGATTATTGTTTGGAAATACTTGTAGCCAAAAATTGACCCCGCTGATCACTGATTTTCTTTAAAATTTCCTGCTTTAGATGTTAATTAGTTACTAAATCTGAAATTATAAAATTATGTTTCTTTTAAAATTTTAAAGCTTTTTCAGTTTTAATATTTAATTATGGCTAAATAATAAGATTTTCATGTAGAAAAATTCATTATATTCACGTAAATAAATTTAGATAGAAGAATACAATGCACAAATGGTATTTTTCTTATACTTTGACATTTGACAAATGAAAAATAGATTATCTTGTGTTTCATTTATGTATTTTGATTATCATAAAGTGTTTTACAGAAGAATAATATTCAGAATAAATTGTATTGAAAATTATACTCTATCAAACTAAAAATCTCAAAATTATTACACACTTCAATTGTTCTCTAAGATTTTGTGTAATAGAAAAAAGCATTGCAGACAAAATAAATCTTAATGGATCACTTATCTGACATATCTTTAGAAATCTCTTACGCGGGAAATATAAATCATCATTCTATCTATTAATATATCTTTTATATTGTCGCTCATTTGAAAGGAAATATGTGACAGATCTTGTCCGAAATTGACGAACTGTTAAAGCTGTAAAATCATATGGAAAATATTTTATTTTTTTCCATAAAAATAAAACTTTGGAGTCAGCTAAAAATTTTATTGTTAACCTTTTATAACACACGAATTATTGTTATTCTAAAATGTTTTTCTTAAAATTGTCTTTTATTTAAGATTTCCAGAATTTGCTGGAAAATGACTAACTGTTGTAGGAATAATTTAACAATGAAAACTGCGTTTACTCTTCCATACAATAAAAATTTACAAGAATCTTTAGGTATCTTTAACAGTAAATATACCAACAAATGGTCATTTGGCCAGTACCAAAAGAAATTATTTCGATTATGACTAGAAATTTCTTTATTAATATATATATATATATATATATATATATATATATATAACACAAAATTAACTATAAATCTATAGTGATGTAAATTGGCATCACTTCTTATTTAACTTTTAATGCATAAATCAAGTTCAACGGCACCAGAAACATAAAAAAATGTTAATCTTGGTAAAAATGATATAAAATATGCTACTAAACAAAGTTAAAAATCTATCTTAAATTTTCTGTGTTTAATCCTTAACATAAGTATACAAAAAACCCAATTCTAAAAGAAAAAATCATGCATTTAACCCCTTCGCATACCTGCCAACTTTCAACTAAACTTCCGTACAAAATGAGTTAATTTGATCCAGGTTAAAGACATTTCTAACCAGAAAATATATCTCTAAAAGTAAGTTATATTTAGTTTCATGTTCTTATGTGGAACCACTTGAGAGCATTTCTTTAAAAAAAATTCTGGTTTGAAACGCGTTTAACCTCGGTTAAATTAACTTACATTGTACGGAAGTTTAGTGCGATGTTGGCAGGTATGCCTTCGCGACGAGCGTCCTTTACATGATTTTTAATCTTTTCCACCGGTTTTTCAAAACAGAAATTTTCGCCTAATTGAATCGCAGAAATGCTGTCATTAAATAAGGCAAAGTTTACAATAAAAATTAACTGATGGGAATAATCGAGGATTCTGAGCATCTTAAGCGTAACGTATACGTGTCGCTCGTCCGCAAGGGGTTAAAGGTTAACCACCGTTTCCAAAAAAAAAAAAAAAATTCTTGTGTGAATTTGGAATTTCTGAATAAAAATAAATTCCTGAAATGCACGCTAATGATATGCAAATGGGTTAAAAAGGAATATGTGCAAATTTTCGTCTCAAAATGAGGAACTACAGTGGTGGACATAATTATAAGACACCTACCTAATTTGACATACAGTGAAATAAAAGATTCAGAGCTTAAAAATGCTTTATCAAATACGACAAAAACATAAATTTATTCTGTTATCACGCGTAATTGTTTTACAGAAATTATATTTTTATAGAGTTAAATAAAAAAAAAAATTAAAAATACCATGGACAAAATTATAAGACACTCTAACATTTTAATTAAAACACCTGCTTTTTTTCGAAATATGCAAATTTTCTGCACGCTGTTATGACGTCAGCAGTTAACTAAAGCAGACGATAACCGACTTCACGCATTTACAAACATGCCACGGGGTACAGAATTAAAAGAAAGTGAATTTCGCAAAATTTGGAGATTAAATGGAACTGGTGCTTCAGTTAATAATATTTCAAAAGTTATTAAAAGCTCTAGATGTGCAATTTCAAATGTTTTGAAAGGTGGAAGTAATGGATCGGTGATTAAAAGATCTGGACGTACTCTTTGCTTGTCCTCGAGAGACAGACACCATGTGCTTTCGCTCGTTACACAGAATAAGATGATCACTACAAGCATTAAAAATGATTTGAAACTGAATTGTTCAAGGAGAACCATTCACAGTGTGTTGGATAATGCTTCCAATGTGAAATTAAAAAAATTAAAGAAAAAAACAACCGCTTCTAAGTCGGCACAAAATGGACCATTTAAACTTCGCTGAACAAACTATGGCCTGGACCTCCAAATGGTACTCTGTGTTATTTTCTGGTGAAAAAAAGTTTAACCTAGATGGTCCTGACGGGTTTCACTATTATTGGCATGATTTACTGAACTTCCCGATGTACAAATGAGCCGCCAAATGGGTGAAGGCTCAGTAATGGTTTGGGGTGGTTTTTCGGCTCAAGGGAAAACCGATATCGTTTTTGTGCATTCAAGAATGAATTCCGAAAAGTATAAGAATCTTCTTAAAGTTCAACTAGCCATATACAGTGAACTTCTTTGTGGCAAAAACTACACTTTCCAGCACGATAACGCGTCGATTCATACATACCACGTAACAAAAAAGTGGCTTTCAGAGCAAAGTGTCAATGTTTTTCCATGGCCTTTTCGCTCCCCAGACTTATATCCCATCGAAAACTTGGGGGGGGGGGGATCTTAGCTCGTGAGGTTTACCGAAATGGGAGGAAGTTTACATGTGTCGAAGACCTAAAGAATGCTATAAAATGCGCTGGGTCATTCTGTACCTCATTGCATGTTTGTAAATGCGTGAAGTCGGTTATCGTCTGCTTTAGTTAACTGCTGACGTCATAACAGCGTGCAGAAAATTTGCATATTTCGCAAAAAGGCAGGTGTTTTAATTAAAATGTTAGGGTGTCTTATAATTTTGTCCATGGTATTTTAATATTTTTATTAAACTCTATAAAAATATCATTTCTGTAAAACAATTACGTGTGATAACAGAATAAATTTATGTTTTTGTCGTATTTGATAAAGCATTTTTAAGCTCTGAATCTTTTATTTCACTCTATGTCAAATTAGGTAGGTGTCGTATAATTATGTCCACCACTGTATTATGCAGGATGTCCGAGAATTATTGGACACATTACAAAATCATGTAAAACAAAAACTAGATTGCATAGAAACAATATATCTTTACTAACTATATATCTTTAGAAGTACAAAAGTTAATATTGTCCATGTGGGATCGCTTGGTTGAATATTACAAAATTATGAAAAAATGATTAAGAACTTTGGTGTTTACCGATGTCACGTACTCATAACACGTCTACGAAAAAAAAATTCGCAGTTTTTCAAGTTGTTGATTAATTGAATATTTTTGATAAATTGAATATTGGTTTATGTCATTCCTAGAATTTTACTCAACAGATGGATTGGTCGTGGTTGTCCGATTCCTTGATCTTCAGATTTAATTCCGTTGAGTTTTTCATGTGGGTTTTTGTGAGAATTGTGTTTGTGTGTATCAGACGTCTTTTATTAATTTGCAGGAACTGAAGCAGCGTATCATAGCTGCTATTCAATTCATAACTTCTCAGATGCTTGCAAATACATGGAATGAAATCTAGTATTCCTTGGACCTACGGCAATCAACCAAGCGATCTCACATAGAGATAATTAACTTTTGTACTTCTATTGTAAGTTAATAAAGATATTTTGTTTTACACAGTTTTGTAATTTGTCCAATAATTCTCGGACACCCTGTATATAACAATAAAATAACAATGAAACAATAGTTTTTTCTTCCATAAGCTTGAAAATTGAGTGTTGGGCTCAAAATTTTAATCTCAATCCTTTATTACACAAAAATATTTGTTATATAAACTAGGGCTGACCATCGCGGCCTACCTGAAGTCGCGCTGGTCAGCCTTTCTTCATTCTTAGGGTATCTTCATTCATCGGGTTTTCCATTCATAGGAGCGCTAAGAGAACCTTTTGAAGATTCATGTATTGTTTGTAAACATGTATTGTTTCTTCAAGTTCCGTATATAATTTCATTTATTCAACAAATTTTGCGGTACAAAAATTATTTATTTCACTTAGGTAATTCTGACACAATTTTACGGAAATTATCAATAAGTTGACAGGCATGAGCGTTAAAATTGGTAATGTGGGATAATATTGTTGCATGTTTTCAATCATGTGAATAATCTCGCCCATCGTTGTACACTACAAGCTGAGGTGAACACTTGATTGCAAAAAGACTGGAGAGGCTTGACATAAACTATCTTTTTAGCTGTCATTCATTTGAAAAAAAAATATATATGCATCTATCTGTTTTTTCATACTTTTTCATCTTACCTTATCATAAGAATTTTTTTTTAAAGCCTTTTGATGTAAAAGGAATATGGAAAAAATAACTTGTTAGGTAACCCGATTTTAACTGAACACGACTCAACCAGCTAAGTTATTTTGACTTTGATAGAATAGTAATATTCGATTCATAACCAATATTTAATACCTGCGTAAAAATACAAGTACCGTTTTTACACTACTATAGATTTAAAAGTTTGCGGGCAAAGAAAACCAGTATTTTTTCAACAGTAAATTTTACCATTTTTAGTCGTAGATTTCTGTGAATAAATAAAAAAAATATTACTATTAAAAATTGGTGGTATTCAATGTCCGCAAACCATTTACCCACATTATCCGAATGCCAGCATTCTTTACCAAGCAGTGTTAGCAGTTGAGCAGGGCTTTTTTTTTATTATTGCTTGATTGGTACCACTTTTTCTTTATATAGATATAATCACCTTATTTAATCCTTTCAGAAGCAATAAATTATGTTTCTGTAATGTTAAATTCACACCAGAAGTTTTGAGCAATTTTATTTGAAAATAAAGAAATGAAATTTTACAGCCCTTTTTTTTTTCGCCAATGCCGTAAATGTAATTTTTTTTTCAAAAATTCTGGTACAAATCTTGATTAAAATTAAGCGGTATAGAAAATGTCCCACCGCTTCAGCGGGCTATTTTTAAAGAATTCAGATTGCTTGATTCACACCACTTTTTTTTAAATGGCATAATTCGCCTTGTTTTCGCCTTATTTGATGTGTCATTAAAAAAGATGAAATTTACATTCTCAATAAACTGGTGGCAACCAAGAAAACTGAATTAAAAAAAAGTAGCGTATAGAAAACACAGTACCGCTTTTCAAGGGGTTAATGTCTTATTTAATGATAGATTTAAAGAGGTTACCGTAATTTCCGGCGTATAATCCGCAGCTCAAAGAGTCGTTTTTCGACCCAGAAATATTATTTTATAAAATGTAACTTAAAAGATCGCTGTAAATATTTAACTACAATTATTGAATAAAATTTCTGGGTCGAAAAACGACTCTTTGAGCTGCGGATTATACGCCGGAAATTACCGTACATTACTTTTAAAAGAAAAGTGGTAGTAATCAAGAAATTTAAATAAAAAACAAGAAGCATTTATCGGAGCAAATGCGTTAAATCTATAGTCATGTAAAAACAGAATTAGATGTATGTGAATTGTTGCCTACTTGCCAACCGTTACATTTCAAAGTAAAAAAAAAAAAAAAAAAAAAAAAAAAAAAAAACATGTTTCAAACCAGAAAATTTATTTAATTGTTTTGTTTATAGAGTAAAGATGTTTACTGAACCCATTAACTTTTTCAGGTGCGGTGATATGTTTATGAAGCCACCTAATTTTAACCCTTTAATCGTCTCTTCCGATAAGCGTAGACAGTTTTTTTAAATTCAGCTTGCCTGATTGCCACCAATTTTTTTTTAAGTAGAAAATATTCGGATTACTTAATACAGGTAAAATAATGCGAGCATAAAGCCAATTACACTATTTTAAAAAAATTGGTGGGAATCAAACAATCTGAATCTTAAAAAAGTAGCCTACACTAGCCGTGAATGTATAGGGCGCGAAAATTAAGGGGTTCATTCCCAAACGCCACAATGGCACCAGAATTTTGCTAAAATCTTTTCCATTTAATATGTATGTGAAATATAGCCTTCTTCTTATTTCCATATAAATTTGTTTGTAAATTCCGGTGCCAGTAATTTATTTCAACATTATAGTACTGAAAGTACTTTGCTTCTGAAAGAGTTAACGCCCGACATTGCTTTTTCTCAACATTATGTTTCTTACACCAGGTTTTAAGGTAACACCAGTTTGTTTTTAGGATAAATATTCGTTTTACTTGATGCGCGAAACATCATGACAAAGTCACTCTTAGGTTGCTATAATATAAAAGTGGTGTGAATCGCAATATTTGTATTTTATTGAGAAAAATAATTAGGCGTCCTATAAATAGGACGCTGGGTGCTAACTTGCGTCCAATTGAGTAGGATTACGTGAAGTTGGCAAGTATGGGCTTGTATCTGAGACTCGGTCTATAACTTAATTAAATTGTTGTAATTAATTAACACATTGGCTGACAGTAGGAATAAGTGAAGTTCGAAAATTGACACTATATGTTTTTGTAAATTTTAGAATATTAGAAGTATAGTTTTACTCTTTCTGCTTAAATAAACTTAATTTTGATTAATTCAGTACCTTTAATTAGGTTGCACTACTTCCTTCAGAACCACGTCAGGGTTGTTAGTGGTCAGGAAAAAATACAGTAAAAAAAAGTGATGTACACCAGTATATTCTTATAGAAAAATTTATGTTGATTATTCGATCAAATAATCAATTTGAATTTTTCTATAAGAATATACTGCTAATTATCATTTTTTCCTGACCACTAGCCACTCTGCACGTGCATACTGAAGCTGCAACTCGTATAACAGGTGGAAAACGAACTTCAACCTAAAATATTGCTTCCAAAACATGACACTGTGCTTCTACTTGTACGCCGGTAAGTGCACATTTGTGCTTCTATAGCCACAGTGTCTAAAAACGACCGTTTTGTTTTGGGTGGCTATTGCCGTCATGCCACATAGTGAACTTCGCTTTGACGGCTATAGCCGCAAGTGTACGTCAACGTGTTAACTAAATGTTGCAAATATCTGAAAAAGGTATTATTTTGTTACTTCTATATACTTCGTTGGAAAGCGTACTTAAAAATTGAACAGATATCTTTTCATCTTATCTTATCAATAAAATTCCAAAGCTGCTCGTCATGTTTTTTATGTAAAAGGAATCTGAAAACCATAACGGCTATGCAACTTTGTTTTGTATTTTCCAGACAATAATAATGAAAACGTCTGATAGAGTAATTACCCCTAAAACCTAACACGAATGGTGTCTAGCGAAGATTAAGTACCTGTACCAAAGAATAAAAATTCTCCTATCCAGACTACTTTATCAGAGTCTTTCCTGCTAAGGGAACAGATGTCAGCTTATCTACCTTATTGCAACGAAATATACAGCACGTTTTCGGAAAGATATGGGTAGATATTTGCAGTAATTCGTGAAGCAACTTCAAGATGTGTTTAGGTGGTATATTAAGCTTGATGGGAATGTGCAAAAAACACTTCTTGGTATAGGTATTTTCATCCTATAATTTTAAAGAAATGTTACAATGCTGGCGAAATAATAGAAAGAAAATTGTTCAGCATTGCTAAGCATTTCTTAGAAGCACATTAAAGTTTAAAGTAATTTAACAGATTCTATCCTTTAATGATATTTTTTCTCATTCTTTGGCATGCAAAAATGTGATTTTATGAAGATAGCAGGCAGGATGATAGGGAGATCAAGCAAATAAAAAGCAATTTTTTTTACACTTTTGTAAAAATTACATTATATATAAAAAATTGCACTATGTTCATACTTATTAATAGGGGTGTAAAAACTAGGCGCCAAAGGGCCGATTGCCACAACTAAATTTTTAGTATTCTTCGTCTAATAACAATACTAATACAATTTAGACGAAGTATATAAAAAAATTAGGCGAATACTAATAAAATTTAGTGGTGACAATAAATGCAAATGTATTATGCTTATAGTGAAACCATTTTATAAAAACAATCATTTAGAGCCTGAACTGACAGACAAACTCTAACTGATTGATTTAATTGAATGATTTATATGGGTAGTATTTGGTTGTGCATTTTTTAAATATTTAAACATGAATATTGTACGCTACTAAATATATTTTATTGTGAATTTTTAATGATTTAATTTAACATATTTTAAGTAAAATTAATGCCCGTAGGCGGAAGTAACGACAAGTGTACCACATATTCATACCCAATTTTACTGTCATATGTAGCACTCTAAAATTTCGTTGAGTTCAGAGAAGTATTTTGGAGATCGGCGTAAAGTGATGATATAAACGGATTTTCTATGCAGATCTGTAAACATTATAGTAGTTTTCACAACGTGAGGCTAGTGCCAGATCATTAAATACTATAATTATGGTTCGTACTGCTCGTAACAATTGCATAAAATTTAGAGCGAAATTGATTTACCCCAGATGGAATAGAATCTGATAAAGATAATTATTGCAGAAACAATTCATCAGGTTAATAATCAATAAACAGTAATAATTATAAATTAATTGAATTATTTGATTCATTTATAGTATTTTATATCAACAATGTAATGTCATGAAAATACTACCGGAAAAATAACCTAGAAAACTTATATTTCATTTTAACATCAATATAGTTTTTTTTTGCTAGTTGTCTGTCTTACTAGGGAGCGTCCCTAACTGCCAGATCGGGATTTTGTCGAGAGTGGTTCCTCCAGGTTGCTAGCTATGCAGGAAATACACTCTGTGTGGTAGAAACGAGATTTGACGGATTACAGAGATTATAAAGAAGACAGTTTATGCTTGGTGAAAAAAGTAACTTCACGGATGATAGTGGTTTTCTGAATAGAAATGGCTGAAGCACGAGTGTTTCCAACACCAGGTACACACAATGAAAGGGGGTGTTTCGAGTTCTCACAGGTGTTATTAGTTAATTTAACACTTTCCGGCGCGGAATAAATCTGTTTGTAAAATAATGAAATAATGGACTGGCACCAGATTTTAAAAACGATTTCCCTAGAAAAGAATAACTTGCTGATTTTCCCTTACTTTATAAAAGGAAAATTTTAATTAAATATTCTTGGTGCCATTTGTCAGTTTTGGAATTAAAATTAGGTGTCCTTTTTTGTGACCACCGCCCGCTAAAGGGTTAAAGCACACCTGTTTAACTGATCGAAAGACGAGATCCGTATCTCTAATTAAAGCCTTATGAAAGGCATACCGACGCATGTCATCGAAGGTGGGCGAGGAGAATTGGTTATAGGTCAACTTGTGCAATATTATTATGTTTTCTCTAGTGGTTATGTCGACATGTCCACAAACACTCTGATTAGTTTTTTAATATCCACTATTCTCTTTATTAAGTACTTGTATTGTTGAAAGAAATAAACGTCTAACGGCTGAAGAAATTTTGTCGTGCCCGGTGGGAGTAAAACAAGCTTCACCTTGAATCCAAATTTCTCAATGCGTAAACGTAGACCCGTTTGGCCACTCCAACTATCCAGCACCATGATTGTTTCCTGATCACCAATCGATTCTTTTAGTTTATTGAAGTATGCCGCAGTTATTTGTTTTGTGTTCTTACCTGACTTGGAGCATGTAATGAGAAATTTGAAGATGATATTCGTTGCACATTTTCCATAACTTTGGAACCAAATTTCCCCTGACATTCCTGTGTTACAAGTAGTAAAGGTCCCATAACTTTTCCAGCTGCGTTAATACATATTTGCACGGTATAGGACAGTGGAGTAGCCAGGGTGGGTGTCCAGATGCTCTGGATACCACTAAATTTTGAAATTTTTCTTTGTCTTATCTAATCGGAAAACTTTCTGCGATAAACAAGGCGAAGAAAACTTTACAATATTACTGATATCCAGAGCATTTGGACTCCCTCCCTGGCTACGCCACTGGTATAGGAATGAGTCGTTTTGTTTTTACTGATTACCGATGCACCCATGTCTTTAGATCCCTTCATATCGAGAGTTCTGTTAAATACAATCTCGTATTGGAAGCCACTTTTATCGGTGTTCAGAACGTTGGACAGTGGACACTCTCGCTGCTCAATCCTTTTTTCACGTTTTCCCGGAATTCGTTGATCACAGGTTGCAAATACACTTCCGGAAACAAATCTCTATTTGTTACGATTTGTGTCACCTATCGACTTGTTATTTTATGTGCCTGTTTGAAATTCTTGATGAAGTGTGAGCTTTCTGTGAATCCGGGAATTCCGAACTCCAATGATTTGCCAATGACTCACATTTTGAGGTCCCTGTCATGAACGGTGGCTTTTAACTGTCTGCGATGATAAAATTGCGACCACACGTGTTTTTAAATTAATTTAATTTTGCTCTGCATGTTCCCACCTTTCCCTACGTATTGTGTCCATCGTTGGATCATCTTGTGGATCAGGCATAGGATCAGGCGAGGAGTTAGTTTCTGATGTTCTTGAAAGCATACTTCAAGTCAGTGCAGTCCAATTTGTTATATATGATTGTGAAAATGTGGTCCCAATCTTCTGTTTCTTACTAGAGGGAACATGGAACAATCCCCAACTTCTCACTGGCAACCACAGGTTACATAACTGTACTGTAAGTTGTCTTTTATACCACACAGAGTGTCTTTCCTGCATAGCTAGCGACTTGTAGAAATCAATAATTGACAGAAATACATCGACCTATAACTCTTCACCAGTTGCATTCGGACAGGTAGTTGTATACATTTCCTTGATCCCCATGGTAAGAGCTTTTCAACGACACCACTCTCGACAAAATCCCGATATGACAGTTGGGGAACCTTACCTAGTTAGTCGTGTTTGACCATTTTTTTATTCAGAAATTCCTAAGAGTAACTTCTGTTTCATTTAATGACAGACATTTCGGGATTACATAAAGTAAAATTTCCTCTTTCGGAATTTCCGGTATAAATTCGTGAATTAAAAGAAAAGGGCAATCTTAAACTGCAATCTTAATAGTTAAGATGTTTGTGAGGCCCAGTAAGTGTTTATTACTGGAAAAGATTTATGTTTAATTTTTTTCTGTAAAGATAATCATAAATATAGAGTATCATTTAGCCTAAACATTTTTCCTAAGTATCGTTAAATGTGTATTTCAGTATGTTATGTAATGATTTTTAAATGTATTTCATCTATATCACGTTATTCACTACCCTCTCACTTTAGTGTTCGGTGGGAGACATTCATACCTTTCCAAAATTTTTCGTCATAAACCTTCACAAAAAACTTTGATTCCAAACCAGACCCTTCACAAAATATTAAAAAATAAAAACACAAAAAACTAAATCCTTTCAACGTACAATCTAACTGATAACTTTTGCATGAGATGCTAAACTCCTCTAACAAAGTTATAGTTTACTTCACATAACATTCCATTAGTGTATAATGCATTCAACCAATTTTAAAACTAATCCCGCAGAAAAAAAAATTACCCCCAAAATTAATTTTTGAAATATTTACATGACATTATAAAATAATTTTATTCAATTGTTTTCATTCAGTGGCAACACATTATTCAAACACCTCCTCAAACAGCACGTCTCACATTCAAAATATTGTACGTCACATTTTCTAACTCTTCAAAGTTATTTTCGTAACATTAAATAAAACTCTCCACATGTAAATATAATGAATCTCAAATCGTGCTAGCGTAATTTTAGGATTGTTTTATTTTACGTCAAAAAAAATCTCATGAAAATTCCATCATTAATATTTTAATTACTTTCTATAATTAATCTATTTAAAAATTCCACCCCGACCTAAAAATAATCCCGCAAAAATTTCATCTCATCCTAGAGTACATGCATTTTACGCGAAAAAAAAAATATATCGAATTTTTTTTTCTAAGTTCTCAAAATTCTTTTCGAAAAATTGAATTTTTTTTCTAATTCTACATTCATAAAACTATTTCAACTCACATCGTACTCCAGCAAACATTTCTTTGTGAAAAAAAAATACTCGCAAATTTTCTAAGTCACCAAATTAACAAAAAAAATAATAATAATAAAATAAAAAAACAATTCACCAAAATAAATACATTGAATCTCACATTGTGTTAGAGTACACACAGTTCTCCCCCAATTAAAAATAAGTCCCCCAATTAAAAAAGTATTTAATCAAAAAATTCTAATTTTCCGATATAAAACTATTTTAACAACATCGTACTCTAGCAGACAATTCTCCGTGAAAGAAAAAAAATGCTTCAAAAAGTCCTCCAATTAAAATCAGAAAATTAAAATTAATTAAAAAAATCCAAAATCATCCTAGTCTTACAGGGGGCACAGGTGACACCGTGCCAGTTGTCGCCAAACCGGCAAACATACACTACTATCCTCGAGCACAGGTGTCAATTGCACATTTTTATCACAGTCCTAAACCTGCGCATTCGCGACAGCTGGTGTGAATTCACGCCAATTGAATATCTGCAACCTCAACAAACGTGTGTTCCTTTTGCATTTTATATTTTACATTATTTCTCAAAGCATTCATAATATTCATATTTATACAGTAAGTGTACTAGGAACAGTAGCATGATTATATGTACCATTTGTAATATAACAATGAATACAGAAAATATTTTTGTTAAATAATTTTAAAATGTAAGAGCCTTCAACATTGTCCCTAACAATTTTTTTATCTCTCAATAACCAACGTTACACCAAAGTTGCTTTTGAAGAAATAATGTACAAACCTAGTTTCGATTCTAACCGGCCAGTTCGTGTAAAATTTGTTCGCATTATCCGTAAGCATTAAGCGATGTCCTTAACATTAATTGTAAATTGAAAATGATGAGGGAAACGAAATTGTTTTCAATAACCGATATATCTCTCGGAGACGCATTAACATGTCTCTATTAAAAGTGACTACCGTAATTTCTGGACATTACCGTAATCCACGGACAAAACAATCATATTTGTATCCAGAAAGTTTATTTAATAATTCAAGTCAAACATTTACACCGATTTAGTAAGCTACATTTTACAAAATAAAATTTCTGGGTCGAAATATGATTGTTTGATCCGCGGATTATACGCCAGAAATTACGGTAAATCAAAACTTTAACCACCACTGTTTCATTACGAAAATTTTCGTTTTAGATTTCGATTGCAAATGTCGTAGAAAAACGCTTCGTGATGAGGTTTTCCTTGCAATTGTTGTAGTAATCTACCACCAAAATAATTTCTAAAATTAGTGGTGGATACATAAATGATCACTCCAAGGCCTGCATTAACGATAGTTCACTGTATTTACTCCATTTAAAAACGCAGTCGAAGGTTTTCGAAGAAAAAAATTTGAATACCTTATAATGTTGTAATTTGTAAACTTAAAGAACATATATTCTATTACTACGGCACCACTAATATTATAAAGATTTAGAAAAATAAATTTATATGATTGGCTTGCAAATCCATTATTTTCCATGTCATTTGGTGTTGTTCAAGAAAGTGCAGTATGAATGCTGTAATGCGTACGGTGTAGTGTTGTTGGTAGATAAAGATTATGTTATTATTTGTTTTTATACATAGTGTGGGCCACAGAGTAAGGAGATTTAAACAGAGAATCAACTCTCATAGACTTCAATGGTAACTTCTTTAACATGGGATTACACATAGACAGTGGCGATATCTGCGGATGACGCAGAAACTACGCCCATAACAGAAGCGAGGTTTCTAATAACGGCTATATATCGCTTTCTTGGCGACAAATGAGGGAAGGGGAAAAAAACGGCGACTGCTTGTTGCTGCTTGTTATTTAAATCTTATTTTTGACATTATTTAACATCGTACAATCCGCAATTATTATTTTTTCAATTGCATGCATATTTATAAGCATATAAAATTCTTCGAATGTTCAAGAAATTAGAATCATTAAATTAACCTTCGTACCCTGTTGAAATTTTACTCAACATTGATAAAAACATTTCACACCAGTATTTGTTTTTGAAAATGATTTAACATATTTATTTAACGTAGTTTTGTGTAGCATTTATTTAACTTACTTTTCTTTTACTTACACTACTACTTTTACTACTACTTTAACTTACATTTATTTAACTTACTAAAAAAGCTGGTTTCAATCGAATTAAATAAATTATAGAAGTGGGTCTATTCCACCCATTCAGGGTAGGAAGGTTAAACATGGTGTTATACAATGATAGTGTAAAATTCTGATGAATTGCTTATTCTTTTAATTTTTAAAATAAACAGGTATTCATCAGCAACGAATAAATTAAAGTGGAAAGTAAAAATAAACGCTTTTAAAATTTGTAAAAAATATGAAAATAAGATGTTTATATTTCCCGAACAGATGCAAAGACATTTTCAAATATTTTAAGCAATTAATTTCTAAATTCTATTAAATTTATCGGCAAAATTTTAAAAGTATTGGAAATTCATATCGAAAATTTAGCATTCATAATTTTACGTCTAAATCCATTATATAAACATTCTATTTTCATTTCAGATAAAAATGAAATTTGAAAAATCGTTTGCATCCCTATAGGAAAGCATTATGGCCTAAAAAAATGTTCTATATTTTCCGAATGAATGAACCAAATTTAACCAAAGGCTATACAGCTAATTCCGGATACCTGGCCAACATACCAACTAAAAATCAACCTAATCGGACCATTTGTACGGAAAACAGACAGATGGAAACCAAAAACTTTTCGCGTCTCCACAGTGAGCCTTAACATGACGTTTCGGCAAAAATCTGTCAACACTGAATATATATAAAATATTTCGAACATTACGGAACTTGAAAAATAAGAACAAACATAACACATGAAAATAAATCATAACTTACATTTTGAAGAATTATAATGACCCATTTGATCTTCAAAGAGTAATTTTAATAATAAATATTAATCAAGATTCAAAAATCAAATAGCGAACGCCGAAAATTTGCACTTGTGCAAATGACAACAGCAAAAGCTGTCAAGCTGAATAGGGTTACAATTAACACGTTCGCTGCCAAGCTAAAAATGCCGGAATTTTCATTTTATTTAGAAAGTTCTAATTCATACCAGAAAAAACTAATAGCAATATTTACTTTGTTTTATTACAGACATTTCATGATTACAGAAAATAAAAATTCTTCTTTTGAAATTTTCGGTGCGAATAACTAATTTTAGATTAAAGAAACGTAGATAGCACTACGAGTATACTTGAAGTTGGCAGCGAACGTGTTAAACGGAAATCACGAAAAAAATCGCCAAAGCGATGATTTAGTTTATAAGTCATCCGCCGCAGTCGCTCTTTTCAGGCGAAGTTGGATCTCTGTCTGACTCTGTGGTGTGGGCCTAATAAGAGATGCGGTTAAATGCATTTATGAATGTGCAAATTATATGAGGAATTCAGAGTTTCTTAACACTTTACCTTCCGGCGACACCACAGTGGTGTCGTACGTAAAATAACTTAAATTTAATCCTTAAATACTACATTGGCACCAGAATTTTTGAAAGAAAAATTCCCTTTATCAAGTACATGAAGAAAATATTTTATTTATTTTCGAATAAATTTGTTTCTAAATTCTGGTGTAATTCTGTTCATTTCAACATTTTACGAATTTAGTATTATTCTTATTATTAGTAGTATCTAGTATTTTTATGAAACATACGGACGGCAAAGTGTTAAGATTTCTTAATTTTACAATATTAATTTTAACACTTTAACGGATAAAGCACTTCAATTGTTAAGATGTTGAAATAAATGATTGACACCGGAAATTATGAACAAATTTATTTTTACATAATAAAAAAGCGATATTTCACATATATAATAAATGAAAAACATTTCTATTAAAATTCTGGTGTCATTGTTGAGTTTCGTAATTAAAATTTTGTGGTTTCGTGGGGAAACCAATGAACGTTAAAGGGTTAAGATAACATGGTTTCATTTAGTGAAGTACAATTTTTCATTCATAATATTTCTAAGGTAAGCAAAAGATGCAACAGATGAAGATTTGCCGTGGATCAGATACGACTGAATGCTCATAACTTTGTCTTCTTTATTTAAAGATGATGTTTCGGAGATTGTTAATCATGCTTTAATTGATCATTCTTTTTTAGCTTCAGTTTCCTTGACACTTTTCTTTCACCTTCTTCTTTTTGTGCCTATATTGTAGATTTGTTCCTTTGTCGAAACTCTATTAATTTCATAGACAACAACAAAATAAAACAGCTGGAAGTTTTATACGTCACTTTATTATTATGATTATTTTAAGTTTCACACTTGTCCAAAAAAATATTGCCATGCAATCGAAAATTACTATTCACATTATTTCATTTATGAATTTCATGCGTGATTTTGTGCTTTGAGAAAAAAAAATCTATATATCTGAAAATGTTGTAATTTATAAATTTAAAGAATTTTTTTTATATACATGACATCACTTATATGATAAATTATAAAGATATAAATTTACATATATTTAATAAATAACACTGTGCAACAATGGTTCTGTCTCAGAACTGAAATTAGTTGATCCTAGATCAGTTTCTTGAACTGATTCCGAATACACTTTCCGTTATTCTCTAGGTCGTCTAATGTTTGAGAAATTTGCATATTTAAGTTTGTGCAAATGTAATCTTTTTTGTGCCATTTTATGAAAATTTTAGGTACAATCAATGTAATATTGAATTGCGTCTTTTAGATTGTGATTACTGTACCATTTGCTTCAAATAAATGTCGCAGTCTGCATATTCTTAATCAAGACTCCCTTATCATAGATCAAACTTCACAATCCGGAGAAAGTGTATAGGAGAAAATGTCCGCGGTAATTGCCAACTCATTCATTGACTTTCTCCGGAAAGTATCGCCTCCTGGCGGATACTACCGCACAGTTGCCATATTTCGGGCTTTTTGAACACCAGTATATTTTTAGAGAAAATGTTGCTCTTTTAAATCCCAGAATTCTCCGATCAAACAAAACAAAATTCTCTCTACTAAAAAACTGGTATCCAAAAAGATAATAGAAAAATCTATAGAAAAATCTAGCTGGTCTGCTACCGCATAGCTGCCAACTTTTACGCTTTTTTCTTACCACTGAAATTTAATAGAATTTTTTTCGTCATGTAATCACACGATATTGTCAATTTAGTAAGATAAAATTTACTATAAAATTTTAGTGGTAGGAAAACTACTAGTTCATAAGCAAATGCATAGAACAAATGGAGCTGTGAAAAATTTTTGTGTTATTTCGTGTCGTAAATACTATGACTGACGATTGATGGCGCTAGTAGCAGGACAAGTATAGCGGTCAAAGACAACTTGCTGATTGAGAGGTCTGATACTATGATAAGGAGGTCTTGTTCTTAATATTTACCTGTTAGCTACTAAGCCTAATTTCCGTATTTTTCAATAGTATAGGGTTTACATTACATTCAACTTTAAAGTAGTTACCACAAAATTTACGTGATATTTTTCTAGACTAGATTTTTATGTTGATTTCAAATATTCAATCCGTTCCCTTATATCACGTCTAGATTTTGAGTAAAATGAATTTCTACTTTTGTATTGTATTGGCACACGTTTGATACAAAAAGCTTTTTAGATGTGGGTACCTCATTGTCAAAAGGATGAACAGTGTCAGATTCCTATCAGGGACATAATCACCAATGTGTATAATCGAAAAACAATTGGAAAAAGTAGTAGAATCTATCCTAGGTAGCTGAAGTATATCAATAAGTTAGATAAAAAGCATTTACTGGCTTTTTTTGACCGAAAAATAAAATTTAACTTTTTAGAAAGAGTGGAGATGATGGAAGAAAACGAACACCAAATTTGAAATCAGCGTAAAAAACTAGTGTAAAAACATATTAACGTATTCATGTTGTAGAAATATTTGAACGTCAAGAAACTTTAATATAGAAAGGGAAAATATGTATATTAGGCATAATATTTCACGGTCACATGCCAGAATAATCACGGACACAATAATTTTGTATAAGTATACTGGCCAGTAATTATGACATGAAACAAACAATCCAGTCTGATAATGCTTTAAATTTGCATATAAATGTACAAAAAATTCAAAAAATGCATAAATCAAAATATCAAATATCTCAAAAAATGGACATACTGGAGAAAATCTGAAACTAGATTCGGAATCAGTGCAAATAAAAAGAAAAGTGCCCAATTAAACTGATGGCATTGAGCTCACAGGCTATTTACATTAATTGTATATTATACTCTTATTTCAAAGATTAATGCCGTCGAAAAATAAAGAAATCGATAACAAATTAAGGGGGATTAACCCGCCCCAGTTCCCCTTTTATATACTTAACCAGTGAACCCCCAAAACTAACCAGGGAAGCGCCTTATCACAATGATCCTATATACAAATTTTGAAGCAAATCAGATAATTCTGTATGAAATACCAATTTATCTAACTTAAGGGGGGGGGGGATAAGCTCCCCGTTCCACCTTTTATAGTTAACCAATGAACCCCCAAATTAATCGGGGAAGAACCTTATCATAATGAACTTATATACAAAATTTCAAGCAAATAGGATTATTCTGCAGGAAAAACCCATTTATCTAAATTAAGGGGGGGGGGGAATTAGCCCCCCGTTACCCCGTTTATACTTAAACAATGAAACACAAAAACTAATCAGGGAAGCGCCTTATCACAATGAACCTATAAACAAAATTTGAAGCAAAACGGATATTTCTATCAAGAGTTAACGCGTTACGTACATACGTACATACGTACATACATACAGAACGGGCGGGCACATTAGCTCTCAGGCTTTGATAGCCTGTGAGCTAAAAACTAAAACTGAATAAGAAACAACTGGCATCTCTAATATTATAAAGGTAGTATAAAAATACAGATTTACAGATTTATTTTAATAATTAGATTTTAATGGTTTCTTTTGAAAATAAAATAATGTGAGATTGTTGTTCAAGTTGTGATTTGTAAATGTAAAATAATTTTTTGTAATATGTAGATTTTAAAAAAAAAATAAATTGCTTAGATTTTAATTTTATGTTTTCTTTGAAAAAAGTGGCAAGCGTACTATGATGCGTAAAGGACGGTATTGTAAATGGCAGGTTAAAATTTTCAGAAGTACGTTTTTTTGACGTTGCATCAGGAATCGTGGGAGTGAATTATATTTTTCGGGACATTTTTTAGTTTTTTATTTTACAATATATATAATATATTTCAATTTTCTTTCATCTATTTCAAAATTCACCCTTTTCTCCTTATTTGTTAAATTTGGATACATTTAATTTCAGATTTGAGTTTCATCTTTCAGGTTTTTTCTTTTCTTTTCATTTTCCCCTCCAATCTGTGTATTATATTCTCTTTGTTTTAAATTCTATTCATTATTTTTTCTACATATTTATGGATGTTGTTCAAACAGGTACGTGTTCATTTTTCATATTTAATATTCCCATCTCCCCCCAAATGTTGTATGATGTTTCTGTGATGTTTTAATATATATATATATATATATATATATATATATATATATACAGGGGTACAAAAATCTAGGCGCCAATGGGCTGATTCCCACCACTAAATTTTATTAGTATTCTTTGTCAAATTTGTTTAGTATACTTGGTCTAAATTTTATCAGTATTCTTATTAAGCGAAGAATACTAAAAATTTAGTGGTGGGAATCGGCCAATTGCCGCCTAGATTTTTGCACCCCTGTATATGTATACAGTGTGTTTCTAAATGAATATCGGGGTTTTAGCTCTTTGTAGTATCTATTATATAAAACTTAAAATTATACTTAATACATAAAATGAAAGAGCAAATCAAACAGTTTTACCTACAAGCTCACAAGTGTTCAATGTGAACATCTTTCGTCACACGGCACACATCAAGTCAATAGCTCAGTTCTTCCCAAACGCCACTCCAAGCTCACCCGATCTGACGCCATGTAATTTCTACCTGTTGGGGTTCATAAAGGATCATGTGTATATCCCTCCACCACCAGCTGACCTACCCGACCTAAGAAACAGGATTGAGGCAACTGTTGAAACAATTACCCCACAAACAGTGGCGTAGCGTCAGGGGGGGGGGGGGCACGATCATTTTACTACCAGTATAATTATATACTACATTTAGCTTTATTTAATCTTTGAACGGTATGAATTAAATAAGGCCAAATATAGTATGAAAAAATACTGGTAGTAAAGTGATCCGTGCCCCCCTTGACGCTACGCCTCTGCCCACAAACACTAATTAACGTTTGGGAAAACTGAGCTATCGACTTCATGTGTGCCGTGTGACGAAAGGTGTTCACATTGAACACTTGTAAGCTTGTAGGTAAAACTGTTTGAGTTGCTCTTTCATTTTATGTATTAATTATAATTTTAAGTTTTATGTAATAAATACTACCAAACGTTAAATCCCAGATATTCATTTAGAAACACCCTGTATAATAACTGTATTTCAAGAAGGTCGCACTGTTTTACAGATTTAGTAGATCACGTTTAATAACGTGTTCTTACGCTCTCGTAAAATCATAGAAACTCGACAGAGTTTCTCGCCAAGCATAAGGAACAGCAATGCATTGAACCCTAAATGAAAGGAATTTCCGCCAATGGATGCCAAACGATTTTACAATTTTTTTTTAACTCTGTCTAGTTTATATTTTGCGGACGGGACAAAACGGGTTTTTGACACATCTATATCTCGAGCTCTATTTAGGATAGAAACAAAATTCTTGATTCTATGGAATGGGCGTGCCAAGGGACGAAGAATTCAAAAGTAAAGCAAAATCCGACGAATAGGTTTTCAGTAAATGCGATTTTAAAAGTGCTGTTTTTTGCACTTTTTAAAGCTTGTTCAGACCAAAAACTGTTGACAGGGATACAGCAATGGGTAATTATCGGATTTTTACGCGGTTTATGTTATTTGAATCGTTTTTATGAGTAGTTTGGACCTTTGGAAGTTTCATGTAAAAATATTAATTAGTTTTTGATTTATATCAGTTTAAAGTTATTGATTCCTATACTTAACATAGAGCAAAAAAACTGTTGACAGGGCTACAGCAATGTGTAACGATCGAATTTTTACGCGGTTTACGTTATTTGAATCGTTTTTATGAGTGGTTTGGACCTTTGTAAGTTTCATGTAAAAATATTAATTAGTTTTTGATTTATATCAGTTTAAAGTTATTGATTCCTATACTTAACATAGATCAAAAAAACTGTTGACAGGGCTACAGCAATGTGTAACGATCGAATTTTTACGCGGTTTACGTTATTTGAATCGTTTTTATGAGTAGTTCGGACCTTTGTAAGTTTCATGTAAAAATATTAATTAGTTTTTGATTTATATCAGTTTAAAGTTATTGATTCCTATACTTAACATAGAGCAAAAAACTGCTGACAGGGCTACAGCAATGTGTAACTATCGGATTTTTACGCGGTTTACGTTATTTGAATAGTTTTTATGAGTAGTTCAAACCTTTGTAAGTTTCATGTAAAAATATTAATTAGTTTTTGATTTATATCAGTTTAAAGTTATCGATTCCTATTCTTAACATAGAGCAAAAAAATAATAAATGACCCAACTCTTTTAGGAATGGTCGTATACACATGATATTAAGTTATGTTATTACACTCGACCCAAGTAAGCTTCCTACTATAAAAAATCGTAACATTTAAGGTTTGTTTACAGGGTCTCACAAAAGATCTTTTGATATAGGGCTAAAGAGTTGTGTAATTATTCGATTTTTACGCGGTTTTAAGCATTTGAATTGTTTTTATGAGTAGTTCAAATGTTTAATATTTCGTGTAAAAATATTAATTAGTTTTTTATGTACACCACTTTAAAGTGATTTATTCCTATACGTAAGATGAAGCAAAAAAAATATTAAATGGTCTAACTCTTTTCAAAAAGAACGTATGCGCATGATGTTAAAATATGTTACTACGAACGACCTAAGTTAGCTTCCTATTGTAAAACAGAATTGTAGAATTTACTGTTCGTTTACAGGGTAACTCAAAAGATTTTTTAATAAGACTAAAAAGTTGTGTAATTAGCGAATTTTTACGTTGAAGTACATGATTATTGTACTTAACACAGAGGAAAAACAATAGTAAATTGCATAACTTTTGTCAAATTGGCTATATACACACGATATTCAAATATGTTACTACATCCTCTCTATTGTAAAGCGGCATTGAAGCATATACGTTTCATTTACCGAGTCTCTTAGAAGACCTTCATTACATTACAACCGATGTATATTTACTGAGTGAGATGTATTTTAATGATTTTACACTGTTTCAATCTCTGTAAGGTTTCATTATCTTGTTTTAAAATTTAATATGAGTTCATTTTGTCCGTCTGAAATCTCGTCGATGCTAAGCTCTAAATCTATTAAAATATAGTATTTTCATCGATTAAAAAAACTGTGTTTATTTATAAATATATAATTCTAGTTCTAGGAATTGATTGAAATAGCGGTTACAAAATTCCAACTTTACGTTCATGCGCTGAGTAATAGAATGTAAAAATGTTACTACCCCAAGATTACAAGTTTTGCGTTTAAATATTTGCCGTTCATGGAATCTCCGGCTATGACGAACTTAAAATGCTAAATTTCGTATACAATAGGTGATCGGTAACGAACTGTTCGGTTTACGAACAAATCGGTTAACGAACACTTTCGCGTGAGATTTTTATGTTCGGAGAACGAACACCTCACGAAACAAAGCCATGATGAAGCAATGCCGTGTTTCATATTTGCCGAGCTATACTCATTGCCTCTATTGTCAACTTTGAGAACATTTTAACAGTTGCATAAAATGGACAGTTGCAGTCCTAATTAATTCATGGACTGCCGGAGATTGAGGACCTATATTTTAGGATCACCGAATTGGAATGAACAGACTATATGAACAGAAATCACTTTAATAGTTTTTATACTTTTGCAAAAACGTTGCGAATTTTATATTTTTCAAATTCTCGAAACGTTGAGTTAAAAAACTTAAACAAATAAAAAACTTCTAAGGTGCTGAGTAATTTTCAAAAATAATATATTTAATATGTTAGTATAAAAATCCCTGTATTTTTTTATACTAATAGAAATAGGTTCGTAGAAAAAAAAAATGTTGATTATTCTCGGTAAAGTATGCTCCATAAACTTATCGTTGTAGTTGACCGAAAAAAGTGCTTCTTATTTTTCCACATTTTTCTGAAACTGTAGTATTTTAATTAGTTTGTAAACTACTGTAAAACTGTCTAATTTTTTGTTTTTGAATGTATATAAACGGAAGAGTGATATAAACAAAAGAAAAAGGAACATAAATATGTCATAAATAATCTAATGAATACAATGTAAGGAAATTAATATAAAAGTTTCCCCGTTGTTATGGTAGCGACATGTACATTGGAATAAGTCACTCAATAAATTGTATAATTCTGTTTATAGCATCACTATTATTTTTTTTTACCCCTTTCATCTTTTCTTTTCTGAATAAAAATGGAATACGTATAATTGAAAATAAATACCTTACAAAAAGGAGTGATATCTCATCAAAAACAACTCGGTGTAAATGATCCCGCCAAGCCACAAAACTTAAAACGTCAGTCACAAAAAGAAGTGATATCACATAAAAAGAAGCGATATAGAAGTGCATACTCCGAGTCCCGTGTAAAAATCTATCACCACTCATAATGTTTCCAAAGGACTCGGAGTGAGGTACAGTATGTGAAAACTGCTTGGCGACCTGCAGGCTTTTTTAATGTTTGCGTTTCCTGCAATTACATATGGCTATATTATTTTTATTTTATTTTATTTTATTTTGCTCCCATAAAAATGTAAAAGTTGAAGCTTCTGTGTTTGCATGTCCTTTCTTATTTATGAGCTTGAAAAATCAATTTGTTGATTTTATTTACCATTATTTAAACTAAAAACACCCCTCTTACGAAGAGGTTTTTTAAGTAAACGTATAAATATTTAATATATATATACATATATATACGTAATATATATACATATATATATATATATATATATATATATATATATATATAAACCTTATAATAAACGTTAACTAAATTGAGATATATTGCAGTAACTCCAGCCTAAGGGAATGGCATAGATCTGGGGGAAAATCCGGTCTGTCAGTTCTTTCGCATACAAAAATATTTATAAAAGTGGTATAACAAAAATATAATTTTTTTTTTCGATTTTCAAAATTGATATACTACATATATTATAAAAGCCTGCAGGTCGCCAAGCAGTTTTCACATACTGTACCTCACTCCGAGTCCTTTGGAAACATTATGAGTGGTGATAGATTTTTACACGGGACTCGGAGTATGCACTTCTATATCGCTTCTTTTTATGTGATATCACTTCTTTTTGTGACTGACGTTTTAAGTTTTGTGGCTTGGCGAGATCATTTACAACGAGTTGTTTATGATGAGATACATTTTTACTCCTCATGCAGACAAGCAGTGTGTCCAACTGTGTCCCGTGTGGAACCAGTATTTCTTACAGAAATTCTTGCCTTATTTAATCGCAGAACTTTTATGATTAAATAGGGAAAAATTTTTTATAAGAAAATACTAGTTAATTTGGACCACACTTCAGTAAGTATTAAAATGTAAATGCACGAGAGTACTCTTTGTGGCACAGAAAAAAGAAGTATATGTTTACTACTGAAAAAGTTAAGAGGAACTCTTTTAGCATTAGTTCATTAAAGTTCATTGTTTTGTAAATTTAGATTTCTTTAAACACGCATGCGTTTGAAACACAGTATCAGAAAATATACAGAAAGTTGTATTAGAATTTTTTCTAAATGCATCATATTATTTTCACAGGGAAAATGTGAATTCCAATGAGTTCTAAACTCCAATTATATACTCAAGATGCCTACATTCCATGGAATGTCTAAGGAGTCTGTAATATTTTTCAGCGGCTAAATAAAGCAAAAAATTTTATTAAGTACCCTAACACTGCAATAATAAAAAACTGTTTATATAGATACAATTTTTTGTACAAACTTATATAAATAATAGTATTTATCTTCTTCGTGTTTTCTTAACTAACATTTAAAAAAATGTCGAAAAACTTGTATTTAATGTGAATAATTCGAACATTCTTAAAAAAAAACCTGAAATGATTGCAGGTTTTTACGAATTCAGCTCAAAAATTTTCAAATAAATTCTATCTTTAATCAATCTAATAAATTCAATTCTATCATTAATCTAATCTAGAAACTCTGATTCGAATTCCCGGTTTTGTAAATTGCACTATGGAAAAACTTACTTGCATACTCCAAATACTCTTTCATAAAGTATGGGTTAGTTCGACCCAGGTTAACATCATTTAAGGCTGTGGAATATTATATATCCCACTTAATTTTAATCCTCTAATGCCACAATGACACGAGGAATTTGGAATAAAAAATTTTCTTTTATAATAAACTTGAAGAAGAGCTTTTACTTATTTACAAATATATTTTATCGTAAATCCTGCAATCATTCAGTTATTTCAATATTTTAGCAATAGAAGCACTTTGTCCCGGAAATGGTTAAACACAATTTGCACCAGAAAGTTAGTTTAATGTATTGGGTTGTTCGGAAAGTTCTTTCGGTTTGGGAAAGTTAGTTCGAACCGGAAAATTCTATCATTTAATTATTAGACGTTAATTCCGATATCTAATTTCTAATAATTGACGGGCAGAATTTCAATAATCACTATTTATTTTAATAACGTGTTTCGGAAAAAAAATTATTTGTTTTAATTTCTTTAAAAAAAATTCTGGTATTAAAACCTATATTATTTAACCCTTTCAGGAGCAAGCACTTGTGCTCCTGTAACGTGGAATTCCCACTGGAATTTAGGAAAGAATTTAGTTCAAAATAAGATTAAGCAATTTTTCAACTTTTTCTCGTCAAAGTTAAAAAAGTAAAATTTAATTAAAAGTTTCTGGTTTGAATCGGATTAAAATTAGGTGGTATATAATATGTACCACCGCCCCTCAAAGGGTTAACCTGGGCCAAATGAAACCACATACGGAAGATAAGTGTAGAGGTGCCAAGCTCTCATTAATATTCCGTAATATGTCGGTGAATTTGACCCAGGTTTAACACGTTTCGCACCAGAATTTTTTTTAAAGAAATGAAATTAATTAAATTCCGCGTAGAAACCTGAAATTAAATAAATAAAGATTCATCCAATATTTTTTCTGGTTTGGGGTGTACTTAAACTGTGTCAGATTAAATCACATATTACGGAAGATTAGTGGGAATTTGACACCTCTGTAAGTGGGAGGTTGGCAGATATGAAAAGATGAAGACGTTCTTTTATGTAAGTACTAACGACTAAATGTGATTAAAATACCTTAGAAGGAATGACAGTCAATATCTATATTATAAAGCAAAAACGTGTCCGTGAGTAGACAACACTAGAGTAATAAATTTTGCTTTGACTGCAATTTTATAACTTTTAAACATCACAAAACCTAATTTTTTATAGTGTTAAATAAGGGAAAAATATCTTTCAAATGCAATTTGTTTGAAAACTGTTTCTCATTTTACTAATTTTTTATGTTTTTTTTAAAAATAATTTTAAAACAGGGATTTTTAAAAATCAAATCTCTATCGCGTGCAGCCTTATTACGAAAAGTTAACTCGTTTGCACTTAAAACATTATAAATAGTTCGGTAATTGTGTTCGGGTAATAATTCGTAACAAAATTAAAACTTTCTCAATAAATAAATAAATAAATAAATTATTATAAATAAAACATAACATTACCAGATATGTAATCAAACTACACGCTTAAACACTGAAATAATCAGAATCAAGAAGGCTGCTGTAAGTAACGAAATCTTTGGCGATGTCTTTGGATATTAACTTCTGGCATGCGGCTGATACAAAAGAAACGTTTTTAAGGAATTTCAAAACTTTATTTAAATACATAATTTATGCTTTTCATTTAGAAATTCTATTTTGTATTGTTAGTGGTCAATCTAAAAAAGATAATAAATATAAAAAAATCATATATATTATTTCTGTTGTTAACATCACTTTTTCTATGCATTTACTAAACGCACAACAAGGAATGAATTATCATTATAAAGGTTTTGAACCGGCTTCTTACATAGTACATTCACATTTTGTTAAAACATGTTTTTAAATTAAAAATTGCAGTTAATCAAAAATTAAATCAGCATTGTTTTCATAAATGAAATGAAAGGTTTAAATCAAATCAGTGTTGCCACAAAAATAAAATATCGCTTTATACCATTCTTAGCAATGATTATAAAAAAAATAAATAGAACAACAAAGATAAAGTATGATGCCTGCGCACGGGTATATTTTATATTTATGATTAAAAAAGAAAATTGAAATTGAAATGATTAAAAGAAAAATCCATCGATCGATCGAATCAGTGGTATTTCACGCGTAGTGTAAAAGGCATGCTTTGTTATATTAGAATAAACTGTATTTTATATGTATTTAATTTATTTTTCTTTGTCCCATGCTTTTCCAGAAGAGAATGACGCCATTCTTTAATGGGGTTAAAATACGATTGTTAATATTTCCCTCGCATTTTGCTATCTTCGAACAGTTTTTACTGTAACTTTGTAGGAATAAATAAGATGATGTTCTGGCTTGAACATTGTTGTTTGCAGATATTTTTATCCTGAAATTTTCTTTAGTAGTTTAAACCTGCATCTAAAAATGTTACAGATATTGATAAAAAATATTAGACTGCAGTGCGAAATCCTCGCAGGGGTCTACTGGTCTATTAGTGGTTTCATTAATACGTCGACTGCCGGGTTAAAATTACTAGAATTTTATTTTATTTAGAAATTTCGAATTCATATCAGAAAATACTAATAGCAATATTTAGTTTATTTAATTACAGACATTTCGTGATTACATAAAATAAAAATTCTTCTTTTGAAATTTCCGGGACGAATTCGTAATTTTAGATTGAAAAACCACGAGTATACTCGTGGTTGGTAGAAAGTGGGTTAAAAAATATATTGTTATCACCTATGTGTACACAGGACAGTATGTCCTGTAAACCTAGAAATCCGGGTTAGATCCCCTAATAAATATTAAAAAGCAAAAACATGTCCGTGTTTATAGCTCACGTCATATCAACCCGTTTCGCACAATTTCAATTTTTATATCGTCGGATAGGAAAACAAAAGTACTTTAAAACGCAGTTTGTTTCAAATTGTATGTTAATTTACTAATTATTTTATAGTTTAAAAAATAATTTTCAAGCTTAATTATTTTTTAAATTTAACTCAATCGCGTGCAGCCTGATTACAGAAGATTAACCCGTTTGCACTTAAACATTATAAATAGTTCATCATTTGTTTCTGGCTAAAATTCAATAACGAAATAAAATCTCCTCCAAATAAATAAATAAAACACAAGTTAACAGACTACGTTTGAAAAGATTAGATTTTTTTTTTTTAATAGTGCAGTGGGGCCAGTTGGCGTACTTTAAAAATAAAATTTGAGATTGATTGATTCTTACCACTTTTTTAAAATAGAGTAATTAGCCTTTCTCTCGCTTTATTTAATCTGTCATTAAATATTGTGATTATTTCAATTTCAAAAAAGTGGTGGCAATCAAGCAATCTGAATTTTTTTTAAAGTAGCCTACCGGCATCACTGAAATAATGTAACATACAAGTATAATGCCCATAGGCATGTCTTACTGTTTAAAAGACGGAAACGAGCCATAGCCAATGTGTTAAATGTTTTGATGTAGCTAGCAAGTTAGTTTGTTAGTTTTATTCTGAAATTCTGAATAGTAATTTCTGATTTATTTAATGATGAACATTTTGTAATTACATAAAATAAAATTTCTTCTTTCGAAAAATTTTCGGTTTGAATTTTGAGTTTCTAAATAAATAAATAAAAAATAAATAAAGGTTAAACTTGCGACTCTGATAGCTAAGATGTCCTTTGAACCGTCAAAGAACTTAGAAGATACGGCAGAAGGGTAGCATATTTTTACCATATTCCTAAACTAACGCATTCGCGACAGCTGACGTGAATTCACATCATTTCAATATCTGCAACTTCAACATACGGGCGTTCTTTTGCATTTGATATGCTACATCATTTTAAAAAAATATACGCAATATTCATATTTATAATGTGCTATGCATAAAAATAAATGTTGGTCATAAAGTCTTTCCCTGATTACAATATTTTTTTTTGCAGAAAAACTAATATAATTAGGCATATGCTTGTCTCAATATATTGTAAAGACATTTATGAAGTATTTAAATAAAGTACTTACGTCAGTAAATTTCAATGTGAGCAACCTTGGTAGCTCGAAGAATGTCAAAGCGGTATTCCATTCTCGCCACGCGTTGCCCAACATTTCGGCTGTCACACTAGACACAGCATGTATGATCCTGACCTTGAGTGTTATAACAATACAATTTCTTTTACTAGTGTTGCAAGAACTTTGTCCTTTATGTACTCTCAAAAGAAAAAAATCTAGAGGAGCAATATCGAGTGAACGAGGAGGCCAAGGTGTTGTTTTGATAACAGTGGAATGAAACTTCTGTATAAGTGGCTCCAACTGATGTACTAAAAATAACTTAAGAACATGACTTTACAGTATTGGTTATTTCGCAATATTTTTTTGTAATCAGGTAAAGCCTTTATGACCACCCTGTATATTGATTACGAATATTCGCATGATTATATATATATATATATATATATATATATATCCATTTGTAATATAAAAATGAATACAGAAAATATTTTTGTTAAAGAAATTACAAATGCAAGAACCCGCATAGGCAGGACTTGTTGATAAAAAGACGAAAACATGCGGTCGTGCAAGTGTTAAGTTCCTGTAAATTATATTCTCTAGACTAGTGCTGCACAACCTTTTTGTATGAAAATCGTTTGCCACCACTATCTTCAAAATGGAAGCTTTGATATATTTAATAGCAAGGTCATTAACCTAAGGTAAATTTTTCTGTGTAAGAATAGTGGTAATGTCGGTGGCCCGCGGGTCACAGGTTGTGCATCCCTACGTCTAGACAAACACACATTCTTTATTCTTATACCGCGCAGCAATATATCCTCGGTAATGTATTAATTGAATACTTATATATTCAGCAATTTCAGACGTGTACAATCGGTGTGAAGATGGAAAAAAAAAGATACACCCCATACATTTTGATTGCCATTTACATTAAAAGATAAGACTAACTAAGACTTCATATCAGAAGGACTTGTACTAATTAATGATGTATTTAACTCGGGAGAAGTCGCGCATACCCAGATAATGAATGGTTTTTACATTGTCACCAATAAATAATCGTCGCCTTATTTAGTCTATAACAAATGTTACAAATTCTATGATAATCTAAATTGTAGATTACTTTTCGAAAAATAGTGGTGACAGTTGTAAAAACCGTACGCACCCTGGGGTATGTCATACCCCGTGCGACTGCTCTCGGGTTAAGTTATGCTTCTGGGATCGTCTAGATATTAAAATAATAAAATTGAAATTTTTAAATACGATCACCCAATTTTTACAGCATATCTGGATTCTTTGGTAAATGTTTCATTTGAATACCGAAAATGAAGTTATCCGGTGAAGTAGTTTAGAAATTATGCAGATTTTTGATAATAATTTGGAATTCCTATTGTGTTAACATTTGCAGTGAAGGTAATTTTTGAAGGATAATTCAAAAATTACTTGGTCGATTGAGTTGTAATTTTGAATTCGCATAATTAAAGCTTTTAGATATTGTTTTCTGATAAAAAAAATTTAACGTTACATTTTTTTTTTCGAATGTAATGTCAAAGTACACAAATTATGCAGAAGTGGTCTAGTGAGGGCTGTTACCTTGTTTTTTTAGGAAACTTCTGGTACGAGAGGCGCCATCTAGACACTGCTCAATTGCTTGTTGTGCGATGAAGTTGTTTTTGCAAATATTGAAACAGGAAATAATTCGATAAATACTCTTTATGGTTACAATTGTATACGAGTTACAACAACAATGGATTTAATTATGCGCCAAACCACACTGTCAAAAAAAAAACTGTCTGTGAAGCTGCAACAATGAAATATTTTAAACACTATGAAGTACAGTTTAGTAGAGTTAGGTATTTATAAATAGGACAATATATTTTCTAAAAATACGCTTGAATCAAATAATAGTTTCAAATTAATTCAAATATGACTATATGTTGAGAAATCAATTTAGAAATCCTAAAAATATAGTTTGAATAAGGCTTTTTTTCTTTTCTGTTGCCATATCTTAAAAAAGAAATAGAGCTAAAATTATAATATTTTATAGAAATTCAGAAGCTCGTGCTTTCTACGAAGTGTTAACAAGAAGCTGTAAATTTTCGATAATCGGGCTCGGTGCCCAGATCAAATTCATGTTTTCATAACGGAATTTTTATAACGGCAAACTCACGAATGACAGGCATGAAATTAGGCGTCATTATCAAGATAAGAATTGAATGCTTATAAAAGTGTGTATTAGAAAATTATTTTTACTTCTATACTTATTTGTTATTGTTATGATTATCATCAAAATTCAAACACTTTTGTCACATTTTGGATATTTACTATCAATAGATGTGTTAACAATAAGGTATTGTGAATAATAATAATTGTGTTAATAATAATAATTGTGTTAATAATCATTGTGTTAATAATAAGGTATTGTGAATGTATAAAATATTCACATAAATTAGAGAAGTTGTACTGAAAGGAAGTGTATAATGTAGCATTGTGAAATTTAAGGTATCCGCACACCTTTGAAACGTCATTTTCGATGAAAATATCGATTTTTCATTTTTGCAATAATATTAAAATCCTATCTTTTATCTATCGAATTCTTCTTTAATTGTGTCCATATCTGAATTAGAACCCGAGTTACAGCCGTTTAAATTTACATCTATTACAGCTTGCCAAAGAATTTTACAACTGGAAATATCGTTCTGCAAACCGGAAGTAAGCTGAAATGTATGTTTACATTCTTCTTTTTCGAGATTTAGCATTTAAATTGGATTATATGTTCAAGAAAATACATGGAGTATATAATTAAATCTTTAATGAATAATAATTATTTTTATAGCAAGGACCACCTTCAAAAGTTATTTTTAGCTTTTTCTCAAAAAGTTTTTCAGATTTTACTGTACGCAAAACATCTTCTAACAAAAAATTATGTATGAAATGCCTTGAATTTTTTTTACTTATTTTACAAATGTTTATTGAGGAAATGGAGTACAATCATGATGATATATTAATTAGTTTTAAATTTACACTGGTATAAGTTAAAAAATTGCAAGAAATTTTACGAATTTTTCATTGCATTAGTACTTCAAGTGCCATAGCTTCTGCGATACAGATGCTATTATAATGCGGCTAATCTATGTCCTAGCAAAAGTTATTCTCTTTATTATGCAATTCACAAAATCTGAATACATGGATTTGATTTTGAGTTATCACGTTTTGCACAAATGTCAATTTTTCACACAATTTTGACTATTTTTCACTTTTAAAAATTATTTCTGTGTAATTTCTAAAATGTTTATATATTTTTCAAAGTTTTAATTTAAATGTCATTAAAAAAATTGGTATAAAGAGATAATTTCGAAAATGCGGATACCTTAACATTAATTGCAAATAGAGAATGAAGGGGGAAACGCAATTATCCTCAATAACCGGAGATTCTTCTTAAGCGGAGTCGTATTAACAAGAGTATTTACTTCATTTAAATGAGCAGTCAAGGGTTTTGTAAGTAAAAAATGTGAAATATCCAATAATGTTGTAATTTTTTTATTTAAAAAATATTTTTTTCATACAAACCACTAATATTATGAAGATTTAAATCTATAAAGTAATATAACTGGTTTCTGCTTCTAAAGCTGCAATTAGAGTTAGCTGTGTTCAAGAAAGCGCCGTATGTGTATTGTAACGCGTACGGTGTAGTAATGTTGTTCGTAGGTTAAGACCAGAGCATAACTGTCTGAAAGCGTGCGCTCTTTATGTAAATTATATTTGCATACATGGGCAGTGTTTCCAATTCGCTATTTTTCACTTTCTTCTATCTTTACAAGAAGAAAGTAATGGACTCGAGAAAATATTCGGTTTACGGTTGTCGATGGATTTACAGGTTTTAGAAGGTCCTGAACACGATTTGACTGCTTTTAGAAAATGCCTATGACTGGTGTCTGTATGTGACAAAACTTTTGTGGGCGCTCTAGCTCAAGAACTAATGCACGGAATTTAATAAAACTTTAGATTCAGTTATACAGTAATATAAATTGGTTCTGATTAGTCTTTGGTGTAAATCGCCCGACAGCTGGCGCTGCTGTCCAGTATTTTTCACGATTTCCGCAATAGCTCTATCTCAAGAAGAAGTACGCATTTCCATCAAACTTCATATACAGTTAGATGGTGACATAAGTTATTGCTGATAAGATTTTAGTGTAAATCGCCAAACTGGTGGTGCTGCTATGCTGCATTTTTCGGGATTCATGCAATTTTAGCGATAGTCATGTATCAAGAAGTAATGCACAGAATTTCATCAAACTTCATATTCTGTTATACTTTCACATATATATATCCTTATTAGGTTTTGGTGTAAATCGCCCAACAAGTGGCGCGACTACGCTGCACTTTTTACGATTTCCACGATAGTATAATAGATCTCAAGAACGTAGAGTTTCACCAAACTTCATATTCTGTTAGATCTTGACATAAATAGACGCTGATTCGGTTTGGATGTAAATCGTCCGATAGTATTTGTTTCTATGCTGTGTTTATCTCGATCTGAATTTTTTAAAAAAGTAGCGAACTGAAAATATAGTTTGTGAGTTTTCTGATTTATTCTTTTCCTTTTCCAGCATGATGCAAAAACACAATCAGTCGTAAAAGGGTGTTATTTTCAACTCGCTGATATTTTTATTCATCTGCGCAGGCTAACACCAATGGCTTTGGTTAAGCCTTTTTTTTATCGTTTGGGCATAATAAGAGATGCGGCTAAATTAAATTTTTGCTGATTATGAATGTGCGAATTATATGAAAATTCAGGTTTCCTTAAAGTTTCTTATTTCTCAATTTTACAAAATTAATTTTATTCCCACAACCCCTCCGGCATACAATTGCTAAAATTCCTAAAAGTTTTACATTTTTACAAACAAAATTTGCTCTGTTATTTTTTAGCTATAATTAATAAATAACAATAAGTAACAATAAATGTAAATTCAGCCTCCACCTCCAAAATTTCCGCTTGCCACTCCACCAGCATTTATTTTTAATATTAGTTTAATAAATGTTTTTAATAATCTATCCCTAAGTTTTTATTTTTAAAAATGCTCTTTTCATTAGTCTATAGTTGCAATAAGTAGATACAAAACAACCATATGATTTTTTCTCCCTCCATTAAAATTACTCCTTCCTAACCACACCCCCTCGCATACAAAATCTAAAATATTAATTAAAATTCTGTTTTGTTTGTCACTTTGTACTTAAAATGAACAAATAGTATTGAGTTTTCTAAATTCACCTACGAAAGTGTCACTTCACCATTTGTCCCCTAATAAAGGGGAGGGAGCTTTCTAGATATTGAGGATGGAGGGAAGCAATTGAAAATATTTCTTTTTTTTCCGCTGTTTAGATATTCTCACACTTGTTTTTAATATAAAGCAATTTTAAAACTTTTTATCGAAAAATAACGTAAAAACTTTTTTTTTAAATAACACTTCAGAAATGCGGATTTATACATTTCAAACAATTGCAAAATTTTATTCCAAGGGTTGAGTGAAAATTTCTTATATTTTTTATTTTATGTTTTTCTTTCTTATTATAAGTAAACAAATATGTTTTTAAAACATGAAGTTATTGCTTATACATATTTGAAATCAATAAATAATAGTAAATGCAAATAACTGCTTGAACTGTTAACTATAGATTTAATTACTAAATTAAATATAAGCCCCACCAGTGGCTGAGAGGTTGTGCTCTCGAAGCTGGTAGACGGGAGGTGCTGGGTTCGATCCCAATCGCGCCCGTCGGCCTAATCGTTCGGAGTTTTCGTGGTATTCTTCGAACCGTGGATTTATCCATGCGTAAATACGGGTTAGGTTCCCTTAGAAAGACCCCCACGAAGGGCACTCCCCCCGGGCCTATATCCCTAGCGTAGATAATTGGCCGTCAACAATCAACCCAACCTAAATTAAATATAATTTAATGTAATGTTTAAACACATCATAAAATAATGAAAATTCTATTCGTCAAATCAAAAATTTACCTAATACAACATCTATAGGTCTATACTTTTACACCCATGTAGATTTTCAGTCGACATATTTAGCTAGATAGTAAAAGCTTAAGAGATGTTTCTTTATTTTATTTTGCTTTGAGGGTTGATTGTACATTTTCTGCAACTAATGTTAGTAGAAACTGCAGTATGATGAGACGTTGTATTCAATGTTTTATTATATATTTTTGAAAGTTTAATTTAAGAGATTATTTTTTGTGTAATGAGAAAAATTGTAAATAAGTATGAAATCCATATATATAAGTATGCCTACATTAATGTATCAATTTAAATATAAATATACAAATAAATTAATGCAATTAAATCTAACTCGAACAATATACTGCCAAAAAATATCGTTAATCAAAAATTGTACAATAGATTTACATGACGGTACGTGAAAATTTAAAAAAAAATGTTTAATCAAAGTTAATTGTAAGTAAATAAGAAATTTTTCAAAAAAATTAGGAAATTTGGAAAATCGAATGATATTTTGCAGTTGATTAAATTTCCTATGCCCGCATACTGGTGATATTTAGAATTTTTTTAAAAAATATATTTTAATATGTATTTGTTAAAATAAGGTCAAGCTTCAATATTAGTTTTAATATAAACGAAAAAAGCAAGGGGGAAAATGAAACAAACTAACAAATAATACCTAATTAAAAAACTCATCCCGACTTTTAAGCGCCCCCCCCCCCCCCCGCTTCGAATTAAAAATACTTTAAAATCAGAGATAATTAGAATATTGCATTATATAAAAACAGTAAATTTTTGGGCGATGCAAAAATTGGAAAGATCTTAAACCCGATTACTTATTTTCGACTAATATCGCAATATACAATGTCCAACTTCAAATTACTGGTTCTCATAAAATCGCAATAGATCTCTTTACATATGTTTTTAGAAGTTTCATTCTACATTTTGTACTATGAAAGTTCGAAGCACTCGGAAGGACTTTTTTCATTGATCATTTTTTATAAACAAAAATGCCTTAAAACTGTGTATTTTTTTTTAAATTCCTCTTTATTTAATTTTCGAGATATTTTGCAATTCAAAAATTAAATTAAAGATGTAATTTAATGTTGTTTTAGAGACACATAATGAAAAAACAAAAACAAGAAACCGTGTGAAAAGGGCTTAATTAGCGTTTAAATGTAGCGAATTTGCTTGAAATTCACACCACAACAAGAATCGTTCAAAACTTCAAAGTTCACACAAGCACTGTGAATTTATGTGTGCCTATAAAACCAAAATATTTAAGAGTATAAATCTTCAGATATTTCTAAATAATGTGGAATATATTTCATTTTGAAATTTGAAACTTCAATTTTTGACCGCCCCACCAGTGGCTGAGAGGTTCTGCTCTCGAAGCTGGTAGACGGGAGGTGCTGGGTTCGATCCCAATCGCGCCCGTCGGCCTAATCGTTCGTAGTTTTCGTGGTTTTCTTTGAGCCGTGGATTTATCCATGCGTAAATACGGGTTAGGTTCAATTAGAAAGACCCCCACGAAGGGCACTTCCCCGGGCCTATATCCCAAGTGCAGATAATTGGCCGTCAATAATCAACCCAACCCAATTTTTGACCATATAATCGCGGTTTGGGAGTCGCGGAAAATCGGAGGGATCTGTGGGGCGTTTCAAATGGAAGTATCCCAGTTTGCACTAAACCAGACTTGTACCAAGCATACCGAATCATGTCACAGTATTGCGACGCACTGAACTGGAAATGAACAAGTGACTGAAGTTTGATGATGTTGTTACGTTGAAAAATATCGACTTCTTCTTTTCTATTGAATAAATAAATAAATTAGAAAATTTTAAGACTTTTTATCTCGATAACGAGGAGACGAGGGCAAATGATTTATGTGTCAAAAAACATGTTTCACAATGCCCTTTCGATTGCTGCTTATTTAGATTTTTTGCATTATTACACTAACGGCGTGGTTCCCTGGTAAGGTAAAAAAAAAAATATGCGATGGATGAAGAATTGACGTACACCATATATGACTGAGTGCCCATTATTTTGTCATGATTATGTAAAAGATGTTTGTTCAAAGATTTTTAATCATGTTTTAATTGATATTTATTACTTGTATCTTCAGTTTACTTGCCATTTTTTTTTAACCTATCTTCGTCTTTGCTTTTTCATATTCTGCTTGCATTTGTTTCTTTGTAAAAAATCTATTAATTTGATGAGGGCATAAGAGTATAAAAACTTTACGTTTTATACGACGGATTATTTATAACGTGCACACTGGTCCGGAAAATATTTTCATGCAGACGCACATGACTAATCACATTATTTAATTTATATTAAATAGTTTAAAAAATGTTTAAAATGTGATTTGCAAATTTAAAGGACTTTATTTTTCACTACATGACATCAGTAATATTATAAAGGTATAAAAGTAGGGGAAGTTTGCCTAATATCGCACCGCATGATTTCTAAGTGAAGTACCTATTGCATTCTGGTGGTCGTTGTCTAAACTTGATCCTCCATTAGCAAAACCATTAAATAATAAGCCCAGTCAGATAAATGGGAAACTTTTCGCAAGTTAAAAATAGCGCCATGTAGCGGATGGGATGCTTGCCTTCGGCACGAAGAATATTTTAATAAAATTTTGCTTCTAAAATTAAAGTTTAAAATAAGGAGTTCATATTTTCTAAAAAAGTCGTTTGTAAATTCCGGTGTCAGTCAGTAATTTCACATTTTACTAACAGAATTTGTCTGTGCCGGAAAGGGTTAATTGCATAGTGATGTAAATTTCCATCACTTTTTATTTAACTTTTAATAAATAAATCAACTTCTTCGCCACCACTATATTTATATAGAAATATTAATCCAGTAAATTTCCCCATTTTTTTTTTTCATTATAGTCTTAGCTTTAATGTAAAAGATCCGAATAATTAGCAAGCTTTTAAAGGAAGTGCAAAAACAAAACATCGATACAAACGATAAAAATCGTATAAAATATCGATATAAATAAATCGTATCGTTTCTCTGCGACGCACTCCTGTTAGGCCTTCCTTCCGCAGCAGATGAAGTGGCGCTAGTGTCCTCGCTAACAAATTTAACGCTATCTGACTGGGCTTATTATTTAATGGCTTTGTCCATTAGTAATTTTAGTAGTAGTGTCATATCTGTTGCCGTAGGGAAGTGTTGTTCCAAGTAATAAAAACTTTATTGTTTTTTTTTCCATTTAAAAATGTATTTTAACGTTATCTTCGGAAAATTATAAATATACAAAGGTAAGTAATAAAAGTTTTGAATTATTGTGAAAATGTTGTTATTGATCCAAATTTTGATTTTTTATGTTTTGATTGACTCATTATTTCCTCAAAGTTGCCAATGGGCGGTCATGTATATTTTTGTTTGTATGTTCCTAATATCGCACCCACTAACTATTCCAAATACCGCACTGTGCGATATTAGGATTAATTTTGTGTATCATTATTTTTTTTTCAGTTGAGGCCAAAAAATGGAAGCTGTGGAAAGAAGATAATATGATTAAAGTAATTCAGGCAGTACGGTCCAAGGAAAAGGGTTTGGGACGAGCTTCAAAACTTTATGAGGTTCCAAAATCGACACTGAAGGACAAAGTATATAGTGATGAAGTAACGTTACAACTCATATTTCTTACAAACATTTTTTAAAAGAGTGAATTTTATTGTGTTCCTAATATCACACGGTGGGTGCGATATTAGAAACCCTTTTTGAAAGTTAATACTTAGGCGCTGTGTATATTTATTTGAAAAAAAAAAAGTTTATTTTATTGGAAATCTTTATAAGCAAAAAATGTTTTATTAGAATGTTTTATGGACCCATACCGTCAATCAGTATCAATTTGTTGTGCAGTCAAGCCGAATTAGATCAAAATTTCAAAATGGGTGTGATATTTGGCACACTTCCCTATAGATTTACTTTTTTTTTTTTGTGAATTAAGATGGTCCAAAGGTCAAAATCTCAGTTTCATTATTTCCTGGTATTTTTAAATGATATTTTTTGCTGGAACGCATCCTTCTATAAAAATTACTTTTCAGATAAAAAGTTTATGAAAATTTTGCAAATTTGTTTTTTAAAAATGTAAAATGTTAAAGTTATTTATTTTTTTAAATAATTCATGAATCACTTGCCAGATTTAATTACTTTTTTTAGTATTGTGTGCAGAAAAGGTTTCTTGTTAATTTGTCTTCAGGATGTATTAAAATATTACTCACAAAATTTAGAATAAATTTAAAAGTAAAAAAAAAAATAGAAGAATATTTTTTAGAGTTATTTTTATTACAAATAATATTTTTTCAAAAATTTTACACGAAATTAAAAATTATGAAGACAATTTAGTAAAAACTTGATATAAAAACACTGTACAAAATTTCATTCATATATGTTACAATAAATATTAGGTAACCTTTTAAACAAGACAAATTACGACAAAATCCATTCTGAGGTAAATGGAAGAAGAATCTCAAGAAGAAGTACGCATTTCCATCAAACTTCATATACAGTTAGATGGTGACATAAGTTATTGCTGATAAGATTTTAGTGTAAATCGCCAAACTGGTGGTGCTGCTATGCTGCATTTTTCGGGATTCATGCAATTTTAGCGATAGTCATGTATCAAGAAGTAATGCACAGAATTTCATCAAACTTCATATTCTGTTATACTTTCACATATATATATCCTTATTAGGTTTTGGTGTAAATCGCCCAACAAGTGGCGCGACTACGCTGCACTTTTTACGATTTCCACGATAGTATAATAGATCTCAAGAACGTAGAGTTTCACCAAACTTCATATTCTGTTAGATCTTGACATAAATAGACGCTGATTCGGTTTGGATGTAAATCGTCCGATAGTATTTGTTTCTATGCTGTGTTTATCTCGATCTGAATTTTTTAAAAAAGTAGCGAACTGAAAATATAGTTTGTGAGTTTTCTGATTTATTCTTTTCCTTTTCCAGCATGATGCAAAAACACAATCAGTCGTAAAAGGGTGTTATTTTCAACTCGCTGATATTTTTATTCATCTGCGCAGGCTAACACCAATGGCTTTGGTTAAGCCTTTTTTTTATCGTTTGGGCATAATAAGAGATGCGGCTAAATTAAATTTTTGCTGATTATGAATGTGCGAATTATATGAAAATTCAGGTTTCCTTAAAGTTTCTTATTTCTCAATTTTACAAAATTAATTTTATTCCCACAACCCTTCCGGCATACAATTGCTAAAATTCCTAAAAGTTTTACATTTTTACAAACAAAATTTGCTCTGTTATTTTTTAGCTATAATTAATAAATAACAATAAGTAACAATAAATGTAAATTCAGCCTCCACCTCCAAAATTTCCGCTTGCCACTCCACCAGCATTTATTTTTAATATTAGTTTAATAAATGTTTTTAATAATCTATCCCTAAGTTTTTATTTTTAAAAATGCTCTTTTCATTAGTCTATAGTTGCAATAAGTAGATACAAAACAACCATATGATTTTTTCTCCCTCCATTAAAATTACTCCTTCCTAACCACACCCCCTCGCATACAAAATCTAAAATATTAATTAAAATTCTGTTTTGTTTGTCACTTTGTACTTAAAATGAACAAATAGTATTGAGTTTTCTAAATTCACCTACGAAAGTGTCACTTCACCATTTGTCCCCTAATAAAGGGGTTGGGTTGGGTTGGGTTGATTGTTGACGGCCAATTATCTACGCTAGGGATATAGGCCCGGGGGGAGTGCCCTTCGTGGGGGTCTTTCTAAGGGAACCTAACCCGTATTTACGCATGGATAAATCCACGGTTCGAAGAAAACCACGAAAACTCCGAACGATTAGGCCGACGGGCGCGATTGGGATCGAACCCAGCACCTCCCCCTAATAAAGGGGAGGGAGCTTTCTAGATATTGAGGATGGAGGGAAGCAATTGAAAATATTTCTTTTTTTTTTCCGCTGTTTAGATATTCTCACACTTGTTTTTAATATAAAGCAATTTTAAAACTTTTTATAGAAAAATAACGTAAAAACTTTTTTTTTAAATAACACTTCAGAAATGCGGATTTATACATTTCAAACAATTGCAAAATTTTATTCCAAGGGTTGAGTGAAAATTTCTTATATTTTTTATTTTATGTTTTTCTTTCTTATTATAAGTAAACAAATATGTTTTTAAAACATGAAGTTATTGCTTATACATATTTGAAATCAATAAATAATAGTAAATGCAAATACCTGCTTGAACTGTTAACTATAGATTTAATTACTAAATTAAATATAATTTAATGTAATGTTTAAACACATCATAAAATAATGAAAATTCTATTCGTCAAATCAAAACTTTACCTAATACAACATCTATAGGTCTATACTTTTACACCCATGTAGATTTTCAGTCGACATATTTAGCTAGATAGTAAAAGCTTAAGAGATGTTTCTTTATTTTATTTTGCTTTGAGGGTTGATTGTACATTTTCTGCAACTAATGTTAGTAGAAACTGCAGTATGATGAGACGTTGTATTCAATGTTTTATTATATATTTTTGAAAGTTTAATTTAAGAGATTATTTTTTGTGTAATGAGAAAAATTGTAAATAAGTATGAAATCCATATATATAAGTATGCCTACATTAATGTATCAATTTAAATATAAATATACAAATAAATTAATGCAATTAAATCTAACTCCAACAATATACTGCCAAAAAATATCGTTAATCAAAAATTGTACAATAGATTTACATGACGGTACGTGAAAATTTTAAAAAAAAATGTTTAATCAAAGTTAATTGTAAGTAAATAAGAAATTTTTCAAAAAAATTAGGAAATTTGGAAAATCGAATGATATTTTGCAGTTGATTAAATTTCCTATGCCCGCATACTGGTGATATTTAGAATTTTTTTAAAAAATATATTTTAATATGTATTTGTTAAAATAAGGTCAAGCTTCAATATTAGTTTTAATATAAACGAAAAAAGCAAGGGGGAAAATGAAACAAACTAACAAATAATACCTAATTAAAAAACTCATCCCGACTTTTAAGCGCCCCCCCCCCGCTTCGAATTAAAAATACTTTAAAATCAGAGATAATTAGAATATTGCATTATATAAAAACAGTAAATTTTTGGGCGATGCAAAAATTGGAAAGATCTTAAACCCGATTACTTATTTTCGACTAATATCGCAATATACAATGTCCAACTTCAAATTACTGGTTCTCATAAAATCGCAATAGATCTCTTTACATATGTTTTTAGAAGTTTCATTCTACATTTTGTACTATGAAAGTTCGAAGCACTCGGAAGGACTTTTTTCATGGATCATTTTTTATAAACAAAAATGCCTTAAAACTGTGTATTTTTTTTAAATTCCTCTTTATTTAATTTTCGAGATATTTTGCAATTCAAAAATTAAATTAAAGATGTAATTTAATGTTGTTTTAGAGACACATAATGAAAAAACAAAAACAAGAAACCGTGTGAAAAGGGCTTAATTAGCGTTTAAATGTAGCGAATTTGCTTGAAATTCACACCACAACAAGAATCGTTCAAAACTTCAAAGTTCACACAAGCACTGTGAATTTATGTGTGCCTATAAAACCAAAATATTTAAGAGTATAAATCTTCAGATATTTCTAAATAATGTGGAATATATTTCATTTTGAAATTTGAAACTTCAATTTTTGGCCGCCCCACCAGTGGCTGAGAGGTTCTGCTCTCGAAGCTGGTAGACGGGAGGTGCTGGGTTCGATCCCAATCGCGCCCGTCGGCCTAATCGTTCGTAGTTTTCGTGGTTTTCTTTGAGCCGTGGATTTATCCATGCGTAAATACGGGTTAGGTTCAATTAGAAAGACCGCCACGAAGGGCACTCCCCCGGGCCTATATCCCAAGTGCAGATAATTGGCCGTCAATAATCAACCCAACCCAATTTTTGACCATATAATCGCGGTTTGGGAGTCGCGGAAAATCGGAGGGATCTGTGGGGCGTTTCAAATGGAAGTATCCCAGTTTGCACTAAACCAGACTTGTACCAAGCATACCGAATCATGTCACAGTATTGCGACGCACTGAACTGGAAATGAACAAGTGACTGAAGTTTGATGATGTTGTTACGTTGAAAAATATCGACTTCTTCTTTTCTATTGAATAAATAAATAAATTAGAAAATTTTAAGACTTTTTATCTCGATAACGAGGAGACGAGGGTAAATGATTTATGTGTCAAAAAACATGTTTCACAATGCCCTTTCGATTGCTGCTTATTTAGATTTTTTGCATTATTACACTAACGGCGTGGTTCCCTGGTAAGGTAAAAAAAAAATATGCGATGGATGAAGAACTGACGTACACCATATATGACTGAGTGCCCATTATTTTGTCATGATTATGTAAAAGATGTTTGTTCAAAGATTTTTAATCATGTTTTAATTGATATTTATTACTTGTATCTTCAGTTTACTTGCCATTTTTTTTAAACCTATCTTCGTCTTTGCTTTTTCATATTCTGCTTGCATTTGTTTCTTTGTAAAAAATCTATTAATTTGATGAGGGCATAAGAGTATAAAAACTTTACGTTTTATACGACGGATTATTTATAACGTGCACACTGGTCCGGAAAATATTTTCATGCAGACGCACATGACTAATCACATTATTTAATTTATATTAAATAGTTAAAAAAATGTTTAAAATGTGATTTGCAAATTTATAGGACTTTATTTTTCACTACATGACATCAGTAATATTATAAAGGTATAAAAGTAGGGGAAGTTTGCCTAATATCGCACCGCATGATTTCTAAGTGAAGTACCTATTGCATTCTGGTGGTCGTTGTCTAAACTTGATCCTCCATTAGCAAAACCATTAAATAATAAGCCCAGTCAGATAAATGGGAAACTTTTCGCAAGTTAAAAATAGCGCCATCTAGCGGATGGGATGCTTGCCTTCGGCACCAAGAATATTTTAATAAAATTTTGCTTCTAAAATTAAAGTTTAAAATAAGGAGTTCATATTTTCTAAAAAAGTCGTTTGTAAATTCCGGTGTCAGTCAGTAATTTCACATTTTACTAACAGAATTTGTCTGTGCCGGAAAGGGTTAATTGCATAGTGATGTAAATTTCCATCACTTTTTATTTAACTTTTAATAAATAAATCAACTTCTTCGCCACCACTATATTTATATAGAAATATTAATCCAGTAAATTTCCCCATTTTTTTTTCATTATAGTCTTAGCTTTAATGTAAAAGATCCGAATAATTAGCAAGCTTTTAAAGGAAGTGCAAAAACAAAACATCGATACAAACGATAAAAATCGTATAAAATATCGATATAAATAAATCGTATCGTTTCTCTGCGACGCACTCCTGTTAGGCCTTCCTTCCGCAGCAGATGAAGTGGCGCTAGTGTCCTCGCTAACAAATTTAACGCTATCTGACTGGGCTTATTATTTAATGGCTTTGTCCATTAGTAATTTTAGTAGTAGTGTCATATCTGTTGCCGTAGGGAAGTGTTGTTCCAAGTAATAAAAACTTTATTGTTTTTTTTTTTCCATTTAAAAATGTATTTTAACGTTATCTTCGGAAAATTATAAATATACAAAGGTAAGTAATAAAAGTTTTGAATTATTGTGAAAATGTTGTTATTGATCCAAATTTTGATTTTTTATGTTTTGATTGACTCATTATTTCCTCAAAGTTGCCAATGGGCGGTCATGTATATTTTTGTTTGTATGTTCCTAATATCGCACCCACTAACTATTCCAAATATCGCACTGTGCGATATTAGGATTAATTTTGTGTATCATTATTTTTTTTTCAGTTGAGGCCAAAAAATGGAAGCTGTGGAAAGAAGATAATATGATTAAAGTAATTCAGGCAGTACGGTCCAAGGAAAAGGGTTTGGGACGAGCTTCAAAACTTTATGAGGTTCCAAAATCGACACTGAAGGACAAAGTATATAGTGATGAAGTAACGTTACAACTCATATTTCTTACAAACATTTTTTAAAAGAGTGAATTTTATTGTGTTCCTAATATCACACGGTGGGTGCGATATTAGAAACCCTTTTTGAAAGTTAATACTTAGGCGCTGTGTATATTTATTTGAAAAAAAAAAGTTTATTTTATTGGAAATCTTTATAAGCAAAAAATGTTTTATTAGAATGTTTTATGGACCCATACCGTCAATCAGTATCAATTTGTTGTGCAGTCAAGCCGAATTAGATCAAAATTTCAAAATGGGTGTGATATTTGGCACACTTCCCTATAGATTTACTTTTTTTTTTTTTTGTGAATTAAGATGGTCCAAAGGTCAAAATCTCAGTTTCATTATTTCCTGGTATTTTTAAATGATATTTTTTGCTGGAACGCATCCTTCTATAAAAATTACTTTTCAGATAAAAAGTTTATGAAAATTTTGCAAATTTGTTTTTTAAAAATGTAAAATGTTAAAGTTATTTATTTTTTTAAATAATTCATGAATCACTTGCCAGATTTAATTACTTTTTTTAGTATTGTGTGCAGAAAAGGTTTCTTGTTAATTTGTCTTCAGGATGTATTAAAATATTACTCACAAAATTTAGAATAAATTTAAAAGTAAAAAAAAAAAATAGAAGAATATTTTTTAGAGTTATTTTTATTACAAATAATATTTTTTCAAAAATTTTACACGAAATTAAAAATTATGAAGACAATTTAGTAAAAACTTGATATAAAAACACTGTACAAAATTTCATTCATATATGTTACAATAAATATTAGGTAACCTTTTAAACAAGACAAATTACGACAAAATCCATTCTGAGGTAAATGGACTTAGTTTTAGTTACGGGCAAGGCAGAACTAGTAGTACAACGCAAAAATTGCTATATCTACTGATGTAATCATCGTAGAAACACACGGTTTGCTTCATTGAATTTATTTAACTTTGTAGTATTTTATTAACATGAAAAATATTAAAATGTATTTTTTTTAGATTTTTGACCCTCCAATGCCCATGGTAGAATGTATTCTAGAAATTGCAAAATTAGGAATTCACACCAGAAATAACAACTATTAATTTTCCTTTTATTTTAATCACAAACAGTCGCCGAACAATTGATGTTGGTTGAGGGGCTTCCAAGTTGCATATAACTTTACGCCCAGGCTATATGTGAGTAGAGTGTGTCTTGTATAAAATTGAGCCGTTGGGAAAAGTTAAGATGCAGTATTAACTACTAGATAAAAGAATAGTTCAATGAAAAGGATAGATAAAACGTTAAGAAAAGAGATGATAACAAATTTGGAATAAAAATGTAAAGCTAAGGAGATTAAGGATAGAGTCTGAAAAATTGGAAGAAAGTGAAATTGTATAGCTGTAGTTATAACTAACTACTAGTTAAAGTTTTTTATTTATTTGTTTATTTATTTAAATCACGAAGTGTCTGTACTTAAATAAAGCAAAAATTTCTATTCCATTTTTCTGGTATGAATTCGGAATATCTGAATATAAAAATCCACTAAATTCACAACACTGATGGTACAGCGCTTAGAATACATAGTCTAAGAATGTACGACTGGAAAATGTTAAGAGGACATTTTTTTTGCATTAGTTTATTAAGGATTTGTTTTTAAATTTTGATTGTTTTTTAAGCGCATGATGCATTTGAAACACAAAATCAGAAAATTCTAAAAGAAATTAGAATTTTTTTTAAATGCATCATTTATTCAAGAGAATAGTGAATTCCAATAAGTTATGTACTCCAGTTACTATTCAAGGTCTGCACACTCCTTGGGATTTCCAAGGAGTCTGCTACCACTTTTTAAGATAAGAAATTCTCTTTTTAATATTTAAATTGTAGAATTTGTAATCACCTCGTTTATTCACAGAATTTGTAATATATGTCTGTGGTTAAATATAACGAATAATTCTAGTAAAAAATTGTGGTAAAAATGTTCGCAGCCTGATATTGTAACCATTAACCCTCTCGTCACCCTGGGCCTCATATGAGGCTCCTACTTCGAATTGCAATATTTGAAAGAAAAAAATTATTTTTGTTAATTCCAGCATCTAATAGTGATAGTATATGCCGATACATTTACTATTATGACGTTACTTATGTTTCAGCATTTAATAAAAATAATATTAATAAAAGTTTTATTAATTATTTGTAAACCGTTGTCGTTTCTTTTAATTTAAACATATGTTTCACTCTTTAAATTTAAATTAGGGACTCTTTTTCCGAATTAGTAATTTGTGATAAAAGATAAAAAATAGTACTAATTTTTTTTATGTTTGTTTAATCTGGTTGTAATACGACATTTTCCAAACGTCTTAAAAAATTCTTCCTTAGACTATTTTCATAGGAAAAACACGCAACATAACTACATTCGTTAGATTTCTGTAAAGAACACATCTATATATATATTTGTCTTACGTGGCGCGGAAATAGGGCTGAATTTCTAGCTTATTGTTGGCAACAACCGTAGTTTCCAGAGTTCAGACCAATGAAAAGACTAGATTGTGTTAGATAGATCAGCTCCGGCTCCAATATGGCGGTCATTGTCAGAGCAGTGAAAATCAAGCTAGCAAATATTAAAAATAAAATAACATGTACGTAATCCAAAGCGTCTGAGATGATTATTCATTTTAATTATGAGTAATATTGTTAATTTCAAATGAATTCTCAACTCTTATTTATAATTTATTTATGAATTTCACTCACATGAAAAATCAGAGATATAGTAAAAATATCAACTGTCTAGGTTGCACCTGCTGCAATCTGTTGCAGAAATCTATAATCAATTAGAATAGTAAAATGTTGAATGAAATATAAACAATCATTCACGATAAACTATCTTCCTATTACGTAGTGATTTTTTTTTTTTTTTTTTTTTTTTTTTTTTTTTTTTTTTTTTTTTTATGAATAAGCCGCGCTGTACAATATTATAGGTGCAATAAGTTTTAAACAAATTATTTTCCAAGATCCTTTATTCATAGTATTTAAATGATTTATATGCCCATTAGTAGCTCCAACTAAATGCATTTTTAGTTTTGTTTTCAACGGAGTTTTCAATTACTTTTTTACATTAAAAAAATTGTCAATTTCATATGTTCAAATTAATTATGGTAGTATTTATTCAGGCTAGAATTATGGCGAAAATAAAAAGGGGCGAGCGAGCGAAGCGAGCATGGACCGCGTAGCTGTCTCAGTGTGAATTGCTTTGCAATTCACGGGGGGTTGGCGAGCGTTAGCGAGTATGGGGGCTGAGCACCCTAGTTTGTTAAATTTCACCTAAATGACACCTAAAAACCGATTTTTCCCATCCATTGTGGTACGACCTTGCCGTGGTGGATGGGCTTTCCACTAACAGTACCGCAACTGTTGACTGATTTGGAAGTCATTTATTCCGTCAAACAACCGAAACACTCATGCACATTGAACACTACGGGTGGTTTACTGTGCAACTCATGCCAAAGCCGTCGTATTTCTATTAAAAATGTCACTTGTACCTGAATCCACTTTCGTGATGACGCTTACAGCGCTATCTATTGATACATTTTGGAAATTTTTCTTTCTTATGCCATACCGTTTTCTCCTTTTTCCAGTATATCCAGTTCAAATTTGAAGTCATTCTGACCAGTGGTTACTTTTGTACAGTATTTTGAAAGTGGAACTTTAATTATAGTCATCCTGTAGATGCTATTTTTGTATAAACTTACATAAATAACAGTAATTATCTCTTTTAAGTTTTATTAACGCATGCATATAAAACCAAATGTTAAAAAAAAATAGTATTTCAAACATTCTGAAGTAAACGGAAATCGTTGCGATATTTCTTTTCGTATGGAACCAGCACAAAAGAATTCAAATACACTTAATTATATGTTTAATCTAATTTAGAAACTCGGATTCTCTATCCCGGTTTCGTAAACCGCCCCATTGAAAAACATATTTACGTACGATTATGCAAACATGGACATAAAGCATAAATGCCCAAGTGCTTGAGTTAAGCAATTTTTGTAAATCTCTGTATCAGAAAGATGAAATACATAACGACAAAAAATACACAAAATGCTACCATGATCGCAAAGTATCCTTGTTATCCCTATCGGAAACACACGATTATACAAAGGATTAAGCATGTAAATTAAATTGAGAATGACAGCAACATTTTGAAATGCATGGCATAAATTAAAGGGGGACGAAGTTGTTCGCCAGAGGCCACTAGTTTTTTTCATAATTCAGTTCGCAATCTAGACTTCGTTCATTCCCAACCTGTGCGGATTAAAAGTTCATGCTATATCTCATTATAAGTGTTTTTTTACTTTGAAACAAAGTAACTTTACACTGGCTCGAAATCTCAGGATACCAAAGAATATCAAATTGATTTATAGCAAATCACCTTCTTAGATACATTGACATCATCACATACAAAACGCAGGTTGCATAAATTGTAAAACAGCACCTCGAAAAGCAACTTTAAACAATCACCAGCAGTAGCAGGCTAGACACGTATGAGAGCCATAAAATTCCCAACCTTTTAACCTCTGAGCTACGCGAAATTTCCCATACTAACGGATGTCTACGTTTCTGAAACTAATTGCTGATACTAGAGGACGAGATAAATAATTATCACCAGGATTACAAGCCATTCCAATTAATTTTCTTTAAATATATTATTATAGACTTTAGATGTTGTTCCCAGGTGGCAGATAGAATTTGTATGCTAATAGCAAATTTTACATTAATGATGCGCATTTTCTGATCCCTTCTTTAATGAGGAGCACAATTTGTTTTTACATGAGATGATTGTTCTCTTTTTTTTTCAGATGTCAATCAACGCCGCACCATCTCCTTTATGAAATATCCTGAAAAAAGAAAAAGTTAGAAAGGTAATTTTATTGAATAAATATAAAATATAGGGGTAAACATTAAATTAAAAAATCCATTAGTACGAGGAAACGGATGTCTAAGCTCCTGAAACTAATTGTTGATACTAAAGGACAAGATAAATAACTATCGTCTGAAGTACCAGTCATTACAATTCGTTTTCGTTAAATTTATTTTTATTCAAAGCGCACGATGTTCATAAATGATTAAAAAAAAGAATTTGTATGCTAAGAGCAAATGTTATATTATGTCTAGAATTTTATGTTATTTTAGGTAATGAGCATCATTTGTTTTTAGATAAAATCCATATTTTCTTTTTTTTTCAGATGTCAATCAACGCCGCACCATCTCCTTTATGAAGTATCCTGCGAAAAGAAAAAGTTAGAAAAATAATTTTATTGAATAAATATAAAATATAGGGGTAAACATTAAATTAAAAAATCCATTAGTCTGAGGAAACGGGTGTCTAAACTCCTGAAACTAATTGTTGCTACTAGAGGACGAGATAAATAACTATCGTCTGAACTACCAGTCATTACAATTTGTTTTCGTTGAATTTATTTTTATTCAAAGCATACGATGTTCATAAAAAATTAAAAAAAAAGAGTTTGTATGCTAAGAGCAAATGTTACATTATGTCAAGAATTTTATGTTATTTTAGGTAATGAGCATCATTTCTTTTTAGATAAAATCCTTGTTTTTTTTTTCAGATGTCAATCAACGCCGCGCCATCTCCTTTATGAAGTATCCTGCGAAAAGAAAAAGTTAGAAAAATAATTTTATTGAATAAATATAAAATATAGGGGTAAACATTAAATTAAAAAATCCATTAGTCTGAGGAAACGGGTGTCTAAGCTCCAGAAACTAATTGTTGCTACTAGAGGACGAGATAAATAACTATCGTCTGAACTACCAGTCATTACAATTTGTTTTCGTTGAATTAATTTTTATCCAAAGCATACGGTGTTCATAAATAATTTTTTAAAAAAAGAGTTTGTATGCTAAGAGCAAATGTTACATTATGTCAAGAATTTTATGTTATTTTATGTAATGAGCATCATTTCTTTTTAGATAAAATCCTTGTTCTTTTTTTTTTTTTTGTCAGATGCCAATCAACGACGTCACACTCCTAACTGAATATCCTGAAGAAGAAAATAAAATGTTTTTATAAACATGGCAGCTAACTTCTACGCTTTTTTAAGCCAAGTGAAAATTTTTGAAGCAGAAATATCACTTCATAAAATAAATTAAAGAATGTACCACACTCATTAAATAAACGCAGAACTATACCTACTAACCTCTCACAAATATTCCGTAAAATAATGGTTAATTTGACCCAGGTTAAACACGTTTCAAATCAGAATTTGTTTAAGAAATGAAATCAAATAAACTTTACTGAAAAATATATAATAAAATAAGTAATGATACATTAAATAAACTTCTGGTTCAAAACGTGTTTAACCTGGGTCAAATTAACCACTATTTTACGGGAAAATGTTTGAAGGTTGGGAAATATGCAGAACACATCTATGGTATAAAGCAAAAACCAAGACTCCCTTAATAGATAAGACTTGACAATCCGGAGAAAGTCTATGGGAGAAAATGTCCGCGGTAATTGCCACTTATTAACTGACTTTCTCCGGAAAGTATCGCCGCCTGGTGGATACTACCGCAGATTTGCCAAGTCTCCGGCTTTTTGAACACCAGTACATTTTTAGAGAAAATGTTGTTCTTTTAAATCCCAGAATTCTCCGATCAAACAAAACAAAATTGTCTGTACTAAAAAACTGGTATCCAAAAAGAGAATAGAAAAATCTAGCAGCTATGCTACTACCGATACTAGTTCATAAGCAAATGCATAGAACAAATGGAGCTGTGAAAAAATTTCATGTCGAAAATACTCCTATTACTGACGATTGATGGCGCTAGTAGCAGGAGAATGTTCTCTAGAGAATATAGCGGTCAAAGGAAACTTGCTGATTGTGAGGCCTGATACTATGATAAGGAAGCCTTGGCAAAAACATGCCCATGAGTAACGCTGACGTCATGTTGACAGTGGCAACACCTGACCAACGAATTTCGTTTTTACTGCAAGTTTTATTTTACCTGCTAAACATGGTACAATTTAAATTTTTACACCTTTGAATACTAAAAAAAATGCTTTTTCAAATGCAATTTGTTTGAAAATTGTATCTCAATTAAATGATTTATTGTGGTTTTATGAATAATTTTAAAGCATGATTTTTTAAAAATTCTATCTCTATCGTGTGCAGCCAGATTACAAAAGACTAACACGATTGCACTTAAAACAGTATTACTTCATACGGTTCAGCATTTGTTTCCGTATAATGTTCCGTATCAAAATTAAAAATTTATCAATAAATAAATAAATAAAATAAATAATAAATACAAATATAACAGACATGTAATACAACTACGCACTTTAACTAATGAATAATCAGAATAATAAAGGTTGCGGTATGGAAATGTTTGGAGAGTTTTTCGGCTATAAATCTTTGGCATCATGTTAATATGAAAATATCAATTTTAATAAATTTCAAGTTTTTATTTGAATGTATGACATTTTTCTTATAAAAATGCTTTTGGCGTTGATAGTGGGCATTCTAAACAAGTGGGTAAGTGTGATCGAAGACTTTCGTTTTATATTCCTTGCAAAACACTTTATCCTTTCTTTAATAAATCAAAAAAAAAAAAGTCCTGTTTTTTATAAAACAAAAAATTTACCGGTCTGTTTTCCTCGTTTTTTCGAATATCTGAACCGGCCCGCAATTATACTTTCTCATAATAATATCCGTCATGTGGACTAATGCGATATTAAAAAAAAAAATCAATTTCAAAATTAAACATGTTGTATAGAGACCTTCAAAATGTTAAAATATGCCAATATTTCCATAATCGAGTTTTTATCATGATTCAATACGTTCCTCAAACTTATATATTTACTATTCTCTATTACTCATACTGATACTCTCTTTGTATTATTCTCAAACATTTGAAAAATCCGTTATGACGTCAGATTAATTTTCTTTTTAATTCTCTAATGACGTCATAATAAGCTGTTTTCTGTATTTACACATACTCCTTGTATTATTGAGAAATGTTTGAAAATTTTCGTGTTATTACCAATATGACGTCATATTAATCTTTTTTTTTTTTTTTCAATTGGTGAAACTTTTTATTTCATTTTCATTTTCACGTGGAAATCTTTCAATAGAAAATTAATTATTGTAGAAAGAAGTGTATTGTGGATTTTTAATTGTTGACACTGCTATAACGAAAAATGTTTTAATTTAATAGGAAAAGGCTATTAGATTTTTGGTTTTTTATCTCTATATTTTAAAATAATACGATTTTTTCAAATTTTAATATTTTGAGCTTCACAGTAGGTATTTAGCTATAAGTAGACAAACTTTCATGCCTGTAAGTTATATAGTTTCTGAGAACGGCTCTGTGACGGACAGACAACGGAGCAGGAGTAATAAGGTTTCGTGAGATGAACAAAACCCTAAAAAATATATTCAATATCAAAAATCTGTTAGAGTGTTCAATAAAATTGAAAAAAAAAGTTTTCACATATATTTCTGTAATCCGTGATACCCGGTTTGGACCCCTAATTTTATTTGTTTCAAAAGATGTCTATATGATTTAATAAAGCCCAGACGTTGACAGCTATAAAAATAAAAAATACATTTAATTAAGGTATAAAAATAATTTCATTAAAATAATATAAGCTGTAGAATTAAACATTAAATTAAAAATCTATGTATTCACGAATGACATAAGAAATTCATGGAGACCGGTTTGTGATGCGGTCACATATTTTATTTTTAAAATTCAATCTAAAATAATTCAAAAGTTAATATTCCCCCTCCCTCTTTAAATTTAATTATAAAAAGAACCCTTTTTATTTTAATAGTTTCTATTATTATTGAGTGCTGCTTTCCAGATTTCAAATAAGTAAAATAGATAATACAATAGCTATAAAATGTCATTCCTTTTGTAGTTTTTTTTTCTTTTTCATTTCACAGTTGACTAAAATGTTAAAACAATTAGAATTTACTTTTATTTCCTTTTGATACCTGTTATATTTATGTCTGTCGTCTCATTTCCTTTCATAAAAAAATTTAATTTTAGCACTAATGCAGTAACTCAGATGTTTTTTGACCTTTCTAATAGGTTTGTAATAATAATGCTATGCAAATTTCACCAAAAGCGATAATTGAATGAGGTTTGACCGCACTCAATTCAAATTTTCACATTACCTTTTATCTAACGACCGTTTTACTCGTACATTAATCACGTCGGGTTGGAAATCTATTTTGATGCCAACGAATGAGTCTTGGCGGTATTGCCTCATAAAAATCATATTCATTAATACAGTTGTCGTGGTAACGAAAGACCATCCGCTCCTGGCCAACATAAAGTTATTGTCTACACAGGGCCGTACAGAAAGACCGCGGGCCCCGGTAACAGTTCAATGCGGGCCCTCACCATAAGCCTAATAAAATAAAACCTGCTTAGACGAAAACGTACAGGAAATTTCGTTTTAAATAGGATTTTTTCGTCTTAAAAGGTACATTTTATACATGGAATTTTTTTAGCTAGACCATGATTTTTTCTCCGTTCACAGCAGAATTCCGTTATAAACAGCCTTTACTGTATTAGAAAATGAATATCTTGGATAGTACCTTTTTAGAAAATTTATATAGTATTTTCTTACAATTTTATTATTTTTCTTTTACAGTGTTTTAAAGTACAATTACAGTTTATGATTCACTGGTAACACCTTTTCATATATGGATTTTAAATAGAAATTTAAAATATTGAAAATATAATCAAATTTTTATTCGATTCATCAGTTAAGGCGCCGATTGCCTGACGCTATTGCAACTTTTGTTATTGTGTTTTACAATTCAGAAAATATTTGTTCCATAAAGCATAAATAAATAAATGCCTGCATCTTTGCTATGTGCGTTCTGCTGATTTTTAATAAAAGCTGGATTTTGTCTCGAAGGTAAAATGCCTCCATAGACCCCTTCTCCCTCCACCTAGCCAGTCCGTACAGACGTTTAATCGATTTCTAAATTTTATGTTTTGTTAGTTATTTTAATTAACATTTTTATGTAAAAAATACCAGTCTACTTTTTCTGGTGTTGGTTTAAAAGTCAGAAACTGGGTCCCTAGAAGACCCGGGCCCTGGTAATTTGTACCGGCTCTACCCCCCTCTGTACGGACCTGACTGTTCTTATTATGCTTCGGCACCATCTTTTTTGACATATTATTTTGTGTGTTCATTTTAAATAAAAGCCTAGTCAAGAATTAAATGGACTTATTCTTCTATTAAAATTGATGTTTCTTTCCAGCAGAAGTGTTTTCGGATCTGGGATCATCTAGCTATACCAAATTTGCATTTTAGAAGGAAAAGCGTCACCATACGGCTCATTATTAGATAAAGGAAGGAGAGGACGAAAAGGAGTATTATAGGAAAACTTCGATGCTTATCGCCCTCTCGCCTTTCATGCAGCCAATGGTGCACATAGAAATTTATTAATTAATGAAAAGAAACCTTTAATGTTTAATATATAATTAATATATCAATATTCCAATTCTCTAAAAATTATATTAAAGCACTATTAATACTTTTGTACTGTACATTTTTATGTTTTGAAATATAGTTTAAATTTTCTATAAAAATCCAGTGCTTTTTTTGCGCACATTCTTTATTTATTGTGCGTAAACAAAATCAGTTCAAAGCACCGTCCCCTTAATACTAGGCCTACGCTCTGATACAAAAATGACGGTTGTCGTAGGAAATTTTTTTCAGCGTTTGTACGGTCCTTTGACTTTAGACATCAGTACTTTATAAAACATTTCTTTTACTTGTTTAAAAATAGAAAAAAAAAGCCAAGAATATTTTTTAAAATTATTGATATTCAAATTCAAAGAACCGTGCAAACACTGAAAAATACCCTTCTACGACAGTTGCTATTTTTTGTTAGCGCGTAGGCCTAATATTCAGGGGACGTGCTCAAAGCTTTAGTGACGACATCCGACATCCTTCATTTTTTTCTGCATGAAGAAACAACACAGTCCATCTATAAACTTTTTTTCATCTTGCGTTGTCATTCTTTCAAATTCGGATGTATAATTTTTTTCCCTATTCTATTTCTTCATTTTTTTATACAATATTATCATCGCAGTTTTCTTACAGCTCACAGTATTCCATATTATTATCAATGCTTACGAGTTCTTTACGTTGGTAAGATTTCAAACAGTTCTTGTGCAATTTATGCCATTTCCTAAGCCAAAAGCTTAAAACCACAGAATGGAAAAATACTTTTTAATTGTCTTTGGACTTACTTCTTTCCAACTATCAGATACAAACTGTAGTACTTGAAGAAATTTTAGTTTTGAGTTTTAATTTCGGTGACTGTGCAATGGCGTAGCCAGGGAGGGGGTCCAAATGCTCTGTATACCAGTAATATTGTAAAATTTTCTTCGCCTTGATTATCGCAGAAAGTTGTCTGATTATATAAGGCAACGAAAACTTTACAAAATTAGTGGTGGTATCCAGAGCATCTGGACACCTAGCCTGGCTACGCCACTGTGACTGTGGATGTTGATGAAGAAATATTGTCTTCAATTGCATGAACAATATGGTTAACTACTTTTGCCCGGTTACAGACTCTTTAATTTTTTTATGATACCCATATCCAATGGCTGCAGAAAAGATGTGGTGTTGACAAGCACAAATTCCAGTTGTATATTTTGAAACATATTTGCACATGTAACATGCATGGTGTGCTTCACAGTTATCTAATATAAGAAGAATATGTCTGAATTCGTTTTGTAGTTCTAAATTCCATTTTGTTAACCACGCCATAAAACTTTCTAAATTTATCCATACATCAGTCTTTACGTGGTATTCAACTTGTAAACTATAAAGTTTTAAACAGCTAAAGCAATGAGTCTTTTACCAATAACCACAAGTTTCCTTCTATCTATTTCGGACATGTTCGGGTTGGGTTGGGTTGATTATTGACGGCCAATTATCTACACTAGGGATATAGGTCCGGGGGGAGTGCCCTCCATGGGGGTTTTTCTAAGGGAACCTAACCCGTATTTACGCATGGATAAATCCACGGCTCGAAGAGAACCACGAAAACTCCGAACGGTTAGGCCGACGGCCGCGATTGGGATCGAACCCAGCACCTCCCGTCTACCAGCTTCGAGAGCAGAACCTCTCAGCCACTGGTGGGGCCTTCGGACATGTTCGTACGACATAAAACTAGTATGCGATTCATTGCTTTTTTATCACCAGAAAATGATGCATTATAATAACTAATTGAATCATTTGGTAGAAAGGTAAAAAAAATCTTGTTTCGTCACAACTGTAATTTTCAATTTTCTGACCAATTTTTCTAATTTCCATTCTACTGAACTTTTGGCATTTGCGTACTTTTTATATACTTTTTTTACATCTGCAACAAACAGAAAATTACATACTTTTCATAAATATTTTCAATTTTTTAATACAAACTTGTAAAGTACATAAATTTACCTGTCTAAAAAATCTATTTTGAGGGGGTCTCCAGCCTTTCTAATTTTAGAAAATTTACGAAGTTTATTTTAGCAATACTGCTGTGAAACTGCGCAAATGATAAATAAAACTTTGGCACGAAAAATGAACTGAGTATCGCCGCCTGTTGGGAATTCTATGAGCAATTTATATTAACTGCTGTGTTGAGAGATAGCAACAATAAATAAAATCGTCTTTTAACCCTTCTTTGCATGAGTTTTTCTTTTACAATTGTGTTTTTTATACATATATTAAATATTATGCACCAGAAATTTTAAGATAAATTTTTAACTTTATTCAGCAACATAATTCACGGGAAATTTACTGGATTAATATTTCTATATAAATATAGTGATGGCGAAGAAGTTGATTTATTTATTTAAAGTTAAATAAAAAGTGATGGAAATTTACATTATTATGCAATTAAGGGTTAAAACCCACGGTATAAGTAACATTGACTTTTAGGTAAGTTGCAGATAAGCAATGCGGTGATACAAAGAGTTAAATCAGCATGACCTAACTTTTTAGCTAAACCTACTGCTTTTATTTTTAACATTGGTCTACTAACTGTGGCTTAAGTCATTACTGGGAACCACTCGTATGAAGCTTTCTCGACATCCAGATTCTACCTTTTCCTGTTTTTTACTTTTTTTCGTGTTTTTGATAACCCTTATTTTCTATTACAATCCTATTTTTCATAAGGTTTATCCTATTGGGATTTCAATCGAGAAATAGTGTGGATTTTGGAACTCCTGTAACTTCTGCTAAACAGGTACTGTTCTCAGGAAATTCTTTAAATTTATCTAACACAGTTATTTTTTCACCAAGTGACAAGTTTGGCGAGATTTTTGCGAGACAAGTTTTACGATTTTAAAAGACATAGCTATGTATTAAAAATACCGAGTTAAATCGATTCTATTATTAGCAGGTATTGGAAGTTTGCCAGCAAGAGATCCTCACAGCATGTGATGAAAATGAACACCTGCTATCAAAAACTGTCGGAAGAAGAAACAAAGTGCAGTAAAGTCAATTGATCACCCATTGTGGTTATTATTTCTCCTCCGTCCTCGTTAAAAACACCAGAACTTAAATTTTCTATAGCATACTAGTTTCGGTAGGAACGTCCTCGGCATATACCTCGTGAGGACGGTACGCTAAATGCTACCGAAACTAGTATGCTATAGAAAATTTAAGTTCTAGTGTTTTTAAGGTTGTTTAATTACATCTCTATCATTTCGCACCAGGTATCATCTCAATAATTATAGTAGGCAATCCCAAGAAAATTACTGATATTCTTCGATTTTTTTTTACAATTCCTCCCAATTATACTGATGTCCCAATTAAACTAATGTCACAATTAAACAGTGTCCCAAATAATCGAAAACTACCGTATATAGTACAATACAAAATTTTTATCGGCTATTTTTATCGAAACCGCAAAAAAAAAAAAACGTTACCGTTTGATAATCGCAGACAACGAAATATTCTCATTTTCACTCATCCTCGAGTATTAAGAAAAGTATTGAAAGTATCAATTCGAAACTCACAGAATGTATGTAGTTTATTTTTTTGATTCCGAAAAAAAAATTGGACGGTAACTTTTTAAAATTTTGACCAAAAACTGACCCGTTTTGAATCAAATGATCCAGATATTTCAGAGGGTGATATTGAATTTATTTCTGCTGCGGAGTTCATCTCTCTATTTAATTAGACCGAAAGTCCGAAAGACGAATGAATTACCGGCAAAACGGTTTCGTGCATCGATTTTTAGAGTGATTTAGCATTTCGTATTATTTTTTGACGGGACCGGGCAACGCCGGGTGGATCAGCTAGTAGTACAATACAAAAAAAATTACAATAACATAAAAACACATTACATCACTGTACCATATAGCTGCCAACTTTTACGCTTTTTCCCTACCACTAAAATTTTATAGTAAATTTAAGCTTATTAAATTGCCGAAATCATGCGATTTAATAAGTCAAAAATTTCTATTAATTTTTAGTGGTAACAAAAAAGCGTAAAAGTTGGCAGCTATGCTGTACATTATATAAGACAATGGCAATTTTATATTTTACTAAATGTTCAATAAAATGTTATAGCAGTACCTTTATCGGTTCAAGAAATTTCTTAGCACCGGGATCACTATACTACGTATATGTGCTTCATGTCCATGGAAGAGAAAAAGAAGAGAAAGAAAAGAAAAATAAATAAAAATCAATCAGCAAATTCAGTTATTGTAATCTACAGGAATCTCAAAATTCAGGTAATCCGATAAAGCTGTGTTCGCTGTACTTCACGTGCCTTGTGTCTAAACGAAAAAAAAAAATCTATTTTGTTGCTTTTGCTATTTTTTCCCATTCGGATTTGGCGCGAAACTCGCACTGTTTTAGCAGTGTTGACCGTTTGGCCTCCTTTTTGATTCATAACTTCCGAATAAATATTCGTAGCAGAAATTCCGAATGGGAGTTTTCTTTCTTTTTTTAATGACAGACATTTCGTAATTACATTTTTTTAAAACTATTAAAAATTAAATTTTATTTAAAAATTAAAATTTTTTGGGGGAATTTCTGGTATGTATTCGGAATTTCTGAATAAAAAAGAAGGTCAAACTGGCAACTCTGTAACCAGACCCAGACCCGAACCGATATCGCTCGAACTTCTTGTTCGAGACCCAAATTCTTCAATAATTTAAATGTTCGTGAACCTAGATTTTGCTGTACTATGCAATGAAACTAAAATACGGATGAAAAAGGTTATGCTAGAATTATTATCGGAAACGTAAAAAAAAAAAAGAAAGAAATGGAAATGTATTATTTTTTTTGTAGCTTCAATGTTTTGTTTGTTTTCCTTACAAAATAAACAACGCAATTACATACATTTAGGGATTTCCCATAATTGTAGACTACTTGATACCGTTAACAAAATATATACACGCCTTTTTGAAATGGTACAATGAATCTTACTCACGGCGATATTCCCTATACCTCAGTAAATATAACATTTTATGAGAATAAATGCTATTAAATAGCTTTTTCATGTTTTGGATTAAAGATAATACTAAATTATGCGTTTAAGAATTCTAAAAGTCTAGACATAAGCTTTGATTTTCACATCCTGTTTCAAGTTGTTTTACATGTCTGCGGAAAATTCAAAATAATTAGCATGTTTGTTTCTTGGAATCACGGATGTATTATGTATATATGTTATTACATTTTTTGAGGTATGTTATTTTTTCATGCTCTTTCCCATGTTTCTAACATTCTATTTTTTTCCCAAATACATTCAATGTTAAAAGAATAGCAAAAACTATGAGAATTACAGATATTTAGTTACGTTACATGGAAATATGTAGGATATTTATGTAAATTCTTATCAATCACATTCATTATTTTTTACTACCTTACAAATCATATCATACTGTAAAACCAGACATTTAAAATTTCGCTAAAAAATAACGAATAAAAGTTACTTTTATGCATGGATAATAGTCAGAGTGAATTTTTTATATGAATCCAATCAATTTAATTGCAAATGGAGAATTTGAAAATTCAATGTCCATAAATTTGTTACTTATGACATATGTGAATATATTACCAATTATTCGAATCTTTCTAAATTATATATTTATAATTAAAATTATAAATGTATATTTAAATATGTATATATATATATATATATATATATATATATATATATATATGTGTGTGTGTGAGTGTGTGTGTATACATATAACATATAATATATATATATATATATACCTGCATCAGAGGAGTTTAAATATTTTTTTTTTAATTTGTAGGTGAAAATTTCCTATGATGCGGGACTTTTTTTTAATTATAGAGAGATGATTTAAATGTTACAGTACATTCTTAGTAATTCATGGGAAACTTTCACCTACAAATAAAAGAAAAAATTAAAACCTTCTATGATACGGGACTTTTGGCCCACCCTGTATATATATATATATATATATATATATATAATACGAAAATATTTATATTTATAATATATAATTATATTTAAATATATATATGTATATATAAATATAATTATAAATATAAAATTATAATTATAATTATAATTATAATTATAATATGGGTATAATTTTTCAATATTTTCTTTTAGAACAAAATTCTGTGAACCTTAGTTTAACTCACACCTTAATATGTACAGGATGAGCCAAAATGCCCATTATTCCCTATGCATATACGGACGATGGTAACGACCATCTAAAGTAAACAGAGTATGATAATAATAGTTGCTAACCATTTTGTTGTTTAATTACCACTATTTACGATTAGTAATCTTCGCCTAATCCTAATATAATAGCAGAATTCTGCAAGTAAATAGTGTGTAGATTGCTATTCGAAAATAGCGTTAACAAATGAAGAAGAATGTTTTACAGCTATAGGTAATAAATGAAACATGTTTGTTGAGAAATCTACAGTCAAACAAATTATTCAAAAATATCTATATGTTTTTCAATATTTTCATAAGAGGCTACTTTGCGCCTCCAAATACGATATGAAATTAGGCACCACTTCCGGAGTGGGCGTAGAATATATATTCTGAATAGCCTCTTTAAAATATTTGGCAAAATCTCCCGATTTTTGACTATCAATTTTCTTGTATAAAAATAATCGCTTGACATAATCGCAGATTTTTGAAATTAATTAAAGCTAATATATCTATTAGAAATTAGCGTTAGTCAAAAATTGGGAGATTCGGTAACTATGATTGAAGTTTGTTAGTTGCATTGATAACTGTGCAGGCAACTTTCTGTTGGACATATTTAAGGTAACAGCTAGAAAATAATAGGGTTTTAGCTCCCCTTGTATATATCGACTGGTAAAATCAAATATCTGTATATAAAAGGTTAAATATCAACAATAATAAAAGTTTACTTAGAAATTTTTTTATTAACGCTATTCTATTTTTTTTTAAACAATCAACATCAAATTTGAAAAATTTTGCCTTTCTAAATTAGGTTTTTAGCCAGAATAAAGCAAAGAGAACTTATGATTGTTAATCTGTTGCTACCAGCACAACGAAGAAAGCAGTAATCGGGATAGAAATTTTAATCCTATTCTTTTAAAGGAGACCACAACGAAGAAATAATCGTAATTGTAATTCAATTTTGAATAGAATTATTATAAGGAGAGCTCATGCATACTGAAGACACCGCCCCCTGAATACTAGGCCTGCGCGCTGAAAAAGATGGCGGCTGTCGCAGGCGGAATCGTTTGTACAGTCCCTCGAACTTCAACACCAATAATATCTAAAAGTTATCTTTGACTTATTTGATCTCCGAAAAACAAGTCGACGAAAACTTTTAGAAATTACTGGTGTGGAATTTCGAGGGACCGTTCAAACGCTGAAAAAAAAATCGGCCTGCGACAGCCGCCATTGTTGTCGGTGCTCAGGCCTAGTATTCAGGGGGCGGTGCTGAAGACCAGGGTTGTCAGTTTGACCTCCTTTTATTCAGAAATTCCCAAAGAAAAAAAATTTACTCTAAGTAATCAAGAAATGCCTGTCATTAATAAAAACGAGAATGACTAATCAAAATTTCTGATGTGAATTCGAAATTTATTTATAAAAAAAGAAGCTGAACTGACCGCCTTGCTAGAGACCTTCCAGTTTCATTCTAATAAAACAAAGACAGAAATTTTGATAAATGAAAAAAAAAAGTTATTACATAACTGCATAAAACAGGAAACATTTTATTAAATAGTTTCTCTGGTACGAGTAATGTTTATTTAACTGAAAAAAAAAGACGAAGGTTGGCAGATCAGGGTTGCCAGTTGTGTTTTCTGTTTTATTCAGAAATCCCTAAAAAAGGCATTTTCTTACGGTAATAATGAAATGTCTGTCATTAACAAAAGTAAAAAATAATATTTGGATAATCTGGTAGGATTTTGAAATTTCTGGCTAAAAAGGGAAGACAAACTGGCAACCCTGTGGAAGCTATGCTCATATGATCACAAAGTTCTCTTTCCAACAAAATTGCTTATTATTCACATCAATAATTGAAAATGGCAAATATACTATGACAAAAAGTTCTAGAATGGTTAAATTAGTAGTTAAAATAAATTAACATATAGCAACATATTAACTATAATATTATAGAACTTCACGCGGTTTTGAAATTATTTTTTACAGTCTGTAATTTTTTTTATGTAGAAGTGCATTCAAAATATAGAATGAACGATTTGGAATCGGATACATTTTCTTTGGTTCAGTTATCTACTACTTATCGCATGAACACTGTTCGAAAAGTATAACCTAATCCATCTACTTTGTGCGTCAGTAAAACTTTATGCGTCATAAATTCTCGTAATGATAATGATATATAATAATATTTATTATTAGTTTGATGTTATTTACTTACATTGTTATATCATATTTAATGTCTTTATTAAGATATTTATTCAGTCTTCTGGTAACTATAGCTTTTAAGTTGATTTTAATGCAATAAAATGAAGGGAAATGGAAGTATTATGGATTTGATTCTACGTATATTTGTGGGTACACACAAATTTAGGATGTTCCAACATAGCTTTTGAGTTATCGAACTATTTTTAGAGAAAATGGGATATTTGTTTACTTGTCTGGATACCGTGGATATCATAGGATGTATGACGTCACAAAATTTATGATATAGTAAACAAAATACATATAAGCGTACAATAAACCCAGACCGACAGGAAATAGACTGTGATTTTACAATTCTAACTGTACAATTACTGTATGCATTTTAATCTGGATTTTCGTAAAATACCAATATTTGTATGTACTTTAGAGGAAAGTTATAAATAATTTTAATGCATTTTATATATATTCAGTTTTCAAGTAATCATTAGAGATTAGAGTATCATAATCAAATAAGGACATATTTAAAAAATAACGTAAGTCCATTGAGGATAAAGACACCACCCGCAGACCTTGTAGACATAGGCGTATCGTGGTATCGTCATAAGTCGTAGTCCCAAACCATTCTAATATAGTCACATGTTACGATCTCCTTTTAATGTAATATTCGGTTGCACGAAAAGTTCGTGACGGTTGAAAAAATAAATTCGTACAGGAAAATTCTGCCCGTTAATTATTAGATATTAGCTATAGGAATCTATGTCTAATAATTAAATGGTTGAATTTTTCGATTTCCAACCAGCACGAACTTACTGAACAACCCAATATATATTTTAACCCTACAGTGCATAGAGTAGCCAATTGGCAACACTTTCTATTTAACTATTAATAAATAAATCAAGTTCTTTGCAACTACAATATTTATATAGAAATATCAATGTTGTAAAAATAACATAAATATGCTACTAAATAAACTTATAAATCTATCTTAAAATTTCTGATGTCGAATTCTTAATATAAGTTTAAAAAAACACAATTCTAAAGGAAAAATTCATTCACTGTAGAGTCAAGTAGTTCTAGTTTCAAGAACATTTTAACTATAAAGTACTCGATTTTTTTACGTTTCTGTCATTCAATTTTAGAAATATTTTCTTCTGAATTTTTAAAACCACACAATTATTTTCACCAAATAGTGCCTTAGGCGTCGTTCTACAGAAAATCTTTCATAAATTTTTGGATGTGGCTCTCTTTAACCTTTCTTTGCATGAGTTTTTCTTTTACAATTGTTTTTTTTTATACATATATTAACTATTAGACACCAGAAATTTTAAGATAGATTTTTAACTTTGTTCAGCAACATAGTTCACGGGAAATTTACTAGATTAATATTTCTATATAAATAGAGTGGTGGTGAATAAGTTGATTTATTTATTAAAAGTTAAATAAATAGTGATGGAAATTTCCATCACAATGCAAAGAAGGGTTAATTTTAATCATGAGAGAGATTATAATCTAGTATATTACAGAAAAACAACTCTAGATGCAAATAATAAATAAATCTGTAAATCAAGAAATTACGAATATTAAGAAACCGGCGTTAAAACATGAAGACTTAATAATGAGTAAATAGACAAGTGTTGCCAGATTTCATTTGGTGGATTAGTACTTGATTTTAGCAGCAAGTGTCAATGGGGAAAATCTATCACTTCATACGATACGTTGTTATACGCTGCAGCTGAGATTCGCAAATTGTTGAGCAGAACAAATTTTGCACAAAAGAAGCAAATTTCGGCAACGTGATTTGCAGAATGGTAGATTTCCCACTCCCTGAAGTAGCGTTATAAGTAGCGTCGGTTCTCGCTACAAACTACGGATTTTTTGTATCGCGCTACTCGCTACACTACATTGTTCAAAATGTAGCGCGCTACTCTACAAACTACTAGAAAAAAGTAGCAGTTACAGTAGTTTCGCTACTTGTAGCGCGCTACTTCCGACCCCTGTATATATATATATATATATATATATAAATCCTTTTCCTTTTCCATTTTTATTATAATGCCTACACATTAAAAACATGTGATAACTAAGCAATTAGCTGAATGCAGCTAAAAGCTCTATTATTACTTTCTTCTATCTTTACAAGAATTACTTTCTTCTATCTTTACAAGAAGAAAGTATCGGATTCGGGAAAAATTTCAATTTCTGATTTGTGACAGATTTATACGTTTTAGAAAGTCTTCAACATGATTTGACTCTTTTTAGAAAATGTCTGTCTGTGAGTCGGTGTACGTGTCTGCGTGTCTCTGTGTGTCAGCATTTTTCGCGATTTCGGCGATAGCTATATCTCAAGAAAAAATGCACAGAATTTCATCAAACTTCAAATATTCTGTTAGATCTTTACATAAACAGACGCTGCTTATATTTTGGTGTAAATCACCTATCAGGTGTCGCTTCTGCTATGCTTTGTTTGGTATGATTTTTATGACTTTCGCGATAGCTATATACAACTCAAGAACAAATATATTGTCATTTAATTTTGATTGCAGATGATTTGATTTATATATAGAAAAAAAGTTTTGTAATAGCCACAACATATTTAATTTTAAATCGTTGCGGTCAAGATCAGATTATAGTCTTGGAAAACGGGCCTGATCATAGTCTTAATTTCTCCCTACGATTAGTTTCTGAATGTATTGCAGATAGGAACTATTGCAACAAATATTAGCGAATTTAGACATTTTGTGACTTTGTACATACCTATAGAAGCCCATTTTATTAATATACTATTTTAGAATTTATTATATCAATCCAACACACTTTCAACGCATTTGAATCGATTGTTTTTTTGAGGCAGTTTTTTCTTCAGACATATCTATTAAAAAATATTCGACAACGATTTATTTAAAAGTTAATTTCATATTTTAACGATTTTGTAACAATTTATGAGTGTTCAAAGAATTCTGAGTGAATTTACTGTACCTAGAACATGAAAAGATTGTCTGAGCTGATTCGAAACTTTCTAAATATAGCCCAGGCGATATCGCTTGATGCTTACGAAATCTTCAAAACGGTAGCGAATGTAATAAATCTTTAGAGATTATTATCTTTAGAGATTATAATCTTTAGAGATTTGCCGTGAACCGTGATAGTTTTTAATAACTAGCTCTTGGAATATTTTATAGCTACTTGTATTAGTAATAACACTGTTAATAATAACAAAAGACATAAGTCCTTTTATGTCCAAAGATATCGTTAAATGTTTTTGTTCATGCTTCAGAATGCCTTGGAGCCGTGCTTTTAGGTAGATTTCGTAAGAAATACTACCCATTACATTCTCCACTATGTAGGAATTTTTGAAAAATTTTTGCAGATCTTCGCCGATCATGACTCCCAGAACCCCAAACCACCATCAGTTCCAAACTTTATCTGTCTATCTATCTATCTATATCACTTTTTTATGGACATGATAACTTCAATAATTCTCTTCCAAACTGATTTATAAAATCACGGTCAAGGGCTTTTTGTGAAAACAGAAAAAAAAACCCATAAATTCTTAATTATGATATGTTTCGAATCCGTTTAAAGTTATTATTACTTCTAGGAAAAAGGCCCAAAATTTATGTACGACAGATTTTTGATATCATTAAAAATGGCCTCAAGGGAGGGGGGAATACAGGCTTAAGAAGAAAACATTCATAACTTCGTCAATTCACGAGATATCAAATCCACTTACATTTATTCTAAATCTTCTTAATATAATCTACAATTTTTATATTAATTATGTCCTACTGACAAGTTTTTTATAGCCCCAACCCTTACAGCAAAAAAATAAATAATTAAATAAATAAAAATAAAATAAAATAAAAATAAAATAAAATAAAATAAAATAAAATAAAAAGAAAAATACCCCTGTCGGCTACGCCTACAGACACAAGTAAATTTCGAAGTGGGCGGTCCCAACTGCCACATCATGGCAAAAATGTAATTTCTTCTGCAATTCTCATTAAACAGCGCCCTACGGTTTGCGTCTTCAAAATCTATCTGTGCCTGTAGGCCAAGCCGTCAGGTGTTTGTAAAGTTTAGTGTACATTTTATTAACCAGAATTTACCAGAAAATTGATTTAAAATAATTAAATGTTTTTCTCCAGTTGCATTATAAAAGTAATATTTACTCCGCAAATTCTGGTACAAAATTAGAAATTGGGGATTAAAATTAAGTGATAGAAATAATATACCACAGCCTTTCAAAAAGAGAAGCATACATTCGTCGCTACCATGTCAAACTATCGAATATGAAAAAATGCATTTTTCATTACTATTAAAAATGGGCCGATTGTCACCACAAAATTTTATTAGAATTTTTCGTATAGTAAAAGTACTAAAACAATTTCTGGGAAGAACAAGGTTGCCAGTTTACGTTCTTTATTTTTCAGAGATGCCGAATTCATACCGGAAAGTTTGAGAATTTTTTTTTACTCTAAACTCACGATATATCTGTCATTCAGTAAAGCAATTTCTGGTATGGATTCAAAAATTCTGAATGAGAAAAGGAGACGAAACTGGCAACTCTGGTGATGAATACTTCTAAAATATAGTGGTAACAATCGGCTTATTTTTAAAAGGAATGAAAAATGCATTTTTTTCACATACGATAGTTTGACCATGGTAGCGACGGTGGGCAGAATGAATGATTATTTCGTTCGAATGAATCATTCGGGCATTCGCTAAAGCATAGTTGCCATCGTATATTTTTTAATCAATGACCAAAACAAGACTCCCTTATCATAGATCAGACTTGACAATCCGGAGAAAGTCTATGGGAGAAAATGTCCGCGGTAATTGCCAACTTATTAATTGACTTTCTCCGGAAAGTATCGCCGCCTGGTGGATACTACCGCACAGTTGCCATGTTTCGGGCTTTTTGAACACCAGTATATTTTTAGAGAAAATGTTGTTCTTTTAAATCCCAGAATTCTCCGATCAAACAAAACAAAATTGTCTCTACTAAAAAACTGGTATCCAAAAATATAATAGAAAAATCTATAGATAAATCTAGCTGGTCTGCTACCGCATAGCTGCCAACACTTACGCTTTTTTCTTACCACTAAAATTTAATAGAATTTTTTTCGTCATGTAATCACACGATCTTGTCAATTTAATAAGATAAAATTTACTATAAAATTTTAGTGGTAGGAAAACTACTAGTTCATAAGCAAATGCATAGAACAAATGGAGCTGTGAAAAAATTTCGTGTGATTTCGTGTCGTAAATACTATTACTGACGATTGATGGCGCTAGTAGCAGGACAAGTATAGCGGTCAAAGGCAACTTGCTCATTGAGAGGTCTGATACTATGATAAGGAGGTCTTGAACCAAAAGAAATTTTGTAAAAGTAAAAGAAACAAAAGCACAGTTGCCAATTTTGAATTTTTTTTTAACCAATTTCCTCCAGAAAATTAAAAAGAAAAACTTATCTTTTTCATGTATCTCTTAATTTAATTCAAGTTAAAATATTAAAATTCATTTTCTGTTACAAAATTTTTAGTAGTAATTGATTTTTAAAAAATGTGAAGTTTGGCAGTTATGCTTTTGCGCATGCCCGAATGATTCATTTGAATATCAAAATCCATCATTCGTACCGTAACAACATACATATACGTAATATTTTTGAAAAAAAATATTAAGTAAATTAATTCTGAAAATTTGTTGCGCGAAAAAAGACATTGCTGTAATTGTCTCAGGAAAAAAGCAAAAAAAAAAAAAAAAAAAAAAAAAAAAAAAAAAAAACAATTATAAACTTATACTCATATTTCCGTTCTTAATAAGAGTCTTTAATACTTCTTTTTATTTCTAAAAAGTGTAAAATAAAAGCATTATAAACAGTAAAATAAGTTTTTAGACTGTTGACATGTTTTGGCTCAATCTGAGTCATTATAAAAACAAATAAGAATATTCTACAATTGCACGGTCTATGAAGTTATTATTTGAAACGCCATTATTTAATTTTCCACGTACTTTTTCCAAGTACGCACGCTATTTTTTTTCTTTACTTTTAATGCTTATTTCCATTTTTGTAACAATTGAGTAACTCGAGCCACAATTTTGGTAATTTAAATGATGCTGCATCGTTACATATTGTATTTTTACGTGTTACAATCCCTATGGTTTCTCTTATAATGGATGAATAGTACAGATTACAGGGAAAAATTATCTTACTTCCATTGAAATTTATTCCTATGGTTTCCTTTTGATATAATCTTGCAAGGGCTATGGTTTTTCTATTATTATACTTAATATCAGCTAATTGCTCCTTTTTTCTATTACTAACTTTCCTGCTTGTCATGTCAATATAGTAATTCTTTGATACTTCTTCTTCAATAAATGCTATTTCATATACTCCGTAATTCTGAACATTAATTGAGTCAATTTTGCTGAAAATGATATTCTTCAATTTCTGAGAAGATTTGGCAAATATTGAAACGTTAAACCGATTCCGGCACATTGGTTCCACTCCGGCCACACCTAATTTTAATTCCAAACTTGCATACGGCACGAAGAACATTTTAATAAAATTTTGTTTCTAAAATGACAGCTTAAAATATGGAGTTCATATTTTCTAGAAAAGTCGCTTGTAAATTCCGGTGTCAGTCAGTAATTTCTCATTTTACGAACAGACTTTGTCTGTGCTGGAAAGGGTTAAAATAAAAATATTATTTTAATTTTTCAAAAAAGCTTGGATAATATTGAAGAGTATTAAAGTTGTTTTCAAGTTTCTTATTATTGGCAATATACACGATTAATTTATTAATATGGTGTAACTTTAAATCCAATTTATTATAAATAATTCTACGAATATTATCTAATTCATTATCCAAATTATTTTCAGTACATATTAAAAATGTCCGTTTTCTGATAAATCTGTAGGCTGAAATTTTATACGTAAGTGGAGAAGATGAAAAAGTGAATGGTAGTGTTTCAAATGATAACTTCATCGACCGTGCAATTATATAACATTCTTACTTGTTTTGATAACGGCTCCGATGGAGCCGAAACATGTCAACAGTCTAATAAAACTTATTTTACTGTTTAGAATGTTTTTATTTTACGCCTTTTAGTAATTAAAAGAAGCATATTATTACAAGGTGTTATAAATTAAACAGGGGTGATTGAGTTCCGGTATTTTGTACACCACTAAATTTATATAGCAATCTTTTTCTTCTTTAGTCGATAAATTCTGCGATGACATACTAAGAATATTGCTATATAAATTTAGTGGTGTACAAAATACCGGACCACAATCACCCCTGAATTAAGTAATAAATGCATTTTTTACTTAACCAAAAATTCAGGTAAAAAATTAGAACTCCGGGGGTAAAATTAAGTGATATAAATAATGTACCACCGCCTTTCGAATGGAGAAGCATACATAGTAAAGTTCTTGTAAGAAATATTAAATTACTTTAAATGAATTTTGAAAACCGATAAAAGACAATGCTTTATTTGTCTCAACAAATAGGTAAAAAAAAAAATAATATATTTTACTTCTTGTTTACATACTTATTAAGAATTTACGATAAAATTGATTTGAAAATAGATAAATAGTTTTCTTCACGGGCATTGTAAAAGTAATATTTTTTCCAAAAATTATAGTACAATTTTAATAGTTGGTTATTAAATCTGAGTGATATAAATAATATACCGTAGACGTAAACGTAATACATAAATGTAAAGCTTTTGTAAAAAATATTAGAATATCTCAAATAAATTTTGAAAATTTGGTGAATGAAAAAGAATCAACGCTGAAGTTTTCTCAGGAAATAGGTAAAAAACTTTTATATACTTACTCTCTTGTTTGTATACTTAGTAAGAGTACTCTTACTAAGTATTCTTGTATACTTTTCATGAACAATCAAACATTTTTACAAAAAAAAAAAAATCACAAACAGACACACAAAACAAAGGACACAAACACTTTTATGTTCTGCCCATTATGTTTATTACTTTTTTACTACTATTGAACATTGCATTAAATAAAAAAATCATTGAAAATTGTTATTTAAGCTTTAAAATTCCTTGTCACATAAAGTACACCGCCCGTGTTTTCAAACATTAATGCACAATTTATTAACCATTTCAGGGACAAAGTTATTCTGTTGATAAAATTCTGAAATAATTGATTGCTACCAGAATTTACAATGAAATTCATTTCAAAATTCATAAATGATATTCTTCACAGGCATTATAAAATAAGCAACATTTTCTTCAAAACCTCTTGCACAAATTTCATAGTTGGAGATTAAAATTAAATTATATAATAATATACTACAGCCTTACAAAGAGAGAAACATAACATAAACGTAAATTTTTTTGTAAAAAAAATATTAGATTACCCGAAATGAATTCTGAAAATTTCACTCATGAAAAAAGACAAAAATGTAGTTATCTGAGGGAATAGGTAAAATAGCTTAATATACTTACTCTCTTATTTACATACTTAGTAAGAGAAATCTTACTAAGTACTCTTGCTTACTATTCGTAGACATTAAAACATTTTTACAAAAGCTAGAGCACAGAGACACAAAACAGAAGACATAAAAACTTTCATGTCCATTATATTTATCATTACTGGACATTCCATTAAATAAAGATTTCCTTAAAAGTTGTTAGTTGCGCTTTAAAATGCCTTGGCGCATACTGATCACTCCCGCGTTTTTAAAGGGTTAATGTATATTTTATTTACCATTTCAAGGACAATGTAATTATGTTCCTAAAAATTTTAAATGATTTTTTGCTACTAAAATTTACGAACAATTTATTTCTAAATAAATAAATGCACTTTTCTTCAGATGCATAATAAAAATATTTTTTTTCTCCAAAAATTCAGGCACAAAATTGGAATTTGGGGAGTAAAATTAAGTACAATATAAATAATTTACCACTGCATTTCAAATTGAGTAAAGTTTTTGTTTGTTTGTGTTTTGTAATAGTAAAGTTTTTGTAAGAAATATTAGATTATCTTAAAAGAATTCTAAATATTTGTTGTCCGATAAAAGACAAAGCTGTAATTGTCAAAATATATAGTTAAGAAACTTTAATAAAATTTACTTTCTTGTTTACATAATTTACTAATTATGAAACAATTTATGAACAAACTGATTTGAAAATAGATAAATGCTTTTTTTTTCACGTGCATTATAAAATTAATATTTTCTACAAAAATTCTCGTACACTTTTAGTAGTTCGGGATTAAGATTAAGTGATATAAATAATATACTTAGTATCATTACATTCTTACATTCGTGGACATCCAAACATTTTTACAAAAACTATACTACACACATACACACAAAACAAAAGACAAAAACACTTTTATGTGCTGCCCATTATGTTTATTACTTTTTTACTACTACTGGACATTGCATTAAATAAAGATATCATTGAAATTTGTTATTTAAGATTTAAAATTCCTTGACACATGCAGTACACCGCCCGTGTTTTTAAATGTTAATGTACATTTTATTAACCCATTGAGGGGCAAATTAATTATGTTGCTAAAATTTTGGAATGATTGCTTGCCACCAGAATTAACGAGGAAATTCATTTCAAAATAAATAAAGGCTTTTCATAACGGCATTATAAATTAAGCAATATTTTCTCCAAAAACTCTTGTACAAATTTCACAGTTAGAGATTAAAATTAAGTGATATAAGTAATAAACCACAGCCTTACAAAGAGAGAAGCATAACTTAAACGTAAATTTTTTGTATAAAAATATTAGATTACCTTAAATGAATTCTGAAAATTTGGCGCACGAAAAAAGACAAAAATGTAGTTGTCTGAGGAAATAGGTAAAAGAGCATAATATACGTACTCTCTTATTTGCATACTTAATAAGAGTACTCTCACTAAGTACTCTTGCATATTATTCGTAGACATTCAAATATTTTTACAAAAGCTAGAGCACAGACAGAGACACAAAACAAAAGACATACAAACTTTTATGTCCATTATATTTATCACTACAGGACATTCCATTAAATAAAGATATCGTGAAAAATTGTTACTTAAACTTTAAAATGCCTTAGCGCATACTGTTCGCCGCACGTGTTTTAAAATGGTTAATGTATATTTTATTAACCATTTCAGGGCAAAGCTAATCTGTTGTTAAAAGTTTGAAATGATTGCTTGCCACTAGAATTTACGAACAAATTAATTTGAAAGTAATTAAATGCACTTTTCTTCAGGTGCGTAAAAAAAGTAATATTTTCTCTAAAAACTCCTGTACAAAATTGGAATTTGTAGAGTAAATTTAAGTAATATAAATAATATACCACCACATTTCAAATGGAGCAATGTACATAGTAAAGTTTTTGTAAGAAATATTATATTACCTTAAATGAATATTGAAAATTTGGTGTCCGATAAACGACAAAACTGTAATTGTTTCAAGAAATAGTTAAGAAGCTTTAAATATATTTTACTTTTTGGTCAACATAATTAGTAACAATTTACGAACAAACTGATTTGAAAATAGATAAATGCTTTTTTTTCCCAGGTGCTTTATAAAATTAATATTTTCTCCAAAAATTCTCATACAATTTTAGTAGTTCTGGTTTAAAACTAAGTGATATAAATAATATACTTATTATTATTACATTCTTACATTCGTCGACATCCAAACATTTTTACAAAAACTAGACTAGAGACATACACACAAAACAAAAGATATAAACACTTTTATGTACATTGCTTTTGTTACTTTTATTCTACTTCTGGATATTGCATTAAATAAAGATATTATTAAAAGTTGTTATTAAGGCTTTAACATGCCTTGGCGCATACAGTACGTCACCTCGTCACCCATGTTTTTATAGGTTAACCCTTTTTATCCTGACGGTACTTATAGGTACCACTTTAATAAAATACCTATATATTCGTAATATGACCGTTTTTCCTAACGGTATTCACAATGGCACAAAGAGTGTATTTCTGACAGCAGGCAAGAGATGGCAAATTCAAGCACATATCCTCTTTTTTTACATTGTAGGGATTTTACATTTGCCACGCTACATTCGAAATCCATTTTGCAATAGAGTTGACATGCATGTTGTTCTTCATTTGAGTAATTTTAGTGGTTTATTACCGGTTATTTAGTACTATTATTTTCTATTGTTTTCTATACAGGTGAACATTTCCTATATCTTATTTGAATTACTATTTGAAATTTACTATTTTATTATATATCATAGGGTAAAAAATTTATGGTGGTTACAGTTGCATAATTAACCACTAAAACACTATAAAAATTATTTTTCTCTTTCCTATGCTTATTCTGCACCAAAACTTATCCAATGATGCAAAAATACAATAAAAAAAGTAGCTGGAAAATTAATTCAGGATATAAAGGGTTAATGTATATTTTATTAACCTTTTCAGGGGCAAAGTAATTATGTTGCTAAAATTTTGAAATGATTGCTTGCCACCAGAATTTATGAAAAAAATTATTTCAAAATAAATAAATGCTTTTCCTCACGTGCATTATAAAAGTAATGTTTTCTCCAAAACTTCTTGTACAATTTTAGTAGTTGGCGATTAAAGATAAGTAATATAAATAGTTCACCACACCTTTTTAAAGGGAGAAGTATAAATAAACGTAAAGGTTTTGTAACTTAAATGATTTTTGAAAATTTGTTGCACGAAAAAAGACAAAACAAAAGGTCTCAAGAAATAGGTAAAAAACCTAAATATATTTACTTTCTTGTTTACGAACTTAGTAAGACTACTCGTACTTATTAAGTATTCTATTCGTGGCGTCCAAACATTTTTGCAATAACTAGATCACATACAGATACACAAAACAAAAGACACAAACACTTGTTATCTATGTAGTATAGCATTAAAATATGTATAGCATATTCAATTTTAAACAAAATAATTAATTTTTAGTCATATAATGCCTGAATTTATTTTTATGATGCTTCCTTATAACATATATATCGTTTTTAATAACTAGAAATATGCATAATTGTCAGAATTTTAAATATATTTTTATAAGAAATATCAGATTAACTCAAACTAAATATGGTACTTAGCAAAATATAAGCAAAACGGCCTAAATAATACATTTAATTTTTGTGATTATCCAAACGTTTTTTTGAAACATTAGACAGCAGATAGATTAAAAATACAAAAACAAGAATGTTCTGATCTGTGTATGACAATATTGAAAGCTACCTAAACATATTGGTTATTTGTATCATCAAATTAAAAAATATATATAACTATATTTTACTCAAACAACTGGAAGAAATTTTGAATTTTTATTATTAACACTAAATGTACCAGCAACCGGTCATTTCACCAGTGCCAAATGGAATTATTTCGATTTGAACCAGAAATTTCTCCATAAAATATGTAAAATATATATCGCAAAGCGATAAGTTTATTTAATAACTTAAACAGTTTTAAATAAAAATTCTGGTGGGAAATAGTTTTTATAAAACTTGAGTAAATTTCCTGGTATGTTTAATGTTAGTGTTTAATTTTTGTGTAATTTTTATTAAAAAATAGTAAAATATATAAATTTATATTTTTGTATAAAGTATTATTGAAAATCTCTAAATTATTTCCATCAAATTTTAAACAGAATAATTAAATTTTTCATATAATACAAAGTATTTATATTTATTTTTATTTACCCTTTTTGGTGAAAATAATTGTATTTCTCTAACATCGAATTCACAACTGGATTTTCGAAAAAAAAAATGTAAATAAGGAAGCGCAAATTTACTGGCCTTTTTTTTCACCATGAAAGTTATAGAAGTATAATTTTGTTCACAATATCTGGTATAAATCTTGATTAAAATTCAATAGTATACAAAATATTCCACCACCCTTGAAGGGGTTAATCGATTCTTTTAATATAATACATTATTATTACTAAATAAAATAAATACATTTCATAATAATAAATTATATATTTTTGTATAGGACATTATTAAAACTGTCTAAACTTATACATAATATACACTTTCAAATTTAGTACAAAATTCCAAATTCTTAGCCGTTTAATACAAAGAATTATTTTTGAATTGTTAAATTATTTTGAATTGAGATTATTTTGAATTTATTATTATTGACATTTTATTTTAATGTACATTATTATCAATATAAATGTTATATATTTGTAATAAATATCAGAATAACCAGGGAAGATTGTGTTCCGGTATTTTGAATACCACTATTTTCATATAGTAATCTTCGCCTTATTTAATCGAAGAATTCTGCTATTCAATTAGGCAAAGATTACCATGTGGTAATAGTGGTATTAAAAATATTGGAACACAATAACCCCTAGAGTAACTTATAGCAGGGGTGCAAAAATCTAGGCGCCAATGGGCCACTAAATTTTATTAGTATTCTTCATCAAATTTTATTAGTATTATTTACCTAAATTTTATCTGTATTCTTATTAGGCGAAGAATACTAAAAATTTAGCGGTGGAAATCGACCCATTGGCGCCTAGATTTTTGCACCCCTGACTTATAGTGATAATAAAATTATGGCAAAATATAAAGCTATCTCAGCAAACAGATAAAAACACAAATTTACATGCAAACTCCTGAAAATTATTAATTCTTTAGATAAAAATCAAAACTTTTTATACAAAGAATATTACCATAATTCAATTCAATATTTTTTATACAAAGACTGTTATTAAAATTTAATCCCATATTTGTCATTCAAGTCAAGTTATTAAATTCGATACATATTTAAAACTTTTCCCATAAACCTTTACATGCACCTTACCTATCTCAGATTATCAACAACCATCTGAAAAGACAAATCTGCAAAATGTTGGTCTTCCAAGGAAGTCTAGATTATTTTTGGGGAAAACACAATTTATGCCATGTGAATTTTGGATATTTTACATGATAATTTGAATATCACGATTTTAATATAGTAATCTTCGCCTTAGTTAATCGAAGAATTCTGCCATTCAATCAGGCAAATATCACTATGCAGAAATAGTGGTTATTCAAAATACCGTCACGCAATCACCCCTGTAATAAGTCACATTAATAAAGAAAGTATGGAAAAAGATAAATCTCAGATATTAAAAAATTTTCAAAGAAATTTCAAAAAAATCTCGGCAAAGAGATAAAAACAAAAATTTACCTGCAAACTCCTGAAAAATATGAATTTCTTTAGATGAAAATCAAAATATTTTATACAAAGAATATTACCATAATTTAATCCCCTATATTTCATTCAAATCAAGTTATTAATTTCAATACATATTCAAAATATTTCTCATAAATCTTTACATACCTATCTCCTCAGAGTATCAACAATCGTCTGAAAAGACAAATCTGCAAAAATTTATTCTTCCAATGAAATCTAGATTCTTATTGGGGAAAAACACATTTTATGCCATGCGAATTTTGGATATTTTACAGTATAATTTGAATATCACTCTTTTAATTTAGTGATCTACACATTAGTTAATCGAAGAATTGTGCCATTCAATCAGGCAAAGATACACAAATAGTGGTATTCATAATACCACAACACAATCACTTCTTTAGTAACTCACATTAATAAAGAATTTATGGCAAAAGATAAAACTCATAAATTAGAAACAAATTTTCAAAAAAAATTCAAAAAAATCTCGGCAAAGAGATAAAAACAAAAATTTACCTGCAAACTCCTGAAAAATATGAATTTCTTTAGATGAAAATCAAAAAAATTTATACAAAGAATATTGTCATAATTTAATCCCCTATTTTTCATCCAAATCAAGTTATTAAATTCAATACATATTCAAAAAATTTCTCATAAATTTTTACATACCTATCTCCTCAGATTATCAACAATTGTCTGAAAAGACAAATCTGCAAAAATTTATTCTTCCAATGAAATCTAGATTCTTATTGGGGAAAAACACAATGTATGCCATGTGAATTTTGGATATTTTACATGATAATTTGAATATCACTCTTTTAATTTAGTGATCTACACATTAGTTAATCGAAGAATTGTGCCATTCAATCAGACAAAGATACACAATTAGTGGTATTCATAATACCACAACACAATCACTTCTGTAGTAACTCACATTAATAAAGAATTTATGGCAAAAGATAAAACTCATAAATTAAAAACAAAATTTCAAAAAAAAAAAAAAAAAGCAAAATATCTCAGCAAAGAGATAAAAACAAAAATTTACCTGCAAACTCCCGAAAAATATGAATTTCTTTAGATGAAAATCAAAATAATTTATACAAAGAATATTGTCATAATTTAATCCCCTATTTTTCATCCAAATCAAGTTATTAAATTCAATACATATTCAAAAAATTTCTCATAAATCTTTACATACCTATCACCTCAGATTATCAACAATTGTCTGAAAAGACAAATCTGCAAAATTTTATTCTTTCAATGAAATCTAGATTATGATTGGTGAAAAACACAATTTATGCCATGTGATTTTTGGATGTTTTGAATGATAATTTGAATATCACTATTTCAATTTAGTAACCTTCGCCTTAATTAATCGGAGAATTGTGCCATACAATCAGGCATAGATTTGAAGCACAAATGGTTGTATTCATAATACCGCAACACAATCACTTCTGTAGTAACTCACATTAATAAAGAAATTATGGCAAAAGATAAATCTCAAAAATTATTATTCATTTTTTTTAATTACAAAATATGTCAGTAAAGAGATATAAAAGCAAAAAATTACCTGCAAACTCTTGAAAATTATAAATTTCTTTAGATGAAAACTTATTACGCAAAGAATATTACCATAATCTAATCCCCTATTTTTCATCAAAATCAAGTTATTAAATTCGATACATATTCAAGAACTGTTACCATAAATCTTTACATACACCTACCTATATCAGATTATCAACAATCGTTTGAAAAGACAAATCTGCAAAATTTTATTCTTCCAACGATATTTATATCTTTTTAGGGAAAAACACATTTTATGCCATGTAATTTTTTGTATGTTTTGATGATAATTTGAAAAATAAAAAAAGATATAAAACTATTTTAACATGTTAACCCTTTAATGTTCATTGGTTTCCCCACGAAACCACAAAACTTTAATTACGAAATTGAACAATGACAGCAGAATTTTAATAGAAATGTTTTCCATTTATTATGTATATGAAATATCGCTTTTTTATTGTATAAAAATAAATTTGTTTAAAATTTCCGGTGTGAATCATTTATTTCAACCTTTTAGCAATTGAAGTGCTTTATCCGTTAAAGGGTTAACCGGGGAATAAACTTTTGTTCAACTGATATGTATGATTACCAACGTGGCCCACTTCCACCAGTAAAAAATAATAGATTTTTTTTGCTTATTGGTGGCAGTAATTTTACATGAATAGGGTGTTTTAATAAGACGAAAATTTATATTAAAACTTTACTAGTGGAAGTAATTGTTTCAAAATATTACGGTAGTAGTTCGTGTATGACGAAATAATTCGTCATACCGAGATAACAGGTTAATTTAGCAATGTTCGCTTTAGTTAATTGAAGAATTATGCCATTCAATCAGGCAAATATCACTATGCAGATAAAGTGGTATTCAAAATACCGCAACACAATCACCCCTGGAGTAAGTCACATTAATAAAGAAATTATGGCAAAAGATTCTGATATTATTGAAAAAAAAATTCAAAAAAATTTGCAACAAATCTCAGCAGAAAAATAAGAACAAAAATTTACCTGCAAACTCCTGAAAAATATGAATTTCTTTAGATAAAAATCAAAACGCTTTATACAAAGAATATTACCATAATTTAATCCCCTATTTTTCATTCAAATCAAGTTATTAAATTCGTTACATATTCAAAAGCTTTTCCCATATAAATCTTTACATACACCTACCTATCTCAGATTATCAACAATCGTCTGAAAAGACAAATCTGCAAAATTTTATTTTTCCAAGGAAATCTAGATTCTTTTTTGGGAAAAACACAATTTATGCCATGTGATTTTTGGATGTTTTGCATGATAATTTGTTGTTTCTTTATTGTAACGGTTCCTGGTTTTGCCTTTGAACGGAGACGGGTTGAATCCTTGAAAAACAAGGTTGAGTTTAGCTGTTTAAAGATTGGGAAAACCCCTAAAACTTTTTTCCCGTTTCGATAATCGATGTTTCAGTTGAGGGATTGTATACTTTTGATTTTTTTTTCTTATATAATTGTTGGATGTTTGATTTATTTAACATTTACTGAGGACAAATTTTAAATTGTGAAAGAAATGGACAAAAGAACCTTGAAATGTTTCAGAAGGATAAAACGGAATATTTGTCGTGTTATAATGAAAAAGAAAAAAAAAACAAGTATAAGGGTAAAAACAATTATAAAAAAAACTCTCTTTTATAAGAATTCAAAGTATCTTAAAACTCACGCCTAATTTCATGACTGCAGTTCATTTTCACCCCAAAAACATTACGTTACAATACATTAATTTGGCGTGAACGCCGAGCTCGATTTGGAAACTTCACTACTTTTCTTTATGCTTGGTAGGAAGCGCAAGCTAGAAATTTATGAAAAAAATATAAATTTTGCTCTGTTTCTTTTTTAAGATATGGCAACAAGGATTCAAAAATGCAACATTATTTAAACATTGTTATTTTTTTAAGGATTTCTAAAATGATTTCTCAACCTATCTCAACCTATGTCAAACTAACGAATGTGAAAAAATGAATTTTTTATTACTTTTAAATATGAGTCGAATGTCACCACTAAATTTTAATAGTAATCTTTACCAGGGTTCCCATTTTGGCCTCCCTTTTACATTCAGAAATTTCGATTCCATACCAGAAATTTCAAATGGAAATTTTTGCTTTATTTGATGACAGGCATTTTGTGATTACATAAAGTAATTCTTTTTTTCTTCAAAATTTCCGGTATGAATTCGGCATTTTTGAATTAAAACCATAGCCAAGCTGACAATCCTGTTCTTCGCAGAAATTTTATTAGTATTTTTACTATGCGAAGAATTCTAATAAAATTTAGTGGTGAAAATCAGCCCAGTTTTAAAAGTAATCATAAATGCATTTTTTCATATTCGATAGTTTGACATGGTATCGACGATATAATCAGAATTCAATTAATATAAAACTATTATTGATTAAAGCTTAAAGCGTAAGTTTAAAAAATATATTTCACTCTTTATTTTTTATAATTATTTCCTGCTCTTTAGTGTTTCAAATATATAGTTGTTGGACTTTCACATGCAGCTGGATTATTTTGACAAGTGTGCTTTAGCGCTCCATCAAATCCATTATAGTTGTAACCGATATATAACTGTAACCATAAAGAATAATATCGATTTATCACCTCTGGCTAGCTAACGGAAAAAGCTTTAACCCCCCCTAGTACAAGATTTAAATTTTTGATAAGTGTTTTTAATTTTGCATGAATGGAACCAGAAATTTATTACAGGTAGCTTCTTCACATGCTTGTTTAATTTAATTAATTAACTATAAATAGTTATTATTTTTTTCTGGTTCGAAAGACGAAAAACTTCAAAACAAATAAAAATGGGGTAAAAAAAGACACCAGTGGTACTAGAAGTTAAAATTAATTTATTAACTTATAATTAAGTTCTAAAAATATTAAAGTGTCGTGCAGAGGTACCAAGCTCTCATTAATCTTCAGTAATATGTGGGTTAATTTGACCCAGGTTTAACACGTGTCGTACCAGAATTTTTGTAAAAGAAATGTAATTAAATAAATTCCACATAGAGACCTCAAATTAAATAAATAAAGATTCATCCAATAATTTTTCTTGTTTGAAGCGTTGTTAAACTGGGTCCGCATATTACGGAATCTTAGTGGGAACTTGGCACCTCTGGTTGTATTGTCATCGGAAACACATATGTGCACATAATTTTTTATAATTCTAGCATACGAAGAAGAGATTGAAAAATCGACCATAAAATTCCTTCTTTACACACCAAAGCAAAGTTGAGTTAAATAAGTAAAAAAGTAAAAATAACTTTTAAAAAACGCACTCTTTTATCTTTAATATCCACATTTATCTTGAAAAATCACGCCTAATTTCATGACTGCAATTCATGATTTTTCCAAAAACATTTCACTAAAATATTGAATATGACGTGAGCACCAACACAAAAATTCACCGCTGTGATTTACGCTTGATATAGAAAGAGTGAGCTCGCGAATTTGTTTATAAAAAATATGATTTTTGGTCTGTTTCTATTTTAAGATATGGCTAACAGGAAACAAAAGCAAACATTATTTAAATTATCTTTTTAGGATTTCTAAATTGATTTCTCACCGCATAATCATAATTTAATTAATATGAAACTATTAATTGATAAAAGCTTACTTTGTTAATTATTACAAGCTATTTTTTTATTTATATTTCATTTTCTTCTTTTTAAACCCTAAAGAATATGTGGCGATTTTCACCTTTGGCCAGCTAATCAAAAAATGCCTCAAAAAAGTAATGTATTAATTTATAATTAAATTCTGAACGTATTAAAATGTTGTATTGTCAACAGTGGCACACATGTGAACATAATGTTTTATTATTCTAACATATCAAGAAGTGAGTAAAAAATCGACTGCGAATTTCCATCTATGCATACAAACGCCAAGTTAAATAAATGAGTGTAATACTAGAACTATAGCGAACGTCCTCCTATGAGGCTACTTCACACATGCGAGAACACTTGGTCGCTAATGTTAATCCAATGGGAGAATTTTTTTTTAAATATCTCGTTTGCATTTTAATATTTTTAAATAATTTATTTTGCATTGGATAGCTGAGATCTATTCTAAGAAAGCCGTTTTTAACTTTTTCGATTTTGTTTGCAGTTTTTTTTTTATGAGGATATTTTTGCTTTCGAAAGCGGTTCCCAAAGTGAAAATATCCCGATTAAAAAAAAAAAAATCCTGCAAGCAAAATTAAAAAAATTAAAATAACGGCATTTGTAGGGATCAATCTCAGCTATCCAATGCAAAATAAATAAATAAATAAATAAATAAAATGCAAATGAGATATTTAAAAAAATGTCTCCCGTAAGATTAACATTAGCGGGCAGATGTCGTCGCTACCATGTCAAACTATCGAATATGAAAAAATGCATTTTGCATTACTTTTAAAAATGAGTCGATTGTCACCACTAAGTTTTATTAGAATTTTTCGCTTAGTAATTATACTAATACAGTTCTGTGAAGAACAGAGTTGCCATTTCAACCTTCTTTTATATTCAGAGATGCCGAATTCATACCTGAAATTTTGAGACTTTCTTTTTTTACTTTAAGTAATCACGAAACGTCTGTCATTGAATAAAGCAAAAATTTCTTTTTGAAATTTCTGGTACGGATTCGAAATTTGTGAATGAGAAAAGAGGTCAAACTGGCAACCCTGCTGAAGAATACTATTAAAATTTAGTGGTGACATTTGGCCTATTTTTAAAACTAATGAAAAATGCCTTTTTACACATTCGATAGTTTGACATGGTAGCGACGATGTTTTCACGTGAGTGCAGTAGCCTTTTAACCATTTCAAGGGCGGTGGTCACAAATGTGTCCACTTAATTTTAATTCTAAACTGCCAGTCGGCACCCAGAATAATTTAATAAGATTTTGCTTTTATAATGAACGTGAAGAAAAGCAGGTATTCATTTTCTAAGAAATTCGTTTGTAAATTTTGGTGTGAATCAACCATTTCACTATTTTACGAATAGAATTAGTCTGGGCCTGAAAGGGTTAACCGTTCACAAAATCAAAGCTTTATTGACAGTGCCCAATAGAGTGCCATGGGAAAGGGCACGGAATCGGCGAGGAAATTGTAAACTCAAATTTTATATCCCGATTTGATAATCGATATTTCTGTTGAGGAATCGTAAACTTTTATTTATTTTATATATATATATATGATTGTTAGATATTTCACGTCTACAGAAGAGCATTATATTTTTACTTGGAATGGAAAAAATATCTTTGAAACTTTTAGCAGGTGGAAATGGAATACTTTTCGTATTACAATAGAAAAGAAGTAACTATGTACTGAAGCTGACACCATGTTAATCGTGCTCAAAAACAAAAGATGTAGTTTGTTCTAACTGAATTAAATTTAACACTAGAACCGCAATTGACCCGTAACCAATGAAAAACTGTCGATTCGAACCAGAAATTTCTTCATAAAATAAGTTAAATATATACTGCACAAAAATAAGTTAAATGAATAAGTTAAAAGTTTCAAATAAAAATTGTGGTGTGAAATACTTTTATAAAACTTGAGTAAAATTTCCCGCGGTTCCAGTGTTAAATTATTTTGCACGAAATAATGAGGCATTTTTTGCAAACGACTCCTAATGCGTTTTTTTTTTTTTTTTTTTTTTTGAAAAATTATGTTAGACTCGGTTTTTCTATCGTAGAAATTCTATATTATAAAAATAAATTCAAGGATAATGATACATTTGGTTGAACTTGGTCGTACATGATTCGCAAATACGAACAGATACACTTCTTGCGGATAACCGAGAGACTCAATAGATTTTATTGTTTTACTACGAATAGAGTTAGCTCAATGACTCGAACTCTAATTTGACAGTTATACTGCTACGCTAATATTTTCTATAATATTACGAGCAAGGACGATTTAACATTTTACAAACTGTCATTATTTTTACCGGTTTCAATAATTTTTGAAAAAAAAAATTATGTAGATAAGTAAATTTCTGAAAACACTTGTAAATTACAGATAGCTCGGAGCGGCCCCTTCTTTGACCACTACTAATTTTGAAAATTATTCTCTATAACCGAGTCTCAAGAGATTCTATTGTTCGAATACAAAACGAGCTAGTCCAATGACACGCTTCTAACTTGAGAGTTATTTTCCATAATCTATATGTTTTATATTATTACGAGCAAGGGCGATCTAGCATTTTACAAACTGTCATTATTTTTTGGGTTCAATTACTTTCTTTCTTTTTTAATAAATGAATGAATTAACACTAGAACGACAATGAGCGGTCATTTTGACCGCTACCAAATGAATGTATTCCGATTCAAACCAGAAATTTCTTTTTAAAATAAATTAAATGTAAAACTCTTAGAAATATGTTAAATAAATAAGTTAAATAGTTTTAAATAAAAATCCTGGTGTGAATTAGTTTTATAAAACTTGAGTAAAATTTCCTATCGTTCTAGCGTTAAGTAAATGTCTGAAAACATTTGTAAATATATACTTGCGGATAACCAAGACTCAGCAGATTTTATTGTTTTACTACGAAACGAGTTAGTGTAATAACTCGCCCGTTAACTTGACAGATCTGCTAGACTTATATATGGAGTACAGTTGCGAGCAAAGACGGTTTAACATATAAACTGTCCTTATTTTTTCCGGTTTCAATTATTTTTTTGAAAATAAATAAATGAGGTATGTAAATTTCTGAAAACACTTGTAAATTACAGATAATAGTTATACAGCTACTAGAAATACTTTATAAAGACCTCGGAGTGGTCTCTTTTTTGGCCAGTACTATTTTTTTTTAATTATTCTCGTGGCAGATTACTACAATAATTGCACGTAAAAGCTTAAGAAACGGGTTCCTTCCAGGGTTGTCAATTTGGGCCTTTTTTTAATTCCGAAATTTCGCATCGATACCACAAATTCCCAAATTACCTACAATATTCTTTTCTTTATTTAATAACAGACATTTCGTGATTACTTAAAGTAAAAATTCTTCTTTCAGAATTTCCGGTAAGAATTCGAAATTTTTTAATTGAAAAAAAAAGCCAACCTGGCATCCCTGGATCCTTCGACAATTACAAAATAAATCTAAAACGCAAAATTTCATAGGGAAATAGTGGTGGTCAAAATTTTTATTTGGTATCTGTTAAAAGGGATTACTCCGAGGCCTGCTTATAAAGATTATATTTCATATTGCTCATAGGTGCCAACCTCTCATTAATATTCCGAAGGGCTGCCAACTACTACGCCTTTTTAAATCAAATATTCATGTTTAGAACCAGAAAAATATTAATAAATTGCATAGTGAATTTAATTAATGGTATGCAATGCTTTATACTTTATTGCGTTGGTTAACTAAAATTTCCGATTCTAAAAGAATTATTTGACTCAAAATAAGCGTAGTAGTTGGCAGCCTTGTATTCCGTAATATGCAGGTTAATTTGACCCAGGTTTAACACGTCTCGCACTAGAATTTTTTTAAAGAAATTGAATTAAATAAATTCCACGTAGAAATCTGAAATTGAATAAATAAAGATTCATCCAATAATTTGAAATGGTTTGAAGAGTTGTTAAACTGAGTCAAATTAACCCGCATATTACGGAATATTAATGAGAGGTTGGCACCTATGTATTATTACGTATACGATATTGTGGTTCAAAATCTATACATTTCTAAGCATGTATGGATGACTTAAAACTTTCAACTCCTCTAATCTTTAAGACATTAATTGTTTCCATAGTGGTTAATTATTTCCTTTCGTATTATATGTTTTTAGCGATCAAGTCCAAATTGTTTCTTTGCGAACTTTTCTGTTGTTGTTAAGAATGTGTTGCCAATTTAATATTAAAAATATATCCCAAACGGTGTGACCATATCATAGCAATGCTGCAATCGAAATGACATTCATTCTTGTCGCTTTTATCTCCCATGTGTTACTTCTAAATACCGCATGATTTCAATTTTTATATCATCGAATAGGTAAGAAATGTACTTTTACCTGAAATTTGTTTGAAAACATTAACTCAATTTGCGGAATTTTTCTAACTTTTAACATAATTTGCAAGCATAATTTTTTAAAAATCTTTCTCAACAATGAACTTTTTTTTTGTAACAATAAAGTAAAGGAACTAGGCAGAAAAATGTGACAGTTATAATTTTTTACATTCGATTTAAGTTCCGTAATTCGGTCCACTTCCAAGCGTTAACAGTTGACACCATGCCTACAATATGCTTTAAAATGAATGTGAATGTCACAAGAAAAAAAAATCACACATACGCCCTATGGCTATGGACATGATTACTGAAGGTAAAAATAAATCACATTAACAATAAGACAACGGTTCAGATGAGAAAATATGCATAGAATTTTATATAGAGACAACGTACTTGAACTCAGGGTTCGTACGCTGTTACCACAAACTTTTAATAGAAATTTTCTGTTTAATATTTAAATAGCAAAAAAGTCCTTCCGGCCTGTACCGGGAGAAAAAGGTAGCTTTCCTATATCTTCGTTTTAAAATTTTAGCTAATATTACTCGAAAACAGCAAGTTAAAATGCAAAGAAATCGATTACAGAAGATTCGCGAATACTGAATTTGAATAAGAAATTCGCCAAATTATTAAGCTATAGCCAAGTTGGCTTCATTTATCAAGACTTATTTTGGTCGCCAAATTTGGCAATATTTTGCCAAATGTCGCCAAGTTTGGCGAGAAATTGGCGCTAATGGATATGAATATATAGTTTTATGCGTATGATTGGGAAAATGATTACAACAATTGTTGTTCTGTTATTAATATAACTCACGAAGTAAACCATGGATCTCTACAGAACAAAACAATTTATTGGACGACACACTGCAACACAAAACAATTAGTTTAAACATATAATTCTTCTTAATCACACAGCGATATCTTCAAGGGCGGATCTAGAGAGTCTTCAAGGGGGGGGCGATATCAGAAATTTGGAGATTAATATCCAACCCGCAATCTTGGTCGGGTCGGGCCTTTTTTTAAATTGCGGGTCAGGTTTACTTCTATTTTTTTGCTATGGGTCGGGTTTGGGTCGGGTTGACTCCTACTTGTTTACTGCGGGTCGGGTTTGGATCGGGTTAACTTGTTTTTTGGTACGAGATGCGTTCGGATTGTGTTAATTTTTACTTTTTTTGCTGCGGGTAGAGTTGACTTCGACATTTTTTTTGCGGGTCGGATTGACTTCCATTATCGGGTTGGGTTTTTTCACTCTTGCGTGCCGTGTTCCGATTGACCCGATTTTTGAAAAGAATGTATAATTTTTTTTCCCGATAAAATCTATATACAGTAAAAATTTCATAACGGACAGTCCCAAATAGCGGAAAGCTTTATGTAGGGAATACTTTTATTTAGTAAAACATCCGAATTACGGATACCTTGGAGCCGCCGATTTTATCCGCAAATTCAGAAGAAATAGCATGGAACTCCGTATGGTCACCCCTGAAGAGTGGAGACAGTCCCCAATGCAATTATTTGCATATTTTTTGTGCACTCCTCAGAGTAACAGATAAATTCGATAGCACCGAGGCGTCCGTTATTTTAATGTTTTACAGTATTTGAATATTAATGAGTATATATATAACATATGTTTATATTTCTATAAAAAAGAAAATTGAAATTAGAGATATAATTGCATACTACATTTTATAATTCTATTAAAATTTGGATTAATTTTCTTTCATTTTGGTTTCGGGAGGACGAAGATATTCTTTCGGTGTTCGGTTTTGCTTACAATGGAATTTTCGGGTTCGGTTTAGGATAAACAGATCCGCGCAGGTCTCTAGGTGGAATTTTAAGATGTATGTTCAAAAGCTGGAGTTCTTTTAAATGGGATTTTGTAGTATCTTAAATGTTGCCCATTGCGCTAAACTCCAAAACATCGCTGTATTAAAAAATATGGTATAAGAAACTACAGTAGTCTCTAGGGAGCGAGAGCAAATTTTTGAATTGCAACGGGCGCTTAAAACACAGCCTTTGCCACTGTTTCTTGTATTCTTATATGTGTATGAATAGCAATGATTTTGTAAATGTGTCAGAAAAAAGTGAGTTTGTTTCTGAGAACTAAACTTACAATTCATTAAAGCTTATGGCCTATAGTACCAAGCCCTGTTATTATTATTATTATTATTATTATTATTATGGGTCTGGGGTACTATAATGCCCCTGTCAAGTTGTCAGCCTAACGCGGGAGGGACCATCAATGTTTAGTCCCCAAGTATGCTTGGTACTCAATTTATAGACCCCGAATGGATTAAGGCCTGAGTTAGCCTTGATCAGTCCGCCGTCGAACTGGGGACCTGTAGCGTCGTAGCGAGAAAAGTTGAGCATTACACTACTGGGCTTACTGTTGTTGAGAGTATTAACAAAAATAATGAACAAATGTTTTAAATGTCTTTACCTTTTAATCTTTATCACCCTTTTTTAAGCGTATTTTTATATAACGGAAGAAGCCCAATTTACTTCGACATTTCGTGCCTTGTTCTGGTTCTGTTTTAAATAAAATATTGCTTGTTTTTTTTTCATTTTCCCCCTGAATTACATATGCTTCGCCAGTTTTTCTCGCTTTTCGCAACAAACACATCAAATTTTGAATGTGAATCTCTGTTACCTACCATTTTGCATATCTAATCAATTTCTGTATATCACTAGACTCTTTTTACTCTCACTGCTAGTAAATTACGGGGTGTGGAGGGCCGGAGGGAGCGAAAATTATCGTAGGTTACGCTAACTTGAAAGTTATCGCCAACTAGACATGTAGGGATAGGTACAGTGAGACTGGGCGAGCTCTTCTCCCCGTAACATCGTCTATGACGCAATCGACGTACTGGACCTTGTAATAAAACGCCCAAAGAAACAACGAACACTTCGAAGATAGAACTATAGGGAAGAACGACATCACATTACAGTACTAATAAAAAAGTTGTCCAAATTTTTATTAATTATACAGCGGTAGGACGAAAAATATACAAAGAATTCATACAAACTTTTTTTAGAGGCAATGTGTATCTCTGTGCACTTGGGGAGATACCTTTCAGAAGTTGCATAAGGGCTCAATTGTTTGAAGGCTAATATAATCAAAGATACAATTTTAAGCTTTGATTGATCGACACATTTCAGAATTCTGTAAAAAAAAAAAAAAAAAAAAAAAAGTACTATCTGGGTATAAGACTGCTTGTTTTTTTATATCAAAGATCAGTTCTAATTCAGCAAAGACAGTTTTGAAACTTATTAACGAAATATATATTCAGTAACTATAGCTGGCTAAAAAAGGCATTTAGAAAAAATATTAAAACTAGCTTAGATATCTCAGTTAGAGGTCTACACTTGCCGAAATTTCCAGCCTACGGCTAGCAGGTCGTACTTAAATTTTGGGATATTCCGCCGGATGGGGGCTCTGTAATAGCGATTTTTGTGCCATTTTTATTGTTGTATCATTAAAAAGTGTATGAAGTTATGCATAGAATTGAACCAAATTTTATTTATAGGTTTTCGACTATGGCCAGCAGGTTCTGATTGAATTTAGGGACATTCAACAGGAAGGGGGCACTGTGATAGCGATTTTTGTTAAATTTTTCGCAGTTTAAGGCAACCCGTTAGAAGGTAACCCGGTGCTTTGCAAGCAGCTGACGTAAAACCGAATTCCTTGATAGCGAATTTTGAAGTATTAACATGTATGCGAGATAGAAGAAAGTTTTGGGATTGGCACATCCCACTAGTTAAAAATATATCACTTTGATTTATTAAACCAAATTAAATTTCTAAAAATTATTCTAAAAAAATGCGCAACATCACTACAATTTTTACGAAAACAAATAAATACTAGTATCTTGTGACTATCGCAAAACGTTCATCTGTATAAATCAAATCGTCTGCAATAAAAATTAAATGACAATCTATTCGTTCTTGAGCTATAGGTAACGCGGAAATCGTGAAAAACAGATCATAGTGGCAACATCTGTTGGGCGGTATATATACCCAATTCTCATAAAGATCTATTTATACCAAGGTCAAACATAATCTAAAGTTTAATGAAATTCTGTGCGTTAATTCTTGAGATATAGCTATTGCGGAAATCGCGAAAAATGCAACATAGAAGCACCACCTGTTGAGTAATTTAAACGAAAACCTCAGCAGCAGCAATTTATGTCAAGGTCTAACTGAATATGAATTTTTATTTAATTCCGCTCATTAGTTTTCGAGATACAGACCCCACAAAATTTGTGTCACATATGTATAGACAGACAGACATTTTCTAAAAACAGCCAGTTCGTGCTCAGGACCTCCTAAATTGTAGAAATAAATTCGTCGAAAATTTTTACCAATCTAATACTTTGTTCTTGTAAAGATGGAAGAAAGTAAAAAATACCACCCGAAAATAGGCTCGGGAGGAAGAATTTAGAGGTATGTATGCACGAGTCAATAATGGATTTCATACGGGTTGAGTCAGAAACGGACCGAACTCTTAACTTTTATACCGGGTCGGGCCCGGATCTGGAAATTTCGGCTCGTGCAGATCTCTATGAAGAATGAATTCCATACCAAACTCGTCCCGGAAAAAAAGAAGTCTAGCCCGGCCCGGCTCGAGTCTACAGAATAAAGGAATACCCGGCCAGGAAAGAGTGGAGAACAGGCAAGGTCCGAATTTGCAAACCTTTTATTAGCGAAAGGCGGAGGGGAGGGGGGGGGCGATCGATCCGCCATTGGTCGCAACCGGGCCAAATTTTCAGCTTTTACGCCGGGTCCAGTCCTGAAAATTTCGGCCCGTGCAGACCTCTAGAAAGAATGAAATCTAAGAAAGGTTCCACCAGAAAAAAAAGAAGTCTGGTCCGGCCCCAGTCTTCAGAAAAAGCGAGGTCCGGTCCAGGCCCAAGTCTCTAGAAAAAAATAAGGTCCGGTCCTGACCCGACCCTTAAATAGTGAAGACCTGTCCCAGCCCGGCCTACGGATCGGGCCGGGCTTCGCCACAGGCCTTTTCCCGTAGAGGCCTCTAATGTCGGTTTACCGACCCTTTTTTAGCTCAAGGGGGGGGGGGGCGATCGCCCCATCGACCCCCCCCCCTTAGATCCGCCATTGGATATCTTTGCTTATCGTATCACACAGAAATAACTTTTTATACTTCTCCGTACATCTCTCTAATCTAACGGTCGCTCGCAGATTGAGTGTGTGTGGGTGGGAGGGAAAAGCAGGCATTGCGCAGATATGATTGCGCACATAAAAATGTTTCGCTCGCTCACTCCAACACACCCCTCCTGCGAGAGATACATTTTTTTTCTTTAAACAGTTCAAAAATACACAAATACATATACATACAAAAATTACATAAAATTACACACAAATTACATACAATAATTACACATATCATAATAATGAAATATTTTCCATAGAATAAATCAATTTATCCTCATTTACAGCTTTAGTAAGGAAATCTGAAATAATATGTTCACTTTGAACATATTCCAATGAAATAATACCTTCTGACAACAAATCTCTTACAAAATGAAATCTCAAGTTCATATGTCTAGATTTATTTGATGATCTTGTACATTTTATCCATTGTATTGCTGCTTGGCTATCACTACTTAAAATTATGGCATCCTTTATAAATTGTTTACAATTTAACTCAGATAATAAATTTACTGTCCATATTATATCCTTACAAATTTCTGAAATAGAAAATAATTCTGCTTCACAAGTAGAAAGACTAACACTTTTTTGTTTACGACATTTCCAAGATATTAATGACTTTCCTAATAAGACAACTCCCCCTGAAAAAGACTTTCCATTTTCTCCATTTCCCCAACTAGCGTCTGAACTACTATTTAAATACCCAAATTCGTTGTTGTAAAATAATTTTTTATCTTTTGCGCCTGTTAAATACCTTAATACTCTTTTAGCCAAAATGTAATGTCTTTTTTCTGGTTTGTGAGTAAATTGAGACAAATAAGTCGTGACAAATGATATATCAGGACGTGTTCTATTAGCTAAATATAAAAGTTCACCAATAATTTCCTGATACTTAGTCATGTCAAACAATTCATTTGTTGGAGGGAAACTTTTATCTTCACCTTTAACAATAGGTGTTTTCATAGATTTACAATTTTCTAAATTATGTTTTTCCAACAATGATTCAATATATTCAACTTGTGACAAACTGATACCTTTATCATATTTTTCAATTTCCATACCTAAAAATTTAGAGTTCTTATTTTCATACAATTCAAATACATTTTTAATTTTAGAAACAATATTTTCATACATTGTTTGATTATTACAAAAAATAGCTAAATCATCAACATACATACATATTATAAAAATGTTATCATTCTCAACTTTAATAAACATACAGTTATCAGAACCTAACTGATTTAATCCAATATTACAGAGTACTTCTTTAATTTTAAAATACCAGTTTCTACCGGATTGGGGTAATCCGTAAATATTCTTTTTCAATTTACAAACTTTATTAACTCCTATTAAATTTTCGTAACCAGGTGGTGGTGTCATATATAATGTTTCTTGCAAGTCACTATACAAATATGCTGTTTTAACATCAAAAAATTTAACAATTAAATTTAATTTAGCTGCAAGTGCAATTAGTAATCTAAATGACTCGATATTTACAACAGGTGAATATGACTCAGAATAATCTTTATTTTTAATTTGATTAAATCCAGCTGCCACCAATCTTGCTTTGTATTTTATTTCCTTATTATCGCCCTCTTTTAAAGCATAAACCCATTTACTTTTAATCAATTTTGTTTTTTCTGGCATATCTACAATTTCCCAAACATTATGCTTAATTAAAAAAACCAAATTCACTTTTCATCGCTTTTTCCCAATCATGTGAATTCACACTATTTATTGCCTCTAAATAATTACTTGGGACATTATCAGTTAAATTAGCTGAGGAATATTTATTTTTCAATCTTTCTGACCTCCGAACTTCAATATTTTCATTTCGGGTTTTCATTTTGTTCTTATTTCCTTCCCCCGCTCCGGTCAAATTGCTGCCGTCATGTCTACCTGGAGATAAATTAAGCTCTGTTGATGGGATTGCGCAACTGTTATTTATTTCTGTTGCGTCAGAAATCTCTAAATTGATAATTTTATTCCTTTCATTTTCATTAATTTCATTTTCCCCCTGAAAATTTTTATTTATTAGCGATTCAATATCCCAACACTCGGAAAATTTACATAATCCAAAATATTTACTCCCTTTTATCATTTCATTGAATTTAACAGAACGCTCTTCAATTATTTTCTTATTTTTCACATCATAAATACGATATCCTATCCTATCTCTCGCATAACCTAACATAATTCCTTTTCTTCCGGGTACATCGAATTTATTTCTCATTGTTTTAGGAATATGAAAGTAAGCTAAACAGCCAAATTTTCTCACATAGTTTAAATTGGGCTTTTTACCTGTCCAAATTTGTAAGGGGATTTTTTCTTTTCCTTTACGCGGTGTTATATTAGATATTTGTGTACTACAATTAATAGCTTCTGCCCAGAATTTGTTAGGAAGTTCACTTTCATATAACAAAGATCTAGCCCTATCTAATAGAACCCTGTTATCTCTCTCGGCTTTTCCGTTGCTTTCGCTATTATATGGAATTGTTTTTTCATGAAATATACCTGAATTAGCAAGATAATTATCTAATTCTGTGTTTACAAATTCGAGTCCATTGTCACTTCTCACTTTTTTAATTCTTTTACCCATAAGATTTTTATATTTAGCTTTAAATTTATAAAATACATCAAATACTTCATCTTTACTTTTGAGGAAATAAGTAAAATACATTCCAGAAAAATATCCACTAGTATCATAAAATATTTTGCCCCACCAAGTGATTCAGGCTTTATCGGGCTACACAAATCTACATGAAATAACTCCATTATATCAGAACTTCAATATCAATGTTCGGATGACTTTTCCTGGTTATCTTACTTATATCACATGTATCACATTTAAAATCAGACACATTTACATCTTTAAGATCAATATACTCTTTCATTTGTAACATATATTTTGAATTTAAGTGACACAATCTGTTATGCCAGAGTTCATAATTACTAGTACTTTTACGAGTAAAATTACACTGAGTATTACAGGCAGGTTCAAGTTTAATCTCTAATCGATTATCATTCTTAAATGCTTTAAATAGAAAAGTATTATACTTATCAAAAATTAGCACACAGTTATGTTTAGAAATAATTTTACAACCCTTATCCATTAGACAAGTGACTGATAGTAAATTATATCTCAAATCTGGTACAAAACTAACATCATTAATAGTTAAATCGATGGAATTATTTTTACTTACCGTATTACAGGATACTATACCTAAACCCTTCGAAATTAGTTTTGAATTTTTACCTGCTTGATATATATCCTTTTCTTCAGGAATTAGAGTCTTAAACCATAGTTTGTTATTACACATATGGGATCTTGCACCACTGTCCAACAACCATATATTGTCACACAGTTCATAGTTTTCAGGTGAAATAGTCAGTGCAGAATTTTTTCTGTCCTTAAATGAATAATTTACATCATAGTGCGTTTTTCTTCTTTGTCGATTTCCACTGGACTTGTCATTTCTAGAACTATTGTTCCTGTAAAAACAATCCTTTGCAACGTGATTCGGACGTCTACAAATGTAACACAGTCTTGGACTTTTGTTTTTCTTAGAGTAAAATACTTCAGCGGCGGTCCCTTCAGAACGCGGAGTATTCGTTTGTTCTTCTTCCCGTAGAATTTCTAACACTTCATCCATAGATTTTTCACGCTGTGTCTTTAAAATGTCCCTTACTTTTGAAAACTTTCCTTTCAGCCCACGTACCGTGTAGAACACTAATTCTCGATCTGTTACAGTCAATCCAAGCGTTTGACATTTAGTGGCAATTCCCCGGGCTCTGGCGATATAATCATTTGCTGATTCGTTTGATTTCATATCTAAGTTCTTTAATTCGTTACCCGTGTCAATCCTTCTGTCTTCTGCTTGACCGGTGAAAGTAGATTTTATTTTTTCCCATAAAATTTTCGCATTTTCTTCGGCTGCAAACTGTAATGCCTGTTCATCCGACAATGACAATTTAATATAGGCTACGGCGTCATTATTTTTCTGGTCCCATTCGATGGAATTTTTTCACCTAGATCTGTAGCTTTAATTTCAGATATGACATTGTCCAATCTTTTTAGACTTAAAGCTGCTTTAATTTGTAGGCTCCGTATAAAGTAATTGGTTCCATTTAATTCAGGTACGTTTAATTTGTCCATGTTTATCTTAACACAATCACTTTCGGTTTCAAAATTCAACAACCACTGTTCTTGCTACCATTTGTTGTTCTGTTATTAATATAACTCACGAAGTAAACCATGGATCTCTACAGAACAAAACAATTTATTGGACGACACACTGCAACACAAAACAATTAGTTTAAACATATAATTCTTCTTAATCACACAGCGATATCTTTGCTTATCGTATCACACAGAAATAACTTTTTATACCTCTCCGTACATCTCTCTAATCTAACGGTCGCTCGCAGACTGAGTGTGTGTGGGTGGGAGGGAAAAGCAGGCAGTGCGCAGATATGATTGCGCACATAAAAATGTTTCGCTCGCTCACTCCAACAACAATGAACGATAATAATTTGCGAGAAATCGTGTTGACTAAAACTCATAAATTAATCGTTGATTTTTTGTAATGTGCCGTCTTATTTCTAAATGTCAGCCACCCTAGAATTTCTAACTGCTCTATCTCAGACATTTTTTTAGATAGAGGTAAAATAAAACATTCTCCGCAATTCTTGTATCAAGGCCTAACAGTTAATCAAATAATAAATTTGAATTTTTAACTTTTTATATATTTATTTTAGTGTTAAATCTTTCATTTGCCGCCATTTTGAAACAAGATTGTGGACCAAGCTGGCCAACGAACTCGGTCGAGGTATTGGTGAGCTTAATACACACAATTAGTTTCATCCAAATTGATTTATAAATACGAGTGTTATCGTATGACATAGATCAGATATATATATATATATATATATATAAATCAACATTTGAACGGAGGGTGTTTTTGGGGTCCTGGGGGTCATGATGGGTGAAAATATATCGAAATTTTGCGGAATTGCTTTCCTCCGAACGGCTGCAATAGGTAGCTTTATACCTTTTTTGTATTTAAAAGCTACCTAAAATTGTAGACGCCACGTTTAATTGCAGGATTTGTAATACTTTTCTGCGAAAAATTCTATTAAAAGTTTGTGGTAACAGCGTACGAACCGTGTGAACTGAAATCTGTCAACGACAGGACAAATTTTTATTTTGTGTTGAACATAAAATTAATATCAAGTTATGTTGAATTGGTTAAAACATTCATTGCATCAGAATGCGTTTGGAATTGTATTTTGCTTATGTTTAAGAATTTAAATGACAGTTAATATGCATATCTTTAGACGCAATTTGTTGGATATGCAGAGAATTGCCCGCTTGTCATAAATATAAGTCAAAGATTTCTTATATGACAGGGCGTGTAGATGTTGTTTCTTTCTCTATACCACTATTCCTGAATACAAATCTGTATAACAATCAATAGATGACTGCAGCATCTCAAAACAAATGGAATATTTAACCTTACGTAGCACTGTCACTGACGACAGTTTTTTTTATTGTATCCATACCACTTTTAAAAAAAAACTCTGCCACACTCTTCTCGGACTATTTCAAAATTAAGTTACCGTAAGGAACAAGTTTGGAAACAGTTATACGAGTCAGGATTGCCAGTACGACCCCTTTTTACTCAGAAATTCCAAACTCTTAACGGTAATTCCGAAAGAAATTTTTTTTGTTTTGCGTAATCGCGAAATGTCTGTCATTTAATAAAGAAAAATTTAGGATTATGAATTTCTCCTATGAATTCCGAATTTCTGAATAAAGTAGCAGACCAAACTGGCAGTCCTGGTACGACTAGAATATAAAAATAGTCACCACTGGTAGGTTATAATATATGGATGATTTTAAGCTAGTCTCTTAACCCTTTCAGGGGCAAGCAATTGTGTTCCTGTAACGTCGAATTCACGCCGGTATTTATGAAAGAATTTAGTTCAAAATAAAGAAAAGAAATTTTTCAACTTTTTTTCGTCAAAGTTAAAAAAGTAAAATTTAATTAAAAGTTTCTGGTTCGAATCGTATTAAAATAAGGTGGAATATAATATATCACACCGTCCTTCAAAGGGTTAAAAAGGGTTTTCTTTAATCTGCTAATTTTTTCATGCTTTTCTCAAAGTCAAATTTTTATACATTTTAAAACAAGTTTTGTTTTTATGTTTCAATTACATTTATAAGAATAGCGATGCCGTTGAGAATTTTTGGTATTCTTTCTTTAAATTATCTTTTATTCTTTTTTTTTTTTTTTTTTTTGGTTATTTAGATTTCTTGTTTGCTACTATTTTTTATTATCCTTTTTTAATCATTAAACATGTCAAATATTAATATTTCAAAAACATAGTAGCTATCATCTAAGAATATGAAGAGAAAATCCCACTCTTCAAATGGGTTCGGCAACAATGTATCCGAACCCATTAGATACAATTTTTTTGGAGTCAGAGACAACAATTTGTATCTAATCTTCATATAAGCGCCCACATTGATAACAGTCTCATAATTAAGTATCATTTTTTCTTTTTCTAAATTCTTATACATTTTCCCTCGTGTTTTGTTTTTGTGTTTCAACGATATGATATTTATGGACCCATGATTAGATATAATATAATAGAGTTAGAAGGAGCCTTATGCTTGCAAGAAATTTAACTGAAAAGAATTTTACCTGATATCATTTCTGTTATTTAGCAAAGAAAACCAACATTTTTTATTTTCCTTGAAAGTGTAAAAGATGATCTAATAACTCAAAAACATCAAACTTTCAAACTAAACACGAAATCACAAACTCAAAATCAGTAATTGTACGAAATGAATTGTTGAGGACTTTGAGCTTTTTGTTTCTAAAATCTAATCTTCAAAGTATTAAGAGGACCAGAAATGTTTGAAAAGACTCAAAATGTAATTATTATTATTATTATTATTATTATTATTACTATTACTATTATTATTAATATTATTATTATTATTACTATTATTATTACTATTATTATTATTATTATTACTATTATTACTATTATTATTATTATTATTATTATTATTATTATTATTATTATTATTACTATTATTATTATTATTATTATTATTATATGTTTATAGCATTAACCCATTCGCCTCATTAGTGATAGTGATTATATGCGTCCATTCCAGAAATTTCTTTTTTATTCAGACATTTCGAATCAATACCGGAAATTCCGAAAGAAGAAATATTACTTTACGCAATCGTCTGTCATTAAATAAAGCAAAAATTACAATTCAGAATTTATGATATGAATTCGGAGTTTCTGAATAAAAAATAAATTCTTGAAATGCACGCTAATGATGAAAATGGGTTAAGAATGTCGTAAAATTCAGTCCAATATGAATATAACTAAAATTACGATCGTAAGAGCCGTAAACGTTGAGCAGACCGGGGCGATACCTGCGAAGGGAAAATATTTACTCATATATTTGAAACGGCTTTGGCGCAAAAACTTTAGAACAAGTTAGTAGATTTACAAATTTTTAAATTTAATATAAAAAAATATGATTGACTTTTAAAAATATTTCAATTTTATTATTGATACCATTATTAGCCAATTTTCATCATATCAAACCTTTGTGGTCCCCTTAACCCATATTAACCTACTGTTATATTAAAGCAACACCATAGTTAAAACCACTTTTGTTATTTCCATACAAGTAATTCTGAAGCGGAATACTTAATTTTTTTGTTATGAAAAAAAAGAAAAAAAACCCTCGATAAAATCAGACACCAAATTTCTACTCTAAAAAAAGTGGTGTAAAATGTATTTTTTCCATAATTGCCGTTATAATGGGTTAATTCTTTTCCTAATACTTAATGTCTGTGAAAGAATCCCTTTTTCTAGATCTTTATACGTTTTGTAATGGGTTTTGTTTAATTAATATGATAACATTTAATCTGCATAGCATTATAAACTATTTTTAGAGTTACAAATTTTAATGACTTTGAACTATATGCTTCTACTAATTAACAGTTAAGCTATTGCATTTTTTATACATGTAGAGTATTTAATACCGACAAAATTGTTAAATTTGTATATGTTTTATTACATGTTTTATTTTGGTAATAATGTAACGCCGGGTCTTCCAACCTGGTGCCCACAGGATACATGTAAATTCATACAGAAATCTGTCTCTTATGCAATAGGAGTTAATCGGAGATTAATTACGGCAACTATTTCTGTAAGAATTTTCTGTTTTTTCGCGGTCGCCAGGTTTGACAATCGTGGTATATCATATAATATGTGTATCCTGAAATTAGATTTATTGAAATTATTAATACCAATGGATTCCAGTGCGATTCTTTCATAGTACAATCGTTGAGATTATTTGCTGATAAGCTTTTACGTTAATTTTTAATTAACTGCAGTTTTTAATCAAACATGTTTTAACAATTAGAAAACGTTATGTTCAATATCTCATTCATCGTTGTGCGTTTTGTATGTGCACAGAAAAAGGAATGTTGATTATCAGAAATCATATATGTAACCTTCAAAAACCTTATGTTCAATATCTCATTCATTGTTGTGTGTTTGTATGTACACAGAAAAAGGAATGTTGATATCAGAAATCATATATCTAGCCAGTATATCCGTGCAAGGTTTTTTCACAGTAGTCTTTGGGACGGTTAGCTCATACGTTTTTCATTAACTTATAATTAAGTGCCATTTTTAATCAAACAACTTGTTTTAACGAAATGGGAGTGTACTATGTCAAAAGCCTGTTTAACAACCTTTCGAATGACACCTCATTCATCGTTTTGCGTTTAGTATGTGCATAGAAAAGAGATGTTGACGTCAGAAATAATATATATGATAGAACAATTCTAAAGTCATTTCGTTTAATCATCTGCTTGACATAAATGTTATTTAAAGTACTTATTTATTATTTAAGTGACATCGTTTTGCTAAAACGAGATTTTCCGTAGTCTTAGAATACAAAAGATGATCATAACGACCCAAAACAACCAAGCAATCAATCATATCAAATCGCTGTTATTGGTTTTGACCTTTATACTTCTAATGACTAATCTTTAACCCCTTAACTGCTGGGTCTTTTGTTTTACGCCATAAACTAAAAATAGGGACAATACACCGCTTTTTTTTCTACTAAAATATTTCCTTATATAATCAAAAAGTATCTGCTAATTAATAAGCCGAAGATTAAAGTTAATAATTAGTGCTGTCCGAAAGCTTTTAGATACGAAGCAAGCAAACTCTTCTCTACCCGAACATAGTTCGGGCAAAACAGTAAAGTGGATAAGATATATTTTTTTATATTTTTGTAATGTACTTAATGTCTATGAATAGGGCCCGATCACCATATAAGCAAATTTCTACTAGTATTTTAGTTTTAAAAATTTCGACTTTTATAAAAGCAGAATTTTTGTTTTGAACAAAAGCTACACTCCTACTGGTGAAAGTTTGCCTTGCTTAATTAGGGCGTTGTCCTCGAAAATATTATCTTTCATAGATTTTCAAACGTTGTTTGTTTAGATACTACAACTGCGTTTAACCCTCATATGTTTAAATAACAATTTTTGGAGTTAAAAGGAACTGTTTACTTGCAATAAACTCAGATAAATTTTGCTTCTTGTGCAGGGGTGCACAAATCTAGGCGCCAATGGGCTCATTCCCACCACTAAATTTTATTAGTATTTTTCGTCAAATTTTATTAGTACAATTCGCCTAGATTTTATCAGTATTCTTATTCGACGAAGAATACTAAAAATTTAGTAGTGGGAATCGGCCAATTGGCGTCTATATTTTTGCACCCCTGTGTCTTGTGACATTATTTGGTTAAGAAATCACAATTATTTTTTAGTTTTTATCAGGACAAACTATATGACCATTGTGACCCAAAGCAACCAATTTTAGCAAACTGTAACTTAAAGCTTTACGTTTCTAATAATAACACAGTTCGTACAAGTCAGGGAATTTCCAGATTAGAAAAATCCACTGAACAGGTATTTTATTTTAGAAAAGCGAAGTTATATTAAACAAAAATTCGCGTGATTAATGTAGGCGAATTTTTCTACAAGAATATACTGGTTCTCACGACTTTTCTGGTTATGAAATTCCCTGAAATGTATGAGCCCTGAATAAGATAATTAAATTAACATTTTGGCTATCAACTAAGTTTTAAATTAACATTTATATATGTATTGTTTTGCACACATATAGTATAAGAAAAGCATCGTAATCATGATAAAAACCCGATAATGGTATTATTGGTATATTTTTACAATTCGAAGGTCTCTGAATTCATTTTAGGTATTTTTACAATGATTTCATATGTATGTATGCATGTATGTATGTATGTATGCAATTTATGCGTGTATGTTGATATTTTGGTTTGCGTTTTCTGGTCCCCAGAGTCCGTTTTTGGTGTTTTTTCGGTGTTATTAGTATGTATGTGTAAGTGAAGACGATTATACATATACTAGGCTTTCGATTGAGCTTCCATTTGAGGAATATATTACAGATCACTGTAGAAAGATCTGCATTTATTTTCGAAAAATAGATCAACGGGATTGATATAAAAACTATTTTTAAATCATTTTTTGTCCAAATAATAACCATTAACTATTTTATTTTTTATCTCATTTATTCAATTAAATAATTTTATTGTTCACGCTCACGTTATTTTGATACAACAGTCATATTTCACTAGAACATGGCTCAATTTAGTAAAACATTTTTTAACCCTCCAGCCGCTGGCGATTTTTCCATTTTCTGATGTAAAACCGCAGTCTATTTTTATTCACCATTTATAATAATTATAATGATTAAATGTCACCAGAATTTAAAAACAATTTTTTTTTCAAAATAAGTAAAAGGAGTTTCTTCATGTACATTATAAAGGCAAAGTTTAATCCAAAATTCAGGTGGGAATGTTAATTTGTGGCTTCCAAATATAACAAAAAATGCAGAACTTTCCGGATGATATAATATATGAAATTATATATGTATTAAAATTTGTAAACGACTCTCGATGTTTCAAAATAAAAGAAAATAGATTCAAAGTCGTTATAGCGCCTCCCAACGCTTAAATGCCATAAAAATTACAGGCAATGCGAAAATAGCGTATCCCGCGAAATTGTATAAAATAGGGGAAACGCGACATGAGCGTTGCGCGCGATTTTAGGGTTAACTCTTTGAGGGGCGGTGGTATATATTATATACCACCTAATTTTAATCCGATTCGAACCAGAAACTTTTAATTAAATTTTACTTTTTTAACCCTTAAATGCATAGTGATGGAAATTTACATCACTTTTTATTTAACTTTTAATTAATAAATCAAGTTCTTCGCCACCACTATATTTATATAGAAATATTAATAGTATAAAATCACGTAAATTATTCTTCTGAACAAAGTTAAAAATCTATTTTAAATTTTCTGGTCTCTAATCCTTAATATGAATATAAAGAAACACTATCCTAAAAGACAAATTCCTGCATTTAAGGGTTAACTTTGACGGGGAAAAGTTGAAAAATTGCTTTTCCTTATTTTGAACTAAATTCTTTCGTAAATACCGGTGTGAATTCGATGTTACAGGAATACAATTGCTTGCCCCTCAAAGGGTTAAAAAGCAAATAAAAAAAATTAGAGCAATTTTTTTTTGTCAGATAAAAACATAGGGAAATTTATGTATCGTATGTTGTTGAGGAACAAAGGAGAAATACATATACTTAAAACAACTGAAAACTTCCTTTAGCATGATTATGTAAAATCAGTTTCACTATATTTTTTAATAAAGAGGTCTTAATTTAGGCAAGGATAACATTAAGATTCATTGAAAATAAAGTCACAATTTTAGAAAACTATTTCAGCATTATGAATGAAAGTGACGGTTTCATTAGAACATGAGGTCATTTTCACAAGTGGAAACATTTCACGTTTGTAAACTTAGGGTATAAGTTTTTTGTTATTTTTATATTACTATTTATTTAAACGTTACAATTAAAAATTTACAACAAACTGTGCTGTGATTCCACCGAATTTAAAGATAACGGTTATACTTGACCACAGTGGTGGCTCCTGACTGGCAATTTTTATAGCACTAAATATATGGTTGTAAAAATTATTCTTTTCGTACCACTATTTTTTAAAAGAAATACTTTACTTGTTTATTGGCAGAACTTTCTGCCAATAAATAAAGAAAAGTTTTCTTTTGAAAAATAGTGGTAAGAAAATAATAAATTTAACAGCCATGCATTTAGTGCCCGAAATAAATCCAGTTACGAGCGTATTTGACCATATTATTGACTATATTATGGTCAGATTAAAGTTTAATTACAGTCATTTAACCGTTTTATATAAAAACGATCGAATCTCTCGAGAGTTCGATGCAAATTTATAACAGCGAATATTCTTTGAAGTGTTCGGAAAGTTCAGTGGAGTAACTTTAGATTTTTCAAGTAGTAAAAGCTGAAAAAAAGTATAACTTTTCATAATTTTTTATACATTTTGTCACGTGTTTGTGTTTAGATATTACAATGACATTAATCCGTATATCCTTTAATACAATTTGTTGGAGTTTGAAATAGCCGCCTGCATGCAATAAATTTAAATCAAAGTCTTATCTGATTCAAGTGACATTATTTGGCTTAGATAATCCAACATCTTTCATTTAACGGCAAGTGAACACAATAGCTTACCACTTTCTTTCGATACGGTTCGTCAAATGTATTTTTTGATATGAATAATAAATAATAACTGATCGATTGTTCAAATTCCTGGAACAGTTCTAGAAAATGTCTCTATTTAGTATGCGATGGAAAGTAAAACCTCATAAAATAATAAATAGTTTCAGTTGAAGATGAAAAGAAAGATGTATTGATGTCTATCTCGCGAATACATTAATATGTGACCTCTTAACATTACTTTAACTGCTGAACAAAGCAAGTGTTTTCAAATATAAGTGGTTTGTGACTATTACTTGATCATAAATATCTAGCATGATAAATTTCAGCACACATTTTCAGTGTTTTGAAAATTGTTGAAAAGTTTATTTTTAGAGTAAATAAGGCTTTTACTGTGACTAAAAGAGAACGGAAGAAATGAGTAGTCTGTTTTTTACAAGTTTATTTCGATGATTCAGATGTTTTGAACGGTGTTTTGCATCATAATTGCTGTTGCCGACAATCATGTTTAGTGGTTAGAATGCAGCCTTGTGTTCGGATGGAGTTTGATTTCATGATCATGCAGTTATATTTGCTGTTATCGCAGCTAACGTCTGTGGGCATATAATGGCCACAACTCCCCACCTACCAAAAAAAAAAGATTGACATTTTAAAAAATTTATCTCCTTATCATGAGATAGTAAATAAAACGCCATGGAAATACAGTTTGGTTTGAAGACAAAGAGAGAGATATTGATTTCAAGATCGTGCTTAAATATTTGCAGTTATCGGGAATTAGATTCCTGTTATTTCTCGGCTCATTAACGTCTGTGGGTATATAATGACACCAGTTCCCTCCCCCCCCACACACACACCGTAAAAAAGACTGACATTATTAAAAAATTATCTCCTTATCATGAGATAGTAAATAAAACGCCATGGAAATACAGTTTGGTTTGAAGACGAAGAGAGATATACGAGGGTCGATCCAGAAATAAGGTTCCCAAAGAGCTCCAGCTGCACGGGAAAGTGCAAGGCGAAATAAGGACAGCGCTGTGTGCGGCTGTTCCCACACTTGCGAATCCCCCGGCCGCACATTGCTGCGCCGCTCATTCTTGGCTAAGCAGCCGTCCGAGATGGAGGTTCCCATTGTTGATCCCGCCAAGTGCGAGATTCGTTCCGTAAATAATTCCGTAAATTATTCTACAAACACTAGAAAAATAGAATTAACATCTTCAAGAACTACAGTGCGTGAGGAATCTAACAAAAAATACTGTTTACATCAATTGCGAATATTTTATTTACTTAATTGAATATTTTTTAAAACTACGTCAAGTTTACGCAGTTTTAAGTAAACATAATCTATTTGCGACACCTGCTCGACTTTCTGTTGCCGGTAATGACACTTTCGATGAATAGAAGCCGATGGAAATGTATTACCCCTGTAAACTTGCAGATGTTATAATCATAACACTATCTAGAGAGATTATAGAACTTGACATGTAACATCGGGTGATGAAATCAATGTGAACATCGGTAAATCTATATCTAAACTTTTGTCATCGAATCATGTTAGGGTATCTCGCTCATTGGAAATTTCTCAACCAATGACTGAGATACCCAATAAAAATATTGTATTTATCTTAGTCCTTTCTCTTGACAAAGTAGGAGATCTTACAGTAGTAAAAATATATATTAAGTATAAGTATGATCTGACTTTTCATAGAAATCAGTATGATAGAAATCTTCATTCAGTTTAGTATGTCTTAAGACTTCATCCAATTGCGGATATCTTACGTCTAGGGACCGGTTCTTCTTATGGGGTTCCGGCGGCGAAGTCGCAGGGTGTCTTCTGGCGATTCATCAGGTGTCTTCGTGTAGGTCTCCTCTAATTATGGGAAACTCTGCGTATCGCAGCGACCTATGTCGTCGACATTTGCGTTAAATCGGGGTGATCAAACAATCATGTTTCGACACGGAAATTTTATGTTATAAAACGTAACTTACTAAATCGCTTTAAATGCTTAACTTCAATTATTGAATAAAATTTCTGGGCCGAAACATGATTGTTTGATTCGCGGATCATAGGCCGGAAAATACGGTATTTAAGTTGTGCTATAATATTAGCCCCCCTATTTCTCGAGAACTAAGGAGGCCATTCTTCTATTGCCCTGACGTGCTCGACCACTCTGGAGCCTGGCGGCGCAGCTCAGTTTTATACCCTGTGTAACCCGCCATAGCTGACGGGTTAGTGATATCCTCTGTACGAGTTGCACGACCAAAGTTTTTTTTATAGGAGTTTCACGACCAACATTTTATTTGTAGGAGTTTTACGACCAAAGTGACGACCAAAGTTGCTTTATTCGTTGGTAAAGCAAATGCGCATTGGAGAATCCCGACTTAAGGCCTAGGGCTAAGATTCCCTATGGGTTTTCAGCTCCGAAGCTGTTAGGAGACTCTGCCGCGTCCCCAAGTGTGAAGTGATGGTGCCGCTAGAGTTTGGGCTCCACCGTGAATCACAGTGACCTCCATCGTCAACTTTTGGGTGCAGGGGAGTGATCCGCAGGTGGTGGTGCGTCTCTTGGCCATAGAGCGTGCCTGTGTAATGTCTCGGGTAAATTGGGCCCACTTGGACTCTTCGGAAAAGTTCAGTGAACGTAGAAACGGCGATGAAGTATGTCGCAAGCGGCGTAGCTTGGTTTTGTACGCTGGGTGCGTGCGGATTTTACATTTGTTACCACTATTTTACGAAAAATAATCTTCGACTTAATTTATCCCAAAATTTAACAATTGTCTGAGATTAAATAGGGCGACAGTTGTTATTTTTTAGTGTTAGTGGCAAAATAAAAAAACGTTCCCCAGTAAATATTGCTTTTAAGCTATTTCCAAAAAAAATAATTTTCCTGGTTTAAACTCAAGAAAGTTCCTTACAAATTCTCATAGTCATTCTTTTATGTAACAGCATGAAATTGGCAAACATAACTAAAAAAATTATTTGTAAACGAATAAAGTTTTTCATTTTTCAAGAAAAATGTATTACATTTTTATTTATAAGTTATTTTTTTTATATTGATCTTTATTGATCTGGCCTTTACGTCCAGAAATTCGGTTCTAAACGCCAACTTTGAAGGCATATTATGAAAAATCCTTTGCTCTTATCCAAAAATGAAAAATCTCTGTTTAATTTCACAGTTTCTGAAGAAGATATATGCAGATTTCATGTATCTTCGATTAAAAAAGGATTTCGTGACTTGGCTTTGGATTTGAGTACAGTCTCAGCGGCCGAATTAAGAAAATGATTTCGAATGTAAGCATAAGCGCAGACTTAACCCTTAATTGCATAGTGATGTAAATTTCCACCACTTTTTATTTAACGTTTAATAAATAAATCAACTTCTTCGCCACCACTATATTTATATAGAAATATTAATCCAGTAAATTTTCCCGTGAACTATGTTGCTGAACAAAGTCAAAAATCTATCTGAAAATTTTTAGTTTCTAACATTTAATATATGCAGAGTTGCCAAGTATCCGGCTTTTTGCACACCAGTAATTGTTTAGAGAAAATTGTTTTTCTTTCAAATCACAGAATGCTAAAATTAAATAAAACAACGTTTTCTGTACTAAAATACCGGTATCCAAAAAGCCGGAGACTTGGCAGGTCTGTATATGTATTAAAATACACAATTGTAAAAGAAAAACTCATGCAAAGAAGGGTTAACGGGGGCGACGGGAGCAAATCAGGCAAACTTCCACTACTAATTTTAAAATTTTATTTTTGTCTTAATAAATAGGACAAAAAAATCTTTTGAAATTAGTACTAGCAGTATGCCTCATTATCTAATTCGCATCCGTGAAATCGACGCCTGAATGTAAGTACTTTGTGAATATTACACAAGAATTTCTATGACAAATTTCATTAAACATTTTTGTGTTTTGAAAATTATTTGAAAGTTTAGTTTTGGAATAAATAAGACAGTTGTAACTAGAAAAAATATGAAAAAAAGGAGTTTGGTTTTATATTTTTACAATTTTTGAAAGATTATTTTATTTTTTTCTGTAATATTCGTAAAATTTATTAAATTTTTGTGAATCTAGTGACTACGTATAGATTTTCTGCAACCTTAATTTATAGTAATTGAACGAAAAGGAGCACTTTTAGAACATTATTTTAATGCATTCAACTATATTACATGGGTGATTCCAATATATGAAACAGTTATAAGTATCATTATATTTAGAGTTGGCAACCCAACTTTCTACTGATTAGGACGCGGGCCACCGAGAAAACCAGTATCAATTTTAATTGCTTTGCTAGTAGCTTTAGGTTGGTCGAAATCTAGTTAGTTTTTCTGTGCATAAAATAACCGTTGATGATATTCGTAAAATCCAGTAATTTTTTTTAATCTAGTGACTACGTATAGACTATCCGTAACCTTAATTTATAGTATTTGAACGAAAAGGAGCACTTTTAAAACAGCATGTTAATGCATTCAACAATATTGCATGGGTGATTTGAATATATGAAACGGTTATAAGTATCATTAGATTTACATTTGGCAACCCAACTTTTTACTGTTTAGGACACGGGCCACCGAAAAATCCAGTGTCAATTTTAACTGCTTTGCTAGTAGCATTTGGTTGGTCGAAATTTAGTTAGTTTTTCTGCGCATAAAATAACCGTAGCCACAGAAAAGCTAACCAACGAGCAACTCTAAAACGAACTCCAGATAATTGTCCTTGGCGCAGCTTGTCTCCAATGGGACCTTGCGCCATTAAACCTTATATAACCAATCAACCAACCAAGCAGATAATTGTCCTGCATCGTGACTAAATATGGATGATTTGAATTTATAATTTATCACCGAGTTGAGGGAATGAATTATAGCCGCTAAATTTTGATGTAATGTTAAGTAGATTGAATAAAGTGATGCATTTTTTAGACTTTATGCAGTCACATTTTCTTTTTAATAATGTACCACAATTTCCGGCTTATAAGCCGCAGCTGAAATAGTTCTGTTTCCTACCAGATATTTTATTTAAGAAAATATAACATGTTTCTAGTTGGTAATTATTTAGTTTCTTTTATAAAGTAAAATTTCGGGTTTGAAACACATATATTTTAGCCGCGTCTTTTATACATGTCTTTTATAAATTTTTACTGATTACCATTTCGCACAAATACATTTTAAATTTATCATTTCCAAATTCAACAGTAAAATGTATCATAATTGTCTGATATGGAATTGTTTTGTCTATTTTGTAAACGTTTCTCGTAATACTGATAAATTTTACGTAAATTATGAAAGACAATGAACTACCAAACAATTCAAGTACAATGAATGATGCTACATAATTTTACATCGCTAAGATTTTATAGTTAACCCGGCAGAAGTTGCGCTATGATTTTTTTACTTTGACTGTAGGAAACACAAACAATAACCATCACCTTATTTAGTCGGAGACAACTGTTACAAAGTCTAGGATAAAGTATGTTGCAAATTAGTTTATGAAAAATAGTGTTGACAGTTGTAAAAACCATACAAACCTTGGGTATGTCATAACCGGCGCGACTGCTCCCATGTGAAAAAAATTGGATGAGCATCTGCAGGTTTCGTACGCCTCAGGGGATTTGAATACAAGATTTTTCGTAGCAAATAGTTATCATATTTAATGAAGGAATTCTGTGTTTAAATATTGTGAGCATTAATTTATGAAAAATCTGGTGTTTAAAACTGCTGAATCGCTTGAGGCGTACGAGCATTGCCTTATGAATTTAATAATAGGACAAAAATTATCGTCGATACTTTTCTGAAATCGTCCAGCATCAATTTACATAAAACAGTTTCGGAGTTGTCCTTCAATGTATTTGTTTACATTGTTGCAACCAGAAAGTGTGATGGGCTAATCATACCACAATTTTTGTATCGAAATTTTTTTCAGCTGAGTTTCGGAAACGTTACTGAGTAGTTTTTATAGTGTATCAATCAGTTTTCTAAACCCTGAATATAGGCTATAAGAGCTATATGCTATGTTGTAATTTTCCAACTGGACGAAAAATTACAACGTATGATTGTTTTACCAATTTCAAATAATTGTGTTAAAAATAATCTAAAAATAATCTAAGCTATATGCTATTCATTCTCAAGTAAACATTTTCATGCTCAACAAACAAGTTTTACATGCGAACATGATAAGTTAACAGCATTTACATTAAAATTAATGTTATTTTGTTATTTTTCCATATATTGCGTTGTCCGGAAAGTTCGTGCCTGTTGGGAAAATCAATTCGTACCGGAAAATTCTATCATTTAATTATTAGATATTGATTTTGGTAGCTAATATCGAATACGGGCAAAATTTTCCGGAGCGAATTGATTTTCCCCAACCGTCCCGAACTTTTCGGACAACCCAATATATATTCAATTATGAGGCTTAAAATGTTTAATTAAGATTTAATAGCATCCTAAAATCGGATATTGTGGTTTGAGAAAACTGGTTAATTCACTGTAAAGTCTACTCCGAAAAGTTTCCGAAAATCAGTGGCAGCAAAAGAAACTTTGTTTTTATAAATTATTCTTTAAATCTTGAAAATATATTGGCTTCTGAGGTTTCTATTGATATAGAACGCTTCTAGGAATCATGGGTAATTTGGAAGAGGTAAATGTATATTTTAATTCTTGGTTATATCATAGTTTCGTAGATTTAGAAACATTTGTCATTTTTTTTTTTTTTTTTTTTTTTTTTTTTTTTTTTTTTAACAGCGTGGGCTCTATAGCCCACAGTTTAAGAAGCGCTGTGCCTATCTGAAAATCCCATTTTTGTTTTGCATACGCCCCCTTTTATTCGCGCCATTCCGTTGACTAACCTTTGGGATTCCCCTCAAAAAGCATTATTACCTTGAGAGAATGAATCTATTGTTCTTTCATCATGCATACGATTCATAAATAAACACTTTACTGCTGTCTTCAGGCAAATTACCTCAAAGCTACAGTTTATTCTCTACAACGGAAGCAAATTGAGTTATATCGTCTTTGTGAATAATAATTAGCTGTTACTTTATCGTTTAATTATTTTATTTATTCTTTCTTTCTTTCTTTTTGGGGAAATTTGGAGAGTGAAGTCAACATCAGAATGGAAACCGTTTTTTCAACAATTCGTTATTAATAATATTTTTTAAAAATGGAGAATGACTCTATTGAATTTGGGACAAGGATGCCTAATCAATTAATTTTATTGATGACTGATTAAAATGCGTTTTATATGATTTGGAAAATCCCATTGGTGATGATGACAGTAGATGTGTTCAGCGTAATATTTACGCCTGATATCATGTCATTTACAAGAAAAATTATAACCAGAACCCGAATTCTAATTGCTTTAAGGGGACCGTGGACCTTTATTTGATCAAAAATCGACCCAAAAATCGAAATTTATTTTTGTGTGTATTATTATTCTTCAGTTTGTATTCAACCATTTGTGACAAACTGCATGCAGATGCGATGATTTTTCGCAAAGTTACAAGCGTTTGAATTATGTACACAATCAATTTTTCGGTGCTTTAGTAAACTTTATACCTGTTTTTCTCAATACAGATTTTACACTTTTTTTTAATTTTCGAAATGCTCCATGCGTCTTAATTTTTGTTCAAAATTCATGAAATTGACAATGAAGAATCCTGATAATGTTTACAAAGAAAGTGTGTATGCATTTTAAAATTAGGCTTCGTTAAGCTAATTAAATTTGTTTTATAACTTATTAAAATGCTAAGTTTTGTTGTAAATCTGAATGCAATTTAGAAAAAAAATGTCTCAAAAATTTACTATTCAAGAGATTAAATAACTGATACACAGATTTGTTTGCAATATAGTTTTAAGTGACTCGAATGCCAAATCGAAGAAATATCTTTAAAATTAAGACGCAAGGAGCATTTTAAAATTTGGTTTATAAATTTTAAATTAAAAAAAATCTTAAAGTTATATTACGATTAGAAAACATTTTTAAGGTATTTTATATACTTATGGTGAATTGTATATATGCACACAATTTCATATAGCTATGAAGATAAATAACAAAAAATTAAATTTTAACGTCCATCATCCCCTTAACCCTTTAACGTTCATTGGTTTCCCTAGGAAACCACAAAATTTTAATTACGAAATTCAACATTGACAGCAAAATTTTAATAGAAATATTTTCCATTTATTATGTATGTGAAATATCGCTTTTTTCATATATACAAATAAATTTGTTCATAATTTCCGGTGTCAATCATTTATTTCAACATTTTAGCAATTGAAGTGCTTTATCCGTTAAAGGGTTAACATATGCTTTTTTAACACAATCATACTGATCGGTAAAGACAGAGGTCGTAAAAACTACTTTTTTATTGTAGCGAACTACAACTACAACTACTTTATCGAAAATGTAGTTAACTAAAACTACAACTATTTGTTTTAAAAAGTAGCGACTACAAACTACTTTTCAAAAGTAGTCACTACTTCGCTACTTTCAGATTTTGTCAAATTAAATAATAAAGCGACCCTTTATTATATCGCGTCTACCGGGACAGAATTAAATGAATGCAACATAATCGAGGACATTGAAAAAGATAACATACAAGAAAATATTTTGTGTTTGTCTCCAAAATGTTAATTTATACACACATTAAATTTCGTAGCAAAATTAAGAGAGAGATTATAATCTAGAAAATTACAGAAAAACAACTCTAGATGCAAATAATAAATACATCTGTAAATCAAGAAATTCCGAATAATAAGAAACCGGTGTTAAAACATAAAGAATAATGAGCAAATAGACAAGTGTTGCAAGAAAGAAAAATAATTCATTTGTTGGATTAGTACTTGATTTTAGCAGCAAGTGTCAATGGGGAAAGTCTATCACGTCATGCGATACGTTGTTATACGCTGCAGCTGAGATTCGCAAATTGTTGAGCAGAAAAAATTTTGCACAAAAGAAGAAAATTTTGGCAACGTGATTTGCAGAATGGTACATTTCCTACCCCTGAAGTAGAATTAAAAGTAGCGTCGGTACTCGCTACAAACTACGGAATTTTTGTATCGCGCTACTCGCTACACTAGATTATTCAAAATGTAGCGCACTACACCACAGACTACTGTAAAAAGTAGCAGCTACAGTAGTTTCGCTACTTGTAGCACGATACTTCGCACGATTATGGGTAAATACAGTGTCATTCATAATTCCCTCCGGGGTTTCGAAACGTTATAGTAAAAAAACGAAGACGAATATGAAAAAAAGAAACATGAAATTATTCCGAAACTATTCAAGTTTTACTTACATACATTACAGGTGTTCTATGTGTGAACCCTTGGTCACACGGCATACATCCATGCGATAGTCCAGTTCCTGCCATACTCTACTTAACATGGTACTGTCTATGTTATTGATAGCACGTGTTATCCTTTCACGCAGGTCAGCGAAATCACGTGGCATAGGTTATACAAAAACCTGGATAACACGTGCTATCAATAACATAGACAGTACCATGTTGAGTAGAGTATGGCAGGAACTGGACTATCGCATGGATGTATGCCGTGTGACTAAAGGTTCACACATAGAACACCTGTAATGTATGTAAGTAAAACTTGAATAGTTTCGGAATAATTTCATATGTTTCTTTTTTTCATATTCGTCTTCTTTTTTGTACTATAACGTTTCGAAACCCCGGAGGGAATTATGAATGACCCTGTATATCATACAAGTTGAAAATTTTGAACTAAACGAAAAAGTTTATATGCAGTGAATCGAACACATAACCTTTTGTCTTAAATTGACAATGGTTTTCAATTGAGCTACATGGAACGATAACTGATAGACACAAATTCAGTCAGACTCACTGTACTCAATTCATTCAGTGAATTATGTCGGTGGGTTGTTAACTTTAAGATGTGGTAGAGGATACTACAAAAATCAACTTTTGTATATGAAACCACGGTTGATTTATATTTGTTTACGGGGTTTACAAAGTTTTTTTAATTATAAATTCTATAGAATGTATACATCAGATAATAAAAATATATTTACCCTCTGTCTGTTATCAACTGTCCAGTTTTTAAATGATTTGGTCCACGCCAATCGTTGTCTTCTCATGGCTTCATTCAGCTTCAGTTTCTTCCTTGGTCGATAGGCTTTGTAACCAGCCTCAAAAGTTTTCTGGGGATGGTTATTGTACTTAAAGAAATGCCCTGGTTACCCAATGCAGCAGCTTATAACTGTCTGGAGGAACTTTTTCTGCTATTTCTGCTCAAACACTATCATCACTTTGTGAAGAAATCCGTTATTTTTCCACATCGTGCAACTCTGTACGGTGTTCCATTTCTTTTCTTTATCGTTAGTACAGTTTTTCGAAAAACAGAAAGTCTTCAACTCTTATTATATTTCAAATAAAGTGGAGAGTCAAAATACGTCCATTAGAATTAACTTTTAAATATACACTAAAAACACTTTTTATTTTGCTTAAAAGACGTCAACATAAACCTTAAAGATGTTAAAACTTAAAATTTACATGTTTCGATTTGTTCATCAAATCGTCATCAGAATACATACAAACCACAAATACAATGTACATAAAAAACGAGAGATTAAATTAATTAAAAACCAGAGAGTCTGAACAGTCACTATGTGCTCGAAACACAGTCTCTATAGTCTGAATAGTCTCTAACAGCTCGAAAGCATGGAATGATACGTTGTCATTTAATATTCCGAAAATTTGGGTTGAGTGGTTGAATAATAGTTGGATGCGGTCTGTAGGTGAATCTAAGAGCTGTGTTAAAATTAAAAGTATATAGAGGGCGTTGTATCTTCTTTCACATAGTGACTGTCCTGACTCTCTGGTTTTTAATTAATTTAATCTCTCATTTTTTATGTACAGTCGTGGAAAAAAAAACTGCACCCCCCCCACTAACTCTGCAACAAATTGTAGTAGAAGGAAGTGACTGGTACCAAACGATTGGAAATAAAGTCTACTTTTAAATTATATATCTAAAATTTGCCTAAGGGGCCATCTACATATTAAAACAAGCCTAAAATTTATTTTTTTCAATGGCAACACCCACTTTTGACATGATATTTTAAATCTTCAGTTCAAACTATGCCTAGATACAAAATTTTAAGTCATTTGGATGATAAGTTTTCGAGTTATAAACATTCAAATTTTAGAGCCTCTAATGTTAAATTACATTTTCATATTTTTATTAATATCTCCTGAGATTATAATTCTAATGTGTTAATTTTTTTTTTGGTTATAATACTAAAAAGCCCAAACATAAATATGTCAAATTTGTAATTTTTATAATTTTATAATATGAATTATGAATTACGAAATTAATATTCGAAAAAATTATGAATTGCAACCTACAATTTTTTTGATGGATTTATATTTATTATGTCCTGCTTTATGTGTATTCAAAATTTTAAATTTTTCTACCAAGTAGTTTTCAAATTACGCTTAAAAAACGGCAAGATGCTGCTTTAAGGGGCCGTCTATGATGTGCATTAAAGCGTAGTTTGAACAGGGATGGGAGCGCTCCGACTCGAAATCCCGATTGACACCACTAAATTTTAATAGTATTTGTTACCTTATTCAAGAACAAAATTTCTGAAATTCTTTACGTTGGAGAATACTATTAAAATTTAGTGGTAAGAATCGATATTCGGGTCGGAGCGCGCTCATCCCTGTTTGAGAAAATATTATACTCATAGGCTGGGATTAAAACAAGATTTTCTCAAATCTTGTAAAATTGTTTGCAATATTACACTAAATGGTTGTTAGATAAAGTATTAACGCGAAAGTATTTGTTACTTAAAAATGCTAATTTAAACTTTTATTAACTTTTGTATATCAATCAAAAATTGTAATCTTAGTTTTTATTCCATTAATAACGAACTTAAAATAATTAAACTTTTTCTTCTATAACTTTCGTATTTAGATCTATTTGATTAAACAGGCTAATTGAAAAAAAAAATACAAGTTATTTTTATGGTTTTCTGATAGGCAAGATTATTTCCCAATCGCTAGCAGTGTGCAAAAAAATCTAATAATAATAATAATAATAATAATAAATGGCAAACGGTAAGTTTTCTTGCCAAGAAGCATTAATGAGTTAATTGTAACATTTCAAATGAACTACCAGAATAGGTTTAATCATAGAATTATTAACCCTATTCCGAAGGAGAATAACGAATGTAAAGTTATTCAGATGTCTTTATAACATAGATTTAGTTTTAGGTCTTCAAATAAATCGGAATATAAATCCTGCGACACCCCCGCCACCCCCCCTCGCTACTAAAAAGAAAGCAATGTCTGGATTTATTTTCAGACTAAAAAACAATTTATCTGCGTTTTTTTTTTTTTTTTTACTTTGATTCCTTACGCTGCTTTATACTATTTTTTTAAATTCTACATTTTGTATTTGTCCCTATTATTCACGTTTCTGACAATAAACTAAAAAAAAAAGGCGAGTTAAATAGATGCAAAATCTGAGAAACAGCATTATAAAAGCACCTGTAAAATTCCAATAACATTTACATATTCTAAAACTATTTTAATTACAAATAATCTTATGGTTTTTTAACCCCTTCGTGACGTGCGTCTATTACAGAATTTTTAATAATTTACCACCGGTTTTTTAAAACAGAAATTTTCGTCTGATTGAATCGTGGAAATGCTAAGATATAGTAAGGCAAAGCTTACAATAAAAAATAACTGGTGGGAAAAATCGAGGATTCTGAGCATCTTATGCGTCACGTATACGTGTCACTTGTCCCCAAGGGGTTAAAATCGGATAATTCAACAGTTGTAAACATTATTTTACCGCATATAACAATAACCGAAACTTATTAAGTGAGTAAAATGGTCATATCGGTAAAACATAATACATTAAAAGAAGTGACATTCTGCAGCATTTCAACAATCGAGAACCGAACTTCAATTTGGATACAGCCCCTTAAATATGCTCATTATAAAGTAATTAATTTCTCAGAAACTAATCGTAGGAATTTAATGAAATTTGGTATATAGGCATAGTTTGAACTGCAGATTTCAAATATGTTGTCAAATTTGAGTCTTGCTATTGACAAAAACAAAGTTTGGGTGTGTTTTTATATGTAGATTGCTCCCTAAGCAAATTTTATATACATCATTTAAAAGTAGACTTTATTTCCAATCGTTTGGTACCAGTCACTTCCTTCTACTATAATTTGTTGCAGAGTTAGTGGGGGGTGTTCAGTTTTTTTTTCTACGACTGTACATTGTATTTGTGGTGTGTATATATTCTGATGACGATTTGATGAACAAATCGAAACATGTAAATTTTAAATTTTAACATCTTAAAGGTTTATGTTGACGGCTTTTAAGCAAAATAAAAAGTGTTTTTAGTGTATATTTAAAAGCACAGAAAGTCTGTTGGCAATTTCAGATTGGGTGAAGTTAGAATTTTGCAAGAGAACCTGAATCTGTCCCTGTTTTCTAGGAGAAATATCTTTCCTGCCACCCATTTTAATTACTGCTATAGAAAATTCTTTAAACTATGGTAATTGTCAGTTAAAAACCTGCATTTAATACAAAAAAAGATTAGAGAAATCTTTAAAACGTTAAAATTAACAATTAGATGTGTTATTATTTGATTTGTAACAGGCAAGCAAACAATGTAAACAGAAAAAAATTTCTGGATTTTGTAATGATTGGTGTTGCCACTTACCTATAGAAAATATAAACAAAACAATCGTGAAGTATCTAATTTATATTGAAGCCAATACTCAGTGAAATCCTTTCAATAGCTTATGATTTATTTTAATAGAATCATCTGAGAAACATGGTTTGGAGAATTTTTTTCGAATGGGGCTAATGATTTTGCCAATACTGTATACTGCATGAATATTTCTTTTGAAAGTATCCTTTTTTATACTCATATTTAGGTTTAAGATACCAAAAATTTTAAAGAGTAAATCGTCTTATTTAACAGCAGACTGTGGTGATTACATAAGGCGAACATTTTTTATTAAATATAGTGGTACTCGGGAACTGAATTTATTTATTAAATGTTAAATTATTATTTATTCGTATATGCAATGCTGCACAGTGTAGGGTTAAATGAAATTTTGAAAAAAATTATTTTGCTTTGGATGAAATGCGCTAACGTAATAGAGAATGTTAGAATTGCATAGTAATTTACTCAAAACTATTGTATGTAATGTCAATTGCAATTCAAAGTGAAATGTATTCAGTACAGCATTGCTTGCATGTAAATGTTCTTTTTTTCTCTCATGGCTGCACATTTGGAAACGTAGTAAACTATGTAGTAATAAAGTAGTAAACTATGTATGGAAACTATGTAACTGGGGGAATTTGCCTCAACTGTATTGTTACCAGATGATTTACCAAAATCTTCATTATTTTATCTGTTATAGAATGAAAAATTAATATCAAAATATTATAATAAAATATTTTGACAATTTGAGAAACGTAGGTTGAGGCGTTACGTAAGGACAAATTCACAGATAACAAGATATTTAAATACTATATAACCTTCATCCAATCCTGTATCACCCATTTCGTTACGCAATGTCGACCTAAGGCATATCTCAGATTATGACTTTAAGAAAAGAAAAAGCTAACTGAAATAAGGTAAAGTCATGGTTTTGTCTCATGCACCATTATTCATATATAAAATATTTTAAAATTTCTTTCATACCTCTTTCGCTTAATTTTATCAGTCGTGATGCTGATATAATTTAATGAATACCAAAATAGGTGAATCTTTAGAAAATACTACTGTAGCATGTCGCTTTAACCTATTTGCATCATTATCGTGCATTTGAGAAATTTGTTTTTTATTAAGAAATTCTTGTTGAAGGGGCGAGGCCAACGAGGTAAGCGCGTAACATCAGAATATTAAATTCTTCAAATTAAAATTAACTCTGGTCTTCAACATGCAGAAAGAAAAGGAATTGCTTACCTTTTCTAAGGTTTATCCAATTTTAGTAGTATCCACTGATTTATATACTTCCAATAATTGATAACTTATTATAATCACTTCTTGAATAATTCTATTTAGATGCACCACCGCTGAAATAAAACTTGTAAGAAATAATATTAATGCACAATTCACATTGAATAAATAAGTTCACGTTTGGATTGATTTTAAAAATTATATTTTACATTACTTAAAATTTTAAAAGGTTTACATTTAGATTAATTTTAACATCAGGAAACATTTTTTCCTGTGACTTTACAGAATGAAGGATAGTAATACACTGACTCATTTTCACAAAGTTTGGAAAGTTACGAGTAAAGTTGCATCATTTCTTTGAAACAAATTGACGTTGAATAATTGTCCTTTTAAATGTTTTAGTTCTGTAATAAGTTTATAATGGCATAATCACAAATAACAAATTATAAACATATTTCACATTATTAGAAGAGAACGATTATAGCGAGGTAATAAATCTCTATTGCTTGATAAACTTGAAACTTAAGAGTCATAAATTAGGTCACTTGTTTTAAGAGATGAGAGAAAAATTATCGTTGGGTTTTTATCTGCGTGCTTCATCATTTTCTTTATTTATTTATTTTACTTTGAGTGGAAAATATTAAGTGATTGAAATGAATGGATTAGTTTTCTACAATTTCCCCCTTAATCCGTTCATGGGGATTAACTAATATTTTCATTGAATTTCTGTGTTCGATGAATCGAGGCTTGGGTAAAGGTTTGGTAAGTGCATCAGCTATCATTTTTTCTGTTGGAAGATATCTTAACTCAATTATGCCTTCTTCGCTATATTGTTTAATGGCATTAAATTTGACGTCGATGTGCTTTGATCTTTTCGTGAATTTTTCTGATTCAACCATTTTTATGGTACTTTGATTGTCTTCATATAAAGTGATTGGTTTTTGCTGTGGAAAGCCTAGATCGTCAAGTAACTTCAATAACCAAATTATTTCTTGGCTAGCATGTGCTGCGGACACATATTCAGCCTCTGCTGAAGATAAGGCAATGCAACTTTGCCTTTTCGTCGTCCACTGAATTGGGTTGTTGCCCAACATATATAATATTCCCGATGTTGATCTACGGGTTTTGGTATCACCTGCCCAATCGGCATCAGCGAATACCTTTAATATTGGTTCTTCATTAGTGTTAATTATTAATTTTAGTTCTTTAGTATGATATAGATATCTTATTATTCTTTTTACGGCTTGCCAGTCTTTTTCGCGAGGATTCTCATTTCTTCTGCTTAAAATGTTTACTGCTGCTGAAATGTCAGGTCTAGTTATTGTTGTTATATAAAGCAATGAACCAAGTGCCTGGCGATATTTAATATTATTTGGCATTAAATTATCATCATCATTTAATTTGTTATATCCTGGTTCCATTGGAGTTTTGCACGGTTTGGAGTTTTCAAGATTGAACTTTTTCGCTAAATTTTCAATCTTAATTTTTTGATCAAGAGAATAACCGTTAGGTAATTTCTGAATTTGAGTACCTAAATAGTTACTAATATTGCCTAGATCCTTTAATTCGTATTCTTGTTTTAGAGAATTTACGATTTCTTCTATTATTTCATCTTTGCTGGCGATGAGTATATCATCAACATATATTATTATATATGATGTATGATCTTTTTCTTTTCTAGTGAAAAGACATGTGTCTGCTGTACTTTGGATAAAGTTCAAGTTGTCTAGTGTTTCAGCGATTTTAATATGCCAAGCTCTGGCGGCCTGTTTGAGGCCATAGATTGCCTTTTTGAGCTTGCAAACTTTTTCAGGAAATTGTTCGTTTACATAGCCTTCAGGTTGATTTATATATATTTCTTCATTTAATTTCCCATGAAGAAAAGCGGTGTCAATATCTACATGTCGCACATTCAAATTATTATAAGCTGCTGCTAAAAGAAGTGTTTTGATGGTACAATGTTGTGCTACTGGTGAAAATGTTTCTTGGTAATCTTCCCCATATTTTTGACTGAAACCTTTGGCAACAAAACGTGCTTTATATTTTTGTGTATTTCCTGAACTATCAATTTTTCGTTTGAAAATCCATCTACTTCCTATGATTCTTTTATTAAGAGGAGGATCGACTAGATCCCATGTATTATTTTTCATTAACGATTGTATTTCGTTTTCAGTGGCTTTAAGCCAGTTTTTCTTTTCTAGTGGATTGTTTATTTTGATAAGCTGTTTCCAGTTTTCAGGTTCTGTTGTATCGCAATCATTTGCTAAAGCAATAAAATTGTCGGAAGTATATCTTTGAGGTGGTACTCCTCTGTTTTGTCTTTCAGATCTACGAGGTTGATGTGTTTCTGATTGTTTGGGCGCGTCAGGTGTACAGGGTGTGTCACCTATTTCTATTTCAATGTATTTTTTATCTTCAATTAATTGTTCGTGATCATTAATTTTCTCGTTTAAATTGTTCAGTTTTTCTTCCAGAAATTTTACAGATCTGGAAATTATTATTTCACCATTTTTAGTGAAAACGCGGTATCCCTTTGTATTATTATCATAGCCCATGAAGATACCCTCTTCTGCTGTGTCATCTAGTTTAGATCTTTTGTGTTTGTTTATGTAAGTGTATACTTTACAGCCAAATACACGTAAATAATAGAGATTTGGTTTTCTTTTGAACCAAATTTCATATGGCGTTTTATTTGTCAATTTAGTGGGGAGCCTATTTTGGAGGTGATTAGCAGTATTTATCGCTTCACCCCAGAACCTATGAGGTAAATTTGCTTCGGATAATAGGCTTCGTGTCATTTCAATTAAACTTCTGTTTTTTCTCTCAGCAATGCCATTCTGGCTGGGACAAAATGGAACTGTGTATTCATGTTTTATACCATGTTCCCTTAGAAAGGCTTCTGTATTATTTCCTATATATTCCCCACCGTTATCCGATCTAATCGCCGTCGGATATTTTCCTTGTCTGGTTTTGACCATTTGTACATAGTCTTTTATTTTTTCATAAACTTCATCTTTACTTTTTAATAAGTAAATAACTGTGAATCTAGAACTGTCATCTATGAATGTAAGGAAGTAATTTTTTCCTCCTATTGTGGGTGTTTTAAAAGGCCCACATAAATCAGTATGTACTAAATCTAATACTTTTGTTGTTTTATTTTCGATAGATTTAGAGTACGGTGCATTTGTTGACTTTGTTTTTATACAGGTTTCACAGTTTGTTTTATGATTACAGTTATTTATTTTTATCCCACTGGCCAAGTCATTTTTGACTAATTCTTTTATACTTTCATTATTTCTGTGGCCAAGGCGTTTATGCCAAATTTCGAGGCAATCTTTATTTCTGCAATCATGTGCAATGTTTATTTTATTTTGAGAACTTTCTTCTAGTGTTTCAACTTGATATAAGTTATGTTTCTTAAATGCTTCTAAGTATATATTTCCATTGCACGATAGTATGCATTTTTCATTTTCGAAAAATACTTTGTAGCCATGTTCTGTGGCTTTACTTACGGAAATTAAATTTGATTCCAATTGTGGAACAAATAACACATTTTTAAGTGTAATTCTATTTATACATCCATCAGATGTCTTTGTCATTATTTGTGTTTCGCCGGTTCCGTAAGAATTTAATATATTCCCATTAGCAATTGTTACTGTAGTTTTTTCAGTATCGTTGAATTTTGTAAATATATCCCTATCGTTCGCAATATGCGACGACGCTCCTGAGTCAATTAACCAGGTTTTATTAGCGGGATTTACAATTATGAATGCTGCATCTTTATGTTCACTTTTATTTATTTGTACCTGTTCATCTGTTTTTGATTCATTCATTTTATTTTTACTATCACCTTTTGTATTTTCAAAACACAACGATGTGTACTTTTTGTATTTGTATTGTGTTTTAGGTGTAGTGGTCTGTGTGTTTCTGTTCTTGAGATGCCAGCATTGTTTGTAAGTGTGATTTGATTGTTTACAGTAGGTACAATATTTGTTTTGCCCTTTATAATCTTGAGTGTATTTCTTTTGTGTTTTAAACACCTTTTGTGAGTTTTCAACTTGCTCACTATTTTCTACCCGTTTATTAAATTCATCAGTAAGTTTGCTCTTGATGAATTCGGGAGTTAATTCAATTTCATTTCGGGCTTCGAGAGCTGTTATTAGACTATTATAACTCGCAGGTAACGAGCACAATAGAAGTGCAGATAAATGCGAGTCGGTTATGTTCTCTCCTATTGCGGAGAGCTTATCTTTTATTTCCAGTATATTAGTAATGTGTTTGTGCATGTTCCCATTTTCGGGAAGTTTTGCACTATACAATTTTCGTAACAAATACAATTTACTGGACAAATTGGCTCTCTCATGAATATTTTTTAAACTATCCCATGTCTGTTTTGCTGTTTCTAAATGTTTTACATGAACTATTTGCGTATCGTCTATACTCAGGTTTATTAAAGCGCGAGCTTTTGCATCCTTTTTTCTCCAATCTTCGTTAATTGGTGTAGGGGGTTCCTGAGTTACGAGTTCGTACAAATCTTCCTTAATTAACAACATATTAATTTTAAACTTCCATATAGAATAATTATTATTGTTTAATTTATCTACTATTTGCATTTCCTTTATTGTCGCCATCTCGGAGAACTTGTTTATACAGTTTTTAAAGTTTTATTAGTTTAAATAGTTTATTAAATTCAATTATGTTTTCTTGAATTTTTAATCTAGCATAAGAGCTGAGTATTATTTTTATTAATTAGAGTCAATTATTAATCCTTAAGAATAAATTCTGAGTTCATATATTCATCAGGCTCATGATCACTGTTGAAGGGGCGAGGCCAACGAGGTAAGCGCGTAACATCAGAATATTAAATTCTTCAAATTAAAATTAACTCTGGTCTTCAACATGCAGAAAGAAAAGGAATTGCTTACCTTTTCTAAGGTTTATCCAATTTTAGTAGTATCCACTGATTTATATACTTCCAATAATTGATAACTTATTATAATCACTTCTTGAATAATTCTATTTAGATGCACCACCGCTGAAATAAAACTTGTAAGAAATAATATTAATGCACAATTCACATTGAATAAATAAGTTCACGTTTGGATTGATTTTAAAAATTATATTTTACATTACTTAAAATTTTAAAAGGTTTACATTTAGATTAATTTTAACATCAGGAAACATTTTTTCCTGTGACTTTACAGAATGAAGGATAGTAATACACTGACTCATTTTCACAAAGTTTGGAAAGTTACGAGTAAAGTTGCATCATTTCTTTGAAACAAATTGACGTTGAATAATTGTCCTTTTAAATGTTTTAGTTCTGTAATAAGTTTATAATGGCATAATCACAAATAACAAATTATAAACATATTTCACATTATTAGAAGAGAACGATTATAGCGAGGTAATAAATCTCTATTGCTTGATAAACTTGAAACTTAAGAGTCATAAATTAGGTCACTTGTTTTAAGAGATGAGAGAAAAATTATCGTTGGGTTTTTATCTGCGTGCTTCATCATTTTCTTTATTTATTTATTTTACTTTGAGTGGAAAATATTAAGTGATTGAAATGAATGGATTAGTTTTCTACAATTCTGAACCCATACCATAAATTCTTAATAGTATTTTTTGCTTTATTTAATGACAGACGCTTCGTGATTAGAAAAATAAAAGCTCTTCTTACGTAATTTGCGGTATGGTTTAGGAATTTCTGAATTAGAAAAATTCACGAAATGACGCATACCGTATATACTCGCGTATAAGCCGACCCACAAATTCGAGATGAAAACTGGTATAATATCAGTAATTCAGAATGGCGTGGACTTATATGCGAGCACATACGGTATATGAGATATTGATGCAATTGGGTTCATAGGAATATGAGTTTGAATTCTTAAGTAGAATACGAATTCCATATTTTGTGCATTTGATAAAATAGTGAACTATGTTCAGGGTTCGTACGGATCAGGGAATTTTACAGGATTTTCACCAGTAATTTCTTTGTAGAAAAAGAAATCTATGTTAAACTCGCGAAACTTCGGCTTCTTTTAAGGAGAGATTTTCTGTAAGAAAGTACTGGTACCGAAGAATTTCCTGGTCGTAAAATTCCAGGAGCCGTATGTAAGTTCAGAAAACTCCTGCAATATAACAGTAACAAAAGTTCATCAGTTACAGATTAATACTAAAAAAAATCATGACAAATATTAAACGTTTCATAAAATTACTACATAAACAAAGAAAATACATAGATTATAACCATATCCCATTATTATGCAATCCTCTCTGTATCCAACTACATCTAGCAAACTACTATGCTTATGCATTAGATAGCAATGACACCAGTTAAAATGTATTCTTCAAATTAACAAAAAAGAAGATACGCAGGCATTATTTTGATATCTCAATCAGCATACGCGATTGGAAAGCTTTATTAAATGTTAAATATACCCAAAAGAAATATTTATATCTCAAAGATGTTTAATTTTAGAACATTGCATTTTATTTAAAACGTATGATATTGAATTTTTGCAAAGATAAACCGATTATATGCAAATGATAAAATAAGAGAATGCATAGTGGAATAGTTGCAGAACACGACTATATTATACTAGTCATACAGTGGCGACTCGTGACTGTCTTTTTGGGGGGCACTAAAAGCATACCTGAAACACATATTATTTTCATACCGTTATTTTACAAGAAATCTTTTTCTTGTTTAATGGCAGAACTTTCTGACAGTAAATAAAATAAAGTATTCCTTTTTAATAATAGTGGTATGAGAAGAATAAATTTAGCTTATTAACGAAGTCTCAAGCAGTGTATCACTTAGAATAATTAACTGAATTAATGAAAAGGAAATCCATAAAAAAATTGAAAATGTAGGATAAGATATTATGTAAGGAAAACAGATAATAAAATTATTCTAATACTATGTAATCTTCGCCCAGACTAGACTAAAGCCATATCTCAAGAAACGACCTTGGGGAAGAGAAGCTAACTAAAATATGGCAGGATCTTTGTCAATGTTTATCAGTTACATTTTAAGAACAGAATACCGAAAATAAAAATAAAAGAGATTCATGAAAAAATGGAAACCGTTGATAAAATTATTGCATAAAGAAAATGCATACCTTATAAGGACATTGATTTATTATGCAATCCTCTCTTAGTCCAACTACATCCGTTACATTACGCGATCAATAGAAAGACCAACAGCTAAAATATATTCTTCAAATTCAAAAAGAAGAAGAAGAAAAAGATATTTTGAAGATATGCGGATATCATGGTGATATCGCAACCAGCATACGCGAATGGAAAGCTTTATTAAATGCTAAACTTCTGCCAAGAAATATTCATATCTCAAAGATGTTTAATTTTAGAACATTGGATTTTATGTAAAACATGACATAGTGAATTTTTGCATGGGGGGACAAGCAAATAATAAAATAATAGAGTATATAATAGAATAGTTGTAGGACAGTACTATGTCATACCATGTAGGTTAATTTAACCGAGGTTAAACACGTTTCAAACCAGAATATTTTTTTAAGAAATGCATTCAAATATGTTCCACGTAAGAACATAAAACTAAATATATATTATTTTTTCAGATATATTTTTCTGGTTAAAAACGTCTTTAACCTGGTTCAAATTAAGTCGCATTGTACGGAAGTTTAGTTGAAAGTTGTCAGGCATGCTATATTATACCTGTCAGCAAAGTTACTTAACTGAATTCGGTTACTTAACTCTAGAACGACTAAGAACGGTCATTTTGACCGTTACCTAATGAATACAATCCGATTCGAACCAGAAATTTCTTTTTAAAATAAATTAAATATAAAACTCGCAGGAATATGTTGAATGAATAAGTTAAATAATTTTAAATAAAAATTTTGATGTGAAAAACATATATAAAATTTGAGTAAAATTTCGGTTGTTCTATTGTTAACTGAAATAATAAAAACGAAATCTTTGAAAAATGTAGGATTAGATATTATGTAATAAAAAATTCACAGGTAACAAGGTTATTAAAAAACAATGTAATCTTCACCCAGTTCATTACACAAACTAGACCAAAGCCATATCTCAAGGAACGACCTTGAAGAAGAGAAGCTAACTTAAATATGGCAGGATCTCTGTCAATGTTTATCTTTTACATTTTAAGAACAGAATACCGAAAATAAAAATAAAAGAGATATATGAAAAAATGGAAACCGTTGATAAAATTATTGCATAATGAAAATGCATACATTATAAAAACATTCAATTATTATGCAATGCTGTCTTAGTCCAACTACACTCGTTACAGTACGCAATTGACAGCAACGGTATTAGTTAAAATATATTCTTCAAATTAAAAAATAAGATGCTAAGGATATACCAAGAAATATTTATATTTCAAAGATGTTTAATTTTATAACACTGGATTTTATGTAAAATATGAGATACTGAATTTTTTCATGTGGAAACAAGAAAATGATAAAATAATAGAGTATATAGTAGAATAGTTGTAGGACATTACTAAATTATACCTGTCAGCAAAGTTACTTAACTGAAATAATACAAAAGAAATCTATGCAAAATTTGAAAAATGTAGGATAAGATATTATGTAAGAAAAAATACAAAGATAACAAGGTTATTCAAAAACAATGTAATCTTCACCCAGTTCATTACACAAACTAGTCTAAAGCCATATCTCAAGGAACGACCTTGAGGAAGAGAAGCTAACTTAAATATGGCAGGATCTCTATCATTGTTTATCTTTTACATTTTCAGAACAGAATACCGAAAATAAAAATAAAAGAGATATATGAAAAAATGGAAACCGTTGATAAAATTATTGCATAATGAAAATGCATGCATTATAAAAACATTCAATTATTATGCAATGCTCTCTTAGTCCAACTACACTCGTTACAGTATACAATTGACAGCAACGGCATTAGTTAAAATATATTCTTCAAATTAAAAAATAAGATGCTAAGGATATACCAAGAAATATTTATATTTCAAAGATGTTTAATTTTATAACACTGGATTTTATGTAAAATATGAGATACTGAATTTTTGCATGTGGAAACGAGAAAATGATAAAATAATAGAGTATATAGTAGAATAGTTGTAGGACATTACTAAATTATACCTGCCAGCAAAGTTACTTAACTGAAATAATAGAAACGAAATGTATGCAAAATTTGAAAAATGTAGGATAAGATATTATGTAAGAAAAAATTCAAAGATAACAAGGTTATTCAAAAACAATGTAATCTTCACCCAGTTCATTACACAAACTAGACCAAAGCCATATCTCAAGAAACGACCTCGGGGAAGAGAAAAGCTAACTGAAATATGGCAGGATTTCGACGATATCTCAACCGGCATACTCAAATGGGAAGTACAATTAAATATCTTTCATACTTCAGACGCCTATTTTTATCAGTCGTGATGCTAATATGTAACACCTAATGAATAACAAAACAGTAGGATCTTTAGAAAAATACTACTGTAGTATGTCTCCTTAAAAGAAATATGAATTTGAATTCTTGAGTAGAGCACAAATTCCAAGGTTCAACCCACACTCAGAATGCTGTTCCTAATATGTATCTTTGAATTCCACACCCAAAATGGAAAATCCCGATCAAACAAAGCAGTGGGTAAAAAAGTGTCAATGCATCTCTCTTTATTTGACCTTTAAGGAGCTTTAGTGTTCCTCGTTCATTATATATTCAGCACTTACAACCACTTCCTACTCCTTGTTCAAAGATTAGAAGTTGGGTTACACGTAAATCAAAACATTTGTTAAAGATAGTGTTATACATTGACAGAAGAATGCTTACAATTTGTCAATAGATTAAATGGAAGAATTCTTTTGATAACGGTTATTTTGTGCATGTAAAAAAATGTTTAAAAGTTAGTAAGGTGCTGTTAAATATAGTATTTAAATGTAAATTCTGATTCATCATAAAACATTCGACGATTTTAAAGTTATATTTGTGTCTTTGTAATGTATAGAGCTGTGCAAGGTGACGTCACGAACAGGTTTTTGCTGCTGCTGTAGGACAGCTATCGCTACCTTTATCAATGCTTTTTCTATTTGTGTGTCCTACAGCTTTTTTCATTGTTCTCCGGTAAAAGTCACGTGATGTGAACTGCTCTATTTGAAATTTGACTCCTACGCAATCTATTAGAAAAGAAGAACCAATCTCTTCCTATTTGATGTTTACAGATTTGATGTTGGGTTACATGTAAATTAAACCATTTGTTAAAGATTCTGTTATGCTTTGACAGAAGAATGTTTACAATTTGTCAAAATATTAAAATAAATAGTTCTTTTGGTAACGAAAATCGATTCATTTTACGAAAGTAGAAAAAGTTTAAAACTGAGTAAGGTTGTGTTAACTGGGTTCGTGCGCAGGGGTCGCAGCGTCCTATATTTTTTTATATATTTGATACCACTATTTTCAAACTATAAATTTCATGGCAGATTTCTTTAAAATGTGCAATAAAAGGATATTGTGAATGTTATATTTTGAAAATCGTGGTGGGGATTATTTAAAAAAATATAGGACGCTGCGAGCCCTGCGTACGCCATCTGGAATTTTGCGACCAGGAAATTCTTAGGTACCAGTATTTTCTTACAGAAAATTAATCCTTAAAAGAAGGCGAAGTTTCGCGAGTTTAACTTAGATTTCTTTTCCTATAAAAAAATACTGGTAACTCTCCTGGAAAATTCCCTTATCCGTACGAACCCTTTGTTAAATAGCATTTAAATGTAAACTTTGCTTTATCCTAAAACACTCTACAATTTAAAGTTATATTTGTGTCTTTGTAATATACTTTACTGCTACGTAATAATCAAATACTTAGAAATACCATTCACTCTCTATTAATTGTTCAAAGATTAGAAATTGAGTTACACGTAAATCAAAATATTCATTAAATTTATACATTGACAAAAGAATCCTTATAATTTGTCAAATATTAAAAGGAAGAATTCTTTTGATAATAGTTATTTTGTGCGTATAAAAAATGTTTAAAAATTGGTAAGATGCTCTTAAATATAGTATTTAAATGTTAATTCCGATTTATCCTGATAAACTTTACGAATTAAAGTTATGTCTGTATCTTTGTAATATGCTTTACTCCCACGTTATCTATTAGAAAAAATGCACCAATCACTTCCTATTCGTTGTTCAAAAATTAGAAGTTGGGTTACACGTAAATAAAAACATTTGTTAAAGATAGTGTTATACATTGACAGAAGAATGATTACAATTTGTCAATAGATTAAATGGAAGAATTCTTTTGATAACGGTTATTTTGTGCATGTAAAAAATTTTTAAAAGTTAGTAAGGTGCTGTTAAATATAGTATTTAAATGTAAATTCTGATTTACTTCGAAATCCGCTACGATTTAAAGTTATATATGTACCTTTGAAAGACAATTTCAAAGGCAATTTCTTCTTATGTAATCTATTAGGGCTCAATCCATGCGTATGGGTGTGGGCGTGTCTGACACTTTTACACATAAATTAGCTTTGTTCTTAAATTATTTTGTGCATGTAAAAAATGTTTAAAAGTTAGTAAGGTGTTGTTAAAAATAGTATTTAAATGTAAATTCTTATTTACTTCGAAACACGATACGATTTAAAGTTATATGTGTGCCAATACTGTGGTACCAAACCTGTAAATTAAATATTTCTGAGCTTACCCAATATTTAACTATCGCAGGGCTCCCACTCGGTCCGTTTTTGAACACCACTTTTTTTCAAAGAAAAATTTTCTTTATAAATTTTGTAGAAACTAACTTAGAGGCCCGTTTTAGTTGCAATTGTTGCAAATACCTACCAGAATTTTCTTTCTAAAAAAATAGTGGTTTTCAAAAAACGGACCAGTGGGAGCCCTGCTATCGTATGTAGTATCAATATTTTTAAATCCTCGTTTCAATAATAATAAAAAAAAAAATCTGCTTCGGTTTTTTTTTCTATTGCGGTGTGATATCCGGGTGTTCAAAAGTTAGTAAGGTGCTGTGAATTTAAATGCAAGTTTTAATTTCTGCTGAAGCACCCTACGATTTGAAGTTATATTTGTGTCTTTGAAATATATTTTACCATGTAATCTATTAGTTAGAAAAAAAGTACCAATCTCTTCCTACTTGCTGTTGAAGATTTTAAGTTGGGTTACGCGTAAATCGAAACATTTAGATAGTGTTTTTTTTTGGCAGAAAAATGCTTACAATTTGTCTAAAGACGAAAAGAAATGAAACTTTTCATAATGGAAATAGATTCATTTTAAGAACGTAAAAAAGTTTAAAAGTGAACAAGTTTCTGTTAAATAATATTTAAATATAAATTTTTATTTAACCTAAAACAGTCTACGATTTAAAGTTAGGTGTTTATGTATAGTGCTTTACTCCTTCGTAATCTATTAGGAAATACCAATCACTTTCAATTTGCGGTTCAAACGTTATAAATTGAGTTACACATAAATGAAAACATTTATTACAGATAATGTTATACATTGAAAGCTAAATGTTTACAATTTGTCAAAAGATTAAAAGGATGAATTATTTTGATAATGGTTATTTTGTGCATGTAAAAAATGTTTAAAAGTTCGTAAGGTTTGGTTAACCCTTTACGGCGCGGAGTAAGTCTGTTTTTAAAATGGTGAAATTATGGATTGACACCAGAATTTACCAAAGAATTTATTAGAAAATAGAAATTCTCTTATTTTTCCGTACTCTATAAAAGGAAAAATTCTATTAAATATTCTTGGTGCCGTTTGTCAGTTTTGGAATTAAAATTAGGTGTCCTTTTTTTGTGGACACCGCCCGCTAAAGGGTTAACCTTTTGATTACGGGACAGGAATGGTGATTATTTTTATATTACATCGTACCGCAATTTACTATAAATAAATAAATAAATAAATAAATAAATAAATAAAGGGGTATAATGTGGTAGAAAAAAGAAGTGTGGTCTTAAAAAGATTCTACTATAAGTGTGTGGGAAATATTTTTTCCTTTCAAAATGTGGTATGAATAGAACGAAACGTAGTTCCTGGGACGACATATGTCCCGACCCCGTAATCAAAAGTATAAATAGAGTATTTAAATGTAAATTCTGATTTTTTCCGAAACACGCTACGATTCGAAGTTATATCTATGTCTTTGAAATGTATTTTCCTCCTATGTAATCTATTTGTGCTCATTCCATGAGTATGGATGTTGGCGTATCTGGCACTTTATATAAATTAGCTTTGTACTGAAATTGTTTAAAGATAGAGCTTTTATAAATTAGATATTTTTATGTTTACCCAACATTTATCTATCGTATTATAACAGCAGCGATTTTCTAAAGTTTCATTTTCATAATTAAAATAGTATTATTTTTCTGTTGCGGATGTGACATAGATGTCACACCTACAACACCTGCAACACCTGAAATTTCTCCTTTTTAGCCATGAAGCTGATGTTTAAGAAAATCGATGCTGCTATTACGATAGATACATGTTGAGGAAGCATAGAAATACTTAATTTTAAAGTTTAGGCTGACTACAAATAATAATTTATGGGTGTGAGAAACGCCCCGTGGATTCGGCATTAGTTAGAAACGAAATACCAATTTCTTCCTATTTGTTGTTTAAAAATTTGAAGTTGTGTTAGATGTAATTCAAAACATTTGTTAAAGATAGTGTTATACATTGACAGAAGAATGATTACAATTTTTCAAAAGATTAAAAGGAAGAATGCTTTTGATAAGCGTTATTTTATTCGTGTAAAAGAAAAAGTTAGTAAAATGCTGTAATATAGTATTTAAAAGAAAATTTTGATTTACGATGCAACACTTTTCAATTTGAAGTTACATTTGTGTATTTGTAAGGTATTTAACTCCTATGTAATCTATTAGCTAGAAAAGAAAGTATCAATATCTTTCTACTTGCTGTTCAAATAATTAAAATTGGGTTACAAATTGCGCGTAAATGAAAACATTTGTTAAAGGATTTTACATTGACAGTTATACTCTATATTGCCAAAGGTGATTGGTCACTTGCGATTTTAGACGTTTTGTTAACTATCTAGAAAAATACATAAGGAATTAACCTGAAACTGCAGGTGTGTAAACAGTATAGTATAGGTTATATATTTTCGTGAAGATTTTTTCACGAAACCTCATAGGGGACTGTCAACAAATTGAAAAAGAACGAATATCTTTTGGATAACCCTGTAAAAACTAATGTAGCAAAGGCGTTCAAACTCGAGATTATTAGTAAGTGGCTTATTGTAATATACTATGTTCATTTGTATGAGAATAGCATATATACTCGTAGAGAAATTAAGGTTTTTATAAAAACAGTCCCAAATTTCGCCTAGTTTTTTGCTTATAATTTGCAGAGTTCTTAACATAAAAATAAGTTCTTTTCAGAAAATATGACAAATAACATTGTACATATAACTCTGCAATCAGAATTACAAAATAATAAAAATTCGATGAAAAATGAGCAGGTTTACTAAAAAATATTTCACTGCGCATGCGCGAATGGAATCAAAATATAATATGCATAATGTATTAGCTAATTATATAGAGCAACTTTTGTGCAAGTCTCAAAATCATAGCTTGAAAATTCTGAAAATTATCGTCGATAGAATAAGCTCGAAATCCGTTGTTCCCAAAAAGAAGCAAAAAGATGAGGGGTTGTATCAAATATCTGTTGATTAGTGCCAAGATAGCGTACACAATATTTCACGTACTACTATATTTGGATACAACCCCTCATATTTTTGCTTCCTTTTGTATACACTTTCCTTATTTACGTATATATAGTGTACGTTGTCATAAGAATTCTTAGAATTTGTCAAAAGGTTTAAAGAAACAATTCTTTCGTAATGGTTATTATGAGTTTGTAAAATTTTTTTTAAAGTTATTAAGGTGCTTTTGAATCCCATTTAAATGTTAATTTCATTTACCCTAAAATATTCTACGAGTTAAAGTTATGTTTGTGTATTTCTAATGTGCTTTACCACGGCTTAATCTATTATTTAAAAGTACCAATCACTTCTTACTCGCTGTTCAAAGATTAGAAACTGAGTTACATGTAAAAGATAGTGTTATACATTGACAGATGAATGCTTAAGATTTTACAAATGATTAAAAATAAGAATTCTTTTGATAATGCAAATCAGTTCATTTTGTAAATAAAGAAAATATTTTAAAGTTAGTAAGGTGTTGTTAAATATAATACTAAAATATAAATTCTGAATTAATTGAATTTTCTTGAATTGCTTGAAACATTCAACGATTTAGAGTTATATTTGTGCCTCTATAATGCATACTTTAGCTATGCACAAACTATTTGTTTAAAAAAAAATCAATCCCTTCCTATTCTTTGTTTAAATGTTAGAATTTGGATTACACATAAATCAAAACATTTGTAAACCCCTTGAAAGGCGGTGTAATGTTTTCTATACCACCAAATTGTAATCTATATTTGCGTCGAAATTTGAACAAAATTTTACACTTTTTTATTTTCAAATAAAGTTTTTTGAAAACTATGTTGTGAAAACAACATTACAATAACACAATTTCTTCTCCCTTAACCCTTTCCGGCACAGTGGTCCCACTCCGGGCACACCTAATTTTAATTCAAAACTTGCATTCGACACCAAGAATATTTAATAAAACTTTGTTTCTAGAATGAAAGCTTAAAATAAGGAGTTCGTATTTTCTTAAAAAGTCGTTTGTGAATTCCGGTGTCAGTCAGTAATTTCTCATTTTACGAACAGACTTTGTCTGTGCCGGAAAGGGTTAAAGGGACCAACTTCCTTAAGTCGCCCTTAACCCCTTGAGGGGCACCGGTATATAATATATACCACTTTTTAATATATAACTTTGCCACCAGTATTATTAAATAAAATTATTCATTATTGTTTTTTGCAGACTGAGAAGGTAAAAATTCATTATTTAAATTTACTGGTGTCAAAACATCGCAAAATTTAGCATTTTTAGGCCACGTGCTTGCCGTCTAAGGGGTTAAAGGTAAAACACCCTGCACAGCAAGCCGGTTAACACCTTTTACCTCTGCATATGCATCTAAACCGAACCGTAGGATAGTTCAGCTACCTGGATATACGTTCTGTTCTTACATCCAAACCAAATTCAAAGCGCTACCGATGATAGAAAGGATATTTATTGCTCTGATTTTTTTCTGGTAGAAAAGCGTTTTTTACATTATATTATAAAAATACAATTTGAATAAGCATCATTTACATCAATTTAATGCAGTAAAATATGATAAATTAAGAACATTAACATTAACAATTTTTTGTTACTCATGCACAAAGCCATTAAATAATAAGCCCAGTCAGATAAATGGGAAACTTTTCGCAAGTTGAAAATAGCGCCATCTAGCGGTTGGGAGTGCTGCATTCGGCACCAGGAATATTTTAATAAAATTTTGCTTCTAAAATTAAAGCTTAAAATAAGGAGTTCATATTTTCTAAGAAAGTCGTTTGTAAATTCCGGTGTCAGTCAGTAATTTCACATTTTACGAACAGAATTTGTCTGTGCCGGAAAGGGTTAATTACATAGTGATGTAAATTTCCATCACTTTTTATTTAACTTTTAATAAATAAATCAACTTCTTCGCCACCACTATATTTATATAGAAATATTAATGCAGTAAATTTCCACATTTTTTTTTTTCATTATAGTTTTAGCTTTAATGTAAAAGATCGCAATAATTAGCAATCTTTTAAAGGAAGTGCAAAAACAAAAAATCGTATAAAATATCGATATAAATAAATCGTATCGTTTCTCTGCGACGCACTTCTGTTTTGTCCGCCTTCCGCAGCAGAGGTTTGGCGCTAGTGTGTCGCTAACAAATTTAACACTATCTGACTGGGCTTATTATTTAATGGCTTTGCTCATGCGTGTAAAAATTATGTTACGCAGCTGAAAATGTTTACAAGAGAATTCATAGTATCCGAAAAATCGATATTTCGTGTTGAGAAAACTGATAATACCCTTGACTCTAAGAGCTATTCGAACGCATAATTCCCCTGTCCACCGCGGATAGACGATTGCGATTATCATGCTTTCTGATTAGTTGTTAAACCGAACGCTTCATAAGTCATTTCTGGTTGAACTTGGTTTCTTATATAATATCTATTAATTTCTATATAATCTAATTAATTTGTAACTGTCATATAATAAATATTATAGCAATATAATATAATTAATTGCTGTATAATACAATTAATTTCTGTATAATCTAATCTCTATATAATCTATCATTTCTATATAATCTAATAATATATATTAATTTCTTATATCATATCTTCTTATATCTTCATAATCCTCCAAAATACCGGAAATGACTTAAAAAGCGTTTGATTTTACAAATAATCAGAAAGCGTAAAAATTCCAATCGTCGATCGGCGGTGGAGACGGAAATTATGCTATTCGAACACATTTTCGAAAATTACGGACAGTAAAAGAAACTTTTGTATCAGAAATACGTCTTTAAATTGCGGAAATCTTTTGGTTTCTGCGGTTTCGGAAGATAAAGGAATGATTTTCACATTCGTGGGCAACTCATATTAAGAGATTCTATTAGGTTTCCGTAAACCATATAAATATTTTAACAGTTTCAGAAACATTTCCTGGTAAACTTTCTTCAACTTAGTTGAAAAGTGTTTATGGTTTCGAATTGTCTGTCCGTCTGACCGTACTCTACCTCTTGTAAATATACTCGTATTGTCCTGTAATTTTTTATGTTATTGACATTTGCTATAGAACGATTGAAAATGAAGTGTGTAGAATTAATAGTTCGTTTACAAGGACAGTCAAAAGTACTCCGTTACATTACGGTCAATGGGAAAAAATCGTTTCAAGTGCATTTTGATGATGTTACAACATTGCAAACATAATGATATTGATATGCATTTATGAAGTGCACTGAAACATGCTTTTTGTAGAAAGTATTGCATGAAAGCATTTATTATTCATTTATAAGGTCACACAAAAGACATATGTAATGCTGTACGAAAAAAAATGTTTGTAGTGTAATAAATTTTTTCGAAAACTCTGGTATGAATACAATATTATAAAAAGACAATTACTTCTCCCTTAAAGGCACCAACTCCTTAAAGTGGTCACTGAAGGCGAAAAACTCCGTCCGGCAAGCAGGAAAGCAAGCAAAATCCTCCTAACTTCAAACAACTTTTTCCTTTACATATGCGCCTAAGCCAACCAGTTGGATAGTTTAGCTACCTGAATATGCTTTCTGTGTATGACATCCAAACCATTTCAAAAGTGTTACCGATGATAAAATGCATCTGTATTGCTCGGATTTTTTTTTTCTGGTAGAAAAGCATTTTTACATTATATTAATAAGATACAATTTGAATAAGCCTAATTTATATCAATTAAATACAGTAAAACGTGCTAAATTAACATCATTAACATTAACAATTATTTGTTACTCTTGCATGCAAAAATTATGTTACGCAACTGAAAATGTTTACAACATAATTGATAGCATCTGAAAAAGCGATATTTCATGTTGAGAAAACTGATAATACACTGTAAAAAATATTCGAACACATTTCCGAAAATTATTGGCAGCAAAAGAAACTTGTGCATCAAAAATATTTCTTTAACCCTCTAAGCGTGTAGACCGTAATATTCCGTTCACTAAGCTCCAGGTTTCACTGCAATATGTGCAATGTTTAAGATAATATAATTCTATAGATTTAAGGAATTTTCAAAACATTGAAGAATGATTAATACTGTCAAGGGTTACATTCATATTTGTAATTAAGTTTTATTTATAATGCTGAAATAATCATATTTTTTTTAGCATTTACAACAAAATGCAGAGAAAACAACATTACAATTTTACCCTTTTTCAAAACGCTCAGAGGGTTAAACTGCAGAAATTATTTGGTTTCTATGGGTTTGGAAGATAAAGGAATGGTTTTCACATTCGTGGGATATTCATAATAAGAGATTATATTAGGCAAGGGCAGTCGAAAATAGTCCTATACATTGCGGTCAATGGGAAAAAATCGTTTCAAGTGCATTTTGATTATGTTACACCGTTGCAAACATAATGAAATTGATATGATTTATGAAGTGCGCCAAGGTATGTTTTTTTTAGAATATGGGGTGCAAATCACTTATTATTTATTTTTAAGGTCACACAAAAGACATACATGATGGTTTACCAGAGCGGCGAGTGGCCAGGGAAAAATACAGTCAAAAAGATATTTAAACACCAGTATATTCTTATGGAAAAATTTATGTTGATTATTCGATCAAATAGTCAACATGAATTTATCCTTCTTAGACTAGTGCGATCTATGGCGCATTAAAATCGATGAAAACAAAACTGCTGCTGCTTATTTCTCTAGAAAACTAACATATCCCAATAGAATAACCATTAATGATACCACAATACCTTTGACTAATGAAGCAAAGTACCTGGGAGTCACCCTTGACCAAAGACTTTCTTTCAAAAAACATATCCTCACCATCAGGGGGAAAGCCGCTGGAGCTACGATTGCACTAAAACCTCTTCTTAACCCGTTGAGGACGAGCGACACGTATACATGACGCAGAAGATGCTCAGAATTCTTCATTAGTCCCACCAGTTAATTTTTATTGTAAGCATTGCCTTATTTAATGCTAGCATTATTGCGATTCAATTCGCCGCAAATTTCTGTTTTGAAAAACCGGTGGTAAAAGATTAAAAATTCTGTAAAGTACGCTCGTCGCGAAGGGGTTAATAGCAAAACACTGGCTATCCATAACAAGCTTCTCCTTTATAATTCCTGTATTTTACCAATTATCACCTACGCCTGTCCGGTCTGGGGTTATATCTGCAAATCCTCCATGAAAAACCTCAGCCAACTTCATAACAAAAATCTGCGTACTGTCAGAAATGCCTCTCGCTATCTCCGTAATAGCACTATTCGCAGAGAACTCAAAACTACCACACTAGATAAAAGAATCAACCACCTTGCCAAAAAATTTTATGAAAAATTATATGACCTCCGCAAATGACAATCGCAGAATTGCCGGATTATGACGCATTTGAAACACATCACCACAAGCGTCCAAAATATTCTTGCATTATATAATGCATTATATAATGCATTATATAATGCTCCTAAAAAAAAAAAAAAAAAAAAAAAAAAAAGTCTGCCCTTTTTAAGTGCTTTTTTCAATAGTTAATTTTAACTACAGCTATACCATTTTCCATTTTTCCATTTATTAGACTCTATCCTTAATCTCTTTTGCTTTACTTTTTTATTCCCATTGTTTAATTTTTCTTCTATTTTTAATTGTTCTTTCTTATGTAGTTAATACTACATTTCACTTTACCGCACGGCTAAATACACTGCTCAAAACAATTAAAGGATATTGCAGTTTTAGGTGGATTTTGTATCTGGGAAACTTTTTAGCTGATTGATACATGGTCGACAGACATAGTAGGTTATATGAGAATAAATTACACATGTTTGGCAGAAAAAAATGCAGTTTATTGCGCATTTGTGTACAAAAGGAAAAAAACACAATTTGTGCATATGAGAAAAAAAGAATAAGAAAAGGTGTTTTCTTCAAAGAAAATCATTTTCAGTAGGGGGTATGGTTTCCACGGGCGGCCAGCAACGTTGAACACCTTTGAGGCATGGACTCAATGAGGCTATTAATGACGAGTTGGGGTATTCTGCCCCACTCTTCCAGAAGAGCTCTTTCCAGTTCTTGGAGAGTTTGTGGGGGTTGTTGGCGGCCAGAAACTCGTCTTCCTAGAGCGTTCCAAACGTGCTCGATTGGATTCATGTCTGGAGAACACGCTGGCCATTCCATTCGAACTATTCCTTCCTCGAAAAGGAAATCCTCCACCAGGTTTGCACGATGTGGCCTGCAGTTATCGTCCATTAAAATGAAGTTATCTCCGATTGCTGCAGCGTAAGGGACTACAATAGGTCTGAGGATCTCATCCCTATATGGGCGACCAGTCAGAGCTCCATCTCGAATGATGTAGAGGTCAGTGCGCCCGTCAATGGAGATGCCACCATACACCAACACTCCTCCACCGCCAAATCTGACACTTTCGTGCGCGAATGCAGGATTATTCCTGCTGCCACGGTCCCTCCAGATGAAAATACGCCTATTATCCGGATGCACAGAAAAACGGGACTCGTCAGAAAGCAGGATATTGCTCCATTCATTTCTCCTCCAGTTGACATGCTCGGTTGCCCACTCCCTGCAGTCGCGACGATGCCTTGATGTTAATCTAACACATACCATCGGTCGGCGAGCATACAGACCTACAGTATGGAGCCGGTTTCGGACAGTCTGAGTTGAAATCGTGGTGCCTGTAGCCGAGCGAAGGTGTTGTTGGAGAAGAGTAGCGTTCATGTTTCGGTGTCTCCGAGCTGTTAACGCTAAATACCGATCTTCATTGGGCGTTGTTGCCCGTCTACGACCTTACCCTGGTCTTCGACCTGCACATCCACTCTCCAAAAAACGGTTCCAGATCCTGGAAATGACACTTTGTGACACTCCAATGGCTTGCGCTACTTCGGCTTGAGTTTGGCCCCCTTCTAACCTACCAACAATTCTCCAAGCTTCTGAATCTGTCAAATGACTTCGCTGAGACATCGTACTTATCGAAACAAAGCAATCACTGAATGCCGATCATCCTTGTCTTCATTCTCTTTTATCCAGTTGAAAGTCAAATTTCATTCGCTGCCGCTGAAGCGACGTTTTTGACGTCGAACTCAAAATTTGCATACTCCACAGTTTGAAAACCAGAAAAATTTGCATTTGTGATTCTCTTCTTCTATTTTCGGCAAAAAAAATTTCGTTTATATCTTTATTTTATATAAAACTTCAAATATCCTTTAATTGTTTTGAGCAGTGTATTTACAAGACACTTTACTCACAAATAGACTGGGCGTAAAGTTGATCGCAACTCGGAAGCGCATTAACTCACATCAACTGTTCAACATGAATTTTTCCATAAGAATATACTGGTGTTTCCCACTTTTTTTTTACTGTATTTTTCCTTGACCACAGCCAGCCTGTGTACGGAATTTTTTTTTTCGGCAGTGTATTTTAATGAGGTTACACATCATTTCAAACATAATGAAATTTATATGTGTTACTGAGGTGTACTATACATTGATTACTGTGCAGTATACTGTGCATTGTATTTATCGGTTATTTACGGACATACAAAATAGTGCGGTTACAAGTACGATAATTACCGGAAGTGCATTTTCAACATTTGTTTGCATTTTTAAGTTTAACTAAATTTTAGCATAGTACGTGGTATCTATAAATTTTGTTGATCATATACAGGGCTATACAAAGGAATTCGTTAATATTACTGAAAGGGTTAAGGATAGTTTTAAACCCCTTCGCGACGAGCGTCCTCTACAGAATTTTTAATCTTTAACCACCGGTTTTTCAAAACAGAAATTTGAGCCTAATTGTATCGCAGAAATGCTAGGATTCAATAAGGCAAAGCTTACAATAAAAATTAACTGGTGGGAATAATGAATGAGTCTGAGCATCTTATGCGTCATGTATACGAGTCGCTCGTCCCCAAGGGGTTAATTGTGTTATTCATTTTCTTGCTGATATATATTTAGTATACTAATAGAAGATTGTGGAATATAAATAAATTCATATTCAGGACTACTAAATAGCTTAAAGAACAATATACATTGCTATTCATGGTTGGTAATTGCTGGAAGTGCGATTAAAGTTGTGTTATGCGTTTTTTACCCTGAATTAAATTGTAGCTTAATAGGTGGTGTGTAAAAAAGTCTTTCCATAATATGCAGTCGAGTGCATTTCCATCTATTGGCGAAAATTTCTAAAAATGAAAATTTTAACTGAATTAAATTTTAGTATTATATATGCAAATTAATAGATCATATATATAGCTGCACAAAATAATTCGACTAATTATTTGACTATTGATGGTAATTGCTAAATCTGGATTTTTAAATGTGTTATATGTTTTCTAACCTGTTTACTTACCTATCTTCTTTCGCCTTATTTAACGGTGAGGCTTCGTTACAGTTTTCAGAATATGTTGGAAAGTATTTCATAATCTATGCTTGACGCATGATTTTTCGTTCTTGTTTTACAGTGGAGTTGGAGGAAATTGAACTGTAGATTATCACCTTTTTTGGTTTACTAAACGAGAAAAATGCGGGCTTTCAGCAATTTTAATAATTGTGAATAGTAAATTCATCACGTCTATTACTGATTTAACCACCATTTTTCAAATTTGAATAATGTTGTTGGGCAAAAATAAGATTCATCCGGTATAACAACAAATTGACCTTTATCAAAAGCGAAAATCAGAAGTCTTTTGATTCACTATCACTATTCGGAAATAATGGTTTCTGGGACATAATAACCGTACGGAAACTGCGAAAGTAGAATAGTAGCTTTTCGCTTTTCTAATAAATCACAAATAATTCTATGTATAAATATTTAAACATCGGCTTTATTTGAAGTGTACTTATATTTTAAACAGTCAGAAGCCGATTTTTAAAATTCGTCTAGCTCTTTAGACCATGGAAGAAAACTATATTTTAGAAAAGAAAACAAAACTTAAAATGCGCAGCCAGCTATATTTAGACAAGGAAATTATATCTATTTTATATGCGCGCTTTTCGCAAATTTATCATAACCCATACTACCCGTTCATGAATAAACAAATAGGTACAAAGAAATGTACTACGATTTCGGAATAAACTCAAGAGATTTACTTGAAAACCGAAAGAATTTGTTAGAATAAAATAGATATATTGGACTTCAAATATTATTGTATAAATTACGAAAGTATACATAAATATTTTTTCCTCCTATGATCATGTATGATTTCGAAAAAAAATGTAATCGACTATATATACAGGGTGTTCCGTTAAAGGGGTCCAATATTAATAGGGGTAATAGAGGAGATCACACGGAGCATAAATCAGTATATAATGCCTGGCCGGATCTCAATAATTTTCAAGTTACAGCAAATAGAATGAAAAATCGGAAATTTGTAAAAAAACCCTCATTGCTAAACTATCGATAATGCTACATAAAAAGAAGCACATATTTAGAAAGAGCAGAAAAAATCCTACGAAATGACATAAGTTGTTTTAGAATATTGAGAATTAATGGCGAGTTACAAGCTCTGAAACAGTGAAAAAATACAAAATCAAATATTTAGCAAAATAGTTAATCGTTAATTCCAAAAATGCAACTCTACCTACATCAAGGAAAATGTTATAAAATTTGGTCCATTCCGAAAGCTTTCGAAGAAGCTGACAATAAACCATATCAGTTTAATTGTATGGGAGAAATCAAGCAGTTCCCTAGTTACAACTCTGTACTGTTGCACGCTCGGAAAGAGCGAAACTCCACCCATGACGATTGTAAACACCCCGTTTTAATATCTTTCCATTATACATTTCTGATCAACCTCTATCAATACCCTTTCATTATTCAGTCTGGTCAAGTGAATGACATATTGTGCAGCTCTCGCCTTGTCTTAAAGCAAACTCCGTGACTGCTGCGTTTCCTCCATGAACTTTCAGGATGATGAAGAAGAAGTACTTTTTATGCACATTTTCTATGTGTATAGGAAGAAAAGTGTAATAAAACAGCAGTCATCAGTGGGCGTTATGTTAAAGGGAGGCTGTTGTAAGTGGGATTGTAGTAAGTTGATGTATAATAATTATGCCGGAATACTCTAACGAAGAATATGCGGACATGCATCTGATGTACGGGCAAGCTCATGGAAATGCATGTCTAGCACAGCGCATGTAACGTGAGCAATTTCCAAGGAGACGTTGCCCAAGTTCGAAACTCTTCATAAAAATCGATAGACGATTACGGGAGACTGGATCGTTTAATACAGCAAGCATTGATGCAGGGAAACCTCGACATGTACGAACACCTGCAATGGAAGAAGATGTACTGAATATTTTTAAAGATAACCCCTCCACGAGTACACGAGCTGCTGCGTCTGAAGTCGGTGTTTCTCACCAAAGTGTGTGGCGTGTTCTGCGTGCAGAAAACATGCACCCCTTTCATGTGCAGCGGGTACAACTGTTATCAGTAACAGATTGTGCTCAGCGGACAGAATTCGTACGCTGGTTGCTTAATGTAACAGAAAATAATCCACAATTTCTGGAAAATATTTTATTTACTGATGAAGCAACATTTACGAGAGAGGGCGTGGTAAACACGCACAATATGCACACATGGTCATATACAAATCCGCACACTGTTTTCCCGTCGAACGCACAACAAAAGTTCAGTGTGAACATATGGGCAGGTGTCCTCGGCGATTATCTCATAGGACCATATTTACTCCCAGATGTACTCAATGGCAGTACGTACTTGGTTTTCCTACGGGATATCTTACCGCAGTTACTACAAAATGTGCCAGCAACATTGCGCCACAATATGTGGTTTATGCACGATGGCGCACCGGCACATTTTTTCATAGGTGTTCGCAATCACCTCAATTCAACATATCCTGGGAAATGGATTGGACGCAATGGACCTGTTGCTTGGCCTGCACGCTCTCCAGACCTCAATCCGTTAGACTTTTTTGTTTGGGGACACCTTAAATCGCTGGTGTATGAAACGCCTGTGGATACACCGGAGGATTTACTAGCGCGAATCGTTGTCGCTGCAGGAGACATTCCCAACTCCGTCGGAGTTTTTCGGCGTGTTCGCCAATCTTTACGACGTCGCTGTCGGCTGTGCGATTCTGTTAATGGGCGCAACTTCGAACACCTATTATAATAATGTCCGTTCGTCTGCCTTCCGACATTGAACTGTGCAGCGCAGGCCAGAAGACTATGCTTCACATATGTCATAAAGTACGTGGAATGTAATTCTTTATTTGTTATTTTTCTTTTATTTTCAACACTTTTTGGCACAGTATTTTGTAAGTCACAGACTGTGGTGTACTCAAATTGTAAATTACAAAGTTTGTATGAATTAATTTAAAATTTAGTGTCTTTTTTAAATTTATAATTAATAAAATTATTATGCTATTTGTTATTATTATTTCCTATCATAAATTATGATGCACATATACATACAATAATTGTCCATGTAAAACATGTACTGAAACTTCTTGCATAGTTACAAATCGCAATATTTTTAATTATTTCCGAATTTTCACCACCAGTTTAATTTTAAGGAATTTAACTTAAGCTTTATATCAATAAAAGACCACTTTAAAATGTAGACTATTATTGTAAAGTTATTTTGGTTCATTCAACTCTTGAATAATTAAAAATGTTGCATCTCAGAAGAAGCATGATCGAAAATGTATAGTTGAGAGTAATTAAAAAGGCGGTGTTTCCAATCGTGATGGGCGGAGTTTAACCTTTGCTAGTGTCAAAGAAAGCGGAGTTGTAACTAAGAAACTGATTAATTTCTCTCACACAATTAAACCGATATGGTTCATTGTAAGCTTTTTCGAAAGTTTTCGGAATGGACCAAATTTTACTACATTTTCCTTGTTGTAGCTAGAGTTGTCTTTTTGGAATTAACGATTAACTATTTTGATGTATATTGGATTTCGTACTTTTTTCACTGTTTCAGGGCTTGTAACTCATCAATAAATATCGCTATTTTAATACAATTGATGTCATTTTGTAGGTTTTTTTCTGCTCTTTCTAAATATGTGCTTCGTTTTTATGTAGCATTATCGATAGTTTAGCAATGAGGGTTCTTTTACAATTTTCCGAATTTTCATTCTATTTGCTGTAACTTGAAAACTATTGAGATCCGACCAGGCTTTATATACTGATTTATGCTCCATGTGATCTCCTCTATTACCCCTATTAATATTGGACCCCTTTAACGGAACACCCTGTATATATAGAGGGTGTATCTGAAATGCTTCAACAAACTTAGAGGGATGATAGTACTCATGAAGACGAACAAAAAATGCAATGGAACATGGGGTCGCAAATGACGTTTAACCCTTTCAGGGGCAATGGTATGTTTATGAAACCACTTAATTTTAATTCCAAAACGCCACAATGACACCAGAATTTTGCTAAAATCTTTTCCCTTTAATATGTATGTGAAATATAGCCTTTTTCTTATTTACAAACAAATTTTTTTGTAAATTCCGGTGCCAGTCATTTATTTCAACATTTTAGTACTAAAAGTACTTTGCCCCTGAAAGGCTTAAAGGATGAAAATCGAGAAAATGCGTCTGAAAATGGACTGACACCGGAATTTACAAAAAAAAAATTTGTTTGTAAATAAGAAAAAGGCTATATTTCACGTACATATTAAATGGAAAAGATTTTAGCACAATTTTGGTGCCATTGTGGCGTTTTGGAATTAAAATTAAGTGGTTTCATAAACATACCACTGCCCCTGAAAGGGTTAAACGTCATTTGCGACCCCATGTTCCATTGCATTTTTTGTTCGTCTTCATGAGTACTATCATCCCTCTAAGTTTGTTGAAGCATTGCAGATACACCCTGTATATGTCTGTACACTTTCGTTTACGATTAAATCAAACCAATGGTGTCATTAGATTAGGAATGTTAACTTATTTCTGAATATGGATGTAATTTTCGAAATAAGGGTCGTTTATATATTAAAATTTGCACCAACTTCGATTTTTAAAATGGTAACACCCACTTTTGACACTTTATTTGAGTACCTTGAATCAAGTCAGTTAAGAATAGTACATAGTTTATGTAGTTTTTATAAATCTTCATGCTTTCAGAAGAGATCAAAATTTGAGGACGCTAAAGTTAAATTCAAGTGACAAACTTTAATTTATATCGCCCATAAAATTCGTCTGATTTAAATTTTTTGATTTCAGTGAGATAAATTGAATGGATCCAAACATATTCTAAGCATGTTTTGTTTTTTTTTACTTTAAAAAACTACTTTTAATTATGAAAATTATGAATAAATTCATATTAAAAATATATGAATTATGTCCTACATCACTTTTACAAAAACAAAAGGGATTTCGTCACATAGGTGTGTAAGTTTACAGTTCAATTCCAGAAGCGAAATTTATTTTGGATGGTCTGGACCATATTTTGTAACCGTTCAATCACATATAAAAAAAAATCGAAACTGCAACCAGAAAATTTATTTGAAACATCTTTAAATAAAATTTGAAAAAGAAATAATAAGATAGCATACCTGTATCTGTTTTATATATTAATTAATTCTATAATTTTACTAGTTTCAACTGGAATTTGTCCCCTTGAAATCTTAATATATTTTTTTTATTTGTGGAACAATATTAATATTTATTATTATTTTTATATTAATATTTATATGATAATTAATATAATAATTAATCCTTAATATATTTTTTATTTTATAACTCTATGAAGATTTGATAAAAGTATATAAACTGTATCTTTTTCCGGGCTGCCTTTATGCAAGATATTCAAATATGATGTCAAAAGAGAAAAAATTTAAAAATGAAGTTGGTGCAATTTTAAATATGTACACGACCACAAATGAAAAATATCATTAATTGCAATATTCCAAATTTAATGACAACTTTGGTGTGTTTTTATCGTAAACGGTCTGCGAATAAAGGCAGGTATATCTATCTATCTATCTATCTATATACGTATATATATACTCACTGCACTTACACCTTCGGTATGTATATCGTATGAGCTGTTTTGATTTTTCTTAAGATACATAATTCACATTTCTCTTTCATTATTGTAAAATAAACATTTTTTAAAAGGAATTTTTGTTTGGGGGTACTAAAAATAACAAGTTGTACCACGTCAAACGTGCAGACGTCCACTTAAAAATAAGTAAAAATAAATGTAGTATCCCCAGGTTTAATAGCACTATAATTTTCCCTCTTTTTAAATTTTGAAGAGAATATTACAAATAATTCCCCGTATAGATGTTATAAACATCGACTTTAGTCAGACCATATTTATATTTTAAACATTCAGAAGTTTATTTATAAAATTCGCCGAACTCTCTGGACCATGAAAGACGTTTACAAAAGAAAGATAAACTAAAAGGCCTAGTCAGTTATAAAAAAATCAAGGAAACTATATTTATTTTGCGTGCGCGCGTATAGCACCTTTATTATAACCCGTACTACCAGTTCATTAATAAACAAACACAGAAAAGAAAACATACCACGATGGGTAATTTTGAAATAAATTGGAGAGGCTTACCTGAATACGAAAGAATTTGTTTACTTTTGTTTTTTGTGCGGTGCACGCTATAATGTGGGAGTATTTTTCACTCCTTCATTTGGAATTCAAGAACGACTGGGTAATAGCACCTCAGGGGTAGTAAACCGTGTCTAAAAGCCGAACGCAGCCTGTTATTTGTAGAGACTACTTTAAAACAAAATAGAGGTAATGGATTTTTTACCCAAATTCATTGGCAAATATATTTTTGACAGGATATGCAGCATCTACTTTTGTGTTATAAATAAAATTAGTATCACGAAAAGCAGGTAATTATACATTTGGATGTGTGTGTGTCTATGTGTGTATATATATATATATAAAACATGGTTAAATGTCGAAGATTAAGTGAAAGTATCTAACAAATAGTCTCTCCGGAACAAGTGCAACATCGAAACTATGAATAATGATTTTGACCACCCATTCTGTATCACGGCTAATGGTGCTAGTTGCTATATTGTGAATCCAGATTTGAGGTCAAGGTTCATGTAGTGATGGTTCAGAATGAATGATTTTGATAATCGAATGAATCATTTGGAAATGCGCAAAAGCACAGCTGCCAACCTGCGTAATTAAAAAAATATATATAAATAAATTCATATTTTAATTAAAATTAAATTCAGAGCTACATAAAAATATGAAAGGTCATTCATTTTACAAAATTTCTGGAGGTAATTGTAATATATATATATATATATATATATATATATATATATATATATTAACCCTTAAATGACAAGAGTATCAAATTTGCAACACTTTTTATTTAACATTTAATAAATTCTTCGCAACCACTATATTCATATCGAAACATTAATGCTGTAAAAATAATATAAATATGCTACTAAATATAATTAAAAATATATCTTACAATTTCAGGTGTCTAATCCTTAATATAAGAAGAAAAAATCGCAATTCTAAAAGAAAAATTCATGCATTGAAGCGTTAAGGATTAGACACCAGAAATTTTAAGATTAGATAAGATTAGATATTTTTAACTTTATTTAGTTACATATTTATGTGATCTTTAGAGGATTAATATTTCGATATAAATATAGAGGTTGCAAAGAACTTTATTTATTTATTAAAAGTTAAGTAAAAAGTGTTGTAAATTCGATACTCTAGGCATTTAAGGATTGAAAGAATGGCAACTATACTTTTAAACCTTTTTAATTAATTAAAAAAAAAAAAAAAAAACGAAGGTTGGATATGATAAAATATTGAGTAAAAGGATTCTTTTGGTATGATTTTATCGTAATCGGTCTACGAATATAAAACAGGTGTGTCTTTTTCTTTTTTACACTGCTACATTTTTTATTTAAATATAACTATGCTGTATTGCTGTGTATTTTTGTCACGTAAAGTTATAGATTATATTAAAGTAACGCCCATAGGCTGATATAATGATAGCAAAAGATATATTCGTGGAAAGGTGTAAGGTCTTATAACACATTAAAATTTCGCTGTATTTGGAAACGTATCAGGTTACTAATATGCGCTTTAACCCCTTGAAGGGCACCGGTATATTATATATACCACTTAATTTTAATCCCAAAATGTCACAATGACACCAGAATTTTATAATCAAATTTTGAATTTATAAGGTACACGAGAAAAAGCTTTTACTTACTTAAAAGTAAATTCATCTGGGAATTCTGGTGTCAATCTATCATTTCAATATTTTAGCTACAACAGTGCTTTGCCCCTGAAGGGGTTAAAGAGGCATACTACTACTCTTAAATCTTCAAACAATTAGATGTTTCGAGAAACATGTATTTGAAAGAACAATACTTTCTGCACAATTTAAAGCAATCCTCATAAAAAAAAAATCTCCCACAGTTACGCTAGTTATGACTAAAAATATATGAGGCATTTATTCTCATTACACAATGATTAAAAATTCATTGCCACACCCACTTCTGGCTCGCAGAACGCTAACACTCAGCTTAATTTTTCTTAGTGTCTGATTCCGAATACAATCATTATATTTTGATATCTAAGAGAGACGTTGGTTTTTACGACAACAATTCTTTGCCTAATTCTTAAATGCCATCGACGAATGCGCGCTCTGAATCCTTTGGTTCCAACTATGTAATTTTTTTTGTCATAAAACGCTTAAATGATTTTGATAGAAATTATATATCATACATTTAACCGTTTTATTAGACTTGTAGAGAATTTCATATTAAATCCATATATTGTGACAATATTATTGATGCGTGGATCTGGAAAACCTATCTAAGCTCATAATGCTCAAAAGAAAGATCGGGGCTTCTATTGTTTCCATTGAAAATCTCCTGTGAACAATATTTCACGTGAGATATCTGTGGAATTTCTTAATATTTTTTTAAGAATGTGCTTCATAACGTCTATCTTTATTGTTGACTGTAAAATAATCTAATAAAATATACTAGAACATTGGATATTTAAAGTTTTAATAAAATGAGGCTGTAGTTTCAAGTCATTTATTTCAAAATGAGATTTTTTAGAATTGCGCGCAATCTTTCTCTGTAATTGCTTGATATTTTCCCCTGATATTTTAAAATATTATCAATTATATCTCTATTTTAGGGTTAAACCTGAATATGTTTATTATTTTACCTACAAAAAAAATACGCATAGAAGAACTCCGGAAAATTTATATGCAATACTTTCAACTTTATTTTTAAGATATATATTTCGCTAAAATATACAAATGTTTAGGTCCAGTCTTAAGATATAGATATTATCTGTAAATTCATGGCTACACGTATAATTATTAAATTGTTAAAGAGACATCTTGCGCGTAGTTTTGAACAAGCACATTTCCAATATTTTGAAATAGTAAAATTTCGTTATAAAGAATTTCTGAAGGCCACCGATTGCAATAATTTTTATACGGTTTTGCATTTATTCTCAGTAAACGATGATTAAAAGTTCATTACCAAGCCCACTTATGGCACGCAGAACGCTAACACTCAGTTTAATTTTTCTTACGGTCTGTTTCTGATTACCATCGTGAAACCATAATGGAATACAAATCGAAAATAATGAAACACAATCCCATTATGGCGTTTTTTAACACATTCACGGACAGTAGGAACAAGTGTAGTTCGGAAATTGACGTTAAGTGTTTTTTTAATTTTTAGAATATATTAGAAGTATAGTTTTACTCTTTCTGCTTAAATAAACTTAATTTTGATTAATTCAGCACCTTTAATTAGGTTGCACTACTCCCTTCACATCCACGTCAGGGTGGCTAGTGGTCGGGGAAAAATACAGTAAAAAAAAGTGATGAACACCAGTATTTTCTTATAGAAAAATGTATGTTGATTAGTCGATGAAATAATCAATTTGAATTTTTCTATAAGAATATACTGGTAACTATCATTTTTTGTTACTGAATTTTTCCCTGACCAATAGCCACCTTGCACGTGCATACTGAAGCTGCAACTCGTATAACAGGTGGAAAACGAACTTCAACCTAAAAAAATTGCTTCCAAAACATGACACTGAACTTCTACTTGTACGCCGGTAAATGCACATTTGTGCTGCTATAGCCGTAGTGTCTAAAAACGACCGTTTCGTTTTGGGCGGCTATAGCCGTCATGCCACATTGTGAACTTCGCTTTGGCAGTTATAGCCGCAAGTGTCCGTCAACGTGTTAAAAAGAGAAATTTGTATGCACATTGAATAAAAATATATTTTATTACTACCCTTATATTAAATTTTGGTTAATATAATATCCAAATATGACAGTAAATAATAAATATACAGTATTATTGCGAACTTAGTAATTAGAAATAAGATAATTATTAAGCTTATTAAGTTTCATGATTTTAATCGCAAATATTAACAAGGAATTATAATTTATCTTAGATAGCGAACGAATTAAAAAAATCTAACTGACATCTGCCGTTAACGTAACTTTATTTCTTTACAAAAAAAATCAGAAGTTTTTTTTCTGCACTGAAGTTGAGAATGCATTTTTTAAAACAAATTGTATAAAATTTTTTCGGAACATTATTTAGGTGGTATAATTTCTTTTTAAGAGTTTCAATTTTCTATAGAGCACATTTTGATCGTACAACACAATCTTCGGTACTTGATGGACAATCATCATCAACCTTTTAATGTTAAATTATTTTTTATTATTTATTTAAATTACTCCTATAAATGTATATTTCCTGTTAGTATTTTGGGCATAGTATGTATCCAAAACCTAATTACTTTGTTTTCATGCATTTTTATAGTTTGTACAAAGGGCATTCCATAAAAACAGAGAGTTACTTTTTAACGCAGTGGCAACACCACAAAACTAAAAAATAAAACTGCAGTCGATTTTTTCAAACTGTTCACTGTACGTTTATAAATATTCTAAACGAAGCAGACAATTTTATTTTCCTAGTTTCGTGCTTGTTTAAAGAACTGTTTTTATTTGCCCTACAGAAATGAAAGTGAGTGATTCAGAGTTAAAAAACGAAATGCGTTGTGCCATAAAAGTTTGCTATTGTTTGGGCAACAGCTCCAGAAACAGTTAAGTTAATGAAAGAAGCTTACAAAGACAAATATTTTGGTGAGACTATGATTTTAGATGGTATGGTGATTTAAAAAAGGGACGTTTGTCTGCAGAACTGACTCTTGAGCCTAGCCGACCAGAAAGTGTTGCAAATGATCGAAATGTTAACACTATGTGGACAATCTTGCTAAAAAATCGGCGAATGACATACGAGGAGATAGCGGCATCAACTAACATTTGGAAAACGTCGATATTTCGCATTCTACGCAACAATTTACAGCTTCGCCATGTTTGTTCCAGATGGGTTACTCATCACCTTACTAAAGAACAAATGCAAACAAGAATTCACCAATGTTGTGAGTTGAAACAGGTGCTTCAAAATGATCCGAATTTCCTAAAGACTGTAAGAACGGGTGATGAAACTTGGGTGCATCGTTTTGATCCCCATACCAAGTGCGCAACAAGTGTATGGAAACACACTGATTCTCCGCATCTGAAAAAAAACTATCCCACAAACCAAATCTGCTGGAAATGTCATGATGATTATTTTCTTATATCATAAAGGTGTAATCTATGAGCATGCTATGCCTCCAAAAACTACTGTGAAGGGTGAATATGATGTTTCAGTTTTGAAAATTTTGCGACAACACATTTCGAAAAAGCGTCATGAACTGGTAGGGAATTGGGCCTTATATCACAATAATGTTCGCCCGCATGTCCCTACTTCTGTTCAGCAATATCTTAGTACAGCGGTTCCCAACCTTTTTTCTCTCAAGTACCCCTTGCTTAGACATTTCATTTATGCGTATTCCTTTTCAGATAAACCCGTCCCAAATATTTTTGTCTTCGTTCATTAGTAATGTTCTTATGCTAGTTACCAAAGTTAAATGCAGTTCTCTTCAAAATTCCACTTTTCAATCACTTATCCATTTTGAATCACAACACAATGTCAACATAAAGTCACTTAAAATGCTAAATATTAGCTAACGATTTCAAATTAAGCACTCACAAAGCAGGGCGAAAATTGTGTGGAGCAAAGGAGGCATATGCCCTGGGCACCAGTGTTTCCGTGCACGTTACGTACGAGTGTTACGTGCAATCGAACATCCCAAAGTAAAAATGAATTTTGGATTTTATACTCTTAGTTTTCAATGCGGCCATTTTTTCATTAAGTGACCACGTAGAGCGCCAAAACAATAATTGATTAACGAATCCATCCAAGATACTTGCGAGATCTATACACTGTCCCAAATAGGTTTGAATTGGTTCAATATTTTTGACGCTTTCGTAACGACAAATTTTGCATTTTTTTTTTTGCTTTTGTGTGTTCTTGGAAATGAATTATAAAAGCTACATACTTGATTGAGGAACTCATACAAGAAACTGGCTGATCAATTTACTGTCCCAATAAAGGTTAGAATTGGTTCGGTAATTCGGACTTTATCGTGATGACAAGATTGGCGTTATGTATATATGTATAAACAAAATTGTTGCAATAGGTCAAACTTAAAAATAATAAGATTAATATACTTTCCAGCAATTATTTCATATTTAAAATAAAAAATAAAAGCAATGAATCGAAAATTTCTGTTTATAAATTTTATCTTGGAAAGTAGAGGAGGGGGGCGCCAAAATTCATGCTTGCCCCGTGTGAAAAAATCCTAGTTTCGGCTCTGTCGCAAAACAATGCACGTTAAGGTGTTTATGCTAGTGTTGACCAGTCGACACACTTGCTTTCAAATGGATTTTAAATGAAAATGTCGAATGGAATGTCGAATGGAATGTCGAATGGAATGTCGAATGGAATGATGGAATGAAAATGTCGAATCTGATACGATTAATGTTTTGTCTTAGATATTTCTAGAATTACTGGAAAAAAAAAGAAAAGGAAGGACACATGCGAAATCACAAAATTTTATTAGAAGTAAAAAGAGATAAAGGCAACAAATGATCAACCAATTACTAAGTGTAGGTATTTTCCTTCATTTGATACGAATATCCATTTTAGTTTTACATATGTGTCTCTTTATAAACGAAAGGTTTAGAGTTTTATTTTTCCGTTTTGATTTTAAGTTGTATTTTTTGCGTTATCCGCCATTACCGATATAATTTTCACGTACCCCCAGTTACTCTCTCGCGTACCACAGGTTGGGAACAGCTGTTAGTAAATGCAATATTAAAATCATATACATCCCCCTTACAGTTCGGATCTCACACCATGCGATTTCTGGCTGTTTCCAACGTTGAAGAAGAAGCTGCGTGGCAGAAAATTTAATACAAATTCTGAAGTTATTTCAGCTGTACAGGGTTCTTTGAAGGAGAAAAGGCTTCTCTACTTGTTTTGAAAAGGGGTTTGAGCGATGGGACCGTTTCATATCATTTGAGGGAAGGTATTTTGAAAAAAAATGGTGTATATTTTGCTGTAAATATATTTCTTGATTTTTTATGATTTTACTCTCAGTTTTTATGGAATGCCCTTTGTGTATACGAGTTTATGATTTTTTATGTGCAGTAGTTCCTCATTATATAATTCCGCATTATATCGCACGTTTAACGTGTTTAAGGAAAATAATAAGTTCTGCTTTAAATTTTTAAGTTAGTTAGGCTGCAGTTACTTTCGAGGTTTTCTCATAAATTTGAGTGTATTTGTAAAGTAGGTTAAAATATCCTTTTATTACAGCTATTTTATTTTTTACCATAATATATCAGAACTCAACCGCGGGCAGCTGATATACCACCAATTTTATAGACACACTTTCATCTTACTTAATCGTAGAATTTTAGATAAGGCATTACCTCCAGTCACGACTTTCGATCGGAGGGCATTTTATACTTTTTTTTTAAAATCTAGAAGTACACAATAGGTGAAAACTACAATTAGTACATTCGAATACTTCAGTCTTAAAGCTTTTTCACGAATTGTTGCCTACAAAAATAATGAAAAATGGCGGAGTTATGGCCCGACTCCGAGAGCAGCTTTTAGCGGAAGTGGTGGGCATTGGATAGGATAAATCGGAAATCGCTTATCTGAAACAAACGAAACAAATCGATTTTAATAATATATTAAATAAACTTGCCCTTGAACGAAGGAAATTAATTTATGGTGATTGCAAACAAAATGACGATCGTTTGAAAGTGAAGGCTAATTTTTCACCAAACATTTAGCTATTTTAATGTGCATAAAAAATATTAATTTTGATCAGAAATGAAATTCATTCTTCCAAAGGCAAGATAATTCTAATAGCTGCAATTTCACAAATTTTCATTGTAGTTCAGTAAGAAATTTGTTTAGAATCATGTCCACCAACTTAATAAAAAGTTGTTTCGAGAAAAAATAATTTAAAATTTTGAATTGAAAAACAAAAAAATGTACATAGGATTCATAAAAACGATGCTATATAACACGTGTTTCATATTTTAAACAGGTCAGCTTGCTTGCATGAGTAAAAAGAGACAGCTACCACAAGAGGTAGCTGGCGCGTTGATTTCTGTGGCCCAGCAACAGGCACCAGCTTTCGCTTCGGTGCGGATGGAAAAAATAAGTTTTCACTACCAGATCGACTTAAAAATTTTGGTATTGAATAGTCTACGGACTATATTTTTCACATTTGCCCCAAATCGATTTTTTCAAATTTATAACCCCTTAACATTCTACAATTTAATAAGGCGAATATTATTATACGAAAAATGTCGTAGGTATGCGGCTCTTCGTGGAGTTCTTGAAAATTCCTGACTCTTCCGATTTACCCTTGGAGTCTGATGATTTAGTGATATTGTCAGGTTAATTATTATAAAAAAAAGTTAAAAAAAAATAGGCTCTTTTATAAGCATTCAATGTTAATCTTAAACAAGTGGGTAAGTGTGATCGAAGATCGCTCAAAGGGTTTGTTTAATATTCCTTTCAAAACACTTTATCTTTTCTCACCGGTCTATTTTTTCTTTTTTTCGAATATCTAAACCAGCCCGCTATTATATTCTGTCATAACAGTATCTGTCATGCGGACTAAATGCGATATTTAAAAAACAATAGTTTCAAAATTAAACATGTTGTACACCTTCAAAATGTTAAAATATGCGAATATTTCCATAATCGGATTTTTATCATGATTCAATATGTTTCTCAAACTCATATATTTACTATTCTCTATTACTCATATAGATACTCGCTTTGTATTATTTTCAAACATTTGAAAAATTCGTTAAACTTTCAATAGGACGTCAGATTTTCTTTTTAATTCTCTAATGACGTGATATTAATCTGTTTTGTGTGCATACAAATATACTCATACTCCTTGTATTATTGAGAAATCTTTGAAAATTTCCGTTTTATTACCACTATGACGTCAATCATTTTTATTTCATATTAATCTTTTTTTCAATGTGTGAAACTTTTTATTTCATTTTCATTTTTCACGTGAAAATCGTTCAATAGAAAATTAATTATTGTAAAAATAATTTCATTGTGGATTTTTAATTTTTGGCAACTGCTATAACGAAAAATGTTTAAATGTAATAGGAAAAGGCTGTTAGAATTTTGGTTTTTTATCTCTATTTATTAAAATAATGCGTTTTTTTTCAAATTTTAATATTTTGAGCTTCATAGCTGGTATTCAGTTATATATATATGCAAAGTTTCAACTCTGTAAGTTACATAGTTTCTGAGAGTGGCTCTGTGATGGACAGACAACGGAGCGGGAGTAATAGGGTTTCGTGAGATGAACGAAACCCTAAAAATCAGGGTCTTGATTATTGAACACTAGCAAGCTACGCCCGCTACGCTGGTCAGTTTTGCTTAACGAACCTTTAATCAAACAAAATATTGACATTTCATAGTTATTGAACATTCACTGCTTTGATTGCACAAACTAATGAATTTCTATAAAAAATTATAATTTTTGCTTTTTTAAAATTTAAATAGGGCAACAGGAAAAAAACATTACTTAAATGATCTATTCAGGATTTCTAATTTGTTTCACAACATATAATCTATAATTTAATTTACATTAAACTATAGAATAAGATAAGAGTATGTTTGAATGAAGCATAGACATAAAAATCTCGAAGAATGAAGCTATCATTAAATCAAACGATTTTGTGTACATACAGTTACAAATAATGCACTAAATTCTATCACTAACAATTAAAAAATGAAAAAAAAGTTGCAAGAATATTACAAACATGACATTCATTTCAATAATAAATATTGATTTTATATTAATTCTACATTAATTCATTAATATTTATTACAGTAATTCATTTTAAATCTTTTCAAACCGGTATTATCTCAGAGAAATTTTTTAATGTTTCTGTAACGTCAAATTTAGAACTATATCTATACAACAACTTAAAAAAAAAACGTATCGAGTAACAGTTGCTACTAACAGCAGCTAAGAAATAACAACAACAAAAATCCATCATAGAAAAGCTTGTGTTGTTGTTTCTAATCCCAGATGGTTTAGCAACCATCTTCACGAAACCAGAGACCTCCAGAATCATGGTAATCGGAAATGGAGCAACTTCTGTTAGTACAAGGTACCAGGAGTACTGAAGGGTAGAAGTCTGCCTTTACTCCACAGATCTTCTAATTTTGAACCAATTCCAGATGAGAGACCTGCATCTGGATTGGCACCCCCAGAGGTAACGATTATGTAGAACTTGGAGGACTTTGGAGCCACGAACAGATTTAACCCGGGAGAAATCGCGCATATCTAGGGTATGAATAGTTTTTACTTTGTCACCAATAAATACAAACAATAATTCTCAAGTTATTTAGTCAGTGACAGCAGTTACAAATTGCAGGATAAAATACGCTAAAGATTATTTTTCGAAAAGTAGTGGTGATAATTGTAAAATCTGTACGCACTCGGGGTATGTCATACCCCATGCGACTTCTCCCGGGTTAACGTGCACCAGCTCCCATTAACGTACACGGTCCCACAGCAGAGGCAGACGAGAGAGGATAGACGATGCACACTCCCAACTACTGACCGTGGTCGATGCTGCTGGGCTTTCGGTGATCTTACGAGAACCGAGCTTTACCGTCCGCGCCACTGTGGGACAGAAAAGCGTGTGAAATAGGGAAACTATCAATAATGAAACTCCTTCTCTAAACGGAAAACACTAATGGTCCCAACTGAAGAATACCATAGAATGATACCTGTCTAAATCGAAGTTTTCAGCGGTTCCTTGCATCTCCGTCTTTGCATGTTTTAATGTGTTTCTAAATGTTTTGCGGTTACAATTTTTTATATACAAAATTTTAAATTAAAATTGAAAAGAAACAATGTTTTCATATTAAATTAAATTAAACACATTAACTAAATTAATGTGTTTTATAGTATCATTCGAAATAAGTCAGGCGTATAAGAAATTTTAGAATTAGGAATATCTATATTGATTTTCATCAAATTCGGAAGTATACGTGATTTTTGAATATTTTGTCCCCCTGTTGAAATTTTACTCAACGTTGTAAAAACATTTCACACCAGAATTTGTTTTTGAAAATGATTTAACATATTTTTTAACGTTGTTCTCTGTAGCATTCACTTAACTTACTTTATGAAAAAAAAATCTGGTTCCATTCGAATTAAATAAATTATAGAATTGGGTCGATTCGACCCATTCAGGGTAGGAAGGTTAAAAAATTCCTGGGTGGGCAGCTTCCAAATATTATTTCACGCTCATCAATTAATAGAATGCGTTATTTTCAATTGCATACCTGTCGACACTCCGTATTTTTTCAAATGAAATGAAAACAGGAATTTTATTTAAAAAAATTAATTAATTAGCAACAATATAGAAACAGAAATAAGAAATGACTCTTTAAGTATTTTTCTGGTCCAAATAATACCTTTTGTCTTTGAAAAAAATGGAAAGTTGGCACCTATTATACAGGGTTGTCACTGGCGACTATTTTTAATTCTATCTCGCACCACTTTCTCAAAACAATTTTTTTCACATATACTTTGACAACTTGTGCAAGACAAAAGTAGTACAATATTCATTTTTTCTAAATAGTGGTGCGAATAGAATATAAAAACAGTTGCCAGTGACAACTCTGATTATGATCTATTGATACCGGTATCGTTTATGTGTGATGATTTGCAGCATAAACACTGGGGAGGAGTTTCTTTTCTAATACTTTACATTTTGCAGCTAATTTGCAACAAAAATACTGCCATGTAACTATCAAGGAAACTCTGCTATATTTTCGTTCATTTATTTATAATTTTTTAATTCAATGAAATTTTTGTTTTCATTCGTTACGACGTTACGAGTAGTTCAAACTTAGAAAACCGTCTCCTATTGAAGTTTGGACAAATGTTAATAGTCTCCAATACCAATAACTAAATTTGGCACCATATTTCGAATATAGGGTAAAAATTAGACCGAGATACAAATCGTTTGGGGCGAAACGTTTTTAAAGTATATTATACAGTTTCCACCTTCTAACGTTAAATTAATGTTTAATATTTTATTCAAATTACTCATGATACTCATATTTCCGGCATATAATATATATATTTAGGACATAATATGTATTTAACCCTTTCCGGTACAGTGGTCCCACTCCGGGCACACCTAATTTTAATTCCAAACTTGCATACGGCATCAGGGACATTTTAATAAAATTTTGTTTCTATAATGAAAGCTTAAATTAAGACGTTCATATTTTCTAAAAAAGTCATTTATAAATTCTGGTGTCACTCAGTAATTTCTCATTTTACGAACAGAATTTGTCTGTGCCGGAAAGGGTTAAAACATAATTACATTGTTTTCACGCATTTTTATAATTTGTATGTACAAATATGAATTTTTATTTACAGTATTCCTTCATTATATCATTTCATATTATATCGTTCATTCGTATATATCGCTTTATTAACGTATTTAATGCAAAAATAAGTTCCGCTTTTTCTACAATTTTTAAGTAATATAGTATAACTGTATTACATTAAGTGTAGTTATTAGTTTATTATGAAAATTTAAACTTTAACGAACGAATGCTGTCATATACGTGACACCCAACTTTTATTACCCAAATGTGTTGTTGTTTTCAATTAGACACTATTTTGCTCAAAGAATTTCAAAATTCCCAAAGAATCCATCTTTTTTTTCGCAGCTGCTATTAGTAACAACCGTTACTCGATACGCTTTTTCTCAAATTTCTGTCAAAGGATAGTTATAGATTTGAGGTTAGAATACCATTAAAAAAATTATCGAAGATAATACCGGTGTTATTTATTATTGAAATGAATTATTGTAGTAAATATTAATAAATTAATGTAAAATTAAAATAAAATCAATATTTATTATTGAAATGAATGTCATGTTTGTATTATTCTTGCAACGTTTTTCTTTTTTTAAATATTAGTGATAGAAATTAATATTTTTAGTACATTATTTGTACGTACAGTGTACTGTGCAGTGTTTGAGTATGTACACAAAATCGTTTGATTTAAAGATAGACTCTTTCTTCGAGATTTTTATTTCAAAATATCAAAAAAAAAATGCTTTGTCAGAAAAAGTGGTATTAAAACAATAATAATTGGGAACAACACATTTGTCCGATAGAAATTTGTTTTCTCGAATATTGTACCATTCGTCCGTTATGGGTGTCCTGACACAGATATAAAATATTTAAATATTTATCTTCCTTTTAAATGCCTTCTTTTATATCGCTCATTCGGATATATTGCGCTATTTTCATGTCTCCCTGAATGCATGAGATAACGAGGGGCTGCAGTAATATGTAATTTAAGTATGTAATTTTCATATTCGTATGATTTATACAATTCATAAATAAAAAAATATATGCTTTGCATTCACGAAAAATTTTATTGAAATTAAATGTTTTGGGATTTTTAAAAATACTTTCAGGAGTTTGTGTTTCTGTAATGTGTAATTGACACCAGAATTTTCAAAACAAATTATTTTCCAAATAAGAAAACGCAATTTAACATCCAACTTCACCAAAGTTATAAGGATAAAATTCTGTTTAAAAATTCTAGTGCAAATCTTGATAAAAATTAAGTGATCAAAATATATCTTACCGACATTTAAAGGATTAAAAAGTCTTTAAATTTATTATTGGGTTGTTCGGAAAGATCCCTCCTTCCGTTTGGGAAAACCAATTCGTATCGGAAAATTCTGCCATTCAGATATAAGACATTATTTATCGGGATTAATGTCAAATAATTAAATGATATAGAATTTTCCAGTACAATCTAACTTTCTCAAAAGGGAAGAACCTCCGAAAAACCCAATACATTAATAAAATAGCAAACAAAAGAAGCAGTCCACATTTTGGTGAAAATTTACTGTACAAATTATAAATAATAGTCGAATTTTTCTGCGGTGTTTTTTTCAGAATTTGTTTAATAACTTTATCGGATTCTTAAGTGATATCTCTAAGAATGTTTAACGATGTTAATATATTTAGTCTACGCACTTCCATGATTGTAACAACAGATTTGGACAATAAAAGTTTATTTTTATTTTTATTTTGATAGCCTAAGAGGTACAGTTCAGACGACTAAACCAAATCCGTAGAGCATAATGTCCCTCCAGGATTCCTTTATTAAGGTACATAAAAGAATTACAATGTTCAAACACCTACCTTGCCTGGGGAGAACCCACACGCGACACGGGCAGGGTGGCTTTGAATGGCATAAAACTAAGAAATATACAAATAAATTCCTCACTGTCGGAAAACAGATTTCTCACGCGACATTAGGCAGTGAAGTTTGTGGTAGATTTAGTTCACAATGGCATCATACAATGGCATCATACAATGGCATCATACAATAGCATCATACAATGGCATCAAATGAGGCACTTTGGTACTTGTACTGCTTGAGGCTTGGCGATTATTATTCGTGGAACAGGGTGTACTTCAGGCTGCTAGTGTGTTCAGTTGAATAGGACATGGGAAAATATGTGAATATTTTTAATCTTTGATAGAAATGTTGGGCGTGTGGGGATGTTGGGAAGCCAAATCATGGGGCGTGGATGGGCAAACGATGTGCCAGCGCTGCGTGAGAGTGCAGTGATGAAATGCATGAGCGAGTCCCCAGCTCACCACACTCACAGTGGGGGGAACTAGCGCATTTGAATTCGTGCAGATAGGTGTTAAATGGCCTGTGAGAAAAATAGTTGTGTGAGTGTAAGTAAGTTATGAGAGACTTTGGGGGGGGGGATGTCATAGGTATGTCTGCCATTGACTGTGGTATCCCAATATCCCTGCCATTCGGATAAGATCCTAGCCTTCAAGACCCTCTTCATAAAGGAATGAGGTATTGGGATGTGATGATAAACGGTAGTGTTGATCATGCGCAGTAGTGTGGGTCATGCGCAGTAGTGTGTAGGGTATGTGCGAGGTAGTGTAGCATGTTTGACCAGTAAATCCGCGCACTCATTGCCATGTATGTTTTTTTGCGCAGAGACATGACCAAGACTAACCTTGTGTAGTAGATGTTTCAGTTTAAGTTTTATCTGTAATATTAAGGGGTTGCTTGTTCTTGGAGCATGTATAGCCTGTAGGCCAGACAGACTGGTACAATAAAAATTGGTTGTAACGAATATTTCAGCAATAGTTCGTTTTGGGTGTAGGTATAAACTAATATTTTGAACAAAAATATAAAATACCGGGTGTGACAAAAATTCGTTAAAACTTTAAAAATTCATTAAAGAGAAACAAATGATGCTAAAAAATTGCGGTTTGGAGGAGTGGGATTAGAGAGAGATCGGATTGTTTTTAATAACAAAAAACTTTTGTTTCAAAAATTACCGATAGATGGCGTTGCATGCATAATATGAAACACATTTATGCAAATCAGGCTGTCAGTAAAACCACTTAATGCACACAGTTTCTTCATTCGATGTCAGCAGTATGCTATAGTTTCCAGTTAAAGCGTTGTTGGTTAAACACTTTTACAGGAACGTGGAATCGATAACAGGGTTATTTCGAAAATTCCGAACGGCAAAAGGACTGAAGATGAGAAAAGGGCCTGTTTCGTGTGCTGGGATACTCTAGCTTGTCAGTCGCTTTGCTAAAATGGGTATTTTAGTATAAGCCTAATTTGCATATATGTGCTTCATATTATGCATGCCAGCGCCATCTATTGGTAATTTTTAACAACTTTTTTCGTTATTAAAGAAATTCGATTTCCCTCTAATCCCAATCCTGCAAACCGCAATTTTTTAGCATAATTTGTTTCTTAATGAATTTTTAAAGTTTTAACGAACTTTTGGGGCAACTGGTATTTACTTGTTTGTTATCATTTTCTTAATTTTTACATGCCTTTGTTTATGATATACCGAAGTTCTACCTTAATATTTAATAGAATGCAATTTTCATATGCGCATGAGTTATACAATTCATAAAAAAATTATATGTATGTTTTACATTCAGAATTTTTTTTAAAGAAATTAAATGTATTGGGATTTTTCAATACCATTTCAGGGGCAAGCAATTTTGTTTTTGTAACGTTTTATTCGCACCAGAATATTCGATTTTTTTTTTTTTTTTTTTTTTTTTTTTGAAAATAAGAAAACGCAATCTTACCGCTATTTTTACCTAAGTTCTAAAAGTGAAATTCTATTTAAAAAGTCTGTTGCAAGTCTTGATTAAAGTTAAGTGATTAAAATAAATCTCAACGACCGTTAAAATATTTTAAAAAGTCAAAGTTAATGAAATGGCAAACAAAAGAAACAATCTAATTTTTTTTTAATTATCTCTGCAAATATAATAGTACTAGCATTTTTCTGCAGTGTTTCTTTGCGAATTTGTTTAATACTTTATCGAATTCTGTAGTCATATCTCTATGAATATATAACAATGCTGATGATCTATTAGCAGAGTAGTGTCAAGTGGGGTAAAATAGTTATAAAAACAGCTTTTTTTTTCCATACATATTTGCAAAAAATGTATTATTTTAATTTCCAAAACAATAAAAAAACAATGGCGCTTAAAACCGCTAAAATTATCAGAATAAAAAAAACTGCTGTAGATAACGAAATTTTTAACGATTTCTTCGGCATTTAACCCTTTAACGGATAAAGCACTTCAATTGCTAAAATGTTGAAATAAATGATTGACACCAGAAATTAGGAACAAATTTATTTGTATATAATAAAAAAGCGATATTTCACATACATAATAAATGGAAAACATTTCTATTAAAATTCTGCTGTCATTGTTGAATTTCGTAATTAAAATTTTGTGGTTTCGTGGGGAAACCAATGTCCGTTAACCGCTTGAAGGGCACCGGTATATAATATATGCCACTTAATTTTAATCCCAAAATGCCACAATGACACCAGAATTTTACAAACAAATTTTAAATTTATGAGGTACATGAGGAAAAGCTTTTACATATTTAAAAAAAAAATTCGTTCGTAAATCCTGGTGTCAATCAATCATTTCAATATTTTAGCTACAAGAGTACTTTGGCCCTGAAGTGGTTAAAGGGTTTACTACTGGCACGAGACCAATGCGAAATTACCGCTTTAAATAAATTTTAAAATTTTATTTGAATATATGATTGGCATATTTCATATAAAAATGTTCTTTGGTGTTCTTAGGGGGTAATAAAAAAAATATTAAATGTAATAAAATCTATTAGATATTTCAATAAAAAAATATTCACCTATATTCTCTATCCCGGGAAGCCCGGGTTGGATGCCCTAGTTTATTTAAAAGCATAACAATAATGGAAATTTTCAACAGATTTTTCTTGTTCTATGCAAAATACGACATCACGAAAAGTGATATAAGTGCAAAGTAAAAAAAAAAAGAAAAAAAAGTATATTTTTATATACAATTAAAAGAAAATCCCGACACGATAACGCAAATAAAACATAAAAGAAAAATTCTCTAAGTTCTAAAAATATCCGTTACTCTTAAATAATTCCTAAATCTCCTCAAAATGATGTAATGATGAATCATGACTCATCAGCCGTTTGTTACTTTTTTTTAATGTTCTTTACACTACTTTTTTCCGCCTCCTCCACATAATATTTATTTTCCAGTAGGAAAAAAAAAAACAAAAAAAAAACGAATTATTATCTAACAATTTTTCTCAAGTAATTTGACGTGTTTGACTTAGACCATTATTCCCAGCATGAAAGTTTACTTCATAACTATGCGTGCTGGCCTTGGCATTTACTGGCTTATGCTCGACATTGGGGGTTTCCCCATTCACTCACTGTCGATCTACCTTCGCTCTTCCAGCCATTGTCTCCGGTCCAGTAATTAGCCTCAAAACGTACAGAGCTTTCCGAGGTCAGCTTATGTTTAATTATGCTCATACTCTCATCTCAGTGGACTGGTTTAGAATATTTAAAAAAGGTGGGAATGTTTTGCATTTTTTTGTTGCAGCGATTTCCTTGGATGATGTGTTTTCCCTTTTTCTAAGTTATAGATTTGTATATCCGCATTCGTTGACACGTGGATAACGGTAAACTTGTATGGAAAAAAAAAAAAAAACAACGATTGAGCGAGGATTTTGATGCTATTTAAAAAAAAAAAAAAAAAAAAAAAAAAAAAAAAAAAACATTTTAAGTTTATATTGTTGATTGTTTTAAACTTGTTTCTTTGGGCAAATCTGAGAAATATTTTAATTTCGCTATCAGATCTTTACTTTGAACATTTATCAATGGGTTTTTACAGTTAAATGAATAAATAAATAGAGGTGGTGTCAATATTTGAAAATGGAAGAATGTTTTAAGGTTTTGTTTTAAGTGATTTCGTTGGAATTTTTTTTTTTTTTTTGAGTTTTCACCGTTTTGACACGTGGAAAATGGTGTTCTGTACGAAATAAATAAACGATTGAGCTAGGATTTTGGATGCTATTAAAAAAAATAATTCTAAGTTCATTGTTGATTGTTTTTAACTTGTTTTTGTGGGAAAATCTGGGAAATATTTCGCTATCAGATTTCGAATTTGAACATTTATCAATGGGTTTTTACAGTAAATGAATAAATAAATATAGGTTGTGTCTATATTTGACAATGTAAGAAATCTTAAGGTTTTGCTTTAAGTCATTTCCTTGGATTTATTTTTTCTTTTTTGAGTTATATATTTGCTAACATTACATTCGTTGACACATGGAAAACGACGTGATTGAGCGAGGTCATTTAAAAACATTATATTTATGTTTATTGTTAATTATTTTTAATTTATTTCATTTTGAAAATCTGAGAAAATATTTTCAACTTTGTTATCAGATTACTACACTGAACGTTTATTTATAATTTTTAGGAGGAAAAAATAGTGCTAACATTAGAAAAAAATATGTTTTAGAACTTTTTTTTTTTTAATTAATTTTTTTTTAATTATTTTTTTTAATGAGATGTTTTATTATTTCCTTTAAAACTTTCAGCGTAAGCGTAAGCGTTATTTTATTTATTTTTATTTATTTTTATAATTATTTTTCGCAAGTGTAGATCTATATTGTAATCTGTTACATACCGTAGTTACGGCAAAGCTGTTAAAAATGCAATGTATTTCATATTAGTAATAAAATACAAGTCCAGTAATTAACCTCAAAACGTACAGAGATTCCGTAAATCAGCTTATGTGTAATTATACTCATATTCTCATCTGGGTGGACTTGTTTAGAATATTTATAAAAAATGTGAATGTTTTGCACTTTTTTTTTCCTTAGCGACTTTCTTGGATGATGTTTTCCCTTTTTTCCATTCACTTTCCGAACAGGTTTCGATAGTGAAATTTTCTCAGTAAAGTAAGAAATAAATTTTCTGCTTCAAAATAAGCGTAAAGGTTGGCAAAAATGGTAATACTTTATGATGTGGAATTACTCAATTTATTATACGTGCATTTATTTTCAATGTGAAATTTCGTACTAAATGTCACTACTTGTATTAATACGACATTTTTCGGGAAACCAAGTTTCCGTGGAAACCAATGATTGGTCGAATAGAAATTATGACTTATCTATTTATTGTTGGGGATTCAATGCCACATCTAATTTTTCAATTCATTCTTGTAAAATTTATCGATATAAATATCACAGACATTGATAAATTTAAGTTATTTACGAAATTGATAGCTTATTAAAGCGAACATGAAAAAATTTTGGACGCGAGATTTTTCTTGCGGAATTATCGTTGGTGAATCTAAGCTGATGGAACTGAGGCACGTGTCTTTCGCTTGAATTACGTTTGGTTAATAGCTGCGAATGTGCATGACTAAAACCAGATTAAGACGATTATATGTTCCAAGAACACGGGTATTTCTTACAAAAATCGATGCGTCGTAAATTTATACGCACACATTCTTCTTTATTTTGCTTCGTTTCTTCATTTTTATACTCTGTTATTTGACCTAACTTACTTTTTAACACTTTGCAACATAGTTGAAAAGTGTTTATGAATTCTATTTGTCTCTCCGTCTCTCTCTTTGTGAACTACCTTATAATACTCGGAGTGTTATGTAATTGATATGGTTATTGTCCTTTACAATTGTAGATACAATTGAGGGGGTTAGAATGACAGTGAAGTAGGTTAATATTTAGTAATATGAGAAATGAAGGTTTTTGTGAAACTTGTCGTATCGCCGTTGCATTAAGTGGTCCAACTTGGTTTATCCTCTAGCGACTCCCGAAGTGAACTATGACTTTTTTGACTGTCGCATTGAACAGAAATTAACACGTTCACTTCCTGGTTAAAATTACCGGAATTTCATTTTATTTAGAAAGTTTGAATTCATACCAGAAAATACTAATAGAAATATTTACTTTATTTAATTACAGACATTTTGTGATTACATAATATAAAAATTTTTCTTTCGAAATTTCCGGTACCAATTCGTAATTTTAGATTGAAATGACGAATTCGAACCACGAGTATTCTCGTGGTTGTCAGCGAATAGGCTGCGCAAGACTCCCTTAATAGATAAGACTTGACAATCCGGAGAAAGTCTATGGGAGAAAATGTCCGCGGTAATTGCCACTTATTAATTGACTTTCTCCGGAAAGTATCGCCGTCCGGTAATTTTACGGCAACTAACTACCGTAGAGTTGCCAAGTCTCCGGCTTTTTGAACACCAGTACATTTTTAGAGAAAATGTTGTTCTTTTAAATCCCAGAATTCTCCGATCAAATAAAACGAAATTGTCTGTACTAAAAAACTGGTATCCAAAAAGAGAATAGAAAAATCTAGCAGCTCTGCTACTACCGATACTAGTTCATAAGCAAATGCATAGAACAAATGGAGCTGTGAAAAAATTTCATGTCGAAAATACTCCTATTACTGACGATTGATGGCGCTAGTAGCAGGAGAATATAGCGGTCAAAGGAAACTTGCTGATTGTGAGGCCTGATACTATGATAAGGAGGCCTTGAGGCTGCGTATGGTTTTATTTTTAGCCCTACACTACTGGCCAAAAGTATTGCAAGATTGAAAATTCTAACTTTTTTTTTTTTGAAGAAGAAGCCCCCCCCCCCCCCCAAAAAAAAAAAAAAAAAAAAAAAAAAAATTAATATTTTTTTAATTAAACTGATTTTTTTAAATATCAGTATGTTAAATTAGTATAAAAACAAGATTTAAGTAAGTTATTGAACAAAAATAATTATTTATTTTTATAAAAATATATCATAAAGTAAATGGAAAGAAAATTATAAAAGCAAAATTTTGTTTAAAATTCCTTATACAAGTTTGATTAAAATTAAGTGGTAAAAGTGGTATATAATTAATATGCCACTGAACTTCAAACAATAAGTAAAGCACTAAACTTACCGAATTTCAACATTATCTATTCGTCGGTTTGCATCAAAAGCCGATTTCATTATTTCAAAAGAAGTATATTACAGCCATGTAATTTTATTTTTATTGACAAGCAATTTCATCTACTGCATGTGACACTGTTATTTCCAAGCTAATTTGTTTGTCTCTTATTCCCTTGATGCATTGTCTCGGATTTTACTGTCGGATAAACTATTAATGTCTATAAAAGATTGGCTTCCGTTCAGCACTTAATCGTTGATGATCTTTTGATTATGACAGTTTTCGCCGGCTTTTGATAAAGAGAAAAGGAGAGGGTGTCTGCTACTAAGCAAACTAATAACAGAGTATTTTGGTTGGTCTTTGCATTTAGCTTTCACTTTGAGCTGTCAAATAGATTCATTTCACGTTTCGGTGGTTCTTCTAACGGCAAGTGCACCTTTCTCACATTTTTTCGGCTGTCACTCAGTGATTATAGTTTTATGTGAAAATTAGACATTATTGTGTCCTTCGTATTTTATATATCCAGAATATTGAAATGAAATAAAGATACATAGTGGGAAAATTGATGGAGAGTCTTGTCTACGAGTTTATCCGGCTTAACCCATTAAAGCCTATCGGTACCATATGGTACCGGGATAGCTGCCCTCCATTTTGTTGTTTGTATACCAGTATATTTTAAGCGAAATATTCTCTTTATCTGATGACAGAAATATAGTAATAAATGGAGACTAAAGTTGCTTCTTTGAAAAATTGGTATGAAACGCAATTTTTGAATTTTAAAGAGAAAAATAATTCCGGCTTTAATGGGTTAATCAAATAAAGTTTTAAAATTTTCCTTGAATCAGTTCTGATTTTTGAGAGCCGAATGAGGTGTTGTCACATTGTCTTAAATAAATTACCTCCAAAAAGTATTTTATAGAGGAAAATAACCAGCATTATGTTTAACGTAATAGAAAAACCGCGTAAGTTATATCTAGCCACGCCGATTGGATTCTAAGCCCCGGACTTCTGCTTTGATCTCGCTGCATTCGTTGAACCTAAACACGTGAATCACTAAACTTAATTTTGTTTTAAGAAGTATCTAGATAAAAACATGTATTAATCGTATTAAAGACATTGAATTAACATCGGTGACGATACTTTTTTATGATACTTTTTCTGGGTTTATATAAAGAGAAATGGAGAGAGTGTCTGTTATTAAACCACCTAATAATAGATTATATTAGATGATATGTGTGTTTAGTTTTCACTTTGAGCTGTGAAATAGATTCATTTCACGTTTCGGTGGTCCTTCTAATGTCAAGTGCACCTTTCTGACATTTTTTTTCGGCTGTCACTCAGTGACCATAGTTTTATGGGAAAATTAGACGTTGTTGTGTCCTTCATATTGTATACATCAAGAAGTTTAAAATGAAATAACGATACTTGGTAGAAAAGTTGATGGATAACATATCTATATCCGGCTTAACACTAAGCATATCGTCGCTACCTTGTCAAACTATTGAATGTGAAAAATTACATTTTCCATTACTTTTAAAAATTGGCAGATTGTCATCAATACAGTTTAATAGTATTTTCACCAGGGTTGCCAGTTTGTCTCCTTTTTTATTCAGAGATTTCGAAACAATACCAGAAATTTTTGATTTATTTAATGACAAACATTTCGTGGTTACTTAAATCAGCACTTCTCAACCTTTTTTCTTCACGTACACCTTGCTTAGGCTTTCATTTTGGAGTACCCCTATTTATCATTAACACCCACCACCTCTCTTCTCCCTCATATTATTAAAATCTTCATCTTCCGTGAATGAAAATCCGTATTTCAAGAATTATGCATTATTATACTTTCTGTTCATTAAGGGACCACTGGTGTTTTCAGTTTTATTTAGAATATTAGGTTTATCAGTTATCATAACAAGCATATTAACAGCTAGCTCAGGTTATCGCGCAGTTCCAAATAATCAGATAGTTTCGAAGAACTCTTAAGAATTCCGGATTTCAACGAGTTATCCATTTTAAATATAAAACAAAATGATTCAAATAATAAGTAAACACTTAAAATTAAATACTCATTAAAGGGAACGAAGCTTTCCAATTAATATACGTTAATGGTATAAGTCAGCCTATTCGAAAAAGAAAATAAGGACCCGCTTTTCAACATGTTTAAAATAAAACATTAAAACCAACAGCTATTGCGTAATTTAGGCGTGCAGCAATTATTATTGAAAAGGAACAATAAGAAAAAAAAGGTGGGGGAAAGAATATTGTATAATGATCAATGGAAGTTTTCGTGAAGATTGGGGAAAACATATCAGTATAGGTGCAATATGATTAGCAGAGGGTGGAGCTAATGACATTGAATTATCAATGAATGATTAGGTCTAGTGGGCCTTTACCCTCATTTTGAGAGCAACATTTTGTAGTTACACATGAGGCTAACTTTGTAATCCAAAACTATCAACCTTCTTTATGCGTTTTCAGTTGATCCATTTTTGTGATTTTCGCCATTACCTATACTTTTTTACGTACCCCAAGCAGGCCCGCCACGTACCCCCAGGGGGACGCGTACCCCAAGTTGGGAACCGCTGACTTAAAGTAAAAAGTTTTTCTCAAAATTTCTGGTATGAATTCGGCATCTCTGAACTAAAAAGAAGGACAAACTGGTAACCCCGTTCTTCCCGAAAAATTATTAGTATTTATACTAGGTGAAAAATTCTAATAAAATTTAGTGGTGATAATCGGCCTATTCTTAAAAGTATTGAAAAATGCATTTTTGTTTCATATTCGATAGCTTGACATGGTAGCAACAAAATCGGGAATTTTACTCAAGTTTTATAAAAATTTAAAACTATTTAACTTTAAATTAACATTAGAGGATCAATGTGTTAAAAATACGTTCTATTCAATTAACCCGGTCTGGCCTGGCACCCTAATAACGTTTTGATTACGGGGTTGGGACATATGTTATCATAGTGGCTTTTCTTTATTCTATTCGTACCACTTTTTTAAAAATAATGTCTGTTATACACTTATACTAGGATATTTTCAAGCGAAATGCAGAGGTGTCAACCTCTCACTAATCTTCCGTAATATGTGGATTAATTTGATCTAGGTTTAATACGTTTCATACCAGAAATTTTTTTAAGAAATGGACATATGTTCCACGTAGAAATCTCAAATTAAATAAATAAAGATTCATGAAATAAATTTTCTGATTCGAAACGTTGTTATACTGGGTCAAATTAATCCACATATTATGGAAGATTAGTGGGAGCTTGGCACCCCAGGAAATGTACCACAATCTCTTTTTTAAAAATTTTGCTACAATTGAATATAAAAATAGTCGCCATTCCTGACCCGTACTCAAATAGTTAATAGAACATGTCTTTTAATTGCGTATTATTTTGTATTAATGCAGGGTTTGTACCCTGTACCACAATTTTTTAATAGAATTTTTCGCCTTATTTAAATGCAGAAAAGTGTTAGCTGCAATTAAACGAGGCGTCTTCAATTTCTGCTATTTAAATATTAAATAGAAAAATTCTATTGAAAATTGTGGTAAAAGCAAATGAAGCATGTAATACTAATTTTTTGTGTATATCGGCATATACTAATGACAGTATATTTCTGTACCTTTATTATTATGACTTTTATTTATGTTTCAGTATTTAGTAATAGCAATAATAATAATAGTAATAATAATAATAATAATAAAGTTTGTCTAATTATTTTTTACCTTTGACGATTCTTTTATTTCAAACATATGTTTCAGTCTGTAAATTTAAAATAGGGGCTACATTTCCACACGCATAATGTATGATAAATCATATTAAATACTAGAACACTGTTATGTTTGTTTACTTCTGTTGTAATACGACATTTTCGAAGCGTCTTCAAGCATTTTTCTTAGCTTATTGTCATAGGAATAGTATACAGAATAACTATATTTGTTAGATTTAATTAAATGACATTATTTATTAAATTTCAATAAACTTTATATTTTGTTATTTGGAGCCCTATTTTTATGTTGTTAAGGTAAAATTAATTTACTCTCAAAATTGAAAACAAAATCGGGCCCGAAAAGGTGTTAAATTCGATGACGATTTATTGAATTATTCAATAAAAAATGTAGCTTTTGCGATGAATTTTCACCAACAGAATTAAAGAGATTGTAGTATGCTAATAAAAGATTGCTAATAACATAGTGTATTAGATTGTCTTTGCGTTTTGCTTCCACTTTGAGCGGTCAAACAGATTAATTTCACGTTTCGGTGATTCTCCTGACGGCAAATGTGTGTTTATCAATTTTTCTCGGTTGTCACTCAGCGACTGTAGTTTAATGTGAAAATTAGAATTTATTGTTTCCGTCGTATTGTACATATCAAGAAATACAAAATGAAATAAAGATACATCTTAGAATAATTGGCGGAGTAATTATCTATATCCGGCTTAGGTAAGTATTGCTTTGAAAACTTTTTTGAGTTAATTTCTGATTTTTTTTTTTTTTTTTGTGTCAGGTAGGTCCTGTCGAGTTGTGTCATGTTGTGTTAAATGTCCCCGGTAGCATTTTTGGAAGAAAAGTGTAGCTTGGGGATGGCTAATGGGATTGTCCATTACGTGCAACCTAGCGAACCTTTTATAACTTCCTAGCTTAGAATCAAATCCGCAAACATTGGAAATCAACTCATTGTAATCCATGGAAAACGAAACATTAGACTAAAACAGTGGTTCCCAACCTTTTTTTAACCGCGCCCCACCAAAACATCTCTAAAATGATTATGCCCCCCTCCCCCTATAAAATATAATTCTCATAAAATTTTAAAAGAATTTACTCCTGACAGAGTAAAAAGCATTTAACATTGATCCTGATGCGTTCCGAAGGTAATGGATGAATCAAATATTTTTTATACTCATCTGATACTCCTCGTAGTTTACTGGCACACGGTCGCCACGTATGCGTGATGTATAGAGTGCTCAGAATCCTTGATTAGAAAAATCAATAATTTTGAATAAAACATTTTTGTCTTATTTAATCACAGAATTTCTGCGATTAAATTACTAATCAATTTCTAATTAGAATGAAACATGATAAAAGATTCGGTAAAGGAAGGTCGTCAAGTAATTGTTAAATATACACTTGAATAGTTTCATGTGTAAAATTGATTTTCATGTAACATATTGCAGTGCTACTCATTCAATAAATAATCGAAAAAGTTGTTTAAAATTCTAAAATACTTAAAATCAGAAAGATTATAAAAAATTATTAAATATATAAAAGTATCTAATATCTTAAAATGTTTTTTTCTATAATTATTCTGGTGGGATGGTATTTAAAACTTTTGAATGGATACTTTTTAAAAATTGAATAAAAAACTATTTTTTTAAAATTTTGTTTTTGAAATTTGAATGTATAACTTTTATTTTCAGTCTACAACATTACTATTAGAAAAACAATTCAGAAGGTATGGGTTCACAGAAATTCTGAATTGTCCCCTTGGAAAGTTAAATTGCCCCCCTGAAAAGTCAAATTGTCCCCCTGAAAAGTCAAATTGTCCCCCTGAAAAGTCAAATTGCCCCCCTGTGGGGCGTACGCCCCCCGTTGGGAAACACTGGCCTAAAAGATAGATTCTTTCGACATCGAGAAGAATATTGATAAAAATTATGGTGCAGTGTTTCATTACGGTTTTTTATATATACATATATACCGCTGGCCATGTCCCTACTTGCTGGGCATGAGTGCCTAGCTTGGCAAGTTAGTACCTGGACGCGGAGCGATATTCGCCTGACCACAGATTGGCTGTGATTCACCTGGCAAGAGCCTTGTTGCCATCGCTGCCGTTCTTTAGTGATTTGCCACAGTTTTTTTTTTTTTGTTTGACGGTTGATGGTTTATATTTAACTTTGTTGAAAGGATCGATAAAAAAATAATAAAGCAATTAAAGAAGAGAAAATGGGTGGTGGTGGTGTGTGTGTGGGGGGGGGGTCGCTCTTCCACAACACTCGCACAAACCGTCTGTATCAGCCGGTCCGTACTCGCACAATCTTGAGGGAAGACGATGGTCTCTTTACCTTTTAGTTTTGTCTTTGTTGATACTTTCATGGGTAGTTGTCTCTGTCAGTCTTTGACGTGAGAAGTTAGTCATTTATATGGTTTTCGTCACATTTATTTGAACATTGACGTTTATACGTACCGGTGGACTATTTTTTATTTCATTCGTACAACATTGGGAAAAATAATCCATACACTTGTACTAGAATATATTTAAGATAAATCGTCCAAGAAGAATATTTTTTGTAATGTGTGGTACAATTGATTATAAAAATAGTAGCCAGTTCTGTCACGTAATCATATAGTTAAATTAGGTGGCGATCTGTTATTGTGATCGTGTTTATGCCTGTTTTTGAGAGAAACAAAATTATAGATATCTTCTAATAAACTATTGGTTTTTTTCATACATTTTATCTGTTTTTTACGTGCAGAGCGAACGAAGGTAAGAATTTGATTTTGATATAGGTACATGTACGTATATGTTAAAAGTATAAAATACATGTTTACTTTTGCGTTTTTTAGGTACCACTTTTTATTAAGAGACAAAATGATCTTATTTAATTATAGAAGCCTTACGATGAACTACAATGCCGGAGTTGACCGAGTTCATTGCAGGGCTTAATAACCACCAATAAGTCATCAGATACTTTCTGTAGCACAGATTTATTTAGTAGAGTAACTAGAACGATATCCATTTCTCTTTATCTTTAAAATATTTTTTCCCTTCTAATTCTTTACAAAATTTTTTTTCATTTTTTTACTTTAAATATCTTTATTTCTATGCAAAAAATGTACTATAACAAAAATTACCAAAAACATTTAAAATTTTTTTTAAATATGTCCTGTTTTACATAATCTTTCTATCTATCTATCTATCTTTTTCTTTTTTTTTTTTTTTTGTAATGCGATCCTTAATCTGCATTTTAGTATTTGTGCTTCGTTTATCTATGAGCTCATTTTCCCAGTGTTCCTTGTACTTGCACTTAAAATTTTTTACCATCCCTTACCCCATTGGTCCCACCAGTGGCTGATAGGTTCTGCTCTCAAATCTGGTACACGGGAGGTGCTGGGTTCAAACACCTGTCGCGCTCGTCGACCTAACCGTTCGGAGTTTTCCGTAGTTTTCTTCTAACCCTGCCGTAAATACGGGTCAGGATCCCTTAGAAAGACCCCCACGGAGGGCACACATCCCTAGGGCCTATATCTCTTGTGCAGATAATCGGCCGTCATAAATCAACCAACCAACCAACCACTCCCCCATTGCTACCAGCTTAGTGATTGCTAACCCTGTTCATATATTTCTATCCTATATTGTGCTGGGGGTGTGCGACATTGGTTGTAAGAAAAAACCTTAAAAGTCGTCAGCTACGGTATAAGGGTTTATGGTGCCAGAGTTGGACAAATTTGTAATTGTAATTATCTGCAATGTAATTACAATTTAATTGTATGTAATTGATTGTAATTACACACATTCAAGCACAGAAATTTCGTCAAATAAAGGGGGGTGGTTCCCCCCCCATACAGTGCTGCAAGAATTTCTTATGGTATGTAATTGTAACTGTAATTAATTACATACAATAACTTTGTAATTATATTGCAGATAATTGCAATTAGAAATTCTAATTACATAAAAAACTTCCTTTACAAATTAAATAAAATTTATTATATTATTTTTATACATTTATTTTATTTTATATTTTTATAAAATTATGTTTTTGTAGTATCAATAAATAAATTATATTTATGTAGCATGAATAAATAATTTATATACACCTGTAGTATCAATTCACTTTAACTAATTTTATACCCATTGTTAATTATTGACGCGCTTTTTGAATTATTTTGGTTTCGCATGGTAAGTTAATAATTGTTCCATGATAAGCTTTAAAATTTTCATGTATGTCGCAGGGGCCCTTTTATATGCTTATGACCCTGGTCCTTTTAACATGACGAAAGTGTAAATTACCCCCTTAAATAGTACGCTAATGTAGTGACTATTTTATAGGCAAGATTTACACTGTTTCCTTAAAATCACAAAATATTTCTCCTACTACTGCTAAAGTTTTATAATCTTAACACTAGAACTATCATGAGGCGTCATTTTGACGGGTACCAAATGAATATATTCCGATTCTAATCAGAAATTTCATTTTAGAATAAATTAAACATAAAACTCACAGAAATGCATTAAATGAACAATTTAAGTAATTTAAATAAAATTTCTGGTGTGAAATAGTTTTAAAAAACTTGAGTAAAATTTCCGGTAGTTGTAGTGTTAATATTTTTTAAATTTTCATACTGTTTTAAATAAAAATGCATGGAGTTGATAAATTTAATTTGGCATAATCATAGCTGCTAACTTATACACTTTTTTGTTTTCACTAATATTTAATAGAAATGTTCTTTAATTATTCACAGATTCCTACGATTAAGTAAGGAAAAATTTATTATTAAATTTGAGTGTTAAGCAAAAAGCCTAAACGTTGGCAGTAATGCCAGATTCACTCCTAACTTTACGCACACTAAAGCAGCAGTTGATTGACGTACTATATTATCACTATATCGAACTATATAGTATAGTGATATTTTATAATTTTAAAACGATAGCATCGTTTTAAAATTATAAAATATCACTTTAACTACTGCAAAAGTTTTATGGTCTTGATTTTTTATTTTTCAAAATAGCGTTGGGAAACTTCAGCATGAGCGATTGTATTCAAGATTTTCAATATCACTATTTCTAAATAGTATTTATTACCTTATTTAATTGGAGAATTTTTGTTATTATACGAGTATAAGGCGAATATTATTATTCGTAAATAATTGTATTCAAAATTTGGAAAACAATCACTCTTGCGTTAGCAAATGTAGCATAACAAAAATTCCCACTCGCTTTAGCCCCAGAACTACCGGAAATTTTACTCAACCTTGATAAAAACATTTTACACCATAATTTTTTAAGAACTATTTAACTTATTCTATTACTTGCCGAGCAGTTGATGTCGGTTAAGGGGCTTCCGAGTTGCAGATAATTTTACGCCCAGTCTATTACATTGAGCCGTTGGGAAAAGTTAAGATGTAGTATTAACTACAAGATAAAAGAACAATTTAGTGCTCGCGAATATACGTATTGTAACCAGTAACGATTTTGGATAGGAATAATATGGAAAAAAGGCTTAACTTCGTATACGTTTAAACGTATATTCGCGAGCACTAGAACAATTACAATGAAAATTCTACTACTTTAGTTTTCTGAAGTTTATATTTAATTTATTTTATTAAACAAATTCTGGTTCGAATAGTCATTTTGAATGTACCTTGTTGGGTTCATTGGACCCATCTGGTAGGCTGACGATTAAATATAGCACATGCGTCTTGATAAATCAGGTTTACATTGTTTATACCATAGATAATTGAGTCTATTACTAAAAAATTCCAACAGCATGCAGTTGTTCTTATGAATGCTGAAAAATAATACCAATCTTTTTATTTACATTCGTTAAAATGCGACAACTCTCATTTATTCATTCTGCACACAATTTAATACTGATTGACCATGCTAACAAGAATTATGTCTTACTACATCCTGTACGCTATCGCGATGTAATTCCTATGATGTCATACACGCTAGGTCCTCATCATCGAGGCAGGGTATAATTTCAGTACTAAATGATGCACAAAAGGATAGACAGACTGTCACAGTGCCTACCCAACGGTGAAATTTCTTTGTCTGTTCGTATGTCTGGATTTCAGATATCGAGTAATATCTCATCACTTTTTTGTTTATTTCTGGCTTCGTTTGCGTAGATTTCTGGTAGATTAGATTAAGGTATGTCACTAAAGAATAATAAGAAAATACCGAGAAAGATATATCTTGTGAACTGATAAAGTTGGTTGAGTTTCAAATAATGCTTGATTCCTTTTCGGTAACATTAGTTTAGGAAAACGGAAGTTTTATGTAGTTAGAAATTAAGATGATTGTACATTTTACGAGGATTGCTCGAGTGTGTAAATTAATGGATTAAGAGATTAAAAAAAAAGTAATACATACTTTTTGATCAATTTTATTTATTCTTGCATTATTGTCTAGATTTTAGATATCACTTTTCTGTACATTTATTTTTGGCTGCGTTTGCGGAGATTTCTGATAGATTAGATTAAGGTATGTCACTAAAGAATAATAATAAAATGCCGAGAAAGATATATCAAGTTGGTTGGGTTTCAAATAACGCTTGATTCCTTTTCGGTAATATTAGTTTAGGAAAACGGAAATTTAATGTAGTTAGAAATTACGATGATTGTATATTTTACGATGATTGCTCGAGTGTGTAAATTAAAGGATTAAGAGTTAAAAAAATCAAAAGTAATACATACTTTTTCATCAGTTTTATTTATTCCTGTATGATTGTCTAGATTTTAGCGATCACGTTTCTGTGTATTTATTTTTGGCTGCGTTTTCTGGTAGATTAGATTAAGGTATGTCACAAAGGATTAATAATAAAATGCCGAGAAAGATATATATCGTGGACTGATAAAGTTGGTTGGAATTCAAATAACGTTTGATTCCTTTTCGGTAATATTTGTTTAGGAATATGGAAAATTTTATTTATTTATATAGTTAGAACTTACGAAGATTGTCCGAGTGTGTCAATTAATGGATTAGTAGATTTTATTTTTATGTGCATGATATATACTTTTCATCAATTTTTATTTTTTCATGGATTATTGTCTGGGATTCAGATATCGTGTAATATCTCATCATTTTTTTATTTATTTACTTTTGGCTTCATTTGCGGAGATTTCTGGTAAATTAAGATAAGGTGTGTCACTTAAGAATAATAATAAAAGGCCGAGAAAGATATATTTTGTGAACTGATAAAGTTGGTTGGGTTTCAAATAACGCTTGATACTTTTTCGGTAATATTTGTTTAGGAATACGGAACATTTTATTATTTTATGTAGTTAGAAATTACGATGATTGCACGAGTGTGTAAATTAATGGATCCGTAGATTAGCAAAATCAGAAATAATACAGGGGAAAGTAGGTTAAAGCTGGGTACCTAAAGGTTTCCCTTTGTTGACAAAAGTGTAGAAGGGCAAAAAAACCAAAGCACCCCACAAAAGTGTTTGGGGACATCTGAGCCATTGAAAAATCATACCTGTTGCCACAGGAAAATTTTTCTCTACTTTATAAAAGACATTTTCTGCGATCATCTGAAACATCTGGATTTTGGTGGTTGGGTAAAACCGGGTACCAATCAGAAATTAAGTTTTTACACTTCCAGTAACAAAAAGCTTTATGGTAATACATTTTGAATCAAACTTCAAAACATATATACATTTTTAAGGTCTGTAACTTTTCTTTCAGCTTTTCAAGTTATTTTTAATGTTGTCATGTAATGCCTTTTTCATCTTTTACTTCTCGTATCTGCTGCACTCCTCATTTACCCACTCTTTGCAGACTGATCAATTGCGTCCATCCTTCACCATCTGTTGAGTGAATAAAACAATTCACTGCAGAATTCAATGCAGAAAATTATGGGTACCCGGTTTTGCCCCAACATATGACCAAAAACCAATATGGTCGTTTTCCTGGATAAATGGACGTGCACACTAGTGATGAGTCGGGCTCTCTTTTCGGAGCCCGGGCCCACCCGAACCCTAACAATTTTAGATCCGAGCCCACCCGAGCCCGAAACATTTTGTGTCTTCAGAGCCCGAGCCCGATACCGAAAAAAATTGCATAATATTTAAAAATTGTTTTAGAAGTAATATCTCATTATAAAAAAATAATTTCATGCAAGAAAATAACTGTTAATCCCGCGTACATAATTAATTTTATGGAATTTTGCATTCAGTCTTATCAAAAGGAAAAGTTTGGTATCAAATAAAAATATACTTCCTTAAAAGGGTGTTTATATTTTTTTCTCTCAACAAGCAAATCTGATGGACACATTACCAAAGTGCGTTTTATGAATAAATGCATGAATTTTGCAGAAATTACTATTTCTATGCCGAAGAATCGAACAGCGTTTTCTATTTCCTATGAAAGGTGTATATCGTAAATTATAATTCATTCCTTTATTAAAACAATATTTCATGTTCCTGAAAATCAGCTTAAATTAAAAATTTGACACCATTATCCGAAAGATCCTATGCTTTTATAGGAAAAGTGAAAACACTGTTCGATTGCTTTCTCTCGAAATAACAATACATGACAATTATATCTACTTATCAATGAAAGTGACTTCGTAAATGTGCAGAGCAGAGATTTCGCATGAGGAGCGGTCATAATTATAAAAAGAAAACTGCCCAGTTAAACTGAGGGCATTGAGCTCACAGGCTATTCACACTAATTATATATTATACTCTTATTTCAAAGAAATTGAAATATTCCCCTCGAAAAATAAAGAAATCAATTTATTAAGGGGGGTATCCCCCCGTTACCCCCCTCATAGTTAACTAATGAACCCCTTTAACTAATCAGGGAAGTCTCTAATTGCAATGAATATATATACAAAATTTGAAGAAAATCGGATAATTCTGAATGAAAAACCCATTTATCTAAATTAAGGGGGGATTAGCCAGCCCCCCTACCTTTCCCCCTTTATACTTAACCAATGAACTCCCAAAACTATTCAGAAAAGCGCATTATCACAATGAACCTATATACAAAATTTGAAGAAAATCTGATAATTCTGCATGAAAAACTCATTTATCTAAATTAGGGGGGGTTATCCCCCCTTTCCCCCTTTATACTTAACCAATGAACCCCCAAAACTATTGACAGAAGCGCATTATCAAAATCAACCTATATACAAAATTTGAAGAAAATGTGATAATTCTGCATGAAAAACCCATTTATCTAAATTAAGGGGGGATTAGCCCCCCCTTTCCCCCTTTATACTTAACCAATGAACCCCCAAAACTATTGACAGAAGCGCATTATCAAAATGAACCTATATACAAAATTTGAAGAAAATGGAATAATTCTGCATGAAAACCCATTTATCTAAATTATGGGGGGTTACCCTCCCCCCCCCCTTTTCCCCTTTATACTTAACCAATGAACCCCCAAAACTATTGACAGAAGCGCATTATCAAAATGAACCTATATACAAAATTTGAAGAAAATGGGATAATTCTGCATGAAAAACCCATTTATCTAAATTATGGGGGTTAGCCCCCCCTTTCCCCCTTTATACTTAACCAATGAACCCCCAAAACTATTGACAGAAGCGCATTATCAAAATGAACCTATATACAAAATTTGAAGAAAATGGGATAATTCTGCATGAAAAACCCATTTATCTAAATTATGGGGGCTTACCCCCCTTTTCCCCTTTATACTTAACCAATGAACCCCCAAAACTATTGACAGAAACGCATTATCAAAATGAACATATATACAAAATTTGAAGAAAATGGGATAATTCTGCATGAAAAACCCATTTATCTAAATTATAGGGGGTTAGCCCCCCGTTTCCCCCCTTTATGCTTAACCAATGAACCTCCAAAACTAATCAGTGAAGCGCCTTATTACAAGGAACCTATAAACAAAATTTAAAGTAAAACGGTTAGTTCTATCAAGAGTTATCGCGTTACGTACATACATACATACGTACGTACGTACGTACATACATACATACAGAACCGGCGGGCACATAAGCTCTCAGGCTTTGATAGCCTGTGAGCTAAAAAATAGAATCACTAACGTTATTTTCATATGAAGAGCGATTATGGTTGGTTGGTTGGTTATTTGTTACGACCGATTATCTGTGTTAGGGATATAAGCCGACGTGGGGGAGTTCCCTCTGTGGGGTGTCTTTCTAAGGGATCCTAACCCATATTTACGACAAGGTTCGAAAAAAACCACGGAAAACTGTGAACGGTTAGGTCGACGAGCGCGACAGGCGTTTGAACACAGCACCTCCCGTGTTCCAGATTTGAGAACAGAACCTCTCAGCCATTGGTGGGGCGAAGAGCGATTATGACTCGCACACAATAGATAACGAAAACCTAAGCTAATGCTGATTGACTAAAAACAAAAATATATATTCATTTCGCGTTAGAGCTTTAAAAAAATAAAATAAAACAAACATTCCAATTAAAAAATATCCTACTGTAACAAACGAAAATCTAGCAACAAATATTATTTACGCCTCTTCCCACTGGCGCCGTATCACCCAGTCGTCAGTCGCGTCCAAATATCATAAATTTAGCAATGTTATACTAAACAAGACTAAGATCTCTATTTCCTCTTCTATTCATTCCGATCGGAATAACATTAAAATGACTTGAAATGGAATAGGCAAATTTTAAGGGGGAAAAGATATTTATATTTTTTTCTATTTGAGAAAAAATAAAATTGTCAGTTTCAGAAAGAATGAGCTCGAGCCCGTGTCGGGCTCGGGCTTTTGAGTTCGGGCTACGCCCGTCTCATCTCTAGTGCACACTTCTACTTGGCATCAAACTACCGTGTGAAAGTTATAAAAAACAATGGTTTACTTACCTAAATCGATCCGTAAGGTTGCATTTATTTACAAGTTGCATTTATTTATATTTATTTACATTTATAAGGTTGCATTTATTACAGTACAAAAGACGGCCAAAAATTTAAACTAATGAGGTGAATTTCTTTCCAATAGCATTGCACGGACACAGAGATTAAATCACGTCAAAAGCCGATGGCACACTTATAGGGATGCCGAGGTATATATTTAAGACTGGTGATGTATTCAGGGCAGCACTCATTAGCCGGAAAACAAAGTACCCGGATTGACCCGCCTACCCGGTTTTACTCTATTCTCCCGTACACTTTTTTTATCAATTTTTATTTATTCTTGGTTTTTCTCCGAATTTCAGATATCGAGTATTATCTCATCACTTTTGTTTGTTTATTTTTGACTTCGTTTGCGTATATTTCTGGTAGATTACATTTTAAGGTATGTCACTAAATAATAATAATAAAATACTGATAATATGAGTAAGCGATCGACAGGGTTAGCACACTCTTACCACAATTTTTTAATAAAAAATTTTTCGTCTTATTTAAATGCAGAAAAGCAGACTTGCCAAGTCTCCGGCTTTTTGCATACCAGTATTATCTTAGAGAAAATGTTATTCTTTTAAATCGCGGAATGTTCCGATTACATAAAACAACATTTTCTGTACTAAAATAATGGTGTCCAAAAAGCCAGAGACTTGGCAACTCTGAGAAAAGTATTACAATTCCTACAATTAAATGCGGCGTCTGCAATTTTTGCTGTTTAAATATTAAATAGACAAATTCTATTAAAAAATTGTGGTAACTGCGTACGAACCCTAATTGAGAGATATTGTAGACTAATTTCCCATAATTATATTAAAATACAGATAAAATTTCTTTCCTTTCGGATTCGAGTAGGGTTCGGGTTTGAATATTTTGGCTTCGGGACGGTTTCGGGTTGAAGAGTGTCGAGTTCTGGTCAAGTTTCGGGGTTGACATTTGTTTGGTCGGGTTGACTCTAAGCTAAATCTACATGTTCGGGCAGAGTGCTACCTTTGCGTCCTTATCTAAATTTTTTTTTTCTTTTTTTTTTTGTAAAGATATATTTTGTGAGCTGATAAAGTTGGTTGTGTTTCAAATGACGTTTGATTGCTTTTGGTAATATTTGTTTAGGAATACGGAAACTTTTATTATTTTATGTAGTTAAAAATTACGATGATTCCCGGGAGTGTGTAATTTACAAAATGAGAAATAATATATACTTTTTCATCATTTTTTATTTGTTTCTAGATTATTATCCGGATTTCAGATATCGAGTAATAAATAGCTCATCAATTTTTAATTTCTGTACATCAAAAAAAAAAAAAAAAAAAAAAAGAAAAGAAAAGAAAAGAAAAGAAAAGAAAACCTGAAAACCTTTATGCACAAAAGTGTTTCATATATTTATATCAGCGTGAACATCATCCTTTTTTTTATTTCTGGTATTCTTTGCTTAGATTTCTTGTAGGTTTGGATAAGCTATATCATCAAATAATTGTAAAGAAAATATCTTTAAAGGTATATCTCGAAGAATGATAATAGTGATTTGGATATAAATAGAGCTTGATTTTAAAAAAAGATGCTCTTGAGGAAAGTGGAATTCGTAGAGTAGATTGAAAACGTTTTTTTTTTAATTATAGGTGCTCGAATATGTAAGTAAAAATATCAGTTGTTATTTAAAGCCATCTAAATTATCTAGCCACTTTTTTAGCTTAAAGTTCTTTTGCATATGGTTTCAGTGAAAAAACATAAAGGTATATCATTAAATTTAGTAATAAGGCATATCTTGAAAGATAGATCTTATGAAGTGATTAAAGATAATTGTTGTCTTTTTAAGAAAATATGTTTTGAAAAAGGGAAATATCATGGATTATAAAATATATATATATATATTTTCATTTTACCTTGGTTGCGTGTAAATTAATGTGTTAAAGTAATTGGAATAAAAACATATATTGGGATATTTTTTTTCATCACGTTTTGTTTATTTCAGGCTTTTTATGCTTAGAGATTGTGGTAGATGAGGTAGTGGGGGATGTCATTAGAGAATGATAAGATAAATTTATCTGGAAAAATATTTCATGTGAAATAATAAAAGTAGTTGGGTTATACATAAGGCTTGATGTTGCTTGATTTATAACAGTTTTTGCAGAAAATGGAAATCTTATGAGAGTGAGAAATTATTTGTTTAATGATGTTGAACACTGGAGTCCGTAAATCAATGGTTTAGAACAGTCATACTCAACCCAGTGTTGCCAGTGGACTACTTTTTTTTAATTCAATTTTCTTGATTGCCACCATTTTTTTGTTAAAGTAAAATTTGCCTTATTTACTGAGAGATTAAATGAGGCGAAAACAAGGCGAATTATACCATTACAAAAAAGTGGTGACAATCAAGCCATCTGAATTTTTAAAAAGTAGCCCACTGGTAACACTGACTCAACCTGCAGCCCACCGGCCTTTTATGTGCAGCCCGAGACAGAAAATCATGAATCCTTATTTATAAAATTAATTGAGAATGCACATAAAATTTTTCTAAGAACGTCAGTCTATTTATTTTTATATATTTTCATGGGAAGATAAAATCTGTACTTTTATTTATAATTACTAATTTGAAATTATGCTAAAATATGTTAAATGTCGTTTCCTTAGTCCAAAATTCGCTTTACATGTAGTTATATTTCTGCTATAGTAGTGTATGCATTTCTTAATCTTCAATACTAATCAAACATTATTCTAAAGTAATTAAAATTACTCTACATATTTATGCAATGTATAAAAATAAACAGATTTTTGCATTTGGAAAAAGACGATATTAAAATATATTTCCTGATTTTTTTTCTTTAGAACTTGGAAAATGTGCAGTGTTATATTATTACGTTTTATATCTTATCATATAACTAATAATGCTTATAAGGTTTAAATGTTTATCGGGGGAAAAAACCAACAAATAGTTTTACACTAATATTTCTAAACAACAATCTTTGCGGTATATTTCTACACGATATGCAATAGAAATCTATCATGAAGTATATTTTTTGGAAATAGCTGTACAAAAACTTTTTGGTAACATTTTTCCCGCGGCAATAGGTAAATCCTAAACTTCATTATATTGCTTTGGTACACTCTAAAAAAATCCGTGAAAATACAAGATTTTCCGTAAAATTTTACGGAGAAGTTTCATTTTTCGAAAATTTCAGTACAATTTCCGTAAATGACATTAGTTCCGTTAAAGAGACTTCAAATCCGTAACTATGCAGAAAGTTTTCCGTAAATTTAATGAATTTTTTCCGTATTTCTTTCAAAACAGTACGATGTCCGTATTTCTTCCAAAACAGTGCAATTTCCGTAAATGACGTTTAAAGGATGAGTACAGAAATCGCCTTTTTGAAATGCGAATTAAGATTATTGTATTTACTAGAGGTCTTCTAGGATACAGGCCTGGCTCGGCTCGACCCGCAGGCCCATTCTAACCGAGGCCATGTCAATTTATTGTGAAAAGAATAGTAATATTTATATTTTTTAATAGAATATTTAAAAATTTATTTTATTTTTATAAATTACAGAAAAAAATATATTTTTTAAATCTACATATTTTTTTCTTCATAGTACTTTAAAATTATAATTTTTTTTTTTCACTATTTTTTTTAATTTATCTTTTTTAATGTGAGGCAATATTGTGTTATTTAAAGGTTTCATAACATAATATCTCTGCAAATTATAGCTATGAAAATTGGTATTAAACTAAACTGTTTTCGCTTACAAATTTATGAATTACGCTAAAATTTATTATTTTATAAATTATAATTTTACAAACTTTACAATTTTTTCCTTAAATTTATAAACTTAGTTAATATTTTTTCTTTACTTTTATATAAATCAAGTTTTTAATTTTATAACGTTTTTAATTTATTTCGTTAGTTCATATTTTTATAAATTAAACTAATTTAATTTAAATTAAACTAATTTAATTTAAATTAAACTAATTTAATTTAATTTAAACTAATTTAATTTAAATTAAACCAGTTAGTCCATATTTAAACTTAACTATCTCAAAGTCATTAATTTCAGAATTTTCTCATTTAAAAAAAAAAAAAAAAATTAATGTAATGTTAAAAAATATAATGTTTAACAGAAGCGTACGCAAAATCTCTCAGCATAGCTGAAATATAATAATTTAATTTATTATAAAATTGTTTATTTGCATAAGTTTTTTTAAATAAGAGATTTAAAAAAATTATTTTAATAGCATGTAATAAACGAGTCTGATTAAGACAATTGTTGTTTTTATTGGAATTGATAAATAGATAATCAGGCAAATAATTTAAAAAAAAGTATATGTTCGAAAAAAGAAAATGTTGGTACCGGTGTTGAATTCAGGAGGTGGCCCGGAGGGGACATTATCCCCCTAAAAATTATATTCCCCACCCCCCGGAAGATTTGAGATTTTATACTTTTAATGGTCAAAAAGTGCAATTCCTCCCCCCCCCCCGGAGCCACAGAAACCCCTCCCGGAGAAAAATGTCTGAATTCAACACTGGTTGGTACTGTTGCAAAAAGAAGCAATTATTATTCTTAATACAATGTTTTATGCAAATAATACATAATAAATTAAAATTGATCTGTTATAAAGCACTAAATAATACAGTAAATTATTGAAAATTATGAAAAGAAAATATTAAAAACATTGGAAAAATCCATCTGCAGATGAACCCTCAAGTTTTTGCATCATAAAAAGCGATTCAAATAAGTCCATAGCACAGCATTTGAGCGAAAACTGCGACCGATCATAGCGCCGTGGTCTAGGTCATCGGGTTAGTACACGGGACATTATGGGTTGGAATCCGCTCGCGGCAAGGGTTTGTAAAATTCTATAAACTCACTCAGAAATGAAAAAAAGAAGCCGAAATGTATCTGTCCCTTATAAGGTTGTCCTCGCGAAGTACTTTTTTTTTTTCTTTTTTGGTCTGATATCTGTTATAAAACGGAAATTTAAAAACGGATATTTCAGAATTCACGGAAAATTTCCTGGAATTTACAGAATTTTCTTTCCGTTAAAATACGGAAATAGTACTGGCGTCTCGATTGCCAGTACATTTTCCGTTTTTTTCAGGAATTTTTTTTTACAGTGCATCTTACTATTATAATTACCATTTTTAAATTATTATATAAGTGTGTTGCGGCCCGTGAGAAATAAAGGTTGAATATGGCTGGTTTAGAAGATTACTCTAGTAATTTTTAACCAAGGAGAAAAAAAGGAATATAAATCTGAATTGATTCCACTCGACTTTCCGAACACATGTACGTATCAAGAAAGTAAGAAAAAAAAGTTCTACCGGCCTGTACCGGGAGGAAAAAGTAGCTTTCATCGTCCATGTTTTTAAAAATTCAACTCATTTTACTTAAATACCCAAAGCTAAATGGCTTGGAACCCAATTATAGAACATTCAATCCCGGTTATCGTTAATGCGAATTTCAGCATGAGAGTTACAGCATAACAAAAATCAGATTTTTTTCAAAATATCAGTCACCCTAGAATTTCATTGGTTTGACCTATACACATATACTCAGTCACATCGAAATCGGTTCATAAATAAGAGAGTTACAGCATGGCATATGTCAGATATATATATAAAAATCAACATTTGAACAGAGGGTGGTTTGGGGTCTGAGGGTTAACTTCGGTAAAAATATATCAAAATGTTTTGGAATTGCTTTTCTCCGAACGGCTGCAATAGGTAGCTTTTTGTAATGAAAGGTACCTAAAAGGTGGGGGGTAATTTTTATAAAATTTCGGCACAATGCAATAAGGCTCTTTTTAATATAATAAAATCACTTGTCAACTTTAAATTAAAGTGTAATTACTGCTTAAAGTGATAAAAACATAACACAAAAGGCTTAAAAGTATCTTTTAATATATAGATGACATATGTTTCATGCGCTTTATATGATTGAATGTTGAAATACGCGCTTACATAGTTCATTTATCATTTTCGATCTTGAAGAAATCGCCGTGAGCGCATGAAACATATATGCAATCTCTATATTAAAAGGTATTTTTAAGCTTTTTGTGTTATGTTTTTATCACGTTAAGCAATAATTACACTTTCAATTAAAGGCTCTTTTTGTAAAGTTTTCTTGGGGAAAAATTAAATCTCACAATAGATATAAATTATTTGTTCTTTTTACCATGATGTTTTGAGAGCGTTAGTTAATAATTTGCAAAATTTATAAAAGGAGAAATCTCAACATTCTCACGCACTTTATATTATTTCTCGATTTATGTTTAGACATCTGACAAATTAGATCAGGAGTCTACGCTAGACACTCGATGATACTCGTAATCTAATATTAAACGAATGGCAGTGTTCTCTGCAAACTTCTTGTTTGCGTTTCAATATGTTAAACGATTTTTTTTCTTGCATTATCTGAGGTCGATGCAAACCGGGTATCTTTACACTTTTTTGATTTTTGTTGTAGTTTTTTTTTCTGAAGATACTTTTAGTTCCGGAACCATATCGGCCTTTTATATCCCCTATGCAATAAAAAAAATCATTTAAAAATAATGAAATGCAAACGAGAAATTTGTAAAAAACGCTGTCATAGGTTTAACATTAGATTACGAGTGTTGTCACATAACTTAGCGTAGTGCTGTTTTAATGGAAGCCAATAAATAATAGCAAAAATACATAGCAAATAAAGATATTTTGTCACCTGATATAGATGTCCTGTTTATAAGATATTTACTGTAACTTCACTAGTTTCGAAAGTTAAACTAAAAATTACATGTTAAACTTGAAAAACTCAAAAACAAAAAAGAGCGGTCTGTGACACCACTAACAGCAGTTAAGGGTTAAAACGAATCCGCTGTAACAATATATTACTGAGTAAATCCGACTTATATTAATTAAAATTACTTACTATCCAAATATTAATTAGTAGATAAATACTTTTTAAATGCGAATTGCATCTCTGCTATCTTGAAGTTAAATGCTGAAGCTATTTTAACAGAAAAAAATAAAATTAAAGACATAGTAAATATATATAACATTTTATTTTTTTAACATTTATGGACATAATTTCAAGCAATTTCAATGGGAATTTTAGTATTTTTCAAGCATTTTAAAAGTCAGAAGATTACGTATGGTACTGTTTCGTAGAAAGAACAGACGACAATAATTGAAGGGTAAGATACTAAAGATACTGTGATATTTTCTTGGAATTTATCTTTGAATTTTATTCAAATTGTTGTAATTTTTTTGAAGATAAGTGTTAAAATATCTGCTTTCCAGTCTCTTTACTTACTGTACTTTTAAAATTCTCGATTATACTGTTGCTTATTAACACTACACATACCGGGAATTTTATTCAAGTTTTATAAAAATATTTCACACCAGAACTTTTACTTAACACTGTTTAACTTTTTAATTTAACTTATTTCTGTGTGATGTATAATTTATTTATTTTATGAAGAAATTTCTGGTTTGAATCGAAATATTATTATTTGGTACTGGTTAATTGACAGATTGTTGGTATATTTAGTGTTAAGTACTTGCGTTAGTAGTTTGTTTTAATAATAGTTTCCATTGTGAAACTAGAAGAAAAAGAGGGATGTATGGTTTTTATGAGATATTGTTAAAAAACATGCGCATAAACTGTATTATAACTTAATGCGTATTTATTGTTAGAAATCACATCATTATCTATGCATAATATTTGCTTTTGATTATCGAAAATTACAGACTATGTTAGCATATTTCATTTGAAAAATAGCACGTTTAATGGACCTAAAAGGTTTTTTCAATTAATGAATTATCTAATGTGCCTTTCTCACACATGACTTGAGAAAAAACAAATATGTATTTACACATAATTGGCAATAAACAAAAAACTTAAATGCTGATTGCGAATTTTACTATCGGACATAATTGGGACACAATGCCACCTATTTTATAAAATATCACGATACGGCGCAGTTATTATCAAATAGGTACAGTTGCCCTGTCACACCTGTGAATCTCTGCTGACAACCGAAACGAAACGGCACTGGCGAGTTGATTTGATTTATGGAATTGAGTCGTGACCTAAGAGAATCGGTGACTTCTGAAGACTGGTCATTTAATGACGATGTAAGGACTCACGCATTCTGCTCCATAACGTAAGGGAAGAAAGAAGTCTGAATCGTGAACATTTCCAGCAGCTGCCGTGATGTCGCGTAGGCGATGGAAGCAGATGTTTTTTGTACAGCTTTATTGGGAAAGCATCGCTGAATTAATGCTCAATCGGTTACCAGATTACACCCAATATATTTTCAGTTATGTTTACTTATTTTCGTTACTTACAATCGATCTTGCAGGCTAATCAGACTTTTGCAAGTGCTTAAGGCTATGATGAAGTTAAATAAGAAATATTTCCTGAATGAGTACTCTATCTGTTATCAGATTTTGATGAATATATATTTACTTATTTTCGTTGCTCACAACCTATCTCAAATAATAATCAACCATTTTCCAGTGCTTAAGGCTACTTTAGTTAGAAAATTAACCGTTTGAGTGCTATGAAGCGCGATAGCGCCGCGCCACAATGTATCTGCGAATCAAACAAATTGTGTTTCAGCCCAGAAATTTTATCTTATAAAATGTAACTCACTAGATCGCTGTAAATACTTCAACTGATGAATAAAAATTAAGTCATTTCAATTACTGAATAAAATTTCTGGGTTGAAACAAAATTTGTTTGATCCGCAGATACATTGCGGCGCTATCGCGCTAGCACTCAAACAGTTAAGGTTATTTAGAATTAATTTTTTTGCCTGCAATCTCCTTTCTGCAGCAGCAGCTGATAGGTTCTGCTCTCATAGCTGGCACGGAATGTACTGGGATTCAAACCCATGTTGAATTTGCTGGTCTAAAAATTCTGAGCTTTTTGTGATTTTCTTGGAACTTTTCTTAGCTTGCGTAAATAAGGGGTTTTGTTCCCTTAGAAAAACCACTTAGAAGACTGAAGACATTTCTTCCCGCCTTTCGGCCTATCAATATATTTTACGCAGGTAATCGGCCGTAGCAAAAACACCTAATACCACATTTCCTTCAGCTGCAGCAGAACTCTGAGCATATGGTATTATAACTGATAACGAAAATAGTGAGATAAATGAGTGCTGGTTTGTTTACTTTGAAACTTTCTTACGCAAAGCACGATCTCAGTGGTGAATTTAGCACCGCTGTTTGGTGCAGAAAAAACAAATTCGCATTTGTAAGCGTGGCTTAAGTAATAAACAAGAACGAAAAATCATGCGTCAAGCATAGATTATGTAACACTTTCCAACGATTCCAAAATAATTTTACAAATCATACCGTTTAATAAGCTGAAAGATAACATCTAAGTAAATAATTTGGAAAACGCATAACATATTTAAAAACATAATTTCAGGAATTTCCAACATATACAATAATCGGAAAAATATCCGAATACTTTTATTCAGCCCTGCATATGACCTATAGATTTGTATATATACTACATAGGATGCTAAATTTTAGTTCAGTTAAGAAACGCGTAGCACAGTTTAAAATTCTCCTTCTGGAGTTTCTGTCAATAAACGGAAATGTGCTCGCGAACTTTTGTGCTTCCCTGTATATGATCTACAGAATTTATACACACTACTTTAATAAACAAAAAGTGAGTTAAATTTACAATCGCGTTCAGTAACTTAAAACGCACTTCCAGGAATTATTGTTAACAGACAGTAGATAATTCTTTTGTGTGTCCCTGTCAATGAACGATGACTGCTATACACACAATATTCTGTAGTAAGCCTCTTGTAATGTACCTTAGTGATATATATAAATTTCAATGCGTTTAAAACAGTGAAACATTATTTAAATAAACCGCAGACGATTTTTCTCCATAGACGTAATGTAACGGAATTCTTTTGACTATCCCTGTAAAGTAACTATAAGTGCTATGCACAGCATATTCCATATTAAGCTTCTTGTAATGCACATTAGTGATATATATCAATTACGATGTGTTTGGAATCGTGTAACATCATTAAAATAAACCGCAAATGATTTTTCTCCATAGACCGTAATGTAAAAGAATTATTTTGAGTGTCCCTGTAAAAAAACTATTAGTGCTACACATTTCCGTTGAAATAGGGAACATACTATAGATAACGACAATAACATATAAAAATTTCAAGGCAATCCGAGCATATTTACGTGAGTTAGAGCACGGACAGACGGCCAGACAAACCGAAGTCATAAACACTTTTCAACTAGGTTGGAAAGTGTTAAAAAAGGCATGCACATGCGCATTTCGCTCACAGCAGACGATATAATTAATTTCACTGAAATAATAAGGATGATTGTTTTACATTGCGAAACTAGTTATAAAACGAGCGCATTTCATATGTCACGTTTAATGTACAATTTCCCAATTGTTGTTTATTAATTTTAAAACTTAATCTAAATGTAAAAACAGTTAGAGGAAAGCATCAGATATGCTCTACTTTTAAAATTTTAAAATACAGTTATGGTTGTATTTCTCTAATACAAATATTCTATATATTCACAAATGTGTTAACATATTTTAACTCAAAGCCTGTATTATCTCCTAAAGTGTTCTTTTACACCAAAAAGAACCACCTCGCCACATAAATCACAAAGTTTTAAAGAACATTTAATTGATTGGTATTTATCTTTTTTTTCTCTTTTTCTTTCCCTTTTTTTTAATTTTGCAAATTTATTTAACCTTAATGGAATTGGAATTTATAATTTAGAGGCTCATAAATCAGAGTTCGCTGAAGCCTCTTGAGAATTTATACACTTGCAGGAATTTATTCTTGCGGAAAAACTCAATTATAAAAATTATCGTATTCATGCAATAAATAAAGTACACATAAACGTGACCTGAAATTAAATAATTATAATTTTATTTGCATATACAGTAGCCACTTATTGTAATGCGCATGTTGGGCAGTACCTGACCACCTCCCTTTGAATACTAGGCCTACGTGCTGACATAAAAATGGCGGCGATCATTGTCAGATTTTTTTCAGCGTTTGTACGGTCCCTTGAACTCAAATACCAGTATTTTTTAAAAGTATTCGTTTCCCTTTTTTCCTGAGATTGATAGCTTGAGAGGGACTGCTCAGACGAGGAGACAGAGCCTGTAGATCATAAATGTTCCTCCCGGTTCCGTTTATTAAGGTCTTTTAAAAAATACGGTGTTTAGATGGAGCTGAACCCGTCGTTAAACAAAAGAAGAAGATGGTGTATGTTGACAATACATATACATATTTTTTTAGATTAAATAAGGCGAAGAATAATTTTAGAAAATACTGGTGTCGGAATTCTACGAACCGTACAAACGCTGAGAAATTTCCTACAACAGCCGCCATTTTTGTGCCAGCACCTAGGCCTAATATTCAGCCTGACTGAGAGAGATTTCAGTGCCCAAGGCACTCCCAGTTTGTGTGTCCTTTTAATTAATTGGTAAATCGGTTGAGGAGTAATGATGTCATTTTTTGTATATAATAAATTGGAACTATGCATCACTTAAATTACAGAAACTGCCTAATTACTAAACACATTGACAGTGGTGTGTTTGCATGGAATGGAATGGAGTAAAAAGTGATAAAATAACATTTTAAAATAAATTATTAAGAAATGTTAAGAACATTTCAAAGCAACCCCATCAAGAGGTTAGTTAGGGTTCATCCCATCCTGGCCCTATCTGGTTAGGGCCCTGTTTGTTGTTAAAATTAGAAGTACTGTCATTTTTAGATTTTTCACAATAAATTACTTCTATAAAGATATAATATGACGTCATGAAAATATTTAAAGCACACTGTAAATTCTGTACTTAGGGCACAGACCCATGGGCTTATGTAATAATCAGTTTACGATACTGGATGAAAAGAGTAAAGCAGCACATGATTATTGCAGGAGAAAAAATTCAAGGGCAGTAATACAATACAAGACAACACATTTATGCATAGGAAATCTGGGTAAACCACATATTCAGCCAAAAAAGAGGATGTTTCATTCGAAATTGAACCCGGATTACCGTTTATAACTTTAACAATAATGAAGACATTTTAGTGGACTTTGCAACTGGCTAACTTTCTTTTGTGTGAAATGTGATGGTAAAACGTAATGTGGTGGAATTTGGTTAATTCAACTGTTGTACTACGAGCTATATCCTGAATTATGGAGCGTCTCAGTGTTGCTTGGATGAGGATGGTGGTCATTTCCAGCCCTTTTGTAGATGTCAACACATTTTACAGAAATCAATGTAAATCTGTTGAATATATTATTATAATAGATTTGCTATTATTAAAGTTATGATAAGAAAATCCAGACTTGAAGTGAGAGACACTCTGTATCTTTGACAAAATAAGTTGTTTGCGAACTCTAGTTCTCTATGCAAAAATTATTTCTATACGCTTGTATTATCATTACTTAAAGTTGTGTTCATCTCTAAAGGGGCAATGTGTTAACGATATCATTTGATAAAGACAATAATCAAAGAATTTGTTACTTTTGGACATAAAATATTGAAGTAATAAGGACAATTAAATGCTATATCAGTATACTTCACGTTTTAAGCAGTCAATCTCTTTAACCATTTTAAAAATATCTAAATCACATCAACTGATATACGTGGGTGCGAAGCCCGATTCGCTTTCATGAGTCATAATCTTCCTTTACCGTTTTATTAAGGATAGTAAATTACTAGTGTTTTGGGTAAAAGTAAGCTGCGCCGCCAGGCGCCATGAGTAGCGCCCGGCGGGTAGACGACCACCGATCCCTAGTCCTGAGGGTCTTTTATCGCGCCAGTAGGCTTGTCTCCCCGCGGCGCTTCCACCGGTCGGTCAGAGGAGCACCACCTGCGGACCCTGTAACCTTAAACCTACATGTCAACGACGTAAGTCGTTGCGATACGCGGTGAAACCCAGTAGGGGAGTCACCACGAGACACTTGGAGACGGGCCGGCGACCCCCAACAGCTTCAGAGCTGGACACCCAGAAGGGAACCAGGCCCTAGGACTTAAGTCAGATTGTTCCAACCCGTACTTGCTTTACCGGAACTCGAGGGGTGTGAAAACCTACATAGATAGTCACAGTTCCCTCTCGTAGTGGTAGTGTTTTGGGTAAAAGAAAAAAAAATTAACAACCTTTTTTTACCATTCTGTCTATATTTCATGATCCACTTTGCTAATGATTTAATTTGTTACCGGCATTAAACATAGGATTTGTGACTTTCGGACGAAAAATCTTGAAACAATAAAGACAATTAAATGCTATATCAGTATGGCTAAACGTTTTAAACAGTCAATCTCTTTAACCCTTTTAAAAATATTAAAATCCCCTCAACTGATATACGTGGGCGCGAAGCACGATTCGCTTTCATGGATCATAATCTCCCTCTACCGTTTTACTAAGGGTAATAAATTACTAGAGTTTAGGAACCTCTGGTTTCCTATGGAAAAATTATTTGTCTTAAATTGTTTTAACACCCTTTTTTCACCATTGTGTCTATATTTCATGATCCGCTATGTCAATGATTTAATTTGTTACCGGCATTAAACACAGGATTTGTGTCTTTCGGACAAAATCTTGAAACAATAAAGACAATTAAATGTTATATCAGTATGCCTAAACGTTTTAAACAATCAATATCTTTAACCATTTAAAAAAATATCAAATCACCTTAACTGATGTACGTGGGCGCTAAGCACGATTCGCTTTCATGAGTCATAATGGTCCTTTATTTAACTGCAAGTGTTTTGCAATCTGGTTTCCTATGTAAAAATAATTTTTCTTAACTTGTCTTAACACCCTTTTCCACCATTGTGTCTATTTTTCATGATCCATTTTGTTAATGACTTAATTTGTTATAGGCATTAATCGAAGGATTTCTGACATTTAGACATAAAATATTGAAAAAAGGCAATTAACTGCTATATCAGTATGCCTAAATGTTTTAACCCATTTAGGGGCAAAGTACTTCTAATCGTAAAATGCTGAAATGATTAACTGACACCAGATTTTATAAACGAATTTATTTAAAAATAAGTAAAAACTTTTCTTCACGTACTTAATAAAATGAAAATTTTCTTTCCAAAATTCTGGTGCCAATGGGGCATTAACCCCTTGAAGGGCACCGGTATATTATATATACCACTTAATTTTAATCCCAAAATGCCACAATGACACCAGAATTTTACAATCAAATTTTGAATTTATAAGGTACATGAAAAAAAGATTTTACTTATTTTAAAATAAATTCGTTCGTGAGTCCTGGTGTCAACCAATCATTTCATTATTTTAGCTACAAGAGTACTTTGCCGCTGAAGGAGTTAAGGGATTAAAATTAGGTGGTCCAAAAATGAACCACCGCCCTTGAAAAGGTTAGGCAGTCAATCTCTTTAACCCTTTTAAAAATATCAAATCGCCTCAGATAATATACAAAGGGCGCGAAGCACGATTCGCTTTCATGAGTCATAATTCTCCTTTACCATTTTACTAAGGATAGTAAACTATTAGTGGTTTGCGAATTCTAGTTTCTTACCACCGCCCCCTGAATACTAGGCCTGCGCGCTGAAAAAAATGGCGGCTGTCGCAGGCGGAATCGTTTGTACAGTCCCTCGAACTTCAACACCAGTAATATGTAAAAGTTATCTTTGACTTATTTGATCTCCGAAAAACAAGGCGAAGAAAACTTCTAGAAATTATTGGTGTGGATTTTCGAGGGACCGTTCAAACGCTGAAAAAAAAATCGGCCTGCGACAGCCGCCATTGTTGTCAGCGCTCAGGCCTAGTATTCAGGGGGCGGTGTTCTTACGCAAAAATTATCTGTCTAAAATTGTTTTATCTCCACCCAAATGTGTGTCCATCTTTAATGTGTCACATTTTTAACGATTTCATTTGTTAAAGGCATTAATCAAAGTATATATGACTTTTGGACATAAAATCTTGAAGCAATAAAGGCAGTTAAATGCCATATCAATATACCTACACGTTTTAAGCAGTCAATCTCTTTAACCCTTTTAAAAATATCAAATCACCTCAGCTAATATACGTGGGCGGGAAGCACGATTCGCTTTCATGAGTCATAATTCTCCTTTACCGTTTTACTAAGGGTCAACTCTGAGATATCCTTCACCCTGATTTCACACCCGGAAATTTGACATCCGGATTCTACTAACCCCTATTTTTTATTTGCATGATATTTGACATGATCACCTTTTGAGAGAATTCGAAATAATTCTCAGTAAACAACCAGGATTTGGAATAGGATATTGCGCTGATCATGCTTTTTTTCTTTCTTTTTGCGGGGATGTAAATATGTGGTTTCATTAACAAATCATAATTTAAAAAGCTTTATGAAATATTTACTTTCTTGTGTGACAAATATTTATTTTCATCCTAGAAGGAAATTCCCTTTTGAAAGAAAGTAACCAGCCCCTCGTTAAACCAGTCATTCAGATTTGTCGCTCTTTTTTTTTTTTTTTTTTACCATATTCATAAAAAAAAGGTCTAATTTAACTACACTTTTCGAGTTACTTTTTTATATGTGTCGATTTCCATGTCTCTTTTTTTTATAGAAAAATTCTATTGTGCGTTTAAACTAGTGTTTTAAAGAGAAATATCAAATGTTTATTTGTAGATTAATTATTTTTATGTCCTAGGCAGTGGCGGCTCGTGAATCGCTCTGTTGGGGGCACTAAATGCAGGGCTGAAAATTTTATTATTCTCTTACAATTATTTTTTTAAAGAAAACTTTTCCTTGTGTTAAGAGCCTACGCTAGTCACGCGAAGAAACGCTTAAGCTAATGTTAAGTCTATGGGAAGGTTTTCTCGCTCGCATTTTAATATTTTTAAATGATTCTTTTGCATAGGATAGCTGAGGTCGATCTCTAACGTTGTTAGATTTTACTTTTTTGATTTTGATTACAGTCTTTTTTTAAGCGGACATTTTCAATTTTGGAACCGGTTGGAACCGGAACTGAAAGTGAAAGTACCCTTATATAAAAAAAACTGGAACCAAAATCGGAAAAGTGAAAACTAACAGCGTCAGAGATTGACCTCAGCTATCCTATGCAAAAAAAAATCATTTGAAAATATTAAAATGCGAGCGAGAAATCGCACAAGAACTTTCCCATAGACTTAACATTAGCTTATGCGTTTTTTCTCATGACTGATGTAGGCTCTTAAAAGAAGAATTTTCTGCCAACAAATAAGGCAAATATTTCTTTTACAAAATAGTGATAAGAAAGTAATAAATTGTGCAGCCATGTATTTAGTGTACCCCATATAAAGGTTGTCACGAGCCTCCACTGGTGCTAGGATGTCGCGCAATCGGATATATCGAGATTTTCTTCAGAACCTGGATTACCACAGGGGCAAACTTTACCACTTTTCCAAAATAGTAATTTTTTCCTTATTTATGACATAAATTCTGCTTCTACACAAAGCGACCAGTACTATCTAGAACTAGTGATCGAAAATTTCCTATACTTTTTTTAGTCTTTTTCTTGTATTACTGCACTTGGAATAACCCGAAGAATATATATTTTAAAGCATCAAGAAAGAAAAATCATGTGTCAACGCATAGCTTATGAAACATTTCCAGAATAATGTAACGAAACCTCACTATATTTAATAAGTTAAAAGAAGATATTTAAGTAAATAATTTAGGAAACGCTTAACACAGTTGAACACCCGATTTCAGCAATTACTGCCTCTGGTCAATAAGATATTCAAATAGTTTTGAACAGCCCTTTATATTTTCTATAAATTTGTATACATTTCACATTGTTTTCTAAAATTTAATTCAGCTATAAAATGCAAAACACATTTGGAAATTTATTTATTTATTTACGCGCGCATAAAATTTTTGTAAATTCTGATAAGATTGAATATAAAACTAACTGCCAGACCTGGCCCATTATCAGAAAGGGTTAATTATATTTATAGTAAATGAAACTCAACAATTTTTCACGATTTGTTTTTCAATTTTAAATGTGTCCACATTACATATGTTTTACTTACAGGAACTTAAGATGCATTGCTAAATTTGCGTATTGAAAAAGTACCTTTTAATCAATTTTTTTTTTTTTATGGTCTAAATTTTTTAAATTATTTATTGTATGTTTATCTCAGTAAATATTTTTAAAATTGGAATTGTTGAGTCACAAAATGTTATAGATATTTAAAGGCTGCCACTCGCGACGATTTTTTAATTCTATCTCGCACCACTTTCTCAAAACAACAACAACAAAAAATTCACGTACACTTTGACGTACAAGATAAAAATTCTACATTTTTTTTAAAAATAGTGGTCGTCACTGGCAACCGTGATATTTTCATTAATGTAATTTACACTCTAAAAAAAATCCTGTTAGAAATGCTACCAGTTTCGACCTGTAATTTGCATAGAAAAATCCTGTTAACTCTAGAACCACGGGAAATTTTACTCAAATTTTATAAAAATATTTTACACCAGAATTTTTATTTAAAACTGTGTAATGTATACATTTAACTTCGTTTGATGCATCATATATTTAACCCTTTGAGGGGCGGTGGTATATATTATATACCACCTAATTTTAATCCGATTCAAACCAGAAACTTTTAATTAAATTTTACTTTTTAACCTTTGACGAGAAAAAGTTGAAAAATTGCTTTTGCTTATTTTGAACTAAATTCTTTCCTAAATTCCGGTGGGAATTCAACGTTACAGGAGCACAAGTGCTTGCCCCTGAAAGGGTTAACTTATTTTATGAAAAAAATACTGGTTCGAATCGAGAATTAATTATTTAGTACGGGTCAAAATGACCCGTCATTGCGGTTCTAGAGTTAAATTAGTAAAGTTTTTCTCTGTATGAAACAGAACTTTTTCGTGTTACAAACAGAGTAATTCTGTTATAGTGAAAACAAATATTCGCATAAAATAAAATTATTAATCTTATAAACAAAACTAAGAAATCTTGTTCAACAAGAACAGAAATTCCTTATGCCTTATTTATACGAACCAGGGTTTTTCCACGAAATCGCTTTCTTTTTCCTTTACACAATTTCTGGTAAATACGAATTTTTTTATCTGTGAAAAGTGAATATTCTTCTGAAGATAAAATTTTACGCTAGAAAGAAAAAACGATATTTATGCTGAAAAACAGAAAAAATTGTACTTTACATTAAATGGATATATTCTGTTAAAAATACAGTAAAATATCTATTACAACAACAGGTAGTTTGAACAAAGTAGGAAGTTGTTGAAAAACAAATTCAAATTTAACAAAACTACGCGTGTAAACTGAAATTAATGCAATTCTTTTCCATATAAATGAAGATGGGTTGCAAATCTTTTCCATATAAATGAAGATGTGTGATTTAAATTATTGTTTTACACGCCTTTTCGCGAGATATTTAAATGGTCCGAGAAAATAATCTTTTTCTCATAATGACAGATGAGTTGATTTACCATTTTTTACGGTTTAGTTTTAATCTCTTATGATATGAATGTTTTTTCTAGAGTTTTCTGCGAAATCTTATGCATGATAAATCAACTGTTTTCTTTTCTTTTCCAGTAATTCTGATAAAAGATACAAACAAATATCTTCATTTAAAATAAGTATGACATTAAGAAAACAGAGGAAAAGTGACTTATTTTGCCAGGAATGGATGCTGTCACTTTTTTATTGCTACTATTTCTAAATAAAAATATTCGTGGTAGATTTCTCTAGCGATTGTTGCAAAAATCTACCACAAAGATTTTTATTTGAAAATAGTGATAATAATAATAAAAAAGTGAACTCACCGACTCCTGTTTAGGCAACATTGCTAATAAAAAGAAAAGAAAATGTATGCATTTGCTAATTGTTTGTTTTTGCAAACTACAGAAACTAAACCATGTTGTACTTTATTGTGGATATATTAAAAATATCACATGTCACAATTTTAATTATTTTAACTTATTTGTCTTTTGCAAAACACCTTATAGACAACAAATTATTAATTAACACTTTGCCGTCCGCATGTCTCGTAAAAATACTTCTATTCATAAAATGTTGAAATGATTGATTGACACCAGAATTTAGAAACAAATTTATTTGGAAATAAGTAAAATATTTTCGTCATGTACTTAATAAAAGAGAGTTTTTCATTCCAAAATTCTGGTGCCAATGTAGCATTTAAGGATTAAAATTAAGTTACTTTACGTACGACACCACAGTGGTGTCGTCGGACGGCAAAGTGTTAAGTATCATGGTACAAGTATTACCAAATTTGGCAGATTGTTTATTCAGAAATTCCGAATTATCACCAGAAAGTTTGAATAAGTATTTTTATTATTCTCAATGATAGGCCATACATTGAATAAAATTAAATAAAAATTACTATTCAAAAATTTCTGGTGTGAATTCGGAATTTCTGAATACAAAATCCGTCAGATTTGGCTAACACTACATGGCTCATTATTTTCTTAATATTGTTAACTAGATATAAGTGTTGTGAAATTTGATAAAAGGACAGGGATTTGAAACCCTTTTTAAACTAATTTCGCAGTTCTGCTTCATGAAGCAAAGCGCAATTTCTTAGTGTTAGGTTAACACATTTTAAGCGGTATTTAACATGAACGAGGGACGATGCTTCTCCCATTAAATATCATTGATGTTACAAGTTAATGCACACATAGATGCCAATATCTCTTCATTATTCCGGAGTCTGATCCTGTTTTCATCCGGAAATTCTATTTAATCACATATTTTAAAATGAAATGTAATTAGTACCTTATAGAAAGAAGGCACATACCCCCTTTTGTAAACTTTCCGGTTTTAAACATGTTTGTTTTGGATGAGGCTCGGGAATAATTAAGAGATTTTGGACACTACATGTGTACATCATAATGGTGATAGATAGAGTGCTATGGGAAAGTAAACAGCGAAAGAAGATCATAGTACTGTGTTAACAGAAGTACTGTGTTAACAGAAGTTTACATAGAACTTTTATTAAGAAAAAAAATTACCGTCCTTTCAGGTTAGAATTTTTTTTTCAATTTTTGAAAAACAGTACTTATACCTTAATAATATTAAAAATAGCTATCCAAATCACAAAAGTTAAGGTTTGTAAGTAATTAGTTGATTCAAAATTTCTGTCGTATATTAATATTTAATTTCTTTGATACCGGTAAAATTTTAATACTTTATAATTTTATTTTATCTGCTTACTTTGAACCGATATGTAAAATAAACAGGTATTAATATTTTACCGGTATTAGAGGTATTAAAATACAACAGAACTTTTGCATCATCCTACTACATACATTTAACGAATATGTCATTTACTAAAACCTAACGATTTTGTTATTTTGCGTACTATTCGTATAATCATAGACTGAGGAAGAAATTTTGAAGTCAATTGAAAAATGTATTACAAAAGGATTAAACAGCCATAACAAATTTCTATATTTTCTTTATGTTTTATCATAAATTAGTTTTTCGGAACTTTAGGTTTAAAGAGTAAGACATATGTTTGAAATAAAATAATCTCCAACAGTGTAAATATATTTAAGACAATTTTATAATAATAATAATTATTATTATTTATTATTATTTATTGTTATTACTATTATTATTATTGTTGTTGTTGTTGTTGTTGTTATTATTACTGCTAAATGCTGTAACATAAATAAAGTCATAATAATAAATGTATAGAAATATACTATCATATGTACTACATGCATATAATAACAAAAATTGCTAAAGCATAATAATAATAAGTGAAAAAGCATTCGACACGAACGGGTTAAAAATAATCTTAGAAGGTAGCAAAAATTTATTTAGACAAAGAAGAATCATACAAGTGAGAGAAAATATATGAAAATTTCAAAAAGGCGTTTGTATAAAGATTCGATAAATCGTCATGCCTGATATTCATAGCTACAAAGTTACCAGTATTTTGAGTATCACTATTCGAGTATCATCGAATATAAATATTTTCTTTATTTAATGAGAGTATAAATATAACACGAACAAGAATCCCAAACGAATATCACCACCCCAATGACTGGACCTCCCTTTAAAAACCATCATTTTCTTAAAAAAAAAAAAAAAAAAAAAAAACATGTTTTGGGTGTTTTTTACAACATTTGCAATAGAAATAACCTTTGTCGTCGGATGCTACAAAATTTGGAAAAATAAATAAATCTTCAAAGATATTTTTGCTTAAAAATACTGGTATTCAAAAAGCGGTCAATTTGGGAGGCAGGCATCAAGATTCGCGTTACCTGTTATAAAATTAATAATTGAATATTTATTAATAAAAATTTAAATAAAATTGGGATTAAAATTAAATATTAATATATTTAAAGATATTTTAAATTAAAATTAATATTTAAATATTTAAGGTCCATAACTGACAGCATAAAGATTAATAAAAAAGGCCGATGATTTTTTTTTTTTTTTTTACTTTGCCTTTTACTTCAAAGTTAATTAGTTAACAGCATAAATGAACTGCATTTAAAAATTAAAAATAAAAATAATTTTTTTAAAGCTTATTAAGGCCAAAAATGTTACTCTATTTCTCGTTTTTTTTTTTAATATTTAGCTACTAAGTATTTAGTTAATTAATAATAGTAAAATGTAAATATTTTTATTTTTGTCGATGCAGCAGATTATTGAAATATGCGAATCAGTGTGGTCATCCAAGTTTTCTTAAGCAGTTTCATGATACATGTTAGTATGCAGCTTTTTAATAAATGTATTTTATTCTTGTATGTCCAAAAGTAATAGACGAATAAGTGATACAATACTAAATTAACCCTCTGACAGTCCAGCAAAAGGGCTAAATTGTAATGTTGTTTTCTCTGCATTTTATTTTAAATGGTAAAAAAAGGTGTTTATTCCAAAATTACCTAAAAAACTGAATTATATATATGAATGTAAACCTTGAATCTATCAATCATAACTCAATATATTATAACTGCATTATATTTTTCGAATTATATAAATTTTAAAATTGCTTGTATTGCAGTGAAACCTGGAGCTTAGTGAACGTATTAACACGGGCTTGTCAGTCAGAGGGTTTTAATGAAGCCATCCAGTAGTAATTCAATCTCTGTTGGATTAAGCGTATCTTTGTGTTCATGCAAGTTTCCCAGGAATATTTTTTTCTGAAGAAATTTCTTATGCGGTCCCACACTAGCAGTTATATGATGCATGTTTTTCAATATTTTTAAGGGCAAGTAAATTTTAAATGCTTTTCACCAAAAAAAAAAAAAAAAAAAAAAAAAACCTGGTACAAATCCTGATTAAAATTAAGTGGTAAAAAAATTTCCCCACCGCCCTTCAAGGAGTTAAAATAAATGTATTTATTTTGTTTCTCTAAAAAATAATACAAAAATCAAAGGTACAATATTAAATTAATAAAGCCATCTAGTGGTAATTCAAACTCTTCGAATGAATAGAATTTGCAACATTGTTATCAATGAAGGAAGCAGCTTCATAAAATAAGATGAAGCTAATAATCTCCAGTTTTTGTCACTCGTGATAAGAATGCTACAGTGTAGATTTTCTCTCATACCATGCATGAGAAACCAACTGATCCGTTTTCGTTTTTCTATCATTGTTGAATTTAAGACTGGCGTAAGTCAATGTTATATAAACAATTATTGCCGATTTTAATTAATGTTTTATAAATACATTTGTTTGAATCAAATATGGCTTTAAACTAAAGTTTCTATGGATATGTTATTGATAAATTCTAGCAGGACTGCCACTGCCAACTATTTTTTAATCCTATCATGCGCCACTTTCTCAAAATAAATTTTTTTTACATACACTTTGAGACTATGTGCAAGAGAAATATACTACAAAATTTATTTATTTTAAATAGTGGTGCATATAGAATATAAAAATAGTCGTCATTGGCAGCCCTGTTCTAGGTATTTCAGGCTGCATATAGGTATTTATTTCAGGTATTTATTCCCAGGTATTTATTTCCAGGCTTTCACTAGCCTGTTTCTTGCAGTGTTGCCAATTCTGGCAGATTTTTTATTCAGAAATTCCTAATTCATACCAGAGATTGTGAATGGTATGTTTATTTTATTCTATTCACTAAACTAAAACAGTGATAAACTGTGTAGTTCTTCAAGGGCTTCCGAGTTGATAATAACCCGCCCAATCTTCAGTCTTGTTATTAGTGAGCCATTGGAAACGAAAAAAGTATAACTGTATTTATAAGCTACATAATTACTTTTAAGAAATTAAGAATTAATAATATAAAAATGGTGTAGAATAACAAATTAAGAGAATAATAAAACTTATAAGGCTTTAAATATGAGTTCGATAGAGAGTAAAAAATTAATAAATAGTTAATTAAGTGAAAAAACGTTTTTAACGTTTTCAACATCTTTTATCACCTTTGAAGCATGTTTTAATGTATATTTTATTGACTTTAAATACAAGGTGAATATTTCATTCCACTTCAATTTCGTTTTTATTTCGAAATTTTCTGTGAAAAATATAGTTTAAAAAATTTGTAAAGCACAGTTTTAACAGGGTAAAGGAGAGTCAAGTCAATTTTTATATAGTAAACTAGGATCGTAATCCATTTATTTAGGACTAAATAAAGAGCGTCTACCTCGAATCTAAACCCGGATTTTTCTTCATAACTTTAATAATAAGGAAGATGTTATAAGACATTTGCAACAGATATACCTTTATTTGTGCGATATGTAACGATATCGCAAAAAGTGGTAGAATTGATCTCCATCCACATCCAAATAGAGCTTAACCCTTAAATGCCTAGTGTATCAAATTTGCTACACTTTTTATTTAACTTTTAATAAATAAATAAAGTTGTTCGCAACCACTATATTTATATCGAAATATTAACCCCTTAATCGTCGCGCTCTTTCAGTGTAGGCTACTTTTAAAAAAGTCAGATTGCTTGATTACCACCAGTTTTTTTAAGTAGAAATGTTCGTCTTATTTAATAGATAGATAAAATAATGCGGGAATAAAGCAAATAAGACTATTAAAAAAAAAAAAAAAACTGGTGTGAATCAAACAATCTGAATAAAACATGCGCATACTACGCTGCCCGTGAATGTCTCGGGCACGACGATTAACCCCTTAATCGTCGTGCCCGAGACATTCACGGGCAGCGTAGATTACGCCTGTTTTATTCAGATTGTTTGATTCCCACCAGTTTTTTAAAATAGTGTTATTGGCTTTATTCTTGCATTATTTTATCTGTCTATTAAATAAGATGAACATTTCTACTTAAAAAACTGGTGGTAATCAACACAATCTGATTTTTTTAAAAGTGGCCTACACTTAAAAGGTGCGACGATTAAGGGGTTAAGGGGTTAATCCCATGATAATTAAAATGATGTGCTACCTAATAAAGTTAAAAATACGTCTTAAAATTTCGGGGTTCAAATCCTTTATATAAATGAAAAGAAAAAAAAAACACAATTCTAAAAGAATATCTTTTTAACTTTACTTAGTAGCATATTTATGTGATTTTTACAATATTAATATTTCTATATAAATATAGTGGTTGCGAAGAACTTGATTTATTTATTAAAAGTTAAATAAAAAGTGTTGCAAATTTGATACACTAGGCATTTAAGGTTTAACTAGCAGCTACACACTTCCAAATGTAATTGACAGTACATACACTTGCCAAATTACAGTATACGTCTATCACTTTTCATGATGTGATTGCATTTGACATACAGCCACGTATGTCTGTTGAAATTTCTTTAACGATTTGTGACTGAGCAACTCCGATTTGAAAATTACTTACTCAGATGTTAAAATACATCGCTTTAAGCATGTAAAAAATAATGAAAAAATAATTTTTAGAATATAAAAAATACGAAAATATTTACTAAAAGTTGCTTTTTTTCTCATCTGCAATAAACAGAAAAATTACAAACTTCTTATAAATATTTTCAAGTATCTAATACAAAGTTGTAAAGTATACGAAAATACCTTTGTAAAAAATATATTTTTGGACATCTACAGCCTTTTTAATTTGACAAAAATTACGAAGTTCATTTTAGCAATAACGATGTGAAACTGCTCAAGATAAATAAAGTTTTATCATGAAAAATTAACTCAGTATCGCCGTTTGCTGATAATTCTATAACTAATTTATATTAACTGCTGTGTTGGAATACTGCAGCAACGAAAAAAATCGCCTTTTAAAGCCCACTGTATAAGGAACATTGACTTTTGTGTATGTTGCAGATACGAAACGCGGAGGTACAAAGGGTTACGGTATCTTTACTTTCATTTAAATTATGAACAACAGCTAAATTCTTATTGGAGGGAGACAACCTTTATGTTTGAGTAAATAAAAGGATTATGAACCAGATTTTCTTATACAGGGTTCGTACGAGTGCTTATTTTTCCACTTACTTTTTTTTCCTTTTTGTATACCGGTATTTTTCTAAAGAAAACTAACTTCGGTCTATATCAACTTTCGATGGTAACACGCAGCGAAATTTTCAGTATAGAAATACTAATGTTTGAAAGGGAAAAAATAATGAAAAATGTAAGCCCCGTATGAACATTGTTACACAAAGCCATTAAATAATAAGCCCAGTCAGATAAATGGTAAACTTTTCGCAAGTTGAAAATAGCGCCATCTAGCGGTTGGGAGTGCTGCATTCGGCACCAAGAATATTTTAATAAAATTTTGCCTCTAAAATTAAAGCTTAAAATAAGGAGTTCATATTTTCTAAGAAAGTCGTTTGTAAATTCCGGTGTCAGTCAGTAATTTCACATTTTACGAACAGAATTTGTCTGTGCCGGAAAGGCTTAATTGCATAGTGATGTAAATTTCCATCACTTTTTATTTAACTTTTAATAAATAAATCAACTTCTTCGCCACCACTATATTTATATAGAAATATTAATCCAGTAAATTTCCACATTTTTTTTCATTATAGTTTTAGCTTTAATGTAAAAGATCCCAATAATTAGCAAGCTTTTAAAGGAAGTGCAAAAATAAAAAATAGATAAAAATCGTATAAAATATCGATATAAATAAATCGTATCGTTTCTCTGCGACGCACTTCTGTTTTGTCCTCCTTCCGCAGCAGAGGTTTGGCGCTAGTGTGTCGCTAACAAATTTAACACTATCTGACTGGGCTTATTATTTAATGGCTTTGGTTATACAAAAAATTGCTTGTTGTAAGTATACTGCTTTTCCATATCTTAAGGGGCCGCTTCACGAAACTCCCCGATCACAAAATACCATGTTAACCTTTGGGAAAACATAGAAGCTTGAAGACTCGTTACCTAATATAATTACTAAAATACGGTTTTCATAATCTGAAAGTAGATGTCAGATGCCAACGACGTGCGTTTTTAAAAATTGTCTCATTAAAATTTAACTGTTTCTAATACGATGATAAAATTTCATTAAGTGGAAATTTCAAAATTTATAAAAAAAAATTTAAATACTTAAAATTTAACGAGACAATTTTTAAAAGAGCACATCGTTGTCATCTGATGTCTACTTTCTGATGGTAAAAACGGTATTTTAACAATTATATTAGATAATGAGTCATCGCGCTTTTAAGTTTTCCCATAGGTTAACTTGGGATTTCGCTATCGGGCAGTTTCAGTAATACGGCCTTTAAACACTTTTAAGGGCGGTGGTTCATTTTTGGACTACCTAAGTTTAATCCCTTAATGCCAAATTGGAACCAGAATTTTGGAATGAAAATTTTCCTTTTATTAAGTACGTAAAGAAAAGCTTTTACTTATTTTCAAATAAATTTGTTTGTAAAATCTGGTGTCCGTCAATCATTTCAGCATTTTATGAATAGAAGTACTTTGCCCCTGAAAGGGTTAACACCTTTAGGGACAATAATTGTCTCTCTGTGTCTTGTTGTATCTACATTGGTGTTTTTTTTTTTTTTTTTTTTTTTTTTTTTTTTTTTTTTTTTAAACAAGGAAATGCAACTTTAAGGCTTTTTATCTTTTCTCATCAAAAATATGGAAGTAAAATTTTGTTAAAAAAATTTGGTACAAATTTTGATTAAAATTTATAAAAAAATATCCCACCGCACTTCAAGAGGTTAACGTTTGAACGATTAATTTGGAATCATCCTGTATAGACGCAATCAACAATATCATCGCTATATAGACGCAAATAAAATTTTGGTTTTGCAAATGAAGAATACTAACTTCTCATTTACATTTTCCGTACCAAAACTGGTGAATTTTATTCATTTTCATATTTCAAACCAAAACTGATGCATTTTGGAAAAGGTAAACTGTCCAGAGTTTTTTCAGGGTCATAAATTATTCAATAAAAAAGAAGTGACATGTATCCTGTGCTGTAAAATATCTAACTTTATTGCAAATATTGTCATTTTCGAGTATTATGTATCTGTTAATATGTTTTTTATTCAAATGGAAACTAGATAACTTCTGTGTTATTATTCGAAAACTGTTCAAGCAGAGTAGACAGGAGTAATTTATTATAACAAGATTAAACCTAGTTGACTATATGCTGATTACACGACTACACTTGAATAAAAAAGATGACAGCTATGATAAAATTTCGAAACCTGTTTAATATTTAGTCACAAATATTTCATCCGTAAAATGATTCTTCTTGATTATCTAAATTATGGAAAATTGTGTACTTAATAATCAATGTAGAATAAATTTGTAATAATTCAATTTTCATTGTTTTCAAAAGTTCAAAATGATATTTCTAAAACGACTTTTTTTAATGTCGGTTCAAACAAAAAAGGAAGTAGAATAAATAGGTGCAGTTTCAAAAATATATGTTTTTTAACCTCTTGGAGACGAGCGACACGTATACGTGACACATAAGATGCTCAGAATCCTCGATTTTTTCCACCAGTTATTTTTTATTGTAAGCTTTACTTTATTGAATCTGAGCATTTTCGCGATTCAATTAGGCAAAAATTTCTGTTTTGAAAAACCGGTGGTAAAAGATTAAAAATTCTGCAAAAGACGCTCGTCGCGAAGGGGTTAACAGATATTCTACTGTATTTTCAACAGGATATCCCATTTCATGTAAAGCACAGATTTTTTTTTCTGTTTTACAGCATCGATATCGTTTTTGCTCTCTAGCGAAATATTTTATACACATACAATTCGTCACTTTTAACTGGCAAACAAATTAATAAACCAGAAATTGTGTAAAGGAAAAAGAAAGTGATTTCGTGGAGCAATTTAAACTGTTTGTTTTAATAAGTAATACAGGAAAATTCTGTACTAGTTGAATATGATTCTTTTGTTATATACTGAGTGGCTAGAATTAACTACCTGCTCTAACTAACCTATATGTCGAACTACCCACTCAGGCTTCAATTTTTCTAAACATATTACGCAAGACATGAGGGAACGGATTATGCAAAAAAAAACTAGTTTGAGAAATACCGATAGATGGCGCTGTACAACAAAAATACGAAAAAATGAGAAGTTGAAGAGTTGAAGAAGATACAACCATAGCAAATTCTGTGGAGCGATGCGTCGCATTTTCACCTCAGTAGAACAGTGAACACCCATAACTGTAGCATTTGGGAAACTGACAACCACGGTGCCTTCCAAGATATTCCACTCCACTCACCGAAAGTTACAGTCTGGTGTGGATTCCCTGCCACATTCATTCTTCAACCTTTCTTTTTCGAGCATGCTATTTGCAATGGCCCTGTGACATGCATTGTGACGGCCAAGAGGTAGAAAAAGATGTTCAAAACTTTTGTTGTACCCTATTTGCAAGAGCAGAGATGTCTTGAGTCATTTAAGGTGGAACGCCTCACACATTGAACTCTGTGAACAGCAGTTTCTTCGGCAGCGTTTCACTAATGGCAGAGTAATCCGTCGTGCATTTCCGACAACTTGGCCATCTCGTTCTCCGGATCTAAATCCTTGTAATTTTTGGCAGGGGTGACGCCTAAAGGGTGTCAGATAACCTTTGCAGACTTGAAAGAAGGTTTCACTCTGGATGTGAAAAACATCTTAGCCGACCATTTACGATTCTCAGTTGAACAAGCTCTCCACAGAATGCAGATCTTACATCTTCAAGAAGGGAACCATATTGATCAGCATTCTCTGCGTCTATCTTTGGAGGTCCTTGTCACATCAATGTTTGGTACATTCACATAAAATGTGTTTTCGTATCTTTTCAACATATCGTCGCTACCATGTCAAACTATCGAATGTGTATTTTTCATTACTTTTAAAAATGAGCAGATCGTCACCTGTAACTTTTAATAGTATTTTTCACCAGGGTTGCCACTTTGACCTGCTTTTTCATTCAGAAATTTCGAATTAATACCACAAATATCAAAAAGAATTTTTTGCTTTATTTATTGTCAGACATTTCTTGATTATTTAACCCTTTCCGGCACAGTGGTCCCACTCCGGGCACACCTAATTTTAATTCCAAACTTGCATTCGACACCAAGAATATTTAACAAAATTTTGTTGCTAGAATGAAAGCTTAATAAAATAAGGAGTTCATATTTTCTAAAAAAGTCGTTTGCAAATTCTGGTGTCAGTCAGTAATTTTTCATTTTATGAACAGACTTTGTCTGTGCCGGAAAGGGTTAAAGTAAAAGTTTTTCTCACAAAATTTCCGGTATGAGTTCCGCATCTCTAAATAAATCAGAAGGCCAAACGGACAATCCTATTCATCACAAAAATTTTATTAGTATTCTTACTAGGCGAGGAATTCTACTAAAATTTAGTGGTGACAATCGGCCTATTTTTAAATGTAATGAAAAATACATTTTTTCACATTCGATAGTTTGACATGGTAGCGACGATATGTCCAGTCGTACAGCGCCATGTCCCAACCCAGCACTGCCCGTCTAGCAGCTTTGGAAACAGAATTCCAATAAGAAATTTTTTGTGGTTAAAACTAGAATTATCGGAAATTTTACTCAAGTTTTTTAAAACTATTTCACACTAGAAATTTAATTTAAAACTACTTAAATTATTCATTTAACCAGTGCTGCTAAGTCTCCGGATTTTTGCACACCAGTAATTTTTTTAGAGAAAATGTTGTTCTTTTAAATCGTAAAATGCTATGATTAAATAAAACAACATTTTCTGTACTAAATTACTGGTATCCAAAAAGCCGGAGACTTGGCAGGTCTGATTTAAGTATTTATGTAAGTTTTATATTTAATTTATTTTAAAAAAAAATTCTGATTTGAATCGGAATATATTCATTTGGCAACTGTCAAAATGACGGGTCATGGTGGTTCTAGTGTTAAATAAGGAGAAAACGTTTGTCAAAAAAATTGTGGTAGAACCTGCGCAACATGTTCTGAATGAAGTGTAATATTACAAATATGGAAACCGTATATTTCGTCCTGGAAAAAATATTAAATAAAAATTCTATATTTTAAAGTAAATACATGCTTATGAGTAATGCTCATGTCATATTGATGGTGGCAACACCTGACCCGTCAAATTTGCTTTTAATGCAATTTTTTTTTAACTTCTAAACATCGCACAATTTAAATTTTTACACCGTCAAATCGGAAAAAAAGTTCTTTCAAATGAAATTTGTTTGAAAACAGCACCTCAATTTACTGATTTATTATGATTTTTAAAATAATTTTAAAGCATGAATTTTTAAATTTATCTCTATATTCAGTGAGAAGCCTGATTATGAAAAAGTAATCTGTTTGCACCTAAAACATTATAAATAGTTCAGTATTTGTTTCTTGCTAATATTCTGTAACGAATTTACAATTTTATCAATAAATAAATAAAATAATAAAAGGGTATGAATAAAACAGAAATTTACATGTATTCGAAATACGCGTTCAAACTAATGAAGTTATCAGCATCAAAAAGGCTACTGCAAGTAGCAAAATATTTAGGGATTTCTTCGTCTATTAACTCTTGACATACAGATTATTCAAAAACTTTATTTTAATACATTATTGATATATTTCATATAAAAGTGCTTTTTGGTGGTGATAGTGGTCAATCTGAAGAAATATAATTAATGTAAAATATATATTGGAGCCTTCAATTTTAGAAAAAAAGATTTTCACATATGTTCTATAACCCGGGAATCCTGGTTTCGATCCCCTAGTACTAATAATAAATAAACTACTTCTTATTCTTAAACATGTAATTATTTTAAATTTCTTTACTCAAAGAAAATCAATTTTTATGCAGGCGTAATATGCTTCCATGATCAATTGAAAGCTAGCAAGCTAGGATTATAATTAGATTTATTACCCAAAATTGCGCCCCTCAATTATTTCGCAATATAAGTGAATAAAAGGTTGTTGAAAAGAGATCGATGTACTTAAATGAGACCTACATCAAAAATTTTTATCTAATTTTCTATTAAAATTCATGTGAATTTATTTTTAGCATCACTAATATAATATTTTTGAAGCAACTAGATATGATTACTTCGCGAGAGGTTAGACAAACAATATGGCGTTCTTGATTGAATTACATTCATGGGATTAAAGTCCCAATTACAATTTTAAGTAATAATACGGAGAAAAATGGAAAATGTATGCCTCTGTTTATTATGCAAATGATATCCAGCATATAAAGATACTCGTGAAATCAGTTATATAAATAAAGTACAAGACTTCAACGTGAAGGTTGATGAATTGAGAAAAAACTCTGTCTTTGTGAAATATGCATAAATCGCAATGGACAGAATGATATTTTTACAAAGGCAAATGTTGCTCTCTGCGTGAACGATACAGGATGAGCAAAAAGTGTTGTCTTGATCATAAATATTTTTTGTGCGAAAACTTTGACAATTAGACATATAGTTGTTTAGATGCATTGCAAGTGCTGTAATAAAGTTTTTAATAAAACCACGTACTTCATGAAATTTCAACGTGCTTCCCCTTGGTATCTCGAATAATGTCAACCCGATATTCTAGTTCTTGCCAAGTATTCGTTAATATGTCTTCTGCAACAGTACACACATCATCTTTAATTCTAGCCTTCAGTTCTTCAACGTCAGCAACTGGTGTGGCATAAACTCTATCCTTGATATAGCCCCAAAAGAAAAATCAAGAGGGGTATGTCAGGAAAGGGTTGATGACATGGTGAAATTTCATAAAATTTCATAAAGTGTGTGGTCTCTTTAAAAACTTTATAACAGTACTTACAATGTAAAATCAACCATATGTCTAATTACATAGTTGCCAACCTCTCATTAATATTCCGCAATATGCGGGTTAATTCGACCCATCAGTTTAACAACGCTTCACACCAGAAAAATTATTGGATTTATTCAATTTCAGGTTTCTACGTTGAAATTATTTAATTTCATTACTTCAAAAAATTTCTGGTGCGAAACGTGTTAAACCTGGGTCAAATTAACCCGCATATTGTGGAATATTAATGGGAGGTTGGCCTATGTAATTATAATAGTTTTCTCAATGTAACTATAATTAACACATTTGAAACCAGAATTTTATTTAAAAATTATATGGAAGAAATTGCACGTATAAATATACCAGTGGTTCCCAAACTTTTGGACTAGCGGAGCCCCACTTAACCCCACAGTACTCTATGGTTTACAATTAATGTTTTTTTCTTTTATGCCTATGGAGCAGAGAAAGATCTGCTAGAAAAGAGTCCGAACAAGTAGTTTGCAACATGGGGCCAAGATTCTCAGTTTGGCCCTTTTCTTGATACGGAAAATCGGAATTCCTATTAGAAATTTTGAAAATCAATTTTTCTATTATTAAACCCCTTAGCAGTTTTATTTACTATTACTATTATTGGACACAATAAATTAAAAATATCCTTATTTTTAATTTATTGTGTAATCTTAAAACCATTTTTTTTTATTAAAATATATGCCTTGTATAATCGAGATATGTCCGCCAAATACAGCAAAAATTATAGTTAAAAATTTGTGGTTTCTAAAAGCTTTTAGTAACGAAGAAAACAAGCTCTTCTTACTGGAGGGACGTTACAACAACCAATACTGTTAAGGGTTAATGACATCCATTTTTAAAATAAAAAGTATTCTTTCGGGATTTCCAGTATGAACTCGGAATTAAAAATAAAAGTGGTAACCTTATCTGGGCCATGCATTGCATTGGGGATTACGTGAAACTATTATTATTTATGGCGAAAACCACACACACACAGAAAAAAAGGTAAGTTGTACAGTTTTCATTTACAAAGAGAGACTTTTGTATAATCCCAATAGGCTACTCGCGAAAAGAAAGCAAATGCGTAGTCTCAGTCACCCATGAGTAATTATATAACACGTTTTCGCTAGTCCCACCCACCCGTAATAAAATCATGCGATTACGGATTCTTTATTCGTTTTTCTTTACGTTTCTAGTATTCTACACATGCAACGAAAACGTATCGCCTCTGAGCTTCTGTTTTTGCACCATTTTTTAAAAATGCATTTAGAAACAGAAATTCGTTTTAGTGTTCAAGTGGGCGGGACAAAATCTATAACTTGTATTGTTAGGTGCAGCATCGGTCAATTTTTTCGGATGTTTTATTTGAAGCATTTAGCTATTAATTATAGTTTTGAAAGAAACTTTCTTTCACCATTGTTTTTGTTTCAAAATACATATACGTTTAAAAACTACACGTGTTAAAAGAACTGCAACTAGTAGAAAAACTTTACTATTAAAACATATCTTTACATATGGGTGGGGTTAATTTTATATCAGGGCGTGTACTCAATGGCGAAAATCTAAGCAAGGGGTGAAGCTGAGCAAAAGTTTAGATTGTTAGTGTGATGACAAATGTAAAGAACTAATATACTATATTTTTTTAATTACTACAGTCTTATTTCTAATTGGAAAATGTGACATCATAACATAAGAATCTTAGCCAATGCTGAGACCAATTAAAACAAAATTTTAAAGAGGGGTTGTTAAGTAATACAAGATGTAAAAAACATGCCTTTTCAGCAACATACATTGCTTTAAAAATTAAGTACAATTATGTAAAACGGCATAGAAATTTTAAATAACTAAGAATTAATAAAAATAAAATAAACAGATTAAAGGGATTAAATTTACAAAAAGAAAAAAAAAAAGAAATCTATATAAACAACGTACACAAATATTAAATTAATCTAATGTGGGGTTTATTAGATGATACAAGATGTTACAAAAAGGAGTTGTTTTAATCGACAAACGTTGTTTTACTATGAGAAACAGTATAGAAAATTTAAGTATACAAATAACGTAAACAGATTAAAGAAATTAAAATTATAATAAAATAAGAAGTATATATACACAATATACACAAATGTAAAAAGAATCTAATGAGGGGCTTTAAATGATACAAGACGTCCTAAAAAAGATATTTTAAGTGACAAACATTGTTTTACTATGAAAAACATTATAGAAAATTTAAATAATTAAAAATTAATGCAAATAACATAAACAGCGCATTTGCTCTTTTGATTCACGTTATATATTCGATTCATAATACTGTTTTTTTGTAGCTTATTTTGAATCGAATTTTTAAAACATATTAAATGCAGAAACATAAAATAAAGTAGTTCAAACCAAGAATATTATATAGAAAATAGATACATAAATTTAATGCATAAACTACAGGATATGAAAAAATATATATTATAATATTTTTCTACTTAGTGAGTTATTTTTGACACACACACACAAAATATCCTACATACTTTCAAAAAAATTTCCCTTGCAATATGCTAATTTCTTTCATGTTTTGTTTATTTTCCTGGAACGCCGCGGAGCCCCTGAAAAATAGAGGCGGAGCCCCAAGGGCTCCGCGGAGCACACTTTGGGAACCTCTGAAATATACTATTAAGTAAATACAGAAATGTCATATAAATTTTCTGGTTCGAAACGTGTTTAATCTGGGTCGAGTTAAACTATGGTTTACGGATGATAAGTTGGAAGTTGTCAAGTATGCTGTGATAGTGTTTTCCTGTAAATAAGTAGCTATTTGAACCCGTACCATATTGCATACATGTTAAAATTTCATTGATACATTCCACCTCTGTGAAAAGGGGAAAAAAAACGAAAAATTATAATTTTACAAGAATTTTGCATAAAATGGCTTCTCGAAATCTTTTTGAAATATTTAGTGCAAAGAGGACATATTTAAAGCGTTCACTGTTTTTTTTATATATATCTAGTTCGATGAAGTGAATTTAAATTTCATACCACAATTTGCAATTATTTATATTTAGCAACACAAACGTAACATGTCGAAAACCACTATATAATATTATATTATAAGAGGATGAACCAAGTGTGACATAATTATTAAATACTGTTGAATACATTGTTGGTTTATTTAATACTTTTTAAATTATATTTTTAACCTGTATAACAAAATTTTGGAGCCAGGGGTGCAAAAAATCTAGGCTCCAATGGACTGATTCCCACCACTCAATTTTATTAGTATTTCTCGTCAAATATTATTAGTATACTTCGTCTAAACTTTATCCGTATTCTTATTAGGTGAAGAATACTAAAAATTTAGTGGTGGGAATCGGCACATTGGCGCCTAGATTATTGCACCCTGTCTGGAGCAATCATCAATCTCTTCAGAAAATTTTCTTTACATTCGCGAACCCATTTTTATTTATTTATTTATTTATTTATTATGGGGGGAGGGGTCCTTCCATTGAATGCTAAAAAAAATGCAAGGTTTTTTTAGAGCACTCGGCCATCTGTATGTTGTCGAATTGAAAACTTGCTTTTTTCCAAGTTAAACAGATAATAAAATAATATAGCATAATAAACAAGTAGTTATTTTAACTTCATACCATACTGCATACATTTTAATTTTTCATAGATACGTTCTACTTATATGACAAATAAAAAGCAAAAATCAAATTGATAAACACATAGGTATTCTGCATAAACTAGCTTCACGAAATCTTTTTAAAAATATTTAGTGAAATGAGAAGTTTAATCGTTCACTTTTTTTAAATAGATCTACATAGAAGAAGTGTATTTAAATTCCATAACAAAATTTGCAATTATTTATGTTTAACATTACTAACGTAAAATTTCGAAAACCACTATATATTATTATATCCCAAGGGGATGAATCAAGCATGACAGCATTGTTGAATACATTGTTGGTTTACTTAATACTTTTTTAATATATTTTTTTAAAACCTGTATAACAAAATTCACAAGCAGCCATCAATCTCTTCAGAAATTTTTGTTTACATTCACGAACCCATTTTTATTTTTATTTATGTATTTACTTCTTTTAGGAGGGAGGGGGGGGGGGTCCCTTCAATTGATTGATAAAAAAAATAATGCAAGGTGGTTTGTTACATCCAGTTAAAAATAGCCATACGTCATCCAGTGGCACCACAAACTTCCTGTTAGCACCATTTGTTTTTCAAAGCTAGAGTTAGGAGGACGCGAATCATAAACATAGAACAATCATTGGAAAGCCGTCCAAGAGGAGTAGGAGAAATTTGACATTACTCTACAAAGGAAATATACTCTATCATAGAAATTTCAAGTGCTATAGCCAAGAATCAAAACTTGAAAACAGTAAAAAAGTGTTAAGAAATACAAGATTTATGCATAGAAATTAACTGTGAAAATATTTTTTTTTCTTTATTTTTAGTGCACATGGCTTTCTGTATGTTGTCTATTTGAAAAACTGACTTTTTTCCAAGTTAAACATAGTGGCTGAGAGGTTGTGCTCTCGAAGCTGGTAGACGGGAGGTGCTGGGTTCGATCCCAATCGCGCCCGTCGACCTAACCGTTCGGAGTTTTCGTGGTTTTCTTCGAGCCGTGGATTTATCCATGCGTAAATACGGGTTAGGTTCCCTTAGAAAGACCCCCACGGAGGGCACTCCCCCCGGGCCTATATCCCAAGTGCAGATAATTGGCCGTCAACAATCAACCCAACCCAAGTTAAACATAAAAATAATAATATTTCGTCCTTGAAAAGATATAAAAGAATATAGCATACTAAACAAGTAGTATTTTAACTCCATACCATACTGCATACATTTTAATTTTTCATATATACATTCTACTTATATGACAAATAAAAGGAAAAAATCAAATTGAAAAATACACAGGTATTATGTATAAACTAGCTTCCCTAAATCTTTTTTTAAATATTTAGTGAAATGAGGAGAAGATTAATTGTTCACTTTTTTTAATAGATCTACATCGAAGAAATGTATTTAAATTCCATACCAAAATTTGCAATTATTTATATGCACGCAAACATTACTAACGTAAAATTTTGGAAACCATATTATTATATCTCGAGGGGCTGTAATAAGCATGACAGCATTTTTGAATAACACTCGTAGGATTTTAAGTTCCAATTATAATTTTAAATATGACATATTACATCTAGCTCATGACTTCAAAATATAATTTTTTTGAATAAAAAAATATAATTGGATTTTCTCTACAAAATTGTTTCCCAGGATGCTTTTAAAATATTTAACAAAAAAGAAAAAACTGTTTTAAAGAGTGCACTGTACTTTAATAAGACCTACATCGAAGAGGACAAATTTAATTTCATACCAAAATTCACGACTATTTATTTTTAAGACTAGTTAATGAATATTATGAAAACCGCTAAATATTATTTACATCGTAGGAGGTTGACTAAGCACGCTCATATTTTTAAATTACATCCATGGAATTTAAGTTCTCAATTACACTTGTAAATCATATAGTTGTTTGTTGAAAATTGCCCTCCACCCTCCCTATTTATTACGCAAATGATATCCTGCGTGAAGTGTTTACACGATTTCAGTCAGTTGAATTTCATTTGCAATTTGAACGTGAAAAACGATAAGTTGAGAAAATTTACGCTTTTACAAAAGATGCGTGGTTACAGACATATTTCTGCTTCTTTTCTTTTTTTTTTCTTTCCTCTCTCTCTCTTTTTTTTCTTAAATGTATCCTGTGCAGTGTTGCCAGTGGATTACTTTTTAGGTGCGTTCGAAATTATATAAATACGTAGCACCTGTAGTCGTCGTCTGGTCCGTCCGTCTGCCCGTTCGTCCGCATACAACAGCTCAAAAACTACCTATCCGAATGGTTTGAAATTTAATATATATTGTCGTTGCAGAATTTTGTCGAGTCATTTGAAATTTTATGAAAATCGAAACAAAACATAAAAAAATATTAATAAAAGTTTTCTTTATTTAATTAAATCCCATCGTACGTAATCCATATAATAAAATCACAAGTCATGTACTGAGTAAAGCAAATACGGGCAAATCACTTCTTTTTTCATATACCAGGCGGCCATTTTTATTCAAAATTATTTTTTCGAATAAAATTGCATAAAAGTTATATATTTTGAAAAATCGTTGAAAAAATTTTTTGCTTGAGAGATAAGTTACATTAAAAAATGTATAGATTCTGAGATAACCTCAGTGGAAATTGGGCTAACAGTCGAATATCTCAATCCATTAGAGTAAATAAACAAAGGAGATTCGTTCATTATGAATCATAAAAATATTAAAAGATGGAGGCAATCATTCGCAAAGCAAGATCTCCATGGTGAATTTTACAGCACTGTCTGATGTAGAAAAAAAAACGCATTTGTAAACGTGGCATACGTAATAAGAAAAAAAAAAGAATACTATTTTCGTTTATAGCAGACGATATAATTAATTTCACTGAAAAAATAAGGATGATTTTTTCACATTGTGAAACTAGTTATAAAACGAACGCACTTCATATGTCACATTTCAACTCTTTACAATTTCTAACTTGTTTAAAATTCAGATTGCTTGATTGTTACCACTTTTTTTTAAATGGTATAATTTGCCATATTTTCTGTCATTAAATAAAGGGAATTTTACTTTCTAAAAAAAAAAAAAAAAAAAAAAAAAAAAGACTGGTGACGATCAATGAAACTAAATTTAAAAAGTAGTCCACTGGCAACACTGATTCTGGATACGTACAGTTCAACCACAATTTTTTAAGCAATTTTTTGTATTATTTAATTGCAGAAAAAAAATTACAAAATCGAAGATTAAAAGCAGTGATTACGATTGAAATACTAATTAGCAATTTTCTAATACAAAAAGTGGGCCAGACTATTTGGGCATTCGAAGGAGTGTACCCACCTCTACTGTATCACACTTGTAAATAATCCAGAGTCCTTACACGGCGGTGACATGATATGAAAAGAGAAAAACCATTGGGAAAATGTTGCGATGTATAGTTACGTACAATAGATCAGTATCAACTGACGTCCCAAATATTTATTCAACAGCCGAGTACGATAATTAAGAAAAATAATGTAAGTAAATTATCATCCAAGATTATTTTTTTTCTGCTTTCATTAATATACTCGTATTGTAAATTTTATTGTTATTACACACTGATAATTGGTACTTTGGTAAATGGGGCTTTTCCATTTTATTTTATTTATTTATTTATTTATTTATTTTGAGATTCCAATGGCAACATTCTTCCATTTGGCGTTACAGTTTGGCGAATAGGTTGGTGATAGTTCTTTTATGGAAATTGGTTGACGGGATAATGGAGAAGTACCAACATTGTTACCAACTGGTAATATCATAAACTACGTAATGATGTTTTCAGAATTCCATCAAAACGGGCCGTTCATGGGTCTGCGTCAGGGCGCGTTGATTTTTCGTGTTTGGGAAATTTTCAAGAGATATTTTTTCAATATATTTTATTCATTATTAGAAGTAATATGTTTACACTGAAATTAAGCCCAATGCACAACGAAATACAAGCAGTTTATGATGTAATACTCGTTTTTTTAACTCGCTATTCACCCAATAAACATAGAGCATTTTGTTCCAAACCGATGGTGTCCGGTTATATGGAATACCAATGCCTCATAATAATCTATGATTGTGATTTGTGCAAATAAACTGAAGTATATGAGCTGACTACTTAGCTAAACCATATATTTTGATCATTGCTCTCTTAATACCATTAAATCTGGTTTTTTTTTTTTTTTTTTTTTTTTTTTTTTTCAAATGTTGTTTGTTGTTTTCTTTTGAACCCCTCTTCCACATTTCCCGACTATCGCACAATACTCTCATTATCGCACAATTCGCACCGACATATCGCACAGCTATCTCATAATACCCTCATTATCGCACAATTCGCACCGACATATCGCACAATACCCTCATTGTCGCACAATTTGCACCGACATATCGCACAATACCCTCATTATCGCACAATTCGCACCGACATATCGAACAATTATTGCACAATACCCTCAAACTAAGTTTATTATTATTATTATTATTATTTTGCAAATTATCAAGTTTCGTAAATTAATTTTTGTCTGCAAAAACTATTCGCATATAGTTGAAGTTTGTAATTTATTCGGTTTTCGAGTTTTAAACAATATATAAACAATATATAAACTCTTGTATTGGCCCAAATCTTAATAGTATTCCATAGTACCGGAAGTTCCTCTATATCAAAGAACAACATTTTATTCACATTTTAAAACAAACCGCATACAAAAATTCTTATAATGACACTAGTTATGAGCAGAAACATACTAGGTGATTCGTATGTAAGCAATGCTTAAAAGATGATAGTTGAAGTTTGTAGTTTTATTCGTTTTTCGGGTTTTAAACAAAATCGGGCTCTTGTATTGGCCCAAATATTAATAGTATTCCATAGTACCGGAAGTTCCTCTATATCAAAGAACAATATTTTATTCACATTTTAAAACAAACCGCATACAAAAATTCTTATAATTACACTAGTTATGAGCAGAAACATATTAGGTGATCCGTATGTAAGCAATGCTTAAAAGATGATAGTTGAGTTGAAGTTTGTAATTTTATTCGTTTTTCGGGTTTTAAACAAAATCGGGCTGTTGTATTGGCCCAAATCTAAATGGTATTACATAGTATCCGAAGTTCTTCTGTATCAAAAAAAAAAAAAAAAAAAAAATTCTGCGCATTTTAAAACAAACCGCTTACAAAAATTCTTATAATTACACTAGTTATGAGCAGAAACATATTAGGTGATCCGTATGCAAGCAATGCTTAAAAGATGATAGTTGAGTTGAGGTTTGTAATTTTATTCGTTTTTCGGGTTTAAAAAAAATCGAGCTGTTGTATTGGCCCAAATCTAAATAGTATTCCATAGTGCCCGACGTTCCTCTATATTTAGTATTTAACGCATGTTAGGAATTAATGGCCGAAGAAAATCCCAAATATTATTTCGCTATTTACATCAGGGATGAACCACAAATGGTCGATTAACACCACTAAATTTTAATAGTATTTGTCACCTTATTTAATGCCTGAATTTCTGAAATTTATTAAAGCAGAGAATACTATTAAAATTTACTGGACAATTGGCCATTTGTGGCGTAACACCTGTTTACAGCAGTTTTTTTTTTTATTCGGATATTTTTAGTGTTTTAAGCACGTAGTTCAGTGCATGTCTGTTAAATTTGTGTTTTATTAATATTATTTTATTCATTTATTGATGAAGTGTTAATTATGTTATTGGCTATTACCGGAAACAAATGCTGAACTATTTTATTTTTATTGTTTTAACACTTTCCGGCACAGACAAATTCTGTTCGTAAAATGAGAAATTACTGACAGACACCGGAATTTTCAAACGACTTTTTTAGAAAAAAAGAACTCCTTATTTTAAGCTTTCATTATAGAAACAAAATTTTATTAAAATATTCTTGGTGCCGATTGAAAGTTTCGAATTAAAATTAGGTGTGTCCTGAGTGGGACCATTGTGCCGGAAAGGCACAAAAGATTAATCTTTTGTAATCCGGCTGCACGCGGTAGAGATAGTTTTTTTTTTAAATCATGCTTGAAAACTATTTAAAAAACCATAAAATATTAATAAATTGAGATACAGTTTTCAAACAAATTGCATTTTGAAAGAACTTTTCCCCTATTCGACGGTGTCAAAACTGAAATTGTGCGATGTTTAGATTTTTTTTAATTGCATTAAAAACGAAATTTACTGGTCAGGTGTTGCCACCGTGGATATGATGTCAGTGTTACTCTCGGACATGTTTTTCTTTATAATATAAAATATCCAACTATAAATAGTTATCTCACTTAATATATTTCTTCATACATGTGCGCACAGATTGCAGAGTTTTATATTTTTTTGTATGCTTGCTACTACTTCAGGGTTCGCTCATTTCTAAGACAAATTTTAACAGTTTCTTTTTCACCTTATTTAACTGCAGAAAAATATTGCAAATTCTGTGAATAAACGAAACTGTTACGATTTCTGTGTTTAAAAAAAATAATAATAAAAAAAATTCTTGCAAAATTGTGCAAAATTTGTCACTATATCCAAATAATTATCTTCGCAGTATATTTATTGAACAGGTGCAATGGCAACCTTTGGGGAAAATTTTATCTTGAAAATAATGGTGATAAATAATTAAAAAAATATAGGACGCCTCAGTTATGCGTTTAATGTGTTTGAAAATCAGGTTAGTTGTTCATATTTATTGTATAGGATTTGACAATATTCCAAGAAAAGTCGGCTATGAAAAGTTATTTAACACTTTTTGAAATTCTTTGACATAATAACATAAATATTCCAAAATTGTCATACCATTTTATAATAATTTTAAACACAGGTAAAAGTTTTTACGACTTCTATTTGCCTGCTTATAGAAAAGCATATAGCTACGCAAAAAAAAGTATATTTAGAAAATTTTATTTTTTGTGTTCTTAGTTTAAAAGAAACTCAGGTTTACTCGAAAAATAAAATACAGCCTTAACCCGTAACTAGCGTGGTCAAACGTTTGTGCTCATCTGACGTCATGGTACCATATCGCACCACCCTCGGAATACTATACCAGGCGATAACAGAAAAATGGCGGATAGGCGGATTTTTTTTTAAGCGTTGGTACAGTCCCTTGAATTTACACTCCAGTAATTTCTAAAAGTTTTCTTGGGCATATTTTAACTCAGAAAAATAAGGCGAAGAAAACTTCAGGAAATTAATTTGGTGTCCAAACTCAGAGGGCCGTACAAACGCAGTAAAAAATCCGCCTACGGCATCCGCAATTTTTGTGCCAGGGCGTAGGCCTAGTATTTAGGGGGTGGTAATATCGTTTCCAGCTAATATATGAGGATTATTTTTAAAGTAAGGTCCGTTTTGCAATAGAAAAAAAGTATATTTAGGAAATTTTATTTTTTTACAAGATTCTTCATACTCTTTCTACTTTTTTACAAAGTCTCCATATCTGTTGAAACATTTATCGTAAAGCCCCACGAGTTTATCCCGGACAACGATTTCAGGTATTGGAAAAGGTGATAGTCACTCGGACAAGGTCAGGAATGTATGGAGGGTGTTCAAATTGCTCCCACCATTAATTTTCCCGAACTGCACAAATTTTCCGGACAAGCCAATATTTATACTTTTATTTGTATGACTGTATTTGTCAGTTGATAAATGTTTCATTTATAAACTTCATTGTTTTTACCAAATTGATTGATGAAGAAATTACAAACAATTCGTGATGACTAAATGGCACCACAGCACCAGTTAAGGGTTGTTATACATGGTGCGTCAGAAAAATGTATGCACACTTTGAATGATTATCCAGTGAATGACTCCAGTTTTAAATCACATATAATTAACCTTTTGCACTCTAGTGACAGCTATCCGGTGACATACTAAGTTTAATCCCAAAATGTAACAATGGCACAGGAATTTTTAAATACAATTTTCGGTTTATTATACACACGAACAAATGCATTCATTGACTTATTTTCTAATTAATTTGAACGAAAATTCCAGTGCCATTGTGACATTAGGGGATTAAACTTAGTATGTTACAGTATAGGTGTCAGCGGAGAGCAAAAGGTTAATATTTAAATTGCAAAAGAATCTACATAAAATGTATAACTTTTCCTCCTATCGCAGATAGTTAAAATTGTTACCGTTCTGGTCAATGTACTGCTTATAACGGTGAGTTATTGATTCACTAACTTCAACAAACATTTCATTGGGTGTTGTGGCGCATTTTTGCTCAATTGCGATTCCGGAACGTTGTTTATGAACATTCATACGTTTCAAACTTATCTTTTATCCGATGAATTGTAAGTCGCATTGGTGGATCTGACTGAAACACACTGCGATATCGTTTTTGAACTCCTGCTACATTTTCATACTTACAATAGTATTTTAAAAGAAATATTCTTTTTTCAAAAGTTAATCTTGGTAGACTCATTATTTCTAATCAATTAGACTTTGAAAAGAAAGACAAATTGGAAAGTTAGGATACGTTAAACAGTGTATGTATACATTTTTCTGACGCATCCTATATATAACGCATGTTTCATATTTAAGATGGTCTTTCTACCAGTTAAAGTTCTATAATCAACGTTTTTACAAGATTGCCTAAAAGAATTCGACTACATCTCCATCTTATAACTCCATCCAAGAAGTAAAATCAATTTGGAAAAAGGAAATTGACATAATAGAAGATAGATGCTCGTTTCTGGGAATGAAGGAAGGATTTTGCGGTTGCACACGCTGTTGATTTTTGAAACTGGAAGAAAGAGTGTTCAGACTTTTCTAAAGCTGAAGTATGGCAATCCATTAAAGCCTACAAGTAAATAAATGTGTCGTACGTCGCGTATAAAAATATTTTTGAATTATCTACCAGTTAAAGCTCTATAATCCGCGTTTTTACTAGCTTGCCTAAAAGATTTCGACTATGTCTCCATCTTAAAACTCCATCCTTGAAGTAAAATCAATTTGGAAAAAGGAAATTGACATAATAGAAGATAGATGCTCTTCCATGGGATAGAAGGGAGCATTTTGCGGTTGCATACGCTGTTGATTTTTGAAACTGGAAGAAAGAGTGTTCAGACTTTTCTAAAGCTGAAGTATGGCAATCCATTAAAGCCTACAAGAAAATAAATGTGTCATACGTCGCGTATAAAAATATTTTTGAATTATCTACCAGTTAAAGCTCTATAATCCGCGTTTTTACTAGCTTGCCTAAAAGATTTCGACTATGTCTCCATCTTAAAACTCCATCCTTGAAGTAAAATCAATTTGGAAAAAGGAAATTGACATAATAGAAGATAGATGCTCTTCGATGGGATAGAAGGGAGCATTTTGCGGTTGCATACGCTGTTGATTTTTGAAACTGGAAGAAAGAGTGTTCAGACTTTTCTAAAGCTGAAGTATGGCAATCCATTAAAGCCTACAAGAAAATAAATGTGTCATACGTCGCGTATAAAAATATTTTTGAATTATCTACCAGTTAAAGCTCTATAATCCGCGTTTTTACTAGCTTGCCTAAAAGATTTCGACTATGTCTCCATCTTAAAACTCCATCCTTGAAGTAAAATCAATTTGGAAAAAGGAAATTGACATAATAGAATATAGATGCTCTTTCATGGGATAGAAGGGAGCATTTTGCGGTTGCATACGCTGTTGATTTTTGAAATTGGATTGAAAGAGTATTCACCCTTTTCTAAAGCTGAAGTATGGCAATCCATTAAAGCCTATAAGAAAAAAAATGTGTCATACGTCGCGTATAAAAATATTTTTGAATTATCTACCAGTTAAAGCTCTATAATCCGCGTTTTTAGAAGCTTGCCTAAAAGAATGCGACTACATCTGCATCTTAAAACTCCATCCTTGAAGTAAAATCAATTTGAAAAAGGAAATTGACATTATAGAAGATAGATGCTCTTTCCTGGGATAGAATGAAGGATTTTGCGGTTGCACACGCTGTTGATTTTTTTATTGCATTGATGAAAGCGTTGCAGCAAAAATGGCAGATTGTCACCACTAAATTTTAACACTATTTACCAACTTATTTAAAGAAAGAATTTTTGAAGTTTAATAAAACGAAGAATATTAATAAAATTTAGTGGTGAAAATAGGCCATTTGTGGCGCAGCGCTTTCATCCCTGAATATGTAAGAAAGAGTATTCAGCCTTTTCTAAAACTGAAGTATGGCAATCCATTAAAGCCAAAGCCATTAAATAATAAGCCCAGTCAGATAGTGTTAAATTTGTTAGCGGCACACTAGCGCCACTTCATCTGCTACGGAAGGAAGGCGAAACAGAAGTGCGTCGCAGAAAAACGATACGATTTATTTATATCGATATTTTATACGATTTTTATCGTTTGTATCGATGTTTTGTTTTTGCACTTCCTTTAAAAGCTTGCTAATTATTGGGATCTTTTACATTAAAGCTAAAACTTTAATAAAAAAAAGGGGGAAATTTACTGTATTAATATATCTGTATAAATATAGTGGTGGCGAAGAAGTTGATTTATTTATTAAAAGTTAAATAAAAAGTGATTGAAATTTACATCACTATGCAATTAAGGGTTAAATTAATCTTACTTGAGAAAAAATTGATTTATATATGGTTTATTTAACCAATGTTAAATAAAGAAACAGTAAAATAAAAATAAAAAATTTGAATATGCAAAATCGAAAAACAAAACACTTACCCCGTCATTGTGTTGCCATTCCTTCACGACAAACCACCATCCGCGAATCGTTTCGTTTCAGCATCCCATCCGCTAGATGGCGCTATTTTCAACTTGCGAAAAGTTTCCCATTTATCTGACTGGGCTTATTATTTAATGGCTTTGATTAAAGCCTACAAAAAATAAATGTGTCATACGTCGCGTATAAAAATATTTTTGAATTATCTACCAATGGCGCAGGTAAATTTACTATTATTTTGCTAAATTTATGACAAAAAATAACAAAATATGAAAAAACATTCTCCATTGAAAGTACAAAGTAAAATTCATTAATAAATCGGATGTTACATTAATGATAAGTTAAAAGTTACTGAAATATTTTTTTATTAAATGCATTATGAGCGATAAATTTGAAAGTAACGCTCCCATAGATTTAACATTAATTTTGAGTGACAAGTGTAGGTACTTCACACGCTTCAGTCAATTTGCTTCTAAGCCATCTCATTAGATGGCTTAGTTACTTGATTGTTAAAATAACAGATTCCAAGACAAACTTGACAGATTATGGATAATAAATAAATATACATATTGCTAAGCTATTTTAGTGGTCGCAATTGCGTTTCTGATATTATATTGAAGAAGGACACAAAAAATCATGCTTCAATCATTTTTTTCATGAAAAAACTGCTTCAACATTTCGAATTTTCAATTTTGGTAAACAGAAAAAATTCAGATTCAGACAATTCTTTTGAAAATGTATTATTTATATAGTCTTACAACAAATAAGTTTCTAAAACAGATCATTTAAATTCTGAACAAACAATGTTCGCCACATTGCATTTGTGAGAATTTTTTTTTTTACTCAGAATGAATTTTTAATATGCTCTAGTACACGTCATATAAAATCTATTAAAGCCAGAACGAGTTGCGATTTTTCATGCTTGTATAATTATTTTCGTTCGTTAAAGCTATCCCAAATTATTAATGATATTATAACATCAGAAAATATTTAAGAATGTATTTTTTAATGATTTTCTGAATAATTAATTAATTATTTTTCAAATTCAGCTTTGTTTTAGAAAAATAAAAAATGCTCCTTCTTATTATTAAATGATATTTTTTTTAACCTTCATGTGAAACTTTTGTTTTAAAAAAGTGTACCTAACTGACCTTTAGACACAAACATTTGGACAGATATAGATCAAAATTTAATACACAGACACACTAAATAAAATTATGTATGTCGTAAGTATTTCATTGTTACAAATAAACTAAAAAAATATATTTTTTAAATGAGTAAAAAAATAAACCTTTATATCTGTTAAAATCAAAGCCATTAAATAATAAGCCCAGTCAGATAAATGGGAAACTTTTTGCAAGTTGATAATAGCGCCATCTAGCGGTTGGGAGTGCTGCATTCGGCACCAAGAATATTTTAATAAAATTTTGCTTCTAAAATTAAAGCTTAAAATAAGGAGTTCATATTTTCTAAGAAAGTCGTTTGTAAATTCCGGTGTCAGTCAGTAATTTCACATTTTACGAACATAATTTGTCTGTGCCGGAAAGGGTTAATTGCATAGTGATGTAAATTTCCATCACTTTTTATTTAACTTTTAATAAATAAATCAACTTCTTCGCCACCTCTATATTTATATAGAAATATTAATCCAGTAAATTTCCACATTTTTTTTTTCATTATAGTTTTAGCTTTAATGTAAAAGATCCCAATAATTAGCAAGCTTTTAAAGGAAGTGCAAAAACAAAACATCGATAAAAATCGTATAAAATATCGATATAAATAAATCGTATCGTTTCTCTGCGACCCACTTCTGTTTTGTCCTCCTTCCGCAGCAGAGGTTTGGCGCTAGTGTGTCGCTAACAAATTTAACACTATCTGACTGGGCTTATTATTTAATGGCTTTGGTTAAAATACAAATTACATGATTTAATGCAAAAGGAGGCAACTCATTTTGGCGAAGCCATGACGTTGATCCTGCCCCGGTTTTTTATTCAGTTTGCTTGATTGGTACCAGTTTTTTGAAATTGTGAAAATGGCCTTATTTAGTGACAGACTTATTTAGAGAATTAAGCATATTTTGATTCTATTAGTCAATGTTTCGTACAAGCAGAATATACTTCAATATTATTTTTGCGAATTTTTTGGCACACGTATATAGAAATATTCGCCACTCCTATATTAGAGGCACGTACGATTTGCTTGTTAACAGAACACATTCGCATCGGTATGTTTTTGTGAAATCTGGGTTTTAAAACAATAAACCTTCCTCCTTCTTCGGAAAGTCTTTAATAATTTTGTTTCCTAAATAGGATTCTCAAATTTATTCATCAGTAATTATCTTTCAATGTTAGGATATGAATGTTAATATAAAATGCCTTACAATCTAAAAAAATCTATTCATAACGAATAACGTGATACAAATGCTTTTCTGCAAGGTAGAAACCACTCTCTTAGTCAGTGAGGTTTTTGGAATAACAACGAGAATTTCCGTTTCACGATGCGAATGTGTTAATATTTTTCGATGGAGTTAAGAACTTATTATGTTACAGTTAGATAGGAAAATTAAGTCGTCAAAATCACTTTCCTTTTCTTTTGTTGTCGATTTAAAATCCCTTGTATCATTCTTTACTTCGTTAACCCTTTGAGGGGCGGTGGTATATATTATATACCACCTAATTTTAATCCGATTCGAACCAGAAACTTTTAATTAAATTTAACATTTTTAACTTTGACGGGTAAAATTATAAAAATTGCCTTTCCTTATTTTGAACTAAATTCTTTCGTAAATACAGGTGTGAGTTCAACGTTACCGGAACAAAATTGCTTGCCCCTGAAAGGGTTAATCCTTTCTGGTAACATATAATCTTGGAAAAATTGTGCTTGAAAGAAGCTACGTTCATTAACCCTTTCAAGGGTGGTGGTCAGAGATGTGACCACTTTAGTTTAATTTAAAACTGGCACACGACATCCAGAATATTTTAGTAAAATTTTTCTTTTATAATGAACATGTACGAAAGCAAGTATTTATTTTTTAAGACATTCGTTTGCAAATTCTGGTGTCACTCAATCATTTCTTTTTTCTAAAACAGAATTACTTCGCGCCTGAAAGGGTTAAATAAAAAAGCATGTTTCATATCATGATTTAATAAAATATTAGTAGAATATAAATTTATTTTAAAATAGGAATTTAATAAATTCTGTGGTAGTAAAAGTATTTTAAGTAATATTACTCTCATGACCAGGGCTTGACAATTACGGTCACCAGTTTGCCACTGGCGACCAAATATTTTTATCCGGCGACCAAGTTATTTAATATAATGGGTTTTTTGTTGTTGTTTCTTTTTTGTACAAAAATTGACCTAAGCTTTCTTGAAATGAGCACAAATGCCACCCCCCTCCCCCTTTCCCAATATTGAAAAATAAACTTTGAAACTATATTTACACAAAAAATATTTTAAACTTTTCTTTTTAATCCTTCTATATTAAAAAAAAGTAATCTGGAACGGAGCCAAAAACGAAATGGACCAATCAAATTCTGCGTAGATATTCCGGGTTATTCTCATCGCTTTTTTACTAGGGACTTTTTGAGAAGTTTTTACTTTTTTCCTAGCCATCCTACGGATTCGAAAATCATACCATCAGACGCGAAATATAACAAGCTTTCAGAAATTAAAAAAATTATCACGGTCGGACAATAAAAACTCAAAAAATCCTTAAAAATCGAGTAAAAAATCTTTTATTGAAAAAGTCATTTTTTTATATTGTTGCCAATTTCCAAATAAGCGCAAAGGATTATGTCTTATCTCAAATAAAAAATGTATTTGCGCGAGACTATTAAAAACAATAATGAAAGTTTAAAATTTTAATTAAATGATCACGTGTTGAAAACAGGAAATAAAGAAAATTACGTCATAAAAATTGTATTTACACATGAATATTAAAAATAAAAAAGATGAATTAAATGAAAAAGCATTATAACTAGTTAAATGAAAAAGCATTATAACCAGTTAAATGAAAAAGCATTATAACCAGTTAAATGAAAAAGCATTATAACCAGTTAAATGAAACAGCATTATAACCTGATTACAGAAGAAAGTCGCCGTTCATGATATCATCATCATCATCATTTTAAAACAGGATACATTACCAGGTTTTAAGAGGCTGTGAAATCAAAACGGGGGTTGGTGAGCGTAGCAAGCAGGGGGCAGAGCCCCCTAGTTTGTCAAAAAAATAAGTTCATCAACTGTAAATTTTAAAATAATCAAATCAGAATTATTTGAGACTTAGACAGGAAAATAGGCGAAAAGTTGTTTTCCTGCTTCACAGATATAGATTTTGTAGCATTCGGCAATCAGCATTTACCGAACATGCCGATTAATTAACTTTTAACAGTATTTTTTTTTTTGAAAGATATATTATTTTGATAAGTTTCATTAGAAAACTTATATTATTACTTAGTTTATATTATCTTTCTAAACTATGTATCGAATAATTCTAAACAATGCCTGTTATTATTTTCCTCAATTAATTCGTAAAAACTTTTGTGCTTTTTGAAAAATAATGAAGAGGAAGGAGGGGGTGGTAAATATTTTTTACTGGCTACTAGAATTTTTTTTCTGGCTACCAGATTTTATCAAATTTGTAAAGCCTTGCTCATGACGAAAGCAGCTCATAATTTTACCATTTGTCACGAAAAACGTATAACAAGTTAGACTCATCGTTTTACTTTCTTAACATTTTATGACGGCTAGTTTGTCTTTTATATAGGAATTTCCACCTATGGGTTTCCTCTTGCATGTTATATTACTTAACAAGAACGAAAAATCATGCGTCAAGCATAGATTATGTAACACTTTCCAACGCTTCCAAAATAATTTTACAAATCATTACCGTTTAATAAGCTGAAAGATAACATCTAAGTAAACAATTTGGAAAACGCATAATATATTTAAAAACGTAATTTCAGGAATTCCCAACATATATTTCCAGCATAAACAATATTCGGAAAAATATCCGAATACTTTTATTCAGCCCAGTATAGGATCTATAGATTTGTATATATACTATATAGGATGCTAAATTTTAGTTTAGTTAGGAAACGCATAGCACAGTTTAAAATTCTCCTTCTGGAGTACCTATCAATAAACGGAAATGTGTTCACGAACTTTTGTGCTGCCCTGTATATGATCTACAGAATTTATACACACCAAGTTATAGACAAAAATTGAGTTAAATTTAAAATCGAGTTCACCAACTTAAAAAACACTTCCAGGAATTATTGTTTACAGACAGTAGAGAATGCTTTTGTGTGTCCCTGTAAATGAACGATGACTGCTATACACACAATATCCTGTAGTAATCCTCTTGTAATACACCTTAGTGATATATATAAATTTCAATGCGTTTAAAATAGTGAAACATTATTTAATTAAACCGCAAACGATTTTTCTCCATAGTCATAATGTAACGGATTTCTTTTTACTGTCCCTGTAAAGTAACTATAAGTGCTATGTACAGCATATTCCATATTAAGCTTCTTGTAATTACAATGTGTTTGAAATTGTGTAACATCATTAAAATAAACCGCAAAGGATTTTCCCCATAGACCGTAATATAACGGAATTCTTTTGTGTGTCCCTTAAAAAAAAACTATAAGTGCTACACTCTTCAGTTGAAATAGGGAACATGCTATAGATATATAAAAATTGCAAGGCAATGCGAGGATATTTACGGGAGTTAGAGCACGGACAGACGGCAGACGGCCATACGGCACACAAACCGAAGTCATAAACACTTTTCAACTAAGTTGGAAAGTGTTAAAAAAAAAAGAGTTCCTCTGTTTATGTTTATTTTACAAATGAATGTATGGAATAACGATATATTGTTTATAATCGAAGAATTCATATGCATAGCATTCTAGTTATAAAAATGTGAATTTATATTGTGTATCATTTTTGAGAAATAATGCAACACATAAAATGCAAAAGCACTGTCCGCTGTTCAAATTACGCATGTCCAAAAGACGTAAATTCGAATCTCCCGTCAACAATTATGTATTAATTCTTTCTGGTAAAATTTTATTGTAAAAAGCTGTGCACGAACGAAGGGTTTTTCATTTAATTTTAAAATTTATGCACTGCTATTAAAAATTTATTTTTAGATAATTTAATTTTAAAGTAGAAGAAAATTTTTTTTTGGTATTTAAGTAGTTTAAGTAACATTTGCCGCATGACTAATACAGCTCGACATTTTACCATTTACCACGGAAAACGAATGACGAGTTAAACTCGTCATTTTACTGGAACTGTTAATAAGAAAATAAATTTACATTGATGGTCTTCGGTCTAATTATATGGTGAGTTCTACTAAGGAGGTCACTTTAGTCGGACATTTTCCGAAGGCTAAGACCAGAGCTGCCAAGTCTCCGGCTTTTTGGACACCAGTATTTTTGTACAGAAAATGTTGTTTTATGTAATCGGAACATTCTGCGATTTAAAAGAACAACATTTTCTGTAAAATAATACTGGTTTTCAAAAATCCGGAGACTTGGCAAGTCTGTAAGACGTTTTGTAAGCTGAAATGTTTAGTTATAACTCAGTATCGACTGTGTTTGCCCCAGGCACAGGAAGATCCTTGATATCATCTAAACCACGCGCTTTTGCTCATTTATCACTTCTTTAATAAGAAAATAACTTGATATAGACCGTTTTTGGTCTATTAATGTATTAATATGTTTTTTGAGGATTCTAGATGGGAGAAATGACAGTGCGAGTATCTGACAGCTTGATGGATTACCTCTGAATTCAACTCAATGGGCATGACTGCTTATCTGCCAACACAATTATTTTTATCTGATGTTCAGCCATTTTTTGAATCGATTTTTATTTCGGACGTGCATTGATACGGTTGACGGCATAGGAAGACAATTAGAGAAGCGGGACTAGTGAATGTAAAACATGACGAAATGTTATTAAAGCGGTATCATGAATTTGAGGGGTTTTGTTCGGTTCTGGTATCTATTTATTGTTTTCTTTTTTCTTTTTTTTCATTTTTCAGATGATCGCAAGTGATGCAGTTCAGGATATGCATTTATCTTTCGGATTAAAAGATATGATTGCTTTTAATCTAGGTAGGATATCTATTGTGTAACAGTTTCTCAACTGAGACAATTCATGGTCCTCCATGCAATGTTTACGAATTCATGTATTTCTCCGAGTGTCGGTCTGTGATTATTTATTTATAGGTGAATAGGTTGACAAAGCTATCAAATAAAAATATATGAGAATAATTACAGAGCGATTTTAATATGGGTTATACTGTAATGAATCCAAGGTTTTGTACAAAATACTTTTACTTCTTTCTCCTCAAGTGATGCACAACGAAATAGGACACTATCTTTTGGATCTAAAGAGATAATTGCTTTTAATCTGATAGGAATATTTATTGTATATCAATCTCCAGGATTGAGATAATCTTCGATCGATTATAGGGGCTTATCAAAATCAGAAAAAAAAGTCACTTGCCTTTAGGGATTTCCACAAGAATAGAAGATGGAAAGTAATAGAATATAAAATTACTTTGACAACTATGAGTCGATTTTAAGGTGAATGATTACGTTCGAAATCTCCTTTGTATTTGTTTATTTTGAAATAAGCTGTTTTTTCACTATTTCTTTTTTTAACAAAAAAATAATAATGAATCAAAAAATGAAATTCTACTAAAGATTAATTAATAATTTTATGCGTTTTTGGAAAATGTAGTGATCTCGAGTGAATTTTTATAGTGATACGCATAAGAAATTATGTTGTTATTCGAATGAAGCATTCTGTTATACGCAAAAGCATAGTTGAGAACCTTCGTATTTTTTTTTTAATCAATAACTCACAGAAATGAAAATTAATAACGCAAAAGCACAGTTGTCAACATTCATATTTTTAAAATCCATTTCTCCTCGAAATATTGTTAGAAAAGACATTAGTTTAAAATTATTTGCGTAATTCTTAATTTAGTTCTAATTTAATAAAAGAATTACTTTTATAAAATTTCTGGTAGTAATTGATTAAAAACATATGAAGGATGGCAATTATACTTTCTCGATTTCCCCAATGATTCTTTCAAATATCAAAATTATTCATTCTGCCCATCATAAACTAAATTTTGATTGAAAAGCTAGCATCAAATGTAATTCTTTCAGTTTATTTTTAAAAACAAAATGTAGAGATATTCTACAAAATTAACTATAGTCTATAACAATTTTTAAAATAAAAATAATACAGGTGATCCTACAATCTGATGTGTTATGTCCCCTTTATTTTCACATTTATAAATAAAAAAAAATGTTGCATCTTCATCCAGAGACTGGTGATTGCAGGAGCAAACTTCCATCAGTATTTCCTAAAAGTAATCGTCGCCTTGTGTAAACGCAGAATTTCTGTCATAAACAAAGCGAAAATTAATATTTGCAAAAAGTGGTGGAACTCGCTCCTTCTTTTAATCGTTGCTTAGATACGGGTCACCTAATACAGTGGAACTTCCTTTTAACGAAGTCCCTATTCAAGGAAGTTTTCTACTTAACGAAATTTTCTGCCGAACCTTGACTTTGCACATCATTAACATGTAAATTAATCTCCATATTACGAAAAACTTATTCTACATAACGAAATTTATTCCACTTTCGTGCGTGTACAGTATTCAAACGGAAAGGTTGTTGTTGCGATGGATGTATGAACGTATTTCCGCGGACTGTATGAAAATGAACACATTTGAATCATTTAATGAAAACACACATTTAATCACATTGTAATAAAAAAAGAACAGATACGCTTCAGTTTTTGTTTACTTCTCTTTGTTTTGTGTTTGTTAGACATTATTTTAATAAAATTATTCTCATATCTACATTGCATAAAAAAAATGACTGCCCGAATTGAAATACGTTTTTGAAATATTTCCATTTTATGTGTACTTTTAATGTTATGTGTGTTATATGTATACAAGTTTCATAAATCTAAGTTGATTTCTATTTAACTAATTTTCTTCATAACGAAGTGTTTAAGTGTAACGATGAGCCTTCGTTAAATGGAAGTTTCACTGTATATGTTTCTGGTTATAACTATTTAAAAAAATATCTAATTAGTGTAATTATAAGGATTTTAGTACGCGGTTTATTTTAAGATGTGCAGAAAATGTTGCTCTTTGCTATAGAGCAGCGGTTCCCAACCTGGGGTACGCGTACCCCTAGGGGTACGGGGTGGGCCTGCTGGGGGTACATGAAAATCATATCTGTAATGGCGGAAATCACAAAAATGATTTAACTGAAAACATATAAACAAAGTTGATAGTTTTGCATTATAAAGTTAGTCTCATGTGATACTCTAATATGTTACGCTCAAAATGAGGTTAAAAGTCCACTAGACTTTTAATAATCCATTGATAATTCTATGTCACTAGCTCTGCCTACTGCTGATCCTATTGTGTGAGTACTTATATATTTTCCCAATCTTTACTAAAAATACCATTGATCATTTTACAATGTTCTTTTCCCACGCCTTATTTATTCCCGTTTCTAATAATAATTACAAAACGCCTAAATTAAGTCAGAGCTTCTGGTTTTCATGTTTTATTTTAAAACATGTTGAAAAGCAGGCCTTTCTTTTCATTTTCGAATATGCGCAGTTATTTCATTAACGTGTACTAATTGGAAAGCTTCCTTCCTTTTAATGAGTATTTAATTTGAAGTGTTTACTAATTATTTGAATGATTTTTTTAAAAAATGTATAACTAGTTGAAATCTGGAACTCTTAATAGTATTTTGCAACTGCGATTGAAATTCAACCTGAAGATTCGGGAACTGCAAGTTCTTCGAAACAGTTTGATTATTTAGTATTGCAAGAGAACCTGAGTGCAGCTGTTAATAGGCATGCTCTCATAACTGATAAATACTGAAAAATAATACTTTATAATACTTTTAATAATACTGAAAACATGAGTGCTCCCTTAATGAATAAAAAATATAATAACGAATAATTCGTGAAATATGGATTTCGCATTCACCGGAGATGACGATTTTAATAATATGTGGGGGAGGAGAGGAGTGTGTGTGTGTGTGGGGGGGGGGGTATGATAAATGGGGGTAGTCCGAACAGAAAAGCCTAAGCAAGGGGTACGTGAAAGAAAAAAGGTTGGGAAGCGCTGTACTAAAGCATAGTTTTTAATAAATGTCAAAACTTTATTTGAATACATTATTGATATTTTTCATATAAAAATGATTTTGGGCATTGTTTGTGAGCAATCTAAACAAGTGGGTAAGTGTGATCGCACAAATGGTTCCGTTTAATATTCCTTTCAAAACACTTTATCCTTTCTTTAATAAATCCAAATAAATTTCATTTAGCAGCAACAAAAAAAGTCATGTTTTTTACAAAGTAAAAATTTACTGGTCTATTCTTTCGTTTTTTCGAATATCTAAACCAGCCCGGTCATGTGGACTAAATGTGATATTAAAAAAAAAAAAAGTCAAAATTAAACATGCTGTACACCTTCAAAATGTTAAAATATACGAATATTTCCATAATCGGATTTTTTTCATGATTCAATACGTTCCTCAAACTCATATATTTACTATTCTCTATTACTCATATTGATACTCGCTTTGTATTATTCTCAAACATTTGAGAAATCCGTTAAACTTCCGATATGACGTCAAATTAATTTTCTTTTTAATTCTCTAAATACATGATATTAATCTGCTTTCTGTACATACAGGTACTCAAACTCCTTGTATTATTGAAAAATCTTTGAAATTTTCCGTTTTATTATCAATATGCGTCAATCATTTTTATTTCATATTAATATTTTTTTCAAATGGTAAAACTTTTTATTTCATTTTCATTTTTCACGTGGAAATCTTTCAATATAAAATTAATTATTGTGGAAATAATTTTATTGTGGATTGTTAATTGTTGACAACTGCTATAACGAAAAATGTTTAAATTTAATAGGAAAAGTCTGTTAGAATTTTGGTTTTTTATCTTTATTTATTAAAATAATACGATTTTTTCAAATTTTAATATTTTGAGCTTCATAGCGGGTATTCAGTTATATATACACAAAGTTTCAACCCCGTAAGTTTTATAGGTTCTGAGAACGGCTCTGTGACGGACAGACAACGGAGCGGGAGTAATAGGGTTTCGTGATATGAACGAAACCCTAAAAAATATATATTACAGAAATATATATGTTGGAAAAAATGTCAACTATGATACTTTATCCAACCATTGAATATAATTTACCCGGTTGAAAAAAACTTTCTTTTGTTCATTATGACCTAATTACTTGGTATACAAGAGTTTGCATGTTGTTTCACACTTCCATCATGTAAAATGCTATAGTTATAGCTCAGATGAATGAAATTAGCGCTGTAGTTTGCAGTCATGTTCAACAAATAAGGCTGAAATTTGCCAGCCAGGACACCGCTCCCTGAATACTAGGCCTGCGCGCTGACAAAAATGGCGGCTGTTAAAGACGGATTTTTTTTTTCAGCGTTTGAACGGTCCCTCGAAATTCCACACGAATAATTTCTACAAGTTTTCTTTGCCTTGTTTTTCTGAGATCAAATAACTCAAATACAACTTTTAAATAATATTGGTGTTGAAGTTCGAGGGACTGTACAAACGCTGAAAAAAAAATCCGCCTGCGACAGCCGCCATTTTTGTCAGCGCGCAGGCCTATTATTCAGGGGGCGGTGGCCCGGATAACGTTTGCGTAGTTCAGTAAGAACAGCATTGACACGGCAAGCCAGGGTACCCAGGTTCGAATCCTAACACGGACATTTTTCGCTATGTTGTGTAACCCAGGACGTCCAGGTTGAATCCCCTAGTCCTTGTAATCCCAAGTCAAAATTCATTCTGGTATTTGTTTGCTAGACTAGCATTAAATGCTGTATCCCAGCAATAAAATAGCATAAACTACCATAAACATTTGCTGGTTCCACCAGAATTACCAGCAAGTCATGGTGTGTATTGACCCACTTGATGCTGTCTAGCATTATAAAGCATATAATAGCAATAACTAGCTTATTTTTGTTGCTAGTACTAGCATAAACATTTGCTGGTTCCTCCAGAATTATGCAGCAAGTCATGGTGTGTATTGATCTACTTGATGCTGGCTAGCATTATAAAACATATAATAGCGTGAAAATCTAGCATACATAGCAATAACTAGCCTATTTTTTTTTGCTGGTACTAGCATATAATACGAATTCAGGAGTAACTTATATTAACGAAGAACTAATTGTTAAATAAACAGAACGTGTATTAATGACGTAAGACATTAAATATGATAACACTAGCCTACAAATCTAAAAATAACTTTCGGAGCTGAAACAGCAATAATTGAATTTTATGTTTTTGTCGACGCTGAATCTGAAAATGAAATAATTTTTCTCCCATCACGCGTCGCATTTTTTGTAACAACTTTGAACTTAGGAATTTTTTCCATATTGAAAGTGTAACAAACTTTGAAATATTCAGTAATTTGACATTATATTCTTGACATCATATTTCGATTCGTCATCAAATTTTACTTTCGAATACCTACCGGAAGTCATTCAGTAGAGCAGTTAAGGAATTATACAGATGTAAAGTTTATAACTCCAACGTTAAATTCCGTTTTTAATTTTTTGGGGCTTAAACAGCAGTAATTGAATTTTATGTTTTTGTCGACGCTGAATCTGAAAACGAAATTAGTTTTTTTCCCATCACTCGTCACATATTTTTTACAAACTTGAGCTTAGGAAATTTCTCCATATTGAGAATAGAACAAATTTTGGACTTTTCAGTAATTTGAAATCATAATCTTGACATTATATTTGGATTCTTCGGTAAATGTTACTTTCGGATATACCAACTGGGAAGTCATTCGATAGAGTGGTTTAGGAATTATACAGATGTAAAATTTGTAAACCCAAAGTTAAATTCCCTTTTAAAATTTTTCGGAGATGAAACAACAGTAATTGATTTTTATATTTTTGTCGACGCTGAATCTGAAAATGAAGTCAGATTTATTTCATCATGCATCACATTTTTGTTACAACCTTGAGCTTAGGGAATTTCTCTATACTGAAATTGTAACAAACTTTGAAAATTTCAGTAATTTGACATCATAAATTTGACATCATATTTGGATGCTTTGGTAAATTTTACGGTACTTCTCTATTATCCCGTCGACCACTTTTCATAACAGAAAACTATCGCCAAACTGTAAGATTAAACGCCAAAAATTCAGTCCCATTTACTTGATGTCAGAAGCATTATACGTGTTTGTTATGCCATCAAGTGGTTTTTAATTCGACATTTGCGTGTATTTTTCATTATGTTTTACTGATTTGTTAGATATTTCATTAATTAAAATAACAATTGTGTCCTTAAATTCTTATATTTTAATTATTTATTTATTTTGATATTCCAATGGCAACGTTCTCCCGTTTATTTGGCGTTACAGTTTGGCGATAGTTTTTTGTTATGAAAAGTGGTCGACGGGATGATAGAGAAGTACCAATTTTACTTTTGGATACCAGCCGGGACGGTTGAGTATTTTAGATATTATGCAAATGTAAAGTTTGTAAATCCTCATTCCATTATCAATTGTCTTGATCTGAAACAGCACTAATTGTATTTTATTATTTTGTGGACGCTTAATCTGAAAATGAAGTCAATTTTACTTCATTACAGATCAAGTATTTGTTACAACATTGAGCTTAGGAAATTTATGTACAGGGTGGCCATAATTAAACTGCAAGTGTTCAAGCGGTGCTGGAGAGAAAACTACCGGGTATATTCCAGTAAAATTTGGTATCTACACGTTTCAGAACATGCGCAAGTCAAATATGCAAAAAAAAATCGCCATTTTCACCCGATAGATGGCGCTGTACCGTATTTAAACGTTCACCGGTGGCATATACAACCTCCAAAATTGATAGACAGAGCATAATGACATTCTAAGAGGCATATAAACAATATAAAATATCATTTACAGTCTATCAAAATTCCATACAATTCGCTTCAGTAATTAAACTTTTACAGCATCATGTAATACAAATTAGCGTAAATAAGATCACAAATTAAACAATCCATAAAGAAGCTTTGGAAAACAAGCCATTATTTATTCAATGAAATTATTACATGATGTGCTCAATATGTGAACCACCAGATGCAACCACATGCTGAAAACGTAAAACAGCATGGTCCACCGTCGCATTTAAAATCTGTGGTGTAACACACCTCACGTGTCTCGTTATGCTAGATTTCAATTCAGCAACAGAAGCATGTTGTTCTCTATAAACCATATCTTTCAGATGTCCCCACAGATAAAAATCGCAAGGATTAAGGTCCGGTGAACGTGGGGGCCAAGCGTTGTCAAAACCTCTGCTTATGACTTGGTCCGCACCAAAGGTATCATGCAGCAATTTTTTAACATCTTTAGCGATGTGAGGGGGTGCTCCGTCCTGCATAAATACCGTGGTTTCTAAACAATGTCTCTCTTGCAATGCTGGAATCAATTGTTGTCTCAACATCGCACCGTAGCTAGTCCCTGTAACACTACAGCGTTTGGGACCACTTGGAGTTGGGGTCTCAAAGAAATATGGGCCCACAAGAAAATCACAAGTCATTCCACACCATACAGTTACATAATCGGAATGGAGGGGTTCTTCACGTTTAGCGTATTGTTTGTTCGTTCCCCATATCCTGCAGTTATGCGCATTTACACTACCTGATAGTGTAAAATGCGCCTCGTCTGTCCACAATATTCTCTGTATCCAAGTGTCATCTTCACTGATTTTCGACAGGACAAGGTTTGCAGAATCAAATCTTAGGGTGTCATCATGAGGTTTCAATTCTTGAAGAATTTTAATTTTATACGGATAACGCCGAAGAATGTGGCGCAACACTTTATGCACAGTGGACCAGGGAAGAGATAATGTCCGAGCCACACTTCTTGCGCTCACTTGTTGCAGCATACTGGCTCCTGAACTGCTACTCGTAGTTGCAATGGCGTCATCAATTTGTTGCACTCTTTCCGGGTTTACGGGACATCGCCCTCTTGTGCCTGGAATAATGCCCAATTCTCCTGATTCTTCAAATTTTAAAATCATATTTTTCAATTCTTTGACACTCATTGGACCTCTTCTTAATCGTTTCATACGCCGGTATTCTTTCAGAGTAGCTGAATAATTGCTACCATTCTGATAGAATATCTTCACTAACAATACACATTCCTTCTTATTCAGAGTCATGACTGGCCTTTACTCAATGTATTGATTTTTTATACTGTTCGATGGGCTTAAAATTTGCATATATGCCGTCGATAAGCATTGAAACACGGTATAGCGCCATCTATCGGGTGAAAATGGCGATTTTTTTTTTTTTTTTTTTTTTTTTTTTTTTTTTTTTTTTTTTTGCATTTTTGACTTGCGCATGTTCTGAAACGTGTAGATACCAAATTTCACTGGAATATTCCCGGTAGTTTTCTCTCTAGCACCCCTTGAACACTTGCAGTTTAATTATGGCCACCCTGTATATTGAAATTGTACTTTGAAATTTTCAGTAATTAGACATTATAATTTTGGCATCATGTTTGGATTCTTCAGTAAATTTTGCTTTCGGATAGCAACCGGGAAATCATTGCGTAGTTTGGAAATGATACGGATGTAAAATTTGTAACTCCAAAGTTAAATGCCCTTTTAAAAAATGTAAAACAAACTATAATGTGTGTAAAATGTCAAGCATAACTCTAAAACTAATTGGAAAAATTAACTGTAATTTGGTGTTCGCATATTTAAAGCTTTTAGAAATCGATTTCTGTTAAAATATTTATAGGCATATTCTTTTGAATATTATTTTCATGATTTATATTGTTAAACTTATATAACTAGAAAATGTGACGTAATAGGAAATTTTTAATTAAATTTTCTGCTGCAGAATTAAAATACTTTATTAAAACTCATTGATTTTTCAGCTATTACCCAGTATTGAAAATTGTACCCAAATCCAACCATTTCAGACTAGCAGAATATTCCTGAAACAATACTAAATCATGTTTAACAAATGTGGATGAGATGTGAAATGTGGATTTTCAAACTCATCTGATGTTCCTGATATCACAAAGTATAGGGGAGACAGGACACAAAGGATGTTTATTTTACTAAAATGCTCGTAATTTGTGTTTCAGATACAATAGCAACTCAGTTTGTCTCATACACTCTAAGAAAAATCCTGTCAGCAATGCTACTAGTTTTCCCATGTAATTTGTATAGTAAAATCTTGTCAGCCACTCAACAGTTTTGCCCGAACGCTGCTCGGGCAAGAAGGGTTTGCTTGCTTCGTTACTAAAACCTTTATCAATACCACTTATTTTTAGCTGTAATCTTCGCTTTAAAAAAAAAACCGCAATTGTTAAGGGTTTCAATTGGTACAAATACAAACAAGATAATCCTGTTAAATTGAAACAGACTTTATCAGTATGAAACTAAACTCCTCCATCTTACAGCAATAACAATACTGTTAAACAATACCACTGTTGCTCCGTAATAAGCAGAAGGTTTCTGTATTACAAAACAAGAAATTTCTTTAACCGTTAACCAGTGCTTTGAACGAGATCTCTTTCCTTTACTTTTACAAAATTTTAAGAACACGCGAAACATTGTACGAAACCAGTTCAATTTTCCTTTACAGAATTTCTGGTGCATTTGAATTTATTTGTCAGTCAAAACTGTAGAATCGCATTACTTTAAATTTCCCACTAGAGAGAAAAAATTATATATGTTCTGGATAACAGAAGAAATCTGTAATTCACATAAAGTGAGATATTCTGTTTTACATTTAGTTAGAATATCTTTTAAGACAAAATGTATTTTTAACAGTGTATAAAGAGCTATTCTAACTTTTAAAGCGTCTTAATTCTGAAAATGCACCAAATGTTTTTTTGTTTTTTTTATTACTCCTGATATCTCTGTAAACTGGGTCAAACCTCCAAACGTTAAAAAGGTTTGTCCTAATAAATCATATAAAAATATTCCCAACAGAAATAAAATGTAACTTATTTCTGTACGATAATTGTTAAATTTATGTTACTAAATAAAAGTTTTTCATAGGAAACATGTTTATTTGATGTGGCCATGTGACCGGATGATACTTATTATGTTAACAATCTCACATTCATAATTTTCAAATCAATGTAGATTTTCGTAACCAAAGAAGTCCTTTTCTCCTTTTTATAGCAACTGTTTCTAAAGCACTACTGGAGATTTGATGTGGTAACGTAACCCTATCAGGTATAAGTAATTGTATTTCTGTAATGTTAAGTTCTCGCCAGAATTTTCTAAAAAGTTTATTGGAAAATTAGGAAATTAAATTTTACAACCTTTTTTTTTTCTCATTAAAGTTATAAAAGACAAATTTTATTCAAAATTTCTGGTACAATGTTAATTAAAAATAAGTGGGATGAAATATATCTCACCACCTTTCACAGGGCTTAATTTCTAACAAAAAAAGTTCCGGAGCCCTAATAATCTGCAGTACTAATAACCGTAGCATCCCCCCTCCACCGTCACTCCAATCTGCATATTTATATTTCATTCATTATATGTAATTGCAAAATTTAAAGCAATTTTTCTCTTTAGCTAAGTAAAAAATTTAAATATATCTATCTGCATTTAATTAGCTAAATTATTCCACTTTTTAGTTACCAACCTCCGTTCTGATTTCGCAGCCTCTTAAAACCTGGTAATGTACAATGTTTTAAAAAGATGATGATGATCTCACGAATGGCGACTATCTTCTGTAATCAGGTTATAATGCTTTTTTCATTTAAATGGGGTATTTTTCGGTTACCGTGACCTTAGCCACCGCTGTCGCGACAGATTACGGTTGTTTTGGGAATTCATAAGTAAGATCAATTACTAATTTGGATCATTTAATTATTATTTGAAACTTTAATTATTGTTTTTAATAGTCTCTTGCAAATACATTTTTTATTTGAGATAAAACATATTTTTTGCGCTGATTTAGAAATTGGCAACAATATAAAAAAATGACTTTTTCAATAAAAGATTTTTTACTCGATTTTTAAGGATTTTTAGAATTTTTATTGTCCGACCGTGATCATTTTTTGAATTTCTGAAAGCTTGTTATATTTCGCGTCTGGTGGTATCATTTTCGAATCCGTGGGATGGCTAGAAAAAAGTAATCGCTCCTCAAAAAAGTCCCTAGTAAAAATGCGATGAGAATAACCCGGAATATCTACGCAGATTTTCATTGGTCCATTTCCAAATCGTTAGTTTTTTTTTTATATAGAGAGAGAGATGAATAAATACAATTTTTAATTTACAGACAGATTGAGTTGAGCAAGCACAAGCCCGAAGAGTGATATAAAAATTGAGCCCATTTCATCTCCATTTCCTATGCGTGCAATACATTATGTCACATATAGTGTTTTGCTAGAAAAGAATACAAAAGCTTCGATATGGGAGAAAAAGGAAAGGGTAATTTAGGCATCTGTTTTTCGGAAGCGCTTGCGCTGGGCTGCGAAGCCCAGTATTTATGAGCTCCGGTGAATTCCGACCAATATTTAAATATTTACTAAAAGCAGAAAAGAACCGGAGCCGGGCTCCGGTGGCCTCCGGCGCAATTTAAGCCCTGACCTTTCAAAAATTTAAGAAGAACCTCAAAAGAAACCAACGCAATATCTTTAGCACAATCTGTGTTATATGTATATATTATGCATACAATATGCATATGTAAGATGTATGTAGCAGTATTCTGAATAATAAAAAAACTGAAATGTAAAACACTTTTGTTTAACTTCACATCTTTGGTTCATAAGTTTTTTTTTCTTTTAAATTTAGTTTGAATTGAGATATTGTATTATAGTTCATTCTTTAAAATTATTTATATTAATTTATGAAATATGTTTTTGTATTATATATAGAAATATGGTAAGTTTTCTGATTTATATATATAATCCAGCAAAAATATATATAGCTGTTTTGTTTGTGTTGTGATGGTTACTGCTTATATATATATATATATATATATATATATATATATATATATAATATGTATTAATACACCTTTATTATAATAATATAATATATCAGTACACCTTTAATGTACAAAGTTTCATGCTTATATATAAAATTATATAATTTATACAGTGTTTTAATTGTTTCATGAAAATTATATTATTAATATGTATTCATTAAATATTGTTCTGTATTACTTTTCTTCATATTTTTTAAAATAAAGTTATAAAATTCATGTTTCATTTTAAAAATCTCGTACAAATCTTAAATAAATTAAGTGGTATAAAATATATCTCACCGCCTTTCAAGGGGTTAAGAAGATCCTCAGACGAAACCTATGCAATATATACGGTGTTTCAGTTAAACGTTTCAGAACTTCTAAGAGGGGTAGGGTGCATCCTGACAACTCGAAATAATATAGCAATGTATGGTCGGAAATGCTTTCCTGGAGCGGTGTTGTACACAGGAGCACCATAAAGAAAAGAGACCGTAAGTGAGAAATCGTTTTAATAATACATGAAAAGAAGCAAAAGGTACATGGATTAAAGTAAGTGTTTGAAGTTGCTTCCATGGGCTATAATGCATGCCTCACATCTCCGACGCATGGACATCTGAACATTCTGGAATACTCCAGGCGAATTTCGAATTTCTCCGGCAGCTACTGCGATTCATGCAACCAGCTCCTCAACATTGTCAACAGGGGTGTCATAAACTAGCGATTTCATATGACCCCAGAAATAAAAATCAAGACATGATAGGTTGGGTGACCGAGCAAGCCAATGCATGGGACCACCACGTCCGATCCACTGTTGACCAAATGGGACATCCAGGTAGTAACGAACAGCTCCGCTATAATGAGCAGCGGCTCCATCGTGTTGGAACCACATTGTCTGTTGCGTCGATGCAGAAATCTGTTTATCTCTCAAAAGTTGTGGCAAAACTTGCTGCAGGAAGAGCAAGTAGTTATCTCCGGTTAGACGACACGGTAACAGGTAAGGTCCGATGAGGTGATCTCCCGAAATACCGGCCCATACATTGACCGAAAATCGAATCTGTGCAGAACGACGTCGTATTGCATGCGGGTTCTCGACCGCCCAGATATGGTCGTTATGCGAGTTGAAAATTCCTTCCCTTGTGAAGGATGCCTCAGCGGAAAACAACACTTCAGTAGGAAAAGTGGGATTTGTAGCACATTTTCCAAGGTACCACTGTGAGAAAGCAATACGAGGTGCATAATCCTGTGCCTGAACACGCTGCACGTGAAACGGATGCATGTCTTGTTCTCGGAGAATCCTTCAGACGCTGCAAGGGAAACCCCGACTACGTTTGCTAGACTTCGTGTACTCGTTCTTGGATTCCTCTGTACATGCTGCAGCATATTCTGTTCGACGGCTGGAGTCCGTGCTGTTCTTACCCTGACCCTGTCAGCTATTTCAAATGAACCTGTCTCAGCTAACCTGTGGTGCAGTCTTGCAAATAAATTATGACTGGGAATACGCCTCGTCGGATATAGTTCGGCGTACAAACGCTGTGCGGCTGGCCCACTACAATTTGCAGCCCCGTACACCAAATGCATATCGGCTAATTCTGCGTTTGTGTAACCATCCATCCTACTAACTTGGCGTTCTTGTGCGAAATGAAGATTCCCTGCAGGAAAGCTCGGAACTTTCGCACAACGCCATCTACCGCGTCAGGAAAGCATTTCTGACTGCCCATTGGTATATGATTTTGGTTCGTCAGGATGTACCCTACTCCTCTTAGAAGTTCTGAAACGTTTAACTGAAACACCCTGTATATACTGTGATATATGTAATATATATATATACTGTGATCTATGTATATTATGCATGCAATATACATATTTAAGATTTACATAGCAGCATTTTGAATAACAAAAACACTGAATTATAAAACACTTTTGTTTGAATTCAAACTTCACATCTTTAATTAAATTATATTTTTGCATTCATTTTTAATCGAAATATTGTATTATATTTCATACTTTAAAATTATTTATATAAAGGTTGCTATTAATTCATGAAATAAATTAATTACTATTTATTGATAAATTTAAATGCAATTATTTTAACAATTGCATTATAATGTGTTCGATTATGATACACGAAAAATGGGAATTTTGATATCGTACCTGCCATTTTCAAAAGTTAGGAAAACAAAAAGAAGACAATAATTAAACTAAGTTGTATTTAAATATCTTATTAGTTAGATCATAAAAGTAAAGTACCACTTTAAAATCATTGGAGTTTACGAATAACAAAAGGAAAACACGTTTTGGATGGGAAATTGTAAAAATTCACTTTATGTTTTCATTATCGCTAACAATAGCTGAAAAACAACATTAACCTTTTGAATACGGTGTTGAAAGATCGTAGGTCGCAGCGACTGTTTTTGTTTTATTATTATATCTAAACCACTTTTTGAATATTATTTGCCATACACTTATACGAAGATTAGTTCCAAAGAGATATGTACCATAAAGATGACTGAATTAAACAAGTAGTCGCCAGCCCATCTGACAGCTTTCAACTAAACGTCCGTACAATGTGAGTTAATTTAATCCAGGTTAAATACATTTCTAAACAGAAAAATGTATCTGAGAAAAAATATATATTTAGTTTTGTATTTCTTACTTGGAACTTATTTCATTGCATTTCTTTTAAAAAATTCTGGTTTGAAACGTGTTTAACCTCGGTTATTGTTCAAAAGTTTAGTGTGACGATTGATGGCAGGTATGCCAGCCCTGGATCTTAACCAAATGGTTAAACAAAAGTAAATGCTTTTAACGTATGTTCATCTAGTGCTTATCAGTAAAAAAGATTTAAAAAAAATAAAATAAAGACATTTGGTCAAACTTCCAGTATAAGCAAGCATCCCTAGGTTTCCCTCTATGCGTCCAACTCTATTTATTCCAATAATAATTAAAAAAAAAATTGAAAATTAAATACCAACACGATTTTTATTATAGCAAAATGAGAAAATTATGCACTTAAAAACTATTAACAGAAAACTTGGCTGACTATGATAATCTCCATAGCCTGTTCAACCGCCTTTCAAGATCAACGAACAGTTTAAACACTCTGGACAACAAATATTTCAATATTTGTACGAAAACAAGGTATTTTACTGAACGTGAATTTATTTGTCTGATAAAAAAACATTACAAAAGCCGTGATGCACGAAGTATAAAACATTTATTTTCTCCCAATCCTTAATCGATTCCCATATTTCAGATTTAGGAAAGGCTGAATACTCTTTCTTCCAATTTCGAAAATCAACAGTGTGTCAAACCGCAAAATTCATCCTCCGATTCCAAGAAAGAGCAACTACTCTCGATTATGTCAATTTGTTTGTTACGCCGTCTGCCCGGTTCCATTAGAATCACTGTTGTGTCACTCAAATAAGCTAGCTGAAATACGCCGGGAGGATACGCATTTCCCGTTCACTGTAGCGTAAAACAGAGATGGACCAAGACAATTGTATGGCTAATAACTTTATAAATAAATGTGTTGGTAGAATTAAACTGATTTTACACTAAACATACTGGGAATTTAAAAAAAAAATACTAGGGCATTCAACCCGGGCTTCCCGGAATATAGAATAAATGTGAAAACAATTTTTTATTTAACTGAAAACTCTAATATTTTTTTTACATTTAATAATTTTTCTTATATTGCCCTAACACCAAAGAGCATTTTTATATGAAATATGTCAATTATATATTCAAATAAAATGTTGAAATTTATTAAAAGCGGTAATTTCGCATTGGCCTCATGCCAGAAGTTAATAGCCGAAGATATCGCTAAACATTTCGTTACCTACAGCAGTTTTTTTTTTAATTCTGATAATTTCAGCGTTTTTAAGCGGTTATTTCAATTACATGTTTCTAAAATTTGTGTTTTATTTATACTATTTTATTCATTGCTTAGTGAAGTTTTAATTAGGTTATTGAATATTAGCTGGAAACAAATGCTGAACTTTTATAAAGTTTAAAGTACAAACGGATTAATATTTTGTAATCGTCTGCAAGCGATAGAGATAGATTTAAAAAAAATCACGCTTGAAATGTAATTTAAATGTTCTAAAAAATGAGTAAATTGCGATACAGTTTTCAAACAAATTGCATTTGAAAGTAGATTTTTTTTCCTATATAAAGGCATAAAAATTAAAAATGTGCGATGTTTAGAAATTATAAAACTGCTATACCAAAAATTGCAAAACTGAAATTTCACCGTCAACTGTTGCCATTCGCTAAATGACGTCAGCGTTACGCACGGACACATTTGTCCTTTATAATATAGATACTAGCTGTTTAAACCGTTCTACGCACGGGAGTTCATGAATTTAATTCTAAAACCAAAATTAAAAATAAAAATCAGTACAAATAAATGTATCTATGTAATATGTAGAAAAATATTTTTCTACTACTCTGCATTTTTTTTAATGAAATTTAATTTATCATGTTGCTATGGCAGCAGACGATAAAACGATGTTTTGGAATAAGTGAATAAAAAGAATAAAAAATTTTGTTAATGTTTGTGATAAAATATTTTTCTTTATTTTTTTAAAAAGGTAATAATTAAGCGCAATTAAATAATCTCTAATTATTTACATGCGAGGTAAAATAATTATTGTAGTACCCGCTTCAGCTTTTTAGTGCGTGGCGTACGTAACATGTATATCTCACATTGCAGTAAACATTTAGAACTGGCGCGATTACGGGTTGAACATAAAAAAGGCAAAAATGCGTCAAAAACATAAAATAAAAAAAATTCAATTCTTTTGCCCCAATCTTTCATGGACCCCCTACCAGCAACCCGTGTGCTAAATTTCGTAGACCTGCGCTCTGTGGTTTCCAAGTTTTTGATGTTACATAGATAGATACGCGCACGGATGTTAATAGGGTAGATTTCACGCCAAAATTTTACTTAAAACTTTATTAATATGTTTGCATAGCTTATATATATGTGTGTGATTTATATTTTATTTATATTATGAAAAACATTCTGGTTCGAACCGATGTATTTAGTACCGGTCAAGTGACCGGTCGTTGGTATATTGAGTGCTAAAACGCCTTATACATACAGTGATCAAATGGTCAAATATAGAGCATTTACTATTAATAAAATATAAAAATAGTAAAAAAAACACTCTACTAATTCATCCCCCCCCCCCCTCAAAAAAAATATCCGTTATAATACATTAATTTGGTGTGTGCATCAAGATCTATTAAGGAAAATTCACTGTTTTTTTTTTTTTTTTTGTTATTGGTTGAAAACACGAGCTAGTGGATTTATTTGAAAAATATATTATTTTTGCTATGTTTCTTTTTAAGACATGGCGATAGAAAAGAAAAATGAAACATTATTCAAACAATCCTTTTATAATTTCTAAATTGATTTTTGAACATATAATCATAATTTAATTAATATGAAACTATTAATTAGTTACAGCATATTTTTAAAGATAAATATTACACTCTTTATTTTTATTTATATTTTATTTTTTACTTTTTAGTATTTAAAATATTTCTTGTTGCAGTTTCATATACAGATGGTCTGTTTTAGTGATTGTGGAACATAAATTTTATGGCCGCTGAACTAATGCACGGAATTTAATCGAATTTCTTATTAAATTAAGTAATTAAGTATTAAGTAATTTAATCGAATTTCAATTAACACCTTGACATGAATTGGTAATGATTATGTTTCCGTGTATATTGCCAAATACATGGCACTTTTATGCCGGGTTTTTCACTATTTTCGCAATATCTCTGCATCTATGCAATCGAATTTCATCAAACGTCATATTCAGTCAGACTTTGACACATATAGGCATTGATATAGGTTTCGTTCTATATAATTTAACAGGCGCTGCTATGCTGCATATTTCACCATTTTCGTTATCACGTTGAGCAGCCTGAAAATGACAATATTTTTAAACCAGTGCGAAAAACTCCGTGGTTTTTAAAACCAATGAATGAAATACATAGTTTTTTTCTATAATACACACATTCTTGTAGTTTAAAAAAAACATTCAAATTATATATATTTAGCTATATTAATTGATTAAATGATAACGACAAAAATGGCTTTTTAAAAATATAAATACTAAAATATGCATTTTGCGCGCCAGATTAAAAAAGTTCTACTACAAACACACACTTAATATTTCATTTATTTTTACTGATACTACTATATTTTACACTGAACCTAAATTTAAAAGTATATTCAAATTCATTAGCATAGTTAATGGTTGGTTGGTTGGTTGAATTGGGTTTAACCCTTTCCGGCACAGTGGTCCCACTCCGGGCACACCTAATTTTAATTCCAAACTTGCATGCGGCACCAAGAATATTTTAATAAAATTTTGTTTCTACAATGAGATCTTAAAATAAGGAGTTATATCTTCTAAAAAAAGTCCTTTGTAAATTCCGGTGTCAGTCAGTAATTTCTCGTTTTACGAACAGAATTTGTCTGTGCCGGAAAGGGTTAATGGCACAAAGTCCGTTCTGGAACATGCTGCTCCAAGAAAAAGTGAAATAAAGAACATAAAATTATATCAAGAAGTTATCCAAACCTTTGTCAAAAAAAAAAAAAATAAAATAAAACAACACAGTTTAGTGAAAAAAGTAATGTGATAAAATATGTAATTAAAATCACTAAAATTACTACATAATGATGTTTAAAAAGCACAAATAAATCTTTACATTCTGTAAAGTAACATTTATCAAAAGAAGTCTAAAATATCTAAATAATGCTACACAAAACCTGGTATATTTACAACACAGAATATTAAAAAACAAAATAAAATCATGTCGGCTCAAACTCCTCAAAAACAGTATTTTCTTCATCTGTATCTGAGTCATAGCTGTCGGACTCCATATCCTCTTCCACATGGTGGACTAGCTGTTTAGAATCCTTCATATTGGTTATTAATGAACTTAGACATAATTTCTTGTTTTTTCTCTTCACAGTTTTCCACTGTGAAGAGGCTTGGGTTGAGGTTTTCTTTCTCTCTTTCTGTGCACATGATTTTTGGTTTGCTTTTTGAGTAGGGGAAACAGGTTTTTCTAACTTGTTTGCAGATGAAACGGAAGTTTTTCCTGACTCATGTTCGGTTGACTGTTTAAATTGACGATTATTGGGGTATTCTATTTTCACAGGTTCTGATGATGGTGCCCAACGTTCTAGTGCAGGCACAGCTTTTTTAATAGTGGCACAGCACACATCACGGGTTTTCTTCTTTTTAGTGCTAGTTAGTGTCATAGAAGGATCATTTGGTGATAAAGAGAATTCAGTTTGAGTGCTAATATGTCTTAAGGATTTTGATTGTTGCTTAAGTAAACTAGAATAAGAAACTCCTACAGATGGTGTTCTAGATTCAACAAGTTTTCGAGCTTCAGGGTAAGAAAGTTTTTGAGAGATTTTAACTGCAAGAATTTCTTTTTCACGAATCCAGTTTGGGCAAGAGCGGACGTATGCTGTATAGTCACCCTTACAGTTTGTACAATGTTCAGGCTTTTCGCATGATTTACCATCGTGGCCGACTTCTGCACAGCGTGCGCAGGTAACAGAACCACGACAGGTAGTATGACCATAGTGCTGCATTTAAAACAACGGAGTGGGTTAGGTATATAAGGTCGGACAGGACAGCTCAGGTAGGCAGCTTTAATTCTGGTTGGCAAAGTAGCGCTATTGAAGGTCAGAATAATGTGCTTCGTAGGAAGCACTTTCTCATTCCGGCGGATAGTAATACGACGTGCATCTATGACATTTTCATGTTTTAAGTTTTGTAGAAGTTCGGCTTTTGTAGTGAATAAAAGATCTTGTTCGGATATTACACCACGGCTAGTATTTAGAGTTTGATGGGCCTGAACAGAAACAGAAAAAGATCCTATTGTTGTGCAATTTGAGAGTAATTGTGAATGTTTGGATTTTGAGACCTCAACAAGCAAATCCCCAGACTGTAGTTTTTTAAGTGAATAACCATCTTCAAATACAGATTGGAATGTTTTTGCAATAAGAAATGGTGAAGTTCTCTTAAAAGAACTATCAGAGTGACTATCAGTGCATTTAATTATGATAAAACGTGTGAATGACTTATTCTGTACAATTTGTTGCTCTCCACATGGGAGAGAAGTAGAAGGAGTACAAGTTTTTCCATCCATATTAAAGTGAAAACTAATTCAGATCCCGGCCGCACCACCTACTACCGAGCCCAACAAGGGGATGCACATTCATGCACCAGTGCTAACCAGGGCCCTTTTACGCTCACATGACACACCTATTTCAGTTTCCGCCTTGAACGAAATTACTAGTATGTGCCTACTCACTTGATCCCCAGCCAGTGACAAGTCAGCTGACCAGCCGATTGATGCATACGGGACCAATATGCACCTCCCGTCTACCTGAAGCAGAGTCCAAAGCAGTGTGTTGGTTTTCCTCAACTGCCAGAATCCCCCTTTCCCGGGAGACGGGTCGCCACGCACGGCAAACGCGTGGGTGATTCACAATTCTCCATAAGTCTATATAAACAGGATGGTATCGGCTTATGCAGAATCACCCTCACCTCAGAAGAGGAAACCACAATGAGAGTGAAACAAAGAAGAAAGATTAGACAACAGAATGGACAGGAAAAAAGAAAAATCGCTCAGGTGTTCGGGGTTGCGAAGCCCGTGAATACCTAAAGAAGGTAGAAAAATTTTAGATTTAATTTTTTAATACAGAACTTTCTATGACAAAAATCAGACTAAATTTAGGTTCAGCATAAAAGTATACACAAAAATTAATTATACGCAAAATTTCAAGGCTCTAAGATAATTAGTTTTCAAATGAGAGTGTGCGCAATGTAAAAAAAAATCCAGTTTTGTGAAAAGGGGATTCAAAGGTAACTTTATAGCATGACAGGAAATGGCTTTTTACAAGCTATTTTTAGCTATAAATTCTGTTCTAATTGGAATTTTTGTAAAATTCTTTTTGCAGTATATTTGTAACATTTCAAGGTATCCATACTAATTTTTTTGAAACATCGATTTTTCGTTTACTACAACGTGATCTCCCTCCTTAAGTTTTTCACAATTTCCGCAATAGCTATATCCCCGCATCTATGTAATAGAATTTCACCAAGCTTCATATTCAATTAGATTTATAAAATTGGTCTTGTGTACAGTCTTGCCAGTAAGCTTCTTTTTTTAAATTCAAATTGCTTGATTGCCACAACTTTTATTAAGTAGAAATATTCGCCTTATTTAATGTCAGATTAACCATTGTGAGAATAAGCTTAATGACACTATTTTAAAAAATTAGTGGAAATGAAATTATCTGAATTAAAAAAAAGCAGTCTACTGACAACACTGTTTCAGTACATTTTTAAGTGTACAATGCTCAACAGGTGACGCGGCTATGTTATTACTATTACTATTATTTATTTATTATTATTATTATTATTATTAGTATTATTAGTATTATTATTATTTTATTTATTTATATTTATTTATTTATCATTATTATTATTATTATTATTATTTTATTTATTTATTTATTTTTATTCATTTATTATTATTATTATTATTATTTTATTTGTTTATTTATTTATTTTTATTTATTTATTTGAGATGAACATTGTAGCTGTATGTCAGTTCCTATTGAATAGAAATGACAAATGAATCAAATTATGTATTTGAGTTATTAATTTAAATATATATGTTGATGGAAATTTTGTTTGTAAATCAAACAAGGGTCGCTGTTGAATTGTGATTTTTCTTTTCTACTCATTGATTTTGGCAACACTGATTTATATTAAAAAAAGTGCACAGTACTTTTTAATAGTAAATAACAACGCTATTAACTAATTTTATTTATTTTATTTTATTTTTAAAGAATGTTGGTATGAATAAATTAATTTGTTTCCTAAATTTAATAAGAAAATGTTGAAAATTTATTTGCATTTTCTTACAAAATAAAATTAACATTTAAAATATATAATCCTCTTCAATATTACATATGTTTTTTGTTTTTTTTAAGAGAAGATTTAGTTCCTCCACTTTTCTCGTTAAACTATTTTACTACTATTTCCTTTCTCTCGTTGAAAGCTCTTGTCTTTTTGATTGACATCCGCCATATTCGACGTCATGCATCCGGTAAGCGAACGTCACGACTCGTCCGGTGCAATGGGGACGTTCAGACACTGAATTATTTTATCAAGGACATAAGTAATGATAAGAACATCTGTTTATCTGTGTCTAATTTATTTTTAATGGAATTGTGGGAGCGCCAGCCGATTGTTAAGGTAATTTACATTTGGACAGGAGACTGGCCACGAAAATATGGAACTATAATTCTATAATGATGAATTGTTTACATTAAAAACATGAGGTTTGGACCATTATAAATAGAACAGGGGTTTGCAAAGGGAATTGCTATGATGTATGTTTATTGTTCAGTTTGATTTTTATCGGATGATGGATTAACTGATTGGTGCTATTGTTTGTTAGACACATGTCAAATTGGAATGATGAAAAATGATTCATGTGAATGTGGACTTTATTATTCTCGCTATGCGAAATTTTAAATTTATTCGTTTCGCTTAATAAGAAATTTATGCTGATTTTTGCCGTGAACTGTATAACAAAACAGAATGACAAATAAAATGCAGAGACCCATCTTCAGTAAATTGAATTTATAACTACAATCAAGGGATCATATTGTGACCACACACATATACATGCAAATATTAATATTAATATTTAAAAATCGTGCTTTGCGTGTCTATAAGCGTTACATGATTTGCATTTGGTAATATTGAAACTTTCCGGTAAGATCTAGCAATTTGAAGGGTGGTGGGATATTTTTATATATATCACTTAATTTTAATCAGGATTTGTACCAGAATTTTTGAACAAAACTTTGGCGTAAATTGAAATTGTAAAATTGCATTACCTTATTTAACCCTTTCAGGTGCAAGCACTTGCGTTCCTGTAGGAAAAGGAATTATTCAACTTTTTCCATGTCAAAGTTAAAAAAGTAAAATTTAATTAAAAGTTTCTGGTTTGAATCGGATTAAAATTAGGTGAGATATAATATATCCCATCGCCCCTTAAAGGGTTAAAATAAAATTCTGGTGTAAATTCACCAATACAGAAATACAACTGCTGATTATGCTGAAATTATTCACTATCACTATTACATTATTCACTGTTCACTCACCGCCCCCTGAATACTAGGCCTGAGCGCTGACAACAATGGCGGCTGTCGCAGGCCGATTTTTTTTTTCAGCGTTTGAACGGTCCCTCGAAATTCCACACCAATAATTTCTAAAAGTTTTCTTTGCCTTGTTTTTCGGAGATCAAATAAGTCAAAAATAACTTTTAGATATTATTGGTGTTGAAGTTCGAGGGACTGTCCAAACGATTCCGCCTGCGACAGCCGCCATTTTTTTCAGCGCGCAGGCCTAGTATTCAGGGGGCGGTGGTTCACTATTACCCTGAAATGGTTAATAGTGAAAAATTTTGCGTAAAATAAGTATCGCATGCACTCGCGTATAAGTCGACACTCAAATTCTAGATATTGAATTCTAGGTTAAATTTCCGTATAAAAATATTCACCTTGTTTAATGACGGAAAATAATAACAAATTGCGCGATTATAATAAATCGAAGATAACTATTCTGAAATACAAGTATTCGATTTTTTTTTTCATTTCAATTTGAGTTCAACTTATACGCGAAAACGGACGATAATTTTCTTACAAAAGAAAACAACACGATTATTTTCAGTATTCATAGATTTATTTTAAATTAAATTACACTTTTGTTTCAAAATTATTGTTTTCATATAAGCAATTCGAAAATTTATTTGGAATTAAAATTATATTTATTTTAAATTAAAAACTTTAGAAATTTTGTGGTAGCGAAAAAGTTTTAGATAACTTTATTTTGGTTGAATAGTGCAACTTGTCATTTTATCGTTTGGCCAAAAAAATCTAATGACGAGCATTTTCGTCATTTTCTTGAAAGAAGTTAAATAAATCTTAACCCGTACGCGAACAGCATCTTTTACAGAATTTTTAATCTTTTATCATCAGTTTTCCTAAACAGAAAATTTTGCATAATTATTAGATATTCTATTTCTCATTACTATTAGTTTAATTTAAAAAATAAATGTTTAGTGAATTGTTTTAAATATAGAAAATTAAACTTTGTTTTAAAAAGGCGCTTTATAAATAAATTTTAAAAGGTTAAAAACATTTATTGGCTGAAAAATTTTTCATCGATGCACTATAAAAAAGCAATTATTTTTTTTTATATATATAAAATTTCAGTATTTCATCAGGAAGTGGATTATAAAAACATTTACGATAAACAAAAGGAAATTGCAGGCTGCAAATAATGGGGTAAAATTATAACTGTATGAGCAAAAGGAATTCTGTACTTTTAGATATTTTTCAATAAATCGTTTACGTATTATCTTTAAAAAAATATTTCAGATATTTCACACTTATTCTTTAAGTGTGACAACTACAAATTTTATGTATTCAGGTTACGCTATGGGCAATTATTTTGGATACCAGTATTTTGAAACAATAATCTCCAAAGTAGATTTCTTTGGCAAAAGAAAAATTACCACAAAAAGTTTATTTATTTATTTATTTATTTTTAAATATTGGTGGACAAATATTTCCTTGTGACATTCCGGTGTATTTAAAAAATTATTTTTCATACAGGGTTCGTACGCTCTTTGCCTTATTTAAATGCAGAAATGTATTACAAATCCTGCAATTAAACGAGGCCTCTACATTTTCTGCTATTTAAATATTAAATAGAAAAATTTTATTTAAATTTTGTGGTAAAATCGTACGAACCCTGTCATAGTGTTCAGATAATTATTAAATAATACAAACATCCTTAAATGTGAAAGGTTCTTCGAATCTAGATTTTTCACTATCGACCTATCAAATGCCAAAAAACAGGCATTAAATGAAATTCTAATTAAATTACCACTCAGCTTTAAAAGTTCTTTTTTACGTAAAATAGTTTGTGAAACTGGCCATCATGAAACAATATTTTCAATAAAATTACAATAACATTTTGAGATTCTTCAAAGTAGTCAGTGTTATTAAATAATACAAGCATCATCAAATGTGAAAGGAACAAAGGACGTAGCATTTTCAGTATCGTTACGTCAAATGCCAAAAACTTTCATTCGAAATCCAAATGAAATTCGAATTAAATTACCCCACAGTTACGAGAAAGTTCTTATAAACAAATCAATTTGTAAAATTTGTCCTGAATTTTCATTCATGTATTTTTTTATTCAATCTTTTCAATAAAACCAACTTTCTTTTTCCCCCACTTTAAACCATCTATCATGAAATCTCGATTAAATTGAGGGCATAATTTCAACACATGTTTTTGTGAACTATATGATAAGAAGAAATGTTTAGTTTTCACAATTGTCGACTAATATGCACATCATTAAATTTAAAATTCAACAATTTTTCTAAGATTCCTTACGTCTCGAAAGAAAAAAGGCACTAATTTAGAAGGGTTTATTTTACACATTAACCCATTAACTGCCAAAACTATCTTTCCCACCAAAAATTATGAAAGATAATATTTGGTAACATTAATAGCAAAGTTTTTGTCATTAAATAAAGTATTTTTTAACATATTAAAAAAGTGGTGGTTAGACAGTTTTTTTTTATCATACACTTTTATTTTGAATGTTAACATCAACGAGTATGCTCGTGGTTGGCAGCGAATGGGCTAATTGGCATAACAATACACTCATGACCAGGGTCTGATTACCATAGAGGTAAACTTCCACCGGTATTTCATACTACAAATTTTTGCCTTATTTAAGACACAAATTCTACGCTTAAATAAGGCGAAAATATCTATATTAACATTATTGATGGGTCACGAGTTAACCCTTAATTGCATAGTGATGTAAATTTCCATCACCGTTTATTTAACTTTTAATAAATAAATCAACTTCTGCGCCACCACTATATTTATACAGAAATATTAATCCAGTAAATTTCCCGTGACTCTATCCGCAATCTCTATAGCTTTACCTTTTTATTCCCATTGTTTAATTTTTCTTCTATTTTTAATTGTTCTTTCTTTTGTAGTTAATACTACATTTAACTTTTCTCAACGGCTCAATATTTACAAGACAGGTTACTCACATATAGACTGGGCGTAAAGTTGATCGCAACTCGGAAGCCCCTTAACCGACATCAACTGTTCGGCAACTGTTGCTGAACAAAGTTAAAAATCTATCTTAAAATTTCTGGTATCTAATATTTAATATATGTATAAAAAAACACAATTGTAAAAGAAAAACTCATGCAAAGAAGGGTTAACTCGTGCTTGTTTCACCAAGCATCATTGATTATGGGCGTGGCTTTTACCTTACAGGACATACACTTATATTATGTTATCATATTTTTTTAGATTGTAAGACTTTCTATATTAAATCAATAGATTGGATGATATTTACTGATGCGTAAACTTGGAAAACCTTTTAATCAAAGACTTTCAGAAGAACAAAGTCGCCGGTCAACAAAGTGTTAAAATACTGGTAGAACTTTGCCAGTGCGGTAGTCACGCGCTGACCGCCAACATCTAATTATTTTGCAAGTTAAATAAACATGTTCTGAAACAGAAAATTAATTTAATAAAATGTTTTCTATGTGCACTTAAAAAAACACGAATGTTCCTTAATCTATGAAAATATAATATAACCATGAACGAAAATATGTAATCACCCTACGAGTTATCCACGAATCTGAAAAGCGTTCTTTATCTTTAGAAACCTCAGAAAACAATATATTTTCTAATTTTAAAGAAGCATTTTTCAAGAGCATTTTTCAAGAAGGATTTTTCTTTTTTCTATTCTAATACGAGCAAATCTTGTCTGTGTGTGTGTGGTTATATATGCAAATTTTATCTTAAAAACGGCTCTAACGATTTTGATGAAATTTTGTATCTTACCGTTTTGGGGCACCAGAAAACCATTGGCCTAGGTTACATGTTCGAGAAAATTCAATAAGTGGGCCATTTTGAGTCCCCATGGGTCAGAGTCAAGCTAATTGCATCTAAAAAACTGTTTAAACGATTTTGACTAAGTTTTGTATCCTCCTATTTTCGGGCACGAGAAGCCTATTGGTCTGGGTCAATTGTTCGAGAACTTTCGATTAGTGGGTCATTTCTGGGTCAACGCGGTTCAAGTTAATTTTATCTAAAAAACGGCTCAAACGATTTTGATTAAATTTTGTATCCTACGAGGTTTGGGTACGAGAAAATCATTGGGCTAGGTCAGATGTCTGAGAAAATTCGATGAGTGGGTCATTTTGGGGTCACTGTAAGTCAAGCTAATTTTATCTTAAAAAAGGCTCAGCCTGTTTAGACAAAATTTTGCATCCTCTGGTTTTCGGGCACGAGAAGGCTGTTTGGCCAGGTCACATGCTCGAGAAAATTCGATTAGTGGGTCATTTTGAGCATGGGTCATTATGGGTCAAGCTATTTTTATCTTAAAAACGGCTCAAAGGATTTGAACTAAATTTAGTATTCTACAGTTTTAGGGAACGAGAAGACTATTGGGCTAAGCCACGTGTTCCAGAAATTTAGATTAGTGGGTCATTTTGGTCAGGGTCATTGTTCTGAGAAAATTCGATTAGTGGGTAATTTTTTGGGTCACTGTAGGTCCAGCTAATTTTATCTTAAAAACGGCTCAGACTATTTAGACTAAATTTTACATCCTATGGTTTTCGGGCACGAGAAAGCTGTTGGGCTAGATCACATGTTCGAGAAAAATCGATTAGTAGGTCATTTTGGTCAGGGTAATTATGGGTCAAGCTATTTTTATCTTAAAAACGGCTCAAAGGATTTGAACTAAATTTAGTATCTACAGTTTTAGGGAACGAGAAGACTATTGGGCTAAGTCACACGTTCGAGAAAATTCGATTAGTGGGTCAAGCTATTTTTTTTTAATCTTAAAACGGCTCAGAAACGTGAATTCGTGAACTAAATTTTGTATCTTACAGTTTTGGTGCACGAGAAAATCATTGGGCTGTGTCACATGCTCGAGAAAATTCGATTACTGGGACATTTTTGGGTCACTTTGGGTCAAGCTAATTATATCTAAAAAACGGCTCAGACTATTTAAACTAAATTTTGCATTCTATGGCTTACGGGTACGAGAAGACTGTTGGGCTAGGTCACATGTTTGAGAAAATTTGATTAGTGGGTCATTTTGGTCATTATGGGTCAAGTTATTTTTATTATAAACATGGCTCTGAGGATTTGAACTAATTTTTGTATCCTACAATTTTAGGGAACGAGAAGACTGTTGGGCTAGGTCACATATTCGAGAAATTTCGATTAGTGGGTCATTATGGGTCAAGCTAATTTTATCTAAAAAACGGCTCAGACTATGTTGAGTAAATTTTCTATCCTACAGTTTTCGGGCACGAAAAATAAGTCTTTTTTTTACCACTACATATGTGCTTTATTGTTTTGTAATATATAGATAGTACACAAAATCGAAAAATAAAATAAGTTTTCTATAGCATGTGTGTGTAAAACCGAATTAAAGGATAAAATTATTAAAGAAAATTAAAGAAAAATTTGGATATACCGGGTGATTATAATTAAAGTTACGATTTCAAAAATCGATAATTTTAAAACTACTGGTCAGAATGACTTGATATTTTAGCAAAACAATCGTGAGGCAAGGGAATTTTGTTTGGCGAAGGAAAAAAATGTTTCAAAATGTGCCCATAGATGGCGCTGTCTGGGTTCACATTGTCTGAAGATATGCAAATTACTAATACGTGGCATGCGCACCGCAGACATAGCAACCATAAAAATGCAGAGCAGCAGCTCTTTGCCTGAATGCTTCATCATGACTCTGACTATGAAGGATCGCGCTCTGCTCTTGAAGCTTTTTTATAAGAACGATGACTGTGCCCTTACAGCTATTAGGAAGTTTCGGACATTAAAATCCATAAAAAAGGTCCTATAACAACAAATGGTCTGCAAAAAATGATTGCTAAATTCGAAGAGACCGGTTCATTTGACGTTAAACGGGGTAGAGGAAGGAAACCAGTTTCAGCTGCGGCAGTGGAAGATGTGGCTACAGCATTACAGGAACATACTGACAGTGATGCTGGAATCAGCAGTGCAAGGGGGATTGGCCGAATGCTGGATATGCCGAACAGCACGGTGCGTAAAGTCCTACGGAACGTCTTACGCTGTTATCCGTACAAGATAACTCATGTGCAGGAGTTGCTACCTGCTGACCTGGAAGCACGTCAATCTTTTGCACTACAATTTCTTGCCCGGATGGAAGTGGACAACGGATGGCCATGGAACATTCTGTGGTCTGACGAAGCCCACTTTCATTTGCAAGGTTCTGTAAATACGCAAAATTGCAGGATATGGGCGACCGAGAATCCGTCCCAGCTACAGCCATTACCTCTTAAGTCTGAAAAGGTCACTGTGTGGTGCGGAATAACGGCAGCGTTTATCGTCGGTCCATTTTTCTTCGAGGAAATCACACCTGCGGGTCCCGTTACCTGCACAGTTACTGGCAAGCGGTATGAAGCACTTTTGCGTAACCATGTTCTTCCGGCATTTCAACAGCGTCAGTGTGTGGATCGCATAATATTCATGCAAGATGGCGCTCCTCCGCACATTGCTACTACTGTGAAGCAGCTACAGAGTGATAATTTCGGAGATGATAGGATCATAAGCCGCCATTTTCCAGCAACGTGGCCGCCACGTTCCCCCGACTTAAACCCGTGTGATTTCTGGCTTTGGGGGTACCTGAAGAATGTTGTTTATAGCGGGCGGATTCAGAATCTAGCCGACTTGAAGGCAAGCACCACACAACACACCCATTGTATTAGTACAGATACCCTCCGATCTGTTGTGGAGCATGCCGTTTTGCGCTTCCAATTAGTAGCGGAACAAGGCGGAGGGCATATTGAGCAACTTATGCCTTAATAATCAGTAAGGTGTTTGTTCCATGTAGCTCTTTTTTTTTTCATTTTTTGTCATTATCGCTGTCGTCGCTGTAAACACGTAGTCTTGTCTTTTCGCTAATAAATTTTTAGTAAATCTCTGAACTCTATTTTTTTCCTTTTGGCAACATCATTCCTATGTTTAACCCTTTAACGGGCGGTGGTCACAAAAAAGGACACCCAATTTTAATTCTGAATCTGACAAACGGCACCAAGAATATTTCATTAAAATTTTCTTTTCATTAAGAACCAGAAAATAAGCAAGTTTCTTTTTATTAATGGATTCGTTTGTAAATTCCGGTGTCAGTCTATTATGTCATCATTTTGCAAACAAATTTACACCGCGCCGGAAAGCGTTCAAGAATACATTTTTGGTCTTTCCCCTGACATTACCCTGACAACGCCATCTATCGGCACAATTTGGAACTATTTTTTTCCTTCGCCAAACAAAATTCCATTGCCTCACGATTGTTCTGCTAAAATATCAAGTCATTCTGACCAGTAGTTTTAAAATTATCGATTTTTGAAATCGTAACTTTAATTATAATCACCCGGTATATATGTACATATATATCTATATATTTATAATTAGAATATCTTAGTTTAAATGTGAATACATATTTTATTAACTTTTAGGAACAAGGAACAATGGCGTACATCATAAACTACATATGAACCAAATACGCAAAAGATGCATTATTTGTGTAAGAGGGATTTTTTCTTTAATCAAATGAGAAATATACGACGTATTCCTTTATATAAACAAAGAAAGAAATGGTTTTAGGTCATACCACATTTAAAAATATAATTATTTGCACAAAATGCAATAATTTTGAAATGTTGTAAAATCCTCCATTTTTCACCCTAATCTGCCCATAGTAGCATATATGCTACCTTCAGAAATTCTTTAAAATATAACAAAATCTCTGGTTTTTTCAAAGTTTTATTTTACTCAACCCACAACAGCATAAATAAGACAAATAAATAATTTTTTCAATAGCAATTTCTGGTAGTGGGCAGTAGAGGGTTAAGGATAAAATTCATCGCGCCGGCCGTATGGCCTACTTTGAATCTAAGTAATGACAAAGGTATAGATTTGAGATTTTTATTACTGAAATTACAATTTTTAGCACAAAATGTTGTACGAGACCACCAATATTCAATAAGTAAGGTTTCTTGTATCATGAGTAATAAGATGCCAAATTTGGTGATTTGATCGTTGTTTCCGCAACCATGAAAAAGCGAATTTTACAGAAGGATCCCTGGTGCCCTAACTAATTACTTCCGACTCTGACAATTTACAGATGTCCATCTTGCCAGGAAACCCCCCCATAGTGTAATAATGAAAAAAATATAAGTCAACAGCAATCGAAAGAACATAGTGAGATGTCTATTTTGAGACATAAATCATTTGCCCTCGTCTGCCCCTTATCGAGATATAAAGTCTTAAAGTTTGCTAATTATATATTTAATTTAGAAGAAAAGGCGTGGTTTTGATTCAGAAATTTCAATAATCAGATTAATCTAAAACACAAAACATATTTAGATATAGTAATATAAAAAAGGAAGAAGCCCGCAAAAAAAAAAAATGCTATTTACAAATATGGTACTGAACCAAAGAATGATTGAAGTATAGAAAATCGTGGCACCAAGAAAATTTCTTGAACTTAAATTTAGTGCAACGATTACAATGGTCCACCACCTGTGGAAAAAAAAATTGTAAGGGCGTTTCAGATGGAAGTGGCACAGTTTTCACTAACCCAGACTTGTACCAAGCATACCGAAAAATGTCGGAGTATTGCGGCGCAGTAAACTGGAAATGGGCAAGTGACTGGAGTTTGATGATGTTGTTACGTTGAAAACGTAACTACTCCTCCTTCCATCCTATTAAATCAATAAATTAGCAAATATCTAGTGCCACTTCCAAATTTAACGCTCTTGCAATTTTGTTTCCACAGGAGGTGGACCATTATAATCATTGCACTAAATTTAAGTTCATGAAATGTTCTTGGTGCCACGATTTTCTATACTTCAATCATTTTTTGGTTCAGTACCATATTTGTCAATAGCAATTTTTTTTTCGGGCTTCTTTCTTTTTTATATTACTATATCTAAATATGTTTTGTGTTTTATATTAATCTAATTATTAAAATTTCTGAATCAGAACCACGCCTTTTCTTCTAAATTAAATAAATAATTAGCAAACTTTAAGACTTTATATCTCGATAACGGGGAGACGAGGGCAATTGCTTTATGCCTCAAAAAACACGTTTCACTATGATCTTTCCACTGCTAATTATTAAGATTTTTTTCATTATTACACTAACGGCGTGATTTCCTGGCTAGACATGTATGTATGTTCTATAACGATTACATCAAAAGTGTGGAGAAGGATCCAAGCCCAAATTTAGGCCACTTGAGAAGGAATGACCCTATGTGTTTATATTAATTAGACAAAATTTCTGGCTGAAATTTATTTATTTGACTAGAAAGAAAAACGGAAGGTAGACAGCTATGTTTATAGTAGACATTTCTATAATAGAAAATTATTGCAATAGAAATCTATGATAATAAAAATCTATTGCAAAAGAAGTCTATGACAAAGCGTTTGGTTTAGAAATAGTGACAGTTGAAAAGGTGAACGCTATTTTCGGACAATTATCTTCAACGAGTATAATGTGCTAATTTCTTAAAAGAAAAAATATATACAGGGTGTCCACGTATAACCTGACCGACCTTTATTTTCGCAACCGTTGGTCCTAGATTCATACTTCCAATTACAAAAATGGTTTAAATAAGGTAAAGATTTATTTTTAAAGCGATTTGGGTCAAGAAAAACATTTATTAAAAAATTACGAAAGTTAAATTTTTATACGGTCCCCCGGTCCTATAAGTGATATTTAGTAAAAATTTACTGTGACACTAACAAGTAAGACAAAAAAAGTCCCATTCATCTAACATTAAAATTGACCGAGTTATGAAACTTTGAAATGCATGACTTATACCACTTTTTTGCCTCTCAAAACAGATGATTTTGGCCATGCTTTCAGGGGTCGTATATAAAGTACTTAAACTTATTTCAAGGTATGTGCACTTTGAAAGAAATCGTACAACTATTACGATTGAGTTAACTTTTATTAGTTAAGTTTCAGATTAGTTAAAATAATTGTATTTTAACATATGTTTTATTTTGTAATGATTTGAGGCTATGATTTCTTTTAACAAAAATTATGTTATTTTCATAAGGTTTTATTTAACTTGTAACGATCGTCTTTCCAGTTTAAAATTTGTACTCGAACTTTAACTCACTTTCAAATGTTCGATCGAAGTTAAATTTTACATACTGACTTAAATCCGATGACAATGCAATATTATTATGATTTTCAACGCTTACCATCTTATACATACTTATATTAGAGGATAACAAAAAAAAATCGGATAGATTACCGTCAACAAGTTTAAAAGTCAAAGAGTTTTAGATTAGATAACATAAACCTGCGATGGTTGTGTTTTTTAACTTTTATAATTACGTTTTATGTATTTTTTAACGCTGAATAAAGAAATTACCTTCACTTTTAACCATCATGTCAGGATTTTTCACAAATCGTAAATTTCAATGTTAAAAAATAGCGAAAAATCTGATACTATAAAATAGATGTAAAACTTTTTTATTCAGTTTAATTTTATTTAATTCAATAATTTATTCAATTTTTTGGCTTATACTAAGTTTCTTACAGCTAAACAACTCAGGGGTCCGATGAGGTTGGGAGGGGAGAGGGGATCAATTTTAACTTTGAAATTTGCTATTTGAGAAAATTCCTGACGTGATGGTTTAAACAGAAGATCATTTTCGGATTAAGCGCTAAAAAAATACATAAGAATCAATTTTCAAAAGCTAAAAAACATGGCACAACCCAAAATTTGAATGCCAGTGTAATCTAACAGCATTTTAAAATCTGTATCATTTTGTAAAAAAAATGAGACTTGTTTTTCATCCTATTTAACAAAAATTCTGTTATTTTTATCCTCTTATATGTTTTGTATAAATTGTATATTTTGCATTAATATGTTAGAATTATTATAGATTTCACATTTATATTAGATTGCAATGTTAATTTTTCTCTCAACTAATTTTTTGATATATCTGACGATTATTTCTATTTCTACTACATTTGTGAATGACCTCTATTTCGCAGCAAAAAATATACTCCAACTTTAAACAGCTATTACTCGGTCAATTTTAATGTTAGATGAATGGGACTTTTTTTGTCTTACTTGTTAGTGTCACAGTAAATTTTTACTAAATATCACTTATAGGACCGGGGGACCGTATAAAAATTTAACTTTCGTAATTTTTTAATAAATGTTTTTCTTGACCCACATCGCTTTAAAAATAATTCATTACATTATTTAAACCATTTTTGTAATTGGAAGTATGCATCTAGGACCAACGATTGCGAAAATAAAGATCGGTCAGGTTATACGTGGACACCCTGTATATTTGTCGTCCCTGAATGTGTGCCTGTGAATGAAATATATAAATGAACAAAGTCAACAATCCAGCAAAAATTAGACCAAACTTTCGATGCAGTGCGAAAGGTAGGCCCTATTTTCGACTACCATGTTCAACCGTTTGTTTTTTGCATAATAACTTAAACGCTGAGAATATTGTGAGGCCTAGAATTCATTTAAAGAAGCATAAAGTATTGAAGAAGAAAGGGCAGTAATTATGGAGAAAAAAAAACCCTACCAATATGATAAAGTTTTTTATTATCTTATGTTTAAAGAGGGTTCTAAGAATACTTTTACAATAACTCTTAGAATACCAATTTGTTCCGATTTTTTTACATACGTTGGTACAGCAATGCCCCATGTGCAGGGGCGCAAAAATCTAGGCGCCAATTGGCCGATTCCCACCCCTAAAATGTTTGTATTCTTCGCCTAATAAGAATACTGATAAAATTTAGACAAGTATACTAATAAAATTTGACGAAGAATACTAATAAAATTTTGTGGTGGGAATCAGCCCATTGGCACCTAGATTTTTGCACCTCTGCCCATGTGATCGTTTTTTTTACTATTTTCTGTACCACTATATCCATACTGTAATCGCCGTGTTGTATTTACAGTAAAAACTTACCATGAAAATAATTGGTTGTAAGCAGTGGTAGGAAAAATAACAGTGCTGCCTTTTGGTGGATTTTGTTTATTCAGGTTGCTTGATTGCTACCACTTTTTTGAAATAGTTATATTCGTTTTATTTAGTCTGCCTTTAAATAAGACAAATATATTTAAATAGAATGGTGTAAACAAGATTAAATAAAAAAAATCCCTGACGGCTCGGCTTACAGGCACAGGTAGATTTCGATGACGCAGACCGTGGGGCGCCTGTTTGTCGGGAATTGCGGAAGAAGTGACCTTTTTGCGATGATGTTGCAGTTGGAACCGCCTACTTCGAAACCAAACTTGTTTGCAGGCGGAGCCAGCAAGGATTTTTTTTTTTTTTTTTTTTGCTACAAGAGTTGGTCCTATAAAAAACATGTCACTATAAAAGTTTTAGATAATATTAAGAGGATTTATAATAAATTTAAGCGGATTTGAAATCTTGGGAATTGACGAAGTTATGAATTTTTTTCCTCTAAAACCCCCTCCCCCCCCCCCCCTTAAGGCAATTTTTAATTATATCAAAAATCTGTCATACATAAATTTTCGGCCCTTCTCCTAGAAGTAATAATAACTTCAAACGGATTCGATACGTATCATAATTAAGAAATTATGGGGGTTTTTCTGTTTTCACAAAAAGTCCCCCCCCCCCATTCCGCCCCCCTTGGTTCGATTTTGCCCATTAACGAACTTGACCGAGATTTTATGCCCCTTGATTTTATGTATCAGTTTCGAAAAGATGCGGGAGTTGGATCCGCCTACTTCGAAAAATACCTTGTTTGCAGGCGGAGCCGGCAGGGTTTTTTTTGTTTTTAATTTTTTTTTTTTGCTATAACGGTTGGTCCTATAAAAAACTTGTCAATATAAAACTTTTAGATAATATTAAGAGAATTTATAATAAATTTAAGCGGATTTGAAATCTTGGGAATTGACGAAGTTCTGAATTTTTTTCTTCTAAAACCCCCCTTCCATCCCCCCTTAAGGCAATTTTTAATTATATCAAAAATCTGTCATACATAAATTTTTGGCCTTGTTCCTAGAAGTAATAATAACTTTAAACGGATTCGATACGTATCATAATTAAGAAATTATGGGTTTTTTTTCTGTTTTCACAAAAAGCCCCCCCCCCCCCCCGCTTGGTTCGATTTTGCCCATTAACAAACTTGACCGAGATTTTATGCCCCTTGATTTTATGTATCAGTATCGAAAAGATGCGGGAGTTGGAACCGCCTACTTCCAAAAAAAAACTTGTTTGCAGGCGGAGCCGGCAGGGATTTTTTTTGTTTTTAATTATTTTTTGCTATAACGGTTGGTCCTATAAAAAACTTGTCAATATAAAAGTTTTAGATAATACTAAGAGGATTAATAATAAATTTACGCGGATTTGATATCTTGTGAATTGACGAAGCTGTGATTTTTTTTCTTCTAACCCCCCCCCTTTTCCCCCCCTTGGGGCCATTTTTAATTATATCAAAAATCGGTCATACATAAATTTTCGGCCCTTTTCCTAAAAGTAATAATAACTGTAAACGGATTAGATACGTATAAAAATAAAGAAATTATGAGGGTGTTTCTGTTTTCACAAAAAGCCCCCCATTCCCCCCCCCCCTTGGTTCGATTTTGCCCATTAATGAACTTGACCGAGATTTTATGACCCTTGATTTTATGTATCAGTTTGGAAGAGATTTATGCAGAATTTTTCCAGTTATCGTGGTCAGAAAAAAGTGACATAGATAGATAGATAGATAGATAGATAGATAGACAGATAGATAGATAGATAGATAAAGTTTTGAACTGGGGGTGGTTTTGGGTTCTGGGAGTCATGATCGGCGTAGATCTGCAAAAAATTTTCAAAATTTCCAACTTAGGTGAGAATGTAATAGGTAGTATTTCTTATGAAATCTACCTAAAAAAACGCTTACATGCAGCACTCAAAAAAATAAAAGAAAGACTCGCATTTAGCTACTATAAGTGTAACACATGTGCAGGCAGGGTTCCCAAATGGTCCGCTTTTTTATTACCAGTATATTTTGAAGAAAACTTTCCTTTTACATTTTTCGTGTAAAATTTGCAGAAGTGTCCCCGATGGTTATTTCCATTATTATAGAAACTTACCACGAAATTGTTTCTTAGGGAATACTGGTGCTGGAAAAACGGACCATTAAGGAACCCTCGTGTAATGCAGCTATGAATAAAGAGGAAGAGACATATGCATGCACTGCCTATCAGTTGCATGTGAAGTAACTGATGATGGCTGTTGATTGTTTACATCGAATCAACAAGACCTGATTACCGACGGAGCAAACTTCCATCAGTAAATTTGAATAGAATTTTTGCTTTATTTAAACGCTTTATTCATGTAAAATTTTTGTTATAAATAAGGCGAAATTTTTTATTCGTGTTTTATGGTGCAAGTTTTCCCCGACGGCATTGTAATCTCTTTCACTGACATTGACAGGAAGATTGCTTATATAGTCAGTCGTATTACGGCAGAACCGCAGTGCCCGACTACCGCCGGGACAAAATTTCACCAGTAAAAACGAATAGGTATTAATACAAAAAGACGTTTAACTGAAGAGAAATTTTCTACTCATATTTACCGGTGGAAGTTTGCCCTGGCAGTTAGATTTGTAATTTCATCATTTTGAGCAAGGGTGTAAAAAACTGAGCGCCAAGGGGCCGATTGTCAGCTCTAAATTTTATTAATTAGTATTCTAATTAGGCGAAGAATACTAAAAGTTTAGTGGTGTTAATCGGCCCTTCGGCTCCCAGTTTTTACACCCCTGATATTGAGGATGTTATTTCCTACTTATTTAGAATTTTTTATATATAGATAGCTCCATGCATCATAACGTTTAAATTCCTGAACAAAAATTATGTAATCAATTTCTTTATAAAATTACTGGTTTATGTTAAATTATTTATTTTGTTTGAAAATACTTTATTTATGTGCAAATATTAAAAATTATGATAGAAAGGAAAAAAAAGAAAACGGAAATGTTAAAAGCTGCATCCAGCCATAAAGCTGCATCCAAATAAAAAAGCAGTATTTATTTATTTTGTTAAAATAGGAAATACGCAATAGTTTTCTTATAGTTCTAAGTATAACACGCTAAACTGGAATCATTTATCTTTCCTCTTGACAGCTAAACAGTTCTATAATTTTGAGTAGTTACTTTCTACTTAATCATAATCGGTTATAGGTTTTACTAATGCAATATTTCATGACAAAATTGACATAATAATAGTCAATGTTAAGCCTGAAAGATTATAAAATTTATGCTTGTTTAAACCTAGACGATGACTGATTGCAAAACCACTCAAATGAAATTAATGGAAGCATGCTGTTATGTTGCAAAAAAAAAAAATCATAGCTCTTTACAACTTAACCTCGGCCATTAAAGTACTAAATCTACTATCAAATCAGTCACTGTCTTTCATTTGAAAAAATGATTTTGAGTAAACTTCGTAGTTTCATAGCGAAATAACTGATATTTTAACATACATAGCAGATATCGGAAATCACATTATAAGTAGTTATATTTTTTTACAATCCTACAATATCTTTGTTTATAGTTTCCTTTCATCAATATGTTCCCTTTCTACTTAATCATAATCGGTTATAGGTTTTGCTAATGCAATATTTCATGACAAAATTGACATAATAATAGTCAATGTTAAGCCTGAAAGATTATAAAAATTATGCTTGTTTAAACCTAGACGATGACTGATTGCAAAACCACTCAAATTAAAGTAATGGAAGCATGCTGTTATGTTGCAAAAAAATCATAGCTCTTTACAACTAAACCCCGGCCATTACAGTACTAAATCTATTGTCAAATCAGTCACTTTCTTTCACTTGAAAAAGTGATTTTGAGTAAACTTCGTTGTTTCATATCTAATATTCTAACATATGGTCGCTACCATGTCAAACTGTCGAATATGAGAATATTTTTCATTAATTTTAAAAAAGGCCGATTGTCACCATTAAATTTTATTAGCATTTTACGCCTAGTAAAAATACTAATAAAATTTCTGTGAAGAACAGTGTATCCAGTTAGTCCTTCCTTTTTCATTTAGAAATGAGCAATTCCAACCGGAAATGTCGAGAAAAAATAATTTATTTTAAGTAATCACGAAATTAAGTAAAGCAAAAATTTCTATTTGAAATGTTTAATGGGGATTCGAAATTTCTGAACATGAAGAATACTATTAAAATTTAGTGGTGACTACCGGCTATTTTATAAAAGTAATGAAAAATGTATTTTTTCACATTCGATAATTTGATTTATAGAAGATATTGGAAATCACATTATAAGTATTTATATTTTTTTACAATCCTACTATATTTAATTTTTAGTTTCATTTCATCAAAATGTTGTACCCTTTTCAAAGTTTAAGTAACCCAAATATTTATTTAAAATTTATTTTTCCCTCCCCCTCCTCCCTCCACCGCCCGCATTTTTAAGGCAAAAATCAGCGCTGTCACTCGTTTGGCTACAACTAGAGGGTTTCCAATTTGGTCTTAATTTTTATTCAGATATTCAGTTTAATATAATCATCTTAATTTCAGAAATTCCAAATTCAAACCAGAAATTACAAATAGTAGTTTTTGTTTTATTTAATGGGCAAGTATCTCGAGATTATATAAAGTAAAAAAAAATTCATCCTAATTTCCAGTGTAAATTTTCAATTTTTGAATATAAAATGAAGCCAAACTGGTAATCATGTACCGCTATTTCCAAACATTTATCTTCGTGGTACATTATTTTGAAAACATTGTTTAAATCTGTAGTGAAGATAATTGTTTGAAAATAGAGGTAGCCAAAACCGTTAAAGCGCCGATCCCTGAAAATAATTCATTTTTTTCTTAAATAGAAAGAAGCATTCAGTTACATGGATTATGGTGTTTTTAAAGTATTAAAATTTATCTTTGTCGTTATTTTCAACAAAGATAAAATTAAAAAAAAATACAACAAAGGTAATTTAATTTTATCAGTAAATAAAATCTAAAGTTCAGTTATATGAAATCTAGTTCTCGTAAAATATGTTAAATATTAATATTTTGTTGCTTTTTAAAAATATAATTAATCTACTTTTACTGGGTTCGTACGATTTTACCCCAAATTTTTAACAGAATTTTTCGCTTTATTTGAATTCAGAAAAGTATTAAAAATCCTGCAATTAAACGAGACGTCAGCATTTTCCGATATTTAAATATTAAATAGAAAATTCTATTGAAAATTGTGATAAAAACGTACGAACCCTGTTCTATTCGTAAGTAAAAAGAAATAAAAATCGGTTATATAGATCAATCAAGTATCCTCACACACTTTTCAAAATTAGTTGCTGTTTGTTTTTTTAAACGTAGCGTACAATTTTCATGGCGTGTAATACTCGAAATTTGCATTATAATAGAAAATTTGGATTTTTTTTTAAGATATAGTTTATTTTTATATTGAATGAATAGACTGTGTATTTATTTGGAATTTGGTTCTCCTTAAACTTTACAAATATTTAATAGATAAATTACTTTTATAATTAATGAACAGTATGCTCATTTATATGGAAATTAGTATTATAAAAAAATTATTTAAAATTAAAATTTCGACAATTTGGAACATAAGCGAAAAATCATGCATCATGGTATAAATTATGTAAAAACTTTTTGTTATCAATTGCTGTCCAAAGCCAGTAATGTGTGCGAATAGCACCCTTCGTGCTACCCTGTGTAAGAACTGCACACTTCGTAATGCAGCAAAAGTTTTTAAATGCATACAGCTAAAAATGTACATCAAGTAGTTATGGCTCCTAGACAGTCCTGTAACCGAATTCTTTTGAGTGTCCCTGTAAATAAACCATCTCAATAATCGATTGAAAGCATGCTTTCGTGCACCTGGGTAATATATAGGGTGTCCCAAAAGTCTCCGTACAACTTCAAAAATGTATTACACAAAAAATAATAGACCGACAGCAAAAATAATTACAACAGTACATACAGAAACTTAAAAAGTTTTTTTCTACTACCTTAGTATACTCGTACATGAGATCCTTTCGTTGCACGAAGACTATCAAGTCGATATTTCAATTCCATCTACGTGCGTTTCAGCATGCTAACATCAGCAGTAGTTACAACTGTTTGATGAAATCTGAACAAAAGTTAATAGTCTCATGGAATTGAAACAAAAGATCCAAACAGCAGTAGCTACTGTTAATGTTAACATGAAAAACGTTCGAGAATTGAATTGGAATATCGTCTTGATATTCTTCGTGCTACGAAAGAATCTCCTGTTGAAGTTTAGTAAGGCAGTAGAAAAAAACTTTTTAAGTTACTCTATGCACTGATGTAATTATTTTTGCTGTAGGCCTATTATTTTTTTTATAATAAATTTTTGAAGTTGTACGGACACTTTTGGGACACCCTGTATATCAATTCCATTGAAATTGTGTAACAACATAAAATAAACTGCAAACGATTTTCTCCATATATATATATATATATATATATATATATATATATATATATATATATATATATATATAATACAAGTGAATATTTTGTGCGTCCCTGTAAACGAGCTGTAAATTCTACTTGCTCTATATTCTTTATAATTCCTGCTACCATCCATCTCTGTGATGCATATCAGTTTCATTATGTTTGAAACAGTGTAATATCATTAAAATTCACGCAAAACGCTCTTTTTTCCATTGACCGTAATGTAACAGAATATTTTTGTGTGTCCCTGTAAACGAATTATAATTGCTACTTATTTTATATTCTATAGAAAACATGTTGTCGTCCACCTCATTGACGTATACAAATTTCATTAAGTTTGAAATAATGTAACATAATTAAAATGCACGTAGCTTTGCAAAATTTACTGACGCTATATTCGATGTGCCATGTTGCCATGTAAAAGTACTGTCTAGATACACGACCATATATTTAACATCGCGTCCAAAGCGCACTAATGAGCCCTTTAAGTTCAGAGGCGATGGTGGAATACGTTTCCTTGACAAAAAGAAGGCTATAGATCAGGCGTGGCCAAGCTTTTCCCCTGAAAATCGTTCAACACCAGTTTTTTTAAATAAAAATTTTAACCTCATTTTATCACATAACGTCCCTTTTATTTAACCCCTTCGCGACGAGCCTCTTTCACAGGATTGTAATCTTTTATCACCGGTTTTTCAAAACAGAAATTTTCGCCTAGTTGAATCGCAAAAATGCTAAGATTTAATTAGGTAAATCTTACAATAAAAAATAACTGATGAGAAAAATCGAGGATTCTGAGCATCTTATGCGTCACGTATACGTGTCGCTCGTCCCCAAGAGGTTGAGGCCAAAGCCATTAAATAATAAGCCCAGTCAGATAGTGTTAAATTTGTTAGCGACACACTAGCGCCAAACCTCTGCTACGGAAGGAGGACAAAACAGAAGTGGGTCGCAGAGAAACGATACGATTTATTTATATCGATGTTTTGTTTTTGCACTTCCTTTAAGAGCTTGCTAATTATTGGTATCTTTTACATCAAAGCTAAAACTATGATGAAAAAAAAAATGTGGAAATTTACTGGATTAATATTTCTATATAAATATGGTGGTGGCGAAGAAGTTGATTTATTTATTAAAAGTTAAATAAAAAGTGATGGAAATTTACATCACTATGCAATTAACCCTTTCCGGCACAGACAAATTATGTTCGTAAAATGTGAAATTACTGACTGACACCGGAATTTACAAACGACTTTTTTAGAAAATATGAACTCCTTATTTTAAGCTTTAATTTTAGAAGCAAAATTTTATTAAAATATTCTTGGTGCCGAATGCAGCACTCCCAACCGCTAGATGGCGCTATTTTCAACTTGCGAAAAGTTTCCCATTTATCTGACTGGGCTTATTATTTAATGGCTTTGGTTGAGGCGAATGATTCCGTTAAAAAATAGTGGTAGCTCTGTCTCTAAGGCTCGCGTTTCACAGGTTGGCCACAGGCTGCATCTATCAAAATTAACTTTAGTCACAGAAGTCTGCTGTCAAAAGAGGAAAAAAAAATCTTTAAATTTTCTGGTGTCAGACACAAAAAATTAATATAAAAAACGAAAAGAAAAATTTATGCAATGTAGGGTTAATATAATTATTTATTATTTTAACTAAAATTTCAAACAAAATTAAATCTTTGTTGCCACAGGTTGGCCCTTGCAATATATCTATCAAAATTAACTTTAGTCACAAAAGTCGAGTGTTAAAGAAGGGAGAAAAAGTTGCCACAGGTTGGCCCTTGCAATCAAAGCCATTAAACAATAAGCCCAGTCAGATAAATGGGAATAAATTATTTATTTAACTTTTAATAAATAAATCAACTTCTTCGCCACCACTATATTTATATAGAAATATTAATCCAGTAAATTTCCACCATTTTTTTTTTCATTATAGTTTTAGCTTTAATGTAAAAGATCCCAATAATTAGCAAGCTTTTAAAGGAAGTGCAAAAACAAAACATCGATAAAAATCGTATAAAATATCGATATAAATAAATCGTATCTTTTCTCTGCGACCCACTTCTGTTTTGTCCTCCTTCCGCAGCAGAGGTTTGGCGCTAGTGTGTCGCTAACAAATTTAACACTATCTGACTGGGCTTATTATTTAATGGCTTTGCTTGCAATATATCTAGCAAATTTAACTAATTAACTTTAGTCACAAAAGTGTGCTTTTAAAAAAACAATTAAAAAAAACAATTCTGGTGTCAAACTCTAAAAATTAGTATAAAAAACGAAAAGATGTAGGGTTAATGTAATTATTTATTATTTTAACTAAAATTTCAAACAAAATTAAATCTTTGTTGCTTTATTACTTTTTATAACAACTTAATATACTGTTAGTTTTTTAGATGTGAATTACAACATAAGAATCTTTTTTACATGACTGGTTAAAATTATTCCACGATATAGTAGCTGTAAGGGTTTTATTATTATTATTTTAAATTTAAGAATGTCATTAATTTAACCCATTCGCTGCCAATCACACGCCTGCGCGTGGTTGGCAGCGAATTTCTAAATCTAAAACTACAATTTCGTACCAGAAATTACGAAAGAAAATTTTAGATAGCTTTCAATACAAAAAAGTATAAAGCTACCTATTGCAGCTTTTCGGAGGAAAGCAGTTCCGGAAACTTTCTATATATTTTCACCGATCATGACCCCCAGACCCAGATATATATATATATATATATCTGACCTATGTCATACGATAACGCCCGTATTTATGAATCGATTTTGATGAAACTCATTGTGTGTATTAAGGTCACTAATGTCTCGACCGAGTTCGTTGGCCAGCTTGGTCCGCCATTTTGTTTCAAGATGGCGGCCACTTAAAAATTTAAAACTAAAATAAATATACAAAAAAAAAATAAAAATTCAAATTTATTTTTTAATTACGTGTTAGGCCTTGATACAAGGATTCCAGAGCATTTTTTGGTTTACCTCTATCTTAAAAAATGGCTGAGATAGAGCAGTTTGAAATTCTAGGGTGGCTGACATTTTGAAACAAAACAGCACATTAACGCGATTACTCGCAAATAATTTTCTTTCATTGTTGTAATAATTTTCCCAATCATACGCATAAAACTATATATTTATCTCCGTTAGCGCCAAATTCTCGCCAAAATTGGCGACATTTGGCGAAATATGCCAAATTTGGCGACCAAAATAAGTCTTCATAAATGAAGCCAATTTGGCTATTGCTCAATAATTTGGCGAATTTCTTATTCAAATTCAGTATTAACGAATCTTTTGAAAACGTTTCTTTGCATTTTAGCTTGCTGTTTTCGTGTAACATTAGCTAAAATTTAAAACGAAGATATAGGAAAGCTACCTTTTCCTCCCGGTACAGGCCGGAAGGACTTTTTTATTTCATATCATCGCAAAATGCCTGTAATTAAATCAAGTAGATATTGCTGTTACTATTTTCTGGTATAAATTTGAATTTTCTAAATAAAATACAATTCGGTAATTTTAACTCGGCAGCGAATGTGTTAAAGTGATTCGATCAGACTGAAAATATTTTTAATTGCTTCTATAATCATATTAAGATTTTTATTACGCATCCTTATCTTAACACATTCAAATCGGATAATTTTCCCTTAAACTTTCCTATCAAACGCGGTATTTTAATGGTTTTAAAACAATGGTAGCTCCTTCGTCTTCTGAAAAGTGTTTCTAAATTGGTTTCCTAGATAGGTTTCTTTAGTTTATGCATCAGTAAATATCGTTTAAAGTACGGATTTATTATAAAATATGTTACAAACTGAAACAAAATATGTACAACATGATATAAATGCATATTCTGTAAGGTAGAAAACCCTTAGTCAATTATGTTCTTTGAATAAAAACGAGAATTTTCATTTCCCGATGAAAATTCTTATTTTTTAAAACGAGAATTCTCGTTTCCCGATTACAACGCTTATTTTTTTAAAACGAGAATTCTCGTTTCCGGATTCGAATGTATTAATTAAAATGTTTATATGAAAATGTACTATTTTTACGGAACATTAACTAAAATAAACATAATGTTGCCACTCTACATTTAATTATAGCTTGATAAATTTTCAGTTTTTTTTAATCTGAATTAGATAATAAATATTTTTTATACAGGGTTCCATGACAATATTTCATAAGCTTCATTTGTCTTTTACAATGCATTTAAAACATTTTACCTTTGTTGGGTGAATTTATTCCCACTTAATTTTAATCCCCAAATATCACAATGGCACCGGAAATTTCCATCAAATGTATTTGAAAATAAGTAAATGTATTTGTTCGTGTACATAATAAACGGAAAATTTTATTTAAAAATTCCAGTGTCATTGTCACATTTGGGAATTAAACTTAAGTGGGAATAAATTCACCCACCTGAGAGAAAAGGGTTTTAGGCTCACGAATATTTAAATTGGCTGACTCATCAAAAATTCAAATCTATAATTAGAAATTATTTTAATAATCTCTTTACAATGTGTCTTTTTTTTTTTTTTTTTTTTTTTTTTTTTTTTTTGCCTTACGAATTATGCCGTATTTCATATTCAAGTCATTATTTCATATATGACATTTTACTATCTAGCAACATTAATCAAAATAAACATATATTGTCACTTTATCTTTTACAATCAATCACATGATTCTTTAAAGTATAATCTTTAAATTTATAATCGATGCTAATCATATATTCATGTAATGCATAATATGTAAACTTATGCAAATAGTGAATCCTTATTACTGTGGGTACAATATTTATGTTTTTGTTGTTGTTGTTGTTGTTTTGTTTCTTCACGGACTATTAACAGTGCATAAACACGTAACATAAACGTTGTTCACACTTTGTTTTTATAATAAGTTTATTGTTATTATTTTTAAAATATGAATTAATGCATCCTTTAAACATTATTGGTTAAAAACTATCCCACGATAGCAGTTGAAAATATAAGCTTATTTTGACTTACCGCTCTTAAAGCTCATGAATATTTAAACTATCTGTCTTAAAAAATATATGAATTTATAATTACTGCTTATCTTACTAAATCATTTGCATCCGAAGAGTGTCTGCCAGGAATTATTTTTTAGTCAGAAATTCCGAATTCTGAATAGTAATTTTTGCGTTATTTAATAACAGACGTTTTGTGATTACACAAAATGTAACAAATTCCAGTGCAGCGGATTTTATAAGTAAATCGGAAGTCTGTCTAGAACAGGAGCTGACTGTTGCTTTAAGCACATGACATTTTCTGCCAGCATAATCAGAAAAGAACTCCGGCAACTGCTTCTGCCTGATAAAAAAAGCTGATAGAACTTATAATCGATGGCAACTGAAATAATAAGGAATTGGAAAAAAAGGTATTATTGTAAAATCTTATGATCTTCAACATTTTATTAAAGTAAAAGTGATAGACCGTTGTATGCTATTCACATAATTTTTTCAAAGAAACCATCCTTGTCATATATACTTTTAGAATTTTTTCAAGACAAATGTACAACAAAGAAAACTTTTGTTAATAATGGTACGAGTAGAATATAATTAATTAAATGTAATTAAAAATAAAAAAAACTTGCTTTCATTAAAATTCACAAAAGAGTCAACTTATATTAGAAAGCACAAATGTGTGCTTTGCTCAATCCTGACGTCATAATGTTGCGAGCAACAATGTGGCTAAAATGGATGAATGTTGCAACAATGGAGCTATTTCTTCAATTAATATCAAACAATCGTAACGTTTATTCTACGGGGAAAATGCAAGTTTTGGGCCGACGTTGACCGTCCTTAGGGATCAAATTTATAAAATCAATGTCCAATTAATGTATTGCCCTAAGAAATACATATATGTATTCCAAATTTCAAAGTTTTATGTCAACAGGAAATGAGTGAAAAAAGAGTAACAAGGTTTGACTGCCACATATATATAGAAATGCAAGTTAAAAGAAAGCATGTAAAAATAGTCACCAGTCTCTCTGTATTACAGATGAATTCGGACCCTTTGTTGGTGCTCGAGTCCACCCCAGACCGACGATCTGAAATCCGAGCCCGAACCCGAAACCGAAAGTACGCAGTAGAAAATTATTAATAACATTTTTAAAAAAATTTGGAGATTATTTTTCTCATTTAAAAATCTCCTCTTACATAGAAATAGATAATAATTCTAAATACTCCCTCATGACATTTTCACGTACCTGAAAATCTGCTTAAAATAACAGATTTATTATTTATAGCGGAATAATTCTACAAAGTTAGAATTTTTTATTTTATTTTCTTAGCCATTGGGAAAATGGTTGTTGCTTTCGGTCGAGAATGGACCAAATGATGTTCGCATTTTACTATTTTAACCATTTTTAACGAAATTCTGTAACTTTAGAAGGATTTTTTAAGCGTTTTTAACAAAATTCTGTAACTTTAGAAGAATTTTTCTTTGAATAGGCAATAGAAATGCATAAAATCGTTACAAAAATGTTAAATTTACAAAAAGGATAGATGCAAATTATCAGATATGAAAAATAAAGTAGAAATTTGGTAATTTCGTGTTATAGCGGCCCCCAAGGATGAAATATTTTTATTTCTGTTTTCATTAATATATTGTAAATTTGGTACTTTCGTGTTATAGCGGCCCCCAAGGATGAATCGGCAAGCGACCAAGATTTATCGCCAAATTATAAAGCATGTACGACATTATAATTATATATGTCATATATATAACATTTCTTGACGTATGTGGCCAAGTTATAGTCATATATGATGCACATATGATGCATATAGGATGTATATATGATACATGTACATGATGTATATACGACATATAAAACTTAAATAATATGTGTATAATGACGTATATGGCACATATAGGAGTGTTTGAAATATATATATGCGTATATAGGATGTATATATAAGCTTTGCGATGATCTTGGCGAAATCATAACTGCAACCTTGGCACAATCATAATTGTGGGGGCCGCTATAACACGAAAGCACGGTAATTTTTTTTAAGCTTTCGGAACATTTTCCGAATGGTTATTGTAATTTGTTAAATTATAATTTCTATTTTATTTTATTTTATTTTATTTAAATATTACAACTATGCAGAAAGACACGAGTTTTCTTTTCCGGTAATTTTGGAGAAAGACTTCAAATTGAAAACGAGGTTTAATAAGGAATATTTCACGGTAGAGGACTGCACGGGCCGAGGTCCTTAATTTTTTCATTAAAAAAATAAGCAGATCGACCAGCCCGATATAATTAATTTAAAAGGATCAAACTAAGCTGATAAAATATCAGCAATTTTCAATGAGCGTGACTGGGACGAGAATAAATATAAATGCGCTACACGAGCCGATACTAGCTCGACAACATCGATACGGTAATATAACATGTTCAGCGTAGAAATCAACATAGGACAGTTACATCGTGTCTGAGCCCTGGCTTAATATTTTCAGCAGACTTGGGCTAGCCGGGATCAGGCTTACATTTTATTCTACAAACTCGGGTCGAGACGGAACTGGGCTTAATTGTTCCCAGTCAAAGTGTCCAGCAATTTGCTTTGTAAAAATGGTAATAGCGATAATGAACTTTTGTTAATGGAATCTTCGGAAATATACTTTAACCCATTAACGACGACTTATTTTACACTTCTTTTAATACTTCGATACCAGTTGACACCAGTTTTCCCATACTGTTATTTTAACAGATTGAATCTCTGATATTTTCATATTTGATAAATAATTTTTTTTTCTAAGATACTGGTGTTCATATTTAAAAGTTTCGTATCTCTGAAATGGTAACTTTTCGTACCAACCGGCATTTATGAATTAATAAATCATAAAAAAAACATCTTCAAAAATCTACTTTTTTTTTTTTACTACACAGTAACTAAAGTTATATTAATGTTTTAACCATATTTTTTCTTTTATTCTAAACTACATTACTTTTTAATGTCTATATTTGAATGTAATAGTCTAACAGTGTAAGTGATCATTAATGTTGCTATTCTGTATTCTTTGGCTTGTGAACATATAGTAATGTAAAATATTCTGTAAAAGTTTCCCATAAATATATATGCAGTATTCATTGAAATAATATTAATTATGTGTTAAGTAAAAGCGGAATTCTTTTTAGAAATTCAATCGAGTCGGTCCTGATTTCAGTAATTTTTACACGGGTCGGGCCTGTTTTCAAAGATTTTTGAACGGTCCGGGCTCGGGCCAAACTTTTATAGTTTTTACAACAGGCCTCGAAATTCCGGACCGTGGAGATCTCTATCGCACGGCTGCCTTATGTCAATAATACTAACCGTCAAAGGATTCAAAATATTTCTCTTTGTATCTCATCAATGACTCATCATTCAAATCATTTCAAACTTTAAAAAAAAATTATCTACTTCATTTTCTGCCTATCCCCTGCCCTTTATTAGGATTATTAAATAATAATTACAATATATTTATAAAACAAAAAAATGAGGAAAACAAACGTAGCTCTCCCCGGTCTGGAACTCGGGCCCGCGGATCAATGAGCAGACGCCATAACAACTGAGCTACGACCAACACAGTAATTTCGTTACAAAGTAAGTATTTAAGTTGTGTTAAAATATTAGACCCCCTAATTCTCGAGAACTGAGGTGCGTTGTATAAAATCCGTTGAACTTGAGACTAAGGGGCTTCTACCCTACAACATGCATACAAATAATCAAAATCTGTGATTACCAAGCTTGGTTCTCTCCTTGTTAGACTACAAACTTGTTTACGTATTACGTATTAATTTAAGTTAAAAATTGCTACTAAAAACTGCTTAACTAATACGTTACGTTTTTTTTTCACTACACAGCAACTAAATAGAAACATTAATGATCTTACACTGTTAGACTATTACATTCAAATATAGACATTAAAAAATAATGTAGTTTAGAATAAATTTTAATTGCTGTGTAGAGGAAAAAAAACGTAACGTATTAGTTAAGCAGTTTTTAGTAGCAATTTTTAACTTAAACTAAGCTTCTCAGCACCTCCAAAGCTAAGTTAGTGCTAGTTATAAACATTATACCATTAATTATATTTAGTTAGTATAAAACCATTTATCCCTACCCTCCCATATTTATTTAAGTTTTATAAATTATAAGTATGAAATTATATATAGATAATATATAGCCAATGGTCCAAACCCCCTCTTAATTTATTAATAAATTATGCATATAATGTCCCCCTGCGGGAATAAGCAACTCTAGAATATTTAGTTTCAGTTAAAATTATCGTAGGGTAGAACTATAGATAAATTAAGACAAGCAACCAAGTAAAGTAATAGTACTTAAAGTCTAAAAGTAGCTCTTAGTTTTTAGTATTAAAAGTGTTATAAAATGTCTAACCCCATTCCTTTTCAGATGCGACGATCATGTACGCTAATGGCGCCCGGTGCATGTAAAATCCGTCGTGGGTGTAAAGTCCTCCAAGTTTCCTGTGAATTACACCTCTGGGGGTGCCTAGTCTAGTGAAGGTCTCGTTACCAGATCAAGGTTCTAAATTACGAGACCAACTCGAGTAGAGATGGCATGACGTATGGATGAGCGATGCAACGAGGAAATAGTAAATATCCCAGCATCTCACATCCGTCCGGCATGACTTCGCTACACTGCGCAGTGCTGAACCGCCTCATCAAAAATCAATTAGCAACCGGCCAACTAAGAAAAAGCAATTAAAGCAACAAGACGCACTGAAGCCACGTCGGCCTATAGATTTAACAAACACATCTTCGCCAAGCGAAGAGCAGGCGAATTCTCGCCCCGTTGCCAGGTGTCAACTTGTTAAGCTAGGCAAAAGCCTGGCAGGTAGGGGCCTGGTCAGCAAAAAAAAAAAAAAAAAAAAAAAAAACACTTGTTTCTCAAATAGCGAGTTTTTTCCCCTTTTTTCAGTTTGTGAATAAATAAAATTTTCACTTCGAGCCCGAACAGGAAGACGTGTATAAAAATCGAGCACGAACCCTTTTCGGACTTGGACTAAGCCCCTCTCATCTTTACCCCTTTTATGTCATTTAACTGTCATGGAACATTAACTGAAAATACACATTGGTTACGCTTTATTTTGTTTAAATAATAACATAATTCACATTCGTTATTATTTCAGGTCCCATCAATTACAAGTTGTCTCAAAAATTTTTTAGCAGTTGCATTTGCCTGATTACTCCTCTGATTACGCTAGCAGAAAATCCAGACAGTTCATGAACATGTCATGTGCTCACAGCAACAGTTAGCTGCTGTTCTAGACAGACTTCCGTCCAGCAGCGAGACATATCAGCAATCGCACGTGAGATAAGATAGGTCTCCGTCACGAAGGTGCAACTTGTCACTCAGCGAGCCAGCACACTTGACCGCGCATGTATGAGTGTTGCGGTCTGTTGCATCCAGAAGCTGATACCTTGGGAGTATAGAGAAGACAGGATTTTCTGAATCTTCTCGTCAATAAATGGTTTTCAGAACAGTCGAATCGTATGGGAATACCACTTTAGTTTTTTTTTTAATAGTATTTTTAACGTTTTCGGAATATTTCTGGCAGACCAAAAAAAGAGGAATATTTTCTCTATGTTCTATTTCTTTTTTAACTTTTCTCTCTCTCTCTCTCTCTTTACTTTTCTATCAAATGTTTTCAAAATTTCAGAAGATTTCCAACATTTTTACAAACTATTATTATTATTAAAATCAATTTATCGAATTTTACACTGATTAGTTATTATTTTGAATAGTTCCTAGATAGTTTTCAGCAATTAAAAATGCAAAAAGAAATACTTATTTATACTTATAGTCTTACTTTATATACCTGACTGCGCATGTACGAGTGTTGCGGTCTGTTGCAGCCAGAAATGGATACATTGAAACTATAGAGAATATACTAAGATATGATTTTCCGAGTTTTTTGTTCAATGAATGTTTTAAAGAATAGCTAAATTGTATCGGAATAGCATATTAATTTTTCTTTTAAATAGTATTTTGAATGTTTTCGGGTGAATTTAGGTAGACTAAACAAAAGAGGGATATTTTTTATGTTCTATTTTTTACTATTTATTTTCTCTCTCTCTTTGTTTTGTTGTTGTTGTTTGTTTGTTTGTCTGTTTGTTTGTTTACATTTTTCTTCAACTGTTTAAAAATTCTAGAAAATTTTCAACCTCTTTAAGAAATTACCAACTATTATTATTGTTATTATTATTATCATTTTACAAAATTTTATTTTTTTTTTCTAAATATTTTGAAAAGTTCCCGGAGAGATTTCAGTAACTAAAAATTAAAAACAAAATATTTATTTATACATATAATTTTAATTTACATACATGATTGCGCTTGTATTAGTGCTGTGGTCTGTTGCATCCAGAAGCTGATACTTTGAGAGTACAGAGAATATACTAAGATAAGATTTTCTGAATTTTCTCCTTAATATGAGTTTTAAGAACAGTCGAATTGTATGAGAATAGCATTTTATATTTTTATTTTTTAATGGTATTTGAAAGTTTTCGGATAATTGCACGCAGACTAAAAAAAAAAAGTCCTTCCGGCCTGTACAGGGAGGAAAAGTGGTTTTCATAGTCCATGTTTTTAAAAATTCAACTCATTTTACTCAAACACCCGAAGCTAAAATGCTTGGAACCCGATTATAGAAGAATCATTCCCGGTTTTCTTTAATTCTGAATTTGAATGCGAATTTCAGCAGGAGAGTTACAGCATAACAAATATCAGATTGTTTCAAAATGTCAGCCACCCTAGAATTTCAAATTGCCATATCTCAGCCATTTTTTAAGTTAAAGCCAAAACAAAAATGTTCCGGAATCTTTGTATCACGATGTAACACTTACCGGAAACAACTTTTTTCAATTTATAATTTTTTATACATCTTTTTGAAATTTTGAAATTTTTTTTTTAAATTAGCTTGCCGTCATTTTGAGACGCATGATGCTGTCCAACGAACTCGGTCGAGAGCTTGGTATGTTCTGTACACATTCATATCGGTTCATAAATATGAGAGTTACAGCATAACAAATATCAGATTGTTTCAAAGTCTCAGCCACCCTAGAATTTCCATCTGCCATATATCTCAGCCATTTTAGTTAGATTTCGTAAGAAATACTACCTATTACATTCTCACCTAAGTTGGAAATTTTGAAAAAAATTTGCAGATCTACGCCGATCATGACTCCCAGAACCCAAAACTACCCCCAGTTCAAAAGTTTATATCTATCTATCTATCTATCTATCTATCTATGTCACTTTTTTATGAACACGATAACTGGAAAAATTCTGCCTAAATCTCTTCCAAACAGATACATAAAATCAAGGGGCATAAAATCTCGGTCAAGTTCGTTAATGGGCAAAATCGAACCAAGAGGGGGGGAAATGGGGGGCTTTTTGTGAAAACAGAAAAAAACCCATAATTTCTTAATTATTATACATATCGAATCTGTTTAAAGTTATTATTATTTCTAGGAAAAGGGCCGAAAATGTATGTATGGCAGATTTTTCATATAATTAAAAATGGCCCCAAGGGGGGGGGAAAGGGGGAGTTTAAGAAGAAAAAAAATCATAGCTTCGTCAATTCACAAGATATCAAATCCGCGTAAATTTATTATTAATCCTCTTAATATTATCTAAAACTTTTATATTGACAAGTTTTTTATAGGACCAACCGTTATAGCAAAAAAATTAAAAACAAAAAAATCCCTGCCGGCTCCGCCTGCAAACAAGTTATTTTTCGAAGTAGGCGGTTCCAACTCCCGCATCTTTTCGAAACTGATACATAAAATCAAGGGGCATAAAATCTCGAGCAAGTTCGTTAATGGGCAAAATCGAACCGGGGGGGGGGGGGCTTTTTGTGAAAACAGAAAAAACCCCATAATTTCTTAATTATGATACGTGTCGAATCCGTTTGAAGTTATTATTACTTCTAGGAGAAGGGCCGAAAATTTATGTGTGACAGATTTTTGATATAATTAAAAATTGCCTTAAGGGGGGGGTGGGGGGGGGTTAGAAGAAAAAAAATCATAACTTCGTCATTTCCCAAGATTTCAAATCTGCTTAAATTTATTATAAATCCTCTTAATATTATCTAAAACTTTTATACTGACAAGTTTTTTATAGCAAATATATATATATATATATATATATATATATATATATATATATATATAAATCTCTGCTGTTGAGAAATCATTGATCACATGTTCTGTGGGCAGAGTTAAGCTCACGGCGTTACGTAATACTTTCCCGAACTGATTAGAAAACTTGTTTTTGTTAGTTGGAATAATTTTCTATCTTGAATATGGAGCTTCTAGGCAGCTCTCCTGAAATTTATTATTATTTTCAGTCTAATTAAGTTTATTAATTTACTATTGTGTTAAGTGTTTATTGTTAAATAAAAAGAAGAAAAGGCATCAAGACTAATATTATGCAACTATGATTACCACACTTCGCCAGAATATTTTAAATTGTTTTGTGCTTTCGACATTACGTTTTTCTGACACCTGCTGATTATTATCATATTTTTCACCTGCAAACAAGTTAGGTTTCGAAGTAGGTGGTTCCAACTGCCGCATTATCGCAAAAAGGTCATTTCTTCCGCAATTCCCGACAAACAGGCGCCCCACGGTCTACGTCTTCGAAATCTACCTGTGCCTGTAGGCCAAGCCGTCAGGGATTTTTTTTTAAGATATAGCCAAAATAAAAAAATTCAGAATCTTTTGCAATCACATCCTAACACTAAACATAAACAATTTTTTCAATTTATAATTTTTTTTACATCTTTTTGAATTTTTAAAAATTTAAAATTTTTTAACTGGCTGCCATTTTGAAACAAGATGACGGATGAAGCTTGCCAACGAACACAGTTGAGACCCTGGTATATCCTATACACGTACTCAGTCATATGCAAATCGGTTCTATATATATATATATATATATATATATATATATATATATATATATATATATATATATATATATATATATGTATATATGTGTGTGTATATATATATATATATATATTAACATGTGTACGGAGTGTGGTTTGGGGGTCTGGGGGCTATGATCAGTGAAAATATACCAAAAATGTTTGGAATTTCTTTTACCGAACGGCTGCAACAGGTAGCTTTTTGTAATGAAAGCTACCTAAAAGAAGAATATTTTCTCTATGTTCTATTTTTTCTATCTTTTCACTCTGTACCTTTTTCTTTACTTGTTTATCAAATGTTTTAAAAATTCCGGAATATTTCCACAATTTTTAATAAAATATCATCTATTATTGTTATATTTATCATTTTACCGAATTTTATACTTTTTAGTTTTTATTTTGAATAGTTCCTGGAGAGACTTCAGTAACTAAAAATACAAACAAATAGTTATTTATACTTATAATCTAAATTTACACGTATGACCGCGCATGTATGAGTGTTGCGGTCTGTTGCACCCGGAACGTGGTAAATTGAGAATATAGAGTGTATGCTAAAATAAGATTTTTTAAATATCTCTTTAATGAATGGTTTTGAGAACAGTTGAATTGTATGGAAATAGCATTTTAGTTTTTCTTTTTTTAATAGTACTTTGAAGATTTTCTGGTGATTTCAGGCAGACTGAAGAAAAAGTGATATTTTCTTTATGTAATATATATATATTTTTTTACCTTTTCTCTTTCTCTCTCTTTCTTTACTTTTTTATCAAATGTTTTGAAAATTTCGGAAGATTTCAGACATTTTTAATAAAATACCAACTATTATTATTATTATCATTTTACCAAATTGTATACTTTTTAGTAAATATTTTGAAAATTTTCTGGAAAGTTTTCAGTATCTAAAAAATTAAAAAAAAATATCTTTATTTATATTTATATTCTTAATTTGTATATATACATATATACATGATCGCGCCTGTGTGAGTATTGCGATCTGTTGCATCCAGAAGCTGATACCTTCAGAATATAAGAGAAAATACTAAGATAAATTTTTTTGAGTTTTCTCTTCAATGAATGGTTTTGAAAACAAAAGAATTTATGAGAATAGCAATTTAGTTTTCCTTTTTAATGGTAGTTTGAAAGTTTTTAGATGATTTTGTGCAGACTAAAAAAAAAATGAGAAATCTTTTCTGTGTGCTCTTTTTTTCCTCTCTTTTCTATCCTCTCTCTCCTTTTCTTATTTTTCTTTATAAAATGTTTTGAATTTTTCGGAAGGTTTTCAACATTTTTACCAACTATTATTATCATTATTATCATTTTACGAAATTTTATACTTTTTAGTAAATGTTTAGAAAAGTTCCTTGAAAGATTTCAGCAACTAAAAGACAAAATTACATATTTATTTATACCTTCAGTCTTAATTTATATTTATATATACATGACTACGCATGTATGAGTGTTGTGATTTGTTGCATCCAGAAACTGATACATTTAGAATATGGAGAATATACTAAGATAATATTTTCTGAATTTCCTCTTGAAGAAATGGTTTTGAGAACAATCGAATTGCATGGAATTAACATTTCAGTTTTTCCTTTTTAATAGTGTTTTGAAAGTTTCTTGATTATTTCACGCAGACTAAAAGAAAAGAGAAATCTTTTCTATATATACTATTTTTTCTCCTTCTTCTACCGCTCTCTCTTTCGCTCTATCTTTTTTATCAAGTGTTTTGAATTTTTCGGAAGATTTCCACAGTTTTTACCATTTATTATTATCATCATTTTACCAAATTTTATACTTTTTAGTAAATATTTGGAAAGTTCCTGGAAATATTTCAGTAACTAAAAAATAAAAAATATATTTATGTATACTTATAGTCTTACTTTATATACCTGACCACGCTACCAACTATTATTATAATCATTATCATTTTACCAAATTTTATGCTTTTTAGTAAATATTTTTAAAAGTTCCTGGAAATATTTCAGTAACTAAAAAATAAAAATAAATATTTATTTATACTTATAGTTTTACTTTATATACCTGACTGCGCATGTATGAGTGTTGCGGTCTTATGCATCCAGAAACTGATACCTTGAGAATATAGAGAATTTACAAAGATGAGATTTTCTGAATTTTCTCTTCAATAAATGGTTTTACGAACAGCCGAATTGTATGGGAATTGCATTTTATTTTTTATTTTTTACAGTATTTTGAAAGTTTTCAGAGAATATTAAACTGACTAAAAAGATATGTACACTTTTTTTCATTATCTACTCCCCCCTCCCCCTTCTCTCTTTCTATTTTTCTTTATTTTTTGTCAAATGTTTTGAAAATTTCGAAAGTTTTCCAACAATTTTTTAAATACCAACTGTTATTATTATTATTATTATTACCATTATACCAAATTTTGTTCATTAAAAAAATATTTTAAAAATTTCTTGAAAATATTTCAGTATTTAAAAAATTATAGATATTTTTTTATTTAAACTTATGATCTTACTTTATATAACTGACCGCGCATATATGAGTGATGCGATCCGTTGCATCTAGAAGCTGATACCTTGAGAACACAGAAAATATACTGATTTTCTATATTTTGCGTTAAATGGGCAGGTTTTGAGAACAGGTGAATTGTATGGGAATAGCATGTCGATTTTAGGTAGCTTTCAATACAAAAAAGTATAAAGCTACCTATTGCAGCCGTTCGGAGGAAAGCAGTTCCGGAAAATTTCGATATATTTTCACCGATCATGACCCCCAGACCCCAAAACCACCCTCCGTTCAAATGTTGATTTATATATATATATATATATATATATATCTGACCTATGTCATACGATAACGCTCGTATTTATAAATCAATTTTGATGAAACTAATTGTGTGTATTAAGCTCACCAATGTCTCGACCGAGTTCGTTGGCCAGCTTGGTCCGCCATTTTGTTTCAAGATGGTGGCTATTATAAATGTACAAAAAAGTTAAAAATTCAAATTTATTTTATAATTAAGTGTTAGGCCTTGATATAAGGATTCCAGAGCATTTTTTGTTTTACCTCTATCTTTAAAAATGGCTGAGATTGAGCAGTTTGAAATTCTAGGGTGGCTGACATTTTGAAACAAGACAGCACATTACAAAAAATTTTTTTGTTGTAATAATTTTCTCAATCATACGCATAAAACTATATATTCATATTCGTTAGCGCCAAATTTTCGCCAAAATTAGCGACATTTGGCGACCAAAATAAGTCTTCATAAATGAAGCCAATTTGGCTATTGCTCAATAATTTGGCGAATTTCTTATTCAAATTCAGTATTAACGAATCTTTTGTAAACGTTTTCTTTGCATTTTAACTTGCTGTTTTCGTGTAACATTAGCTAAAATTTTAAAACGAAGACAGGCCGGTACAGGCCGGAAGGACTATTTTTAATAGTACTGTGATTTCTGGCGTACAAATCGCGCCTTTTTTAAGCCAGAAAATTTATTTTAAAATAAAGCTAAATAAGTACCCAGTAGAAACAATTACATTTTATTAAATAAAATTTCTGGCCAGAAATAGCTCTTTTTTAGCAGCGACTTAAACGCAGGAAATTACGGTAATTTAAAGATGTTCGGGATGATTGCAGACAGACAAAAAGAAAAAGAAATAAAGTGATTAATTTCTATGTTCTCTCTCTCTCTGTCACTTCATTTACTTTTTTTTTATCAAACGTTTTAAAACTTTGGGAAGATATCCAAATAACATTATAAAATATAAATTATTGTTATTATTTATATTATTATTAAACCTTTCTTATCAAATTTTATACTTTTCAGCAAAAATTCGCGGAGGTGTTGAAGATATTTCAGTAACAAAAAATTTAAATATTTTTTATTAAAAATTAATTATTTATTTTCTTAGTTTGTCTATCTGATCATGAATATATGAGTGCACTGTAAAAAAAAATGTCTCTCAAATTGACACAAAACACTGTCAATTTTGGAGCTAGTGTAAAACCGTTTAATTTACAGAAAATATTTGTATATTTTCATTAAAACAGTTTTTTTCTACAAAAAATATAGATTTTCACAATGAAATTGACAAAATCAACATTTTTTTAAAGGAAAAAAAAAACTTTAAAACAGTCTTTTTCTGTAAAAAAATACAGTATTTTTCTGTCAAAATTATAGATTTTTTTTTTTTCTTTTTACAGTCGAAAAAAAAACACTATTCTCACACATTTGACTGTTCTCAAAACCATTTATTGAAGAGAAAATGTTGAAAATTTCATTGTACTATATTCTCTATAATCAGCTTCTGAGTGCAACAGACCGCAACACACAGCAGGGCTCCCAAATGGTCCGATTTTTAAAAACCGGTATTTTCTTAGAAATTTTTAATTTTTTTTTCAGAAAAGACCTTCGAAGGTAAATTTTTGCGGTAAAGTTGTAGAAAACTACCATGAAGTTTTCTGTAAAAAATATTGGTATTCACTTGGCGGACCATTTCAGAGCTCTGCAATGTGTTGCGGTCTGTTGCACTCAGAAGCTGATTATAGAGAATATAGTATGATAAGATTTTCAAAATTTTCTCTTAGTTTTGAGAACAGTCAAATGTATGGGAATGGTGGTTTTACTTACCCATCATACGTAGTATAGGGTAAGTCTTGTTATCGTTTTGAAAATCGAAAAATTTTTTTTGACGGATTTACACGTTTCAGAGATTGGAGATTCCGAAAAACATATTTTTTGAAAAAAAAATTTGCCGTCCGTCTGTGTGTCTGTGTGTCTGTAAACGCTCTATCTCCCGAACAAATTGAGATAGAGACTTGAAATTTGGAATGTACTTATTATGTAATAACGGGAAGAAGCCTATTGAATTTCAGTAACCTCGATTATCCGGAACTATTTTTTTCGGACTCTCGAAATAATCGTTCTGATAAAAGGTATATAAAAATTTTCGAAATTGTTTATTTTAAGGAGTGAATATAAAAGACAATAAAAAAAACATAAATTTTGCATAAAGCATGAAGTCGATCGGATGATGAGTTACCGAGATATTTGTAATTCTATTTGCCACACTCTTCGATTTTTCATGACCCTGTATTTCAACCAAATTTCAATTCAAAGATGAATTTTAATTGGAAATGAGACGCTTCATCAGATGCAATAAAACGCTAGTTAATAGGATTATTGTTTTTGGAGTTATAAGGATGTTTCTTTTAAGCAATTCAGTAATCGAGCCTTCAAAGTTTAGGACGTCATCAAGCCACGATTTTATTCGAATTGCAATGCATTTTATAAGTAGTTTACACATTTTTTATTTTAATATTTTACATTATGCATATCCATGATGGGTAAGTATTACGGTGGCCCCCAACAACTAGTTCTAATAGTATTTTGAAAGTTTTCAAATGATTTCAGGGCGTACATTTCTTGGAATATCGAAGGAGGCTGCCACCTCTATTAAAGATTTAAAAATAATAATATTTTTAATATTTAAATCGTGGCCTTTGTAGCAAGGATACCAGGAAAATATTAAAATTTTATTTTGAGTACCACTATTTTCGTATAGTATTATTCATCTGGCTTAATCGCCAAATTTCTGCAATTAAGTAAGGTGAATATTTATCTACAAAAATAGTGGTACTCAAAATAAAAATTTTGTGTTTTCCTTGCAACCATGCTTTGTAGCCACCACTTTTAATCCCAGACATTGTATCATATTTCAGCACTTAAAATAAGGCGAGATATTCTAAAAATATTGTAGTAAAACAGGGCTCGTACGCTTTTACCAACATTTTTTACTAGAATTTTTCGACTTATTTAAATGCAGGAAAGTATAACAAACCCTGAAATTTCAATATGCGTCTACAATTTCTGCTATTTAAATATTAAATAGAAAAATTCTATTAAAAAATTGTGATAAAAGCGTACGAACACTGTAAAACTGTTCGCACCCGTGTTCTTATCTCTGTTTTACATCTCTCTTTTTTTATTGCTCTTTTATCATATCTCTTGAATTTTTGGAAAATTTCCAATAAGATTTATATAAGACCAAATGTTATTATGATTATTATTATTATTATTATTTTACAAGATTTTATAAATTTTAATAAATATTTCAAATAGGTTTATTAAAAAATTATAATATTGTTTTATTAAAATTTAACCCTTTGTGATTCAACAACTCCTGTTTTAACCTCTTAACAGTTTCATATTTTGACACAAAAAACTAAAACTAGGGTCGAACACCACTTTTTCCGCACTTAAACATTTTTCTTACATAATCGAAAAATACAAGCCAATTACTTAATCGGAAATTACAGTTAAAAATTACTGGTATATAAGAGCTTATAGTAACGAAGCAAGCAAAGTTTTGGCCGGTCGACGTTCGGACAAAACTGTTAAGTGGTTACAAATATTTACTCATATATTAGAATCCGTCATTTTAAGCATGTTAAAAATACTTGAAAAATTTTAGAATATAAAAATTAAAAAAAAAAATGGATTAAAAGGTACTTTTTTCACATTCACAATAAACAGAAACTTACATATTTCTCATAAATATTGTCAATTTTCTAATAGAAAATTCTACAGTACACAAACTTAGCTTTATAAAAAATATATTTTTGGGCGTTTTCAGCCTTTTTGATTTGGAAAATTTGCGAAATTTATTTAAGCATTAACGATATGAAACTGCTCAAATAAATAATACTAAAATTATAAAACTTTGGCATGGAAAATTAACAAAGTATCGCCGTTTGTTGAGAATTCTATGAACAATTTATATTAACTGATGTGTTGGGAGATAGCAGTAAGAAATAAAATCGTCTTTTAAAGCCCACTGTATAGGGTTGAGTTGAGTTGGGTTGATTATTGACGGCCAATTATCTACACTTGGGATATAGGCCCGGGGGGAGTGCCCTTCGTGGGGGTCTTTCTAAGGGAACCTAACCCGTATTTACGCATGGCTAAATCCACGGCTCGAAGAAAACCACGACAACTCCGAACGATTAAGCCGACGGGCGCGATTGGGATCGAACCCAGCACCTCCCGTCTACCAGCTTCGAGAGCAGAACCTCTCTGCCACTGGTGGGGCAGCCCACTGTATAAGTGACATTAACTTTTGTGTATGTTGCAGATATACAACGAGGTGGTACAAAGGGTTAGCATTTATTTTCTTATTTTGTATACTTGACTGTGCATGAATGAGTGTTGCAGTGTGTTATACAAAGACGCTGATACGTTAACACGTTCAATACCGTGGACGAATGGTCTTGGTCACTCATTTGACATTCGATTCTTAATCCAAAATTATGAATTCATACTGGAAATTTTGAAAAAGAATTTATATTTTATTAATCGCAAAATGTTTGTCTTAAAAGAAAGTAATATTGCTATTAGTATTTTCTGCTGTAAGTTTGAAATTTCTGAATAAAATAAAATTATGTTAATTTTCACCCGGTAGTGAAAGTTGAAGACTATAGAGAATACACTAACATAACGTCGAAACGTTGGTTGAAATCAGAGTTGGACAAATTTGTAAATGAAATTATCTGCAATGTAATTACAGTTCAGTTGTATGTAATTGATTATAGTCGCACACATTCAAGCACTGAAATTTCGTCAAATGTATGGACGCGGTTCCGGGTACATTGCTGCTAATGTTTTTTTATGGAATGTAAATGTAATTATAATTAATTACATACAATTAAATTGTAATTATATTGCAATTACAAATTTACCCAAATCCTGTTCAGGTTTACTGTGGACAGACGACAAGTTTTTTATGTTTGTGTGCATGTATGTGTGTCTGGCTATAACTGCCGCCAGTGGTGGCTGGTTTTATTTGGTGTACTAAATGCATGTCTCTAAATTTATTCTTTTCGTACCACTATATTTTAAAAGAAATCTTTCTGTTAGAATTAAACAAACAATGAATTTCTTACAACTATATATTGGTTCCAAAAAAATAAATACACTGCTCAAAACAATTAAAGGATATTGCAGTTTTAGGTGGATTTTGTATCTGGGAAACTTTTTAGATAATTGATATATGGTCGACAGACATAGTAGGTTATATGAGAATAAATTACACATGTTTGGCAGAAAAAAATGCATTTTATTGCGCATTTGTGTACAAAAGGAAAAAAACACAATTTGTGCATATGAGAAAAAAAGAATAAGAAAAGGTGTTTTCTTCAAAGAAAATCATTTTCAGTAGGGGCTATGGTTTCCACGGGCGGCCAGCAACGTTGAACACCTTTGAGGCATGGACTCAATGAGGCTATTAATGACGAGTTGGGGGTATTCTGCCCCACTCTTCCAGAAGAGCTCTTTCCAGTTCTTGGAAAGTTTGTGGGGGTTGTTGGCGGCCAGAAACTCGTCTTCCTAGAGCGTCCCAAACGTGCTCGATTGGATTCATGTCTGGAGAACGCGCTGGCCATTCCATTCGAACGATTCCTTCCTCGAAAAGGAAATCCTCCACCAGGTTTGCACGATGTGGCCTGCAGTTATCGTCCATTAAAATGAAGTTATCTCCGATTGCTGCAGCGTAAGGGACTACAATAGGTCTGAGGATCTCATCCCTATATCGGCGACCAGTCAGAGCTCCATCTCGAATGATGTAGAGGTCAGTGCGCCCGTCAATGGAGATGCCACCATACACCAACACTCCTCCACCGCCAAATCTGACACTTTCGTGCACGAACGCAGGATTATTCCTACTGCCACGGTCCCTCCAGATGAAAATACGCCTATTATCCGGATGCACAGAAAAACGGGACTCGTCAGAAAACAGAATATTGCTCCATTCATTTCTCCTCCAGTTGACATGCTCGGTTGCCCACTCCCTGCGGTCGCGACGATGCCTTGATGTTAATCTAACACATACCATCGGTCGGCGAGCATACAGACCTACAGCATGGAGCCGGTTTCGGACAGTCTGAGTTGAAATCGTGGTGCCTGTAGCCGAGTGAAGGTGTTGTTGGAGAAGAGTAGCGTTCATGTTTCGGTGTCTCCGAGCTGTTAACGCTAAATACCGATCTTCATTGGGCGTTGTTGTCCGTCTACGACCTTGCCCTGGTCTTCGGCCTGCACATCCACTCTCCAAAAAACGGTTCCAGATCCTGGAAATGACACTTTGTGACACTCCAATGGCTTGCGCTACTTCGGCTTGAGTTTGGCCCCCTTCTAACCTACCAACAATTCTCCAAGCTTCTGAATCTGTCAAATGACTTCGCTGAGACATCGTACTCATCGAAACAAAGCAATCACTGAATGCCGATCATCCTTGTCTTCATTCTCTTTTATCCAGTTGAAAGTCAAATTTCATTCGCTGCCGCTGAAGCGACGTTTTTGACGTCGAACTCAAAATTTGCATACTCCACAGTTTGAAAACCAGAAAAATTTGCATTTGTGATTCTCTTCTTCTATTTTCGGCAAAAAAAATTTCGTTTATATCTTTATTTTATATAAAATTTCAAATATTCTTTAATTGTTTTGAGCAGTGTATTTCAGATATGTATTTAGTAGAGATGAAACGGGTTCGGGCTCGATTTTCATATCAGCCTTCGGTTTCACGTGGGCTCGGGCTCATTCTTTATGAAATTGGTAAATTTATTTATTCTAGTACAGAAACAAAAAAAAAAAAAAAACTTTTTACCCTTTAAAAATTACTTATTCCATTTTAAGTCATTTTGATGCTATTTTGATCAGAATGAAAGAGAAAAAGACATCCCACCCCCTTTGTAGTAGTAGCAGTAGAACACTATTTTAAATGAAAACTTGCGATATTTTCAGATTTATGTTTAGCATGGATGGATAGCGACGACCTGTTATGGTGCCAATCATAATATGGTGCCATTAGTACATTTTTTAATTGGAATGTTTATTTATTATTACTTTTTTAGAGATCTAACGCGAAAGGAATATTTTCTTTTAAGTCAATTAGCATTAGCTTGCCAATTTTTAGACTGCTATTGTTTGCGAGTGCTAATCGCAGTTTATGTGAAAATAACATTTGTGATTCTGTCAGTTTTTCTTCTTGAACTCTGCTCATTCTGTGACTCTTCTTTTTACATTCATGAAGTCATTTTTATTCGTAAGTAGATAAAATCGGCATGTATATTGTTATTCCCGATATAAATCAATCTAGCAGCGTTTTCTCTTTTCCTACAAAAGCCTATAAATCGGATCTTTAATGTTGTCAAATTTTTAATTTAAGCTGATTTTCAAGTACACAAGAATTACGAAAGATGTACACATTTTATAGAAAATAGAAAAACGTTGTTCGATTCTTCGTCCTATAAATCGAAATTTTTGCAAATTTCAATTATTTATTCATAAAACGCATTTCGTTAATGTGTCCATCAGTTTTGCTTGTTTGGGGATTCATATGAGAATCTTTTTAGGGATGTGTATTTTTGTTTGATTCTAAACTTCTCTTTTGATAAGATTGAATGGGAATTTCTTAAAATTAATTACATGTAAGGGAATAACAGTTATTTTCACGTACGAAGTTGTTAAGAAAATGAGTTATTACATTTTTAGAACAACTTTTAAATATTATGTAATTTTTATTGTACTTTTTCTTTTAGTATCGATCTCGGGCGGGCTCGGGCTCTAATGACAAAAAATGTTTCGGGCTCGGACGGATCCGTGCTCCAAAAAGTGAGCCCGAACTCATCTCTAGTATTTAGTGCTCCAAAAATTGTGAATCACGAGCCACCACTGGCTGCCGTAAAAAGCATACGATTATCCAGCAATTAGATACTATATTTCTGAGGTACCGAGAATTAGTTGTATAGTGTTTGTTTAATTAATTTTTTGATAAATTTGTTATTCGTTCGCAAGATATACAACATTTTCTTTTACGTCACAAAGCTTTTCATTGGGATTTCAGACGATTTTAAAATTTTATTTACTATTCATTGAAAAAAATGTGCATTTAATAATTTATTTAAATGTTAAACTTTGTATGCTAAATTTTTTTAATTGTGAGGGAGGGGGGGTTGCAACAGTTAATTGTTTGCTTGCCAATCATTTTGGAATAATATTCATACGTAACATAAACTACTCATTCACTCACATGTTCATTTTCATCGATATGAAAACGTCGAAATTTACATAACAACACAAAATTAAAGACTTCACGATCTGTAAACATATTTCAATACACGCGTGTCAGTACCAAAAAAGAAACAATATAAAAACTGACATCATCGATAGTAATTTTTTTTTTTCGAATTTCCCTTTTCAAAACCCGTACGGCAGATGATTTATCTTCGAGTATTAATTGTCTGTCTTCGCAAGCTGTGTGACTAACACATTTATCATTTCTCTTGTTCTGGTTTGAGTTTTTTTAACCTCATAAGAAGCCTGAGCTTATAAAAAAGGCTACATAATGACAGCAATATCTAAGACCTACAAAGCAGTTGGCAATAAATTTTATCAGTATGATATTTTTTGCGTTACTTTTTCATTATCGATGCCAAAGGCCCATTAGATCTTTTGTTTGAAGGGTTTTTTCTTCAAAACATAATTCGTGTTGTGTTTGATACTTGATACAGGAAGTTCAATTATGTAGAGGAGATAGTATCGTATCATTTTTTATCATATATTGATGAGAATGTAACTTGTTGAAGGGTAACATGCAGAGATTTTTTTTGTACCATTTTCTTTATAAAGGTCTCAGGGAGTAGATTATCATTTATTGAAATTTATGCAATAGAAAAAATTCTAAAAACAGTCGGATTATTTTTGTACTTGACTAACCGAACTTAAGAAACTTGTGTAAAAACTTAATTGTTTTATTCTGCTATTTGAAGTTCTTTGTTATTTTTCGATAAATAATTACAGGAAAGACTAGTGCAGTAATAACCAATGACAGTCAGGGCCTGATTACCGACGGGGCACAGTTCCACCAGTAAAATTTAATAGAAATTTTCGTCGTATTAAAATGCTCTATTCATGCAATTTTTTTTTACTGGTGGAAGTGTGCCCTGTTGGTAACCAGGCCCTGATGACAGTATATCGTACAATTCAGTTTTGGTTGTTTAACCCTTTCAGGCACTTGTGCTCCTGTAACGTTGAATTCTCGCCGGAATTTAGGAAAGAATTTAGTTCAAAATAAGGAAAAACAATGTTTCAACTTTTCACGTCAAAGTTAAAAAAGTAAAATTTAATTAAAAGTTTCTGGTTCGAATCGGATTAAAATTAGGTGGGATATAATATATCCCACCGCCCCTTAAAGGGTTAAATACTTGTGGTGTTAATGATAAGTTAGGATTCTCCATCCAGGATAAATAAGGGGACACATGTTTCATCTTTTTTTGATTGAAACCGTTCTTGACCACTAAAACGTCCCCTAATCCTTATTTTTCATTGTTCTATATGTACACCAAGCTGTTTCGAATCGGGTTACCTGGATGCAAAATGCGTTTTGATGCACGAGCACCCGATGTACAACTCATCTACAGAAACTCGTATTTAATCTTGAAATATATAGCATAAATATATTAGTACGAGTTATTTATTACTAGCTGATTTGGGAAGCGTTACTCGGGCCGGGATCAAATATACCGTGCCTTAAATGTATCTACAAACCAGGACTAAAGATAAGAGGAGGACTGGTTTACGACTTTGGTGAAAGAGTTACTGACAGGTTCCAATCCTCAAAGTCGAGAAAGCAAATACGTAGCACTCTTTTAAGGAAACAACTGAGGGTACTTTTGATGCTCCCCCCTCCCCCATCTTTGAGCTGAAGTTTCCCAGAAACCTTGAACTTCGCTTACCTACAATAATTTGAAAATGGAACTAAATGTTCAAATTTCACGTTTCTATCTTTTGTTGTTCAAAAGATATACGTATGAACTCAAACTTAGCCCTAGAAATTTGAAATTTAGCAAAAAGGTAGTGTTTTGGATGCAAGAAAAAGAAAAATTAAAAAATCTGGAAAATTTAGACCAAAAAAATATTAAAAATTCCAAAAATTCGAAAAAAATCGAAAAATTGAAAAATTCGAAAGGAAATCAAAATATCGAAAAATTGGAAAAGAAATCGAAAATCGAAATTAATTTTTCCGGAATTTTAAATTTTGTCTTCCTTTGTATCCTAAACACTATCTTTATGCCAAATATTAACAATATAATAAAATATAACACCTTGTAATAGTATATTACTTTTAAATGCTAAAGGTGTAAAATTAACAACTATAATATAAATTAAAATAACTTTTATTAGTTGTTTTACATGTTTCGACTCTTCTGAGTCATTTTCAAAATTTTGAGAATATTCTCATTTTGTTTTTGAAAATGACTCAGAAGAGTCGAAACATGTAAAACAACTAATAAAAGTTATTTTAATTTATATTATAGTTGTTAATTTTACACCTTTAGCATTTAAAAGTAATATGCCAAATATTAAGTATCTAGGGCTGCGAGTAATACCTTAGATTAAAATTTAAGCACGTACAGCTATTGCTAGAATCTTTCCTGGAAGCAACTCGTTACTTTCCCACCGTTTCACATCTTTCTGCTGATGTTACGAAGAAACCTGAAAATTATGTTTATCTAGAAAACTTTTCGAACGTAACTAAACCACCAAATTCATCGTTTGTATCGTTTCTAGTTCATAAGAACTAGAAAAGGAGGATTACTTACAAATAATCGAAATCCCATCCATGTAAGAAATGTAGCCAATTCTCGTGTTTCTTTAACCGTAAAAAGTTCTGAGATCATGGAATGCCAAGTCTAGCTCTCTTATTAACTCTGATATTTTCAATTACAAATCACTCCTAGACTCTACATTTTTAGTTAAAGAATATTTTGTGACTTGGCAATTACACAGGCTGCACAGGGAATTTATTACGCTTTACTGTGTTATGGGATGGGATAAATAATATTTGATTAAGGGGGCGATTATGAACGCGAGAGATATCAGCCTAAAGGTGGCATACCTTGTGTGGAGGTTTTTCTAAAAATGATGTTCACGTTACATTCGAAGAAAACCACCCAAAGCTACGGACCTACAACTTGACCGCGAGAGAGATTTTGCACCCGAGCTTATAATGCTATGTAAAATTAAGTCCACGCTACAAATATTCCTACATATATGTCCAGTGATCATATAAATACTATTTATGCAATGCTTTATTAATAAACGTGATTATTAAAATGTATGTATCGTATATACTCGCGTATAAGCCCACCCCCCAATTACAGCGCCTAGAATACATTGTGTGGAAAACGGTTTTACCGTTTTTTAATTCAAAATTTTCGAATTCAAACAGGAAATTCTGAAACAAGAATTTTTACTTTAAGAAGTCACGAAATATCTGCCATTAAGGAACCAAAAGAACATTATAGGGAATTTCTGGTTTGAATGCGAAATTTCGGAATTTAAAAAAAAAGCCAAACTGGAAATGCTTTAAAAAGTGCTAAAAAATTGTAGCCGATAAACGTGCAACGATGCGGTACAATAATAGGACGATCGCAACGACATCTGCTTTAACAATAGATTTACCTCTAGCAAAAGTAACCGTTTCGCTATTGACAACATGAACATAATTTCTGTTAATAAAATCTAACTGGTTTTGAAGTTAGTTTTTCATCATATCAGGGAATTAATCTTTTCGACTCTTCTACCAGAGATTCATCCTTCGGTATGTTAAATAGGGAGAGTTTCTAGTTTGCTGTCTGGTATCGAGTACTGCAACCACGCACAAAAGAATGCGAATCACGTTTTTTGGCCATGATCAATTTTATCATTCATATTTTCAAAGCTTATGAAAATCACTATCCAAGTCAAAGGAAATAGTGTATAATTTAATTATTTAAAATATTTATCACCAGCTGAAACTTTTCTCAGTTCGATTCTTATACAATGAATGCGTTGAAAATAGCTAACAATCAGTGGCGTAGCCAGAGAGGGGTGATCCAAATGCTTTCGAAACCTGTAATATTATAAAGTTTTCTTCGCCTTCAATATCGCAGAAAATTCTCCGATTAGATAAGGCAAAAATACTTTTATAAAATTAGTGGTATCAAAACCATCTTAACCTCCACCCAGTCTACGCCACTGCTAGAATTTGTGGCTGCGATCGACCCGTTATCTTTTCAGCATCGTTCTACATTTATCGGATTCAATTTTTTAATACTATTTTGTAGCCGTTTTCCACATTATGTATTCTAGGCGCTGTACCCCAATTCAAGATAAGAACACGTGTAATACCAGTAATTCAGAAGGGTTTTCTACGCCTAAAAGGGGCGATTATCAACGCGATGTGTATCAGTCTATAGGAGGAATGCCTTGGGTGGAGGTCTTGTATTCACGTTACATTCGAAGAAATCCACCCAAAGCTATGGACATACAGCTGGACCGCGAGAAATTTTGCGCCCGAGTTTATAATGATATGTAAAATTAAGTCCACACTACAAATATTCGTACGTATATGTCCATTACTCATATAAATACTATTCTATGTAATGCATTATTCATATAAGTGATTATTAAAATGTAAGTACCGTATATACTCTCATATATTAACCCACCCCCCAAATTCGAAATGAAAGCAAGTTTAATACCACTAATTCAAAATGGTTTTCTACGCCTTATTTAATCGCATTTAATTCTAAATTATTTGAGGCGAAGAAAACTATTGTAAAATATTGGTATTAAACCGGTTTTCATCTCGAATCTGGAGATCGGCTTATACGCGAGTATATACGGTAACAGCATTGTCCAGGGTTCGTACGGTGCCTGGAATTTTGCGACCAGGAAATTCTTCCGTCCCAGTAATTTCTTACAGAAAATCTCTCCTTAAAAGAAGGCGAAGTTTCGCGAGTTTAACCTAGATTTATTTTTCTATAAAAAAAATTCTGGTGACCATTCTGGAAAATTCCCTGAACCGTACGAATCCTGATTGTTGTACTGTGTAATTGCCAAGTCACAAAATATTCTGTAAATAAAGATGCGAAGACTAGAAGTTCCACTGGTCTCCTTTCTGAATATCACTATTTCCAAGCAATAATTTTCGTGATATTTGTCTCTTGCAGATGTTGTAGAAATCTGCCATGAAACCGTTGATTGACAATAGAGGTATTCAAAAAATGGGTCAATGGGATCACTGTTTCTTGTATAATTTTTATATAAAATATCGTTATACGTGATCTTTAGATTTTGCAATATTTCTTACAGGCAGGTTAAAAATGTAAGAGAAAACGTTGGAATTTAAAAAAGTCAGGCTCGTATTATTGGAGTTGTACTGCATTTATATTTAACTAGATGGAACCCGTCAAAACTTGACGGCAAACAATTTGATATGAATTACAAATTTTATATAAATATTGCTCGGGCATGGGACAAAAACTTTAGATATGTTTAAAATCAGTGTTGATTTCTGAAAATTTTCTCAGCTATATGTAAAAAATCTAATTCATAAAGTGTTAAAATAAAAATTATTATCACTTGCGATACACCCAAGAGGTGTAGTGAACTCTAACACTTTATTAACCTTTCAGCGGCTATATGCGGTAAAAAGTTTTAGACAAAAATTGTTTTTCAAAAACTTTCCGGTACTTTTCTGCTATACGGACACCATGCCAAAATGTATGCTAATGCATAATGTATGTAAATGTATGTATGTAAATGCATGTATTAAATGTATGTAAATGTATGTATTAAATGTATGTAAATGTATGCTTGGCGACAATGGTGTCCGTATAACGGAAAAGTGCCAAATTTTCTCTTACAAACAGTATTGAAAATCAATTTTTACTCTTGATATATATAAAAGTGCATATTTTCAACTGACGTAGTATGGGAAGAGTTTTATATTCTGTGCTGGTTGGCGCGATTGAACACAAAAATCCAAAGTAGCGCCAAAAGGGGTGTGACGTCACGTAGATTAAGTTTATTTCAGTAGTTAAAAAAAGTAACCCCAAAGACTCGAAACAATCACATCAAACACTTATCGCCAAAATCAACTCGCCAAAAAAATCAGCACAGGATACGGAAATCCTCCCTAAAAGATTTTCTTACAATTATTTTTCTTAGAAAATATAAAATAAACAGTTTTTAGGCTTATGCTATATGAATTATTTTCACTGTACATAAATGTGTTACAAAAAATGGTACTTCTCTATTATCCCGTCGACCACTTTTCATAACAAAAAACTATCGCCAAACTGTAACGCCAAATAAACGGGAGAATGTTGCCATTGGAATATCAAAATAAATAAATAAATAAAATATAGGAATTTAAGGACACAATTGTTATTTTAATTAATAAAATAACTAATAAATCAGTAAAACGTAATGAAAAATACACGAAAATGTCGAATTAAAAACCACTTGATGACATAACAAACACGTATAATGCTTCTGACATCAAGTAAATGGGACTGCATTTTTGGCGTTTAATCTCACAGTTTGGCGATAGTTTTTAACACTTTCCAACCTAGTTGTTAACACTTTCCAACCTAGTTGAAAAGTGTTTATGACTTCGGTTTGTCTGGCCGTCTGTCCGTGCTCTAACGTCCGTAAATATGTTCGGATTGCCCTGCAATTTTTATATGTGATAATCGTTATCTATAGCATGTTCCCTATTTCAACGGAAGTGTGTAGCACTTATAGTTTTTTTACAGGGACACTCAAAAGAATTCCGTTACATTGCGGTCTATGGGGAAAAATCATTTGCGGTTTATTTAAATAATGTTGCACTATTTTAAACGCATTGAAATTTATATATATCACTAAGGTGCATTAGAAGAAGCTTAATATGGAATAGGGTGTACATAGAACTTATACTTACTTTACAGGGACAGTCAAAAGAATTCCGTTACATTACGTCTATGGAGAAAAATCGTCTGCGGTTTAATTAAATAATGTTTCCCTATTTTAAACGCATTGAAATTTATATAAGGTTCATTACAAGAGACTTACTACAGAATATTGTGTGTATAGCAGTCATCGTTCATTTACAGGGACACACAAAAGAATTCTCTACTGTATGTTAACAATAATTCCTAGAAGTGCGTTTTAAGTTTCTGAACGCGATTTTAATTTTAAATCGCTTTTTGTATATTACGTGGTGTGTATAAATTCTGTAGATCCTATACAGGAAAGCACAAAAGTTCGGAAACACATTTCCGTATTATTTAACTCCAGACGGAGAATTTTAAACTGTGCTACGTGTTTCCTAACTGAACTAAAATTTAGCATCCTATGTAGTATATATACAAATCTATAGATCCTATACAGGGCTGAATAAAAGTATTCGGTATACTTAGATGTTATCTTTTAGCTTATTAAAGAGTATGATTCCTAAAATTATTTTGGAAGCGTTGGAAAGTGTTACATAATCTATGCTTGACGCATGATTTTTCGTTCTTGTTTGTTATGAAAAGAGATCGATGGGATAATAGAGAAGTACCCAAAAAAAATATATAATTTTTACTGTTAAAAATTTAGTATGACTCTCAGAATTTTCAAAGAAGTTTTTCTTGCTTAATTAAACGCCATTGACGCATGAGGCTTATTTCCAAGATCAACAAAAAAGCGAAAAAATACATATATATTCAATATGGTACTTTTATGTTAGCTGGGCGCCAGTGATAACTCGCCAAATCTTGTTTCAATTGGTATCGTTTGAATTGCAACTCTTTCAATTCAATGATTTCAATTTTGATTTCAATTCAATTCTTGAGATTTTGTTATTTGTATTGATGTGTTTGTGGTGGCACAGATATCATGTACGCACCACATTGGAGCGATCCCCCCCCCCCCCCTCCGCCGCCAATCTGCCGAAAACTTTGTTTTTGAATATTAACGTTATAACGTTATTTTATTTTTATATTGAAATAAAAAAAAATCACGTGCTATTATTGCATGCTATTTGTAACTAATATTCAAAAACAAAGTTTTCGCCAAATTGGCGGGGGAAGAAATCGCGCCAATGGGGTGCTTATATGACATCTGTGCCTTTGTGAAGTATTTCATTATGATTATATTTTATCTATTTTTAAGTAAGTTTTTGAAGACATTATATTGCAATGTTAAAATATTGGTTATTTGTTATTAGCTAATGTTAAAAGATTGTCGAGAAAAAAAGGGTTGGCAAGATTAAAAAAATTTGGCGATCACTGGCGCTTGGCTAACATAAAAGTACCCAAAATACATATAATTCAGACATTTAAGTGTCCATTTCAATGTTATGAAAAAACATTGGAGTTTTTTTTTTTTTTTGTAGTTTTTTTAGTAGTTTTTTTTTCTTAATGGGACGACGGGATAATGAACGGAATTTTTACAGGATAATGAAGAAGTACCAGAATATTTTTCTGCATTTTATACTTATATTAAGAAATACATATTTTTAAGATTTGCTGAATCACTTATTTGTTCACTTTTTCATGCATTATATTATTGAAGGTTGTTAGTTCTCTGATCCTTTGAAATATCCCCTACTTATATAAAAATTGCGTGTGTTCTCTGTGGTGTTTCGCATAAACGTTGTAAAATTCAGGTTATTAGATTTTATCCAACTTTGCTGTCATAACTGCTAATAAAGCAGTTATTTTTGGCGATTTTTCTGTTACCTGTAAAATGTTTGTTTTTGGTATAGCCCGAACTAAAAAAAAATTGGGTACTTTTTCCGTTATACGGAGACCTTTGTAGCCAAGCATACATTTACATACATTGGTACTTCTCTATTATCCCGTCGACCACTTTTCATAAAAAAAAACTATCGCCAAACTGTAACGCCAAATAAACGGGAGAACGTTGCCATTGGAATATCAAAATAATTAAATAAATAAAATATAAGAATTTAAGGACACAATTATTATTTTAATTAATGAAATAACTAATAAATCAGTAAAACATAATTAAAAATACACGCTAATGTCGAATTAAAAACCACTTGATGACATAACAAACACGTATAATGCTTTTGACATCAAGGAAATGGAACTGCACTTTTGGCGTTTAATTTTACAGTTTGGCGATAGTTTTTTTGCTATGAAAAGTGGTCGACGAGATAATAGAGAAGTACCCATACATTTAATACATACATTTACATGTATGGTATGGTGTCCCTATAACGGAAAAGTACCAAAATTTGCGATCGATCAAATAATTAAATTTTGTTAACCCTCTAAGCGTGTGGAACGTAATATTCCGTTCACTAAGCTCCAGGTTTCACTGCAATATATGCAATGTTTAAGATAATATAATTCTATAGATTTAATGAATTTTCAAAACATTGAAGAATGATTAAAAGTATCAAGGTTTACATTCATATTTGTAATTAAGTTTTATTTATAATGCTGAAAGAATCATATTTTTTTAGCATTTAAAACAAAATTCAGAAAAAACAACATTACAATTTTACCCTTTTTCAAAACGCTCAGAGGGAAGCATTATATTTTCTTATTTTTAATCTGAGAAAGAAACAATAACCATGGTTTTAATTAATTTTGCAATATGCGGTGAAACCAAAACGATTTTTGCTTTGTATGGCAACCTGATGTTTTATAATAAAATTGAATATGTGTGTAAATATATTACTTTTAAATGCTAAAAGTGTAAAATTAACAACTATAATATAAATTAAAATAACTTTTATTAGTTGTTTTACATGTTTCGATTCTTTCCGAGTCATTTTCAAAAACAAAATGAGAATATTCTAAAGCTGCATTCATCATTCTGATTCTCATTTTGTTTTTGAAAATGACTCGGAAAGAGTCGAAACATGTAAAACAACTAATACAATTGTGCAGCTTTAGAATATTCTCATTTTGTTTTTGAAAATGACTCGGAAAAAATCGAAACATGTAAAACAACTAATGAAACAGGGTTGGTACGGGTCAGGGAATTTTAAGACCAGGAAATTATTTGGTACCAGTATTTTCTTATAGATAATCGCTTCTTAAATAAGGTGAAATTTCTCACGTTTGAACTTGATGTATTTTTTTAGAAAAATATACTGGTAAGTCGCCTGGAAAAGTAACGGTACCTAAAAGTTATTTTAATTTATATTATAGTTGTTAATTTTACACCTTTAGCATTTAAAAGTAATATACTATTACAAGGTGTTATAATTTATTATATATGTGTGTAAATAAATAAAATAAAATAGGTACTTTTATGTTAGCTTGGGCGTCAGGCATAACTCTCTAAATTTTGTTTCAATTGGAATCATTTAAATTGCAACATTTTACGTGAGATTTGTTATTTATATTGATATGTATATGTTTAGATATTTTATTATGATTATGTTGTAGCTAATTTTAAGTAAGTTTTTTTAAGATTTTATAATACAATGTTAAAATATTACCTAGTTGCTATTAGCTAATGTCAAAAGATTGGCAAACCACAGAGTTCAGAGATTAAACTCCATGCCTTGCAAAAATGGGAGTTGCCGACTTTATGACGTCATAAGCAGAAGTAAAAGTTTAATTGAAAATTACGACTAATTAATTAAATTTTCGAACAAACGAATGCACGATAACAAATCTGTGTCCAAATATCTTTCTTTAAAAAAAAGAATGGTGTAATTTGATGCAGTAGTTTGTTCTCATGGATTGTCGAAAAAAATCGCTTAGCGTTTTAAATATATAGATTTGATTAATAGTCTTACATTCTCAGAAAGCTTCCCCTTTTCTCTAATAACTTTATGGGTATGATTATACAAAATGTTATTACCGGAAAAATATCAGAAATATTTTAAAATGTTTAAAATGGTAGATAACTAGTTTATTGGAGATTTTAGTTTATGGTCCTTCGGTTCTTTAATAAAACGGTTGTCTTTTATTGACGGCTGTTAACGCTACGTGCACCAGGCTTGAAAATGTGTCTATGGATTTTCCCGCCGTGATCGGTTACCGTGCTTAGTTTTGGGTTATAGCGGCCCCACAATTACGATCATGCCAAGATCCGTGTGAGCCAAATGTCTTTTCGTACTATTTAATTGGTGCTCTAAAACTTTCTAATTGGAAATGTTGCTCTATCTCTTTTCATTTTCGATTTGCAATGGCTATCTTCCAAATTTAGCCAAGGGGACGCTTCTGTCGTTTGCATTAGGTCGGGCGTAGTCGCTTTACTATACCGTTACTGCACTTGCATAGCTGTAGCTCTCACTGTTCGTAAGTATTTTCTGGTTAAAGGGTCTTCCCTATGCACCCTGTATACATCTTATAAACATGTCAGAAACCGGGTGTTTCACAAAGGAGCTCTAACTTTGAAAATAAATAATTCGGAAACGGTGATAGATAGATGCATGAAACCAGTAGAACCGCAAGAATCTGATACAGAAACCTCAAAATTTTTGTTACGAATAGAGCCGATAGATGACGTTGCAGGCGGCATTACGGATCCCTAGAAAGAGACCTCAGACGTCAAGAACCCTCAGTCGTCGAAAATTTCGCCGTTGAAACTACTAGCATTGTACTCTACTAGCATAATTACGTTGATCTACTAGCTTATAGTGAAAAAAATTCCGGAAGTGACACTGAAGGACACTGTTTACCGCAACAATCCTTTAACACTCGACGAGCTGGAGGAGGCTATTTGTCAAGCTTGTGTGGTGATTTCCGGTGACATACTACAGAGAGTCACTGAGATTTTCATTATTCGTTTGCGACATGCGTGTTGTGTGACAGGTGCACATTTTGAATCGCTTTTGATGTGATACAGCCTACTTAAGGTTGTGCCACCTGCAGCGCCATCTATAGGCGCAATTTCTTACTAAAATTTGGAGGTTTCTGCGTCAGATTTTTAAGTATTTTTTAATAAACATCTCTCTGGTTTCATGCTTCTATCTATCACCGTTTCCGAGTTATTTATTTTCAAAGTTAGGGGTCCTGTGTGAAACACCCGGTATATACGACATACATGACTATAATTTGGCCATATGCATCACGTAATGTTATATACACCATATTTTATTATAACGCCATAATTTGGCGATAAATGTTGATAGCTTGGTGATCCATCATTGGCGGCCGCTATAACACAAAAGTACCCTAAGTTTATTTATTAAAAGTTGCATTTTAATTGATTCATATACTCATCACTACACAGAGTATGATTGTGGTATTTATCGTTGAATTATTGACAGTTTTTTTTCCCCGCGAGGCAAACTTGCCAGTGGTAGTTGGCGCAATCAAATGAAGTGAAAGCTCATGAGACAAAACTGAAATTAATTAATAATTAGACTTTATTCGAAAATAGACTAAATGCAATAGCATATAGTTATAAATAAGTAGCAACAGAAATTGCTTTTGCTGCGTTTCTAAAATAGGTGAAAATAAAAAACAGGATTTGACCAGTTTTAATTTTGAATACCCCTATTTTAAAATAATAATCCTCTCTTCATTTAATTGCAAATTTCTGCCAGTTAACAAGACAAATATTACTTTTTTGAAATTAGTGATATGAATTCTTGAAATAACTGTTGGCAGGAAATCATCCCAAGTAGAATCGGGTACCTGTACACATACGACAATTTTTAAATAGATTTTTTCGCATTATTTTATTTCGAAAATATCCGGTTAGATGAGACAAATTTTGCGATTTAAATAGCAATTTTCTAATCGGAAATATTGGTGCCAGACTCCTTGGAGTGTATGGATATTGGGAATTGAATAAATTGGTTTTGGTTTTGGGAATTGAAAACGTTTGTTGAAACATTGTTTTAAAAAACATTGGTTGAGAAACGTTTCCTTGATTAATGTTTTCCATTCCTTAAACAGAGTTCGTACGCTTTACCACAATTTTTAATAGAATTTTTCATCTTATTTAAATACAGAAAATATAACAGATGCTATAATTGAACGAGTCGTCTACAATTTCTGCTATTTAAATATTAAATAGAAAATTTTCATTAAAATTTGTGGTAACAGCGTACGTACCCTGTTAAATACTTGCTAAATTTAGTTATCCGTGAAATCAATAGTATGAAATCAATTATATCAGTTAATCAATCAATTTTATCAAATCAATTATATCAATCAATTATAGCATGAAATCAATTCCGAAGGTTTCTTTATGTCAACAGAATTGGTAAAACGTCATGGCAAGTTAGAGAAGTACATTTTGTAACCTGGTCGAAAACGTGCGGTGTATGAAATACGTTGGTTGCGTATGGTTTTTACATTTATCAAATTTCTTTCTAAATTGTAATTTTCGGCTTGTTTTATTGGAGAATGTTTAACAATTCCTTCAGATTAAATAAGGTGACGATTTTTATTAGTAAATAGTGGTGACAAAAATCCATACGCCATGTATGCATTTGCGACTGTTCCTAGTATCAAAATGTTACCGCTTGAGTTTTCTAGGTAATTAACAGAGGCGAATTCTACTATTCAATCTGGGCCTGTTCTTTCATACAAGTTTTTCTGAATAGTTTTTATCGCTTTATTTCAACATTAAAAACTTTCTAGAAAACTTATTAGAAAACTTACTAGAATTTACTGGTGGGAAATACAATGTATCGTTTGAATAGTAGAACTCGTCCCTGATTAATAAATTTCCCCGCAGTTTTAGTGGTAAAAAATCAGATTTTAATAATATAAAGAAATTGGAAGTACTTCGTCATTTTTCTTAACAAACTAATGAAGATCTTTTAAAAATATATCAATTCTCCATTTGAATTTTATAGAATCGTAATTACAACATGGCCCATGACTCTGTTAATTTATCGCTGAGAGGTCTGGTATATGTACAGGGTAGTTATATATAATAAAATAATGTATGACATCAAGTCAACTGTAAAAAATTCCGCTGAGAAAAATACAATAAAACTTGGTGTAAATGATATTTAGAATATGAGGAACAGATTTTATACGAAACAATTATCTCGCATTTTCGCCAACCAGGAGAAAGTCGCTGAAAATGTTGATTTGGGGTAATCAGATAGGCATAGATTCGTTTTACGTAACTGTATAATATTCTATGTACAGTAGAACTCCAATTAACCGAACTCCGACTATCGGAATCGCTGATTATCCGAATTGCTTTCAGAATTTTAGAAAAAGATTAAGACGGAAACGTACTGCGATTCGCAAAATAATGATTATGGCTACGCGCGAAGATGTAGAAATGTAGGAGAATGGATGGTGTGATTCGTCAGACCCTCGGTTTCAAATTCTAAATGATGATGAAATTATTGAAATTGTGAGAGAAGAAAATGTCGAGGAAGAAGATGACCTTAATGTTGAATTTGAAGCAGACACGAGACCATAAGCTAGTGAAGCATTTGCCGATCTTGAAATTGCGTTGTAGTGGATGGAGCGTCAGCCCGAGTGTGACCACGTGCAACTTCTCACTGTCAAGCGGATGCGCGACTTGGTTGCCCAAAAACGGGTGAAGACTGTCAAACAGCTTACTTTGACCGAGATGTTCAGCAAGCAATGACTTTCATTTACAGTTCGGTGCGTACATACTGTACTAATGTACAGCACTTGTAAGTACGCTTAACATGTAAAAGTGTTGCTTTTTATTTAATTAATCAGGTTAAATAATCAGTGCGAAAAATCAGATTTTAATAATACAAAAAAAATGGAAGTACTTCGTCATTTTTCTTAACAAACTAATGAAGATCTTTTAAAAATATATCAATTCTCCATTTGAATTTTATAGAATCGTAATTACAACATGGCACGTGACTCTGTTAATTTTTCGCTGAGAGGTCTGGTATATGTACAGGGTAGTTATATATAATAAAATAATGTATGACAATAAGTCAACTGTAAAAAATTCCACTGAGAAAAATACAATAAAACTTGGTGTAAATGATATTTAGAATATGAGGAACAGATTTTATACGAAACAATTATCTCGCATTTTCGCCAACCAGGAGAAAGTCGCTGAAAATGTTGATTTGGGATAATCAGATAGGCATAGATTCGTTTTACGTAATTGTATAATATTGTATGTATTTTCAGTACTTGTGTCTTAAAAGCTCTACTTTTTGTCCTGGTGCGGAAAATATTAAAATGTTTCTTGCAACCCATTAACTGCTTAACTATACGAACATTTTTACTTTGCGTTTTTGCTACTTTAGCCAATACAAATTCCGAAAAAAAATAACAGTTTTTCTTAATCTCAAAGTTTTTCTCGTTAAACGAGGCAATTTTTTAATTCGAAAATATTGATATCTTAGTAGTTAATTTACGCATGAGCATTTATTTTGACCGTTGTGCCAACTAAAGGCTGTTCGTCAAAATAATTTAAAACCCCAATCTGGAAAATTTAACATCCATAATTTAACATTTAAATTAATTATACTATCGCACCATTTTCTGTTCAATGAATGGTGAAGTTTGAAAATCGTCTGAATAACCATAGAAAAGCATTATCAAGTAAAATAAAATGTTCTATATTTTCCAACTATGATCTAGTGTAGCATTACCAGTGTAGAATGAACTCTTAGCAATACCTTTTCCCATTGAATTCTCTAGAATTTATGAAGTAGATGGTATGGAACTTGTACATCGAATACAACTAAAAAAGTTTAGTGCATTCGGTGTTTGCAGAAGCACTTTTAAAGGCATAAAGCTGATATTCTCACGCCATGTAAAATGAGTTGATATTGTATTTGACAGATATGATGATTATATTGTCATTATATTATATGAATCCATTATATTTGTAATCATTTTTGCAAATTAAGATTAATCTATCAAAAAATCATCATTTCAAGTCATTCAACAAAACTTCCGTCAGATTGAAAACCTTTTTTCCTAAATACTGTAAATAAATTCAGTGTAGTACACTTTCTTATCAGTAGTGCTCTCATATGCACAATTAGCAGAACATAGATATAGATTTGTAGATAATTCGATGATACACCAAAATGTTTCAAACTGCAAGGTTCTTCATTGTAAAAGGTGTTTCAAAGCCCTTAAGAGAGAGTGGATACGAAAATGTTTTGCCATATATATTTCTCACAAAATAAAAATGCCTATAATCCGTAGTAAAAGCACCCAAATATGCCTATTTTTAGGTGTGTTTAGTATGTTATTGCTATCGAGTAGATTAGAATGTATTATAAGATCTTGCATCCAAATATTATAGCATGACCACCAAAACTGTTTTCAGATACAAAAATTGTAAAAACATTATATTTTTAAATTAGATTAAATTATAATAAAATCAGTTTACATTTACATAAATACTTTTCTTACATAATATTTCATTAAGAAATCTAAGATATACAGCAATTATGATATAGCATAATCAATAAAAACTTGGGAATGTAAAATATTGATGAATTTATCGGAGTTTAGAGTCCCTCTGGAAAAATGTATCTTTCAAAAAAAAAAAAAAAAAATTGCAAGAATAAGCAGTTTATCAGAATACCATTGCATAAAACTATGTTTAATGTTATATATATATATATATATATATATATATATATATATATATATATATATATATATATATATATATATATATATATATATTCATATATATATATATATATATATATATATCAAATTTAAATTGGGGATTGTAGAACATTAAGTATTGTGCAAAGTGAGATTAAAAATCATTGATATACAGAGCTGACGTTCAGGCCCCTGATCTGCTGATTTACTAGTTAAGAATAAAAAATCTTTTTAACTTTGCCTTTGTAGACATTTAATGAAATAACCTATAGTTACTTACTTCCATTAAATTAACTAATAACTGTCGTTTAAAATAAATATTAAAACACTCCACAGCATGCGCTCAGGACCTGAGGGGGTGGGAGGGGGTAATACAAAAACTTTACATTAAAACTGAATGGCACCATCCACAATATTAATCTCTGAGCTCTTCTGACCTAATATCAATTGAGAAAATGTGGTTTCCACATTTTTCGCACTCAAGTCCTTCTAGCGCCTGGTCTAATATAAAAACCTTCCACAAGTAAGTTAGTATTGTAATCGTCATCTTATTTATCTGTGATTAAATAAGATCAAAATTACTATAGTAAATTACTAGTGAAAGTTTTAGCATGTTGCACATGTTCAGCATAAGGCTCCTGACCACAGTCATGTGATTAACCTCTTGTTTACGGGCTAGAACTGGCGACTACTTTTATATTCACATGTACCACAATTTACACAAAAAAAATCTGTGTGGTAAATTAAAAAATATATATATCCTAGTATGAGTGTACGGCAGAGATTACTTTTGAAAAACTGGTTGGGAGGACATATGTCCCAACACCGTAATCAAAGGGTTAAGGGGTTTTCTGCAGCAGTGAACTTTAAATTAAATGTGTACCATATTTTACCAACAGATCAATGACTTTCAATATCGTATTCCTAGCCGTTGAAATTTGAATAAAAAAGAATTCCCGAGAATACCACGATTTCTCGTTAAAGTGGACTTCCAAGCGCGGACATTTTTCGTCTTGGTTAGCCGAAGTCCGCATTAAACAATGCAAGCATTGGAATGGTGCGTAAGATTCCCTTTCGCTGAATGAATTTAACTCAGTTTTTGAAAGAAATTAAATAAGTTACTAATTTAATGCTAAAGTAATTAAGTTTTTATTTAATTGTTATTTTAGTTAAAAATCAAGTTAATGACGAAAGAATAAATAACCGAGGACAAACAATTTAGGCAAAGCCATTGCCGTACTTACAAAATGTATCTGTATTTAACACATCTTAAACGGAAAACGTGAAAACACGTCTTTTGGATACATGTAATTCCGCCTACAGCCGGTACTTTTGCATCTTATGAGTTACATTATTTCTCAAAAAACATACATAATAATCGTGTCTTTACAATTAGACCACTATGCGTATAAATACTTTGATTAGAAAAACACCATTATTATATACATTCATTTATAATATAAACACGAAGAGAAAAAATATTTCTGACATATAATGTAACAGTCTACAGTAACGCCCATTGGCGCAGCTTCCTGTTTAAAATATGAATACTAGACGTAAAAGATGTGCTAATATTTTTAAGGATGAATATTAGAATATTCCAGTGACAATGGCAGAATGTAAGAGAGCCAGCAATAAATTAAAAGAAAATCTTATTAATTAATATTAGTCTATTTATCCTTAAGTAAGATACATAGAGTAATGGCCACAGGGAAAGTTTCATGTTTAAATGATGAATACTACCCACTTAAGATGTGTTAAAACAAACTCTCACTTTTCTTTGCGTTACTTGAACAAGTGTTCATTTTAACACTAAAATGGCCTCGATAATATTTACTTCATTTAAACTTTCATTCAAACTTCATTTAAGTCTAGGGTAATGAAAACAAAAAATGTAAAATACCTGATATGTTTATGATTTGTAAATTTTAAGAATATATCTTTTAATATTTTACACCGTTAATATTATGAAGATTTGATCATATAAATTTATATAAGTGTTTTGTTACTTCAAATTAAAAAAAACTTTATTTTATCAATCTAGAAAGTGCTGTACGCGTACTTGCAATGCGTACGGCGCAGTAATGTTAGTAGTAGGTAAGAACCAACGCATTTCTGCCATGAAGCACCGCCCACTGAATACTAGGCCTGCGCATTGACACAAAAGTTTTGGCAGTCTTAGGCGGAATTTTTTCAGCGTGTGTATGGTCCCTCGAAATTCCATACCAATAATTTCTAAAAGTTTTCTCCATCTGATTTTTCTGAGAATCAATAAGTCAAAGAAAACTTTTAGAAAATACTGGGGTGTAAAATTAGGGGACCGTACAAATGTTTTACAGATTCCGCCTACGAGCACCGCCATCTTTGTGTCAGCGCTCAGGCCTATTATTCAGGGAGCGGTGCATGAAGGATTAGCACTGCTTGTAAATTCTGCATATAAGGCATGTTGAGGAAAAAAATTTGTCCTATTAACCGGTGATACTTCTTAAACGGGATCGCATTATCGAGACTCCATTCTGTTTATTAATATTAACCAATGGTGTAAAATAATCTCGTGGATCGGATAAATTGAATTTAGTTTTTGAGAGAAATTAAACAGATTATCAAATTTAGGCTAAAATAAACAAGTTTTTCTTTAACTTAGTAATTTTGTAATAAAGCAAATTAACGACAATTTGTTAACACAAAATAAAAAATTACTCAAGACGGACAAGTTCTGCAAAAAGTTGCTCTACTTAAATATTTTACTTTTAATTAAAGTGAGCTCTCACTTTTAAGGTTTTGAGACGCCATCGAAATTTTGCTCTGTTACATCCCATTTTGATTGATACTATGGGTAAACAGCTATTAGCAATTTTTGAACAAGATTACGTTTTTATTAGTGATGGGTAAAACGATTATCTTGATTATTTGAATGAATCATTCGAGCATGCGCAGAAACATATCTGTCAAACATCAAATATTTTTATTCAATTACTACCAGAAATTTTGAAAAAAAAAAAAGTTTCTGATTTTAGTTAGAATTAGGTTAAACGTACTTTAAAATGTGTTTCGTAACGAAACGCATTTTTACTTTTTACCTGGCGTGTAATCTAATTCTAATTAAAATCAGAAACTTCTTTTTTTATCAAAATATCTGGTGGTAATTGAATAAAAAAAAATTGAAGTTTGACAGATATGCTTCTGCGCATGCCCGAATGATTCATTCGAATAATCAAAATAATCGTTAGGCTCATCACTAGTTTTTGGTTGCGGATTGTTTTTTCTCTCTTCATCATTGTCATTGAAACTTTTTCGATATCTCAGTAACTAAAGTTACACAAACAGTCGCGTAGCCAGGATTTCCTTTCGGGAGGGGTCCAAAATTTTTCTTCAACTTATATATATAGTAAGACCTGCCAAGATAAGATTGCAAAGAGTGGTAAAAAATTCCGTGTTAGACAGGTTTCCATCTTAGCAGGTGTATGGCATTCTTTTCTATTTGACGAATGAATATTTCCGTTTAAGTCAGCATTCCGTTATAGGCACATTTCGTTTCCACAGAATTTGCTGTATATATAAAAATATAACTTATGTATGTAATACGTATAATAAATCCTGTCTATAGCAGATTCCTGTCTTAAACGGAAGCATTACATGGCCTTGATATGGATAACTATACAATTAAGTCTGCTGAAAACCTGCCTGAAACAGGATTTTTCACCGTTCTTCTGTGATTCTGATTTCGTCTTGTCAGTTTTTATCCTACTTATAAATACAGTAAAACCTGTGAAATGGAAACTTTCTATAACGGAATCCTATCTCAAACTTAAAAGTTTTGGGGTCCCGTAGAAACGAACAATGCGTCTGATTGAAATATAGTGTGACAGGATTGACTGTGTGTGTATATATGCAATAGAAATACTTCGAGTAACTTTAAGAATGTAGATATTTCCTTATCAATTTCTTAATTAAAAAAAATAGCATGTGTAAAATAAAGTAAGATCAGTCTCTATAATTGTGGCTAATAATGCAATGGAATTACATTAATATTTACCAAATAAAAAGATTTTACAAACACTATGATATAAAAAACTGAGCACGCACTGAAGAATGCATTTAAATCAAGTTTCATATAATATAAACATTTGATTACGTTAAAGTTATGATCAAAGGGTTAAATTTATAACAGCATTTGGTTGAATTTTTTTTTTTCAGTTTTCATGCTTAATTTCCTGTCATTGAATTAAGAACTTGTGTTTTAATAGGTATAATGAATAATGAGTTGACACAATTGCTAATGCCGTCATCCGTTGATTCACCATGGGTGTTTCTGAGATAAGTTTTTAATTTTTAAGAAAAAAATCTTGTAATTTCGGCTAAAGAAACTAGTAATGTAACAAACACACGCAACAAATATAGTTGATGTTGGGAAAAATAATTTTGTTACAATTGTCTAAAACAGCCATAATTCTTTTTCAAGTTTCACCGCTTTTGATACTAATGTAAATATTCGACCTGAATAGTTGTTTCCGATATCTGATCGACTTAAAATATGTTAAATTTTTATTAAAAAAATTTATTACGATGAATTAGCACATCTTGGGAAGTATTAGATTGTGTAACAAATAATGGTAGTTTCTGCTATTTTACTTTTCAACCAATTTATTTTAACCGTCCTACCCTGTTGAAATTTTACCCAACCTTGATTAAAACTTTTGACACCAGAATTTTTTGAAAAACTATTTAACATATGTATTTAACTTGGTTATTTTATTTAACTTACTTTATGAAAAAAGTTCTGGTTCGAATCGAATGAAAAAAATCATACAAAAGGGTCGATTCGACCCATTCAGGGTAGGAAGGTTAAGCGGTTGGAAATAATTTTAGAACGTACTCTAAGTTCAGCAGAAATCTTTCAGACTTTTGGTACGTAGATTAGCTTTAACCTTTGCTTTCAATTTCTCATTGTTAATAACCGAATGCCACCTACGACCTTCATATTCAAACTCTCATTGCCATCATGAAATTTCTGAAAACAATGTTAAACTGTGAGTTCACATTTCACAAGTCGTACTTCGGTCAAATGTAATGTTGAATTCAGACATTTTTTTCTCCAGGGGATATTTCTGCGGAGGGTACCATTTTTCTCCTGAATCTTCTGTACACTGTGGAGTTCAAGGAAGGAGAAAGATTGCACTCCTAGACTATTAATAAGCATAAAATCTCAGATCTTTTGAGGGGTCATTTCGATGCTCCGGAGTGGATGCCCCAACCCCGCTCTCCTACATTCAACGCTGTAGTGTGGTTGATATACAAGCCGTTTCCGCTGATTATCGTACCATTTTGAATTAGTAAAACAATCGTACGAAATTTCCCAAAGTTCTACAACTGCCTTAAATATCCCTGTACAATAGCGAAAAACCAAATTATAATACTAAATAAGTAGGTAAATACCTTCCCTTTAAAATAATATACAACAACGTAATATTCCATTAAGAGTTTATTAAAAATAGCTCAGGTCGAAAAGTTTAATAACAAGAATTACCATTATTTTGTACAAACCCAGAAGAACGTCAAACTCTTTCAATATTCCTCTGTTCTTTTCTTTAATGATTAATGAATAACGAGATCAGAAATAAAAGTATCAAAAGGAGGAAAAAATTGATCTCCCGAAATATTCTTCAGGTTTGACATCGAACCAGATGTATCTGATGGTCAACTTGACAAGGAATATGTGTGACTAAAGAAAATTGTGTCAGACTTTTCTTTAGCAAAGGACTGTGTTCTCTTGAACAGGTCAGAAAACTTTTAAACATCAGTCTCCTCTTCCTTGCTTACTGATTAATGTAAAGTTACATAAAGTTGAAAAGGACGTCTTCAGCATGGTTTACAGCAGAAGACAAATCACATTCAGATGCAGGTATTTTGAAAGTGGCAGTGTAATGTTGAATAAGAATTCACAAATATCTAGTCGAGTTTAGAAGCAGTCGAAGCAGATTTAAAGTAAATGATAACATTATTCGATATAAAATTATAAAATGAACAAGGATAAGGGTCGCAAAACTCTGATTAATTTGCTGTTATTGCATTCGTCTAATCTAAACTCGTCTTTTCCGTAAGTGTTGGCAACAGTTGGTCCCATCGAAATCTCTGTTGAAGACGTTTTGCGTTTAATCTAGTTACATTAAAATCTATGAAAACGGAATCGTCAGGTATCCTTAAAAAAATCCGTTGTAGATAGATTTCCGTCATATCAGGTATACTTGTATAGTTATCCTTCCGTCATCGAGACCATGAAATGTTTTCGTTTACGAGAGGATTCCGTATTCACAGAAAACCTGCCAACAAGGAATCACAACCAGAAAAGGTTCCATTTTAGATAGGTTTCAAATCATAGAAGGTATAAATACGTAGTGTTGTTTTCGTTGAGCCTTGAACTTTTGCTGTTTACGATCGCTCTCATCTTCACAGATTTTATTATAATACATCTATGCTTTTCAGAAGTATACTATAGAGTGGATACGTTTTAACAGTTTTGGAGGATACCTGACAAAATGGGACGTGTTTGTGACAAAAACCTGTCTTAAACGGAAAAATTTCATAGCCCCGGCGAAAGACATACCTTTTCTAAGACAAACACCTGTCTAAAACGGAATTTTTCATTGGTTCTTTGCGATTCCGTCTTATCAGTTTTTAATATTGTTATATCTATGATTCAGTAAACCAGTTCTTCGTTCGAGGTTCGGGGGGGGGGGGGGGGGTGCGGACCCCCTGGACCCCCCCCTTACGCCACTGTACACAAAATTTTGCATTTGAAAAAAATATTGTACAAAACATTTGAAGAAATATTGTACTACTTTTGATTATGCCCGGTCAATTTGTGGAAAACTTGCCCAAGTTATCCGATAAAAAATACGCGTTATGTGATGCCCTTAACATTAATAGCAAATCGAAAATGATGGGGTAACGAAACTGTCCTCATTAACCGGTAATATTTTTTAAGCGAAGACGCATTAATGAGAGTCCACTGCATTTACATAATTTTAAACGTGCAGTCAAGGGTTTTTGAAAATATAAAATGTAAAATTTCTGATATGTTTATAGTTTGTAAATTTAAAGGATATATATTTTAATGCCGAACACCACTATTATTTTGAAGATTTAATAGTATAATTTAATATAATAGCCTTTCTATTTCATGAAGAAAACTTGTGATTTTGCTCAATAAAGCACCGTATGTATATTATAATTCGTGCCAAAGCCATTAAATAAACATCCCAGTCATACACTGTTAAATTTGTTAGCGGCACACTAGCGCCACTTCATCTGCTGTGGAAGAAAGGCGAAACAGAAGTGCGTCGCAGAGAAACGATACGATTTATTTATATCGATATTTTATACGATTATTATCTTTTGTATCGATATTTTGTTTTTGCACTTCCTTTAAAAGCTTGCTTATTATTGGGATCTTTTACATTAAAGCTAAAACTATAATGAAAAAAAAAGGGGAAATTTACTGAATTAATATTTCTATATAAATATAGTGATGGCGAAGAAGTTGATTTATTTATTAAAAGTTAAATAAAAAGTGATGGAAATTTACATCACTATGCAATTAAGGGTTAAATTAATCTTACTTGAGAAAAAATTGATTTATATATGGTTTATTTAATCAATGTTAAATAAAGAAACAGTAAAATAAAAATAAAAAAATTGAATATGCAAAATCGAGAAACAAAACACTTACCCCGTCATTGTGTTGCCATTCCTTCACGACAAACCACCATCCGCGAATCGTTTCAGCATCCCATCCGCTAGATGGCGCTATGTTCAACTTGCGAAAAATTTCCCATTTATCTGACTGGGCTTATTATTTAATGGCTTTGATTCGTACGGTTCAATAATATTGTAGGTACCTAAACAACGCTTCTACATTAAAGCTTACGCACTACATGTAAATTTTACGAATAATGAATGTTGGGGAAAATGGAATTGTCCCCATACGTCTTAAGCGAAGTCGCATTACTGAGAGCCAATTCTATTTATTAATCTTAACCAATGGTATACTTTGCGTCGAATAAATTGCATTCTGTTTTTGAGAGGAGTTAAAAAGATTATCAAATTTAAGATAAAAGAAACAAGTTTTCCTTTAATTTAGTAATTTTGTAAAAAAGCAAATTAATGACAGTTTGTTAATACAAAAGGATAAATTACTCAGGACTAATAAAATATGCAAAAGGTTTCATTACTTACATCGTTGTACTGTAATAAAAGCTTATCCCTCATAGTTATTTGCGATACTTGAACAAATAATCTTTTTACCACAATAATGTAAAGTTTTCAGGTGCACTTGAAATTTTGTTGTGTTGCATGACATTATGATTGATATTATGGGTAAACAGCCATTTGCATTTTTTGAACCGATTACGTTTTTGGTAATGGATTGTTTTTTCTCTCTTCATCATTGTCACTGAAACTTTTTCGATATCTCACTAACTAAAGTTACACCCAATTTTGCTTTTGAAGAAATATTGTACAAAACTAGTTTCGATTATGCTCGGTCAATTTGTGGAAAACTTACCCGAATTATCCAATGAACAGTACGCGTTATGCGATGTCCTTAACATTAATAGCAAATCGAAAATGAAGGGGAAACGAAACTGTCCTCATTAACCGGTGAAATTTTTTAAGTTAAGACTCATGAATGAGAGTCAACTGTATTTACTTCATTTTAAACGCGCAGTCTAGGGTTTTTTAAAATATAAAATATTAAATTTCTGATATGTTTATGATTTTTAAATTTAAAGAATATATATTTTAATGCTATACACCACTATTATTTTGAAGATTTAGTAGTACATCTTTATATAATAGCATTTCACTTTCACGAAGAAAACTTGCAACTTTGCTTAAAAAAGTGCCGTATGTAGGTAAATACCTAAACAACGGTTCTGCATTAAAGCTTTCGCACTACATGTAAATTTTATGGGGAAAAATGAAATTGTTCCCATACTTCTTAACCCCTTAATCGTCGTGCCCGAGACATTCACGGGCAGCGTAGGTTACGCCTGTTTTATTCAGATTGTTTGATTCCCACCAGTTTCTTAAAATAGTGTTATTGGCTTTATTCTTGCATTATTTTATCTGTCTATTAAATAAGACGAACATTTCTACTTAAAAAACTGGTGGTAATCAAGCAATATGAATTTTTAAAAAGTAGCCTACACATAAAGGGCGCGACGCGACGATTAAGGGGTTAAGCGAAGTCACATTACCGATAACCCATTCTATTTATTAATCTTAACCAATGGTATACATTGCGTCGAATAAATTGAATTCGGTGTTTGAGAGGAATTAAACATATTATCACATTTAAGCTAAAATAAGCCATTTTTCCTTTAACTTAGTAATTTTGTAAAAAAGCAAATTAATGACAATTTGTTAATACAAAAAAATAAAATTCTCAGGACTAATAAAATATGCAAAAAGTTGCATTACTTGCATCATTTTACTTTAATTAAAGTAATCTCTCATAGTTCATTGCGGTACTTGAACAAATAATCTTTTCACCACAACATTCTTAAGTTTCGAGACAAACTCGAAATTTTGCTCACATTATGATTGATACTATGGGTAAATAGCCATTTGAATTTTTTGAACCAATTACATTTTTGGTAGTTGATTGTTTTTTCTCTCTTCATCATTGTCATTGAAACTTTTTCGATATCTCAGTAACTAAAGTTACACAAAATTTTACATTTGAAGAAATATTGCACAAAACTACCTTCGATTATTCCCGGTCAATTAGTGAAAAACTTGCCCGGGTTATTCGATGAACAGTACGCATTATGTGATGTCCCTAACATTCATAGAAAATCGAAAATGATGAGGAAACAAAATTGTCCTCATTAACCGGTGATACTTCTTAAGCGAAGACGCATTAATGAGCGTCCACTGTATTTACTTAAAAAATATCATTTTAAATGCGCAGTCTAGGGTTTCGGAAATATAAAGTGTAAAATTTCTGATGTGACTATGATTTGTAAATTTAAAGAACACATTATTTTAATACTTTACACCACTAATAATTTGAAGATTTAATAATATAATTTTATACAATAGCTTTGCCGTTAAACAAAAAATTTTTTGAAACGTCGCTCAAGAGAGTGCCGTATATGCTTTATAATGCGTACGGTGCAATAAATTAAAGGTAGACAAAGACCGAAACGCTTGTGTGTTAACCATTTAACGGGCGGTGTCCACAAAAAAGGACACCTAATTTTAATTCAAAAACTGACAAATGGCACCAAGAATATTTAATTAAAATTTTCCTTTTGTTAAGTACCGGAAAATAAGGAAATTTTTTTTTTTTTTTTTTTTTTTTTTTTAATGAATTCGTTTGTAATTTCTGGTGTCAGTCCATTATCTCATCATTTTACAAACAGACTTACTCCGCGCCGGAAAGGGTTAAAGCGTGCGCTCTACGTGTAAATTTTATATATAAGAAATGTTGGGGGAAACGAAATTGTCCCCATCAACGGAAGATACTTGCTAAGTGAAATGACCTTATCGAGAGCCCATTCTATTTATTAATCTTAACCAATGGTATCCCTTGTGCCGAATAAATTGAATTCGGTTTTTGAGAGAAATTAAACAGAATATCAAATTTAAGCTAATAGAAACAAGTTTTCCTTTAACTTAATAATTTTGTAAAAAAACAAATTAATGACAATTTGTTAATAGAAAATAAAAAATTACTCAGGACGGACAAATTATGCAAAAAGTTGCTCTACTTACATAGGTTTACTTTAATTAAAGTAAGCTCTCACATTTCTTTGCGATACTTGAACAAATGATCCTTTCACAAATATCAAATTTAGGCTAAAAAAACAAGTTTTACTTTAACTTAGTAATTTTGTTAAAAAGCAAATTAATGACAATTTGTTAATCTTTTCAAGGACGGTGGTTCATTTTTCGACCACTTAATTTTTGTCCCTTAATGCCACATTCGCACCAGAATTTTGAAATGAAAAATTTCTTTTGATTAAGTACGTGAAGAAAAACTTTTACTTATTTTCAAATAAATTTGTTTGTAAAATCTGGTGTCAGTCAATCATTTCAACATTTTGCGAATAGGAGTACTTGGCCCTAGAGATCTGCACGGGCCGGACTCTGGCCTATTTTTCTTCACGGCACTCGGGCCGGGCCGGGCCCGGGCCATATTTTTTTCTGAAGGCTCGGGCGGGGCCAGGCGGAGTGATTACTCTTTACGGGCCGGGACGGGCCTTACTTTTTTCCTGAAGGATAAGGCCATGCCTTAAATTAATTTTTCCGTACAGAGCCGGGACTGATTTCATTTTTCCGACTCAAAATTTTTAGTCCTGGTTTTGACCCGTATGAAAATCATTGTCTCGGCGTGCCTGGTCCGTTCGAAGGTCAGTAAAATAAGATCTGACATAAAAATCTTTGCAAAACATGCATAATACATTTTTAAATCGCCATTATTTTATAATTAAACATTAAAATTTATTCTTTTTAAAGAATAGCAGATTTATACACTTATTAAAATATGGCTAAATTAAAAGATAGTAAAACGTGTGAAAAAGAACCTGCTTATCACGGAATCCTGTCTTAAATTGAAAAATGTGTTGATCCATTAAAAATGAATATACTAATAAGTAAGAAAAGAATACATAATACAGTTATACCTGATAAGAAGGCAAACTGTCTATAACTCACTTTTTTCCCTATGCAGTTCCATCTTAGAAGATTTTACTGTATAGCATTTTTCTGATTTTTAACACTTCAATAAATTGAATCTGGATTAACAATATTGATGATAACTTAAACACATACATACAACAAATAGAGATTTATTAAAAAAATAAACATTCCAGCTTGCGGCACCTCTATAAAAATGAAGATTATACACATGAAAAAAAAAAGGCTAAGATAGAAATTTTTGGTTAGATCTCCTCCTACGAGGCAAATTTTTAACCAAATCGACGTAAAAATTATGTTTTGTAGAAATTTACTCGGGCCGGGCTCGGGGCGAGATTTTAACTTTTTTCCGGGCCGGGCCGGGTTCGGGCCGAACTTTTAACTTTTAAATCGGGCCTGGCCGGGCTCGAGCCGAATTTTTAATTTTTGTATCTGGTCGGGCCGGGCTAAAATTTCTTTTGTATGGGTCGGGCCGGGGCCGGGCCTGGAAATTTCGGCCCGTGCAGACCTCTACTTGGCCCCTTAAAAGGTTAATACAAAAGAAGAAATTACTCAGGACTGACGAATTATACAAAAAGTTGCTTGCTCTATTTATATATTTTACTTTAATTAAAGTAAGCTCTCACCTTTAAGTTTTTGAGACGCCATCGAAATTTTGGTCTGTTACATCACATTTTGATTGATACAATGGATAAATAGTCATTAGCAATTTTTAAAAAAATAAACATTCCAGCTTGCGGCACCTCTATAAAAATGAAGATTATACACATGAAAAAAAAAAAAAAGGCTAAGATAGAAATTTTTGGTTAGATCTCCTCCTACGAGGCAATTTTTTAACCAAATCGACGTAAAAATTATGTTTTGTAGAAATTTACTCGGGCCGGGCTCGGGCCGAGATTTTAACTTTTTTCCGGGCCGGGCCGGGTTCGGGCCGAACTTTTAATTTTTGTATCGGGCCGGGCCAGGCTAAAATTTCTTTTGTATGGGTCGGGCCGGGGCCGGGCCTGGAAATTTCGGCCCGTGCAGACCTCTACTTGGCCCCTTAAAAGGTTAATACAAAAGAAGAAATTACTCAGGACTGACGAATTATACAAAAAGTTGACTATTTATATATTTTACTTTAATTAAAGTAAGCTCTCACCTTTAAGTTTTTGAGACGCCATCGAAATTTTGGTCTGTTACATCACATTTTGATTGATACTATGGATAAATAGTCATTAGCAATTTTTTAACAAGATTACGTTAAAATTTCTGATATGTTTAAGATTTGTAAATTTAAAGAATGTATTTTTTAATACATTAAACCACTATTATTTTGAAGATTTAATGGTATAACTTTATATAATACTAGTATTGCGGTTAATCAAAGAAAAGGTGTGGTGTTGCTCTAGAGAGTACCTAAACTCCTCTATAGTAACTCGCCTATCGCGTTTCTTTTATACTATACAATTCTGCGGGATGCGCTGTTTTGGCAGTGCCTGCAATTTTTATACTACTTAAGCATCGGAAGACTATTTCTTCGTTGAATCTATCTTCTTTTATTTAGAAATAGAGATATTCGTTTACAAATTATATTACATATATAATTTCATATATTAGGTCATTCGGAAAGTTCTGCGATTTTTGAAATATTTTGAATTCACAAATGCCACATTCCCAACGGAATTTTGAAATAAAATTCTGTTGTTATAATGTACATGAAACAACTCCTTTAGCTTATTTAGAAATAAATTTGCTTGTAAATTCCGGTGAAATTCAATCCTTATAACTATTATAAGTGACGAATAAAAATAGGCCGCGGTTTTATATAAGAAAATGAAAACATCGCCCGCGGCTAGAGGGTTAAAGCTTGCGCACTACATGTAAATTTCACAAATAAGAAATGTTGGGGAAAACGAAATTGTCCCCCTACTTCTTAAGCCACGTCGCACTACCGAGACCCTTTCTGTTTATTAATCTTAACCAATGGTTTCCCTTGCGTCAAATAAATTGAATTCGGTTTTTGCGAGGAATTAAACAGACTATCAAATTTAAGCTAAAATAAACAAGTTTTTCTTTAACTTAGTAATTTTATAAAAAAGTAAATTAATGGCAAATTGTTAATACAAAATAATAAATTACTCAGAACTAATAAAATAAGCAAAAAGTTGCATTATTTACATCGTTTTACTATAGTTAAAGTAATCTCTCATAGTTCTTAGTGATACTTGAACAAATGATCTTTTCACCACAACATTTTTATGTTTTGAGACGCGCTCGAAATTTTGGTCTGTTACATAACATTTTGATTGGTACTATGGGTAAACAGCCAGGAATTTTTGAACCGATTATCTTTTTGGTGGTGGCTTGTTTTTTCTCTCTTCATGACTGCCATTAAAACTTTTTCGATATTTTAGTAACTAAAGTGACACTAAATTTTGCTTTTGAAGAATCATTGTACTAAACTACTTTCGATTATGCCCGGTGAGTTTATGAAAAACTTGTCTGAGTTATCCGATGAATAGTACGAATGATGTGATGTCCTTAACATTAACCGTTTGAGTGCTATGAAGCGCAATAGCGCCGCGTCGCAATGTATCTGCGGATCAAACAAATTGTGTTTCAACCCAGAAATTTTATCTTATACAATGTAACTCACTAGATCGCTGTAAATACTTCAACTGTTGAATAAAAATTAAATGATTTCAATTATTGAATAAAATTTCTGGGTTGAAACAACATTCGTTTGATCCGCAGATGCATTGCGGCGCTATCGCGCTAGCACTCAAACGGTTAATAGCAAATCAAAAGTGTTGGAGAAACGAAATTGTCCTCATTAACCAGATATATCTCATAAGCAAAGACGCATTAACAAAAGTCCACTGCATTTACTAAACGCTTAGTCTAGGATTTTGGAAACAAAAAATGTACAATATCTGATATGTTTATGATTTGTAAATTTAAGGAATGTATTTTTTAATACTTTGCACCACTAATATTATGAACTTAATAGTATAAATTTATATAATTGTTTAGCAGTTTAAAATCATCTGAAACCGCTCAAGAAACCACCGTATGAGTACTGTAATGCGTGCGGTGCAGTAATGTAGCAGGTAGATAAAGACCAAATCCCTTCTATCTTAAACCTTAAATGCATAGTGTATCAAATGTGCAACACTTTTAATTTAACTTTAAAAAAATAAATCAAGTTCTTGGAAACCACTATATTTACCGTAATTTCGCGCGTATACGCTGCACCTCAGGCAATTCGATTTCCTACCAGAATTTATTTTAAATAAAATGTGACTTATTTCTGCTTAGCATGTATTTGACTTCTTATTTTCAATAAAATTTCCGGTTTGAAAAAGACTTAACTAAGACGCGGCGCATACGCGCGAAATTACGGTTATATCGAAATCTCAATCCTGTAATAATAACTTAAATATGCTACTAAATAAAGTTAAAAATATATCTTAAAATTTATGGTGTCTAAACCTTAATATAAGTAAAAGAAAGAAACACAATTCTAAAAAAAAAAAAATCAGGCGTTTAATGGATAAGGATCAGACGCCAGAAATTTTAAGATATATTTTAAAGTTTATTTAGTAGCATATTCATGTGCGTTTTACAGGATTAATATTTCGATATAAATATAATGTTTGCGAAGAACTGATTTATGATTTAAAAGTTCAATAAAATGTATTGCAAATTTGATACTCTACTAGGCATTTAAGTGTTAAGACAGAAAATCATCTGAAACCGCTCAAGAAACCACCGTATGAGTACTGTAATGCGTACGGTGCTGCAATGTTGCAGTTATATAAAAACTAAAGTGCTTCTATCTTAAAGCATGCGCACTGCATGTAATCTTTGCAATTAAGAAGTGTTGGGTAGAAACAAAAATGTCCCCATTAACCGGAGATACTTCTTAAGCGAAGTCGCGTTATCGGCAGTCCATTCTATTTATTCATCTTAACCAATGGTGTCGCTTGCGTCGAATAAATTGAATTCGGTTTTTGAAATAAATTAAACAGGTTATCAAATTTATGCTGAAAGAAACAAGTTTCCCTTTAACTTAGCAATTTTTGAACGGATTACGTTTTTTTGGAAGAGGATTGTTTTCTCTTTCTTCATTATTGTCAGTGAAACTTTCTCGATATCTCATTAACCAAAGTTTCCCCAAATTTTGTTCTTGAAGAAATATTGTACAAAATTAGTTTCGATTATGCCCGGTGAATTTCTGAAAAACTTGCCCGAGTTATCCAATGAATAGTATGCATTATGTGATGTACTTAACGTTAATAGCAAATCGACAATGATGGGGAAATGAATTTGTCCTCATTAACCCTTTCCGGCATGGTGGGTTAAATTCTGTCACACTTAATTTTAATCACCAAATCCCACGACGACACGAGAATTTTTATGTAAAACTATCTCTTTTGTAATGTACGTGAAGAAAAGCTTTTACTTATTTAAAAATAAATTTGATTGTAAATCCTGGTGTCAATCAATAATTTCAACATTTTAGTAACAGAAGTACCTTGTGCCTGAAAGGGTTAACCGGAGATTCTTCTTAAGCGAAGTCGCATTATCGACAGTATTATAATGGTATTACAATGGTATTATTACCATTCTATTTATTCATCTTAACCAATGGTGTCTCTTGAGTCGAATAAATTGAATTCGGTTGTTGAGATTAATTAAACAGATTATCAAATTTAGGGTTAAAGAAACAAGTTTCCCTTTAACTTAGCAATTTTTGAACGGATTACGTTTTTTGGAAGTGGATTGTTTTCTCTTTCTTCATCCTTGTCAGTGAAACTTTTTCGATATCACAATAACCAAAGTTACACCAAATTTTGCTTTTGAAGAAATATTGTACAAAACTAGTTTCGATTATGGCCGGTGAATTTCTGAAAAACTTGCCCGAGTTATCCAATGAATAGCACGCATTATGTGATGTCCTTAACGTTAATCCGGAGAATAGCTTTAAGCGGAAGCTCCTTAACGAGAGTCCATTGTATATATTATATTAATGTAAAGTAATTTAATCTATCCCATTTTATTTCAAATACGTACTTCAATTTTGCATTCCGTCTTACGTGATTTTAAAGGGGTAAAAAATATTATACGCTTTCACCACAATTTTGTAATATAATTTTTCTATTTAATATTTAATTAGTAGAAATTATAATACTTTTCTGTATTTAAATAAGGGGAAAAATTCTATTAAAAAAATGTGGTAAGAACATAAAAAAATGTGGTAAGATGACTGCTACCTCTTTCTATTAACACGTTGACGGACACTTGCGTCTATAGCCGTCAAAGCGAAGTTCACTATGTGGCATGACGGCAATCGCCGTCCAAAACGAAATGGTCGTTTTTTGACACTACGGCTATAGCAGCACCAATGTGCATTTACGGGTGTACAAGTAGAAGCCCAGTGTCATGTTTAGGAAACATTTTTTTAGGTTGAAGTTCGTTTACCACCTGTTATACGAGTTGCAGCTTCAGTATGCACGTGCAGGGTGGCTAGTGGTCAGGGAAAAATACAGTAAAAAAATGAAAGTTACCAGTATATTCTTATAGAAAAATTCAAATTGATTATTTGATCGAATAATCAACATAAATTTTTCTATAAGAATATACTGGTGTTTGTCACTTTTTTAAAATATATTTTTCCCTGACCACTAGCCACCCTGACGTGGTCGTGAAGGGAGTAGTGCAACCTAATTAAAGGTGCTCAATTAATCAAAATTAAGTTTATTTAAGCAGAAAGAGTAAAACTATACTTCTAATATTCTAAAAATTACAAAAACATATAGTGTCAATTTTCGAACTTCACTTGTTTCTACTGTCCGTCAATGTGTTAATTGTTAGTGAATAACATCGAAAGAGGGTACATTATATTTTCGTTCATGGTTATATTATATTTTTGTAAATTAAGACACATTTGTTTTTCTTCTTTTATTAATAACTTCTGCGCATTTTAAAAATAGCAGGACCCAAGGAAAATTCGACCTATCAGAAAAATTATATTCCCATCAACAAATGTTTCAAACTGCTAGGTTGGTGCAAAAGTTCTGTCGTATTTTATTACCTTTATAATACATTAATACCTGATATTTTTATTATACCTACTTGCTTTGAACTGATAGGTAAATTTATCAGGCCGTTATATATCACATTAATTATACAGAAACAGAAACAGCTGATTGTTTCAACTGAATTCCCAGTTGTAAACAACTCCACTCCCTGTATATGAACAATTGTAGATCACTTCTTAGAGGAGCCATGAAAAAAAGTATAAATGTAGCATATTTGCACTAAAACATGCCAGAGAAGTAAGGGATTTGACAGAAAACTTCAATCAAGAGAGACTTGTTCATCACGTGTAAATTTTTACATTTATTAAGAATGTTAAAATTGTTCCGGTATTAAAAGTATTAAAATTAGGTATAAAAATACGATAGAACGTTTGCACCAACGTAATATATACCGCAATCTTTCACATAATTCGATGTTTTCTGTCATATTCTTCAATTTAATGCATATAGGAAGTCACTTTTTTAAACTAAGATTGTAATCATTATTTTCCGACGATAATTGAAAACTTTAAGATACTTTAAATATTAAAAGAAATTCAGAATTTTTTTTGCAATCCTTTTACATAAAAAAAATAAAATAATAAAGCAGTTATGGAATTTTGTGGTTTAACTATTGTTTGCCTAACTATATCAACAGGATATGAGCTTAAATATAATGAAATTTCATACTTCAGATAAAATACTTTCGACGTATTCCAATCATTAAGGGCTATTCTGTAACAAAATTTTGCAAATTTATTCTCAGCATATAATTCAGCTACTTTTCTAAAACATATTCAGTCGCTGACATCCAGTAACCTATCCTTCCACGCTGTATTTTGAATAATAATGAATATCTAAGAATGTAATTTGGATGAATATAAAGTGGTTTAATCTAGCTCATTTTAACTTCAAGGAGTGAACAATTTTATGTTTCTTCTTGCCTCTAATTTTCATGGGAAAATAAATATATATATATACAAGAAAACTTGGAAGGGAAATTTATCATGTGAAGTACCGGTTTCTACTGTACAATTACTGCGCATCTTAACAATACCTGAACCTAAATGGAATTTTATTTATCATATAAATTATATCCTTCTAAAGTATCCGTCAACAGATGTTACACAGATCCAATTTTTAATGAAAAGCAACCTGATATCAGAGACTGTTAAATCCACAGTGGTGTAAGTCGCAGACTTTTTTTAATTCAGCTATACGTGCATAGATGCCAACTTCTAAACTTCTTTTAGTTACCACTTTTTGGAATGAAAATCTTCGCATTACTTAACACGTTCACTGCCGGGTTAAATTTATCGAAATTTTATTTTATTTAGAAAGTTCGAAATCGTACCAGAAAATACTAATAGCAAAATTTATTTCATTTAATTACAGACATTTCGTGATTATGCAAAATAAAAATTCTTCCTTCGAAATTTCCGATGCAAATTCGTAACTTTAGATTGAAAAACCACGAGTATACTCGTAGTTGGCAACGAATGGGTTAACTTTGTTGACAGGTGACGAGTATACTCGTCTCTCATTTAGTGATTTTTTTTTTTATTCAAAATATATGCCTTTTGGTGATAACCTCTGAATTATGTAATAGCGGAATTTCTAGCATTATGTTGATTGAAAATTGTTGTTTAAAAATTCTGGTGGCTGTTTCAAAAAAAAAAAAAAAACGTTAAATTGGAAATATTCTCGTTCAAAAATAAATAAAGCAAAAGTTTCTATTCGAAAAAATGGTATTAGAAAGGCGTAAACATTTTTGCCAGCGGACTACTCTTTTTTAAATTTCAGATTGTTTGATTGGCACCACTTTTTTGAAATGGTATAAAGCGCCTTGTTTTTGTGTTAATTGATATGTCATTAAATAAAGTGAAATTTACTTTATGAAAAAACTGGTGGCAGCAAGAAAATGGAATTTAAAAAATAACCCACTGTCAACACTGGGGGTAAATGCTGGCAGCTATGCGTGCGTGAACTCTAGACATATCAATTATTAATAGGAAGAACAATATAAGTGATAGTTTCAGAATGTTGTCTATAAATACAGGATTTGTGTTTAAGGATTTTTATAATTACTATTTTCGAATAGTAAACTATGGTCCAAAACTCAATATATTCGGGATTTTGCTAATGAATTTTTAATGGATTAACGTGCATATATGAGATTGAAAGTTAACGTGGGTAAATTTATCTACATTCAGCCAGTAAACAAAAAAAAAAAAAAAAAAAAAAAAAAAAAAATTCCGTAAATTTTAATTTCTAAATTGTCAGAGAAAAAAAATGGAAACAGCTGTTCGACTGGAAATTATGTATTTTTCCAATTTATGTTTAAAAAAGTAAAAATAAGCGTACTGAAATCGCACCAAACTGTGAAATTTTGAATACGAACACCTAATTTTGATTTCATGTTTTTTTTTTTTTTTTCGGTAAATTTTAACTCACGGTGCCAAACAAAAATGTATTCGGTCAAGTAGTTTAGGAATTATGAAGTTTTAAATCTTGTAACAGCTCATGTTCAATTCATCCGGGTAATGAGGGTAATTTTTTAGGCATAACTGAAAAACTACTTTGCGGTACGAGCTGTAATTTTGGATTTGCATATTAGAAGCTTCCAGAAATCGATTTATTTTCTAAAAGTCATAGATTACAATCTATATAATATATATACGGTGAAACTCAGATATAACGTAACCCGTTTTTAACGATTTCCCGCACGTAACGTCAATTTTTATTAAGGTAAAGCTAGGAGAGTCTGTGCACAATTCAAAAGAATAACAATAAAAATTTAAATATTAATTTTTTGCTAAACTATCCATGAAGAATTTTGACTTCATTTGTTTTTTTTTTATGCATTTCCATTGCTATTTTGTTGTTATGTTGTAATTTAACAGAACAATTGTAATAAAACCAAGAAAACTATTTTGTCCAATCTGTCCTTACAGGGTTGGTGTGATTGCGCACATGGGTAGGAGAGATTGTTACTAATAATAACTATAATTAAATTGTTGACAATAATAATTACACTAAAATGATATTGTTGTAAGGTTTTTGTGAACAAATATTATTGTATTAGGAGTGAATATTTCAACCTAAGGATTAAAGACTCAGAAAAAGGAAATAATTTTAAAAACGATTAAAATATTTTAATTAAAGGGAAAAAAATTAAAAAATCAGAAAAAGCAAGTCCAGATAGGATTACAAAATAGCATTAAGTTACTTGATAGCACGTTTGACTTAAAATTAGTCCATTTTAATTTTTCATTTATTTAAGCAAATTTACCAATAAGTTGCGTAATCTCTCCTAGCTCCGAAACTAATGGAAACAATGCGCCATCTCTCCTAAGTAGCAGATGCGCAAACTCTCCAATTTCGGTAGGAGAGATTGTGCGGCCTTTTATTTAAACATGGCCGCTACTAAAACGAACCGCTGATGTTCACATTGTTTTAAGAGAAATCGTTTAAGTTTAAAATATTTTGTACTACTGACATTGTATACAAATTCTGATGAATAGCTATGAAAATTCAAGCACTTACTTTAGGAAAATAAAACAAAATAGCAATGCTTTATCTTAGCCTACACTAGTCACGGGAAGAAACACTCAAGCTAATGTTAAGTCTATGGGAAGGTTCTTTACAGATTTCTCTCTCGCATTTTAATATTTTTAAATGATTTTCTTTTCTTTTTTTCTTTTTTTTTCTTTTTTGCATAAGATAGCTGGGCTTGATCTATAACGTCGTTAGTTTTTATTTTTTTGATTTTGGTCACAGTTTTTTTACAAGCGGACATTTTCAATTTTGGAACCGGTTGAAACCGATTCTGAAAGTGAAAGTACCCTTATGTAAAAAAACTGGAACCAAAATCGAAAAAGTAAAAACTGCTTAATAAAAGTAAAATGCTTAATATGTCATAGAAAATGTTTAGATATTATTGATGTTAAATTTCGAGGGACCGTTCAGGCGCTGAAAAAAACTCCGCCTGCGATAGTCACCATCTAGTATTCAGGGGGCGGTGCATCAAAGCTGAGTAGCACCAGTTTCGGCCTCGACAAAACGCCAATCTCTGTTAGAGCCATCTATTGTTTGAAATTCGAACTAAAATCAAGAATCACAGTACAAAAACTCCTGACATCATACATAAACTTCCTGCAAGAATTTTTTTAATATCTGTCACCGTTTGCAATTTATTGAATTTTAAAATCCATCCGTCATTTTTGGGACACCCGGTATATACTTTTTAAAAAGTTATAAAAAAAAATGGGCTAGGAGTTTATCCATAAATTTCGAAATGTGAAAACAAGGTCTTGTATTGAAAAATATCGGGAACATACAAATAATTTTTACCAAAATTCTACAGAATTTTTAAATATAAATAAACACGTCTTTTCAAAAAAATAAATTTCTGTTTAGCAGCCTATAAATTTTTTTTTTCTGTGGATACTTTGAAAACAGGAGATGCTCACCTTAGATTATGAATCTTCAACATTTTTGCTTGAAAGTAGTTTGCCACCACAAATAATTACAAAAGGTAATCTTCAGCTTATATAATTGCAGATTTTATGTAATTAACCTTTTGATTATGAGTTTGGGACATATCTTATCCCAGCGACTATTATTAATTCTATTCGTACCACTTTTCGAAAGATAATATCTGCCATACACTTATACCGGGCTACTTTCAAGACAAATCTACTACAAAGAAAATCTTTCTGTAAATTGTGGTAAGATTGAATATAAAATAGTCATCATTCCTGGCCCGTAATTAAAAGGTTAAATGAGGCAAATTTTTCTATTTGAAATTAGCGGTACATAGCAAAACGCAAGCCACAGGTAGCAGGCCCCCACTTTTAACTGCAGAAAAAAAAAATTCTCTATATCTCAAAAACGAAGGACTGAAATGAGCGCTAAACTTACACGGTCATATACTTCAAAACTATACTATAAAAGCTCATATACCGGGTGATTATAATTAAAGTTACGATTTCAAAAATCGATAATTTTAAAACTACTGGTCAGAATGACTTGATAATTTAGCAGAACAATCGTGAGGCAATGGAATTTTGTTTGGCGAAGGAAAAAAATAGTTCCAAATTGTGCCGATAGATGGCGTTGTCAGGGTAATGTCAGGGGAAAGACCAAAAATGTATTCTTGAACCCTTTCCGGCGCGGTGTAAATTTGTTTGCAAAATGATGAAATAATAGACTGATACCGGAATTTACAAACGAATCCATTAGTAAAAAGAAACTTGCTTATTTTCTGGTTCTTAATGAAAGGAAAATTTTAATTAAATATTCTTGGTGCCTTTTGTCAGTTTTAGAATTAAAATTGAGTGTCCTTTTTTGTGACCACCGCCCGTTAAAGGGTTAAACATAGGAATGATGTTGCCAAAAGGAAAAAAATAGAGTTCAGAGATTTACTAAAAATTTATTAGCGAAAAGACAAGACTACGTGTTTACAGCGGCGACAGCGATAATGACAAAAAATGAAAAAAAAAAAGAGCTTCATGGAACAAACACCTTACTGATTATTAAGGCATAAGTTGCTCAATATGCCCTCAGCCTTGTTCCGCTACTAATTGGAAGCGCAAAACGGCATGCTCCACAACAGATCGGAGGGTATCTGTACTAATGCAATGGGTGTGTTGTGTGATGCTTGCCTTCAAGTCGGCTAGATTCTGAATCCGCCCGCTATAAACAACATTCTTCAGGTACCCCCAAACCCAGAAATCACACGGGTTTAAGTCGGGGGAACGTGGCGGCCAAGTTGTTGGAAAATGGCGGCTTATGATCCTATCATCTCCGAAATTATCACTCAGTAGCTGCTTCACAGTAGTAGCAATGTGCGGAGGAGCGCCATCTTGTATGAATATTATGCGATCCACACACTGACGCTGTTGAAGTGCCGGAAGAACATGGTTACGCAAAAGTGCTTCATACCGCTTGCCAGTAACTGTGCAGGTAACGGGACCCGCAGGTGTGATCTCCTCGAAGAAAAATGGACCGATGATAAACGCTGCCGTTATTCCGCACCACACAGTGACCTTTTCAGACTGAAGAGGTAATGGCTGTAGCTGGGACGGATTCTCGGTCGCCCATATCCTGCAATTTTGCGTATTTACAGAACCTTGCAAATGAAAGTGGGCTTCGTCAGACCACAGAATGTTCCATGGCCATCCGTTGTCCACTTCCATCCGGGCAAGAAATTGTAGTACAAAAGATTGACGTGCTTCCAGGTCAGCAGGTAGCAACTCCTGCACATGAGTTATCTTGTACGGATAACATCGTAAGACGTTCCGTAGGACTTTACGCACCGTGCTGTTCGGCATATCCAGTATTCGGCCAATCCCCCTTGCACTGCTGATTCCAGCATCACTGTCAGTATGTTCCTGTAATGCTGTAGCCACATCTTCCACTGCCGCAGCTGAAACTGGTTTCCTTCCTCTACCCCGTTTAACGTCAAATGAACCGGTCTCTTCGAATTTAGCAATCATTTTTTGCAGACCATTTGTTGTTATTGGACCTTTTTTTATGGATTTTAATGTCCGAAACTTCCTAATAGCTGTAAGTGCACAGTCATCGTTCTTATAAAAAAGCTTCAAGAGCAGAGCGCGATCCTTCATAATCAGAGTCATGATGAAGCATTCAGGCAAAGAGCTGCTGCTCTGCATTTTTATGGTTGCTATGTCTGCGGTGCGCATGTCACGTATTAGTAATTTACATATCTTCAGACAATGTGAACCCAGACAGCGCCATCTATGGGCACATTTTGAAACTTTTTTTTTCCTTCGCCAAACAAAATTCCATTACCTCACGATTGTTCTGCTAAAATATCAAGTCAATCTGACCAGTAGTTTTAATTAAAATTATCGATTTTTGAAGTGACTTTAATTAAAATCACCCAGTATTTAATTAAAATTTTCCTTCCATTAAGAACCAGAAGAATAAGCAAGTTTCTTTTTACTAATGGATTCGTTTGTAAATTCCGGTGTCAGTCTATTATTTCATCATTTTGCAAACAAATTTACTCCGCGCCGGAAAGTGTTCAAGAATACATTTTTGGTCTTTCCCCTGACATTACCCTGACAACGCCATCTATCGGCACAATTTGGAACTATTTTTTTTTCCTTCGCCAAACAAAATTCCATTGCCTCACGATTGTTCTGCTAAAATATCAAGTCATTATGACCAGTAGTTTTAAAATTATCGATTTTTGAAATCGTAACTTTAATTATAATCACCCGGTACTATAAAAGCTTTATAATCAATAAAGTAAGTTTTATAAGACTGTTAACATGTTTCGGCTTCATTGGAGCCATTATCAAAACAGATGAGATTATTCTACGACTGCACTGTCTATGAAGTTGTTTTTTGAAATGCCATTATTTAATTTTTCACGTACTTTTTCAAATTACACACGTTATTTTTTATTTTTACTTGGATGTATATTTCCGTATTTGTAACTATGGAGTAATTCAAGCCACAATTTGGTAAGTTATTTTAAATGATGCTGCATCGTTACATATTGTATTTTTAAGTGTTATAATCTTGATGATACTTTTTATAATCAGGGCTGCCATTGGCGGCCATTTTTGTAATTCCTTCTCGCACCACTTTCTCAAAACAAGGTTTTTTCACAAATGCTTTGACAACATGGTAAAGAGTAATGTATTATAAAATAATTTTTTTTAAATACTGGTTTAAATAGAATGTAAAAATAGTCATTAGTGGCAGCCCTGTATAATGGATGGATAGTAAGATTGGAGGGAAAATATATCTTACATTCAATGAAATTTATTTGGATGGTTTCTTCTTGATATAATCTTGCCAAATCTGTGGTTTTTCTATTATACTTAATATCAGCTATAGGCTATTTTTTTCTCTAACTAAATTTCTTGCTTGTCATGCCAATATACTAATTCTTTATCCATCTTCTTTAATAAATGATATTTCATATACTCCTGAATAATTCTTAAAATTAATTGTGTCAATTTTATTGCAAATCATATTCTTTAATTTGTTTTGATAAGTCTCCGATGGAGCCGAAACATGTCAAGAGTCTAATAAAACCTATTTTACTGTTTAGAATGTTTTTATTTTGCGCCTTTTAACAATTAAAAAATGTGTTAATAATTTGTTATATTTTTACCACAGTCATGTTTTTTTTTTTTTTTTTTTTTTTTTTACGATTGCAGTTCGTTTTATGTAAAATTAATGTAGGTCATAATTCATAATTTTTAAATATAATTTTTTTAATTGTTTATAATTAAAAATATGTTTTTGAAGCAAAAATATTTTTAGGCCTATTCGTTGTAGCTTATTATAAACGGAATATTTCAGTCGAATGATTTTTTGGGAAGATACGAGTTAAAGTTTGTCAAGTGAAGTTAAAGTTAGTATCCTATAAATGTGACCTGTTTAAACAGACATTCGTACCAGAAAATATTTAATTTTGCAGATCGATTAAGTAGACATTGGTCCTTACGTTTTACTGCCGATTTTAGAGATTCAGATTCCAACATCATTTTCTCCAGGATTATCTAGGCATGCCCTAAGCATAGGGTGGGAATATAAAGAAAATACATTGAACGCACGTAAGTGACGAATCACCGCCCGACAGTGGGGTATTTGAGGCAAGATCCATGCCAAAATTAATTTTCATGCGTTTTGAAGTTAAAACCATTGTTGTTGACTTACTGGTCGTAAATATGCTTCATTAATGTTATATATGCATAAATGTATGTACGAGGGGCAGTCGGAAAATAAGTTTCCCCTGGTGACTGTGGACAGAGGTGTGTATGAAAGGCAAAAAATGTAATGAGACATTAAAGATAAAACATAACTTTATTTTTCCACATAAGTACCAAGTACATTGAGACATTTGTTATACCGCTTTATAAGCTTCAAAAAGCCCTCCTGGAAAAAATCAGGGCTTTGCATACGGACGAAGCGTTGAACGGCTATGGGCGAAAGACGACAAGCAGATAGCGCTGTCACTGCAACAGCGCTATCTGCTTGATCGCGGTCGACCTCTATCCAATGGTATTGGTGTCTTGCACGTTCGCGTTCACCTGCTGTGTCGTCTTTCGCCCATAGCCGTTCAACGCTTCGTCCGTATGCAAAGCCCTGATTTTTTCCAGGAGGGTTGGGTTGGGTTGGGTTGATTATTGACGGCCAATTATCTACACTTGGGATATAGGCCCGCGGTGAGTGCCCTTCGTGGGGGTCTTTCTAAGGGAACCTAACCCGTATTTACGCATGGATAAATCCACGGCTCGAAGAAAACCACGAAAACTCCGAACGATTAGGCCAACGGGCGCGATTGGGATCGAACCCAGCACCTCCCGTCTACCAGCTTCGAGAGCAGAACTTTTTCCAGGAGGGCTTTTTGAAGCTTATAAAGCGGTATAACAAATGTCTCAATGTACTTGGTACTTATGTGGAAAAATAAAGTTATGTTTTATCTTTAATGTCTCATTACATTTTTTGTCTTTCATACACACCTCTGTCCACAGTTGCCAAGGAAAACTTATTTTCCGACTGCCCCTCGTATATCTATATAAATAAATATATAAAACACTGTGTAATTGTTTATTGTTTGTAAGAGGAAATGAATTGTTGATATGTTTGTTTCATTTACAAATGATGTTTAATTAAATGAGGTTTATTTTACTACATAGAAATGTTTAATTGTTTATAAAAACCAATGAATATAATATATATATTAATTATATTTAGTATTTAACAAAATTTGATTTTCTATAGTATAGAGATGCTGTTTTTTCAGTGGTTTTAATAGATTTGCGGTCCTTCCAAAAACATTGATATATAAAAAGGGAAACAATACCCGGAACATTTAAAAAAAATTGCTTTCAAAAGTATAGCTAATACGATTATAATTCAAAAATGGTCCGACAAACTCCGACACAGCTTTAAAAAGCTTTCAATATATGATATAATATATTTCAATAAATTAGACATAAAAAGGCTTAATGTTAACCCATTTTCAATTTTTATTAATTTTTATTATATGAAAAGTAAAATTATTTAAACACATATGTCAAAGTATACATTTAAACACGGTAACAAAGTTGAGACATAACAAAAAAGCACGACTTCTCACAAAAAAACTTTTACTTCAACTGAGGCTAGGAGGTGCCGGGTATGATTCATACTCCTGAAATACACATATATCGGTGCACCAGTTAGTCAACTGTTATAAAATATGCATTTTACAATTGTTCCACAAATTTTAATTTCTGCCTTTTTGGGCAGGTTTTTGCATCAAATACACCACTGTGTACCCCCTGAATTCAAGACCTACGTGCTGACATAAAAATAACGGCTTTCGTAGGTGCATTTTTTTCAACGTTTGTACGGACCCTTGAATTTGAATACCAATAATTTCTAATAGTTTTATCCACCTGATTTTTCTAATATGAAATAAGTCAAAGAAAACATTTGTGAAATAAATTCAGGGGACCAAATTGAATCACCAAAATATCATAGAAAACCGGATATAGCCATTTCACTGGAAATTATGACTATTTTCAGTTTATGTATAAAAAAAAGCTTAGGACTCGTCTTCATACAGAAATTGTATCAAACTCGGATGATTTTTTAAAAAATGAACGCCAAATTTTGCTTTATATTGTGTGTTTTTTTTTTATTGAAGTTTTACACTAGAATACAAAAAGGGAAGTCATTCGGCCAAGCAGATTAGGAATTATGAAAGTTTAAAGTTTGGAACTTATAATGTTAAATTCTTTTGTAATCGTTTCAAAACAGATTGCAGTGCGAGTAATTTTTTTAAGTGTACCTCAAGAATTACTTACCGGAGTGAGCAGTAATTTTGGATTTCCTTTTATCCTTTTACCTTTATTAGATCTTAAGTTTTGTGAAAAAAAAACTGATTATTTTACTTTTCATTCCATTTGAAAAAAAAAATGAATGAGTAAAATAAATGATTTCCTTAATAATTTAATTTTAATAAAATAATTAGTTTTCTTAAAGATATAGCAGATATTTAATTAGGTGTATTAAGAGTTAGCTAAGAAATATAAAAATAATTAACTCATTGTCGGGTCACAAATTGCAAGAATATGATTAAGATATCTTCGCATTCTGTAAATGAATTAGAATGAATAAACATCTCTTTAACATACCGATGTTTTTAGATCCATTTTGCATTTCTCATTGTGTCTTTTCGCTGTTTTATAAGGGTTGCTAGTTTGGTCTCCTTGTTTTATTCAGAAATTCCGAATTAATACCATAAATTTGGAATTGTAAATTTCACTTTATTTAATGACGGATATTTCGTAATTACAAACTAAAAATTCTTCTATCGGGATTACCGGTAAGAATTCGAAATTTCTGAATGAAAAAGGCGGCCAAATCCTCAACCCCTTCACGGGGCAAAGTACTCTTGTAGCTAAAATATTGAAATGATTGATTGACACCAGGATTCACGAACGAATTTATTTTAAAACAAGTAAAAGCTCTTCCTCCTGTACCTCATAAATTCAAAATTTGATTATAAAATTCTGGTGTCAATGTGGCATTTTGGGATTAAAATTAAGTGGTATATATAATATACCGGTGCCCTTCAAGGGGTTAACCCAGTGTGGTATACGACATGGGATTTTTATTTGTTTTAGTTAAAGTAATATTAACCTTTTGATTACGCGCCAGGACTGGCGACTATTTTTAAATTCAATCTTGCCAAAATTTACATAAAAATTTCTTTGTGGTAGATTTCATTTGAAAATTTCCTAGTATAAGTGTATGGCAGAGATAGTGATGGAACAGTGACGAAGCAGAGGATCAATTGACACCGTTAAATTTAATTTGTACTCTTTTGTCTTATTTAGGAACAGAGTTTCAGAGATTTTTTAATCCGAAAAACACTATTAAAATTTAGTAGTGAGAATCACCCTACTGCTGCTCTACTGTTCCATCATTTCAGAGATTATTTTTCAAGAAGCGGTACAAATATATTAAAAAATAATCCTCGGGGATGTACCGACTTTCAGTCAAAATGTAAAAAAGAGCAGAAGAATTTAACCCTTAACATATTGATCGCCGTAATATTTACATGTATAATGAATCGTATATAGTGTGAATTGTATTTGATTCATACGGCGCACGGTCAGCCTTTTAAAACTGGATTTTTTTTTACAAAAGTTGGTACAGGAATGCCACAAGCGACTGTTTTTTTTTACAATTAACTAAACACTCTTTTTATACGATATTATTCGCCATATATTTTTAGTAGAAATTTACTATACAGGATATCAGTAATGGAAATGTTAGAAAAATAATAAAGTATCGTCGTCTTTATTGGCTATCATTTTAAGTGTTCCACATGTGAACCGCTGTTAACCTTTTAATTGCGGGCTGTAACTGACGACTATTTTTATTTTCACTCGTACCACAATTTATATATATATATATATATATAAAATGTGGTTCATTCCTTTTGAAATTATCCTGGTATAAGTGTATGGCAGAGAATAGTTTTCAAAACGTGGCCTAAATATAATAAAAAAAAATAGTACCATAATTTCCGGCGTACAATCCGCGGATCAAACAATTCGGTTTCAACCCAGAAATTTTATTCAATAATTGAAGCCAAATATTTACAGCGATCTCAGAAGTAACACTTTATAAAATAAAATTTCTGGGTCGAAACATGATTGTTTGATCTGCGGATTATACGCCGGAAATTACGGTAAATGGGACATGTGTCCCAACCCTTAAATGCATGAATTTTTCTTTTAGAATTCTTGTTTTTTATACTTATGTTAAGGATTAGACACAAGAAATTTTAAGATTGATTTTTAACTTTTTCCAGAAAAATATTTAGTAATTTTTACAGCATTAATATTTCTATATAAATATAGTGGTGCGAAGATCTTGATTTATTTATTAAAAGTTAAGTAACAAGTGATGCAAATTTGCATCACTATGCATTTAAGGGTTAACTCTTTCAGGGGAAAGCAATTGTACTTCCTTAATACTTAAATCACACCAGAAGTTTCGAAAAATTTAATTTGAAAATAAAGAAATGCTGCTTTACGGGCGTTTTTTTCCGCCAAATTTTTAAAAGTAAAATCTTATTAAAATTTTTTGGTAGGAGTCTTGATTGAAATTAAGTGGTATAAATTGTATTCCGTCGAATTTTTGCTTTGTTCGTTGTAATCAACATCATTAAATCATATTAGGAACTAGTAATATGAGTTGACTTTCGGTTTCTATTCAGATCCAGCTATATTTCAATTTCTGTTGAAAAAGTATAGTTGTTTACTGTAACTAAACAAGAAGAGGCGAAATTATGGAACAAGTAATGACAATATATACTTAAATAGTGATTCTTATTAGTGTCTATATATTTTCGAATTATACAATAAATCATGAATGATAAACAATCAAAACTCATACTCATTTAACACTAGAACGTTCGTTGGTGTCATTTCGACACCAAACAGAATTTAGCTTTATCTCTCTATCACATTTTTTTTACCTATATTCTTCAAATTGTATGACTTTTAATCATTTTACGAAATAAGAACACTGTCGAAATTTTTATTATGTGATTCGATTTAAAACAAATTACAACCCGATTTACGTAGAACGTCCACTGGTGTTATTTCGTCACGAAGCAGAATATCACCGCCCCCTGAATACTAGGCCTGCGCGCTGAAAAAAATGGCGGCTGTCGCAGGCGGAATCGTTTGTACAGTCCCTCAAACTTCAACACCAATAATATCTAAAAGTTATCTTTGCCTTATTTGATCTCCGAAAAACAGGGACAGGGATGACCACCTCGGGAAACCCGGCTTGAGCCTCAGAGTTTGATCTCCGAAAAACAAGGCGAAGAAAACTTTTAGAAATTATTGGTGTGGAATTTCGAGGGACCGTTCAAACGCTGAAAAAAAAAATCGGCCTGCAACAGCCGCCATTGTTGTCAGCGCTCAGGCCTAGTATTCAGGGGGCGATGAGAATATACAATAAATCATCGTTCTTTTGGGAAAAATATAACAATATAAGCTTAATTAAGGCACAATGACGCAATGGAGTGTTAAATTAGAATTTATAGTGTCCATTTTTCATAAATAAACTAGTGGTATCGAAATGACATCGGCGGCTGTTTTCGGATGTCGAAATTGTCCGCCGTTTTGATTTAATGTATTTTTCTGTAAAATAAGGTATCGCTCTTTTGTGAAAAGTTAAGGATATAAGCTTAATTAAAATGACGAAATATAGTGTTAAATTAGGATTTATAGCGTCCATTTTGCATAATTAAGTTATTTGTGTCGAAATGACATCGGCGGCTGTTTTCGGATGTCAAAATTGCCGGCCGTTTTACTGTTAATTAATTTTTAGACAGGAAATTTGAGTTTGTCTTTTCAGCCGAAGGGATGGAACAAAATATCATAGAAATGAAAGAACACCACCAAAGAGTGAGCGACGCACTCATAGACATAATAATTTAACTAAGATTGCTTCCGGAAGCTAATGAAGTGATAAGAACATCAGATCACGTAGGACGAAATTCTTCTTCAAGATGGGTAAATCCACAATACATTTTCAGCTGCGGTTGCTGCAGAACGCCGTTATAGTTGCTATGGGCAGGATTCGAAATAAAAGGTGTTTGGACTGTCACATCATTAACCCTTAAGGGGACAGTAGACATTAAAAACGAAAACCTTCAATTTTCAATGGATTCATTTGAAAATTGGCAAGCTTATTAATGGCAAGCTGAAAAAAAGTTTTTAAAATATTCAGTTTTTAAATTTTTAAAATAACGAATAATTGACCTATTTTAAAATGTCCCACGCGCATTTCTTTTACATAAAATATGACAACATTTATTTTTGAGGTACTTTATATGTGTTACAATGAAAGTTGGCATGAATTGTAAAAGTTCGCTGAATGTAGAAGCAGAAAAAGATATTTTTATAATTATGCCTTGTTTTTTCTAAAAAATGAGCCATATATTTCCATATGCACACAAATTTTAACACTAAAAAAAGCCTGAAATGCAAATTTTTCTGCTAACATTTATTTATTACGGTATATCCTATATACAGTATAAATTTCAAACGAATGTGACAATTAGGAATGCGCATAGAACATTTCAAAATTTAGAAATGTGCGAAATATTTAATTTTGAGAAAACAGCATTTAAGTAATAAAAACTGTATGAATATATAGAGATTTTTCAAATATAATAGCTTATATCTCTGTGAAGAAGCGTAATAATTGAAAAATTCTTTTTGCATCAGATAAATTTGAGCATCTAATTTCATAATTCTCCAAATTAAAAAAATCGATTCTTTAGTCGAATTTCGTGATTTTGGAAGTCCCCTGTTCTCTTAAACGCCCAGAGTATCAAATTTGCAATACTTTTTATTTAACTTTTAATAAATAAATCAAGTTCTTCGCAACCACTATATTTATATCAAAATATTAAACCTGTAATAAACCACATAAATATGTTACTAAATATATTAAAAGATATATCTTAAAATATCTTGTGCCTAATCCTTTACCCTTCAATGCATAAATTTTTCTTTAAAAATTTTTTTATATATATATTAAGGATTAGACACCAGAAATTTTAAGATGTATTTTTAATTTTATTTAGTAGCATATTTACGCGAGTTTTATAGCATTAATATTTCGATATAAATATAGTGGTTGCGAAGATGTTGATTTATTTATTAAAAGTTAAATAAAAACTTTTGAAAATTTCATACTCCAGCCATCTAGACAGTTTATGTTAGGGAGAGATGGGCACTCTTTTTTCAGAATTCTAATGCACTTTTTACTAATAGATCTATAGAGAAAGATATATAGTATTATGAGAATTTTCAAGGTATAGTGCGTATTTATTTAGTGTAGATTATTGAAATTTTCTATATTTTTCATTGAGTCTATGCTTTAATAGATTCTTCTTTAACAGATAGGTTTAATACATCAAAGTAGAGAATAACAATTATTAAATGTACTATTTAAAAAAAACAAGAAAGGAAAGTCATGCGTCAAGCCTAGATTATGAAACACTTTTCAATACATTCAAAATGATATAATAAAACTGCACTGTTTAATAAGGTGAAATATAATGTCTAAATAAACAATTTGCAAAACGCATAACACATTTGAAAATCCACCAGTAGTAAAAAAAAATCTCCGAATTCTTTTGTGCTTCCCTGTACATGATCTATAGATTTGTATATATACTACATAGTATTCTAAAATTTACTACAGTTAGGTAACGCATAGTAGAGTTAAAAATTCCCCTACTGCAAATTTCTCGAATAATCAGAAATGTACTCGAAATATTTTGTGCAGCCCTGTATAAGATCTATACACTTTTTATATACTAAATAATATGCAAAAAAGAGTAAAATTTAAAAACGCGTACCACAACTAAAAACGCACTTCCAGCAATTGTTATTCAATTATTATTGATAGACAGTACTCTAACCGAATTGATTTGTTTTTCCCTGTAACTGAACGATGAATGCTATGCGTACCTTATTGTATAAGGAGGTTCATTCGGTTAGATAATTTTTTCGATGTGGAATTTAAAGCTTTTTCCGGTGCATGCGCACCACGCCCGGTATACATTGCCGAAGGCAGCAGAGACCGGAGCCGGAGGTTCATTCGGTTCGAGGTTTGTCTTATTCGAGATTTTATACAATTCGAAGCCCCGATGTAAATTAGTGGCCCGCTATTAGACGAAGCGAGCTAGTGTAACATTATTAAAGTACACCGCAAACGATTTTCCCCAACAGACCGTAATTTAACGTAATTATTTTGAGTGTCCCTGTAAATGAAATATAAATGCTACACACTTCATTTTAAATGCCAAACAAGCCATAGTAAACCTCAATAACATATATCAATTGAATGGCGTTCCGAATATATTTACAGGAGTTAGCGCATGGACAGACGGCCGACAGACAAACCAAATTCATAAACACTTTTCAACCATGTTGGGAAGTATTAAAAGAAGAATGAAAATGGACATTAACCCGTTACCATAGCTGCCAACTTTTACGCTTTCTTCCTACTGGTATTTTTGAATAGAAAATAAGTATTTTCTTTAATTGCCGAATGAATATTTAGATTAAGTAAGGCAAATTTTCTTGTTCAAAAATAGCTGTGGGAAAAAAGCCCATTTGTCAACTAATGCCATTACCAACTGGTGTTGATTTGGCGAAACGTTCAAAATAAAGAAGGCATATATAGGCTTATTAATTGGTGCCAAAAATAAATAAATAAATAAAACTTCAATATATATATACCATTAATCTTATACTTCTTTCCATCATGTATTTGTTCACTTGTGTTAGTAATAAAAGCTTGAAATTGTAAAAAGACTTCGTAGACACCCTCAAATAATTTTGCGGGGGGGATTTGATACAAGCAACACAAATTTAGTTTTAAAAGTAGGCGTTTCCATTTGAAAAAAAGAAAGTTGGTACAATTTATAATATATATCCCTCCATTAAATCAACCCATATTAGTCAAGCGTTGCATTAAAGCAACACCATAGCTAAAACCACTTTTGTTGTTTGTACACCAGTAACTTTAAAGAGAAATACTTTGTTTTTCTTTAAGACCAAAAAAAAAAAGAAAGAAAAAAAAAAGATAAAATATCACATTAAATTTTTCTTCTAAAAAAGATGGTGTGAATTAATTTATTTCGTTTTTAAGAGAACAGTAATTGCGGTTATAATGGGTTAATTTGAGAATGTTGGTAGATAATGTTACCAGTCAGTCGGCACCAGTATAATTTTTATACGATGATTTACAACGGAATTGGTAGACAGGGTTGCCAATTTGGTCTTTTTTTATTTAGAAATTACGATATCATACCAGAAATTCCTAAAGAAGAATCTTTACTGTCTGCAATCACGAAATGCTTGCTTTTAAGTAAAAAAAAAAATATTACTTTGGAATTTCTGAATTTAAAATAGACCAAACTGGCAACGTTGCTTGCCCCTGTGTTAACAAAGCTCTGAATATTAATATTCCTAGAATAGTTTAGAAAAAAAATATGTGCACAGTTTTTAAATGTTCCAGGAAGTGGTCTCCCCCCCCTTTTTTTTAACTTTTAAATCCCCTCTTCCTTCGCTGCGCCATTGATATGTGTAATTTTTCAGTCACGCTAATACTAAAATTAAGAATTTTAAATAATAATAATACTATTTTTAATAATTTCTCTTCATAGCGCTGCTCGGATATTTCTTTCTTTCTATTTTTTTCTGCCTGTTTATTTGTTTTTAAATCTATGAGTACTAGAAACAGTAATGCTCTGGCGTTAAACAAATCCGCTAGTGTTCAGTCATTTAAAGAGCGGGATGAAATTATATAAAAAGTATGGATACTGTATCGCAGTATTCTCTTTTTTTTTACTTTTAAATCCCCTCTTCCTTTCGCTGCGCCAATGATAAGTGTCATTTTTCAGTCACGCTAATACTAAAATTGAAATTTTAAATAATAATAATTTTAATAATTTCTCATCATACCGCTGTTCGAATATTTATTTATTTATTTATTTTCTGCATGTTTATTTGTTTTCAAATCTTTCAGTACTGGAAACAATAATACTATGGCATTAAACAAATCCGCTAGTATTCACTCATTTAAAGAGCGGGATGAAATTACATAAAAAGTATGGATACTGTATCGCCGTATTCCCCCTTTTTTTAAAAAAAAAAACTTTTAAATCCCCTCTTCCTTTCACTACGCCAATGATATGTGTAATTTTTCAGTCACGCTAATGCTAAAATTAAAAATTTTAAATAATAATAATAATAATAATAACAATTTTAATAATTTCTCATCATACCGCTCTTCGAATATTCATTTCTTTATTTCTTTTCTGCATGTTTATTTGTTTTCAAATCTTTGAGTACTAGAAACAGTAATGCTATGGCGTTAAACAAATCCGCTAGTGTTCAGTCATTTAAAGAGCGGGATGAAATTACATAAAAAGTATGGATACTGTATCGCAGTATTCCCCTTTGTTTTACTTTTAAATCCCCTCTTCCTTTCTCTGCGCCAATGATATGTGTAATTTTTCAGTCACGCTAATGCTAAAATTAAACATTTTAAATAATAATAATAATAATAATAATTTTAATAATTTCTCATCATACCGCTGTTCGAACATTTATTTCTTTATTTCTTTTCTGCCTGTTTATTTGTTTTCAAATCTTTCAGTACTAGAAACAGTAATGCTCTGGCGTTAAATAAATCCGCTAATGTTCAGTCATTTAAAGAGCGGGATGAAATTATATAAAAAGTATGGATACTGTATCAGAGTATTCCCAATTTTTTACTTTTAAATCCCCTTTTCCTTTGCTGCGCCAATGATATGTGTAATTTTTCAGTCACTCTAATACTAAAATTAAACATTTTAAATAATAATAATAATAATAATTTTAATAATTTATCATGATAGCGCTGATCGAATATTTATTTCTTTATTTCTTTTCTGCATGTTTATTTGTTTTCAAAACTTTGAGTACTAGAAACAGTAATGTTCTGGCGTTAAATAAATCCGCTAGTGTTCAGTCATTTAAAGAGCGGGATGGAATTATATAAAAATATGGATACAGTCTCGCTTCATTTTCCGAAATTTTATTCCCAATTGGCATTATCTTCGTCTACAATCATTTAAAATTGGACATAAGGAAACATTGTTTCATGTAATACCCTTTCTTACCACGCAATTCACAATAGACCTCTCAGCAACACTATTCATTATGCAGGAACTCGAAACAGTGTTATCGCACCAATTATGTAATAAATCAGATTTCGTGGAGTAATAACGAACCAACTACCAGCAGAAAGAAGAAAAATATTCTGAAAAGAATTAATAAAAATTAGGAGAATAAGAATTAGAAAATGAATAAACAAAAAAAGAAAGTCCTGCACGAAACCGGTTTGCATTTAACATCACAGTACTTTCGCACCGATTCTTAGCTTCATATTTTTTGACGGAACTAAATACTATTCCCAAAGATCGAAACAACATTTTGAGGGGAAAACCCAGTCAGATGTTTTTGACCTCGCAGCGCTACCTGGCGGAGGTTGCGGAAGCAGACGATTTTTCAATGTCGAGTTGATACAATGTAGTTCATAGACAGTGTTTGATTCTTTTTTTTTTCTTTTTTCTTTCTTTCTTTTTTCTCCCGTTGGAATAGAAATAAAAGAGGTTGAACGATGGGTGGAGAATTGCTGTCTGGTATTATTTTCGGTTTAGACATTTCATATCTAACAGTTCCCACCCCCACCCACCCCCCTAGAAACATTGCGATATTTTCAATTAATAATTTATTTTTATTTTTTAATAGTTATGATCTTAAGGCGGTTCTTAAAAATATATATATATTCCACATTCAACAACGCGAAACTTTCTGATACATTTACAAACTCATTTTTAAGGGGACCATGGACCTTCAGTTAGGTTAAAAACGACTAAAAAATCGTTTTTCTTATTTTGGCTTATTACTATACTTCAATCTTAACTGCAACATTTGCAAAAAACCGCATGCAATTGCAAAGATTCCTATCAAAGTTACGAGCATTTCAAATTTGACACCGTAATTGAGTTACACTAAAAAATGAAACTTTAAATCGCTTTTTCTATAAATGAGAATTTTCGTCGAGTTAAAATATAGAAAAGGTTCCAGGCGTCTTATATTTTATCCAATTTTCATAATATTAAGTATTATTGTTAGCAGTGTACTATATTTCAAAACTTGGTATTAATATGCATGCATTACTGTACATAAAAGGAAAATTTCGTAGTTATACAAATTTTTTCCATGAAAATTAAAAAAAAAAAAAAATGTAAATATTCGAAGTTTTTATTAATTTTTCTCAATATATTGGTACAATTTTAAAACGCATACAAACTTTTGTTGCAATAATATAAAGCTACCATTTAACAAAGCACCATGTTCCTGAAGCTAAATTTAATGCGCATGGAGCATTTTTAATTAGAGTGATTAATTAATATATTTTAATTAATAAATTAATTAATTATACACATATTTTAATAAAATTGCTTAATTTACTTATAAAATGTATGAATTACTATGTGTGCAAAATTTCAGTACAATTGAGTGAAAAATGAAAAAAATGGTTTTGAACGTCCACTGTCCCCTTAAACGTAAAATCATGACGCATGCAGACACCGCCGACTCGCGACTGTCTTTTTTTGGAGCACTAAATGCATGCTTGAGACACATATTATTTTCATACCATTATTTTTTACGAGAAATCGTTTCCTTGTTTAATGGCAGAACTTTCTGACAGTAAATAAAACAAAGTATTCATTTTTAATAATAGTGGTAAGAAAAGATTAAATTTAGCAGCCATGTATTTAGCGCCCCAAATAAAGCCAGTCACCAGTCGCCACTGCATGCAGACATGATTCTTGAAGTGATTTATAATCGAACAGTTATTTCATTTTTCGATAAAAGGATTATACAGGGTCATTCATAATTCCCTCCGGGGTTTCGAAACGTTATAGTAAAAAAAACGAAGACGAATATGAAAAAAAGAAACATATGAAATTATTCCGAAATTATTCAAGTTTTACTTACATACATTACAGGTGTTCTATGTGTGAACCCTTGGTCACACGGCATACATCCATGCGATAGTCCAGTTCCTGCCATACTCCGTTTCTTTAAATTTCCGGTTCCACACATGAATTGTTTTGTCAGTTGGTCCCTGTTTTCGATATTTATTACGAAAGGCCCGTTGAACTGACACCACTGATTCAGATTTAAAGAAACGGAGTATGGCAGGAACTGGACTATCGCATGGATGTATGCCGTGTGACCAAGGGTTCACACATAGAACACCTGTAATGTATGTAAGTAAAACTTGAATAGTTTCGGAATAATTTCATATGTTTCTTTTTTTCATATTCGTCTTCGTTTTTTTACTATAACGTTTCGAAACCCTGGAGGGAATTATGAATGACCCTGTATATTGAGTTATAAGCGATTGTTGTCGTATGATAGCATTTTATTTGTTTCCGCGCTGTCCCGTTCGTATATTACGTTCAAAACGCCAACTTTGACAACATTTTCCGAAACATCTTCTGACTTTACCGAAAAATGGAAAACAAAATGTTCGATTACACAGTGCATCTGAATAAGAGCACCTGCCGATTCCATGCGTCGGCGAATAAAAATAACTAGAAAAGTGTATCAGAAAGTAGCTAGTTTGGATTGCAGAACATCCTTATGAGTTACTGATATGAAGTTAATAATAACTCATGTTTATTTATAATGCTGTGTTTTACTGAAAACGAAACTTTATTTACTTTAAAATATTTATATGTTGAGAAGTTGTACAAGATATATAAATATATGCGCACAGTTTTTAAATGTTCCGGAAAGAGGTTCCTCCCCCCACCCCTTTTTTTTAACTTTTAAATCCCCTCTTCCTTCGTTGCGCCAATGATATGTGTAATTTTTCAGTCACGCTAATACTAAAATTAAAAATTTTAAATAATAATAAATTTAAAATAATTTCTCATACCGAGAAATTATTTTGAAGAACTGAATATAAAAAGAGTGTGTGTGTGTTAGAACGTTTTAACCCTTTCAAGGGCGGTGGTACGTTTATGAAACCACATAATTTTAATTCCCAACTACCACAATGGCACCAGAATTTTAGTATTAAATTTTCCGTTTATTATGTATGTGAAATATTGCCTTTTTTTTATTTGCAAATAATTTGGTTTGTAAATTCCGGTGTCACTCATTGATTTCAACATTTTAGTAATGGGAGCGCTTTGCCCCTGAAAGGGTTAAGAGAAAGATGCTTCGGATGCTTTTAGGTGTGTTCGTAATTACATACCGTAATTTCCGGCGTATAATCCGCAGCTCAAAGAGTCGTTTTTCGACCCAGAAATATTATTTTATAAAATGTAATTTAAAAGATCGCTGTAAATATTTAACTACAATTATTGAATAAAATTTCTGGGTCGAAAAACGACTCTTTCAGCTGCGGATTATACGCCGGAAATTACGGTACATACGTAGCACCTATAGTTCGTCAGTTCGTTCGTCTATCTGTCCGTATGTCCGCATATAACAGCGCAAAATCTATCCAATCGAATGGTTTGAAATTTAATATGTAGAATCGTATGTCAGGAACTAATACCCATAATTTAATAAAACTTTAGATTCAGTTAGAACTTGATATAAATTGGTGCAGATTAGTTTCTGATATAAATAGTCCTACAGGCGGCGCTGCTATGCTACATTTTTCACGATTTTCACGATCAATATACCTCAAGAACTAATGTTCAGAATTTAATTATACTTTAGATTCTGTTAGACTTTGATGTAAATAGACGTTGATTACGTTTTGGTGCAAATAGCTTCCGCTGCTATGTTACCTTTTTCTCATGATTTTCACGATCGCAATATCTCAAAAACTAATGTACAAAATGTCATTAAACGTCAGATTCTGTTAGACCATGACATAAATAGATGCCGATTATATTTTGGTGTAAATAGCCCAACAGGTGGCGCTTCTATGCAACTTTCCGCAGGATTTTCACGAGAGCTATATCTCAAGAATTAATGCACTTTATTTTATAAAACTTCAGATTCAGTTAGACGTTGACATAAGTTGTTGTTGATTAGGTTTTTGTGTAATTATTCGAACAAGTGGTGCTGCTATGCTGCATTTTTCAATATTTACTCGATTTTAGCGATAGTTATATCTCAAGAAATAATGCAAGGAATTTAATAAACTTTAGATCCAGTTAGACCTTGATATAAATTGGTTCTAATTCGTTTTTAGGTGCGTTCGTAATTATATAAATACGTAGCACGTATAGTCGTCGTTTGGTCCGTCCGTCTGTCCGTCCGTCTGTCTGTCTGTCTGTCTGTCCGTCTGTCTGTCTGTCCGCATATAACAACGCAAAAACTACCCAACCAAATGGTTTGCAATTTAAAATATATTATCTTTGCATAAATTTGTCGAGACATTTCAAATTTTATCAAAATCGAATCAAAACTTTAGGAGATATTAATAAAAATATTTATTAAGAAATTTGATTTTTTTTTTAAATCGGTGCTTTTTTGTTATAGGAGCTTCCGATGGATGTTAAATCGTCAAGCGACCGAGATACTTATTTTATGACAGAAATTAATCTGCAGACGATATAATTCATTTCACAGAATTAAAAATCATCAAGATCTGAATATTTATATAACTAGCTGATACATATATATCTGAATATTTATATAACTAGTTAAGATATTTGTATGAACAGTGTCATAAAATATATACTTAACTAGCTGTTTAACCCGTTCTACACACGGGATATCATGAATTTAATTCTAAAACGTGCGTACGAACGCACCTCGTTTGTAACGTTTGACGTACAATTTCCAACTTGTTGGTGTATGTGAAACCTGCAGGAGAAAGAAGAAAGTTTTCAGATTGGCACGTCCGACTAGTTTGTTTTTATCCTGGATCCTCTGCCAGTAAAGAATTTCATTTCTATTTTTTCTCTTTTAAAAAAAAAATATTTAAAAGAACTTAACAGAGTTTTTCTAAAGTATTTTATTTTATTTATTTCAGCAAACAGGTGTTTTGTAGCGACTACTTTTGTTGTGATCATGTTAATTTGAGAGTAAATAATTTTATGTTCAGTACTGCACTTTCCCAAAACACATTTTATAAGAAATTTTTTTAAAGAACTGGAAATAATTTTGCTATAGTATTTTTGTTTGTAGAGCAAAATCATTGCTCTACATTTTTGTTTGTAGAGCGATTTTGTAACAGTATAATAATTTCTTCTTAAAAAAAGTAAGAATTTATTTAAAAGAACTTCACAGAAATTTTCAAGAGTATTTTGTTTTTAGAGTAATTTCAACAAAAGAATGTTTCGTAAAGACATTCTTTTCTGATTCTGATAATGTAAGAGTTAATATTTTTATACTGAGTAAATGCTATACTTTTACATAACACGTTTTAATAGAAAATTTTTTAAAAGAACTGCAAATAATTTTGCTATAGTATTTTTGTTTGTAGAGCAATTTTGTAACAGTATAATAATTTCTGTCTAAAAAAAGTACTAATCGCTCTCAGCTGGTGAATAAATGTTTGTGACGTCAGTTGAAATTGATCTATTACACGTAACTATGCATCGCAACAGTTTTTCAGTGCTTTTTCTCTCTTATAATCATGACACCACCGTTTGAGGACGCAATTGTTATTTTAATTAACGAAATAATTAATAAATGAGTAAATGATAATGGAAAATACAGGTAAATGTCGAATTAAAAACCACTTGGTGACATAACAAACGCGTGTAATGCTTCTGACGTCAAGTGAATGAGACTGCATTTTTGGCTTTAAATCGTACAGTTTGTCGATATATTTCATATTGAAAAGGGGTCGACGGAATAATGGAGAAGTACCAAAAAAAATGTATTTTTGATTTCAATTGTATTTATTAGAACTTGCTCGAGAACATTGTTTCAAAATATTTTTAACGATTTAACATTAGGATACCAAAATCTAACCCCTCTTAACTCTATGAAGATTTAAGAAAACACGCATAAATTATATACATTTTCGGGCCAATTTTATCCAAAGAAGTCAAACAAAGTGTCAAACGTGGGTGTTACTATTCGAAAATTCAAAGTTAGTGCAATATTTATCGTTCAGCCAAGCCTTATTTCAAAAGTCGCATTAATATTTTATAAAAGGACATTGACAGATCCCCAGTCTAATCCAAATTGCCAGTTTGGTCTCCTTTTTCATTCAGAAAAATCCGAATTTTTAACGGAAATTCCGAAAGAAGGATTTTAGGTGCGTTCGTAATTATATAAATACGTAGCACATATAATTGTCGTCTGGTCCGTCCGTCTGTCCGCATATAACAGCGCAAAAACTACCGAACCGAAGGATTTGAAATTTAACATATATAATCGTTACAGAATTTTGTCATGTCATTTCAAATTTTATGAAAAAAAATCAAAACTTGCAAAGATATTAATAAAAGTTTTATTCACTCTATTAAATCTTATCATAAGTAATTAATTTATGATGTCCCATGATAGGTAATGACTCTAGGTTACCATGATGATTACGTCATATTTAGGAGAGAGTCATATTATTTCAGTATTACAGAATTAAGAAACCGAATTTGTATACTAAAGTTGTTTAATTATAGCAATCCTACAATCTACCAACAGTTTTTTGGATAGATGTTTCTGGCGAAATAGATATTAAATGGAAAAGGAGTCTAAATATGTATTCAAGTTCTAAAATTTTGAAAGCTAGGCTTAAGTTTCTCATTGGAATTTTCACTAAATGTCAACAAAAGATCAAATGTTGCCAACTTAAAATTTACTTATTTTATTATGGAAATTAATCATATCATAATAATAGACGATATAATGCATTTCACCAAAAAAATTTATAGTACGAACGTACCTCATTTGTCACGTTTGACGTACAATTTCCAACTTGTTACTTTATGTAGTCATAAAATGGCTATCATTAATTTATTTACTCGGTAATCGATAATTATGACTGCTATGTTTTGAAACATAAGTTCATTGTTTTTTACTTAATTGTCTTCTGCATTATCCCATTCAGTTACCGAATGAAAAAAAAAGCAAAACCGAGTGCGTAAAAGTGATCGAAGATCGCACAAAGGGTTTCGTTTAATATTCCTTACAAATCACTTTATCCTTCCTTTAATATATCTAAATAAATTTCACCCCCCCCCCCAAAAAAAAAAGTCATGTTTTTTATAAAGTAAAAATTGACCGGTCTATTTTTCTCGTTTTTTCGAAAATCTGAACCGGTCCGATAGAGGGCGAAGCCCGCTATTATACTCTGTCATAATGATATCTGTCATGTGGACTAAATGCGATATTAAAAGAAAATTAATTTCAAAATTAAACATGTTGTATGTGATGTCAATATGTTCAATATGTTAGACGTCAGATTAATCTTCTTTTTAATTCTCTAATGATGTCATATTAAACTGCTTTCTGTATTTACACATACTCATATTCCTTGTATTATTGCGAAATGTTTGAAAATTTCCGTTTTATTACCAATATGACGTCATATTAATTTTTTTTTTTCAAATGGTGAAACTTTTTATTTCATTTTCATTTTTCACGTGGAAATCTTTCAATAGAAAATTAATTATTGTAGAGAGATTTTTATTGTGGCAACTGCTATAACGAAAAATGTTTTAAAATAGGAAAAGGCTGTTAGATTTTGGGTTTTTTATATCTATATATTAAAATATAACGATTTTTTCAAATTTTATGATTTTCAGCTTCATAGTAGATATTCAGCTATAAGTACACAACATTTCATAACTTTAAGTTGCATAGTTTCTGAGAACCGGCTCTGTGACGGACAGACAACGAAGCGGGAGTAATAGAGTTTCGTGAGATGAACGAAACCCTAAAAGAAAAGAAAAGTATGAAACCTCCAGTTCAAAATGAAAAAATACCGTCTTTTTCTGGAATAGCAGTCATTATGATGGTGGTCCGAGTAACCAGGTATCCAGGGATGTTCCGGGCAGAGGGCTAGATTTGCTTATAAAGCAAATATTACAATTCTGAATTTCTGGATAAAAAAGTCTAAACGGGCCATTCTGGAATAACGCAGGCTTGCCAGTTTGTCTTCGATTTTTTTTTTTTTTTCAGAAATTCTGAATTCTTATTGGAAATGCCAAAAGAAGAATTTTTACTTTATGCGATCCCGCAAGGGATATCAAAAATTACTATTCGTAATTTCTGGTTGGAATACGGAATTACTGAATATAAAAAGAAGCCAAACTGGCAACCCTGGTTTAATGATACATTTGTTTTGATTTCATTGTAAGCATTCTAAAATAAATGCTGGTATAGCCTATTTTATTTTTATTTATTTATTTTTTTTTGACACGGGCTGAAAATCATTTATTTTCTGTCAAAAAACAGTAATATATAGAATTTTGTTTAGAAAAATTAATGCAGTAAATTTCCTGTGAGCTGTGTTGCTGAACAAAGTTAAAAATCTATCTTAAAATTTCTGGTGTCTAATATTTAATATATGTATAAAAAAAACACAATTGTAAAAGAAAAACTCATGCAAAGAAGGGTTAAAAAATGAACAAATAGAGTTAATCGGTTAACCATTTCCGGCACAGGCAAAGTCCGTTCGTAAAATGAGAAATTACTGACTGACACCGGAATTTATAAACGACTTTTTTTGAAAATAAGAACTCCTTATTTTAATCTTTCATTGTAGAAACAAAATTTTATTAAATATTCTTGGTGTCGAATGCAAGTTTGGAATTAAAATTAAGTGTGCCCGGAGTGGGACCACTGTGCCGGAAAGGATTAACCCATTTGCATCATTTGGAAAAGCAGAAAACTGGTCGTGATCACCAAAAAAAAATTTTTATTGTAACAAAATAGAAATAGTTCAAAATGTATAAAATCCTAAAAACCAAATGGTTCAAACAAAAAATATTCTGAACATAACTTTGTGACTGTAGGTGTTACTTTGTTACACATGGTCTAGTTTTCGTATTTCTAATCTCACGCCCTGCTCACGATGGAAGGGAAGGAAAACGCTTTATAAAGTGGAACTCCAGTCAACTCCAGTTATACGTTTTGGCCGGGACTGGAAAAGAAAATGTATAACTCAGTAAAAACGTACAACTCAATAATGTTCTACCGGAAACTTTATATATATATATATATATATATATATAACCATAAATGAAACATTATCATAACACCAACTTAAACATTTATTTAATTAAGTATGAAATAATTAGTTGACAATAAAAGATTCCCCAACACACTGAATATGGAATCAAAAACATTGAAAGAATAAGAAATTAAATAAAAATTTGAATATATGGAATTAAATGAATTAAATGAAATGAAATTTGTGGAATTTAGACAGAATTATCAAGTCCCAATTGCCTAAATACCACAAATAAAATGAAATGAGATGTTTCATCATCATATTAGCCATATATTGCTAAAAAATATGATATTGGGACTACATCTCAAATACAATGATTCAAATCAGTGATAAAATAAAAAATAAAAAACAATATAAAAAAGGAAAGAAGCCGTACTTATAAATTACAGAGAGAACATTTAATAGAGATATTAAGTATAAAATCCATAAAGATGAAAATAGATAAAAATAAGATACCTTGCAGTTCATGAACCATCATGAAAACTCCAACATGACTGGGGAATGAATTGCATAAAAAATCATAACATGTTGCCAATTTTAGAAATATAAATTGCTTAGAAATATAAATTGCTTTGCAGTGATGCCAGAAATAATGTTAAAATATAATGGATTATAAAATAAACAGGAACATTAGTGCTGCCATCTATTAGTAAAAGTGAATATAATCTGAATCGAAGGAATTGTATGGAAATAAATGTTTCATAAATCAACCAAATTACTATCTTAATTGATACCAATTAGTTAAATAATAAATTAATGAAATTAATTAATAAATAGAAAATTGAATTACATTAAAGGATGTATTAATGAATAATTCTATGTTATAAATAAGTATTAAGATGGAAAAATTAATAATAAAAAACAACTTAAAATAGTGCTGCCCTCTAGTGGTAAAAGTAAATATAAAGTAATGGATGAAAATTAGTGTTTAATAATTAAACCAAATTACTATCTTAATGATAGCCATAAGTTAAATAATAAATAAATGAAATTAATTAATAAATAGAATGTTGAATAATATCTAAGTAATGGATGTATCAATTAATAATACTATGTTATAAATAAGTAGTAATATGGAAAAATTAATAATTAATGCAACATTAAAAATGTACCATTAAATGACAACAACGATTAAATAACTGTACTAAAATTGCAACATCAATTAAAATAATTTAAATTAAAATATTAAAGATTTGAATTAAGAATCAAAGAATTTAAAATTAATATTGATTAAATATTGAAATGAATTAGTCACAAATAATGTGGCTTCAAACATAGTTAAATTAAATAAAAATACTTAATAAAATTAAAACATATTATATTAACACTGTATAAAAGTAAACATTATCTTAGAGGTAAATATGATATTGTCCACCAAAGGTATTAAACCAAATCATTAGATCAAATACATTCTTAATAATAATGAATATAAATTCATTTAAAATAATTAAATAATGAATAACTAAATCTAACTAAGTTAATATACATATAAAAATAACACATCGCAGTCCATTATAAAATGTGTATGATAAAACAAATGTGTAAATCAAAATGCCCCCATTTTTTTTTTTTGTTGTTTAATAATATAAATTAACCATGCGTATTTTCCATACAACGCCGCCACACACCTCCTCAATCCAACGTCTACCCACCCAACCGTCCTATTATAATTTTTTTTTTTTTTTGTAAATATTTATAAGATTATATGATTTTTTTATACATTTTTTAAACGCATGTGTTAATTTGGTTGTAAAGATCAAATAGGAACTAACTATATATTAAGGAATAAATGAATTTTTTTGGAAAACCATGTTGTAATGCTTCAAAGATAAGTTTTTTAATAAGTTGAGAGGAACATAAACTTTTTATTCTATAAATATAATTAAGGAGTATATTACGATATACAGAATTATGAAGACATGATTTAAAATTAGTAAATGAATTAACTTTAAATTTAATTTCTTTACGTTTATCAAATAGATCTATTATTGTTTTGTTTTCTTTTAGTGTAATTTTAAGATCTAAAAAGTTAATAGTATTGTTAGAAAGGAGGTTTTCCGTTAATTCTAAATTAGTAGGATAATCAACTGGAAATATAGAAATATTAGTGTGATCAGTGGCAATTAAAATAATGTCATCAATATAACGATATAAATGTATATTACTATTAATAAATGTACGTTCATAATGATACAAGTATAAGTCTGAAAGTATACTAGATGTACATCCCCCCTGTGGTATACCGACTTTCTGTAAATATAACGTGTTATCATGCACTATATAATTATTATATATAATGAAATTTGTTAGAGTTTTAAAATAAGCTGTATCTATATGAATTGGTAAATTAAGTGAATGTTGATACTTATAAAATAATGCATTTATAATATTATGTAGATCTAATAAATCTATATTATTAAATAGATCTTTGAAATCATATGTCATTATATTGTTAACACATTTAAGATTTTTCAAAATATTGACGAGTTGATAGCTATTTTTTATACAATGTGTGTTATCAGTGGATGTTGTCAGTGTATAAATTTGATTGAGAATTTTTAATAGATGTTTATTGGCTATATTATTATATGTATTGCATCCTATAGTTACAGTCCTAAATTTAATTGGATTTTTATGAAATTTGGGTATAAGAACTAAATAAGGATAATTAAAGTTAGTAGAAGTAATATTTAATAATTTATAATAACTGTGAATTTTACGATTGTTTACAATTACATTTTCATTAGTTTTTTTAAAAGAATTGTTAGTAGAAATACAGGATGTAAGTAGTTGGTGATAATAAGCTTTACATATGATTGCATAATTATTATGAGATTTGTCAATATATGTTATTACATAGTTTTTTTGTAATTTAGTAATTTGCTGGAACAAATGTTTAGTGATATATATATATATATATATATATATATATATCGTAAAAATTTTGTTTCGCCGATGCGCTTCATTTACATTTTATATCGCAAACGGAAGTTTCGAAAGTATTACTGCACCCATGACATTCGGAAATTGAACAGAGTAGAAAAAATGTAAGTACGAAAAGTACACATTTTACAATTTATTTTATCCTAAACGTTTTATTAAAAATATTTTTAACACACATAAACTAGTACTACTGAAAAGAAATCATTGGAATCGCCTTGGCATGTAAATCATTTATCAAAAGACATTTCAGTAGTTTACTGAATCTTGTTCAAATAATCACTAATCTTATATTGTTTCTTTTCGGCAGAGATGACATTGAACAGCAAACTTTGCATTTGTGTTAATAATGCAGCCGCCTTATGGTTACTGCTTTTACTACTGACGAACCGCTTTACGTCAAAAGCCTCAGGGCAGCTCCAAAGTTTGAGTGGGATCTTTCAAATTAGACTCATCGGGCGCGTCGTCGGTGTTTCTGGTTATAAAAGGTATAAATGAGACAAAATTTCGTCCGGCGACGCAAAAATGTAACGTATAACTGAGGAAAATGTATAACTCAGCTAATTTTTAATGGCAAGCAGCCGGGACAGCTGAGTTGAAACGTATAACTGAGGGAAACTTACAACTCAGGTAACGTATATCTGGAGTTTCACTGTAGTATGTTGTGCGGTATCACCTAACAACCATTGTCCGAAGCTCCAACAGCTCGCCTTTTCTCTCTGGCCGGTGTATCGTTCAAATCTGCTTTTTCGTTGTTGCATCAGAATCCGGACACTTTGTGTGCTGAAGCCTATCGCCTATGAGATTCAGCTAACACAAGTAAATATCCTTTCTTGTTAATACATGAGTTAGACTGTGGATAAATATAACCTTTTTCAAATTATATATCCCTTAAATGCATGAATTTTTCTTTTAGAATTATGTTATTTTATACTTATATTCAGGATTAGACACCAGAAATTTTAAGATAGAATTTTAAGTTTATTTAGTAGCATATTTATGTGACTTTTAGAGGATTACTGTTTCTATATAAATATAGTCGTTATGAAGAACTTGATTTGTTTATTAAAAGTTAAATAAAAGAGTGATGCAAATTTGCATCACTATGCATTTAAGGGTTAAGTGAGATATGACAACATAAGCAAAATATAGACACTTGATGGGGTTACTTTGTGACACATCGATATTGTTACAAAGCAATTCTCTCTCAACGAACGTCAAAAATATCATCTACGGTTGGGCAGAGACCGATCATGAACTAATGTGATTTACTATTTAGGAGAAAAATTTGGAGGGTGTCTCGCCCGAGAACCAAAGGAATAAGACGAGACGAATTTGTTGGGCGACTCTGGTAGCAAAAATGTGATCACTCGAAGAGTAGCAAAATGTTCTGAACTAATTTAAAACTAGTCTAAGGCTTTTATTTAATTCATGGTTTGCGGTAGCGCTATGGGAACTAGCACCAATTTACGTCAACTAGAAAACTGATAAATTGTGGTCCACTTCCGTAGGGAGAGCAAGATACAATCGAATAACCACCAAGTTCGGAACAAACATTAACTTGGTTCAACCACCAAATTTTTAAGAACTGATTTATATCACTATTCGGAAATGGAAAGACGGTTCAATCATCGTGGACTGAATGAAACTTTGTATGAAAGAAACGGGGATTTATTCATCATCGACCCACCAACGGCAATGGGCAACCAAGGGCTCTTTGCGAAATAAGAGGTAGATTAAGCTACCAAAAATTTGTAAACACTGTTTAAATAAAAGTTTTAATAAACGTGTTATTGTCTGACTTTGTGAAAGCTTTTTAGAACTTTTTATAGTGCATTTGAAAGCGAAAACACGCTTGTAACAAAGTAACCCCACCCGATGCGGTAACTTTGTGACATTTTTAAATCCAAATTTCTCAGTTGATATTAAACATTTAGATTGACGCAGTGGCGTCGTTATGTAGAAAAAGAATATATCAATGTTGAACAACAATCAATTTCGGGATACTTATAAAACAGATCGGCTGATGTGAGAAAACCCCCAAAATGTGTCACAAAGTACCTGCCGCTTTACGCTATTCTTTAGTTAAATAAAGTTCATACGTGCCAAATCCATGGTAGCGTGTCTAACATTGAACTGAATACCTCTTAAGATAGCTTTTACTTAAATTGTTTAAAGCCGAAACTTTTATATTAAATGTTTTTATCTTTACCCAACATTTATTTATCGTAATATAATAGCATCGAATTCCTAAATGATCATTTTTATATTTAAAATAAAAAAAAGAAAACTGCCCAGTTAATCTGAGGGCATTGAGCTCACAGGCTATTCACACTCATTGTATATTGTACTCTTATTTCAAAGAATTTGAAATATGCCCTCGAAAAATAAACAAATCAACAATATATTAAGGGGGGGTCATCCTTTGTTACTCCTAATGAACTCCTTAAACTAATCAGGGAAGTGTCTAATTACAATGAATATACATAAAAATTTTGAAGAAAATCGGATAATTCTGCATGAAAAACTCATTTATCTAAATTAAGGGGGGATTAGCCCCCCTTTCCCCCTTTATACTTAACCAATGAACCCCCAAAACTTTTCAGAGAAGCGCATTATCACAATGAACGTATATACAAAATTTGAAGAAAATCGGATAATTCTGCATGCAAAACCCATTTATCTAAATTAGAGGGGGGGTGTTATCCCTCCTTTCCCCCTTTATACTTAACCAATGAACCCCCAAAACTACTGACAGAAGCGCATTATCAAAATGAACCTATATACAAAATTTAAAGAAAATGGGATAATTCTGCATGAAAAACCCATTTATCTAAATTAAGGGGGATTAGCCCCCCTTTCCCGCTTTATACTTAACCAATGAACCCCCAAAACTATTCAGAGAAGCGCATTATCACAATGAACCTATATATAAAATTTGAAGAAAATCGGATAATTCTGCATGAAAAACTCATTTATCTAAATTAGGGGGGTTACCCCCCCCTTTCCCCCTTTATACTTAACTAATGAACCCCCAAAACTATTGACAGAAGCACATTATCAAAATGAACCTATATACAAAATTTGAAGAAAATCGGATAATTCTGCATGAAAAACTCATTTATCTAAATTAAGGGGGGATTGGCCCCCCTTTCCCCCTTTATACTTAACAAATGAAACCCCAAAACTTTTCAGAGAAGCGCATTATCACAATGAACATATATACAAAATTTGAAGAAAATCGGATAATTCTGCATGAAAAACCCATTTATTTAAATTAGGGGGTTATCTCCCCCCTTTCCCCCTTTATACTTAACCAATGAACCCCCAAAACTATTGACAGACGCGCATTATCACAATGAACTTATATACAAAATTTGAAGAAAATCGGATAATTCTGCATGAAAAACTCATTTATCTAATTTAGGGGGGTTACCCCCCTTTCCCCCTTTATACTTAACCAATGAACCCCCAAAACTATTGACAGAAGCACATCATCAAAATGAACCTATATACAAAATTTGAAGAAAATGGGATAATTCTGCATGAAAAACCCATTTATCTAAATTATGGGGAGTTAGCCCCCCGTTTCCCCCTTTATGCTTAACCAATGAACCTCCAAAACTAATCAGGGAAGCGCCTTATCACAAGGAACCTATAAACAAAATTTAAAGTAAAACGGTTAGTTCTATCAAGAGTTATCGCGTTACGTACATACATACATACATACATACATACATACGTACGTACGTACATACAGAACCGGCGGGCACATAAGCTCTCAGGCTTTGATAGCCTGTGAGCTAAAAATATTTCTTTGCTGTTGCGGCGCGTGAAAATTTCACTTTCTTACACTTGAATCTGATATTTTAGAATATCGATGCTGCTATATTACGATAGATAAATATTTGGGAAACCCAAAATTTAAAAGTTTGGGTTTTAAAACATTTAAATACAAAAGCTAATTTATGCGTAAAAGTGTCAAACACGTGTCCATGGATGTGGCATTTACTAACTGCCTACACGTGATATCTGGATAGAATCGTGAAATTTCGCAGTCCCCAATGTATCTCTCGGCATTTCTTTGCAATAACAATTCTCATTTAATTTTAAAATGTTTACCTGTTAGGTTCTAGAGTCACCCTACAACATCCTTGTCTGCAAGAAAAATACTTCTCTATTATTAAACCACCGATCGCTTTCCAGCAATCGACTAACGAGAACACTGAAGAACATATTGGAATAGCATGTACAAATGCGATTTGGATTTTGATACACAATTTTACTCTGGCATATTTACGGTGTGAATGTTAATTAAAATTTCATTTTTTTTTATCGGTTGCATTTGATGAATATGTTAGCAACAATATCCGAAAAAAGTAAAACCCCCTAAAGGACGGTGGATATTTTTTTACACCTTATAATTTTAAACAAGATTTTCACCATAATTTTCGAACAAAATTTAAATTTTACTTTTATAACTTTGGTGAAAAAAGAAAACCTGTAAAATTGCATTTCCTTATTTTCAAATAAAACTTTTCAAAAAATTTTTTGCGATATAAACCTGAAAAAAAAAAAAAGACACACAATTACTTGTTTCTGAAAGGGTTAATATATTGTAAAAATCCCCTATCTTTATTTTTGAGGAAAGTGTTTGTTTAAACCATTCACTGACAAAACTATGTGGGCGGAGTCTTCGATATTTTTTACTGAAATTCGTTTCCCTCCAAAAATTCTGAAGGATAATATTTGGTAACGTGCCAAATCCATGGTAGCATGTCTAACACTGATCTGAATACCCATAAGATAGCTTTGTACTTAAATTGTTTAAAGCCGAAACTTTTATATTAAATATTTTTATCTTTACCCAATATTTATTTATCGTAATATAATAGCATCGACTTCCTAAATGTTCATTTTCATATTTAAAAAAATATTGATTTGCTGTTGCGGCACGGTAAAATTTCACTTTCCTACACTTGAATCTGATGTTTCAGAATATCGATTCTACTATATTACGATAGATAAATATTGGTAAAAGCAAAATTTAAAAGTTTGGTTTTAAAACATTTAAATACCAAAGCTAATTTATGCATAAAAGTGTCAAACACGCGTCCATGGATTTGGAATTTATATTCGTCACATGATATCTGGTTAGAATCGTGTAATTTCGCAGTCACCAAGGTATCTCTCGGCATTTCTTTGCAATAAAACTTCTCATTTAATTTTAAAATGTTTACGTGTTATGTTCTAGAGTCCTCCTACAACATCCTTGCCTACAAGAAAAATACTTCTCTGTTATTAAACAACGGATCCCTTTCGTGTAATCAAAGCCATTAAATAATAAGCCCAGTCAGATAGTGTTAAATTTGTTAGCGGCACACTAGCGCAACTTCATCTGCTACGGAAGGAAGGCGAAACAGAAGTGCGTCGCAGAGAAACGATGCGATTTATTTATATCGATATTTTATACGATTTTTATCGTTTGTATCGATGTTTTGTTTTTGCACTTCCTTTCTGCACTTTCAGCATCCCATCCGCTAGATGGCGCTATTTTCAACTTGCGAAAGTTTCCCATTTATCTGACTGGGCTTATTATTTAATGGCTTTGGGTGTAATCGACTAACGAGAACAGTTAAAAAAAGATTGCATAGATATTCACAAACGCGAATTGGATTTTGATACACAATTTTACTCTGGCATATTTACGGTGAAAATGTTGATTAAAATTTCATTTTTTATCGGTTGCATTTTATGAATATGTTAGCAACAACATCCGAAATCAGTTAAAAACTAAAGGATGGTGGATATTTTTTATACCACATAATTTTAAACAAGATTTTCACCATAATTTTCGAACAAAATTTTACTTTTAAAACTTTGGTGAAAAAAGAAAAGCTATAAAATTGCATTTCCTTATTTTCAAATAAAATTTTTCGAAAATTTGCCGCGATATCAACATAAAAAAAAATCACAATTATTTGTTCCTGAAAGGGTTAATATAGTGTAAAAATCACCTATTTTTATTTTTGAGGAAATTGTTTATTCAACCCATTCACTGCCAAAACTATGTGGGCGGAGACTTCGATATTTTTTACTGAAATTCGTTTCCCCCAAAAATTCTGAAAGATAATATTTGGTAACTTTAATAGCAAAGTTTCTGTCATTAAATTATTTTTTAACATATTAAAATAGTGGTGGCTAGGTAGGTTTTTTTTTTTTTTTATCATACACTTTTATTTTGAATGTTGACTGTAGCATACTCGTGGTTGGCAGCGAATGGGTTAATTAGACTTTTAACACTGTTATCTGTAAATCCATATCAGTACTTTCTGATACAATTACGAAATAATTTTTATTAAAAATATTTTTTACTGAAAAAATACAATAACTGTTACGGTGACCCGATAGCCAATTCAATTTGCGCACTTTACGAATTATTTTACAGAGCTCAAAATTAAACTTTATTTTTCAAAGATTGGAATTGTAAAATTCTCACGTTGTAATTCATTCATAAAAGTCTGAAAGAAATTCTAAACACTATTCAACTATCCCACATATTTCATGATTGTTAAAATTTGCAAATGAAACAAATTTTAACGAGATGTATATGGGCAAAAATCTCATATGTGTAATTTCTCAGTCCCCAGTAGATCTCTCGGCATTTTTCTTTGCAATATAAATTCTTATTTAATGTTAAAATGTTTCTCTGTGATTGTTCTACAATATTATATCACTTCTACTGTGAAAATCTGTTTTTTTTTTTTTATCTTTAAAATGGAATTTAAATATCTTAAAACTACTGTCCCCTGTCCTCAATCCATAACTTGATCATTAAAACTATCAATAAAAAACAATTATTAAAAATTTTTGATTAACCAATGTATTTATTATAAATATAAACCTTTATGGATCATAATAATATAATTTTCATATGAGTGAAATGTGTAATATTTGTTTTTGTTGGGTTTAAAGGTGTGTCCTTCTCTTTTTTAATCACTGCTGTCCTGCTGTGTGAATTTCCTCATATTTCCACCAGATGGTAGTATGCAGTCATTCTCAGTATTGTTTGCAGTAGGGGAGCATATGTTGTTATTAGAAAATCGAATTTGCTTGGTGTTTGTTTATAAAGAAGATTTCCTGTATTTAAAAGAATGGGGGGAAAGTAAGCGTATCTTTATTAATCGTCACTATGACCCCATTGTTAATTTAAATATTAATATTTATAGATTAGCCAATATCTAAACATTTAATCGTAGGTTTGATATGTATTTTAAAATTATGTGTACAGCATTCAAAAAATGGTCTTTTTTAAGTAAAGTGGCAAAATTGCAAAAAAAAAAAAAAAAAAAATGTCACTATTATCCCTTTTACTTCAATTTCTAACAATTTATATTTTCTCTGATAAAAACTACCATGTCGTATTTATTGTTCAATAAAGTTTGTACCCATCTACTATTTATTATTCTCCAATACATCACTTGTTATTAAAAATTCAAATTGAGAATAATTTAGATATGCCAGTCTTCCACTAATCTTTCGTAATATGTGTGTATTAATTTGACCCAATTTAACAAAGTTTCGAAAGAGAAAATTTATTTGGGGAATCTTCATTTAATTAATTTCAGATTTCTACAGGAGATTGATCTGGGGCTTCGCTAGTAAAACCAATATGAATTATCTTTATAGAGCACATAATAAAAATCTTAAAATTATTAGAAATGGTCACCACTACCGTAGAAACATTAGTATCCGCAGAGATCTCTGCACCACATCCTTAAATAAACGTATTTGTCAAATTTCCAAAAAAAAAAAAAAAATATTTATAACATACCTAATGAAATCATAGCAGAATTGCCAAACTATGAGGTCTCCGACCCCATTAACCGCAAACGCCCTAAATATGCTATTTTAATTGATAATGAAGATTGAGTTTTCCTCTCTCTCCTATTATACTTAACTTTTCTTGTCTTTTGTCTTTGTACATAAATAAAAAAAAATCCTTTAACCTAACCTTTTTAATGTTATTACTTTTGTAACAGTAAACTTAATGTACGGTCTCTGAAAAGAGTCCTTTTTTCTATTTTTGCGATGGATTCGACCCTCGGTAGGTTTCGTCTGTCATTTTTTTTTTTTTGGATCTAATGGAAATTTATTATTTATTTTTTTCCTCACTTTTTTGTTATACTCTATTAAATTCCCATATTCTCAATTTTTTTATTTAATTTTCAACCTTTTTACATTAGAACGGCCAAGAGCGGTCATTTTGACCGTTACCAAATGAATATAATCTGTTTCGAACCAGAAAATTCTTTTAAAAATCAACTAAATATATACCTCACGGATTATATGTTAAATGGATAAGTTAAATATTTTTAAGTAATTCTGCTGTGAAATAGTTTTATAAAACTTGAGTAAAATTACCGGCCGTTCTAGTGTTAAACTTCTCAGGCTGCCTTTAGCCTCGCAAGGCAAATTTTATCTAACCTGGAAGTTCAGTTGGTACGTAACTAGTTATTCCAAGCTGCTAACTACATTGTTCCGTTATTCTATTATAGGGGATTTATTTAAATTCATTTCATAAAAAAAATTCTGGTGTGAAACATATTACACTTGGGTCAAATTAACACACATGTTATGGAAGATTAGTGAGATCTTGGAACCTCTGATAATATGACACTTTTGTTTTAAAAATCAAATATCAGCAGAAAATCAGCAGCCAGAAATCGCACTTATGAGATTTTGGCACATATGCGCTTTTGGTGATACAGATCAGAAAAATTCCACGCTGATGATGTACATGAGTTAAGTCTATCAATAAATAAATTTGTTTAATGCCATCAAAATCAGAGTCGTGCTGCATAAAAGAAATAACTTCGTTCACCGGTAAGAAAAGAAAAAAGAAAGAAAGATGAGTGCACTTACATTAGTAGAAGCATTCAAAAAAAGGAAAACATGTAATTTCCTGTTTATCCAACGACCTCCATAATAACTATCTTTTAAGTGACTATTTACATCAACCTATCATTTTCTGTGCAGCGTAATAACATAACTTAGCACTTCAGAAGCGAGAATTTTATTTTAGTCATTTTCTTTGGGGTTAGGGTTATGTAGGCAAACAAATGGGAACAATTCCAGAATACAACGGGTCATTTTGTTAAAACTATCAGAGATAATATTCACATTCTGCGGCTTAAAAGTCATAAATTTCAAGGTCACTGAGGTCACACACACAAAGGATTCTTAAATCATGCTTGATAATCGATAAATTTATCGATACGTAATCTGTTTTTTGATAGACCTTATCCATTAGTATTATACTTTATGGTGATGAAAGGAATACAGGTGTTTTAAATCGATATAATAAGTCTGGATTATGTTAATTATAGCTTGCACGAGGATTTCTTAAATGAAGCTTAACTATCAAAGGCTTTATCGTTGGTACTTTCTTTTCTTCTGGCATTTATCATGATATGTATTCTTAGAAGATAACAAAAAGCCTTAGAGGCATATTTCTTTGTGCTTCAAAGCATGTTTTTTTAAAAAGTGTCTTTTCTATTTCATTATACTTTTTTGTATGGATCTTCTCTATTTTCTTATTATGTTCAATAAGAAAGTAGAATCCTAAGTTATGCATGCCAGAGAACTTATTTAATTTTTTTGATCCAACAATAACAACGAAGAGATGACTTTATTTTCTATTAAAGAAAAAAAAATGCAATTAGACGTCCATTCATAATATATAAGAAGATTTAGAATTGCAAGAAGTTCGAAGCTTTAATCTCTAGTTCTGCAAATTATTATTTATGAAAAAATATCTTTATTTTATGTAACTTAAAAAAAAACCAAGAAGGGAATCAATATAAGTAAGTATTAATCTTACTTTACAAAGATTATGTAAATATTTTAGTCAATTCAATAGAATTAATATAATGGAATTTCATGATTCAAAGAATGTCAAATTAATAATTCGTTGCTGATGTTTTGTTGTTGACTAGATATTAACTCTTTATTGCACGGTGTATATATCCTAATGAATACATCCCAATAAATACTACATATTTGTTCAGTGGCGTAGCGTCAGGGGGGCACGATTATTTTACAACCAGTATAATTATATACTACCTTTAGCCTTATTTAATCTTTGAACGGTATGAATTAAATAAGACCACGTATAGTATATAAAAATACTGGTAGTAAAGTGATCCGTGCCCCCCTTGACGCTACGCCTCTGTATTTGTTTATGCGTCATACATTATCAGATCTGCCAAGTCTCCGGCTTTTTGGCCACCAGTATTTTAGTACAGAAAATGTTGTTTTATTTAATTGAGCATTCTGCGATTTAAAAGAACAACATTTTTCTCTAAAAAATTACTAGTGTGCAAAAAGCCGGAGACTTGGCCACTCTGCATTATGCACGAAGGTTTAATCTCTGTTTCTGAAAATTACTATTTATGAAAAATTGCTCTTTTTTATGTAATTTTAAATATAGGAAAGATTGAAGAAAGATTCAAGGTAATTCAAGAAAATTAAGCATTATTTAGTAACTTTTAATTATTTTCAGTAAAAAAAAAAAAAAAAATGTAAATGTTTTGTTTAGTTCAATACATTTAATATGATGAAATCTGAAGATAGAAAGAATGTCTGTTTTCGAAAGTTATTAAGTGACCATTGATGTTTTGATGTAGATTGGGAATTAAATCTTTATTGCACGGTACATGTATCCTATTTAATACATACAACTAAATACTACATATTTTTTCATGCATCATATATTTTCAGTAACTTAGATTTGAGAGACAGAATTTAATAAAAAGACATGACTATAATGTTTGTTAATGAAAAAGGAAAATGCAATTAGATTTCTATTTATAATATACGATAAAAAGAGGGTCAGTTTCCATAAGCCGTGTTTTTAGCCCATGAAATAAGACTAAAACTCGATTTTTTTTATACTGATTTAATTATTTCACTTTTTAATATTAGAAGGTTTATCCTGTACGATTTCAACATTAGGTTTTGCGTTCTGTTCGGATTTGTATCACTTACACAAGCTTTACTAGTGTTCGTATTATTCGTAGTTTTTGATGAAAAATACGCAATTTCTCCTAATTTTACCTCAATTATTTATCGAGCGCAATCGTGCAACACTTTCTTCTTTACATATATTATAAAATACATCAAAATGTACAATACACTTAAAAATAAAAGTGTTTCAACGCTGCGCTCATTGTAAAATATAAAAAAATATATTAAAAATTGAGGTAAAATCATGAGAAATTGCGTATTTTCCATCAAAAACTACGAATAATACGAAATTTGAGCTTGTGTAAGTCATATAAATCCGAACAAAATGCAAAAAATATTGTTGAAATCGTACAGGATAAACCTTCTAACATTAAAAAGTGAAATAATTAAGTCAGTATAACAAAATCGAATTATCGAACAAAATCGAATCTTATTTCATGGGCCAAAACCACAGATGAACCCTGATCTTTTATAATTAAATTGGTATATACGCCAAGCTTTAAACCCTAATTCTGTAAATTACTATTTATGAAAATGGTTTTTTATGTGATTTTAAATATAATTTAAGCAAATTAATCATCATAAGTAACTATTAATCAATCTTAGTAAAACAAATATTAGGTAAATGTTTTGTACAGTCCAATACAATCAATAAAATGAAATCTGAAGATAGAAAGAATGTCTGTTTTAGCAAGTTAATAATTGGCTGCTGATGTTTTGTTGTTGAATAAGTATTCACTCTTTTCTGCACGATGTATCTATCTTATCTGATACGTCCCACTAAATAATATATATTTATTTGCTTGTTACAGATTTTGACAAAATGATACTTGTCGGACAGCATCTACAGCAAAGAGATGGCATATTTTTTTGTTAAAGGAAAAGTAAAATGTAATTAGATTTCCATTCATAATATGCTATAAGAAGATTTACAATTGAAACATGTCCGAAGCTTAAATCCTAATTCCGTTATTTATTAGTTATGAAAGGCGCTTTAATATTTTAAATTATTTTAAACAGAATTCAAGAAAATAATCATTATAAGTAACTATTAATCTTTTGCAGTAGTACAAAGATTATGCAAATGTTTTAATCAGTTCAATGCAAGTAATGTAATGAAATTTGAAGATATAAAGAATGTCTAGTTTAGCAAATTAATAATTGGCTGTTGCTGTTTTACTATTGATTACGTATTAATTGCGAAGCTTTTGATTTTTTAAAAATCAAATAAACATAATTCAAACCAGAAAAAATATTTAACAAAATATTTTTTGATTTTATGGGGTAAAAGCTCAGCGTTGCTAAGTTGGAAATTCTGTCCCCTTTTTGGTGACTTTAACTTCTAGGGAAACTTTTGGGGAATATCAGCATTTTGGGGGAAAAACTTGGCAAATGTTTCTCATTACTTCACGTAAAATTTACTTTCAATCATTTGGTAACACTGAATCTGTCTCGAAATCGATTTTAGGTTCTGAGAACGAAAGTTCTATTATTACTTTTTAACTCAGTTTTTTTTAAGCTTTAATTCTTGTTAACTTTTCAAAGTACCAATAAAGAAATATAGTTTGCGAAATTCTGAATAATTAATGACATAAAGCTTTGTTGACTTTTTTCCTAAAATAAATGTCATTTTGAATATAACATGTTTCTTGAATTCTCATCGAAACAAATTGTAACGGAAGAAGAAAATATTTTATATTTAGATATCTGGTAAACATAAATAAATATGATACGACTGGACGACCCTTGGCTTTCCGTTTTCAATACTGAATTGCTAAACATTCAAAAACTATACTCAATAAATTGCGTAGATGGAAGATTTTACGTTAATTAATTAAATATATCAGAATTTAAATGTTTATTTTTTGTAAATGGGTTATTCTTTAAAAAATAGTCTTGGTTTTTGGAAAATTTTTGAGCCTTAATTAGTTAAATATTTTTTATAGTAGTAAATTGAAAACTGAAAACTAATTTTTTTGAGTAGAAATTGAGTTGTGGACTTCTCCGGAAAAAAAATCCCTAATCTGGGGAAAATTTCAGAAATTTGAAAGAAATTGACTTTCGACTACCTGAGAACACTGTAAAAGTTATAATTATTTTATTGATTAAAATTTTCTTGCTTAATTTAATTTTAACAAATAGGAAAGTTTGGAAATATATACTGTTTGCAGCACAGTGTATTATCCCCTTTAAGGCACGTGTCACGTATACGAAGTCATGGACTTTTTTGAGTAATTCTGATAATGATTTATATTCGAGTTAAAATCGAATTATTTTAAATAATCCAGTATATATGGCTTCTATACTTATGGGTGTTTTAAATGTTTTCATGATCTTCAAATATTTTTCTGACTTTATTTACTGTTTGCCACATGTCATATCAGTAATTTAGAATCATAATAAACTTGATGTAAACTTTAAGTGTTTAACTAGAAAATAAATTGCAAGATAGTTTTAAAGCATCTAAAAATGTTAATTGAAAAAATATAAATGTAATCCATACTAACAGAAAAAAGTTTCGATGGCTAGCGAAAATGGTGATAAAATGGTCCCAAACCACGGATTAGGGTCGGGGTCGCGTAAAATCGGGTTACCCCACCCGATGCAAAACTCTAACACTGCTTACTGTCCATACTTTTGATTATCACATATTTGGTGCATTAAAAAAGCATTTGCAGGTCATTCATTTTACGACAATGCAACCATTAAGACGTTTATGCGCACTTGTCTAAAGCACAAACCCCTTCATTTTATGATAATGGAATAAAAAGAATTACCCATGTTACATCGCGTAGAATGCATAGTGTTGAAAACTGCTCCAAAATAGTACTAAAAAATAGAATCCGATAAATGTAGAACGATGCTGAAAAGATAACGGGTCGATCGCAGCGACATCTTTTAGCAGTGGCGTAGATAGGGTGGAGGTCCAGATGGTTTGGATGCAACTAATTTTATAAAAATATTTTTGACTTATCTAATCGGAGAATTTTCTGCGATATTGAAGGCGACAAAAACTTTATAATATTACTGGTTTCCGGAGCATTTGGACACCCCCCCCCTCTCTGGCTACGCCACTGTCTGCTAGCTCTTTTCAACTGAGAAAACATTTCAGCTTGTGGTAAATATTTTAAATAATTAAATTATAACCTATTTCCTTGACTTGGATAGTAATTTTCATAAGCTTTGAAAATATGAATGATATTGATCATGGCCAAAAAAACGTGATACGCATTCTTTTGTGTCTGGTTGCAGTACTCGATACAAGACAGCAAACTAGAAACTATCCCTATTTAGCATACCAAAGGATGAATCTCTGCTAGAAGAGTGGAAAAGATTTATTCTCTGATATGGTAAAAAACTAACTTCAAAATCAGTTACATCTGAAATATATACTTACTAAGAAGATTTTATTAACAGAAATTATGTTCATGTTGTCAATAATGAAACGGTTACTTTTGCTAGAAGTAAATCTATTTTTAAAGCAGATGTCTCTGCGATCGCCTTATTATTGTATCGCATCGTTGCACGTTTACCGGCTACAATTTTTTAGCACTTTTTAAAGCATTACCAGTTTGGCTTCTTTTAAATTCCGAAATTTCACATTCATATCAGAAATTCCTTATAATGTTCTTTTCTTCACTTAATGGCAGATATTTCGTGACTTCTTAAAGTAAAAATTCTTGTTTTAGAATTTCCGGTTTGAATTCGAAAATTTTGAATTAAAAAACGGTAAAACCGTTTCCACACTATGTATTCTCGGCGCAGTACACATGTGCTGAAAAAAAAAAGGCATTTTGAAATCGGGTGATTATGCATAAAAATAATATTGCAGTGACAATTTTGTATCTTATGCTAAAAGATTTAAACAAATAAATTCCGGTTTACAGTTGATTCACTCTTGTAACCTACAGAGATGTAAACTTTACATCTCTTACAAAAATATCAGTGTTATGCTGTACATACTTTACCAATTCTCGGGAAAATATGCCTTTACTTATAACTTAAAAATTAAGTAATTAAATTTCGTAAAAAATGGAATTTAAAAGTACAGTGAGATTTAAATTAACCGTTTATGGATTGTACATGTGAGTGCAATATATACATATATATACAAGAGTGTATGTATATATATTTATTTTCCTCCTTATTCGTTTGTTTCTATTAATGCAATATTTCTTTCAGATATATACTGATCTTAGCATATTTTCTAGTATATTTTATGGAATTTTGCATTATTTTTTCGACATGTGTAGAGTTCTACCAGACTGGTGATTAAGCTCTGCACATGTCTTTCTTTCTTTTTTTTTTTTTTTTTCATTTCGAATTCCATTTTTATTTCATTTGATATCAAAATTCAAATTTCCTTACACTAAATGGCATACTATATCATTATTATATATATTTTTATTTCTGAATTTTCTTTAAAACTTTCTGTATGTTTGGCTGCGTGCCATTACTGAAATGGCGCATTGGTAATCTGATTTTTGCACTTCTTAATTTTTTGTATTAACTTAATTGTATTCTGTATACTCTTTATTATTATCTATCTTTAAATAGGAGATTAGGTTAGTTTTGATGCCAGAGCTTGTGTAATGTATCTTGTGTAAGGTATTACAATTATATATATATATATATTGTTTTAATTTTTTGCTGATGTTTGATATTGAGAAGTACTTGACCCCTTAAAATGCGTGTTTGCTCCTCACCCATATCATTACTTTTGCAAATTCAGTACATGCACTCACCTTATTAATGCATATTACTATTTTATGTTGTTTATAAAAATCTGTGTATTATTGTAATCAGTATTCTGTTATAACCTGATTTGGAGTACATTACAAAATTAGTGTAACGTACTCCAAATCAGGGTTGCAAGTTTGGCGTCCCTTTTTTTAATTAAAAAATTCAGAATTAATACTAGAAATAACGAATAGTAATTTTTGCTTTATTTAATCAGAGATATTTCCTGATTACATTAAGTAAAATGTCTTCTTTCGGAAATTCCGGTATGAATTCGAAATTTCTGAATAAAACAGAATGCTTAACTGACAATACTGCTCCAAAGCACGATTTAAGTTTAGTCGTATATCTTGGCAAATAAATTATATGTGGAACTTATTTTACTTTTGCCATTTGTTAACAATTAATTCAAACTTTTTATGAACATATGTCCACAGCATGACGTAACATGTTGTAGAAAAATGTGTTGTATTAATGTATATTTATAAAAGTTTGATTTTCTTTTTCTTGAAAAATAAATTGGACCGATAGAATTATTGTTATACAGTCGCAGTTGTTAACCTTTACGCATTTTAAAAAAAATCAAATAAATATGCATGTTTTAAACAAGAAAATCTATTTAATTAAATGTGTCTTCTTCTATCTTTTACTAATTTAATTCCATGTACAGGGATCCCAGATGGTCCGCTTTTTGAATACCAGTATTTTCTGAGGAAACATTTTTTTTAGATTTTGCTTGCAAATTTTGCAGAAACCTACCCTGAAGATTATTTCTATTGAAAATGTTGTAGAAATCTACCAAGAAAATTTTTCTTAGAGTATACTGGTATTCAAAACGTGGACAATTTGGGAACCCTGCATGTATTAAAATTTCTGGTTCATAATATTTTTGTTTGATTTGAATAGAATCTTAAAAGTTGGCAGCTATGATACATATTTTTTATATTTTAATCTGAAGAAAATATAGATAATTATGTTTTTTTTTTTTTTTTTTAATGTGCAATATTTCTGTGTGTTTGTGAAGTGAAGGAAGATTCTGTAGCTAACAAATGAAACAATATTAAAAATAAGTCTTCATCAATATATAAATCAATTTATTGACAGTTAATTTCTCTGAAAATTCACATAAACAAACATTATCACATCATAGCTTAAAAAGCATTTGAATTAAATAATAATTTAACCTTATAACCATAGATACATAACTTAAGTACACAACACGCAATTACCAATTGCAGGCAAAGACAATAACATCCTTCTAAATATATTAAATAATTCGGCAATTTCCAAAAGTTCATTGTACACTGTAATAATATTAACTTGAATTGAGTTGTATAATGTTTAAAAAATAGTTCATTTTAACTTATGAATTATTTTGGTATTTTATAAAAATAATTACTTGTAGTTCGTAAGGTATTCTTCATAAGAATTTATATAATACACTTTATGCCAGAAATAGTATAGAAACGTTATATTAAAAATGTTTTTGCCAGAGCGATGTTACCTCAATTTATGATTGATTTTAGTTTTTTCTGAAGCAGGTAACAGTGCTTCTATAATGTTGAATTCGCACCAGAATTTTAGGAAACTTTGTTTAAGGAAACGGGAATTCAGTTATATGGTTTTTTTTATCAAAGTTATAGCGGCAAAATTGTATCCAAATATTCTGGTACAAATCTTGATTAAAATTAAGTGGTATAAAGTAACGACGGGCATAATGAATGATTTTGTCATTCGAATGAATCATTTGGGGATGCGCAAAAGCAAAGTTGCCAACCTTCGTAATAATGTTTAAATCAATTATCATCAAAAAAAAAAAAAAAAAAAAAAAAAAAAAAAAAAAAAAACGTATGTTAAAAAGTTCTGGTGACAATAAAACCTTTTATAAAAAACAAAATTTCTTCTAGTAATTAATTACAAAATATGCGAAGTTTGGCATCTATGCTTTTGATATGCCCGAATGATTCGTTCAAATATCAAAATCATTCATTCTGCCCATTACTAGTGTAAAGTTTATCCCACCGCCCTACAAAGGGTTAAAATAAAATCAAGTTTAAAATAGAGTGTTTTAAATCCAGAGTTTTAGTAACTAAAGAGTATTAACAACGCTAATATTACAGTGTTTCTACAGGTCAGGGAATTTCCCTGACTTTGGGTCAGATAAACATCAGTATTTATTTAGAGTAAAACTCGCCATATGTAATCGCGGGATTGCATAATTCGAGTTTTTCAATAAGAAAATAATGGTATTTACCCTGAAACTGTAGGAACCCTGTATTATATTTTCAAATCTGCATTTGTCCTATTTTTAGACTATGATATACAGTTGACGTATGCATCTTAAAAGTGTTTTTGTACGAGAAAATTACCAACTTTGTTTTCCTTATTTTTGTTAAAATAAGTTTTACAAATCACCTTCTTTGTGTATTTCGCATAATGATTAATGGCACAAAAGATGTTTATATCACATATCAATCATAGAGCCTTTCTGTTTTTTTATGCTAATATCTTCGATACATACTTTTTTTCTGATAAATCTAACATTTTGAAGATTTTACAGTCGTATGATCCCTTAAGCAGACTCTCTCTTCTTCATTAAAACAAATATATATCAGTGATGGAACAGTGGCGCAGCAGTTGGGCGATTCTCACCACTAAATTTTAATGGTATTCTTTGGCTTAAAAAATCTCTGAAACTCTGTCCTTAAATAAGGCAAACAGTACAATTTATATTTAACGATGTCAATTGATTATCTGCTGCGCCACTGTTCCATCACTGATATATATATATATCCATTTTCCAATTTTTGCTAAAAATGTTTTTAGTTATACCTAGTATATTCTGCACAATTTACGTAAAGATCCTGTAATTAGGAATAAGCTAAAAAGACTTTTTAATGCATCTATTTCCCTTTCAGAATTGCAAACTTTACATTCAGTTTTTTTTTTCAATTTGTGCTTTTTGAATATATCAGTATGTTAAAAATGACAAAAATTCCACATATATTTCTCAATTTACATATTTTTTATTAACTTTCCTTATTGCGTGTTTTATGGGATAAAAAATCAAATTTGCAATAAAATAAATAGTTTATGTTTTTAATTAAAAATGTTAAGGAAAATAGTCCTTTTTTTTTTCTCTGTTTTTACATATGTTATGAAAATTTTATTTTTTCCTCTTAAAATAAGTAATTTTTAGAAATCTGTTTCTTAAAATTATAGCGTACATCTCTCAGAAATGTATGAAAAAAGTTCCAAATGGTAGAAAAAGAGTGGTTTTTAAAATTTAAAAATTTTCTTAACAATAGTACTTTTCTTCATCAAGGGAAAGTTATCAGTAAGATCACAAATTCTCCTAGTTATTGTTTTTGCCAATTAAAAAAAAAAGAAAAATAAAACAATCTTTAACATTTGTAGGGACAAAGTACTCTTGTTGCTAAAATGTTGATGTGATTGAATAACATCAGAATTTACGAAAAAAATTATTTGATGTCAAAACTTTTTTTTTTTTTTTTTTTTTTTTTTTTTTTTGCACAAACATTATAAGAGAAAAAAAATATTTATTACAAAATACTGGTCATTGTGTCATTTCAAAGTTAAAATTAGGTGGTATAAAAATGTACCAACGCCCTTCAAGGTGTAAGAAGTTAAAAATATTATTTTCCTGATGAAATATAAAAACATACGAACGCATTCCACGCCCATAAGTTTAACATTTGTGAGGGGAATTTGAAATGTAACTGACGAATACCCTTAAGTGATTTTCGATTATAAAACAATATAATAATATGTCAAAAAGATATTATGAAGTACTCAAATAAAAAGAAAACGGTTTAAGAATACTGAAGCTACTTAACACTAAATATACCAGCAAATATACCCAGTATATGTTGCTAGTAGACTACTTATTTTAAATTGAGATTGTTTGATTCCCACCACTTTTTAAAAAAATAGTGTAATTGGCCCTATTCTCGAATTATTAATATGTCATTTAATAAGGCAAATATTTCTACATAAGAAAAGTGGTGAAAATCAAGCAATCTGAATTTTAAAAAAATAAGGAACTGGCAACACTGCATTTGACCGGTACCAAATGAAAATATTTCGATTCCAACCAGAATTTTTTTCATAAAATAAATAAAATTTAATTCACTCAGCAATAAGCCTTGAAAGAAGAATTAAACAATTTAAAAAAAATTCTGGTGTGAAATATTAAAAAAAAAAAAAAAAAAAAAAAAAAAAACGAGTAAAATTCTCAGTATGTATCGTTTTAAGTGAAACAAAACGAAAAAACAGACAACAGTCATATATAGCTGGAAATGAAATGAAACAGCCAAAGTGGGAAGTTTCTTAAAAAACAAAACGACTTGAGAAGTTCTGTTACCCTTGAAAGTGGGAAATGGTCACAGATGAGGGAAGAGAAAGTAGGTGAATCAGAATTCCGTTTTCATGCTGATAGCAGTCAGACTCATTTCCTTACGACTGTTTCCGCCGTTTTCACATCACTTTGCCGTTTCATGTTTTTTGAATAAAAATCGCCTGATTTTACGATTCTCCTGTTTTATTTTACATTATTTTTATTATTTTTATCGAAAATATGACGCCTTAGCTACATGTTTTCACAGTTCACGGTTTCTTAAACATTTTATCAATGAACAGATCACAGTAAGCTATTTTATACATATGCGTTATTTCAGAGATTCTCAAGTAAATTTTAGTGTAGCAATGTGAAAATTCTTTCTTCCCAAAATAACAAGTTTTTATTTATTTGTAAAACTATATCCAATGGATTATTTACAGTCGTTAATTTTATGCGATTGGTAATTTTCTTTGAACTATAAGATGTTGCATAGATATATGCAGTCACTGAATAAAAATTGACTAATTTTCCCGATTTTATTTTTAATATTTTTCTTATTTTTACCGACAATATGTCAGCAGTGTATATGTTTTCACAGTTCATGATTTCTTAAACATTTTATCAATGTATAGATTCAAAGCGAGATATTTTCTATGTAAGCGTTATTTGATATTTCATAATTATATTTTAGTGAATTAATGCGAACATCCTCATAAATTGTAGCCATTGTATGCGATTAGTAATTTCCACGGGAATTTCTGTTGTTATCACATAGTTTCGTCTTTTCATGTTTTCGAATACAAATCACCTAATTTTACGATTCTACTGTTTTCTTTTTAATTATTTTTACAGAAAATATGACACCTTAGCTACTTTTTCCACAGCTCATGGTTTCTTAAACATTTTATCTATGAATAGATTTTATATGCCTGCTTTATTTCAGGTTCTTAAGTAGTAATGTGGAAACACTTTCTTCCCAAAATAAGTAGTTATATTTGTAAAACTATAAAACATGATTTTTTTTAGCTATAAGATAAACACCGGCATAATATAATGGTCTCTGATTAAAAATCGGTTAATTATTATTATTATTTTATTTTATTTTTTACCAAAAATATATCCCTTTAACCATGCTGGTGTCCAAATGTTAACCCCTTGAAGGGCACCGGTATATTATATATACCACTTAATTTGAATCCCAAAATGCCACAATGACACCAGCATTTTATAACCAAATTTTGAATTTATAAGGTACATAAGGAAAAGCTTTTACTTATTTTAAAACAAATTCGTTCGTGAATCCTGGTGTCAAACAATCATTAAAATATTTTCGCTATAAGAATACTTTGCCCCTGAAGGGTTTAAGCAACAAACACAAAATATTAATTTTCGAAGAATACATTTAATTTTATGTACTCAAGAGAAAACAAAAGATGTAGCAAATAGGTACTATCCCTACAACACAGCTGTCGATGTGACGTTATTTTGGCGTCGCAAATGTTCACAAGTACAGTCACTACTATGATCCAAAATGTGATATTTGTCATTATTCTCATTATTCCTTTCAAATGAGCGTCATTTGGTGACGCCACCAAGAAATCACTACAACTATTGCTTTGTGGCGAGTCATCAAGTGATATTGTAACAAAGTCACTTTGTGATTATCATGGGACAGTTTAGTTGAACAATTTATTGTAGAGCTATCATGAGCATTGTATTGTCATGAGTTACCAAATAGCGTCACAATGAAATTTCATGTTATTCTCAATTGACCACTGTAAAGTTACCATGAGCGTTCGCTTGCGACAAGTCACGAGATGACTTTATTTTTTTTTGTCATTTAGGAAATCACCACAAAACTGCTCTCATGCCGCCTTTACAAGGGAGTCTCTAAATGACGATCACATGAGAGTCATCAGTCGACTTTATTCTAAAGTCACCTACTCACTTGTCACAATGCAGCAGTCATGGTGACTTATCAGTGAAGTAAACAAATGATGGTCATTTGGGAATAATAATGAGACGAAAGAAATTTATCACGTTGTAGTTCACCATTGTGATTGTGCCACATGTGACTACTTATGGCGTCAAGTAGATGCAACATGGAATAGCTTTGCTCTTCGGTACTATCTATTGGTTATATCTGGCATTTATATCATATTTGTTTAATATTTATAATTGACTTTTCTGCTCGAAAATTACTTTTTTGTGTTTGTTACGTAAATTTTGGACATCAATTTACATATTTTCACAGATCATGCTTTTTGAAACATTTTTTCAATGAATGCATTCAAAGCAAGTTCTTTTATATGTATTATATTATATTTTATTATTCTATTTTAGTAAAGTAATGCGAAAATACGTTGTCCGAAAAAAAAAGCAATAACAATAAATTTTGTAAAACTCTACTGCAACTCGGGTTACACTACAATACATGTAAAACTATATTACAAGATTGTTACTTGTAGGCATTGTATGATACTAGTAATTTTCTTAATACGACAGTTTGTTGTCTTTTTCACATTATTTTGCCTTTTCATGTTCTTTGAATAACCGATTGATTTTTCAATTTTTGTTATTATTATGTTTTTTAATGACAGTATGACGCCATAGATGAATACTTTCATTGTTCGTATTTTTAAACATTTCATCAATGAATAGATTCAAAGTGAGATGTAGGTTTTTTTTGATGATTTACAATTATATTTTAGGGAAGTAAAACGGGAAATTTCTTTCACTGCCCCAAAAACTGGTCATTTTTGAAAGGGCAAATTACAGGAATATTATTTGTATTCTGTGTATGTAACTAGTAATTTTAACTATAAGTTAGAAAATAAAATAACATTCATAGAATAAAAATCGGCTAAATATCCGATTTTTACTTATTTTTTGTTGTTTTGCTGAGAATATAACACCTTTGCAACAAATTGTTACAGTTAATGACTTCTTAAACATATTTTATCAATGGATAGATATGAAATAAAATATTTTATATGCATGATTTTTGGTTACTTCACAAATATATTTTTGTGCAATAATGGAAAATAACTGTCTACCTGTTTGTCCGTGTATTTAAGTGTCTGTCTCACAATTTCTGTATGTGTTGGTCTGCATTCACACATGTGCAAATAAATAGGTACATAAGGCTGTAATTAGATCTCATGTGTCTGTATAAGTGCTTGCATGTTATTTAAAAACAATATTTTTAGCAGTCTTTCTACTATTAAATATTTAAGAGAAAGAGAATGTCGAAAATAATTTTAAAAATCATATTTATGAGGTAATTCTAAGGTGCACCTGCTAATGGCTATTTAAAAAATAGAAAGAAAAGATTTCATTGGATATTTGTAGATTTAAAGTTATAAAGACATTTAAAATTTAATTGGAACTATATAATTGTTTAATACTAGTAGTATTAAAATGTTCAGAAACTATGTTCATCAATCTTACCAATGTAAAGTTTTTTTTTTATTCAAAAAGCGTACAAGAAATTTTGAACTTCCTTGCTTTATTATGACAGACATTCCTTGATTAAATAAAACAATAATTACTATTCAGTACCAGGATGCGTACATCTTTAACAAAAATTTTTAATAGAATGTTTAGCTTCCTTTTACTTCAGAAAAAAATTACAAATTCTCAGATGCAATTATTAAAAAGTAATTTTATAATTAAAAAAAGAAAACTGTGCGTATCTCCTTGGAATTTCTCTCCTTGGAAATTTCAAGAAGTCTACAAACTTATGCACCTTGGCAAAAATCTTATAGTTATTTTGAATTACAAAAAAAATCTTAAATTTTCAATACTGATTTGCACCTTTACCGAACTTTTTGATCATTTTTATTTTAAAAAGTCATTCTCATAGGTCAGATAATGAACATTTAAGCGATAACAACACTTTGACCGGTTCAAAATTTTGAAAATTTCTGTTCATTTATCGCTCAACCCATTCGCCCGTGGTTTTTCAATATAAAATTACGAATTCGTACCGGAAATTTCGAAAGAAGAATTTTTATTTTATGTAATCACGAAATGTCTGTAATTAAATAAGGTAAATATTGCTTTTAGTATTTTCTGGTATGAATTCGAACTTTCTAAATAACATAAAATTCCGGTAATTTTTACCCGACAGTAAACGTGTTAAAGTACTCTTTATATATATATATACATATAGATCTATATATATATATCATATTGCATTACTTAAAACAAAATGAAAAAGCAGTTTTTGAGCTATAGAAGTATAACACGGAACAATGAGTAAACAGTAATGAAAATTGTAAATGTTAATTGTTTTTCCAAGCAACATAAAAAAATGATGGATACGCTAGCTTTGCCAATTTTTAACCAATAAACTTGATCATTTTGAAAATTAATCGTCACGCATCTTTTTAGGGAGATACATAAGATTTTCTCAAAATATCGATATTGCGCTTTTCTGTGAAACTTTAAGTAACGAAATTTTTAGTTGGAATTTTACATTCAACTGATATAATTTCACTAAAAATGCATATATATATATATATATATATATATATATATATATTTAAATGGCTACTTATTTTGCTAGCTTTTGTAGTAAAATTAAAACTAATATATTTGTGTGATTGTTCCAAGTTAACTCTACAATGAGTTATCCTATTAACTGCTTGACCCTCTTTTTCGAAACCTCCCATCCATCAGCGGTCATGCCACTATTTTTTAATATAGCAACTAAAAAAATTTACAGTGTTTTACTTTAATATAAGTATAACAATTTAATGCAAAGGAATTTTTATAAATGCTTCGCATTTAAAAAAAAAACAATTCTGGAAAAATTCGCATTAAAAAAAAAACTCTTGAAAAAGTCTTAAATTTTAGGGCGTCAAAGTGGTCTTACTCTTTAAGAAAATTACATGTTTAACCCTTTAACGGATAAAGCACTTCAATTGCTAAGATGTTGAAATAAATGATTGACACCGGAAATTATGATCAAATTTATTTTTATATAAGAAAAAAGCGATACTTCACATATATAATACATGAAAAACATTTCTATTAAAATTCTGCTGTCATTGTTGAGATTCGTAATTAAAGTTTTGTGGTTCCGTGGGGAAACCAATGAACGTTAAAGGGTTAAAACATTTTTCATAAATGCAATTTAATCATAAATATTTCTGACAACTAACGTCGAATTAAGTATATAGTGACTAATTTTACTGTAATTCGCAGAATATTTTTTTTCTTTTTTTCTTTCTTTCTTTTTTTTTTTTTTTTTTTAGTTTAACACGTTCATTGCGCAGCGCATGTAGTACTTTTACTATGCTGGCTGTCGAACACGTAAAGAGTGTATGGTACCAGTGTTACCCCGGATTCGCTTCCCCCACTACGTAGCAACTCGCTGATGTGCTCGTTGCATTGAACAAGCTTCCGGACGTGACTTTGAGCCTACCGTTAGCTGTTCTTGTTTGTAATAAATCAAAAATTATTTGATTTTCTTCTTTTCTTTTGAGATTTCTTTTAGAGGGAGAGGGCGCAGCAGAAATTTATTTGAACCCTTTAAGCGTTAGGCCCGTGTTTTTCCGTTTCATGTAGTCATGTTAAAATGGCTGTAGACAAAAATATTTTTAACATAATACTTTTTTTAACCGTATACAAAATGAGGAGATATAAAATATATTATAGCATTAACAGCGATTAAAAAAGATATATATTCTGGGATTTACAAGGAAATTTATAGAAATATTGGAAAATCTTCAAACGGTGAAAGAGTAAGCTATTTTGCTATTGTTCGGTAAAATGAAAGCTAACTAATAAAGAAAAGTAAAAAAAAAAAAAAAAAAAAAAAACGAATTGCGCTAAGCTGTGTTGCCAGTTGGCTACTTTTTTTTAAAAATTCAGATTTTTGATTGGCGCCACTTTTTTTTTTATTGTATAATCCACCTTATTTTCTCCTTATAATCTGCCTATAAATAAAAGGAATTTTACTATTACAAAACACTGGTGGCAATCAAAAAATCTAAATTTGAAAAAAAAAAAAAAAAGAAAAAAATAGTAACCCATTGGTACACTGGCGGCAAGTAAGAAGAACTTGTATAATTAGTAAGCGCAATGAAGGTGTTATGCGGATTACATATTCAATCTGGGCTTGTAATGCTTTATCTTAGAATAACTCAACGGCGTCGTATTTTCTCGGAAATATAATAGATTAATTCAACAGATTTATATTACATTACAGAACATATGTCTTTTGCCCTATAACAAATATTTATAAATATTTTACCAGATAACAATAACCTGCCAAGTAGAGAGCAGAGACAAACTGCACTAAAAGTGGGTTTTATAATACAGAATCTTGTATTTTGACTTAAAAACCGCTCAAGGTTCATCTCAGTATATGCACAATTTATATTTGTAAATAGGAAAACAGAAACTGAAAACACTTTGTGACAAATTTCAATTTTCAGTTTCGTAAATATCCAATAAAAAAAATACATTTATAAACCAGCATTCTTGTTTATACGTAAAGGAAACAAAGCATGATATTTATCTTACGCATATCTCCAGCTGTGTTCAGACACAGTTTAAAATTGCTTATCAAAAATTTCTATGCAACATAAACACTTATATAAAATATGTTCAAAGTCAACTTTCAATGAAGAAAAAATTTATTCGTTTAACACGTTCGCTACCAGATCCCAAAGGAAAAACGATCACCAAAGTCAAAATAAGTTATTATTAGAAAAATATATATCATATATTTAATTTGTGTAGGGTATATTTGGAGTATTTCTAATAAAAAATGCACATACTGTCACCTATATGGAGCGGTGGATTATAGATTGAAATTTTGTTTTGTAACCAGTACGTCCCATATATGTGACCGAATTAATTAAAAGGAAACAAAATAATTTAAAAATGGAAAACTAACTGAAAAATAGTTTTAAAAATTAAATACAAGTACGCTATTGCTTTTTCTTTTATTGAGAATTTCTTGAAAATATTTGATAATATATTGACAGATTTGATATTTTTGCAGACAAATATTAAAATCTTATTTTATATTTCGTATATGTTGTTCAGGGGTGTCAAACTGTCGTCCGCCAGATACCACTAATTTTTAAAAGAAAATTTCGACATATTGAATCGCAGAAATTCGATGATTCGTTAAGGGAAATATTTACTATAAAATTTTAGTGGTATCCTGCAGGCCACAGTTTAACACCACTGATCTAGTTACTTACATAAAAATAATATAAATTTTTATACTTGTCTACACAAATTGCATTATTTTTGTCGGGAACTTGCACCACAGAACAGAACAATCTCTCAGCTGTTACTCATTAATTTTTAAAAGGAACTGTTACTATGCCATGACCATTACACATCATTGATGCCAGTCTGCTATTTTCGTTTATTCCAATTGCTTGATTGCTTCTACTTTTTTGATATAGTAATATTCGCCTTATTTAATGACAGATTAAATAACGCAAATACGGCGAATTATACTATTTAAAAAAATAGTAGCGATCAAGCAATCTAAATAATAATTTAAAAAAGCAGCGGGCTAGTAACACTGTATTACGAGTATTTTATTGTTTTGTAAATCAATAAATCTGTTTTGACTTATACTGGTACAATCATTTATCACAATATGCTTTTTTTAGTTACTTATATGCGACACTGGACTTAGATAAGAAATCGAGGCATCACTTATTTGTGACAATCATAGATGTCAGGGATTCAGAATTACGAAAACCACTATTTTCAATTCAGAGTATTCTTCTTATTTATTCATAGAAATTCTACGATTAATTAAAGCAAAGATTACTATTCAGAAATAGTTGTATTCAAAATCCGAAATCAGTGGCGTCTATGGACGATCATAAAAAATTCCGGATGTGACATATATGTGATACTGGTAACGAACGTGGGTAAACATTAAGGCACTCTGTTAGGATAAAAGGCTTAACACAACACCACAATAAAAACTCTTCATTAGAAAAATTTATTCCAGCTGTAATTCTTGTGCGTGCATTGTTTTACTTATCACAATAAAGACATTTCAAGATTCAGAGAATTTAATTTCTTAATTAAAATTGCTTGCAAAATCAGATAGCTTTTGCTTTGTTTTCCCAATTTATCACATGAAATTGCGCTTTCAATTATAAATATTTATAGCTGCCAAATAAAATAACACAGCAGTGAAACCCCAGTCAACAAGACACATAACAAAACACGTAACAAGAATTACGTACAGAGTATCTGGTAATGGCAGATGGATGAAGATTTTTGAGACAAATGCGTGATATATAAGTACAGCCTCGAGTATGTAATATTCAATGTTACCTGGCATTGGTTGCGAGTGATTTATTTATTTATTATTATGGAAGTGACATTATAAAAGATATTGATTTGAGGATTTCTTGCAAATATTTGATAAAATATTGACAAAAATGATATTTTTGTAGGCAAATATAAGTTAAAATCTCGTTTATATTTACCATGTTTTACGTTTGTAATCCGAGTTAGTCAATTAAAGGGGTGACACCATCCTATATTCGTATTTGAAAATTCGGTTTGTCGTAACTGCAAGTCATTAAATATTTTGGGTGGTCATATATAACGGTCGTCATTAATTCATCATTTATACGAGGGTTGTAAATTAAATAGTGGCAACTTAACCTTGAAACTCGCAGAAGGGTGAGCATGCGCAAATAGGATATGGGAGCGGTGAGGTGGCGCTGTTGTCGATATGCAGAGTGCAAAAAACAGTCGATCTGCTTAGAAAGGTAGTTGTTGTGTGGCGTTAAAGTGAGGAGTTTCGTTTCCATCGCTCTAAAGCATGTTTTCAAAAGGTGATCAGCGGTCGTGGCTTAAAATCGAAGTTGCCCGTGGCAAAAATGCAACAGAATGCTATCGAGGATTAGTGGAAGCCTGTGGCACAAATTCTTTACCGTATAGGACAGTAGCACGATGGGTTCAAGCATTTCGTTCGGGTCGGAATGGGACTGCGGATTTGCAACGCACAGGGCACGCAGTAGGGCGCTCGGTCGCTCACATCAACAATCAACACCTTGCCACTGGTCTACAACGGCTTCCCGACATTTGGCAAAAGGTTATAAACTTTGCTGGTGATTACATAAAAGGAATGTAATGCAATTGTACTTGTAAGTTCATTAAAAATTTATTTGTATCTATGTTGCCATTACTTAATTTACAGCCCTCGTAGTTACCTAAGGTCAATTCAATTCAAACGCGCAGAAAACTTTTCACTTATTAAATGGATTAGTTCAAACCGAAAGTATCTATATTCATTTTAGTTTCTTGAGTAACTCTCTTTTTTCTGGAATGGGAGAAAGCGTAAGTATAGCTTTCTGTATATTTTATTTAATTATCATAGTTAATTTTAATTTTAATTTTAGTTCACAGGGGTAAGGTAATGCATTAATTTGAAGCCTTTTACAATTCAGTCTGTAATAAAACTGTGAACAAAAGAACAAAACTAGTACTCACCTGGTATTCTCAGTAAATATTTAAATATTATGAACATGTCGTTAATTAATACAGAATGACAGCCACAGAAAAACACTATGAATAATTTCTTCAATTCAATAAGATGTTTGACAGTTTGAGTATTCAACATTCTTTCTATCTCACAGAGATAGAACTTCAATATGCAAGTAAAAAAAAAGAAGATGAGGAAAAAGACTATTTTTTAAGACATGTGGGCAAAATAGTGTATTTTCGTACTGTGTAAATATGAACAGTCTTTTTGTGCATTTATACTTAGTTTCTTCTTTTCAAATACATGGAATTTTTCATTGCAGAAATTATACAGATATTCTAGTATTTTATTCTAGTATTTCGTTTGCTTCAATTATCCATTATCTAAGAAACTATCAGTTATCTAAATACTTTCAAGTTTTATAAATATCGGATAATCGAGACTGTACTATAGTTATTTACAGAGACTTTTATAAAATTTACTTTAACATCATAGAATAAAAAAACCTTTTTTTTCCATTTAATTATTATGAAAAATATTTTTTTCAGTTTCGTAAATATTTGGAATTTTATAGTTGAAATTAAACGTATTATGATTTCATGCAAATTAAAAAAAATAATAATAATTAAATCAGTATTATTCAAGAAATTAATTATAGGTTATAGTAAAACCTCAGCACTAAAGTATATGATGTTGATACTAAATGCAATTTAAATAGGATACACATTTCATGTATACTTCTTTGGAGAACTGCACAATTTTGGCTCATGATGATCATCTGATTATTTTATATGTATGTATTAAAAATAATTTCAAGTATAGAGCAAGCAGCGTTACTTATAAAGATATAATGATGCAAAATTATATTTTTCTTTTAGTATTGCTTTTTAATTAATAATGCCATTAGTATATTTCGAATGCATTTTGTACTACGGAATACGTGAGATTTAATAAAATAATTTCTATATTTAACAATTTAAATAGTTAACAATCAACTCATATACATAATTTGATTGATAAATATAGAAATTACTTTTTTAAATATTATTATAAAACCTTATATAATGCATTACACTTTATCAATTTGAATTATTTGAATTATTTTTCGAACAACTTCCATTTATTTTTAAATAAATAGCTTGGATCAGTAATTCTATATATATGGCAGCTTATCACATTTTCCAGACACTCTGTATACCTATAATATGATAATATTTAACTTCTATAAGAAGCCATGCGTTCGGAACTTTCACTAGAACTTGATTCCTCCTCCTGGGAGAAGGGGGACGAAGGTGCTCTTAGTACATCTCTCCTTAGACTCCAAGGAACACGAGAAGGTACATCATAACTCGCACTACTAGTTCCAGGAATTGATGGTCCTCTTTGAAAAGAACTAGCACTAGTACTTGCAGAAGCATCAGATTTTTGAAAACAGGAATCTATTTTTAAAGACGACAGCTTCTGCTGAATTTGCTGCATCTCGTCAGAACCAAGTCTTAAATTATAATCAGTATGATAGTCATTTAGTTCTCTTAAATCTGGAAGCCTTAGTAAGAGTTTAGGATATAATATTACCGTATTTTCTTCACCATATCGCCAGCTCATATATTTTTTCATTAATATATAAAACCTCTCCTGCTCTTCTGCAACTAAGTGTTCGTTCCTCAATCCCGGTCTATCAGGAGAGAGTAAAATTATAACCAACAAAAGCATCGTTGTTGCTTCATCAGGATGAAGTTCTTTGATGCTTCGAATGAACTGCATATGTTTCTCAAATAGTTCTGCAGAGACCAACTTTTTTATATCTTCTGCATCTAAAGCAGGCGAATCTCTGTATAAAGGCTTACCTGTATGAGGCCACCGCGTAAGTTTTTCATCATACACGTATGCACCTCGAACAAAGCATAACTCAAGAACTCCCGTTCTAAGCAGAATCTCTTGGTCATGCTGTTGGATCATTCGAAAAGCACTGAGTTTTTGAGAAAAATTAGTGAACTGTTTAACAGCAGTGAAAAACATGTCTAATATTTCTGTCCTGCTTCTTCCAGTGGAAGAACCAGATGAAAATTGAAGGTTTTCACTGAAAGGCACTTCATAGTAACTAATTTCATAGGCGTTGACCAGCATTTCTATAGTTTGAATGTCTTCCGAGGTAAGATACTTTGGCAAATCGTTAATATCCGGTTCATAGTCCGAGAATGAGATCGTTCGGTGCGGTTTTTTACTGGATTCTTGGAACTGCGGGGATTCTAGCGTCCCTTGTCGCTGTTTTCGTTCCATTCGGTTTTTCACGAGTTGCAAGCGTTCTTCTTCAGTCATGACCCATCCGGTTTCCATTCCTGCAAAAAAAATATTTATATTATAAATATTACCTTGAAAACTTTGAAAATTTATTTTTCTATAGTTTAAAGAGAAATACAAGATAAGTAATTATTAGGAAAAACCGGTATTATCCCATGAAATTGATCCTTCAGAAGTGAAGCATTAGAAAAAAGAGAATGGACCCTAACGAATAATTTGACTCTGAACAGAAAATATGTCTTCCTATCGGAATACCAGACATGCAATAACGGTTTCTTCTGATGACGTAAAGAACATTTTATGAACTGAAAGTCTCTTTAATATCACTTCGATCTAAAATTATGTTTTCACGTGGAGAGGAGCGAAACGTGTACGCTCCGATAATGTTAAAAAACAAACACATAACCTCTTTAACTAATATTAAATGTATTTTACAATCTTTAAAGTTAAAATTAAATAAGTAAGTAAAAATTGCATTACCTCCATTCTTTAATGCTTAATTAGCGCTAAAATTATATCTTATGTATTAAAGTAGAAACAAGTGTGTGTTCCGGAAATGAATTATTACGTCACTACCAATTAATTTATGTGCTCCCCCAATTGGATACCTTCGACGACCTCTGGATGGCTGAGGAATGAAGGTAAGCGTACTTTATTTACTTATCTGTATTTACCTAAAGTGACACTGCCGAGAATTTTTACACAGTAATAAACTAATTATTAACATATTATCGACCAGCAGTGTTGTAGAGTTACAGCGTTTCTTTATCAAAATATCTCTAAAATTTTCCGGTAGATATCTTCATTTTTTTAATAATAGCCATTTTGATATTAATCATTTGAAGAGCGATGGTATATTATTTATACCACTTAATATTAATTCTAAACTGCTAAATGGCACTCAAGAATACTTTTGTCAAATATGGATTTTATAATGTACATGCAAGAACCCTTATATATTAAGCCTGGGCAAATGAATGGAAAAAATTCAGCGAGTTGAAAATTTCGCCATCTAGAGGCCGATTGTACAAAACTTTGCATTTAATATCCAACTTGTAAAATATTAATTCGTACAAATGAAATATTAATTCTTGTTGGACCAATGTGACAAACTACAAGAAAAAGTTAATTGAGTCTGCTTATTTAAAGTTTATCATTTATCTTTTTATTTTCGTTACCACTTTAGTATTATTACAAAATACATCAGTAATAAGAAAGCTTTTAAGGGGGAAAACACGAATATAAAACGCTCTTTTAAATAATAAAAACTGCATGAAATACCAGTAGCTGGTTTCAGTGTTACCCATTTGGCCTGCATTTTCATTCAAACATAATTCATACTGTAAATTCTGCAAGAAGAATTTTTTCTTTATGTAATCACGAAATGGCTGCCATTAAATAAATCAAAAAATACTATTCTGGATTTCTGGTATGAATTTGGAATTTCCAAATAAAAGGAGACGAAATTGTCAACTCTGGCTGTTTTTTCTGCAACGTTTTTACGACTTGTCACAGAAAAGGAAGGTGGCGCTAGTGTGCGTTAACAAATTTAACATGTACTAAGCATCTCTGGGTAGGCCAAGAAAAGAATTTATTCAATTTCTAATCAATTTGTTCGTAAATTTTGGTGGCAGTCAAACATTTCAACATTATAGAAACAGAATTAATCTGCCGCTGAAAGAGTTAAAAAAAGAAAAGTATGATAATTATGATAGATATTTTGGGTAAAAGAGCAAGCAAAATTAATGTTGAGTATACTCGTGACAAACCATTAAAGTGTTAAGCATAATGTTGGCCAAATTGCGAAAATAATAAGTAATTACTAATTCCGCTTATATTCGGATTTTTTTGGAAGTTTAAAGATATTGACTTCTTATCAGTGGCTTAGCCAGAGTGGGGGTCCAAATGCTCTGGATACCACTAATTTTATAAAGTTTTCTTTGACTTATCTAATCGGAGAACTTTCTGTGATAATCAATGAGAAAGAAACTTTACATTATCACTGATATCCTGAGCATTTGGACCCCCTGCTTGGCTACGCCATTACTTCCTCCGTGCATTATATCGTAGAATGTGACTAAAAAGTTTGAAAAACCTGAACAAACAATCTGCATATTTTAAAGTATTGTTTGCATTTTGATTCAAAACATACACAAAGTAGCAATAAAATGGAACTTTTTCAAATTATCAAAATTCAAATTCCAATTAAGACTATTTTCATTTAGAAAGTTTTATTGTGACCACTGAAACCTCCTTCAGGGAATAAACTACTCTCCTAACTGTAAGGCTGTTATTTGAAAATTTAAGCAAGTTAACATTTTAATACAGAGAAAAGGTTTTCGGACATTACTACAAACATAATAATAACTCGTATCATCAAAAAAACATAGGAATAACAGAATTATAATCATTAAAGAGGCTCATTCCGAAATCAATCTTTTTTGAGTGCTTCAACAAGGTATCATAAAATCACACGCATGTTTTGCAATAAAGCAAAAATATTAAAAATCTAATTTTGAATCAAATTACAAAATATACTTAAACCATAATTCGATCAATTAGATTACTAATATTAAACTGCCTAAAAACGCAAATTACAAACAAACTCGAAATAAATTTCAAACTAATTTAGATATCTAACAAAACAGGCAAGCTCGGACTATTAGATCAAAAGTAAACTCTTTTTGTTACCACTAGTTCTGAATATTATATTTGCCTTATTTAATAACATAATTTCTACCTTTCAATAAATCAAAGATTACTATTTAGAAACAGTGGCGTAGCGTCAGGGGGGGGCACGATCATTTTACTACCAGTATAATTACATACTACATTTAGCCTTATTTAATCTTTGAACGGTATGAAATAAATAAGGCCAAATATAGTATATAAAAATACTGGTAGTAAAGTGATCCGTGCCCCCCTTGACGCTACGCCTTTGTTTAGAAATAGCTCTAACAAAAATATGTAAACATTGTTAACTATGTGTAAAGCCCAAAACAAACAAGTCCTTTTAAAAAAAAAATTGCTCACCAAGCATTTGAGCCTAACGAGTGGCTGAGACGGTTTGCTCGGAAAGCTGGTAGACGAGAGGTGCTGGGTTCGAACCCAATCGCGCCCATCTCGACTAATCGTTCCGAGTTTTCCATAGTTTTTTTTCGAACTTACGTAAATACGGGTTAGGTTACCTTATAAAGATCCACCACGGAGGGTGAGTCTTTCCCTTGGACTATATCCCTCCCGTAGATAATCAACTGTAATAAACAATACAACACACACATGCGTTTGAATATTATAAAGAAAAGTGTGCAAATAATCTTTGTATGGCACAACGTAGAATTGGTATAATAGAGGTACAAACTCCTGAATACTAGTTTACACAAGCCATAAGTTGATTTTTTTCAGCGTTTGTACGGTCCTTTGAGTTTTTGTACCCCTATTTTAGTTACAAAATTCGTCTACATATTTAATCGCAGAATATAAAGCGAATATTACTACACTAAAATAGTGAAGAAAAATTCAGGGAAGGTACAAAAGCTTAAATAAATTTACCTACGACAACCACCATTTTTGAGCCAGTCCGTAGGGTCGAAGGCTTGGTATTCAGAATACTGTGGCAGAGAATGTGGTTTGTTACGACACAGAAGCTTAACTTATTGGTATTCAGAGTACTGTGGTATAGAATGTGGTTTGTTACGTTACAGTAACTTAACTTATTGGTATTCAGAATACTGTGGTAGTGGATGTGGTTTGTTGCGTTACAAATACTTAACTTACCAATCGACAGGCACTTTTGGAATCTGCAGTACTGACAGCATTTCCTTGAGGTAATGGTAATCTCACATTTTCCTTCGTAAGGGCAGTGGAAGTTTTTGTAAGCATCGTTTTGGACAGATCTCCTGAAGAAGGCCTTGCAACTGTCACAGGAAATCCCGCCGAAATGAAAACTTTTGGCCCTGTCACCACAGGCCCCGCATACCTTCGGCCGCCTTGGTCCTGGGTATGAGGGGCCTTCCTGCAGATAGGGTGATTGCTGTTGACTGCCATTGGGAGGCAGGCTCATGGCTGTAAAGAAAAAAAAAGAAACGTTAATGTTTTATCCCGATTGGAAAATAGTTACTGATTAAGTCTAGATACATAATAAAGGATTTTAATTTAATGTGAAATTTGATGCGTTTTTAATAAATGCATTCACCTTATATGCCTTGCACAGGATTTCTCATAATTGAATTGTTCCAGTAAGCCATTTTTTTTTATTGAATAGAGATATAATGTGTTTTAAATCCTACCGGCGGCCTGTTACTTACTACTATTTCTAAATAGTAATCTTCGCCTTCCATATCGTATAATTTATGACATGCACGGAGCCTATAGTTTATTTAATTGCAAAATTTCTACAATTAACAAAGCAAATAATATTGTTCGGGAATAGCTGCGACAAGTAAACCAACGGTTGCCCCCCTTGGTTCAGAACACCTTCGCAGCGGGAATCCCTTATACTTCTTTTAATTTTGGGGTATCAGTTTAAGAAATAAAGCTTTTCATCTTATTTACTCTAAGAAAATCTATGATCAGATAAAACAAAGAAGTAAAGTCTGTTAAGAAGTACTGGTGTTGAAATTGAAGGATTTCGTGCACCCTATATGGAATGTATACGCGCCGCTCGTCGCGAAGGGGTTAACACATTGTAGACCGGCATTTTGCTGTGAAATCTGAGTTTTGACACAATAGCAGTCCCACCGTCTCCTGAAAGTCTTTAGAAAGTTGGTTGCCTAGATAGGTTTTTCGGATACATGCATCAAAATATATTACAATGCATAGATTCTATATGACATTTCTTACAGTTTAACTAAATAGGCCAATCTAGTACATGAATTAAATACTTATTCTTTCTGATAAAAATTTTCCAATATATTAACCGTGTGAGTGCTATGAAGCGCGATAGCGCCGCGATGTATTTGCTGATCAAACAAATTGTGTTTCAACCCAGAAATTTTATCTTATAAAATGTAACTCACTAGATCGCTGTACATACTTCAACTGTTGAATAAAAATTAAATTATTTCAATTATTGAATAAAATTTCTGGGTTGAAACAAAATGTGTTTGATCCGCAGATACATTGCGGCGCTATCGCGTTTCATAGCACTCAAACGGTTAAACAAGAAAATTGCGTAAGTGAAACTAAGGATTCAGTACACGACTGTAGTCAATAACATTAGATTTTATAAACACGAGTTTACTCGTATTCGGCTAAAAAGTAGATTAGTCTAGCTCTAGAATATACCTTTCAAAACACTGTTAAGTTGTCGGCTTAGACCAACAGTATCCAATCTCTTGACGGGCGGTTACTTACTATTATTTCCGAATAATAATCTTCATCATATTCAGTTGCAGAATTTAGGACATACACGGAGCCTATAATCATTACCACCAACCCTTCGGTATTTATTTTATTTAAAACTAGCTGAACCGACCCGCGTTGCCCGGGCCGGGATAATACATGAAAACAAACTTCAAGTTTGTATGATTTTACATCTTTAATCCGATTTTGCTTGATTTTTTTAAGTGCTGAGTACACTCTGGAAAGTTCTTTATTTCCACTTTCCTCCACCAGGGGGCACACTCTGTCAAACCACTAAGCAAACCACTTTCAAAACGAAACTTCGACACATTTCCTGTCCGCAACATCTTACTGGAGTCGACTCGGTACGCGGCCTGCCATAGAAACATAATTTTTTTGCTAGAAACATTAAGATTTTATAATAAATATTAATTGTATTAAAATTTCACAACATTTTCTCAAACTAACATATTACAAGAGGGCGTTGCGACAGCATTTTTATAACGAATATCATTAAAGAAACCAAGACTCCCTTATCATAGATCAGACTTGACAATCCGGAGAAAGTCTATGGGAGAAAATGTCCGCGGTAATTGCCAACTTATTAATTGACTTTCTCCGGAAAGTATCGCCGCCTGGTGGATACTACCGCACAGTTGCCATGTTTCGGGCTTTTTGAACACCAGTACATTTTTAGAGAAAATGTTGTTCTTTTAAATCCCAGAATTCTCCGATCAAACAAAACAAAATTGTCTCTACTGAAAAACTGGTATCCAAAAATATAATAGAAAAATCTATAGAAATATCTAGCTGGTCTGCTACCGCATAGCTGCCAACTCTTACGCTTTTTTTTTACCACTAAAATTTAATAGAATTTTTTTCGTCATGTAATCACACGATCTTGTCAATTTAATAAGATAAAATTTACTATACAATTTTAGTGATAGGAAAACTACTAGTTTATAAGCAAATGCATAGAACAAATGGAGCTGTGAAAAAATTTCGTGTTATTTCGTGTCGTAAATACTATTACTGACGATTGATGGCGCTAGTAGCAGGACAAGTATAGCGGTCAAAGGCAACTTGCTGATTGAGAGGTCTGATACTATGATAAGGAGGTCTTGAAAGAAACATTGTTGTCAGCGACATTTAAGGAACTTACTAATTCCAGAAAGAAAATTTTAATAAAAATGAAAATGAAAGAACTCATTTCACCCTCTTAGATAATACGAGCCTGATATTTCTTACAACAAACATAATATACTTATTATATTCCAAGGATATTGTTGCAGCGTGTTTTACCAGAAATTAAAATTGATGGTTTTTAAATAAGCTAAGTGTGTTTCTGAAAAAGTCCTTGTTCAAGAAAGACATTATTTCATTTTGTTAGGAGAGACACTAAATGATTACTCAATAAAAAGTACAATTCGGTCTTGTTCGCGAACATGTTACAAATAACAATATTCTGGTAAACTAAAAAAGTAAAAATACTCGAAAACATCATATTTTCCATCAACAACAATATGCAAACTATTACACCGCATATATATAATTTTTCCCTCCGCTTTCAACTTAATTTTATTTAATGTTTTAAAGCAGGCATATCAAACACGTGGCCCGTAGGCCACAAATGGCCCGCCAACAACTTCTGTTTAGCCCGCCAAGCCTTTGGAATTTAACATATGTTTAATTCAGTTGTTCGAACTCGCATGCTGAAAATACACTTTTCAAGAAAACACTTACAATGATGTACTCACATACATCTCAGGATTTATTATTATTTTTAAAAATTAAAGCTCTCTACCAGTATGAGTAAATATGTTTAACTGAAGACGAACATCGCAGATTTTTTAAAAGGGTGATTTACAATACAATTATATTAAAAGGTAAACTGAAATTTTATGTTTAATATGTAAACATTACTGGAATTTGGAAAGGAAGTAAGATTTAAAGATGGTACAGGGAAAAGCGTAAAGAAGACTCATAAAAATCTGGCCAAACATCAGAAATATAAACTGTCAGAATTAAGATGTATACTTCTTAAAAGAGAATGCTTTCACCAAGCCTATTGAAGAAAATACATTTTCTTTATAAAGCTAATTATTGTCTTTATTAATTAAGTATCCCGCGAGTCAAAATCACTCACTATGAAAGGAAAAAATGATGTCCAGAACAGATAAAAAAAAATGATAATACTATAAGCATAAGTACCATTGCTAGAAAGTATTATATCGCTGGATAGATAAAGAAAAGCCGGATAAGTGCTTACAAACTTATGGAACTTATATTCGTACGCACATGCTTAATCATCGTCAATCTAGAAAAAGCGTTAGAAACAAGAGTTAGCGAAGATAAACAGATCTACTTTTTTATACAGTTATTTGAAGTCTTTTCGTCATAAAGTTTTTACTGTTAATTTCGAACTGTTAAACAAGTTTACCATTTTCATTTTAAATGGACAAATTATGAATGTGTATTATTAAAAGACCACCAATGAAAAAAAAGTACTTGTTTTCATTTGAAAATAAAAGCACCTGAGTAAACTTTAACCTCAAGGCCAATTTCCTAATGGTATCATGTTATTTGAGATTATTAGCGTTTTCAAATGGAATTTATTACTTTTACAAAACAATTTTCAAAAAGAAACTGTATTTCATTTTAAATGTTGCTAGGCATTATTACAAAAATCATCGGAGTGGAAAATTTCAGACTATAATAAAAATTAATTCAAAAATTAACTCAAAGATTATTTTTGAATTTCAAGAAATATTAAAATCAGTTTAATCTATATATACATTTACTTTACCTCTAATCATTGATGTTAAAATTGTTGTTTAGAATTTATTACTGCAGCTAATCAAAATTCAGTGCGATTCCATATAAGAGTGAAAATATATGGATACGGGGCTTCCAAATTTCTGTAATTATTTATCAATCGTCTGTTTTTTTAAATTATAGTGCGTAATTAGGCCTATTTTAGCTATGTTCGATAGCGCACTTTTGTACGACTTCTTTACGCAGCTGCCAATGTTTTGTTATTTTTCAACTGAAACAAACAAAATTTGAACCAGATAATGTATGTAATAAACGAAATTAAATGAGTAGTGCAAGATAAGAGAAACAATTTATAAAATAAATTTTCTGATTCGAAATGTTTTGTTTTATTTTTTTTTTACTGATCGCGAATATACGTTTAAACGTATACGTAGTTAAGCTTTTTTTCCATATTATATCAATCCAAAATCGTTACCGGTTACAATACGTTTTAAACGTATTAAGCGTATATTCGCGAGCTTGACAGTTTTGCCTTTCCTAGATAAATGTTAACAGACCAACGTGCACAATCAATTTTTAAAACAAATACAATTGATAAAATTCAATTAAATTTTATTGATTTGGTTGCTAAAAGTAATGTCTAGCATTTTTTTCTAAAATAAAATAAAGTAAACTATGAATATTATTAACTTTGTAACTTTACATGAATATTACTTTAACATGGCTGTATTTTGTACGTACAAATTTAATTCTGTGCAATGGTGATAATATTAGTATCGACTTTGTTTTTATGTGGCCCGCGGCGGTAAACGAGTTTGACATGCCTGTTTTAAAGTAAAATGAAATCAGATTTTCTAAATTTCGAATAAAATTTTTACACAGATAGGGTTTTAAGGATGGGCCCAGCGTGTAAGTTAAATTTGTTTCAGAAAAAAGTCCTTGTTCATGTTCATGAAAGACATTATTTCTTTCCATTAGGAAGAGACACAGAATAATTATTCAATAAAAATTAAAATTCTGTACTTCTTTGCAAATATGTTAGAAATAAAAATATTCCAATAAACTAAAAAAAGTGTAAATACTCGAAAACATAACATTTTTCATTGAAATACAAAAAAATAAAAATAAAAATAAAAATAAAGGAAAGAAAAGAAAGAAAGAAAGAAAGAAAGAAAGAAAGAAAGTAAAGAAAATAATAAAAAATAATACCATAACCCAAGACCATCATTTTATTTCAACATCAAATATATCCGTTTTATTTTCAACATGTGACGTCATATTCTTCTGCTTTCCGTACTTACTTTTATTCATGCACCTTGTATTATTATCAAATACTTGAAAATGCCCGTTTTTATTTAATATGAGCTCACATTAATCTTCTTTTTAATTCTAAATTTTATAATTTCATTTTCATTTTTTACGTGGAAAATTTTTAATTGAAAGTTAATTGTTGGGGGAAAATTATTGTTCCAGGTTTTTATTTATTGGCAACAAGAAAGAAACATGGTTAAATATTTCGGGAAAAATGTTTATTGATTCTTTATGAAAATAATATATTTTTTTAATTATTAAGAAAACTATTTGAATAAAATAAATAAAATCGAGCCTATATTCATTTCTGGGTTATAATGCATCTATATGCAATGATACAGGGCCTCCGTTTTGACGTTTAATTCAGCCAAACATTCACACAAACAATCACATTTATAATATTAATTAGGATAATTAAATTGTTTTCACCTCTTAAGGTTTTTCCAAAGAGTTTTGAATTACCATGTCTGACTTGAATTATTCAGTACGTTTATAAACATAGCATATTTTAAATTATCTCGTAATATAGAAAACGTCTAAATAATATAAATGATTTAAAAGTGTTATTATAGAATTTCTATTTATAATTTCAACACTGTATGCAACTTCAGTGCATAAGTTGAAACAGATGACAGAGATTACTCGGATCATATTTAAAATTAATATAATAAAATTTGAATGATCATTGCGATTAATCTATGTTAATATGGAAATTCTAATAGTAAATATATTTTATCTATATTTTCATCAGAACAATCTTGCAAAATTTCGAAATTAATGAAACCCTTAAATGATATCCTATATGTATATTGTATAGACTATACAATAAAATTCCCGCATTATTATTATTATTTACAACTCCTCTAACCGTCTATGTAAAATAGACAATTAGCGGTTGCTCGACCGACAAGTCAACTTTCAATTCGAACATTCTTATTCAAAATTGTAATTTTAGTTTAATATTTTCTGTTTTTATTTTTCCGGTATGTGTATGAACATTATTTTCATTTCAGAAAAAGGAAAAGATCAAAATACACATTTTTGCTCTATGTCATTCAATGCGCAGTTTTTCTTGTACGTTTCCATTACTATTATTATTATTTATTTTTTATTTTTTGCATTTTCTTCGGACGTTATTGGCCATAGAAGAATTCTACCGCACAATTTTGTACGGATGTGCGTTCTCCATGTTATTTATATAGATAATACCATAAGGTTGTACGTAAAAGGTAATGAATTGAAATTATAAAGATTTATAGAATGGATATTTTTTCAAAATAAAAGTTGACTGAAAACTTTATTTTAGCATTAACACATCTTTTGCAGCCAGTATTCATCCTTTAAACAGGAAACTCCGCTCATGGACGTTACGCTAACATGTTTCATTATATAACAAAAAAAAAAAATTCTGTTCTTGTTTCTATTATAAATAAATGTATATAACAATGATTTTGCTCCTAATGAAAGTATTTATATGCATAGTAGTCTAATTGTAAAATAATGAATATTATGCATGTTTTTTGAGAAATAATGTAACACATAAAATACAAAAATACCGCCCGTGGACAGAACTACATATATCCAAAAGACGTGTTTTCACGTTTCCCACGTAAGTTGTGTTACATTTTGCTTTTATTGTCATCTTAAGAATATTTACTTGAAAAATATATATTTTTTCTAAACTTCATTAAATATATTGCGTAAGATAATTCTATTCGTGATTTTAAGCCATTTGAAAATTTTTCTGCCAATTGAAAACCCATTTTATTAAAAATATTGACTTTTGAAACAATTTTATGCCGTTGATACGGTTGGGCTAATGCAGGGTTTGTACGCCTCATGGATTTGAATACTAGATTTTTCGTAAAGTAATAATCTCCATATTTAAACACAATTTTTTTTCAATAAATAAGGGAAATATTACTTTTCAAAATATCTGTTATTCAAATGCTTTGAGGTGTACGAACCCTCTAATGTATTAAAACTTTCCATATGGAACATTTAAAAGAAAAATTGCTTTATAACATTTGAAACTGATATTTTCTTTTGATAAAACATTGCATGCTGCCTCATCTTTTTCATGAAATTACTTTCGAACACAAGAACGACTTCTAATAAGAATTCAGAATGGATTTTGCATTTATTACTGTGTCTCTCACAGTAAATATTTTATATCCTGTAAAACGCGACTTGATGTTTATCGTTACTCACGTGGGTATCTAATGTTCCTTGTGTAAAATGTATAAACTGGGTTTTTCCACAGGAGATGTGGAGGTAGTGGATTGCTACGCCTTGCTGATTACAATTGATTTTTAACGTGTAGAACATACGTTAATGAATGCGATAGAGATCTTATAATTCAGCCATTATGTATACACAAGGACATTTATTATGCATGCATGCTCATCTTTAGTCATAATGCTAGCGAGAGAAACAATGTTTTTGTAAAATCCTAAAACTGAAATCCCTGAGCACTGTTGCCAATAGGCTACTTTTTTTTAAATTCACTTTTCTTGATTGACACCAGTTTTTATAGAAAGTAAAATTCGTGTGATTTAATGACAGATTTAATAGACCAAATTATACTACTTCAAAAACGTTCTGCTAATCTAGCACATTTGCAACACTGTTTCTGAGGGATATTTACTCAACGCTAGGTATTTTATGACCCGTTGCAGGGTTTATAAAGTCCTTACTTTTGATAACTACTATTTCTAATTAGTACTCTTTGTCTTAATGATGGTGCGTTCACTTCTTGAAATTTCCAAGGAGTCTCTTACCACTATTTAAAATAAGAGATTTTCTATTTAACATTTAAAATGCTGGAGTCGTAATCACCACGTTTATCCACATGATTTGTAATATATTTCTGCGGTTAAATAAGGAAAAAAAAGCTGTTAACAATTTTTGGTAGAAATGTATCTACGTAGCTTATTTAATCGCAGGATTTATGTAATTATTTTCGACTTTTAAATAAGGCAAACATTATTATTCGAAAGCAGTGGTACTAAAAAGTGAGTGCGAATCATCCTATTTTTTTTTAATCTCACAAAGCACTTGAACTTACAATTAAACTTCTAGGGCACAATTAAATAATTATGAAAATATATATGTTATATAAAAAATTTATTTCCTTCGCAAATCCTTCACATTTATTTCGCATTAGTCCTTGAAATTAATCTAATTTCTGACATAGTCAGTGTTTCCTTAATTCTTAATAATATTTATTCTTATTTAATGTCCTTTTAAAAGTATTAATCCACATTGATTATACTTTTGTATTGATTGATAATGTGGTATATTAATAATTATCTTATTCCAAATCTTAATCTAAAATTTTAAGTTCATTCGTAAATTTTATCAGCTCCCCAATCTATAAAATTCCGAGAGACGCTTTTCACATTTCGAATGTTTTTTAAAAAGCCATTTTTTTAATTCCATGCTCGGTTTCGCGCGCTAGGTATTTTTCACTTCAAAATTAATGTGCGGCTCGAGAGGAATTCTGTCGTGTTAGAGCTTCTCCCTCGCACCTCATTCGCTGGCCTGGAGCTCGCCTCGCGCTCATTGGTTTGTGCGCTCGTGACGTCGTATTCTGTATGTCTACGCTCCGTGAACAAAACTTGCTTGCATGCTTTGGAGTGCAGATTTTTGACGTGTTTGGAAGTGTAACCAAATGGTTATCTGGTGTTGTAGTCACGTAGAATTTTAATACAGTTCTTTAAGATCTTTTAAAACGATGTAGTGAGCCATCGTGAAGCCTGAGGGCTATAAGTTCATACCTGTGGGAACTGTTACTGCATCGCTCTTATTTATAAATAAACGATTTATCTGGAAATTGGCTGGTCTTTATTGACGAAACTCTTCTGGTGTCTCCTCATTGCCTCACCTCTTCGCCATGATTATTGATATCGACTGCAACCTTCTATATCTTTAACAAACTGCCATTTTCTCGTGGAATATTACATCTCGTGGTATCTCATCCTCGTAAAAAACCACAAATATATATATATATATATATATATATATATATATATTGCTGTCACAATTAAATATTAAAACAAAACAATTTGCAGTTGTACTTCGACTATTAGTCAATCAAGAGACTTTCTGTGTGACTTCTAAGATTATAAATGGTTAATAAAAACGCATTTACCTTTTAGTAACAACGACGAAAAATATTAAATATTTGACCAGGGTATTTAATAGTATTTAACGGTATTTAATTGTCAAATATTTAACGGTATTTAATGGTCAAATACTTCACGGTCCATAACGAAAAATAACTATGGTTCTCATTTAAAAAACTGAATCTTTTGTTTTGAAATAAAAAAGATGTGACCCTTACTTGTACAAGATCTGTAGAATAGTACTTTAGCAAATTTAAGTATGAAAAAATAAATTAAAGCGGTCAACGTTCGAATTGAAATATTTTCAAACTTCAGGATATAAATTTATCTTTTTGAAATTATGGGAAAGGAAACTTATATTTCAAATTCGAAACAATATTTCCATTTCAAGGAAATAATAACCATTACGCAAAATGTTTTCAATTTTAGTAGTGGTATATTAACCCTTCTTTGCATGAGTTTTTCTTTTACAATTGTTTTTTATACATATATTAAATATTAGACACCAGAAATTTTAAGATAGATTTTTAACTTTGTTCAGCAACATAGTTCACGGGAAATTTACTATAATATTTCTACATAAATATGGTGGCGAAGAAGTTGATTTATTTATTAAAAGTTAAATAAACAGTGATGGAAATTTCCATCACAATGCAAAGAAGGGTTAAAAGGCATTTGGCAGCTTCTTTTCTCATTATTTAATACTGCAGAATTGCTGCAGAGCTATACACAGTATAAGAGTCATACCCAGTGCTGCTAATTTATCGCAGGACTGCCAATTTGACATGCTATTTTATTTAGTAATTGCGAATTTTTAGCAGAAATTCCTAATAGTAATTTTGGCTTTATTTAATCACGGACATCTCGTGATCACACAGAGTAAAATTTCTTCTTTCGAAATTTCAGGGATGAATCTAGAATTTCTGACTGGAAAAAGAAGGCCAAAACGGCAACCCTAATTTCCGATTATTTTTATTCAAAATATCTGCCATAAATTGTAAATAGCAAAATTTAGGTTATTTAATCACGGAATATTTGCTATTAAATGTAGCAAAAATTACAATTAAAAAATTCTGGTGAGTATTTTGAATAAAAATCCGCCAAATTCTCAAATGTGCTCATACCATATTTGGATTAAATATTCTGCTGCTCTATAGCTTTTTGTGGTTTTCCTGTTAGCTTAATTTGAAATTTTATTTTCATTTTAATAAATTGATACTTTCCAATACAGAAAATCAAGATTTTGGCAATCACAATATTTTTTATCATTTTTCTTGAATGTGTTTAATAATGTAAAAATTAAAGTAAATTTTTAGAAGATCCCCACAAGGGCAAAACACCAATTTCCCAGGTAGTAATTTTACGCTTATTTAAGTCATAAATAAATCATTGATTAAAATCTAGAAATAGAGGTGGCAGTTTGCGCCGGCTATAATCAGGCTCCGTTTGCTTACTCATATCTATAATATATATATATATATATATATATATATATATAATAAAACTGCTATCAATACAAACACATTTAAATTTTAAACACGTTTCAAATATTTAAAAACTGACGTTTAATATTTTGATCACTGAAGTATTCAAATTTATATTAATCAAAATTTTTAAAAAAACCCGATTTATGGTATTTTATAAAAAACTTTTTTTTTTTTATATTTTCACGTTACAGATTATTATTTTATTTATAATAAAATTATGTATTACATACTTGCCAACTTCCAGATGTTTTTAAAATTGAATCAGAAAAAATATATAACCACTTAACAGTTTATTTATTTATTTATTTATTTATTTATTTATTTATTTTTTTTATAAAATAAAATAGCGCTAAAACAGTGTTCGTTCTTGACGTCAAACAAAAATTCTATATATTCAACCTTTTACTGTGAGAATGGATTAGATGTTTCAGGTAAGCAATAAAGTTGTTTAAGAAACTACTTGATCACGACGTTTTAATTTCTTGTTATGAACATGAAACGTGTTTCGACAGAATCACAGGCGCGATATAACTCATTAATTTAATACCATATAAAACTTTTAAAATCGTACACCGGAAACGTGTTGTTAATATTTTTATATCTGTGTTCTGCCCATCACTGTTTCTTTGACTATTTTACTCCGCCTATTGTCACCCTGAATTACATATATTAGAAACGTATAAATGTAAAAGAAATTTGTAAAATAAAATGATTGAAGCAGCGTTTCCAGTTCGTGCTAAATACTGATGTAAAATGTGTTGAAATGCATTTTTATCACAGAAGACGTACCGCTTATTCCCCGACATTTTTTTTTTCCATTTCCAATGTATGTTTCTAATAATGCAATCATGAACTTATAGTAAATTGCTAGTTTTACTCTGACTTATCAAAGGAACAAATATAATAAGAATACTGTCAATGCAGTCACCTTTAAATTTTTTCACACGTTTCTTTCTGTTTAGCATACAACGACATATTCTTATGTCAGAGAAGACCGCACGCTAACTACATTAATCATCCTGAAATACTCCGCTTAGTTTCAATGGCCATCTACTTCCTGTACCTATTCACGTGGATCGTGTAAGTTGTAGGTAGTTATAAACACGATCTTTGTAAGGAAGTGCAGAAAAAGATGAAACAGAAGTCTTGAAATAAAAGAGGATCTATGGTTTGATACGATATGGCATTGATTTCATCTACGGAAACTTTTTTTTTTTTTATATTTTCACTTTACAGATTATTATTTTATTTATAATAAAATTATGTATTACACACTTGCCAACTTCCAGATGTTTTTAAAATTTAATCAGACAAAATATATAACCCCCTTAAGAGTTTTTTTTTCTTTACACAATGAACTAAAAATAGCGAAAAAACAGGATTCGTACTTTACGTACGAACTCTGCGAAACACCACTTTGTTTCAGTTCTAAAATATTTGCCTGTATATAATCAATATATGTCTGTCAATTAATAAAGCGAAGATCACATTTAAAAATTAGTGTTATCCGAAACCTTCAGTTACGAAGCAAGAAAGCTCTTTCTGCTAGAATAATATCCAAGAAACACAAGTAAATGGTTAATAAATTTCTTTTATCAAATAAATATATTATTTTTTCTGGTTTCAGTTGATTTGAAAAATTGCAATGTTGGTAGCTATGGTATTATTAAACAGCTAGAAACAGCTAAATTTGCCTAATTATCACGTGATGTTTATGATTCTTTTTTTAGTTACAAAGAAAAGCGATATTATCATCGGACTTTTTTAATCATATATATTGACATTTCATTCATACTATATTTATATATCTGTGTGTAAAAAATAAAGAATAATACGCCTTGTGCGACAGGGAGCACCTGCAGGTTCGCGCCGTGAACGTTCAATCGGACGACTGTTTATCTGCGATCACAGGCCTCAGAAAAAAAAATTGGTCGCCGAATTGGGAAAGGCCATTGAATTATCTGGAACTTACACCATCGAGATTTAAAAATTCATTTTTTGACAAAATGGCGGACATTTGAACAAAAAAAAAAGGTAATTTCCCTTCCTTTTTTTATTACCATTTACGAGCTAGAAAAGATAAGTAATCAATGAAAAATAATTTTTTTCGATGGTATAATTCGGACAAAACGATTTACCTTTTCTTTTTTTTTTTTTTTTTCTTTTTTTTTCTTATAAAAAAGGAAATTGGTCAAATAGATCTTTAGGAAAATGGCTGCCCAGTTTGAAAAACACGGTTTTGAGCAAAACAAGTTTGAAATTTAATCATAGCGTTACGTTCAGGAAGCAGCGTTACCTTCAACGAGCAAATAAGGTTGTAAGGAATCGAAATATGTTGAAATCTTTTTAGGGCAATGATTTACATACTTAGGGGATGCCAAAAATGTAAATATAGAAAATCGAAAATGTTCACACAAAGAAGTAGAACTTAATACTTAACATTTTATCCTACAGTGAGAGTCAAAAGTAAAATTTAAAAAATATTAATAGAGAGATACAAGTCGATAACATTACGTCATAATTTGATGAACGATTATGCTTATATTAACTTACATTTTCACAAACGCTGGTATGAATTCACGATTTTTAAGACGTTAATTTTGTATTTGAAATGTTACATTATTTCTCAAAAATGTACACAATATTTGTATTTTATATTATTTAAAGTTTAATTTATATGTATCAATATACTATGCATATAAATACATTAATTAGAAAATGTAGTATTATCATATATACCCATTTCAAAGATATTGTAGACACGCAATGTTACTAATTTAACACGTATTTTTATTCAAAATACCTACCAGAATTATCTAACAGTAATTTTTTCCTTTTTTTTTTTATTCAAATACAAATAAAGGAAAAATATACAAAATATACAAAATACAATATATAAAAATATATATAAAGCAAACGAAATATTAATATTCAAGAATTCTAGTAGGCGTTTGGAGTTGGAAAAAGAAACGCGATAAATTATTGACGAGCATACTCGTCATCGATCAGCACAGTGTTAATGTAATCATGAATGCTGTAAATAATTTTGTTAACTAATGCAACATGCAAAAGTAATGCCCATACGCTGGGCTAATAGTCGGTTTAGCAGTCGCGAATGTGTTAACGCTTAGCGTACGAATACAGAACGAATGATAATTGTGTTTAATGCAATCAGTATACAGGGTTCGTACGCTTTAGGGAATTTTCCAGGAGTTTCACCAGTATTTTCTTTATATAAATAGAAATCTAGGTTAAACTCGTGAAACTTCGCTTTCTTTTAAGGAGGATTTTCTGTAAGAAAATACTGGTACCGAAGAATTTCCTGGTCGCAAAATTCCAGGAGCCGTACGAACCCTGGTATACTATATATATATAAATACATTAATTAGAAAAAAGTGTCATTATCATATATACCCATTTCAAACACTTTGTGGACCAGCAATGTTGCTCATTTAACGCGTTTTCTTCAAAATATCTACTAGATTTTTTTAACAGTAATTTTTCCTCTATTTATTATCAGATAATCTGTGAACAAATAAAGTTAAAAATCTACTATTCAAAAATATATACAGGAAACTAAACATTAGTATTAAAAAATTCTAATAGTTCTTCTGATTAAAAATAAATAAATATTCATTACTTTAAAAAAATATTATTCAATAACTTTATTATCTGATTCTATACTTATGATCCAGCATTCTAATTTCTACCGGGATCAGCGAATTCTCACTGTGATCTAAGTTTCATTCAATTCAAGACATGGTTAAATATATCATCATAATATATTATTTATGTTGTCAACATCTCTTTTTCTATGAATTTACGAAACGCACAACAGCGAATGAGGTATTATTTGAAAGGTTTTTGAAACTACTTCTGGCATAGTGCACTCACATTTCGTTAAAAGATGTTTTTTGATTAAAACTTGTTGTTAATTAAAAATTAAATCGGCATTGTTTTCATAAATGAAATGGAAGATTTCCCTCAAATTTGTGTTGCCATAATAATAAAATACCGCATTATATGATGCTCAACATTGATTTAAAAATAATAATAATAATAGTACAAAAAAGATAAAGTTTATTTTCTCCGTACGGGTTTATTTTATATTTATAGTTAAAAAGCAAAATTGAAATAGAAATGTTTAAAAGAAAAATACACCATCGATCGATCGAAGCAGTGGCAGTTCACGGGTAGAGTAAAAAGGTATGTCTTGTTATATTAGTTTAAATTGTATTTTAAATGCATTCAATTTATTTTTCTTTGTTTAATGTTTTTCAAGAAGCGGTTATCTTCTAATGTAGTTGAATATGATTGTTATTTTTTCTCGCGAGTATCTTTTGTTATCTTCGATCAGTTTTTACAGTAACCTTCATGGAATAAATCAGATGATATTCTGGATTGATTAAGGTTGTTTGTAGATATTTTTAGTCTTAATTAATCTTTAGAAGTTTAAACCTGTTTCTAAAAAATATTAGATAATGGTTAAAAAAAATATTAGACTGCTGTGCAAAATCCTCGCACGGGTACACTGGTCGCGAATATTTTCATTAACAGAACGTAAAAATTAGTATGAAAAACATTATACGTACTTAGTTTTCCAAATTTTCACCATTTGTTTACATACTACCACCATTTGTTTAATTTTTAGAAAGCCTAAATCAAAATCTATCACTTAGAAGTTTATTAAAGGTATTCGAATGTAAAGTTCCATAGACCACCCAGTAGGACATACCTTGTAATTTTTTCTCGCGAGTGTCTTTTGCTATTTTCGATCAGTTTTTACAGTAACCTTCATGGAATAAATGAGATGATATTGTAGCTTGATTAATGTTGTTTGTAGATATTTTTATGCTTAATTTTTCTTTAGAAGTTTAAACCCGTATCTAAAAAATATTAGATATTGCTAAAATTTTTTAGACTACTGTGCGAAATCTCATGGGTCCACTGGTAATATAGTAATCTGCTATGGTATTGTTTTTTATACATTGTTAGAAAATACATATTACAGCTTGATTTAAAACTTTAAAGAAAAGTTTATCTAAATTTCACGAGTTTCCATTATCAACATGTGAGCTAATTTAATAAATAACAATCGAGAAACATTGAAACTTCAATTTTACTTTTAGTTCTGCATTACTTCAATTATTTAGATTATTGATGTTAACTTATGTACCATTTATGATGTACCATTAGGTTATTTTTTTTTAATTTACCCAATTTGATTTTAAACGTATTGTAATACAATTTGATTACTTTAAATTTGCACACATGTTAATTTATTTATACTAAAAATTATCAATTGCCTATAGCACAATTTCTTTCTTCTTTTTGGAATACGTCTTGCCATAATACGAAATTTATTTTCTAATTAACTGCGTGCACATGCATAATTCCATTGAAATCTGCGGAGATATTTGTCGAATGTTCTCTGACTAATTCTAAATTTTGAACAGCTTTTTATTAGGTTCGCCGGAAAATTCGTTCCGTTTGGGAAAATTAATTCGTACCGGAAAATTCTATCATTTAATTACTAGAAATTAATTCCGATAGCTAATGTGTAATGATTAATGGGCAGAATTTTCCGGTACGAATTAATTTTCTTAAACGAAAAGAATTTTCACGGCAACTTGATTGATTTCTTTGATGCTATTTATTTTTTCCGCATTTACGCAAATTTCATTTTTAAAAATTCGACGCCAACTTACTGGAAAAAAAAGAGTAAGCCGCCTCCCAAATTCGAGATGAAAACAGGTTTAATACCAATATTTTACAATAGTTTTCATCGCTTTAAATAACGTACAATACAATGAGATTTAATAAGGCGTATGAAACCATTCTGAATAACGGGTATTGAACTTGTTTTCATCTCGAATTTAAGGGTCGGCTTATACACGAGTATAAGCCTAAATAGAAATTTTGTCTACACTAATAGAGAGAGCATCTAAAACATGTTTTCCGCACTAACCGAAACTATACTAAGACAGGAAACTTGTATTTCCTTATTTTAAAATTATTTTTTTTGAAAATTCTCGTGTGATTATAACATAACAGAAACAGAATTACTTACATCTGAAAGGGTTGTAGAAAATCACGAATGTTATGTTGGCATTAAAACATTTATTTCAAATGTACTGGAATGCAATGCTATTAATACATCATTTGAAAATTATAATTGCTTAATAATAATTGTAAATGCAATAAATAGTAATAACATTTATAACAATTGTTGTCATTGAGGACAGTGAGGATCGTCACACTAATTGAGGGAGCATCTAAAAAATGCTTATCGCACTAACCAAAACTGTACTAAGCCAAGGAACTTGTATTTCCTTATTTTAAAATTGTTTTTTTTAGAAAATTCTCGTGTAATTTTAATATAATAGAAACACTATTATTTAAACCTGAAAGGGTTGAAGAAAATTATGAATGTTATATTGGCATTCAAATTTTTTTTTCGAATGTACTGGAATGCAATGCCATTAATGCATCATTGGAAAAATATAATATCTTAATAATTTTAAGTGCAATAAATAGCAATAAAATTTATAACAATTTTTGTTACGTGCATCCAACATTCATTTCTTTTTTGCGCATATGACGTAAATTTAGCTCTTGATTTAGCACTTTTTTCTCTTATAAATTGAACTACCGGAAATTTTACTCAACCTTAATTAAAGACATTTAACACCAGAATTTTTATTTGAAACTATTTAACTATATATTTACTTTAGTTTAACTTCTTTTATGAAACAAGTTCTGTATCTAATGATAATTTTGAATGAACCTGTTGGTTCCATTGGACCCTTTTTTTTAAATTATTGAATTGGCAACACTGCTAGGGGGCGGAGTTAAATTTCTTGACTTACCGCCATTTCACCGCCTTTGTCAATATTCAATAATAGCGATCTTCAATTTCCTTTGTTCGTGACAATAGAAGGATATATTGCTCACGCGAAAGAGGTTGCACATTTGTTTTATAAATTTACATACATGTCACTGTTAGTGGAAATGGTCTCTTGCTGATTTCGGCCAGAGATCGTGACCGTAACGGACAGTTCTGAACACGATTTACAGGAAAGGTGTGGAAATTGCAGGATAGGATAGCAGTGAGCGGTATTTTCTTTGATGTACCAAACTTCTGGGGTTTTGTAAAAGATTGAAGACAGTTTGGTATTTGTTGACAAGCGTTATTTTCTTTTATAGAAGCCGCATTTTTTGAATAAAAGAAATTAACATTTTCATTATTGTGCAAGGTTTAAAAAGACACAGAATTTTTAGAATAATAGATGTAGGGTTTGAATTTTATATCGCATCGTTTATCTCACTTATGAATTGCGTGATCAGAAAATTAGCTAACTCTCTGGTTAGGCTAGATTAATTTTGACAAAATTATTCAAATTGATAAAGAAATAATATAAGATGTAATCTTCCCAACTGAGCGAAAAACTCCGGGCCAGGATTCGAACCCGGGATCCCTTGGCTGAAGCTGCCAATTCTCTAACAACTGAGCAATTAGTTCAGCCATATTTGTCCGGGATTGCTCAGTTAGTAGAGCATTGGCAGCTTCAGCCAAGGGATCACGGGTTCGAATCCTGGCCCGGACTTTTTCGCTCAGATGGGAAGATTACGTCTCATATGATGTCTTTACCAATTTGAAAAAATGTGTCAAAATTAATCCAGTGTAATCACGTTTCCAGCGTTTACTGAAGGTTCCATTACCTGTGATTTATTCTGTTGTGCTGATTCAGATATCAGGTCAGATTCTATGATTATTAAGATTAACTAGTTCAGCCATATTCTTCCGGGATTGCTCAGTTGGTAGATCATAGGCAGCTTCAGACAAGAGATCCCGAATTCGAATCCTGGCCCGTACGTTTTCGCTCACTTGGGAAGATCGCATCTCATATGACTCTCTGGTATTTGTTCATTGTCCATAACATCAATACATGAGATGTCAAAGCAAATTTCGCAGATCACGAGCTCAATGGCTTTAGACTTTGAAAATCAGAAAAGCTCAGTGTCTTTTTTTTCATCACCCATGAAACATAGGTCATGAAGCAGTCAATAAAGCAATTGTTTGTAATAGATGTAATTGGAATGTTCTATAAATATCGTATATACTACTGTTTTTAAGTGTTAATCCTGTTGTATTTGAAAAAGCTAATTATAGTGCATTGCAAAAGTAAGTGAATTCAAGGAATTAAATTCAAGTTCGTATTATTTCAGCATTCTGTAATTATTTAAATATAGAGATAAATTAATGTTTTGCATATCACACTACGACATGCAGATTTTTAAATATAAAAAATATGTAGTGGATATTGTATTATTTGTTTCTGCTGCTATATATTTCAAATAGGGAAATTCTACTAAAATGAAAAAAATCCTCCAAAATTTAGTTCTTTATGTAAGACATTTTCTCTTATAAAGTTAGCCTTTTTCTTTAATATTGAGTTGGCATCACTGCTAGGGGGCGGAAACTTAAGCTGTGGAATCTGTAATTAAAATATCAGTTTTAGAGCGATTTGTTTAGAAATAAACTACTGGAATCACTTTTTTTATATATCTGTCAGTCTATCTGTATTTAATTCAAATCTTGTCACCATGATAATGTCTAGAATATTGAAACAATTCGAATCCACTATGGACAGTGTATTAATCTTGCCAGTATCTTGGATGAGTTCGTTAAACAAGTATGTAGTTCTTATAATTCGTTTACAATTGAAACACAAAGTAAAAAAATAATACAAAACTTATCTCCGCGATAAACTTTCGAACTTAACTGAGGAGGGTGCATTGATCTTGTAGGTATCTTGTATGAATTTCTTTAATCAAGTATGTAGCTCTTAAGGTTCGTTTATAGGGACACAGAACACGTACACATGCAACACTCATTATTACAATTGCGTCCGTAATACTGAACCAATTCGAACCTAATCAAAACATTGTATTGCTCTTGCAATTACAAATATCTTGGATGAGTTATTTAATTAAGAATGTATTTTTTAAAGTTCGTTAGCAGGTACACACAAGATTTTATATGGCATTCATTGAATGGTCTGTGTTTCAACCTCGTTCGACCGCTGGAAATATATTACAGCCTATGGTCAAAATTTTAAACAATGATTTGAAAAAATACTTAGCATTTTTGGTATAATTGCCTCTTATACTTTCAATTACTTTTAGTAAGCGAAATTTAAAATTTTCCTACAAAAAACTTTTGTCGTGAAAGCAGCGAACTTAGAAGAAGTGAAACTAAATAATTGTTTAAAAACAACACAAAATGTCACAAAAACATATATGCATCATTTATTAAAAACTTTTACTTTAGGTTTTTAATGTGAAATACAGTTTTGTATATTTTTAAAACATCTAAAGTAAAAGTTTTTAATAAATGATGCATATATGTTTTTGTGACATTTTGTGTTGTTTTTAAACAATTATTTATAGACAGAGGTGAATTTGATTCAATTGAGTGTTGTGTTTTTCATGACTCAAGTTTATTTTGAAGTGAAACTCTTTAATTTGTATTAAATCTGATGTATGTTTCATAAAATAAAAAAGAAAGAAAGAAAGAAAGAAACCTACTCTTCCGACTAATACGGAAGAACTTATTTCAGTTTCAAAATTGCCATCACTCAGTGAAATATATCTGTCCAATAACAGTCAAAGAATTAATAAAAAAAAATGAGTTTAGATGCATTTATAACATTCATAGTAAATTTAAATTCGTTTAGCAAAAAGACTTAACATTGTATACTTGTTTCAATAGGATGAAAATAAAAACAAAGCAAATTATGTAACGAATTAAAAAAAAAAGAAAGAAAGAGTAATCTACTTTATAATGTATCCGAAAAAGCACTTTGTGCTGAGCAAAAAAAGAAAGAAAGAAAAACACAAACTTGATAAAATAAATCATATCAATAAATCATGAAAAAAAAAATTAGTTATCTATTTTAAACTGCATCCTAAAATGATAGAAAATAAAGCACTTTGTGTTAAGCAAAGAGGAAAAGAAAAAAAAAACTTGAAATTGAAAAAAATAATTATATCTAAAAACCATCAAATAAAGAAAGAGTCATCTACTTTAAAATGTATCCGATAAAGGTAGAAACAAAGCATTTTGTGCTGAGCAAATAGGGAAAGGAAGAAAATAGCATGAACTTAAAAAGAAAAATCCTATGAATAAAATAATAAAGAAAAAAAGAATAATCTACTTTAAAATGTATGCTAAAAAAAGTAGGAAATAAAGCATTTTGTGCTAAGCAAAGAGGGAAAGAAGTAAAAAAATGAACTTTAAAAAATGAAGCATATCAATAAATCATGAAAGAAAGAATAAACTACTTCAAAATGCATCCGGAAATAAAGCATTTTGTGCTAAAAAAAAGAGAGAAAAGAAGATAAACAGGAACGGAAAAAAATGCTGTGTACCAATAAATTATGAAAGCAAAAATGAGTAATCTACTCCAAAATGCATCCGAAAAAGTTGGGAAGTAAATAATTTTTTGCTAAATGAAGAGAGAAAGGAAGAAAATGAAGAAAATAAATCTTAACAAAAAATCATCAAAGAAAGAAAGAGTAATCTACTTTAAAATGCATCCGAAAACGGTAGGCAATAAAGCACATTTTGCAAATCAAAGACGAAAACGAAGAAAAAGCATGAACTTAAAAAAAAAATCACATCAATATGTCATCACAGAAAGAAAGCTTTATCTAATTTAAAATGTATCTGATAAAGGTAGAAACAAAGCATTTTGTGCTAAGCAAAGACGGACAAGAAGAAAAAACATAAACTTGAAAAAATAAATCATATTAATAAATCATAAAAAAAGAAAGAGTAATCTACTTTACAATGTGTCCAAAAATGTAGGAAATAAAGCATTTTCTGCTAAGCAAACAGGGAAAGGAAGAGAAACGTGAATTTCAAAAAAATAAATCATCAACAAAAGAAAGAGTAATTAAAATGATCCAAAAAAAGGTACGAAATAAATCGTTTTGTGCTAAGCAAAGAAGGAAAGGAAGTACAACATGAACTTGAAAAAATAAGTTATATCAGTTTTCTAAACAGGAAAAACCTTGAAAGGCGCATTTATAAAGAAATAAAAGATCAGAGTGTAAATGCGCTGGAAATATTCGTCATCAAGCTAAAAATAGGTATGAAATTTCACTTGGAAAAGGAAAAGAAAAAAAAAATCTAAAATCATCAATATACAAAAACAAATAAAAATATAACAAGCGAAAAGCAAACATTTTAACTCTTATATTACAAAGTAATTCTATATGGCTAGCGGTGAAACAAAGGAAGATTACAATACGTTTAAAAGAAAAACTCGTGAAATTTTCATTGTTTCACTTTGATTTGTTTTTACTTGGTGTCAATATTTATATCAGAGGTGTGCGGGATCGCGGAAAAGCTATATTCGCGGATATGAAATATTTCGGTCTAGATCAAGAATAAAGATACGGCTCCTGCAGTTCGTTCACGTATTTCTACATGCACGCGACCTTGAAGCTATAAAAATTTTCAGTGCGGCAGAAAACACCTGCGATCCTCATTGTAACAAACTATAAATGACAAAACTGCAAAACCTGCTCCTGAAATACACTTTATTCAATTTTAATTGGGTCATTTTTCACAAAAGCACAAATTTCAAATTTAAAGTTTTCAATATTTTGTCCGCAAAAATTTTATGATTTCACGATCTTAGACTGTTTTGTATGTCTTACGAAGAAGAAGGTAAGCACAACAGTCCTGCCACCAGATATCCAGTTCATTAATTATTTAAAATTTCTCAAAAAATCATAGCAGGAGACTGATTAAAATGAATGCCCGTGTGCCCATAATGCATGAAAGATCAATTTTATGTAAAATGACTGTATAATACTATATAGTTTTCTGAAATTAAAGTAAAAAAAAGAAAAATGCACACAGAAAAAAATAAGAATAAAATAATATTTATTTTAAATTATTACACTAATATAATTTTTTTTCTTGTTTTACAGGGCTCGTACGCTTTTACAACAAATTTTTAACCCTTTCAGGGGCAAGCAATTATGTTCCTGTAACGTCGAATTCACACCGGTATTTACGAAAGAATTTAGTTCAAAATAAGGAAAAGCAATTTTTAAACTTTTTCCCCGTCAAAGTTAAAAAAGTAAAATTTTATTAAAAGTTTCTTGTTTGAATTGGATTAAAATTAGGTGGTATATAATATATACCACCGCCCCTCAAAGGGTTAATAGAATGTTTCTATTTAATATTTAAATAGCAGAAATTGTAGACGTTTCGTTTAATTGTAGGATTTGTAGTACTTTTCTGCATTTAAATAAGATGTAAAATTCCATTAAAAAATGTGGTAAAATCGTACGAAACCTGTTTTAGTATTTAAAATATTTATCGGTGCAGTTTCACAGCTACTATACAAATAACAGCGATCGTTGTTGGCGCATAATTAACTCCATTGACTTTGTAACTCGAAAATAGTTTTAACAATAAAGATTGTTTGGCAATTTATCCCTTGCGACCGGCTAAAAAAGGCCTCAAAATGAATTTATTAATCTATAATTAAATTCTAAAAATTTCAAAATGTGTATTGTCATCGGAAACACATTTTTGTACATATTTTGTAATAATTCTAGTATGTCAGGAAGAGAGTGAAAAATCAATTACAAAATTCCATCTTTAAATACAAAAACCAAGGTAAATAAACCATTAAATGCATAGTGACGCAAATTTGCATCACTTTTTATTTAACTTTAATAAATAAATCAAGTTCTTATCCACCACTATATTTATATAGAAATATTAATCCTGTAAAAATCACATACAATGTGTTCCGAAACAAAGTTAAATCTAAAATTTTCTGGAGTCTAGTCCTTAATATAAGTGTGAAAAAAAACACAATTCTTTTAAGGGTTAAATAAAAGAGTGTAAAAATAATGAATTGACCAAACGTTTTATTTCTAAATTAGATCAAATAAACATGTCTGCACCAGAAATTTTATTTCAGAAAAGGATTAAAATTCATTTAAACAAAAGTGAAATTAAGTAAGATACCTGCTACAAAAAAAAAAAAAAAAAAAAAAATTAATCGTAAAACTATATTTAATTCTTAGGTAACGAGCACCGCCACATTCGCGCAACCAATTTTTATTGTCCAAATGCGTTTTTTCCAATTATCATTGTTTTGGGACCCCATTTTCTGATTTGAATACTTCCAATGCACTACTTATTTACCCCCAACAATATATTAGTAGCATTATAAAACATCAATAGTAAATTTCTTTGATTACTATAAGCATAGCTGCCAACGTTTACGCTCTTTTCCTACCACTAAAATTTTATAGTAAATTTAAACTTATTAAATCGCCGAAATCATGTAATTCAGTAAGGTAAAAATTTCTATCAATTTTTGGTGGTATCAAAAAAGCGTAAATGTTGCAGCTATGCTATAAGGAAGTTTTAACTAGTAGTAGAATTGAAAATCCACAAATATTACTTTCCATTCCGGTGTTGCCAACTCGCTACTTTTTTTATTTAAATTGCTTGATTGCCGCCACTTATTTAAAATAGTATTATTTGCCTTATTTTCAAAATATTTAATCCATGGAGGAATCTACATTCCTCCGTGATTTAACCTGTCATTAAATAAAGCGAATATCTCTATTTTAAAAAAGGGACGGCAATAAAGCAATCTGAATTTTAAAAAAGTACCAAACTGGCAACGTTGTTTCCTGCCAATTTGCATTCAATTCCAAATTTGCCATTAAGCCCGTAATGATTTAACACTGCACGAAAACCTCGAATGTAAGCACATCTTTTTCTAACAAAAATATGTTGGTAGAATTATTATACAAATCCCAATGTTAAACTTCTTTGATTTCTATCAGGAAGAAATAACTAGTCTATGGTCCAACCCATCACGTTCAAATTTGTCACGATCAAAAACTATAAAAGAATATCTTAATCATCTCAGTTTAAATGTGCAATATTTGCAAATCAGAAAAGCAGTAGACTATCAAAACACGGATATGGAACGTGGAGATGGTAATTCGACAATGCTTCTCTGCAAAAGGATGGACATTTGACCTCAATTTTTCCGAGACTAAACACAAACAGGATGATAAGAATTGGAACAATATTTGATTTCGAATGCTTCGTGGTTGCTCAATTTAATTTTAGATTTGGAATTTATGTTTATTAGGTTGCTCAGCGTGGGAAATCGTTATTGATATTTTTTTTTCTCATGATTACTTATTTAAAGAAACAAAAAACTTCTTAGGAATGAACTTACTTTTCTTATTATTGATAGTGGCCGCATGGGGAAAATTCGGTATTCGAGACGATGTCGGATTTCTAATACTATTTTTAGGTATTAAGTATTTTGTATTAACGTTTGAGGAAAGTTGTATTATTAATCGGCTTGAGTAAAGGACGTTTCTCAATATGATGATGTATTTTTATTTAATAATTACAATTGGAATAATATTTGATTTCGAATGCTTCGTGGTTGCTCAATTTAAGTTTAGATTTGAAATTTATGTTTATTAGGTTGCTCAGCGTGGGAAAGCGTAATTGATATTTATTTTTTTTCTCATAATTTCTTATTTAAAGAAACAAAAAACTTCTTAGGAATGAACTTACTCTTCTTATTGTTGATAGTGGCCGCATGGGGAAAATTCGGTATTCCAGACGATGTCTGATTTCTAATACTATTTTCATGTACTAAGCATTTCGTATTTGTTTCAGGAAAGTTGTATTATCAATCGACTTGAATAAGGGACGTTTCTCAATATGACAATGTATTTTATTTAATGCATAATTTTCGAATTGATGGAACTTACTTTAATGTTTGTCATGAAAAAGCACCGTTTTTCAGGTAAATTCCGAGTAAATTATATAAAATGATATTTTAAACACCAGAACGACAGCATGGACAAATTTAATTAGAGTCATATAAATAAGTTTTAAACTAGACTTTGTTTTATTTATTATTATTTTACACCTTCGCAACGACCATCCTTTACATAATTTTTAATCTTGACACCGGTTTTTGATAGAAATAATTTTTGACCAATTAAATCGCAGAAATGCTTAATCCAGATACGAGTACAGTATGGGACCTCAAATCCGGAAGTTTTTCTTACGAAAAAAGAAAAAAAAAGTGGGGGGGGGGGAACTCTTCTAAAAAATATATATATATAGCATTAGGTGAAAATATTTTCATGAAAGAGGTGTTGCAGAAATAAAAGATGAAACAGATGAAACAATTAAAATTATCGGACATGTTTAAAGTGTCTGGAAAAGAAACAATATTAGCTTTACTATCATATTACAGGGGATGCGACCCACTTTAAAAAGCTTGCCAAGTGGGAACCAACAACCAACCACTATAGAAAGGGAGAGAGGCATCTGGATAGCTGTAAAACACTAACGGACGTCTGAACATTTTCTTTTCTTTTCTTTTTCTTTTTTTTCCCAACGGTAGCTATAATGTTATGTTTTGTTGTACTTGAGATTTTTTTCTAACATTAGGTAAGCACACTTTCACTATTTCTTTATCTTTGCCAATTTTTTAACTCCAGTATTTATTTTTATTTTTTTTAAGCGCAGTTTTAACTACTTTTTTAAAACGATAATAATCTTTGTTTGTTTTCTAAAACATTTTTCATTTTGATTACTTTTAAAAGCACAAATTGAAACATTCATTGAATGCGAAAAACTGCAATAAATCTATAGTCAATTTTCTCAGAAAAAAAATATATACATAATCAAACAGTGAAATAATGTTCTACGATATTTATTTGATGTACAGGAATTTCCGGCGTATAATCCGCGGATCAAACAATCATGTCTCGACCCAGAAATTTTATTTTATAAAATGTAACTTTACTAGATCGCTGTAAATATTTCACTTCAATTGTGGAATAAAATTTCTGGGTTGTTACAGTATTGTTTGATCCGCGGATTAATACGCCGGAAATTACGGTGCTATTGTTAGAAAGTACATAATGATTTGAAATTAAAAAAAAATATTTATCTAATTTTCGTAAACTTTTATTAACGTCAATATTTGAGCTAATTTTCATAAGTAACAATCCAGAATCATTAAAAAGTTAATTTGAATTTTTAGTTCAGCATTACTACAGTTCTTTAGGATATTTGTGTTAACTTACTTAGGATTAGGCTAAATTTTACAGATTTACATATTTTGATTTAAAACTTATTGTAATACAGTTTGATTGCTTCAAACCTACACTTTAGCTTATATAATCACCCTACTACCAATTTTTAATTTTTGCTGACAGTTCTTAGTTTTGGATGATTTGAACTAGAAATTAATTAAACTAATTCTGTTAAATTTCTTGCATAGTGTTTGTTTGATTTTATTTATTATATTTCAGTTACTACCTTTTTCTGGTTCGAAACATGGAAAATTTCAAACTAAAATAAATGGGGTCAAAAGGGACCCTAATGTTACGAGGAACGTTAAACTAAAATTTATCAGTTGCCAATTGCACAGTTTTTTCCCATCTTTTCGGAATACATCTTAGGGTAACGTAACATAAAATTTTATTTTCTAAACTTCTTTGAACTTTCATATTTCTGCTGATGTCTTGGTGTATATTTATCAAATGCTGTTTGAGGAATTCTGATTTTTGAAAAGATTCTTCTGGCTTTTTTTTATGTTATTGAATTTTTTCAGCATTTTTTTCAAATTTTAATTTAAAAAAATTGAGACCATCTCCCTGAAAGGAAAAAAAAAATCAAAAATCCTCCGTTTTCTGCTTTGCGCATTAATTGAAGTTTTCCCCGCACTTTTTCCCCGCACTAATCACGGAAGCATGTCGAACATTTTACCACACTAACTAAAAATCGCACTAACTGAAACCGCATTAGGCAAAGGAAACCTGTATTTTATGTTTCTTAAATTTTAAGGCCATTCCAAGAGTTTTATTTATGCCGGTAATTGCAAAAATAGAAGTTATTGCGATTATCTCTTAAATCATTGATGGTAGAAACATACTTCCAATTACAAAAAGTATACAAATCAAGTACATGTTTTAGATAACGCATTTATTTTGAAAGGCTCTACATGCACAGTAAAATACGAAAATATATTTTATACTGTCTCTGGATCCTTAGAAAGACATTTTACAGTACCGAAAAGGTTTGAAATTTCAAAAATTCAAAGTATTGTAACAGGGTGAGTTTAGGACGTAAAATAATGTAATATTTACAGCTTTACTTCTCACAGCATGGAGAATATGTTTCTAAATATAACGTATACGACCCAGAGACCGTATGAAAAATAATTTCGTATTTTAATATGTATTAGCACCTTGTGAAATAAATGTCATATCTAACAGTTGTACTTGATTTGTATATTTTTCTAATCGGAAATATCTTTATATTATCAGATGTATAAGAGGTAAAGTGACCTCTCACTTATACACGATGTTCAGTAATTGCTTTTTCATACCACTATTTTAAAATAGTAAAATTCGATTTATAAATTCTGTGATTTAATAAGCCGAAAATTACCTTTAAAAAAACTGGGGCCAAAAAGTAATTTCCGTGTATCGCGTATAAGTGATAGGTTACTGTAATTGCCGTGACCTATGTTTATTATACTGGATGTCCCAAAAATGACTGATGGATTTTAAAATTCGATAACTTGCAAACGGAGGCAGATATTAAAAAAATTCTTGCAGGAAGGTTATGTATGATGCCAGGAATTTTTTTACTGTGATTCTTGATTTTATTTCGAATTTCAAACAATAGATGGCGCTGACAGCGATTGGCACTCAGTAGAGGCCGAAACTGATGCCACTCAGCATTGATGCTATGCCCCCTGAATACTAGGCCTGCGCGCTGATAAAAACGGCGGAATTTTTTTTCAAGCGTTTGAACGGTCCCTCAAACTTCAACAACAATATTTTCTATAAGTGTTCTTCGCCTAGTTTTTCTGAGATCAAATAACTCAGAGAAAACTTTTAGATATTATTGGTGTTGAAGTTCGAGGGACCGTACAAACTTTGAAAAAAAAAATTCCGTAGAAAAGAAAATCCATTTGCGACAGCCGTCATTTTTGTCAGCGCGCAAGTCTAGTATTCAAGGGGTGGGACATCAATGATGAGGGGCGCCTGTTTCGGTCTCGACTGAGCGCAAATCGCTGTCAGTGCCATCTATTGTTTGAAATTCGAACTAAAATCAAAAATCACAGTAAGAAAACTCCTGACATCATACATAACACTCGTGAATTTTTTTTAAAATATCTGTCACCGTTTGCAAGTTATTGAATTTTAAAATCCATCAGCCATTTTTGGGACACCCGGTAGCTGTGGAACATACATAGTGATGCAGGGTGAAAACCGAATTCATAGTACAATTTTTAATGGTTGCTACAGGACACTCTAACAATCATTTATTGTATAGGAAACCAGGGTTGGAAATCCATTTATTTAGTCAAAATTACAGGGCGTCTCATTCCAATCCGAAGTCGCGTTTTTGTTCATGACTTTAACGAAACCCTTACAATATCCTTACAACTCATACAAAGATCAGTCTGTTGCGAATTTTTAAAAAATATCTTCACTACTGTTAAAGTTACCGACTTCGGTTAGAAGTGAGACGTCCCATAATTTCGATTAAGTAAATGGATTTTTTACCCTGGTTTCCTATACAATAAATGATTGTTACAGTGACCTGTACCAACTCTTAAAGTTTGTACTATGAATTCGGGAGCACCCTGTTTTTAATTCTGGATGACCCTATTTAATTGACACAGTCGCATCTGCAGAGGTGAATTTGTGTGTTATAGATATATGTAACCTTTCCTACGGGCGTTACTTTAGTATTTTACATGTTGCATTATTTTACAAAAATACGCATAATATTCGTTTTATGATTGTAATACGCATATAAATACATTTATTTCAGGGCTACCACTCAGTCCGTTTTTGAAAATCACTATGTTAAATCAAAATTCTGCTCTTCCCACTTGTCTTGAAAATTTTGTAGAAAACAACAGTATCTATATTTCTATTGAAAATGTTGTAAAACACTACCATGAAACATTTTTTTCAGAATTACTGGTATTCAAAAGAGGAAAAAGTGGGAATCCTTGCTTTTTATATCAATTTGTAATGTAAATACAAATAGAGATTTTTTTTTAAATTTTTTTAAAGTTATTTATTTATTTTTTGTTAAATATAGGAACATGCAAGAGCAAATCCATAGGCGAGGTTTACTATTAAAAAGACGAAAAATAAACGGTTACGGATGTGCTAATATACAGGATGTTTGAAAATATTGAGTTGTTCGGAAAGTTCCTTCTGTTTGGGAAAGTTGGTTCGTACCGGAAAATTCTATCATTTAATTAGTAGACGTTAATTCCGATATCTAATGTCTAATAATTGGCGGTCAGAATTTTCCGGTACGAACTGGTTTTCCCAAACGGAAAGAACTTTCCCAACAACGCAATACATATATATATATATATATATATATATATACAATTTATTCGCTAATAATTGACATACTCTTTTATTCCTTTCGGGTTGAACTAACTCGAAATAATGGCTAAAATCACATTAAGAGTTTAACACAAGTGCAGGGACAGTTTTAGGAAGACTTTCAAACATATTCCTCCTATGCGACTTAAAATGTCTAGAATTAGAGATAAGGTTGAGGTTGATGGAACTGTTCAAAATATTCCCAAATAACGTTCGAGAATACCGCGGTCATCAACAAACCCCCAAGAAACGATCAAAGAAACCTACGGTGAAAATTCAAGTAAATCCGTGCAAGGAAATCGGCAACCCGCTTGCAAGGTAGGAAATTCAAAATCAAGTGTCCGTCACATTTAAAGTACGTACATTGAAAAGTTACACCCCAAGATTGGTTCACGGTTCTAATGAAGATAATCCGCACCAAAGAATGCAGTTATTTTTACGCTTTTTTGAAACGTTCTGTATTTTGTATTAGATTTTCCCAAGGCACGCTAATATAAATTCCTAATCTGTCGTATGATCTAGCTTGCACTGACTATGATCCATGAAACTTTTAAATATTTTTGCGTATGCAAAAATATGATAAATGAGAATCAGAAGACAAAAATCCACACTGCAGGTTCGATGGATAGACCTTGTCAGTGGCGTAGCCAGAGTAGACGTCCAAAGATTCTGGAGGCCATTTTTATAAAGTAATATTCCTGGCTTGGCCTTATCTAATCGGAGATTTTTCTGCGATTAGCGAAAAAAAGTTTACAAAATTTATTGTATCTAGAGACAACTTTAAACCCAACAAAAACAAATTTTACACATTTCTCTCATATAAAAATTATTTTATTATGCTCCATGAGATTCATATTTACAATAAATTCATTGGTTTTTGAAAAGGTTTTAATAATTATTGTTTGTTGATGTTTTATATAAACAAGTTATGGGTTGAAGACAGGGGACAGTAGTGATTTTTGGGATATTTAAATTCCACTTTAAAAGTTTAAAAAAAAACAGATTTTTACATTAAAAGTAACATAACATTGTAGAACAATCACAGAAAAACGTTTTAACATTAAGTGAGAATTTATATTGTAAAGAAATGGCAAGAGATCTACAGGGGACTCAGAAATCCCACATGACATATGAAATTTCGGACCATAAACGTCTAGATCTTTTAATTTTTGTCCATTTGCAAATTTTAACGATCATGAAATATGTTAGATAGTTAAATAGTGTTTAGAATTTCTTCCATACTTTCATTAACAAATTACAACGTGAGAATTTCATAGTTCCTATCATTAAAAAATAAAGTGTAATTTTGAGCACTGTAAAATAATCCGTAAAATGCGCAAATTGTATTGGCTATCGGTTTGTCACAACAGTTGTTGTATTTCTCACGGTTCGCAAGCTCTTAAGCCACGCCCCATTTTGTAAGGACTCTGCCACCAGTATAATTGAAAGATAATTTTCTTCATAAAGGTATTCAAGATTCATTAGGTAGAAAACAGTTTTATGCGATTACTGGTGGAAGAGTCCTTACAAAATGGGGCGTGGCTTAAAAGCGTGCGAACCCTGATTTCTCCAGTAAAAAATATTTTTTGGATGAAAATTATTTCGTGAAGAAAGTACTGATGTGGGTTTGAGACCATCTTTGACAAATAACAGTGATGAAGGTTCAATTAAACAAACAATCTCCTCAAAAATAAAGAAAAGGTTATTTTATAATATATTAACCCTTTCAGAAACAAGTAATTGTGTTGCATTTTATAATGTTTATATGACAACAGACTTTAAAAAAAAATAAATAAATAAGGAAATGCAATTTACAGCATTCCCCCCCCCCTTTAAAGATATAAAAGTAAAATTTTGTTCGAAAATTACAGTGAAAATCTTGCTTAAAATTATGTGATATACAAATATCCACAATCTTTTAATTGATTTTAACTGATTTCGGATGTTGTTTGTAACATATCCATAAAATGCAACCGATAATACATGAAATTTTTATTAATACTCATACCGCAAATACTTCTGAGTAAAATTAAATACGTATATAAATCTAAAACTCAAGTTCCTAAGCGTTTATATAATTCTCGTTAGTCGGTTGCGGAAAAGCAATCGACAGTTTAATAATAAATAAGTATATTCCAGTGTCGATACCGATGGACCAGGATTACCACAACATGTAGCTATTTGATTCTGTCTTGGAAATATGTTAGGGCAAATTTATTCAGTGATGTCGTATGATAGTTATATTTTTTTTTAGTACGATAAAATTAGTTAATACAGATTGTTGACCGTCAATTTCCTACCAAATCTTAGTTTCAAAACATTAGTAGCTTCGTCGCTCACTCCTTATAATCGTTGCAACGTCCACTGCCTAGATAGGTTTCTTGAGTATATGCATCAATAAGTATTTTACAATGTTTGCATTTTATAAAAAATTTCTTGATCTGACAAAGTATGGCCAACTGTATGTTATAAATACGTATTCTGTCGGATAAATCTTACCAATATAATACTTATTCAAGGAAAATTACATAACTGCACAGATTACCTCAGGGTTACACTAGTATATTTCCCAATAGTAATTTTAACCTTATTCATGACATAAATTCTGCGATTTAATACGCGACCATTAACATTAAAAAAACCTTAGTGGATGTTTTCCGCCGCGGTAATTGAGGTTGAACTAAGAATTCAGTACAGATCTTTAGTCAATAACGTTTGGTTTTATAATCACGATTATATTCTGGATCAATCGACATAATGTTAAACTTTTCAATATTCTTCAGAAAGTTTTCCAGTTACAACAGGTACCTCATATAATTTTAAATAAGCTAAATAGATAATTTCAGAAATTCTGCTATTAAGTAACACGACGATTAATATTGAAAAATTGTGGTGGAACTTTACTCCTGTGATACTGGATAGTGATACTTTGTAGAATTAACGAAGGTACAGGTCTTAAGTCATTAAAGTTTGGATTTATAAAGATGATTATATAATCGGGATCAGTCGACAAAGTGTTAAAAATCTTTCAATATACTTCACAAACTTTTCCAGACAACAAGATAATTAGCTCATATAATTTGAAACGTTCAAAAATATAATTTCAGAAATTATGGGATAAAATAATACGACGATTAATATTTAAAAACAGCGATGGAAGTTTTTCCATGTGGTAATAGGGCTTTTTAGCTTGAACTAAGGATATAGTACAGGTCTTTAGTGTATAACGTTTGGTTTTATAAACACGAGTATACTTGGGATCTGTCAACAAAGTTTTAAACATTTGAATATTTTTCACAAAATTTTCCAGTTACAACAAGACAGTTAGTTATCTTATGTAATTATATCATTCTGAAATGAGCAATTAAACCAAATGAAACCTTAAGCGGATATGCAGAAATAAACATACGTTAAAGATCCTAATTAATTTTAAATGTCTTTAAGCGCAAGAATTATTATTTGTAGTTTGATGTTATTGATAATTGTTTAGAAGATTATTTTTAATTTCTCAGATAACATAAAAAAAAAAAAACTAAGCATGTTCTATTTTGTTGTTTCATTAAAACAAATTGTTAGCGATGTATACATTAAATTAATATCTTCTCGAAATCAGAGAAAACTTTTTAATAGACATTTATAAGACGATCATAGAGCTCGAAGCCGCAGCGGTCGTCCGAATATCTCAGAGGATCTAAACAGGATGTCTCGTAAAATCATATTAACCAGGGAGCAGTCGCTCTGGCTATGACTTACCTAGGGTGCGTATGGTTTTTTACAATTATCACCACTATTTTTCGAAAAGTAATCTTCACCTTACTTTATCGCAGAATTGGTAATAATTGTATCCGACTAAATAAAGTGACGATTATTATTTGTATTTTTTGGCGGCAATATAAAAACTCTTCATACTCTGTGTGTATGCGCGACTTCGCCCGGGTTAAAAACATTAGTTTTATCAGCGGTTAAAGTATTTTTATGTAAGGTGGTGTTGAATTAAAAATATACGGAATACGCTTTAAATATGATTAAAATCGGATATTGGTAATATTGCAACGTGAGTGAACACCTTAGAATTTTCAAGAAGCTACCAACACACTATCAAATTGAAAATTTTGTTTTTAACGCTCAAAAATATAATTTAAGAAATTCTGGGATTAAATAATGCGACGATGAATATTTAGAAACAGTGGTGTAAGTTTTTCCCTGTTGTAATAGGGCCCTGTAGCTTGAGCTAACGATATATTACATGTCTTTAGTCTACAGCGTTTGTTTTTATAAACAAGAGTATACTTGGGATCGGTCTACAAAGTGTTAACCATTTGAATATTTTCCAGTCACAACAAGATAGTTATCTCATACAATTATATCATTCTCAAATGAGCAATTAAACTTAATGAAACCTTAAGCGGATATGCAGAAATAAACATACATTAAAGAACTTATTTAATTTCAAATGTCTTTTAGTGCAAGAATTATTATTCGTATTTTGATATTATCGATAATTGTGTAGAAGATTATTTTTAGTTTATCGGATAACATAAAAAGAAAAAAAAACTAAGCATGTTCCATGTATTTGTTGTTTTATTAAAACAAACTGTTAGCGTATGTATACATTAAATTAATTTATCCAAGGAAACGAAGAAAACCTATTAATAGATATTTATAAGACGATCATAGAGCTCGAAGCCGCAGCGGTCGTCCGAAGATCTCAGAGACTCTAAACAAGATATCTAGTAAAATACTATTAACCCGGGAACAGTCCCGCCGGTTATGGAATACCCAGGGTGCGTATGGTTTTACATTTATCATCACCAATTTTCGAAAAGTAATCTTCAACTTACTTTATCGCAGAATTTGTAACAATTGTCTCCGACTAAGTAAATTGACGATTATTATTTGTATTTTTTCTTGACAAAATAAAAACCCTTCATACTCTGTGTGTATGTGAGACTTCTCCCCGGTTCAAAACAGTAGTTTTATCAGCGCTTAAAGTGTTTTTATGTAAGGTGGTGTTGAATTAAAAATATGCAGAGTACGCTTTAGATATGATTAAAATCGGATATTAGTAAGATGTAAGGTTGCAAGGTGAGTACACTCCTTTGAATTTTCAAGGAGTCTGGCACCACTCTATCAAACTGAAAATTTTGTATTTAATTTTGGGGTTTTATTTGGAATTTTGTATTAAATTACTCAGAACAGAATCTTGCTAACTAGTTAATAAGTAGGAAAAATTAAAAATTGACATTTGACATAGACATCTTTGAGACCTATAAGCCTGTTTGTCTCGAATGATCCATATTTTTTATTCACAGAAATACATACAGGAATTTGACAAATTACATAAATCTTCTTGGGGATGGGATAGACACAGGGAAGTAGACAGCACTGAAGACACATACACACACAATAACATCCATGCCTTACCGGGATTCGAACCACGGGCCCTCAGCGTGGCTGTCGCCTTCGCTACCAATCACGCTGCCGGGCCGGCTAAATTAAAAGTTCTTTTAAAAAGTGAAAATTTACAAACAAAAGAATTTAAAGAAAATAAAAGGAACTTAAGACTCAAACAAAATTTTAAAATATGAAATTTTAGTTTATTTAATACCTAGCAAGATTCTCAATTAATACAGCCTTCCAAAACAAACTCCTCAACATACAGTCTGATGAGTTCAAATACTGTATGTTGGGGAATTTGTTTTGGAAGGCTGTATTAATTGAGAATCTTGCTATGTATTAAATGAACTACAATTTCATTTTTGGTAAATTTCAAGATTTCAAATTTTGTTTGGGTCTGCTAAGTATTAACTGAACTATAATTTCATTTTTGTTAAATTTCATGATTTAAAATTTTGTTTGGGGCTTAAGTTTCTTTTATTTTGTTTAAATTCTTTTGTTTGTAAATTTTCAGTTTTTCTTAACTTTTAAGTTTATCTATTCATTAACTAGTTCATAAAAATTAATTCTGGGTAATTTAAAACAAAATTCCAAATAAAACCCCAACAAAATTCATGCTGTGACGCTTACTTGTGAGTTACAATTTTCATGTTGTTTTTATTATTTGTGAATGCAACTGATCAACTTGAATATTTGATGACAAGTATATAGTTATTTTTTTCCCTTTATTATTGTAAAAAAAAAAAAATGTTAGCCCAAAATTTGTGTTGACTTTTATGCATCCCCATTGCTAGTTTTTTTTTTTTTATTATTATTTAAAAATCCTGTTTGTTTACACATTTCTTAATTTTTTTTTATTTCTTGTTTTTCATAAATTTTAATTATTGTTGCTATTTCTCTATTTCAATTCTTATGTGTTATTGCCTAGAATTTTATGAGGAATTTTGACAGTTTTTTTTTAAAATTAATTATCACAATTTTCTGTGTAAATTCTTTTCCGTAATTAGAATGAATTTGGGAATTTGGGAATTCGGGATTTTTGTTTGTTTTTTTTACAATTGTAGTAAATCTGGTAATTATAGCTGATGATGCAACTGAAGAGTTAGCACTTGTACAAAGAAAGAATTCACTCATTAATAATTTGTCCACCATTCCCCCCTTCAGTGGCGAATATCATGTGTCATTTAATGACTTTCATGAGAAGTGGGAGGACCTTGCTACCTTTTACTTACCAATCATACGTAAGTCTTGTAATCATTTTGAAAATCGAAAAAAATTTTTTGACGGATTTACACGTTTCAGACACTGAAGATTTTGAAATATATATTTTTAGAAAAAAAAATTGCCATCCGTCTGTCTGTGTGTGTGTCTGTAAACGCTCTATCTCCCAAACAAATTAAGATAGAGACTTGAAATTTGGTATGTACTTAGTATGTAATAATGGGAAGAAGCTTATTGAATTTCAGCAACCTCGATTATCCGGAACTATTTTTTTCGGACTTTCGAAATATTCGTTCTGATAAAAGGTATATAAACATTTTCGAAATTGTTTATTTTAAGGAGTGAATATAAAATACAATAAAAAAACAAATGTTGCAGAAAGAATGAAGTTGATCGGATAATTAGTTGCCGAGATATTTCTAATCCTATTTTTTACACACTCTTCGATTTTTTATGACCCTGTATTTCATTCAAATTTCAATTCAAAGATATATTTTAATTGGAAATGAGACGTTTAATCCGAAGCAGTAAACTGTTAATTAATATGATTATCAATTTTGGTGTTATAACGATGTTTCTTTTACGCAATTCAGTAATAGAGCATTTAACGTTTATGACGTCATCAAGCCACGATTTTAGTCGAATTGCAATGCATTTTATAAATAGTTTACACATGCTTTATTTTCATATTTTATATTGTGCATGTCCATGATGGGTAAGTATTACGATGGCCCCCAACGACTAGTTTTAAGTTGGATGAGGCAGAGATGAAATTTTCCATACTAAATAGACTTTCTGGTGCAGCAGCAAAATTGGTTAAACACGATAAAGGTAAAACCAGCACTGAATTACTGGAAATCCTTAAACAATGTTATTTCCACCTTGAAATCTCTTATGTGTCACTCTGGTCCCCTTACACAACGTTATTTCCCCCTAGAAATCCCCCTGGTGCATGCCTGCCATGTCCAGGGAATTCTACGACAGGCTGTTTGACTTTTCGCCCAGGGCCCTTATGATAAATGCAGAATTGCCACTGGCGACTACTTTTATGTTCTGTTTTCACCACTATTTTTAAACCGTAAATTTTGTAGTATATTTTTCTTGCACATTTTGTCGAAGTATATGTTAAAGTTTTTTTGTTTTGAGAAAAAAGTGCGAGACAGAAATTAAAAATAGTCGTCAGTGGCCGCCCAGCAGATTGTATAGCAGATGGGGTTGTGCAACTAAGTCGCTATGCAATGTTGCATGATATGTTATTATGGAATGTAGCTCCCGAAATCAGGAGCATCATTTTAAACATATAAAAAAGAATTAAAAAAGTTAAACAAAAAAAATATTGACATATTTGCATTTTTTTTTTTTTTTTTTTTTTTTTTTTTTTTTTTTTTTACATTTTTTCATGTTTGCAATAAACAAAAAAATACATACTTCTCACACATATTGTCAATTTTCTAATACAAAATTGAAAAGTATACGAACTTACCTTTGGAAATCTACTTTTGGACATCTCCAGTCTATTTAATTTTATAAAATTTACGAAGTTCGTTTTAACAATAATGATGTGAAACTACTCAAATGATAAATTTTGGTATGAAAAATTATCTCAGTATCGCCGTCTGTTGAGAATTGAATGAACAATTTAGATTAAATGCTGTGTTGGAAGATACCAGCAATAAATAAAAAGCCCACTAACTTTTAAGTCACTTATAAGTATATTTTAAACCCACTATATAAGTAACTTTGACTTTTGGGTATGTTGCAGATATGCAACACAGTGACACAAAAAGTTAAATCTCTTAATTTGTGATAGCCTGCTTTTATCGCAGAGTTTCTAATATCTTTCTGCGATTAAATAAGGCGAAAAATTATTTTTTCAATTTGTGGTAAAACTGTATGCGCCTTGGATGCAACTGAAATAAATTCATTAGATATTTGTGGTCATACTCAATGGATGCAAGTATTTTTATTACAACCGTACGAAGTATTTAAATGTCTGAATATTTGCGGTCACACAAACTATGCTAATTTGCTAAAATTTCACAGCAAGTTTGAAAAGAAAATAAATCATTTTCACCACAGTTATGAAAATGAGATAATTCATTAGTATTATCTGCAATTCAAGATGCACGTAAGCTATTATTATAGATCATAAAATAGACTGTATATCATTACTTTTGTTGTCGTACGTATGGCACAGGTATCAAGAGGAATTGGTTTGCCTGCTTCTGAAATAAGAATTCATTTTGAAGTACGGGCCTTATTTTTAAAAATAATGTTCGTTTTCGGATTGGAATTTATAAAGAATTTCTATGTAATTTCTACGTACAACTCTACTAAAATTTTTGAATAAAAGTTTTCGTTTTTTTTTTTAATCGCAGACAAATAATTACAAATTTTACATTTAAACAACGGGATCGCAAATTCTGCTCTTTAATGCTACGCATACTGGAAATTTTACTCCAATTTTATGAAAACAGTTGAATGACACATTTTGTTTTTCATTTTAACACGTTTGCGACCGAGGACGATACGTGGCGTCGCTTGGTTGATATTCCATTTTTAATCCAAAATTATGATTTTTATTTTAATACGAAATCGGGAAAGGTCTGTCATTAAGTAAACCAAATATTGCTCTTAATATTTTCTGGTGTGAATTAGGAATTTCTTAATTAAAAAATAATTTCATTAATTTCAACCCGTTCACGAACGTGTTAAGAACTATTTAATTATTTTATTATAATTTGAATAATGTAGTTAGCTAAATGAAATACCTAGTTGCGTACCAACTGAACTTCTAGGATAAATGTAAGCAACTTGCAAGGCAAATAGGGAGCCGTGAGAAATATAAAAAGTTAAAACGAAAATAAAATAAAAATACTTGAAATATAATAAAGAAATCGAAATTTATATATTAATGTGATTCATATTATATTTATTTTATGAATAAATTTCTGGTTCGAATTAAAATATTTTCTTTTGGTACCGGTCAAATAACCAGTGTGTGATACGTTTGGCGTTAATCACCTAACTCAATCTTACTTTTGTTGCCGTACGTATGCGAGATGTTTCAGGGTGAATTGGTTTGCCTACTTATGAAAATTTAATTCCATGATTAGCTTTATTTTTAAAAGTAATGTTCTCTTTTTTAAATTTTAATTTCCAAAAAACATTAAATATTTTTTAGAAGTATTACAAGCTACGTATAATTCTACCATAATAGAGACTTAGAGAGAATATATACATAATAGAGAATAAGAAATTTTAAGAAAATTTTTTGTTTGATTTATTAATCGCAGATAAATATTACAAAATAATCGCAGATAAGTATTATTTCTTTTATCTTAATTCCTTTAATGGATTAAATGAGATATATTCTGGCTTGAATAATGTTGTTTGTAGATATCTTTAGCCTTAAGTTATCTTTATAAGTTTAAACATACATCTAAAAAATATTAGATATTGCTTAAAAAAATTATTAGACTGCAATGCGAAATCTTCGCACGTGTCCACTGGTTGCTTATATTTTCGTTAACAGAACGTAAAAAATTAGTCTGAAAAACATTATACGTACTTAGTTTTTCAACTTTTCACCATTTGTTTACATACTAACACCATTTTTTTTTATTTTTAGAAAGCCTAAATCAAAATCTATTAATTAGAAGTTTATTAAAGGCATTCGAATGTAAAGTTTCATAGACCACCCAGTAGTACATACCTTGGAATTTTTCGTCAAAATAACTTACATAACCGGAAAACAATAACCACAGATTTTTGTTCATTAACAACAAATTGCCTTGAACGAAGGAGAATTTAAAAAAGAAAAAGAGGAACAACACTAAAAAATTCGAGCAGAACAACAACAAAGGCTGTCACAACCAGGATGTTTTAAAGGCAAAAAATGAGGGAACAGAACGGGTTTAGAGAACAAGAAAATTTGTGACCACCCTTAAAGACCCCCTGCTAATGCATTTCTACGTGAATTAAGTCTTTGTGAAGAAGGTTGTAAAATCACAGACGAGTGATTGGTTAACTGACAACAACACAACGTGTAATTTTACGGAAAATTAAAGGTTATTCTCTCTATTATTCAAAGACTTCCGTAAGAAGACGACTGGTGTGCCGTTTGACCCCAAAATAAGAGGTGAGCTGTACCTGAGAACTGAATAAAAAAGAACTAATGCTTTCATATAAATTACGATAGATTTAGTATTATAATATAGAGCTCGCATATATTCAAATTGTTGTTAGATTGAAGTTGTGCTTATTGTCCTTAACAATTGTTACTTGTACTACAATAGAGTAAATTTGCCATCGAAAATGGGAATTTTAAACAGTAATTAAGGAGCATCATGATCATCATGATAAAGAAAATCATGTAAACATGAGGTAACAAATACCAAAACTAGAGACTGCATATTTCAAAGACCGAGCCAAGAGGTTAACTGTACATAAGACTAGAATACAAAGCTTTAATATTTTCAAATAAATTACAACAGATTTAGTATTATTATAATTGTCTGAGTGCAACGAAGACTCATACACAGCGCAGTATTACTTTGCCCCATATATAGCTACGATGGATATTAAAACCTTTCGTCAAGCATAACTCAAAAAATATTTAACGGATTTCGTTCAAATTTTTACAGCAGGTACCTATAAAGGTGACAACGACGTCTATTTATTACCAAGAATAAATGCTAAACCGTTTGGAAATTATATTAAAATAGATAAAAAAGCACAATTAAAGTACATACGTCACGAAATTTTGTGGTACGTCATTTTCACCGGCGCGAGATTTTCATAGACAATCGGAATTGAAAAGTTCATGGAGTACAAGGAGCAAAAAAAATATGCACGCACTAATATTCAGCACAATAAAATATATTTCAATTGAGTAGAAATCGAAAATTAATCTGGATTTTTTTTCTCTTTGAAAGAAAAACCCCGCAATAACTTAGTAGACTTGGTATTAGAGATTTGGCGCAAATCTCAGCAATAGCAGCTTTTTTATTTCTCATGTGTAAATTTTATTTTAGCATCGTGCTTAAATTTTTAAGATGGCGCAAAAACATGCTTTAATAAACGTATGTTTGTAAATATTTGAAAAACATGTTTCACCGCTCTCTTGAAAAATTTTGTAAGTTGCTAAAACTACCTTTTGGCACCATTTAAAATTTTTTTCGCCAACCGACATAGGATACGAAACTTTTTCCCATTCAGACACACATGCAAGGTTGGTCTCAAACAAGAGTAAAGCTAGCAACAATATTGTTTTAACTCTATAAGAGTTACAATAATGATATTAAATACACCGATTGGCTTTGGGCCCAATTACGAAAGTTTCTCCTACAAAAAAACTGTAGAAGAAGTCTTTTACATTTGTTTCAAATGAAGCTCGGTCTACAAGGTATTAGTTAATAATACAAACAACACTAATGGCATGGAGGCAAAAGTTTTAATTTAAATGTATATATTTGAAACCCTTCCCCCCTACCCCCCCCCCCAAAAAAAAAAAAAAGAAAAGAAAAGAAAGTTACAGTAATGAATTTAAAATGGCGTTAAGCCACGCTTTCTGACATAAGCAATTGGCTGCAAACGCGATAACGAAACTTAATAACATGTAGCTAATATAGCTCTCAGGGTACTTTGCAGTTATACAGACCTTGTGGTTTTTTTAAAAAGCTTGAGACAATTCAGGTTTAAGAAGTTGAGATTTACTGTCAAATGATATAAACAACTATGAACACAAAACTGATGAATTATTATTCAGGTTTATGTATGTATTTTTAAAAAATGCATCTGATTACACTTATTAGATAAATTACTTCTGTTTGCATTTAATAACTGATAAACGGCTTCTGTATAATAAATAAACTGTTTAAATATTGGGAAGAGGTGGCGAGAGGTAGAAAGACGAGTAAACAAACGGGTAGACAGACGGGTAGTGAGATGGGTAGAGAGACGAGTAGCGACATAGGTAGACTGACGGGTAGCGAAACGAATAGACAGACGGCTAGAGAGAAAGGTAAAAAGAGGGTTGCCAGAGGGGTAGCGAGATGGGTCTCGAGACGGGTAGCGACACCGGTAGACTAAAATGTAGCGAGAAAGGTTGTGAGACGCATAGCGTGGTAGATAAAGAGACGAGTAGAGAGATGAGTACAGAGACGAGTTGACTCACGGGTAATGAGACTGATAGCGAGACGGGTACAAAAACAGACGGATAGTGAGACGGGTATACAGACGAGTAGAGAGACAATAGATGGGTACGGAGATGGGTAAGAAGATGGGTAGAGAGGCGTATAGCCAGACGGGTAGAGAGACAGATAGACAAATGGGTAGCGAAGTGGATAGAGACACGGCTAGACATACAAGTAGTTAGACGGACAGACAGACGGTTAGAGAAATAGATTGGCGGGTAGCGAGACTGGTAGAGGAATATAGAGACGGGTAGCGAGACCGGTAGAGAAATATAGAGACAGGTAGCGAGACGTGTAGAGAGATAGACAATCAGTTAGAGAGACGGGCAGAAAAACGGATAGGGAAACAGACAGATTGTGGAGAGACAGACAGACAGGCAAAAGAAAAGTCTGCAATTGGCGCTGTAAAGGCGCATTAAAGGCGCAGGGGGCAGAGCCTCCTATAGAATAAAAAAGAAGTATCTGTTAAGCTTAACTTTGTAATATATATAATTTTCAATTTTGCCGATATGGAGATTTAATGTAAAAGTTATTTTACAGAAGTCATCGAAAGATTTTTTCTATACTTTAATAGTAATTTAGACTATAGTTTTGCAATCTGGTTTGTAGCAAAACATGCTATCAATGTGGTTTGAAGTGTAAGAGTTTTTATAAACAGTTATACAAATAATAGATATATAATCAAGGAAGAAAAACTTTAAATTCACACACAAAAAAGGTGCAACAATGAAATTAAATTTGCGTTAAGCCACGCTTTATAGAATAATCTATTGGCTGCAAATCCAATTACGTAACTTTAAAAAGCTTTGGCGTTTTAAAAGATCCGGCGTTTTTTTTTTTTTTTCAAGTTTTGCGCAATACGCGCTTAAGAAAATGAGATCCTTTGCCACATGTTAAAAAAAATTATGACAACACATCTGATGAACGGTACTTCTTTTCTATTTTTTTAACAGTGTATATGAATTTATATATGATATTTTGTAATTCTATCATTTAATTTGCTCTTTTTCTTTATATTGTAATTGTTAACCCTATGTTCTCAGCAATATCACTCAGACTAATCCCTTTGAGGGAAGTCCTAGTATAGAGCATGCATAGACAGTAATTATTGTCAAATTCAAACTGCGCTTAACAGTTTTTACTTATATTGCAATAGGGTACATTTGCGATAGAAAGTAAGAATTTTAACATTGGTTAAGAAGCATCATGATCATCATGATAAAGAAACATAATCTAGAAAAAAATATGTAACTAGCGATTGCATATTTCAAAGACCGAGCCAAGAGGTTAACTGAATATTGCAATAGAATTATTTGAAATGCATTACGACAGATTTATTAGTATTATAATGCAGAGCGTACATATAATCTAATTTTTGTCAATTTCAAGTTGCCCTTATCAGTTATTACTCATATTACAATAGGGTACATTTACGATAGACAGTAGAAAAATTAAAAAGTAGTTAAGAAACATCATGATTATCAGGATTAAGAAAATCATGTAAACATGAGCTAGCAAACATTATAAAACTAGAGACCACATATTTCAAAGACCGAGCCAAGAGGTTAACTGTACATAAGACTAGAATACAAAGCTTTAATATTTTCAAATAAATTACAACAGATTTAGTATTATTATAATATAGAGCATGCATAGACAGTAATTATTGTCAAATTCAAATTGCACTTAACAGTTTTTACTTATATTACAAGAGGGTACATTTGCGATAGAAAGTAAGAATTTTAACATTGGTTAAGAAGCATCATGATCATCATGATAAATAAACATAATCTAGAAAAAAATATGTAACTAGCGATTGCATATTTCAAAGACCGAGCGAAGAGGTTAACTGTATATTGCAATACAATAAAAAATATTAACCCTTTGAAATGAATTACGAGATTTGATTATGAGAGATTTATTAGTAGTATTATAATGCAGAGCATGCACATACTCTAATTTTTGTCAATTTCAAATTGCTCTTATCAGTTATTACTCATATTACAATAGGGTGCATTCACAATAGAAAATAGAAATTTTAAAAAGTAGTTAAGAAACATCATGATTATCAGGATTAAGAAACACGTTTAATCATAAGCTAGGAAATGTGATAACAACTTAGAGTCCGCCTACTTCAAAGATCGAGACAAGAGATTAACTATACCTTAGTATAGAATAATAATAATAAAAAAAACATTCATCTTTTCCAATAAATTACGACATATTTAGTATATTCATAATATAGAGCATGAATATGCTCTAATTATTATCAAATTCAAATTGTCCTTCACAATTGTTATATTGCTATATGGTACATTTACCATAGAAAATAACAATTTAAAACAGCATTAAAACAGATTCATGATCATCATGATAAAGAAACATAATCTAGCAAAAATGATAAAACTAGACATCCATATTTCAAAGACGGAGCAAAAAGATTAATTGTATATTACAATAGAATAAAAAAATATAATAATCCTTTGAAATGAATTACGACAGATTTAGTAGTATTATAATATAGAGCATGCATATACTCTATTTATTTTCAATTTCAAATTTCCCTTAACCCTTTCCGGCACAGACAAAGTCTGTTCGTAAAATGAGAAATTGCTGACTGACACCGGAATTTACAAACGACTTTTTAGAAAATACGAACTCCTTATTTTAAGCTTTCATTATACAAAATTTTTTTTAATTAAAATATTCTTGGTGCCGAATGCAAATTTGGAATTAAAATTTGATGTGCCCCGAGTGGGACCACTGTGCCGGAAGGGTTAACAATGATTACTCATAATACAATAGGGTACATTTACGATAGTAAATACGAATTTTAAACAGTAGTTAAGAATAATCATGATTATCACGATGAAGAAACACATGTAAACATAAACTAGCAAATATGATAAAAAAAGATAATGCATATTTCAAGGGCCGAACCAAATAGTTAATTGCAATTTAGTTTAGAATAAATAAATAAATAAATAAATAACATTAATCCTTTCAATAAATTACAATAGATTTTGTATTGTTATAATATAGACATAGACCATGTACGTACCATAGCTGCCAACTGTTATGCTTTTTTGTTACCACTAAAAATTAATAGAAATTTTTGAGTTATTGAATGACGTGATTTCGGAGATTTAATAAGCTAAAATTTACTACAAAATTTTAGTGGTAGGAAAAAAAGCGTAAAAGTTGGCAGCTATGACATACGCTAATTAATGTCAAATTCAAATTTTTCCTTAATAATTTTTACTCATATTACAGTAGGGTACATTTACGATAGAAAATAGAAATTTCAAACTGTTTTTAAGGAGAATCGTGATCATCATGATAAAGAAACTCATGTAAACTTAAAGTAGCAAATATGATAAAAATATGTTATAATAATGTGGTATGAATGTATTTACCCTGGTAAAGGTTATTATGTGTCCGGAATAATTCTGCAATACGATCTAGAAATAGTTACAGGCTGAGTCATAAATTCTTTAAAACATTAAAACTTCATTAAAAAGGAACAAATGATGATAAAAAAAAAATGCGGTTCGTACGAATGGGATTACCGAAAGATCGGATTCTTTTAATAACAAAAAAAGTGGTTCAAAAATTGACCGATAGCTGGCGCTTGCATACATAAAAATGAATCAAATGTATGCAGATTAGGCTTATAGTAAAAGACAACAAACATGCAGACAATAACAACACAACTCTACATTCTATACATTTATTTATGCAGCAAGTGTTCAACATGACCTCCACTACATGATACAAGAGCTTAACCAACAGCACTTGATCTGGTAACGATGGCATATTATTGTCATCGAATGAGGAAACTATTTGCATCTAGTTGATTTATTGACAGCCTGATTTGCATAAATCTGCTTTGTATTATGCATACCAGCACCACCTATCGGCCATTTTTTGAACTACAACTTTTCTGTTATTTAAAAAAAACGATCTCCCTTTAATCCAATTCATGAAAATCACAATTTTTTAGCATAATTTATTCATTTTTAATGTATTTTTAAAGTTGTTAAGAATTTACGGCGCACTCGGTATACATTTTAAATTGGTATACAGTGTGACCGGAAATAAAAAAGCTGAATTCAACCTTAGAGTGAAATGAAAAAAAAAATAGAATTTATGCACAGCAGTCAAGTTTCACGTTCTTTGAGTGCCATTATTTATGAATAGGAATATTCGTCTTGTGTAATCGCAAAATTATTTTAATTAAATAAAACTAGTATTTCTAGTGGGGAATAGTGGTAATAAAAAAACGGTTGGCTTGACCACTGAGCTCCATATATAACAGGATATCTGTCTTCTTATTCCATAACATGATTTACAGCGGTCAGCGCGGATAGATACAGTGACGATAGTTTTAGTTCGCTTTCATGGCAAAACATGCTGCTTATCCCATTACCTTACATTTGTTAGAGAATCATTAATTAATTAGCGAAGCATAAATTATGATAATAGTAAATGAGAAAACTAATGTCTAACATGTTAGAAATAATTCCTCATATTGGATTAAATTAGTATCTCTGCAACCACTTAAAAACACAGTTCAAAAAAAGAATATTGTTCAAAAAAAGAAAAAACAGCAGGAAGTTTTGTTCTACTTAGTGCAATATCTCGTGAACTGATTCATCGAAAATAAATATCTTGCAGACAGTTATAGCCCATTATCTTCAAATACAGTACCCAGCTAATTTTTCATCAAACGCGATAGTGAAATCATTTAATGACTATTTTATTTATATCATCAAATAATGAACAAAATCTGCACACCAATTAAAAAACTTTTATAATTGCTGCAACAAGTAGGAAATCCTAGACATTTGTGAAATGTGTTTATAATTGTAATATACTTTCTGTGTTCATGAATTGTGCTCTTTTATTTATGATGTGTTCCAGAAACTCCAATTAAAAGAAAATATCATGACTGTATACTGATCAAGAACAAATTTAACACTAGAACTACCGGAAATTTTACTCAAGTTTTTTAAAACTAGTTCACACCAGAAATTTTATTTAAAACTAATTAATTTATTAATTTAACGTATTTCTCTGAGTTTTATATTTAATATATTTTAAAAGGAAATTTCTGGTTCAGATCAGAATATATTCATTTGGTAACCATAAAAATGCAGGCTCATGGTAGTTCATGTGTTAAAAAACATTCTCATTCCTTTCGACTTTAAAATTTTTAATTCAGTCTGCCATTAAAACTAATCCTGTTAACACCTCTAAAAAGAGCAAATGGCTCTCGTAATCTCTAATAATCTAAGATATTAATATTGTTTTCTAACTTAAGTAAATCTAATCTAAAATTTTAATTTAATTTAATTGTAAAATTCAGTAATACATATAATTAATAATTATACACAAAAAGACTATTTATTTGTGTTTATTCTAATTTTCTTAAAAGTTTTTTTTTTCCAGACTTCCAATTAATAAGGATTTTTTCACATCATATACCAGTGTTCGCCATTCGATAAGTGCACACATGGATAATAATGCTGAATACAAGTATGACGATCACTGACAGAAAAGGTAGGATAATTCCTATGCATTTTTCATTTATTGAAGATATCAGGTAGTCATTTATTTTTCTTAGAAACCTTATTTCTGAGATTGCGCGGCTACTGAATTCACACCTCCAAGATAACATTGGCAACGCGGATTGTTTTATCCCCCTGCCTTGAAAACTTCTCACCGCAGGGTCAGATCTCCTGTTATAAACGGAGATTAGTGGGGTCGGCAGCTATTTTATTGTTTTTCTATTAAATTACGATTTATTTATTATAAGTATCAAAGATTCAAATTATGAATGTCAAATACAAATTGTCGTGCTATTTATACACTGTAAAAAAATTTCCGGGAGTTTCCGGAAAAAAGTGGTGGCATTTTTGCTGTTACGTTTCACAAGAAAGTAGAGAAACATTCCAATTTTCAGTAATAAATATACTTTTTTTTATTCAGTGTCTTATTTAAGCAATTAAATTGTATAAGTTTCTTCTATAAGCAAATAAGTTTCTTATTACAGATAAAAGTAATATTCAAATAATGAAGCATAAAAAGATTTAAATTAGCTACTTACTTTATCGGTTGATATCCAAACAAAGAATGGCATTTGTTAAAATTGCATTTGTCTCTAAATACATAGCCAGCTGTTTTTTATTCTTCTTTAGTTATAAAAAATGGCTAATGCAACATAAAACATGAAGCACGCATGCGCAGAAAAATTGAAACCTCTCAAAAATATTACACGAATTATTGCCGTAATTGTCGTGGGACATAAAGAAATTTGAAATTCCGGTAAAATATGCGAAATGTTTCAGGTAGATTTCCTGAAACGTTCCGAATTTTTTTTTACAGTGTAGTAAGAAAGAGGATTTGCCATAAAAAATTTTATTGGACAGAACGAGTACCACGGTAATCAAGTTTACACCTTGATTATGGAATAAGCAAGTAGACATGATGACAAATAAAATTATAAAAGTAGTTGACTGTTTCACCCCAAATAAGAAATGAAATTTTGGTTGCAATGCAATACAAATAACTGAATTACTGTATATGCTCACGTATATGTCGACACCCTCCTCCTCTACTTTCAGAGAGAGAAATCAAAAACTATCATATAAGTCGACCATCAAAGAAAAAAAAAAAGAAAAAATATACATTCTTTTGCATGTCGTTTTTATATTTTTCCATTTTTTCTGAAGTTTAAAAATGCCATTGTCGTATGAAAACACAAAAATGGAAAAAAAATCCATACATAGACGCTACCTTTCTGTTGGCCCTTGCAACGCCGGGTAGGTTGGCTTATAAATAAAATAAAACAAAATAGTGTGTCGTTTTATTCTAAAAACGTTATCTATTCTTTCGAATAGAATAGGAATAATATGAATAACTATTTTGAAATAAATTACAATGTATAACAACATGATGCATAGATACATTCAAATTACCAACGTCTAGACATAAATTATAGCACTCGTTTTATAAAATAGCAATTTACTATATAAAATTGAGCTTTTAAGAAAAATTTACATCAGATAAAGTAACATTACGATCACGATGACGCAGAAATGAACGTGGAGGTACGGAAACATGTTGAAAACTACACAATATTATTTGAAATATATACAATGTGAAATGATGCTTACAGATTATTTATTTAAATTCAAAATAATAACATAAAGCACACATATTACGAATGTCAAATTCGAATCATCCTACTGAAAGAGTGCAATTAACATAGAAAAGAAAATTGCAATTGTTTATCAGCTAAAAGAGCATCACCTTCATCATGATAACAAAATTGATGTTTAGATAGATAGCGATAGAAACGATAGAAACGATATAAACTATATATATTATATTGCAATGACAAAAATAATTCACTGATAAATGGATACGTTTATTTTAGAAATGAGAATTTCACGATGCATTTTGATAAACTTCGAGGGGGACCATGATCATCGTGATACAGAGTTTGGTTCAGAAATTAGTAATTATTTGATACAATAATAATAGATCAAATTTAAGCCTTTATGATTTAAGCACCATTAAAAATTTAATATAAAATTTATTTACTCCGTCTATTAATAAACAGAAATGAAATAGAAATGAACTTAGAGGTAAACAAACATGATGAAAACTAGATAACATTCTTTGAAATATATGGAATGGGAATTGATGCTTACAGATTATTTATTTAAATTCAAAATAATAACATGAAGCACACATATTACGAATGTCAAATTCGAATAATTTTACTGAAAGAGTGCATTTAACACAGAGGAAAATTGCAATTGTTTATCAGCTAAAAGAGCATCACCATCACCGTGATAACAAAATTGATGTTTAGATAGATAGCGACAGAAACGATAGAAACTAGAGATGTTATATTGCAATGACACAAAGAATTCACCGAAATATAGATAAAATTATGTTAGAATATAAGAATTTCACGATGAATTTTGATGAACTTCGAGGGGCGACCATGATCATCGTGATAAAGAGATTGGTTCAGAAATGAGCAATTATTCGATACAATAATAATAGATAAACTTTAAATCCTTATGGTTCGACCTTTATGATTTAAGCACCATTAAAAAATTTAATACAAAATTTATTTACTCCGTCTATTAATAAACAGAAATGAAACAGAAATAAACGTAGAAGTAAACAAACATGATGAAAACTAGATAACATTCTTTGAAATAAATAAAATGAGAATTGATGCTTACAGATTATTTATATAAATTCAAAATAATAGCATTAAGCACACATATTACTAATGTCAAATTCAAAAATCCTGATTTTTATCAAAGAGTGTATTTACCATACAAAAAAATTATTTGCAATTGTTTATCAGCTAAAAGAGCACCAGAAACCTTTATGGTTCGAACTTTATGATTTAAGCACCATTAAAAATTTAATATAAAATTTATTTACTCCGTCTATTAATAAACAGAAATGAAATAGAAATGAACTTAGAGGTAAGCAAACATGATGAAAACTAGATAACATTTTTTGAAATATATAAAATAGGAATTGATGCTTACAAAATATTTATTTAAATTCAAAATAATAGCATTAATCATACATATTACTAATGTCAAATTCAAAAATCCTCATTTTTATGAAAGAGTGCATTTACCATAGAAAAATAATTTGTAATTGTTTATCAGCTAAAAGAGCATCACCATCACCGTGATAACAAAATTGATGTTTAGATAGATAGCGACAGAAACGATAGAAACTAGAGATGTTATATTGCAATGACACAAAGAATTCACCGAAATATAGATAAAATTATGTTAGAATATAAGAATTTCACGATGAATTTTGATGAACTTCGAGGGGCGACCATGATCATCGTGATAAAGAGATTGGTTCAGAAATGAGCAATTATTCGATACAATAATAATAGATAAACTTTAAATCCTTATGGTTCGACCTTTATGATTTAAGCACCATTAAAAAATTTAATACAAAATTTATTTACTCCGTCTATTAATAAACAGAAATGAAACAGAAATAAACGTAGAAGTAAACAAACATGATGAAAACTAGATAACATTCTTTGAAATAAATAAAATGAGAATTGATGCTTACAGATTATTTATATAAATTAAAAATAATAGCATTAAGCACACATATTACTAATGTCAAATTCAAAAATCCTGATTTTTATCAAAGAGTGCATTTACCATACAAAAAAATTATTTGCAATTGTTTATCAGCTAAAAGAGCACCAGAAACCTTTATGGTTCGAACTTTATGATTTAAGCACCATTAAAAATTTAATATAAAATTTATTTACTCCGTCTATTAATAAACAGAAATGAAATAGAAATGAACTTAGAGGTAAGCAAACATGATGAAAACTAGATAACATTTTTTGAAATATATAAAATGAGAATTGATGCTTACAAAATATTTATTTAAATTCAAAATAATAGCATTAATCATACATATTACTAATGTCAAATTCAAAAATCCTCATTTTTATGAAAGAGTGCATTTACCATAGAAAAATAATTTGTAATTGTTTATCAGCTAAAAGAGTATCACCATCACCGTGATAACAAAATAGATAGATAGCGATAGAAATGATAGAAACTAGAGATGTTATATTGCAATGACACAAAGAATTCACCGAAATATAGATAAAATTATGTTAGAATATAAGAATTTCACGATGAATTTTGATGAACTTCGAGGGGCGACCATGATCATCGTGATAAAGAGATTGGTTCAGAAATGAGCAATTATTCGATACAATAATAATAGATAAACTTTAAATCCTTATGGTTCGACCTTTATGATTTAAGCACCATTAAAAAATTTAATACAAAATTTATTTACTCCGTCTATTAATAAACAGAAATAAACGTAGAAGTAAACAAACATGATGAAAACTAGATAACATTCTTTGAAATAAATAAAATGAGAATTGATGCTTACAGATTATTTATATAAATTCAAAATAATAGCATTAAGCACACATATTACTAATGTCAAATTCAAAAATCCTGATTTTTATCAAAGAGTGCATTTACCATACAAAAAAATTATTTGCAATTGTTTATCAGCTAAAAGAGCACCAGAAACCTTTATGGTTCGAACTTTATGATTTAAGTACCATTAAAAAAATCATACAAAATTTATTTACTCCGCCTATTAATAAAAATAGATGATACAGAAATAAACGTTGAGGTAAACAAACATGATGACAACTTGGTAATATTCTTTGAAATACATAAAACTAGGGGGCTCAGCCCCCTACTCGCTAAGGCTCGCCAACCCCCTGTGAATTGCGATGCAATTCACATTGAGAGCGTTACGCGGTCCCAGCTCGCTTCGCTCACTCGCCCCTTTCTATTTTTGCAGTAATTGTAGCCGGAATAAGTACTACCATAAATCATTTGAACATATGAAATTGACAATTTTTTTTAATGTAAAAAAGTAATTGAACTCCGTTGAAAACACAACTAAAAATGCATTTAGTTGGAGCTACTAATGAGCATATAAATCATTTAAATACTATGAATAAAGGATCTTGGAAACATAATTTGTTTAAAACTTATTGCACCTATAATATTGTACAGCACGGCTTATTCATTAAAAAAAAAAACAACAACAAAAAAAAAAAAAACTACGTACTAGGAAGATAGTTTATCATCAATGATTATTTAAATTTCGTTCGACATTTTATTATTATAATTGATTATAGGTGCAACCTAGACAGTTGATATTTTTACTTCTCTAGGATTTTTCATGTGACTGAAATTCATAAATAAATTCTAAATAAGAGTTGAGAATTCATTTGAAATTAGCAATATTACTCATAATTAAAATGAGGAATAATCTCAGAAGCTTTGGATTACGTTGCTAGCTTGATTTTTCACTTCTCTTACACTGACCGCCATATTGGAGGCGGAGCTGATCTATCTAATACAATCTAGTCTTTTCCTTGGTCTGAGCTCTGGAAACTACGGTTGTTGCCATCAATAAGCTAGAAATTCAGCCCTATTTCCACGCCACGTAAGACAAATATATATATAGATGTGAATTGGTGCTTACAGATTATGTGATTTGTTTGAATGTTTGTTTTTATTAGAAACAGGCAATAAAGTCACTCGCTGTCAACTTTTACAAAAAAATAAAAATAAATAAATAATAATAAAAAAAAGTCGAAAAATGTAGGTATAGTTGAGAAACTTAAATATCGTAACTGACACTTGTGAAAAATGTTAAATACAATTCCCCCACTAGAATTTTAGTTTTTAGATAAACTGTGGTAAAAAGAGTGTGCGTGTGTGTTTGTGGGAGGTAGGGGTACGTTAAGAAATAAGCCCATTACGTTAAGAAATAGTCTCATTACCAGGGGTGCAAATATCTAGGCGCCAATAGATCTATTCCCACCACTAAAATTTTAGTACTCTTCGCCTAACAAGAATACTGATAAAATTTAGGCGAAGTATACTAATAAAATTTGACGAAGAATACTAATAAAATTTAGTGGTGGGAATCAGCCCATTGGCGCCTAGATTTTTGCACCCCTTGCTCATTACGTTAAAAAATAGGTCCAATACGTTAAGAAATAGGCCCATTTGTAATTGCCAAACAGCAGTTTATCATACGAGTATTGATTTTTCAAAGGAAAAAAAAGGTACCAGGCCGGGATTCGAACCTTTGGTTTTATTTGCCAATGTCCTTCCAACTGATCTATCTGGACGCCACACAGTGTAGTATTTGAGGCAAAATCCTGGCCCAAATTATTTTTCCTGTGTTTTAAAGTTAAGACCATTGCTGTTGACTTATTATTTGTAAATACACTTAATTAATGTTATACATACATAAATAAATCAGGGTTCGTACGGCTCCTGGAATTTTGAGAATAGGAAATTCTTCGGTACCAGTATTTTCTTATAGAAAATCTTTCCTTAAAAGAAGGTGACGTTTCCCAAGTTTAACTTAGATTTCTTTTTCTAAAAAAAAAAAAAAAAAAAAAAAAAATATTGGTAACACTCCTGGAAAATTCCCTGATCCATACGAACCCTGATATATCCATTTACTTAAAATATAAATATATAATACAACGTTTACTTGTTTACTGTTTATAAGAGGAAGGTAAGTGTTGATAGGTTTCTTTATTTACAAAACAAGTAATGTTTAATTAAATATTGTTAATTTTACTACGCATAAATGTTTAATTATTTATATAAACCAATGTATATGACATATATATACAGGGTGTTCCGTTAAAGGGGTCCAATATTAATAGGGGTAATAGAGGAGATCACATGGAGCATAAATCAGTATATAAAGCCTGGTCGGATCTCAATAGTTTTCAAGTTACAGCAAATAGAATGAAAATTCGGAAAATTGTAAAAGAACCCTCATTGCTAAACTATCGATAATGCTACATAAAAACGAAGCACATATTTAGAAAGAGCAGAAAAAAACCTACAAAATGACATCAATTGTATTAAAATAGCAATATTTATTGACGAGTTACAAGCCCTGAAACAGTGAAAAAAGTACGAAATCCAATATACATCAAAATAGTTAATCGTTAATTCCAAAAAGACAACTCTAGCTACAACAAGGAAAATGTAGTAAAATTTGGTCCATTCCGAAAACTTTCGAAAAAGCTTACAATGAACCATATCGGTTTAATTGTGTGAGAGAAATTAATCAGTTTCTTAGTTACAACTCCGCTTTCTTTGACACTAGCAAAGGTTAAACTCCGCCCATCACGATTGGAAACACCGCCTTTTTAATTACTCTCAACTATACATTTTCGATCATGCTTCTTCTGAGATGCAACATTTTTAATTATTCAAGAGTTGAATGAACCAAAATAACTTTACAATAATAGTCTACATTTTAAAGTGGTCTTTTATTGATATAAAGCTTAAGTTAAATTCCTTAAAATTAAACTGGTGGTGAAAATTCGGAAATAATTAAAAATATTGCGATTTGTAACTATGCAAGAAGTTTCAGTACATGTTTTACATGGACAATTATTGTATGTATATGTGCATCATAATTTATGATAGGAAATAATAATAACAAATAGCATAATAATTTTATTAATTATAAATTTAAAAAAGACACTAAATTTTAAATTAATTCATACAAACTTTGTAATTTACAATTTGAGTACACCACAGTCTGTGACTTACAAAATACTATGCCCAAAAAGTGTTGAAAATAAAAGAAAAATGACAAATAAAGAATTACATTCCACGTACTTTATGACATATGTGAAGCATAGTCTTCTGGCCTGCGCTGCACAGTTCAATGTCGGAAGGCAGACGAACGTACATTATTATAATAGGTGTTCGAAGTTGCGCCCATTAACAGAATCGCACAGCCGACAGCGACGTCGTAAAGATTGGCGAACACGCCGAAAAACTCCGACGGAGTTGGGAATGTCTCCTGCAGCGACAACGATTCCCGCTAGTAAATCCTCCGGTGTATCCACAGGCGTTTCATACACCAGCGATTTAAGGTGTCCCCAAACAAAAAAGTCTAACGGATTGAGGTCTGGAGAGCGTGCAGGCCAAGCAACAGGTCCACTGCGTCCAATCCATTTCCCAGGATATGTTGAAGTGAGGTGATTGCGAACACCTATGAAAAAATGTGCCGGTGCGCCATCGTGCATAAACCACATATTGTGGCGCAATGTTGCTGGCACATTTTGCAGTAACTGCGGTAAGATATCCCGTAGGAAAACAAAGTACGTACTGCCATTGAGTACATCTGGGAGTAAATATGGTCCTATGAGATAATCGCCGAGGACACCTGCCCATATGTTCACACTGAACTTTTGTTGTGCGTTCGACGGGAAAACAGTGTGCGGATTTGTATATGACCATGTGTGCATATTGTGCGTGTTTACCACGCCCTCTCTCGTAAATGTTGCTTCATCAGTAAATAAAATATTTTCCAGAAATTGTGGATTATTTTCTGTTACATTAAGCAACCAGCGTACGAATTCTGTCCGCTGAGCACAATCTGTTACTGATAACAGTTGTACCCGCTGCACATGAAAGGGGTGCATGTTTTCTGCACGCAGAACACGCCACACACTTTGGTGAGAAACACCGACTTCAGACGCAGCAGCTCGTGTATTCGTGGAGGGGTTATCTTTAAAAATATTCAGTACATCTTCTTCCATTGCAGGTGTTCGTACATGTCGAGGTTTCCCTGCATCAATGCTTGCTGTATTAAACGATCCAGTCTCCCGTAATCGTCTATAATCTAAGTTTCGAACTTGGGCAACGTCTCCTTGGAAATTGCTCACGGTACATGCGCTGTGCTAGACATGCATTTCCATGAGCTTGCCCGTACATCAGATGCATGTCCGCATATTCTTCGTTAGAGTATTCCGGCATAATTATTATACATCAACTTACTACAATCCCACTTACAACAGCCTCCCTTTAACATAACGCCCACTGATGACTGCTGTTTTATTACACTTTTCTTCCTATACACATAGAAAATTTGCATAAAAAGTACTTCTTCATCATCCTGAAAGTTCATGGAGGAAACGCAGCAGTCACGGATTTTGCTTTAAGACAAGGCGAGAGCTGCACAATATGTCATTCACTTGACCAGACTGAATAATGAAAGGGTATTGATAGAGGTTGATCAGAAATGTATAATTGAAAGATATTAAAACGGGGTGTTTACAATCGTCATGGGTGGAGTTTCGCTCTTTCCGAGCGTGCAACAGTACAGAGTTGTAACTAGGGAACTGCTTGATTTCTCCCATACAATTAAACTGATATGGTTTATTGTCAGCTTCTTCGAAAGCTTTCGGAATGGACCAAATTTTATAACATTTTCCTTGATGTAGGTAGAGTTGCATTTTTGGAATTAACGATTAACTATTTTGCTAAATATTTGATTTTGTATTTTTTCACTGTTTCAGAGCTTGTAACTCGCCATTAATTCTCAATATTCTAAAACAACTTATGTCATTTCGTAGGATTTTTTCTGCTCTTTCTAAATATGTGCTTCGTTTTTATGTAGCATTATCGATAGTTTAGCAATGAGGGTTTTTTTACAAATTTCCGATTTTTCATTCTATTTGCTGTAACTTGAAAATTATTGAGATCCGGCCAGGCATTATATACTGATTTATGCTCCGTGTGATCTCCTCTATTACCCCTATTAATATTGGACCCCTTTAACGGAACACCCTGTATATATTACTTGCAATTAGTAATTTAGCAATGTTGAGTCGCTATAGTATAGTGTTTTTAATAGATTTCGAGTGTTTTTAATAGATTTGCAGTTCTCCCAAAAAATACTGATACATAAAAATGGCAACAATATGCGGAAGTTTTTTTTTTTTTAATTGCCTTGAAAACTAATACGATCATAATTCAAAAATGGTCCGACAAACCCCGACACAACTTTAAAAAGCTTTGAATATATTAGATAGTATATTTCTATAAATATATTTCAATAAATGAGATCTAAAATAGCTTAAAAATAACCCATTTTCAATTTTAATTATTTTTTATATTTTAAAAAGTAAAATTATTTAAATACACATGTCAAAGTATACATTTAAATATAATAAGAAATCTGAAACATAAGAAAAAAGCACATCTTCTCACAAAGAAACTTTCATTTCAACTTAGACTAGGAGCCGCCGGTTTGTAGTTTAAATTCCTGAAATAGACATAGATAAACACACCAGTTAGTCAGCTATTAGGAAATATGCTTTTTACAACTGTTGAGCAATTGATTTTAATTTCTGCCTTTTTGGTCAGGATTTTGCATCAAATACTCTGCGACATCCCAGTAAACACATTTCATTCAAACAACCATTTAGTAATGACATCTGGTCTGTTATATGAAACATCTAAAAAAATCTCCAATAAACAATGGGTACATAATTACACTTTTATTATTGTAACACAAGCAAACTACTTGGTAAATAAATCCTACGAGTAATAATTTTTCCAACTTAGTGAGAATGTGTCCGGGTCGGGCTCAAACTCAGAACCTTTGGCTTTAACTGCAAAACCCCTTCCAATTGAGCTACATTTTCACTCTATTGGAAAAATTATTACTCGTATGCATTATTTACCAAGCAGTTTGTTTGTGTTAAAATTATAAAAGTGCAATTCATCACCTTTATTAATTGTTTTTCTGTAGAACTGATGTTCCAATATAAAAGTTAATGTAAAATATGCATGTATATATTTTTAAAAAACAGGGTGTTTCTAAATGAATATCGGGCTTTTAACGCTTGGTAGTATTTATTACATACAACTTAAAATTATAATTAATACATAAAATGAAAGAGCAACTCAAACAGTTTTACCTACAAGCTCACAAGTGTTCAATGTGAACACCTTTCGTCACACGGCACACATGAAGTCGATAGCTCAGTTCTTCCCGAACGTTAATTAGTGTTTGTGGGGTAATTATTGCAACAGCTGCCTCAATCCTGTTTCTTAGGTTGGGTAGGTCAGCTGGTAGTAGAGGCACATACACTCGATCTTTTATGAACCCCAACAGGTAGAAATCACATGGCGTCAGATCAACACATGGATGTGTTGATCAGATCGGGTGAGCGTAGAGTGGCGTTTGGGAAGGACTGAGCTATCGACTTGATGTGTGCCGTTTGACGAAAGGTGTTCACATTGAACACTTGTAAGCTTGTAGGGAAAACTGTTTGAGTTGCTCTTTCATTTTATGTATTAAGTATAATTTTAAGTTTTTTTAATAGATACTACAAAGCGTTAAAACCCCGATATTCATTTAGAAACACCCTGTATACTACAATAGATGCTGTCTTTGCTTTCTCATTAATATACTGATTATGAAATATGGCAGGGGTGCAAAAATCTCCTTTACCTGCGTTTTATTCTGTTATGCTGTTTCAGATGACAGTCCAGATGTCATGATAAAATGGTTGTTCTGAGCGAATATTGTGTTGGCCATCCAGATAACGCAATTGGAAGAGCATTGACAATTGAAGCCAAAGGATCTGGGTTCGAGTCCCTACCTGGACGCATTTTTTCTTAGATGGGAAAATTACTACTCATGTTACTTATTTACCAATCAGTTGATTGTGTTAAAAATAATTAATGCGTAATTACTCATCCATAGTTTGTTGGAATTCCTTTACCTGCGTTTTATTCCGTTGTGCTGTTTTTAATAACAGTCCAGATGTCATGACAAAATGGTTGTTCTGAGCAAATATTGTGTTGGCTGAGATGTCATCCAGGTAGCTCAATTGGAAGATCATTGACAATTGAAGCCAAAGGTTCTTGGTTCGAGTCTCTGCCTGGAAACATTTCTGCTCAGGTGGGAAAATTGCTACTAGTATGAATTATTTACCAATAAGTTGATTGTGTTAAAAAATAATTAAAGGGATGATTTTTTTTAAAACCTTTCAATTGTAATTTCTTAGTTTTCTTCAAATTACTTCTTTCTGGGACTGAAGTATCGATACAGGGATGAGAGCGATCCGACCCGAACGTCCGATTTGTACAACTAAATTTTAATAGTGTTTAATTTCAGAAATTCTGTTCTTAAATAAGGTGAAAAATACTATTAAAATTTAGTGATGGCAATCGGGCATTCGAATCGGAGCGCTCTCATCCCTGCATCGATAAAAAAGCTATAAAAACTTGTATACGCATGTATTCTATAAACATCAGGAAAAGAGTCTGCTTTGGCTATCTCATTAATTGTATCCGCTGTAAAACACAAAAAAAATATTAAAAGAAAAAAAACAAGTGGAAAAAGAGTAACAATATGAAAAGTGGAAGCATTTGTAGTCTTGTCAAGACTTTTCCCTAAGACTTTGACCTTGATCTGATTGGAGGTGAATAGTCCAATACCAGACACGGAACAACAAGGAGAAAGAACAAAGTAAAAACAAAAAAGATTACGGAAAAACCCATCTAACATTGTCCAATTTTTTAAAAGTATTTTTTGAATAATTCTGAAAGTTGTTATTATCGATGGAAGAAGAAAGTTTTATTCAAATTTTACCTGTGCAAGATAATAAGAACTACATGTAAATTTATAGTAAAATAAAATATTTTCATGCTGAGAAAGACAAGGTGTGTCTGGTATTGGCAGGAGTCCATATAGTTAGAAGATGAAAATCTCTTATGGGTTGTTATTGTTAACCCATTTGTTTCGAGAATAATTGCTTGAGATTCTTTTCATTTTAAATGTACAACCGTTTCTTTTGTCATCTATTATTAATGCTTGGCGATATATCAGACATTTATTGTTGAATTATTGGTTTGCTGATTTTTTGTTTGGCGGTAAAACTTGCCAGTGGGAAACAACTCAGTCAAATGAAATGAAGGTTCAGGCAACAATGCCAAATCTAGTAATTAGATTTTATGCAGAAAATAAAATGTAAATGTGAAAGTGATTCTATAATAATAAAGAGAGAAGTTTGTCTCTGTGTGTGCGCTGTGCTGTGTTCTGAAAAGACCACTGCGCGTAGAGCTACAAGATTTGGCAGGAAGGTACCTCTATGTTTAGAAGTTATGCACCTCGAAGCCAGATTTTCGATTTTTTTATTAGATTTTTAATTTAATTTTTTAGTTATTCCCATAGAGATAACATTGCGGTTGTTTACTTTTAGTTGAAAAAAATCTCCATTTTTGTAACTCATACATTTTAACCCTGCATCGTTTTGATGTCAGCGTTACTGACGCACAGCTTTGCGTTTTATGATACAGAGTGACTTTTAGGAATTTTACTTCTAACTTACGTGGCATCCACGTTTTTTAATTAATTAATTAATTAATTAACTTTTTTTTTGAAAGCGCGTATTGATAGGTCGCCAAATTAGACCTTACATTCTTTATAACTTCCAGATCGATGTAACTTGATTTTTTTAAAGAGCAGTTCACTTGGGAAATACTTAAAAGAACGATAGATATTCGAATGCACGATATAACAAAGAACACCCCGTTAAAATTTGTCACTGCCAAGGTTAAACTCAAGTTTTAAGGATACCAAGTCGACTGAAAGTGAAAGATGATGCTCAAACTTTTCATTTTAATCTGGGTTGAAATAAAAAGCACACAATAATTTAAGGTTTAGTTTGATTTGTGACCGGATCGCGCGTAGCTTATGCAAGTGTACGCTGCCGAAAGCTGTGGAACCCCAGCCCAGGTTCATTTATTTCGAGATTTGTTTCGAAAACTGACCAAAGAAGCAGAAGTGGATTCATTACTTGGCGAAAGAAACGAAATTATAAAGAATCATAATCAATAACTATGGAAGCATCTGCCTTTCTAAAGCTTTTATCAAGAAGTAAACAAATGAAGTTTCTAATTAATATAGGATCAATTATTATCATACATTCTAATACGAGCAAATCGTGTGTGTGTATGTGTGTGGTTATATATATACATAGTAACCTCTCACTTATACGCGATGTTCAGTAATTACTTTTTCGTACCACTATTTTATAACAGTAAAATTTGATTTATGAATTCTGCGACTAAATAAGTAGAAAATTACTTTAAAAAGGTGCCGAAAAACAATTACCCTGTATCGCGTATAGGTGAGAGGTCACTATATATATATATATATATATATATATATATATATATGCAAATTTTATTTTAAAAACGGCTCTAACGATTTTGACGAAATTTTGTATCCTACCGTTTTGGGGCACCAGAAAACCATTGGGCTAGGCCACATGTTCGAGAAACTTCGATTGGTGGGTCATTTTGGGTCACCATGGGTCAGGGTCAAGCTAATTGTTGTATCTAAAAAACGGTTCAAACAATTTTGACTAAATTTTGTATTCTACTATTTTCGGACACGAGAAGACTATTGGGATGGGTCACATGTTCCAGAAATTTCGATTAGTGGGTAATTTTGTGGTCAACGCGGGTCAAGTTAATTTTATCTAAAAAACGGCTCTAACGATTTTGATTAAATTTTGTATCCTACGAGTTAAAGGCACGAGAATATTATTGGGCTAGGTCACATGTCTGAGAAAATTCGATTAGTGGGTCATTTTTGGGTCACTGCGGGTCAAGCTAATTTTATCTAAAAACGGCTCAGACTATTCAGACTAAATTTTGAATCCTATGGTTTTCGGATAAAGAGAAGACTGTGGGGCTAGGTCACATGTTCGAGAAAATTCGATTAGTGGATCATTTTGGTCATGGGCCATTATGGGTCAAGCTATTTTTATCTTAAAAACAGTTCAGGTGATTTGATCTAAATTTTGTATTCTACGGTTTTGAGACACAAGAAAATCATTGGGCTAGGTCACATGTTCGAAAAAATTCGATTAGTGGGTCATTTTGGTCATGAGTCATTATGGTCAAACTATTTTTATCTTAAAAATGGCTCAGAAGATTTGAACTAAATTTAGTATCCTTCGGTTTTAGGGAACGAGAAGACTACTGGGCTAAGTCACATGTTCGAGAAATTTCGGTTAGTGGGTCACGTTGGTCATAGGTCATTATGGGTGAAGCTATTTTTATCTTAAAACGGTTCAGACGATTTGAACTAAATTTTGTATCCTACGGTTTTGGGGCACGAGAAAATCATTGGTCTAGGTCACATGTTCGATAAAAATCGATTAGTGGGTCGTTTTAGCCATGGGTCATTATGGGCCAAGCTATATTTATCTTAAAAACGGCTCAGAGGATTTGAACTAAATTTACTATCCTAGAGAGTTAGTGAACGAGAAGACTATTGGGCCAGGTCACATGTTCGAGAAATTTCGATTAATGGGTCATTTTGGTTATGAGTCATTATGAGTCAAGCTATTTTTATCTTAAAACGGCTCAGACGATTTGAACTACATTTTGTATCCTACGGTTTTGGGGCACGAGAAGACTATTGGGCTAGGTCACATACTCGAGAAAATCCGATTAGTGGGTCACTTTTGGGTCACTGTGGGTCAAGCTAATTTTATCTAAAAAACGGCTCAGACTATTTTGACAAAATATTATATCCTACGTGTTTCCGGCACGAGAAGACAATTGGGCTTGGCCACATGCTCAAAAAAATTTATTAGTGGGTAATTTTGATTATGGGTCAAGCTATTCTTATATAAAAAGGCACTATATTAATAATACAGAGAGAAAAATATATCGAGTTGAAGTCAAAGCTTTTGACCGAGCTTAGCTCGGTCTTCCCTGATCGTTACATATTACTCACGAAGTGCAGCCAACGAAAGAGGCAGGCCGAGGTATTTCAATGGAGATATCGATAAAGGGGAGGGGATACATGGTATCGTTTTAACCCTTCTATAGTACCAGGTTTTTAATTTTGACGAGCTTTCTAAGTTTTGCACGATTTAAACCAGAATTTTTATTTTATTAAATTTATCTTCTTCTTTTGAAGTGGCTATTAAATTTTATTTATTACGTTCAAATTATAATTTTTCTGATTCGAAACATAAAAAACTCCGAAACAAAAATAATGGGGTAAATAAAGATTCCAATGGTACTAGGAGTTGTTAAAGCCAGTGATGGAAAAGATACGCAACAGTAGACCAGTTGTCACCCCTTATTTAATGACATAATTTCTGAGATTTAATAAGGCGAACTATTAAAATTTAGTTGTGACAATCTGCACAATGCTGTTTTTTTCCCCACCAGTAGCTTGAAATGCAACTGCACTTAAATTAAATATACTTATTTTACCAGTTTTCGAAGCAGTTATCGGCGATTATAATCAATGATCAATAGGTTAAAGTTAAACTAATAATGGATAGCTAATAAGGCAAAGAATACTGTTAAAATTTAGTGGTAACAATCGGCCCACTTCTGCTCATATTTTCCACCAGTGCCGTGTAGTATAATGTAATATAGATATGTATATTTGGAAATTTTAAAGGCATTTTCCAACTAGTGAAACACAGGTGATAAACTGCCAAATATTTTCTCTAATTCGTACATTTGTATGGGAGTTGAAACAGCAATGTATTTAATTATTCGCCAATAAACGCTCGTCAAAATATGCCAAATCGATGTGAAACTACATCAATGGAACTTTTTAAAGATTCAAAAGTAGATTAAATACTTTAAAAATGTTTATTTTGTTTCGTTTTTGTTGAATATCTGAAAAAAGTACTTAACCAATCTTCATAAAATTTAAATGGGACCAATTCGAGAGTATTCTCTTCCGAATAAAAGAAAAATCACATAAATGGGACGCACAGTTACGGAGTAATTGGTGAACATACATAAAAAAATACATACACGTCGTATTAATAACCTCCTCCTTTTTTTGAGTAGGTTAAAAAGAACGATATTTCTATTAATATAAATCCATTAGCAAATCTGTTACCATGGGCAGAAGAGAAGTAATAACTTATTTGCTTTCGATTTCATGCAAATAACTTTTTGCGTCACTCTATTCGACCTAAACGTAACCGCACTTAAATAAAATATACTTATTTTGACAGTTTTGGAAATGAATACGGACAACTGGATACTTTGCAGGTAGAAAATCAAGGCCGGGTGCATCAAAACGAAGTGTTGAAAGTATACCGTAAAGCTGCGAGTTGAAAATTTTAGTATATGATGTTTCACTTCAAAGGCGACAGTGTATACTTTATCTGCTATATTTTGAAGTTTTCTTTATTTCTATTCTACTGAACTAATTTCTATAGTTTTATGCTGTAATAAAAATATTTTATAAGGTACTAAACGAAAAGTTATAATTATTATGTAACAGGTAGTTTTTAATAAATGTATGAGTTTTGTGTTTTATCAGGATTCGTAAGAGTGTTTACTTTTGAACAGCTCTATTTCCAGAAAATAACATTCGCTTTATTGAATTGCAGAAACCTGCAATTAAATAAATCGAAAAATAATTTTTAGAAATAGTGGTATTCAAAAGTAAGCACTTGTACGAACCCTGTTTATGCTGCAGATTTTATTAATATGGCGAAGAAAGGATAGTATATACTGCGAGTTGAAAATTTCAGTATCTGGTGTTTCACTTCAAAGGTGATAGTGTATACTTTATCTGCTATATTTTCAGGGCTCCCAATTGGTCCGCTTTCTGAATACCGGTATTTTCTTAGAAAAAAATTATTGTTAGATTTTTTTGCAAATTTTACAAAAACTACTTTCTGAGGTAAATTGTTCCGAAAATGTAGAAACCTAATTTTCTGTTAAAAAATATTGGTATTCAGTTGGCGGACCATTTGGGAACCCTGTATTTTAAAGCTTTCTTTATTTCAATTCTACAGAACTAATTTCTATAGTTTTATGCTGTAATAAAAATCTTTTATAAGGTACTAAACGAAAATTTCTATTAATTATATAACAGAAAGTTTTTAATAAATGTATGAGGTGTTATGTTTTATCAGGATTCGACAGGTTCTTACTTTTGAACAGCTCTATTTCCGAAAAATAACATTAGCTTTATTGAATTGCAGAAACCTGCAATTAAATAAATCCAAGACTTATTTTTACAAATAGTGGTATTCAAAAGTAAGCACCTGTACGAACCCTGTTTATGTTGCAGGTTTTATTAATATGGCGAAGAAAAGCTAGTACTACAGTGACCTTTCACTTATACGCGATGTTCAGTAATTACTTTTTTATACCACTATTTTAAAATAGTAAAATTCGATTTATAAATTCTGCGATTTAACAAGCCGAAAATTATCTTAAAAGAAAACTTAATTTCTGAAAAATAATTTCCGTGTATCGCGTATAAGTGAGAGGTCACTGTATATGCTGGCGAGTTGAAAATTTCAGTATCTGGTGTTTCACTTCAAAGGTGATAGTGTATACTTTATCTGCTATATTTTAAAGTTTTCTCTATTACTAGTCTACAGAACTAACTTCTATAGATTTATGCTGTTATAAAAATATTTTATAAGGTAAAATAATGAAAGGTTGTATTAATTATATAACAAAAAGGTTTTAATACGTTCACTACCAGGTTAAAATTAACGGAACTTTATTTTATTCAGAAATTTTAAACTGATACCAATAAATACTAATAGCAATATTTGATTTATTTATTGACAGACATGATTACGTAACATAAAAATTCTTCTTTCAAAATTTCCTTTAAGAATTAAGTAATTTTGGATTGAAAATGGAAGGGCGACGCCACGTATCTCGGTAGCGAACGTGTTAATAAATGTACGAGATTTTATACTTTACAACAATTAGTACGGGTGCTTACTTTTAAAATACCTCTATTTCCAAAAAATAATATTCACTTCATACAATTACAGAATCCTGCAATTAAATAAAGAGAAGAAGTATTTTCGGAAATAGTGGTATTCAAAAGTAAGCACCATACGCACCGACGTCAAGGGGACGAAGGAGGCAATCAGGCATACTCCCAACACTATTTTTTTTCCTTGCCTTACTGGAACAATGGAGCAAGGGAAGCTTCTTTATGAATTTCTTAATTGTGGAGCAGTTTAACATTCAGGCGATATGTAAGCTACTTGAAGATACATAAGGGTGCCATTGAAAAAATTTATGGTTAAGTTTACAAAAATAAAAAAGAGAAAAAATTCACATAGCTGTGATTGATTGAAATAAAATTAAAATCGTAAAATTAGAGGAGGAAGTTTCCTGTCGCCACCATTAAGTCGGCGCCTATGGTAAGTATTCGTACGAACCCTGTTTACATTGCAGGTTTTTTTTTTTTTAATATGAGGAAGAAAGGATATTGCATGCTGCAAGTGGAACATTTCAGTATATGATATTTCACTTCAAAAAAGCGACGGTGTATACTTTATCTGATATATTTAAAGACTTTCTTTTTTTATATTCTACAGAACTAATTTCTGTAGATTTATGCTGTAAAAAGTACTTTATGAGGTAAAAAACGAAAAAGCTTCATTTTAGTTTAATTAATAAATTAAAAGTTATATTTAAAGTAATATTATGACAGAAAGTTTTTTAATTATTGTATATAAGTGTGTGATACTTTATGTTGTATGTTAAGCATTTGAAATCTGAAATAAATATAATGCTTTATGATGTGTTTTTGTGTTTATATTTTAGTATTAATTTTCACTTCAAATGCGTCACTATTAAAATATTTATGTTAATTATGTTAAAGATTTTTTTAATTAACCCATTTGCATCATCCGTGCATATATGCGTCAGCGAAATATATATATTTTTTTTAATTCAGAAATTCTGAATTCACACCAGATGTTTTGAACAGTAATTTTTGCTTTGCTTAATGGCAAACGATTCGTAATTACTTCAAATAAATATTTTCTTTCTAAGTTTCCGGTATGGATTCGGAATTTCTGAGTTAAAACGAAATTTCCTGAAATGCACACTAATAATACAAATGGGTTAATGGATAAGTATGTTATAATACTTTATGTTACACGTTGAGTATTTTAAACCTGGCGTCGAAAGGATACTGTATGCTGTGAGTTGACAATTTTAGTATCTGATGTTTTACTTCACATGCGACAGTGTCTACTGCTATATTTTAACCCTTTCAGGGGCAAGCAATTGTATTCCTGTAACGTCGAATTCACACCGGTATTTACTAAAGAATTTAATTCAAAATAAAGAAAAACAATTTTTCAACTTTTCCCGTCTAAGTTAAAAATGTAAAATTTAATTAAAAGTTTCTGGTTCGAATCGGATTAAAATTAGGTGGGATATATTATATCCCACTGCCCCTCAAAGGGTTAAAGTTTTTTTTATTTGTATACTACACAGCCTATATAGTTTTATGCTGTAATGAAAGTATTTTATTAGGTAAAAAACGAAAATAATTATAATAATTATATATAACAAAATGTTTTTTTAATAAATGTATAAGATGTTTTATTTTATGTCGCAGACAGAGTATTTTAAACGTAGAGAAAAAGGGATACCTTATGCTCCGTCTTTAATATTTTACTATCTGAAGTTTTTCTTCAAAGGCGGCAGTGTACACCAGGGGTGTCAAATTGTGGCCCACCGCGATGGCTACCGCTAAAATTTTATAGTGATATTTTCCATAACTAATCATCTAATTTCTGCAATTCAAGAAGTCGATTAATTCTTTTAAAAATTAGTGGTATATTGCGCGCCAAAGTTTGACATCCCTGTGGTACAGTATCACGGTTATCATTTCGTTATCCTCTAATAAGCTCTACAACGAAAAGCATAAATATATATACTTTTTGGTGCAAGTTGAAATTGGCATCTACCACATTTTAGAGCGTCCTCTGTTTCCATTCTGAAAAATTAACTAAGCTGATTTATTCTCCAATAAACATGTTTTATTAGAAAGAAAAAGATATACCGCATTTTCTGACATACAATCCGCAGCTCAAAAAATTCTGTCTCATACCAGAAATTTTATTTTAAAAAATGTAACTTATTTCTACTTTGTTAGACTTTATCCTTAATCTCTTTTGTTTTACTATGAAATTCCAAATTTATTTTTTACCATTATATAGATTTTTTTTCTTTTTTTTTAATTGCTCATAAAAGTATTTTAACTTTTCTCAACGGCTCATTTTTACAAGGTATTCTACTCACAATAGATTAGGCATAAAGTTGATAGCAACTCGGAAGCCCCTTAACCGACATCATCTGTTTGGACTGTTCGGAATTGTCTTAAAACAGTCGTATTTTAGCCGCGGCTTACCGTAATTTCCGACGTATAATCCGGGATCAAACAATCATGTTTTGACCCAGAAATTTTATTTTATAAAAGTAAGTACCAGATCGGTGTAAATATTTGACTTCAATCTTGGGTTGAAACAAAACTGTTTGATCCGCGGATTATACGTCAGAAATTACGGTGTACGCCAAAAATTACGGTAGTCGTAAGTGCTGCCAGTGGGCTATTTTTTAACACTTTCCAACACAGTTGAAAAGTGTTTATGAATACGTTTTGTCTGTCTGTCCGAGCTCTAATTCACATAAGTATAGTCGGATTACCACGTAATTGATATATGCTATTGAGGTTACCATGGAATATTCAGTATTGAAAATGAAGTATGTAGCATTTATGGTTAGATTACAGGGCAATCAAACGTATTCCGATATATCACGGTAAATGGAGAAAAATCGTTTTCAGTACATTTTATTAATGTTGCACTATTTCAATTATGACAAAATTGATATGCTTTACTGAGGTTGACGACAACATGTTGTCTGTAGAGAATATAATAAGTAGCATTTATAAGTTGTCTACAGGGACACACAAAATTATTCTGTTACATTACTGTCAATGGGGAAACATCGTTTTCATTGCATTTTAATAATGTTACACTATTTCAAACATAAGGAAATTTATATGTGTCACTAAGGTGGATGGCAACAGGATTTATATAGAGTATATAGTAAGAAGCATTCATAGTTCGTTTACAGGAACGCACAAAAGTATTCCATTGCATTAATATCTATGCGAAAAAATCATTTACGGTGTATTTTAATGAAATTTATATACATTACTGAGGTGCGCTAGAGCATGTTTTCTATAGATTTATTGAGTGCGTAGAATATTTCGTTTATTTACAGGGACACTCAAAAGATTTGGGTTACAGAACTGACTATGAGCCATAACTGCTGGATTTAAGTTTTAAGCTATGATATGCATTTAAAATGTTTATTTTTAGAGTATTATGAGGTGTATATTTCATATGCAGGGTTGCACGATCTATAATTCGCACACATTACAGGCTATTCACAACAATTCCTAAAAATGAATTTTTACTGCGTTGTGGTTATTTTTTAACATTTATTTAGATATCTCATTTCATTGTATGAAAAAAAATGACATTTCTTAACAATATTCCGATAGAGTCGGAAAGTGTTTCATAATTTATGCCGTGGTACATGATATTTTGTTCTTGTTTAAATTCAGGTTAAAGGTAATTTGACTTGCGAGGCAATAGAAAGCCGTGAGAAATTTAAAAATTTAAAAAGTTAAATAACAATATTTAAAAATATAATAATGAAATAGAAGTATAACAAAAATAGTAAAAAAGAAAAGAAAAAAGAAAAAAATTCCATTAGATCCAAAAAATGACAGACGAAACCTACCGAGGATCGAACCCATCTCAAAAAAGAAAAAAAAGACTCCTTTCAGAGACCATACATTTAGATTAAAAGTTACAAAATAATAACATTAAAAAGGTTAAACTAAATATTTTTTATATACAAAGACAAAAGACAAGAAAAATTACGTATAATTGGAGAGAGAGGAAAAGTCAATCTTCATCATCAATTAATAACGCATATTTGGTACGTTTACGGTTAATGGGGCGGAGACCTCATAGTCTGGCAATTCTGCTATGATTTCTTGAGGTATGTGGTAAATAGTTTTATAAATTTTTTTGGAAAGTTGACATATTCGTTTTTTTTAAGGATGTGGTGCAGAGATCTCTGCGGATAGTAGTGTTTCTTAGGTAGCGGTGGCCATTCCTGATAATTCTAAGATTTTTATTATGAGCTTTATATAGATAATTCATATTGGTGTTACTAGCGAATCCCCAGATCGGACAAGCATAAATAAGGATAGATCGTATGCATGCGTTATATAATATAACTTTATTTTTAACCCTTAATTGCATAGTGATGTAAATTTCCATCACTTTTTATTTAACTTTTAATAAATAAATCAACTTCTTCGACACCACTATATTTATATAGAAATATTAATCCACTAAATTTCCCATTAACTTTGTTGCTTAACAAAGTTAAAAATCTATCTTAAAATTTCTTGTGTCTAATATTTAATATATGTATACAAAAACCCAATTGTAAATGAAAAAATCATGCAATTAAGGGTTAATAGAAAGTGTATTACTTTGAAGGAGAGGTGAAAGTAATTTAGCCATACCAGCGACTTTGCCTCTAATATTTCTAAAATGTTTATTCCCAGGCTCTTACCCATTTAATCTGTCATTAAATAAGGCGTATTTTACGTTCTCAAAAAACTGGTGGGAATCAAGAAAACGGAATTAAAAAAAATAGTCGGCTGGCAACACTGGTAGTCGTATTATTATTGTCATGAAATCGAATATAGATAGAATGTAACTATGTTATACTTTAATATGCGTGATGAACATGTTAATGTCTCATGTTTCCCTTCAAAGACAGCAGCCTACCGAGGACAGTCTACTAACTTCTATCATTTTATACTGTAATAAAAATGTTTTACGTGGAAAACAAAGAAGATTTATGGGCGTTTCTGCAGCTAAAAGTTTATTCATAAATCATTACGATCAGACAACATCAATTGCATAGATAAAATTTAACAGAAATGTTCACTGAAGCTGACAATCGAGACACAGACGAAATTTCTTGTCTTTATGTGAGTCGAACGCCACAGGTCACAGAAAAGTCTGATGTACATAAATTATACTGAAAATGTCCATCTATTAGGTCATCCGGAAAGTTTTGGGTTTTTTAAATATTTTTTTTAATCTATAAATGCCATATTCCCACCGTAATTTCGCGATAAAACTTTGCTGCTATGCTACTTTTTTAATTATTATCACGGTACCCATATCTCAAGAACTAATGTACGGATTTTCATCAAACTTCAGATTCAGTTAGACGGTGACATAAGTTGTTGTTGATTAGGTTTTGGTCTAAATATCCCAACATGTGGCGCTGCTATGACACATTTTGCAGGATTTACACGATTTTAGCGATAGTCATATCTCAAGGACTAATGCACGGAATTTAATAAAACTTTAGATTCAGTTAGATCTTGATATAAATTAGTGCTGATTATTTTTAGTGTATGCGAAACCTGTGTGAGATAGAAGAAAGTTTTGGGATTGGCCCATCCGACTAGTTTTAATTTTGTTAACAGACGCTCCGGAGTTGGGTAGATTTTTGTTTTGCGCCATTTGGGCGAGAAAACCCCGTTTTCGAATAGCTATTAGACCTATAGCCTACCAAAACAGCATATCAGTTTCATTTTATTATGAAACAGTTTATTTTATTATAAAACACACACAATTTTATTACAAAACACATACAATTTATTATAGAACACACATAATTGTTTTATAAAATACACTCATTTATTTTATTATAAAACACACACAATTTTTATTATATACGTACAAATTATTTAATATGAAACACACACATTTTCAAGAATAATACGTACTCAGCTACTAATACCAATTATTTATACTCAGGTATTAATACTCACTATCTGGTTTACCACCCAAAATGGCCGGGTTGCCACGCCAAGCAAAAAATCGCCATTATCACGCACCTCCCCCCCCCCAAAAAAAAGGAAAAAAAAAACGATGTTACCAAATTTTGTACACAACTTTTTTCGATGAAAAAACTTATTTCCATTGCACGAGTTGAGAAAAACCTGCCGTTATTTTTTTTTCTTTCAAGATAACAGAATTCCAAAAAGAGCCAGCGGGCAAATTGTTAGTTTGGTATTTTCTTTTAATTCAGAAATATTGAATTCATACCGAAAATTCTGAAAGAAGAATGTTTGCTTTAGATAATGATGAAATGTCTCTGTTTAAGTAAAGCAAAAACTACTATTCAGAATTTCTGGTATGAATTTGGAATTTCTGATGGGGGAGGGGGGGGGGTGTTCAAACTGGCAACCCTGGCAGTGGGAGACCCGAATTTCAGTTAAATTAAAAATAAGAAAATAAATTATGTAACCGGTAAAAAAAAATATTTTACAAATTATTATTACGATAATAAATAAACTGATTGTTTATTCTTTTGCAAAGCTAGTCATTATAAACATCATTTCACAAAACTTATTTTTGAAGTTTAAGTGATATCAAAATAAAATTTCCTTCTTACATAATTATACAGAAAAATAGTGGTATTCCAAAAAAGGACGAGCAGGGTTTCCAGTTTGGCCTTTATTCCCCCTTTTCTTTGCTTTTCTTTCTTTTTCTTTTTTTTTTCTTTTTTTTTTTTTTTTTTTGTTTAATTTTGAAATATTGAATTTATACCGAAAATCCTGAAAGAAGAATTTTTACTTTAGGTACTCATGAAATGTCTCTCATTAAGTAAAGCAAAAATTACTATTTCGAATTTCTGAATTTAAAATAGGCCAATCTGGCAACCCTGCCAATGGGAGTCACGAATTTCACTCTAAGTTAAATTATAAATACGAAAATAGATTCTATAACTGGAAAAAAAATATGTTGAAAATTATTATTGCGCTAAAAAATACAATCACTCTTCTTCTTTTCTTTCTTTATTTTTTTTTTCGTGTGTAAAATTGATCATTATAAACATCTTTTCACGAAATTTATTTTAAAAGTTTATGATATCAAAGTATAATTTCAACATAATTATAGAGAAAAATAGATTTTTTTCCTGACAACTGATCATATTACAAAATATTTTTATTCTGAGAAACAAACTTTCTTTGCAAATTTACTCATTATAAATATATTTTTGCAAAACTTATATGATGCTGAGTTTAAGCGATATCGAAAGACAATTTTCCTCCAATTAAAAAAAAAGAGGAAGAAATAATTTCTGTAATCTGAAAAATTATCACATTACAAATGATTATCACACAAAGGATTGGTGTCTTTTTTTTTTTTTTGGTAAATTTAGTCATTATAAACGTTCTTTTGTAAAATATAATTGAGGATTTTCAGTGATAAGGAAATACTGATTAATGACTAAGACTAAGTCTAGACTAGACTAATGACTAGACTAATCATTAATCTAATAAATTATTAGAAGAAAATAGAAATTCAATCAGAAAAAATAATCATAATAAAATTAACTATTATTCTAAAATTTATCATTTTCGGCAAATTTGTGTTTTGAAAGTGGAATATCGGAAAAAACAAATTAATAAATAATTATGATTTGTTATGAAAAATACATTTTGAACAAATAAAATATGTATGTACTCACATTCTTTGAAACAAAAAAATTAAAAATATAGAGTATTAATATAAAAATTATTAACTAAAACTATCAGATGTGTGAATTTCAGAATTTTCGCTCTTCAAGGAACGTAGCGTGGCTTCAATTTGACCACCACCATGTCCGAATAGAAATCTTCACCTTATAGGATCGAAAAATTCTGCGAATAAATATGACAAAGATTAAAATTCGGAAATAGTGGTAAGCAAAAATAAGCACTTCTACGCAACGTATTCTTAATAAACTATAATTAATACATTAATAAGTAAATAACAAACCATTTCACGTGATATCATGAAATGTTCTCAAAAGTTTCTCTGATTCTAACGAAAAACAACACCGTTAAAATTTGTGTAAAAAATAACAATGCTTAGTAGCTTTTATTTCGACTCGGACAAAATTCAAAACGTATTATTGAATGTTGTATTATTGGATGTTTTATTTCATTCATGTTACATAATAATCGGACTAAGACGTCAGGGTAACTATGCCTCATTTTTTTATTCAAAAATTTCGAATTCATAACAGAAATTCCTAGTAGCATTTTTTGCATTTAATGACAGACATTTCGTGACTTCTTAAAGTAAAAATTCTTCTTTAAGAATTTCCGGTTTAAATTCAAAAAATTTTTATTAAAAAACGGTAAAACCGTTTTCTACACTATGTATACTAAGCGCTGTAGTTTGGTCTAATTTTTTATTCAGAAATTTAGAATTCATACCAGAAATTCCTAATAGCATTTTTTTTTTCATTTAATGATAGACACCTCGTGATTACTTAAAATAAAATTGTTTGTTTCAAAATTTTCGGTATGAATGTGTCGGAATTTCCGGCATCCCTGCTAGACGTACTATCTTTTAAAGAGTTCTGAGTTTGATTACTACTACAAAAGATGATGTATGGTAAATACAAATTAAAAAAAAAAAACCCATAGAATTCTGCGATAAAATAAGGCGAAGTGTAATATTCGGCTATAATGGTTTTCAAAAATAAGCACCTCAACACAACTTGTTCTTAATAAACTCAAATTAACGAATAATGATATTAATCAAATCAAAGTTATTATATGATGAATCAAAGTTAATCAAATTGATAACGTATTATTGAATTTTGAGGCTTTTTACTTCACTCATGTTACATAGTAATTGAACAACGACCAGACAGGGTTACTAGTTTGGCCTCATTTTTTATTAAGAAAATTCGAATTCATACCAGAAATTTCTAATAGCATTTTTTGCATTTAATGATAGACATTCCATCATTACTTGTTTTCGGAATTGATTCGATTATTGTTTCGGAATTTCCGATGTGAATTTGAAATTTGTGATTCAAAAAACAAAACAACCTGGCATCCCTACAAGACGTACTTTCTTTTAAAGAGTTTTGAGTTTGATTACTGCTACAAAAGAATGATGTACGATAAGTAATAATTAAAAAAACCCGTAGAATTCTGCGATAAAATAAGGCGAAGTTTAATATTCGGAAATAGTGATTCTCAAAAACAAGCATCTCAACGTAGCTTGTTCTTAATAAACTCTAATTAATACATTAATAAATAAATAACAAAACTTTTCTTGATATCATGAGATGATTTCAAAAGTTTCTCTGAAATTTGCGAAAAACAACACCGTTAAAATTTGTGTAAAAAATAACAATCCTTAGTAGATTTTATTTCGTCTCGGACAAAATTCAAAACTTATTATTGAATTTTGAGACATTTTATTTTATTCATGTTACATAATAATAGGACCAAGACGAGACGTACTTTCTTTTAACGAGTTCTTTGTTTGATTGCTGCTACGAAAGATTATGTATAGTAAATTGTAAAAAAAAAAAAAAACGCTTTTGATTATGTTACAATACAGTATTAGAATACAGTGTGTGTGTGTTTTTTTTGTATTTATTTATTTTTTATATTTATTTACTTTATTTAATGTTTCATCTTTTAGGCATCTTTTAGGTTATTTATTTATTTACTTTTTTTAATTTTTTTTTTAATTTTTATGTATTTATTTACTATATGTATTTTTTTAATTTTTATATATTTATTTATTTTTTGTATTTATTTACTATTGTATTTATTGTTTCATATTTTAGGTAGATTTCGTAAGAAATACTACCTATTTCATTCTCCACTATGTTGGAATTTCTGGAAAATTTTTGCAGATCTACGCTGATTATGACTCCCAGAACCCAAAAACACCCTCAGTTCAAAACTTTATCTATCTATCTATCTATATCACTTTTTTATGGTCAAGTTTGTTAATGACCAAAATCGAACCAAGGGTGGGGGGAAATGGGGGATTTTTCTGAAAAAAAAAAACCCATAACTTCTTAATTATGATACGTATCGAATCTGTTTAAAGTTATTATTACTTCTAGGAAAAGGGCCGAAAATTTATGTATGGCAGATTTTTGATATCATTAAAATTGGTCTCGAGGGGAGGGGGGGATAGGAGTTTATGAAGAAAAAAATTCATAACTTTGTCAATTCACAAGATATCAAATCCGCTTAAATTTATTATAAATCTTCTTAATATTATCTACATCTATTATATTGACAAGTTTTTAATATGACGAACCCTTACAGCAAAAAATATTAACCCTCTGAGCGTTTTGAAAAAGGGTAAAATTGTAATGCTGTTTTCTCTGCATTTTATTTTAAATGCTAAAAAAATATGATTCTTTGAGCATTATAAATAAAACTTAATTACAAATATGAATGTAACCCTTGAGAGTATTAATCATTCTTCAATGTTTTGAAAATTCATTAAATCTATAGAATTATATTATCTTAAACATTGCATATATTGCAGTGAAACTTGGAGCTTAGTGAACGGAATATTACGTTCCACACGCTTAGAGGGTTAAAAACAAAATAATCCCTGCCGGCTCCGCCTACAGACACAGGTAGATTTCGAAGTGAGCGGTACCAACTATCGCATCATGGCAAAAAGGTAATTTCTTTTGCAATTCTCAATAAACAGGCGCCCCACGGTCTGCGTCTTTGAAATCTATCTGTGCCTGTAGGCCGAACCATCAGGAATTTTTTTTCTTAACACTTTCAATCTACAAAAAAAAAAAAAATAATCCCTCCAGGCTCCGCCTACAGACACAGGTAGATTTCGAAGTGAGCGGTACCAACTATCGCATCATGGCAAAAAGGTAATTTCTTTTGCAATTTTTAATAAACAGGCGCCCCACGGTCTGCGTCTTTGAAATCTATCTGTGCCTGTAGGCCGAACCATCAGGAATTTTTTTCTTAACACTTTCCAACATAGTTTAAAATTGTTTATGAAACTGGCCACCTGTCTGTCTGTCTGTGCTCTAACTCAGGTAAATATAGTCGGATTGTCATGTAATTGATATATCTAACTGAGGATCTTCATGGTATGTTTGGTACTGGAAATGAAGTTTTCAGCATTTATAGTTCATTTACAGGGGTACTCACAAGAATGACATTACATTGTGGCCTATGGGAGAAAATAATTTGTACTATATTTTAATGATGTTACAGTATTTCATACTTATTGAAATTGATATAATCACTGAGGTGCACTACAAAACGCTTATTATAGAATAGGGTGTGCATAGCATTTATCGTTCATTTTCTGGGGCACACAGAAGAATTCTGCTACAGTACTGTCTATGAACAATAATTGCCTGAAGTTCGTTTTCAATTGTGGTATGCATTTTTAAATTTAACTATTTTTTTTTATGTATCACTTGTTGTGTATAAAGGATCAGGGTGCATAAGCCGTGTTTTTGGTCCATGAAATAAGACTAAAATTCGACTTTGTTATACTGACTTAATTATTTCACTTTTTAATATTAGAAGGTTTATCCTGTACGATTTCAACAATAGTTTTTGCCCTTTGTTCGGATTTATATGTCACTTGAATATTGTCCATAAGAAAATCGGGTACTTTTCCAGTATAGGATCCTTTGCTTTTAGGTTTGGCGTAATTCGAGCTTCGAAAAGGGATAGATTCGTTAATATACACAGATTTGTTGCCAAAAGTTATGAAAAGAAACCCAATGAGCATATTACTTTTAAATGCTAAAGGTGTAAAATTAACAACTATAATATAAATTAAAATAATTCTTATTAGTTGTTTTACATGTTTCGACTCTTTCCGAGTTATTTTCAAAAACAAAATGAGAATATTCTAAAGCTTTAGAATATTCTCATTTTGTTTTTGAAAATGACTCGGAAAGAGTCGAAACATGTAAAACAACTAATAAAAGTTATTTTAATTTATATTATAGTTGTTAATTTTACACCTTTAGCATTTAAAAGTAATATACTATTACAAGGTGTTATATTTTATTATATTGTTAAACCCAATGAGCTTTTGGTGCTTTTCTATTATAGGGATCTTGACGCTTTTTTAAAAAACTTGGCGCAATTCGGGCATCAGAAAGTGAGATTTGGTGCCAAATGACATAAACAGCCATGGAAACAAATTCGACGATTTTTTTTGTTTACCGTAATTTCCGGCGTATAAACCGCAGCTCAAAGAGTCGTTTTTCGATCCAGAAATTTTATTCAATAATTGTAGTTAAATATTTACAGCGATCTTTTAAGTTACATTTTATAAAATAATATTTCTGGGTCGAAAAACGACTCTTTGAGCTGCGGATTATGCGCCGGAAATTACGGTATATGCGTATTTTAATTATACGTATATTATTATTGTTTTTTCTATACAAATTACTTCTGATTATATATAAAATAGGATAAATGACATTTTACGCTAAACAAATTGTATAAATATTTTTTTGCTCCTTTCTTTTGCGTTTACATAAATGACGTCATTTGGACGAATTTATTCAAAATATTTTCAGTTTATAAATTAAATTAAATGCTGACAGACAATTGAATCCTAACGATAGAAATGTGATTTTTTTTTTCAAATTTTCCTGAAAAACATAATTTAATCACAATCTTGTCTTCATTCTCGATTGAAATAAAAGATAAATTTAATTTCAATTTGAAAATGACAAATAAAAAGAAATCAATAATCCCTATCGGGATCCTTTTCATTTTTTTCCCTTTTTTGTCCCAAAAGAAAACAGAGTAATTAGTTGCCATCATTACAGAAATGTCATTAAAATTAGAAAAAAATTAATATCTCGAAAACTAAATCCAATTTCAAAATTCTATTACCAGTTTTGACATCCGCGGATTTTTATGGACAATTGGTATTAATTTCACCATAAAGCGTTTAACATTTTATTAAAAATAGCCCTGAAACATAATCAGTCGTTTAATCAGTCGTTTCATAAAATCGTTTCATAAATTCGTTTCATAAAATCGTTTCACAAATTTGTTTCATTAGGATTTTATATATATAGGGTAGATTTATTTGCTATAAGAGTTAGTTCTATAAAAAATTTGTCAATATAAAAGTTTTAGACAATATTAAGAGAATTTATAATAAATTTAAGCGGATTTGAAATCTTGGGAATTGGCGAAGTTATGATTTTTTTTCTTCTAAACCCCCCCCCTCCCCCCCCCTTGGGACCATTTTTAATTATATCAAAAATCTGTCACACATAAATTTTCGGCCCTTCTCCTAGAAGTAATAATAACTTCAAAAGGATTCGATACGTATCATAATTAAGAAATTATGGGGGTTTTTCTGTTTTCACAAAAAGCCCCCCCATCCCCCCCCCCTGGTTCGATTTTGCCCATTAACGAACTTGACCGAGATTTTATGCCCCTTGATTTTAGGTATCAGTTTCGAAAAGATGCGGGAGTTGGAACCACCTACTTCGAAAAATAACTTGTTTGCAGGCGGAGCCGGCAGGGATTTTTTTTTTTTTTTTTTTTTAATTTTTTTTTTTTTTTTTTTTTTTTTTTTTTTTTTTTTTTTTTTGCTATAAGGGTTGGTCCTATAAAAAACTTGTCAATATAAAAGTTTTAGACAATACTAAGAGGATTAATAATACATTTAAGCGGATTTGATATCTTGTGAATTGACGGAGTTATGATTTTTTTCTTCTAAAACCCCCCTTTTTTCCCCCCTTGGGGCAATTTTTAATTATATCAAAAATCTGTCATACATACATTTTCGGCCCTTCTCCTAGAAGTAATAATAACTTTAAACGGATTCGATACGTATCATAATTAAGAAATTATGGGATTTTTTCTGTTTTCACAAAAAGCCCCCCCCCTCCCCCCCTTGGTTCGATTTTGTCCATTAACCAATTAACGCCGACTTATTTTACACTTCTTTAAATACTTCGATACCAGTTGACACCAGTTTTCCAATATTGTTATTTTAACTGATTGAATCTCTGATAGAACATTTGATAAAATGAATTTTTCTTTACTAAGATACTGGTGTTCATATTTAAAAGTTTCGTATCTCTTAAGTGGTATGTTTTCGTACCAACCGGCATTAATGGGTTAACGAACTAGACCGAGATTTTATGTATCAGTTTCGAAGAGATCTGTGCAGAATTATTGCAGTTATCGTGCCCATAAAAAAGTGACATAGATAGATAGATATATAGATGTAAAGTTTTGAACTGGGGGTGATAAAATTTATATTTTAAGAATAGTGGTGCAAATAAATTATAAAAATAGTTATCATTGGCAGCCATGATATTATGGTTTATTCAGTGATTTTGCCACTCCCGAGATTATTTTAAACGCTTAATTCCTTAATCGTTGCGCCCGTTACCTTCACGGGCAGTCTTTTGTAAATAAATTTTGTTGCGCCCGTGACACTCGCGGGCAGTGTAGACAACTTTTTAAAGTTCAGATTGTTTGATTATAGCCAGTTTTTTAAAATAGTCTAATTGACCTTATTTTCGTATTATTTAATCTGTCATTAAATAAGGCGAATATGTCTACTTCAGAAAAGTGGCGGCAATCAAGCAATCTGAATTAAAATACGTAGTTTGTGTACAAAAAAAGCCGTATATACGGTAAGTAAAATTGTGATTTTTAAAATTTTTATCCATCCCGAGTACTTTAAATTAAAACAAATTTATACTGTTTCTTTTACCAATCAACTTACAAATTTTATAAATAGATATTTTTAAAATGGAACAATAAAAAAAATCGAAGACTTTTGAACGAATTTCCCGAAAATTACGCGACGATTAAGGGGTTAAATCAGACGAAAAATTCTTTTAAAAATATGTGGTAAAAATGTACATATTCTCGTTCATTACATAATTATATGCAAAAAATTAACATTGAGTAAAAATTATTGTTGAAAATAGATAGTTAATTTGTAATAAATTAATTAAAAAAAGAGAAAGAATCTGCTTAAAGAAACAATTTTTATACAGCTGGCTGAATACTAAACTTGGCTAAAAAATTATCGACTGTCGAAGGCGGACATTTCTCTGAGTTCGTACCATCCTTTGAATTACGAATATCACTATTTTTGTATCGTAATATTTGCCTTATTTTTATGCGATAAAAAAAGGCGGAGATTACTATTAGAAAATAGTGGTATCAAATCAAAATCCAATGTACCAAACGAATGCTGAGAAAAAACCGACTTGGACTACCGCCAATTTAACGGTTAGAATAGCCAGTTTGTTATTCGAAATAACTACCACTATTTTCAAAATAGTAATTTTCGTTTTATTTTATGACAAATATTTAACTGCAAATTTTTACTTTTTTTTTATTTCTTCCTTTTCTTTATTATTATTATTATTATTATTTTGTTACCACTAAAATTTAATCATTTTTTTTACTTAATTAATTGCCGATTTTGGCGATTAAATAAGCCATAGTTTATTATTAACCTTTAACGATACGGATGACGTACTAAATGCGCCATTCAGTGAAAAGAAACAGTTGCAAATTTCAAAGTAATTACGTAATTAATTCTAATTAAATTAATTTGTTTTTAACAATTTAATGTGTATTATTTTAAATAAACAACTACTAGACAATTGCACTAAACAAAAATATCCTTAACAGTTGTTATTTAGGCTTTAAAAGCCGATGGCGCATAGATTAAAAAATTAATTAATTAATTAATTAATAAGCAAAACATTAATTGTCCGTGTATTTATGTTAGAACAAACTGTCCGTATCTATAAAGGTTAAATTTTAGTAGTAAGACTAAATCGTAAAAGTTTGCAGCTAAACAAATACTCCGTGATTAAATAAAACAAAGACTACTAAAATTTGTGAATAAAAAATCGCATTTAATTGACAGCATTGTCCGGAACCTGGTATTCAGAAGGCCGTAATTTTGGTTGACATTGCATTTTTTCTCGTGTTTGTTAAATATAGTTAACAGTTCCACAAAAGACTGATTTTCACGATAAAAATTGAAAAATATAAAAACTGACTTTTTTAAAATCCTATATACATTGCGCGGTAGCAGAATTCTTTCAAAAGTTTCAGATTCTATCTAATGCTAGCAGTGTTTCCATACCATATTTGTTTATTAAAAACTTCATTTAATAATTTTGAATTTCTGTTGAATATGACAGAATCATTTTTGAGAGAAAACATTGAAAAAAATGCCTCTCCCCTCTTTTTTTTTTTTTTAACACAGTTGTTTAAACCCAGTGTTATCCCTTCAAAATGCTTTTAACATGGCATTAAACAATTAACCTCTTCACGTCGCTTATATGTCACGCATACATTTATCAAAACCCCTAATCAATCGTACCAGCATTTTAGAATAAAAATTTCAGACTTATTTAATCACATTAATATGGTCTGTGATGAAATTAAAGAAAAGTTTCTTTTTCGAAATATTGGTGCAAAAAGATTAAAAATTCTGTATAGAACGCTCATCGCGCATGGTTAAATGTACTATCCTATATGCTTAGCTCTAATGAGTAAAAAAAAATAAATCATTACATGAAAACAAACCACAAGAAAACACAATTTGTACAGTACCAAAGGAATTCTAAAATAAAATAAAATTACTGACACCAGTAAAGATAATAAATATATACTGTAAATAATAAATGTTTATGGTCTTGTAGTAAATTTTCTATTGAAAATTTGTGCCAATTTTAAACGACGAGTGGACGCCAGAGTGGCAATAAGTTCCCCTCGTAGTCTCTGTTAAGATAAACTTCTGCACGGTATCGCTACCGTAAGTTTAATGACAAACGTGATTTTTCCGAAACTTTGCTCTAGCAAATAGCATCGAAGTTAAAATTCAATTTGGTACTTTTATGTTAGCCGGGCGCCAGTTATATAAAAAAATATATATTTCATTTTTTTTTTTGCTGGAATCCTTGGAAATGCTCAGAATCCTTGATTATTATTACCGCAGAAAAAAAAAACAATATTTTATTTAATCTAAGTATTTTTACGATTAAATTGGGCAAAATTTCTATTTTAAAAAACCGGTGACAAAAGATTAAACATTCTTCAAAAGACGCTCGTCGCAAATGAGTTAATCACAGGCAATTCGTGATTACTTAAACTAATGTTGTTTTTTCGGTATTTCCGCTAAAAATGCGGAATTTCCGAATTTAACCTCTTCGCTATGAGCGTCCTTTACAGAATTTTTAATCTTTTACCACCAGTTTTCCAAAACAGAAATTTTCGCCTAATTGAATTGCAGAAATGTTATCATTAAATAAGGTAAAGCTTACAATAAAAAGTAACTGGTGGGAATAATCGAGGATTTTGAGCATCTTATGCGTCACTTATACGTGTCGCTCGTCCCCAAGGGGTTAAGCAAACGACCACACTGGCAACCTTGTGGTCGTTCATGAAAGTAATTTAAGTGCGCTCGCCTGCATATAAACTTATCCCACTGTAGGATACCTTCCAACCACGTCAAACTGACCATGTGACATGTATTATGCTGTGTTACACATGTATCATGATATTTTAGAAATAAACATAAAATCCGAAAATTTTTAAAAGCATGTTTATATTGAAAATATAAAAAATAACATAAATTTTTAAAAATAAATATCGAATCAGTATTTGAAAATAAAAATTTCGAATCAGAGTAAATTTAAATGCTTATTTTCATTGGAAATACCAAAATTCTTAAAATTCCATTCTTACATTTAATGAAATAAATTTTTAGTTAACATAGCAGTGGTTTAAAAATTGTCACATCCTCTGAAAAACTTTGAATATTTCCAGACAAAACATGAAGGGAAAAAAGGCGCTGGCGTTTTTAGATTCTCTACAACACTTAGTAGTAGATATATTTCCCAAAATTGAGAGATGGCAAACAATTTTAAGAAACAATTTATCACGTTATATTTTGATGATTTAATTTTCAATTGCTAATAATTTAATTTTCTTATTAATGAGATGATAGAAATTTTAGTCAAAAACACCGAACGAGTATTAACCCTTTGATTACAGGGCTGGGACATATGTCGTCCCAGCAAATATATTTTTTTTTTGGTGTTCTATTCGTACCACATTATGAAAATACGTTTCTGTCATACACTTTCAAATTATTACAATTTTGACACCACTTTTCTTTGACAAACTTTCTTTTGTATTATTTAATTGCTGAAATTTCTGAGATTAGATAAGCTGAAATTTTCTGTGTAAAACTACTGGTATCCAATTGGAACATTTAAACAATAAAAATTGGTGGTCCAGAATATGGCGGCATTCCTTCGCTGCGGTTTGATTGATTGATTTTATGACGGCCGATCACCTACTCGAGGGATATAGGCCCTTGCCCTCCGTGGGGGTCTTTCTAAGGGATCCTAACCCAAGGCTAGGACGGCAAGGTTCGTAGAAAACACGGAAAACTCCCAACGGTTAAGTCGACGAGCGCGACAGGGATTTGAACCCAGAACTTCCCGTCTACCAGCGTTGAGAGCAGAATCTCTCAGCCTCTGGTGGAGCTCGTTCGCTGAGGATTAAACTTTAGAAAGAAGCGCGAGTCACTTCAAAAGTAAATTTCACTTTTACAAAATTTTACTACCAATAAAAACATAATTATAGCTTTTCGTGTCTTATGCAATCACATTTCACTTTATACATCAAATAATTATATTTAATTGTGTGTATGAACAAAAATTCAATAAAAATTCCTTCTAAAATAGTGAAACACTAAATTCAAATTACAAACACGCTACATAATGAGACAAAAACATACAAAAAATCTTGATTCTCAGTATTATTATAATTTAGAATTTCATCACAAAAATCTTTCAGCAAGCATGAGCTATAAGTCAAAAAACAGTTTAAATGAAAATTATTATCAGAGATAATGTAAACTGCGGAAGAATTTTCGTGTGAATGACATTTACAGATAATAAAGTAAATAGTATCATGATAATATTTCATACAATTCAACTTAGTTAATCATAAATATATATACGTTATACTATCTGCATAAACTAGCAGATACTTAATGTCTGTATTTTCATGGCGATTTACGATTCAACTAAAATATGTAGTCATTATTTGAGAATCAAATAACAAAAATTAATGCATTGAATATAAAGAGTAAATGAATGTCTTTGTGGGATCAATTTTCTGAGCAGAATAATCTAGCATAAAGTATTAAATTACCGTACTTCAATAAAATTGTTGCTTAATGCATATATTCATGCATAACGTTGGTTTGAGAAACATTGACTGGTCTTTTATTTTTTTCACTTATAAAGGAAATTGCATGCAAATAAACTTGAATATGTACTTCGAAAATTAGATTCTTTACGGAATAAGAGAATCTATTATTAGAAAACTGCAAAATAGTTATCAGTTATCATTAATCTAACAGTCAAATCAAAATGAATCCAGAGATAACGATACCTTAATAATAAGCAAACCAGTTGAAGGATTATTTCTTTAATCAGTTGAAAGCAAGGAAATATCATCAGGTTATAATGGGGAGAAAAAGAAAAAATGCACGGTGTTTATAACTTCAATTCAATTCTAACTTATGCAAGAAAAAAAAAACATGTTTTTAATCCGTAGAAAGTTCTTCATGAATATATGTAGTTTGTTATGTCAAAAAGGCTAAATTTTTATAGAATTGAAGGGCTCAATTTATATAGAAACTAATTACTGATAGCTATTTAGCAACGTAATTGGATTTGACATAACTGCCAACTTTTATGCTTTATTCCTACTTTACTTAAACAGAGAAATCTCAGATTAAATAAAGTAAAATTTTCTATTAAATTTTAATGGTAACAAAAAAAGCATAAACGATAGTAGCTATGTTGCATACTGTAATTTCCAGCGTATAATCCGCGGATCAAATAATCATGTTTTTTATTTAATAATTGAAGTCAAACATTTTTACAACGATCTAGTACCATAATTTCCGGCGTATAATCCACGGATCAAACAATGATATTTCGACCCAGAAATTTTATTTTATAAAATGTAAGTTAAAAGATCGCTGTAAACATTTAACGTTAATTATTGAAAAAAAATTCTGCGTTGAAACAGAATTGTTTGATTCGCGGATTATACGACGGAAATTACGGTAAGTTCCATTTTTTAAAATACAATTTCTGGGCCAAAAATTGTTTGATCCGCGTATATACACCGGAAATTACGATATTTATTTTTAGCAGGTAAAAACGGGAGAATGCCAATTTTAATCAGTTTTGAATAAACAGCAGAGATGACTGTGCTTCAAAATTTTTAAAAATAGCATTTCTGAACAGTAATATTCGGCTTATAGAATTTTCGTTTATGTAAGCAGATGATTATTATTGAGAAACAATGGTTATAAAAGTCCCGAACACAATCACATATTTACCAACCTACAACTATTTTTCCGTTAAAGGCTATTTAAATTGACCCAGGTTGAACAAGAAAATTTGTTTGATATATATATATATATATATATATCAATTCAATTTGGTATATTCAATTGTATGTTTTTACGCGAACTTAATTGACTTTACTTTTAAAAATTTTTCGGTTCGAAACGTGTTTCACCTGGGTCAAATTATCTCCCATTTTACAAAAAAAATACTGAGAGGTTGGCAGGTAAGCAATCACCCTTGCAGTAGAAGCTTAAAACATTGAATAATTACCCAATTTATGTTACAGAGGATTACTGGTTATTCAGACCTAATTAACCCTTCTTTGATGAGTTTTTCTGTTACAATTGTGTTTTTTTATACATATATTAAATATTAGGCACCAGAAATTTTAAGACGGATTTTTAGCTTTGTTCAGCAACATACTTCACCGGAAATTTACTGGATTAATATTTCTATATAAATATAGTGGTGGCGAAGAAGTTGATTTATTTATTAAAAGTTAAATAAAAAGTGATGGAAATTTACATGACTATACAATTAAGGGTTAAAGGAAATGCGCATATCTCACTGCATTTTTAAAATGTGATACTTTGTTAAAGCCCAAACATAATGTGCATGCACAATGTTTTAGATCACACTGCTTTTGAAATTATAATTATTAATTAACCTTTCACGTACGGCTTCAATTCCCTTGACAATCCGGTCCTGAAACGAATTTACATATATTTTATTTTATATACCACAATTTCACAACAGTAATCTTCGTTGTAATTTTTTCTTTTTTAGATTTTTACTTGAAATTTACCAGGAAGATTATTCTTTAGAAATACTGGTATAAAACTAGGCGCGACATTAGGCGAGCCAGCCGCCGTGCTCAACTATTCATGAACTTATAGCGAGCGGAAACAGAATGGTCTGGTTTGGGACACCACAAAGCTGTACTCTACGGCCGATGAAGAGCACCGCCACCTGCGCATCATCGCGACTCACACAAGAAATTGACGACGTGGTCCCTACGAGAGTCAATGTACTAAAGGAAACAGCCGCATAACACTTACGGACGAATCCGAGCCCCCCAGGTGCTTCGGGTAACCGGACACCCATAGGTTAACGGGCCCTAGGTTTTTCCAGGGTTTCCCAGTTACGCATTTTCTTTGCCAACGTTTCCGGACGTGAAGGTCTAGAAATACTGATATGTAAAATAATAAAACATAGAAACAAACACAAAATTGGTTATCCTCACAGACTGCAGACGTCTATGACTTAGGCGTACGAAAGCTTGTAGAACGTTATGCCAAATATTCAAATTTTAATTGCTTAAAAGGCGTAAAGCCAACATAGTGAAAAAGCATGCAAGCCGGGACTCGAACCCGGGTCATCAGTACAGCGCACTGACGTTCTACCAACTGGACCACTTGGATCGACACCCAGCATGGCACTTCTCACTATAACATGTTGGCAAGGCTACAAACGCAGCACAAGATGGAATATTTTCCGTGAGCCGCCAACCCTGGGGCGAACACGAAAAAAAAATCCTGCATCGATAATTGAATAAATCTATTTTAATACTCGGAAATTTTTCCAGAGAAAATTTCTCACACCTTGCATTCATACTATTCAAATTTTAATTGCTTAAAAGGCGTATAGCCAACATAGTGAAAAAAAATTCACTATGTTTTCATTAAATTTCCACTAAGTTTTTCACGATGTTGGCTATATGCCTTTTAAGGAATTAAAATTTGAATATTATAAATGCAATGCGAGATAAATTTTCTCTTGAAAAAATTTCCAAGTATTAAAATAGGGTTCTGACAAATGTTTAAGCAAATATGGAAACTAAGTAGAAAAATAGAGAAACCTGTAAGGAATTAAATAAAAAAAGTTTTTTGAAAAAATCTGTGATTGTTTATGTTTTATAAGAAATCGGACCTTAGTTTCCGAATAACTCTCGTATGTCGAAGATTAATAAACAACTATACATTTATAGATTTCGCAACGATAGTCGTTACATTTGTTAAAAAATAATTGCTATATCATTATTTTACAGTTATATGGGCAATATATCTCAATCTTCAAAATTCGTTTCTCAATATGAATACTGTCCACAAACGCATTATAACTCATATTTAATATATTTTACAATACAGGCCTGTGAAAATTTATATACAGGTTAAATGCGGCATAAAATTTGAATAAAATGGAAATGCACTGAAAAATTAAAAATTTTCCTTAAAACCTAATATGTATTACGACCTCTCAAGAAAATAAAACTACTGTATTTACTCATGTATAAATTACTGTATTTAATCATGTATAAACTACTGTATTTACTCCTGTATAAACTACCGTTTTTAGGGTTTCGTTCATCTCACGAAACCCTATTAATCCCGCTCCGTTGTCTGTCTGTCACAGAGCCATTCTCAAAAACTATGTACTTCGTGTATATACCTGAATACTAGCTGTAAAGAGCTCAAAATATTAAAATTTGAAAAATTCGTATTATTTTAATAAATAGAGATAAAAAACCAAAATTCTAACAGCCTTTTCCTATTAAATTTAAGCATTTTTCGTTATAGCAGATGCCAAAGATTAAAAATTCACGATGAAATTCTTCCTACAATAATTCATTTTCTGTCAGACGATTTCCACGTGAAAAATGAAAATGAAATAAAAAATTTCACCAATTGAAAAAAATAATAAAATTGATTGACGTCATAGTGGTAATAAAACGGAAAGATTTCTCAATAATACAAGGAGTATGAGTATGTGTATGTACACAAAACAGATTGATATCACGTCATTAGAGAATTAAAAAGAAAATCTGACGTCATATCGGAAGTTTAACGGGTTTTTCAAATACTTCAGAATAATACAAAGCGCGTATCAATATGAGTAATAGAGAATAGTAAATATAACAGTTTGAGGAACGTATTGAATCAGGATAAAAACCCGATTATGGAAATATTCGCATATTTTAATATTTTCAAGGTGTACAACATGTTTAATTTTGAAATTATTTTTTTAAATATCGCATTTAGTCCACATGACGGATATTATTATGACAGAATATAATAGCGGGCTGGTTTAGATATTCGAAAAAACGAGAAAAATAGACAGGTAAATTTTTACTTTATAAAAAACATGACTTTTTTTTTTTTTTTGGTTGCTAAATGAAATTTATTTGGCTTTATTAAAGAAAGGATAAAGTGTTTTGAAAGAATACTAAACGAAACCCTTTGAGCGATCTTCGATCACACTTACCCACTTGTTACTCATGTTTACTACTTTTTTTTTAATTGGGAAAAATGATTTAAGTGACGTTTTGTGTATAATGCACATCATAGTATTTTATCGGCAGAAAATCCAGAAATTTGAAGTAAATTCTATAGAAATACGGACTCCCTAAAAAGAAACTCGAACATTAATTTCCATATTTACTTTTATTAATTCACCATGCCATAAAATATCATAAAATTAAGGTTTCCGCTGTATATTCTTTTCTTAAATGAAAAACTTTGTTTTTAAATATTTATGAGATAAACTTATCAGGTTAAACTCCAAATATAATGCTACTAAATTAAAAGAAAATGGGAATGGGAAAAAAGAAAAAAAAACGACGTTGGCGAGCCTTGCATTAGCTTCGGGAGAAAGGAAGAATAAAAATTTAAATGAGTATAAAAGTTATTATTATTATTATTATTATTATAAACACTCTTTTATAAGCATTCAATGTCTGTCTTAAAAATGACGGCTAATTTTATTATTGCAAACCATGTAATTCCAAAACATTTCCGTTATAATGCGTTAATTTGACATGGGCGCCAATTATGAAAAATCTCTGCTTTATTTTCCGCTTGATAGGAAAGTGCTAGCTAGTGAATTTATTAAAAATACAGAATTTTTTAACCGTTTCTTCCTCCTGACCGCCGAGCAAAAGGGCAAATTTGTAATGTTTTTTTCTCTTTAATTATTTTAAAATGCTGAAAATAGAGGAATTTTCACATTTGATATAAATACTTAATTACGTATATGAATTGATAGTATCAATCATTACTCAATATTTTAAAACTGCATTAAATTTGTAGAAATATATTAATTTAAACAATGCTATTATTGCAGTGAAACCTATAGCATAGTGAATGGATATATCAGTTCGCAGCGGTGAGAAGGTTATGATATGGCAAAAAAGTAATTACCAAAATAAATAAATTAATTATTTAAAATATTTATTCAGGATTTCTAAATTGTTTTCTCAATGTATAATAATTTAATTAATTTTTAAATATTAAATGATAAATATTTAGTATTTATTTATTTTTTGTTCTAATAATATTAAATGTTAAATACGGAATTATCATTTAATATAAATATTAAATGATAAAAATATATATAAATATTTTTTTTTAAATGTATTTATTTATTTATTTTTTGTCTCTTTGTTTTGTTTATTCTAAAAGATATATAAATATTTTAAATATTATTCTCTATTTTTGATTTATGTTTTCTACTTTTTGGCGTTTGAAATATTTCGATATTGAAGTTTTACATCCAGTTGGCCTATTTGTGCGAGAGTGGTTTCGCATATCATTAGTTCTACTGTTTTTGTAACTCATAAACCCAAAAAATTATTTGACAATTTATCAACTGTGGTTAGTTTATAGAAATATGCTTTAAAATGAATTTATTCATTTATAATTAAGTTCTAATAATATCAAAATGTTATTTTGTCTTTAGAAACACATTCGTGTATATAATTTTTATAATTCTAGCATCTCAGAAAGTGAGTGAAAAGACGATTACAAAATTCCAACTTTACATACCAAAACCAAGTTAACCCTTAAATGCATGAAATTTTCTTTTAGAATTGTTTTTTTTTTTTTTTTTTTTTTTTTTTTTTTTTAATGCTCACGTTAAGGATTAAACATCAGAAATGTTAAGATATATTTCAACTTTGTTTAGTGGAACATTATATGTGATTTTTGCAAGATTAATATTTTTATATAAATATAGTGGTGGCGCTGAACTTTATTTATGTATTAACCCCTTGGGGACGAGCGACACGTATACGTGACGCATAAGATGCTCAGAATCCTCGATTATTCCCACCAGTTACTTTTTATTGTAAGATTTGCCTTATTTAATGACAGCATTTCTGCGGTTCAATTAGGCGAATATTTCTGTTTTGAAAAACCGGTGGTAAAAGATTAAAAATTCTGTAAAAGACGCTCGTCGCGAAGGGGTTAAAAGTTAAGTATGAAGTTATGCCAATTTGCATCACTATACATTTAAGGGTTAAGTTAAATAAAAAAAGTGTAAAATCGGAAAAAAAGTTCCATCACACAGTTGGTGACTTAGCGAAAGCATGCATGGTTTCATATAGTTTTCGATAATATCCCGTGTATAATGCACATATTTTTATATGTTGCTCTGTTTTTACCCCCAAAATTTTCGAAAAAGTGTACGCATCATATTGGATTGTTCAGAAAGTTCCTTCCGTTTGGGAAACCCAATAAGTACCAGAAAATTCTGCCCGTCAATTATTATACATTAGCTATCGGAAGTAATGTCTAATAGTTAAATGATAAAATTTTCCGGTACGAACCAACTTTCCCAAACGGAAAGAACTTTCCGAGCAACCCAATACATGTGTAAATACGGTATAAGAGAAGATTTCAAGGTTATAAACAAGTAACTTTGATACAAGCAACTTCATCCTGCATCATTTAGAAATGTAGTTCCTACTTGCTTTCGGATGTATTTTCCATGATGAAGGATTAATCATTTGAATAAGCTTATATTTTTCGTTACACATTTAATCATGAAACAATGTGCATTACAAAAGGAGTTGTTTTCATTAAAGAAAACAATCTTTTTAATTTTATGACCTATATATTTTAATTAATACAAAATAATGCCAATGTTAGTAGTTTTATTTATAAATTAAAATTTTATAATTTTTGTGGTTGTAAAGTTATTTTAAGTTTTTTTTTTTTCGGAAGACGAGTATAGCTCTCCACCAGAGTTGCCAAGTCTCCAGCTCTTTGAACACCAGAATTTTTTTTTTTTTTTTGAGAAAATGTTGTTCTTTTAAATCGCAAAATGCTCTGATTAAATAAAACAGCATTTTCAGTACTAAATTACTGGTATCCAAAAAGCCGGATACTTGGCAGGTCTGCTCTCCACTTTATCGCTGTATAGCTGCCAACTACTATGATTTGAACCAGAAATTTCGAAACGAATTCTTCGCCTTATATAATCGAAGAAGTAAGCCGATTAAACAAAGCAAAGAATTCTTTTCGAAATTACTGGTGACCAAAAATCGTAGCAGTTGGCAGCATTCAGCACGAAAAACTCATTATGAACTAGCTACATTTGCCATTTTATATCAGAGTAGTACAGGGATGTATTTTCGCAAAAAAAAAGAAAGAAAAGAAAAAAAAAAAGAAAGAAATTACTGAAAACTATATTTTTTTAAATGTATTAATATCTATGGAATTTCTAGTTAATCTTTTGTCATATTCGGTATCGGTTTAAAACTTGGGACCATGGGGCACAATCTCTGTCCAGGGAATAGCACTATTTTCGAATAGTAATCATCACTTTATTAACCCATTAAGCGCCGCTATATATATTAAACTATTTTTTTGGAACAGTTGTTTTTTCTTTATGAATAGGAAGTCTTTAAAGTATTTCTGAAGAAAAAAAAAATTCAAATATTTAAGAAAAATAGCATGTTCCCAAAATGGGAGCAATGGCTCAAAATGGGGGTAAATTTTTTCAAAATTTTTACTTATGCCTCCGTGCATTTATGGTTGTTAGTTTACTGTTCTTTAGCTATAAAAGGGGTAATATCATTCTGAAACTGATATTTTACGAATAATTCATATAAATTAGTCCAACATCTACATTTATAATAAAAATAAAACATAAAATTACCGATTCCATAAGCATTTTCATTATCCATCTCTTTATTTTTCCCATTTACATAATTTCTGTCCTACTATTTTACATGAAAATGATGGAACATTTTTTATGCAGCATTATATTAATTTTTTGCGTTTTCTAAAATTGATTTTTTATTTTATTTTATTTTTTTTTTTGCTTAGTTTTTCCATATTCCGATTTGAAGATTCGTCTGAACTTTCATCTGAAATATCAAGTCTGCTTTTAATACTTTGTTTTTTTAAAACTCTAAATCAGATATTTCTTGATTGTCTGTTGATTTAGAATTTCCGGAAAGTTCTACTTCACCAAATATAACATGGGATAAATCGTCGCATAAATTATTTTCTATTACATATGTAATAGAAAATAATTTATGCGACATACATATGAGGAAGATATCTTCCTTGTATGTTGCAATACTGCAATCAGGGGAAAAAAATAAACGATTTCTGGAACAGCCGAAAAATCATCCAAATCTAAAAAATTGTTCAATCATCTTCCATGTAAAAAAATCAAAATAAAAAAATAATGTAATGGTGAAAAATAAAGAGATGGATAATGAAAATGCTTATAGAACTGGTAATTTCGTTTTGTTTTTTATTATAAATGTAAAAGTTGGACTAATTTATTTGAAATCTTCTTTAAATATTAGTTTCAGAATGATATTATCCCTTTTATAGCTAATAAACTGAAAAATAAATACCATAAATGCACGGAGTCATATGTACAAGTTTTCAAAAACATTACCCCCATTAAGAACCATTGCTCCCATTTTGGGAACAACTTATGCTTTCGGTAATTGTGATTGATCAATTATACATATTAATTTCGGATTGATGTTGTTTAATATAATACACTGTTATAAACATATTTTAACTAAAAAATATAATTTTTATTATAGAGTTTTTTTTTTCTTTCGAGTACGGCCAAAAAGCTATTTTTCGCCTTTCTTTAACTCATTTTAAAAAATAGAAAAATTTAATGAAATTAAAAAAAAAATCAGAAGTCGTCTATTATATTCAAAATTCAAATAACACGAAACTTTTAACAATATATAAAATACTCACTTTAGAAAAAAATCATAAAGCAATGTTCCCAAAATGGGAGCAATGGCGCTTAATGGGTTAAAATACAGAATTTATGTCATAAAATAGAGAGAAGATAATTATTCGGAAATATTTGTGAATGCCAGTTCCCAAAAGAACTAAGTTGGGACCTGGTAATATTTTATTTATTATTACGACTATTAACAACCAGGAGAACCAGACTACAACCAGACCATTCTAGGACTATTAACAGAAATATTACGTATGTAAAGACATCAAGATTATGTTCCATTGCACATTCCATTCAAAAAATTTTTAAATATATAATTAAGCTAAAACATTCTAATATTTAATTAATAGTTGCTGTAAAGATATTGCTGTTCAGACTGATCACTTTACTCTAATGTTTATTATCCGTTAAAATTATGAACATTAGAAAAAATACTTTTAACTACCGAATAAACTATTTTATGTAATGATTCTCTTGAAAAGGAAAAAAAAGAGAAGCAAAAAGAAGAAAAGCAAAGAAAAACTTCACATTAAATGTACAAAAAAAAAAAGGGAACAAAATTATTAGAATCAAGTTAGACTGAGTACAAAAGTATAATATCCGGTTCTGGTTTACGTAATTGAAAACTTGCTTTAATTACAATGTCATTCAAGTGAAAATAAAAATATTACCTAAAAGAGTAATTGAAATCATCGTCTTCTAACTGCTTTGTATCATGCAATTTTCTAACAACTATTCTCGCACGTTTCTTTAGAAATAATGAAGTTTGACATGAAAGCTGCAGACTACCTTTTTAATTATCCTCCTCATGAGGTTATTTCACAGAAAAAAAGCTAACAAAATCATGTAGCTCCCGGATATCAGTGAGTTTTGTGCTTCGAAGAGTTTAAACTAAATTCAATCAGAAGCAAAGCTTATAATAACTGGACAACAAATTTGAACTTTTGCTCAGTCCCAAAATCGAAGTCAGTTGTTTCTTATTCAGTTTTTTGCGCTGATTCAAAATCCAGTTTTAGATTTTCTCCAGCATGTCCAGATTTTCAGGTGTTTGCATATTTATATTTATGCAAATTTTGGAATTTGTGTATAATTACATGAAATTTAAGGCATTATCTGACTGGTTTTTTGTTTTTATGATTACGGGTCAGTTTACTTTACAAAAATGTTGTGTCCGAGATTATACTGACATGTGATTGTGAAATATTGTGCCTAATTTGCATATTTTTCACGTTTTTCTAATAACGTTTATTGACGTCTAAATTTTTATGCCATATGAGTACGCTAACATGTTTCTAAATCAGTTTCTTACGCTAATTTCAAATATGGTTACCGTTTTTTTCTATCACTTCTAGGTTTTAAAAAAACTGAAATTGTATTTGTTGGTCAAAAAAGCCAGAAAACGCTTTTTATGCTACTTTGTGATCTATTCCAGCTATTTAGGATAGATTCTATTACTTTTTCAATTGTTTTTCGATTATACCCATTAGTGATTATGTCCCTGATAGGAATCTCACACTGTTAACCCTTTTGACAAGAAGGTACACTCCCCTAAAAAGCATTTTACATCAAACGTGTGTCAATACCATGCAAACGTAGATATTCATTTTACTCAAAAACTAGACGTGATAGAAGGAAACGAATTACAGATTCAAAATCAACATAAACATCCAGTCTAGGAAAAAAATTACGTCAATTCTGTGGCAACTACTTTAAAATTGATAATAATCTAAACATTACACGATTGAAAAATATGCAAATTAGGTTTAATAACTGACAGGTAAATGTTAAGAATATCCAGGCTGCGACATTTATCTGAAGCAAATGGTCCAGTAGTCATAATCGAGAATGCGTAATTCAATCTGACATTTATTGTACCTAAAATTTGCATATAATAGCACAAAAAAGCTTAAATTTGCATACACATAAATATGCAAGTTTCTCAAAAACTGGACGACCTAGAGAAAAACGGAAAGTATTTTCGGATTCAGCACAAGAATCTGATCTGGAATAAAATATTTTCATCTAAAAGACATTTTTCATGTTGTACAGTTTTATTCATAGTCTGTTTGTATTTTTCGCAACAATGCACATCATCTATTTGTGAGACTGGGTAACCAGTTTGGTCTCCTTTTGTATTCAGAAATTCTAAATAATAATTGTTGATTATGTATAGTAAAAAATCTTCTTTCGGAATTTCTGAATCTGTCAATCTGGCAACCCTGGTACGAGAAAAAATGGCAGTCAAAGAGAAAAAGTGGTAGTCAAATATCTAGTAGATTTCTCTTTAAAATATCCTAGTGTAAGTGTAAGGCAGAGATTATTTTTCAAAAAGTGATACTAATGAAATAAAAAATAACCCGTAAACAAAGGATTAATTGTAATTAATTGTAATGCTTTTAATTTAGAGCACTCGTTACTATTATTTAAAAAAAAAACATGTTGTATTTTGAATGCTATTACGTTAGGAATAGTAGATATGGTCATCTCGGAATAATTATTTACGATTGATTTTGTGCGACAAAAAAAAAACGAAAATGGCTAACAAAGTTCTAAAAATTAGAATTGTTTTATGTCTTGTTAAACTTATTAAAAGTACACAGTCAGTAAAATGGCTAATTTTAAAAAAATTGCAAAAATAATATTAGTTAAGATAGGTTAATACTTAATGCATTCTTAATTTATAGGTGTAATTTATAGGTATTCTTAATTTATATTTTGTAGGTATCTTTGCATCATGCTGTTTTCTAACAGAAATTATCATGCAGAAATTATTATGCGCTTGCGCATGTTTAGAAATAAAGGAGTATGAAATAAAATTGCCAGGCAACCTTTTTATTCATTATAATGTCATGTGAAATAATAAACTTATGAATTTGTTTCTGTTCTCGTATATTAGCGAAGGTTTTATGCCTCCGCGACTAATAGACATATACGAATTGAAATATTTCCTCCGTTAATATTAAATGTTATTGAAAAGCAAAATTTTTAGTACAAAACTGTCTATATTTTATTTAGCATTAAATATATTTTACTTAAGGTGGTATTAAAAAAAATATATTTTTCCACGCTCAACAACTCAAAATTTTTTGACACATTTTTAGACTCATTTTTAAAAGTAAAAACATGAAACTTGGTGGCGTGATTTATGAAGAGATTTATAAGTGACCTGTGTTTTTATTTTTCGTTCAATTAATTAGAAATTGATTTACAAACAATTATTTTCACAGTACAATAATTTTCTTTTGTTTCCAGCGCTATCGCTTTGGAAAATTCGGTTCAAAATGTCCACTTTGACAGCATTTTTAAAAATATATTTTGCCTTAATAAAAAAAATCGACCAATACGGACATTATAAAGTTTCTGAATAAGAGAACCTGCCAATTAGATGCATTTTAGAGCAAAAATGAATTTAAAAATAAGTCACAAAATCAGTGGCTTAGCGTCAGGGGGGGGGGGGGGCACGATCATTTTACTACCAGTATAATTATATACTACATTTAGCCTTATTTAATCTTTGAACGGTATGAATTTAATAAGGCCAAATATAGTATATAAAAATACTGGTAGTAAAGTGATCCGTGCACCCCCTTGACGCTACGCCTCTGCACAAAATAAGCAGTTTGGATTTGAGTACACCCTTAATTTATAAGCATTTCATAAAACATATATGTTTCTAATAGTCATTTCATATTTACCTACTTAACCCAAGTTAACCTGGATACACATAATTTGTCAAAACTAATCATGTTGAACTAACTAAAACTATGGGCAAAATTTCTTTTCCATACCAGAAATTTAATTTTATATAAATATTTAAAAAACAGTTATTAATTTCGTTTTATTTATTGAAAATAATATTTATTATTTTTTCTTTAAGAATTACATTATTTGGTTCTCAATTAATGATTATAATTGTGAGTGACTTGTGTAGCTGATCATAGCGATCTTAGAAAAAGTGGTAAACTCGGAATAATTATTTACAATTCATTTTGCAAAGAAAAAAAAAAAAAAAAAAAAAAAAAATATATATATATATATATATATATATATATATATATATATATTTTTTTTTTTTTTTTTTTTTTTTTTTTTTACAGTACAAGTGTTTACAGTACAAAACATTTGAAAAATATGGTAGAGTATTATTTGCGATTTTTAAAACTACACAACCAACAAAAAGTTTAATTTAAACAAAAATTCCTGAACAAACCATTAATTCAGCGATTAACTAATTCATAGGCATTTTAATTTTTAAGCATTTGAAATCATCGTCCTCTGATTTCTCTATATCATGCACTTTTTCTAACAGCTACTTTCCCATAACTGCCAAACATCCCGAATTATTAATACCAGTATTTACGGAAAGAAAAAATTACTTTATTTATTGAAAAAAAACTTCCATTTAAATAAGACAAAGATTTCTATACGGAAAAAGTGGTATTCGAAATGCGATAGACTTAGTAGCTATGTACTACTATGCATCTTCAAAAGTAAAGGAGTGTAAAATTAGAGTTGCAGATTATCTTTTCAATTTTCTTAATCATAAGGTTGTTTCAAAGTAAACAAAATAACAGAATTTAATTTTGTATCTTTCGTATATTAGCGAAAATGTTATGCTTCCGTGATTCATAATAAGCAAATGAGAAATGGAACAGTTCATGCGTTTAGAATAAATTAAAAATTGATCTACGCTGAGGTTTAATCTAAAAATAAAGCTTATAATCCGGAGTCTCTTTACAGCATAGATGCCAACTTTTACGTTTTTTTATCACTATTGCAAGATATTTATCATATCTTCGCCTTATTTTATCCCGGAAGTTCAATGATTAAATAAGACGACTATTACAATTAAGAAAAAGTGGTGTATTATTCTCAACTACGGATATATTTTACTTAATTTATAGTCATTCTCAGTGGCGTATCCAGGTGGGAGATGTAGAAGCTCTGGATACCACTATTTTAAAGAAATATTCTTCGCTTTGTCGAATCGCAAAATATTTACCGATTAAAGAAGGCAAAAATAACTATACGAAATTACTGAAATCCAGAGCATCTGGACCCCGACCCTTTCTACTACATTGTCCATTCGATTAATACAGTTAAACAAATATTTATAGCAATACTATCTATAAAGATAAATTTGACTGGAATGATAATTTTCTCAATCCCTAGACGGGATGTCGCCTTGTTTTATCGCAATTCTGTGATTAAGTAAGGTGTTTTAAAATTTAAAAAAAACATTCGTTTTTATGTGAATTTTTCTATTACGATAATTTAGCTTTTTCCGAAATGACCACATGATTGTAACTATAAACATTGAAAGCTATAAAGTGATAAAAACTTGTGTTTGAAACTATCAGAAACTATGGGAACTACGAGATTTTTTTTCCAGTGTAGCATTTTCCAACTGTGTTTCATGATTCTCAGAAGGATGGAAGAAATAAAAGTTCATAAAGTCATATTACATGTTATTTTGAATGACACGATTTCCGAATAGTAATATTTGCCTTATTCAATCGCAGAAATTTGCGATTAAGAAAGGCGAATATTAACCCCTTCGCGACGAGCGTCTTTTACAGAATTTTTAATCTGTTACCACCGGTTTTTCAAAACAGAAATTTGCGCCTAATTGAATCTCAGAAATGCCACGATTCAATAAGGCAAAGCTTACAATAAAAATTAACTGGTGGGAATAATGAACGATTCTGAGCTTCTTATGCGTCACGTATACGTGTCGCTCGTCCCCAACGGGTTAAGATTCGGAAATAGTATTTCCCAGAAAATTAACACCTCTCGGCACCAGTATTAACCCGAAACATAGCGTAACAATATCTCCGGTAGAATATCTCGGTCAAAAATAAACTCTTTCACATAATTTGACGAGCAGTGCTCGTCCTGTGAACCACAGAAAGCAAAGAAACTGAAATTCGATTGAAATTGACGCAAATAGTGTTAGCAAATTGATCATATCCGTGCATTCGGGAGCTTACAATCTTCCATGAGATATCTGTTAAATTTTATTTTTATTTTTTATAACTGCCTTTAACTATTTTAACCAAACAGAAAATTCCCATTAACTCAAAAAAAGAAATCCTGTTCAAAATGGTAAAGCAACTATGGTGAAGATTGATGTTGGGCTTAAATATTTAAATGCATAACGCATCAATTGAGATAGTTTTTGGGCCGTTCGTACGTATAATTTTGCGTTGTAACAAATACCCCATAGTTCGAATCCATAGGAAGGCAAAAACGGGAATATCCAATGAAGACGAAAACATGTCAGCTGAAGTCATTTATTGATATATAGCAAGCATAAGATGTAAGAACGGGGTGATCTCGGATATTAGAGGCTTAGAAAACAGTTGTTGACAGAGCAAGAGCTAGGAGTGATCTGCACTTTGGGCAGTAGATTGTCTCGCCAATTTTCGATAATACATTGAGCCAAGAAACCGCAGACGCGCAAAAGAATTTATGTACGTTAAAGATAATTAATATGAATGTTTTGGGAGGATGTAATGAAAAAGCTACCACTTTTGGCGAACCCGTAATTTTTGTGAATTTTAGAGGACACAGGCGGGCAACCCGGTGGGAAAGGAATTTTAGTCAAAGGAAAGAGCTAAACATTGTATATTTAAAATTACATTACTTGCACAATTTGTTTATGAACAGAAAAAAGGTTGGGCGCCCAAGCAGCTGTCAATGAATGTCCAGAACACATAACATTACATCTGTTATAACCGCATTGGAATTAAAATAGATCTCTAACGTACATACTGCATTTAATAAAGATAGTCTTTCATATGAGAAAAGGAAGTAACACTTGAGGTTTTAGAATAAGAGATATTTGAGCGAAGAGAATATTAATTAATATATTAAAAATTAAGTTAATGAAGATAATAATTTAGAATAAAGATATGTATAAATGATTCTATATCATAGCAACATTTGACAGCAGCGCACTTTATGCCTTTCTACACAGCGGAGTTCGGAACACGAACCCTCAAAGAATGTAATTACGCATATGCTCATAACCACAATCTTTTGTGTTTATTTGTTACCACTAAAATTATAGAAAATTTTGCTTAATTTAATCAGAGATTCCAATTATATTTTTAAATATTTGATTTAATTTTTAACTTTTTAAATTTCTCACGGCTCTCTTTTGCCTCGCAAGTCAATTACCTATAGCCTGGATGTTCAGTTGGTACACAACTAGGTATTCCATCTTGCTAACTATATTGTTCCATTGTTTTGGTCGCTCGCGCAACCATTGGGCTGAAGACCTTTCCTAATCTCCATCTTTTATATTTTTATTGTAGTGCATGTATTGTGCTACGGTTAGACTATATTTCTTTAATCCTCTAAGAAATATTGCACAATTACTCATATACAGGGAGTAAAGTTTCATTGCAACTGGGTATCCCCTTGAAAGCGCCAACTTTTTACTTTTTACTGTTAAATAAAGTAATATGTACTGTTAAATTTTAGTGGGAAGTTGAAAGTGTAAAAAAGTTGGCAGTCATGTATACCTATGTGTTGACTTCCAGTCTTTAAGTATGATCAGTTTGGTCTCATTTTTGTACCATATGTACAGTAGACTTAAATGCCTACTCCTATTATACATATATATTCAATAGTTAATGCTTCGGATGATAAATGATTAAAAGTAAAATAATTTTCATTCGTAATTAAGATCATTATTGAGCGTTTACTTTTTCTTATATCTATACAAAAGCTAGTAATATCATGCTTGACAATATGAATCGGCAGAGCCTTATTACCACAGGGACAGGGTTGACAGCTAGCCCGGTCAAGAATTTATATCATAAATAAGATAAAATTTATTATTTGTAAATAGGGGTGAATGTATGCTTAGGTTTCTAAAACCACTTACTTGGATCCTGTGAATCAATGAATCAATCTTGATCCTGTCTACAACGATTTCTTCAGTCAGTATAAAAAAAAATCGATACGCATGCGTTTATTCGCAAACCATTTTCGATAAAATCACACCAATGGCATCATTAGACTCAAAGTATTATTTACTTTCATCATATGATTGCATTTTTTTTCAAATAAGAATCGTGCACATATTAAAAATGTAACCACTATCTTCATAGAGTTATCTTCATAAGAGTATTTATTAAGGATATAGCCTTAAATTTCGAAAAATTAAATTAATAACTCAAAAGAAAAACTTCCATACTCAAACTCAAACCAGTAAAATTGTAGCGGTAATCAGTGTATAAAATAAACACCACCACCAAAAAAAAAAAAAAAAAAAAAAACTAATTTCACAAAAAAAATTCTTAAGAATTTTCCCCCAAAACTTTTAGATGCTGTTTTCGATTTTCTAATACGTGATTAAACCGTAGCAGAATGTGGTCCTTTGGATCTTCGAAAAGTACAATTTCGCTATATCACGAAAACTAATTATTTTAATGAACGGTAAACTTACTCACCCATATTTTTGACGATGTCATTCGGTTTATGTAAAATTGATGTAGTCCAAAATGCATATTTTTTTATATGAACTTATTAATAATTTTCACAACTAAAATTATGCTTTTCAGTAACAAAATAATCTAGAACATGTTTGAGTCCATTCAATGTATCTCACTGAAAACAAAAATTTTAAATCGAAAGATCGTTTTTTTTTTCAATATATAAATTAAAGTTTGTCAAGTGAATTAACTCCTTCAGGGGCAAAGTACTCTTGTAGCTAAAATATTGAAATGATTGATTGACACCAGGATTCACGAACGAATTTATTTTTAAATAACTGAAAACTTTTCCTCATGTACCTTAAAAATTAAAAATTTGATTATAAAATTCTGGTGTCATTGTGGCATTTTCGGATTAAAATTAAGTGGTATATAAAATATACCGGTGCCCTTCAAGGGGTTAAACATTAGCATCCTCAAGGTTTGAGTTTTTTTAAACTCTATGCAAATTTAACTAAACTACATTAACTATATACTTTTTCTTGCTGATTTGATGAAGTGTCAAAAGTGGATGTGACTGTTTGAAAAATCAATGTTGGTGCACCTTTTATTATGTAGACGACTCCCATTTAACCCCTTAACTGTGGGAGGTATTTTGACACCACTTTTTCCGTACTAAAATATTTGCTTTGTGTAATCGAAAATGGTCTGCCGATTAATAAAGCGAAGGTTGCGTTAAATAATTATTGGTGTGCAAAAGCTTTTAGTAACAAAACAAGCAAACTGTTCTTGCCCGAACTGAGTTCGGGCTACACAGTTAACTCTTTCCGGCACAGACAAATTTTGTTCGTAAAATGCGAAATTATTGACTGACACCGGAATTTACAAACGACTTTTTTAGAAATTAAGAACTCCTTTATTGTAAGCTTTCATTATAGAAGCAAAATTTTATTGAAATATTCTTGGTGCCGAATGCAAGTTTGGAATTAAAATTAGGTGTGCCCGGAGTGCGACCACTGTGTCGGAAATGGTTAAGGAGTTAAAAAATTGCATTCATATTCTGGAAAAGACAATATTTCGAGTATAATGATACCTTTGGAGTGATTCTATTGTCAACAGACTGAGAATAAAGGCAAGTTGTCATTTTTTTTATACTGTCTGTACCATCAGTAATATAAATACAAATTTCACAGTATACGCTTAATTTATATGCATGTTACTTAGTCAGCATTTACGTTCACTGCCGTGTTAAAATTACCGGAATTTTATTTTATTTAGAAAGTTCGAATTTATACCAGAAAATACTAATAGCAATATTTACTTTATTTAATTACAGACGCTTCGTGATTACTTAAAGTAAAAATTCTGCTTTCGAAATTTCCGGCACGAATTCGTAATTTTAGACTGAAAAACCACGAGTATACTCGTGGTTGGCAGCGAACGGGTTAAACCAGAATCGTTTAAATTCTCAACATTATACAGTTTCACACACTTATTTACCCGCGAATTTTTAGAAATAGAGGAGTGTGAAATGAGAAAACTATCTTTCTATTTTTCTTAATAAAAAGAACATGTGAATAAAATACTTACTGCTCCCGGATATCAGTGTGAGTCTTATATTTCCATGGCTAATCATGGAGGTAAATATAAATGAGAAATGTGGCAATTCAACCGTTTAAACGAAATAGGATATGAAAAGCCAAGTAAATCATCTTGATGCTATCTGTATTCCAGACAGAAATAAATATATTTTACTTAATTTATAGGTCCTAGTCAATCGTAACTTTATTTATTCAGGATGTGGAAAATTGAATCTAATCCAGTCTTGGAATTTCTAATTAATTTTAACTTTTGCCATCTCGAGAGGGTCAACTCTCCGGATTTTTTAGTACCACTATTTTAGAATAAAATTTTTCTCTTTATTTAACGAAGAAATTTTGCGATCAAATACGAGCATTAAATAAAGAAGTTTTTTCTTTAACGAAGAGAAAAAAAATCTTTTTAGCGTTTTCTCTCCGTTAGCCCATTAACTGCGAAAACTATGTGGGCGGAGTTTTCGATATTTTTACTGAAATTCGTTTCACACCAAAAATTCTGAAAGATAATATTAAGTAGCTTTAATAGCAAAGTTTTTGTCATTAAATAAAGTATTTTTCAACATACTAAAATAGTAGTGGCCAGGCAGGTTTTTTTTTTTTTTAATCATACTCTTTTATTTTGAATGTTGGCAACCACGAGTATACTCGTGGTTGGCAGCGAATGGCTTAAATAAAGACTGCAAAATAAAGAGTTTCACGTAAATAAAGAATTTCTCGTCAGCGACGAGAAAAGCCTTCTTAACGTTTTCTCTTAACGTTTTCTAAAAAATTCGAAATCTAAAAGGGTGAAATGAGCAGGAAACATTCTAAAATATTCTAAATTACTATTTAGTTGGATTTATTCGGATTAGAAACCTGAAATTTAGTATAGTGGTTACATTTAAGATATAGATGCACGATATAAAAAGTTGATTAAAAATTCGAAATTTAAAGAATTTGTGAATTGTACGGAAAATGTTCTAAATTAAGGTTTATTCAAAATTGGGGATTTAAACTTAAAATTTCACATGTCTGTTGTTTTTAAGACGTAAATGCTCGCACAGAACAGCTTTTACACAATTCGAAATTTAAAAGAGTGCAGAAGCAAAAAACTTTCTAAAATTGCCGGTTATTTTTATGATTTCTCTAAGAACGATTTTTTTTTTTTAATTTGAATTTTAAAAGGGTGAAATCAGCGAGAAATTTTCTAAAAACCTTCCAAACTATGATTTATCTGAAATTGTTAGGGATAGAAACTTAAAATTTTACATGGCTGTTACTTTAGAGACACAAATTCATCCACAGAACATTTTTTTAATCAGAAATTTTGAAGTGTGCAAGAACAAAAAAAAATGTTCTAAAATTGCGATTTTTGTGATATAGTAGTTATAGAAGTTTGGAATTTGGCATGGTGGTAACTTTTAACCCTTTATATCCTGAATTAATTTTCCAGCTACTTTTTAGATGCTCAGAATACTCGATTATTCCCGCCAGTCATTTATTTTTTTTTTTTTGTAAAGTTTTCCTTATCTAATCATAGCATTTTCACGATTCAATTAGGTGAAAATTTCTCATTTGAAAAACCGGTGGTAACAGATTAAAAATTCTATAAAAGACGCTCGTCGCGAAGGGGTTAAAGTGGTACTTATAAGTACCGTCAGGATAAAAAGGGTTAAGATGTAAATGCTCCCTAAGATCGGTATCTAAAAAATTCGAAATTTTCAATGAAAAATTAAATGAGCGAAAAACTTGCAAAATACATTCTAAAATACCATTTATTTGTAATTAATTTTAGTTCTTCTCATAAATTTAAGTCTCATGTTCGTCAATTGCAGCACAAGAACGATGTCTACTCAAAATATGGATTAATTACTAATTTTTGAACTATCCGTAGCAGTATAATTTTCTGTAATAAAAATAGGAACACGATCATCATTTGGAATATTTTAACAATTACGCGAAAAAAGCCGTGAGTTCTGCAAATATTTTATATTTAAAAAAACCTCTCTAAGACATTTAATTAACCCATCAAAGACTGATGTTGCGTTTTCGGAACATTATGATTCTTACACCAGGTTTTAACCCCTTAATTCTCGCTCCCGTCAATATCACGGGCTGAGGTGTCGTTCGTTATTTTTCGTGCACGTCATATTTCCGGGCTCAAGATTTAACTGCTGGAAAAAAACTTCAGAAACCAGAAAAATTTAACTGGAATTTCCATCTGAAGATTCCATTGCGCTGATTGCGATGTTATATTGCATGTTTCGAAATATGTCATACTCAAAAAAGTTTGATAATCAATATTTAATGTATATATATTATATTAAATATTATTTGTAAAGATGTGACAGTTAAAGTCGCGCCCGTGATTTTCACAGGCAGTGTAGACTATTTTTTTTTAATTCAGCTTGTTTGACTCCCACCAGTTTTTTTTTTAAATAGTGTAATTGGTTTTATTTTCGCACCATTTTATCTGCCGTAAACTACGTTGAATATTTCTACATCAAAAAAGGCGTGGGAATAAAATAATTTGAATTATAAAAAAAAAAGTAGCCTACACTTATCGGGGGGCGTTGCTTAAGGTGTTAAGAAACAGAATTCTGGCATGATGACATTTCTACAAATGTGAATTGTTCTATAACATATTGTTCTTTTGCCTTAAAAAAACTAATTGCATATTTTATTTAGAAACCTTATAATTATTCAATTTCTGCAATAAAAAAATAGGTACTTTTTTTATGGTTTTTTCAAATATTAAGCGACCCTGAAGGGGTTAAGGTTACATCAGTTTGTTTTTAGGATAAATATTCGCATTATTTGATGCAAGAAACATCATGATAAAGTCACTCTTAGGTTGCTATAATATAAAAGTGGTATGAATCGCAATATGTGTATTTTATTGAGAAAAATTATTCGGTCCTTAATGGGTTAAGTTTCTTTAATGACTTAATAAGTTGCAATAAATATAAAAAATATTCAAATTTGTAAAAAGTACATTACGATAAACCTATTTTATTTTAACATTCTTAAAGTTCCTGCATAAGACATATATTATTTGTGGGAAATTTCATACATGCATCATTGCTATTATATCTGTTTGTTTATCTTATTAATTCTATATTAATTGAACTTATGACGGCCTGACACCCACTTCACTACCGGATTTCTTTAGAGGAATGATTATCCTTCTACGTAATACTCTAGAAATAATTAAAAGTGGCTGAAACATGCACTTTTTTCATAATTTTTGGAGTGATATTCTAATTTTCCAAAATTTCACTAGATTTAACACTAGAGCTACCATGAGCAGTCATTTTTATGGTTACCAATTGAATATATTCCGATTCGAACCAGAAATTTCTTTTCAAAATAAATTAAATACAAAACTCACATAAATACATTAAATGAATAAGTTAAGTAGTTTTAAATAAAATTTCTGGTGTGAAATAGTTTTAAAAAACTTGAGTAAAATTTCCGGTAGTTCTGGTATTAAAGGAAATATAGCTGGTTCATTCTCCCTACATTTACGCAATATTTCCCAGATCCGAGAACTTTGAATGATAATCTATCATAAGGATGATTGTCATCTATATTTTGCAATGTTTTTCTGATCACTCGATTATTTAAAATCATTCGATTATCAAATTAACTCGTACGTAAATCAATCGATTATCAAAGTAACTCATTTTACCCATCTATATCTAAGATGGAAAAAGTATAAAAACTTTTAACGAGAATTTAGTTTTCTGTACCCTACTGTAAAACATTTGATTTTGCGGATATGTTAAAATTTTTGTTATAATAAGGATATTTTAAAATAATTTGTTACCAATGATCAATTTAGAAATAATTATTTCGGGCGTCTTCAAATTTTGTTATAATAAACTTCTTTGAAAAACATCTGGTGGCAGTAGAATATTTAGAGATTTTTTTAATATATAAACATATTCATTGGACAAATTAATTGCATGGGTCGGGGCCAGAAAATGCCAAGCCACATTTTTGATGAAATAAATCTGACACTGTAATCTGTTGCTTACTATTGTGAATTATAATATCCTACACATAATTTGCTTCTAATGTCACTTGGTTTCAGTATATATGTCCCAGGTTTCGTTTTTGCCCCAGACGTTTATGCCACCAATGAAGATAGCTAATTTACAAAGAACATAATAGTAATATCATTAAAATAATGCCATATTGTTACTCAGACTATCCCAAATGTTACTAAGATACTGCCGAAAAAACTTCATGTTTTATATCTTGATTTGAGTATTTGGTCAAATTTCAAACTGAAAATATCTAAGAAGTTCAAAAATGTGACTTAGCACTCTTTTGCCCCAACTCCCTCAATTATTACAGTATTTTATTTTTTACTTTTCTACCAAGAGGATATTTTATATTTTATATTTCAAAAACACTTTAAGCCATTTGCATAAAGTTCCTTCCATGACTTAATAGGTTGCAATATATACAAAAAACTATTCAAATTTATAAAAAGTGCATTATGATAAACCTATTTTATTTTAACCTTTTCAAAGTTCCTCCATAAGACATATCTTATATATGGGAAATTTCATACATACATCATTGCTATTATATCTTTTTTGTTATCTTATTAATCCCCTATTAATTGAACTTATGACTCCCTGACACCCATTTCTCTACCCGATTTCTTTAGAGGAATACTAAAAGCACCGAACGACCTTGCCCTTGTGTAATCCGAAATCAAGGTCGCCAGACGACTCCGTAACTTATCTATTCCAAAAAGCGGAATGCGAATTTTGCGGATTTTTTTTTTCTTTTTCGCCTTAAAAAGGAATGTGAAAGATAGAAAAAGAGAGAGAAAAAAGAAAGAATTATGACGTAATATAATTGTGGGGTTAATGAAACTGAAATGAGAGACAAAAATGATTATTAGATTCCGCATATTGTTTACACTAAATATACCAACAACCGGTTATTTTACCAGTACCAAATATATATACACTAAAACTATCGATGACCCGTGTAACCGTTTGTATGCATAGTTGCTTATTTCTGCGAGTATTTGTCAAATTTAATTTATAAAAATAACACTATAGTTTACATGACTTTAGTTCATGAAATGAAAGATATACGGTTACGTTACTTTGTGTATCTACATCTAGAAGAAAAAAAAAATTAAAAATCAAGCAAGTCAGATTTTTGAAATATTTATTAAGACGTTTTTTACAAAAAACTACATCCAAATAAACAACAGTCACCAAGAATATTTTAATAAACTTTCGTTTCTACAATGAAAGATTAAAATAACGAGTTCTTAATTGCTAAAAAAGTCGTTTGTAAATTCCGGTATAAATCCGTAATTTCTCGTTTTACGAATAAAATTTGTCTGTGCCGGAAAGGGTTAAACAATTGCGGGTAGATAAAAAACAAAGATCTTCATATCTCAAAATTGTGACGTGCTACAAAAAATAATTTTTTTTTAACTACCGTCCATAGCCTACATAAATAATAAATGTTTCATTTCATGAACAAAAGAATTTTTTTTTTTTGTAAACTAGTGTAATCTTCGACTTACTCAATCACAGAAATCTGCGATCTGTGGTCAGGACTTGACAAATGCGGTCGCCAGGTCACCACTGTTGACCAGGTTTCCACATATGAAGACCAGATTATTTAATATGGTAAATTTTCTTTCGTACCAAACTGACATTTAGAAATGAGCACAAATGGCATTTTTCTTTGCCATCGTAATTTTTATAAGATGTCCAATTACAGATGTTGCAAAATTACCAAATATTAAGAAATATAGAAATTATATTCAAACAAAACGTATTTTTAACTTTTTCACAAAAATAAGTTCTTCCAATGCAAATTTTAAGATTATAAATCTGAATTATTTGACTGACTTCATCAGGAAAATAGGCAAAAATTCCCTTCCATCATCAGATATAGATTTTGTAGCACTCAACTATTCGGACATTAAAAGTATCCGGCAAGTATTTCCCGAACATGCCGGTGAATTTAACCTTTAAATTTTTTTTCTAAAATCTATAATTTTGATAAATTTTATTAGAAAAACTTGTTTATATTATCTTTCTAAATCATGCACTATTCTTAACAATATAACTAATAATTCTAAGCTATGCTTATTACTATTTTTGCTCAATTAATTCATAAAAAAATCTATGTGGTTTTTGAAAATGGGAATTTTGGGCATGGGAAAAGTTATGGGGGAGGGTAAATATTTTTTACTGGTGACTAGAATTTTTTGCTAACTACCAGATTTTATCAAATTTGTAAACAAATTTTATTAAAAAAAGAGCAAAGATTACTAATCTAAATTAGTGATGAAAAACAATGGTATAAATTTAAAATTTTGATTCAGCAAATTTGAAAAAAAAATATTTACTTTTAAAAATATGATTTTTTAAAAATAAATTACATCATTTTTTTCAAATTTTTACTTTAAATATTTTGATTTTTTTTAAATTAATATTTAAAAAACTGCTGAATCAAAATTAAAGTTTATACCTTTTTGTTTAATTAAATGAAAAAAAAAAGAAATTTGACGAATAATATTTCGATTTATAAAGATTTAAAATTACCCCCACTTTAAAAAAAAATAATTTTTAAATTAAAAAAAAAAACTATAAGATTTCAGGCCTCGGACCGCTCCACCGGTAATTTTTTAATATTATTTTGGTGGGAGATTTCTACAACAGTTGCAAGAAAACGCCCTTCACGAAGCGAGTTTTTACGCTGTATGCATGATAAATCTAAACAGAAATTTTTTGTAAGGATATAGTGGTGGACAGAATTTTGATTTAGTCTCTTTTTATAGAGACCGCTCCGAGGTCTGAGATTTTGATTTTGATGATTTTGTTTCAGCAAACTTGAAAAAAAAAATATATTTACTTTTAAAAATATGATTTTTTAAAAATAAATTACATCATTTTTTTTTTCAAATTTTTACTTTAAATATTTTAATTAAAAAAATTAATATTTTTAAAAATACTGAATCAAAATTAAAGGTTATATCTTTCTGTTTAATTAAATGAAAAAAAAATTTGACGAATATATTTTGATTTATAACAATTTTAAATTACCCCACATTTTTTTTTTAAATGAAATTAATTTTTTGCTAACTGTATGAGAAGTTTTATGATTTGATATTGTTTACAAATTGTATGGTTAATCACCACGAAAAAACTCAAAATTCAATTCAACAAATAAAAATGTGTCCCGGACACACTTAAACACTAATGATTCGTGTTGCTATGCAAATCTCTCTTAGAAGGTGTCCCGCTGAAATGTCATTGGGACATTCGAAGCATTTGATAATTCGAACGATTACGTCAGAATAAAAAAAAAGTCAATTTAGCAAATTAGTAAAGAGATATACAACAGTCTTATAGGTCGCAATACAGCATTCTAATAATTTTTGAAGTTAATTAGAAATTAATGACTTAATTTGAAGGCATTTTTCCTTTAACAGGAGACAAATTGCCAAATATTTTCTGTAACTCGTACAATTGCATACGAGTTGAAACAACAATAGATTTAATGACGCGCCAATAAACGCTCTCCAAAATATACCAAATATCTGTGAAAATGTAGTAATGAAACATTTTAAAGGCTAAAAAGTAGAAAATAAATAATAAATTAAAAAAGAAGAGTGTAATTTTTAAAAACAAAAATACGCTTTTATCAATAAATAGTTTTATATTAATTAATTTCCTATTACATGTTGAGAAATCTATTTAAAATTCCTATAATGTTCCTATATACAGTATACCCACTAAAGACCCTTGACATCCTCTTAACTTTGGAACGACTGCTGCTATATTCATAAAAGTAGTGTCTAGGTATAGTAAAGTAGCCATGAGCTACTGAATGAAACCGCCTACGGCGCCACCTGGTGGAAAGCTGCGGATTTAGCATTCCTATCTCGAAAACGGAAAGAGATAGGGGAAAAAAGTGATTTACAAAGCTGTAGAGCATCATCGATTTAGTACGAAAAGACACACTGTGAACATTAATGCGAAGAATAGAACGGTTAAAACGAGCATTTGTTTTTTCGTGATTTCCTACACTGTGACGTGACAAAACGATCTTAGAAAGAAAAAAACAACTAGTTATAACAATATACCTTCATTTGAGATGTTCAAACTTCTCACCGTCAGCTGTAATGCATATTTGCATCATTGTTTGAATTTCACATTGCACACGTTGGAGCATAGACGGTGACACGTTGGCACAAGCGTCCATAATGCGTCACTTTGATTGGGAATCACAAGTGATACCACTGTGCCTCATTGAGGTGTCGTGTTTTGTCGGAAATATAATCATTTCTCCTTCCGTTCAATTTTCGTGACGTCACAGTGTAGGAAATCGCGAAAAAACAAATGCGCGTTTTAACCGTTATATTCTTCTCATTAATGTCCACAAGATGTCTTTTCGTACTAAATCGATGATGCTCTACAACTTTGTAAATCACTCTTTTTCCCTATCTCTTTACGTATTCGAGATAGGAAGGCTAACTTCTCAGCATTCTACCAGGTGGCGCCGTAGGCGGTTTTATTCAGTAGCGCATGGCTACTTTACTATACCTAGACACCACTTTTATGAATATAGCAACAGCCATTCTGAAGTTAAGAGGGTGGCAAGGGACTTTAGTGGCCATACTGTATATTCCTCGTTATCAGAGCTGCCAACTCTCCGGCTATTTGGATACCAGTATTTTAGTACAGAAAATGTTGTTTTCATTAATCGGATCATTCTGCGATTAAAAACAACAACATTTTCTCGAAGAAAATACTGGTGTACAAAAATCCGGAGACTTGGAAACTCTGCTCGTTATAAAGATATTGGGTTGTCTGGAAATTTCGTGCCGGTTGGGAAAGTGATTTCGTACCGTAAATTTCTATCATTTAATTATTAGATATTGATTCCGATATCTAATGTCTAATAATTAGCAGAATTTTCCGGTAAGAATTGGTATTCCCTACCGGCACGAACTTTCTTGGCAACCCAATAGTTTAAATACTGTTTCGTATTTTCTTTCCTCTTGCCCTATCTTAAAAATTAAACACAGTATTATACATTTAATCTTTTTAAATTAATTTCCTATTACATGTTGAGAAATCTATTTAGAATTCCTATAATGTTCCTATATATATTCCTTGTAATAAAGATTTTGGGTTGTCTGGAAAGTTCGTGCCTTTTGAAAAATTAAGTTCGTACCGGAAATTTCTTTCATTTAATTATTAGATATTGATTCCGATATCTAATGTCTAATAATTAACGGGCAGAATTTTCCGATAAGAATTGATATTCCTAACCGGGATGAACTTTCTTGACAACTGAATAGTTTAAATAATGTTTCATATTTTCTTTCCTCTTGCCCAGAGGTGCTTTAATCTAGGCGCTAATGCGCTGATTCCCACCACTAAATTTTATTAGTATTCTTCGTCGAAGTTTATTAGTGTACTTCGCCAAAATTTTATCTGTATTCTTATTAGGCGAAGAATACTAAAAATTTAGTGGTTGGAATCGGCCCATTGGCACCTAGATTTTTACACTCCTGCTCTAGCCCTATCTTAAAAAAGAAACAGAGTATTATATATTTATATACAAATAATATACATTTTGTAATAAATTAACTTAATTGCGCATCTAACAAGCGTAATCTAACAAGCGTAAAAAAAGCATTGGATTTTTATAATCAACTTTGGTGCCCATGCCAAATTAATGTATTGCACCGAAATATTTTGGTAAAAACACGAATTGCAATAATAATAATAATAATAATAATAATAAGCTTTCTTTTCAAGATAACATTGAATGTTTGAAAAAGGGTGTTTTTTTAGTATTTTTAATTTTTATACGTATTCAAATTTAGCATTAATTATTAAAATACTTTTTCTAATTCTTTTAATAGATCACACGACTGAGAAGGAGCCATGTAGAAAAATTAAAGCTTATGAAATTTTTACAAACAAAATCGAAACAGAAACAGAAGTAATCTTTAACGGCATGCCAAAATTTCATGGGCTATTTTTTTCTTCTAATAAGAAAATAATTCTTAAATGTAATCTTAAACTGTAATCAATCGTGTCACCTTGCAAAATACAAATTGGCTCATAGTAGATGTCCCGCTATGAAAATATTCCCCCGACTTTCGTAACATTTAGAAAACCGAAAGTTTATGTCAAATTGAAAAGTAGTTCATAAAGCAAATCAAAGGCCGGCCCGGCATCGTGGTTGGTAGAGGAAGCGACCACCACGATGAGGGCCCGGGTTCGAATCCTGGTCAGGCATGGATGTCATTCTGTATGTGTTTTCAGTGCTGTCTATCCCGTCCTCAAGAAGATTTATGTAATTTGTCAAAGTCCTGTACGTATTTCTGACCTGTGAATAAAAATACATGGCTCATTCGAGACAAACAGCATTGCAGCTTATAGATCTCAAAGCAATCTCCTTCAAATGTCAAAAGTCAAATCAAAGAAGATATATGCAACAGATACTTTCAAATTCATAATGTTTACAAACAGAAAAACTATGAAAGCATATCAGAGATGTTTATTGTTTTTTTTGACACTCTGAATTTAAAATTTATTTTCCGCCACGCTTCATAATTTCTGAGAACTTTCGAGTGAATGTATTTTCGAAATTACACGCTTTATTTGAAAATAACCGTACCTTCTAACTCACAAAATAGACTGCGTTTTTTCATTAAAGGTGACAACTTACTATGAGAATGTAATTCTTAAAATATATCCTTAAACACTAATCAAATGATTGACAGAAAACAAATTCGCTCTTAGCAGATGTCCGGCTGACTAACTATTCCCAGCACTTAACATTCGCAGTATTTATTAAACCGAAAGATCTTGTGAATTTAAAAAGTAGTCAATTAAGCAATTAACCAAATACCTCCGTAGTAAATTAATTGATTATGGTTCAGAACTAGATACTATTTTTATATTCAATGGTACCACAATTTGCAAAAGAAAAACAAATTATGGTAGATTTCTCTGTAGGCATCCTATTATAAAGGCAGAGACAGGGTTGCCAGTTTAGCCCTTTTTTAATTCAAAATTTCCAAATTCGTACCGGTAATTTCGAAAAAAATAAGTTATTACCTTGAGAAGACAGGAAATGGCTCACATTAAATAAACAAAATTCACAACTATTAATTTCTAGTGTAAATTCAAAATTCTGAATAAAAAAAAAAAAAAAAAAAAAAAAAAAAAAAAAAGGTCAAATTGGCGACCCTGCGCAGAGAATGTTTTTCAAAAAATGTTACGAATAGAATAAAAAATAGTACACTGGGTCGTATATGTCCCGACCAGTAATCAAATAGTTAAGCAAATCAATGAGGAAATATACAAAAAATACATTCAAATTTATTAGGTTTACAATCACAAAAACAATGAAAAGACATCAATTATGTTAAATGTTTTTGGACGATCTGAACCGAATCTTAAAATTATTTTTGCAGTACCTCATAATTTCTGAGGATTGCCGAGTGAGCGTATTTTCAAAATTACATGTTTTTTCTCTTTTTAATCGTGCCTACTAAATTACAAAATAGACTGCCGTGTTACCTTGAAAATAAAATTGCTCGTAGACGATGTCTCACTAAGAAATTATTCCCTCGGACACTTATAATATTTGGTAATCCGGAAGATTACATCAGAATAAAAAGTACTCAATTAAGCAAATCAGTGAGCAGATAAATTCAAATTGTATAGATTTATAATCTCAAATTTATAAAACGCATCAGCGATGTTTTTTTTTTTTTTACACCTTAAATTAAAAAATAATTTTCTACAATTTTTTTCTAATTTCTGAAGATGGTCCAGTGAATGTATTTTCAAAATTGCATAATTTAATTGTTAATATAGCGCGTAACTGACTTAAAAATAACATTGTATATTTTCATTAAGGGTGAGAATTTGCTATAAGAACCATGGTTCCTAAAATATATCTCTTAATTCTATTCAATAGTATTGCTTTGCCGAAAAAATTCGTTCTTAGCAGATACCCTGCTGAGAATCTATTCGCTCGGACATTCACAGCATTTGATAATCTGAAAGATTGTGTCAGAATAAAAAGTAGTCAATTAAGCAAATCTGAGAGGAGATACACAACAGATACGTTCAAATTGATTAGGTTTACAATCACAAAAACCGTGAAAACACATCAGCTATGTCTCATGTTTTTGACACGCTGGATGTAAAATCCATTTTCCGCATCGCTTCCAAATTTCTGATGATTGCCGAATGTACTTTTTCACCCTTTTATGACCAATGAATTATTCATATATCAGTCATTCGGTGACGGATTTACATCCCTTGTATATTCCTCTTCCTCGCCGAATATTACTAAGCAATACGATACTGGTTTGGCACATGATGTGACATTGTTAAATAACCAGTTATTGGAACCTTATCTATGGTAAAAGTGCTGAAATTGGTTATGAGGTATTCTACATATTTTGAGTTATTTTTGACGCATTTTTGATGCATCGCGACTTTTATTTTGTTGGTGGAATACACAGAATTGACCAGACAAGGCGATTCAAAAAATATATTTTTTTAAACAATGCTTTTCTTGAGATTTTTTAGGTAATGCAGCGTGGATAACACTTTACAATAATTTGCGTTGAAAATGAAAAACCTATACATCATTACTTGACATCATAACTTGAAACGGAAATTATCTGTTGTTTAACTTAGCATACTAAAGCAAAGATTGAAATCACTTAACCCTTTATATCCTGAATTAATTTTCCAGCTACTTTTTAGATGCTCAGAATCCTCGATTAATCCCACCAGTTTTTTTTTTTTTTTTCTAAAGTTTTCCTTATTTAATCATAGCATTTTTGCGATTCAATTAGGTGAAAATTTCTCATTTGAAAAACCGGTAGTAACAGATTAAAAATTCTGTAAAAGACGATCGTCGCGAAGTGGTTAAAGTGGTACTTATAAGTACCGTCAGAATAAAAAGGGTTAAGTCATATAAGCTATCCATCTTAAACTTTTGATTACAGGCAAGGAATGGCCACTATTTTTATATTCAATCGTACCACAATTTACAAAAAAAAAAAAAAAAAATCTTTGCGGTAGATATATTTTTAAAACATCATTCGGTGACGTATTTACATGCCTTGCATTTTCCTCTTCCTCGCCGAATATTATTAAGCAATACGATACTGGTTTGGCACATGATGTTAAACTGTTAAATAACCAGTTTTTGGAACCTTATCTATGGAAAAAAGTTCTGAAATTGGTCATGAGGTATTCTGCATATTTTGGGTTACTTTTGACGATGCATCACGGCTTTTATTTTGTTGGTGAAATACATAGAATTGGCCAGGCAAGGTGATTCAAAATATATTTTTTTAAACTATGCTTTTCTTTTTTTTTTTTTTTTTAGGTAATGCAGATTGAATAACACTTTTACAATAATTTGCGTTAAAGATGAAAAACCCATACATCATTACTTGACATCAAAACTTGAAACGGAAGCTATCTGTTGTTTAACTTAGCATAATAAAACAAATATTGAAATCACTTAGCCCATTAACTGCCAACCACGATGACTCGTAGTTTTTCAATCTAAAATTACGAATTAGTACCGGAAATTTCGAAAGAAGAATTTAATTTAAAGTAATCACGAAATGTCTGTAATTAAATAAAGTAAATGTTACTATTAGCATTTTCTGGTACGAATTCAGAATTTCTAAATAAAATAAAATTCCGGTAATTTTAACCCGGCAGTGAACTTGTTAAAATTATATAAACTATCTATCTTAAACTTTTGATTACGGGCCAGGAATAACCACTATTTTTATATTCAATTGTACCACAATTTACAAAAAAAAAAAAAAAAAAAAAAAAAAAAAAATCTTTGCGGTAGATATTTTTTGAAAACACCCTGGTATATGTTTATGGTAGAACTTTTTTTCAAAAATGGTCACTGAGACGTGTGTGTCCCCAACCACATAATTAAAAGGTTAAATAAATGCTCAATTAATAACAGAAATCCGGAAAATACAACAAAATTGTATTGTTGTCAAATCTTGCAAATTTTTAATACCATTTTTTCATAATAGAAATATTAAACTTATTTAATCGCAGAATTATGTGATTATATAAGCCGTGTATTCAGTGACGTCCAGATGCCCTGGATATTACTAATTTCGTAAAGTTGTTTTCGCCCTATTGAATCGCTGGAAATTCTGTGATTATATAAGACAATTAATGCTTTTTAAAACTATCCAGAGCCTCTGGACTCCTACCCTGACTACGTCTCTGTTCAAAAATCGGGACACTTGGGAAAAATGAAAATGTAATAAATTTATTTTCTACTTTTTTTTTTTGTGCTGAAAAAAATAATATGTTTATAAAGTAACTTTAGTGAACTAGGTATTATTAAGATTATTCAATTATATTTCTAGAGAAATTGAATTTAAGAAAATATTAATGCGAAATTCGTCTCTTTTTTCCTTAACTAGCAACGATACAACAAACAATTTATCTCTTACCCTTGTATCGTATGATCTAGACTATCCGGTAGTGTAATGGTGAACGACAACGTAACATTTTATAAAACGCTTTTTAAAAATGAAAATGACGCGCCACTGCGAGTATTTCTTTTCAGAAAAACTGGTATCAAAAATTCGGGTGGCTTGGGAACTATGAAATTGGGATAAATAGACCTTCTAAACTTTTTGCCAAAATGAATAATAATAAATTCATAAAATAACTTCTGTGAACTAGGTATTATTAAGAATATTCAATTATTTTTCTACAGAAATTAAATGAAAAAAATATATATCGAAATTTGTCCCTTTTTCCTTAACTAGTAACAATACAAAAAACAATTTTATCTCTTACCCTTGTATCGTGTGATCCAGACTATCCGGTAGTGTAATAGTGAACGATAGCATAACATTTTATAAGACGCTTTTTAAAAATGAAGATGTTTTATATTTGCTGTGATAAAATACCACCTTATGGCGGTTACAACTTGCGACATCTTTTAGACTGTTGCCAGATCACAGCTTTCTCTTTACTTTCATATTATCTTACCGATAACAAGTGAAATGGTCCAAGTTACGTTGTTCAAGAAAATACTATTAACTATTTTTTTATCACATAACTGGATGAAGTTAGCAAAATGTGGCAGGTAAATACAATTAATCTATACTAATATTGTAAGGAAGAAACGTTTGTGTGTTTTGCAGGGTGTAATCTCTGGGACTACCGAACCGATTTCAGAAGCAATGGAGAATAAATGATGGCAATAGTCTCTGCTCTAACATGAATTATATTTTATGTCGGTACCGCTACACTTAGTACTTTTGCAGTAGCAAAAAACGTTTTAAATTGTGATTTTTATGATACAGATGAGGCTAAAAACTTGAAATTTGGCATAGTGGTTACTTGTAACATGTAAATGCTTTCTAAGAACGTTTTCAAAAAATTTCGAAATTGGAAAGGGTGAAATGCGCATAAAACGTTCTAAATATCGATTTCTATGGAATTGTTAGGGATAGAAACTTGAAATTTGCCATGTCTGTTACTTTGAAGACGTAAATGCTCACTAAGAATAGTTTCGAAATTTAAAAGGGTGAAATGAGCGATAAACGTTCTAATTACGAAATATATTGAATTGTTAGGAATACAAAGTTGAAATTTTACATGACTGTTACTTTTAAGACGTAAATCCGCGTTCAGAACAGTTTAAAAAAAATCGGAATTTGAAATGTGCAGAAGAAAAAAACGCTCTAAAATTGCAATCTCTGTGATACTGTTAGGGCTAGAAACATGAAATTTGGCATTGTAGTTATTTATAAGATGTAAATGCTCTTTAAGAATGGTTTCTAAAGAATTCGAATTTTAAAAGTGTTAAATGTGCGAAAAATGTTTCTTAAAACGTTCTAAATTACGCTTTCTATGGAATTGTAAGAGGCCTGAAATTTGACATGGTTGTTACTTCTAAGACGTAAATCCTCCCACTGAACAGTTTTAAAAAAAATTCGAAATTTTAAATGCTGCAGAAGCAAAACACATTCTAAAACTATCATTTCTGTAATTTTGTTGAGGCTAGAAACTTGAAATTTGGCATAGTGATTACTTTTAAGATATAAATGCTCGCTGTGAATGGTTTAAAAAAATCTGAATTTAAAAAGGGGAAATGGGCGGGAAATATCCTAAAAAAAATTCTAACTTAGAAATTATATGGAAGTGTTAAGGTTAGAAACTAGAAAATTGACATGGCTACTACTTTTAAGACGTAAATTCCCGCACAGAACAGTTTCTAAAATTTCGAAATTGAAATTGTGAAATCAGCAGAAAACATTCTAAAATAACTATTACATTGGAACTTCTGAATCGATTTCAAAACTCCCCCCAGGTTAAGACTGATTACAGTCTCCACTAAAAATTAGGCTGTATTTTATTTCTTTGTAAACTACCCTCAATGAAGTGCAAGAGTGAAATATCTGCTAAAATTCAAATTTCTATGATTTTATCCATGATAAAAACATGAAATCTGAAAGGTGGTTACTTTTAAAGCGCATATGCCCGGTAAGAATGTTTGTTAAAATATTCTATATTTAAAAGGATGAAATAATTAGAAAACGAGCTATAATACTGATTACTTGTAAACTATCGACACTAGAAATTTTTTATTTGATATGCAGGTTCCTATTAGGGTGTGATTTCTAAAAAAAAAAAAAAAAAAAAAAAAAAAGGGTTATTAGAAAAACATAGGTGCCAATCTCTCATTAATATTCCGTAATATGCGGGTTAATTTGACCCAGTTTAACAACGCATCAAACCAGAAAAGTTATTGAATGAATTTTTATTTATTCAATTTCAGGTTTCTACGTGGAACTTAATTAATTTCATTTCTTAAAAAAATTCTGGTGCGAAACGTGTTAAACCTGGGTCAAATGAACCCGTATATTACGGAATATTAATATAATTTATAGGAATTAATTTATAATAATAATTTATAGGATATTATTATTAATAGGATATTAATAGGATATTAATAATAATTTGTAGGAAATCCGAGTTCGATTTCTCATATCTGTTTAAAAGTACCTTCTAATCTCATACATTTAAAAATAAAAATGACTTCATGTCAATGTCAGAAAATATTGACTTTAGATTTGAGAACAGCCTTAATATTTGATACTTATTAATTGAAACATTCATTATTCAAATAATTAAGTAAGTAAGTAATAAAAAAATATAATTATTGCGCACGCTTATTTAAATAGTATATATTTTATAACTATTTCATAGGTTCTCGCACGGCTCCTACTAATTATCACAACTATTTACGAATAGTAATCTTTGCCTTATGTAATGAAATAAATTCTGCGATTTAAAAAAAAAACCCGAAGATTACTATTTGGAAATATTAATACTCAAATGTTGGAAACTTGTAATTCTTACTATTAAATCATTTTCCCCGAAAATTGCGATTGTTTTGACTAAATGTAACCAAAATACGTTGACAGATGATTTTTTATGATAAGTTTTTCATTATTTTTTGCCTTAATATTTAATGTTAATTGAAACATTCATTATTCAAATAAGTAAGTCCGCAACTAAATAAGTAAATAAGTAAGTAAGTCAGTCTGTAACTAAGTAACTAAATAAGTAAGTAAGTTAGTAACTAAGTGAGTAAATAATAATAATATTTATTCTTATTATCACGCACATTTCTTTAAATAGTATATATTTTAAAACTATTACACAGGATCTCGTACGGTTCCTACTAATTATCACAACTACTTCTGAATAGTAATCTTTATCTTATTTAATGAAAGAAATTATGCGATTAAAAAAAGCGAATATTACTATTCCGAAATAGTAGTACTCGAAAGTAAGAAACTTGTGATCCCTACTATTATATCATTTTCCCACAATTTTACGATTGTTCTGACGAGATGTGAACAAAATACGTAACAGGTGATATTTTCATGATTTTTTATGATGATTTTTTTAATGATTTTGTTTTTACTTAATATTTAATGTTAATTGAAAGATTCATTATTCAAATAACTGACTTAGTTACTGACTACTTTCAGTAAGTCAGTAACTAAGCAAGTAAATAAGTAAGTAAGTCAGTAACTATGTACTTAAATAAGTAATTAAGTCAGTAAATAAGAAATTAAATAAATAAGTAAGTCAGTAACTAAGTAAATAAATAATAATAATAATTATTATTATTATTATCGCGCTCGTTCCTTTAAATACCATATATTTTAAAACTATTACACAGGATCTCGCACGGTTCCTACTAATTATCACAACTACTTTCGAATAGTAATCTTTACCTTATTTAATGAAAGATATTATGCGATTAAAAAAAGCGAAAATTACTATTCCGAAATAGTAGTACTCGAAAGTAAGGAACTTGTTATCCCTACTATTACACCATTTTCCCACAAATTTACGATTGTTCTGACGAGATGTGAACAAAATACATAACAGGTGATTTTTTTTCTTTTTACTGTGGGAGGAATATCTGATAATTCTTATCAGGGGTCATGTATCTTGATGTCAGGGGACAGGTCGACCTGAGAAGACTATCACACTACACGCATTTTTCAGATAAGAGATGTTTTTTTTCATTGTTGACATCTGTTGACATTAAGTATTACCAACAGGTTAAAGATTTTTTTCACAAACCCGCAGAATTATCGAGAATTCTTGAAGGTGTTTTTAAGGGTCAGCTTTATTTTTCCGCTTAACAACACGAAACTTTTTGCAAGTAGATGCATGAAATTTAAAGTTATTTTCATTTAATAGGCCACTTCACTCGCGGGAAAACACCCGCTCGCTAGTGTTAATCTTATGGGAGAATTTTTTTAGATATCTAGTTTGCTATTTAATATTTTTATTTATTATTTAATTTAATTTATTTATTTATTTATTTATTTATCTATTTATTTGCATTGGATAGTTGAGGTTAATCTCTACGCAGGCCGTTTTTTTTTTCACTTTTTTGATTTTGTTTGCAGGTTTTTTTAAGAGGATACTTTCATTTTCGAAACTGGTTCCGAAAATGAAAGTATCTTAATGCAATGAAAGTATTTTAACACTAGAACTACCATGAGCCTTCATTTTGACGGTTACCAAAATAATACATTCCGATTCGAACCAAAAATATTTTTTTAAAAATAAATTACATAGAAAACTCACAGAAATACGTTAAATGAATAAGTTTATTAGTTTTAAATAAAAATTCTGGTGCGAAATAATTTTATAAAACTTGAGTAAAATTTCCGGTCGTTCTAGTGTTAAAGTATCCTCTCAAATAATAATAACAAAAATACTTGCAAACAAAATCAAAAAAATAAAAATGGCCTTTGTAGAGATCTACCTCAGCTTTCCAATGAAAAAAAAAAAAAAAAAAAAAAAAAAAAATCATTTAAAAATATTGAAATGCAAACGAGATATTTTTAAAAATTTCATCCATAGGATTAACGTTAACAAGCGGATGTTTTTATTATAATTCCGCGTGAGTGAAGTGCCCCCTTATATGTCCAAGTTATCAAATAACATTTTTTTTAAAATAAAATGGGATATATTTCTATTTATAAATTATTGCTTCCTGGTGCAGTGTTGGCAGTCCGCTACTTTTCTTTAAAAATTTCAGATTGATTAATTGCTACCACTTTCTAAAGTATAGTATAATTTGCCTTATTTTCACACCCTTTCATTTCCTTCAGCCTGGTTTTTGTATGTAAAGATGGAATTTTGTAATCGATATTTAACTCACTTCCTCACATGATAAAACTATAAAAAAGTATGTTCAAAGGTGTGTTTTCGATGGCAATACAACACTTAAATATTTTTTTTTAACTTAATTAATTTTTTAACAACTTACTGAGTAACAAACAAGAGGACTTTTCATTGCTGAACTCAGCGTAAAGCCGACAGAGTGAAAAAGGTCCCAAGGCGGGAATCGAACCAAGGACCCACATCAGCGCTCTGAGGCTCTACCACTGAGCTACAAGGAACGATATCCTAATTCCCAACTCGGCATATCTCACTCTTATATATGTCGGATAGGCTGCAACCGCAGCACAAGATGGAAACTGTCATCCAGAGCACACAACCACACGTTTGCCACAGGGTTAGTGTGCTTTGGATGATAGTTTCCATCTTGTGCTGGCCCCACCAGTGGCTGAGAGGTTCTGCTCTCAAAGCTGGTAGACGGGAGGTGCTGGGTTCAAAACCCCTGTCGCGCTCGTCGACCTAACCGTTCGGAGTTTTCCGTGGTTTTTTTTTAACCTTGCCGTAAATACGGGTAAATCCCTTAAAAAGACACCCACGGAGGGTACTCCCCCCAGGGCCTATATCCCTCGTGTTGATAATTGGCCGTCATAAATCAACCCAACCCAACCCATCTTGTGCTGTGGTTACAGCCTGTCCGACATATATAGGAGTGAGAGATGTCGAGGTGGGATATCGTTCATTGTAGCTCAGTGGGACTAGAGTGCTATTCTGGGATCCCGGGTTTGATTCCCGGCTTGGAACATTTTTCACTCTGTCGGCTTTATGCTCAGTTTAGGAATGAAAATTCCACTTGTTTGTTACTCAGTAGTTTCGGGAGAATTTTCCTCCTGAACAATTAATTTGAAATTTACTTGTATGTGTTGTTCTATGCTGGACTTGTGTTGAAAAAAGGTCGTCTAAAAGTTTGCCACAGAGTTATGTGCTCTGGATGACAGTTTCCATCTTGTGCTGCGGTTGCAGCCTGTTCGACACATATAAGAGTGAAAGATGCCGAGTTGGGACATCGTTCCTTGTAGCTGAGTGGTAGAGCTTCAGAGCGCTATTCTGGAGTCCCGGGTTCGATTCCCGGCTTGGGACATATTTAACTCTGTCGACTTTACGCTCAGTTTAGCAATGAAAAATTTACTTGTTTGTTACTCAGTAGTTTCGGACGAATATTCACTCCTGAACAATTAATTGAAAATTAATAGGAAATGTACTTTTAATAACTTATTTTCAAGGTATTTTCCCGTTAGCCCGGCACAGGTCATAAATCGTGAAATATTTTCTGTAACACGTACAATTGTATACGAGTTGAAACAACAATGGATTTAATGATACGCCCATATAGGCTCTTCAAAATAGGACAAATAACTGTCAAACTGCAACAATAAAACATTTTAAAGGTTAAAAACTGGGGAAAAAAATTATAAATTAAAATTAAAGAGTGTAATATTTAAGAAAACAAACGCTTTTTTCAATTAATAATTTATATTACTTAATTTACGATTATAAGTTGGGAAATCAATTTAGAAATCCTAAAAAGGTACTTTAAATAATGTTTCGGTTTTTATTTTCTGTTGACACATCTTAAAAACGATACAGAGCAAAAATTATACAGGGTGTATCTGAAATGCTTCAACAAACTTAGAGGGATGATAGTACTCATGAAGACGAACAAAAAATGCAATGGAACATGGGGTCGCAAATGACGTTTAACCCTTTCAGGGGCAGTGGTATGTTTATGAAACCACTTAATTTTAATTCCAAAACGCCACAATGGCACCAGATTTTTGATAAAATCTTTTCCATTTAATATGTATGTGAAATATAGCCTTTTTCTTATTTCCAAATAATTTTTTTTTGTAAATTCCGGTGCCAGTCATTTATTTCAACATTTTAGTACTAAAAGTACTTTGCCCCTGAAAGGCTTAAAGGATAAAAATCGAGAAAATGCGTCTGGAAATGGACAAACTGAGACAAGAAAGAAATACTCCAGAAAATTATTTATTGCACAGAATAGGTTCAACACAGCTCGTGATATCCAGAGAAAACAAATATTTTACAACAATTGTTCAAAGTGTCGACCGCGGACATTATTACACAGAGTACATCTACGGATCAACGACTGGCGGACACGCTATGTGTAATAATATCCGCGGTCGACACTTTGAACAATTGTTGTAAAATATTTGTTTTCTCTGGACATCACGAGCTGTGTTGTACCTATTCTGTGCAATACATAATTTTTTAGAGTATATTTTTTTCTTGTCTCAGTTTGTCCATTTCCAGACGCATTTTCTCAATTTTCATCCTTTAAGCCTTTCAGGGGCAAAGTACGTTTAGTACTAAAATGTTGAAATAAATGACTGGGACCGGAATTTACAAAAAAAAAATTGTTTGTAAATAAGAAAAAGGCTATATTTCACATACATATTAAATGGAAAAGATTTTAGCAAAAATCTGGTGCCATTGTGGCGTTTTGGAATTAAAATTAAGGGGTTTCATAAACATACCACTGCCCCTGAAAGGGTTAAACTTCATTTTCGACCCCATGTTCCATTGCATTTTTTGTTCGTCTTTATGAGTACTATCATCCCTCTAAGTTTGTTGAAGCATTTCAGATACACCCGGTATATTTTGTAATAAATGCACTTGCTTGTGCCATTCTACAAGGCGTGAAAAAGCAGTGCACAATCGAGTTCGGTACCCAATTAATTGCCGAAACGTCAGTGAAGGCTCACTGCGGAGACGCGAATTTTTTTTTGTTTCCGTCTGTTTGTCCGTCTGTCTGTTCCGCGATAACTGCCGTAAAAATCGGTCCTATTAAGTTGATTTTTGGTGGGTATGTTCGTGAGGTACCCGGAATTAGCTGTATAGTTTTTAGTTAAATTTTTGTTTCATTCGTTCGAAAAATATAGAAGAAAAAAAATTTCAGGTCATACTGCTTTCCTATGAGAATGCAGACGATTTTCAGATTTCATTTTTAACTGAAATGAAAATTTAAATACTCTATTACTGAGTTGCGTAAAAGAAACATCCTTATAACTCCAAACAAAAACAAAAACAAAATGTATACTTAGATACTAAATTAAGGAAATACTTTAGAATGAAAATTACGCCAGATCATTTAACCTCTTCAGGACTGGTGTAACGTATACATCTCATATAGACTGCATGTTTGTTTTTGTGTGTGTGTGTGTGTGTCAGAATGTTTTAGACGTAATCTCTGCTACGTCTAATCGTAAAATTATTATACAATATCTTGAGAAAATTGGCTCCTAAATTCAAAACTCACGCTGCTGTAAAGTCAGTGAGATGGATTGTGGAACCTGTGAATTACTAGCTGCTATTCTTTTTCCCCGCCAATTTTTTCTTTGACAACTCGCTGCAGGAGAGTATTGTGGCGCAATCTTATGCGAACGAAATTTTCATATAGTGCGCCTGTAGAGCACTTCTGTTTCCACTACCGGCCACAGGCAAGAAATGTGGCGCTAGTTTACGCTAACAAAATTAACACGTACTGAGGACTATCTAAGTATAACCGCTCTGATTCCTACAGGTCAATCAATTTCTCTGATTTTTGATCAGAAAAATACGAGTGTTTACTTAGAGAAAAACTCGCCTTATACAATCGCGCGATTACATAAGTGGGGTTTTTCTATAAGAAAATACTGCTATTGCCTGAAACTGCAGAAACCCTGTACAAAGTTATCGTATGGAAAAAATAAAAATAAAAATAATAAAATGCAAATGAGAAATTTTTAAAAAGTGCTGCCTTTGATTTAACATTAGTTTGTCAGTGTCGTAACGTGGCAAGCGTAGACTCTGAACGTTCAATTGTTACATTTATTTTTTATTGTTATAAAATTCCCTTTCATAAAAATAGTACGTTATTGTGCAAGTTGTAAATCTGAAAATTGTTTAAATGTACATAGTTCACATATTGTATTTGGCGGGGAGGAAATTTAATTTATTTATTTTACCTAAAATAAGTGTTATTTATATATTTTCTTTTCAGAAATAAAGATAATAAATAAACTTTGATAAAACCGTTTGTGCACATCTAAAAATGTAAAGTTTTAATAAAAAGAAATAACAGTTTAAATAATTTAAATGGAAAGCGTTAATGTGTTGTTTTAAATAAAGGCAAAGTTTAATTTTTAACTAGATAGATGCTATCTCGCAATGAAGTCACGAAAATAATCTTGAAATTAATAATTTTACTTATTTTATGGTCGTATTCTCCTTTAGTTCTACAACATACATTTTTACACCTGACCTTATCGTCTGTTATTAAAATGCTAATTTTAATTACAAACGCTTGTGATGAAAAGGGTTTTCAAAAAATGAAAAACTCAATATATATATTATTTAAAAATATCTCCATAATTATATGGATAGATTCCTGCAAAGCATCATTTTATATTCTAGAGTAAACTTTAATTTGCATCCACTGAGAGAGATTAAAATTTTAGATTAAAGTAATGTATATACTCAAGCTTTCTTAATTATGATAAATAAAATAATAACGATAATTATGATGTTCTGGGTATACGAAAAAACCCTGACGTCCATTTAAACTAGTTTATGTTTCACAGATGATTATTACGATACAGGCTTTTATCTCGAGATTCCTAGTTATGAAGTTGTTTTGAAGACAAATAAATATGACATAATAATAGAATAATTTCACAGGGGTATATGAAGGATATTTTAAACTTAGGACAATGACATTGATGTCTGTTTTAAGACGAGCCAAATATTTTTATGAAGGGAATCGTAACCATTGAAATGAGTGTTGTTTGTGTAAATATTTAACACTGTTTGCGAAAAATAATCGTCGCTTTATTTAATGATAGACATTCCGTGATTTAAAAAAGTGAAGATTACTTGTCGGAAAAAGTTTTAGATATTTTCTATAAAACATTTATCCAACTTGGCAACACTTATATTAATCATAAAAAAAAAGAAACAAAAACAGAATTTATTATTCATACCACTTTTTGTTCAGAGAAAGTTGTATATATTGTTTTAATCGCTGAAGTATCCGTCGTAGACGTTGGAAAAATTGGTTAGTTGTTCACGTTAGCTGAGTTCTTGTCTTTAAAGGAGCTTGGTAGGAGGCTATAGAATGCGTTTGATTTTAGATTGAAACTTACCGTTAGTAGCAAAGCCATTAAATAATAAGCCCAGTCAGGTAAATGGGAAACTTTTCGCAAGTTGAAAATAGCGCCATCTAGTGGTTGGGAGGGCTGCATTCGGCACCAAGAATATTTTAATAAAATTTTGCTTCTAAAATTAAAGCTTAAAATAAGGAGTTCATATTTTCTAAGAAAGTCGTTTGTAAATTCCGGTGTCAGTCAGTAATTTCACATTTTACGAACATAATTTGTCTGTGCCGGAAAGGGTTAATTGCATAGTGATGTAAATTTCCATCACTTTTTATTTAACTTTTAATAAATAAATCAACTTCTTCGCCACCACTATATTTATATAGAAATATTAATCCAGTAAATTTCCACATTTTTTTTTTCATTATAGTTTTAGCTTTAATGTAAAAGATCCCAATAATTAGCAAGCTTTTAAAGGAAGTGCAAAAACAAAACATCGATAAAAATCGTATAAAATATCGATATAAATAAATCGTATCGTTTCTCTGCGACCCACTTCTGTTTTGTCGTCCTTCCGCAGCAGAGGTTTGGCGCTAGTGTGTCGCTAACAAATTTAACACTATCTGACTGGGCTTATTATTTAATGGCTTTGGTTAGTAGGGCATTCTTGACTATGCAAGTTTTATGTTAAAATTTTTCATTCATTTTTTCGCGGTAATGTTAACATAGATGCCAACGTCTCATTAATATTCCGTAATATGCGGGTTAATTTGACCCAGTTTAACAACGATTCAAACGAGGAAAATTATTGGAAGAATCTTTATTTATTCAATTTCAGATTTCTACGTGGAATTTATTTAATTTCATTTCTTAAAAAAAATTCTGGTGTGAAACGCGTTAAATCTGGGTCAAATTAACCCATATATTACAGAATATTAATGAGAGGTTGGCACCTATGTGTTAAGATATCTGATTTTAGACTGTTTCGGAGATGAATACGCAATAGAGCGAGGACACTGCCATGTTAGAGGATATTGCAAAGTTGTGCTACTGTAGTGGCAGTGGCCGTGATGATAACTAAATTGCTCACGGATTGCCACGGATATTGAACCAAAATTCTGGAGTTTTATTTTGTTTTTTGTAAGTAAATAGAAAACTTGTTATAAAATCGTGAACAAAAAAAATGGCAATTTTTTTTCTAATTAAATCCAATAAAATTTGTTTGTCTTATTTTATGTTTAATTATTACTAAATTAAAATGTCTGAACTTTTATTTTGCACAGGTTTGCAACAGTAATTTAAAAATAAAATAAAAATATAGTTTAAATTACTTAGTTAAAGGAAATGTTTTCTATACCCTGTTCATGAAACCATGAAATAACTGTTTGTGACTTTTTTAAATTATTTTTTTTTGGAGGGGGTCTCTAAAAATGCTGATAAGTCTGTTAAAAATTATGCTCAGTTGTTAAAGCTTTATTAAACTCGTCAAAATCTGAAATACGTTCGATATTACAGCATTATTTAATTTAGTAATTAGCCTTCATTTAAGAACTGCAAAATTTAGAGTTTATACAATGCTAAGCAAAATTAGAAAAATGCATTTTTGTAACTTTATTTTAAAATATTTTTATGTGATTTACATTTTGCATATTTATGTATTTTTAGTTTTTACAAAATTCTTTAAACATATTTAAATTTATACAGAAGGACATTTGTTTTTCCGAATCCTTTGTATTGTGCATTGTATCATACTTGATGCTCAATAATTCAATTTTAAATCAGGTAACATTATTTATATTCTTTTTTTTTCTCTGATTTTTTCTCTAAAACCTTTTTATTCCAAATATAACTCTACATTTTCAAAATATCTCAGGCATGTTATTATGTGCATTGAAAATGTCAAACATTTGAACAGATAAATTTAATCAAAATTCATTTATTTTAAATTACATAGAAATGGCAAGCATTAACAACTTCAGGGAAAGGTACCTCTCTTCGTAAAATGTTAAAATGATCGCGTGACACCAAAATCTACAAACAAGTTAATTTCAAAATAAATTAAACGTTATTTTCCCGTACTTAATAAAATGAAAATTTCCATTAAAAAAATCTGGTGTAAATGACGGATTAAGATTAAGTGGTGCAAAAATGAAACACCGCCATTCAAGGGGTTAAACAAGTATGATGATAATAATAATAATAATAATACTTTAAAATTCAAGCAACTTGTAGAAAATAATAATAATAATAATAATAATAATAATAATAAATTAAGATTGCACATACGAAATTATCTGCTGTTAAATAACATTATTAAATGAAATTTTATACAGCATTAAAGTAATATGATACAAGAAAATAAAAACTCAGTTTAAATAATTAAAAAAAATAATGAATTAGTACCTTTGAATAAATTAAAGTAAAATACTATAGAAAACAAATTATTATTATTGAACAATCGAAATTTTTGGCGATTTTTTTAGTACATGAACTATAATGAGTATTTTAAAATTGTGGAGCACTGAATGTACAAGAAAGATAAATATTTAGAAAGATAAAAAGTTAGTTGATACGAACTAAAAATATAAAAATATGCTACATATCTAAAAGCTTAAATATTAAAAACATAAATGAAAACTCTTGAAATATATTTTTCTAATTCCACTCAAAACCTACAACAAAAATACCTACGTAAAATTCAATCTTAGAAAGAGACTAAACATTTACGAAATCATAACTATTGAAATATAATGAACTTAATTCGTATTAATTTGTATGTAACAAAACAAATTCAATGATTTCATGATTGTATATCCGCTCAACGCCACATGAATACTAGGCTTGCGCGGTGATTCAAAAATATCCTCGTTTATACGGTCCCTCGAACCAATAATTTCGAAATGTTTTCTTCCCCTTGCTTTTCGCAAATCAAATAAGTCAAAGAAAACTTTTTAAAATTACTCGTGTGTAACTTCAGGGGACTGTACAAACGCTTAAAACAATCCACCTACGACAGCCGCCATTTTCGCGTCAGTGCTGAGGCCTAGTATTCAGCAATCGGGGCGGTGATCGGCTCTCCATCCACGTGACTCGGATGAAAATCTTTGAAAAGTGTGTGATGGAAGAATGCGCACGCAGCATGCAATAAGTTTACTGTGAACTGTAATTCCCGTCACTTATTCCAATGTTAAGACGGGCGCCCCAGTCCTTCCTTACAAGTGTCTTCGCTCTATTATATATCCCCTCTGGGATGTTCCATATACTTTACCAGCTGAAAAAAATCCGCCATTTTTTTCCAGCGCGTGGGCTGTGTATTCAGATTGATTGATTGCTACCACATTTTTTTAAATATTACTTAGACGTTTCAGAAAGTCCTTAACACGATTTGACTCTTTTTAGAAAATGTGTGTTCGTGAGTGTGTGTGTTTGTCTAAATTTTGTGGGCGCTTTATCTCACGAACTAATGCACGGAATTTAATCAAACTTCATATTTACTTTGACCATAACATAAATTGCTGATAATTAGGTTTGTGCGTATATCACAGTGCAGAGAGCGCTACTATGCTGTGTTTTTCGCGATTTCTGCATTAGCTGTATCTCAAGAACTAATGCACGAAATTCATGAAATTTCATATTCTGTTAGACTTTAATCTAAGGTGATTCTGATTGGTTTGGGGTGTATACCGCCCAAAAGGTAGTGCTGCTGTGCTGTATCTTTTACGATTTCCGCGATAGTTATATCTCAAGAACTAATGTACGGAATTTCATCAAACTTTTTTATCTAGTAGACCTTGACATAAATAGATGCTAATTTAACAGGGGCGCTCTATTTTATGCTTGAGGAAATATTTCTAATTGAAACCACAATCAATTGATGAAATTTAGCGAGCGTGGTTACCAGTATTATTAATTTCTTTCAACTATCTCTCATATAGTTTTTTCAACCACATTGATGTCAGAAAAGAAAATTGTGGAAAAGACGATTCTTCCAGAATAAGCATAATTTTGAGTCGTCTAGAGGCTGTTTGATTATTTATTTTAACCTTTCAGGGGTAGGTTACTTATGTTTCTAAAATAAGTAACAACTTTTCTTCATGTTAGTACAGCGCCTAGAATACGTAGTGTGGAAAACGGCTACAAAATAGTACTAAAAAATTGATTTCGATAAATGTAGAACGATGCTGAAAGGATAACGGATCGATCGCAGCGACATCTTCTAGCAGTGTCGTAGACAGGGTGGAGGTGCAAATGATTTGGATACCACTAATTTTATAAAAATATTTTTGCCTTATCTAATCGGAGAATCTTCTGCGACATTGAAGGCGAAGAAAACTTTATAATATTATTGGTTTCCAGAGCATTTGGAACCCCGCCCCCCCTCTTGCTACGCCACAGTTTGTTAGCTCTTTTTAAGGCAAACATTGTATAAGAATCGAACTGAGAAAACGTTTCAGCTGGTGGCAAATATTTTAAATAATTAAATTATACCCTATTTCCTTTGACTTGGATAGTGATTTTCATAAGCTTTGAAAATATGAATGATATTGATCATGGCCAAAAAACGTGATACGCATTCTTTTGTTCCTGGTTGCAGTACTTGATATAAAACAGCAAACTAGGCACTATCCCTATTTAGCATACCAGAGGGTGAATCTCTGCCAGAAGAGTGTAAAAGATTAATTCCCTGATATGATAAAAAAAAATTTCAAAATCAGTTACATCTGATATATACACTTACAAGAAGATTTTATTAACAGGTATTATGTTCATATTGTCAGTAGTGAAACGGTTACTTTTGCTAGAAGTAAATCTATCTATTTTTAAAGCAGATGTCGCTGAGATCGCCCTATTATTGTACCGCATCGTTGCACGTTTATCGGCTATAATTTTTTAGCACTTTTTGGCACCAGTTTGGCTTTTTTTAAATTCCGAAATTTCGCGTTCATACCAAAAATTCCCTATAATGTTCTTTTCCTTACTTAATTTCAGATATTTCGTGAATTCTTAAAGCAAAAATTCTTGTTTCAGAATTCCCGGTTTGAATTCGAAAATTTTGAATTAAAAAACGGTAAAACCGTTTTCCACACTATGTACTCCAGGCGCTGTAACGTAACATAAAAAAGCAAAATTTTCTACCAAAATTCTGATGCCTGTGTGGCATTTAGGAACTAAAATTAATTGGACATATATGCAGGACTTCCACTGGCGACTACTTTTATATCCTATTCGCACCATTATTTAAAAAATAATAAAATGTTTAGTATATGTTGCACATGTGAAAGTGCAACGAGATATAATTAAAAAATAGTCACCTGCCATTCTTCAAGTGGTTAAATGATGTACGAAGAAACTGTAGCAGAAAATATTTATGAACAAGGCAATTTCTAATGCAGTTGGGGGCAAAATAATACAAACACCTGTAAAAATTATGCTACATTTCACACTTGCAGTACAGAAGCGCACCTGAAATTGAAGTCTGCCATCTTGTGGTCATGAAAGGGAAATGTATTAGTTTCTCAATAACTGCTTTTAGGTGTTGCATGCATACGTAGATTTCTCTCAGAGACGCTGCAATGTCAGACATGAAAGACTTCAAAAGAGATATGATGTTGGCGCGCATTTAGCTGGAGATTCAGTGACAAAAATGTTTGGACGATGGGAGACTCATAGTATCAGACATTATAACAGCCGTAAGCAAAAGGCGATATGATCAGGGCTGCCACTGGCGACTATTTCTTAATTCTTCGTCGCACCACTTTTTCAAAACAGAATTCTTTTATGGACACTTTGGCAACATGTGCAAGAGAAATATACTACAAAATTTATATATTTAAAATAGTGGTGCGATATCAAAATAGTCGCCAGTGGCAGCCCTGTATGATGGTGTCCTCAAGCAGAACAGTGGATGAAAGACAAAGATGACTAAGACGGATAGACAGGAGTTGAAGCTCATAGTGGCCCGAAAGCGCAAGCAATCGATTTCCCAGATGACATCCGAAATTGAAAGTCGTCTACAGAGCCCTGTCTCAACTAAAGCTGTCAACTGCATATGTTTTGAAGCCACGATTCGCTTCAACACGTTGAGTGTCATGTGTACCACCGGCGAGGCAGTCGCACTTTATTTTTATTAGAGTGCCGTGTGTACCGCTGGCGGTCATATGTAAATCTAAGTTTAAAGCATATTAATTTTGATGGCACTCTAGTAACATACATTACTGTTGTTCTTTGGCACCTAGAAAAATATTTTTTTTTTAATTAATTTCTAATCTTATATTTCGGATGAGATATTAGAAGGAACAAAAAACATATATTGGTTACAACTCGAAATTTTATTTCTTCATTTTTACTTTCATTAGTCTGTTTACGTTTTCCATAAAAAAAAAAAAAAAACACTTGGATCCATTTTTATTGCTAATTCTGGTTATTACTAAAATAAAAATAATATTGGTACTGTTATAAATTAAAAAAGTGAAAAGATTAAAAAAAAAAAAAAACTTACGTGACAGCCGGCGGTGCATAAAACACATTTTTTATAAATTCTACTTGCATTTGAAATGATTATTACTAAAGTTATTAGTCTACCGCTAAATGGTAATAACGTACATCACAGTCGGTAAAAACGGAATATACCAGAATTTACTTATAGGAAATTTAGACTCATTGTTCAAATAAACAAAACAATTTTTCCATAAGGAAACACTGGTGTTAGACTCTCTTTTTTTAATTGTGTTTTTTCCTGATATGTCGCCACGTTGAATATTGCAGTGATGGAACAATGGTGCACCAGAGAATCAATTAACACCGCCAAATTTAATTTGTACCCTTTGTCTTATTTAAAGAGAAAGTTTCAGAGATTTTTTTAAACAGAAGAATGCTATTAAAATTTAGTGGTGAAAATCGTCTAACTAGTCAATCACTGAATAATGGCATCCTATGAAAGTTTAATTCACATATGTGGTGGCACTCAACGTGTTAGCATTCGTCTATCCTTATTCTTCATCATTGTCTTTCGTTCACTTTTATGCTTTGAGGCCACCACCATACCGCCTTTTAAGTACGACTGTTATGATGCCTGATACTGTCCAAACACTTTGATGTTTGCATCATCGAGGCTCCAGCTAAATGCGCGACAACTTCATGCCTCTTTTGAAGTCTTTCAGTTCTGACATTGCAAGGTCTCTAAGAGAAAACTGTCTATGCATGCAGCACCTAATCACAGTTGTTGAGAGACTGATACTTTCCCTTTCCAGGTGGCGCTCCTATACTGCAAGTGTGAAATGTGGTATAATTGTTACAAGTGCTCGTAGTATTTTGTCCCCCATCTGTAATGTCTTGTACTATTTAAATTTTTTAATTGATTTGATTTATATAGAAGAAAGTTTTGTGATGTCTACAGCATACTAGTTTTCATACATTTCAGATAGTGAATTCATAATACGAGATAATTCTTAAAAAGATTACTGTTTAAATAACATAAATAATGAAAAATTGTTTTCGGAGTCAACCTTAAATTTCAAAGAGCATGATTATTATTCAAAGGGCAGGCTTTGAAGAATATATCGTTCACCCACAAGAAAAATGACATAATTCCAAAATATTCCTTTTTGTGTATTATTGCACTAATACGTCTGACTTATATAGGTGCATCTTGCTACAAAAAAAGTACTATAAGTGTAGTTATCTGGAAAACTGCTAGGTTATGCTATATGTCCATTTGCTAAAACAGGAGGGATGTTAGGGGTAGAGGTTATCACACTCTAGGTTCGATAACTCAGGATATTGATTTGAAATTTTTTATGTAATAGTTAAACCGCGGAATTTTTAATCGCCTTTTTTAATAGTAGAATTCGCAATATTTTCTGAAATTAAATAAGGCAAAAATTATGTTAAAAAAATGTGACAGAACTGTATGTATCCTGAATAAGTCGGAAAGTTTTTTTTAATACAAAAAAATGTCCAAAGGCTTCACAAGGTGAAACAAAATCCATGGAGGGGCAAGATTTTCGATTAATCGGTTGCCAAAGCCGCGCTTTTTAAAATGGAGAATATTGACATAAAATAAACTAAAGTAAAGATGTTTTGTAAGAACACCCCATGCATGACTTTTTTTAAACATATCAATATAAAAAGCAATACATAAATGTAAGATTAAAAATTTAAATGTAAGTTTTTTTCGAAAGAGGCTTTTTTTTTTTCAAAATGAATAATTGAAGCCGTATATTTTTCGTCAGGAAGACTTAGAACCCTTGGACCTCTAGTTTAAGATAATATTTAAATACATAGATGAAATAAAGAAAAAATGGCTTAAAATTGTCTTCCACGGGGAGTTCAGGGAGAGGGAGGCAGCGCACCTCCCTTGAGTAAAATAATTTAATACTTGTTTTTATTTAGTGTCAAATGTCAAATTAACACTTTGTTGACCGGTCAGGAGTTAACTCGTGTTTGTTTCACCAAGAATCATTAACTAAAGGCGTGGCTTTTATCTTATTTAGAAAGAAAAATTTCGATTCTGCCAAAGCCATGCTTTTTAAAATAGAGAATATTGACATAAAATAAACTAAAGTAACAATGTTTTGTAAGAACACCCCATGCAAGACTTTTTTTAAACTTATCAATATAAAAAGCAATACATAAATGTAAGATTAAAAATTTAAATGTAAGTTTTTTTCGAAAGCGGCTTTTTTTTTTCAAAATGAATAATTGAAGCCGTATATTTTTCGTCAGGAAGACTTAGAACCCTTGGACCTCTAGTTTAAGATAATATTTAAATACATAGATGAAATAAAGAAAAAATGGCTTAAAATTGTTTTCCACGGGGAGTTCAGGGAGAGGGAGGCAGCGCACCTCCCTTGAGTAAAAGAATTTAATACTTGTTTTTATTTAGTGTCAAATGTCTAATTAATACTTTGTTGACCGGTCAGGAGTTAACTCGTGTTTGTTTCACCAAGAATCATTAACTAAAGGCGTGGCTTTTACCTTATTTAGAAAGAAAAATTTCGATTCTGCCAAAGCCATGCTTTTTAAAATAGAGAATATTGACATAAAATAAAATAAAGTAACAATGTTTTGTAAGAATATCCCATGCAAGATTTTTTTTAAACTTATCAATATAAAAAGCAATACATAAATGTAAGATTAAAAATTCGAATGCAAGCTTTTTCCGAAGTCTACTTTTTTTTTTCAAAGTGAATAATTGAAACAGTTCATTATATTTTTCGTCAGGGAGACTTAGACCCCTTGGATTATTTTAGATTATATTTAAATACATAGGTGTAATAAGGAAAAAATAGCTGAAAATTGTCTTCCACGGGGAGTTCAAGAAGAGGGAGGCAGCGCACCCCCTGAGTAAAACAATTAAATTCTTATTTTTATTTAGTGTTTAATCTCAAATTAACACTTTGTTGACCGGTCACGAGTTAACTCATGTTTGTTTCACCAATTGACTATAGGCGTGACTTTTACCTTATTTCTATTTAGACATCCTTTACAAAATTGTATATCAAATTTACCATAAAAGAAAACTTTTGAAAAAAGGTTGTTTTTAAAAGCAGTGGATAGATGTACTATTTTATAAAATAAATTTGACGTAGTTAAATTTGATAGATTGATACATTTTAAAAATAAAACTTAAAAGTTTTGAAATTGAAAAAATCAATAGAAGGGAAAAATGCATTTATATCATTTTGTCCATATAGTTTTTTTTAGATTGTAAGAAATTTTATATTAAATTCGTACACTGTACGATACTTACTGACGCATAAACTTGCAAAACTTATCTAGAAAACTATTTAATGACAGACTTTCATAAGAGGGCGGAGCTTGTACTGTTTTAAAATCAAGTTTTCATACAAAATCGCTGGTTAACAAAATATTAAGTCACTGGAGAAGAATAGATTTTAAGAATTTTTTTCGAATCATCAGATAAAAAGAAAATTTAGTATTTTTTTAATTTGAAAATCAAAGATCGGTATGTGACTTCCCCTTTACCTTGCGGGAGCTCAAGAATAAGGCTATATTCTTACCTGGTACGGCGTGGCCAATGCTGTGCCACGAGGGTCCAACCACAAACCGAAAGCACAGCAAGTTCAACATTCACGCGGTGCTTCGACGCCGGCACCTTGCACACTTCCCGGCCACTCCCGGCTGCAAAGCCCGGAAACTGGCTTCGCTCTGCTCCTTCAGTCGAGTTGGCATCGGATGGAAGACAGCCCAGTAATGTCAGCTAAATTAGAAGAGGAAGATGTAATTAGCGATGGCTGAAAAGTAGTTAGCAGAGTTTTACTATAACAAAACAAGAATTTTTGTAAACATATAAAAAACACACCTGGCATTATTTAACCTTTTGAATACGGGATTGGGATATATGTTATTCCAGAAACTATTTCTTTATTATATTCGCACCACTTTTTCAAAAGTAATCTCTGCTTTAGACTACTAGGCTTAGACTCTACTCTGCTTAGACTACTAGGATACTTTCAGAAGAAATTTAGCACAAATAATTTTTTTTTGCAAATTGTGGTACGAGTGAATATATAACAAGAACGAAAAATCATGCGTCAAGCATAGATTATGTAACACTTTCCAACGCTTCCAAAATAATTTTACAAATCATTACCGTTTAATAAGCTGAAAGATAACATCTAAGTAAACAATTTTGAAAACGCATAACATATTTAAAAACATATTTTCAGGAATTTCCAACATATATTTCCAACATAAACAATATTCGGAAAAATATCTGAAGACTTTTATTCAGCCCTGTATATGATCTATATATTTGTATACTACATAGGATGCTAAATTTTAGTTTAGTTAGGAAACGCGTAGCAAAATTATCCTTTTGGAGTTTCTGCCAATAAAAGGAAATGTGTTCGCGAACTTTTGTGCTGCCTTGTATATGATCTAGATAATTTATACACACCAAGTAATAGACAAAAAGTGAGTCAAATTTAAAATCGCGTTCAACAACTTAAAACGCACTTCCAGGAATTATTGTTAACAGACAGTAGATAATTATTTTGTGTGTCCCTGTAAATGAACGATGACTGCTATACACACAATAGTCTGTAGTAAGCCTCTTGTAATGCACCTTAGTGATATATACAAATTTCAATGCGTTTAAAATAGTGAAACATTATTTAATTAAACCGCAACCGATTTTTCTCCATAGACGTAATGTAACGGAATTCTTTTGACTGTCCCTGTAAAGTAACTATAAGTCCTATGCACACCCCATTCCATATTAAGCTTCTTGTAATGCACCTTAGTGATATATATCAATTACAATGTGTTTGACATTGTGTAACATCATTAAAATAAACCGCAAATGATTTTTCCCCATTGACCGTAATGTAACGGAATTCTTTTAAGTGTCCCTGTAAAAAAACTATAAGTGCTACACACTTCAGTTGAAATAGGGAACATGCTATAGATAACGACTATAACATATAAAAATTGCAGGGCAATCCGAGCATATTTGTGGGAGTTAGAGCACGGACAGACGGCAGATGGCCAGACAAACCGAAGTCATAAACACTTTTCAACTAGGTTCGAAAGTGTTAAAAACAGTCGCCAGTCCTAGCTCATAATCTAAAGGTTAATTTTTATCCATATCTCCCGTTATATGAGTCTCTCACTGCTCAATACAGTCATATGCTTTTATGAAACACATCAATTTAAAAAAAACCCGCAAAAGCAGAAATAATAATAATGTTTATCCAGGGATGAGATTTCTCCGCTACCAGTATAATCTTAGAGAAAACATTTTTCTGTTAAATCGCAGAATGTTCCGATTAAATCAAAAAAACATTTTCTGTAAGATTTTACTGGTATGCAAAAAAGTGGAGAAATCTCATCCCTGCCTTTATTTTTGATGCGTAACACGGGATGCCCACAAATTCTGCAGTTACAAATTCTAATAATAATTGAAAAAATTTATATATATGTATATTTGCAGAAAAAATATTAGTCAAAGATTTCTAATCTGAAATAATGGTGCAATATACATTGCAAATTCTAAGGAGTGTGTGCAGCCTGGTAACAAGGGTGGCTCTCGTAAAGCATCCAGGGGCACATGCCCAGGCATCTTAATGTTAGAACAATGTATCATGCCAATATGTAACCGGTAAAATTTGAATAAAGATTTAAATTTTTAATGCCGTATATCCCCGCTTTAGCCGGCATGTCGGTAAATGCGAGAAAGACAAAGCCTGCAGGGGCAAATTCCCACCACTTTTTATGAATAGATTATATTTGTCTTATGTCTGACAGAAATCTACATTTAAATAAAGCTACACAATTACTTTTCAGAAAAACTGGTGGTTGTTTGCGTTTTTAAAATTTAGCTCTGTAACCCTTGAAATTATCTGCATGTTGGCTGATGCGGATCAATATTAAATGCGGGGCATTTAAAATTCAATTATCTCAACGCTTTGACTTCAGACTGGGACATATATATCTTACTGACCGATAGCAAAGCCACCACAGACATCTGTTTTTTTTAAATAATTATATTCGTATATATTTTTTAAAGAAATAAACCTTGTCATATGCTTCTGAGACAATATACAGAAAAATTACATAATTTTTTTTTGTAAATAGTGCTGTTACAGCGCCTAGAATACATAGTGTGGGAAACGGCTACAAAATAGTTCTAAAAATTTGAATCCGATAAATGTAGTACGATGCTGATAAGCTAACGGGTAGATCGCAGCTACATCTTCTAGCAGTGGCGTAGACAGGGTAAAGGTCAAGATGGTTTGGATACCACTAATTTTATAAAAGTATTTTTGCCTTATCTAATCTGAGAATTTTCTGCGATATTAAGGTGAAGAAAACTTTATAATATTACTGGTTTCCAGAGCATTTGGATCCCCCCCCCTCTCTCTCTGGCTACGCCACTGTTTGCTAGCTCTTTTCAACGCAAACATTGTATAAGAATCGAACTGAGAAAACGTTTCAGCTGGTGGTAAATATTTTAAATAATTAAATTATACCCTATTTCCTTTGACTTGGATAGTGATTTTCATAAGCTTTGAAAATAGGAATAATATTGATCATGGGCAAAAAACGTGATACGCATTCTTTTGTGCCTGGTTGCAGTACTCGATACAAGACACCGAACTAGAAACTATCCCTATTTAGTATACCAAAAGATGAATCTCTGCTAGAAGAGTGGAAAAGATTAATTCCATGATACGATAAAAAACTAACTTCAATCTCAGTTCCATCTGAAATATACAATAGATTTTTTAGTTGCATCTCAAATATACACTAGATATACCAAGATTTTTTTAACAGAAATTATGTTCATGTTTTTAATAGTGAAACGGTTACTTTTGCGAGAAATAAATCTATTTTTAAAGCAGATGTCGCTGCGATTGCCCTATTATTGTACCGCATCGTTGCACGTTTATCGGCTAAAATTTTTTAGTACTTTTTAAAGTGCTAGACTGGTATGCTTTATTTTAAAGCAGTACCAGTTTGGCCTTTTTTAAATTCCGAAATTCCGCATTCATACCAGAAATTCCCTATAAAGTTTTTTTGGTTATTAACGACAGATATTTCGTGACTTCTTAATCCCTTGGGGACGAGCGACAGGAATACGTGACGCATAAGATGCTCAGAACCCTCGATTATTCGCACCAGTTATTTTTTATTGTAAGGTTTTCCTTATCTAATCATAGCATTTTTGTAATTCAATTGGCTGAAAATTTCTGTTTTGAAAAACCGGTGGAAACAGATTAAAAATTCTGTGAAGGACGCTCGTCGCGAAGGGGCTAAAGTAAAAATTCTTGCTTCAGAATTTCCGGTCGGAATTCGAAAATTTTTAATTAAAAAAAACAGTAAAACCATTTTCCACATTATGTATTCTAGGCGCTGTAGTGCTGTGCTATAAGTAGATTATAAAAAATAGTCGCTCGTGGTAGCCGTGCTGTCGGTAGGATGCGTATGTCTTGGTCTGCAGTTAATAAAGAGTTAATATCTGATTGTATATTTTATTATAGACACGTATTTATGTAAATTCCAATGCACTTGTATTTGCATTTTTTTTTTTTTTTAATTGCTGAAAGAATTTTTTTCTTCAAATATCTGTAATAACTTCCTAAGGAAGTATTGGACAGTCAGAAAACAGAGGAGTAGAAGGGTGGTGTACACGGTAACACAATTTCAAAATAACAGTATTCGCCTTATTCAAATGCAGAAAATTAAAATAAACTCTGCGATAACCCAATACTTTTTTAATGATCATACCAGTTGATTAAAAATAGATGTTATGGTGATTATCTCTTTCCTAAACCATTTATGATAAAAAGATACTTCTAATTACAGAAAAATATAGACATAAAATACAGCTTTTAGATATGGCATCTATTTTTCAAGGGGGTATATATTTATTTAAATATTAAATTTAATGTTATATGGTCTCTGTGTCCTACAAGTTATACTTAGAAACACTTTTTTTCCGTGCTCTGGCTAATTAAACAGTAAAAATCCCATTTTTTACGACCAAAACTCAGCTATTTATGATATTTTAAATTTAACGTATGTCTTCATCTTGTGGCCCGCGGATCACCGAACTAACACTTATTTTAGTACAGAAAGACTTGTCTTATTTATTGAAATAAGCTTTTCAATTAAATAAGGCGAAGATAACTTTTCGGAATTAGTGGGGGCTAACGAATTTCATCCAAAAAGGTTGAACACTACTTTAAAGTTTGTGAGATTGCGGATATTTCCGGCACTAATAATTCGTGTATCCATTTTAGTGCCGATACTTTAAATTTAAATTATATGTCTTTAACTTGTGGCCCGCGAACCATCAAACTAACACTTATTTTAGTACAGAAAAACTTGTCTTATTTAATGGAGAATTTTTTTTCAATTAAATAAGGCGAAGACAACCTTTCGGAATTGGTGGTGGCTAACGAATTTAAGCCAAAAAGGTTGAACACTCCTATTTTAAATTTTCTGACATTGCGGATATTTCCGGCACTAACAAATTGTATATCCGTTTTTTAGTGCCCGAAAGCTCCAAAATTTCATAAACTTAAAAACTAAATATACCAACAAACGGTCTTTTGCCCGATACCAAATGAAAAGATTTCAATTCAAACCAGAAATTTCTCAATAAAATAAATATATTCAAATTATACAGTAATACTTAATAAGTAAATTAAGAAAGTTAAATAATTTTAAATAAAAATTCCTCCGTGAAATATTTTTATAAAACTCGAGGCAAAGTCCTGATATGTTAGTGTTAACCCTTTCCGGCACAGTGGTCCCACTCCGGGCACACCTAATTTTAATTCCAAACTTGCATTTGGCACCAAGAATATTTTAATAAAATTTTGCTTATACAATGAGCGCTTAAAATAAGGAGTTCTTATTTTCTAAAAAAGTCTCTTGTAAATTCCGGTGTCAGTCAGTAATTTCGCATTTTACGAACAGAATTTGTCTGTGCTGGAAAGGGTTAAAGCATCATAACACGGTGATTTCTGATCATAGAAAAATGAAATTTTTACTGTTTTTCTCTTCAGAGCAATGAGAAAATGTTTCTAAACATACCCTCATAAGATTCAAATGTCGTATAAAAAATTAATTTCTTTTTTCTATACGTATTATCCCTTCGCAAAATAAGTACCATATCTAAAAGCTATACTTGATTTGTATACTTACTGTAATTGAAAGTATCTTTGTACGATCAATTGTTTACCCATTTGATTAGACCAGGCCTGCTGACTATTTTTATATTCAGTAGTAGAACAATTTACAAAAAAAATTCTTCAGGGTACATTTCCGTTGGAAATATTCTAGTATAAGTGTATGGTGGAGATTATTTTTCACAAAATGGTAGGAATAGAATAAAAAATTGTCCTCTGGGACAAATATGTCTCATCCCTTTGTCAAAGGGTTAAGATATAATCGCCACAACCTCTATATTAAATCATTTGGTATATGTATTTTTTTCATACAATATAAAATTTAAAAAATGGAAATTATGATGAAGGTTGTTATATATATTTTTTAAGTATTAAGTATATTTTTTTTGCTGCAGACATATAATTCTTAAAGCAAACTATCCATGTTTGCTTATCAAAGTAAATAAATGATATTATTTCCAAAATTACAATACTTAAACCTACATAAAAAATATAATATTTTTCAAAACATTTTTTACAAAGCAGATAAATTGTAACTGATGAATTTTATTTATAATAGTTTCCTGTATACATGCCCCTCTCCAGCTTTTTAAAAATAAAAAACACATACTTGGAACTACAAAATTTAAAGATTGAAATTAAGTACATTTTAAATGACTACCACATTTGATGCAAAAAACGTTCAATCAAGCAAATCTTATGGTTTAATGTATGTTTTATTTCTGTTTTAAAAAAGTCGAAGGTTGCAACGTATGTCTTCTTGTATCACGTTTTGAATGCATATCACTAATCAGAATTTTTTTGTTCGAAATAAAAACAGCTTTCTGTATGAAACTAAATAATAATTTATTTTCCTAAAATTATACACTTAGCTATATATTTTAAGTTGTTCTTTTCTTTTGCATACGGAAAGGGATTAATAATCTGCCTACACTTAGTTTTGAAGACAGTAAATGGCTTCAACATAAAATTGTTCATGTGATTTAAGGAAAAAAGTACATATATGTATAGTTGCTTTTCCGACACTATGGTCTACTTTGACTCTTACATAGTTGCCAACCTCCCGATTTTTTTCGTACCAGTATTTTTATGTAAAAACATTTGTTTTACGTAATCGTACAATTTCTTCAATTTAATAAAGCGAATTTTTTTGTAAGATTTTACTGGTATTCAAAAAATCGGGAGGTTGGCAACTATGCAGGCCAAAAACATAGTGTGGCACTTTTCCTAACAAACCGTGTCTACATCTGCAATTAATTACATTGCAATATATAATTCCAATATTGCAATAGTTCAAAATATATTTAACCCTCCGCCTACCAGACGTGAGCAATGGAACAGACAGGGACAGTCGTGGGAAAAAAACTAAAATACTCCCTACGAAATATGCAGCAAATTATTGCAGAAGAAAGTTACTGGTACCAAACAATTTGAAATAAAGTCTACTTTTAAATGATATATATAAATTTTTCTTAGGGGGCCATGCACATATCAAAACAAACCCAATTTTTTTTTCAATGGTGAGATCCAATTTTAACAAGATAATTTAAATCTTCAGTTCAAACAATGTCTAGATACCAAATTTCATGAAATGCTTACGATTAGTTTGAGAGAAATTAATTACCGTATATACTCGTGTATAAGCCGACCCCCAAAACCGAGATGCAAAAAAGTTTAACACCAGTAATTCAGAATAATTTTCTACGCCCTGCTTTATCTCATTTAATTGTGAATTATGTAAGACGAAGAACATTATTGTAAAATACTGGTATTAAACATGTTTTCATCAGGAATTTTGGGGTCGGCTTATACACGAGTATATACGGTATTTTAAAATCGGCATATTTTAGGGGCTATATCCAAATTGAAGTTTGGTACTCGATCGTTGAACTGCTGCAGAATGACTAAGTCACTTCTAGTGTATTATTTCTTGCCAATATGAACATTTAACTCACTTAATATCTTTTGGGTATTGTTATACATGATAAAATCCTTTTGAATATTCATTTCGTAATGTTTACAGGAGTTGATTTATCCGATTAAAAAATAAATAAGATTATTTGCAATTAAAAGACGTTTCGAATATGTGAATGTTATTGGGATTTTATAGGTGTTTTTATAATACTTTTTCTCAGAATTTGAATTTATTTTACTCTCTCTTTTCTAAATTTATATGTGAGGGATATCGGCGAATACAAAATTTAGAATGAAAAATAGTATGAAGCAGTGTAAGGAAACGGTGTAGAAAAAATCCAGACAAATTGCTTTTCAGTCTGAATATAAATCTTAACTAGATTTCTAACGGCATATTTTTAACACTTTTTCAGAAAATACATGACACATATGCATTTATAAGAAACTTTACTTCAAACATATATACGCAGAAAAAATAAAATAGGTTTATTAGACTGGAGAAATAGCTAGAAATTCAATTAAAGGTAGCAAAAATAATGAGTAAGATTTTGTTTCTTAGTTAGGACTGTTCATTTTTTTTAAAATGAGCTTTGTTAATTTAAAAATAAAAGTGAAACTAATTTATATAACTGACGTAAAATTATATCTCATGCAAATACTATATACGCAATTTTAATAAAAAATTTAAAAGCAGACTCAGAAAAAGTTTTAAAAAAAACTTATTCTGATCAATAATAAAATAAGTAGCATATTTTTTCAAATTGTGTCTTTCTGTACATCATAACCGGCCTCTTAAATCAGAATCTTGGCGTTTTTTAAGCATAATTTGAAAACTACTCAGCACAAAAATTTAAAAATTTAAATGCGCTTAAAGCAGGGCATAATAAATATAAATCCATAAAAAAAAAAAAAAAAAAAAAAAAAAAAAAAAACCTGTAGGTTGCAATTTATAATTTTTTCGAATATTAATTTCATAATTCATCTTATAAAAATTATAAATTATTAATTATGTTTGGATTTTTTAGTATTATAACCAAAAACAATTATCACCACATTAGGATTATAATTTCGGGATATATTAATAAAAATATGAAAATATAACGTTAGAAGCTCTAAATTTTGAATGTTTATAATTCAAATACTTATCATCCAAATAACTTGCATTTTGTTATATAGCATAGTTTGAAACGAAGATTAAAAATATTGTGTCAAAATTGAGTGTTGTCATTGAAAAATACAAAGTTCAGGCTAGTTTTAATATGTAGAAGGCCCCCTAAGCAAATTTCATATACATTATTTAAAAGTAGACTTTGAGTTCCAATCGTTTGGTACCAGTAACTTTGTTTTACGATAATCTGTTCCAGAGTTAGTCGGTGGTGTTCAGTTTTTTTTTTTGCACGACTGTATATTCAAAATCAGTATACAAATGGGACTTTGTTTCATAAAATAAGTCAAATAAAACCAAAAAGAACTAAAGTAAATAAATGAGTCAATAAAAATTCTGGTGTGAAATGTTTTTAATCAATGTTGAGTAAAATTTCCGGTAGTTTTGGTATTAATTCATTTTTTTAAATAACAATATATATTTATGCATTACATTATTTCAAAATTCTTTGTTCATGATAAAATCTAGTGGTAGGGAAACGTTTTAAAGTTCTAATACAGGTTTAAAACTTTATCAATGATTCTAGTAACACAGCATAAAATTAAATATTTGTAAGTTCAGAAATTGCAAAAAATGTAAATTTTATTACATCTTAGCAGAGCTTGGCACGGTCACTTTTGGTTACCACTATTTCGAAACAATTAGTTTTGTGGTATATTTCTGCAACATTTGCAAGAGAAATATAAATGGAAGATTACTGTTTGGAAAAAATCAACAAAGTTACCTCACCGACCCCTGCATGTTAGTCATCTTTCCATTTCTAACTCAAGTGTTAAATCTTTTCGTAAGTTATTACTTGCATACGTATAACTAATTCTTAAAGCACAAATTACACGTCTCTTCATTCAAGTAACAATAATAAAGTTTTTTTTCATATAAACGAAAAAAAAAAACTTTCTTTAGGAAATTTTCAGTTTATTTCCTTGAGTAGTTTATTCAATAATCAAGTAATTGAATTACTTAAATGCAAATAAATAGCGTATTCAGTTGCACAGTAGCACTATCAAAATAGATAGATTTTCCTTAGAAAATGTTTATTATCCATTTAAGCATGCATAATTAGACTAAATAAATGACACACTCATATTTTGCATCTAAACGAAAAAAACTTTCTTTCGGAAATTTTCAGTTAATTTCCTTGAGTAGTTTATTTTCTAAAAATAAACACAACTCTTTGAAAATGATAATTCCTTGATTAGTTTACCAGTGAAAATAATTATAGATCTTTTAACGATGAAATTGAGAAATATTTTCTTGATGATTCTGTTTCTTTCATATTACGGTTTTATTTCACAGTTCAGTGGCAAAGCAAATAATTATTTAATGATATATTTACATTGATATAAGAAAAATAAATTATTTTATGCTGATACGACATAGCTTTTGTCTAGAAAATAAATGTAAGCATATCTTTTATTATATTCAAAGAAATAAAACTCAGCTTTTAAAGGCAATGCACTATATAATGTAGGGATAATACTGCATTATTTATTTGCTTTAAATACTTTGCCGTCCGGCGATACCACAGTGGTGTCGTACATAAAGTAACTTAATTTTAATCCTCAAATGCTACATTGGCACCAGAAATTTGGAATGAAAAATTCCCTTTTATCAAGTATTTGAAGAAAAGATTTTACTTATTTTCGAATAAATTTGTTTCTGAATTCTGGTGTCAATCAATCATTTTAACATTTTACGAATAGAAGTATTTTTGCAAGACATGCGGACGGCAAAGTGTTAAATAGTTATGATAGAAATATACATTATCTTCATTTTTCATTGAATAAATGTTCTAAAATACAACTTGTAACAGAAAAAATTCTATAAAAAAAAACTTTAAAATCAAATAATCAAAAATTTTTTTTAAAGAAAAGATCATAGCATTATATCCAGTTGATGTTACGTAAAATTATGTAATGCGAAACTCACTTAGGTAATTATTATTCAAATAACCCTTTGATGATGGGCTAGGACTTTCGGAAATTTTCATGGTCAATCGTATCACAATATACGAAAAATTTTCTTTGCGGTAAATTTCGATTGAAAATTATCTAGTATAAATGCAAAGCAAAGATTATTTTTAAGAAGTCCTACGAATAGAATAAAAAAAACCCGCTTCGAGTATTTGTCCCGCACCGTAATAAAAATGTTGAAGGGTTAATGACATTACATTGTACTTAACAGATAAATGTATAATCTCAAAAAAAGGTATCTTATTAAATTTACTGTAAATAATTGTAAAAAAATTCTACCAGTACAAATCGAATGATATGAATATTAAAATAGTATGTAGAAGATATCCAAGAATCTAACTTAGAATTTTTTTTTAAATCTTCTACATATTTCATTATGTAACGGTAAACTAAAAATAGAGAAGCTGTTTCGTACTCTTATTTTTTTACGCATAAATGTTAAATTTTTCGCAACAGTTTAATTCTATTGGATAACCTTATCTCATAGCTATAACTATGGCTCCAAATTTCCTTGATAGTAGATTATTTCTTATAAAATTAAGAATATTGTTTCAGATGGTAAATAAATAACGATACATTATAAAGTGAGGGGAAATTGTGTTATTTTTCTCTTCGTAAATAATAAATAAAGGGAATTAATAAATGAAGGCATTGATTCTAGACTATTCTTCCATAATTGCGTTGAAATACGAATTCATTTTCTATCATTTTGGATCTAAAGTTGGATTCGGGTTTAATGTTTTTAGTTTCAAGCTAAAATATCTTGTATTCCAGTCCAGATGGTGGGTTCAAGAAAATTATTTCACCAGGTTCAATCCAGATACATCCTAACTCATGCAGATCTCTAGTTAGAATAATAAATTGCTTAGTAAACGAAAAATATCATTAACATTTTCAGTTTTAACACCTTCAGGACGGATGGAACGTATATGTCCCTTATAAGGTGCGTATAGTTTTATTTTTTAGAACCAGAATTTTTGACTCGTAATCTTTATCATGTGTAATCATAGAATTTTTGGAAAATATTTTTTTTTCTACTAAGTCAAAAAATAATATACTGAATAACGGGTATTAAAACAAATGTAATTAACCTTTTGATTTCGGGGTTGGGACACCATATGTCCCATCGACTATTTCCTTTATTCTAATTGTACTACTTCTTGAAAGAAAAGCTCTGACATACACTTATATTAGGATATTTTCAAGAGGTAGCTACCACAAAGAAAATATTTTATAAGTTGTGGTACAACTGATTATAAAAGTACAATGGACCTTCAAAAAGTAAGTTACACTTGTTCCCACACAGATGGCAGCATTGCGAAACAAGAGCGAAGCTTCCGCAGACGATAATTGTATTCCACGGCTTCCAGCGATAGAAATTTCATTGGGATAGTGGCAATCGTTGCTGAGCAGTCGGAGAAAAAAAATGGCGCCTCAGCTAGAAACTTACTCCAACGTCAAAGTACGTGGTACTGTACATTATTTTGTGGCCAAAATGTTTCAGGAGTTCGGAGACGCGGAAAGTTAAGCAAAAGCTTTGTCCTCTAATACGACAATGCAAGACTTCACAAGGCACGAACAACACAGGGTTTGCTTCGCACTTTTGGATGGGAGATCTGCAGCATCCACCGTACAGTCCCGATCTGGCGCCCTACGACTTTCACATGTTCAGCAAGCTCAAAGAACATTTGAGTGAAAGACAATTTTCCAACGATGACCAGGTTCAAACAGCATGTAACATACAATGAATAGGCAAAAACATATTTCAAGCAGTTTTTGGATTTAAAAACATATTTAAAATTTTGAAAGTTATTAATAAATGTACATTAAAAAAAATTATAAATTCGGACCTGAGTGTGTAAGTTTACATCGTATTGAAACATTAGTTTTCGATAAATAAAGACATTTTACTTTTCGACTGTCTAAAAGGTGACTTTCGCTTGTAATCAAAGCAGCCATAGAAAAGAAAACTTGAAAAGTAACCGGAACAAAATGTGTGGTATTTCTTACAAAAAGCTATATAAAGCGAGTTTATCTCGAAATTGAAAATTCAGTGTAATTTATATGTTAACTTATTTTGTGTTCTTGTTATTATTATTATTATTATTATTATTCTAATATCTTAATTTTATTTGGAAAAACTTAGGCCATAAACTGTTAATACTTTTATATATATATATATATATATAACTGTATGAAAATTTAAGAAAACGTTTATGAACCATACATTTCTCTGGGCTGCTTTGATCAAACGAATAAAAATATGATGTCAAAAGTAGGTGTTAGCGTTTGAAAAGTCAAATTTCGTACAATTTTCAATATGGTAACGGCATCTTATGATAAAGTATACAACATACGATCATACATAACTTCATGCGATTCAAAAAAGTACTTATCGTTTATTTCCATATTAATTAAAACTTATATTAGGATTATTATTCGGATCGTTCTATCTATCTATCTATCTATCTATCTATCTATCTATCTATATATATATATATTAGGCGGGGAGAGAAATGTACTTTACCAAACTATTACATAAATAAAAAAAATTCATTTTACATTGTTATATCGCTTAAAATTTTGTCTGGTAATAATACATTTAAATAGGCAAACTTTTGTTATTTTTTTTAACGCTGGAGGTAAAGTTGTTTGTACATTGACCTACATTAATATTTTGCAACTTTTGGTGAGAGTGACTCGACATCTGAGCCTGATTACCGCAGGGACAAACTTCCACCAATTATTCTGAATAGTATTAGTCACCTTATTTAAACACAGAATTTCTGCATATATATATATATATATATATATATATATATATAGCGATAATTACTATTTAGAAAAAGTGGTGAACGTTTGCCTCTGCTGTAATCTTGCTATTCTCGATATCGATTTGTATTAAGGTAACTACTATGCTGAGTGCCATTATTTCTGAATAATATTTTCCGTTCTCTCTCATTGTATAAATCAAATATTTCTTTACGGAAATAGTACTATACAGGAAACTTGGCAAGTATGTGAATATTTAAGATAATTAAATTCGGAATACAAAAGGTTAATCATTCATCTCAAAGGTGGTTGACTTCAGAAATTATTTGTAGGCTCTGATATCAGAGTGTGTAGAAAAGCTTATTATACAGTAACACATAATTCATTAAATAATCAGATAGGTTCTTAGCGTGATTTCCCATATAATTGTTAGATTTCTAATTCCGTAAGTAAACATAATTACTGTAAAACTTCCTAAAATAAAAATTCCCAAAGAGTGTAAACTGAATGTGGTTCAATTATTCTAACTAATATAGCAACCAATTTATTGATTTATTTTATTTATATTTATTTTTGCTTCCCCCTACCAGTTAGTACCTTTAAATAGTACTTCCGGTCCATTAAACAGTACTTCCGGTTTGAGTGACAGCTATTGAGTTGTTTAAAAACCGCTATAACTCCAATTCTATTTATCGCACAAGAAAGAAAAAAATATACACAGTTTTGGAAAGGTACAAAGTTCGGCTTAAATTTAAAAAAATTACTTTGATAATTTTGGTCGCAAACCATTTATTAAACGTAGCCAGATACCTGAATAATACATATATATTCCGGAAAGTGTATTTAATATCATAGATTCGTTTATAAACCGTTCTCAAACTGGACAGATAGCACAGGATAAAATTTACAGCACAAACAACAATGAGCTACCAACTAGGGAATCTTCATAAGGAAACCATGGTAATCACGTAATCGCCGCTGTACTGCACGATGATACGTCCAATCATTTTGCCCAGTTGTCAGTGATGTCACTTTTTTAGGGTTTCGTTCATCTCACGAAACCCTATTACTCCCGCTGCGTTGTCTATCTGTCACAGAGCCATTCTCAAAAACTATGTAACTTACAGAGTTGAAAATTTGTGTACATACTTGAATACCAGCTATGAAGAGCTCAAAATATTAAAATTTGGAAAATTCGTTTTATTTTAATAAATAGAGATAAAAACCCAAAATTCTAACAGCCTTTTCCTGTTAAATTTAAGCATTTTTCGTTATAGCAGATGCCAAAAATTAAAAATCCACGATGAAATTCTTTCCACAATAATTAATTTTCTGTCAGACGACTTCCACGTGAAAAATGAAAATGAAATAAAAAGTTTCACCAATGGGCTTTATTGGGAATCTGGGTTCGAGATTGTAAGAAATCACGTGTTGGTGGTATTTTACCATCGGAATGTATGCATGCGATACATAGACAAACAAATATAAACACAGCAGGGAGGTCACATGATGGTGGTTTATGACGTCACGCCAATAAAGCGCATTGAATGTATGCATGCGATACATAGACAAACAAATATAAATACAGCAGGGAGGTCACATGATGGTGGTTTATGACGTCACGCCAATAAAGCCCATTGAAAAAAAAGATTAATATGAAATAAAATTATATGACGTCATAGTGGTAATAAAACGGAAAGATTTCTCAATAATACAAGGAGTATGAGTATGTGTATGTACAAATAACTTCACGTGTACAGATTAATTTCACATCATTAGAGAATTAAAAAGAAAATCTGACGTCATATCAGAAGTTTAGCGGATTTTTCAAATGTTTCAGAATAATACAAAAAGAGTATCAATATGATTAATAGAGAAAGCAAGTAGAATATGAGTAATAGAGAATAGTAAATATATGAGTTTGACCGTGACCTACGTTATACACGGCCGGTGCATGACGTTTAAAACGTCACATGGAGTGGATCATTTTTACATTGCGATTGGTGCAAAATGGAGGGCTCGCCGCTTTGCACCAATCGCCGTGTAAAAATGATCCACTTCATGTGACGTTTTAAACGTTATGCACCGGCCGTGTATAACGCAGGTCGCGGTTTGACGAACGTATTGAATCGTGATAAAAACCCGATTATGGAAATATTCGCATATTTTAACATTTTAAAGGTGTACAATATGTTTAATTTTGAAATTATTATTTTTTTAAATATCGCATTTAGTCCACATGACAGATATTATACAGAATATAATAGAGGGGTCGCCCGCTATGGGGCTGGTTAAGATATTCGAAAAAACGAGAAAAATAGACCGGTAAATTTTTACTTTATAAAAAAACATGACTTTTTTTTTTTTTTTTTTTTTTGGTTGCTAAATTTATTAAAGAAACGATAAAATGATTTGAAAGGAATATTAAACGAAATCCTTTGAGCGGCCTTCAATCACACTTAGTCACTTGTTACTACTTCTTTTTCCAATTAATAATCTTCGTGGAAGTTACAAAACTTCTACAACAAAAATCTACCACAAAGTCGATTTCTACAATATTTGCAAGATAAATCAAAAATGAAGATTATTTTTTTGAAATAGTGGTAACCAAAAAAGTAACTGTGCCGAACCCTGGTTTAGCTTAAGTAATGAAAAACTTTTACATTTCATTTAAATGCAACTATAGTGTTACTTAAACATTTATTCGTAATTTAAAATACATAACTATATATAGCTACATAAATATATCAACAACGTCATAAATATATAACTACTAAGTTTATTATAGCTTTATAAGGTACAATCTATCAAAATAAATGCTAAATATCTAGGCGTAGAAAAGAACCAACAGCTATATTGAGGTGTAAATTTGGTATAAAGTTCCATCTTTGATACGTCTTTGTGGAAAAAGTTTTGCATTGTAAAATGGTTATATTTTAAAGAGAGCAAAAGAGCAAACACTAATTCAACCAATACAAACTTCGTACTGCTTTGAAACTTTTGTGAAGAGTATAATATATATATATATATATATATATATATCTTTGGTATCGGGATTTCAGTGTATGTGGTCAGTTTCTTATGTTTCAGTGGTTAAATTTTACTTAAAGTTTTATATATTGAACTTCCATAATGACATGCTGCATTTGCGCAATCATTTGTGGATAGTTATATTTTTATTTTAATTTTTATATTCATTTGAATATCGTTCTATTGCAGCCATCAATTAGATTTCATCTAATTACAGCCCAAATTTTGGCATATCTTATATTTTCATAATTATTAAATACATTATTTTAATGCTGCCTATGCGCATATTTTGATGTATTTCTTGTATTTCATTACCATCATTTTAAGTTGCTGCATTCTTAACTTTTTGTATTTTTGCTATTGAAATAACATGTTGATTTGGCCGTTTGCATTGATTATGTTTGGGTCAGAAGAGTTTGGTCATTTTGCATATTGAACTATCTGGTTTGTATATTCTGTAAGGGCTTCTATTGTTAAAATTTTAAATATGTACTAAGGTATTTTATACTAGTTATGGTGGGACATTTTTTCTTCTATGTAAATATTGTACATAAATTATAATTTTTGTAATCCAGGTTTTGTATTTTTATTATTATTATTATAATTTTTATTTTATTTTTTAAATTTACGATTATTGGTAATTAACATAGAATTTTATTTTTTGAATTTTTAATTATTGGTATTAATTATCCTAGAAGAAAAATGATAAATTTGTAATGAATATTCGTACTATTTAACCTAGAAATCAACTAATAAATTTGTAGCATTATGTATTACATAATCATATTTTTATACAATTTTATATTATGTATATTTAAACATTGTCAATTTTATTTATGATATAAAAATCTCAATATGGTCAGTAATAATAAAAAAGATTTAGCGACTGGCAATTTAGGCGATAATAATTATATTAGGTCTAATGCTCGGTACTTGGAAATTGACAGGGATTTCTTTGGATCGTCAAACAGTTACCTGTCTTATTGTCCCAAAGTGAAACTCAAATTCAAAAAATGTTCGTCACCACGTTGCTTAACATGCCCACATGCAGATCCATTACAAATTGTAAATAGTTCTAACGCTAAAATTAATGTATTTTTCTGTAAAGCTTACAACATTATTTATTCGATAAACTGCAATATTTGTAAGATGGAATATATTGGTCAATCATGTAATCCATTGCACTACAGAATCAATCAACATAGACAGGATATTATTAAAAATAATTCTATAAATGTTGAGCACATGCACTTTAGACAACATGACTTTAAAGATATTACAATAAAAATCTTAAGTATGCACAAAAATTTCACTGATAGACTACTTTATGAATCAATTTTTATCAAATCTCGTAACTCATTATATCCTTATGGTCTTAATTCTAAATTATTTAATCGTACAAACCTTGTTTATACTAATACTACTAAACATGAACATTACAGTAGCACTTATGCTATATTAAATCATACAGCAAATACAAAAACTACACGTACAAAAAGGGGTAAAAATTGTAATAGTTCACAGTATATCTCTAGTAATGATATTGAACGGCAGTTATCTAATTTGGAATATGAATTCAATAATTCTTACAATTGGCTTGATATTAGGAAAAATATTTTTTCGATCAAAAAGAAAAATCTTAACAAGTATTATAAAGTTTTTTTATCATTAAATCTATCGCCACATTTTAGTGATGTTTATTTTGATCTTTTATTATTTAGAATTAATCAACTTAATGTAAAAATTTCAAAAAACACTTACAAAAAAACTAACAACACTCTACTTATAATTACTTTTTCCAATATTGTACTTAATAAAATAAATATACACAATGTAATTAATAACATTGAGAACAAATTCCCCATAAAAAATTTTACAATACATAAATCGTACAAATACAACGTTACATTAGGACGTAGGATTTTCAATTACAATAAATTTTCAAAATTTCTAACATCAAATGATAAACCTCCTTGCTTATGTAATAATCCTAATTATAGCAATTATGTAGATAAGGTACATGGTCACATTATTACAGGGGATATTAATATTGTAGAGAATGATTACTTGCGTAATCTTATGACTAATGGGACTAAATTTCGATTACCTTCATGTTATACAATTTTTTCTATTTTAAAACAATTTAATCTGGATCTTGACCTTTTTATTTATAAAATATCAATAGATTATAATAAACCTCCTGAATTTTTTAATGAATGGAAATTAAATGTTTTAAGTAATTTAAATGCTGAACTTCATAGGAATTTGGACATATATAATTTTAATTTTAAACAACTAAATAGTGAAATAACGAATTTACAAAACAAATTTATTATTACATATGTTGATAAATCACCAAACAATTATGCTTTCATCTGCAAATATTATTATTCGCAGTTAATAACTAAAGCTATAAATACAAATTTAAACTTTAAAATAACTAATCTAGATAAAATCATTAATAATCGACATATATTTCAATTTTATAAATTACTAAAAATTAAAAACTATAACTTTAATTATCCATACATAGTTGTTATACCTAAATTCCACAAAACTCCTTTAAAATTTAGAACTGTAACAATCGGTTGTAATACTTATAACAATAATGCAAGCAAATTTTTATTAAGTATTCTCACTAAATTGTTTGAACTTACAAAACAAAAAGATAATTTGTATAGCATAAAAAATAGTTTTCAACTTGTCAATAATATTAAAAATTTAAATAACATAAAATACATGAAGACGTTTGATTTTAATGACTTATTTAATAACATTGATATTAACGATATGTTCAAGATAGTAAATTTATTATATAAGGAATACAAGGATTCTATTAAATTAAAAAATAAAATTTCGTTAAATTACTTTAAAACATTAACTAAATTTATTCTCCATTATAATTATATTGTTTTTAATGATACTATATATATACAAAGCTGTGGACTCCCTCAAGGTGGCATTGTTTCTTCAATTCTTGCAGAATTGTATTTATATTATTATGAACGTAACTCTAATATTGCTAATTGTAAAATATACCGTTATATAGATGACATTATTGTCTTCTATTTTAATAGTAATTCAAATTATTTATTACCTATAAAATATCATAAAAATTTAACTTATAGTTTCAATGTTATGGCAAATAATGAAATTAATTTTCTTGATCTTAAGATAATTCTTAAAGATAATAAACTTTTGTTTGACATTTATGACAAGCGAAATGATTTTACTTTTAAGGTTAACTTATTTACTAACTATTTGTCATGTATACATAAATCAGTATTTGTAAATATTTTACTAAATTTTGCACATAGAATTAATAATCTTTGTTCAAATAACTTTAAAAATCAAAATTTAAAACATATCCTTCAAATTGCACAAGTTTATGGATATCCTTACTATTTAGTTAAATCAATTTTACACATATAAATATAGATTTAATTTGGGTTAAATGTCTGTATTTTTTTTTTTTTTTTGTTAAAATCTCCTTGATAAAAATGATAATCAACTTTTGATTGTTGATATATTTGGCTAAACTATGAATCCTATTGTGTGCGTTGCTGCATAGGATTATCCTAGTTTAATGTCATTCATATTTTAAAATTTAACGTTAATTTTCAACTTTTGACTGTTGATATATTTCGCTAAATTATAACTCATATTAAGAGCATGTGCTGCATAGGATCATCTTAGTTAAAAGTCATTCATAAATTAAAATTTACATGCGGGCAAATTCTATAATTGTTGTTATGATTATATGGAGTTAATATTATTGGGGTTGTAACAAAAGTTAAAATTATCAAGGATGTTACAATGGGTTAATCAATACAATATAATATTAATATGTTAAACATATTTAATTTTAGTAAATATTAAATATTTATTAAATATAGTACACTAATAAACATATCTCTTAGTTTTATATTATTTATTTTATTTTATTATTAGATCATTTAATTTAATTAATATTTATGTTTTTTATATATTTTTTTTTCATGGTAGATATTATTTAAATAGCTGGATTTAAATTATAATAAGTGCATTACCATATTGAATAATCTATGTTATTTCTAAGTATAATACTAATTTATAAAATGAAAGCATAATATGGATTCTACATTAATGTTTGGGTTAAATTAAGATATATTTTAAATGGGTTAGTTAAAATATAAATTATATTATACTAGTAACTCTTATTCTCTATATATATCATTAATATTAACTAGTAAAATTAATATATTTACACTACATTACAGCTGCATATAAGTAATTATACATACAATATTAAAGTTTTAGTAGAATATCTGTACACCAGATGTCAGCAGCAATGTATTTGATAGTATGCTAAAATAGTCTAATATTTTTACAATAGATAGCAGTAGTATAGCTTATTTAAAATATTAAAACTTGGAAATTTAGTATGGAGGTAATAATATCTATGAAATACTTTCAAATTATCAAGTAATATTATATATTTTAATTTATTAAATTAAAATTAAAATAAAATAATTAATGGTTTTTATTTATATGTATATCATAATTTTTTTTCTACATTTTTTTAAATGTTGTAATCTATTTAGTTAAATAAAAATAACTGTAACTGTAGGTTACAATTTATGATCTGAAGGATTCTCTATTTAACTGTGAATTTAACCTCTTCTTTTGGATACAACTTTGTACATGTGCTCACAATATACTAAATATCTTGGGATATTATCAATATAAGTAATATATATATTTTTTAATTTTTTTAATTCTTTTTCACACTCCTTTTCAAATTGTATGTATAATTTATAATATTCCATTGTAAAGGTCTTGTTATTCAATATTGTTTCAGCGATTGTTCGGGCAAGATATGGCACTATATTTAGCAAAAGCTGGTGTCATATACAGAAAACAATCGTTCTTTGCTTATAAATGTGATTTTCTTGCCCTTGAAAAAGTAAATTACTTTATAAGCTTTTATTTGTGTATATACTCGTGTGGTTTATATTTCATTCCTTATTTTCTATTTATTTAATTTTTTTTTTTCTTCTTCTTAATTTGAATTAATAATGTTACTTTTATTAGGACTACAATTTTAATTTGTAAATTGACAGGGCTCTTTGGTATCGGGATTTCAGTGTATGTGGTCAGTTTCTTATGTTTCAATGGTTAAATTTTACTTAAAGTTTTATATATATATATATATATATATATATGTGTGTGTGTGTGTGTGTGTGTGTACACCAGAATTTTGCTAAAATCTTTTCCATTTAATATGTACGTGAAATATAGCCTTTTTCTTATTTACAAACAATTTTTTTTATAAATTCCGGTGCCAGTCATTTATTTCAACATTTTAGTACTAAAAGTAGTTTGCCCCTAAAAGGCTTAAAGGATACAAATAGAGAAAATGCGTCTGAAAATGGACTGGCACCGGAATTTACAAAAAAAAAATTGTTTGTAAATAAGAAAAAGGCTATATTTCACATAAATATTAAATGGAAAAGATTTTAGCAAAATTCTGGTGCCATTGTGGCGTTTTGGAATTAAAATTAAGTGGTTTTTTAGACATACCACTGTCCCTGAAAGGGTTAAATGTCATTTGCGACCCCGTGTTCTATTGCATTTTTTGTTCTCCTTCATGAGTACTATCATCCCTCAAAGTTTGTTGAAGCATTTCAGTTACACCCTGTATATATATATATATATATATATATATGTATGTGTGTGTGTGTGTGTGTGTGTGTATATATATATATATATATATATATATATATATATATATATATATATATATATATATGCATGCATATATACATATTTATATTAGTATGTACATATATGTATAATTAAACACCAGTATATCATGATGAAAGCAGAAACGAATCATTGCAGCAGAATAAAAAAAAAGTGAGTCGGTTAAATATTTACAAAATAAATTGAATAACCGGAACAAACCCGATAAAACCAACAATATGACCATAAAAAAGAATAAATAATTTGCAGTTTAAATGAATTTAAACGTATAAGTACCTCATAAATATAAAGCAATTAAAATAGTAAAATGTGTATGATATATTTATAGCCATAGATAGATAATTAGATATATAGAGAGCCATAGGTAGATAATTAGATATATAGATAGCCATAGATATATAATTTGCAATTTTAATTAATTAAAATACAAAAATACCTCATAAGTATAAATCAATTAAAAAAAAGTAAAATATATGTGATATATTTATAGCAATATGATAAAAGTTTAATAAAAATACTTGAAACAAAATACATTTTTGAATTAAAAGGAAAATGATGGGATAATGTTACAAATCATAATATTACAATTGGAGAAAACTAAGAAATAATGAAAAAAGAAAAAATGGAGAAGAAAATTACTAAACTAAATGTATGTGCATATGCACAAATTCTTTACAAATTTATGTATACGAATATAATGTCTAGCAGGGTTGCCAGTTTAGCCACCTTTTTCTATTCATAAATTCCAAATACATCCCGGAAATTACGAAAGAATTTATTGTATAAATAAAGAATTTATTTTATGTAATCACGGAATGTCTGTCATTAAATAAAGCAACAATTTTTATTAGAAATTTCTGAATAAAAAATTAAGCCAAACTGGCAACCTTGATGTCCAATTGAATTATATTTTTGAGTGGAAATTAACTCTACATACACCGGTAATTTTACTCAAGTTTTACAAAAAAAAGAAAAAAAAATATATATATATATTTTACACCAGAGCTTTTAGAATTTATCTTATTTTTTGTGTGATTAGGTGCGTTCGTAATTATATGAATACGTAACACCTATTGTCGTCGTCTGGTCCGTCCGTCTGTCTGTCTGTCTGTCCGTCCGTCCGCATATAACAACGCAAAAACTACCCAACCGAATGGTTTGAAATTTAAGATATATTATCTTTGCAGAATTTTGTCGAGACATTTAATTTTTTTTAAAAATCGAATCAAATCTTTAGAAAATATTAATAAAAACATTTATTAAGAAATTTGATTTTTTTTTTTTTTAAATCGGTGCTTTCTTTTTATAAGAGCTTCCGAAGTTTAATCTTCAAGCGACCGAGATACTTATTTTATTACAGAAATTAATCTGCAGACAATATCATTCATTTCACAGAATTAAAAATCATCAAGATTTGAATATTTATATAACTAGCTATAGTACGAACGCACCTCGTTTGTAACGTTTGACGTACAATTTGCAACTTGTTTTTATTTTATTTTTTATTTTATGAAGAAATTTCTGGGTCGTATCGTCAAATTTTCATGTGGCACTAGTCAAATGACCGGCTGTAACATTTAGCGTTAATATAAATGTCATATATAGCGGATACGAATTTAACAACCTCACCTTTATCGCTGTCAGTCGAAATAGGAAAAAAAAGGCAACTCAGTAAATATGATATATTTAATTGAAAAGTTGCTCGGAAACATGTTTATTCATCCATGACTCCGGTTTGTTATTAAATATCATCGTTCAAAAGTCATTACAGGTTTTCCCGCAAGTTTACTAAAAATCCATCGACTCCTTGTTAACAAAATTTACAACTTTTGATATTATTTGAGTCACATGAAGAAGATAAGAGGAAAACAGTTACTAATTTCTCAGACATCCTTCTTTTAGAAAAATCACGATACTTTAACATAAATCTGCCGTTTAGGTGAGCATGAAGATATAAACACTTGATTTGTGTTCTTTCGCGGCAGTGACTTTAAAAATAGCATGCGAAATGAATAACAATGTTGTTAATGTTTTACCAAAACAATAGATGTGAATTTTAATAAACCAATTAGTACCAAGTTGTGATTTATTATTGCGGAATTGCAGACATATATAAATCAATTGAGCTTTCCTATCTTTCCTAATGAAATATTAAGTGGTAATTATCTGGAATTTGAGCTTTAATTAGAAGCTGAAAAAGATCGGAAGAGCGATATGTTAAAGATCGTGTTGAACAGCGATAAAATTGTGTCACTCTTGGGGGTTCTTCTACGGCAGATGGTGCTAATTATATTTTAATAAGGTTTTTGTATGCAGAGGATATTTTTGGTGACCAACCAAACTTCCGCTGAAAGGTGCTCTTTAATGAATAATATTAACATATGCCCTCCCATTTTCCTTCTAAATAATTCATTACTGAGAACTTTTCTGATATCTTGATAAAATATTTTCCAATGCAGTTGTGTGGTCCTGTCAGACAAGAAAGAAAGTGTGACCTAAATATTTACATGTTTGTCTATATAACAGACAATAGAAGCTTTAACCATGGGCAGCAAAGGAAATTAACTTTTTGGTACAGTTTCGGAAAAGAAATTGTTTATTATTGATTTTTATTTTATTTTTTTATCTGGAAAATTTTAAAGGCAAAAATGAGTAGTATTTACAGTGGTATTTACAGTCGCATACAGAGGAAATATTAAACATTGGATTATTGTTCTCCGAATAGCGGTGATTGTTACTGAGTAATGTTTGCCACATGGTCAGGTTCAGACTTCAGTATCTTACGCACCACTTCAAGCAGATTTGAAGCACGAAATCATATAAATATACTTCTACCAGAAATTTCATTTAATCAAATATGAATTACATCTATACGGTATTTATTTAATTCATTTTATTAAGGGAAAGTACTATTCTTAACCTATTAACCCTTTCCGGCACAGACAAATTCTGTTCGTAAAACGAGAAATTACTGACTTACACCGGAATTTACAAACGACTTTTTTAGAAAATAAGAACTTATTTTAAGCTTTTATTGTAGAAACAAAAATTTATTAAAATATTCTTGGTGCCGCATGCAAGTTTGGAATTAAAATTAGGTGTGCCCGGAGAGGGACCACTGTGCCGGAAAGGGTTAACCGAGAATTAAACTTTCGTTCAACAGATATGGCTGATTACCAAAGGGACACACTTCCACCAGTAAAAAATAATAGATTTTTTTGCTTATTCATGGCAGTAATTTTGCATGAATAGGGAGTTTAAAAAAAAACGAAAATATCTGTTAAAATTTTACTGATGGAAGTAATGCGTTCAAAGTATTGCGGTAGTAGTTCGTGTATGACGAAATATTTCGTCATACCCAGTTAACATGTTGACAATTTGACCGCCACAGATTGAGATGTAGTTGCTTTATTGCGGGAGACATTCAGATTGCGATTTTCAGTGTTTATCAAGACGGTTTATAATTCCCAATCGCTGCAATGTTCGTTAATTTTATCTTTTTTAATTCAAAAATATCAAATTTTTGTTATTTTTACAAGTTGAATGCCAAACTGAAATCACTAAAAATGCCTGGGGAGCACGGGGATTTTTTTTAAATACATGGTAATAAATTACAAGAGACTTCTTTCATAACAATAAATTGTCTTCACTGAAAATATTGATGACACGCATATTCGTGTGGTTTGGCACCACGTAAATTATCTGGACAAAAGCTTGATATTCCAGCATATTTCATTGAAATAATCAATTCGAGACACATAATTAATAGCATTGTTTCTACAAAATGAATAATTTCATTTGCTGTCCTTTAATGTTTTTTAAGCTGTTTGTTATTTAATTATTCAACTCAATAAATGGCTTGAATAACTCATTGAAGTTCTTAAAATTACATTACCGCGATACGTTTAATGAAATGCAGAACCCTCAGTTAGTTACTAACCAGGGTTCGGACGCCTTAGGAGATATGAATACCATATTTTTCTTAAATGGTCTCCATATTTTAACAGAGAATATATTCATTGAATAGAGTAAATATTACTTTACGCGATATCTGGTATTCAAATCCCATTAGGGGTACAAACCCTGGTATTGCAATTCACAATTCTGATTCTTAGGTTGTTCTCGAAGGAAACTCAGAAAAGCAAAATACGATTTTAGTTTTGGCCAAGATTTCGAAAAAGTTGCCTTTGTGAAAGGGTAAGATGTAAAAGCTGACATAATACTTGACGCTGTACATTATAAGTAATCAAAACAATGTTTAAATTCATCAAATATTGCATACGGATTTCGATAGCATTCAGAGTGCTATCACCAGTACAGAAATAAATTTGCTTACATATATAGTGAAAAAGCTGATTTAAACAATACTTACATTGGACGACAGAATTATTGGCAAACAACCAATAGTGTAGAAGCGGATTGAATAAATAGGTTTATTGACCAATAGAATAGTAAAACAATTGCGCGATAAGCCATAAACGCCTATTGGCTGATCCTTCACGATCGACTTATTGGTTAATTCTACTGTTTAGCATTCTTCTATATTTTTAAACAAAATAAATAAGGTTAAAATAAATTAACAATGGTAAAAATATTAACAGCATGAAACTAAAAAATTTACCATTTACTTTACAGTTAAAGGAATACTGAAAACATGCTTTTTTCGTCAAAGAATGAAAATCAAAAGTTTAGTTATAGCAAGGTTCGTACACTTTTACCACAATATTTTAATAGAATTGAAATGCAGAAAAGATTACAAATCCTACATTTAAACGTGACGTCTACAATGTCTGCTATTTAAATATTAAATAGAAACATTCTATTAAAAATTTTTGCTAAAAGTGTACGAATCCTGTATAAAACTTAAATAAACCGCAATTACTCTAAGTAAGTTTAATTAAATTTTCTATTTAAATATTTAACTGAGAACGAGATATATATACATATGGAGTGGTCATAAAAAAATTGCCAGTATATATGAATACCAAGAGGTCGGAGTATTTAAGGAATTGGAACTAAAATTGAGTGGTTGCTGTTTTCTTTTTTCGTAGTATGCGCTTGAAAATGCGACAACAAACGAGCTCTTGTGGTTTGTTGTCGCAGTATCTACATTTAAAGACCAGTATCTACATTTAAAAATTTCAATGGTAATACACTCAATTTTAAAGTGATCGACGCAATAAACCAATTATAGATGGCATTACTTGTAGCATTTAAAACAGGGATCTTAATCCTAACGCAAAGAAGAGCAGTGGAAACAACAAATACAGACTAACAAGCCAGTCGAAAATAAAATATTGTAATCGGATTAAATTTATTTCAAGGGGTTACCTTCAGAGATGATGACGCATAGCATGTGTTAATTGTGGACAACAATAAGGCATGTATCATCACATAAAGTATTTCCCGTTCAATGTTGATTTCCATGTCAAACGTACTTCGCAGACACAACGTACATATCTTGGGTATTAATACCCCCAGAGATATAATTCCATTGGTGTATGTTCGAGTGGCCATATCAACAAAATAGTGGTAGATATAATTGTTACAAAAGTGCTCTTCTAGGACACATCGAACCAGTGTTACTAGCTGGCTACTTTTATTAAATTCAGACTTCTTGATTGTCACCACTTTTTTAAAATAGCATAAATCGCTTCGTTTTCACCTTATTTAATCTGCCATTAAATAAAGCAAATTTTACTATTTCAAAAAATTGGTAGCAATCAAGAAATCTGTATTTAAAAAAAAGTAGCCTTTTTTTCCCTTTTTTTCTGGCTAAATTACCTTTTAACGCTTTTTATTGCATTTCATTGCATATATTACTTTCCAATAGGAAAAATCGAGTGTTGTCCTTACAAAATTTCAAAATTTTGTTATTGTAACCATAATTGTGAAGAGTTCGATTGCTGTTCTTAACCACATTTTCGACTGCGTACTTTGAAATAGCTATATATTTACTTACGTTCCAATTCCTTCATCGATCTTATCTCTACAACTATTTATATATTTAAGATTTTAGAAATTACTCTGGAGTAATTGTTGTTCTTTAAACTAATGAAATAATCGTAGTACAAAAAATAAGATTGATTGTCATCATAAGTGAATAACCTTATTAAAGACCACATTACTGATCTTCAGATTTTATTAAAATAAAAGCCTTTAAAAAAAGCGCTTCAAGTACACATTTTACAATAAAAACAAAGAGAAAATATTCATTATTCTTTGTTTAGAAACAATCTCATGTTTTCATGCTCAAGGGATTCTGAGATAGTAATAAACATTTGGTTAAAAAAGAGAAAATTTTCATTATTTTAATTTCAGATTTAACTCAAATTACACCATAAATTAAAGTAATGGCAATTTGGTTAAGGAATTAGCAATATTATTTTTGAAATGTCTACAATTATCATTACTGTTTGTTTATTCCATGAATGTAGATATGTAGGTATGTAGAGGAGAAGAATAAATTGTAGCCAGTAAGACACACAAAAAACATATATTCTTGAAGTATTTACCAGTTAGATTAAATTGACATGTATCATGGTTTTAGTAGATAAATAATACTGGGATGAAAGCCAATAGTGCAGTGTGAGGAAGTCAATGAGTAAGATGACTATGCGTTCGTTTGTCATTACTATGTCCATGAAATAATAAATCCAAAATGCCTTGGTAATATGACCAGAGTTATGAAATTTTTATCATTTAGCCTATTTTAGGGCTAAATCATAACAATTGAAATGTTATGACATACATATTCTGAAAGCAGCCCCAAATCCTTTTTATAATTCATTTAGCAAAATTAAATTATTAACAAGACGAAAAATAATGCGTCAAGCATAGATTATGTAATACATTCCAATACTACCAAAATACTTTTAGAAATCTTCACCTTTTAATAAGGTGAAAGATGATGTGTAAGTAAACAAGGTCAAAGTCAAACCGTGCGGGGTGGCCTACCTTTCGGCTTAAGCTCAACTAGCCCCGCCCAGTGTAAGTAAACAAATTGGAATACGTATAACATATTTAAAAACCCAATTTCGGGAAATACCAACAATATTCGAGAAAATATCCGAATTCGTTTGAGCAGCCCTGTATATGATCCATAGATTTGTATATACAGTACAGAGAATGCTAAAAATTATTTTAGTTAGGAAACGCATATTACAGTTGAAAATTCCTCTTCAGCAATTTCCTTCAATAAACGGAAATGCACTCGAGATGTTTTGTGCTGCCCTGTATATGATGTATAGAATTTATATACAATGTGTAGTAATAGGAAGAAAATTAGTTAAATTAAAAACACATACAGCAAATGAAAACGCGCTTCCAGCAATTATTATTAACATACAGTACTTTAACAGAATTATTTTGTGTATCCCTAATAATGAACGATGAATGATGTACACATAATAGCATGTTCCCTATTTCAACTGAAGTGTGTAGCACTTATAGTTTTTTTACAGGGACACTCAAAAGAATTCCGTTACATTACGGTCTATGGGGAAAATCATTTGCGGTTTATTTAAATAATGATTACAGAATTTCAAACACTATGTAATTGATATATATCACTAAGGTGCATTCCAAGAAGCTTAATATAGAATAGGGTGTGCATAGCACTTATAGTTACTTTACAGGAACAGTCAAAAGAATTCCGTTACATTACGTCTATGGAGAAAAATCGTTTGCGGTTTAATTAAATAATGTTTCACAATTTTAAACGCATTGAAATTTATATATATCACTAAGGTGCATTACAAGATGCTTACTACAGAATATTGTGTGTTTAGCAGTCATCGTTCATTTACAGGGACACACAAAACAATTCTCTACTGTCTGTCAACAATAATTCCTGGAAGTGCGTTTTAAGTTACTGAACGCGATTTTAATTTTAACTCGCTTTTTGTCTATTACTTGGTGTGTATAAATTATGTAGATCATATACAGGGCAGCACAAAAGTTCGCTAACACATTTCCGTTTATTGACAGAAACTCCAGAAGGAGAATTTTAAACTGTGCTACGCGTTTCCAAACTAAACTAAAATTTAGCATCCTATGTAGTATATATACAAATCTATAGATCATATACAGGGCTGAATAAAAGTATTCGTATATTTTTCAGAATATTGTATATGTTGGAAATATATGTTGGGGATTCCTGAAATTACGTTTTTAAATATGTTATGCGTTTTCCAAATTGTTTACTTAGATGTTATAATTCAGCTTATTAAACGGTAATGATTTGTAAAATTATTTTGGAAGCGTTGAAAAGTGTTACATAATCTTTGCTTGACGCATGATTTTTCGTTCTTGTTTAAAATTCAGATTGCTTTATCGCCAACATTTTTTTAAATGGTTTTATTCGCCCTATATTCGCATTATTTAATGTGTGCGAAATATTTAAATGCGAATTATTTAATGTACAATAATTATTTAAAGTGTAAAAGTATGGTGAATATTTCTACTGAAAAAAAAATGGTGGCAATCCAACAATCTTAATTTCTAAAACATATTGCGAACTAGCAACACTGATCTAAACGATATGAGGTGTTGCTGATATTAACTCCATTGTGATGAGAGCGGCACGTATATATGACATTTAAGGTGACGAAATTTTGAATTTGAACATCAGTATTTTAATACAGAAATTTTCGGGTTACCTAATCTTGGATTCTTAGAGATTGAATAAGGCAAAAATTAAAAAATGGAAAAACTGGTGCTGAAAAATAAAAGAAGTATAAAAGGCGCTCAATGCGCAGGACTTAAAGCACAAAACACAGCGTTTTAAATATTATCATTATCGTCACTATATCAGTTTGTTAAAATAAATAAATAAATAGATAAAAAAATAAAATAAATAAAAAACCAAGGTTTTAGAAGAGGACTTGGACTTTCTAAGAGATTGCACCAGATACTACAGTCTTCTATGTTATGTTTAAAAAAAATCGACCATTGTCGAATTCGCTCTAATTATCCACAACGCCTCACATGCAATTTAATATCAACGTACAACGATGGAAAATGCTTTTAATCTTCTAATTACGGGATAGAACTGGCGACTATTTTCATATTCACTCACACCACAATTTACAAAAAAATTCTTTGAGGTAGGTTTCTCTAGAAAATATCGTAGTAGAAGTACATAGCAAGGATATAATTTTCTTAAGTGGTACGAATACAATAAAGCAATAGATAAAGCAACAGTCGCTTGGACGACAATCGTCGCTACCATGTCAAGCTATCGAATGTGAAAAAATGCATTTGTCATTACTTTTAAAAATGGGCCAATTGTCGCTACTAAATTTTATTAGAATTCTTCGCGTAGAAGCAAAGCCATTAAATAATAAGCCCCGTCAGATAAATGGGAAACTTTTCGCAAGTTGAAAATAGTGCCATCAAGCGGATGGGATGCTTGCATTCGGCACCAAGAATATTTTAATAAAATTTTGCTTCTAAAATTAAAGCTTAAAATAAGGAGCTCATATTTTCTAAAAAAGTCGTTTGTAAATTCCGGTGTCAGTCAGTAATTTCACATTTTACGAACAGAATTTGTCAGTACGGAAAGGGTTAATTGCATAGTGATGTAAATTTCCGTCACTTTTTATTTAACTTTTAATAAATAAATCAACTTCTTCGCCACCACTATATTTATATAGAAATATTAATCCTGTAAATTTCCCCCTTTTTTTTTCATTATAGTTTTAGCTTTAATGTAAAAGATCCCAGTAATTAGCAAGCTTTTAAAGGAAGTGCAAAAACAAAACATCGATACAAACGATAAAAATCGTATAAAATATCGATATAAATAAATCGTATCGTTTCTCTGCGACGCACTTCTGTTTCGCCTTCCTTCCGCAGCAGATGAAGTGGCGCTAGTGTCCCCGCTAACAAATTTAACACTATCTGACTGGGTTTATTATTTAATGGCTTTGCGTAGAAGGAATACTAGTAAAATTTTTGTGAAGAGCAGGGTTGCCAGTTTGGCCTTCTTATTTATTCAGCTATTCTAAATTCATACCGGAAATTTTGAGAGAAAAATTTTTACTTTAAATAATCATGAAATGTCTGTAACCAAATAAAGAAAAAAAATCTGTTCAAATTTCTGGTTTGAATTTGGAATTTCTGAATGGAGAAGGATGCCAAACTGGACCCTGGTAAAGAATACTATCAAAATTTAATGGTGACAATCGGCCCATTTTTAAAAGTAATGAAAAATGCAATTTTTTATATTCGATAGTTTGACATGGTAGCGACGACATATCCGGATCCCGGAGAAAAAAACGTAGTGTGATTAAAGGAGTACGCGCTATGCGTTTTTGACCACATATTATGTATTTGATCATGATAGTAACAGTTATATACTTGTTAATTGTTATAGAAATCAGTGTTATGGTCACTGGCTTACCCAGAGAGGACGGGGGGAGGGTTATGAATGCTGCTAATTTTGAACAGAATTTTTTCGTCGTATTTCATCACATATTTCTGTGATGAAATAAGCAGGTCTAGGAGGGGTCTCTACTTTAAGAGACTACATCAAACTTTGTCTACCACTATTTCCTTACGAAATTTTCTTATTTAGATTTATCTTGAATATGTCGTAGAAACTCGCTTCGTAAAGAGATTTTTCCTCCAACTGTTGTAGAAATCTACCGCCAAAATAATAAAAAAAAATACCAGTGCAGCGTCCCGAAGCCTGAATAAGGCGAAGTTTTCTATTCGAAAAAGTTACTACCGAAAATGGTTAGACTATCTAAAGTTTGAGGACATAACTTGAATTCAGCTGTACAAGATCATATTTGTTTACATTTTTCATGAAATCAGTACTAATTTTACTTTCTGACTTAATATTACCTACAAGTTACATGCATCAAGTAATTTAGAAAAGTAGAATTATAACACTGAGCATGTAATTTATAATTTCGTTAATCGTTGCTATAACCGACCCTAACTAAATAAAATTTGATAGGAGACCATAAATTTGCTGATAAAAGAATTTATTCAATGAAATTTTTCATAAAATAGGAAAGATGAATATGCATAATGATAATTAATCAATATAGGTTATACTTTAAAAATAAATAGATAGTTTTTATGAAACATGAAATGTTACAAAGTTTTAGTCCAAGTTTTTATCCTTTACTATGCAAAATCCTCTCTACGATGAGGGTCTGATTAGCGTAGGGGCAACCTGCCCCCGTTATTTTATAGTACCTATGTTAACCTTATTTAGATCTTCCAGGGGCAAGTAATTATATCCCGGTAATGTTAAAATTCACACCTACATTTTCCATTAAAAGTATTTAAAAATTAAGAATATTTTCAAAAGTTTCAATATATCTGGTATAAAAGATATCCAAATGCGTAAAAAAAATATCCCACCGCACTTCAAGGAATTTAGACAGAAATTCTATGTTTAAATAATGCTAAAAATTCTATATTAAATTATTGGTGGAAGTTAGTCCCAGCGGGACTTAGGCCTTATCTATAATCATGCACATAGGTCAAACGGGAAATATCTTTATATATTTATAAACTAGAAGGTTCTGTTTAGGTCCATGCAGAAAACAATATATAGTATAATTGAATGGTAATTTTACATTTTTCACCTTTTGAAATTGAAATTTGGTTTTTATATAAACATATCAAACCATCTTTCTATTATATCCGCTAATTTCTTTTTCATGTCAATATAGATAAAATTTAACCCTTTCAGGGGCAAAGTACTTTCAGTATTAAAAGGCTGAACTAAATTACTGGCACCGGAATTAACAAAAAAAATTGTTTCGTAATAAGAAAAAGGCCTAAGTTTTACACATATGTTATAATAAAATATTTTAGCAAAATTCTTGTGTCATTGTGGCGTTTGGGAATTAAAATTAAGTGGTTTCATAAACATAGCACTGCCCCTGAAAGGGTTAATATTGAAATGAATTTTCAAATCGTTGTAGCCAAATCCTAACTGGGAGCGTTAGCCAGTAAGTGGTTAAGATTTCAAATTTTAGCTTTACACCTGTAAAGTTATGTTGCGCATCTGTTCATGGAATATAATAATAGAGACACTTTATAAAGAAATTATTATTTTACTTGTGTATAAAAATAAATGTATAAAAATAAGTAAACTTTTATTTAAAAATATATATATATTTCACTATAAACAAACATAAATAACTTAATGCTTCAATATCTTAAATAATGAGAAAAAACTTTCTATATATGGAAAATATCTACACTACTATATTCATATTTTTATGTCGCAGATATTTTCAAAGCGACATATCGGGAAATGACAGACCGATGTCTAGAAATAAAACTTCTATTGGCAATTACAACTAATTTAAGATTTTAAGATAAATCATTTCCGAAAAATTCATTTATATTTAGCACGGAACTATACCCAAGGTTGGCAGGAAAACAGTAAAATGTTATTTTGAATGCCACTATTTTCGTATAGAATTATTCCCTTGATTTTATCGCAAAATTTCTGTAATTAAAAAAGACGACTATTTCTATACAGAAATAACGGTATTCAAAATATTTTAGTATTTTCCTGGTAACCACGGGTTCAACTTGCATAGTAAGTAGCATTAGTAAACAGCAAGACAAATTAATATAAAAGATGTAATCATACAATAAATATTCCCATAATTTTTCTGGTAACATTCTTGATGCAATTACCTCTGAGGCATCCTAAAAACCAACGGAAAAGGAATCCGGATTTCTATAGAATTTATCCCTTGGAGTGATACTTATCAATCAAATTTGCTTCATTGATTGCGCAAATTGTTTGTTATAAAGAATTCAGATTTTAACTTTACGCATATAACCCTATTACATGGTATAATAAAAGAAATATTTTATAAAGAATTTAGTCTTTCACTTGCGTTTCCAAAAAAAAAACTTCTATTCAAGATTTTTAAATTCCCATAAAATAAACATAAAAATCATTTCCGAAAAATTCATTTATATTTAGCCCGGAACTATACCCAGGGGTTGGCAGGAAAATATTAAAATGTTATTTTGAATGACACTAGTATCGTATAGAATTATATAAATAAAAAACCCAATGTTTCAATATATTAAAAAGTAGGAGAAACTTCCGATGTATGAAAAATATGCACATTACCATGTTGACATTTTCTGGGTCGTCACTGGTGGCAATACATCTATTTCTGTCGTTTCATGCCCGCAGGTTTAAAAATTTACACACATTGAATTAGTGACAACATAATGAAAAATTTTGATATTCGAATGAATTAATCGGGCATGAGCAAAATTACAGCTGCTAACCTTCGTAATTTAACTTTCGTTTTTAATAAATTAAAACAGAATTTGTAAAATAACAATTTTAATAATTAAATTGGTAGTCTTAAATAATTTATTTTTATCTAACGTAATTTCCGGCTTATAATCCGCGGATCAAACAATCATGTTTCAACCCAGAAATTTTATTCAATAATTTAAGTGAAACATTTACAGCGACTTAGTAAGTTACGGTTTATAAAATAAACTTTCCTGGTCTAAACATGATTGTTTGATCCGCGGATTATAGGCCGGGAATTACAAATTTATATTTTTTCTCTACAAAATGTCTTTGATTGAAAAGAAAAAGCTGTGAAGCTATTCTTTTGCGTATTACCGAATGATTCATTCGAATATTAAAATAACTCATTTTACCCATCACTACATTGAAAACCACTACTTTATTAAAAGTAATTTTTGCAATTAAATAGGAAAAGATTATCATAAAAAATAGTAGTATTAAATGTCCGTAAATCTTTAAATTGATCTTGTAAAAAGCCGAATTATATATATAATTATTATTTTTTGTATATTATTATGTATATTATTATTTTTTCTACTAATCTTCGAGGCATATTATTTTCCTTTAGAAATTGTAGTAGAAAAAAAATAAAAGTAATCGCCAATGTCAGTCGTGTATTTTTTTTTCTTCGACATTTTCAAAGCGATATATCGGGAAATGATACATTAATATCTAGAAAAATTTCTATCGGTTATTACAACTAAATCATTTTAATGTTCATTATTCCATAGCATAATTACATGTAGTTTTATTATTTTACTATTACTATTTGAAAACAATAACAATTCTGGTAGATTTGTACTAATCTTCGAAGTAGATTACTTCCGTTTAGAAACAGTGGTAGAAAAAATAATAAAAAATAATCGCCAGTGTCAGCCGTGTATTTTTTATTTTTTTATTTTTTTAAATCTTCGATGTTTTTAAAGCGAAGTTTCATGAAATGACACATTAATGCCTAGAAAAAGTTCTATCGGTTATTGCAACTAACTCATTTTAATATCATTTTTTCATATCAGAATTAAATGTATTTTTATAATTTTTTCTATGACTATTTAAAAACAATAATCATTCTGGTAGATTTCTACTAATCTCCGAGGTAGATTATTTCCATTTAGAAATAGTGATAGGAAAAATAATAAATAATTAATTAGTCTCCAGTATCAGTCCTGTATTTTTTTAATCGTTGATATTTTCGAAGCGATATGTCGGAAAATGAAACATCGATATTTAGAAAAAATGTCTTTCGTTATTAGAACTAAATCATTTTAATGTCCATACTTTCATAGGATCATTACATGTATTTTTATTATTTAGCTATTGATAGTTGAAATCAATCATTCTGGTAGGTTTTTACTACTCTTAGAGCTAGATTATTTTCGTTCAGAAATAGTGGTAGAAAAAAATAATAAAAAAGTAATCGCCAGTGTCAGCTATGTATTTTTTCTATCTTCGGTAATTTCAAAGCGATATATCGGGAAATGAAACATCGTTATCCAGAAAAAATGTATTTCGGTTACGACAACTAAATCATTTTAATGACTATTTTTTCATATCAGAATTAAATGTATTTTTATTATTTTGTCTATCACTGTTTAAAAACAATAGTCATTCTGGTAGATTTTTACTATTTTTTGAGGTAGATTATTTCCGTTTAGAAATAGTGGTAGGAAAAAAAAATTAATTAGTCGCCACTGTCAGTCCTGAATTTTTTTTAATCGTCGATATTTTCAAAGCGATATATCGGGAAATGAAACATTGATATCTTGAAAAAATTTCTATCGGTTATTACAACTAAATAATTTTAAGATCCATTGTTTCCGAATAACTCATCTGTGTTAAACTTGGAATTATGCCCCATACAGTAGACGGAATTAATTGGTAAAAATACAAAAGGCATCACGAACAAAAAAAAAAAAGGTAATCATAAGAAACTTTCCCATAATATTTTGGTATCCTTGGCTCGAAGCAATTACCTCTGAGGCAACTGACAGACCAACGGAAAAGGAATCCGGATTTCTATAGAATTTGCTTTTGGAGTGATAGATATCAACCAAATTTGCTTCATTGATTGCACAGATTGTTTGATTTTCTTATCTTAATCCTGATTGTTTCTTGATAAATGTCAAATGTTTAAATATTTTGTATTGTCGACAGTAACAATGGGTTTCGGAAAATAATGCAAGGAAAAGCTTTTTATTAAAATCATTAATACAGTTGATGGTTATATTGACCCGGTACGTACCGTAGCAGTGTTGCCAGTAGGCTACTTTTTCTTTTAATTCAGACTGTTTGATTCCCACCACTTTTTAAAAATTGTGTGACTGGCCTTATTCTTGCGTTATTCTATCTTTTATTAAATAAGACGAATATTTCAGCTTCATAAAAGTGGTGGCAATCAAGCAATCTGAATTTAAAAAAAAATTGTTTCCTGGCATCACTGCACCACAGAAACATGCGTTATAATGGGTGGTAATGGGATACTCGTTGTAATAGAAGTTTTTAAAAAGACTGTTTTTGCATTTTTAAGCATTATGTAAACGTTTAAAAACGATAAAAGAGTCTCGTGTAAATGTTGGATTAAAATGTTGTTCAAATGACTGTAATGTAAGTTTCCGGCAGAGGTTACAACTAGCGTTGCCGTTCGGCCTCTTTTTAATAAATAAAAGAAATGGATTTCATACCGGAAAATTTTAAAGACGCATTTATACTTTAAGTAATCACGAGAAAAAGTGGAAATTACTATTCAAAATTTCAGTACTAGTGGCCAAAATATAGACTAGTTGGGACTTTTTTCGGAGTTAGGGGCAGGTGCCTCTAATATTAAAATTAGATTCAAATTCAAATGCTCGAAACTTAAATAGTTTGTATTGTCGACTGTAACAATGGGTTTTGGAAAATAATTCAAGGAAAAGCTTTTTATTAAAATCATTAATACAGTTGCTGGTTATAATTGACCCTGTACGTACCGTAGCAGAGTTGCCAGTAGGCTACTTTTTCTTTTAATTCAGATTGTTTGATTCCCACCACTTGTAAATATACTGCGACTGGACTTATTCTCGCATTATTTAATCTGGCATTAAATAAGACGAATATTTCTTCTTCATACAATTGGTGGCAGTCAAGCAATCGGAATTTTGAAAAAAAAAATAGCTTACTGGCATCACTGTACCACAAAAAAAAATGCGTTATAATGGTTGGTGATGGGATACTCATTGAAATAGAAGCTTTTTACAAGACTGTTTTCGTATTTTTAAGCATTATGTAAAAGTTTTAAAATGATAAAAGTGTCTCGTGGTAATGTTCAATCAAAATATTCTTCAAATAACTGTAATGTAAGTTTCCGGCAGAGGTTACAACCAGCGCACGGTGGAAGATTTGCCGATTCTAGCTGGCCAAAAGTCGATTTTTCAAAGTTTATCCAACTGGATTTTTTTTTTTTTTTTACCACATGTACCTTATATGTGTAGGTGGTGGACACTGCAGATGTTTTTGATATAAATGCAACCGTACTGCCAGTAGGTGAGTACAGTGTTGCCAGTGGGCTACTTTTTTTTAATTCAGATTGCTTGATTCGCACCACTTTTTTGAAATGGTACAATTCTCTTTGTTTTTGGCTTATTTAATCTGTCATTAAATAAGACGAATTTTACTTTCTCAAAAAACTGGTGCCAATCAAGAAAACTGAATTTAAAAAAAAGTAGGCCACTGGCAACACTGGGTGAGTATGAAGTTGGCGTTTATTAGAGGAGAATAAATCGATGATTTCTAGTATATTGTTTTAATATGTGAATGTTGAAGAAATTGAAAGAAATTGTACATTATGAGTGCTTTAGAACAAGGCATGTACTTTATTTTTTTAATTTATATGTATAATTTTTTCTTTTGTCAATAGTTATTTCACATTTAATGTTTTTAATGACTTTATGTATTTTTAATAAATTTCATTTTGAAAATTCAAAAAGTTATATGATAAAGCTAGATAAATCTCAACTTTTAATTTTAGTAAATAGTTTAGAGTCTTAGATATTGGATAAACGTTTACTTGTCTGCATCTATCTGCTTCCGTAGATTTTAAAGTTGTTTTTATCATACGAAGTCTAAAATTATTATTACATTTTTTATTCTAAGAACACTTTTCTTTTTACCAGGGTCGTCAGAATGTAAACCAATCACACGAATAAGCTTTTATAATATTATACAGCAGCAACAAGCTTCCACATTTAACAAAAAAATCGAATTGGCTGAAAATGTTTTGTTGACAAATGAAAATTATAACGAAGTACAAATGAAAGTTTCCAAGCAGGAAATGATTATACAGAAGACCCAGTTTAGACAAAAGTGGACTGCTGTACATAGAGCACATGAGAAATTTCTGAAAAAGTATGAAACTTGGATGCAAAGCAGTTTTGAAATACCTCGTTCGAATGAGTACTTGTAACTTACTGAGGAAAGCCAGAATGAAGAACTATTAGATGGTGAATTGTCAGAAAATTTCTACGCAATTTTCTTATTCCTTTGTATATATAAGTATTACTCTTTAATATTTATTTTGTATCCCAATTTCTAATAGATTATTATAAAAAAATACTTTTATAATTTCGTATCATATAATAAATATAATTCTATCGCTTAAATCTTAATAATATTATAAAAGTTCATAAATATTGTCCTTTTTAGTTATCAAGTAAAAGATTAACTCATTCATTACATGTTTTAAAGCTTTAAATAATTTAAATATTTAACTGAATGATACATCATAGTAATATAATAAAAAAATTCACATCAGGGTGGCTAGTGGTCAGGGTAAAACACAGTCAAAAAAAGTGCTGAACACCAGTATATTCTCATAGAAAAATTCATGTTCATTATTCGATCAAATAATAATATGAATTTTTCTATAAAACTATACTGGTGTTTCTAACTTTGTTTGACCGTATTTTTCCCTGACCACTAGCCACCCTGCACATCTAATGTACTACATTAATAATTTTTAATTAAATATAATGATTTCTTATTAAACTACCGTTTAAAATTTCATATATTTTCTTTAAATAAGCCTAATATATCGTTTATATAAACGAAAAATAGATTTCATCAAATAGAAGTTGAAAAATAATTTTGGCCAGCTTCCACCCAAAGCTCGTTTTGCAACACTGGATCTGGCCTCGATTTTGATGCGGAAAAATTACAATAAAATAAGTAAATCGTAAATATCAATCATTTTTCTCGTGGTCTTGGTCTTGCTTGTCGTTTATAACATTACAGTTTACACGTTTCTTTGGATCATTTTCAACCATTTGTGCACATCTTTAACCCATTCGCTGCCAATCACGCGCCTGCGCGTGGTTGGCAGCGAATCTCTAAATCTAAAATTATAAATTCGTACCAGAAATTACGAAAGAAGAATTATTATTTCATGTAATCGAAAGATGCCTGTAATTAAATAAACTAAATGTTGCTGTTAGTATTTTCTGGTATGAATTGGAATTTTCTAAATAAAATACAATTCGGTAATTTTAACTCGGCAGCGAATGTGTTAAATTCTGGCAATGAAATTCTATTATTACTTTTTATCTCAGTTTTTCTTTTAGAAGCTTTAATTCTTATTAACTTTTTAATGTACCAATAAACAAATGCAGTAAGCTAAATTCTGCATAATTAATGTCATAAAGCATTGTTGCCTTTTCCCCCCTAAACTATCTTTCCGCTTTCAATCCTGGTAAATATAAATAAACATGATACAACTGGACAACTTTCCGCTTTTCGTTTTCAATCCTGAATTGCTAAAGATTCAGAAAATTGCTCAGATGGAAGATTTTACGATCATAAATTAAATACATGAGTTTAATTTTTTTTTTTTTTTTTTTTTTTTTTTTTGTAAATGGGGAATTCTTTCAAAAAATGCTTGAATTGGGGAAATATTTTGAGTTTAAATTAGTTAAATATTTTTTTTATAGTGGTAAATCGAAAATTGAAAATTTACTTTTTTTGATTAGAAACTGAGTTGGGGACGTTTTCGGGAAAAAAAAATCACTGATTTGGGAAAAATTTCAGAAATTGACTTTTGACTATCTGGCAACACTGGAGGTGGGAGGGGTATCTCTAATATTAAAATTAAATTCAAATTCAAATGCTCAATACTTAAATAGTTTGTACTGTCAACTGTAACAATGAGTTTCGGAAAATAATGCAAGGAAAAGCTTTTTATTAAAATTATTAATACAGCTGATGATTATACTGACCCGCTGTGTACAACAGAAAAATATTTTTAGAATGGGTTCATGGGATACTCGTTATCATAGAAGTTTTTAAAAGGACTGTTCTCGTATTTTTAGGTATATAAATATTTGGAAATATTAAAGAGTCTCGTGTAGATCTTGAATCAAAATATTCTTCGTACGACAGTAAGTAAAGTAATTTTACGGCAGGGGTCACAACCAGGGTTGAATACAGTTGTTACTTATAAAGCATCCGCTATGTACCACAGAAATATGTCAATGCAATGGGTGGTCATGGGATACTCGTAATAACTAAATGTTTTAAAAGGATTGTTTTCGTATTTTTAGATATGTAAACATTTGAAAATATTAAAGTGTCTCGTGTTGATCTTGAATCAAAATATTGTTTATATATAGTTCCGTTGTCGGGCTAGGCATTGTTTGCAGTGTGTGTATATAATCGCCAATATTACCAATGAGATAAATAATTTAGGAATGAAATTTTATTGTAGTATTTATTTTCTACATTTTATAGTTTACAAAGTTTTTTTTTTTTTTTAAATTCAGTATTATCTTAAGAGAAACTTGCAACTCTCGTGATATAAATTTTCTGAATTTCATGCTCAGAAGCTATCTTACTGCACTTCAGTTACAATGGATTCAGCCTAGCTAACCTTTTGATTACAGGCCGAGAATGATGACTTTTTTTATATTCAATCGTACCATATTTTACAAACATTTTCCTACCGGTAGATTTCTCTAGACAATATCCTGGTATAAAAGTGTATGGCAGATATTATTTTTCAAAAAGTGGTACGAGTAGAATATAAAAATAGTCACTGGGACGACAAATGTTTCGACCCCGCATCCGCAATCATCGTAATCAAAAGGTTAATTTATAGTTATACGTTGAGAAAATGGCTATATTTCTAAAACATAGGGAACTATAAAAGAGAAGTCTCAATGTAGTCTAAACTACTCAAGAGTGAGTATAATTATAAATATAAATAAATATAGAAACGCATTTAGGATAGGTTTAAAAATGAGAAATAAATTAAAAAACAAACGTAATAATTACATAAAAAAGATGAAAGTTCAAATGTTCAAAACAAAGTCAGATAGTTAAAGTCAGAGTCAGACTGAGTAGAGCTTCCAAACTATGTAGTTTTCAACTCTACCAGTATTTTTTACCAAAAAAAAAAAAAAAAAAAAAAAAAAGAGCATTTGAGGCGAAAAGATTTATTTTGAAATTTTGTAAAACCAACGACAAAGATCATTGTTTAAAAATACTATTATCCAAAATAGTCGCCAGTAGCAGCTTCGCAATAAGTAAATATTGCAACATTAAAGTATAAAGTCTTTTCTTTCCCTACTTGTCTAAAAATTTCCACTTTATTTTATCAAAAAGACATGATTTCAACTTTGTTTGCAATTACATTTCTTCTTTCACTGCGATTGCATTGTTTAATAAAATACTAGCTCATCAATCCTGTATCAAATTTCAGAAGGCGGGAGTAAACGCCCAATCAGACATGACGCTGTCAAGTAATTTTTGATAACTAAATTGATTTGACAATTCGTAAAACAATTATGGCTGTCAAAAGATAGAGAAGAAAATAAAAATGCGGAATTAGTCGGTAAAGGAGAAATGATATTAAGGGGGCGACAATAGCTGAAATATCGCATCTAAAACAGCTGGCATTGTTATATCATTTTTCTCGGGAATTACAGGAGCGGTTTTAATACGTTTTTAAAATATTTTTGGCAGTAGCTAAATTATAAATTGAACGTTCGGAAAGAAATAACAATACAATAGCTACGAGATTTAAAAAAAAATCACATATTAAATAGCTGACATTCATGTTCCTGTTGTTCGAGAATTACTAAAGAGATTTCAGTACCTTTTTAACACTTTCCAACCTAGTTGAAAAGTGTTTATGATTTCGGTTTGTCTGGCCGTCTGCCGTCTGTCCGTGTTCTAACTCCCGTAAATATGCTCGGTTTTCCCAGCAATTTTTATATGTAATTGTCGTTATCTATAGCATGTTCCCTATTTCAACTGAAGTATGTAGCACTTATAGTTTTTTTTTACAGGGACACTCAAAAGAATTCCGATACATTACAATATATGGGGAAAAATCATTTGCCGTTTATTTTAATGATGTTACACAATTTCAAACACATTGTAATTGATAGATATCACTAAGGTACATTACAAGAAGCTTAATATGGAATAGGGTGTGCATATCACTTATAGTTACTTTACAGGGACAGTCAAAAGAATTCCGTTAAATTAGGTCTATGGATAAAAATCGTTTGCAGTTTAATTAAATAATGTTTCACTATTTTAAACGCATTGAAATTTATATATATCACTAAGGTACATTACAAGAGGCTTACTATAGAATATTGTGTGTATAGCAGTCATCGTTCAATTACAGGGACACACAAAAGAATTCTCTACTGTCTGTTAACAATAATTCCTGGAAGTGCGTTTTAAGTGGCTGGACGCGATTTATATTTAACTCACTTTTTGTCTATTACTTGGTGTGTATAAATTCTGTAGATCATACACAGGGCAGCACAAAAGTTCGCGAACACATTTCCGTTTATTGACAGAAACTCCAGAAGGAGAATTTTAAACTGTGCTACGCGTTTCCTAACTAAACTAAAATATAGCATCCTGAGTAGAATATATACAAATCTATAGATCATATACAGGGTTGAATAAAAGAGTTCGGATATTTTTCCGAATATTGTATACGTTGGAAATTCCTGAAATTACGTTTTTAAATATGTTATGCGTATTCCAAATTGTTTACTTAGATATCGTCTTTCAGCTTATTAAACGGTAATGATTTGTAAAATTATTTTGGAAGCGTTGGAAAGTGTTACATAATCTATGCTTGACGCATAATTTTTCGTTCTTGTTTTAATTAATAGTTTTGACAGTGTTGCTAAACTGAAAATGCGTACACTCCTTGGAATTATCAAGGAGTCTGGTACGACGTTTTTCCGATTAGAAGATTTCTATTCAATATTTAAATAGCACACTTCGTAATCGCCTCCTTTGATAGCAGAATTTTTAATCCGAGATTAAATTATTTTAAAACAACTCTAATGTTTCACAAAACCTAACTACTGAAACAATTCTTATTCCTATATAGTTTCTGATAGTTTGTGCTTAAAATACCATATGTAGAGGAACTTTGATTATTATGGAATACTATTTACATTTGGAGCAATACAACATCCCGATATTGTTTAAAACCCGAAAACCATAATACAATTACAAACTTCAAATATCTACGAATAGTTTTTATAGACAAAAAATATTTCACAAAATTTCACCACTTGCAAACAAATAATGATAATAATAAACTTATTTTGAGGGTATTGTGAGATTGCCAAGAAATATTCAGTATGAGGGTTAAAAATGAAGAAAACGAAAAAAAATTGGCAAAAAACAAATTTAATGGTATCAAGAGAGATGATCAAAATATGTGAAGTTACGAAGCATCGGTATTTCTCCGGGTATCGGGATAATAAAAACATGACTACGGGGTAATATCGACATGGGTTGATTAATGGGAAGTGATAAGTAAAATCACGAATAAACTTCAAATTTTTTATTCATACAAACTTATTCAAATAATAACACAATGTTTAGATGTAATAGAATGGACATTTTAATAATTAGGCCTAGATTTATCCAAAAGTTTTAAAAATAAGCTATGAGCTTAGTTTATTTTTTCAAGGAAAAATTATAAAAAACAATTGTTTAAAATTGTAAAAATTCATCTAATACTGAAGCATATGTAGATCATGTAATGTAAATGTAAAAAATATGTAAATAATATGTTGAAATTATGTAAAAAACAAATCTGATTTTTTTTAAATTCAAATTAAGAACACAGTTTCTGTGCTCTAAAATTTGTTTTGTCCATAATGCAAAAATCACAAATATAATTTTCAGCTATATCGCTACCGGTACAAGCAGACCTACTACCAGTCTTCTGCAGCTGATGTCTTAACTTTGTTAAAATTTTGTTTTATTTTAAAATTTTCAGCTAATTCGTAGGCATGTCGTCAAAATTCACTTAAAGCAATACCATACAATGTATTAGATAATTGCTTAATATGGTTAATATGGTTTGTTAATCCCTTGAAGGATGGTGGTTCATTTTTAGACAGCTTAATGTTAATCGCTAAATTTAGCAGCACCAGATTTTGGAATGAAAATTTTCCTTTTATTAAATACGTGAAGAAAAGTTTCAATTATTTTCAAATAATTTAGTTTGTAATTTCTTTTGTCATTCAATCATTTGAGCATCTTACGAATATAATAAGATTAGAATTACTTTTAGAATTACTTAAAATTACGAATAGAATTAATTAGATCTGAAAGGGTTAAAACAATGTCTTGATCAAGTGCGAAGTTTGATTTTCTTCCAAAGGAAGTTTTATCAGTAGAATTCGTCTTTAAACGGTCATGCTGCACAATTCTTGGATTATTTAATTCCGCAGCTACGCTTTTAACTGATCTGCCACTTTGAACAAACTCAAAAGCTCGCTTTAGCGTTTCGCCATTGCATTTACCTGTCTCTGTATTTATTTTTCTGTATCTCGTCATCTAAAAGACAGATAAAATCAATATTTAGGCGATTAAAAATCCTATTTCAAAATATACGGTCATGCAGAAATACCGGTAATTCCCCGTAAAGAGATGTCGATATTACCACGGATGAACAACACAACATACGAAGTGGCCGCGAGGCCAAACTATTCACTAACAACCAACAAATACTACACTTAAATAAATGTTCACTGAATTCCATACTTTCTAAAAACTAGCTAGTTAGAATAATAAAACGACTGCTGAAAGAATTATTTTATTTTGCGTAAAAGACAGAATTTACATCAAAATTCGCCAAAAATATGCACTTTTTTTTCAGCACGTGAAAAGTAGTCTGCCAACAACATCAAACTCGCTCGGAACTAGTTGCCAAAACTTCCGCTACGCGACGGCACCAACCAACAGCGCTCTGAACGGAAATCACCGTCAAAAATAAATATGTTGGTATCGTCCGGGATGTCGATTTTCCCACGGTGTCCTCTAATGTATTACTGTACTTTTAGAATGAAATGTAAATTTGAATAAAATACGAAATTCTTTTTACAGTAATTAAGCCATATTTGCCATAATGTTAACTTAATCAAGTTTTTTCTTTTTTTCTTAAATAATTGGTATCGTTAAATGCTTGACTCTGAAGTCTAGAGTGTTATGATTTATTATAGTTCAAAAAAATAAAATAAAATGCTGAAACAATGAAATATGATGCATTAAATGTACAGTATGGATTATACCTTTATTATATCTATCTGGTTTCCTTATAATGTATTTTATATAAGTAATATTTACTTTCCGTAGACATAGAGTATAAGGAATATTTTAGTTCAGTTTATAATCATATTAAAAATTCGATTATGGAAATATTGGTATATTTTTACATTTTGATATTCCCTGAATCCGTTTTCGCTATTTTTACTATAATTTCATATGCATTTGTTCAATATGTATATTATATGTATAATTATGTATACTTATGTAAATTATACTTATGTATAATTTATTATTATTATAGGTTTCATTTGTACAAATTTGTATGCATGTGTATAAGAATATCCTCATGAAATCTACATGCACAAAACTCGTTTTTGGTGTTTTTTCTATGATGTCCCCATGTATGCGTGTGTGTGTGTGTGAACTGGGAATGAACACAATCAAGCCCGATGTATGCTCCGATTAACTTCCCATTTGGTGAATATGTTACATACTGTTGTCTCGAGAACTGTATTCAGCTAGCGGGTTTAATAGGTAAACGTTTTTTCAACAACTTTTCAACCGTTCTGTGACGATAAATGATAGATATTTTATCTTATATCTCAATTAATATATTTTTATTGCTTACGTTCATCTTATATCGATACAACAACTATGTTTCACTAGAACATGATTTACTTTAGTAAAATCATTTTTTCTTATTTCTTTTTTAATTTATAGGCCTTAATTTCAGCATGGGTGGAATGAAAATTCATTGTAAATTACATCATTAGAAAAAATATTTGAGCTTTATGAATGAAAGTACACGTTTTTTTTTTAAACATGAGGTCATTTTCACCAGCGAAAATATTTCACCTTTGTAAAATTAGGACCTAAGTTTTTATTTATAGTTATAGTACTATTAATTTGAACGAAAAGTATAGTGTTCGTTCAATAAAGTGTTCGGAAAGTTTGGAAAATCGAATGTGGTCACTCTGTTTTTTCCATATATAATGTAACGTATAAAGGTGTAGAACAGTTCCTATTTTAAGAATCACGATTTGCTAGTAGTAATTTTCGTCTTCTTTAATGGCAATTTTCAAGGTTAAGTTAGCGAGAAAAAAATTCTTTAAAACTGAACCAATCAATATTAATGAGTAACGTCGGCTGTTTACACATAACATGGGAATTATTTACGTATTACATTTTCGTTGTGTTTTATATGATATTTTATAAAGTCGTAAATATAACGCGCATGCATGCTTTAGGTAAAACTGATTTTGAAACATAAATTAGTTTTGAATAATGCGTTACTTAAAACAAATAGAATCATAAATAGTTTTGGATATCATTGGCATTCTTAGGGTTAGAAACTCTTCAAAATAAATTTCAGTCTATATATGCTGATTAATTGCTGAGTGTCACGTATATGCAATGAGTGTTATGAGCAGGGCTTGACAAATACGGTCGCCAGGTCGCCGCTGGTGACCAAGTTGTTTAATCTAATGGGGTTTTGTTGTCGTTTATTTTTTGTACAAAAATTGACCTAAGCTTTCTTGAAATGAACACAAACGCTAGCCGCCCTTTCCCACTATTAAAAAATAAACTTTGAAAATTCATTCACACAAAAAATATTTTAAACTTTTGTTTTTAATTTGGCAAAAATGTTTGGTTCATCAAATGTACATTTTAAAATAATCCAATCAGAATTTTTTCAGAAATCGACAGAAAAGTAGGCGAAAACTTGTTTTCCTGCTTCACTATTCCGTCGATGCGCTCCTCAGCAGATATAGATTTTGTGGTATTCAACTATCCGGACATTTGAAGCATTCGGAAATCAGCATTTTCCGAATATGCCAGTTAATTCACTCTTTACAGTATATTTTTTTTGAAAGACATATGATTTTGATAAGTTTCATTAGAAAATTCAGATTATATTATCTTTCTAAACTATGTAACTAATAATTCTAAACAATGTCTGTTATTATTTTTCCTCAATTAATTCATAAAATATTTTGGGCTTTTTGAAATTTAATGACGAGGAAGGAGGGGGTGGTAAATATTTTTTACTGGGTACTAGAATTTTTTCTGGCTACCAGATTTTATTAAATTTGTAAAGCCCTGGTTATGAGTGTCAAGTATACGTAAAATGATCAGATTCCTTGATTATTTCAACCAGTAATTTTTAATAGAAAACTTTGCTTTTATTAAGCAAAACACTATAGGCAAAAATCTTAAAAGGACGCTCGTGGCGAAGGTATGAAGCTATGAGAAAATATGTAAAATCAGTACAAGGGTTCATATTTTGGACTAAAAATTATTGCCATTTCTTGTATGCTGAATATCAGCAAATCAACCATATAATATATTTCCTGATGAACAACGTTACTATTTCGTTAAAATGATATGTTTTAGCATTTTTTAAAATATTTTTATCATCAGTATTACTCGCTTAACAAAATACGTTACTCAACATTGACACAGCCTGTGAACAAGACATTTTAGTTTCTACTTAGCGTATCTTTCTAGATACGGGTATAAGATTTTGTATTTAGAAGAAATACTGCGTGACAAATAGAATTTATAGGATTTCGTATAAAATTCATGCAAAATGTATTTAATGTTTTGTATGAAAATTTAATTATGACAGTATACTAATACGGGCAATCATAAACAAGGAACTTTGGAGCAAACAGCTTTATCCTGCGGATTATAAAACGGAGGTTACGACGTTCATGCAAGAAATCAAAAGTATTTTAAAACATACAATTTGTTTTGAGATTTAAATGGAGCATATAGAATAGTTTAGGCTAGTATAATGCTAAAATTTCTATAAGAATAAATGCTTTCCTTTTCTTTCGTCAAGTTAATAAAAAAATCATTTAAACCAGAAAAATTATTTCGTGAAATGTATAATTATTTGTATCGCTATCAATAAACACTTTTATTTATAAAATTTCCATTTTATTTTAATTTAAAAAAAACTAGAAGGTTCAAAGTTATGCTTCTGCGTGTGCCCGAGTTATTCATTGGCACTAATGGAACAGTGGCGCACCAGAAAACCAGTTGACACCGCTAAATTTAGATAACATTCTTTGTCTTATTTTAGAGCAGAAATTTTACAGCTTATTATTATCCACTTATACTATTAAAATTTAGTGGTGACAATCGCACCAAATGGTGAACCACTGCCCCATCTCTGCATTGGAATATTTTTTGTCTGTGTCTGAATGAAACATATCTTGTTTTATGCATGCCCGAAATACTTAAGGGATTATTCCTCGTTTGGATAAAATCATTCATTACCGCTATAATTCAATGATTTTCTGATTGAAATATTTCAGGACATTATTCCTCATAAAATATCATTCGGTTAGTGAAATTCATTCGTTTTGGTTGTATCAGAGTGATTTTCTGTTTCGCTGAGATATTTTTGGTGTGAATGAAGAAATTGCGATTAAATAAATACGAGCATATTTTGAACAGTTTACCGAGTATTTCTTAAAAGCTTCTTTGTTTTTGGTTTGGGTTGTCTCTCGTTTGTAGCTATTTATGAAAAATATATTAGGAGATTTTTGCACTATTCTTGTAATGCTGAAAATAATTTTTTATATGTTTGGAAACAACACTTTTAACAATTTATTAATGCAAAATCATGATTATTTTTTGCATGTCTCTATCGCACTTCAACAATTAAGATAATTGTCGACTTTTTTTTTAATATACCAATAAATTAATTACAGAAACTACACATTTTTGTTCGGATTATGTAAATGTTTTTTACATTATACAAACATGTTGGAAATTGTACGTCAAACGTGAAAAAAGAGGTGCTGTTATTATTTCAGTGAAATGAATTATATCGTCTATTATTATGATATGATTAATTTCCGTAATAAAATAAGTACATTTTAAGTTGGTAACATTTTATCTTTTGCTGACATTTACTGAAAATTACAATGGAAACTTATGCCTAGCTTTAAAATTTTCCAAATTTTAAATCCATATATACACTCTTTTTCCATTTAATATATATATTTCTCTGGAAATATCTATCGAAAAAACTGTCGGTAGATTATAGAATTGCTATAATTAAACAATTTTAGTATACAAGTTCGGTTTTTAAAAACACTAATACGGAAATAATAGGACGTAATCACTATGGCGACCTAGAACCATTACCTATCATGGTAATATCATTGAATTAATTAAGTGTGATAAGATTTAATAGAATGAAGAATGTCACTATAACTTGGTCATAGAGGTTATAAAATGTCATATACGTCTGTAACGTCATACATGTCAGATAACTTGGCGATACATCTCGGCCGCTTGACGATTAATGCAATAACAAGGAAGCTGCAATAACAAGGCAGTACCACATTAAAAAAAAATTCTGATTACTTAATAAATGTTTTATTAATATATTTTTAAATTTTGATTCAATTTTTACAAAATTTGAAATGACTCAACAAAATTCTGTAAAGATTATATATATTAAATTCAAAACCCCATTCGGTTGGTTTGTTCTTGCGCTGTTATATGCGAACGAACGGACCAGACGACGACTATAGGTGCTACGTATTCATATAATACGAACGCACCTAAAAAGTAACTTTTGCTTTAAAAAAAAAACAGCGCTTTATTAGTTTGAGGATCGCAATCAATGTGATTTGTGATTTTGGAGGTTTATTACTACATTTTAAATGACAGAAAAAAATATTGCTGGGCAAACTTACTCCAGTAAAAACGAATAGAAAATTTTGGCTTATAATTCGATAGATATACTGCATGAATAGGGGGTTTAAATAACGCCAAAATTTTTATTTAAATTTACTTGTGGAAATCCCCCCCCCCCCCCAGTAACCAGGCCTTGTACACATGTCCAAAAAACCTGAATTCGCGCCAACCGCCAGCAATGGTGCCTAGATAGTCGAAAGTCCATTTTTTTTACAAAAATTCTTAAAATATCTCCAAATCAGTGTTTTTTTTTTTTTTTTTTTTTTTTTTTTTAAAGTTTCCAACTCATCTACTCAAAAAGGTAAATTTTAAATTTTAAATTTATTTTTACAAAAAATATTTAACTCACACCTGTCAACTTTCAAGTAAATTTCCGTATAATGTGAGTTAATTTGATCCAGGTTAAAGATGTTCATAACCATAAAATATATCTGAAAAAAATAATATATATTTATTTTCATGCTCTTTCGTGGAACCTATTTGATTGCATTTCTTTTTTAAAAAAATCTGGTATGAAACGTATTTAACCTCGCTTAAATTAATCTATGTTGCACGGAAGTTTACTGCGATGTTGGCAGGTATGTTTAACTAGTTGAAGCTCAACTAATAATAATAATAATAATAATAATAATAAACACATTTAAACTCTTATATATATATATATATATAGAGAGAGAGAGAGAGAGAGAGAGAGATCGATAGATAGATAGATAGATAGATAGATAGATAGATAGATAGACAGATAGATAATTAATTATTGGAAAATCTTCCACATGCGAAACCTAAAAAAACTTAATGATTGATAAATAAAAATAAATAAAATCCAATACTAATTGAGATCTTGTGTTACCAGTTCACTAAAACAAACTTTTTCCCGATAACGTGAAATATCGAAAAATCTCCCCACGTTTACCCCTAAAACTGATTTTCATGAAAAATTCCCCCCTGTGAGTTTAAAATCTGTAATCTGGTAAAGTATAACGTGTTAACAAACGTAAGCTATCTAGCAAAGACGGCTAAATATCTTGAACAAAACAGACTGTTTAACCCATTCAGGCGCAAAGTACTGTTGTAGCTAAAATATTGAAATTATTGATTGACACCAGGATTCACGAACGAATTTATTTTAAAATAAGTAAAAGGTTTTCCTCATGTAATTTATAAGTTCAAAATTTGATTATAAAATTCTGGTGTCATTGTGGCATTAAAATTAAGTGGTATATATAATATATAGGTGCCCTTCAAAGAATTAAAAAAAATCAAACATGTCTCAATTATTAAAAATAATTTCTATAAAATTAAGTATATTTTCTGGTATGAAATATTTTTTTTTTCATTCGTGTTTTATAATGTAATTTTAAAAGCATTATTTTAGAATGGGATGTGTGTTTTTAACCCTTTTAGGGGCAAAGTACTTTCAGCACTGAAATGTTGAAATAAATGACTAGCACCGTAATTTACAAAAAAATTTATTTGTAAATGCGAAAAGGCTATATTTCACTTACATATTAATTGGAAAAGATTTTAGCAAGTTTCTGGTGTCATTGTGGCGTTTGGGAATTAAAATTAAGTGGTTTCATAAACATACCACTGCCCCTGAAAGGGTTAAACTGTGGAACATTGTGATGATAATGCCCACAATAATTGTGAAATTGGACTCAAGTACAGAGCCTAATTATCACAGGTAGGGAATTTGCCTCACAAAGAGAATTTGCCTCACTTAATAATAGTAATCGTCAAATTATTTAAATCCAAAATTGCTGTTGTAAATTATGCGAAAATTATTATTCGAGAAAAGTAGTAGATGTTTTACCCAGTTCCAAAAGACTTAGTCTGACGAAGCACAATGTACTCCAAGGAAAGGCCAAGAATGCGTGGAAGAGATTTTTCTTTTTAATTTGACTTATATTCTTTAAATTTGTTTTTAAATACTTTATAGATTTTTTGGCACACAATCGAGTTTGTTATCGCACTTTTTTCGATTCTAACTATTGCAGAATTATAACTGTTGCAGCATCACAAGAAAGCAGGGTTGCCAGGTTAGCCACATTTTTTCATTTAGAAATTACGAATTCAAACCAGAAATTACGAATAATATTTTTTTCTTCATTGCATGACAGATATTTCACGATTACGCAAAGTAAACATTCTTCTGTTAGAATTTCCAGTATGAATTCCGAATTTTTGATTACAAATTGAGGCCAAACTGGCCATCATGCATCAGAGCAGAAAATATGTATTTAAAAAAAAGTATATTTTGAAATCCTTTTGCATAGTGGTCAAATCTCTTGACTGTTTAATACCACTCTTTACATTAAAAAATATTCAATTTATTTAATCGAAAATATCTGCGATTAAATACGGCGAATATCTATTTTTTTAATAGCGGTATTAAAAAATCGGGACAATAAGCAGATATGCCGTTTAAAACTTGCCGAATATTGACGTTATTTAAAAACAAGAAAGAAAAGTCACGCATTAAGCATATATTATGTAACACTTCCAAAATAGTTCTACAAATCTTTACCGTTTAATAAGGGGAAAGATGATGTTTAAGTAATCAATTTGGAAAACGCATAACGCATTTAAAAAATCCCTGACGGGTCGGCATACAGACACAGGTAGATTTCGAAGACGCAGACCGAGGGGCGCCTCCTTGTTGGGAATTGCGGAAGAAATGACCTTTTCGCCATGATGCCACAGTTAAAACTATCCACTTCAAAATCTAACTTTTTCGCAGGCGGAACCGGCAGGGATTTTTTTGTTTTTATTATTATTATTATTATTATTATTATTATTGCTATAAAGGTTAGTCTTATAAAAATCTTGTCAATATAAAAGTTTTAGATAATATTAAAAGGATTTATAATAAATTTAAGCGGATTTGATATCTTGTGAATTGATGAAGTTATGAATTTTTTTCTTATAAAAGACCCCTTTTTTCTCCCCCTTGGGGCCATTTTTAATTATGTCAAAAATCTCTCATACATAAATATTTGGCCCTTTTCGTAGAAGTAATAATAACTTAAACGGATTCGATGCTTACCATAATTAAGAAGTTATGGGTTTTTTTCTGTTTTCACAAAAAAAAAAAACATTTCTCCCCCCTCTTCTCTCCTTGGTTCGAATTTGCCCATTAACGAACTTGACCGAGATTTTATGTCCCTTGATTTTATGTATCAGTTTGGAAGAGATTTGTGCAGAATTATGGGAGTTATCGTGTCCATAAAAAATTGACATAGATAGATAGATTGATTGATAAAGTTTTGAACTGCGGGTGGTTTTGGGTTCTGAGAGTCATAATCGGCGTAGATCTGTAAAAAGTTTTCGAAAATTCCAACTTAGAGAAGAATGTAATAGGAAGTATTTCTTACAAAATCTACCTAAAACCTAATTTCAGGAATTTTTCGGAAAAATATCCGAATTATTTTGTGCAACCCTGGATATTATCTATAGATTTGAATATATACTACATAGAATGCTAAGTTTGAGATCAGTTAGGAAACGCATACCACAGTTTAAAATTTCCCTTCTGGAATTTCCGCCAATAAAGAGAAATGTACTAAAGATCTCTTGTGCTGTCCTAATCTAGAGTATTTTTACTCACCAAGTAATAATTAAAAAATAGCTAAATATAAAAAATCGCTGAAAACGCATTTCCAGCAATTATTGTTAACACACAGCACATAAACCGAATTCTTTTGTGTGTCAATGTAAATGAAAGATGAATGCTATACACGCAATATTTTATTGTAAACCTCTTGTAATGCACCTAAATGACATACATCAATTTTAATATGATTGAAATAGGGAAACATTATTAAAATAAACCGCAAACGATTTTCCCCTTTAAACCATAATGTAACGGAAATCTTTTGAGTATCCTTTTAAATGAACTATAAATGCTACACACTTCATTTTCAATATGGATCAATTGCTTAACAATTTGAGTATATTTACATGAGTTAGAGCACGGACAGACAAATGGCAGACAGACAGACGAACCGAATTCATCAGCACTTTTCAATTATGTTGGAAAGTGTATAATATAAATAAATAAACGCAATATTTTCACTTTTAATTTAGCTTAAAATCTAATTATAAATTTTTAATTAGACCAATGAAGAAGGAATCTCACCAAAATTTAGAAGATGGAGTTCTCAAAAACTGTCAAATTTATCACGTCAGTTTTCAAATTTTAATAAGAACTGTTAGTTTTCTTAAATACGTCTTTTTTTTTTTTTAAATGACATTTTCCTTAATATAATAGCGATTTTTAATCACAATTAATTTGGTTTATTTCTTACACATACAGTTTTTATTATGTGTAGAGTACAGGTCTAGTGAGAGTTCTTAAGTAAAATTTTGGTACATTCTGATATTAAAAAACAATAATTTAAACAAAAACTTTTTAAACTCTAGAGGGCCCTGCACGAGGTATCTTGAATTTTGAATTGAAAAGAAAAATTCTTTAAACATTAAACGAGATATTTCGTCCTTGGCAATTTTTGAACAGCTGAAAGAATGGCACTTTAGTGTTTGACAGCAGAAGAGCCGGGAATTTTATTTAAGTTTTATAAAAATATTTTGCATAAGAATTTTTATTTAAAACTATTTAACCTCTTTCTTTAATTTATTTCTGTGTGGTTTATATTCAATATTTTATGAAGAAATTCCTATAGTTCGAATCGAAATACAGTGGTGGACATAATTATAAGACACCTACCTAATTTGACATACAGTGAAAGAAAAGATTCAGAGCTTGAAAATGCTTTATCAAATACGACAAAAGCATAAATTTATTCTGTTATCACACGTAATTGTTTTACAGAAATGATATTTTTGTAGAGTTTAATAAAAAAAATTAAAAATACCATGGACAAAATTATAAGAGACCCTAACATTTTAATTAAAACACCTGCTTTTTTTCGAAATATTCAAGATTTCTGCACGCTGTTATGTTTTAATTAAAATGTTAGGGTGTCTTATAATTTTGTCCATGGTATTTTTTTTTTATTAAACTCTATAAAGATATAATTTCTGTAAAACAATTACGTGTGATAACAGAATAAATTTAGGTTTTTGTCGTATTTGATAAAGCATTTTTAAGCTCTGAATCTTTTCTTTCACTGTATGTCAAATTAGGTAGGTGTCTTATAATTATGCCCACCGCTGTATATTTATTTGGTGCCAGTCAAAATGACCACCATGGCTGTTCTAGTGTTCATGCATAATTGTGAGATGCACGAATGATAAAAATATTTAATTTCTTTGAAAGAATATTATCATTCGAGAGGTCCTGTATATAGGGTTAGCACAGGAGACTATTTCTATATTTTATTCCTGTCACTATTTAACGTATTTGCATCCGACAGGGTTCGTACGGATTAGGGAATTTTCCAGGAGTGTTACCAGTATTTTTTCTATAGAAAAAGAAATCTAGGTTAAACTCGAGAAATTTCGCCTTCTTTTAACCAGAGATTTTCTGTAAGAAAATACTGGTACCGAAAAATTTCCCGGTCACAAAATTCCAGGAGGCGTACGAACCCTGATCCGAATCGCGCATTTAAGATATTTATTCAGGGTAGCAACAGGACAGGGAATTTTTCAGTCGAAATACCAGTATTTGCTCACAGAAAAACGTGCCTTATGTAATCGCGCGATTACATAAGGCTAAATGTTCTGAAAGAAAATACTGGTATATCTACTGAAAAAATCCCTGTCCCGTGGCAACCCTGTTATTATTTATTCGGAAATTACGAATTCAGAATAACGAATTTGCTTTATTTAATGACAAACTATTCGTGATTACATAAAATAAAAATTCTTTCGGAATTTTCTTAATACAAAATTGAGGTCAAATTAGTAACCCTGATACGTAGTATAGCATAGCTGTCAGCCTTTATGCTTTTTTTTCTTAACACTAAAATTTAATAGTAAATTTTACTTCATTTAAACACCGTAATCCGAAATTTTATAAGACAAAAATATTTATCAAATTTTAGTAGTATGACAAAAGCTTAATAGTTGGAATCTATGATAGTATGTATTTGATTTCATATATTAAGTAAAATTTCTGATTTGAAACATGTTTATTTGATTTGGGTGAATTTGAACAGTTTTCGCAAGTTTGGTAAATATGTAATTCACACTTAAATCTTTTTAAAACATTTTAGCTTGAATGAAATTCTGAATAATGATGATCTGAGTTGTTTTTTCCTCTAACAATAACATTTAATAGTAATTTTTGTTCTTTATTTAATCACCAAAATCTGCGATTTATAAAATCGAAAATTCTATTAAATTTTAGTGGTATGAAAAAGGGACAAAAGTTGGAAGCTATGGTAGTAGTAATGTATTTGATTCCATACACATTCAGTAAAATTTCTGGTTCGACACATGTTTATTTGAGCAGTTTTACGCAAGGTTGGCAAGTATGTTATAAATATTTAATCTTTTTAACACTAGCTCTGCCCCCCCCCCTGCGCTCTCCAATCTCCGTCTATATTCCGCAACCTCTAAAAACATGTTAATGTGCTTTGTTTTGAAAAGATTACCCGGTTGAGAAAGATTGAATGATATTATCACGAACGGCTATGATCTTCTGTAATCCGGTTGCCATGTTTTTCCGTTCCACTGGACACCTTTCGGTTCCCATAGCCTCATCCACCGCGGTCGCGACAGCTGACGGCTGTTTTGGTTCTTGATAAGTAAGATCAATTACACGTTTGAAAATCAGCTTGTATAAAATGCGTTACATATTTTCTTCTATTCATATATCACTTGATCTTAATTATTTTGCTTAGTATGCTGAACAGAAAGAAACTTTTTCTTATAATTTAACACTTTTGTTTGATGTAAGATGTAAGAATTTTTATTAAATAATATAGTTAAAGAAAAAACTGCTTTAAAAACTCAGAAGTTTTTAACTTTAATCTTTAATATTTACATATTTATCATACTAAACCCATTACTAGAAGGAAACAGTTGCACTATATCCCTATCAAAATTAATTAATTTGTCATACAAATTAAATAAATGCGAATAACACCGACAACATTTTTCTGACTTTGGCGGCTCTGGTTACAACCTAGCCATGCACTGAGATTTCAATGAAGCACATGAGTTTCGCAGAAGTGCCAAGCTCTCACTAGTCGTCCGTAATGTGTGCGTTAATTTGACCCAGGTTTAATACGTTTCGCATAAGATTTTTTTTTTTTTTTAAGAAATGACATTAACTCCACATAGAAATCAGAAATTACATAAATAAAGATTCCTCAAATAAATTTTCTGGTTCGAAACATTGTTAAACTGGGTCAAATTAATCCACATATGACGGAAGATTAGTGTAAGTTTGGCACCTCTGGTTTCGCATTATGAAAAGTAAACGCTATTTCAAAACAACTGTTTTCAGTGTAACTTAACTTTCTTCTTCATTAACCCTTTTTATCCTGAAGGTACTTATAAGTACCACTTTAACCCCTTCGCGACGAGCGTCTTTTACAGAATTTTTAATCTGTTACCACCGGTTTTCAAATGAGAAATTTTCACCTAATTGATTCGAAAAATGCTATGATCACATAAGGAAAACTTTACAAAAAAAAAATGACTGGTGGGAATAATCGAGGATTCTCAGCATCTTATGAAGCAGCTGGAAAATTAATTCAGGATATAAAAGGTTAATTAAACTTAGCTGTCACCAAAGGATAGCTAAATACCTTGAACATTACTTGATTTTGGTAGCCTGTGTTCCTACGATTGGAAGTAAATTCAATATAAAATTACGAGTATATATTTCTGATGTTAAATAATTTTTATGCACATTTTATAATGTAGTTTCAAATGTGTATGTTTGAATAATGGAACACTTTGATTACTGAATAAAGAACGTGGTCTTTGGTTTGGGATTTTTTTTTTTTTTGCAGTATAAGATATTGCTTAAGAATCTGAATTAAATTGGTTTATTTCTTAAGTATACAGATTTTTTTTCTTGTGCGGAGAATGGCTACATTGTGTGTTATTAAGAAAAATTTCAGGCACATTCTGAGATTAAATAACATTAATTTTAACACAAATTCGATTCAAAATTCCATACTTTTAATCCTTTGAGTGCTCTTTACGATATGTCTTGATTTTGATATAGAAAAATTGTTTCAAAGATTGAACGAGATACCTGGGCTTGGAAATTTTTGGATAGCTAAAAGCAAACGAAATAGCTTGTCAATAGCAACCAATCAATTAACCCCTTGAGGGGCGATGGTATATATTATGTACCACCTAATTTTAGTCCGATTCGAACCAGAAACTTTTAATTAAATTTTACTTTTTTAGCTTTGAGGGGAAAAAGTTGAAAAATTGCTTTTCCTTATTTTGAACTAAATTCTTTTGTAAATTCCGGTGAGACTTCTACTGGAACACAATTGATTGCCCCTGAAAGGGTTAATGTGTGGATTTGGCGTGCCTCTTCTGCACCAGAAAGGATATTTGATTTTCAACTGTGTGAAAGTATACACTCCCTCGAGTGATAAGGCTCTGACAACTTCTAAGCTTCTTTTATTCAAATAAACATATTTCAATCTGAATTTGTACTTAATAAATAAAATAAAATATGTACTACATTTCGATAAAATAATTAGTGATGGGCAGAATGAATGATTTTTTCACTCGATTGAATCATTCGGACATGTGAAAAAGCTTAGTTGCCAACCTTCGTATTTTTTTAACCCTCTAATTCCAATAGTAGACTGTATTCTAGAAATTCCAAAATTAGGAAAATCAGAATTCACACCAGAAATAACAATTATTAATTTTCGTTTCTTTTTAACCAAGGAATGTCTGTCAATGAATAAAGCAAAGATTATTATTCCAATTTTATGGTATGAATTCGGAATATCTAAATGAAAAAAAAATCCACTAAATTGGCAACACTGATGGCAGCATATATGCAACCGTGGGCATTACAGGATTAATCAATTACGCCCAGAAATTCTGTAAAAAAAAAAACTTAATATTTTTTATGTGGTTCTTAATTTAACTCCAGTTAAAATATGAAAGCTCATTTTCATTTCGAAAATTTCTAGTAGCAATTGATTTACAAAAATGTGAAGTTCGGCAGTTATTCTTTTGCGCATGCCCGAATGATTAATTCGAATATCAAAATGAATAATTCTGCCCATCACTAAAATTAACACAGCACTAAATTTATTAGATATTTTGTGGGCTCATAACATCTTTATATTAATTAAAAAGGCGTAGAAGCTGACAACTATGGAGCAATCCCACATTTCCTATTACCTTGTAATATCGCCTCGTAGAAAGTCTCAATTACAGAAAGAGTAAGTCAAAAAATAGCTTCTTAGTTCACACTTTGCAACTCCATGAGCGCAAATGACGAGATATTTCGTTTCCACTCTAAAGATTTTCCTTTTCCCTTCAGTAGCCGCTATACTTCCAATTTGGTAAATTTTCTCGGCTGAAAGCAAATCGAATATCTTGTCAATGATACTTAAAGTTTTAATAATAAATTTAATCTCTGATCCATATATGATAATTCCTTCTTTAAGAGTACCTAACTTGACAAATCTCATATTCAATTTTTGAAATTGTCGAAATAATCTTTCAAAATCAAATCGCAAATTTTCTCAACGGTAGAATGAGCATCTCCCGTCAGTGCTGAATTATTTGCTGCTGTAGGTGTGAATTTCCTAATGTGATGATTCTCAACTCACTGGATGCAATATATTTCTCAAGCAATCACATAAAATATTGCTGTCAGATAATTGACACTAACTTGCTCGCGGCAAGCGTTGCATGTGCGTTACAGATAGGGTGCTCAGAATCCTTTATTTTTCCCATCAGTAATTTGGAACTGTAAATTTTGTCTTATTTAATCTGGGATTTTTTGCAATTTAATTAGGCAAAATTTTATAGAGATTACTTTAGAATTACCGGTGACAAAAGATTAAAAATTCTGTAAATGCCACTTGTCGCGAAGAGGTTAACTGTGGAATATGGAAGCGCTAAATATCTGTAATACTTGAAACAGCTGGAACCAGGTTTGGCATTTTGGTCTCCTTTTTTTCATTCAGAAAATCCGAATTCATATACGGAATACAAAAAGAAGAATTTTTAATTTAAGTAATGACGAAATCCAGCTATTGAATAAAGCAAAAACTATTATTCAAAATTGGTATGAATTCGGATTAAAAAAAAAAAGAAAGAATGAAAGAAAAATGGAGGTAACTGGCAATCCTATCTCGAGCAATACATTTTTAGATAATTTTCGTTCAGAATTATCTGATAAATAGTAATAATAATAAAAGAAAAATTAAAGTAAAATAAATTTGAAAGTTGGCTGTAGTTTCAATTTTAATTAACGCAAGGCTAAAACAAATGTATCATTTTCATATGTTGAAAGTTCATTATAAATGTATAGTCAGTATAAAAATAATCAAAACAGTTACCTTTTTCCAAGACCGCTTGCAATAAAATCACACCAAAGGAGTTACTAGACACGGAATAATGCCTTATTTCAGATTATGAACCCAATTTTTCTTTCATATACATAGTAAAAATTTCTCAAACTTTCGTATGGTAAATAACATTTTCGACACTTTATTTGAGTTACTTGGATAAAATCAGCCCCAAAAAATATATAGTTTACGTATTTTTGTTAAATTTCCATATAGTTAAAAGAGGTCTCCATTTGAGGGTGCTAATCTTAAATCCACGTGAGAAACTTTAATTTATACAGGGTGTAACTGAAATGCTTCAACAAACTTTGAGGGATGATAGTACTCATGAAGATGAACAAAAAATGCAATAGAACACGGGGTCGCAAATGACATTTAACCCTTTCAGGGACAGTGGTATATCTAAAAAACCACTTAATTTTAATTCCAAAACGCCACAATGGCACCAGAATTTTGCTAAAATCTTTTCCATTTAATATTTATGTGAAATATAGCCTTTTTCTTATTTACAAACAATTTTTTTTGTAAATTCCGGTGCCAGTCCATTTTCAGACGCATTTTCTCTATTTTTATCCTTTAAGCCTTTTAGGGGCAAACTACTTTTAGTACTAAAATGTTGAAATAAATGACTGGCACCGGAATTTATAAAAAAATTTGTTTGTAAATAAGAAAAAGGCTATATTTCACATTCATATTAAATGGAAAAGATTTTAGCAAAATTCTGGTGCCATTATGGCGTTTTGGAATTAAAATTAAGCGCTTTCATAAACATACCACTGCCCCTGAAGGGGTTAAACGTCATTTGCGACCCCATGTTCCATTGCATTTTTTGTTCGTCTTCATGAGTACTATCATCCCTCAAAGTTTGTTGAAGCATTTCAGTTACACCCTGTATATTCCAGGCCTCAAAGCGGTCTCTTGTAAAGGAGACCAAATTACAATTTTACCCCACTATTTTCTTACAAAAATTTTCGTTTTAGATTTATCTTGCAAATTCCGTGGATACCCGCTTCGGGATAAGCCTTTTATTGCAATTCATGTAGTAATGTACCAAGAAAATAATTTAACAATTTAAAGAATTTAATGTTAGCCAAAAATGAGACCGCTTCGAGTCCTGTATCATCCCAAAAAATCGTCCAATTTGAATTTTTTGTATTACAGATATATATTGAATGGAACCAAACGTATTCCAGGCATCTTTTTTACTTAAAAGCATAATTTTAAATATGAAACTTTTTCATAAAATCATATTAAAATATATTTTAATTATGACCTGCATCAATTTTTACATAAACACAATGGTCATCGTCATAAACATGGGTGTGTAAGTTCATTCCAATCATTATTTTTGAAGGTATAAAAAAATACGAAAAGTTCCTTCTGCTTGGTGAAATTAATTCGTACTGGAAAATTCTGCCCGTGGATTATTAGACATTAGCTATCGGAATTAATCTCTAATGATTAAATGATAGAATTTTCCGGTACGAACAAAATTTCCCAAACGGAAAGAACTTTCCGAACAACCCAATCAATACTTTTCGAAGGCCTACAACAGCCATACTCAACCTTTTTTCTCGCGGGCCGCAAACAGGTTTGCTACGTTAGGCGGACCGCAACACCCTTATAAAAGCGTGAAAAAAGAGTAATTAATATAGTATGATAACATAAGTAGCATAATAAAATTTAAATTATCAGTAGGGTTGAACGTTTGTCGCGGGAGAATGTTACCAAAATGTTTTAACACCACTATTTCCTTACAATAAACTTCGTGGTACGTTTCTATTTCAAATGTTGTAGAAGTTTGCCTGGAAATTTGGTACAGTAGGTGATCGGTTAACGAACTTAATCCGTTCCAAAACAATGTTCGCTAACCGAATTGTTCGTTAACCGATCATAGATTTAGCATAGAGTTGTATGGAAGTTCAATTAATTCGTTCTTAAAAGCTAAATAATATAAAACAATTAATATAAATTCTTCCTAAATTTATTTAAATGTAATAATAATAAAACATACATTACATACATGTAGGCTTGTCCTTCCTTGAATCATGCTTTTTTTGAGTTTGTGGGGCATTAAATATTTGACAAAAGCTTATTTTTCTTTCTGGAGCATTTTAATAGGGTTAATATACGTCCGCATATAATATGGACAGATCGCAGTTTCATGGCTTTGTCCGTGTCGTGCCGTACTTAAAAAATATATGACATGCCCTTTGTAAAAACTTTAACGATCACATTCATTGACTACAGTATTAAATCATATCAGTTTATCACTTTGAAGTGTCATAAACTTTATTAGTTCTCTAAAAGATCGTGTTTACTGCAGAGCCGCTAAAGCTCAAGTGGAGCCTAGAGCCTGTTAATTATTTAGGAACTAAATTTCAATTAAATTAATTAGCTTCCAATTAAAAATATTTCTTTAAATAGGGGACGCAAAATATAAAAATTAATGTTTCTGTACTATTCATTCTAATTTGAGGGCCCGAACCTCCGGTAGCCCTCGAATTAATTAGGCCTTAAGTATACAACTGTTAAAATGTTCTCAAAGTAGATAATAGTAGATGAAACTAAATACAGCTCTGCAAATTTGAAACAAAGCATTGCTTCTTCTTAGCTTTGCTTTGTGAGGCGTTCGTTAACCGAACATGTGTTCGTTATCCGAACATAAAAATCTCTCCCAAAAGTGTTCGTTAACCGATCTGTTCGTAAACCGAACAGTTCGTTAACCGATTACTCACTGTATTTGGAAATAGTGGTGTCAAAAATTTTTGGTGCCATTTTTTTTTTCGCAACAAACATTCAACCCTAAAAAGCAGCATTAATTATATTATAAGTATAAAACTAATAATATAACAATGCTGATTTTCCAAGTTCTAAACAAAAAGAACGGGAAATTTTCTCTTATAAATGTTTTGTATAATGCAAAAACTTTTAATTTTTTTTTATTTGTTGAAATATATAGTTCAAATTTAATAAATGTGGAATAATTTTTTATTAGTGTTGAAGATTAAGAAATATATCCACATCTGTAGCACAAATAGAGCTACATACATGTAAAAGAATTTTTGACTAAGAAAACAGCATTTAAGATGGTTTAACATTATTTTAAATTAATTATAAATAACAGGAAATACTTATATTTAATACTTTGGAAATTTTTCCATAGGAAATTTCACACGCCTTGCATTTATAATAATCAAATTTTCATTGCTTAATAGGCGGAAAATATTCCATCTTGTGCTGCGTTTGTAGCCTTGCCAACATGTTATAGTGAGAAAGTTCCAGGCTGAGTATCGTTCCCAAGTAGTACAGCTGGTAGAACATCAATGCGCTATACTGATGTCCCGGCTTGTGTACTTTTTCACTATGTTGGCTATACGCCTATTAAGTAATTAAAATTAGATTATTATAAATGCCAGGCGTGTAAAATTTTCTATGGAAAAATTTCCAAAGTATTAAATATGAATTTATTCAATTATCGATGCTGGATTTTCTTTGATTTCGTGTTTGCCCCAGGGTTGGTGGCTCACGGGAAATATTCCATTTTGTGCTGCGTTTGTAGTCTTGCCAACTTGTTATAGTGAGAAATTTCCAGGCTGAGTATCGTTTCCAAGTGGTTCAGTTGGTAGAACATCAATGCGCTATACTGATGTCCCGGCTTGGGTACTTTTTCACTATGTTCGCTATACGCCTATTAAGCAATTAAAATTTGATTATTAGGAAATATTTAGCTTACCCATAAAAATATATTAAACAACAGCGATGATTTTCATAAAATTTGAAATGACTAGGCAAAATTCTGCAACGATTATTTATATTCAATTTCAAACCATTCGATTGGGCAGTTTTTACGCTGTTATATGCGGAAAGACGGACGGACCAGACGACGACTATAGTTTAACTCAACAACAATTCATTTACTTTGATTGTTGGTATCCATCAGGTATCTACGGGTTGTGTACTTTTATTAGGAACATAAATTTGATTTTTACGAAAATCGTTATTTGAAATTCCCTGTGTTCTCTACACATAACATTTATAAAAAGCTACGTTAGAAGCTAAAAATGTAAAATTTCTTAAATGGAATTTGTTTTGTGCAAATCAGAGCAAGGCGTTAACCCACCTTCCTCCCCATATCCGCAAATACAACGTATAATTTGTTCAAGAAAACCACCTTCACCTACATTAACGCGATGATTAAAAAAAGAATTACATTTTTCTGATAATTTGAACCAAGACTCCCTTATCATATCTCAGACTTGACAATCCGGAGAAAGTCTATGGGAGAAAATGTCCGCGGTAATTGCCGACTTATTAATTGACTTTCTCCGGAAAGTATCGCCACCTAGTGGATACTACCGATACTAGTTCATAAGCAAATGCATAGAACAAATGGAGCTGTGAAAAAATTTCGTGTTGTTTCGTGTCGTAAATACTCCTATTACCATGGAGATCATGCCTATTACTGACGATTGATGGCGCTAGAGCAGGACAACCATGCGGTCAAAGGAAACTTGCTGATTGTGAGGCCTGATACTATGATAAGGAGTCCTTGATTAGAACATAACGAAGACGCTACGCTAAAATATCCGGCAGATGACACCCCTCCCAATCCTGAATTTTTATTTCTTAATTAGTTATCTAAATTTTTGTTCATTAGTAAAAATCGGCAATTATTTCCTTTCATTTTCGCAAACTAAATGGGGGGGATCGGCCAGAGTAACAGATGGCTTTGTAGTTCAGTTTTTTATGAAAGCAGATCCCTGTCTGAAACTTTCTCGGATTTTTTTCACTGGCACCGGCAGATTTTTCGCAGTTTTTTGCATAAATTAAGAAAAGTTATCGGCCGAGTTTTTCAAAAATCGCATAGTCGGATGCAGATTTTTTTTTCTTATTCTCAGAAATTTTCAAATAGATATCTTAATTAGTGTTCTTAAAATTCGCTAATTAGTAAAATAATTTCGAATTCGTTCATTTCCGCTTGCAAATCCAGAACAGCAGTTCTTTTCTTTAGTCATTTTGATTTAAAAGATGGCATTTTCGATACGATGTTTAATGAGGCCAGACCTTGGACTATCCACACCTAAATTTTCAGACTCCGAGGTGGGGTAGATTTTTCTAGCCATCGCTAACAGACACACACACAGAGCGAAACTTTATTTTATTAGTATAGATATCTAAATATCTTTTGTATTTTATATTAATCTGATTATTACAATTTCTGAATCATAACCACGCATTTTCTCCTTAAATTAAGCAAATAAATTAACAAACTTTAAGACTTTATATCTCGATAACGACGAGACGAGGGCAAATTATTTATGCGTTAAAAACACATTCCACTATACTCTTTCGATTGCAACTTACTTAGATTTTTTTCACTATTACACTATTGCGTGGTTTCCTGGTTAGAATTTCCAAGGAGAACGGCACCACTATTTTCATTTAAGAATAGAATTTCTATTTAAAGTTTCAATCAGTGAACTCGTGAAAACTTAATTAATCGCAGAATTTGTAATATTTTTCTGTGATTTAGTAAGGCGAAAGTTTCTGTTCAAAAATTGTGAGAGAACTGTATACACCGTATAAAATTATTCCATACTCTTTAAAATTTTGCTCGAATAATTGTTTTTTAAATCATATTTCAAAAACTATGTTGTACCCGGAAATAGAAAACAGAAACATTTTTAGGAAGATATTCTATTTCATTTTACTTCGCGATATTGGACAAACCTGTCTCGACTAATCACGACACTTATCTGTATCTTATAAAAAGCTAAGAATTTGGGAAATGTTTCTAAAAAGCCCGAAGTGTTGTATCGTATCGTTTATTGCAGCGTTGCAAACCTAGGCCCATCATTTTACCTGAATTCCTGTATTGTAATTTTTGTTTTATTTCATCAGGAAATGTCTATCACTAAATAAAACCAAAATTACTATGTAGGAATACTGGTAGTTGGGTAGTTTTTAATAAAAAGGTGGTGGTGGTGTGTGTGGGGGGGGGGGGTTAATTTGGCAATACTTGTTTTACACTGTTGCCAATATTCTGTTTTATTTTCAAGTCAAATAAAATATTTTGTACCAGAAATTCTGTTTAATAATTGAAAGCAAATAAATACCACATAATACGAAGAGACATTTTATTAAATAAATTTTGTGTTTCAAAGTATGTCAATCGGTGATCTATCTAACAAAATCTAAAACCTGTAGTTTAGGTATACAATTTTGTATTTTATGTATTTAACAATGTATTAAACACCTTTTATTAATTTTGATTGAATTAACATTACATTATTAATATTACATTAATATTACATTATAAGATAACATTATAATACAAGATTATTATAATTTGAATAAATTTCCTATGTATAGTATATATAACTAACTAGTATATAAAACAATTGCAACTTTACAATTGCCTCAGCAGCTTTGTTTTCTCAAAATGCTATTTACAAAGATTATAAATTGTTATAAAAACAATTACTGTAACATTCAATGTTTTATTCCGTATTGCGATAAAAGGTAAAATATGAGAAAGTATTATCTCTCAGTAGTTTTCATTTGAGCCATATTAAAACGTATGTTAACACTAGAACTACCGGAAATTTTACTCAAGTTTTTTAACCCTTTTTATCCTGACGGTACTTATAAGTACCACTTTGATAAAACACGTATATATACGTAATATGACCGTTTTTCTTAACGGTATTCACAATGGCACAAAGAGTGTATTTCTGACAGCAGGCAGGAGATGGCCAATTCAAGCACATATCCTCTTTCTTTGCATTGTAGGGATTTTACATTTGCCACGGTACATTCGAAATCCATTTTGCAATAGAACTGACATGCATGTTGTTCTTCATTTGAGTATTTTTAGTGGTTTATTACCGGTTATTTAGTGCTATTATTTTCTATTGTTTTCTATACTCTACAGGTGAATATATCCTACATTTTATTTGAAGTTTACTATTTGAAATTTACTATTTTATTTTATATCATAGGGTAAAAAATTTATGTGGTTACAGTTGCATAATTAACCACTAAAACACTATAAAAACTATTTTCTTCTTTCCTATGTTTATTCTGCACCAAAACTTATCCAATGATGCAAAAATACAATTAAAAAGTAGCTGGAAAATTAATTCAGGATATAAAGGGTTAAAACTATCTCATACCTGAAATTTTATTTAAAACTACATAACTTATATATTTAACGTATTTCTATGAGTTTTATATTTAATTTATTTTAAAAAGAAATTTCTGGTTTGAATCGGAATATATTCATTTGGTAAGCGTCAAAATGACGGCTCATGGTAGTTCTAGTGTTAAAGATTTTGTTTTCAAACTTGAAGCTCTATATTCAAAGAACTAAATTAAAGAATGAATATTTCAAATCGATTAAATGCTAACGTCTCTAAAACGTATTTGATGAAGCTAATACGCACCAATGTAAAAAAAGATTTTCATGTATTGTTGAGATGGAATGAAAATAAACATAGCTGAATAAAAAGTAACATGTATGCGCATGTGTTTTGGAAGTGTTCCATAATTCACGTATAACATGAGAAATTTTTGCATAGATGCCAAACAATTTTTCGTAATGATGGGCAGAATGAATGATTTTGATATTCGAATTAATCATTCGGACATGCGCAAAAGCATAACTGCTTAATTTCACTTTTTTTTTAAATCAATTACTACTAGAAATTTTGCAACAGAAAATGAATTTTAATATTTCAACTGGAATTAAATTAAAAGACACATAAAAAAATGGTAAGGTTTTTTTTTTCAAAATTTCTGGGTGTATTTATTAAAAGAAATACGAAAAATGGCAACTACGGTTTTGTGTCTTTTGCTTTTACAAAATGTCTGGTTGTAATGGATTTTTAAAAAATTACGAAGATTGGCAAGTATGCTTTTGCGCATGCTCGAATGATTTATTCGAATGAAAAAAATCAATAATTATGACCATCAATAATTTTTCGCACAAACTACGAAAAGTATAAGTACCGGATCTGTCCCTGTGATATTTAATAACCTGTGTCAGACCGCTGCGAGAGGTACCGTTCAACTAGGCATTGAATTTATTTTCTGAATATGAACATTATATTTTGAAATATGGATAATTTACACATTAAAAATAATACCAATATTAAATTTTAAAATGATAGCACCAACTTTTGACACCACATTTACATTTCTTGCTTCAAGGCAACCCGTAAAAACGTATAGCTTTCAAGCTTTTTTTAAAAATCTTCATGGGCTTAGAGAAGTTCAAAGTTTGAGGATTCTAATGTTAAATCCACCTGATAAACTTTATATTATATCTTTCAAAAAAGCATTCGATTGAATTTAATTAAGAGGTACAATGAATAGACCCAAACATATTCCAGGATTTTTTTAATTCAAAAACATATTTTTAATTATGAAAGATGCTGATAAATAATATTAACACAAGAACTACCGGAAATTTTACTCAAGTTTTTTAAAACTATTTTATTTTATCTAAAGTGTTATTTAAAACTACTTAACGTATACATTTAACGTATTTCTGTGAGTTTTATACTTATTTTAAAAATAAATTTCTGGTTCGAATCGGAATATATTCATTTGTTAACCGTCAAAATGACGGTTCATGGTAGTTCTCGTGTTAAAAAAATTATAATATGTGTCCCATTTTAAGTTTTGCATTAAAACGAATTACAATCGTTTAAAATATGATTTTGTAAGTTTTCAGATCAATCCAATAATTAGTTTTCGTTAAAGGGGAGATTAGGGAGGGATGGGACATCTGCAGTAATGCTTAAAATAAGTTTTATTTTTAATTTATGACTCTTTCACCAGATGGCGAAATCATTGCATCATACTTGTTGCTGAAAATCTTTTTTGTTGCAAGCACCTATGAGTTTGTGAATTAAAAAGACTATTTTACAATATCAAAAGTAACTAACTACTCAGATTTTTAATGTAAATTTTCAGTCTCATTCTTTGTTGCTAACTTAATTGTTTTTAATGTTTTGTAAACTCAACAATATATATTTTATGAATGAACAGTTAACTTAAGACTCAAAGCCACATGCTTTTTGTAAAATCCTATTTTTTTAAATGTGGTTCTAAGGAAGGGATGGGACACTATGACTCAGGGAGGGATGGGGCATGTCCATCCCTCCCAAATGATATCTCTATGCAAGCAATTATGTTTAATTACATACAATTTTTTGGTCTTTTATATTTATAAGACTATGTTGCTTTGCAATTGAATAGTTAAACAAAAAAAAAAAACTTATTATTTTGCAAGTTAAAAAGGAATTTTAACTACTTTCAGGATATTTTTTGAAAAACAAAGATACATAGAAAAATTAAAGCAGAGCATTTTTTTTTCTTACTCATGCATTATTTATCAATGTCAACCATAAGTATTAAATATTTAAATTTATTTTGATGAACTCAAACGGAGAACTTTTATTTTTTCACTGCAATACACTATTTAAAAATCCCTGACTGCTCTGCCACCAGGCACAGCTAGATTTCGAAGATGCAGACCGTGGGGCGCCTGTTTATTGGAATGCGGCAGTTGGAACCGCGCACTTCGAAATCTACCTGTGTTTGTAGGTGGAGCCGGTAAGGATATTTTTGTTTTTATTATTATTATTTATTTTATTTTTATTTTTTGCTGTAAGAGTTAGTCCTATAAAAAACTTGTCAGTATAAAAGTAGTAGATAATATTAATACGATTTATAATAAATTTAAGCGGATTTGATATATTGTGAATTGACGAAGTTATGATTTTTTTCCTTCTTAAACACCTGTCCCCCCCTCCCTCATTTAGGCCATTTTTATTTATATCAAAAATCTGTCATACATAAATTTCCGGCCCTTTTCCTAGAATAATAATAACTTTAAATGGATTCGTCATGTATCAATAAGAAATTATGGTTTTTTTCTGATTTCACAAATGCCCCCCCCCTCCCCCCCGCCCCCGGCCCGATTTTGCCCATAAACGAACTTGACCAAGATTTTATGACCCTTGATTTTATGTATCAGTTTGGAAGAGATGTGTGCAAAATTATTGAAGTTACCGTGTCCAAAAAAAAGTGATATAGATAGATAGATAAAGTTTTGAATTGGGCGCGGATTTGGGTTTTAGGAGTCATTATCGGCGTAGATCTGCAAACTTTTCAGAAATTTTAACATAGGTTGAGAATGCAGTAGGTAGTATTTCTTACGAAATCTACCTACAAAAAATACATAAAAGTACATTAGATGTGTGTACAAAATATGTAGAAGTACCAGAATTTCTGTAAAGTAATTTTTGTTTTTATTTTGTAAAAAAAAAAGGTTTTTCTTCATTCTGTAAAAAAAAGTGTTTGTATTATCATAAAAAATAAAATAAAATAAAATAGAGTTTTAAATTAAAATAAAGTAAATAACATTTTATATATTATCCCTTAAAAACTGTTTATCGAATAATAACTAAAATATCTCACAAAAATGACTTACCTCCTTTGCCACAGGCGCTCTGCTCTGCATTAATTATTAAATTAACAGATACCAGGTTCACAGTATCGCTTCTACTACGCAGCGCGAACTCTGTCCGTATACTATATAGCATATATGTAGCGTCATGAGTTTTCTGTGTTGTTACCAGAAAGCAGTTGCGAAATTACATGAAAAACAATTTTTCGAACAGCCGAGTTCATTATTTAAACATTTCCAAAACTACAACTTAGAATTTATTTTAATTTAAACAATGCAAGTCTTAACTATATCAGATAACATAAGCATATCCATATTTTTCTTTAAAACTTACACCGTAAATTTTATATAGTATATTTTATATAAAATTTTTACTTTATAATTCTTACCGTTTACCAATTATCACCTACGCCTGTCCGGTCTGGGGCTATATCTGCAAATCCTCCATGAAAAACCTCAGCCAACTTCATAACAAAAATCTGCGTACTGTCAGAAATGCCTCTCGCTATCTCCGTAATAGCACTGTTCGCAGAGACCTCAAAACTACCACATTAAATAAAAGAATCAACCACCTTGCCAAAAAATTTTATGAAAAATTATATGACCTCCCTAATGATATAATCGCAGAATTGCCGGATTATGATGCATTCGAACCACATCACCGCAAGCGTCCAAAATAGTCTTGCATTATTGATTATGATCATTAGTGCTCACCATTCTGCAAATTTCTCTTTCTTACTTTTATATATCTTATTCCTATGCTATACAAAATAATAATAAATATAATTATAAAAAATAAAATTGTAAATAATAAATATGCTTGTTCTTTTAGTGCTATTTTTGTTAAAGCTTAGCTTTGCCTGCCTTTTCCACCTGGCATTTATGTACTGTTTTTGAACATGTTCCGAACCCTATTTTACACTTTTTCAACTTTTTTGAGTAGTTAATTTTAACTACAGCTATACCATTTTACTTTTTTCCATTTATTAGACTCTTTCCGTAATCTCTATAGCTTTACTTTTTTATTCCCATTGTTTAATTTTTCTTCTATTTTTAATTGTTCTTTCTTGTGTAGTTAATACTACATTTAACTTTTCCGAACGGCTCAATATTTACAAGACAGGTTACTCACATATAGACTGGGCGTAAAGTTGATCGCAACTCGGAAGCCCCTTAACCGACATCAACTGTTCGGCATGTGTAACTGTATTAGAAACTGCATCGTTAATGAAAATCGTCAGCAATATATAGCAGACGATAGAATAGAATCAAAAAGCTGTTACACCATCGTTCTCAGAACTTAGGATTCTTATTTATTGCACTCTTTAAATATCTGCAGAAAATTACAAGTATTTTTAACCAATCAAAATCAAGTTTAATACTGTAGGTTTCTCGTTTTGCCCTATTTGAATATTTATCGCCAGTCAGAAAACCAAGTTGTTTCTGAGGCTCAAGTAATCCAAAGACTTTTTCAATTTTCCCCATTCGGCATTTCATTCGTGTTCAAAACGCATACATGTCAAGCGTTCCAAGATATATGGCAGAGGTATCCGCCGAGGTCACGTCAATGAAGGTCGTACGCCACGTAGCGGAAGGAGGGGGAACTACTAGAGGTTCAATAATTGTTGTGATATCTATGAAATAACTGCGCATGGGCAAACCAAAAAGCAAACGATTATTTCATTCGCAAAACATTTCGACTGTTATCGTATTAGGGTTTCGTTCATCTCACGAAACCCTATTGCTCCCGCTCCGTTGTCTGTCTGTCACAGAGCCATTCTCGAAAACTGTGTAACTTACAGAGTTGAAACTTTGTGTATAAATCAGAATATCAGCTGTGAAGAGCTGAAAATATTAAAATTTGAAAAATTCGTATTATTTTAATAAATAGAAATAAAAAAACAAAATTCTAACAGCCTTTTCTTATTAAATTTGAACATTTTTCCTTATAGCAGATGCCAAAAATTAAAAATCCATGATGAAATTCTATCGACAATAATTAATTTTCTATTAGACGATTTTCACGTGAAAAATAAAAATGAAATAAAAAGTTTCACCAATTGAAAAAAAAGATTATTATGAAATAAAAATGATTGACGTCATAGTGGTAATAAAACAGAAAGATTTCTCAATAATACAAGGAGTATGAGCATGTGTGCATGTACACAAAGCAGATTCATTACACGTCATTAGAGAATTAAAAAGATAATCTGACGTCATATCGCAGGATTAACGGATTTTTCAAATGTTTCAGTATAATACAAAGCGAGTATGAATATGAGTAATAGAGAATAGTAAATATATGAGTTTGAGGAACGTATTGAATCATGATAAAAACCCGATTATGGAAATATTAGCATATTTTAACATTTTGAAGGTGTACAACATGTTTAATTTTGAATTTTTTTTTTTTTTAAATATCGCATTTAGTCCACATGACAGATATTATTATGACAGAATATAATAGTGGGCTTCACCCGCTATCGGGCCAGTTCAGATATTCGAAAAACCGAGAAAAATAGACAGTTTTTTTTTTGTTTTTTTTAGAAAATGAAATTTATTTGGATTTTTTAAAGAAAGGATAAAGTGTTTTGAAAGGAATATTAAACGAAACCCTTTGTGCGAACTTGGATCACACTTACCCACTTGTTTTTTATTTGTTCTTTAACCCATTAACGCCGACTTATTTTACACTTCTTTTAATACTTCGATACCAGTTGACACCAGTTTTCCCGTACTGTTATTTTAACTGATTGAACTCTGATAGTTTTACATTAGATAATATGAATTATTTTTTTACTAAGATACTGGTGTTCATATTTAAAAGTTTCGTATCACTTAAATGGTAACTTTTTGTACCAACCGGCATTAATGAGTTAAGATTGTTTTAGGATATGTTTCATTATTTAAATAAAATATAACTTGTTGGAAGTACTTAAAAAAGGATATTCAGTTTTATTTCATAATGTTAGTATTAAATCTTTGACATTCTGTTTTACTATCTGATAAAATTAGAAAAAAAAAAGTAGGCAACATTTCGACTGTTGTCTTATTTGGCATTTGTTCTTCAAGATTGTTTTAGGATAGATTTCATTATTTAAATAAAATATAATTTGCTGAAGTACTTTTAAAAATATATTTAGTTTTATTTCATAATATTAGTATTAAATCTTTGACATTCGGTTTTACTATCTGATAAAATTAGAAAAAAAAGTAGGCATAAATGTATCAGCTGTTAACCCTTATTTAAAAAATGTATATTTATTTCTGCAACTTAATTTTTGAGAACCTATTTATGTGGCACTTCTGCTATAACTATTGTTTTTTTTATATATGCCAAGATACGGCATCATACCTAAATAAATACTGTAGTTCCTATAAATGGAACTTTAATGAAAATGTATATATATTTTTTAACCTTCTAATTTATTCCCAAAAATCCAATTTCTCTTAATTTATTTTTCAAATGGCCAATAACCAGGTATAGCAAATAATATCGCAAATACGTTTTTAAAGCCGTTATATAAGATTCCACATGCCTCACATGAACATATTAATACTTATTTATTTCCAGTGTTATATTTATAGCCAATTTTTAATAATACCAATAAACTTTGTTTTGAATCCAATAAAGTCATTTATCACGAATGAAAAATAAAGCGGTTTTTTTTTTTTTTTAATTTAAATATTACACTTTTTCTATTTTCTTTATATTGTATTTTATTTTGTAACATGTAATATTTTATTTTCTAGTTTTTAGTGTTTAAATATTTCATTGTTGCAATCTCACAACCAGCTGGCATATTTTAGAGATCGTGGTTTGGTACATAATTATCTCCATTGTTGAACATCGCATACAGTTGTAACAATCGTAAGTAATTTTTAGTGACTATCACCTGCGCCCGCATAATATAAAAATTCCATAAAATTAATTTATAATTAAGTTACAAAAATATCAAGCTGTTTTACTGTCACCAAAAAACCTATCAGTGTACATAATTTTTAGGATTCTAGCATAGTTTTAAATCAATTACAAAATTCCACATTTACATATATAAAAATCAAGTTAAGGTAAATAAAATAGCGTAATAAAAAAGATAACTTTTAAGAGGCTACTTCTCTCACGCGAAAACACCCGCTCGCAAATGTTAATCCTATGGGACAATTATTTTATATCTCGTTTGCATTTCAATTTTTTTAAACTTTTTTTTTTCTTTCTCATTGATAGTTTAGGTCGATCTCTACGCAGGCCATTTTTTATTTTTTCGATTTTGGTTGCAGTTATTTCAATGAGAAACCAGTTCCGAAAGTGAAAGCATCTTAATAAAAAAAACTTGTAAACATAATCGAAAAAGTAAAAAAACGGCCTGCATAGAGATAAACCTCGGCAAAATAATAATAATAAAATATTGAAATGCAAACGAGATATTATAAAATAACTGTCCATAGGATTAACATTAGCGAGGGTGTGTTTTCGTGTGAGTGAAGCAGCCTCTTAAGTTAGCTGAGCGCAGTTGATAAATCGCTAAATGTTGTTCCCATCGCCAGCGTTTGTATTGCATTCATTTCGAAAATTTAAATAATACATCCATTTAAAACAGATGCTCTTTTCACCCATTATATTTAAAATACAATTTTTTTTCAATAATAAATAATAATATAAACTAAAACATTTTATTTGAACATCACATCATTGTTTCTAATTTGTACACTCACTCAACCCATAAAACTGCTATTGGCGGAAAAAAAAGAATGCTATTTGCAAGATTTGCGGTCATAAAATTACCAAAACGTTTATTTATTTTCTTTAGGTTAAATTTTTGTGATTGCATTTTGTTTCTCGATAAACTGAGTCAAACCTGGCCAAACCTGGTCGTCAATAAATCCGGCAAGTACTTAAAATCTAAACAAAGCAAATGATCTAAAAATGTGCAAAATTCAGAAATCCGCAAAGCCCTTGGTCGCAACCTGTGCGGTTTTTCGCGTATTGTATTAGCTGACTACAATAAATTTTTGTGTACGTAACACTTTTTTTATTATTATTATTTTTATTTTATTTTTTAACAGGAAACATGAAATAGTCCGTAAACAGTAAAATGTGTTTCATATTGCTTTATTATTTTAAACAAATCGAAACTGTTCTTGTAAACGCGTGCCTTTTGCTATCATCGATCAGTTTTTACTGCAACTTTCATGGAATAGATGAAATGATACTCTGGATTGACTAACGCTTTTTGCAGATACTTTTATCCTTAATTTTTCTTTTGAAGTTTAAATCTGCATCTAAAAAATATTAGAGAATGCCAAAAAATATTATATTGCAGTGCGAAATCCTCGCACGGTTTCGCTGGTAATTTTTATTGCTGGAAAGTATAATTACATTTTGTGAACATATTTTGCGAATCTGTACTTTGTCAGGGAAGCTGCGTATCTTGTTTAGTAGATTTATTTCCAAGTATTTTCCATACAGTTTGTTTTGATAGAGTTATGTATATTAAAAAAAAACAACATTCACAATATCATATTAACTTCAGGTGAAAAGGAATTAGTGATACAAAGCATTAATTCCTTTTTTCCCGAAACTTATATGGTATTTTGAATGTTTTCTTTTTAAAAATATACATATCTCTATCAAAATAAACTATATCGAAAATATTTGGAAATACGTTGAACTTTGAACTTTGAAGTGGGGTGGGCTATGAGACCTATAGCGGCAGGGCTGTCGTCTCAAATGATCCAAACATTTGGAAATGAATCTACTAAGCGAAATACGCAGCTTCCCTGACTGAGTACAGATTCGCAAAATATGCTCAGGAGATGCGCAGATGGTAGATTTTGTATTATACCTAATGACGTCACCCTAAAAGTGCGCGCATTGGCATTTCCCCCTCCGTCCACAAGGTAGCGCAGTGGTTTCAATTTTGCGGATCTGTTCTAGTATTAAGTTGGAACGCTTAACATGTATACGTTTTGTTCGTGTTAACAAGATTGCTCTCGTGGTTGATACGGCAGCGTTGCCAGTGGGTTACTTGTTAAAATTAAGTTTTCTTGATTGCCACCAGTTTTTTGAGAAAGTAAAATTCGCCTTATTTAATGACGAATTAAATAAGGCGAAAACAAGGCAAATTATACCAGGTGACAAACACTGAATTATTTATAATGTTTTAATTTCAAATGGTTAACATTCCATGATCGAACTGCATGTGATAGCCATAATTTTATGCTTAAAATTTATTTTAAAAGTCAGGAAAAAATCAGTAAATTAGGATATAGTTTTCAAACAAATTGCATTTGATAGCCCATATTTCCCACCTTATTTGACAGTATGAAAATTTTAATTATTTGCGATCTTTAGAAGTAATTAAAGTTGCGAAAAAAATGAAAGGATTGCTAAGATCGTTACCAGAGCTAACATGACATTAGCTACGGTAATCTTTTGTTTTATACAAGTTGTAATTTTCCAATTGATTGAAAAACTGTTCAGGCCAAAATTTGAAACAGGGACCTTTGGTTTAAGCTGCAAACGCTCTAACATCTGAGCTATTCTGGAAAAATCCGGCAGACACAATTCACTCAGTTGTCCGCCGGATTTGTCCCGAATAGCTCAGTTGGTAGAGCGATGACAGCTTAAGCCAAATTTCCCTGTTTCAAATCCTGGCCTAGACACTTTTTTCCACTCAGTTGGAAAATCACAATTCGTATGATTTATTTACCAATAATAATAGCATTTTTAAACTTGATTTAATCACGGAAAAATGGGAATGAATAAAGAGCAAATAACTGTTCCAAAATTCTGGTTGATATTTTGAATAAAAAAACGTACTAAATTTGCAAACATTTGTTCAACAATTTGTTAAGTATTTCAGTTCGAAGAAAATACGTAAACACAGCAATAATTTCAGCTTATAATTTCAGTGAATGATTTTTAAAAGGTGTAGTATATTAGTAAGTTTAATATTAATGTTGTAACATAAATATCGTTACGTTTTCTTTTTTTTTTAATTAAAATTTTATGAAATGGCGGCAGAAATAGATTGTTAAATATATCTTGAACTTGAAAAATAATACTTGCTATCCATTGTGCGATCATAGTAGGGTTGCCAGTTAAGCAATAATTTCCGAAGCACGGCACCGATATTTTCAGTAACAAGAAACAAGTTTGGAATCAGAAAAAAAAATATTTAGAAAACATCATCTTGTTTCTTAGTCGTTTTATTTACCTTCATTTTCTATTTAAAATTTAAAATTTAAACATGTTTATTGACCTAAGTCAAATGGCACGATACTTTGTAAATTATTGTTAAGTTGGCAAATAGTATATAGTTTGAACAGTGACTAAAAAAAAATTGAAAATAATTCCATTTTAATTTATTACATTACGAAGTAATATGAAAGCTCTCAACACTTGACTTGAAATTGAATTAATGGAAAGAAGAAAGCGATTGAAATATTTAAAAATCACAAATGATAGTGTAATAGAAATGTGAAATAAACAAATAAATAACCAGCATTAGCAGGCAATTTTTGATATACGCAGGAAGCGTGACATTTTACCACAAAATTTAAATAGATTATTTTTGACATAGTTAATTGCAGAAAAGTATTAAAAAATCTATAATAAGACCTTTGACTACGTGTCCGGACATATACGTCCCAGTGGGCTATTTTTTAATTTTGTTCCTTCCACTTTTGAAAAATAATATCTGCCGTACACTTAGACAAAGATATTTTTGAGAAAAATCTACCACAAAGAAAACAGTTTGTAAATACACTCTGATGTCCGGAAATTAAGGGTCAGTGACCCGACACTTTCGATTTCAGACGTTTTATGGAATATCTACCGAAATTCATGAGGAAATGCCCGAAATGCCTTTGAACATTGAGGATGTAAAGAACATGTTTGACTTCATGTTTTTCACTGAAGATTTAGTCCCGAGGACAATTAGGAGGGGTCATAATAAATTTAATAATAAAATAATATTTGATTTCACCAATAAACAGAAAATGATCAAAATGATCGCTCATTGTAGCAAATGACTATATAGATATTGTTCAACGTTTATATGCATTTGTGTAAGAATAGCGCGCATATTCTTGAAACTGTTAACGTTTCTGTGACAAATTCTTCTTCTTTTTCTTTTCTTTTCTTTTTCTTTTTATTTTCTTTTTCTTTTTTTTTTTTTTTTTTTTTCAACATGCAGTTTTCAATTGAATTTAACACCGCTTTCCAAAAACTTGACAAAGGACTATAGAAATAGTGTACTGCAATTAAAATGTTAATATATTGAATATTTGATGAGATATGGGTACTTGTATGAAATAAATTTTAACTGAGCATGCGCGAACAGCAAAAAAATTTTTTTGTCAGAATTTGGTAATGAATACTATAGAGCAGGGCTGTCTAACCTGGCGGCCGCTATTCACCAGAAAATTCTTATAGAAATATTTGCCTTATTCAATCTCCGAATATATAAGAAAAATGTTTCTGTAAGAAACTTCTGGTGAATAACAGGCGCCAGGTTGGACAGCCCTGCTATAGAGTAACTCATATAAAAACACCGACGAAATATCGCGAAAACTTAAAAAGATACATGCAACAAAATGAGCTAATTGATAGATTGGTGGAATACATTTTATCAATTGGTCCATCTAAACTTATCAGATATAATAAATTTACCGGTATTAATGGTTTTAAAATACGACATAACTTTTGAATCAACCTTGGTAATACTGTGTCTCTCGTATATGTTCTAACTATTTACACGTTTTTCCTTCTTTTCCTCTCCAAAATATTTTAATTAACACAATACAATATATTTTTTTAACTATTGCACCATAATTTTTTGGAGTATTCATGCTTCTGGAAATGTTTCATTATTTTACACATTTTTCCTTATTTTCCTCACTCAATAATTTTTTTAAACACAATGCAATAAATTCTCTTAAAAAATATAGGCATCATTGATTGTTTTAAGTATTTACGCCTCCCATATATCTTTAATATTTTTACACATTTTCCTTCCTTTTCCTGAATAAATTATTTTATTAAACACAATTTAATAAATCCTCCCAAATATATCGGTACCATTGATTTTTAAGTATATATTCATACCACTCATATATATGTTTCATTATTAAATTTTTCTAAAGATATCGGTACCATTGATTTTTTAAATATACATTTATGCCACTCATATACTATATGCCATTCATATATACATTGCACTCATATATATGTTTTTTCTTGTTTACCACACTAAGTTACAGTATTAAAAACGGCTTACTAAAATCTCTTAAAATTATTGGTACCATTCATTCATCTTTTTTAAGTTATCACGCCTATCATATAGGTTCCATCATTTTGCATATTTTTCTTTCGTTTCTCACTAAATTACTTTATAAAATGTAATAAAATAAATACGACTATAAATATTGGTGCTACTGATTTTTTAAAGTAGTTATGCCTCTATATGTTCCACAGTTTTCTATTAAATAAGAAATAAAAATTTTCAAATAAGAATCACGATAATTATTAATATAATAATTATTAATATAATTTAAAAATAAAATACTAAGTAAAAACTATTACAGTTAATTTCAGAATTAAATAAATAAATAACTATATATATATATATGTATATATATATTAAATTTAATAGAAATATAACTGTTAGTATAATTTAGCATCATGTGCGCGACAATTGAATTAAAAATACAAAATTGATCCTTAAGAATGCAAAATTGATCTTTAAGAATTTAAATTATTCGTAAGTTCCTTATCTGAGTGTACTTAATCCAAAGTTGTCTTAAAGAAAAAGAAAATTAAATATCTTTATTTGTAGGTTTTTCCACGAGTTTGGAGAATAGTGTCCTTGAAAAGTCACAAATGGAACTTAAGATGATATTTAGGGAAAAACCTGCCTTAGATTATTGAAAACTTACGCACGCCTATACATGTAAAGGATCAAGGAAAAAAGTGTTGTGTACCTTGCGAATGAAAAATGTGTTAGCGGAAATTCTCCTCTGTAAAGGAATTTTTCAGCTAATGGATCTCGGACAAACTGCATTTTGATATAGAAATATTAATGCAAATTCAAACTGTTTACAATTTTACTATTTCTTTGATGGATTTAAATATAAAGGCCGTAGGCTCCCAGTGGTGTAGGGGATCCAGGGGAGTAGTTGCACCGGCAGGCAGGGGCTTCTGAATCCAATATTTTACAGGGTGATTATAAAAAAACTATCCCGATATATGAGCCCATAACTGTCATACCGTTCACAGAAACTGAATGAAATTCTGGCCTAAAGTATTTTTAGGTATGCGCTCAATAATCATGTGAAAAACAACAGTTAAATTCTAACAGTTACGGTTACAGTGACAAAATTTTGAAAATTTCAAATGGCAACACCTAATTTTATTGGAATGTGATCTTCGTAGTGAAAAACCATAAAAAGCGTTGGAACGGTACCTGTAGCATGAAAATCGCCGGCGCTAGACAGACTAAGAAGAAAAGTGAAAACAACCAATAAACGACAGAGAAGCAACAGAACGTAAAACATTTTATTGTTCAGTGCTATCCACCATCTGCCGCATGTAAAGTGTCGTCGTGTGTAAAATGGAAAATGTATAAAACACAATAAAATGTTTTGTTTTCTGTTGCTTCTCTGTCCTTATTGGTTGTTTTCACTATTCTTCTTAGTCTGTCTAGCGCCGGCGATTTTCGTGCTACAGGTACCGTTCTAACGCTTTTTATGGTTTTTCACTATGAAGATCACATTCCAATAAAAAAAAGTAGGTGTTGCCATTTGAAATTTTCGAAATTTTGTCACTGTAACCGTAACTGTTAGAATTTAACTGTTGTCTTTCATATAATTCTTGAGCGCATACCTCAAAATACTTTAAACCAAAGTTTCATTCAATTTCTGTGAACGGTATGATAGTTAGGAGCTCATATATCGGGATGGTTTTTTTATAATCACCCTGTATATAAAATTGTTAATGTTATTGGGTTGTTCGGAAAGTTCCTTCTTTTTGGGAAAACAATTCGTACCGGAAAATTCTGCCCGTCAATTATTACACATTAGCAGCTAATAATTAAAATATAGAATTTTCCGGTATGAGCCATCTTTCCCAAACGGAAAGAACTTTCCGAATAACCCAATTCTTCCAAATCGTAATTTTCATGGTTGATTTCTTTAAGTGGTTACATACGTTCTCGGCGGCGAAAAATCGAAATATTTTGAATTTGTTTTCTGGAAGGGAGAAAATTGAATTTGAAAAACTAATTAAGATTATTGTTGTTATAGTCCACGTTGTTTTTTACCGCTTCAAGTATTTAAAAATATTTGATTCATTAAATTTGGTCGCATATTGTGTTGGAAACCTGCAGCCGTGTTGACCTTTACTAAAATATCGAGCTCGATGGGCAGCATCTTAACTTCTAGTAGAAACAAAAATTATTTAAATCTCAGTTTTTTCTTGTAAAATAAGGTTGTAGCTAAAAGCCATCGGCTCAAATTTTTGAATTTTTAAAAAGTAAGAAAATTGCTCTATTTTGAAAAAAAAAATTGTTTTTCGTGTAAAATTTTGACTATTAAACTTATTAGGAACATATAAGAAATTAAAATTTTCAAAAAATGGCTCGATGGTCCATATACAATTTAATTATGCGTAGATGAGCGCAAATTGTATCCAAAAATGTTAAAAATTGTTCAAGTTATCATGCTGCCCATGTTGAAAAATGTAATTTCCTGAAAATGGAGTTTAAAGTTTTAGAAGAAAAAAATATACTGATATATATATATGTTTTTTTTTCCATTTACACTTAATTTGCTATTGCTGGGCCATAATGTGGACTTTCCTGTGCCAGGCTACAGCTTCAATAAGGGAGTAGAATCTTTTCTGCAAGGTCGGTTTTATCGATCGTGGACGCGCTCATATTATTGTTCGTATCTTTCTTAATAATTGAGATGTCACTTTAACTATTTTTGCGCATAGTTCTGAACACTATGAGGATTTAATTTTCGTTAAGGAAAAAATCGATTTTTTTTTTTAAGTTGAGAACATATTTAACCCTTTAACCCTTTAACCTAACCCAAATGTACCAGAAAAAATTACTAGAAATTAACAGTGGGAAAGAGAATGCTCAGTTTGAGTAGGGTGATTCGTCCCTGTTGAATACCACTTTTTTTTATATTATAAATATTGCAAACTGAGCAAGTTCAAAGAAAACCACAGAAAACGAGCGCGACACTGGTTCGAATCCAGCACCTCTCGTCTACTAGCTTTGAGGGCAGAACCTTTCAACCGCTGCTGGGACTCCAGTTTCATTCGCTCCCGATAGCACCCAATGACTGTAGTCGCGAAAACGGAATTGAGCAACCACAAACCATGATCTTATATGCAAATGCATTATAGCACAGTAGAGTTAATTGCGGATTATATTTTAATATAACTTTTTTGCGTCTTTTTAACAGTAAATTCCACGTATGAACGTTATTTTTGAATGTTGCTTCAGTGGCGCCTTGTGACTGGCTTTATTTCGGGCACTAAATGTATGGCTTCTAAATTTATTCTTTTCTTAGCACTATTATTAAAAAGGAATACTTTATTTCATTTACTGCCAGAAAGTTTGCCATTAAAAAGGGAAAAGATTTTCTTGAAAAAAATAACGGTATGAAAATAATATGCGTTGTTTCAGGCATGCATTTAATGCCCCCCCCCCCCCCCAAAAAAAAAAAAAAAAAAAAAAAAAAAGACAGTCACGAGCTGTCACTGTGTTGTGCTTTTTTTAACAAAAGAGTTTTCTGTATCCGTGTTTAAACTGCAAATAGATATACCGGGTACGCCATAAGAACTTTAAAAATTCATTAAAAAGGAACAAATGATACTCAAAATTTGCGGTTTGACGAATGGGATTAGAGGATTTTTTTTAATAACAAAAAAAAGTTGCGGTACAAAAATTACCAATAGATGGCACTGGCATGTTTAATATGAAGTAGATTTATGCAAATCAGACTGTCAATAAAACATCTCGATGCACATAGGTTATTCATTCAATAACAACAGTATGCTATCGTTAACAAATCAAGCGTTGTTTATTAAGCTCTTTTACAAGAATGGGGAATCAGCAACCGGCGCATTGCGAAATTTCGGCACAGCAAAAAGACCCAAGTCGAGAAAAGGACCCGTTCCATGTGCCGGGATACTGAAACTGGTCAGACACCTCAAAGAAACGGATCTTTTACTAGAAGCGTTTACTGTAAGCTATTTGCATAAATCTGCTTAATATTATGCACGTCAGCGCCATCTATCGGTAACTTTTTGAACCACTACTTTTTATGTTATTAAAGAAAAATCTAACCTCGCTTTAATCTCATTCGCGTAAACCACAATTTTTTAGCGTCATTTGTTCCTTTTTAATGAATTTTCAAAGTTTTAACGAATTTATCGCGCACCCGGTACTTAATATCGACACTTTTTCTAATCGAAATATTTGTATACATAGTATACTGATTGTATAAATACGAATATTGTCATACGTTTTTGAAAAATAATGAACCATGTGAAATGCAAGACGTACTCTTGTAGGTGAAGTTACAGAACAAAATAAAAACAAAGAACGCGAATCTACGACGAATGTTTTACGATAGAAGAGCATACACTTATTTATTTTTGTACGTTCTATAACACGTAAAAGTATCAACATATAAAAGAGAAAAGAAAATGATGTACACTTATTTTCTCTTATATTAAATTAATTACAAATTCGAACCCTAATTTTTTTTAAGAAATAGTAATTTACGCAGGCATATACAATACAGTAACTCCTCAACATTCGAGGTTTTAACAATTCGCGAGTTTTGATTATTCGTGACTATGAAAAAGTGGAAAAACGTAACATTCGCGAGAATTTGACTTGATTATTCGCGATTTTTTTATTATATCTTTATTTTTCAGAAGTTGTAGTAGTTAACGATTATTTCCGCAGTGTTTCTTAGTATCTATTTACAAATTAATTTTCAGTTGTCAACTGAAAACAGAGCAAGTATTGTATAAAAACAAAATAACAGCAGAATCAAACAATGGGAATATTAGAAGTGGTAAGGTACGTCTAAAGACTACATCTTCTATCTACTAATTTAAAATGCGCAGGTTCTCGTAGAGATGGAGTTGAAGCTGCATTTAGATGGGAAATAAAAGAATTTCTGAAAATTTAGCTGTACTTGAATATCGTATTTTGATATTGTATCGCACACTGATCCACTAATACATTATCATCGCTTTCCGAATAGAGAGTCGAAATTACTTTATACAAAAAACATATGCTTTTTTAGCTGTAATTATTTCTCCAGTCAGTTAATTTGAATTATCTTCAGTAAATAAATTCCATATTTATGAATATGTGTGGTACATTCACCTTCTACATATATGTAATGCATGACGATTGTTAATATATACATTATTTTCTTCTTTGAAATGCTGTGCCATCCTAATTACAATTTTATAGAACGTAATTCCTTTTTTAGTGCAGAAAGATAAACTCAACATTCGCGGATTTGACATTCGAGAGGTTTTCCTCAAACATAACTTTGGCGAGTGTTAAGGAAATACTGCACTAATTAAAAGCATAATCATAGCTGCCCACTTGTACGGTTTTTACCACTAAAATTTAATTGAAGGTTTTGCCATATTAAATTTTTATATTTCGGCATTTAAATAAGGCAAAATTTGCTATTAATTTTTAGTGATAAAAAAAAAGCGTACAAGTTGGCAGCTATGCATAATCTATTCTGTTGGACACATTGGGTTAGCCCTTGGTTTACGGGTTCTCACACCTCAGGGAAAGAATACCAGATTTTTGCATTACTTCAGGAGTGCCCAACCGGTGCCATGCTTGCCACAGAGCTATCACTATTTTTTACACAATTATTCGCCTTAAATTATGAGTGAAATTATATGATAAAATGACATTAGAATTTTTATTTAAAAATAAAAAACTGATGTCGAACGATTTTCAGAGGTAAAGGTTGGCCACCCCTGTCTTACTTAATAACAACAATTCTGTGCTTAAATACAGTGACCATTACTTTACAAAAATTCTGGTATTCAGATCCTTTAAATCCCCCGCGCACGAAGCCTGTTATATATTATTTTACAACAATTTACTTTTTTGTGATAGATTTCTTTTGAAAATATTGTAGTAAGTATCCTTATAAATAGTCCACATATATGTCCTGACTAGTAGTCAAAGGGTTAAGTATACTAGAATGAAATACAAGAAAAATGTACGGTGGTCACGGTATACTAGTTTTAAGTTGTTATCGAATCGCTTATAATTTTTCAAGGATAGATAATTGTGACCATATTATCATTTACTGTCGAAGTACACAAAGGAATGTATATGTAACGAATTTTCAATTACAAGCTATCTAATTTATTGATGTAATAGTTAAGATACTTCGAACGAGTTCATTAGTCAGAGTCCTTAGAGCCATGATGTCCGTATCTCTAATTAATAACAATGTGGATCTTAGATTTATGATCGTAGCCGAAGTTCAGAACAACAATTACAGTGAAAAAAAAATTAATGTGTCCAAGAAGAGCAAAAAGGGAAAATAAACAACATAAAGACTACTTTCGGCCAGAAATAAAGTATAAATTATATTTAATTAATGATATAGAAATAAAAAATGTAACATAAGCTCACAAAATATTTGCAACTAAAAATAAATCAAAAACAGAAAAATGCTATACACAAATAAATATATATAAAAAGCCCACGAATGTAATAGTTAAGATACACCTATCCCATAACGACATTGCAGCAGTTATTTGTGATCAAGTTTTAGAGTTCGATATCCGAGTACATGTTAGTTAAAATGGACAATTTTAGGGTGGTTATTTTATCGTAATAACTATCACTTATTCATCAACTGTATTCAGTTTTGATATCGCCTTAGGGATATATATATATATTTTCAATTGTGAGTGTGAATCCATTATTTTTATGTCAAAGAGAAAACTGTGATTATCAATTATGTCATTAAGGTTACGCTATTATTATGTTTTACGCGATTTTTTTTTTTTTTTTTAATGTTGATATTTTCTTTTGTGTAATTTCTTTTCGCGAGGTTGGAATTTGATGTACACATTTTTTTCTTTATGGAATAAAAGAAGAAAATTAACTTGTATACATATTTAAATATTTATATATTTCTTCTCGTTTTCATATTTTATTGCGTCAAATAAATATCTTGATTGATGATACATTATTTATTTACTCAGATCAATTTATTTTAAAGATCGCTGTAGATATAATTATTATATTAAAAAAAATTCCTTTGAAAAGAATTTATTATTAGTTTATATTTAGAAATGTATTTCGATATTTCGTTGTGATAGAAATGCGTTAAACGGAAAACAAAATACAGAATCCGCCGTGCAAGACAATAATTAAACGTATTAATATAACCAGCGGTGAATACCGAGCTATGCTCGGTTAAAATTAGCTTTGTGTTCAACTCAATATAACAAAAAATTCTCTGTACAACATATAACGATCAGTAATATGTATCCTGATTGGTTGAATTCTGTTTTTGAGAGCGTTGTATGGACGCTGATTGATTGAATCATGCATCTCGGCTCTTGTTGAGAATTTCTAGAAAATTCCTTCAGATTCTGAAAGTCAATTTTTTCGCTAAATGTCGCCAAAAAATTGTGAAAAGTCGAAAATTTAGTGACAGTCTTTCATTTGGCGCCACGCATGTGTTTTGGCATTGGTAATCATGAAACTTAAATTTCTTGCCATATCTCACCTATGTCGCCATTAGTTCGCCAATTTTTGCGATATTGGACGAATTGTTGCAAACTTTTCAATTTCGTTTACTGCCAATTGTTCAACAACGTAATAACCCTTTCAACCTTCATTCACATTGAAATGCATTGACTCGTAGTGACCCCAAAATGACCAACTAATCGAATTTTCTCAAACATGTGACCCAACCCAACGGTCGTCTACCCTAAAATGGTAAAATACCAAATTTAGTCAACACCGTTAGAGCCGTTTTTTAGATAAAATTAGCCTGTCCCACAGGGATCCAAAAATGACCCACTAGTCAAATTTTGTAGAACATGTGGCCTAGCCCAATGGTCTTCACGTGCCCGAAAATGATACGATACCAAATTTAGTAAAAATCGTTTAGACCATTTTTTAGATGTAATTAGATTGACCGTGACCCATAGTGATCCAAAATGACCCACTAATGAAATTTTCTCGAAAATCTTACCTAGCCCAATCTTACTGTGCCCATAAAACGGTAAGATACAAAATTTAGTCGAAATCGTTAGGGCCGTTTTTTAGGTAAAATTTGCATACTCACACAGAGACACACATGGGCACAAGATTTGTTCGTATTATAATATATGATAAACAGTAAAGAAAATGAGCAATCAAGAAATATTAATCTCCTTACATATATCTTAACAGTTGCCAAGTCCTTCGATTTTCGAGTACCAGTTATATTTTTAAGGAAATTTTCGCTTTAGAAATAATGCGCAGAATTCTGTGATTATATAAAGCGAATATATCTGTTCTTAAATAGTGGTACCATTTTTTTTTGACTCAGGGGAATGTAAAGTAAAACAATATAGTCATGTGAAAACTGAATACCGTATATACTCGTGTATAAGCCGACCCCCAAAACCGAGATACAAACAAGTTTAACACCAGTAATTCAGAATAATTTTCTACGCCCTGCTTTATCTCATTTAATTGTGAAATATATAAGACGAAGAACATTATTGTAAAATACTGGTATTAAACATGTTTTCATCAGGAATTTTGGGGTCAGCTTATACACGAGTATATACGGTACTTGAATTTTATTCAATTTGAACAGCCCTGTAGCGATTAATGGTTCAAATACTTGGCTCTAGTCAAGAAGAAGAAGAAGCATCCATTACAGTATCTCCATACAGCATTTGTGTAGTTTCTGTGTTGGTGATTATTTTTTGTTTTAAAGTTTGCAATTTTTCAAAATTATTAAATATGAACATATTTAAAGTTATTGAAACTTTTTATGTTATTGTATGTAGCATATTTAATTTAAAAAATATTTCCCGCAATGAAACTGTTACTAGCATTTCTAGGTTCAATTTTCTTACTTGCTTTGTGACCCTCATTCTGTTGTGGTAAAACTGTATATCCTACATGAGATAAAAAAGGATATTGGAAAACAATCACTAGCCAACAGTGACATGCTTCTTACACGAAAATAGTTGTTTCTATATAATTTGGGCATGGGAGAAACGAATATGACATTTAAAATGCGTAGTTAGCGATAAGGATATTAGATTCCAATAAGGATATTGGAAAACAATCACTAGCCAACAGTGACATGCTTCTTACACGAAAATAGTTGTTTCTATATAATTTGGGCATGGGAGAAACGAATATGACATTTAAAATGCGTAGTTAGCGATAAGGATATTGGATTCCAATAAGGATATTGGAAAACAATCACTAGCCAACAGTGACATGCTTCTTACACGAAAATAGTTGTTTCTATATAATTTGGGCATGGGAGAAACGAATATGACATTTAAAATGCGTAGTTAGCGATAAGGATATTGGATTCCAATAAGGATATTGGAAAACAATCACTAGCCAACAGTGACATGCTTCTTACACGAAAATAGTTGTTTCTATATAATTTGGGCATGGGAGAAACGAATATGACATTTAAAATGCGTAGTTAGCCAAGTGTTATGAAATGTGTTGAAATTTCAAGGGAAAACTGTGGATTTGAACTATGTATTATAAGATAATATATATTATATATTATAATTATAACTTAATTATAATTAACCTGAACATTTAGTGGATTAAAATTAATGCTAATTCAGACTGTATCTTATATATTCATACCGTATATATTTTTACTAGATAAGTTCGTATATCAGCAGTACTATATCTTAAAAAAATAAAGCTGATAACAAATTCTAAGGTCATATTCGATTTTATCAATCCAAAATTAGTAAAGATTGATTATAGACTACAGACAGGAAAAATTGATTTACAGATATCATAATAGCACCGTACTGGTTTTTACTATATAATTTCGTATAGCAGTAGTACTCTGTTTTAACCTTTAAATGCCAAGTGCATCAAAGTTGAATAACTTTTTATTTAACTTTTAATAAATAAATAAAGTTTTTCCGACTACTATATTTATACAGAAATTTCAATTCTACAAAATTAAGGTAAATCGTACAAGTATGTTATTAAATAAAGTTAAAAATCTATCTTAAAATTTCTGGTGTCTAATCCTTAATATAAGTATAAAAAACACAATTCTAAAAGAAAATTCAGGTATTTATGTGTCAAAGACCAAAGATAAAAAAAAAATATTGAGATCATATTCGGTTTTCTCGACCCCAAATTAGTAAAGACTGACTATTCTCATTAAAGAAGCAAATAATTTTTTTGTTGTTGTTGACTAGTGAATTGAAAAGTCCTTAAACCATGTTTGAAGTAAAGGCAGTCAAACGGGATGGAAAAGCGTGATTATGACTTGTTTTAAAGTTGATAAAGAGGTGAACTGCTTTTCCGCAATTTCTCTAATTGTAATGAAGATAATTTTCCTGTTATCTTTAAATATTAAATCTTCAGATTTATAAATGAAATATTACTAGTTTAGGTCTTTAGTTAGTAAAACAAAATATATTGTTCATTTTTAAAAGAAAGACCAAACTTTTTCATTTCCTGTAAGATTAACTTAAGAGCCTACGCTAGTCACGCGAAAAAACGCTCCAGCTAATGTTAAGTCTATGGCGCGATTTCTCGCTCTCATTTTAATATTTTTAAATGATTTTTTTGCATAGGATAGCTGAGGTCGATCTCTAACGTTGTTAGTTTTTACTTTTTCGATTTTAGTTCCAGTTTTTTTATATAAGGGTAATTTCACTTTCAGAACCGGTTTCAACCGATTCCAAAATTGAAAATGTCCGCTTATAAAAAAAAACCGTAACCAAAATCGAAAAAGTAAAAACTAACAACGTTAGAGATCGACCTCAGCTATCTTATGCAAAAAAAATCATTTAAAAATATTAAAATATTAAAAATATTAAATATTAAAAATCGCGGGATAACCTTGCCATAGACTTAACATTAGCTGGAACGTTTCTTCGCGTGACTAGCGTAGGCTCTTAAGCGATTTTACACCACCAATGCGGTAAACCCGGATCATTTGACTTTTTATATATAATGGTTTATTATTAAAATGTGATGAACTAATCATACATTTAAAATCATATTATAATACAAAGGTAAGTTCATAGTATGTACGCAAAGATACATTCTGTTAGAAATTCTGGCATCAAGAAGCAACACATTAAGTTATGGGGTATAACAAAATATGAGGTAACAAACAATGTATGAGTTTTCTCTATGGACGCTGATTTGTTGAATCATGTATCTCGGCTTGTCAAATTTTTAATTTAAGCTGATTTTCAGGGACACGAAAATTACTAAAGATTGTTTTGAAGAAGGAATCGATTATAATTTAAGATGTTCACCTTTTAAAGAAAAAAGAAAATTTTGTTCGATTCTTTAGCATATAAATAGTAATTTCTGCAAATCTCATGGGTTTATTCGTAAAACGCACTTAGTTAAAATGTCCATCAGATTCGCTTGTTGGGAGAGAAAAATATAAGAATAATTGTAAAGGAGATTATTTTTATTTGATACCAAACGTCTTCTTTGATAAGTTTGAAGGTAAATTTCCATAAAATTAAGTATATGCTGGGGATTAATAGTTATTTCTATGCAAGAAGTTTATTAAAAATTAGACATTACTTTTAAAACAATATTTAAATATTATGCTTCTTTTCTATTGCATAGTTTCGGTATTGGGCTCGGGTTCTGATGACACAAACTGTATCGGACTCGGGTGGGCTCGGGAGGGCCCGGACTCCAAAAAGACAGCCCGAACTTAACTCTAGTCCCTATCCCCCTTAATAATCCATGTATGACAGTAAGTATTAAATGATAAATCTGCGATATATGGCATTAATTTTAACCCTCTAAGCGTGTGGAACGTAATATTCCGTTCACTAAGCTCCAGGTTTCACTGCAATATATGCAATGTTTAAGATAATATAATTCTATGGATTTAATGAATTTTCAAAACATTGAAGAATGATTAATACACTAAAGGGTTACATTCATATTTGTAATTAAGTTTTATTTATAATGCTGAAAGAATCATATTTTTTTAGTATTTAAAACAAAATGCTGAGAAAACAACATTACAATTTTACTCTTTTTCAAATCGCTCAGAGGGTATGTTTGAAAAATATTAAAATATAAATACAAATGCTAATTATTGACAATTTTACCCTTTTTCAAACCGCTCAGAGGGTATGTTTGAAAAATATTAAAATATAAATACAAATGCTAATTATTGAAAATATCCAAAAATATGCAATAAAGAAAATTGTCATAATAGTAAATCTGTGAACATATGTAATGTCATTAGTACAAGATAAATAATCAAGTCTATTAAAAATTAACATACATTTTTTAAAACTTTTTATTAACATAAAAATATTTTTTTTATTTCTTTCACATTTTTTTTTTAACTAATTAAGTAATTTAAAAGCAGAAATTAAATTACAATTGCGGTAGAGTTATTTACCGTCAGAATAGAAGTAAAATAAAATCGAAATAAAATTACACATAAGATATTGACATTTAGAACATGCAAAGGAAATATTTCATACTGTAAGTTAATAAACTAAAAATGTTATTCAATGAAACTAGTAATTAGGAATTTAGAAAAATTATTTAGGAATCAGATTTTATCCAATAATTTTAAAAAATGCTTTTTCTTATGAAAATTCAAGATTAACACTATTTAACTGTCGTGATTTTATGCATTGTTTAGAAAATGTGAAGTCAACTTAAAAAACTCTTTTAAATCAATCTCTTATATTATTATGAAAATATATAACAAAAATTCCAAAGAGGAAGGATTAAAAAAAGAAATGAAAAACTTATGTGTAGACAGGTGTAAAGAGAAACAAACACTTCTTGTCGTATCTAAAAAAAGCAAATCATAAGTTGAAGTATATAATTGCGGTAATGCCATTTTAAATTTTGTGTAATTCTAAATTAAAGAGTCAGCATTTATTTATCTGGCATATTTTCTGCGCTATGAAACATGAAAGAAGAGTTAAATCTTATTCTTACCGTATATTTGGAACATAACAATGGCTTCCTAAATATTGAATGCGCACTTTTGAGTCGTTTAAGTTGAGTGCGCATGTTTCAGTATCGATATTCAATCTGTCGTTATTTCTTTCATCATCGATATTACTTATCGATATTCCTATCAGTCTCTTTATAAATATCAAATTAAATATATAGATGCCAACTTTTACTAAATACTATCAGACTACAGTTATGCAGTACTATATAGGGTCCAAGTTACGTATACTCCATGGAATTTCCAAAGAGTCTCAGAAAAGTATTTATGATTAGAAAATTTCTATTTAATATTTAAATAGCAGAATTCATAATCGCCTCGTAGAATCCCAGAATTTGTAATATATTTTTGCGATTAAATAAGGCGATAATGTTTTAAAAATATGGTAAAACTGTATACACCCTGAGGGTCGCCTCAAAATAAATTTCCCTGTTTGGAAGAATGACTTATCAACGGAATGAAACCAGATTTAATATTGAGTCTTTTGAAGACATTGGGGGATATAAATTCAGTAAAAAAAAAACATTTTAGTACCATTTAGTACAAAAGTTCCGGATTGGGAAAATTCTGGGTTTTTCGAAGTCTAAAAAGTCAGATATTTACATTATTCGCTACTAAAATGGATTTTCCAAATTAGCTTGTGCGTACGTGACAAGAGTTGAAAAAATTGACAAGAGTTGAATTCCATTGAAAAGCAGTGTTACCAAATCTGACGGATTATTAATTCAGAAATTCCAAGTGGCAACAGAGAGCTTTAATAGTTATTTTAATTTTATTTAATTATAAGCATTCCGTGAATAAAATTAATAAGAAATACAGTTCAAAATTTTCTGGTATGAATCGGAATTTCTAATCACGAGTCATTGTTGTTATTGATTTACGAGACAAAGTTTACTCTGGGATCGCAACGTTACCAAATTTGTCTGTGTTTCCTACCATTTATTTCAAATCAAAAATCTTCGTAGTAGATTCTTTTTACATCTACAATAAATATATCGGTATCAGCTTTTAACGACGGGCCAGTACTGGCGACTATTTTTATACTCACATGTATTCTACAATTTGCAAAAAAAAATTATTTGTGGTATATATCTCTTGAAAATATCCTAGTATAAGAGTATGGTAGAGATTAATTTTGAAAAATTGGTCACTGCGACGTATGGAGCCCCAATCTCGCAAAAGTTTTAAATTGTTGTGCAAAGGTGAAAAAATTTTAGGAACGCTATGAGTCTTGATTTACTTTTATATGCGTCACACTCGTCATTACTGCACAAGGAGTCGATTCTATTAAGCGACTTACGATATGTGTTCAATATGCGTACAAATGTTTTGTATCGAAATACAGAAAACCTTTTTTTCTCGATTTTTAGCATATTGTGTTTTTCGCGGAATTTGTCTCATGCGTTTAAAAGTCCAAATATAAAAAGCAGTATCATATTCGGTTTAATAGTTTTACTTGCACCGTGTATGCCTCTAAACAGGTAAAGTTCTTTTCATAATCACACTGTATTTCGGAATTATTTTTTAAGCTATAGATAATTTAACTTTCTTCAGTTACAGAGAAAAACGTGGCGAGTCTTGATTTACGTGATACGTGTCACATTCTCTATTAATGCACAAGGGGTAAATTCAATTAAACGACTTACGAGATGTGTTCAATATGCGTCTAAATATTTTGTACCAAATTACAGAAAACCTTTTTTTCTTGATTTGTGATATTTGTGATTTTCGCGGAGTTTGTCTCCTTATGCGTTTAAAAGTCCAAATACAAAAAGCAGTTTCATTCCGTTTAATAGTTTTAGCTGCACCGCATATATCTCTGAACAAGCAAGTCCTTTTTACAATCAAACTGTAATTCGGAATAATTTTTTAAGCTACAGGTATTGTAATTTTATTCATACAGTTAAAATGTATTTCGGAATCATTTTTTTAAGCGACAGATATTTTAATTGTTTCTAATTACAGAAAAAAAAGTTGTGTCATTTATGAAAAAAACACCTCGATCATGAAAAATTCTTCATTAACCCCTTGAAAGGCCCCGGTATATTATATATACCACTTAATTTTAATCCCAAGATGCCACAATGACACCAGAATTTTATTATCCAATTTTGAATTTATAAGGTACATGAAGGACAGCTTTTACTTATTTTAAAATAAATTCGTTTGCGAATCTTGGTGTCATTCAATCATTTCAATATTTTAGCTCCAAGAGTACTTTGCCCCTGAAAGGGTTAATCGTGAATAATTTCATTTTCTGAGAAAAGTGATTGTTTTGTGATATCTATAGTATGCATTCAAACAAAGTTGTATGTAAGTAGAATCGCCCACCCCTTAAAATAAAAAAATTAAAAAACTACACATTTTAATTGCCACATGTCACAGAGAAAAACGAAAATAATCATCAGATTGGGAATTATGTTTTTTATAGTAACAATTATGCTTTTTTTAATTATTATTATTTATACTATATATATATATATATATATATATATAGGAGTGTGTGTGTGTTAAGAGGGCTGTCTTCCTATTGAAATAGTAAAAAAGTTTAAAATTTCAACATTTTCTGAAATATTGATTAATTAACAACGTTGATACAAATTTGTTTTCATGGCATGATGACGCATTCTATCTATGTTAGTCTAGTTTAAAATTTTATTTTTAAAGTAATAAATTAAATAACTTAAGTAAATAAAAGATTTAAAATCAGATATTACAGGATTCGTACGCTGTTACCACAATTTTTTAATAGAATTTTTCGCTTTATCAAGGTGCGTACAACCCCTTGGAATTTCCTAATAGTCCGGTACCACTTTTTTTCTGATTAGAAATTTTCTATTTAATATTTAAATACCGTATATACTCGTGTATAAGCCGACCCCCAAATTCGAGACAAAAACACGTTTAATACCAGTAATTCAAAGTGGTTTTCTGCAACTTATTTAATCTCATTTAATTCTAAATTATTTAAGACGGAGAAAACCATTGTAAATTATTGGTATTAAATCTCTTTTCATCTCGAATTTGGCGGTCGGCTTATACACGAGTATATACGGTAGCAGAAATTGGAGACGCTCCGTTTAATTGCAGGATTTTTAATAATTTTCTGCATTTAAATAAAGCGAAAGATTCTATTCAAAAATTGTGGTAATTCGTACCAACCCTGTATTAAACAACAGTTGATGTTAAGTTAATTCAAGCTTAAACAGTTTGTATAAACGAAAACCGTAAACGAAATCACAAATAATAAAAGTTAAGTTACTTTGGTATGAGTATAGGAATAAAGTAAAACCAGAAATAAAGTTATGAATAATAAGCTGATATACAGCACGCATACTAACTATTTAATAATGATATTCAAAATAGAGAATAAAGCTATTTAGCTCTCGAGCTTTTATGTACTGTTTAGAAAATGTAAAATTTTAAATGGTTGAGCACAAAGTAAAATGTACTTTATTTCTTCTCAGTTCTATTTTATTCAGTTTTTATAATGAAAAGTACAATAATTGACATTGAATTATAAAAGAGAAGAAAAGAATAAAGACTTATGACAAGCTACATGTAATTATTCACACTGAAAGCATCATTCTATATTGTACGCATAGCATCATAACAAATAGCAAAACATATATCAAAGCATATAAATGCGGTAAAGGGATCCTGTTTTAAAATTTTGCATGGGTGTAATTTTAAGGCATGAACTTTTATCTAACTTTATTTCTTACGATACCTAATTAGTTACAATAATTGACATTAAATTATACGAAATAATGGAAGAGTAGATATTTATGTCTAGGTACATGTAATTATTTACAGAGAAACGATCATTTTATATCGTCCGCATAGCATCATAACAAATGGCAAAACATACATCGAAGCATATAAATGTGGTAATAAGATCATGTTTCTAAACTTTGCATGGACATAATTTTAAAACATGTGCTTTTATTTAGAGTTATTTCTTACAATACATAATTAATTACAATAAATGTCATTAAATTATTAGAAGGAAGGGGATAAAAGAAAACCAGACATAAAGTCATGAATAATAAGCTAAGATACAGTGCTCATACTAGAAAAAATAGTTCATACTGTATGTAATACTTTAGTAATGAGATTCAATAGAAGTATTAATAACATTCTTCAGTAATACGAATTTATTCCAAAATGCTTTTTCCCGAAAATGGAGAATAAAGTTACTGTCATGCTTTATGTGTTGTTTGGAAAATGTAAAATTTAAAATGTTGAAGCACAAAGCAAAGTTTACTTTATTGCACAAAGTAAAATTTACTTTATTACACAAAGAAACATTTACTTTGTTTCTTTTCAGTTCTATTCATTCAGTTTTTATAATAAAAGTACAATTATTGACATAGAAGTATAAAAGAGAAGGGAAAATAAAGACTTATTTCTAGGTACATGTAATTATTCACACAGAAAGTATAATTTTATATCGTACGCATAGCATCATAACAAATAGCAAAACATATATCGAAGCATATAAATGTGGTAATGGGATAGTTGTTCCTAAACATTACATGGATAAAATTTTAAAATATGAGCTTTTATTTAACGTTATTTCTTACAATACTTAATGAATTACAATAATTGGCTTTAAATTATGAGAAAGGAGGGGATAAAAGACAAGTTACATTACTTTGGTATGAGAGTAGGAATAAAATAAAACCAGAAATAAAGTCACGAAAAATAAGCTAATATACAACGCGCATACTAGAATAAATTGTTCAGATTGTATAGCTTGCGAAAATGGCTGAAATATATAGGATGCTGCTTCTAATTCAGTAACTTTTATAATGAGAATTACAATTATTGGCATTAAATTATAAAAGAGAAGGGAAAAATAAAGATTTATTTCTAGACAACATGTAAATTATGCACAGACAAACGATCTTTTATATCGTATCATACCTTCATATCAAACAGAAAAATATACATCGAAGCTTATAAATGCGGAAACAGGATCGTGCTCCTAAACTTTGTACGGATGTAATTTTAAAGCATAGGATTTTATTTAACGTTATTTCTTACAATACTTAATTACTTACAACAGAAATTGACAAATCCTCGATTAAACCCACCAGTTATTTTTTATTGTAAGATTTGCCTTATTTAATGTTAGCATTTCTACGATTCAATTAGGGAAAAATTTCTGTTTTGAAAAACCGGTGGTAAAAGATTAAAAATTCTGTAAAGGACTCTCGTCGCGAAGGGGTTAAATTATGAGAAGCGATAGGATAACAGGGTTCGTACGGGTCCTGGAATTTTAAGACCAGGAAATTCTTCGGTACCAGTATTTCCTTATAGAATATCTTTTCTTAAATAAGGTCAAATTTTGAACGTTTGAACTTGATATTTTTTTTAGAAAAATATATTGGTATATCAGCGTAAAATAAGCCTGGAAAATAAGCCGTAAAATAACGGTACCCGTACGAACCCTGGATAAAGAAAACCATGAATGAAGTCATAAATGATATGAGTTACATTACTTTGGTTAGAAAGTAGGACTGAAAAAAGAATAGAGACATAAAGTCATAAATAATAAGCTAAGATACAGCGCGCATACCAGAAGAAATAGTTCAGTCTGTAAGTAATACTTTAATAATGATATTCAATAAAATTATTAAAAACATTCTTTAGGAATCCGATTTTATCCCATATTGGAGAATATTGCTATTCTCGTGTTTTACTTGTTGTTTAGAAAATATAAAGTTTTAAATGTTGAAGCACAGGGTAAAGTTTACTGTATTTCTTCTAATCAGTGGTCGCAGCGTTCTATATTTTTTATACACTTGTTACCCTTACCACTGTATTTAACCCTTCTTTGCATTGTGGTGGAAATTTCCATCACTGTTTATTTAACTTTTAATAAATAAATCAACTTCTTCGCCACCACTATATTTATATAGAAATATTAATCTAGTAAATTTCCCGTGAACTATGTTGCTGAACAAAGTTAAAAATCTATCTTAAAATTTCTGGTGTCTAATATTTAATATATGTATAAAAAAAAAAAACAATTGTAAAAGAAAAACTCATGCAAAGAAGGGTTAAACTATTAGAGTTATAATGCATTTATTTAACCTGTGAAATGTCAAGCTACTACTGAAAACTTATTTTGTAAATATTGTAGTGAATAACTAAAAAATATAGGGGGGGGATGCTTTCACCCCTGCTGCTAATTCATTGAGTATTATAATGAACATTACAATTATTGGAATTAAATTATAAAAGAGAATATAGTTTCTAGATAAAATGTAACTTATACACAGAGAAACGATCATTTTGTATCGTATGCATAGCATTATAACAAATAGCAACACACACGTCGAAACATATAAATGTGGTAATAAGATCATGTTTCTAAACTTTTCGTCGATATCATTTTAAAGCATGGGCGTTTATTTATTATTTCTTAGAATACTTAATTACAATAACTGAGATTATATTTTGATACAAAACTTGCCATGATTATCATTTTAAAGCATGAGCTTTTATCTAATGTTATTTCTTATAATACTTAATTACAATATATGACTAAATTTTGAGAAAGAAGAAAAAAATAAAGACCTAAAAAATAAATAAATATGTCTAAATATATGTAATTATGCACAGAGATACAATCATTTTATATCGTATGCGTAGCATCATATCAATTAGCAAAACGTACATCGAATCATATAAAACCGGTAAAAGAATCATGATTCTCAGTTTTTTTATGAATCCTTTTAAATTATGAGCTTTTATTTAATGTTATTTCTTACAATACGCAATTAATTGCAATAATTAACTTTTTTTTTAAAGGGAAGACTAAGGATTTATGTCTGGGTAATGTAAATTATACGCAGAGAAACGATCATTTTATATCGTATGCGATAGCATCATAACAAATAGCAAAACATACATCGAAGCTTAAAACTTCGATCATATGTTTAAACTTTCCATGAATATCATTTTAAAGCATGAGCTTTTATCTAATGTTATTTCTTACAATACTTAATTATAATAATTGGCTAAATTTTGAGAAAGAAGGGAAGAATAAAGACTAACTTTATCATATGTCTAGATACATGCAATTATGCACAGAGAAATAATAATTTTATATCATATTCATAGCAACATAACAAATTGCAAAATATATATCGTAGCGTAGCATATAAATGCGGCAATAAGATAATGTTTCTAAAATTTGTATGGCGATAAATTTAAAGCATCAACATTTCTCTAACGTTATTTCTAACAACACTTAATTACAATAATTGACAATAAATTTTGAGAAAGAAGTAAAGAATAAAGACTTATCCCTAGATACGTGTAATTATGCATAGTGAAACTATTTTTATTTATATCGTATTCATAGCAGCATAACAAAAAGTAAAAAATACATCGAAGAATATAAATGCGGTAATAGGATCATGTTTCTAAATTTTCCATAAATATTATTTCAAAGCATGAGCTTTTAGTTAAAGTTATTTCTTTACGTAATTAATTGGAATAATTAACATTAAGTTATAAGAATGAACGGAAGAAAAGAGATTTATGTCTAGATACTTATGCACACAGAAACTATCATTTTATATTGTAAGCATAGCATCATAACAAATAGCGAAATTTTTCGATGTAATTTTTATTACATTCATGCATATAACTTCGGAAATAGAATCATGTTTCTAGACAATATTTAATATCTTACAATACTTAATTACAATAATCAACAAAATTTTGAGAAATAAGGGAAGAATAAAGATTAACTATATGTCTAGATACATAGAATTATGTACAGATAATTAATCATTTCATATCATATATTCATAGCCTCATAACAAATTGCAAAACATATATCGAAGCATATAAAAGCGGTAATAAAATTATTTTTCTAAACTTTGCATGGCTATAAATTTAAAGCATGAGCTTTAATCAAATGTTATTTCTTACGATACTTAATTACAATAATTTACAATAAATATTGATAAAGAAGCGAACAATAAAGATTTCTGCCTAGATACATGTAAATATGCACAAATAAAGAGTCATTTTATATCATACGCGTAGCATTATAACAAATAACAAAACATACATGGAAGCATACAAATGCGGTAATAAGGTCATGTTTCTAAATTTTCCATGAATATCATTTTAAATCATGAGCTTTTATGTAATGTTATTTCTTACAATATGTAATTAATTGTAATAATTAATATTTTGTTATAAAAATCAAGGGAAGAATACAGACTTATGCTTAACACATGGCATTCACAGAGAAACTATTATTTTATATCGTTAGGCATAGCATTATAACAAATAACAAATCATGCATCATAGTATATAGCTTCGGTAAAAGGATCACGTTTCTAAACTTTCCTTGAATATCATTTTAAATCAAGAGCTTTTCTTTAACGTTATTTGTTACAATACTTAATTAATTACAGAAATTGAACTTACGTAATTATTTACGTAATTAATTGTAATAATTAACATTTTGTTATAAAAAACAAGGGAAGAATACAGACTTATGCTTCTACACATGGCATTTACAGAGAAATAAACTATTATTTTATATCGTTACGCATAGCATTATAACAAATAGCAAATCATACATCAAAGTATATAACTTCGGTAATAGGATCATGTTTCTAAACTTTCCTTGAATATCATTTTAAATTATGCTTTTATTTAACGTTATTTGTTAAAATACTTAATTAATTACAGAAATTGATATTAAATTATGTAAAAAGAGGGATAAAAGAAAACCATTAATGAGGTCATAAATCATACGAGTTAGATTAAAATTTTGCAAAATTTTTGTAATAATGTAAAAAAAATATTAGTTATTTAACAATAATGATTAAAATTTACTTTTACGAAATGATAACGCGTAATACGTGGCATAACCTTGTTTAAAAATTCAATTTTTAATAATAATAGATATTATTTAACTAGCTAAAATAAATAAAATAACTATGCTCGGTCGCTAGAATGTATGCTATATTTTACAGTTAAATTTTATAAATAAAAATTTGCAATGATCAGTAAATTTTAATTTAGAAAATTTTTCAGAAAATAAAATTATCTTTAATTGCAGACAAAGTGCAATACTTTTAAGAATTGATATACTCTGTAAACGTAAATTAATTATTCTCATTATTCAGATTTAATGCAATATATAAGCGTTATTTTAACTTCACGTGAAATAAATTCATAGCATTTTGAGAAAAAATTATGAAAAATAATGAAACATTTCCTATAGTTAGATTTTATGGAACATTAAATTTCATACCAAAAGTATCTAAAGTATTTAATGAATAAGTTATGACAAATATCCTTGTTTGAAAAGTTATGGCTGTCGAAATTCGTTAGATATTTTGTTATTATTATAATTAAACAATAAAATTCATAGTCACATTTAAAGCAATATACAAGTACCAGTGGACCCGTGCGAAGATTTCGCACTGCAGTGTAATATTTTTTAGATGTAGGTTTAATTTTCTAAAGGAAGATTAAGGACTAAAAATATCTCAAAACAACATTAATCAAGCCAGAATATCATCAAATTTATTTCATCAAAGTTACACTAAAAACAGATGGAAGATAGGAAAGGCAAAAATAAATTATCAATCGTATTTTAACTGCATTAGAGGATGACATAATCTGTTTTGAAAAAAAAAAAAAAAAAAAAAAAAAAAACATGGGATAAAGAAAAATAAATTTTGCATTTGAATTTAAATTTTGCTTTTTAATCATAAATATGAAATAAACCCGTGCAGCAACCATATCCCACTTTATCTTTATTGTACTATTTATTTTTTTATAATCATTGTTGAGAACGATATAATGAAGGAGAGCGTTGGTACATCAAACCAAAGTACCCAGGTTCGAGTACTGGTCCCGGCATATTTTCGCTCTGTTGGAAAAAACTCAACTATGATACTCCAACCATTGGATATAATTTACCTAGTTGAATATACTTTCCTCTGTTCATTATTTTAAATAAATTTGTAATAGCATGAATTTTGCACATAAATTTATAGGAAATGTTTCACATTTTTTTCAGTGTACAAATAGTTTTGGGACCTAAACATTATCAAATTAGACATAAAGAGTACCTGTTGTTTGATTTTATGCGACATATAAAACGATTTGAAACGTTGTGCAATCCATACAGTACCCGCTGTCTTTTATGAACAAGTTTTGAGAAAAATCTTTTTTTTTTTAAAAAGCTTTCTTCTGTCAAATTTTGATAAATATTTCCCTGACATTAAAAATATTTCATTTTGAAATTTTCGACAAAATTTTTCCTTATTTAGCATTTGTTTTTGTTAATATACTGTTGAACGACAGTGTTACCAATTCAACACTTTGTTATTCATTGTCATCATATTGTTATTCAAATGGTGTACAAGAACTTTTCAACAGAAATTTTCACTTTATTTAAGACCAGACAGAAGATGGTTAAATCCAGGGTGCACCTCCCCGGTTCCTAAAATGTAGCTTAGACATTTCCTGATTATATCTAAAATATATTACAACTCAAAAATTCTGGTAGTAATTTTGAATAAAGAACGCACTAAATTACTAACACGCATCCAAGTCAACGGTTAACAAACTGTTAAAACAAATTTATTATAGAATGGTTTAGCGGAAAAAAATAAACAAAATGATGAAGTGTTCAAACAAATGTATTATAAAATGATTTAGTGTAAAGATAAATAGAAAATGTTGCTTCCCATAGTACAAAGAATACATTTTGTGTGTGTAAAATTCGCTAATGAAACACTAACAATTCATTAGAATACACCCTGTAGAAAACTTATAAAATTCTTATACAGACGTTGAGTAAACATACGTCTTCATGAAAATAATTTCTTTAATAATATCATTCAATCTTGTGAGCAATTTTAATGTTATATATGTATTTAATAAGCTATATTTTGTATATTAGAAGAGTGTTCCTGATTTCCACGTTCAAATAAATAAATAAATAAAGCAATTTAATCAACAGACAAAATTAATGTGGATATATATATATATACTGTAGTTTCCGGCTTATAATCCACGTATCACTCAATCATGTTTCGACCCAGAAATTTTATTTTATAAAATGTAACTTACTAGATCGCTGAAAATATTTCATTTGAATTATTAAATAAAATTTCTGGGTCTAAACATGATTGTTTGATCCGCGGATTATAGGCCGGAAATTACGATATATATAAAGCAGATTATTAAAAGAGAAAATATAGGTATTTCAAATATTTATATAATAAACAAATATTTTCTATGGGTATGTACATGAAGATGGGTACATAAACATTCATTTTTAGCCCCTATAGGGTAATATTTCCTTATTACTTCTACGATGTTTTGATTGCTTTAATATAATCTAAGATCTATATTTACAGCTTGTCTGATTGATTTTGGGGCGAAGTTTAAATGATCTGAAGCAGGTTTAATTAACAAATCTCGATGTATTTCAATCGTATCATTTCAATTATTATTTTTTTTTATAGGGAGCGCTGATAACACCATCGCAGCGTTAACGTACGTTAATCTGTGAAAAATAAAGCAACACATATGTAAAAACTACAGTGGTGTTATGAGCGCTTTATATCGAAAACTGACATATTTGAAGTGCCTTATATATTCGTGTATAAGTCGATATTTAAAATCAAGAGGAATAACAGGTTGAATACCAGTATTTCTGAAACGTTATATTCGCCTTATTTAATTGCAAAACACTTTTAGGATTTCTGCGATTAAATAAGGTGACGATAACTGTACGGAAAATCTAGTATTCACCCGTTATTTTTCTCTAATATGGGGATCGACTTATACGTGAGAACAAACTTTACTTCAATATTTTCTAAATAAACGAAAAATATGTTCCAGAAGTGGTATAATATTTTTAATCAATCTTCAATCAAAAATGAATCAGAGAAGAAATATGGATCCTAAATTAATCAAAACATTTTAGAAAAAATACTTTTTTAAAGATGTTTTGATTATTTTACTGTATCAGGGAGGGGGGGGGGGGGTAATCATTACTCATCTACAAATATCAATTTATAATTCTTCAAAATAAAAATGTGACGTTCAAAATTGGCTAAATAAGTGAAAAATATGTTTCAGAAGTTGTATAACATTGTTAAACGATCTTCAATCAAAAATGAATCATAGAGAAAATATAAATTCTAAATTAATCAAAACATTTTAGAAAAAATAATATCGAATATGGGTATCGACTTATTTGTAAGTATAAGCTGTACTTCAAAATAGCTAAATAAACGAAAAATATGTTCCAAAAATTGTATAACATTTTAAACAACCTTCAATCAATAATGAATCAGAGAGATAATATGATCCTACATTAATCAAAACATTTTAGAAAAAAAAAGAAAGATTTTTTGATTATTTTATTCTATCAGGTAGGATGTATGGTAAAATCAGTACCCATCTATACATATACTTTATAATTCTTCAAAATAAAAATTTTATATATTTATTCATCATAGCTTTTACGTATGTTAATGTGTGAAAAATAAAGTCAAACATATCTAAAACATACGACGGTATTTTGAGTGCCTTATATCGAAAAAATAAATTCATTGAAGAACTTCAAAATTTACTAAACAAAATAAATATATCTTCCTGATTTTGTATAACAAATTTGAACAATAAAATCATGAAGGCAGTAAATGTTGATACTATTTTGATTTTAATTTTAATTATGAGTGCTTTATATCGAAAACAAAAACATTTTGATTGAAACACTTCAAAATTTGCTAAACAAAAATAAAATATGTTCTCGATTTTGTATAACAAATTTAAACAATTAATCATAGAGGCCGTAAATGTTGATCAAAAATTAATCAAAACACCTTAGTAAAAATATTTTTTAAAGGTGTTTTTGATTATTTTACTCTATCAAGTAGGGTGGGAGGGTGAAAATCAATACTTATCTACCCATCTGCTTTATATTCTTAAAATTAAAATTTCTATGTTAAGTAATAAAATATGCAATACCCCATAAACAATACTCATGAATATAATATGATGGATGTTAAAAGAAAAGGGTAAAACAAACAATAAATGAAGTTTTTTTTTTTTTTTTTTTTTTTTATAAGCATATCTGCCACCGTTTATGCTTTTCCTTTACCACTAAAATTTAAAATTAATTTTTTACTTATTTCATCGCCGAAATAAAAAATGCCAAAATATTTTACTAAATTTTAGTGGTGTTACAAAAGCGTAAAAGTGAGCAGCTATGTATAACTAAATTTTCTAAAATTACGATCTAAAAAATAAATTTTTTTCATTGAAGGAATCAGGGAAATTAAACATTAAACATTAAACATTAAATAATAACGATTAATATTATTTAATACTAAAATGAACATTGAATAATGTAGAAAACGTTCTTGCATGTATTTAAAAAGAAAAGTTAAATTCAGCTTTACTATTTCTTTAAATTTAAATAGTATTTTTATTAATATATATGCGTTGAATTGGTTTTATAAGATTATCCATTAATATTATATATATATATATATATATATATATATATATATATATATATAGTGCAAATTGAGATAATTACACTTGGAATTTTTATTTAAAAAAGATTGTAACAAAGATATGTTTCCTTCGTATGAAAACGAAATAAAATATCAGTAAATCATAGCACTGAATAAAAGCATGAAAAATTATTTAAAAAATAACTACACGAATATGTTTTTAAAAAAGATAGTTATTCTCAACAACAGTGTATCTTAACCGATGTGCCACCAAAAATACTAAATTGTTCATAATAATAATCATATACCCAATCAAAATTTTACTTCCCTTCAATGGACAATCAAAATCACGAATTGTTTTATTTAGAGGAGACTGCATCAGCACAAAATTATGCTTATTTCTTTCAATTCTCAGATTATAATTTAAAAAAATGTAATAGGTGTAGACTTAATTAAAGTAGAACCGAAATAAAGGATAATACTATTTTATAATATATTTATTAATTGAACGTTATAATAATAATAACAATTTTTAATTGAAATTTATAAAACTTTTACGTCAACATTTTGGATAAAAATGTCATTTGAATTTCCAAATGTAAGAATTAAAAAACTTTTATTGGTTTTAATATTTGCCCAAAGAAAATTGTTGAGTAAAAAAGAAAAGTAAATTAACAGTAAGAAAAGTGAGAGTTTATTCTCTGTCGAAAATATATCATAGATTCTTATTCGCTGAGGAAATAAAGAAATTACATGAACACGAAGAAATAAAATATCGGTTTTTCATGGACAGTAACTTCGATTTAACACGTTCACTGCCGGGTTAAAATTACCAGAATTTTATTTTATTTAGAAAGTTCGAATTCATACCAAATAATACTAATAGCAATATTTAGATAATTTAATTTCAGACATTTCGTGCTTACATAAAATAAAATGTCTTCTTTCGAAATTTCCGGTACGAATTCGTAATATTAGATTGAAAAACCACGAGTATACTCGTGGTTGGCAGCGAATTGGTTAACGATTGGATTACAAAGGGTTCGATGAAAATCATAGTTAAATAGATCTTACCGCTAAATCGGAGACCCCATTAGATAAATTAAAATTGCATAAAAGTTCGTTATCAATTTTTCAAAAGTTTAATAACCATTGGTATTTAATTATATTTTTCTTTTGGATCATCAAATATACACTTTCTATAATGAAAAAAAAAAATGATAAATACATTGTTTTTTCTAAAATAAAGCCGATGAGTGGATTTTTCAGTTGCTTTAGAATCATTGTAATATAAATGTCCATCCATATTAAATGTCATTAAGCAATTTTTGTAGGATTTAATCCAGCATTTGCTTCAATTGAAGTAATTTTTTCGATTTATCATGGTTCCGTCTCAGAATTAAACTCTAAATCAGACTAATTTTGTTTGTTTTTGTTACAAAATTCTTGAATATTCTGTAGTTTATAGAAATGCGAGATTCATTGCTATGGGAAATTGTGTCCAGAAGTGTCATACGAATCTGGTGTTTTAAATTCCGCTAAATATAGATAAACAGTAGGAAAATAGCTAATAATTATTATAACAAAATAAATAAATAAATAAAACGTTCAAGATATTTGAAATTTATCAAAATTATCGTTAAATTGAGGAAAACTATCGTCTAAACGAGAATCATTCAACGCAAAAATAAATTTTAATGAAAACGTACTATTAAAATGTATCGTTAAATTGAGGATATCGTTAAATCGGTGTCGTTACCTTATTTTTAAAATAAATAAATTATAGATTTCCTAAATGAAATTTATTGTTACATTTTATTAGTCAATAATTCAATTTTATACTATTTTTCTTCTAATAAACAATGACGTGTGAACTACAAAAAAAAATTACTTCAGAAATTATACTGTGTCGCAGAAATCTTATTAAATTCAAAGTATGTCACCTTTCCAAAATAATTGATAAACACTGGCCTAAGTAATGCAATTATAATTATGTTTGACAGACAGAGTCCACCAGTCTAAAATACATTTTTATGAATAAAACATCTTCATTTGTTTATAGACAAGATACCAAAGCTCTTTATTTGAAAATCTATCTTAAGTTCAAAAATTTCTGTTGTTGGAGATTAGTAAATATAAATCAAAGTGATATTTACGGAAAAGGCTAAATTAATACAGGGTGGATTTAATTTTGGTGTACTAAATTAACTTAATTCAGGGTGTCTACAGATCAAGGGAAAACACAGTCGAAATAAAGGCTATATATCAGTATTTTCTTACAGAAAAATTCGAGTTATTTACCGCTCAAATAAACAATATGAATTTTTTCATAAGAAAATACTGGTGTTTCCCAATTTTTTTGGACTGTGTTATTCACTAATCTGTCGCCGCCTTGTAATTGTGTAAACTATATGAAAAGAGCGAAATTTCTGAAAAATATGATGGTGCTGCTGCTACTGATAAAAGAAGGCATAATGTGACTTATTTAATTAAGACAATAACTTATAGATAGCATAAACTTGAATATTTGTCATTTACCATATATAATAGATTTGAAATACTTTAAAACATTTCAAGGGTTCAAGCATTTCTGATATTAGAGAGTAAATGAAATTCAAGGTAATATTTAAGAAAAAGGAATTTATAATTGCGTAAACTATATGAAAAGAGCGAAATTTCTGAAGAATATGCTGCTGTAACTACTCATCAAAGAAGGCATAATGTGACTTACTTAGTTCGGAGAATAATTAGCTGTTAGATAGTATCAACTCAAATATTTGTCAATCATCACGTATAAAAGATTTGAAATACTGTAAAGCATTTCAAGATTTCAAGGCATTTCAAGGTAATATTAATTTTCAAGGCTATTAGAGATGAGTAAATGAAAGTCAAGGTGGTATTTACGGAAAAGGCTTCCATAATTGCGTAAATTATATAAAAAGAGCGAAATTTGTGAAGAATATGATGCTGTTCCTACTCACGAAAGAAGTAACAATATGACTTATTTTGTTCAGATAATAATTAGCTTTTTGTTAACATAAACTCAAATATTTTTCATTCATCATAAATAAGAGATTTGATATACTTTAAAACATTTTAAGGGTTCAAGGATTTCTGCTAATAGAGATTAGTAGATGAATGTCAAGGTGATGTTTAAGGAAAATCTTTTGATAATTGTGTAAACTATATGAAAAGAGCAAAGATTATGAAGAATATGCAGTTGTTGCTACTCATGAAAGAAGTAATAATGTGACTTATTTAGTTCAGATAATAATTAGCTTTTAGATAGCATAAATTCAAATATTTTTCATTCATAATATATAAGAGATTTGAAATACTGTAAAGCATTTCATAAGTTCAAGGATTTCTGCTACTACAGATTAGTAAATGGAAGTCAAGGTGATGTTTACGGAAAAGCTTTTCATAATTGAATAAATTATATGGAAAAAGGCGAAATTTGAATGAAACATTCTGAAAACGGTTTTACTATAGGCAATGATAAAGGAACAGGATCTGATTATAGTCCATACAAACTTGTACCCCTTTTTAGGAAAGTAATTTTTGCCTTATGAGTTTCAAAATTCTGTGATTAAATAAGGCTGAAATTACTTTTCAAAATTTGTGGTAGTAGTATGCCTAGGTGGTAATAAGAGCTTGACAAAGAATGACATACTATAACCTATTTAGTTTATGTAATTAATTAGCCTTTAAATAGTATAATTTCAAACATTTTATAGTTGGCTGCCAAACTTACGGCTTTTTTTTTTTTTTTAAGTTAAATAAACATAATTTAAACCAGGAAAAAAAATAATTAAAGTTCTCTTCTTCATACTATGCGGTTATGAACTAACTTTTTTCTTCAATATTTTTTCTGGTATAAGTTGGTTTGAAAAAGTGAGACGTTTTGCAGCTATGTGTAGATAAAGCTCAAAGGACGACGTGATTTCGTTTCTTTAATTTAGGTGATAATTTGTGTTTAAACAGAGTAAACTGAAATATTTTTCAAAGTGCATTTGCTCTTGGAAATGATTAAATGACAGTCACGGTGATACTTACAGAAAATATTTTCAATTTAACATCATATGAAAAACGAGAAAGATGAACGAAATTGTTTGATATGTGTGATATTATATCTGTTGCTTAAGTTAGATAATAAATAGCTTTTGGTTAGCATAAAAAACTATTTTTCATTTAGAAGTCTTTATCTAATGCTGATATATTTTTAATTCTATATTAGTAAATGAAGCTGGGTGTATTATTTACGGAAATGTTTACCATAATTTAGAAAATTGCATAGACAAGGGGAAATTCCAAAAGAAAATTCTGAAAAAAATGGACTTGCTACATGTACTTATTCAGTTCAAATAACAATTATCATTTTCGTAGTATAAACTCAAATGTTTTTAATGTAGTAGATTTAAAAATTAAAAGTTTATTAAAACTGAAAAATATTTGGAATTTCTTAAAATTAACTTCGTTATGCGAAAATTCACATGAGTAAGGAAAAATAAGTAATTAATAAATAACTTTACATAAACTAAATCGATTGCTACACACGAATTAGAATGAAGAATATTCATTAAAAAAATTTTCATTTTTAACATTTCCAACATAGTTGAAAAGTGTTTATAAATTCGGTTTGCCTGGTCGTCTGCTTGTCTGTCTTTGCTTGCTCTAACTCGCGTAAATATACTTGATTGTCATGTAAATAATATAAGTCATTGAGGTTTAACATAACACATTCAGTATTGAAAATGAAGTGTGTAGCATTTATAATTCGTTTACAGATGCACTCAAACGAATTACATCACATTATGATCTATGGGGTAAAAATCGTTCGTTTTTAATATAATCGTGTATTTTAATATTGTTACACCATTTCAACATATAGAAATTTATATATATCATTGATGTGCAGTACAAGAGGTTTACTTTAGAATATGATGTGCATAGCATTCAGAGTTCATTTATTAGGACACATAAAATAAATTGTTTACTGTAGTGTCTATGAACAATAATTGCTGGAAGTGTTTTTAGTTATCATACGCGTTTTTTTTTAATTTAACAAATGTTTTACCTCTTACTTGGAATGCATAAATGTTATAGATCATATACAGGGCAGAACAAAAGATCTCCAGTACATTTCCGAAGGGGAATTTTCAACTGTGTTATGCGGTTCCTATTTGAACTGAACTTTAGCATTCTAAGTAGTATATATACAAATCTATAAAACATATATAGGGCTATACAAAATAATTTGATATACATCACTGAGGTGTACTACAAGATGATTACAATAGAATATGGTGTGGTTAGCATTTATCGTTCAATTACATGGGCACACAAAAGAATTCTGTTACAGTACTGTCTATTAGCAATACTTGTTGGAAATGCACATATATTACACACATATTCATCATAAATGCGTTTTCATTTGTGTTACGTGTTTTTTAAATGTAACTAATTTTTGTTACTTAGTGTGTATAAATAAAATGGATCATGTACAGAGTTGCACAAATGAGTACACAAATCAACATACACAACAAAGGAATGAACTGCAAAATATTGTATTAACTTCTAGTGGTATTAGAAAAGCGTAAAAGTTATCATACCGCAGCTAAGATTACCTCTTAAATCTTTAGACATTTCCTTTTAAAATGGAATTTTTTAGGGGGGGGGGGGCAACAAAGTGCCAAGCTACACTTTTGGTGAAATAAATCTGCACTGTAATCTGTTGCTTATTATTGTAAATTATAATATCCTACATATTATTTTTTTCTAAGTGGTAGCATATCGTCGCTACCATGTTAAACTCTCGAATGCGAGAAAATGCATTTTTCCTTATTTTTAAAAATGGGCCGATAGTCACCACTAAATTTTAATAGTAGTGTTTTTCCCCATGGTTGCCCATTTGACCTCCTTTTTCATTCAGAAACTTCGAATCCATACCAGAAATTTCGAAAATAATTTTTTTTTTTTATTTAATGACAGACATTCCATTATTACTTAAAATTTAAAAAAAAATCCTCAAAATTTCCGGTATAAATTTGGTATTTCTGAATAAAAAAGAAGGAGAAACTGGTAACACTGTTCTTCACTGAATTTCGATTAGTATTTTTACTACGCGAAGAATTCTAATATAATTTAGTGGTGACAATCGATCCACTTTTAAAAGTAATGAAAAATGCACTTTTTCATATTCGATAGTTTGACATGGTAGCGACGAGTCCCAGATTTCCTTTTTGCTCCAGATGTTTCTATAACTTTTTTAGCAGAAAAAAAGTGTATATAATTAAAGTAATGTCATATTGTTATTCAGAATATCTCAACTGTTACTAAGCAATTGGCAAAAAAACTTTATGTTATATATTTTGATTTGAGTATTTAATCTAACTTTCAAATTGATATATCTCAGAAGTTTACAAATGTGGCTTAGAATTCTCTGGCCTCGACCCTCCCAATTGTATAATTTAAGAGCACAGACGACATCTCGACAATGTGAACGTAGCAGATTTAGCATGATGTTTAAAACCGTGTTATTTATTTATGAACTGATATATGCGTTTACTTTCTCATTTGAAATAGATCTCTTTTAGTTTACATGTAACATAAAAGTAGTTTCTACATGCATAATTTTATTTAGTAGAGTGCTTAATTTTTAAATACCTGTTTAAAACCGTATATACCGTATAAAACCTCAATACTATTTAAAGACACAGACGACATCTCGACAATGTGGACGAAGCAGATTTAGCAAAATGTTTAAACCGTGTTAATTATTTATGAACTGATATATGTGTCTACTTTCTCATTTCAAATAGATATCTTTTAGTTTACATGTAACACTAAAGTAGTTACTACATGCATGATTTTATTTAGTAGAGTGCTTAGTTTTTAAATACTTGTTTAAAACCGTATATACCGTATAAAACGCCGAAAGTATTTAAAGACACAGACGACATCTCGACAATTTGGACGAAGCAGATTTAGCATGATCTTTAAAACCGTGTTATTTATTTATGAACTGATCTATGTGTTTACTTTCTCATTTGAAATAGATATCTTTCAGTTTACATGTAACACAAAATGAATTGCTACATGCATAATTTGATTTAGTAGAGTGCTTGATTTTTAAATACCTGTATAAAACCGTATATACCGTATAAAACCCCAAAAGTATTTAAAGACACAGACGACATCTCGACAATTTGAACGAAGCAGATTTAGCATGATCTTTAAAACCGTGTTATTTATTTATGAACTGATATATGTGTTTACTTTCTCATTTGAAATAGATATCTTTCAGTTTACATGTAACACACAATGAATTGCTACATGAATAATTTTATTTAGTAGAGTGCTTGATTTTTAAATACCTGTATAACACCGTATATACCGTATAAAACGCCGAAAGTATTTAAAGACACAGACGACATCTCGACAATGTGGTCGAAGCAGATTTAGCATGATCTTTAAAACCGTGTTATTTATTTATGAACTGATATATGTGTTTACTTTCTCATTTGAAATACATATCTTTCAGTTTACATGTAACACAACATTAATTGCTACATGCATAATTTGATTTAGTATAGTGCTTGATTTTTAAATACCTATATAACACCGTATATGCCGTATAAAACGCCGAAAGTATTTAAAGACACTGACAACATTTCGACAATGTGGACGAAGCAGATTTAGCATGATCTTTAAAATTGTGTTATTTATTTATGAACTGATATATGTGTTTACCTTTTCATTTGAAATAGATATCTTTTAGTTTACATGTAACACAAAAATTAATTTTCGATTTATGCTTAAATGATGGACTTTTTTTTAACAGGTAAATTTTTCAATTATTTGTATTTCATAAACTTATATAAAGTGCCAAATAAATGGTTAAAATTCGCACCTATTCAGAATAGGTGCCAATTTTATTTCTACATTTTTTTTGGCATAGAGAACGTAATAATACAAAATTTATGGTATTGTTATTGAACTTTTAAAAGTTATGTCTTACTTTAGTATGTAGATTATTCTTTATAACAAAATAAACCAAAAAGGAATAAACAACTGTACATGAATTAAAAAGGCAATTTTCTGTTTTCCTTCCATTCATTGGAATAGTAAGTAAATTGGGAACACTTTAATAAAAAGGCATCGCAGATAACTTCTTAAGATTTTACTAGTTTAAAAACATATTACTTAATAATAAGAGGTATTTTTCATTTTCCTGAAGCAGAAGTTAATTTAAAAAATAATTACTACAATGTTCAGAAAACCTTAGAAATTTTCTTTAGTGGAAATATTCTGATTTTAGATATTTCTAAAGAATAAATTCACGAAAATCTCAACTCTCTATCTTTAATAAATTTTATAAAAAAGTGTACCTAAATATGTAAGAAATCTTAATTCTTGGAGATGGATAAGAAAAAACAACATTTATACATAAGTGGTGTTACTATGATTTTTTTAATAGAAATATTCGACTCATTCAATTTCATAAAATTATTACAGATCCTGCTATAATACGCGTAGTTAAAAATTCTGCTATTTAATTATCAATTTTTTTTTTCTAATCTTAAGTAGTGGTGATAGATTCCTTGGAAATTGCAAGAAGTGTATGCATATCGTGGTGGTATTGCTTGTTTACGAACATGACGGCTCATTCTAAAGGTTCATACATTGTTAAATTACATAAATTACGTAGTAGAAAAAATTTAAGCATTTTGTGTTACGTCTGCTTTTAACATCATGATAAAACAACCATCTCACCGTACATCTTTTCCAAAATCTCTGTAGCTGCAGTTTTTCTAAATACAGTATTTTGTTTTAACTTCGCTGCCAACTATAAGATTGCACTAATAATAATTTTATTAAATAACTTATTTTAATTTAATAAATTTGCACTATTAATTTAAGAAAACTCTTATTAAGTTATTATCAAAATTTAGTAAACGTTTCATAACCTAATTTTGAGCATTCACTGATTAAGATGTTAACACGTTCACTGCCGGGTTAAAATTATAGGAATTTTATTTTATTTAGAAAGTTCGAATTTATACCGGAAAATACTAATAGCAATATTTATTTTATTTAATCACAGACATTTCGTGATTACATAAAATAAAAATTCTTCTTTTGAAATTTCCGGTACGAATTCGTAATTTTAGATTGAAAAACCACGAGTATACTGGTGGTTGGCAGCGAATGGATTAAATAGACATTAAAAAATATTATTTTTTCTTGGAAATAAATATCCTACTTTTTTTAAAATCCTTTATAGATTTAATCAGCATTTCCTCCTGAAAAAGAAAAAGAAGAAGTGCAAGAATTTACAGTAGTTCCGAATTTTAATATCGCGGCGAAGCAATTAGGTCAACATCTCCGGTAGAACACTTTTCTCTAAATCCCTTTACCGACGAATTGAAGCTACCTTCAGCGGACAATCTTCACTTTCACCCATCGAACAATTTTCCGAACATAATCAGCGAGAGCTAGCGGAGTGTTCGGTGAACGCAAGTTATTATCTGCATTGCATTCATATGCAAACACAGTCAAAAATTTTCATCTGATCACCATTACTTAAAACTTTACCGTCGAAATATCTTGTGTTATATATAATAATTTTTGCGTTTTAAATATACACGGTGAGTAAGAAAATTATATACATACACTGTTTAACGGGTTAAAACTTTCTAATTTTTCTTTCTCTTCAAAGTGTAATTAATTGGAAATAATGAGTGGACCAAGATTAACTTTTGAAAAAAGAAAATTCATTTTAACCCTCTAATTCTAATGGTAGAATACGTTCTAGAAATTCCGTAATTCAGGAAATCTGAATTCATACCAGAAAATTTCAACAAGAAATTTAGCTTTATTTAATAACGGAATGTTTTTTAATAAATGAAGAAAAAAATAATATTTTAAATTTCTGGAATGAATAGGGAATGAATATGGATAATCTGAATTAAAAAAATCTACTTAGTTTGAAGCAGTGGTGGTAGCATATATGCTACCATGGGCATTAGAGGGTTAAAATACTATTGTAAGTATGAAAATGTAGCAGAAGTACAAAAACAAAATCTCAGGGAGTTTCAGGCAGATACTTATCTTTTAATAAAATATGGAGAATATTTTAGTAAAACAATAATAATCAATAACAGAATTTTTTTTTGTTTTTTTTTCATCTACCAAATTTGGTCTTATTTTTTATTTGACATAATAATAATAAAATTTTAAAAGGTTATATTTTTATATACAGATATTAATAATTTTGATTTGGATAAAATAAGTATCCCAATATGTGTTATATTTATTACAAATTACATATCATAATACAATTATTTGTTTTCAGTATAAATGTATAATTATGTCAAAGTTTTGTTTATATGTAAATTTTTGTTATTATTTAAACTCAAGTCTGGTGAAAGCTGAATTTAATTATATGTTGATTATATGTTGATTATATTTTAATGTATGTATATAAATCGCTTTCTGCGTTTAATTGTCTGGCAAATTTAATAATAATTTTTAATATAAATCCCACATATGGGAGAAATGAAAAGAGCGCGATATATCCGAACGATCAATAGATAGCATTTAAAATTTAAGAAAGATCATAACAAAAAATAAAATGTTTTATATTATGTTTCTCAACAAAATATTACTTTATATGCACAATATAATTTTATTAATAAAATAACGAAAAATAATCATAATTATTAATTGCAATTTCTAAACCATACTATTTCTAATCTGTTGTAACTATTTAAATAACCGAAAACTCAACAACAGCTATATATAATACAGGGTTCGTAAGGCTCCTGGAATTTTGCGACCAGGAAATTATTCGGTACCAGTATTTTATTGCAAAAAATATCTCCTTAAAAGAAGGCGAAATTTCGCGAGTTTAACCTCGCGTTTACTTCGCAATAAAATGCGCAGTTAGTAGCGCATATTTCCTGCGACCGATTTTAACATTAGTTAACAACACGTACTTGGATATAGATGCAAGAAGATTGATTTTCGTGTAAAAGTAAATGTTTAATTTATCGTTTTTCAACTGCTAGGGAGCAGCAGTTTCTAGATATGTTTCTGCGATTGTAAAGCTCTCATACGATCATGAACATGAAATTACAAAATTAGACATTCTCTATAAAAATACTGGTTTCTTAAACTAATATATTATTATTTTTTTTTTTACAATTTATTTATTAATACTAAACATTTTCAAAATGAATCTGCACAGTAGCTTTGCAGTGTATACCAGGAGACACAAAAAAGTTCAACGTATCCGAATGAGCGATAAAGAGAGGGTATTTAAGCTGTCTTGTACTCGCCGAAAAACAACAAAAACATTCAAATTTTGAATTAGTGCATCTTCAAAAACAATTTTATGTATAAACATACAATTTTGATTAATGATTAAACAGATTGTGCTTGTTAATATACTATCATTAGAAATTGACTAGTCTTTTACAGAATTTGTGTATTGTTGAAATTAAAATAGCTCCTTTTCTTTTATTATTCCGTAAGTCATTGCACGCATGATATCTTGAGAACTTATGAATGGATTGTTATGAAATTTGATGAAGGTAATAAGCACACGTGTATTTTTAAAATGATCTACTCTTAAGTCTTTTTTTTAATTAAACATGCAAATAAAATATTTAAAAATATATATATATAAATTTTACATTATTTAATGAATAAAAATATTCACAATTAAAAATCTTATCTTCGTAAATACTTAAAAGTAGATAATTTTAAACACTCATATGTGCTTATTATCTATATTAAACTTCATAACAATCCATACATACGTTCTCAAGATACCAGGCGTGCAATGATTTTTGGAGTAAAAAAATGAGTATTTTCAATTTCAGCAAAGCACAAATTCTGAAAAAAATCTAGTCAGTTTCTAATGATAGTATATAGAAAATCCCAATATGTTCAATCAATTGTCAAAATTTCATGTTTGTACATAAAAAGGTTTTGAAGATACACCAATTCAAACTTTGAATATTTTTCTTGGTTTTCGTCGTGTTTAAAGGATACAAGACACCTTAAAATTTAAGGAAGACGATAACAAACAAGAAAAGTTTTATATTATTCTCCAAAATATTATTTTATAATCATATTACAATTTTCTTAATAAAATTACTATAAATAATTACACTTTTTCGAATCGCATTATATATCCGTTAATTAAAAAGTGCGGTAAGAGTACAGATTATTATTTTTCTGGAGACATGTAAAAAAAGCGTGATTTATCTGAATAGGCAGCGTAACGAGGAGCAGCTCTACAGTAACAATTTAACCGTGATTAATTATTTTCAGGTTTTATGGGGTGCAATATGTCCTCCACACTCGCCCAGGATAGCTCAGTTGGCAGAGCATTCTCAGCTTCCGCCAAGAAGTCCCTGGTTCGAGTCCTGGTCGGCGCATTTTTCGTCCAGTTGGAAAATTACTACTCATACATACTATTTCTAATCTGTTATAACTATTTAAACAAAAGAAAACTAAACAACAGCTATCTAATAGCTCTATTATGGAAATTACGCATTAGTTCGCAATCAAATGCGCAATTAGTGGCGCATATTTCCTGCAACCATTAACTAACAACACCTACTTTACACATACGCGGATAAAGATGCAAGATGAGAAGTGAATTTTTAATTTTTTTGCAGAAATTACAAAATAAAACAATATAAAAAATATTGGTCTATGAAACTGAAATCTTTTGTTATTATTATTATTTAATAAAATTTATTCACTAATATTAAATATTTTCAAAATGAATCTTCGAAATCAAAATGAATTTTTCGAAAAAGTGCAACATATCCGAATGAGTGATATAAAAGAGGGCATTTAAAATTTGGCACAATAACAAACAGGAGAAGTTTTATATTAGTCCCCAAAATATTACGTTGTAATAATCATATTACAATTTTATTAATATAATTACTACAATTACACTTATTCCAATCGCATAATATAATACATACGTTAACACGTTCACTGCCGGGTTAAAATTACCAGAATTTTATTTTATTTAGAAAGTTCGAATTCATATCAGAAAATACTAATAGCAATTGTTACATTATTTAATTACAGACATTTCCTGAATACATGAAATAAAAATTCTTCTTTTGAAATTTCCGGTACGAATTCGAATTTTAGTTTGTAAAACCACGAGTATACTCGTGGTTGGCAGCAAATGGATTAATTAAAAAGTGCGGTAAAAGTACAATTAATTATTTTTCAGGAGAAAAAGAGAGATTTATCTGAATGGGCAACGTAACGAGGTGCGTATAGTTATAATTTAACCATGATTAATTAATATCAAGTTTTATTCAAGTGAAAAGATGTTCAACAGTATCTTACCTATACCGCGCTTTAATATGCGAGAAATAACAATGTGTTTTAAGTAAGTTGCTATCAGATCTGTTATTAAACAACAACAACAGCAATAATAATAATAATTTGCAATTTATAAAAGTAAATTATTCTTTCAAATAAATTATATTCGAATATACATAAATTTTAAGATAAACATTAAAATTTAATAATAAATTCTCAATGTAAAATTTATTGACTGTTAAGCATTTTTACAGACATTTGGGTAAAAAAAATCCTCCAAATTATTTTTAAATGTTTTGTTTTAGTTAAATGACTTATAAAGATATTTCGCGTATGCACCCTCCATTATGTCATAAAGTAAACAACATATTAAAATAACTATCATTAGCTGGAAATGTTATTTTAAGCACTAAAAAGATAATTCATAATTTTTAAATATAATTATTTACGTATTTGTGACAGTTTATTAGTTAATTTCATATTTTAGGATACATTATTTTCTATTTATTTTTATTTTCATCATGATATTTATTAATGGGGTATACTTTAATTCATATTATTTTAATATTAATTAAATAAGTATTTTCGTTTAATTAAATATGATAAAAATTAATTGAAATTGTATAAATCATATACATGAGGAAATCATATAAATTAAATATGATAAAAATTGTGTAATAAATTTTAAGTAAATTCTGTTAAAGTAGGGATTATTGTAATAAAAATGTATATAATTTTAATGATGAAAATTATTAAAATTTGTCGGTTACGTAAGATTTTATTCTTTACTTTTAAAAAAGTGATTACTTATTTATTATATATATATATTTTATTTAAGTTTCAAATTTCAACTAATATGTTAATATGTTTTCAAAATTTCCATATTCGAGGAGAATATTTTTGTGCAATATTTATCTTTATTCATCTTTTCAATTAGTACAATTTCAAATAATTTTCAAGTTTTTCTATTCCTGTCTTTTGTAGATAATGTATGTTAAAAATTTAATGACATTCCGAAAGAAAAAAAATCGTGCATCAGAAAATGTTGACATGTGCATTCATTAGATATTTTGCCATTTTTTGTTGTTGAAGGTGATTGATGTTTAGATAGCTTTTTAAAATATCATTTCTTGCTTCAAATTTCAATTTCTTATGATATTTTTAAATAATTTTTAAGTATTCTCATGGTAATTTAAAATATTTTTCAAGTATTTTCACGACAATTTAAAACAATTTAAAACAATTTTCAAGCATTCTTATGATAATTTTAAATAAATTACAATTCCTACCTTTTGATGATATCCAAAGATGATTTTATGTAAATTCTCTGAATTAACTTCCTCATAGTGATGTCACATATAATAATAGTATTTAAATCCTCAGGTAATTTTCACAAATGCTAAAATTTTCAATTCACTAAAAAATAATCCTCTTCAGAAGTGAATCTGAAATATTATATATTTTTTTATTTATTCCTATTTAATTTAATAAAATCCACTTTTAAATAAAATAATAATATTTAGTCTACGTCTCCAGGTGCTATGTTTGTAGCTTTGATTTTTTTTTCTCACTTTTTTTCTAAATGTTTACCACAAACTACTTATGAATCCTTTGATTATCTAATGAAACACAAAACAATCCAGGAGGCTAGAAGGGTCAACTTATCTCAACTTAGACACCGGCTGAAATGAAAGTTTTCGGAACATGTGCTTAGTTGTTGAACAGTGACTCGCAGCGATTGGCCGGCTCTTTGAAATTCCCACGCTACCGACCAATAGTAAATTCACCGAACGTCACACCGTGACGTCACATTTAATGGCTGCCAAGGCCTTCTTAAACGTCCTTCCTTGGAATGCAGTTTTTTATTCTACACTTTGGCGCCTGTAATCTTTTTCAGCTGAGCTGCCACCCTTTTTTTATTTATTTATTGGATAACTTCTTTCTCTTTCTCTTCCATATGATTCTACTGAGGAAGCACGGTTTTATATACACACACACAAAAAGAGTTTGATTTTTTTGCTGTTCTATTTTTGATGTTATGTAAACAACGTTGCTCAGGGTATGATACAGAGGAAAACATTGAACATTTTAGTTTGAGTTTGTCACATGTTGCCGTGTTCTCAGTAATACTTATGTAAAACTGAAAGAGTTTGATTCACAGGGAGAGATTAAATATATATGTGAATGATCTGAAATTTTGTTTTATTTTTGAATGACTATATATTGTACGATATGCTTTCATTATATAAATCTGACAATTATAGTTTAATAACTAATGCTCCTGATTTTATAGTTTTAATTTCATTTATTTCACATTTTGAGATCTGGTGCTTGAGGTATTTAAAAAAAAAATTAAAAATATAAACAAATTATATTTTGTTTCCAGATAATATGATAAAAACTTCCAGTAAAATATATTAACCGTACTTCCAGAATTGTTTACTTTCCCCTACCTTTAAAAGAAGAAATTAATGAAAATTTTCGACTTCCTGTTTTCGACGGATTTATACGTTTTAGATGGCCCTGAACACGATTTGACTGTTTTTAAGAAGCATGGTTTTATATACACACACAAAAAAAAGAGTTTGATTTTTTGCTGTTCTATTTTTGATGTTATGTAAACAACGTTGCTCAGGGTATGATACAGAGGAAAACATTGAACATTTTAGTTTGAGTTTGTCACATGTTGCCGTGTTCTCAGTAATACTTATGTAAAACTGAAAGAGCTTGACACACAGGAAGTTATTAAATATATATATATATGAATGATCTCAAATTTTATTTTATTTTTGAATGACTATATATTGTACGATATGCTTTCATTATGTAAATCTGACAATTATAGTTCAATAACTAATGCTCCTGATTTTATAGTTTTAATTTCATTTATTTCACATTTTGAGATCTGGTGCTTGAGATATTTAAATATATATATATATATATATATAAAACTTTAAGTAAAATTTAACCATTGAAACATAAGAAACTGACCATATATATATATAAGCAAATTATATTTTGTTTCCAGATAATATAAATATCCAGATAATATAATAAACACTTCCAGTAAAATATATTAACCGTACTGCCAGAATTGTTTACTTTCCCCTACCTTTAAAAGAAGAAAGCAATGAAAATTTTCGACTTTCTGTTTTCGACGGATTTATACGTTTTAGATGGCCCTGAACACGATTTGACTGTTTTTAAGAAGCATGGTTTTATATACACACACACAAAAAGAGTTTGATTTTTTGCTGTTCTATTTTTGATGTTATGTAAACAACGTTGCTCAGGGTATGATACAGATTAAAACATTGAAACATTGAACATTTTAGTTTCAGGTTGTCACATGTTACCGTGTTCTCAGTAATACTTATGTAAAACTGAAGTGTTTTGATAGACAGGAAGAGATAAAATATACATATATGAATAATCTCAAATTTTATTCTATTTTTGAATGCCTATATATTGCACGATACACTTTCAATATATACTATTGACGTACACGTCAATAGTATTTATTCTGTTAATAGAGCATTTGTTATTATGTTTTAATAACAAATGCTCATGATTTTATAATTTTAATTTTATTTACTTCACATTTTGAAATATGCTGCTTGAGCTATTTTAACCACTTAACTGTTTTGACCGAACGCCGAATGGCCAAAAAGTTGGCAATTCTTTTATTTCAAACATATGTTTTACTATTTTTTTTGAAACAGGGAAAGTTTTCTGAACGAATAAATTAAGATTAAAAAAAAAAAAAAAATCTAGAAAGCTGTTTAATCCTGATGTAAATCGAATTTTTCCAAGCATTGTTGCCAACCTCCCGATTTTTTCCATACCAGTATTTTTATGAAAAAATATTTGTTTAATTTAATCATGCCATTTCTGCCATTTAATAAAGCAAAAAGTTCTGTATGATTTTACTGGTATTAAAAAAGTCGGGAGGTTGGCAACTATAAACGTCTTCAAAATTTCTTCGTTAACACTAAAACCGCGGGAAATTTTACTCAAGTTTTATAAAAAATATTTTACACCAGAATAAATATTTAAAACTATTTAACTTATTTATTCAACTTTTTTTTGTGCGATTTATATTTAACTTAATTTATTAAGAAATTTCTGGTGCGAATCGACAATTTTTCATTTGGTACGGGTCAAAGTGACCCGTCTTCGTGGTTCTAGTGTTAACCTATTTTTATATTAATATTACTTAACCCCTTAACTGTGTAGCCCGATCTCAGTTCGGGCAAAAACAGTTTGCTTGTTTTGTTACTAAAAGCTTTTGCACACCAGTAATTATTTAACGCAAGCTTCGCTTTATTAATCGGCAGACCATTTTCGATTACACAAAGCAAATATTTTAGTAAGGAAAAAGTGGTGTAATGTGCCTATTTTTAGTTTATGGTGTCAAAATACCTCCCACAGTTAAGGGGTTAAAATAAAATTCGTTAGATTACAGTAAATGATATATCCCTTAACACTAGAACTACCGGAAATTTTTACTCAAGTCTTTTAAATCTATTTCAACCAAGAAATTTTATCTAAAACTTCTTAACTTATTCATTTAACGTATTTTTGTGAGTTTTATATTTAATTTATTTTAAGAATAAATTTCTGGTTCGAATCGGTATATATTCATTTGGTAACCGTCAAAATGACGGCTCATGGTAGTTCTAGTGTTAAATTTCAATAATTCTGAACATTTGTGACGGGGATAGCCTTTATTATTATTTTTTTTTAATGCAAAAATAATTTTCTCAAAAAATTTAAGGAAAAAAAAAACTTATCCGGAAATGTTAAAAGACAAATACCCTTCTAGCTGTAATGAGATAGAGGTAGAGGTCAGGGAACCATGCAACTGACTCAATATCCACGCCCCCCCCCCCCCCCCCCCGTCCCTGCGCCCTGCCTCACTAGGGGATTGGACGGAAGAATCGAAGAAAGGAAGCAAGAGAGGGAAAGGATGATGCGGAACATAGGGTACTCTGAAAGATGCTCTTGATTTGGAATGGTCTTGTACTAAATAAACGAATGACCTGATGCTATGTTTAATGCTTCAAAATTCTTTAACGTAAATATTATGCATATAAATATTAACCAGTAGACCCGTGCGAGGATTTCGCACTGCAGCAATAGCTATATTTAGCAACATCTATAATTATTTGGATCAACAGCAACTAGATATAATTACTAACAGGAATACAGAAATAACACTTTCTCACACATTTTCAGACTCATTTTTAAACGTAAAAAAAATAACAATTGCAGGCACGATTGTTGAAGTTGAAGTGATTTGGAATCGAACAGTTTTTCTGTTTGTACTAGAAATTTTATATTCTAATTAATTTTTCAGAAGAGCTGAAATTACGCTGTAAATTAATGAAATACAAAGTGTGTGAATTATCACTTTACTAAACAGCGTACAACCAATAAAGTGAAAAAAATATCCAGATCGGGGTTCGATCCCGGATCCCTTTGGTATAGCGCACCAAGTACTTTACTATTTAAGATACAAAATTATATTAAAGATACAAAAATAAACTTTATTGAAAAGAGGACAAAATTTACTATATTGATCTAAAAGATTGAATTTGGATTGCTTTTATGAGTGAATCAAAATCGCAGGCGCATTTGAAAATTCGGGAAAATACGCGATTCGTTTCGTTCAATGCAAAATAACAACAACAATAACAAAAAAAAAAAAAAAAACATCTAATCAAAATATCCAAAAGCTAGTCATCCGAAGAAACTCGAACGTTAATGTTAAGTCTATGGGAAGGTTCTTGACAGATTTCTCGCTCGCATTTTAATATATATATATATATATATATATATATCATCATCATCATCATCAACCGTTTTCAATCCACTGATGGATGTAGGTCTCCCCCAGATTTTTCCATTGTTGCCTGTCTAGTGCTTTAGTCATCCAATTAACACCGGCCACTTTTCTGATTTCGTCACTCCATCTTACTTGAGGTCGTCTTCTTGGTCGTTTTACATCTCTGGGATACCACTGTAGGGTGTTTGTGCTCCATCTATTGTCTTGTCTTCTTGCAATGTGCCCAGCCCATTTCCATTTTAGCCATTTAATTCTCTCGATAATGTCAAAAACTTTCGTCTGACTTCTTATCCACGTTATTCTCTTTCGGTCTCTTCTGGTTATGCCTAGCATACATCTTTCCATACTTCGCTGTGTTGTTTGTAATCTTTGTACCATCCGTTTTGTTAGTGTCCAAGTTTCTGCTCCATAAGTTAGTGCAGGCAAAACACATTGGTTAAACACCTTTCTTTTCAAACAAAGAGGCATGTTACTTTTCAGAATAATATTGTTCTTCCCAAAAGCACTCCATCCATTTCTTATTCTTCTATTGATTTCATTCATGATACTGTTGTCTGAAGATATTTCTTGTCCAAGGTACACATAACTTTCAACATCTTTAATCTCAGTGTTGTTGTAGACGATTTTCTTTTTTGATGCAAATGAATTGAGCATCACCTTAGTCTTTTCCAAATTTATTTTTAATCCCACATTAATGCTAGCTTCTGCCAAATCTTTTAGCATATTTTGCAATTCTTCAGGGCTATTACTGAAAATTAAAATGTCATCAGCAAACCGGAGATGGCTTAAATATTCCCCATTTATTCTAATCCCTTTGTTTTCCCAATCCAGCTTCTTGAAAATACTCTCTAAGACAGCAGTAAAAAGCTTAGGCGAAATGGTGTCTCCTTGTCTTACTCCTCTTTCAAGCTTGATCTTCGCTTTTCCTTTGTCCAAACGGATGGTGGCTGTTGCTTTCTTGTAGATCTTCTTTATGATATTGATATAAGGTTTGTCTATACCAATGTTCTCCAGAGAAGTAATTACTGCAGATGTGTAGACCGAATCAAATGCTTTTTCATAATCAATAAAGGCAAGACAGAGAGGTAAATTATATTCTTTATGTTTTCCTATAACTTCCCTTACTGTTTGAATATGATCCATTGTGCTAAATCCACTTCGAAATCCTGCTTGTTCTCTAGGTTGAGCTGAGTCCAGAGCTGATTCAAGTCTTGTCGTTAAAACTTTGGTGAAAATTTTATAAATCACTGACAGTAAGCTGATTGGACGGTAGTTTTTAATGTTTTCCTTTTCTCCTTTCTTATAAAGTAACACCATCACAGCATTATTCCAATCCTCTGGTACATCTGATTTCTCGAGACATTTGGAAAACAGTAAGGCTAGCATTTTTGCAAATTCTTCTCCTGCTTCTTTGATAAGATCAATTGTAATTCCATCTTCGCCAGGGCATTTACCTTTTTTCATGCCTCTAATGGCTTGTACAACTTCATCTGTCATCACTGGGATTATCTCTTCAGTTTCTGTTATGTTTACTAGTGGATCACGTAGGTTGATTTCCCTTTGATCTTCACATTTATATAGATCGTTATAGAATTTTTCGACAATGTGTACTATTTCATTATTGATTTTGGTGATTGTTCCATCTGCTGTCTTCAGTGCAAAAATACCTTTTCTTCCAACACACAGTTTGCGCTTAGCTGATTTTAAACTTTTGTTATCTTCTAGAACTTTTTTGACAAGATCACAGTTAAATTTTCTGATATCTTCTGTAACACATTTTCTTACCGTTTTACATAATTCTGCATATTCAACTCTTGATTTAGGATAGTTTTTCTTCATTTTAAATTCTCTGCGTTTCTTCATCAGTCTTCTTGTTTCTTCTGTTATTTTCTTTGTTTGCTTTACTTGTGCTTCACCAGCTATCGTCCTTGCAATTTCTTGTAGAGTATTTGTTATTTTCTTGTTCACTACTGTAACATCTTGTTCTTCTTCTAAGATTGATTGAAGTACTTGAAAACGATTTTTAAGTTCTAAATTAAATTCTTCTTTATGTTTCTGGAGATTTATAATATCGACTGATTTCTTTGAGCATTGCAAAAGCTTCATTCTTTCCACTTTAGTATTTAAAAGCAGTTTGCATCTAACTAACCTGTGATCGCTTCCTGTATTGAAGTTATTGAGAACGCTGCAATCCTGAATAAGATGCTTTTTGTTTGTCAAGATGTAGTCGATTTCACTTGTTGAGCCATTTGCACTACGCCATGTCCATTTTCTTTGTGGCTTTTTCTTGAAAAATGAATTCATGATATACATCTGTTCACATTCTGCAAATTCAATCAATCTGTTTCCTCTTTCATTACGCACCCCATATCCATGAATTCCTACTGAGAACTCACCTTTCTTTTTTCCCCCAATTCTAGCATTCCAGTCTCCCATTATTAATTTTATGTAGCATTTTCCTTTTTGATGCATTGAAGCTACTTCTTCATAGAAATCCTCAATTTCTTCATCAGTATAGCTAATTGTTGGTGCATAAACTTGGGTAATTTGCAGTTTGTATCTTTTTGACACTTGTATAACTAACCTTGCAACTCTATCTGATGCACTATCATATTCTACGATGTGATTCTTCCACCTTTTATGAATCAGAAATCCTACACCACTTGTTTTTCCATCTTCTGTACCTCTGTAGTACAATACATGTCCACTGGCAAGATCAATCTTCTCTTCACCTTTTCTTCTTATTTCGCATAATCCTAGGATGTCCCAGTTGATTCTTTCTAATTCTTCTTCAAGTTCCTGTAAACGACTTTCAGAAGATAAGGATCGTCCATTATACGTAGCCAAGGTATATATATTGGCATAGGATAGCTGAGGTCGATCTCTAACTTCGTTAGTTTTTACTTTTTTCGATTTTGGTTTCAGTTTTTTTATAAGTGGACATTTTCCATTTTGGAACCGGTTCTGAAAGTGAAAGTACCCTTATATAAAAAAAACTGGAACCAAAATCGAAAAAGTAAAAGCTAACAACGTTAGAGATCGACCTCAACCATCTTATGCCAAAAAAAATCATTTAAAAATATTAAAATGCGAGCGAGAAATCTGTCAAGAACCTTCCCATAGACTTAACATTAGCTAGAGTGTTTCTTCCCGTGGCTAGTGTAGGCTCTTAAAAGAGGAAAAGTAGCCGTCAGCAATGTGTTAATAATGATATATCCCAAACTACACTAAATATTGTTATTAAAATCCCATTTTCAAGTTCAGGGGAAATCATAAAATTGAAATTGCGAATAAAAATGAATTTATTTAGTCACAGGACAGCTCTAAAACGAGACTGTTATGTGGTTTAAGAAGTTAACTTTTGATCCAAGATTTAAAATCTTGCAAAAACGTACTTAAATTAGTATTCGGGATTATTGAATAAACAATTTAATGAGCGGCCCATAATTTAAATTATTCAACACTTTTATTATTCTGTTGCAAATTACTTTTGTCGTTCTCAAAATCGCTACATAAATTAAATACAATCATTAAAGAAAGATCCACGAATAAAAAATAAAAAAGGTCTAAATTTTCATCAATAATTTCGCTTTGTAACATATAAGTATATATTTAGTAAAACTATCCTTGAAAAAGCAATGTTTTGCGTGGAAAAACTTTTTGCATTTGATTTTATATACATTTTAATCATTTTAATCTGATTTACAAATATATTTTTATAAAAAATACTCCCATATTCATATTTAAAATCTCAAAACGATATTCTGGTTTGAGAAAACTGATTTATACGCTATAAAAAGTACTCGGAAATGTGTCCGAAAATCGGTGGCAGCAAAAGAAACTTTCTTTTTATAAATGCGTCTTCAACCCCTTCGGGACCGGCGGCTTTTACACACATTTTATTCGGTTGGCACCACTTTTTAAAAAAAAAGCTACCTTTACTTAAACTATCACAAAAATGCTCTAATTAGAGAAAGCAAATATTACTTTTATTTTTTTACTGGTGCCTAAAACAAATTCTGTATGCTCTTTTTGAGGGTGCATGTATGCACCCATGGTTCTCGAATGGGTTAAATCTTGAAAATAATTGATTTATGGTGTATCTAAAGATAAAGAACGCTTTTCGAAACAGTGGATAATTCGGAAGAAGTTATTGTTAATTTTCATTCGTGGTTGTATTATATTTTTGTAAATTAAGAAACATTTGCCCCTTTTTTACGATGTTGTACTTTTCACAGTCCATTGTTCTTGAAAACAATTTGCATTTTAGGGGGAAAAATATGATATTTGTTTTGAAAAAAAAAAAAAAAAAAAGATTATATATATATATATATATATATATATATATATATATATATATATATATATATAATGATATTAGAACTTGATATGTTTTTTGAAATTCATAGATATTATAATTATATATATATGCTGTCGCTACCATGTGAAACTATCGAATGTGAAAAAATGAATTTTTCAAAATAGGCCGATTGTCACCACTAAATTTTAATACAATTCTTTGCCAAGTAAGAATACTAATAGAATTTCTGTAAAAGACAGTGTCGCCAATTTGGCCTTGTTATTTATTTAGAGCCGAGCCGAGATTGAAACGTAAATTTTTAAGACTAAAATTTTACATTAACTTGCTACGAAATAATTGTCATTAAATAAAGCAAAAAATTCTGTTTGAAATTTCCGGTATCAATTCGGAATTTCTGAATAAAAATGAAGGCCAAATTGGCAACCCTGCTGAAAAATACTATTAAAATTTTGTGGTGAGAGTCGGCCCATTTTTTTAAATAATCAAAAATGCATTTTTTCACATTATTTTTGCACACACACACACACACATATATATATATATATATATATATATATATATATCAAGTAAGTCGACAAAAGTGGCGTATTAAACGTGATTTGCAGAATGTTACAGTAATCGAGCTGATTACACATCCAATCATCTAAATCAACTTTAGAGCAATCGTTTATATATTTACGGTCGAAAATCGGGTATTTTACGCATGTTAAAATTTAATTGTATTCAAGTTTTAACTTATTGTTTCCATAGGACCAACTAGAATAATAACTGAATATAAATTGGATTCAAATATGACTTTATTTTCGAATAATATGTTACTACCAAAAATAAAACACCAAAAATAATTCACCTGCTAGCCTATTTTTTTTTTTTTTTTTTTTTTTTTTGTAACACAAACCAAAAATATTAAATCTTTGCAGAAGAACCCAGTTATTAAAATCATATTTAGTACTTGTGATAATGAATAATCCTATAACTAACCCGTATTCTTTATATAATAAGAAAAAAATATTCTTCTTAATCTTTGTTTTAAAAAATATTTTTAATTTTCCAACTGGGCAAAAAATGTCCGTGCCAGGACTCGTAACCAGGAATCTCTTGGCTGAAGCTGCCAATGCTCTGCCAACTAAGGACGAATCTGGACGAATCTGGAAGACCTAATTCACTCAGCTAACCTAATTGATAATGTTAGCATATTTATTATTGTTAGCATGGTAAAAAGTAAAGAAAACATTTAAAAAAAAATTACAACCACAGTCTCATTTATTCAGTCTTCACGAGTTTTTCTTTTATTTATTTGCCCCGGTCTTTGTTCAACATCTGACTTTCGTAAAATAACATCTATTGGGATCGATGGACATCGCGATTGCTATAACATGCGTGATAAAATATAGTAGTGATATAGCAGTAGCATACATTAAAAAACTTCACTAACAATGACTATAACCATCTTTAACCGTAATAATTTTTATGATGCATCTAAGCAAGACGTTGAAGGCATTTACAACAGCAGATATATCAGAATAGGTGGAGGTTCAATTCTTCGTCGTACTTGCGCTTATTTGCTATTGTCTTCATTCTTGTAGTCATGAACACACGCAGGGAAATATCTCTTTTTTAGACTTTGATAACGTCTTTTACACTTCCAAAGTCACTTGTAGTGATTCCATCGTGATGCCAATTAGTCTTCGAAGAAGATCTGGTTTTAACAATGGGTTCACCCATCGCAATTAAATATTGAGACAGTATGTGGTCATCCAATTCCCCGCGATCAGCATCCCTTTGTTTACTGTAAAACTGGCCTCCTGGAAACAGTTTGCATTGGCTTTGGCTTGACGCTATCACAATATGTGCTGAAGCTGCATTATATCCAGCAAACTGACAGATGTCAATTTTTCATTTTTATATCCAATATCATAACCACTTTTGTTAGTTTTGTCCTAATTTGTTTTAATTACACCCTGATCCGTCTGCTGGGACAAACACTGTGAATATGGTGACAAAACCCGAGATGGACATTTTTAAAAACCGGAATGTTCTTTGGGTGAGCTTGTCAATTTTCCATAAACAACACTGCCTTCCCAGATTTGTCCTGTATTTGTAATTCTAAGTTGCGCATCTGTGAGACGAAAAGATCAATCAGCCATCCAAATTCGTTTCCGGTTTGCTTATTCACCAGAGAAAACTGTTAATTTTATATTAAGAATTCGGGGTTTCGTGAGTTACCAATCACGAAGAGCTTAATTTTATCCATGCCGTCTGTATTTCTCCCCACATGCACTTGATCTTTACTGAACTTCGCTCAAGAACTTTTTATCCCTTTTCAAAGTAAATGTTTTATCAGGCAATAATTTACTACTTTGATACTTTGAAGAACATTTCAAATTTGACAACATTCAAGATATCATAACCAATATATACTTGGCAATTTGCGGAAGCACGATAGATTGCCAACACTGAACATCTTTGGTGTTCACTGCTGCCGCTTCCCCAGAAACCCGCTTGCATACCCTTCCACAGCGATTTTTAAATCGGTCAAACCATCCATTTAAATTTTTTTTGTTGATAATCTTTGCTATCCGTGAAGCCTTCTGTTTCACTACCGGCCATTAAGAGATATGTTCAAAGTTCGAGATCGAGTATACAATTCGAAGACTATACTTTATACGTCCAATACAATATAATTTTCCGGTTTTTACCTTCATTCCCTTGAACAAGCAACTGCAATTTTGTCGATTGGATCTAGATTTTTTTTAACAGAATACATAACATTAATTCCGAAATAGTTATTGATTCATCGAATGCTTTTGTTTTTGTTTTTGTTTTTTACAATGGACATCAAAGTCATATTTTTGTACAAAGTCCAATTTATCTGACACTGATAGTACCTTCCTTTTAATTCTATCAAATTCTATTCCTTGAATTTCATCCTTCTACTCTCTATATTAACAAAAATTTGCAAAACTCTACTCATAGTCAGAGACGACTAGAATCCCCGAAACTCCTGTTGTAAGTAATTCACCGACCATAAATAACACAAGAGAAGGCAGGCATAAAAAAATTAACGAAGAATTAAACACGAAAGTATGCATCCCTTTATCTTCAAATGCGTTTAAAAGCGCACAGTACTCGTACAGTGCCTAGAATACATAGTGTGGAAAACGGTTTTACCGTTTTTTAACTCAAAATTTCCGAAACTGGAAATGATTTAAAAAATGCGAAAAAATTGTAGCCGTTAAACGTGCAACGATGCGGTAGAATAATAGGGCGATCGCAGGGACATCTGCTTTAAAAATAGATTTACCTCTAGCAAAAGTAACTGTTTCACTATTGACAACATGAACATAATTTCTGTTAATAAAATCTTCTTGAAAGTGTATATTTCTGATGTAACTGATTTTGAAGTTAGTTTTTTATCATATCAGGGAATTAATCTTTTCCACTCTTCTAGAAGAGATTCATCCTTTGATATGCTAAATAGGTATAGTTTCTAGCTTTCTGTCTTGTATCGAGTAATACAACCAGGCACAAAGGAATGAGTATCACGTTTTTCGACCATGATCAATATCATTCATATTTTCAAAGCTTATGAGAGTCACTATCCAAGTCAAAGGAAATAGGGTATAAATTAATTATTTAAAATATTTACCACCAGCTGAAGCGTTTTCTTATTTCGATTCATATACAATGTTTGCGTTGAAAAGAGCTAGCAGACAGTGGCGTAGCCAGAGAGGGGGTCGAAATGCTCTGGAAACCAGTAATATTATAAAGTTTTCTTCCCCTTCAATATAGCAGAAATTCTCCGATTAGATAAGACAAAAATATTTTTATAAAATTAGTGGTATCCAAACCATCTGGACCTCCACTCTGTCTACGCCACTGCTATAAGATGTCGCTGCGATCGACCCGTTATCTTTTCAGCATCGTTCTACATTTAGCGGATTCAATTTTTTCGTACTATTTTGTAGCCATTTTCACACTATGTATTCTAGGCGCTGTAATACTGGCAAAGAATCTATAAAAAGTTAGAGATTCTTTGGTACTGGGGAAGCTTTACTACAGTGTACAGGAGGGAAAAAATTAATGAACAACTTACACCACGAAAAGAAAGAAGGTAACAAAAAGCGACATACACGAAGCGAGAGACAAAGAATATTACGACGAGGAATCAAAGAAGAGTTGAAGTGTTGCTAATTTAGTGGGACTTTTCAGAATTCAAATATTTCCCTAATATCATATCATATTAAAAAAGTCTGCCAGTTAATGAAGCAAAGATTACACTTGAGAATTAGTGGTATCAAAAAACTATAAGTAACAAAGTAAACAAACTTTTCTTGCCTGAATGGAGTTCGGGCAAAACTCTTCAGTTGTTAAAAGGTTGAGTAGTAATTTAGAAGATAGTTTTTCTTTTGGATATTTTGATTTCAAAAGTGAAGATGTTAAAGTAGAATATTTAAATCAGCCGTCACTATATCTTTATCATTTCAGTATTAAGTCCTACGTAAATTGTTGTTGTTATAGTTGTTAAATTGTCTTCATTACTTTGCTTGAAAATTATGAACAAGCCTGAGAGACTTGTATGTAGAACGTGACCACCGGTGAGGGAATGTTTCAGGAAATATTAGCATTTTCTTACAGAAAAAATCGTCGTATTTTGAGCCTAAATGTGACGATTTTTAAGTCGACTAGTTAAATCAGCCATCACTATCTTTATCATTTCAGTTTTGAGTCTTATACGTAAATTGTTGTTGTTATAGTTGTTAAATTGTCTTCATTGTTTGGCTCGAAAATTATGAACAGGCCTGAGAGACTTGTATGTACAACGTGACCAAAGGTGAGGGAATTTTTCAGGAAATATTAGCATTTTCTTACAGAAAAAATCGTCGTATTTGGAGTCTAATCGTGAAGATGTTTAAGTCGAATAGTTAAATCAGCCATCAGCATCTTTATCATTTCAGTTTTGAGTCTTACGTAAATTGTTGTTGTTATAGTTGTTAAATTACCTTAATTTCTGGGTTTGAAAATTATGAATAGGCCGACTTGTATAACGTGATCACCAGTCAGGGAGTTTTTCAGGAAATATTTAGCATTTTCTTACAGAAAAAAATCGTCGTATTTTGAGTCTAAAATTTAAGATTTTTAAGTCGACTAGTTAAATCAGCCATCACTATCTTTATCATTTCAGTTTTGAGTCTTATACGTAAATTGTTGTTGTTATAGTTGTTAAATTGGCTTCATTGTTTGGCTTGAAAATTATGAACAGGCCTGAGAGACTTGTATGTACAACGTGACCACCGGTGAGGGACTTTTTCAGGAAATATCAGCATTTTCTTACAGAAAAAATCGTCGTATTTTGAGTCTAATCGTGAAGATTTTTAAGTCGATTAGTTAAATCAGCCATCAGCATCTTTATCATTTCAATTTTAAGTCTTACGTAAATTGTTGTTGTTATAGTTGTTAAATTGTCTTATGCTTGAAAATTATGAACATTCCTAGACTTGTAAAACGTGGCGACCAGTCAGGGAATTTTTCAGGAAATATTTAGCATTTTCTTACAGAAAAATTCGTCTTATTTTGAGTCTAAATGTGAAAATTTTTAAGTGGAATTGTTAAATCAGACGTCACTATCTTTATCATTTCAGTTTTGGCTTTTAACCCGTTAGCGCCCAGCTTGCTATTTATAGGACGCCGAAATATATTTCTCAATAAAATACAAATATTGCTATTCACACCACTTTTATGTTATAGCAACCTAACAGTGACTTTATCATGGTGTTTCGTGCTTAAAAAAAGGAATATTTATCCTAAAAACAAACTGGCGTTACCTTAAAACCTGGTGTAAGAAACATAATGCTGTGAAAAAGCAATGTCAGGCGTTAATGGGTAAGTAAATTGTTGTGGTTATAGTTGTTATCTTGTCTTCATTACTTACCTTGAAAATTATGAACAGGTCGGAACAAAGCCATTAAATAATAAGCCCAGTCAGATAAATGGGAAACTTTTCGCAAGTTGAAAATAGCGCCATCTAGCGGTTGGGAGTGCTGCATTCGGCACCAAGAATATTTTAATAAAATTTTGCTTCTAAAATTAAAACTTAAAATAAGGAGTTTATATTTTCTAAGAAAGTCGTTTGTAAATTCCGGTGTCAGTCAGTAATTTCATATTTTACGAACATAATTTGTCTGTGCCGGAAAGGGTTAATTGCATAGTGATGTAAATTTCCATCACTTTTTATTTAACTTTTAATAAATAAATCAACTTCTTCGCCACCACTATATTTATATAGAAATATTAATCCAGTAAATTTCCACATTTTTTTTTCATTATAGTTTTAGCTTTAATGTAAAAGATCCCAATAATTAGCAAGCTTTTAAAGGAAGTGCAAAAACAAAACATTGATAAAAATCGTATAAAATATCGATATAAATAAATCGTATCGTTTCTCTGCGACCCACTTCTGTTTTGTCCTCTTTCCGCAGCAGAGGTTTGGCGCTAGTGTGTCGCTAACGAATTTAACACTATCTGACTAGGCTTATTATTTAATGGCTTTGGATCGGAAAGACTTTTATATGGTGGTCACCTGTCAGGGAATTTTTCAAGAACTATTTATCATTTTCTTACAGAAAAATTCATCGTATTTTGAGTCTAAAAGTGAAGATTTTTAAGTAGAATAGTTAACCCTTTTTATCCTGACGGTACTTATAAGTACCACTTTAATAAAACACCTATATATTCGTAATATGACCGTTTTTCCTAACGGTATTCACAATGGCACAAAGAGTGTATTTCTGACAGCAGGCAGGAGATGGCCAATTCAAGCACATATCCTCTTTCTTTGCATTGTAGGGATTTTACATTTGCCACGCTACATTCGAAATCCATTTTCCAATAGAATTGACATGCATGTTGTTCTTCATTTGAGTAATTTTAGTGGTTTATTACCGGTTATTTAGTACTATTATTTTCTATTGTTTTCTATACTCTACAGGTGAACATTTCCTATATTTTATTTGAAGTTTACTATTTGAAATTTACTATTTTATTTGAAGTTTACTATTTGAAATTTATTATTTTATTTTATATCATAGAGTAAAAAATTTATGGTGGTTACAGTTGCATAATTAACCACTAAAACACTATAAAAATTATTTTCCTCTTTCCTATTTTTATTTTGCACCAAACCTTATCCAATGATGCAAAAATACAATTAAAAAGTAGCTGGAAAATTAATTCAGGATATAAAGGGTTAAATCAGTCATAACTATCTTTTTCATTTCAGTTTTGAGTCTTACGTAAATTGTTGTTATTATAGTTGTTAAATTACCTTAATTTCTTGGTTTGAAAATTATAAATAGGCCGACTTGTATAACGTGACCACCAGTCAGGGAGTTTTTCAGGAAATATTTAGCATTTTCTTACAGAAAAAAATCGTCGTAGTTTGAGTCTAAAATTGAAGATTTTTAAGTCGACTAGTTAAATCAGCCATCACTATCTTTATCATTTCAGTTTTGGGTCTTACGTAAATTGTTCTTGTTATAGTTGTTAAGTTGCTTTAATTACTTGAAAATTATGAACAGACCTGAAAAACTTGTAGACCGTGGCTTACGTACAGGTAATTTTTCAGAAAAATAGCCGAATTTAATCACGCGATTAAATAAGATAAATTTATTTCCCTGTTACTGGTACTTTTCTGAAATATTCCCTGATCGTTGCCCTTCCTGTTGTTACAAAGCAAACTTTTTGAATTTATGTGGCGTACAAACATAGTTTTTAATTATTTGTATCCTCAATCACTATCATTCTTAAAGATTTTATCAGTATTGAAGACAGCTGCAGTGATAAAGATAACTAAGTATAACTAATGAGAACTTATTAAAATGAATTACTAACAACCAGCTGCTCGGTACACCGCATATCCGATTTCATATCAATAAATAAGGAGAACGATCATGCTCCTACGCATTCAAACTGTTAATAATTCAGATTTGAGAACTAAGAGGTTATTCGGTTTCAAATAATCAATTTTTTTTTTCGAACATTAACGAACGTCTTCTTGGACGAATAAGAAAGTGCCTTTTATGGCCCCGGAATCGCTGATTAATGGTAAATATTAAGAATTTAATGTTTTCTAATAAAACTTGAGAAAAAACGTTTTTCTTGAAACAACATTTTTTTTTTTTTAACCGTGTCCAGAGGTGTCCAGAAAGACTTCTCGGGTGATCTGAATGAAATAATTCATACTGCTGTGAAGCTATGGCTATAGTTAGAACCGGCATTATGTAATGCATTTGGATATAACCTTTCGGTACTTTTCGGTTAGCCGGGCGCCAGTGATATATGTACATATATAAATACATATGTATATACATAAATTTGTATATACATACTAGGGGGCCTACCCCCTGCGAGCTACGCTCGCCAACCCCCGCTCAGACTTCGAGACCTCTAAAAACATGACAGCGTGCTTTGTTTTAAAAGTATTGGTAAATCTGTAATTGTGTTGCCATGCTTTTAACGTTTTAATAGGGCATTTTTTTATTATCATGGCCTCATACACAGCTGTTGCGACAACTGACGACTGTTTTCGGGACATTTAAAAAAGCGATCTGTATTCTATTCTTCCTTTGCGTTTAAGGATGAGAAAAATTCCATCTGCTTGTGAATAACATTAAGAACCACGTTATTGAAAAGTACTATGTTATAGACATTTTCAGTAACAGGTTTTGATTTTCTCTGTATTTTAGTGCACCATCATGCATATTTTCATGTTATTTTAAATATGTAAATTATTTATTTTAATTAATATGTATATACGAATTTTCTAATAATTATTTATCATACAAAATTAATTAAATATTTTGTGCATGTATGCCTGCATTTATTCGGCATGAGATATTTAAACAAATTTGCTATCCGCGATAATTTTACACCGTGGTATGTCACTTGAATATTGTCCATAAGAAAATTGGGTACTTTTCCAGTATAGGATCCTTTGCTTTTAGGTTTGGCGTAATTCGAGTTTAAAAAACGAATAGATTCGTTAATATACATATATTTGTTACCAAAAGTTATGAAAACAAACCCAGTGAACTTTTGGTGCTTTTCTATTATACGCTTTTTGAGCTATTCGATTTCTATTATACGCTTGACGCTTTTTTAAAAATCTTGGCGCAATTCGGGCATCAGAAAGTGAGATTTGGTGCCAAATGACATAAACAGCCATGGAAACAAACTCGACGATTTTTTTTTTGTTTATATGCGTATTTTAATTATACGTATAATATTATTGTTTTTTCTATACAAATTACTTCTGATTACATATAAAATAGGATAAATGACATTTTACGCTAAACAAATTGTATAAATATTGAAAAAATGCTTCTGTATACGAAATGACAAAGTGAATAGGTTGACAGAAAGTATGTTGCCAAATTTTCCTTTTCCGCCAAGGCTATTTTCTCTGTTTCGTCAAGGCCCCATATACTGGAAAAGCACCGAATTTTTATGCTTGTTTATACATGTATTTATATGTATGTATACAATTTATTTATAATTGTCTTTCAATTTACTTCTTTTTGTACATAAAAATAGATAAATGGCTTCTTTATATTAAATAAATTGTATAAACATAAATGACGTCATTTGGACGAATTTATTCAAAATATTTTCAGTTTATAAATTAAATTAAATTCTGACAGAGACGATTGAATCCTGACGATAGAAATGTGATTTTTTTTTTCAAATTTTCATGAAAAACATAATTTAATCACAATCTTGTCTTTATTATCGATTGAAATAAAAGATAAATTCAATTTCAATTTGAAAATGACGAATAAAAAGAAATCAAAAATCCCTATCGGGATCCTTTTCGATTTTTTTCTCTTTTTTGTCACAAAAAAACTGAGTAATTAGTTGCCATCATTACAGAAATGTCATTAAAATTAGAAAAAAATTAATATCTCGAAAACTAATTCCAATTTCAAAAATCTATTACCAGTTTTGACATCCGCGGATTTTTATGGACAGTTGGTATTAATTTCACCATCAAGCGTTTAATATTTTATTAAAAATAGCCCTGAAACGTAATCAGTCGTTTAATCAGTCGTTTCATAAAATCGTTTCATAAATTCGTTTCATAAAATCGTTTCACAAATTCGTTTCATTAGGATTTTATATATATAGGGTAGACATACATATATGCAAATATATGTGTATATATCACTGGCGCCCGGCTAACCGAAAAGTACCCACCTTTCTTTCTGCAAACTTAAGGACTAAGAAAATGTCGATTTTTGCAACACATTTTTCAGATAAACACCATTTTTTACAATATATATATACAATATATATATATATATATATATATATATATATATATATATATAATCCAGCAAAAACATGATTTTGGCCTGAACTAGCCCCACCCCCCCTCACCAGAAACAAGACAACACAAGAAAACACTGTAGAACATATATGTAAAAATAAACATAAACAAGCTGCGGCCTCATCAGCAGTGGGTAAATTCAAAGGCAGCCAAGCATCCGAACAAAAAGATTAACAATTAGTGGCAGTGGGTTTCGGCCAGAGCTCTGCGTAGTAAAAATTCAAAATGTACAGAAACATATTTGAATACTACTTAACAGACGCTCCCCCCACCGTACCCTACGCCACAATATAAGCGAATGCTGTACCAATATCACAATACTGAATCACCATAGTTGAAACAAATGTCTCTTCGAAAATACACACAACCAATTCAGCCACGTTGCCACAATTAAAAAAGTAAAACACGATAAACAAACCAAATCCGTTATTCAGTACAGTAGCTGTTTTGTTTGTGATGTGATGGTTGCTGCTTATATATATATATATATATATATATATATATATATATATATATATATATATATATATATATATATATACAATATATATGTATATATGTAATATCTATATATATATATATATATATATATATATATATTGTCAGTTTCAACTATAACTGTAAACCGGTAGATTATAAAACAGTTTATAAATTATTTTATGATTTATAAATCTGCTAGAGAGCATAAGACAGTACCTAACCGGCTTCAAAATTCAAATAGGTTCGAATTTGATTCCATATTTTGGAAAGGAGTGTTTTATTTTTATTTTTATTTTTTTTAAGTTTTTGGTTTTGAATTTTATTTATTTAATTTATAGGTTAACCGTAGTTTATCGGAGTTCCTTAACCTGTGGTTCATTATGTAGATCTCTTTCAAATAACAGACCAGATATTATTACCAAATGGTTGTCTGAGTGAATTATTTTGGCTGGAATGTCGTCCAGATAGCTCAATTGGAAGAACATCGACAATTAAAGCTAAAAGGTTCTTGGTTCGATACCCGTTATGAATACCTTTTCACTTGGTTGGAAAAATTATTACTCATAGCATATAGTTATTCAAGATCTATCGAATAACTAATTTTCTATGACAAATAAAGTTATGAAACTTTGTACGATGTTTTCGAATAAAATATTCTTTAAATTGTAACCTTTTTGAACTGTGTGCAGGGCACTAGCTCAATATCGTGCCATTTTGCAATAAGAAATTTTTTCCTCCAAAAAATTTATAAAAGATAGTTTGAAATACAAATAATTATAAAATAAAAAACATATTCTACAATAATATATTTCGTTTATATTGAAAAAAAAATTCCTCCAAAACTGCCTAGATATAAGCAGTAGAATATATAATGACCCTCCGCCCCTTAAAGATGCAATATATATATATAATTTTTGAAAGGGAAAAAAAATTATGAGTACTTTTTTTAATAAGAGAATCATGTTTTCAAAATTTTCTGTCAAATCAAAAAAGTTACAATTTAAGGAATGTTTTACTCGAAAACATCGTAAAAAGTTTCATAACTTTATTTGTCAAAATTAAAAATATATATTTAAAAAATATATATATAATTTTTAAAAGGAAAAATCTTTTTTATGAGCACTTTTTTCACTAAGAGAATCATGTTTTCAAAATTTTCTGTCAAAACAAAAAAGTTACAATTTAAAGAATATTTTACTCGAAAACATCGTACAAAGTTTCATAACTTTATTTGTCATAGAAAATTAGTTATTCGATAGATCTTGAATAACTATATTCTATGAGTAATAAATTTTCCATCCAACAAATGAAAAGGTATCCATATCGGGTATTGAACCCAGAACCTTTTGGCTTTAATTGTCGATGTTCTTCCAATTGAGCTATCTGGACGAGAATTCACTCAGACAACCATTTGGTAATAATATCTAGTCTGTTATTTGAAAGAGATCGACATAATAAATCACAGGTAAAAAAACTCCGATAAACTACGGTTAACCTAAAAATTAAATAAATAAAATATAAAACCAAAAACTTAAAAAAAAGAAATAAAAAGAAAACACTCCTTTCCAAAATATGGAATCAAATTCGAACCTATTTGAATTTTGAAGCCGGTTTGATACTTTTCTATTATATCAACACCATGCCAAAATGTTTGCTAATGCGCAAACCCTGACCGCGCAAAGAAGTATTTTTGCAAACCATCCCAAACATAGCAATTCCCTATTTATTGAGCGGGAATCTTTTTATTATTATTACTAGCTGTTTAACCCGTTCTACGCACGGGAGTTCATGAATTTGATTCTAAAAAGTGAATAAAATGAATATAATTCCCCTGTTAAAGGGTTGAATTGTTCAATAACTATACGATTTAGAAAACAAAAATTACTACTGTGCATTTTTTTAATGAAACTTAATTTATGTTGCTATGGCAGCAGACGATAAAACGATATATTTGGAATAAGGGAATAAATAGAATAATTTTTTTTTTTATGTTTGAAATAAAATGTTTTTCTTAATTTTTAAAAAAAAATCAAATAATGAAGCGCAATTAAATAATCTCTAATTATTTGCATGCGAGGTAAAAGAATTATCGTAATACCCGCTACAGCTTCTTACTATTGCAGCGTGGCGTCCGTAATATGTATATCTCACATTGCAGTAAACATTTAGAACTGTTTAGAACTCACACGATTACAGGTTGACATAAAAAAGGCAAAACTTCGTCATAAACATTAAAAACTATTTAAAATTTTCGATTTTTTTGCCCTAATCGTTCATGGGCTCCCTACCATCAACCCGTTTGCCAAATTTCGTAGCCCTGCGGTTTCCGAGTTTTTGAGGTTACATAGATACGCGCACGGATTTTAATAGGGTATATTATTCTAGCTGACCCGCCCGGCGTTGCCCGGACTCGTGTAATAAACTTAAATCTCTTAAAAAACGAAACTCTGTCCCGGATCTCCGATGGCTTTGGCACCGTGTACCGGGCATGCTCGTACGCTCCGGAAAATCTTTTATTTTCACCTTCCACCACCAGGGGAGCATTCTGTTCTAAACAAACCTCTTTACGAACGAACATCTGACACAGGTTCAAGTTGCTTAAGGCATCGTAATAATAGACGGGCTACAAAAGCGGTTTGGAGAAGATGGGAGCATTATTAGCCGAGTTATTGAAATTAGGCCCAGTTAGAGAAAATAACCTTGAGGGGGGCGCCGGAAGGAGGGGATGTTCAAGTGTCCTTCAGAAAATGAGTAATTAGGAGGACCACTATGCATCTTTAAAACTGTGTTCGTTTGGTTAAGCTATGAACTTAATTACAAATTTGGCTTAAACTAAAATTCGGAAATAGTGGTTAATAAATTTACTTTAATGTTATAGAGGGTGACTATTAAGTTAATAATAATGTTTGTAATCAGTTGGGTTGAAATCGGAAAGATAGTTGCTGAGTTATGGAAACGGGGCATAGTTAGAGAAAAAAAAACCTTTAAGGAGGTGCCGGGGAGGAGCGAATGTTTAAGTTCACTTCAGTAAATTAGTAATTAGGAGGATCACTATGCATCTTTAAAAATTCGTTCGTTTGGTTAAGCTAGGAACTTAATTAGAAATTTGTCTTAGACTGTTATTCGGAAATAGGGGTACCCGCTACTCACAAATTTATTTTAATGATATAGACGTTGATTATTAAGTTAAATATGATGTTTGGAATCAGTTGCACTGAAATCGGAAAATTAGTTACTGAGATATGGAAACAGAGTACAATTAGACAAAAAGCCTTGAGGGAGGGGCCGGGGGGAGCGGATGTTCAAGTGCCTTTCAGCAAATGATAAATTAAAAGAGCCACTATATACATCTTTAAAGATTGATTCATTTGGTTATGCTAGGAACTTAATTTGAAATTTGGCTTACACTATTATTCGGAAATACTGGGAACTGTTTTCTAGAAGTACACCCTGAAGCTATGAATGCTGATTTTTATGATAATTTAGCAAAATGGAACTGGTTTGGAGAAGTTCTGAACATAATTACCTGAGTTCTGGAAATAAAGCACAGTTAGAGAAAAAACCTTGAGGGGGGCCGCGAGGAGGCGCGTGGTCAAGTGCTCAACAACAAATCACTAACTTAGACTGTTGGTATGCATAACTGAATACTGGCTCTGTACTTTTATTAGGAATATAAATTTAATTTTTACGAAAATTGTTATTCTAAAATAGCGGTATCATCTATATAAAACAGCGATTAAACGTTACGGGTGAATTAAAAAAACTGTTAAATTTATTAAATGTAATTAGTTCAGTTGAAATAAGAGCAGTAGATTTGGATTTATTAATAAGGGCGGTCAATCAATGAAAAAGCCGCCGCCAGGTGGCGCGCGGTCAAGTAAAATATATGTGATATTTAATAAAAAGCCGTTAACCCCCACCCCTCCCCATCCCCCGCAAATTTAACAAATAATCTGTTAAATAAAGTTTTCTGTATTAATAATCTCTATCATAGTAATAGTATATGTCATGTAAAAAAATCCTTAAACCCAGCTAATTATCATTCATTAAGTCGATAAAATCTTTTAAAATTAAGTTTTTAGCATTTGGCAATGGTCAATAATTAAGTTGATTGTCTACATCTCATATAATCTCTGATCTATCGATTTTAAACACTCGACTGGGAATTGCAATCATCCCTACCTTGATTTATTTAATTATTTCTGTGGAGATTTTACACAACCAACCAACCGAAGATGACTCTGTGAAAAAGCGTATTTTTGATGAGATCTCTTTGTGGATAGATATTAATTAATATTTAATCTATGAAAAATCTATTTAAATTTTTCGAATTTTTTGCCCCGATCGTTCATGGGCCCCCTACCAGCTACCCGTGTGCAAAATTTCCTAGCCCTGCGCCCTGTGGTTTTCGAGTTTTTGAGGTTACATAGCTACGCGAACGGTTTTTAATAGTATAGATTAAAATGTTTCCGGCAACGCGTTAACAGATATTTACAATTTCATGCCTGCAGTTTAAATTCGGTTAATTTTATTATTTTATTATATAATATTTAATTTTTTTTAAGTATATATTGGTATCAATATAATAAAACAGTTCGTAAAAATCTGTAATTTTGAAATATTATATTTTTTAAATGATCATTTCCGCACCAACAATGTTAATTCTTTTCAGATGTTTCATTTGGCGCCAATTATTACGTTTAGCGACAATGGTGTTGATATAAGGGAAAAGTACCGCCAGTTTTATTAAAAAGTAAATATGAAAGAAGATTAAAGCTCAGTTTTCAAAGAAAACTCATCGAAGTTTTTATATATATTTTTTTTTACTGTATCTAGACACAAGTTTTAACTGTATACCTTTGGAATCACGATTGCCAGTGCGGCCACCTTTTTTATTCAATTCATACCGGAAATTCCGAAAGAAAATTTTTTACTTTATTCAATCACGAAATAGTCATTAACCCCTTGGGGACGAGCGACACGTATACGTGACGCACAAGATGCTCAGAATCCTCGATCATTCCCACCAATTAATTTTTATTGTGAGTTTTGCCTTATTTAATGATAACATTTCTGCAATTCAAGTAGGCGAAAATTTCTGTTTTGAAAAACCGGTGGTAAAAGATTAAAAATACTGTAAAGGACGCTTGTCGCGAAGGGGCTAAAAAAAGGAAAACTAAAGTAAACATTGAAACAAAAAATGTTAAAAGATTAAGTATTAATTGCATATTTGTCAACTTTGCGTGGAACTATTCAAATTCAACAAACCTAAATAAATATGTTTAAAACCAGCAATTTTACTTAATATATGAACTCAAATATATACTACTATTCCTTCCTACTCTTATGCTTTTTCCAGCCATTAAAATTTCATAGAATTTTTTGTCAAGTAAAATCGCTGATTTTGATGATTAAATAGGGCAATATTTACTATTGGTTTTTAGTGGTAAGAAAAAACCGTAAAAGTTGACAGTTATGCATACTACGTAGCAGGGTTGCCAGATTGACGTTCTTTTTTATTCAAAAATTGCAAATTCATACCGTAAATTCCGAAAGAAGAATTCGTACTTTAAGTAATCACGAACTGTCTGTTATTTAAAAAATTAAAAATCACTATTCGGATTTTCTGGTGTGAATTCGGAATTCATAACTAAGAAAGGAAGCCAAACTGGAACATTGGTATTTAACCCGTTTGGGACGAGTGATGCATATATGCATCGTTAAAAGTTGTATTTGGAATATGTTTTTGGCACCACTAATAAATAATTGTAATATTTGTCTTTTTTAATTAGAGCATTTGTTGGTATTTTACAAGTACAGGGAACTGTTTAAAAAACTTTCCTCTCCTCTCTTGTCTAATCTTTCTTCTTTGTTTCACTCTCATTTTGGTTTCCTCTTCTGAGATGAGGGCGATTCTGCATAAGCCGATATCATCTTCCCGTATAGCATGCATGGTCGCAGTGACGTCACAGTGACGTCATTGCGAGTCGCAGTGGTCACGTCACATCTGTGATCAAAATGCCACCACTTTGTGACGTCACATTGTGACTAAAATGTGAACTTCTTCAAAACTTTTAAAAAGAAACAAGAACACTTCAAAACATATTATTCATCCTAAAAAATGTACTTTTGACAATATTTAAAATTTTTGTGACATCACAGTGACGTCACTGCAAGTCACATACTTCACGACACAAATATGATCACAAAAACAATCAACTCTGACAGAACGAAATCTAATTTTTTTGTGGGGGAGGGAGAGTTTTGTCACACACTGATGTCATGATAATACTAAATAACATTTTTATGCACTTAATTATTATTTTTACTCTTACAATTTAGTTAGTTTTAAAAACTTGAGAAAAATATGTTTTATTTATAATTCTTTTTTGTTTAAATCATTAATGATAAAGAAAAAAGTTAAAACATGAAAACTTGGGTGCGGTATGCTTCCTCAGCCCCTTCATCAGCACCAGTGTCTGCTACGAAAATGATAATATTATCTATCAGAGATTCTCTATAAGTGACCCTAGGTCCAAGAAAGTGTACGGGACCTTAATTAATTTCGTAACACAGATAGAGATAACACAAAATACCCTATAGTCATATGTGGCCTTATAATTATAGAGGACAGATTGGGGCCCGGGTGTAAACTACTTTCAGATATTATATATATATATTTATATTTATTTATATTTATATTTATTTATTTATTGAGAAAAGGGGACTAAAAGACGCTGTTAACTTGGCATATTTTCTTTAGCAATTTGACCAAAACTGTCTTGTATTTAAAAAGAACCTCTTCCTCTATCACCAATAAATATATTGCTTTTTTATTCAATGACATAATATATAAATGAAGTAAATTCATATTTAATCAATTTATTTGTAAAAAAGTATTGATATTACTATATAAATTACTTCATAAATGCCATAAAATCCATTTTTTAGTACAATTCTTGATTAAATTGGAGTGATTTTGAGTAACTGCAATTAATAAAAATATACATGTAAATGCAATTTTTCATAGCTTATTCCCCTGGTGAAAAAAAAAAAGGGGGGGAAAGAAAGAAAGACTATTTTCCGATTTTCCGATTTAAAATAATCAGCATATAAGTTCTTTTGTTATTGTTAGTTCAGAAACGATAAACACCTGCCTGTCTGCTCAGACGAAGCTGCGCAGTACTACTTGGAAGAACACGTTAAGCAAACGATTTTTTTTTATTCTGCGGACATTTGAGTAGAACATGTTTTTCTAATAAAGAGTGTGAACTAATTCCACGTAAGTCATTTTAAATATTTTAAAGTGTTTCCAATGCTATAGTAATGCTTTTAAATTTATAAATTGCTGCATATATTTCTTTATAAATTACTGACCCGCATATTCTAGGAGAAAAAATGATACAATTTTCTTTTGGAAATGCATAATTTAATTGTTACTTATTTTTTAAATAAATCTATCTGGAAATTAATTACAAGGTTCGTACGGGTACCGTTACTTTTCCAGGTGACATACCAGTATATTTTTCTAAAAAAAATACATCAAGTTCAAACGTGCGAAATTTCACCTTATTTAAGAAGAGATTATCTATAAGAAAATACTGGTACCGAATATTTTCCTGGTCTTAAAATTCCAGGACCCGTACGAACCCTGTAATTAGTTATTCATCTATAGTTTGTTGCTACTTAATTCTAAACTAAAATATTTTGGAAATATGTTAATCATTAAATGCGAAGTTTGCATTAGTTGTATTCAAATCCACAGATATAGTATATTTTTTAAATTTAAGATGTAATAAAAATTGCTCATGTTATATAATATAATTAAGTTGAAATAACCCTAATAGCAGTTATTCATAACTTTATAAGAACATTAAAGAATTAACGAATGTTTGATTTTCCCTTAATACTTATACAATCTTTGTAATTTAAATAATGATTTAACTTGACTATTATTAGAAATTATTAAACTATAACTGAAATTTCATATTTTGTTCACCTTTGAATACGTTTAGGATGTTGGTATTCAAGAAATTTCCTTAAAAAAAATATTTTTTTATGACGGCATGAGAATTTCATTTTCCAGCGAAAATGATCAAATTGCAAAAACCGTGCATTTTCTAAATTGTTTTACATGTCATAAATATTTTTATATGGTAAAAAGAAGTTTCATATACATATATAAAATTATGTATATATTTACGCATAATAGTTACGCAATTATGCAAAGTGTTTACATATTGTAAATACTTTTCTGTAATAAAAAAATGTATCTTATGTTTACGTATACTTTTAGGCATAACACCGGTACAACTGCACAAATCTTGTTTTATTTCAAAATTATTGTATTCTGGTGGTTCTATAAAAAATTGAATAGGTTGCTAAACTAGTAAAAGTTATTTTTTTTTTACTATATACTGTGAATACTTTTCATTATTTTTTGAAATTTTAAAGATTTGTATTAATTTAAAATATGAAGAAGACAAATATTGAAAACTTTACATTAAAAATTATCATATTTCAGGATAGTTTAGATTAGTCTAAGCAACAACAAATTATAAATAAATAACTTTTCACAATATTTTTACAAAATATGTTACCATTTCATTAGGAAAATTCCAATCATAGTAATTTTGCAATGTTATTTTTTAATTTGGAGTAGTAATTTATTTATGAATTATATATAATGATTTAGAAATATTTGGAGCCATTATTATAGCATTAAAAAATCTTTAAAATTCTTAAAATGTGCTAACGTTGTATTAATTCACGAGATTTAGTAGAGGAACAAAATTATAAGTTCTAACAGAAAAGGAGATCGCCTACGTCCACCCCCCTATTTCCTTATCTCCATGTTGAAGAGAGTTTTTAGTTACGGTTAAAATTTATTTTTAGCGGGTGGTTCAGGGCCTGGTCAAAAAGCTTGTAAACCCCTTCATTTAAAAAAAAGTCAGTACTAATCTTGCTTTTAGGTAGATTTACGACCTATAAAGAAATACCAACTAAGAAGTACTACTAAGAAATACTACCTATTACATTCTCCTCTGTGTTGGAATTTCTCGAAAATTTATGCAGATCTACGCCGATCATGACTCTCAAAACCCAAAACCACCCCCAGTTCAAAACTTTATCTAGCTATCTCTATCACTTTTTTATGGACACGATAACTTCAATAATTCTCCCCAAATCTCTTCCAAACTGATACATAAAATCAAGGGGCATAAAATCTCAGTCAAGTTCGTTAATGGGCAAAATCGAGCCAACGGGGGAGGGGGGGTGGGTTGTGAAAACAGAAAAATACCCATAATGTCTTAATTATCATACTTATCGAATACGCTTAAAGTTATTATTACTTCTAGGAAAAAGGGCCGAAAATTTATGTATGACAGATTTTCGATACCATTAAAAATGACCTCAAGGGGGGGGGGGATAGGAGTTTAAGAAGAAAAAGTTTCATAACTTTTTATCAATTTACAATATATCATATCCGCTTAAATTTATTAAAAATTCACTTAATATTATCTACAACATTCATATTGACAAGTTTTTTATAGGACCAACCCTTACAGTAAAAAGTAAGTAAATAAATAAAATCCCCGATGGCTCCACCTACAGACACAGGTAGATTTAAAAGTAGGCGGTCCCCAAAAAGGTCATTTCTTCTGCAATTCCCAACAAACAGGCGTCCCACGGTCTGTGTCTTCGAATTCTACCTGTGCCTGTAGGCCGAGCCGTCATTGATTTTTTATAATCAGCATTCCAAAATTTCTTGCTGGAAAAGATTCTACATATGATATGAGATCATTAACAATTTGCTAAAAATGGATAAAGTAACTCACGAAGAATTTTTAGATGGATATGCATTAAGGATTTGGTAAGTACAAAATATTCTAAAATTAAGTTCCATTTGTCTGCACTTAAGAGTTACAAATTACATTGTTTTAAATAAATCATTTTTTATTATTTTAAATTCATAATATAAAACAATATATTCCTATTTATGATGTTTTTCTTATTTTATGATGTTGTTATGCTCGATTTCGACTAAGTTATAAATGCTTTCACAAATGCAAAAATGAGAAAAGTTCCGTAAGTATTGTAAAATGATTACTAAATATCGAGTTTGTAAAACATATTTCTTACAGACTAATTAGGATGGTTCTAAGATATAATTTTTTAAATATTTTCCATTAAATTGTGGTGATTTTTTTAAATGTATTTCTATCATACATTTTGCTAGATAAAATTGGAAGTTTGTATGTGATTTTTAATGGTACTGTTAAAAATCAAGTGTTTTTTTTTTGTCATTTTTATAATATATTTTTTGCTAAATAAAAGTGGAGTTTTGTGCTATATTTTTAACAGCGCTGATTAACTGTAGTTATATTTTTTTTGTGTATTTACCACTTATTGTTTTCTGCAAAAATTATTAAAACTTAAGCTTGCATGTTTGTTTTATGCTTTGTGTATTCAGTTAATTTTAAATGTTTTATAGTATTTAAAATTGAAATAAATGATTCTAAAAATATAGATTTTTATATAAGTAAAAGAAGGAGGGTGTTAAATAATTGATTGCACAGGGCGTCACACATCCAAAATACAGGCCTGGTAATAGGTAATTGTTTTATAAATGCGTTTCGAATCTGAACTTAATGGAATTATACTAAATAAACACAATATTCGTTTTGAAATAGATTGACCAATTAGGATATCAATAATTAATAAAATATTTATGTTTAAACTTAATTGTTCAAGCTAATATTTTTTATTATCACAAGATGAATACTTTATGTATTTCGATAAAATATTTAAAATACTGAATTTTAGAGAATTACATTTGTTAAATTACTGAGACAGTGATTTTGTGTAGAGTTTAATATATATATATATATATATATATATATATATATATATATATGTGTGTGTGTGTGTGTGTAATGAGAACATTTTTCGGAGTATCAGAATACATGGAATTGTGTTTCCCGTCACAATTCTTAAGGCTGTTCGTCAGTGAACTTCCTGCTCTAGCTAATGTTAAACCTATGGGCGAAGGATGCATTCGTATATTTAAAATATCTCCTTGAGAAATTAATATTTTTAACTTCTATGAACTAACTTCTAAAGAAACTAACTTCAAAATAAACTATTTTTCTGTGTACTCGTTTTAAACTATGTCTCTTTTTTTTTCCTTAGTTATCAAAATATTTATAAAATATATACTTAATTTTATGAGAAGTATTAAATTCATATTTTAACACATATAATTATAAATTAAGCACATATTTAAGAAATATTTTGATAACTAAGGAAAAAAAAAAGACATCCTTTAAGAAGTGTACACAGAAAACAAAATTAAGAATATTAATTTTCTGGAGAGATATTTTAAATATACGAATGCATCCTATAGTCCAAAGTAATGAGCAATAAAAAAATGATACAAATAAAATTGCGGGTTGAATGTTTTAAATTCCTTCATAAAATGATTTCGATATAAAACTATGGAACTGACGTTTAAGACCCCTGATCTGCGGATTTACTAGCTTAATTGATACTATAAATGTAATTACTATTTATAGCATTTTGTATATGTAGTTACACTGTCAGAAATGAAAAGTCAAACACTGAAGACAGAATATTCCCAATACTGACCAATAATGCTCGACCGAAATTTCAAGATTATAGAAATTGTTATTAAAATCATATGTAAAATAAGTTATGAAAAAAATATCTATAATCATATGTATAAGTTAAATATTATTTTCATGAAATAAATACAAATTAAAAAATATATAACTCATTCAAAAATAGAGATATTTTTATCTGAAATAAAATATGGATCCGACCCATTTGAAACAAAACACAACCCAAACTCAACTGTCAAAAAAAAAAAAAAAAAAAAAAAAAAAAAATGCTAACCTAACCAAAACTTTACCCAAATAAAAAAATTGCAGACAATTTAATTAGCGGATTGGATTGGGGTACAGCCAGTCCTAATCCATATAGAAACAAAAGACAACCTGAACTAGACGTACACAAAAATCTGTAATACCTAGCAGAAACTGACTCGCTGCAAATCACGGCTGGAGTTAGGTATGCCGAGTACCAATGACACATCCACGAGTACCAAATAATAGCTCGAACATCTCTTAAAAAAACGAGAATCAGTTAATCCAACTCGAAAGAAAATAATCTCTAACGAATTCAACCCACGGTGTGAGATGGGTACATGCAGCCTTAACACGAAAAGCAGCAAAATACTCTAAAAATCCCTGACGGCTCGACCTACAGGCACAGGTAGATTTCGAAGATGCGGACCGTGGGGCGCCTGTTTATTGAGAATTGCAGAATAAACGACATTTTTGCCAGGATGCGGCAGTTCGGACCGCCCACTTCGAAATCTACCTGTGTCAAGTTGTCGGAGCCGGCAATTTCATTATTATTATTATTTTATTTTATTTTATTTATTTATTTATAATAATTATTTTTTTTTGCTATAAATGTTGGTTCTATAAAATACTTGTCAATATAAAAGTTGCAGATAATATTAACAGGATGTATGATAAATTTAAGCGGTTTGATACCTTGGGAATTGACAAAGTTATGAATTTTTTCTTCTAAACACCCCCCTTCCCCCCCCCTTAAGGTAATTTTTAATTATATCAAAAATCTGTCATACATAAATTGTCGGCCCTTTTCCTAGGAGTGATAATAACTTTAAACGGATTCGATACGTATCACAATTAAGACGTTATGGGGAATTTTCTGTTTTCAAAAAAGCCCCCCCCCCCCCTATTTCCCCACCTTGGTTCGATTTTACCCATTAACGAACTTGACCGAGATTTTATTCACCTTGATTTTGTGTATCAGTTTGGAAGATATTTGTGCAGAATTTTTTAAGTTATCGTGTCCATAAAAAAGTGACATATATATATATATATATAATATAAAGTTTTGAACTGGGGGTGGGGTGGTTTTGGGTTTTGGGAGTCATGATCGGTGTAGATCTGAAAATTGTTTCCAGAAATTCCAACCTAGGGGAGAATGAAATAGGTAGTATCTCTTACGAAATCTACCTAAAATCCAATGCAGAGGAAAATAAATACAACTAACTCTTTGGGTCAGGTTTTAATAAATTCAAATCATCCAGCACTGGACAGGACCCAAATGGGTTCGTCATAAAATTAATGGCAAAACCGTCACAAACGACACACTTTTTATAAATTAGTCACAGGGTGAATTCACAACATCGTCACTGAGGTCATATCTGCTTCACAAAGTAAAAGACAAAATCGTCACAAATGTCACATTCTTCACAAATTTGTCACACCGTGACTTCACAAAGTAGTCGCATTGTGAGGTCACAGAAAGCCTTGAAAACGGCCATAACGACCTCACATTTAGGTCACAATGACTTCACATCGACGTCACTTGACGTCACGACGACGGTCACAAAGTCACAGTGTGACTTCGCAGTGACGTCGCCGTGACGTCACCATGCCTTACGGGTTGTTTATATCGACTTATGGAGAATTGTAAACCACCCACGCAATTGCCGTGCGTGGCGACCCGTGTCCCTGGAAAGGGGGATCCTGGCAGTTGAGGGAAACCAACACACTGCTTTGGCCTCTGCTTCAGGTAGATGGGAGGTGCATATTGGTCCCGTATGCATCAATCGGTTGGTCAGCTGACTTGTATGTCACTGGCTGGGGATCAAGTGAGCAGGCACATACTAGTCATTTCGTTAAGGGTGGAAACTGAAATGGTGTGTCATGTGAGCGTATGGGCCCTGGTTAGCACTGGTGCATGAATGTGCATCCCCTTGTTGAGCTCGGTAGTGGGTGGCGCGGCCGGGGTCTGAATTAGTTTTCACTTTAATATGGATGGAAAAACTTCAACTCCTCCTATCTCTCTCCCATCTGGAGAACAACAAATTGTGCAGAATACGTCATTCACTCGCTTTTTTGTTATCCATCGTACTGACAGTCTTTCCGATAGTTCATTTAAGAGAACATCACCATTTCTTATTGGGAAAACATTTCAATCTGTTTTTCGGAGACGGTTATTCACTTAAAAAGCTACAGTCTGGGGATTTACTTGTTGAGGTCTCTTCAGACAAACACTCAAAATTTCTGTCAAATTGCAAAGAAATAGGCAATTTTTCTGTTTCTGTTCAGGCCCATCAAACTCTAAACACAAGTCGTGGTGTAATATCAGAACCAGATCTTTTACTCTCTACAAAAGACGAACTCCTACAAAATTTAAAAGAAGAAAATGTCATAGATGCACGCCGTAATACTATCCGTAATGGACAAGTGCTTCCCACAAAGCACATCATTCTGACTTTCAATAGCCCTACTTTGCCAACCAGAATTAAAGCTGCCTACCTGAGCTGTCCTGTCCGACCTTATATACCTAACCCGCTCCGTTGTTTTAAGTGCCAGCGCTATGGTCATACTACAACTACCTGTCGTGGTTCTGTTACCTGCGCACGTTGTGCAGAAGTCGGGCACGATGGTAAGTCATGCGAAAAGCATGACTACAAACTGTACAAACTGTAAGGGTGACCATACAGCATACTCCCGCTCTTGCCCAAACTGGACTCGTGAAAAAGAAATCCTTGCAGTTAAAATCACTCAAAAACTTTCTTATCCTGAAGCTCGAAAACTTGTAGAATCCAGAACACCATCTGTAGGAGTTTTCTATTCCAGTTTACTCAAGCAATAAACAAAATCCTTAAGACATATAAGCACTCAAACTGAATTCTCTTTACCACCGAATGATCCCTCTATGACACTAACCAGCACTAAAAAGAAGAAAGCCCGTGATGTGTACTGTCCGACTTTTAAAAAAGCCATACCTGATCTAGAACTTTGGGCACCATCATCAGAACCTGTGAAAATAGAATACCCTAATAATCGTCAATTTAAACAGTCAACCGAACATGAGTCAGGAAAAACTTCCGTTTCATCTGCAAACAAATTAGAAAAACCTGTTTCCCCTACTCAAAAACCAAACCAAAAATCATGTGCACAGAAAGAGAGAAAGAAAACCTCTACCCAAGCCTCTTCACAGTGGAAAACTGTGAAGGGAAGAAACAAGAAAGCCTGTTTTGGTACATCGCTCCTTAATAAAAAAGATTCAAAACAGTTGCTGCACTATGCAGAAGAAGCTATGGATTCAGAGTCGTACAGTTCTGACACAAATGAGGATGATAATACTGTTTTTGAGATATTCAAGCCTACGTGATTTTAAATATATTTTTGCTCGATAATTTTAACATTTTACCAATTGTTAGTTTAGATATTGTTTATATTTTAATTGTGAAAACTTCTGTTAAATTTCTTTTAGACATTGTGTTATATTTTCATTGAATGATTTTAATTATACATTTATCACCATATCACTCTCTTCATTTAAATGTTATTTTCATTCATCTTGTTTTTATGACAAAGTTTAAATCATTTAAATCATTTTTATATTTCAACTTGACGTTCTTATTTTAATCTTTTTTTGGCGCAGCATGTCCCTAAAGGGACTTTGTGCCATAAAACCCCAATCAACCAAACAACCATTAACTGACATTGATATATCGCACACGTTTGTCGTTAACTGACATCGGTGCACGCAAAATACATTCGTATGTACTATGTGATTTTCCAACTGCAGATTTCGTTGATTTGTCGTCATAGTCAGCATAAATGCATTTTGCATGAAATTTATGGCAGATAATGATAATCATGTACGATTTATTGATGTCATGTCAGTTAAGGCAAAAGTGCTCTAAACATTTAAACACGGCCAAATCTTCACAGAAAAACATTTTCTGTAGTGTACAGGAAGATAATATTAAGATATGCATTTATGCATGTAGTGAATCGTATTTGTATGCATGTTAATGCAAATAACTGAAAAGTGCTTTTTCAATTTACTGACACAACATTGATAAATTGTATATCATTGTTATTATTTGGCATTGATTGTTCCCAATATGCATTTATATGTACTATAATGACAAAATAATTACTGAATCAGTAGATAGAAAAGCACGCAGTGTATATGAAGGCATTTTATGCACACCAATATTGGATAATGACAATCGTATAAAAATTTATTGTTGTTGTGCCGTTTAATAGAAAAGTGTCAGATTAGAGAAATGACAAAAATCCCGTGAGTGTAACTTTGCTAATTATGGACTCCCAGCCTGGATATAACAGGAGGAGGTTTTTATTTATTTGAATTATTACTATGGATTATTCTGTAAAAAAATTTAACATTCTAAAGCAGTAATGAACTATTTTTCTGTGATACCTTAAGTTGTTTTCCGTCAAGTTTTGACGGGTTCCATCTAGTTATTTAATAAATCTTATAAATTATAAATAAAGAGGAATTGACATATCCTGAAAATAGTAAAGCTTCAACTGTAACCGATTCTTCAGGTGCTGATTACCACCAAAGCAAGCTTCCACCAGTAAATTTGAATAAAATTGTCATCCTCAATTAAATTCCTTTTTCATGCTGGATTTCTGTCATAAATAAGAAAATTTTTCTATTCTTTTTTATTGGTGGAAATTTCCCCTGACGTTAATCAGGCTCTGAATCGATGTAATCAAACAACAGAAGCTCTTCTTGTGACTACATTCTTAATCACTTCCACCGGCAGGCACTATACTATATGTCACCTCCTTTTTATTCATAGCCCCTTTGTCGTTGCTGTTAGAAATTCCAAACAAGCAAATTAACCTTCTATTTTTCTGAGGCGGTCACAAAAAAATTTTAGGTTAACCTTTTAACTACGGGTCTGGTTATGTACGTTCCAGTGGATTATTTTTTGTTTATTCTATCCATAACACTTTTTGAAATATAATCTCTATCATATACTTATAGTAGCATATTTTCTTAGTTACTTCCACTGGTAGGCACTGCACTATCTGTCACCTCCTTTTTATTCATAGCTCCGCTCCATTGTCGTTGCTGTTAGAAATATCAAACAAGCAAATTAACCATCTATTTTGGTGTGGGGGATCATAAAAGAAATTTAGATTAACCCTTTGACTACGAGTCTGGACATGTACGTTCCAGAGGACTATTTTTTGTATATTCAATCCGTGACACTTTTTGAAAAATAATCTCTATCATACACTTATAATAGGATATTTTGAAGAGATATCTACTAAAAAGGAACAGTTTTGTAAATTGTGGTGCGACTGAATATAAAAATAGTCGCCAGTCCTGACCCGTAATCAAAAGTTTAATTATTATTGTTTATAATCATAAGATATACAGGGTGAACCAAAAGTCTTGCCCTGATTATACATATGTATTGTTCGAAAACTATTATGATTAGGAATATGGTTGTTTGGATATATTGTAAGTACTGTTATAAAGTTTTTAATAAGACCACATATTTCATGAAATTTCAACATGTGACCGCTTGGTAGCTCGGAGAATATCAACGTGGTATTATAGTTCTCGTCAAGTGTTCCTTTCAACCATGGATTATTTATCAACAAGATGGAGCAACACCTCACTGGGGTTCCATAATTCGTGAGTTCCTAGACGAAAAATTTCCGGGCTGGTGGATTGGAAGGGATAGACCAATACCATGGCCTAAATGCTCTCCTGACATTACTCCTCTTGACTTTTTCTTTTGGGACTACATCATGTCCAGAGTCTCTGCCACACCAATTGCTGACGTTGAAAAACTGAAAGCTAGTATAAAAGATCATGTGTGTACGGCTACAGAAGACATTTTAGCGAACACTTGGCGAGAACTAGAATACCACGTTGACATACTCAGAGCTACCAAGGGGGCACACGTTGAAATTTCATGTGGTATGTGGTCTTATTGAAAACTTTATAACACTACTTACAATGTATCCAAACACCCATATGTCTAATTATAATAGTTTTCGACATAGCTGCCAACTTTTACGCTTTATTGCTACCACTAAAAATTAATAGAAATTTTTGTGTTATTGAATTACATGATTTCGGAGATTTAATAAGGCAAAATTTCAGTGGTAGGGAAAAAGCGTAAAAGTTGGCAGCTATGGTTTTCGAACAATACATATTTATAATCAGGACAAGACTTTTGGTTCACCCTATATATATAACTGGAATGTCACATTCACCTTGGATGAAACAAATTTAAAATCAATAATCTTGCTAGAAAAGTGCATCTATTTCCTTAAAAATATGTCACAATATGTAAAGAGTTGTTACTACATATAAAATTTGTTTTAAAAACTTGAAAGTTTAATATCCCTCACCGAGTATTTTCAATCACAAACGTGATCATCTTCAAGGCTGATTTAATTTATGGGATGGAATCAAATCAGCCCTGATGATGGTCACGTTTCTGCTCGAAAGTACTTGGCGAGGGATATTAAAGTTTTAAGTTTTTAAAACTGATTTTATTTACTAACAACTTTTTACATATTATAACATCTTTTTAAGGAAATAAATGCACATTTTTAGCAAGATTGTTGCTTTTAACTTTCATTATTGTTTAATCTGTAATTAATGGCATAGAAATCAAAGCAGATCGTTCTATTGAAATACGATAATTTAAGGGTATTCTCCACTCACGCGAAAACACGTGCTCGCAAAAGTTAATCCTATGGGAGAGTTATTTTACAATATCTCGTTTGCATTTCAGCATTTTTAAAAGACTATTAGCATTGGATAGTTGAAATCTATCTCTACACCGGCTCTTTTTTTTTTTTTTTTTTTTTTTTTTTTTTTAATATATATATATAAAGATACTTTTACTTTCGGAATCATTTTCGAAAGTAAAATTATTCCCATACAAAAAATTCCGCAAACAAAATCGAAAAAGTTAAAAAGAGGCTAATTAACTGCAGAGATCAATCTCAGTTGTCCAATGCAAAGAACAAATCGCTTAACAATATTGAAATGCAAACGAGATCTTGTAAAATAAGTGTCCCGTAGGATTAACATTAGCGATCGCATGTTTTCGCGTGATGGGATAGGAGCTTTAATCTTTTCAAGGACGCTGGTTATTATTAACACCTTAATCGTCGCGCTCGATAAACGTAGGCTACTTTATAAAAATTCAGATTGCTTGATTACCACCAGTTTTTTTTAAGTAGAAATATTCCCGTTATTTAATAGACTGATAAAATAATGCGAGAATAAAGCCAATTACACTATTTTAAAAATCTGGTGGGAATCAAACGCTGGTTATTATTAAACCCATCTAATTTTAATCAAAACTTATGCGAGTATTTTTGAATGAAATATTTCGCTTTTACCACTCGATTACTATCTTAAAAAAACTTTCTTTATGGCTGTTGTCGTATCTTTGAGATCACATGACGTAAGTTTCATATTTATACACTTTACACAGCGATATTTAGGGGAAAAGTAGTAATTAACTAGAAATGTATGTTGTTTTGTCTTTAGTCTCAAAAACTAAAAATATTATACAATACTGACATCTTCAAAAACGCCTTTTCAGTAAAAAAAAAGGGGGGTGGTCACTGTATGTTACAGATACACTTATGGTAATCGAGTGTTAAATTCACGTGCAAAAATAAGAAGTTAACTGATTTTATTTCTTTTTAAATGAAATTTTTCATAAATTTTGATCAGTTTTTAACATTATAGGACCAAGAATTACTTTTCCCTGAGAGTGTTAAATATATCAAACGCCCAATGGTACACTGCACTCATATATGAATAAATTTAAATTTAAACTTCAATAAATAAAAATCGAGTGTTAAATTTACGGGAAAAGATAACAAATAAATTGTTTTTCTTTATTTTTAAGTGAAATTGTTCCAAAATTCTGATTAGTTTTCAAAATTACAGGATCTGAAACGCTTAACCCTTTCCGGCACAGACAAAGTCTGTTCGTAAAATGGGAAATTGCGGACTGACACCGGAATTTACAAACGACTTTTTTAGAAATTATGAACTCTTTATTTTAAGCTTTCGTTATAGAAACAAAATGTTATTAAAATATTCTTGGTGCCGAATGCAAGTTTGGAATTAAAATTAGGTGTGCCCGGAGTGGGACCACTGTGCCGGAAAGGGTTAATGCTACTGCACGCATATATGAATCAATTAAAATTTAACCTTCAATAAATAAAATTAATCTAGTGTTAAATTTATGGGGGAAAATAACAAATATATTGCTTTTATTTATTTTTAAATTTAGTTGTTCATAAATTATAATCAGTTTTCAACATTACAGGAACAGAATTACTTTTCCCTGAGAGTATTAATTAAAGGAAACACTTAATACGACACTGCACGCATATATGAATCAATCGAGTGTTAAATTTACGGGAAAAATAACAAATAAATTGTTTTTATTTATTTTTAAATTTAGTTGTTCATAAATTATAATCAGTTTTCAACATTACAGGAACAGAATTACTTTTCCCTGAGAGTGTTAATTAAAGGAAACACTTAATTCGACACTGCACGCATATATGAATCAATCGAGTGTTAAATTTACGTGAAAAATAACAAATAAATTGTTTTTATTTATTTTTAAATGAAATTGTTCCTAAATTCTGATCAGTTTCGAAAATTGCAAGACCATAATTATTTTTCCCTGAGAGTGTTAAATAAATTAAACACTTAATGCTTACCGCACGCGTATATGAATCAATTAAAAAATAACCTTCAATAAATCAAATTAATCGAGCATTAAATTTACAAGAAAAAATAAGAAATAAACTGATTTTATATCTTTTTAAATGGAATTGTTCCTTAATTTTAATCAGTTTTTAACATTACAGGACCAGAATTACTTTTCCCCGAGAGTGTTAAATAAATGAAGCGCCCAATGCTATACTGCATGCATATATGAATCAATTAAAATTTAACCTTCTATAAATCAAATTAATCGAGTGTTAAATTTACGTGAAAAACTGGCAAATAAATTCTTTTATTTATTTTTAAATGAAATTGTTCCTAAATTCAGATCAGTTTTCAAAATTACAGGACCAGAATTATTTTTCCTTGAAACTGTTAAATAAATGAAACGCTTAGCATATATGAATAAATTAAAATTTAACTTTCAATAAATCAAATTAATCGAGTGTTAAATTTAAGTGGAAAAATAACAAATATATTGCTTTTATTTATTTTTAAATTTAATTGTTCATAAATTATAATCAGTTTTCAACATTACAGGAACAGAATTACTTTTCCCTGAGCGTTAATTAAAGGAAACGCTTAATTTGACACTGCGCGCATTCGCATATATGAATCAATCGAGTGTTAAATTTACGGGAAAAATAACGTGAAAAAATCAGTTCCAGGCTACCATTATATTTAAATAAAAATATTCGTCTTATGTAATAACAGAAGTTTTCTATTAATTAAGACAAAGAATTATTGAGGTATCTAACCCGGAATATTATTATGAAAAAAAACATGCTTACTTTAGAAAAAATCATGCACTGTAGTATTAACGTATATATTCGTCTATAAGTCAACGCCAAAATTCTAGAGAAATAATATGTGATTTCGTTTGAAAACCAGTAATATCGTATACTTCACCTTATTTAACCGCAGAAAATTGATATGAATTCTGCGATTAAATAAAGCGAAGAAAATTATTCAGAAGTTCTGGTATTCCAACAGAAGGAAGTGTTATTTATCTCAAATTTTGGGATCGATTTATATGCGATATACGGTATCCAGATATCATTAAATGGAGACAATAGTTTTAAAAATGTATATATACAGTAGAACTTCCCTTTAACGAAGTCCCTATTTAACAAAATTTTCTACTTAACAAAATTCTCTGAAAAACTTTGACTTTGAACATCATTAGCATATAAATTAATCTCCACATTACGAAAAATATATTCTATATAACGAAGTTTATTCCATTTCCACAGAATTCAAACTAAGAGGTTGCTGTTGCGATGGATATGAGAATTTATTTCAACGGATTGTATGAAAATGAACACATTTAAATAATTTTCATTCTGCTTCGTGCTAAATGAAACATTTTTTTTTAATGCAGTGACGTAATGGGGTCAAATGCATTCAAGCAAAAAATATAAATTAGAGTCAGACAGTTACCATCCTGACCTTCCATTGCTGATAGACTATTGCTTTGTACATCCACAAGAATGTATTTCAAAATTAAAATCGAACAAAATCAAAGTTATTTTTGTTCCTGCTAATACAACTTCTGAACTTCAGTCATTAGTCTAAGGAATAATAAAAAATCTTGAAGTACATTATCGAAAAGGACAGAAAAAAGACAATGTAGTGAAAACATTAGTTTGAGAACCTGTATATCAGAACTGATGAAAGTTTGAGACAAAGCTTAGGAATGGGACGTGATCGACTGTACGCAACTGTTTTGTAAAAGACGGTTTCATAATTGAAACTGAATCAAATGTTTCTGAATCCAATACCTGTTTGTCATATCTGAAGGTAAAATTTCATGAATTTAAATTTATTTCTATTTAACGAATTTTCTTCATAACGAAGTTTTTAAGTGTAACAATGAGACTTCGTTAAATGGAAGTTTCACTGTATAAAACAATGCCTTATTAACCTTTTGCACTCCACTGACGGTGACAGACTAAGTTTAATCCCCCTAATGCCACAATGGTACCGGAATTTTGAAACAAAATTTTCGATTTGTTAATTACACGAACAAATGCATTTACTTATATTTTTAAATAAATTTGATCGAAAATTCCGGTGCCAATGTGACATTTGGGACTAAACTTAGTAAGTCACCGTATAGGTGTCATGCAAAAGGTTAAAGCAAATTGTAAGGAAGAAATAGAAAGAAAAGGGGAAACGTTTCATTTCTCCCTTACTTCTGAGTCAAAACATTAAGTTGTTTATTCCGTGTTCACTTTCTCCCTTTTCAGGGTCAAGGCGAATTAGTACATCTCACTGTCAAAAGAGGGCAGCACTACGAGAAAAATGAAGAATGGATTTGAATAGTTAAGTTTCAGTTTTGTTTGCTATTAATTTCAAAGACAGGTATGTATATTGAGGCATGATGTTACATTTGAGCTAACAGAAGCTCTAAAAAAATGTAACGTTAGAACATCATTTTTTAGGTGCGTTCGTAATTATATAAATACTTTGCACCTATTGTCGTCGTCTGGTCCGTCCGTCTGTCTGTCCATCCGTCCGCATATAACAACGCAAAAACTACCCAATCGAATGGTTTGGAATTTAAGATATATTATCTTTGCAGAATTTTGTCGAGACATTTCAAATTTTATGAAAATCGAATCAAAACTTTAGGAGATATTAATAAAAATATTTATTAAGAAATTTAATTTTTTAAAAAGAAATCGGTGCTTTCTTGTTAAAGGAGCTTCCGAGGTTTAATCTTCAAGCGACCAAGATACTTATTTTATTACAGAAATTAATCCGCAGACGATATAATTCATTCCACAGAATTAACAAGTTGGAAATTGTACGTCAAACGTGACAAATGTGGTGCGTTAGTATTATATCTAGTTATAAAAATATTCAGATCTTGCTGATTTTTAATTCTGTGAAATGAATTATATCGTCTGCAGATTAATTTCTGTCATAAAATAAGTATCTCGGTCGCTTGACGATTAAACTTCGAAAGCTCCTATAACAAGAAAGCACCAATTAAAAAAAAAAAAAAAAAAAAATCAAATTTTTTAATAAATGTTTTTATTAATATTTTCTAAAGTTTTGATTCGATTTTTATAAAATTTGAAATGTCTCGACAAAATTCTGCAAAGATAATATATCTTAACCCTTTCGCGACGGCATCCCTTGCAGAAATTTTATTTGGTTGGTACCACTTTTTTTAAACAGTTCCCTGTACTTGTGAAATACCAACAAATACTCTAATTAAAAAATACAAATATTACAATTATTTATTAGTGGTGCCAAAAACATATTCCACATACAACTTTTGACGATGAATATATGCATCAACCGTCCCGAAAGGGTTAAATTTCAAACCATTCGGTTGGGTAGTTTTTGCGTTGTTATATGCAGACGGACGGACCAGACGACGACAATAGGTGCTACGTATTTATATAATTACGAACGCACCTAAAAATCATCAAGATCTGAATATTTATATAACTAGCTATAGTACGAACACACCTCATTTGTCACGTTTGACGTACAATTTTCCAACTTTATTTCAAAATTCGTGTTACATTTGTTATAGTGGGAACAAAACACATTACTTAATTACGGATTCTGTGCTGGATATATACATTTTTAAGCATAGTAATTAGCATCATTTGAGAAGACCATACAATCGTAACTAAAAAATACTGAATGAAAGAGAAGTCAACAATTTAAAGCAAACTGAAAGATACAGCTTTTTCTTTAATGTTCTCGAATTCATTTGTGTAGCTCTGTATATGATCCATAGAATTTATACACACCAAGTAGTATGCAAATATGTATTTAAACTTAAAAACACGTGCCACAACTGAACACGCACTTCCAGCAATTATTGCTCATTGACAATACAGTAACCGAATTATTTTGTGTGTACAGTAAATGAACGATAAATGCTATGGAATGTACACCATATTGTTTATTAGACATCTTGTAATGTACCTATGGGTTGTATAATGATGTAAATGTTTGAAATGGTATAACATAATTAAAATACACTGAAAACGATTTTTCCCAATAGACGATAATGTTACGAAATTCTTTTGAGTGTTCCTAATGCTATACCCTTCATTTTCAACAGCGAACATGCCAGAATAAACTTTAATAATACATACATATTAAATGGCAATTCGAGTATATTTACGAGAGTTGGAGCACTGCCAGGCTGCCAAACAAACTTAAGCTATAAAGACTATTGTTAGAAAGTGTTTTTATGAAAATATTCTAATGAAAACAGTTAAGCTCAGATATCTCTTTAAACCTTAAATGCATAGTGATGCATATTTGCACCACTTTTTATTTTATTTAACTTTTAATAAATAAATCAAGTTCTGCACCACCACTACATTTATATAGAAATATTAATCCTGTAAATATCAGATAAAATGTGCTACTAAACTAATTTAAAAATCTATCTTAAAATTTCTGGTGTCTAATCATTAATATAAAAATAAATAAGAAACATAATTCTAAAATAATAATTCATGCATTTAAGGGTTAAATGTATGCACCGTAATTTCCGGCGTATAATCCGCAGATGAAACAATCATGTTTGGACCCAGAAATTTTATTTTATAAAGTGTTATTTCCCAGATCGCTGTAAATATTTGGCTTCAATTATTGAATAAAATTTCTGGGTTGAAACCGAATTCTTTGATCAGCGGATTATACGCCGGAAATTACGGTATATAAGAAATTTTAATAAATTATTTTGCCCTTTTTTACTATTCTTCTGTCCTAATGAAGTATTTTGCTGTGTTAGTAACTGAAATTTAAATGACACACATTTGTTTCATATGCTTTTTCGTAATCATAATTTTAGTGTGCCGGAAGTTTCACTGTAAAAAAAAAAAAAAAAAATTGTTGATTTGCAGTACGATTTCCATATTTTTACGGATTTTTTTTTCTTTTTTTTTTTTTTTTTTTTTTTCTTTTTTTCGATTAAAGTGATTTTTTGAATGTTTCAAAAAGTATGGATTTTGTAGCTCTTTAAATGTTAATGTGTGACAAATTTAAATAAATTATGTTGCATTTTTGGGGTCACAATGAAGCATTTTGTTTGTGCTAGCAAGTAAAATTTAAATGATGTGCATTCCTTTCACATGTTTTTTCGTCATAATGATTTTAGTGTGACATAGAAATTAACCGTCACTGTAAAAAAAAAAAAAAAATGTTCTGTTGATTGTCAGTGCAATTTCCGTATTTTTACGGAATTTCTTTTTTCGATGAACGTGATTTCGTGAATGTGTCAAAAAGTATGGATTTCAGAATATCTTTGACAGATAATACTAAATTTTCATTTTATCTAAAGCTTTGGGATTTATTTTTATTATTAGATTGTAAAAGGAAAAAAATCAGTAAAATCACAGAAATTGTACTAGGAAAATACAGAAATTCTTTAAAGAGTATAAAAATAAAAAGTTAAAAAAAAACTGAAAGCCAAAAATACCCAAAAAGTATAAATTAATTAAACTTTCAGCACTATTATATGCGAAGAATACTTTAAAGCCCATATTGACTGATTTTTGCGACATTCGTGAAATTATTTCATAGGAAAAAAAATTCCACAAAAATGCGGAAATTGTTCAGGCAATTAACGATTATTTTACAGTGTGGGTTTAAGTGTGCCGTGAGATGTAAAAGGTTAAAAAATTCTACATCTAATATTTAAGTATTAAAGTAGCATTCGCAACTTCCATGTTGTTCAATATGCTTAGGTAAATAATATATACAGGGTGATTTTTTTTAAAGTTGTGAAAGTAAAACTCTATAACAAAAGAGCCACTCATCCAAATGACCTGAAATTTCACCAGTATGCTCTCAAAGCAGTGGGAATTTTTTAGGCGTGGTTAAAAAAACTTAAAATCGCACCGACAGATGGCGCTATGTAAGTATACAGTAAAGTCGGGAGACGAACTTGCACACGACACACGCACATTGGCGATAAAAACATGCAGTACGCATACCTCGTGTTCATTATTCTACGCACAGACAAGTGATTCTACGGATATCCTCGCAATGCATGTGCATTGTGCGTTGTTAGTGAAACTGTATTATCCGAATAATGACAGCGGAGCAATTGCTTTTAGGAGATTTAGGACACTTAAGAATTCGAGAAAAGGTCCAATGACGACAGAGGGCCTACGGAAGATGGTTTCTCAAAGTACCGTCCATTGTTTTCCTCCCACTGACGATATTCTTTGTTTTTGTTAACTTACAGCGCCATCTGTCGGTGCGACTTTAAGGTTTTTTTAAACCACGCCTAAAAAAATTCCCATTGCTTTGGGAGCATACTGGTGAAATTTCAGGTTATTTGTATCAGTGGTTCTTTTGTTATAGGGTTTTACTTTCACAACTTTAAAAAAATCACTCTGTATGTAAATATGTTTGTGTATATATATCATATCATGTCGTCTTGTATTTAATACATTTTCCTATACGACAGTAAAAGAGTACTTATGCATTTATAATGCACTGTCACTGAGGTTAAATCGAGTAAACGGTGAGAGCTTCTGCCTGTCACTGACATAACCCATTGTTTTTTGAATAATTTATAGAGTAATCAATGTCATTTTTCAATATTATGCTTTGTTTTATATAAGACTTTAACATTTAATCTTTTGATTTATGTGACACTGTTTTAATAAATAAAGACAACCATAAAACAAAAATTTCTGATTACTTTATATGCTATTAGTTTTTCTTTAAAAGAGTATTGTGTCCTTTCATAAATAACATGGCAATCAAAACATATAAAACATTACGTCTTATCAAAGCTGTGGTTGTTGATAAAGATCTTCGCTGTCACAAAGAAGGGATAAGGTATAATAGATTATATTAGAATCTGATTTGTATAAGGCTTTTTAATAAAGATCCAATGATGTGTGGTAATAGTTCTCATATGATAGAGTAGTTTTTATATGATAAAATATATCTTTTCAAATGTTTTTGGGATCTAGACAGTATTGTTATTTGTAGGATATTATCTCTTTCTTTTTTCTGATTTTACGGTTAACACAAGTATCGTTTGTTTGATTTTTAACCCCTAACCCTTTAACGGATAAAGCACTTCAATTGCTAAAATGTTGAAATAAATGATTGACACCGGAAATTATGAACAAATTTACTTGTATATAAGAAAAAGCGATATTTCCCTTACATAATAAATGGAAACATTTTTATTAAAATTTTGCTATCATTGTTGAATTTCGTAATTAAAATTTTGTGGTTTCGTAGGGAAACCAATAACCGTTAAAGGGTTAAATGCATAGTGTATGCAATTGGCAACACTTTTTATTTAACTTTTACTAAATAAATCAAGTTCTACGCAACCACTATATTTATAAAAAAAAATATTAATGTTCTAACCGTAACATAAATATACTACTAAATAAAGTTAAAAATCTATCTTAAAATTTCTGGTGTCTAATTCTTAATATAAGTATAAAAAAACACAATTCTAAAAGTAAAATTCGTGCACTTAACCTGTTAGGGACGAGCGACACTTATACGTGATGCATAAGAAGCTCAGAATCGTTCATTATTCCCACCAGTTAATTTTTGTTCTAAGCTTTGCCTTATTAAATCCTAGCATTTCTGAGATTCAATTAGGCGCAAATTTCTGTTTTGAAAAACCGGTGGTAAAAGATTAAAAATTCTGTAAAAGACGCTCGTCGCGAAGGGGTTAAAAGTTAAGGAAAGCAAAAAAAAATCTTTTTTCTAAGCAAATATAAAACGTAGAACGTTAAATGAATTCCATATGAAAGGATTTTGAACAGGCTTCTGACATAGTACATTTACATTTCGTTAAAACATGTTTTTTTTAATTAAAAATTGCGGTTAATTAAAAATTAAATCGGCATTGTTTTCAGAAATGAAATGAAAGGTATTTCTCAAATCAGTGTTGCCACAAAAATAAAATACCGCAACATTGATTATAGAAAAAAAAATAGCACAATAAAGATAAAGTGAGACAAAATTGCTGCAGGTTTATTTTTTATTTATGATTAAAAGCAAAATTGAAATTCAGATGTTAAATTTATTTTTCTTTATCTCATGTTTTTTTTTTTCCAAAACAAATGATGTCATTCTCTAAAGCAGTACCTCCCCTCCCCCTGAATACTAGGCCTGCGTGCTGATAAAAATGGTGGCTGTCGCAGGCGGATTTTTTTTTCAGCGTTTGCACAGTCCTTTGAACTTCAATACAAATAATATCTAAAAGTTATCTTTGAGTTATTTGATCTCAGAAAAACAAGGCGAAGAAAACTTTTAGAAAGTTCGAGGGACCGTTCAAACGCTGAAAAAAAAATCCGCATGCGACAGCCGCCATTTTTGTCAGCACGCAGGCCTAGTGTTCAGGGGGCGGTGAAAGCAGTTTAAATACGATTGATATTTTCTTTTTGCTTTTCCTATCTGCAATCAGTTTTTAGTGTAACTTTGATGTAATAAATGCCATGATATTCTGGCTTGTTTTCAGATATTTTTAATCCTTAATTTTTAGAAAATTGAACCTGCATCTAACAAATATTGGATATTGCTAAAAAATATTGGACTGCAGTGCGAAATTTTCGCACGGGTCCACTGGTAGTTATTTATTGCTGTAAAGTTTAACTTCTTACAACGATACCTGTAAAGTTTAACATCTTAACCTCTCATAACTCTTTATATGTTCTGAGATTAAAAAAATAAAAAATAAAAATCATAAATTATGAAACACTTTCCAACATATTCAAAACACTGTAACAACTTCACCGTCTTTAATAAGGTAAAAGTAAAAGATGATATCCAAGTAAACAATTTGGAAAACATATTTAAAAACCCAATATCAGCAATTATCATCTATGGCCAGAAAACTATCCGAAGTCTTTTGTGCCGCCCTGCATATGATCTACATATTTGTATATATAATGCATTGTATTCTAAAATTTAATTCAATTAGGAAAATGAAAACAGTTTAAACGTTTACCTCTTTGCCTCTATGGCTTGAAAGCATAGTTGTCAACCTTTTGTTTTTTTCAAGTCAGTTAAACAAAATTTGAACTAGAAAATTATTTAACGAAGAGGTTCATGTTTTAACACTACAGTGCATAATGTAGCCAATTGGCAACGCTTTCTATTTATCTTTTAGTAAATAAATCAAGTTTTGCCAACCACTATATTTATATATAAATGTTAATCTTGTGAACATAACATACATATTCTACTAAATAAAGTTAAAAATCTATCTTAAAATTTCTGGTGTCGAATTCTGAACGCGTTGACGGACATTTGCGGCTATAGCCGTCAAAGCGATGTTCACTATGTGGCATGACAGCTATAGCCGCACAAATGTGCATTTACCGGCGTACAAGCATTTACCGGCGTATCAATTTTCGAACTTCACTTGTTCCTACTGTCCGTCAGTGTGTTAATATAAGTATAAAAAAACACAATTCTAAAAGAAAAATTCATGTACTGTAGGGTTAACCCCTTGAAGGGCGCCGGTATATTATATATACCACTTAATTTAATCCGAAAATGGCACAATGACACTGAGATTTTATAAACAAATTTTTAATTTATAAGGTACATGATGGAAAGCTTTCACTTATTTAAAAATAAAATAGTTCGTGAATCTTGGTGTCAATCAATCATTTCAATATTTTAGCTCCAAGAGTACTTTGCCCCTGAAGGGGTTAAAACGGTTATTTGTAAAATTCTTTTATTTTATAAAATTTCCCATTTTAATTGATTTGAATAAAATCAGAAAGTATGCAGGTATGATTATAAGGTCCGTAAAATATTTTAATCTTGACACCAGTTTTTCTGATCAGCTATTTTTACCTTATTTAATCACAGGTTTTTAGTGATTAAATAAGATTAATTTAACTCTTCGATTACGGGATAGGGCTGATAACTATTTTTATATGCAATAGCATCACAATTTTTATACTAAAAATTTCTTGTCGTAGATTTCTCTTTAAGTTTTCCTTGTGTGAGAGATTATTTTTCAAACGTGGTCTACCGGAATCAAGGGGTTAAAAAAATAGAACAAATCTGAGTATAGAAAAGAAAGATATCAGTTGCCAAAGAAATTTAGAACTGTGAACCCCATTACAAGCAATTTTTAGAATACAAATCGATTTCAAATTTTGGAGCGTATTGTTATTTTTACTTTGCTTGAATGTAATAAAGCAAGATTATACTGATTTCTTGTATGTAATGCACTGCTGCAATTTCGCGTCCATCTGAATTTCTTTGAAGATGATTTTAATTTTAAATTTGGAAAGTTCACTAGTAAAACAAGTGTTCTACTTCTTTTCTATTTTTAAGAAAGTTTAATGTTTGCAAGCTGCCATTTTGTTTTAACCCCTTGAAGGGCACCGGTATATTATATATACCACTTAACTTTAATCCCAAAATGCCATAATGACACCAGAATTTTATAATCAAATTTTGAATTTATACGGTACATGAGGATAAGCTGTTACTTATTTTAAAATAAATTCGTTCGTGAATACTGGTGTCAATCAATCATTTCAATATTTTAGCTACAAGAGTACTTTGCCCATGAAAGGGTTAACAAACTGACGATCAGTTGTTTTATCCAGTGAACTTGTGGGCACCATGGTGCCATTTGAAGGTTTTCTTGGAGCCATTTAAAATTTTTCCTGTTACTAATTTTTTTCCTTATAAAAAATTATTTTAAATAACTCTTTCTTTAAAGTCAATAATATTTGCAAGTTTTGTTTTATCTATTATAGGTGCAGTTATGTTTTTTGGCTCATTTCCCCATAAAAATTACGATAGGCTCCCTTTCAGAAAAATTTAATTATAAAATTATTATGGCTTATTATTTTTCTGCAATTTTTTTTACACGGAATTCCTGCGTCATAGGAGTCTTATAACAATCACTTTGAGATGTATGTACCTCTTATAAAACATGCGTGTATCGTTAACACAAAGACAGTCACATAATATTGTTGCATGTTTCGAGTCATTTGTACAATAGCACTTTTCATTGTTTACCATCAGCTGAAATGTGCTCTTAAGAGCTTACACTAGTCACGGGAAAAAAACACTCAAGCTAATGTTAAGATGTTAAGTCTATCGGAAGGTTCTTACGCGATTTCTCGCTCGCATTTTAATATTTTTAAATGTTTTTTTTTTCTTGCATAAGATAGCTGAGGCCGATCCCTAACAATGTTAGTTTTTACTTTTTAGGGTTTCGTTCATCTCACGAAACCCTATTACTCCCGCTCCGTTGTCTGTCTGTCACAGAGCCATTCTCGAAAACTATATAACTTACAGAGATGCAGACTTGCCATGTCTCCGGCTTTTTGAACACCGGTATTATATTAGAGAAAATGCTGTTCTTTTAAATCGCCGAATGTCCCGATTACATAAAGCAACATTTTTTGTACTATAATACTGGTGTCCAAAAAGCCGGAAACTTGGCAACTCTGGAGATGAAACTTTGCGTATATAGCTGAATACTAGCTATAAAGAGCTCAAAATATTAAAATTTGAAAAATTCGTATTATTTTATTAAATAGAGATAAAAAACCAAAATTCTAACAGCTTTTTCCTATTGAATTTAAACATTTTTCGTTATAGCCGATGCCAAAAATTAAAAATCCACGTTGAAATTGTTTCCACAATAATTAATTTTCTATCAGACGATTTCCACGTGAAAAATGAAAATGAAATAAAAAGTTTCACCAATTCAATAAAAGATAAATATGAAATAAAATTGATTGACGTCATAGTGGTAATAAAACGGAAAATGTCTAAGATTTCTCAATAATACAAGGAGTATGAGTATGTGTATGTACACAAAGCGGATTAATATCACGTCATTAGAGAATTAAAAAGAAAATCTGACGTCATATTGGAAGTTTAACGAATTTTTCAGATGTTTGAGAATAATACAAAGCGAGTATCAATATAAGTAATAGAGAATAGTAAATATATGAGTTTGAGAAACATATTGAATCGTGATAAAAATCCGATTATGGAAATATTCCCATATTTTAACATTTTGAAGGTGTACAATTTGTTTAATTTTGAAAATATTTTTTTAAATATCACATTTAGTCCGCATGACTGCGGGCTGGTTTAGATATTCGAAAAAACAAAAAAATAGACCGGTAAATTTTTACTTTATAAAAAACATGACTTTTTTTTTTTTTGCTAAATGAAATTTATTTGAATTTAGTAAAGAAAGGATAAAGTGTTTTGAAAGGAATATTAAACGAAACCCTCTGAGCTATCTTCGATCGCACTTACTTACCCACTTGTTTTATTTTAGCTACAGTTTTTAAATAAACGGACATTTTTTATTTTAGAACCTGTTGGAACCGGTTCTGAATGTGAAAGTACCCTTATATAAAAAAAACGGGAACCAAAATCGAAAAAGTACAAACTAACAACGGTAGGGATCAGCCTCAGCTATGCTTTGCAAAAAAAAAAAAAAAAAAAAAAAACATTAAAAAATATTAAAATGCGAGCGAGAAATCGCGCAAGAACCTTCCCATAGACTTAACCAAGACCTCCTTATCATAGTATCAGACCTCTCAATCAGCAAGTTGCCTTTGACCGCTATACTTGTCCTGCTACTAGCGCCATCAATCGTCAGTAATAGTGTTTACGACACGAAATCACACGAAATTTTTTCACAGCTCCATTTGTTCTATGCATTTGCTTATGAACTAGTAGTTTTCCTACCACTAAAATTTTATAGTAAATTTTATCTTATTAAATTGACAAGATCGTGTGATTACATGACGAAAAAAATTCTATTAAATTTTAGTGGTAAGAAAAAAGCGTAAGAATTGGCAGCTATGCGGTAGCAGACCAGCTAGATTTTTCTATAGATTTTTCTATTATCTTTTTGGATACCAGTTTTTTAGTAGAGAGGATTTTGTTTTGTTTGATCGGAGAATTCTGGGATTTAAAAGAACAACATTTTCTCTAAAAATATACTGGTGTTCAAAAAGCCCCAAACATGGCAACTGTGCGGTAGTATCCACCAGGCGGCGATACTTTCCGGAGAAAGTCAATTAATAAGTTGGCAATTACCGCGGACATTTTCTCCCATAGACTTTCTCCGGATTGTCAAGTCTGATCTATGATAAGGGAGTCTTGGACTTAACATTAGCTTGGGCGTTTCTTCGCGTGACTAGTGTTAGGCTCTTAACTTTCCTACCCTGAATGGGTCGAATCGACCCATTTCTATAATTTGTATCCTTCGATTCGAACCAGAAATTTCTTCTTAAAGTAAATTAAATAAAAGCCAAATAGAAATAAGTTAAATAAATGTGTTAAATCGTTTTAAATAAAAATTCTGGTGTGAAATGTTTTTAACGAGGTTTAGTAAAATTTCAACAGGGTAGGAAGGCTAATGAAAGTTTGGACATTCTTGCAGTGCGCGGACACCTGAAATAAACATAAACTATATTTACTTATTTAAATAATCCATATGCACAAATTATAAATTACGTGACATTAAATAAAATTTCTGTTTGGAAAATTTGTTTTTCTGATATACACAAACATTAACAAACAAGGATCCGTGCACTACATATTCCTCTTTAACCCTCCCGGTCCTGAAATGTGGAGTGATATTCAATTCATTCGGTTATCGATTCATTTCCGATTTACAAAATTAACTCTTAATTACGAACTTATTTTCAGAACCTTAAACAGGACTTAATTTGCGCCGGAAACCACCGAGGCTCAGCTCCGGTATTTTTCTGTTTTTAGTAAATATTTAAGTATTGCATAGAATTCACCGGAGCTCATAAACACTGTGCTCCGGAGCCCAATGCAATAACGCTTCCGAAAAACGAATCCTAAATTACCCTTTCATTCCTCTTATTTCCAGTCTTTTGTCTTCTTTTGTGTCAAAACACTTATAAAGTGACGAAATGTGTCGAAATGCGTAAGCGATGGAGATGAAACAGGCTCGATTTTTATATCAGTCTTCGGGTTTGGGCAGGTTCGAGCTCAATCTGTCTTAAATTCAAATTTTTATTTATTTCCACTTCAAATCGTTTTAATGCTATTTTGATCAGAACAAAGAGTAAACAGAAATAGTCTTTTTTCTATTCTGTAGAACTGTGAACCATTCAATTTTTTTTAGTTAACACTATTTCCGAATCATAATTCTGAGCTTATTTAATAGCAGAATTCTGCGATTAATTAACATTAAGATTAGGCAAAGGTTTCTATTTGGAAGTAGTAATAACTAAAAAGTGGAATAGTTGATAGCTAAGTATAGGCAGATAGACGTATTTAAAATTTTTATTTTGCTATATTAAATTTTTAAAATAATGTATGAAATATAAATATGAAGATTAGAGTGACGGCGGGAGAGGGGGGGGGGGGGTAGGCTACGGGTATTAGTAATGCATAATATTAGGGATCCGGCACTTTTTTTCTTAGTAATTTAGCCCTGACCTTAAAGATGAATATAAAAACATTTTCGGAATTGTAAATATCTATAGAAAATTATTAAAATAAAAACTTTTGAAAATTTAAACGAAGATGGTCACTTGCACATAAGCAGTTTCCTTAATTTAAAACAAATTCGAGCTACCATTGACGACTATTTTTATATTCTATTCGCACCACTATTTTTAAAGAAATTTAATTTTGTAGTATATTTCGCTTCCACGTGTTGTCACTATCTATGTGAGAAAAATTTGTTTTGAGAAAGTGGTGCGAGATAGAATTAAAACTGGTATTAATAATACTAGTATTTATCAAGGTAAAATAATACTTAATAATTCCACCTAAATTGAGAAATATGTAAAAAAAAAAAAAAAACATGTGTAAATGCTAGCATTTATTAAAGTAAAATCCTACTTCATTAACCCTTTCACGAGCGGTGGTCACGAATGTTACCACTTAATTTTAATTGTAAACTGTCAATCGACATCCAGAATATTTTAATGAAATTTTGTTTTTATAATGAATTTGAAGAAAAGCAAGTATTTAGTTTCTAAGAAATTATTTTGTAAATTCTGGCGTCAATCAATCATTTTAGCATTTTACAAACAGAATAATCCGCGCCTGAAAGGGTTAAAGCACATAAATTATGAAATAAACTCTTTTTTTTCGTTAAAAGCTGAAAAGACCCCCCCCGCCCCCCCCCTCCTCCTTTTTTTTTTCGTTATACACAATTATTTTGTATTCATCGGTGTGATTCATAAAAACTGACTTACATAATGTACAAATTCACTAGAAACTCCAGCCCTGAAATTACAAACCTACTGACTATCCATATTCTAATTCCGACTCTTGAATCATCCAGGGGCAGAAGTCGTCATTTCATGACGTCACTGCCTGTGAAAAACTATGAGCGGTTGCCAGCTTCAGAGCCGAAAAAAAAAAGTGAATAATATTGAAGTGTTAATTTTGTGGCACATTTTCTAAGTTGAGTCAGAGTTTGCTCTTGAAAAACCTACGCCCTGCCTTTTTTTTTTTTTTTCACACAGATGCTACATGCAAGAGTAAGTAATAGAGGCAGAATGTTTACATTTTCATCTTGTGGGGTAATGTGTTTTCATAAATTTATTGGTGACAACATACTCAGTTATTAAATGTCTTGGCATAGTTTTGTGTAAAGACTTCCTGGTTGACTATGAGTCTTTTAGAGATGCTAAATGCAGTTCATAAATTATATGGGAAAAAAAATCCTCTCATGAACTAACGGATTTTTTATTTAAAAATTACGAATTCGTACAAGAAAAAATTGAATAACAATTTTCTGTTACTTTATTCACAGAATGTCTATTTTATTCATATTTAAAACTTCATAATTTTTATTATTCTCGTAGTTTTTCATTCGATCACTCTTTCATAGTTTTAATCCTTAATTTCTAGAAATTAATTACGTAGTTTATAACTACAGTTAGATCTTTTTTTCTTTCCAATGGCTCACTAATAATAAGACATTCATCTGAAGACTGGGCGTAAATTTGCTGTCCCCCCCCCTCCAACTCGGAAGCTCCTTTAAAATTTCCCCTTTTTAGCACTATTGTGATATAAATCAAAAATAGCTATTCAAGCTTTCTGGTGAGAATTCAAAATTTCAGAATAAAAATCCACCAGATTTGCCAACACTAATTAAGAACAACTGCTATTAGATATGAAATAAATTAAATGTTGAGTTTTCAATGATTTCTGGATTTACCGTACCTACCAACTATTGCGATTTTTTGCTACCACTACTCCGACTTAGTTAATCGCAGAATTCTAAGGATAAATAAGGCTAAAATTACTATTGTGAGATAATGGTAAAATTGAGCACAGCCGCAAGACGGGTCAATCAACCGTACCCAAGTTCTGAAAAACATTTAACGAGCACAACCAGTATGTGCCTGTGTGCTCTTCGGCGGTTGAGGGAACTGCCACCTGCGCATCACCCTCATTTTCCAAGAGACTGAAGACATGCTCGCTACGACAGTATTCGGCGATGGAACCCATACCCTAAGGGGTACAACCGCGCAACACTTGGGGACGTGCCAGAGTCTCCCAGCAGATTTGGGAATCAGACGCCCAGGAGGGAGCTGGGCCCTAGGCCTTAAGCTAGATTTCTCCGACCCGCACTTGCTGTACCATAGCTCTTGGGACGTGAAAATCTACAGAGATAGTCACTAGCCCCTTTCATAATGGATTGTAAGCCAGTGAGGGCTGATCCCCTGCCTACGAAGAGAGATAATGGTAACAAAAAGCGAAAAGTTGGCAGATATAAAAAACTTAAAATATAGGCATTTTGCATACAATTATTAAGGACGTCGTTACGGTTTTTTACAAGTCCTAATTTGAAGTTTTCTGACAAAATTGCGGTATCAGCACTTAATTTTTTTTTTAGCTGTGCTACGACGAACCGAACAGCGTGTTAACTAAATTATAAAATCAAATAATCTGTACTTTTCTACTTCTATGGCTAATATATTGCCGAACCCTTTAACCCCTTCAGGGGCAAAGTACTCCTGTATCTAAAATATTGAAATGATTGATTGACACCAGGATTCACGAACGAATTTATTTTAAAATAAGTAAAAGCTTTTCCTCATGTACCTTATAAGTTCAAAATTTCATTACAAAATTCTGGTGTCATTGTGGCATTTTGGGATTAAAATTAAGTGGTATATATAATATACCGGTGCCCCTCAAGGGGTTAATTACAGGACAGGACTCGTAATTATTTTCATATTCAATCGCGCCTTAGTTTGCAAAAAATTTTCTTTGTGGCAGATTTCCTTTAAAAATACCGTAGTGTAAGTGTATGGCACGGATTATTTTTCAAAAAGTGGTGTCGTTCGACGTATATACCCCGATTCCCAGTCAAAGGGTTAAATGTATTGCTGACAAACATAATATAAACTGTCCTGCACTGGGTTTCAGATAATCCTATTTTACCGGGCTTCAACCATATATCTACCAATTCTTACAGGTTTTTTTTGTTGTTGCTGCTATTACTTCTAAATACTAATCTGCACCTTATTTAATCGTAGAATCTCTGCGATTAAATAAGATGAAGATTACTACCCAAGTAGCACAGTTTGTTGACCCATGTTCTCAGTTTGTGCAAACCGTTGGGAAAGGGTGGGATTGGAAATGGTAGGGTTGCCAAATAGTAGGTGCAAAGATCCCTCTAATTTGAAGCGTATCTGAGCAGGATTCTGAACAGCAAACGGTTGGGCCTTTGGTGGCAAGTGGTTAGTTGAATAATGGTACGGCAAGGCAGACATTTCTTACTGCGGACCAACGTCGAATGGCAACAATATCCAAAAATTAGCCAACATTGGTCCAATTATTTTATGTTACTTAGGTACTTGAATACAGTTGTAACAAAAAGCGTTAAAGTTGACAAGGTAAACTCCGTATTTGCTAGTCAGGTTTGCCTTTATCTTTCTTTCCTTTTATCTTTCGTTTACTGTCGCTTTCGGATCGAAAAAACTCTGATTATTTAGTGCGAGTAACAAGGATCGCAGCGTTATGAAAGCGCTCATTTGTTACCCCTATTGTAAAACAATAACCTTCGTGATATATTCTTTAAACATCTGCAAGAGGCATGTACCACAAAGAATTTTTCTTAGAAAAGTGGTAGGAAAGCTGTGGTAGAAGTAGCAAAGGTAGAAAAGTTTAGTAACGCTGCGATAAAATCTGCACGGGCCTACATTTCCAGGCCCGCCCCGTACCGTACAAAACTTTTTTTGGCCCGGCCCGGTATAAAAGTTAAAAGTTCGGCTCGAACCCGGCTAGGCCCGTAAAAATTTTTTATGAGTCCGGACAGGACCGTTTTAAAAGTAAAAAGCTAGGCCCGAACCCTGCCCGGTATAAAAGCAAAAACTTCGGCCCAAGCCCGGTCCCGCCCGTACAAAAGTTTTTTGCCCGGCTCGTCCCGCTATAAAAGCTAAAACCTCGGCTCGACCCGGCCCGGAATAAAAGATAAAAGTTCGGCCCGAACCCGGTCCGGCACGACTGAATTTCTACAAAACATGCCGATATTTCCGAAACAACATTATTCTAAAATTAAAATTATTCAAAAAGCCCACTTATGCATAAATTTTATGTTCAGATTATGTTCGAAATACACGGAATTCCAAATATCAGCAATGACTACTGAGAGAATTACGTACATAAACATTTATTAAAAAAATTACTTAGACAATTACATTCGAATGAAGATTCAGTAAGAGAAGAAAAATCTGTTTTGTCAAGTTCTGTTCTTAGCATGTAAATCATCTGTTGTGTATATGTATTACATTATTTTTGCACAGATTAAGATGTTTTCCGTTTAAGACAGGTTTCCGTCATAGAGAGGTTCTATTCCACACGTTTTACTGTACTTTTTTTTTTGCCTAAAAATGTGTTTACTATTCCTTAAAAATAATTTTAATTGTAGAATAATGGCCATTTAAAAATGTATGCTTAAAAATGTATGCCCGGCCAAACCGGGCCGAGCCAATGATTTTCATACGAGCTTGGTCGGAATCGAGCTTGAAGATTTTGACTCGTGCAGACCTCTAGGAAGAAGGAAGTGCAGGCCCGGCATGGCCCGGAGAAGGATTCTTGGCCTGGACCGGAAAGAGTGTTGACTAGACGTGACCCGGCCTGAGCCTGCAGAATGCCCGAGAAGAGTTAAGACTAGGCTCTGCAGGAGTCTTATGAATAAAAATTGGACTGAGTCGTACCCGGAAAAATGAAATCTGGTCTGGCCCGGCCCGAGTCTCGTGAATGAAAATTGGCCCGGGCCCATTCAAGACCTCTACGCTGCGATCTCTGGAGTAAGCTTCCGGCATACTCGATGTTTAAATAAAGCGCTGAATAATGTTTTAGATGGAATATATCTATTTAAATATATGTGTGTCTCCATAATCATTTTCAAGAGTAGGGATAAATTTGATATTAGAGATAAGTAGTAATAAGTAGTAGAGATAAAATGAGATTACTGTAAATTATTTACGATAATTGTATTAAAATGAAATAGCACCTATTTCCTTTCATTTCGGTTGGCATGTGTCGGTTTCTCTTGAAATCGGGTCATTCTTTCAGCTTGCCTTGAATTGGTATTTTAAGGTTGATCATAATCCTGAATAATCGATAATGCATTTCAGTGAGTGTTGAATTCTGATCATTTACCCGGAGAAATTTTTCCAGGTGTGGTATTTTTAACTCCTGAATTCATCTCTAACTTTGGCAATTTTACTGATAAATAATACTATCCCCCCCCCCCTTTTTTTTTTTCATTACATAGCCCTTGACATTTAGTAACGAATAAGGACTCCATTTTGTCAAATTTACAGAATATTATGAACGCTCACTTGGTCTTCAACAAATATTCACGCCGTCAACTCTTCTCCCGCTTGGGGACGAGCGACACGTATACGTGACGCATAAGATGCTCAGACTCATGGATTATTCCCACCAGTAATTTTTATTGTAAGCTTTAGCTTATGTGATCCTAGCATTTCTGCGACTCGATTAGGCGAAAATTTCTGTTTTGTAAAACCGGTGGTAAAAGATTAAAAATTCTGTAAAGGACGCTCGTCGCGAAGGGGTTAAAGCACTCTTTTACAGCGCAAGATGGAAAAATGTGTATGTTTTCATTTAGTCTGACAACACTTTAAACGTTGCAGAAAATGCAATACCAAATTGTAAAGACTTACATAAGATCGAGTTACTCGATTATACTTAATCATGGCCAGATCTTTTTTAACACTTTCCAACCTAGTTGAAAAGTGTTTATGACTTCGGTTTGTCTGGCCGTCTGCCGTCTGGCCGTCTGTCCGTGCTCTAACTCCCGTAAATATGCTCGGATTGCCCTGCAATTTTTATATGTTATAATCGTTATCTATAGCATGTTCCCTATTTCAACGGAAGTGTGTATCACTTATAGTTTTTTTACAGGGACACTCAAAAGAATTCCGTTACATTGCGGTCTATGGGGAAAAATCATTTGCGGTTTACTTAAATAATGTTTCACTATTTTAAACGCATTGAAATTTATATATATCACTAAGGTGCATTAGAAGAAGCTTAATATGGAATAGGGTGTGCATAGCACTTATACTTACTTTACAGGGACAGTCAAAAGAATTCCGTTACATTACGTCTATGGAGAAAAATCGTCTGCGGTTTATTTAAATAATGTTTCACTATTTTAAACGCATTGAAATTTATATAAGGTTCATTACAAGAGACTTACTACAGAATATTGTGTGTATAGCAGTCATCGTTCATTTACAGGGACACACAAAAGAATTCTCTACTGTATGTTAACAATAATTCCTGCAAGTGCGTTTTAAGTTACTGAATGCGATTTTAATTTTAAATCGCTTTTTGTATATTACGTGGTGTGTATAAATTCTGTAGATCCTATACAGGGAAGCACAAAAGTTCGGGAACACATTTCCGTATTATTTAACTCCAGACGGAGAATTTTAAACTGTGCTACGTGTTTCCTAACTGAACTAAAATTTAGCATCCTATGTAGTATATATACAAATCTATAGATCCTATACAGGGCTGAATAAAAGTATTCGGATTACTTAGATGGTATCTTTTAGCTTATTAAAGAGTATGATTCGTAAAATTATTTTGGAAGCATTGGAAAGTGTTACATAATCTACGCTTGACGCATGATTTTTCGTTCTTGTTTTTTTTTTCTGAGTCGGATTGACTGTAATCGTGTTAGTACTAATCGGATTTCGGTCTAATATCCAGGCCTCGGAGAGAACCATCGGTAATTTTTAAAAACTATTTTGGCCGTACTTTTCTACAACAGCTGTAAGAAAAAAAAATTCACGAAGTGCGTTTCTACGACAAATGAAAGATAAATCGAAATCGAAAATTTGTGTAAGCAAATTGTGGTGGGCAAAATTTTTATTTATTTTTTGATAGAGATCGCTTCGAGGCCTGAATATCAATTTTTCATAAGAATGTCCAGAATATTGTTTCAAATGAAAAAACACCTATTTAATATGTATGAAAAATTTAAGCATTTTTCTTTATTAAGATAAATTTGATGTTACAGATATCATTTTGGATTAGTTTTCGATAATCGCTTAAAAACATTGCATTAACCCCTTCAGGATGGATGTCACGCATACGTTCCGTTTATGTGCATATGATTTTGCTTGTTACGATTTTGTTTTTTGTACTAGAATATTTTAGTTGTAATCTTTGTCATGTATAATCGTAGAATCATGGGATTATATAAGGAGAAAAAAAGGGGTACGGAATTACTGGTATTAAAAATTTAAATGTTAAATTGCCGCCCATCTGGAACAAGTATATGTAGCTTGATTTTAAGTTTCAGATCCGGCTGGAACGGTTTCGGACTGGAATGTTTCTGTTCGGGCTGGAATCATACCTTTCTTTCAATTTGCCTGGAACTGTAATTTTAGGGTTTGGGTCGGTTATGACCCCATATAACCCATAATGCGCATTAGACTATTTGAGTCATTATGAAGTTCAAACTTCAAACCTTTCACCCGAGGGAAAAGGGGGGGGGGATGTGTGATAGAAACATCTTTCATCCATTTCTCTTTTCGCATTTCAAATTCCTTGACATTTAGAAACAAATTCATTTAGCAGAAGGTTATGAACGCTGACTCATCACTTGGTCTTCAAAAAATCCTCACGCTGTCATCTCTTAAAACGCTCTTTTAAAGTGCAAAATGCAATAATGTTTACGTTTCCATCCCTCTGGCTAATGGGTTGTTTAAATGTATCGCTGACAACACTTTTGACTACGCAGAAAACAGAATACCAACATGTTGAGATAACGGACACAAGATGTTACACCAAGAGATTTAAGGGCGTGTTGTCTGAAGAAGGTTGTTGGTCTCATCTGGATGATTACTCAAGAGGAAATTTCGCGAGTAATTTTGATCTTTAATATTCTTAACTAAATACATCAACTTTATTTATTATTCTTTAAATCAAAAGAGAATTTTCAAATATAATAGTTTAACTCTTTCGGGACCAGTGTTACGTATATGTACCATATAGGATACATATTTTTATTATTATTTTATATATATATGTAATTAACAGTGAAATTTTAGTACAACTAGTAATCTTTGCTTCGTCTAATCGTATAATTCTGGAATTAAGTATGGCGAGAAATACTATGCAAAATCGCTGGTATTAAATACCAATGTGTCGTTAAATGATACTTGTCCTGAAGGGAATAAGCCTAGTTACCAAATTTTACGTTTTTTTGTTACCACGAGTTTGTTTATTAAATTTTAGTGGCTAAAAAAGCGTAAAATTCGGCAATCTTGTTTAACTCTAGAACCTGGTTGAAAAAAATTATATACTCAAATTTACTTTGAAAATTTTACTCAACCTTGATAATAGAATTCACACCAGAATTTTTATTTAAAATTATTTAACCCGTTGACTCCCAGTTTGACTCTATATCCCAGTGTAACTTCAAAAATTACCACTGGACACAGAACTCTGAAGCGCTTGGAAAACCATGTCTGCTTGTCTCTCTCGTTCATTTGGGATCGTAGTTGACAATTTGCTGGGTTTAATTGTTAAATTTGATTTAAAATATCCCACAAAAAATTAGTAATCAAGGGGTTAAGAGCCTACACTAGTCACGGGAAGAAACGCTCAAGCTAATGTTAAGTCTATGGGAAGGTTCTAGAACAATTTCTCGCTCGCCTTTTAATATTTTTAAATGTTTTTTTTTTTTTTTTTTTTTTTGCTAAGGATAGCTGAGGTCAATCTCCAACGTTGTTAGTTTTTACTTTTTCGATTTTTGTTGCAGTTTTTTTATAAGCGGTCATTTTATTTTATATTTTGGAACCGGTTGGAACCGGTTCTGTAAGTGAAAGTACCTTTATATAAAATAACTGGAACGAAAATCGAAAAAGTAAAAACTAACAACGTTGGAGATTGACCTCAGCGATAATATGCAAAAAAAAAAAAAAAAAAAAAAAAAAAAGACATTTAAAAATATTAAAATGCAAGCAAGAAATCGCGCTAGAACCTTCCCACAGAGTTAACATTAGCTTGAGCGTTTTTCGCATGTCTGATGTAGGCTCTTAACTTATTTATTTACTTGGAACAATGGAGATATCTGTTTGGATTAGTTCTCTGTAGTTTATATTCAGTTTATTTTATGAAACAAATTCTGGTTTGAAAAGTCATTTTGAATATACCTGTCGGATCCATTGTACTTGCCTGGTAAGCGGAGGGTTAAGGCAATGTTCCTTTATAATCCATTGGCAGCCGAAGCGTTCATTTCAGGAATTTATTTTTTTGTCTAACATTCCCAATTCACACCAGAATTTTTATTTAAACCTATTTATTTATTTACTTGGAACAATGGAGATATCTGTTTGGATTAGTTCTCTGTAGTTTATATTCAGTTTATTTTATTAAACAAATTCTGGTTTGAATAGTCATTTGGAATATACCTGTCGGATCCATTGGACTTGTCTGGTAAGCGGAGGGTTAAGGCAATGTTCCTTAACCCATTTGCATCCGCAGCGTTCATTTCAAGAATTTATTTTTCATTCAAACATTCCGAATTCACGCCACGAATTCTGAATAGTAATGTTTACTTTATTTAATGACAGGCGCATGAAATTACATGATGTAAAAATTCTTTTTTGGAATTTCTGATAAAAAAAAAGAATAGATGCATTTGCATACATGCGGTTCGGATGCCGATGGGTTAATTCGTATGTTTCTGCACACACGAGTGTCTCAGGTGGGACGCGAATATTTACATGAAATATTAAATTGATTTTTGAAATTTTAATACACACTGTTCAAATTTTATTTGCCTTTTACTTTTTTATTACTAAGTAAATAAATTTCACCAATCCATGAATTTTATTTAGGTTCACCAAAAGATGGACAGAGCCGGTACAAATAGAGCGAAACCTAGGTCTCTTAAATATCCCAAATCGAGGTTTTGTTACTTACCTATCATACGTAGTATAGGGTAACTCTTGTAATCGTTTTGAAAATCGATTTTTTTTTTTTTTTTTTGACGAATTTACACGTTTCAGACACTGGAGATTCCGAAAAACATATTTTTAGAAAAAAAAAAATTGCCGTCCGTCTGTCTGTGTGTCTGTAAACGCTCTATCTCCCGAACAAATTGAAATAGAGACTTGAAATTTGGTGTGTACTTAGTATGTAATAATGGGAAGAAGCTTATTGAATTTCAGTAACCTCGATTATCCGGAAATATTTTTTTCGGACTCTCGAAATATTTGTTCTGATAAAAGGTACATTAAAATTTTCGAAATTGTTTATTTTAAGGAGTGAATATAAAAGACAACTAGTCGGATGTGCCAATCCCAAAACTTTCTTCTATCTCACACAGATTTCGCATACGCTAAAAAGAATCAGCACCAATATATATCAAGATCTAACTGAATCTAAAGTTTTATTAAATTCCGTGCATTAGTTCTTGAGATATGACTATTGCCAAAATCGTGTGAATCCTGCAAAATGCAGCATAGCAGCGCCACCTGTTGGTAGATTTAAATCAAAACCTAATCTACAACAACTTATATCAACATCTAACTGAATCTGAAGTTTGATGAAAATCCGTGCTTTAGTTCTTGAAATATAGTAATCGTGATAATAATGAAAGAAGTAGCATAGCAGCGCCAGCTGTTGGGCAATTTACACTAAAACGTAAGCAGCATCTATTTATGTGAAAGTCTAAGAAAATTTGAAGTTTGATGAAATTCCGGGCATTAGTTCTCGAGATATAGCTATCGTAAATATCGAGAAAAATGTGGTATAGCAGCGCCACCTGTTGGGCAATTTACACCAAAACGTAAGAAGCATCTATTTATGTCAAGGTTTAACTGAACCTGAAGTTTAATGAAAATAAGTGCATTAGTTCTTCAGACAGAGCTATTGCGGAAATCGTAAAAAATGCAGCATAGAAGCGCCAACTGTCGGGCGATTTTCACCAAAAAGTAATCAGCACCAATTTACATCAGGGATTAACTGAATATAAAGCTTTATTAAATTTCGTGCTTTAGTTCTTGAGATAGAGCGCCCACAAAATTTTTGTCACATACATACAGACAGACAGACAGATAGACAGAGTCACAGACAGACATTTTCAAAAAATGGTCAAATCGTGTCTAGAATCTTCTAAAACGTAAAAATCCGTCGAAAACCGGAAGTCCAAAATTTTCATGAATCCAATACTTTCTTCTTGTAAAGATAGAAGAAAGTAATAAAAAACAAAAACAAATTTTGCATAAAGAATAAAGTCGATAGGATAATGAGTTGCCGAAATATTTGTAATCCTATTTTCCACACTCTTCTATTTTTCATGACCCTGTATTTCATTCAAATTTCAATTAAAAAATATATTTTAATTGTATATGAGACGCTTATCCGACGCAGTAAACCGTTAATTAATAGGATTATCATTTTTGGAGTTATAGGGATGTTTTTTTACGCAATTTATTAATAGAGCATTTAAAGTTTATGACGTCATCAAGGAACAATTTTATTCGAATTGCAATGCATTTTTATTTTCATATATTATATTATGCATATCCATGATGGGTAAGTATTACGGTGGCCCCCAACGACTAGTTTTTTATATAAATTAACAACAATGTGGATTAAAAAAAATAATTTAAACAACAGTTAAAGAAGAAAAATTATAAAATTTTAATGAAGATGCTTTTCTGCGCATGTGTTAGTAATAAAATAAATTTGAAAACATAATGATTGTTTGAGTTATTTTTCTGCTTGCTTATTATTTTTACCTCTACAAAATATGTAAACGAACTTCTTTTAACTAATTAATTTGGTATATATTTTATGAATTAAAAAAATCAAAATCCTAAGTATTTCAATTAGTTTTGTTTCAGATCGATATAGGAATAAAATTCATGAATTTCCGATGAGTTTGGAACAGTTGTTTCTGATATATTTTTTTAAATTCTGTTTAACATTTCAATCGCAAAATTTGTACTTCTCACGTGTAATGGTAGAATTCTCTTTAAAAAATTATTGTAGAACTGTATGCACCCTGCATTCTACAAGCGCGTGCATCAAACACATACGAGCATATTTGAAATTATTAATGCCTTTTTTTTTTAAGTTTATTATTTCAGGGTTTGTATGGAGTCCTTGAATTTTCAGACAATTATTAGTATTTTCTTAGCTCGCGTCATAGAATCGCGCGATTACATCAGACAAGTTTTTCTATATGAAAATACTGGGAATTACCCTGAAAATTCCAGGACCCCGTACGAACCTTGTTATTTTTTCCTTCTAATCATTTTGCTATTTGCCTTTTAAGAGCCGAAATGTTTTTAATACTTGTTTTTATATCGAAATAGAAGCAACTGCAAGGCTCTTGACCACGGATAATGTATTTATTTATGTATTTTTTTTACAGTGTGTTATAATAGAGATGTTTGAATGATAAACAAATATGCATTACTTTAAAAAAATATTTTTCAAGAAGTTTATTTTCTGATACTATACTTGAGATCCAGCATTCTAATTTCTACCGGGACCAGCAGATTCTCACTGTAAGTTTCAGCCAATTCAAGGCATGATTAAATATACGATCATCTATATTATTTCTGTTGTCAACATCCCTTTTTCTATCAATTTACGAAACGCACAACAACGAATGGGGTATCATTCGATAGGTTTTTGGAGCGGCTTCTGACATATACTCTCATTTCGTTACACTCACATTTCGTTAAAACATTTTTTTGATTAAAAATTGCTGTTAATTAAAAATTAAATCGGCATTGATTTCATAAATGAAGTGAAAGGTCTTCCTCAAATTAGTGTTGCCATAAAAATAAAGGACCGCTTTATATTATGCTCAGCAATGGTTATAAAAAAGATAAAGTATGATTTCTCCGCACGGGTTTATTTTATATTTATGGTTAAAAAGCAAAATTGATGTTGAAATGTTTAGAAGGAAAAGACACCATCGAACGATTGAAGCAATGGTATTTCACGTGTAGTCTAAAAGATATGCATTGTTATATTATATTAAACTGTATTTTAAATGCATTCAATTTATCTTTCTTTCTTGCATGTTTTTCAAGAAGCGGATGAGGTCATCGTCTAATGTAGTTAAAATACGATTGTTATTTTTACATCTCATGCGCGCTTTTTGCTATCTTCAATCAGTTTTTACTGTAACTTTGATGATATAAATGAGACGATACCTTGACTTATACAAATGTTGTTTGCATATATTTTTATACTTAATTTTGCTTTAGATGTTTAAACCTGCATCTAAAATATATTAGATATTGCTAAAAATTATTAGACTGCAGTGAGTAATCTTCACACGGGTCCATTAGTGATGAAATATTTTCAAGTAAAATAAAATAATGGTAATTAGAGGTGGATGGGGCTGTAATCTTATATTTGTGTTGAATTTTGGACTCTCAATAAGTTCTATACAATATCTTTTTTCAATAGACAAGAATTTGGTATTCACTAAATACTAAAATTTTTAAGCCTATGTCTATATCTATCAGCTATATCTTGTAAACTTTATAGCTGGCGTTGTCAAAGATTGAAGAGAGTTATTTAGACATTGATTCAAATGATTTATATATATATATATATGTGTGTGTGTGTGTGTGTATGTGTGTAGTATCTATATTTTTATAAATTTGCATTTTTGATTTTGTATATTTAAATTGTTTCAAATTTAAATAAGGAAGTTTTAGTAAGGAAACGGTACCAACAGGTGGAATTACCATAGGCGTAACTAGTGGGGGGGCCGGGTGCCCACCCCAGAATTTCAAGTTCACGTGAAAATTTTATGACTGCGATATGGTGAAAATTTCAATTTTCAAATTTTTGAATGATTATACCAATAAATGATACTATATATTTCTGATTTGAGAACTAATGTAACGAAAACGGTGCGCACGCATATGTAAATGAGTGTGTGTGAGGTATAAAAGAAGCAACAGACAAAGAAAATCCTATTAGTCTTCTACATTCTTTGCAACAGTTATATGATCCGGAGTCTATAGGGTTCCAAAAGGAACAAAGTGAAATATTATCTGAAAGCTCTAAATCTGAACGAGAGTTTTCTTTTTTGTCACGAGGTGATGGGGGAAAAATTAGTTCCAGATGTCCAGTTCCGTATTCTTTCAACTAAGTCAAAAAATATCATCTGCTGTGGTGAGAACCGATGAGAGAGGGAAGAGGATAGTGGGGGGCACAGGTGCCCGAACGGTTTTTTTCTTACAAAATAATGACCAATTTAAAAAACAGGATGTAATTGACAAATTACTGATCAATTAATTGTCTGAGTGATGAGATACGGCAAAAGTCGTAAATGAGAACATCATCGCAGGGGGCTTTACTTTGAGGGTTAAGGTAGGGCGAATTTTTTGCAATTTGCCTGCGGCTGTAAGCGTGTTGGAGTATTTCCCTTTTCCAAGTTTGCATGCGTAATTATCAGTGCGCAAATAAATTCTGTAGTTTTGGAAATTTTTATTTGTATTGCTGCATGCTGCTTCATGGATCGAGGCATTTTGCTTCATGTTTCTGAATGTACTTTTTGTGAGTAAATTTTTCCTTATCAATTGATATTCTGAATAAATAGAAGGGCTTAGTGAAATAAGATGTTACGTAACAAAAATAAAATTCTGAGACAATTTAAATAAAAGCTTTTAGTTGCAATTTTTATTTTTTTTGTTCTTGTACCTTGTATTTAGTAAGTTAACGAGTAGTACTAAGCTCTCTCAAAAACACTTAGCAACATTTAATTTTCTAATATAAAAATTATTAATAATATTTATTTTTATTAAAATATTAACTTTTAATAAATAATATATCAGATTTTAAAGATTAATTAAAATATTGGTTTTTTACCTTTACAGTATGACATATATCTCATAACATCCTCATCAAAAAAATAAACTGTATTTTGAGAAGATGTAACATAACAGGTTCTTGCTCGTACCTCTTTAATTAATGTCATTTTTTATTTAAAAAAAAAAAACTATTTGGTAAAGACAGAAATTTATTTTTGAAATTGTCAAATTTAACCTTAAATTTTTTTTTAAAAATTTTAGGAAAATCCTGTATGTTTGCAACTTCTAAAAATGATCACCCGCTGTGGTGCATTTAAAAATTTCATTGATAAATCAAAAGGAGCAATAAGTTTTTTTTTGCCGAGTTGCCAATTGAATAGAACTTTTCTTTTCTTACTGATTTACTGTTTCTTTCTGGCAAATAACACTATATAACAGTAAAATTTTCCCTCTATGTCCTTAAAAATTTCTTTTCAATTTTGGAATATTTATTTTAAAATAAAGGAGCTCTTATAAATTTATTTTAATTTAGAGAAGGAATTATGGAATTTAACGTTTCATTAATTAATAATTTTTAAGATCATCCTCTTCTTTAAAAAAAAAAAACTGAAAGCTTTTTTTTGTGTGTGTAAAGTTTACTTGTAAAATAACTCATTGTTGTACTCATTCCTCAAAACACAAGTATTTGTGTTAAATATGGTGTACAATTTACTTTAAAGTTTATTTTTGAATGTTTTTAAATCTTAAAATACATTAATATTAGTCCTACCGAATTTTCAGCATCTGGTTTACAGATGTCGAATATTCGCTATTGGATCAAAATCACTAATCGATGCATCTCTATAAGCACCTTTCAAATGTGATAGAAATAATTTTGAAGAATACTTTTGTTTTCCCATGAAAAAAAGGTAAAACTTAAGCTTTTTTATTTATTTATTTTGGACGAAAATTGTTTTAGGTAAAAATGTTTTCCATGTGAGTTTTCTTTAATCAAATCTCATTCTGCTGAATTCTGATGGAGCTAATTAAATTTAAAATCAATTCACTACTATAGAAATCGTCGTAGTTTTACAATTATAATGTACTATTAAAATTTAAGAATATATATATATATATTTTAAACTTTAAAATACTTCTGATTTCTTTTTCTTTCTTTTTTTTTTCAAGATTTTATACACTATTTTATGTGATATGTCAACTTTTGAAAGGACTATAACTTACTAGCTGTTACCCGTGACTTCGTTCACGCAACATTAAAATAAGAATAAATACATTAATTAAGCAAAATATTTCATTCTCGATAATTATAAACGTTAATAATTAACTATTTATCACTATTATTAACCGAGACAATACGGTATTTTTTGTTATAGGGATCTTGACATAACTCAGTCTTAAAAAAGTTAAATTTTGTGCCAAATAATCGCAAAAATGAAATTGCAACCAATGCAAAAAGGAGTGCCAAATAAAATCGTGGAAATAGACGAATTGGGTAAAAACAAATGTCAATTTTACCTGATAAACAATTTTACTTTTAACGCCTTTGTGAAACGTTTTAACAGCCATCCTTCAATAAACATTAATTGGAAATAGTATATGCTTTTTCTTTAAATTCAATTCTACCTCGTTGGTTTAATGTATATCTGAAACAAATCTTGTTTTCAAAATGACAGTATGTTGACAGGCAATTTTTGTTCTCCAGAATAAATTGAATCATGAAGTTTGAATATGTGAAAATATGTGGGTTTTTTTTTTTTTTCGGATAATTTACTGAAATCAAGATTTTGTTTTCACCATCTATTCAAAATGAAAATAAATTCTGTTTTTTCCATTTTAATGATAAAATGGTGTAAAAAATATACTGATCTGTTTTATTTCTCCTTTTTTATACAAAAATATGGAGTAATTTACTTTCAGTTTTTAGAAAAACTTCGTTAAAATAAAAAAATAAAAAATCTTGGCATTTAATTTAATTTTTTAAATTCTGAGTGTTTGTGTGACATACTCGGATCAATGATAACCGATATTAAGTAAATCGCGTTGCGTTCGATAGTCTAGGAATAGTTGCGAAATACAAACACACGGTCAGATTTTAATATAATAGATTCGTATGATGTGATTTTTAGCAGAAAAATTCTCATCTGTATATAACGGATACTCATTCTTAATAATCAGTATAGATAACAAAAAACATTTAAATTTTTCGTTATAAATATGGCGTGAAACTCATCTACTTTCTATACTTACTATTCCTTGTATTATTAATGTAAGGGATTGATTCACACTCATTTTAAAACATAGGAAAATTCCCGTTTTATTACAAATATGACGTTTCTTTTTCCCCCAGAGAAATCCCTTTTTAATGACATAATTCTTGTTAATTTTCTTTTCCGGGCAATTAATTTCAATACTGGCATAGGGGAAATGATGTTACTTTAACGAAATAATATTAAATCTTTAGGTTTTATCAACAAAAATGGAACTGTTAACATTCGTCATTTTTTTTTTTTTTTTTTTTTTTGGTAATCGAGTTAATTTTTTTAGTTTTAAGAATGAAAAAAACTATTTCTCGCTATCCATGACATCATTTTCGACATGGATAATTTTGCGGAGAATATTATTGACATTTGCTAGCCATTTTCTTTTGAAACTTCTTTTTACTTAAAAAAAATTAAATTAAAAAATACGGCATAGTTATGTTAGCCGTGCGCAGACGGTAAAACGCAAAGTATTGTTACCATACAAAAGAAAAAGAAAAGTGAAGAAAAAAACCAAGATCGTTTTATTTACCAATCAAAGCATATCCGCTTTATTTTAGATGTATGACGTCATATTAGCCTGTTTCCTATGGTTACGCATATTGAAACCTTGTATTATTATCAAAAACTAAAAAAAGTACATTTTATTTATAATAATAATAGTTAATCTTCTTTTTAATTCTTTAATTTTTTTTTTTTCATTTTTCACGTGAAAATTTTTCAATTGTAACCAAATTGTTGATAAAAAATTATTATTCTGGGTTCTGAATTAGTTTTGGCAACGATAAAGTATTAGCAACGGTAAAGTAAATTTAACCATTTTAAAATATTACACGGAAAAATGTCCATTTATTCTCTAATGAAAATAACGAAATTTTGAATTATTAAGAAAAATATTTGAATAAAATAAACAAAACCCAGCCTATGTTCATTGGAGGGTTATAATTAACCTATATGCAAAGATACAGGATCATTAAATGCTCCATTTTGACGCTGGCTTCAGCCTAACATTTGCACACAATGAGATTTATAATATTATTAGGATTAGGATACAGTATCGAATTTTAAAATTGTGTTCTTGTAAACATATTTTGCACATGTTAAAAATTGAGGATTTTATGCAATAAAACAGTGGAGTATCCACTGAATTTTAAATAAAAAACGCATCGTTTTCAGTACCGGTTTCGAAGATAAAAAATACGGTTTTATCTTCAAAGGTTTCCTCGTAAGAAAAAAAAAAAAAAAAAAAAAAACATAAGAAAAAGTAAAATGCGGTCTATGTAGAGATTGACCTCAACTATCCAATACAAAAAATAAAATAGAAAATCATTTTAAAAATATGAAAATGCAAACTAAATATTGGATGTTTTCGCGTAAGTGAAGTACCCCCCCCCCCACACACACACCCCAATCCCCTTAAGAGCTCAATCATACATCCTCCCTTTTCATTTAAAATAAACAATTTATGTGAATACTGTAAATTAAAGCTGAGTCAAATTGAAGTCATATTTTAATTTTTCTTGTCAGAATCTCAGGCTGACGTATCATTTTTACTGCAGTTAAAGGAAACATTAATTGTCTTTTGCTTATTTAAATGTATTCGCCCTTCAAAATAAAAACTAATCTTTTCCTTCCACTCCTCAAAATATTCTTTTTCACATTCTTACATTTCTTAGAATTTTTAAACAAATTTAGAGTTTACATTAATGATTTTAAGAAAAATTTTCTCTGATTTTTCCGTTTATTCATTCTTAAAATAAATAGATTCAGTTTACCTGCATAAAATTACAGTGATCGGAAAACTTCTACATTTTAGACTGGTTTCAGTTGTATACATTTTTCAGACATGTATAAATTATACATATATGGTATTCCTTCTATCGGAACCACGAAATTTTTCTCAAGACAGTTTTCTGTAATAGACACAGTAATAGACACAATTCAACATTTTGCTGTTGGAGAAGTGGAATTCGGTAAGAATCAAAACATTCACTTTTTTAAAAAATTAATTTTGGAGAAGTGATAGTTTAAGTGCTGTGTTTAAAACCGGGACATTAAAGAGATGTATTAGGACATCCAGACATTATGCCTAAAATTGGGTCTCTCTCGGAACTTCTAGTCATCTTAAAAATTTCAATGGCACAATGAATAGCAGTGGTGGCCCGTGGGGCTTTAGCGTCGAGCCCGCCTCCTGACCCACCTAATTTCCCTTGTTTTATTTCACTACGTATTTATTTAAATTTTTAAATCTCTGAAACAAAATTTCATTTTCTATTTGTTGGACAAAAAATAAGAGTGAAATATGCCAGCCCAGGATATCGTCGGGATAGCTCAGTAGGGAAAGCGTTGGTATGGCAAACCAAAGTACCCAGGTTCGAGTCCTGGGCGTTAGTCCTGTGCCTTGGATATAATTTACTTAGTTGAATATACTTTCCTCTGGTTCATTATGAAAGTTTCATTTTGTTGACGTTGAAAAATAGCATTGACATCCGTAACAGAGACATCAAGAGCACTAAATGTTCTTCAGTACACATATAATTATTAAATTTCTCTCAACAGTTCAATTTCCTATATACTTGATCAGCAGTATTATTGTCGTATGTAAACCAAAAGGTAAATGTTAGAATCATGTGAACTTTAATGACTATGCTATAGATTTGTTTGAGAAAGAGAATGTATACGGAGCATTAAAAAAAAAAAAAAAAAAGATTCTAAAATGTATTCGGCGAGTAACTTCGTATGCCTTCCACTATACCCCTTTTGATCAGTGAGTATAAATCATTATCTATATTTTAGTGTCCCAATCCTGATAATTATAAAGCTCATAAATGACTGAAATGCTTTGCTTCTTGTGTTTTTAATTTGTATTGATATTTATGATATTATAGTAAATATTAACGTTATTATGCAAAAGAATTCACGAATAACATAAGCAAATAATAAAACGTGCCGTGCTATTTTGCTTAAAAAATTTGGGCCCATACAATATATTTCGAAAGTTGGCTTCATTGATCAATGGCATTCCTAAATAATAACCTTGATAATAAGTTGTTTCTAATTTTAAGTCAAAATTTTCATTAAATTAACGAGTTTGGTCTCAATGCAGTTTTTTTAAATATTCTTTGCTTGCATCAGTGGCGCAGCCAAAATTCTGCTCTATGGGGAGGAGAGGTTGAATTGTTGATAATGGTGGTCGCTGGTTACTTGAATCACCGGCTAATCGAATCAGTTTAGCTAATGAAGTGATAATCATTTTTTTCCCTCGAAGAGTAGAATCAGTAGTTACGTTGAATATAATTCATTTCAGCAACGTTTACTATATAAGAGTTAGAAAACATAACATGCACCAATGAAATAACAAAAAACTGTTAGATTAATATAGTGTTTGAAAAATGAGGAGGCAAACTTAAGAAATGGAAGGGAATAATACAGCAAACAATTTTTTGTACAGAATATCAGGAATCGATTTTTAAATCAGAAATACATAGGATTTCATTCCAAGACAATCCTGAGTTCTTGTTCTTAACTTTAGTAATAATAAAGCAATTTTAGCAAAATTTCCAATAGGCTTTACTTTGCTTTGTGTCAGATATGTAAAATAACACGAGAAGAGGTAGAATTTATTATAATCCGCGTCCAAACAATGCCAAATTAAGTATTCCATATTTTAGGATGTAGTTGACATTAAACGCGGTATCGTTGACTGAATTACTGTGCACTTCCAGCACTTTATTTGACATCTAATTTCGTATACAGTATACTGAAAATTTCGTTAAAATATCTTCATTATTATTAAAGTTCTCTAAAATTACTTGGATTCGACTTGACTTCCTATATCCTATATTTTTCACTAAATAAATGGATCGCGACCTGGTTTCCTATACAAAAATCTTTAATTGTAGTGTGCTCTACCATCTTTTACAAATTGTTCTACCTTTTTTAAACACACTGTTTATGTGTTAAGTATGTGTGCTTTCTAAATATTATTTGTTTTTAACCGTTTTCATGATGTTGGAGAATATTTATCTATTAAAACACACATAAATAACGCCTGCATTCAAGTCTAATCATACACACAAATATTATACACACATATCAACTATAAATACAATAAACCCAACAAGTGTGAAAAATTAACCAGAGCCAGGAATCGAACATGGAACCACATAGCATACAAGACTAATGCTCTTGTATGCATTGAATGCCTAAGGGGGGCCACTCGGCCCAGCAAAGCCAGGCCGTAGAGCGTTAGCACCTCCCCCGGGATGTTCCCCGGCACGCGGGGATTCGTTTTGGGTGATTCCAGCCACCGGCGGAAGGGAAGGCATGACGCCGAGACCGCCAGCGCACGCGCAAACGGCCCAAACAACAACAAAAAAGAAAAAAAAAGAAAATACAAACTAGACCAAAGGCCGGCACTGCCAGGACAAGCCTAAGCGCGACAAGGGGCAGGCAAGAAAGCTAAAAACAAAAAAAAAAAGAAAAAGAAACTGAAAAAAGCCTGAACCGCTGGAGCCTGCACTCCCTCGCGACAGACAGCGGCAGGTGCAGTGATGAAGAACTTGTAGGTGAACAGTCCTCTCTTGTATGCAAATGAGTAACTGAGCTACACCGGCACCTGGGTCTGCAATTTATTAGTGAGAAATTGCAGACCCAGGTATTAGCCGGGGTAGCTCAGTGGTTAGAGCATGAGTCTTGTATGCTGTGGTCCTAGGTTCGATTCCTGGCTCTGGGTAATTTTTCACACTTGTTGGGTTTATTGTATTTGTAGTTTGCATGTGTGTATAATGTTTGTATGTATGAATATTTATCTATATTTAGTTTTCTGTTAGAAACACCTATGCAGAATGAAAGATAGGTTGTACCTGCCTTCGGCCGTGGAAAAAAAAAAGAAAATACATTATAATAACATTTTTGAAAAAATAGGTTACTTTTAAACTTTCTCTGCCCCTCCCTGAAAGTAGGGATGAAAGGATCTACTTATATATACTTTTATTTAAATGAAACACATATTATAGTTATAGCTAAAACTCTAAAAGATATTCCAGTTTTTACTTCTTATCTGATTTAAACACGACTGTAATTTTGTCCACATGAAAAACAATATGTCATAATTTTGATGATATAGGGGCAGCATTATTTAAGATTTAATAAGTGTAGATCAATGTATAACTAATTTATTACTTATTAATTTCAGTTAAAGCATAATTAGCATAAGTTTGTGTGTAATTATAGTAAATTTTATAAATTCTATGAAAATGCTTCATATTTAACGCTTTTCTTTTCAAAAACCTTGCTCATAGGCATGTATCTGTAAGTCAAAGTCAATAAAATTGCAATCAGTGCTTCTTTCCTCCGAGGAACGCGTGGCCTGAAGAACATTTCGAGCTACCTTACTAGCTAATGAACTACACTCTTTAAATATATAGTCCCCCCCCACCCCTCAGGAACAAATTTTTCGAATGAAACACTACAATAATCTGTTCAATCAAAAACGCATTTTACATTTATATCTTTAAAGCACATTTTCTTAATTCTTACTTTGTCAAAGATTTTAACCTGCATCACTCACATATCTTGGTCTTAGAAATAACTGATAGCAAAAACACAAAACAAGATGCACATGCAGAGGTCTGTTTGGGCTCGGTCCTGGCCCGAAACCGGACCAACCCACGGGCCAGTCTCCGGCCTATTTGCATTCATGGCAATCGGACCGGGCCTGGCTTCCTTTTTTTTTCCAGGCTGGGCTGAAACTGGAATTCATTCTTCCTAAAGGTCTAGACGAGTTGAAATTTTTGGGTCCTGTTTTTATCAAGCCCATATGAAAATAATTGGCCCTGCCTACCCTGACCTGAGCCATGCAAAAATCAGTAAAATTTCGATCGGTCCAACAATTTTTGCAAGAAATGCATATATTTGTAAATCGTCATTGTTCTATATTAAAATTTTCAATTTATTCTTTTTAAAGAATAGTTCATTTTCTAGGCAATAAAATTAAAGTACAATAAAGCGTGTGAAAAAGAACCTGCCCATGACAGAATCCTGTTTCAAACGGAAAAATGTATTTATCCATGCAAAATGAACATAATAATACCTGAGAAAAGAATGTTATATATTTTATATATTTACAACCGACAGTGTATATGCTAAGAAGGTAACTTTCCTATAACGGATATTTCCGTTCTCCTATGCGATTCCGTCTTAGAAATTTTTACTATACTATAAGAATTTTCAGGATTTTAAGTCTCCAAGCCATGTAATATGGATTAAAGTTATTAATAACAACTGAGTCATTTGCATACAAATCGAGATCCAGTAACAAAATAAATATCTCAGCACAAAGCGTTTTTTTAAAAAACGAAGAATGCAAACAACATGAAAAAAAAAACTAAAATAAATATTTTTGTCAGAACTCCTCGTAGAAGACAATTTTTAACCCTACCAGTGTAAAAATATGTTTTTGTTGAAATTCAGGCAAGCTGGGAAGGGATAATTACGTTTTTGTATGAGCCGCGCCGGGATCGGGCCGAGATTCCAGCTTTTATACTAGGTCGAGCCAATAAACTATGTGCATCGCCCGGACCGGATTCGAGTCTAACTTTTAGCTTTTTTTTTTTTTTTTTTTTTTTTTTTTTTCTGTGCCAGGCCGGCCTAATATACACACATATATTTTTTACGATCCGGATCGAACTTTTAACTTTTATACCCGGCTGAGGGGCAAAAAATTTTCTACAAGAGTCGGGTCGCGCTCGAACCTAGAAATTTCTCCGGAGCAGACCTTAACAGAAAGTCTGAAACTGAGAAAAACCTATAAACACATTTTTTTTTCTTTTTTCTCCTGGAAATTGATGTCTATTATCCTTTTGAATATGGAGCAAAGACAGAAATTCGATTTAAAAACTATCCACTGTATAATACTCAAAGCGTATGACGGTCGAAATAATCATTCTTTTACTCTAAGATGTCTGAAAAATGTAATTGCTACCCTTTTTCAAAACAAATGACAGTTTTCACTTAACCAGTGCATCTAAGATCTAATATACGCTTCCACAGTTTAAATATAATATTCGCGGTCTAATTGAATCTTTTTGTTGAATATAATTTGATTCAACAAAGCTGCGAATTTCGAATAAACTAAAAAAACTTAATATTAACTTTAGTTTCGATTCATAAAAGCGTCTAATTTGCTTAACTAGTGATTCATATAAGCGGCAATTATATTTTTTTTAGCTCTGGAAGGGGTTTTACCCCTCCTCCCCCCTTGGGCTGTGCCATTGGACGCATATACACATACAAAGGACTTATGAAGTTGGGGGCCTGTGCCCACCCCACAAAATAGCTCTAGTTACGCCTATGGGAATTACCAGTTTAGGAATTAAGATTGGGTAATTTAGGTAACTTTTATTAAGTTAGTAAATGATTTTATTAATTAACCATTTTGTTATTTTTATCCTATTACATATTTTTTAATAAACACACCATTGACGAATATATTCTGGTATATATTACAAATCGAAATATAAAATGCCGCAGAATAATTCTTAACCATACAGTGCACGATTTTTTTCTTTCAGAAGTATGTTTTCTTACATTGGTATTTGGTGTTAGATACCGCAAATTAAAAAAAGAAAATCTTCGTCCCACTTAATAACAGAATTCTGATATTTTTTTAACCCCTTGGGGACGAGCGACACGTATACGTGACGCATAAGATGCTCAGAATCCTCGAATATTCCCACCAGTTATATTTTAGTGAAACTTTGGCTTATTTCATGACTGCATTTCTGCAATTCAATTAGGCGAAAATTTCTGTTTTAAAAAACCGGTGGTGAAAGATTAAAAATTCCGTAAAGGACGCTCGTCGCGAAGGTGTTAATCAAATATTTTAATTTAAATATAGTGGTATCGTGGAATTGAATTTATTTATTAAATGTTAAATTTTAATTGATTCATATATGCATATGCATATGCATCACTGCGCAGTGTAGGGTTAATAATAACGGGTGTCCAACAAACGACTACCTGATTTTAAAATTAAATAAATCGGAAGAGGATATCGATAGAAGAATGAAACAAGTGGTATGTTTAGTTTGAAAGCCGTAAAAAATGGATAGAGACGTTTCAAAATTAGTTTAAAATTTTGTCGCCAGGTGGATCTGTACGATGCAGTCTCAGTACACAGTCCGAGAAATAGGCTGCAATCACACCACAATCTATTCAAAATGTGCACATTTTGGAACACAAAGATGTCACAAACGAAGAATGAAATTTCCAGTCACCCTCTGTTGAGTGTCAACGGAAATGAACCTACATGCCTCACAAATCCTCTTCCAGCTCCTGTAGTGTTGCAGGGTTATTCCGGAAAACAATGTCCACCAATGTCCTTTAGTACGAAGATTGATTACTCTTTGCTTCAGAGTACTCTATTTACGCGTTCGTCTTTAACCACAGTGCCACTTGTAGAAAATTTTGAAGCTATTGTACCAGATTTTTAAGGCTTTCAAAATAAAAATAAAACACTTGATTCATTGTTCTATCGATATCCATTTCCAAGTTGTTTAATTTTAAAATCAGGAAGTTCTTTGTTGGACACCCGGTGTCGCTAATCAAACAATGCTGGGAAACCTTGGTTTGATGCATGGAGTGGGGGTAAAGGTGGCCCATGCCGTAAGCCCAGTTCATACGCAAAAAGAAAAGTAGCTCTGTAAATAATTTGCATGCTATACAAAAAAATCATATCATAGATGTCAATAGATTCTAGTAAGTTTTTCAAATAATAACAGATTTCTCAAGAAATGTTCACATGTAGAGATGTCGAAAGGCTCAACCTTAACAAGGGGAATACTACCATTTAAGTAATAATAATAATAACAAGTGGGTAAGTGTGATCGAAGATCGCTCAAAGGGTTTCGTTTTATATTGCTTTCAAAACACTTTATCCTTTCTATAATAAATCCAAATAAATTTCATTTAGCAACGAAAAAAAAGGTCATGTTTTCTATGAAGTAAAAATTTACCAGTCTATTTTTTCGTTTTTTCGAATATTTAAACGCGCTCGATAGCGGGCGAAGCCCGCTATTATATTCTGTCATAATAATATCTGCCATGCGAACTAAATGCGATATTTAAAATTCCAAATTATTATTCAAAAATATTCAAAATTAAACATGTTGTATGCATTCAAAATGTTAAAATATGCGAATATTTCCATAATCGGATTTTTATCGCGATTCAATATGTTTTTCAAACTCATATATTTACTATTCTCTATTACTCATATTGATACTAGCTTTGTATTATTCTCAAACATTTGAAAAATTCGTTAAACTTCCAATATGACGTCAGATTTTCTTTTTAATTCTCCAATGACGTGATATTAATCTGCTTTGTGTACATACACATACTCATACTCCTTGTATTATTGAGAAATCTTAGAAAATTTCTGTTTTATTACCACTATGCCGTAAATCAATTTTATTTCATATTTATCTTTTTTTTTTTTCAATTGGTGAAACTTTTTATTTCATTTTCATTTTTCACGTGGAAATCGTTCTATAGAAAATTAATTATTGTAGAAAGAATTTCATTGTGGATTTTTAATTTTTGTCAACTGCTATAACAAAACATGTTTAAATTTAATAGGAAAAGGCTGTTAGAATTTTGGTTTTTTATCTCTATTTATTAAAATAATAGGATTTTTTCAAATTTTAATATTTTGAGCTTCTTAGCTGCTATTCAGCTATATATATGCAAAGTTTCAACTCTGTAAGTTACATAGTTTCTGAGAATAGCTTTGTGACGGACAAACAACGAAGCGGGAGTAATAGGGTTTCGTGAGATGAACGAAACCCTAAAAATAATACTATTTCATAAGCTGAAATTTTAAAAAAGCTGAATAAGTACATTATTTTCATTTATTAAAATTGTCTAAAAATTACCTTTAAAAAAAAACTAGTCCAATTTTTACAGTTATCACAAATATGATGAATATGATTTAAATGTTAATTTTTAAAAAACACTTATGATTAAAATATATATTAACCCTTTCTAAGGAAAATTAATTCTGTTGCACAAAACATGATATGATTTGTTGTTACCAGAATTTAAGAAAAAAAAAATATTAGAAAGTAAATCAATGCTATTCGTCACATACATTATAAAAGCAAAATTTAATTCAAAAATTCTGGTACAAATTTGGCATTTGGAATTAAAATTAAGTGAGATAAATACTTTCCACTGCTTTAGAAAACATTAAATACAATTTAAAAACACATTATGTTTTGTTGATCCCCCCCCCCCTATGTTGTAATTCGAATTTTATTTGCTTTATTCCAGACCAAGAATTGTCTGATAACAAACGTTCTCTCTGACCTTATAAACTAATTAAAATGCTTAATCATTTGCATCAATAAAAAAAAATCAAAATCTATTAGCAGTTTAAATTATAGAAAACCTTAAAAGTATTAATTTTTATACAGCTTTATCATAACTAAAACTTCTTTTAAGTGTGAAAACAGAATCATTATATCTTGTTTATGATTTTTTTACATTGACTCTAATTTATTTCCATTTGCTTTTTTCTAGATCAAGAATTTCCGGATGACAAACGTTCCCTCTGACCTTACAGACAGCTTAAAATAACCACTCTACACTCATTAATAATACAATAAATCACCAAAGTTTAAGTTAACAACACTTTTATCATTGATGTATCGCTAAATACTTTCGTTCACAATAGTATAATTTTCATTACTAAGAATCTGATTTGAAAATAATTCAATGATTTTCGTCACGTAAGTTATAAAAGCAAATTTTATTCAAACATTTTGGTACAAATTTGGCATTTGGGATTAAAATTTAGTAAGATTATTTCTTCCCACTGCCTTAGAAAACATTACCCATTCGCTGGAAACCACGAGAAATTTCGCACCGGAAATTTTGAAAGAAGAATTTTTATTTTATGTAATCACGAAATGATTGTAATTAAATGCAGTAATTATAGCTGTTAGTATTTTCTGGTGTGAATTCGAACTTTCTAAGTAAAATAAAATTTCGGTAATTTTAAACCCGGCAGTGAACGTGTTAAATAAAATTTAAAAACACATTATGTTTTGTTGACATTTTTTTTCATTTGTTGTAATTCTAATTTCATTCGCTTTATTCCCAGCCAAGAATTTTCTGATAATAAACGTTCTCTCTGACCTTACAAACTACTTAAAAAGCTTTATCATTTGCATTTAAAAAAAAAACAGATAAAAAATATTAGTATTTTAAATTATAGAAAACCTTAAAAGTATTCTTATTTAAAAAGTGTTATCAGGACTAAGAATTCTTTACAGTTTGAAAAAAGAAAATCATTATGCCTTGTTTACGATTTTTTACACTCCCTGTAATTCTATTTTCATTTGTTTTATTCTAGATCAAGAATTTTCGGATAACAAACGTTCCCTCCGACCTTACAGACAGCTTAAAATAACAACGCTACACTCATTAATAATACTTTAAATCACCAAAGTTTGAGTTAACAACAATTATATCATTGATGTATCGTTAAATACTTTCGTTCACAATAGTATAATCTTCATTACTAAGCTCCCAATAATTTTATCGCAGCATCTGTTTTCTTCCTGACTTTGACATTCCGCGAAGTCGAATGCCTCCACAGAAGCCAATGTCAGTGAGTCCATTTTACCAGAGTTTTCTTTTAACAGAGGTTCCAGAAATAACTCGCTGAGTCACTGGGAAGTTTTTTTTAACATTCACTGTTACTATATCTTTCGAAGATCTGATAGCATTTGGCATACCTTTGGCAGGACCCGGACTGTCGCCTAGGAGAAAAAAAAAGTTTGATATTTGAGTTTAAAGTATGTTTAAATCAAGAAAAAACTATAAAGGAAGAATGACAGAAAGTGGGAAACAACCTGGCGTTAATGTTGTTATTTAATCTTTCGTTTTCATTCTGTCGAAAACATGTTTTCAGGCACTTTTTAGACATTAATATAAAATTGTTCTTCTTCTATAAAAAAAATTATATTTTTCAATTTAGATTTTTTTTAAAAAGAGTAAATGTAGTGTGATACTTGAATTTAAAGTATAATTAATAAAAAAACAACAATAAAGGAAGAATGTGGGAAAAAGGGTGAATTGGGTTAAGAAAGTGGAAAGATTCCCACAGGAACGTGGGAAACAACTTGGCGTTAATGTTGTTCTTTAGTTTTCCGTTTTCATTCAGTCGAAAACATGTTTTCGGGCATTTTTTAGACATTAATATAAAATTGTTTTCTATTATAAAAAAAAATTATATTTTTCAATTTATATATATTTTTTTAAAAGTAAATGTAGTGTGATACTTGAATTTAAAGTATATTTAAATCAAGAAAAAACTATAAAGGAAGAATGTGGAAAAAAGGGTGAATTGGGATAAAAAAGTGGAAAGTTTCCCACAGAAAAGTGGGAAACAACCTGGAGTTAACTTTTGTCCGTTTTAATTGAATCGAAAACATGTTTCCGAGCACTTTTTAGACATTACAGTAAAACCTCCATAACGGACACTTCCGAATAGCGAACATCTCTATTTAGCGTACACATCTTTTGATCCCTAACACTTATTATTTATACATTTTTACCTCTAAATAGCGGACACCTCCGGATAGCGGACAAATTTTGCCCTCCCGAGATGTCCGTTAATCAGAGGTTTTACTGTATTATGAAATAGTTTTTCATCAATAAAAATGCTTATATTTTAATATTGATATTTAAAATAGACTCAATGTAGTTTGATATTTGAGTTTAAAGTATATTTAAATCAAGAAAAAACTATAAATGAAGAATGGCAGAAAACTGGGAAACAACCTGGCGTTAACGTCGTTTTTCAGTCTTCCATTTCCATTCTGCTGAAAAAGTATTTTCGGACAATATTGAGACATTAATATAAAATTGTTTTTATCTATAAAAATTATACTTTTTAATTTAGATTTAAAAAATAGAGTCAATGAATTGTGATATTTGATTTTAAAGTATATTTAAATCAAGGGAAAAAAAATTAAAGAAGAATGGTAGAAAAGTGGAAAACAAACTGGCGATAAAGTTGTTCTTAAGTATTCCGTTTTGATTCAGTCAAAGAAAATAAAAATCCAACAATATTGAGACATTAATATAAAAGAGTTTTTTATCTGTAAAAAATTTTTAGATTTCAATTTTGATTTTAAAAACAGAGTCAATGTGGTTTCACATTTGTGTTTAAAGAATAGTTAACCCCTTAATCGTCGTGCCCGAGACATTCATGGGCAGCGTAGGCGACGTCTGTTTTATTCAGATTGTTTCATTCCCACCAGTTTTTTAAAATAGTATAATTGGCTTTATTCTCACATTGTTTTACCTGCCTATTAAATAAGGCAAATATTTCTACTTTTAAAAAAAACTGGTGGTAACCAAGCAATCTGAATTTTTAAAAAGTAGCCTGCAGTTATCGGGCGCGACAATTAAGGGGTTAAATCAAGAAAAATTAGAGAAGAAGTAAGACAGAAAAGTTGGAAACAACCTGACATTAACGTTATTTTTCCATTTTCCTTTTTCATTCAGTAAAAAAAAAAAAAAAATGTTGTCGGGCAATTTTGAAACATTAACACTAAATATGCCAACAATCGATTATTTGAGCGGTATCAAATGAAAATACTTCGATTTGAACCAGAAATTTCTTTACAAAATAAATAAATGATATAAATCACACAGTACGTCTTGTTATAAGTTCAATGCGCTTCCCAGTTGCGAAACAACTGAGTTCGTGTATATCAAGAGAGCCATATAATATGCTTAGCCGTAGTCCAATTGACTACATTATAATAGGATAGCGTTACGGATAACTATTAAAAAATGAAAATTTATAGTTAAAGATTAAATATAATAGTAAAAATAGTTCATAGTTCAAAAAAAAGTACAAAAATATTGTTAAATCACATATAAATAATTTAAATAAAAAAGTGAAATAGTTTAAAATAAACATTTTGGTGTAAAAATATTTGAATATTTTTATAAAACTTGAGTAAAAATTTCCCGGTATGTTCAGTGACTACTATAAAAGAGTATATATATATATATTTTTTTTTTGGAGTATTAAAAAATGTTCTATGCTTACACATTATAAAAATTTTCTCTTTAACGAATTTCATGTTAAAGAATTTTTCAAATTAACGAATTTATTGAAATTTTAAAAATATTGTTTATTTTAGTTTTACCAATGTTTAATTGATAAGAGGAAAAAAACATACCTATTAAAAAACTAGAATTTAGAAGAAAATTTTCGTCGGAAAATTAACGTAGGGGACACAGACGACAGTGAAAATGAATCTAATGATAATTGTCCATCAAGTACTTAAGATTGTGTTTTACGATCGAAAGGATCGATATATATACAACATTGAAACTCATAAAATGTCATCATCCCAGAAAAATAATGTTACGAAAACATTTTATACAATTTGTTTTGAAAAGAGAATTGTCAACTTCAGTGAAAAAAAAAAAAACTTCGGAATTTTTTGTAAAAATATAAAGTTTCATTAAAGGCAGATAGATGTCAGTGGAGTTTTTAATCTGTCAGGTCTAATATAATTACAAATCCTTTATAATAGTTACGATTAAAATCTTGAAATTTAATGAACTTAATAATTATCTTATTTCTAACTAGTAAGTTTACAATTTATTAATATTGTATATTTATTATTCAGTGAGATGTTCGGATGCTATCCAAAATTTAATATAAATGTAGCAATAGTATATTTTTTTATTCAATTTGCATTCAAATTTCTTTTTTTTTAAGGCGCCATATTGGAATTTCACATTAACGAATTTTTCTGTGAAACGAATTTAATCCGTTGTCTCCAAAAATTCGTTATAGCAATATTTTACTGCACTGTAAAAAAAATCGCAGTATTTTTACAGCAACAAATGCTGGCAATATGGGTGCCAATATATTTTGCTGTGAATTTACAGCAGTTTTGTTTTTAATGGATAAACAGCACTTTTGTAAATACACAGCATTTTTTTGCGGTTAATTTTACAGCAGTTCAGTTTTTTTTTATTTTACATCAGATTTGTTAGTTTTACAGCAGTTTTTGCTGTTAATTTTAACGCAATTTTAACAGCATAACTGTAAAACTTTTAGCATTTGTTATTGATATTTTTATCCCCCCCCCCCTACTCTCCGTGTATTTTTTTTTTCTTATTTTAACCTGAGATATATTTCAAAGACTTTGGGCACTAAGTATTACCTTTTTGTTTACTTATATCATTGTTTTAATATCATTATTATATAATAGATTCTGTTATACATATATGAGATACAAATTTCGTTTTTTGGTCAAGTATATCACCCGCAAAAAATTTAGTCATTTGCCTATAGAGATAAAATGTTTTTTCAATATAAATCATAACAAAGGAAGATTTTATCTAGCTTTTAATTAATTATTCAGTATTTCTTTACAGGACTTTGTTTATCCGTTTGTTTGTATTTGAAAATACCTACTAATTTAAATCATATATATATATATATATATACAGGGTGTTCCGTTAAAGGGGTCCAATATTAATAGGGGTAATAGAGGAGATCACATGGAGCATAAATCAGTATATAAAGCCTGGTCGGATCTCAATAGTTTTCAAGTTACAGCAAATAGAATGAAAATTCGGAAAATTGTAAAAGAACCCTCATTGCTAAACTATCGATAATGCTACATAAAAACGAAGCACATATTTAGAAAGAGCAGAAAAAAACCTACAAAATGACATCAATTGTATTAAAATAGCAATATTTATTGACGAGTTACAAGCCCTGAAACAGTGAAAAAAGTACGAAATCCAATATACATCAAAATAGTTAATCGTTAATTCCAAAAAGACAACTCTAGCTACAACAAGGAAAATGTAGTAAAATTTGGTCCATTCCGAAAACTTTCGAAAAAGCTTACAATGAACCATATCGGTTTAATTGTGTGAGAGAAATTAATCAGTTTCTTAGTTACAACTCCGCTTTCTTTGACACTAGCAAAGGTTAAACTCCGCCCATCACGATTGGAAACACCGCCTTTTTAATTACTCTCAACTACACATTTTCGATCATGCTTCTTCTGAGATACAACATTTTTAATTATTCAAGAGTTGAATGAACCAAAATAACTTTACAATAATAGTCTACATTTTAAAGTGGTCTTTTATTGATATAAAGCTTAAGTTAAATTCCTTAAAATTAAACTGGTGGTAAAAATTCGGAAATAATTAAAAATATTACGATTTGTAACTATGCAAGAAGTTTCAGTACATGTTTTACATGGACAATTATTGTATGTATATGTGCATCATAATTTATGATAGGAAATAATAATAACAAATAGCATAATAATTTTATTAATTATAAATTTAAAAAAGACACTAAATTTTAAATTAATTCATACAAACTTTGTAATTTACAATTTGAGTACACCACAGTCTGTGACTTACAAAATACTGTGCCAAAAAGTGTTGAAAATAAAAGAAAAATGACAAATAAAGAATTACATTCCACGTACTTTATGACATATGTGAAGCATAGTCTTCTGGCCTGCGCTGCACAGTTCAATGTCGGAAGGCAGACGAACGGACATTATTATAATAGGTGTTCGAAGTTGCGCCCATTAACAGAATCGCACAGCCGACAGCGACGTCGTAAAGATTGGCGAACACGCCGAAAAACTCCGACGGAGTTGGGAATGTCTCCTGCAGCGACAACGATTCGCGCTAGTAAATCCTCCGGTGTATCCACAGGCGTTTCATACACCAGCGATTTAAGGTGTCCCCAAACAAAAAAGTCTAACGGATTGAGGTCTGGAGAGCGTGCAGGCCAAGCAACAGGTCCACTGCGTCCAATCCATTTCCCAGGATATGTTGAATTGAGGTGATTGCGAACACCTATGAAAAAATGTGCCGGTGCGCCATCGTGCATAAACCACATATTGTGGCGCAATGTTGCTGGCACATTTTGCAGTAACTGCGGTAAGATATCCCGTAGGAAAACCAAGTGCGTACTGCCATTGAGTACATCTGGGAGTAAATATGGTCCTATGAGATAATCGCCGAGGACACCTGCCCATATGTTCACACTGAACTTTTGTTGTGCGTTCGACGGGAAAACAGTGTGCGGATTTGTATATGACCATGTGTGCATATTGTGCGTGTTTACCACGCCCTCTCTCGTAAATGTTGCTTCATCAGTAAATAAAATATTTTCCAGAAATTGTGGATTATTTTCTGTTACATTAAGCAACCAGCGTACGAATTCTGTCCGCTGAGCACAATCTGTTACTGATAACAGTTGTACCCGCTGCACATGAAAGGGGTGCATGTTTTCTGCACGCAGAACACGCCACACACTTTGATGAGAAACACCGACTTCAGACGCAGCAGCTCGTGTACTCGTGGAGGGGTTATCTTTAAAAATATTTAGTACATCTTCTTCCATTGCAGGTTTTCGTACATGTCGAGGTTTCCCTGCATCAATGCTTGCTGTATTAAACGATCCAGTCTCCCGCAATCGTCTATCGATTTTTATGAAGAGTTTCGAACTTGGGCAACGTCTCCTTGGAAATTGCTCACGGTACATGCGCTGTGCTAGACATGCATTTCCATGAGCTTGCCCGTACATCAGATGCATGTCCGCCTATTCTTCGTTAGAGTATTCCGGCATAATTATTATACATCAACTTACTACAATCCCACTTACAACAGCCTCCCTTTAACATAACGCCCACTGATGACTGCTGTTTTATTACACTTTTCTTCCTATACACATAGAAAATTTGCATAAAAAGTACTTCTTCTTCATCATCCTGAAAGTTCATGGAGGAAACGCAGCAGTCACGGAGTTTGCTTTAAGACAAGGCGAGAGCTGCACAATATGTCATTCACTTGACCAGACTGAATAATGAAAGGGTATTGATAGAGGTTGATCAGAAATGTATAATTGAAAGATATTAAAACGGGGTGTTTACAATCGTCATGGGTGGAGTTTCGCTCTTTCCGAGCGTGCAACAGTACAGAGTTGTAACTAGGGAACTGCTTGATTTCTCCCATACAATTAAACTGATATGGTTTATTGTCAGCTTCTTCGAAAGCTTTCGGAATGGACCAAATTTTATAACATTTTCCTTGATGTAGGTAGAGTTGCATTTTTGGAATTAACGATTAACTATTTTGCTAAATATTTGATTTTGTATTTTTTCACTGTTTCAGAGCTTGTAACTCGCCATTAATTCTCAATATTCTAAAACAACTTATGTCATTTCGTAGGATTTTTTCTGCTCTTTCTAAATATGTGCTTCGTTTTTATGTAGCATTATCGATAGTTTAGCAATGAGGGTTTTTTTACAAATTTCCGATTTTTCATTCTATTTGCTGTAACTTGAAAATTATTGAGATCCCGCCAGGCATTATATACTGATTTATGCTCCGTGTGATCTCCTCTATTACCCCTATTAATATTGGACCCCTTTAACGGAACACCCTGTATATATATATATATATTTTCCTCCAACAAATTTAGGGTTATTTTTTGTATCTATTTAAATATTTTTGTTTATTCAATGTAGCCATTATTTCCCCCACCCCTCCACACGGATATACAAAACTTTCTGATATTTAAACTATCATACATATTTAATTAATAACAAGACCTTATTGTACGGAACTTGCTGATATGGAAACTTTATACTGATAAAAAAATTATTTTATGCTAAGATAATTTTGCTAAGTCTACATTTAATTCCATAAATATCAGGTCCGATTTAAAAATGAACCCGGGGAGAGAAAAAAAAAACACTTATGAGTTCAAGAAACGTAGAATAAAATAATAATAAAAAAATCTGTTCAAAGAAAAACTTTAAAATTAAGCGTAAAAATAAATAGATAATGGACAAAAACATTAAACGAGTTGCTGCAAAATAATTCTGCGACAGTAAACAAACTCAATGAATATTTTAGGAATTGCTAAAATAGTGCATCCAGATTACTCATAATTAATTATTTGAAAATTGAAAATAAATCACTTACAGAAATATCGGCTAAATATATTAAATAAATAAAAATATTTAAAATACCGTCAAAAGTGAACCGGAAACTGTTGGCTCATAAAATATTTATAGGATTTAGAAAGTAAATTCGAATGCCAACGTATGAACTGGTGTTTTGAAAAATATATAATAGCGTAATAAGGCATAGCTAAAAACAGGGATCTTCTTTTAAAAAAATCTGCTTGCATAAAAATTGCCTGTGATACTTAGACGCAACTTATACGTAGTAATAACAAAGTCTTGGGAGAAAATACGGAAGAAAAATAAAAAACCACATAACCAAGCAAAATCATCTATTTTTACGATTTAAAACAAAATATTTATTCTAGACAAATGACTTGAAAGCTAACTGTCGTGATATACACGTGGTTTAAAAACAAAATTCGTATCTGATAATTATATAACAGAAATTATATGCTATTAAAACAATAATATAAGAAAACAAAGATAAAACTTACTTTATTTCTTTAAAATATGTTTGAAATAATCCAATAACAGGTGTAATTAATAATTATTACACCTTTATACGCTCCCATGCAATGGCGGCTATTTCTCTCATAGCGTTAGCGTCAAAGCGTCATACTGCAACTGCACCTGCCCCAGTGTCCTTCCCTGCCTCCCTGCCTGTGTTTTCTTTTTCCCCCTCATTTGAGAGATATGGCCAACAGATGTCGCTTTCTATACTGCTGTTATCACTGTAAATTAACAAAAGTGCTGTGTTTGAATTCTAGATGAAATATTAACTGCATATTTTGCAGTTTTTTCTTCCGTTTTTTTACAGTGTGTATTTGAAAAAAGAAAAACTTATAAAGGAAATATGGCAGAAAAGTGGGAACAACCCTATAATAATCATATATTATAATACGAGCAAATCCAAATCTTGTGTGTGTATGGTGATATATATATATATATATATATATATATATATATATATGTGTGTGCAAATTTTATCTTAAAAATGGCTCTAACGATTTTGACGAAATTTTGTATTCTACCATTTTGGGGCACCAGAAAACCATTGGGTTAGGTCACACGTTCGAGAAAATTCGACTAGTGGGTCATTTTGGGTTACCATGGGTCAGGGTCAAGCTAATTGTACCTAAAAAACGGTTCGAACGATTTTGACTAAATTTTGCATCCTACTATTTTCGGACACAATCACACTATTGGGGTGGGTCACATGTTCGAGAACTTTCGATTAGTGGGTCATTTTTGGGTCAACGCGGGTCAAGTTAATTTTATCTAAAAAAGGCTCTAACGATTTTGATTAAATTTTGTGTCCTACGAGTTTCGGGCACGAGAAAATCATTGAGCTAGGTCACATGTCCGAGGAAATTCAATTAGTGGGTCAAGCTAATTTTATCTAAAAAACGGCTCAGACTATTTAGACTAAATTCTGCATCGTATGGTTTTCGGGCACGAGAAGACTGTTGGGCTAGGTCACATGTTCGAGAAAATTAGATTAGTGTGTCTATTTGGGCTAAATTATTTTTATCTTAAAAAAGGGCTTAGAAGATTTGAACTAAATTTTGTATCCTGCAGTTCTAGGGAACGAGAAGACTATTGGAGTAGGTCACATGTTCGAAAAATTTTGATTAGTGGTCATTATGGTCATGGGTCATTATGGGTCAAGCTATTTTTATCTTAAACTCAGACGATTTGAACTAAGTTTTGCCACAATATAATGAACAAAGTACAGTTTTATCATTCAAACTATATTTTAAAATATTATTTTTTCAAACTAAAGAACAAAATGGTAACTTTAGACACTACAAATTTTGAACCGAATCAGTAAATAGTAAATCTCTTGGACGATGAAGGAGTAGCCCTCCACGTCGCGCCGGAGGACCGGCACGGTCTGGAGGGCACGCTCTCTTGGGTAACAGTGGCGTAGTCAGGGTGGGGGTCCGGATGCTCTGGATACCACTAATTTTGTAAAATTGTCTTTTTATTATCTAATCAGAAAACTTTCAGCGATAATCAAGGAGAATAAAAGTTTACAATATTACTGGTATCCAGAGCATTTGGACCCCCTCCCTGGCTACGACATTGTGGGGTACCCTTCCACTACTGGACACAACCCATCCGCTTTGCTACTTGAGAAATGCGGAAGCTGCTGAATACAGACTCCCGCTCATAGATACGAAAGGGGCCGGATCTGATCCGGTTCACGGGGGAGAGACCATGACATCCTCGTCCCAGGCCTTACTGGAACCTACTGAAGGGAACAGAGACCTAAAACTAATCAAAGGCTCCCTCCCGAGATTTGCTTTACCACCGATCGGAAACGAGTAGCACTTATAAAGGTTACCTCTGGATTCCAGTGGATGGACAACACAACAAAAAAAAATTAATAACACGTAACTAGGATAAACACAACATATTGGGAAGTTAATCCTCCACCACCGTGACGTCCCAAGGTGATTAGGCTTAGGACGCCATATGGCGGAGTAGAAAATGAAAGCAAAAAGGTGGTCCGGCCGGAATTGGTACCGTCCAAGCCCGTTCGCTCATCCTCACCAGAACACGACCACCTGTTTTCCATGTCCTTAACCGAAAACTACCAAACAACCGGCCCCACCCTACCTAAGACTGTCTCCCTTGATCTCCTACTAAGACCTAACCCCTTGAAGGGCAGTGGAATATTTATGTATACAACTTAATTTTAATCCTCACATGGCAAAATTGTACCAGAATTTTAGAATAAAATTTTGTTTTTATAATGTGCATGAAGAAAATCTTTTGCTTATTTTCAAATAAATTTATTTGAAAATTATGGTATTATTCTATCATTTCAACATTTTAGCAACAGATCTACTTTGCTTCTGAAAGGGTTAAACATAAATTGTTGAAAAAACTGTTAAGTATTTCGTTTTATCCCATACGCTAAATACGGGTTGCCAGTTTGGCCTTCTTTTTTTATTCAGAAATTCTAAATTCATACCAGGAACACAGAAAAATTATTTTTGCTTTACTTAATGACAGACATTTCGTGATTGCATAAAATAAAAATTCTTTTTTGAAATTTGCTATGTTAACTCTGAATGAAAAAAGGAGGCCAAACTAGTAACCTTGCGCTGAAATGCAAACAATGCGGATTTGGCAGTTTTATGACCATTGGTTTTCCCTTTAAAGTACTTTGAATGCAAATACCTTATTTCTAACTACCCATTAAATGTAGTACGTTTTACGTATTCAAGATACCCATTAAAGAAACAAAAATAACTTTGGCTAAAACACTGCAGAAGCTTCAATCTGCCCAGGAACGAACTTACCCACTTAAAGCTTCTTTATACTTTTGCTATTTGAGTATCTTATGCTTGATCTTATGCTTAATATGTAAATTTATTTTTACACAGCTAGATTATAAATTTTGCAGTTATTCAGTATAAATAGTATAATCATCTAACATGAAGCAGTCTTTAAGGCGGTATTCAAAAAAAATATTTTTCCACGCTCAACAACTCAAAATTTTGAGACACATTCTCAAACTCATTTTTAAAAGTAACAACAAGAAACTTGGCGGAGTGATTTATAAAGACATTTATAAGGACTCCATGTTTTTATTTTTCGTTCAATTAATTAGAAATTGATTTACAGACAATTATTTTTAAAAGTACGATCATTTTTTTTTTTTGTTTCAAGCGTTATCGCTTTGGGAAATTCGGTTCAAAATGTCGACTTTCACAGCATTTTTTGAAATATATTCTGCCTTTATCGAAACATCGAGACAATACGGACATTATAAAGTTTCTGAATAAGAGAACCTGTCAATTGGATGCATTTTAGAGCAAAAATGGATTTACAAATGTGTCTCAAAATAAGCAGTTTGGATTTGAATACAACCTTAATCTTAACAATTTCAGAAATAAGATTAATTTCTCAAGATTGTTGAATGATCTAAACGTTTTGAAAATTCGAATTATATGATAATTTTTTTAACTTTTGATTATGGGTTTGGAACATTGTATGTACCAGCGACTATTTTATCTTTTATTCACGTTGAAAAATAATCGCTACTATACGTTTATACTAGGATAATTTAACGAGAAATCTATTTTTTTTTTTCAGTAAATTGTGGTACGATTCAATATAAAAATTGTCGCTAGTCCTGACACGTAATCAACAAGTTAACATCGTTTTCAATATGGCTTTCAATAGGAAAAAACTTATGTTCGAATTATTTAGTACTTCTTCTTATCCAACTTCGAGGTAGAGTGTGTTGAAATGATTGAATAATACCAGGATTAACGGATAAATTTATTTTAAAATAAGTAAAGGCTTTTCTTCCTGTACTTTAAAAAAGCAAAATTTTATACAAATTTCTGATGCCATTGCTCCATTTGAGTATTAAGAAGGATATATATATATGGTAAAATTAAGAGGTATATATGGTAATATCCTGCCACTCTTCCTGGGTAATAAGACTAAAATACCATTTTTTTTTACTTAAAAAAAGATTAATGCACTTTAAAGTCCCTTCGATTGCATGGGGGTCCGTTAGTTGCACCTGGTTATGACCGCGAATGAGACTTTTCAGGCATTGAACCCTCTAATGTAATTTAGAGACCCCAATTATTTTTCGATCAGGACTCTTTTAACCCGTTCGGGACCATGGGTGCATATATGCACCCTCAAAAAGAGCATACAGAATTTGTTTTAGGCACTAGTAAGAAATAAAAGTAATATTTGCTTTCTTTAATTAGAGCATTTTTGTGATAGTTTAAGTAAAGGTAGCTTTTTAAAAAAAAAGTGGTGCCAACAGAATAAAATTTGTGTAAAAGCCGCCGGTCCCGAAGGGTTTAAAGAAGTAGCAATATGTGAACCTCTATATGTGTAAATTGAAAATATAAAAAATAATCATATTCCTATATTATATTAACCCTTTAAGGGGAAAGCACTTGTGTTCCTGTAACGTTGAATTCTCAGCGGAATTTAGGAAAGAATTTAGTTCAAAATAAAGAAAAGCAATTTTTCACTTTTTTTCCCGTCAAAGTTAAAATTTTATTAAAAGTTTCTGGTTTGAATCGGATTAAAATTAGGTGGGATATAATATATCTCACTGCCCTTCAAAGGGTTTAAATTGCTCAAAAAGATGTGAGTAGTAATGTATGTAGATACAGAATTTAAAAAAAAATATCGTCCCTATTTCAACAACGAAAAGAGTTGAATTCGAGCCGCAAGGGGAGGAATAAAAGTACAGTGACACCGAGAATTTGGGGTTACTGAGAAAAGGTGAAACTTCTTTAAATTAAATCAGAGCAACGAAAATGTGAAAATTTGTGTTACGTGTCTCGGTGCAGTCGCAGAGACGGCTATGCGAGACTGTCAATGTCGAAGCTGTCATTCGGTAACAAATTGTATCTTTTTCTCAGGCACCTGTTCGAGAGATGTCTTGGATCTCCGTAGGTCCTTGGCAGTTTTCTCCCGGCGCCAGACTCCGAGGCATGTTGGCGGAAGAGAGTCCGATTTTAGAGGTCGACCTCGACAAGGGATCACGCACAAACTAAGAATTTTAATGAAATTCGATTGACCGAAATAATATTTTGTAAATATAACGAAATATTTGTAAACAAGAATGTGAAAGAGTAATAATTTCTGGTTAGTGAAAATTTCACGACCACGAATCATTGAATTAAAAAACAAACAAACAAACAATTCACATTAAAGCGCGTTTTCAAATTTTTAATTTTTAACGCCGAATTTCGCAAATTTTTCTGATACATTTACAAACTAATTTTTGCATGAAAATCCCTGTTTACGTACGTTAAAATTTGAATGCAAATCAAATACTGTTTTTGATTTTCAATAAATTGGATGCAGTTGTAACACCTTGGGGTAAAATGAGAAGTAACGTCGTGTCTTTTTCTCTCCAAACTGTAAAATGGCAAGCTACTCTCGTCATCTGACTAAAGCAATTTAACCCTTTCCGGCGCGGAGTAACTCTGTTTTTAAACTGATGAAATAATGGACTGACACCAGAATTTATAAAAGAATTCATTAGTTAATAAAATCTTTCTTGTGTTACCGTACTTAATAAAAAGGGAAAATTTTATTAAATATTCTTGGTGGCGTTTGTCAGTTTTGAAATTAAAATTATGTGTCCTTTTTTGTGGGCACTGTCCGCTACAGGGTTAAAATGTTAATGATCTAGTCAATTACAGAAAAAGTTTACTACAATTAAATTCCTACCACAAAATTTTTAATGTTATTTCTTAAAAATATTTCTTTACCGTTTCTTTTAAACAAATCACATTGCTTGATTATCAAAATGTACGTTACATAAAATCAGGGGTCATAGCGTCCTAATTTATTACACGATTCAATATCACTCAAAGCGCTTGTACGTTAAGTCTGCGTCAATGTTTGGGAGAAATTTAACGAGTTGAAAATACCGCCCTCTAGTAGCCAACTGTACAAAACTTCGTATTTGATGTCCAGCTATGAGCTATCGTGAAGTATTAATTTATTCCAGTAAAATATTAATTCTCTACCAAAATAATTCAGTACACTTATTAAAAGTTTTTAATTTATTTTTATAACTTCGTTAGAGCTTTAGTTCTAATGCAAAAGACTACAATAATAACACAGCTTTTAAAAGGGGAAACACGAAAATAAAATGCTGTTTCAATGATAATAAGCGTATAAAATAATAGTAGCTTGTTTTCCTCCTAAGCTCGTCTGTTTTCACATCCGGCCGCAGGAGAGAAAAGTGTGCTATTGTCGCTTGTGTGCGCTCTAAATATAGTCCCTCTGATACCATTATAACCAAATTATTATGACCAAGGATCATACGCTTTTACCACAATTTTTTAATATAAATTTTTTATTTAATATTCAAATAGCAGAAATTACAAGATTTGCAAGATTAATTGCAAGATTTGTAAAACTTTTCTGAATTTAAATAAGACGAAAAATTTTATTAAAAAATTGCGGTAAAAACGTAAACACCCTGAGTGACATACTTATTTAACATGCGCAATTGCAAGCTACCTCGAAAATTTTGTTTTGAAAAGAGCGTTGATGAAAAAATAAGAAATATAGGACTGAAAAATGAAACTTGTTTTCTTCAATAACAACGATACTGCTTTGACCAAGATACTGCTTTTGCTGCCAAAAATGACACATAGCCTCAAGATTAATTATAATCATTTGCCTCTTGATAAGTACACTTCCAAACTCAAAATGCTAAATTTTATATATTCCGAAAGATCCTTTGTCTTTATAAGAAACTGGACAACGCTAATCGATTTCTTGAATGCGAATAAAAAAAAACTGTCATTTTTTATGTATTTTATACAAAGTAGCTTGTTTGAATTTTAAAAAAATGAAATATTTAATATTTATATTAAATTAATGTAATTTTAGTTCAAAGTATAATGAATAAACTATATATATATATATATATATATATATATATATATATATATATATATATATATATATATATATATATATAGTTATATATATATATATATATATACTAAGAATTGAAATGACACATAGCCTCAAGATTAATTATAATCATTTGCCTCTTGATAAGTACACTTCCAAACTCAAAATGCCAAATTATGCGATATATATATATATATATATATAAATGTTTCATTTATGGTTATATATATATATATATATATATTTCTATATCTTTTTAATTCAAAAGTATCACACAAAGTTTGAATGCTTTACTATAAGTTCTTCTCTAAATGAATTTTTTTTTAATTTTTTTATATCGGAATATTAGATTTGATGTTGTGCGCAAAATTTCTTTTTAACGATTTTATGATGTCGTGTTCTAAGTTTCCAATACTCCGGTTTTTCGAGTGTCAAAATTTCCGATTTGAAACATTCGCTTTATTTTATAAACCAGGATTTCCAGTTTGGTTTTTATTCAGAAGACATTCTACTTTATGTAATCACGAAATGTCTGTCTTTAAATAAAGCACAAAAAGTACCATTCGGAATTTCTAAATAAAAAAAAAAAAAAAAATAGGCCAAACTAGCAACCCTGTTATGAACCAAAATTCTGCCGTAAAACTATTCCAAACTTAAACTAAACCAAAATTCTGCCGAAGATTAGTGTAATTTTTTTTCCAAAATAGTGGTATTGAACAAATCGGAATTTTGGCAATACGCTTGTTTAAAATTTTCAGAAATCATACATATTGCAATTTACTACAGTTCTTTAGTATTTAATGTTAAAATTTCAAAAGAAGGTTAAAAAAACAGCACGGTACAGTATTATAATATTTTAATCATTTCCGGGCACAACATTTTTTATTTTGTAAGATATTTCCTAGAAGAACTAAAAGATCTTCTTAAAACACCATCAAAACCTTTAAAATGCGCTAGGCCTTTCGGAAGATCTGAGTCTTTCTTCGTCAGGCGCAAAAGGACGTGCTTCTACTATGAAAGCAGCAGCAAGACTGAAATGAAAGATAAGGGAAAGGAAACAAGCTGAAGCAACATCCAATAGGAAAGTAGAAATCGACAGCCAATAGGAGAACAGAAAACAACAGCCAATCACAGAAGAGTAAAATCAAAACAATAAAATACAAAGTAGAAGGGGAATAAGGAAGGAAAAAAATAATAAATAAATAAATAAATAAAATAATAATAATAATAATAATAATAATAATAATAAATAAATAAATAAATAAATAAATAAATAAAATAAATAAAATAAATAAAATAAATAAAATAAAATAAATAAATAAATAAAATAAAAATAAATAAAATAAATAGATAAATAAATAAAATACAATAAAATAAATAAATAAATAAATAAATAAATAAATAAATAAAGATTAATGAAAATAAAATAAAATAAAATAAAAATAAAACACACAAATATATTAAAATATGGGAACAGAGGAAAATTAAGAAATAAATATGTAAATAAAACATATAAATATATATATAAACAGACTAATATTAATTAATACAAAAATAAATTATATGGTAGTACTAAAAAGGTTTTTCCAAGCAGCAGAGAGCATTGTGGAATAAGATTTATCATTAACAATAAATTCACGATTAATATAAAAAAAAATTCCTTCCTTATTTCCCTTTTACTTTGTATTCTATTGTTTTGATTTTACTCTTCTGTGATTGGCTGTTGTTTTCTGTTTACCTATTGGCTGTTTATTTCTACTTTCCTATTGGCTGTTTCTTCAGCTTGTTTCCTTTCCCTTATCTCTCATTTCAGTCTTACTGCTGCTTTCATAGTAGAAGCACGACCTTTTGCGCCTGACGAAGAAAGACTCAGATCTTTCGAAAGGCCCAGCGCATTTTATAGTTTTTGATTGTGTTTTAAGAAGATATTTTAGTTCTTATTGTTTCACACCAGTTTCAACTAATATTTCCTAGATTTTTGTTTCTCTTACAAACAATTATTACGTTTATAAGTTATGAAATTTTCAACTCTGTTCAATGAAGGGATGTGAAGCTATAGTACGAGGAATAACATAATTTGTCATTTGAGATAAAAGAATTTAAACTTATAAGAATATATTTATCATTTTTTTTATACTTTTGAAAAAAAAAACCAATGCGCTCAAACATGATTTTTGGTATAAAAATTGTTCCATAATAAATGTGTTTTATTTAACATTGTTTACCTAAAACACTTTATTATTTTAATACAATCAAAGTGATTGGTAAAGAAATCACATGAGCTGTAAATTTTCCGAATGAGCGTAAAAGTGTGCAGGCACCTTGGCTTAAGCTGCGACGCTCTACCAACTAAGATGTCCTGGATAAATTCGGCCTACACAGTTTACTCAAACAACCTTTATGGCAAACACATCTGGTCTGTTACCTAAAACACTTTATTATTTTAACACAATCAAAGTGATTGGTAAAGAAATCACATGAGCTGTAATTTTCCCAACTGAGTGTAAAAGTGTCCAGGCAGGTACCTGAACACGGTACCTTGGCTTAAGCTACTACGCTCTACCAACTAAGATGTCCCGGACAGATTCGGCGGAAACAGTTTACTCAAACACATCTGGTCTGTTATCTAAAACAGTTCGACATAATTAACCGCAGGTAAAATAAAAACTCCAATAAACGTTGGATATACGTAATTGCACTTTATCATTGTAATACAATCAAAGGGATTGACAAATAAATCAAATAAGTTGTAATTTTTCAACTGAGTGAAAAAGTGTCCAGGCCTGCCGCGCATGCCGACGATCTCGAGTCTAGAGCATTGCAGCTTAAGTCTAAGTCCTGGGTTCAAGTCCCGGCCTGGACACTTTTTTACTTAATTGGAAAAAAAATCAACTTACATAATTTCTTTACCAATCCTGTTGATTGTATTAAAATAATAAAGTATAATTACTTATACAATGTTTATTGGAATTTTTTTTTAATCTGCGGTTCTTTCTGTCGAACTATTTCAGACAACAGACCAGATGTCTTTGAAGGTTGGCTGAGTGAATTGTGCCCACCGGGTTTGTAGAAAATAGCTTAAGAAAAAATACAGGGTTCAAGTCCCGTGCAGGACACATTTTCACTCAGTTGGAAAAAGTACATCTCATATGAAAAACCTGAAAGTTCTAATTATTTTGACATATTAAAGATGAACTGTCGCTTTAACGATAACTTATACATCGAAAAATGTATTTTACAGATATATATTAAAACATTTGAAACCTCATTTGCACGAATCGAGTTTTATCAAAACCCGATTGATCAAAAATGTAATTTGAGATGAACATTAAAAAATGATTGAGAAATTGCTAGATATTACAGACATGCAAATCTCTTACATAGCAATTTACACGCAAATTTAAAAAAAAAAAAAAAGATCTATTGGGTGAAATTATGAATTTAATAATAAAAAAAAATAATTTTTATTTATTCAAAAGATTTAGAAAATTAGTTTTCGGTTAGTGGAAATTTCCTTGAAAAAAAACGCTTTGGACCGAAACTATATTTTATAGATACATTAAAAAATTGATGTATAAGAATACGAATAAAGTAATTTAGTGTCGTTACTTTCTGAGATATTAGCACCGTGACATCCGTTGTGTTGCATTTAAATTCCATGAGCTCCTTTAAAGTGCATTTAAGGTTATCTCGGGACCAGACAACGACAAACAGGTCTGCTAGTATAAAATACTTACGTAATCCTTTCGCGATTTATTTCGATTATGTGTATTCTAAACATGTTTATTCTTCTTCCTTAACAATTTACACTAAGAAGTGGGTTTCCACATCCATAATAAATATTTTTGAGGGTTCTTTTCCCACCCTTCCTGTCCAGGGTAACACCATTGCTTAATTTGCAATACTTCAATTGTATTTTTCCAATTAATCATTGGTCTGCCCCGTCTTCAGTGCAAGATTATAGTCTGTAAGAACTTCTGATAGGCGTTCAAAATTCATTCTGTCTAGACATTTTTATAAATCTTTAATAACAACTTTTAACAATTTAAGAACTTTACAAAAAAAATGGCTCACATTTCATTGCTCGTCGTGGAAATCAGTACGCACGGCTGCGAATAGTAAAAAATTTAACTGTCCAAAGACAGCTAAATAAATATCTTGAACATATCCAACATTACTTTGTCAATTAGCAACCAAATACCGTAATTTCCGGCGTATAATCCTCGGATCAAACAATTCTGTTTCAACCCAGAAATTTTATTCAATAATTGAAGTCAAATATTTACAGCGATCTAGTAAGTTACATTTTTAAAAGAAAATTTCTGGGACGTAAACCAATTGTTTTACCCGCGGATTACATGCCGGAAATTACGGTAATCTGAGTAAAGTAAATTCCACATAAAACTGTTTATTTACTTTTCTGGTGTGTGTGTGTTTGTTTTCTCACGTATTTCATAAAACATTTTTTAAAGTATAATTTTGAATGATGGACCAGTGTTGCCAATAGACTACTTTTATTTAATTGAGATTGTTTGATCCCCACCAATTTTTTTAAAATAGCGTAATTGACATTATTATCGCATCATTTACTCTGTCATTAAAGAAGTCAAATATTTCTACATGAAAAAAGTGGCGGCAATCAAGCAATCTGAATTTTAAAAAAGGTAGCCTACTGGCAACCTTGTGATGGACAGCAATGTAAGATTTGATGTTTAGGATAATTTCTAGATGGTGGATTTTCTACTTACACCAATCGCTGAATTTTCACAAAATGTCATTAATCGAAATTATATTTTACGAAAACGAATAACAAGAATGCTAAGAATGTAATTTCTAAATATAAGAAATATCTCATATTACTTAGCTAATAGTTTACATGCAAGTTAAAAATTAAAATACGTATTTTTTTGACTGACATTGAGAATTTCATAAATACAACAAAATTTAAGGTTTACTGGAGTGCTTAGAATAATACTTTCTAAAGAACAGTAATTTTATTTATGCTAATCATTGTATTTTAACGAAACCAAATAACCTGAACCTGACTTACACAAATCTATATAGATAAAAGTCGAAGTTTGTGTGTATGTTCTTTATACAAATCTATAATTTTCGAGAAATTTCCAAAAAATGTGGTATATTTATGTTTCAGAAGCCGATGAAAATACTATTTATTTTACAAATTTCCTAGATCACCACTTACCCTTTTTTTTTTCAATCGCCTGCGATAATTGACCTTTATGTAAATCTATATTTTTTATGCAAATGTATTTTTTTTCTTTTCTGTTGCCACACTTTACAAAGAAATTGCTCAAAACTATTTAAAAAAAAAAAACAGATAACAATATATTGACAATATTCAAACACGCAGCTTTTGGGATTCATTTATTTAATTTGCATGTCAAATTATTGAAAACAAATTTTAAAAGTGTACTTTCTTTTTAAAAACCGTCAATAAAAAATCCTATGTGACGTCATGAAAACATTTCCTGTTAATTTAACAGGGTTTTTGTCTTTTTTAACACTTTCCAACCTAGTTGAAAAGTGCTTATGACTTCGGTTTGTCTGGCCGTCTGGCCGTCTGGCCGTGCTCTAACTCCCGTAAAAACGCTTGGATTGCACTGCAATTTTTATATGTTATTGTCGTTATCTATAGCCTGTTCCCTATTTCAACTGAAGTGTGTAGCACTTATAGTTTTTTTATAGGGACACTCAAAAGAATTCCGTTACATTACGGTCTACAGGGAAAATCATTTGCGGTTTATTTTAATGATGTTACACAATTTCAAATACATTGTAATTGATATATATCACTTAGGTGCATACAAGAAGCTTAATATGCAATAGGGTGTGCATAGCACTTATAGTTACTTTACAGGGACAGTCAAAAGAATTCCGTTACATTACGTCTATGGAGAAAAATCGTTTGCGGTTTAATTAAATAATGTTTCACTATTTTAAACGCATTAAAATTTATATATATCACTAAGGTGCATTACAAGAGGCTTACTACAGAATATTGTGTGTATAGCAGTCATCGTTCATTTACATGGACACACAAAAGAATTCTCTACTGTCTTTTAACAATAATTCCCGGAAGTGCGTTTTAAGTTACTGAACGCGATTTTAAATTTAACTCACTTTTTGTCTATTGCTTGGTGTGTATAAATTCTGTATTTCATATACAGGGCAGCACAAAAGTTCGCGAACACATTTCCGTTTATTGACAGAAACTCCAGAAGGAGAATTTTAAACTGTGCTACGCGTTTCCTAACTAAACTAAAATTTAGCACCCTATGTAGTATATATACAAATCTATAGATCATATACACGGCTGAATAAAAGTATTCGGATATTTTTACGAATATTGTATACGTTGGAAATATATGTTGGAAATTCCTGAAATTATGTTTTTAAATATGTTATGCGTTTTCCAAATTGATTACTTAGATGTTGTCTTTCAGCTTATTAAACGGTAATGATTTGTAAAATTATTTTGGAAGCGTTGGAAAGTGTTACATAATCTATGCTTGACGCATGATTTTTCATTCTTGTTTTTCTTGGGGAAAGGTATGATGTTACATTTAGAACGTCCAGTTTTATATAATGAATTTTATTTTAACTACAGAGTTACGTTATTTTTTTCCAACAGAGGGAATTTTTTTTTAATATTTCTGTGCAAAAACATTTTTTCAGATGAATTTTTGATGATTTTTATTTTTATTTTATCATTTATAAACTTTTACGTTACAGTGATTGACTTATTAATAGTTTATGGACGCTACTACATATAACTTTATTATTGTGATCACCGTATTTTTGAGTATATTTCTGCTCATGAATATTGGCAGAGAAAAGGCATAAAAATCCGCACCTAAGATAAAATGTTTTAATTTTCACAAAATTTTCAAGAAATTATTAATTAATAAAAATTATAAAAATTATTTATATTTTAAAAATTATATATAAGATTTTTTTTCAAGAAGTGATAATAATAAAACATTTTTTCCTCCTTCTAACTCCTAAGCCTACGGTTTACATCAGTTAAAAGTTTGTCTATTATTTGTGCATTTCGTGGACTAGTGCATTTCATTTTGTATAACAGTCCAATATAAAATATAAATACCCACTTCTGAAAAAGATCTGTTACTATAATCTCTGTTATACGAGTTATTTCTTTTATACGATAGTTTTGCTGCAGACCATCTCGTATGACAAAGTTTAATGTACGTAATATTGAAAGTAAGATAACATATTAACTAACATAAAATGGAATTTTTATAAAAGTTTGTACGTGTTATTATTGTTGAATGCCACTGTTTAATAAAAATAATTTTCGTGTTATGTAATTTCAAGACTTGGCGATTAAATAAGGCAACGATTATTTTTCGAGAATAAGCTAAAAAACTGTACGCAGCGTAGTCAGTTGGGCAGGTTTCTTTTTTACGATTGCTACCACTTTTTTGAAAAATTCCATTGAAATATTTCGGCTTATGTACTGACGTCATATTTAGCGATTAACCTTCCTACCCTGTTGAAAATTTACTCAATCTTGACAAAAACATTTCACATCAGAATTTTTATTTTAAAATATTTAACATATCTTTTTAACATTGTTTTTTTTTTTTTTTTGTGTGTGTGTGTGTGTGACTTTCATTTAATTTACTTTATGAGAAATTTCTGTTTCGAATCGAATGAAATTAATTACAGAAACGGTCGATTAGACGCATTCAGGGCAGGAAGCAAAGTTGCCAGTGGGCTATTTTTTTAAATTCAGTTTTCTTGATTGCCAGCAGTTTTTTGAGAAAGTAACATTCGCCTTATTTAATGGCATATTAAATAAGACGAAAACAAGGGAAATTATACCATTTTAAAAAAAGTGGTGCAAATCCCAGACATGCCAAATTCCCACTAAACGTCCGTAATATGTGGATTAATTTGCCCAGTTTAACAACGTTTCGAACCAGAAAATTTATTTGATGAATTTTTATTTATTTAACTTCAGATTTCTTCGTGGAATATATTTTATTTCATTTCAAAAAAATATTCTGGTGCGAAACATATTTAACCTGTGATAAATTTACCCACATATTACGGAAGGTTAGTGAGAGCTTGGCCCCTCTGCAATTTAGCAATCTGATTTTTAGCCCATTCGCTGCCAACCACGAGTATATTCGTGGTTGTCAACATTCAAAATAAAAGTGTATGATAAAAAAAAAAAACCTGCCTAGCAACCACTATTTTAATATATTAAAAAATACTTTATTTAATGGCAAAAACTTTGCTATTAAAGTTACCAAATATCAGAATTTTTTGGTGGGAAACGAATTTCAGTAAAAATATCGAAAAAACTTCGCCCACGTAGTTTTGGCAGTTAATGGGTTAACGAGTGCCTCTTCTAACGGATGTATCGGCTAACAAAGGTATTTTTAAAATACAAGGAGAAGCAAGACATTGGAAATAGTTGTATGTAGTTCCAAAGGCCACGATTTCTTCTTCTTTTTTTATGCAGAATTTAAGCATGATATAAAGTAAAGATATTTTGTTACAATTCCACGAGTAAAACTGTTCTTCACATATCAGCATAAAAACAATACAAAATTGTTACAAATAAGACACGTAAAAAAAAAAAATAGCTTCTACAAGTTTTTTTATTTATTAACTTTTATTAATTATTTTATTTTATTTTTTTCAAAATGAAATATTGAAACAGTTTAATATTTTTTTCATCAGTTGTATCCACCTCCCTGAATCTCCTATTTGAGATATTTTTTTTAACACGTAAAAAGTTGTAAAAGTTGTAAAAGACGTAAACAGTTGTTTAACTCTTTCGTAACGAAAGTTCTTTACAGAATTTTTAAACACAAAACGTCGAAGACTCCGCCCACATAGTTGTGGCAATTAATAGGTTAAAAAAGTAGACCATTGGCAACACTGGTAGGAAGGTTAAATAAGACAAATTTCAAAAATGTGATGGCAATCAAGTAATCTGATTTTTTTTTCTTTTTTTAATAAAAACGCCCAACTGGCAATATTGCCCATACTACTAATTAAATAAAAAAATCAGATGTGTTATAGTTTTATAGAAGAAATAAATTATTCAATAAATAGTAGCATTTCAATATGCAATAACATAGATTTGAATATTATTCAAACAATACATACGGCTATTTCCTTCACAACTGGAATTGTTTACACTGTAAGTTGTTAGAGATAAAGGTGAAAAACTCACTTACTTCGCTCTTCCTTAATTTAGAATGCTTTTGATTAACGATTGTTTAATTTACAACAGTTCGACTGTTTGATTGACGATAAATGTCTGAATGAATAGTGTCTGTGTAAAAATAGGGCAGTATTTTGAAACAAAGAATGGGTTTTTCATCCACAACATTGTTCTTACTCACTAGTGGAGAGAACAAATCGCGCTTTCTTTCAGCAAATGCTACTGAGATGGTTTTTTATTTACTCCAATTAATTGCACAGCTGCCATTCTTCCCGTGTTTTTTTAAAGTCAAGTAAACATATTTTGAACCAGAAATTGCATTTAATAAAGGAAAACAAATAAATATTAGAAAGATACAAGATACATTTTATTAAATTAATTTCCCAAGTTTACTTAACGTGAAAAAAAGCCAGAAGACTAGCAGTTATGTCATTATCAAATCTTCAATAAATTACAATTAAAAAGAAACTTAATCCTTAACCCCTTCAGGGGCAAAGTACTCTTGTAACTAAAATATTGAAATGATTGATTGACACCAGGATTCACGAACGAATTTATTTTAAAATTAGCAAAAGATTTTACTCATGTACCATATAAATTCAAAAATTTGATTATAAAATTCTGGTGTGATTGTCGAATTTTGGGATTAAAATTAAGTGGTATATATAATATACCGGTGCCCTTCAAGGGGTTAAATGCCTAGAGTATCAAATTTGCAACACTTTTTATTTAACTTTTAATAAATAAATCAAGTTCTTCGCAACCACTATATTTAAATCGAAATATTAATCCTCTAAAAATCACATAAAGATGCTGCTAAATAAAGTAAAAAATACATATTAAAATTTCTGGTGTCTAATCCTTAATATAACTTAAATAAAAAACAATTTTAAAAGAAAAATTTTATGTATTGAAGGGTTAAGGATTAGACACCAGAAAATTTAAGACATATTTTTAACTTTATAACTTTATTTAGTAGCATACTTATGATTTTTACGCGATTAATATTTCGATATAAATATATAGTAGTAGCGAATATCTTGATTTATTTATTAAAAGTTAAATAAAAAGTGTTGCAAATTTGATACACTAGGTCTAGGCATTTAAGGGTTAAGCGATCAGTAAGGGTTAAGTTAGATCAAGAAACACTTTCCAGTATTATAAAGAATCAATAACTTTTTGTACCATGAAAGAAAATACACAGGGTGTCCCAAAAACATTGATCTAGGCTTTTATTCCTTAACTATTGATCATAGACATATATATTATAAATTACAAACTTACGTAAGAAAAGGTACGGAATTTTATGAAATCGATTAAAATTTTAGGTAATTAAATTTGAAGAAATACAAATTTAAATTTTTATACGACCCCCGTACAATAAAATTTTCCAATGAGTAAGATGTGTCACGTACACTAATAAAGTCACGTACAAAATTTCAGCATTTTATCGTAAAAAGTCGCAGAACTATTGAAATACATAAAAGCTGACATAAAGCAATTTTCAATGCCTGAATATGAGTTCGCAAATTGTGATGATGTAGATATAATTAACTGCTCACCAATTTTGTTTACAGATATGTCTGTGACTTTTTTATAATAAAATGCTGAAATTTTGTACACGACCTTATTAGTGTATGGGGTACATTTTACTCATTGAGAATTTTTTGTACGGAGGCCGTATAACTTATGTTGTTTAACAATAGGAATGTTATGAACATGTTGTAGAGTAATTACTTAACCGTTCTACCCTCCTCCTACTGGGTTATATTTTGACACCATTATTATTATTATTATATATATATATATTTAAATTTTCATGTTTCGAACCAGAAAAAAAATAGTAACTTAAATATAATAAATAAATCAAACAAACAAATTGGAAGAAATTTAATAGAATTTAATTAATTTCTTGTTCAAATCATCCTAAACTAAGAACTCCTCTCGCTAAAAGTTAATACTTGGTATAGGAGGGTTACAATGCAGATTAAAGTAAGTTACTCAAAGCAGTTCCTGATAACATTTACATAATTTATTATTCAAGAAATAAATAAATTTTATCTGATTAAAAATGACGAAAACTTTTTAGAACGTGCAAAGGTTACATTAATCTTTTAAATTAAATGCTTTTTTATATATATAAATTAAGTTGTTTTGAGTAATTAAGCAGGTAGCGAACCGTCTAATCATAGTTTTAAATTTCTAGTGAGTCTGTGAATTTGTTTAAAAATAGCGACAGCTGTGTCGCCTCAAGTTTTCACTTTGCATTCTAGTTTGTGCCAAGTTATGCACATAGTTAAAGATCGGGCCAAACTCTGTAACGTAACATTTATCATCTTTATGTAAATATATCAAATGTACTTGAAAATTCCAGATTTGGTTGTTTCTCAAAATAATCAAAATAATAAAGTGTAATAATAATAGTAAAAGACGATTTGTTTATAATTAACTTGGTAAAACGTACCCGAAACGAACAATGTACTATAATAAAATTCAAAATACAGATCACTTTCTTAAGAAACTATGATATAATACAAAAGAAACTGAAACGCCTTTTTCAGCATTTGATATGTTATTGTATTCTCATGATCTGATTTTGAAAATTTCCGTTGTTTTTAATAAATCACGTCAAATGTTCAATAGTTTTCGTTTAACGGGTTTTCTGGACGTAATATGTAAGTAAAAAAAGATTAATCAAATACACCGTGACCCGAATGTGACCAAAATGTGAAAGTACTGTGACTTAAATGCAACTCTTACTGATCACACTGTCGCCGGGTAACGTGGCTTGTAACTCACAGCAAAGTCATTGTGATATCGATATATCATATTTTGTGACAAGGTGCCGTGGAGTTGTGGATCATCCTTGCAAGGTGCAAATGACTTGAAAATTGGACACAGTAATTTCACAGTGATTTCAGATAGTGACAGATACCTGAGAGTCACAAGTGAACGAATTACCGATATCTGATTTACGGTCACCATGGGTAGGAACTAAAAACCCACGAAATTTGCGTTACATAATTAATGATGAACTCTCAGATTAAATTTCTGGATTTCGCTGAAAAGTTTGGATTTGAAAAGTTTGGAAAATATGGAATTTAGCTTGCCTGCAATCTATTTTCATGTGCTACTTTATTATTTATTCCATTCTCGGTACTTCCGGTTAGAGTTTTGTACAGGCATAGGTGCCAGCCTCTCATTAATATTCCGTAATATGCGGGTTAATTTGATCCAGGTTTAATTGGTTTGCACCAGAAATTTTTTTAAGAAATGAAATTAAATAAATCCCACGTGAACAGGTGAATAGTTTATCATTCAATCGGGTTCCATGTTTTCGAAAAACAACCCCTTGGAGATGAGTTAATGTATATCAAATCATGAAGGATCCATATAAAAAGTTGAAAGTGCTTTAAAGTATTGATAATGTAAAAGAAAATGTTAAATAACATTCTAATGTATGAAGATGAATTTGTAGAAACCTGAAATTCAATAAATAAAGATTCATCCAATAATTTTTCTGGTTTGAAGCGTTGTTAAACTGGATCAAATTAACCCGCATATTACGAAATATTAATGAGAGGTTGGCACCTATGTGTACAGGTTATCTGGTACCCAACGCGAACTCGAAAATTCTGCTTAAAGTCAATCCGAAAACTGACCCGAACCCGAAGGGAAAGGAAATTAATCCATATTTTAATACAATTATGGAAAAAAGTAGTCTACAATTATATCTCTAATATCAATTTTATTTTTCGTACGCAAAATGACTCATATACATTCATTAATATCAAATATATCGTTTCTTGATTTGAAAAATATGCAGGGCTTTCTTTTGAAAAACCCGGTGAACCCGAAATGGAACCGAAAGACTCATAACCCAACCTCGAAACATTTAAAAGTCAAACCGATTCGAATCCGATCCGCAACGGAAAAAAATTAGCTGAATCCTGACCCAACTAGAGCGACGGGTCGAGTAAATTTGGGTAAAATCCGGTCACTCGACTTGATGCAGGATTCTAGTTCCAGTATAAGTTTGGATTTCTCGGTAAAATTTACATTTCTAGGACTCAAATAGCTATTATTGTTTTAAAATGGTACGATATTGTCCGTTTCTTTAAAAAAAAAAAAGCTTGCAAGATTAATTAGCTTTCTGCTTGCATTCCATGCATCAGCGTTTTGCCAGACTATTAACTCTTAAAAAGTTTTTAATACAAACATCTTTTTTCCCATTGTTCCTACCTCAGTTTAATCTATAATTAACGCCTAATCACTTGCAAGGCTAGCTTAATGATATCATGTCAAAAAATTCAAGTTAGAGAAAACGCTAAACTGATGAATGCTCCAAAACATCTAAATTAATGAGCGATTGAAATTGATGATTTCGTCAAAGTAATGAAAACAGGAAATTAATGATTTTTCCAAAACTAATGAAAACACGAAATTAATTAAAATACCAATTAATGAATACATTCCTGATGTTTTCTCCCGTCACAAATCAGGATTTCGTAGAAAGATATTCCAACAATGCATGATCTCTCAAAACACACACACATAAAAAAAGAGATTTTTGGCATGACACGCGCCAACAACCTGCCAAACTATTCCGCTATATCAATTGCAAGTAAAAACTTGATGCTAATTACACAATGCGAACACAATACGCGAATTGTTTCAGCTCAGAAATAACATGAGACAAAGATTTTATTACCTGAGCTGCAAATAACTTCATAGGAGATTGATTAAGTACCATTTTAGCTAAGTATACCAGCTGATGTGAGCAAGTTCGAATTCTTGAGTGAGACCTCTGTTTAAAGGATCGCAATAGAATGGTACAAGTTGATGAATTGTCTCATCCAGTCTTCGGAAAACACGCGATGAACGTCGTTTTTTTTTTTTTTTTTTTTTTTTTTTTGTGTGTGTGTTATAAATTATATAGGTCAATATATATAGGGAAATTATACAGGGTGTAACTGAAATGCTTCAACAAACTTTGAGGGATGATAGTACTCATGAAGACGAACAAAAAAGGCAATGGAACATGGGGTCGCAAATGACGTTTAACCCCTTCAGGGGCAGTGGTATGTTTATGAAAGCGCTTAATTTTAATTCCAAAACGCCATAATGGCACCAGAATTTTGCTAAAATCTTTTCCATTTAATATGTATGTGAAATATAGCCTTTTTCTTATTTAAAAACAAATTTTTTTATAAATTCCGGTGCCAGTCATTTATTTCAACATTTTAGTACTAAAAGTAGTTTGCCCCTAAAAGGCTTAACCCTTTGAGGGGCGGTGGTATATATTATATACCACCTAATTTTAATCCGATCTGAAACCAGAAACTTTTAATTAAATTTTACTTTTTTAACTTTGACGAGAAAAAGTTGAAAAATTGCTTATTCTTATTTTGAACTAAATTCTTTCCTAAATTCCGGTGGTAATTCAACGTTACAGGAGCACAAGTTCTTGCCCCTGAAAGGGTTATAGGATACAAATAGAGAAAATGTGTCTGAAAATGGACTGGCACCGGAATTTACAAAAAAAATTGTTTGTAAATAAGAAAAAGGCTATATTTCACATAAATATTAAATGGCAAAGATTTTAGCAAAATTCTGGTGCCATTGTGGCGTTTTGGAATTAAAATTAAGTAGTTTTTTAGACATACCACTGTCCCTGAAAGGGTTAAATGTCATTTGCGACCCCGTGTTCTATTGCATTTTTTGTTCATCTTCATGAGTACTATCATCCCTCAAAGTTTGTTGAAGCATTTCAGTTAGTCTGTATATAGGGAAATTATATAGGTCAGAAAAATGATGAAATGAGTTAATTAATAATTATTACTTAATTTATATTTATATTGTTATTATGAGATGAAAGATGAACGTTTTTGGCTACGTTAAAGTAAAAACCAGAACGAAAAATCATGCGTCAAGCATAGATTACGAAACACTTTCCAACACTTCCAAAATACTTTTACAAAAAATATCTGAATTATTTTGTGCAGCCGTGTGTATGGTCTATAGATTTGCATTTATACAACATAGAATTCTAAATTTTAATTCAGTTTGTAAACGAACAGGACAGTTTAATATTCCCCATCTGGAAATTCCGACAATAAACGGAAATATACTCGAGATCTTTTGTGCTGTCCTGTATATGATCTGTACAATTTATACACGCTACGTAATTCGCAAAAAGTTAGTTTAATTTAAAAACGTTTTCCCCAACAGAAAACACACTTCCAGCAATTATTGTTAACAGACAGTGGTTTAACCTAATTCTTTTGTGTGTCTCTGTAAATGAACGATGACATTTTATAGTAAGCCTCTTGTAATGCACCTCAGTGATACATATAAATTTCAATATGTTTGAAATAGTGTAACATCGATCAAATAAACCGCAAACGATTTTTCCCCATTGACCGTAATGTAACGGGATTCTTTTTAGTGTCCCTGTAAAGGAACTACAAGTGCAACACACTTAATTTTCAATACCGAACATGCCATAGTAAACTTCAATAACTTATACACTGTAAACTGAAATGTCTGAAATTCAGACACTTAAGTGGCTGAAACGGATGGTTAAAAAAAGATACACTTTAAAGTGTCTTATTTTTTCAGACGCTAGTTTGCATCTGAATTTCAGACACATGAAATGGCTGAAATATCGCAATTTTTTTTACCCTGGCATAAAACTAGTAAAAAGTTGCAAAATAAGTCTTACGCAGGTCCTGCCATCTTTGGAAACATTTTGATTTTATGATACGGGAGAAATACTTTTTCCGCCAAGTGAGCATCGAACCCGAGACCTGAGGATTAGAAATTTAAGAGCCTACACTAGTCACGCAAAAAAATGCACAAGCTAATGTTAAGTCTATGAAAGGTTCTTGGCAGATTTCTCGCTCGCATTTTAATATTTTTAAATGATTTTTTTTGCATAGGTCAGCTGAGGTCGATCTCTAACGTTGCTAATTTTTACTTTTTTGATTTCGGTTCCAATTTTTTTATATAAGGGTACTTTCACTTTCAGAACCGGTTCCAACCGGTACCAAACTTGAAGATGCTCGCTTATTATGACATCATAGCCTTTTTTCTAAAGGTAGAAAATTTTTCAGAGAGGATTTTCAAATTTGGCGTTTTGAATCGAGTACCTGAAGCGGCAGCCCGAGAAACACGAAAAACGTGTCCTCACGTGACCAGATTCGCTTACAACTCGATAAGTAATTTATTTATCAAAAAATTGAATGCTCATTTCGATTCCAAATCGCTTCCTTAGTTAGGCCTGCCAATTTTATGACTTTGCGTTTAAAAATGAGTCAGAAATGGTGTCATAAATTTCCGTGTAGTTGAACAGGTCAATTGAGAATCACATTAGACAACATTTATCTGTTGTTCAGAAACATTCTCTGTTGATGCTGGTATATGCAGTGGCACGATTGTGTCACAGTCATTGCACGTATGATACAATTGTATCAAATTCAGACATTTAAGTGTCTGAATGTCTAAATGTCTTAATTTAAGACGTATCGTCATTTTTAAGACATTTTTCTCAGTTCTTTTAACCCTGATCATAGTAAGACACTTATGTGCCTTAATTTCAGACATCTATGATGTCTGAAATTTCACATTCAGACACGTAAGTGTCTGAATTGCTATTTCAGACACACATGTGTCCAAATTTAACACGTCTCTATTTGCAGTGGAATTGCTTATTTTCAATAAACGGACCCCTGTATACAGGTCCCGTTTTGACAGGTTATAAAGCACTTATTTTAATGTAACGTGATAAAAGACAATATCTTTCAATAGTTACGTTTTAAAAGATATACGATTAATTGTGCTGATAATGTGAGATATTTAATGATTATTTTTAGTTAAGTTATTTTAAGTTAATAGACGCTTTTATTATTAAGTTATGTAGATAACTTCAAATACTAAAGAGTTGCAAATAATTGCATATCAGACTGATTAAGTGTCATTTTAGCTACGTAAGTATATTAGCTAATGTGAAATATTTCTATGTTTACAAAATCGCAATGAAACGGAACACGCAGGTGAACTTACATGAGGAATTTTTTTTCACTTCTTACTCTTAGATAATAACGAATCGTTAAATTATCTTAACCCTTTCAGTGGCAAAGTACTCTTGCAAGGCTGCCATTGGTGACTATTTTTATATTCTATCTCGCACCACTTTTTCAAGACATTTTTTTTTTTTACATACACTTTGACAACAAGTGCAAGAAAAACATACTACACAATTTATTCTTTTAAAATAGTGGTGCGAATAGAATATAAAAATAGTCGCCAGTGCCAGCCTTGCTCTTGTAGCTAAAATATTGAAGTGATTGATTGACACCAGGATTCACGAACGAATTTCTTTTAAAATAATAAAAGCTTCTTCTCATGTACTTTATAAATTCTAAATTTGATTATAAAATTCTGGTATCAATGTGGCACTTTGGGATTAAAATTAAGTGGTATATATAATATACCGGTGCCCTTTAAGGGGTTAAGTTCCGCGACCAGCTTTATCATAGTAAAATATAGTCTGTTCAACAGCACACACTACATAACTACTTTTGTCATTTTCTGTGTTTAATTTCCGGTTGCAATTCAACATTTTGGAAAATCTAAAATATTTGCAATCATTTTCTCATAGCATAATTTTTTTTTTCATATCACTATCCAATTTTAAAAAGAGTTTGATTTTTAGTTGAAAAGAAACAATGCATAATATTACGTACAAAATCTTTCATGGTTATCTCTATACGAAAAGGAAGTTTTTGAGTACTATTAGTAAAAGTAAAAGTAAATAGTATTTAAAAGTACTATTTGAAGCACCACTCTGAACAAACTTCCTTTCATTTTTTATGTAAGTCTGAAAGATCAGGGCTCCCAAATGGTCCGCTTTTTGAATACCGGTATTTTCTTAGAAAAACATTAATTTTAGATTTTTCTTGCAGTTTTTCCGGAAACAACCTTCGGAGGTAAATTTTTGCAGAAATGTTGTAGAAATCTACGATGAAATTTTTTGTTAAAAAAATATTGGTATTCAGTTTGGCGGACCATTTGGAAGACCTGAGAGATGATCTGATAAATATACTTAAATTCACTCGTTACACTGTTATTCTGCTTACTGTATGTAACAGCTGTTTATCCCGTTGTATGCAATCTGCGATATATACAAGGTGTCCCAAAAGTCCCTGACACATTTTAAAATTCAATAAAAGATCAAGCAAATGGCGTACGAGAATGCGGTTTGGACGAAAATGCTTCTTATGATCTGAAATTTTGTTTAAGCAAATTTCTTCACTCGTTTAATCGAACTCAGGAGGGCGCGTATTGTTATGTTCTGGAATGTGGGTTGCCATAGTTTGGACAAAACTGTGCATACGCATTGTGCGTCTTTCGCCATTTTTATGTATGAAGGCATTACATATTCGATAACTTTCCACAAGCAGAGCCATATATGAGAATTTTTTTAAACTAATTTTTTTATTTGCTTAAACGAAATTTCAGATCATAAGAAGTATTTTCGCCCAAACCGCACTCTCGTACGTCAATTGCTTGATCTTTTATTGAATTTTAAAATGTGTCAGCGACTTTTGGGACACCTGTATATATGTATGTATGAATGTATGTATATATATACATATATTATCCAGAACTTTTTTTTAAGTTCCTGTCCATTCGAGCAGATTTGATGCCCTTTCTTACAGACTCATCAACTGTGAATTTCTTTAAATTCTTTAAATATATATAAAAAAGTATTTAATACAAAAACAAATGCTAGGTTAACCACCACTGTATTAAAAGCCTTTTGTATCTTACCTGCGATGCAAAATTAGAATGGAGAATTTATGGACAGCATTACAAATAATATCTAAATACGAAATATAGCGAAATAAAAATGATGAATAGCAAAATAATGAGCAGAATAAAAATAATCATGGAAAAACTAGAATGCAGCTTACGCTGAAGTACTTACTTTAAAGACGTAATTATGCATTTCCATGCATAAAATTGTTTAAAAAAATTAAATAAACAGCAATTGTATATTGTGAGATGGTCTTTTAAATTATTTCCTAGAATATTAAAAAATAAACACTTTGATACGTAAGGTGCTATGATACACATATAAAATATAATACGATTTTATATCTTTTATATATATATATATATATTTTGAGTTCCTATTCATTCAAAAAGTCTTGATGCCTTTTCACGGAGACTTATCAGATGGGTATTCCTTTAAATTCTTTAAATTGAAAAAAAGTACTTAATACAAAAACAAACGCCAGGTTAATCACAGCTGCATTCAAAGCTTTTCATACCTTACCTGTAATATAAAATGGGAATGAAGAATTTGTGAACAGCACCTCAAATAATATCGAAATACGAAATATAGCGAAATAAAAGCGAAGCATAGCAAAATAATAAGCAGAATAAAAATAATAATACCGTCCAAATTTCCCTTTTCATGGAAATACTAGAAAACAGCTTAAGCTGCAGTACTTACTTTAAAGACGTAGTCATGCATTTTCATGCATAAAATTGTTTCAAAAATTAAATAAACAGCAATTGTATTGTGAGATGGTCTTTTAAATTATTTCCTAGAATAAAAGAAGAATAGATATTTTGATACGCAAGGTGCTATAATACATAGATAAAATATAATACTGGGTTCGTACGCTTTTACCATAATTTTTTAATAGAATTTTTAACCTTATTTAAATGCAGAAAAGTATTACAAATACTACAATTAAACAAGGAATCTACAATTTCTACTATTTAAATATTAAATAGAAAAGTTCTAGTAAACAATTCTGGTACAATCGTACGAATACTGTTATATGCTTTTATTTCATTTCGTTTCTTCCATATATGTATATTTTTTTGGTTCTTATTCATTCAAACTGACTTGATGCCCTTTCTCACAGGCTTATCAGATGTGAATTCCTTTAAATTCTTTAAACTGAAAAAAAAAAGTATTTAATACAAAAACAATCTCCAGGTTAATCATCGCTGCATTCGAAGCTTTTTATACTTTACCTGTGATATAAAACTAGAACGAAGAATTTGTGAACAGCATCACAAATACATATTTCTTTTCGTTTTTTCCATATATATATATATATATATATATATATATATTAGTTTTTATTCATTCAAGCTGACTTGATGACCTTTCTCACAGACTTATCAGATGCGAATTCTTTTAAATTCTTTAAATTTAAAAAAAAGTATTTAATACAAAAACAAACGCCAGGTTAATCACCGCTGCATTTGAAGCTTTTTATACCTTACCTGAGACATAAAACTAGAATGAAGAATTTGTGAACAGAATCACAAATAAATATTTCTTTCGTTTTTTCCATATATATATTTTTTTTAATTTTTATTCATTCAAGCTGACTTGATGCCCTTTCTCGCAGACTTATCAGATGAAAATTCCTTTAAATTCTTTAAACTGAAAAAAAAGTATTTAATACAAAAACAAACTCCAGGTTAATCACCGCTGCATTCAAAGCTTTTTATACCTTACCTCTGATATAAAATTAGAATGAGGTATTTGTGAACTGCACCACAAATAACCTCGTACAATGATGATTAAGTGCTATCCAAATCGAGCGGCGTGTTTAGGGTTCCTTACAGAACGGAACCTTGGAACTAAATGCGGCTGCGATGAGTTCTCAGAGTTGTACACTAAGCATCACTTTGCTTTTTAATTGATTACAGGCACGTGAGTAGTAATTATGTAACTCGGAAGAATATTTGAGTGTAGAACTGGTAAAGCGGCTTGCCGCAAGAATCATTCATTTTAACGGCTAATTTATTAGCCACTAATCCAGTGTTTGTGGTTTTCTAAAAAGAGTGGGCTAATATTGGCAGTATTTTACTTACTGTTTAGATAAATGTAACATATATTTAACTGTGTTATTGTTCGGTTTGTGTTTAAAAGATTATTAAAGAACATTTATTTAATTTATTACTGCGTTCCTACAATTTCAAACCTACCAGTATTTTCTTATAGAAAAACTCGACTTATGCAATCGCGCGAATGCATAAGGCTAGTTTTTTTTTCCCCTAAATAAATACTCGTAATAATCTGCCCTAAAGTCTGGAAAATTCTGTATTAGCCATCGAAACAATACTTGTGGCTTGTGGTATCATAAAAGGGCGGACTAATAATTGTAAACGAACAAATTACCCTTTAGAATAGCTATGTTAATCTTGTGGCGTGTGTTGTAGTGTTCGGTATGCAATCGGGCGAATTCATAAGGAATTTTTTTCTAAATAAATACTAGTAATAATCTGACCTAAAGTCAGGAAAATTCTGTATTAGTCATCGAAACAATACTTGTGGTAACATGAAAGGGCGGAGTAATAATTGTAAATGAACAAATTACCCTTTAGAATAACTATGTTAATCTTATGGTGTGTGTAAACGTTCTTACAGAAACTTAAAACAATGTGGCTGCGATGATTTGTACGCTGTTTGCTTTTTAGTTGATTACCTGGCGTGGGCACGTGAGTAGTAATTAGGTAACTGGGAAGAGTATGTGACAGTTGAACTGGTAACGCTGCTTACCGCAAGAATAATTCATTTTAACGGCTAATTTATTAACCACTAATCCAATGTTTGTGTTTTTTTTTTTTTTAAGTGTGAGCTAATATTGGCAAAGAAAGTATTTTTTCCTACTGTTCAGATATATGTAAAATATAATTGACAAAGTTATTGTTCGGTTTGTTTTTAGAAAAATATTAAAAAAAAAACATTTTTAATTTATTAGCCATCCAAACAATATTTGTGGTATCATAAAAGGGCGGACAAACAGTTGTAAACGAGCAATCTCCCATTTTGAATAAGTATGTTAATCTTGAGGTGTGTGTAAACATTCTTACGGAAACGTAGCACAATGCGGCTGCGAGTATTTGTTCGCGAAGCATCACCTTGCTTTTTAGTTGATTACGGGCACGTGAGTAGTAATTAGGTCACTGGGAAGAATATGTGACAGTTGAACTGATAATGCTGCTTACCGCAAGAATAATTCATTTTAACGTCTAATTTATTAGCCACTAATCCAACGTTTGTAGTTTTTAAAAAAGATTGAGCTAATATTGGCAAAGAAAGCATCTTTTCCTTACTGTCCAGATATATGTAACATATAATTGACATTGTTTTTGTTCGGTTTGCTTTTAGAAAATTATTTAAAATAATTTTATTTAATTTATTAGTCATCCAAACTATATTAGTTGTATCATAAGAGGGCGAACTAACAATTGTAAATGAGCAATCACCCCTTTTGAATAACTATGTTAATCTAGAGGCGTGTGTAATCATTCTTAGTAACCTTAGAACAATGCGGCTGCGAGTATTTGTACGCTAAGCATCACCTTGCTTTTTTGTTGATTACGGGCACGTGAGCAGTAATTAGGTCACTGGGAAGAATATGTGATAATTGAACTGGTAACGCTGCTTACCACAAGAAACATTCATTTTAACAAATAATCTATTAGACACGATGTTTATAAGGCAGTGTTTGTAGTTTTTTGTTTTAAAGAGCGGGCTAATATTGGTAAACAAAGTATCTTCCCTTTTTCATAGTATTACGATCAAAAAGCGTCGGACTAACAATTGTAAACGAGCAATCACCCCTTTTGAATAACTATGTTAATCTTGAGGCGTGTATCATAATTATTCTTAAGAGGATATCGAATGTTTATTTGCAATCAGTGACAGCTCGTGACTGATTAGAATAGGTAATGAACAATATTATTGTTTTGTTCGTTTTTGAGAAATTTTCTTTTAAAAGATATTTTACTATTTCTAATTAATCTGTTATTTCATTTGCGTTTTTGTATTTCCGCCAAATTGTTACACATATAAAATCTACGACCATCTAATGACTTGATTTGAGAAAATTGTTTATTAGTTATCAAACCAATAATTTTGGTATCAAGATGCTATCTAAATAGAGTGTAGAGTTTAGAGACTCTTAAAGAACTGAACTTTGGAACTAAAAGCGAGTGCGATGAGTTCTCAGAGTTATATTCAAAGCATCACTTTTAGTCCAGTAGAAATAGCGCAAAAAAGGGCCTTGCCTTACAAAAATTCGGGTAGTTCTGATTTTTGGGTATGCTGTAAAGGTTGACCCTCTAATAAAAAAAACCAAGTTTTCGACCTTCTAGACCTTGTGCGTTTTTCACAATATTGAAAAAACCAATATTTTTCGGCACTTTTTTCGATTTTTCTTAAATAACTCAATTTTAGTGCATTTTACAGAAAATAGCACTGTTACCATTATGTAGAGCATAAAATTCTCTACAACATGCAGTATTCAGGTTTGTAAATTGTCCAAATAGGGGGTAAGAAACGGAGCCGGGAAAATAGGGCAAAATTTGCAAAAAACGCAAAAATCCACTAAAGACGTTAGTTTTTGCTTAATAACCTACTTTTAGTGCGTTTTAGAGACAAAAGCACTTTCAACATTTTGTAGAGCATAAAATTCGCTACAACATGCAGTATTCAGGTTTGTAAATTGTCCAAATAGGGGGTAAGAAACGGAGCCGGGAAAATAGGGTAAAATTTGCAAAAAACGCAAAAATCCACTAAAGACGTTAGTTTTTGCTTAATAACCTACTTTTAGTGCGTTTTAGAGACAAAAGCACTTTCATCATTTTGTAGCGCATAAAATTCTCTACAACATGCAGTATTCATGTTTGTAAATTGTCCAAATAGTAGGTAAGATACGGAGCCGGGTAAAGGGTTAAGTTTGGAAAAAATGTAAAAATCCACAAATGACGTTAGTTTTTGCTTAATAACCCACTTTTAGTGCATTTTAGAAACAAAATTGTCATAATCAACTTTTTAGAGCATGAGATAGTCGATAGTTTCATTTATTATAGGTTGACCCTGTAATAAAAAAAACAAGTTTTCGACCTTCCAGACCTTGTGCGTTTTTCACAATATTGAAAAAAACCAATATTTTTCGGCACTTTTTTTTATTTTTCTTACATAACTGAATTTTAGTGCATTTTACAGAAAAATCTCTTTCACCATTTTGTAGAACATGAAATTCTCTACAAAATGCACTATTCAGATTTGTAAATTGTCCAAATAGAGGATAAGATACGGAGCCGGGAAAATAGGGTAAAATTTGCAAATATCCACAAATGACGTTAGTTTTTGCTTAATAACCTACTTTTAGTGCGTTTAAGAGACAAAAGCACTTTCAACATTTTGTAGAGCATAAAATTCGCTACAACATGCAGTATTCAGGTTTGTAAATTGTCCAAATAGGGGGTAAGAAACGGAGCCGGGAAAATAGGGTAAAATTTGCAAAAAACGCAAAAATCCACTAAAGACGTTAGTTTTTGCTTAATAACCTACTTTTAGTGCGTTTTAGAGACAAAAGCACTTTCATCATTTTGTAGCGCATAAAATTCTCTACAACATGCAGTATTCATGTTTGTAAATTGTCCAAATAGTAGGTAAGATACGGAGCCGGGTAAAGGGTTAAGTTTGGAAAAAATGTAAAAATCCACAAATGACGTTAGTTTTTGCTTAATAACCCACTTTTAGTGCATTTTAGAAACAAAATTGTCATAATCAACTTTTTAGAGCATGAGATAGTCGATAGTTTCATTTATTATAGGTTGACCCTGTAATAAAAAAAACAAGTTTTCGACCTTCCAGACCTTGTGCGTTTTTCACAATATTGAAAAAAAACAATATTTTTCGGCACTTTTTTTTATTTTTCTTACATAACTGAATTTTAGTGCATTTTACAGAAAAATCTCTTTCACCATTTTGTAGAACATGAAATTCTCTACAAAATGCACTATTCAGATTTGTAAATTGTCCAAATAGAGGATAAGATACGGAGCCGGGAAAATAGGGTAAAATTTGCAAATATCCACAAATGACGTTAGTTTTTGCTTAATAACCTACTTTTAGTGCGTTTAAGAGACAAAAGCACTTTCAACATTTTGTAGAGCATAAAATTCGCTACAACATGCAGTATTCAGGTTTGTAAATTGTCCAAATAGGGGGTAAGAAACGGAGCCGGGAAAATAGGGTAAAATTTGCAAAAAACGCAAAAATCCACTAAAGACGTTAGTTTTTGCTTAATAACCTACTTTTAGTGCGTTTTAGAGACAAAAGCACTTTCATCATTTTGTAGCGCATAAAATTCTCTACAACATGCAGTATTCATGTTTGTAAATTGTCCAAATAGTAGGTAAGATACGGAGCCGGGTAAAGGGTTAAGTTTGGAAAAAATGTAAAAATCCACAAATGACGTTAGTTTTTGCTTAATAACCCACTTTTAGTGCATTTTAGAAACAAAATTGTCATAATCAACTTTTTAGAGCATGAGATAGTCGATAGTTTCATTTATTATAGGTTGACCCTGTAATAAAAAAAACAAGTTTTCGACCTTCCAGACCTTGTGCGTTTTTCACAATATTGAAAAAAAACAATATTTTTCGGCACTTTTTTTTATTTTTCTTACATAACTCAATTTTAGTGCATTTTACAGAAAAATCTCTTTCACCATTTTGTAGAACATGAAATTCTCTACAAAATGCACTATTCAGATTTGTAAATTGTCCAAATAGAGGATAAGATACGGAGCCGGGAAAATAGGGTAAAATTTGCAAATATCCACAAATGACGTTAGTTTTTGCTTAATAACCTACTTTTAGTGCGTTTAAGAGACAAAAGCACTTTCAACATTTTGTAGAGCATAAAATTCGCTACAACATGCAGTATTCAGGTTTGTAAATTGTCCAAATAGGGGGTAAGAAACGGAGCCGGGAAAATAGGGTAAAATTTGCAAAAAACGCAAAAATCCACTAAAGACGTTAGTTTTTGCTTAATAACCTACTTTTAGTGCGTTTTAGTGACAAAAGCACTTTCATCATTTTGTAGCGCATAAAATTCTCTACAACATGCAGTATTCATGTTTGTAAATTGTCCAAATAGTAGGTAAGATACGGAGCCGGGTAAAGGGTTAAGTTTGGAAAAAATGTAAAAATCCACAAATGACGTTAGTTTTTGCTTAATAACCCACTTTTAGTGCATTTTAGAAACAAAATTGTCATAATCAACTTTTTAGAGCATGAGATAGTCGATAGTTTCATTTATTATAGTTTGACCCTGTAATAAAAAAAACAAGTTTTCGACCTTCCAGACCTTGTGCGTTTTTCACAATATTGAAAAAAACCAATATTTTTCGGCACTTTTTTTTATTTTTCTTACATAACTGAATTTTAGTGCATTTTACAGAAAAATCTCTTTCACCATTTTGTAGAACATGAAATTCTCTACAAAATGCACTATTCAGATTTGTAAATTGTCCAAATAGAGGATAAGATACGGAGCCGGGAAAATAGGGTAAAATTTGCAAATATCCACAAATGACGTTAGTTTTTGCTTAATAACCTACTTTTAGTGCGTTTAAGAGACAAAAGCACTTTCAACATTTTGTAGAGCATAAAATTCGCTACAACATGCAGTATTCAGGTTTGTAAATTGTTCAAATAGGGGGTAAGATACGGAGCCGGGAAAATAGGGTTAAATTTGGAAAAAATGTAAAAATCCACAAATGACGTTAGTTTTTGCTTAATAACCCACTTTTAGTGCATTTTAGAAACAAAATTGTCATAATCAACTTTTTAGAGCATTAATAACTTGTTAGACAGTATTTTCCTGTTTTCATCCAAAATCTTTTTGCTGTGATTTTAAAGGTTTATTACAAATAATTAATTTTATAATAAATGAAACTATTGACTATCTCATGCTCTAAAAAGTTGATTATGACAATTTTGTTTCGAAAATGCGCTAAAAGTGGGTTATTAAGCAAACACTAACGTCATTTGTGGATTTTTACATTTTTTTCAAATTTAACCCTATTTTCCCGGCTCCGTATCTTACCCCCTATTTGGACAATTTACAAACATGAATACTGCATGTTGTAGATAATTTTATGCTCTATAAAATGTTGAAAGTGCTTTTGTCTCTAAAACGCACTAAAAGTAGGTTATTAAGCAAAAACTAACGTCTTTTTTAGATTTTTACATTTTTTCCAAATTTAACCTTTTTTACCCGGCTCCGTATCTTACCCCCTATTTGGACAATTTACAAATCTGAATACTGTATGTTGTAGAGAATTTTATGTTCTACAGAATGCTGAAAGAGCTTTTTCTGTAAAATGCACTAAAATTGAGTTATTTAAGAAAAATCAAAAAAAGTGCCTAAAAATATTGGTTTTTTCAATATTGTGAAAAACGCACAACGTCTAGAAGTTCCAAAACTTGTTTTTTTATTACAGTGCAACCTATAATAAATGAAACTATCGACTATCTCATGCTCTAAAAAGTTGATTATGACAATTTTGTTTCCAAAATGCACTAAAAGTGGGTTCTTAAGCGAAAACTAACGTCATTTGTGAATTTTTACATTTTTTCCAAATTTAACCCTTTTCCCGGCACCGTATCTTACCTCCTATTTGGACAATTTACAAACAGGAATACTGCATGTTGTAGAGAATTTTATGCGCTACAAATTGGTGAAAGTGCTTTTGTCTCTAAAACGCACTAAAAGTAGGTTATTAAGCAAAAACTAACGTCTTTTTTAGATTTTTACATTTTTTCCAAATTTAACCTTTTTTACCCGGTTCCGTATCTTACCCCCTATATGGACAATTTACAGACATGAATACTGCATGTTATAGAGAATTTTATGTTCTACAAAATAGTGAAAGTGCTTTTTTCTCTAAAATGCAATAAAAGTAGGTTATTAAGCAAAAACTAACGTCTTTAGTGGATTTTTGCATTTTTCGCAAATTTTACCCTGTTTTCCCGGCTCCGTATCTTACCTCCTATTTGGACAATTTACAAACCTGAATACTGCATGTTGTAGAGAATGTTATGCTCTACAAAATGGTAACAGTGCTATTTTCTGTAAAATGCACTAAAATTGAGTTATTTAAGAAAATTCGAAAAAAGTGCCGAAAGATATTGGTTTTTTCAATAGTTTGAAAAACGCACAAGGTCTAGAAGGTCGAAAACTTGGTTTTTTTATTAGAGGGTCAACCTTTACAACATACCCAAAAATCGGAACTACCCGAATTTTTGTAAGGCAAAATGCTATTTCTACTGGACTATTTGGGTTTTATAAGACTATGTGAAATTGAATCGATAGAGCTGCTTATTGCAAGCATCATAATTTTAAAAATTAGACATCTGATCCGGTGCTTTTTTTTTAAGAGTAACCTATTGTTGGTTAAAAAAAAATTAATTTTCTTTATGTTCACGTAATTGTTACACATATATTGAATAATATAACTGTTTCTGTTTTTGTTTTTTTAGGAAATTATCAATAATATAATTATTAATATCGGGAAATTATTAATAATAATGCTATTAGCTGTGATATTAATTAATTTAGTATCCATGATTGCGTTAATATTCGTAAAAATAGTTTTTTTTTTCATGAGTTATCATATATATGAAGAATACATTTTGAGCAATATTACTATTCTAATTGTTTTTATGAAATTATTTTTTAAATAATATTAGCAGTGATTTTATTTAATTATTTAACCATCAAACCAATATTTGAGATAAGATAAAAGGGTGAACTGGTAATAATTGCAAACAGAGGCGGCACGAAATACATTGCTGCCAAGTTTATGAGAAGTTTTGTGTTTAAACAAACAAAATATTTCTCTTAAAAAATAATGGTGTGTAATGAATAAATTTTTCAACCATGCATTTAAAGCACCAAAAAAGCCAGTCATGACCTGCCATTGATTGCAAACAAACAATCCATATTCTCTTAAGAATAATGATGATAATATAGAAAATTTTACCTTTAATGCATTTGCACCATTAGTGCATATCTTAGTGATGGACATATGAATCATTTTGTTGTTTGAATGAATCATTGGGGAATGCGAAAAATCATAGCTGATAACCATCGTATTCTCTTTAATCAATAAAAACCAGAAACTTTGTTTTAAAAAAATAAATTACGAGCCACAATTTTTTTTCTGTTCTTTATACAAAAGATCAGGGTCCATAAGACGTGTTTTTGGCCCATGAAATAAGACCAAAATTCGATTTTGTTATACTGACTTAATTAATTCACTTTTCAATATTAGAAGGTTTATCCTGTACGATTTCAACAATATTTTTTGCATTTTGTTCGGATTTATATAACTTACACACGCTCAAAGTCCGTATTATTCGTAGTTTTTGATGAAAAATGCGCAATTTCTCCTAATTTTACCTCAATTTTTAATACATTTTTTAATATTTTAATATGAGTGCAGCTTTGCAACACTTTTATTTTACATATATTGTGCATTTTGATGTATTTTATAATCAGATTTCGTACGGCTCCTGGAATTTTACGACTAGGAAATTCTTCGGTACCAGAATTTTCTTAAAGAAAATATCTACTTAAAAATAAGAGCGAATTTTGTCGAGTTTAACCTAAATTTCTTTTTCAATAAAGAAACTACTGGTGAAACTCCTGGAAAATTTCCTGATCCGTACGAACCATGATAAAACACGTAAAGAAGAAAGTGTTGCATGATAGCGCTCATATAAATAATTGAAGTAAAATTAGGAGAAATTGCGTATTTTTCATCAAAAACTACGAATAATACGGACTTTGGGCTTGTGTAAATCCTATAAATCCGAACAAAATGCAAAAACTATTGTTGAAATCGTACAAGATAAACCTTCTAATATTAAAAAATGAAATAATTAAGTCAGTATAACAAAATCGAGTTTTAATCTATTTCATGGGCCAAACACAACTTATGAACCCTGATCCTTTTCTATATTCTATACTATTTTCTATATTTCTTTTTTCCTATTTTCAAAAAGAAACATTCACTTTGTCTAATAGCAGATATATGTTATTGAATAAGTCTAAAAATGCAGTTGAGAAATTTTGTATCCATAACACCCCCTCTGGATATGGCACTGAACATTAAAATAAATTTTTTTTTTCACTGTTGTTTAACATACGATGGTACATAACTTATACCAATTAATTTTAATCAGAATTTGTACCAAAATTTCTGAATAAAATTTTGTTTTTATAATGCTGTGAAAAAGGTTTAAAATTGCATTCGATTTATTATTTTCAAATGGAAATTTTCGAAAATTCTATTGAATTTCCAACATTATAGCAGCACGATTACTTGTCTTGCCCCTATGATATAGAATCATATATATTTTGCGTTTTACTCTAAAATTTAATTTTCCTATCTTAAAGTTTCTCTATGTGAATTAATTTCTGTATTCAAAATCTTTTTATTCTTTAATCCAAAAAACAATCATTTCTTCCTAGCTAAAATGTTCCCAGATATTCCTTCGTAACATTAAATGTACGTTACTCTCATGCGGTTTCAATTCGAATATTAATGTACTGCAGATGACCGTAACATATGTTGTTTTGTCTTTCTTCGTATCTTGTGTTAAATGCAGGCACCGTTTTCATAATTGGACTGCTGCAAAAATATGCACTATAAACTCTTTTCGTTAGATTATAATAACACATGCCTAATTTTCCCAAAACAACGCTCGGGTGTAAGTTAAAAAATCACAAAAAGTGATGTTCCGCCAAATTATGTCATCCTTTCATTTCTTATTCAAAAATGCTCAATATTGCTTTATTGCTAACTGTCAAAATTTGACGGTTCATGCCTGGCTAGAAATGTAACGATTGGCATGTTACATCTAATGTGTTGGCGATAATGAATCTGAAAAATTAGATCAGATCTGCTCTCGCCTTTGTCGGATAAAGATGTAAATTTTTGGTAGAATAAGCGAAGGCCACCCTCTCTGTTTTCTTGTGTCGATGTGTTGGTTTAATAAAAAAGAATTCCATGGATAACAAGACTTGTTTTTCATCTAATGCCTCTTGTGTGGATTACTTAATTATTTTCAGGAAACGAACTTTACGATTATTGCGGATCATGCAATGCACCATTATGCCACGGCAATTTTTAAGAAGAAATGTTTCATTACGATATATCGGGACTTCACACTATAGCCCCTTACACTTACAAGGGGCCTAACAAACTTTACTAATTACGTATTTTAATAAAAGCATCTCGAAGATGTTAGATTAAGTTTAAAGTGGGAGGGAAAATAAAAGTTTTGGATTCTGAGGCGCTGTTTGTTTTGCACGATGAATACTAGCTTTAAAAAACGCATTGCTCAATTGCTCTAACATTTTACTATAGCATGATCACCTTTAAAATACATAATCATAGTTGCTAAGTCTTCCGATTTTTGAGTACCACTATTCCAGAATATTAGAATATATATAAATCATTATACATATATATCAATTAGAATATATTAATATATATATAAATAGAATATTGATTATAATATTAATATTACAATATTATAATAATAATATATAATAATGTATAACAATAATATATAAAAATAATATATAATAATGTATAACAATAATATATAATAATAATATATAATAATGTATAACAATAATATATAATAATAATATATAATAATGTATAACAATAATATATAATTATTATATATTAAAAACAAATATATAAACAAATATATATTTTTTTATATCATATAGTAATATTAAAATGTGTGTTGCGCCTTATTTATTTAACATACAATAACGATATACAATACATTACATAATAATATATAATAATATTATAATATATATTATTATATTAATATTATAATATTATATTTAGAATATATATATTAGTTTATATTATTAGAATATATATATTATATTATTATATTATTAGAATATAAGATTAATTAGTTTTAAAATATTAAAATTACTCATAAGTAAAGTTATTGGAATTCATTTGCACGTAACTGCAAAACATTTTCAACTAAATGAGTTGGAGATACTATTTATAGCTTTGTAGTAGAAAACTAATTTAAAAATAAGTGTTTTAAGGCATTCTGGAGTTTCTAAAAAACAAAATATATCAAAATACTGAAAATCATCAATTTAAATGATGATTTAAAGGAAAATCTTGATAAGTTATCAAGGTACTGTACAGCACAGTAAAAAGATGTCGGTGTTTTATTTAACTCTAAAAAAATAAGCATAAAACAAATTATAAAGTTAAAATGCAAATATAAAATTAAATATTTAAACAAAAACGCCCCCCCCCCCCACCCCAAAAAAAAAATAATAATAAAAAAATAAATAAAAAAAATTAAATAAATAAATAAATAAATAAATAATAAAAAAAAGAAAAAAAACGAAAAAAAACCTGAAGGCTTGGCCTACAGGCACAAGTAGAGACGCAGACTGTGGGGCGCCTGTTTATTGAGAATTGCAGAAGAAATTACCATATTTTGCCATGATGCGGCAGTTGGGACCGCCCATTTTGAAATCTACCTGTTTCTGTAAGCGGAGTCGTCAAGGATTTTTTTTCCCCCTGTAAGGGTTGGTCTTATAAAAAACTTGTCAATATAAAAGTTGTAGATTAAGAAGATTTATAATAAATTTAAGTGGATTTGATGTCTTGGCAATTGAAGTTATGAATTTTTTTCTTCTTAAACCCCTTCCCCCCCCCTTTGAGGCCATTTTTAATGATATCAAAAATCTGTCATACATAAATTTTCGGCCTTTTTTCTTGAAAAGTAATAATAACTTTAAACGGATTCGACACGTATCATAATTAAGAAGTTATGGGTTTTTTTCTGTTTTCACAAAAAGCTCCACCCCCTCCCCCCTCCCTTGGTACGATTTTCCCCATTAGCGAACTTGACCGAGATTTTATGCCCCTTGATTTTATGTATCAGTTTGGAAGAGATTTGTGCAGAATTATTGTAGGTAACATGAAGTTATCGATATATATATATAGTTTTGAACTGGGGGTGGTTTTGGGTTCTGGGAGTCACGATCGGCGTAGATCTGCAAAATTTTTCCAGAAATTCCAACATTAGGGGAAAATGTAATAGGTAGTATTTCTTACGAAATCTACGTAAAACTTACCCGCAAACATAAAATTTAAATAACGTAATTTGGCGGGAAATAGCCACTTCTGTTGACGTCCTAAATTAGCATACTAAACGGAAAAGTAAATCAGGATTCGCAAAGGTTACATTTGGCTATCACAAATTCCTGTGTCTCGCAGTGGCGCAGACGGTTAAGCTCGGTTCCCGTAAGATCACCGAAAGCGAAGCAGCATCGACCAAGGTCAGTGTTTGGGAGGATGACAAACTCTCTCTCGACTGCTGCTGCTGTGGGAAGGTGTACGTTAATGGGAGCTGGTGCACGTAAAATCTGTTCGTGGCTCCAATGTCCTCCAAGTTCAGTATAAGCGTTACCTCTGGGGGTGCCAATCCAGGTTTTTCATCTGGAATTGGTTCAAAATTAGGAGACCAGCTCTAGAAGTCCAACCTCTCTTGAGGCTCTGGCACCCCTTCTTTCAGAGAAGTGCTTTGGCACTTTCTCTGACACGCCAACAACAACAACACATTCTGAATGATAATTATTCGCTTTATTAAATCGCAGAATTATGCGACTAATAGCATTGTTTGCGTTATAAAATAGCGGAATTTTGCGATTGGATAAGACGAAGATTACTATTCGAAAAAAAAATAAATAGTCAAATGTATGTACCTCATCGTACACTGGAAATTTATTCCTTTATTTTGTTCTGTTCTGGAAATTTTATCGCTATTAAATGGTTTTCCATGTTTCAAATAATAAGATTACATTGTTACGGTGCGTACTGTTCCTCCACAATTTTCAAAAATAATTTTTCGCTGTATTTAACCCTTTCGGGCCCAGTGTCAACGTCCCATACTCAAATTTTCTTCTTAGGAACCACTTTTTTAAAAGAGTTACCTTTAATTATTTAATCGCTCAAATATACCTTAATTAACCTATTCGCTGCCAATCACGCGCCTGCGCGTGATTGGCATCTAAATCTAAAATTTTAAATCCTTCTAAGAATCTAAGAATTCTAAAATTCTTCTTTCTTTAAAATCTAAAATTATAAATTCGTACCAGAAATTACGATAGAAGAATTTTTATTTCATGTAATAGAAAAATGTCTGTAATTAAATAAAGTAAATATTGCTGTTAGTTTTTTCTGGTGTGAATTTGAATTTTCTAAATTAAATACAATTCGGTAATTTTAACTCGGCAGCGAATGTGTTCAATATAGAAAATATTACTTTTTTTTTATTACTGGTACAAAAAATAAATACTATATGTGATGTAAATACTGTGAAATTAATACTTTATGTACATGATGAAGGTGCATATACATTGTTGCCAGCTCGCTACTTAAAAAAAAAATTCAGATTGCTTAATTGGCGCCGCATTTTTGAAATAGTATAATTCGCCTTATTTTCCTTTTATTTAATGTGCTATTAAATTCGGCAAATATTACTATTCCAAAAAAGTGGGGGCAATCAAGCAATCTGTCTTTTTTATTGAACTATCTTTTCGCTATCATAGCGAAATTTTAGTACAAAAAGAAATTTTGATGGTAAAAATACGATGGGAACATCAACCCTTTCAAGTGCGGCGGTTTATTATATATACCACTTAATTTATTTAAAATGTTGTTTTTATGAAGAAGAGCATTTATTTTATTTTTTTAAAGAAGAAGAAGAAGAGAATTTATATATTTATTTAAAGAAGAAGAATATTTATTTATTTGTTTAAATAAGAAGAATGTTTATTTACTTATTTAAAGAAGAAGAAGAAAAGTATTTATTTATTCATTTAAAGACGAAGAAGATTATTTATTTATTTAAGGAAGAATAAGCAGCGTACTTATTTATTTAAAGTAGAAGAAGAGTATTTATTTATTCATTTAAAGAAGAAGAAGAGTATTTATTTAAGGAAGAACAAGGAGACTTATTATCAAATTAATTTGTTCATACATTCCGGTTACATTCAATCAATTCGACATTTTAGCAATAGAATTACTTTGTCCCTGAAAAGGTTAAATCATTTTGTGCCATAAAATGAAAATTGTAACTATTACGAGGGATAGAATTTCCAGTGGAGGATAAATGAATTCGATGATAAATGACGTTATATTTTTATCTCCTTTTATTTTATGACTGTTTGCTAACTAATGTAAATATATTTTTATGCTTAAGATCGAGATTGCCAAAAATACTAAAATTTTATTTTGAATAGCTCTATTTTCCTATGGCATTAATCGCCTGATTTAATAGCAAAAATATCTGTAATTAAACAAATTTATTATTTATCTACTAAAATAGTGACAGCCAACATTGCCAACATTGCCAACATTGCCTAAACTCCCGTACAATGTAGGTTAATTTAACCGAGATTAAACACATTTCAAACCTGATTTTTTTTTTTTAAAGAAATGCAATCAAAAAGGTTCCATGGAACAATGTATTTAGCAGCATGGAATACCTTGTTGCGTACCAACTGAATTTCCAGGTTAAAGGTAATCGACTTGCGAGGCAAAAGGAAGCCGTGATTTTTTTTTCTTTAATTGAAAATTAAATAAAAATATTTAAAAATATAATAATAAAATAGAAGTATAACAGAAATAAGGTTCTACATAAGAACATGGAACTATTTGTATGTTATTTTTTCAATTATATTTTCTGGTTAGAAATGTCTTTAACTTGGTTCAAATTAACTCGCATTGTACGGAAGTTTAGTTGAAAGTTGGTAGGTATGTAGTGATATTAAAAAAGAAATTATTATTTTCTTGAAAACCGTGCTTAGGATACACATGGATAATCTCTAGAATAATATTCGTTTAGCTATGAGCATATTTATTCGCTTGTTAAACTTCTTAATTGAGTTTTAAAGTCTCCGTTCCCTGTGCACATCTGATCATTCGTCCATCTGCAATAAAGTCGTTTATTGGTATGCGAGCTGACAACTTCAGTAACTTTGAAAGGATTTCAGTTCTGCACGAGTCAAAAAGACACCTTTAGCTAATGAAGCAAGAAAATTGTTAGCCTAAAAGGATTCCCACGAGTCGCTTGAATTTGACAGGATATGTGCAGTTTTACCACAATTTTTTAAACCATTTCAGGGGAAGTCACAGCCTTCTAAATACTAGGACGACGCGCTGACAGAAAATTGACGGCTGTCGTTGACGGATTTTTGTCAGCGTTTGTACAGTTCTTTGAATTTGAAACCAGTAATTACTGAAAGTATTTTCTGCCTTATTTTTCTGAAATTAAATAAAGAAAAGAATATTTTTTTAGAAATTACTGGTATTCAAATGACAGGTGCGTACAAAAGCTGGGGAAAAAAATCCGTCTACGACAGACGCTATTTTTGTGTCAGCGTATTATTTAGAGCCTAGTATTTAGAGATCTGTGGGGAACTTATCGAGTTACTATAATGGTAAATTCTACATTTTTTTTTTTTAAATATTCGAAAATGAGAACATGCAATTTTCAAAAACCTTTCTTTTTTTCATTTTCTCCTTTCATTCATTCATTCTTTCTTTTTTTTATTTATTTTTTTATTTTTTTAACCAGAGCTTTCTTTTATTTCTCTTTTGTAAGAAACCCAACCAAAATTTTAACCCCCTTACGACAATTTTCGCTTTAGATTTATCTTGCAAATGTCGTAAAAACTCGCTTTGTGATGAGTCTTTTCTTGCAATAATTGTGCTAATCTACCATGAAAATAATAAAAAACCCCTGACGGCTCGGCCAACAGGCACAGGTAGATTTCGAAGACGCAGACAGTGGGACGCCTGTTTGTTGGGAATTGCGGAAGAAATTACCTTTTTGCCATGATGCGGTAGTTGGAACAGCCACTTCGAAATCTACCTGTGCCTGTAGGCGAGCCGGCAGGGATTTTTATTATTTATTTTTTTTGCTGTAAGGGTTGGTCCTATAAAAACTTGTCAATATAAAAGTTGTAGATAATATTAAGAGGATTTATAATAAATTTAAGCGGATTTGATACCTTGTGAATTGATGAAGTTATGAATGTTTTTCTTCTTAAACCACTATCCCCCGCCCCTTGGGGGCCTTTTTAATGAAATCAAAAGTCTGTCATACATAAACTTTTCGCGCTTTTCCGAGAAGTAATAATAACTTTAAACGGAGTCGATACGTATTATAATTAAGAAGTTATGGGGTTATGTTTTAACAAAAAGCCCCCCATTTCCCCCTCCCTTGGTTCGATTTTACCCATTAATGAACTTCGCCGAGATTTTATGCCCCTTGATTTTATGTATCAGTTTGGAAGAGACATGTGCAGAATTATTGAAGTTATCGTGTCCATAAAAAAAGTGATATAGATAGATAGATAAATGAAGTTGGGGGTAATTTTGGATACTGGGAGCCATGATCGGCGCTGATTTGCAATAGCAATTCTTACGAAATCTACCTGAAAAACAATAGTGGTGAGCTAAAAAGAGACTGCTCCGAAACCTGCCAGCTTTATAAAAGGAAAATTTTATTTAAAAAATTTCGTGAAAAGCTTGACAACAATTAAGTGGTATAAAAAGTATTCCATCGCCCTACAATGAATTAAAACAGTTTTTCACCTTATTTAATCACAGAAAAAAATTGCAAACACTGTAACTAAACGAGATCATTGGAAAGTCTACTATTAAAATATTAAAGCGAAATTTTCTAATCAGAATAACTGGAGCCAGACTCCTTGGAAATTTCAAGGATTATACCCATCTTGAATTGAGACAACTATGCTCGAATAGTAATATCCATTTTACTTAATAACATAAATTCTGGGATTAAATTCTGCAAGATTACTTTTCTGAAATAGTAGCACTCAACTGCAAGGACACTTGTATGTTTTACGATATTTTACACATGTCAGTAATTTGCTATACAAGTGTTTCGGAAAAGATGGGACCAGTTTTAAAGTGTGGTAAATCACACTAGAGGTCTACACGGGCCGAAATTTCCAGGTCTGGGTCCGGCCCGACCCATACGAGAAAAAATTCGGCCCGGCCCGGCCCGGCCCGATACAAAAATTAAAATTTCGACCCAAGTCCTGCCCGATTTAAAAGCTAAAAGTTCGGCCCGAGCCTGGCCCGTCCCAGAAAAAAGTTAAAATCTCGGCCCGAGTGAATTTCTACAAAACATTGATTTTTACGTCGATTTGGTTAAAAATTTGCCTCGTAGGAGGAGATCTAGCCAAAAATTCCTATCTTAGCCTTTTTTTTCATGTTTATAATCTTCATTTTTAGAGAGGTGCCGCAACCTGGAATATTTATATTTTTAATAAATCTCTATTTGTTATATGTATGTGTTTAAGTTATCATTAATATTGTGAATTCATATTCCATTTATTGAAGTGTTAAAAATCAGAAAAATGCTATGCAGTAAAATCTTCTAAGATGGAATTGCATAGGGAAGAAAAAAAAAATGAGTTATAGACAATTTGCCTTCTTAGCAGTTGTAAATGTATTATATATTCTTTTCTTACGTATCAGTATATTCATTTTTCATGGATCAACATATTTTTCAGTTTAAGACAGGATTCCGTCATAAGCAGGTTCTTTTTCACACGTTTTACTATATTTTAATTTAGCCATATTTTAATAAGTGTATATTCTTTAAAAATAATAAATTTTAATGTTTAATTGAATAATAATGGCGATTTAAAAAAGTATGCATGTTTTGCAAAGATTTTTATGCCAGGTCTTATTTTACTGACCTTCGAACGGACCAGGCCACGCCGAGACAATGATTTTCATACGGGTCAAAACCAGGACTGAAAATTTTGGGGCATGAAGACTAGGAAGAATGAAACCAGTCCCGGCTCTGCACGGAAAAATTATTTAAGGCACGGCCTTATCCTTCAGGAAAAAAGTAAGTCCCGGCCGTAAAGAGTAATCACTAGGCCCGGCCCGTCCCGAAACGAGTAGAGACCAGGTCCGGGTGCCGTGAAGGCTTCGGGCCTTGGCCCGGCCCGTGCAGATCTCTAGATCACACCTTAACCACAACAGACAATTCTTGCAAGAGAAAATTAGGTCGTTGTCTATTTGTTCAGGAAAAATACAGGGTGTCTCACTTTAATGCAAACTCAGATTTTTATTCATAACCGTAAACAATAATAAAGGTAACAATATAATAAATTACAACACCTTGTAATAATAAATTTCTTTTAAATGCTAAAAGGTGTAAATTAACAACATAATATGCAGTAAAATAACTTTTATTAGTTTGTTGACTCGTTTCGACTCACTCTGAGCCATTTTCAAAAACAAATGAGAATATTCTATAAATGCATGGTCTTTGAAGTTGTTAATTGAAATGCTATCATTTAATTTTTTATGTACTTTTTAAAAATTACGAACGTTATCTTTTATTTTTACTTGGTTGTTTATTTTCTTATTTAAATAAACAGTAGTCTGCTTGACAACAACAAATTTACTCGGTACTAGTTGCTACGACTTCCTTTACGCGGCAGCGCTCTCAGTCACCGCCCCCTGGGGCCTGCGTGCTGATAAAAATGGCGGCTGTCGCAGACGGATTTTTTTTCAGCGTTTGAATGGTCCCTTGAACTTTAACACCAATAACTTTTAAAAGTTGTCTTCGCCTTATTTTTTTAGATCAAATAAGTCAAAAAAAACTTTTAGATATTATTGGTGTTGAAATTCGAGGGACCGTACAAACTCTGAAAAAAAAAAAATATCCGCCTGCGACAGCTGCCATTTTTGTCAGCCTAGTATTCAGGGAGCTGTGTCTGAGTAGAATGCGCCGTCAAATGTCAGAAGATATTGTATAGAATAGCTATTGCAGATATGAAGCCATGTACGCTAATGGTGCCTGGTGCATGTAAAATCCGTCGTGGGTGCAAAGTCCTCCAAGCTCCCTGTGAATTATATCTCTGGGGGCGCCTAGTCAGGTGAAGGTCTCGTCACCTGATCAAGGGTCTAAATTACAAGACCAATTCCTTTATCTCTTTTTTTAAATCTGCCAATTAAACAATGTTAAATAGAAACCATGAACCGGCAAACAAAGAAAACTGGGGCAGAGCACTGCAGCGATGCCAACAAGGCTTTTTTCAGGTGGATTACAGCCATGCTCTGATCAGGCAAATATCGTCCGCGTCCAGGTACAAACTCGTCAAGCTAGGCACACATGCCCGGTAGGTAGGGGCCTGGTTAGCAGCATATATAAAAAAAAGTGTTGATATTTCCCAAGGTGTCGATTTTCTTCCGGTCTCCTCTAAACGGTGAATCGCAAGCACAATTCGCTTTTATGTTTTTTCAAGCTACTGTTACCAATGTTGCCAGTGGGCTATTTTTTTATACAGTTTTCTTGTGTGCCACCATTTTTTTGAGAAAGTAAAATTTGCCTTATTTAATAACAGATTAAACAAGGTGAATTGTACCATTTCAATGAAGTGGTACGAAACAAACAATCTGAATTTTAAAAGAGTAGCCCACAGGCGACACTGGCCGTTACTAGTTAAAGACTACCTGCTTACTTGAACAGCATCATTAAACTTTTGCAATTACTTAAATTTTCGTTTAATAAAATACTTTAACTTTTCTCAGTATTTTTTTACCGGTATAAATAAAGTAAATAGTTTGTAAATAACAGGTGATTCATAATAGAGATTTTGAGGATTTTATCTGTTAATAATTTGAAAGGCTTACAGTGGAGTATTTGATGCAAAATCCTGGCCAAAAAGCCAGAAATTAAATTTTGCTCAACAATTGTAAAAGCATATTTTATAATAGCTGACTAACTGGTGCATCAATCTATGTGTATTTCAGCAGTATGAATCATATCCGGCGGCTCCTAGCCTCAGTTGAAGTTAAAGATTCTTTGTCAGAAGACGTGCTTTTTTGTTATGTTTCAGTTTTTTTATTGGGTTTAAATGTATGTATACTTTGACATGTGCTTTTAAATAATTTTACTTTTCATATATTACAAAATAGAAAATGGGTTAATATTAAGTAATTTATTGAAATATATTTTTTGAAATATGTTATCTAATATATTCAAAGCTTTTTAAAGCTGTTTCGGGTTTGTCTTGTCGGACTATTTTTGAATTATAATTGTATTAGTTATAATTTTGAAAAAAAAAAATCGCATACTGTTGACATTTTTAGATATCAATGTTTTCTGGGAGATCTGCAAATCTAATAAAAATTCTAATAAACCAGTATCTCTAAACTATAGAGACTCAACTTTGGTAAATACTTAATGCAAGTAATATATTATATTATATGCATTGGTTTTTACAATTAATTAAACATTTATGTATAGTAAAATTAACCACATTTAGTTAAACACTACTTGTAAATAAAACAAACCTATCAACAAATTATTTCACCTTATAAACAGTAAGCAATTAAGACAACATTGCATTACATATTTATTTGTTTAAATAAATACGTACATTTATGCATATATAACGTTAATTAAGTGTATATTTACAACATTGTCAACAACAATGGTTTTAACTTTGAAACACGTGAAAATTAATTCGGGCCAGGATTTTGCCTCAAATACTCTACTGTGAAGAAGAGGCGTAGTCTATATCCCACTTAATTTTAATTCCTAAATGCCACAGTAGCACCAGAATTTTAGAATAAACCTTTGCTTTTATAATGTACGTGAATAAAAACTTTTACTTATTTTCAAATAAATGTGTTCTTAAATCTTGGTGTCAGTCAATCATTTCAATCTTTAGCAACAAATGTACTTTACCCATGCAAGGGTTGATGAAACAAAGCATGAAACAAAAGAGATTCAGAAACTGTAATCTAAACTCATCTGTTAGAATACTTAGTAGTGAAGAAATATTCTAATTCGATATTATCCCATTCGCTGCCGTGCCAACCACGAGTATACTCGTTGTTTTTCAATCTAAAATTACGAATTCGCACCGGAAATTTCGAAAGAAGAATTTTTATTTTAAGTAATCACGAAATGTTTGTAATAAAATAAACGAAATATTGCTATTAGTATTTTCTGGTACAAATTTGAAATTTCTAAATAAAATAAAATTCCGGTAAATTTAACCCGGCAGTGAAAGTGTTAAATTCCGCATAGCATAGTATTGGTACTATGCCTACCTGAAGATCATGTGAAGATAATCATCAAGTCAAGACACATCAAGTATTTATCAGACAGGTGTAATTTAATTTTGCTAAGATACAGTTTTTAAATTCTGGTGATGAAGTATAAATACGCTTGTCGTTGAAAATTAACTAACGGGAAGAGAAGTTATCAAATTGCGAAAATATGTATTTATTATTTCTATTTTTATGATGTTTGAACCTTTAAGAATGTCGTACAGTTGATACAACAGTAAATTCCTAAAATTAGGCTCGTAAGAGCAGCGCAGACCGACGACACCTGCGAAGCACAACTTTTAAATGAATTATCCATTGAATGAATTATCTAAACTGATCTGTTAGAATACTACGTTGTGAAAAAATATTACAATTCGATATTAAATTCCGCATAGCATCCTGCGTGTTGGTACTATACCTACCTGAAGATGATGTGATCCTCATCAAGTCAAGACACATCAAATCCTTCACCGCACAGGAGTAATTTAATTTAACTAAGATACATTATTTAAATTCTGGTGATAAAGTATCAATACGCTTGTCGTTGAAAATTGTTTAACGGGACCAAAATTTTTCAAATCATGAAAAATGTATATATTATTATTTTTATTTTTATGATGTTTGAACCTTATGAATGTTGTACTGTTGATCCAACAGTAAATTCCTCAAATTACGCTCGCACGAGCTGCGCAGACCAACGATATCTGCGAAGCCACGGCTTTCAACTGAATTATCACGAAACATTGTTCTTCAGCGGTTTTGCCACGAAAACCTTTGATCAAGTTAACGGATTTACACGTTTCTTTTTTCTTTTTCTTTTCTTTTCTTTGTTTTTAAATAAAGTAAATTAAATTGTATGCAAACTATGCCTGGTGGACAAACTAATTGTTTATTCCAGTTATAAGAAACAATATGGTCAAATTGTTTGAATTTTAAATTTTTATTATTACATTAAAAAACATTACATTGTTGTTTTAGGTATAATCGAAAAACAATGAAATAAGCAGTATAAAGATTAAATGACGACTCAAAAATATGAATCACACAATCTTCAGAATCGCGGCAAAACTAGCTTATCAGAAAACGCTTATTATTGATTTTTACAATTTAACAAATATTTTTATTACTATAAAAATAAAAATAATAAATGCAAAAAAAGAAGTAATTACAGGGTTCCTGATACGTAATCAAACTTCAGTCCATTTTTATCTTTACAAACATTTCTAGATCTCTTAAACATGTTTAATTCACGTTACAAGTTTTACATGAGAAGACAAAATTTCTGAGCTTAATTCATGCGTATTTTCCCTTTTTTTTTTTACACAGAGTAATATATCACGTTAGTTTTAATACGCTCATGTATATATCATCTTGATGCCATGGGAACTTTTATGTCGTAATGAAGTCATTTATAATAGTATAATAAATTTATTACTTCAAACGTTATCTATTATTTCACATGTGCCATGAAAAAATTAGTTGAAAAATATTATTCTTAATACATTCGCTTCGAGAAACAAGAATTCTCGTTTAAAAAAAATAAGCGTTGTTATCGTGAAACGAGAATTCTCGCTTTTATTTAAAAACATCATTGCTAAGGGCGGGGCTTCTACCTTACAGGAAATGCATTTGTATCATATTGCCCATATTTTTGTAGATCGTAAGACATTTTATAATAAATCCGTATATTGAATGATATTTACTGATGCATAAGCTTGAGCAAACTATCTAGGAAACAATTTACGAAAGCCTTTCAGAAGAAGGAGGAGCTACTATTGTTTTAACCCTTTAACGGATAAAGCACTTCAATTGCTGAAATGTTGAAATAAATGATTGACACCGGAAATTATAATCAAATTTATTTGTATATGAGAAAAAAGCGATATTTCACATACATAATACATGGAAAACATTTCTATTAAAATTCTGCTGTAATTGTTGAATTCCGTAATTAAAGTTTTGTGGTTTCCTAGGGAAACCAATGAACGTTAAAGGGTTAACACGTTGACGGAGACTTGCGGCTATCGCCGTCAAAGCGAAGTTCACTATGTGGCATGACAGCAATAGCCTCACAAAACGAAACGGTCGTTTTTAGACACTACAGCTATAGCAGCACAAATGGGCATTTACCAGCGTCATGTTTTGGAAACAATTTTTTAGGTTGAAGTTCGTTTTCCGCCTGTTACACGAGTTGCAGCTTCAGTATGCACGTGCAGAGTGGCTAGTGGTCAGGGAAAAATACAGAAGAAAAAGTATTTTTCAAAAGTGGTATGAATAGAATAAACAATTATACAATGGAACGTATATGTCTCAACCCGTAGTCAAAGAGTTAATCAAAAGAGCTAGCTCTCGCGAGAGAGCAAACTATATAACGCGCTCACAATAAAATATAGGAAACTCTCGATTTACGAACTTCAAACAATTATATATTTTGATTAATCTTAATTATTCATTTATTGCGACTTATTTCACAGTACGGATACGAAATTTTAATACATTATCTGAGAAATTAAATATCGCAGCGACTAGAAATACAAAAATGTAACTACATCCTTTATAACACACTCTGTCAATTTTTTTACTATAATATTATCTGTTTAATTACCATTAACCCATTAACGCCGACTTATTTTACACTTTTTTTAACCTCTTCGGGACCGGCGGCTTTTACACAAATTTTATTTGGTTTGCACCACTCTTTTTTAAAAAGTTACCTTTACTCAAACTATCACAAAAATGCTCTAATTAGAGAAAGTAAATATTACTTTTATTTTTTACTGGTGCCTAAAAAAAATTCTGTATGCTCTTTTTGAAGGTGAATACCGTAATTTCCGGCGTATAATCCGCAGCTCAAAGAGTCGTTTTTCGACCGAGAAATATTATATTATAAAATGTAACTTAAAATATCGCTGTAAATATTTAACTACAATTATTGAATAAAATTTTTGGGTCGAAAAACGACTCTTTGAGCTGCGGATTATACGCCGGAAATTACGGTATATGCACCCATGGTCCCGAATGGGTTAATACTTCGATACCAGATGACACCAGTTTTCCCATACTGTTATTTTAACTGATGAAATCTCTGATAGTTTCACATTAGATAATATGAATTTTTTTTTACTAAAATATTGGTGTTCATATTTAACCCTTTCAGGGTCAAGCACTTGTGCTCCTGTAACCACAGAGTAAGAAGATTTAAAGAGAGAATCAACTCTCATAGACTTCAATGGTAACTTCTTTAACATGGGATTACACATAGACAGTGGCGATATCTGCGGATGACGCAGAAGCAACGTCCATAACAGAAGCGGGGTTTCTAATAACGGCTATATATAGCTTTCTTGGCGACAAATGAGGGAAGGGGGAAAAACGGCGACTGCTTGTTGCTGCTTGTTATTTAATTCTTATTTTTGATATTATTTAACATCGTACAATCCGCAATTATTATTTTTTCAATTGCATGCATATTTATAAGCATATAAAATTCTTCGAATGTTCAAGAAATTAGAATCATTAAATTAACCTTCGTACCCTGTTGAAATTTTACTCAACGTTGATAAAAACATTTCACACCAGTACATATTTTTGAAAATGATTTAATATATTTATTTAACGTAGTTTTGTGTAGCATTTATTTAACTTACTTTTTTTTTATTTACGCTACTACTTTTACTACTACTTTAACATACATTTATTTAACTTACTAAAAAATCTGGGTCCAATCGAATTAAATAAATTATAAAAGTCGGTGTATTCGACCAGAGTGGCTAGTGGTCAGGGAAAAATACAGTAAAAAAAAGTGATAAACACCAGTATATTCTTATAGAAAAATTCATGTATATTATTTGATCGAATAATCAACATAAATTGACTATGAGCATTAGTGCTCACCATTTTGCAAATTTCTCTCTCTTACTTTATTTAAATTTGTAATTTCCTACTTATTCTTATTCCTACGCTATACAAAATAATAATAAAATATAAATATAAATAAAAAAAATTTGTTAAAAATAAATATATTTGTTCCTTTTAAGTGCTATTTTTGTTAAAGCTTAGCTTTGCCTGCCTTTTCCACCTGGCATTTATGTACTGTTTTTGAACATGTTCCGAACCCTATTTTACACTTTTTCAACTTTTTTCAGTAGTTAATTTTAACTACAGCTATACCATTTTACTTTTTTCCATTTATTAGACTCTTTCCGTAATCTCTATAGCTTTACTTTTTTATTCCCATTGTTTAATTTTTCTTCTATTTTTAATTGTTCTTTCTTATGTAGTTAATACTACATTTAACTTTTCCCAACGGCTCAATATTTACAAGACAGGTTACTCACAAATAGACTGGTCGTAAAGTTGATCGCAACTCGGAAGCCCCTTTACCGACATCAACTGTTCGGCAACTGTTCAACATTAATTTTCCTATAAGAATATACTGGTGTTTATCACTGTTTATTACTGTATTTTTCCCTGACCACTAGCCACCCTGTCGACCCATTCAGGGTAGGAAGGTTAAACACGGTGTTATACAATGTTAGTGTAAAATTCTGATGAATTGCTTATTCTTTTAATTTTAAAAATAAACAGGTATTCATCAGCAACGAATAAATTAAAGTGGAAAGTAAAAATAAACGCTTTTAAAATTTGTAAAAAATATGAAAATAAGATGTTTATATTTCCCGAACAGATGCAAAAATATTTTCAAATATTTTAAGCAATTAATTTCTAAATTCTATAAAATTTATCGGCAAAATTTTAAAAGTATTGGAAATCCATATCGAAAATTTAGCATTCATAATTTTACGTCTAAATCCATTATGTAAACATTCTATTTTCATTTCAGATAAAAATGAAATTTGAAAAATCGTCTGCACCCCATAGGAAAGCATTATGGCCTAAAAAAATGTTCTATATTTTCCGAATGAATGAACCAAATTTAACCAAAGGCTATACAGCTAATTCCGGATACCTGGCCAACATACCAACTAAAAAACAACCTAATCGGACCATTTGTACGGAAAACAGACAGATGGAAACCAAAAACTTTTCGCGTCTCCACAGTGAGCCTTAACAGGACGTTTCGGCAAAAATCTGTCAACACTGAATATATATAAAATATTTCAAACATTACGGAACTTTAAAAGCAAGAACAAACAAAACACATGAAAATAAATCATAACTTACATTTTGAAGAATTATAATGACCTATTTGATCTTCAAAGAGTAATTTTAATAATAAATATTAATCAAGATTCAAAAATCAAATAACGAACGCCGAAAATTTGCACTTGTGCAAATGACAACAGCAAAAACTGTCAAGCTGAATAGGGTTACAATTAACACGTTCGCTGCCAAGCTAAAAATGCCGGAATTTTCATTTTATTTAGAAAGTTCAAATTCATTCCAGAAAAAACTAATAGCAATATTTACTTTGTTTTATTACAGACATTTCATGATTACATAACATAAAAATTCTTCTTTTGAAATTTTCGGTGCGAATAACTAATTTTAGATTAAAGAAACGTAGATAGCACTACGAGTATACTCGTAGTTGGCAGCGAACGTGTTAAACGGAAATCACGAAAAAAAATCGCCAAAGCGATGATTTAGTTTATAAGTCATCCGCCGCAGACGCTCTTTTCAGGCGAAGTTGGATCTCTGGCTTACTCTGTGCCTGTAACGTTGAATTCCCACCGGAATTTAGGAAAGAATTTAGTTCAAAATAAGAATAATCAATTTTTCAGCTTTTTCTCGTCAAAGTTAAAAAAGTAAAATTTAATTAAAAGTTTATGGTTTGAATCGGATTAAAATTAGGTGGTATATAATATATACCACCGCCCCTCAAAGGGTTAAAAGTTTCGTATCACTGAAAGGGTAAATTTTCGTACCAACGGGCATTAATGATTTAACCCTTCTTTGTATAAGTTTTTCTTTTACAATTGTGTTTTTTATACATATATTAAATATTAGATGCCAGAAATTTTAAGATAGATTTTTAACTGTGTTCACCAACATAGTTCACGGGAAATTTACTGGATTAATATTTCTATATAAATATAGTGGTGGCGAAGAAGTTGATTTATTTATTAAAAGTTAAATAAATAGTGATGGAAATTTACATCACTATGCAATTAAGGGTTAAAATGCCTGCCCGTCGAGATTCATTTGTCAAAATTTAGTGTATCCACATGAAAGAGAAGTTTTGCCAATTTAGAGGATTTGTGAATACCACTACTTCCGAATGATAATATTCTCCTTATTTAATAACAGACGCTCGTTGTTTAAATAAAGCGAATATTACGTTCGTAAATGGAGGTATTATAAAATTCAAAATTCTTATTTGACATACCTACCAACTTTCAACTAAACTTCCGTACAATGTGAGTTAATTTGATCCAGGTTAAAGACTTTTCTGACAAGAAAATACATCTGAAAAAATAATATGTATCTAGTTACATGCTCTTACCTGGAATCTATTTCAACGCATTTCTTTAAAAAAAATTCTGGTTTGAAACGTGTTTAACCTCGGTTAAAGAGACCTACATTGTATGGAATTTTAGTGCGATTTTCGCAGGTATGATTTGGTAACAATGGCCATTAACTTGCAATGCTTATATTAGCAATAGAAATAAATATTCAATTAGTTTCGCAGAATTTTTCAAATATTTAAATTTAAATACCTATCTATCTATAAATCTATCTATCTATCTATATATATATACAGGGTTATTCTAAATGATGGACCCATTTTCAAAAAATTGTATTTATTAAAGTACAAATCCAAAATGAACAATCTTTATACCAATGAAAAGAGGAAGTTTCAAACTTTTTTTAAGACATCATAAATGTTCAATGTGTCCACCGTTTGCTGCACGGCAAACATCTACGCGATAGCTAAACTCGTCCCACACTCGAAAAACCGTATCTGCTGTTACTGAGTGCATGGCTTTCAAAGCGGTGATGGTTCCAGAGGCGGCCGGTGGAGGTCGCGCGGCAATAGGCCGCGATTTCGTTTCACTATCAGTTGTGAGTGAGGTGGCTACTGTGGAGCACAAGGTTTTCTGCGTTCTTGAGTTCGCAAGAAGTGAGCAAACGGTGAACACATTGAACATTTATAATGTCTTAAAAAAAACTTTGAAACTTCCTATTTTCATTGGTATAAAGATTGTTCATTTTGGATTTGTACTTTAATAAATACAATTTTTTAAAAATGGGTCCATCATTTAGAATAAACCTGCATATAAATAAACACATTTTCTTTTCGAAACTCCAAATTCTCACACGAAATTACGAATAGTATTTTTTGATTTATATAATGACAGGCATTTCGTGATTACGTTGCGTAAAGTAAAAATTCTTCTTTAGGAATTTTCAATGTGAACTTGTAATCCTAATCATATTATAAATCTGGTTGTGTGCAAATGTTAGGCTGAAGCCAGCGTCAAAATGGAGCATTTAATGATCCTGTATCTTTCCATATACGTTGATTACAACCCTCAAATGAACATAGGCCGGTTTTTGTTCATTTTATTCACATATTTTTCTTAATAATTCAAAATTTCGCTATTTTCATAGAGAATAAATGGACATTTTCCCATAAAATTTAGCCCTTTTACTTTATCGTTGCTAGGGCTTTGATCGTTGCCAACAAATAAAAACACGGAAAAATATTTTTTTCTCAACAATTAATTTTCATTTGAACGATTTTCACGTGAAAATTGAAAATGAAAAAGAATTCAAAAGAAAATGAATTTCCGTGGTATTTGAAACAAAAATATGTAGTATTTGTTATTATACATGAAGTATGAATATCGGTTACATTAAAAAGATCTTTTTCTGTCAAAAAACTGCGTTATAATTAGAAGGAAAAATGAACAATAATTATATTCTTAAAAATAGATTTCGTTTGGACCATGGAACTATGAAAAGGATCCTCCACGGCTTGGACAAATATGACGTCATAAATAAAACATGTATTTTCAAATAGTCGTAATAATACAAGGAGCATGAATATCAACGTAGAAAGAAAGTAGATAGATAATGAACGTAATATTTAAGATGAAAAACTGAAATATTTTTTATTGATACTGATTAATAATTAGCTTGAGTACCAGCTACATACAAATAATGAACGTAATATTTAAGATGAAAAACTGAAATATTTTTTATTGATACCTACTGATTAATAATTAGCTTGAGTACCAGTTACATACAAATGTGAGTTTTCCGCTAAAATTTACGTCCTGATTGCCAGAAAAATAAAATTAACAAGAATTATGGAATTAAAAAGAGACTTCTCTGAGGAAAATGTGACGTCATATTTAAAATAAAACGGGAATTTTCAAATGTGTTTTACAAGGAGCGGGAATTAATTCCGTACATTAATAATACAGTATAGAAAGTAGATTAGTTTCCCGACATATTTAAAACGAAAAATTGAAATGTTTTTTTTATCTATACCGATTATTAAGCATGAATATCAGTTACATACAGATGAGAGTTTTTTGCCAAAAACCACACCATGATTATTAGGAAAAGAAAAATAAATACGAATCTATTATATTGAAATCTGACCGCCTGTTTGTATTTCGCAACTACTCTTTTCAGATTGTCGAACGCAACGCGCCGATATATTATTATTATTATTTTATTTTATTTATTTATTTATTTATTTATTTATTTATTTATTTATTGTAAATTTTAACTAAGTTTCTCTAAAAATGGCAACTAAATTATTCCATTTTTGTGGATAAAAAGAGGAAATAAAACGGATTAATATATTTTTTCTCATTAAAACTGAAAAAAAAAAAGAATTTATTTTCAATTAGAATAGATGGTGAAAGAAAAAAAAATCTTGATTACAGTAAAATTTTTGAAAAATAAAAACGTATTTTAACATTTTCAAACTTCATGAATCAATTTATTCTGGAGAACAAAAATCGTCTGTCAACATATTTTCATTTAGAAATAAAGATTTTTTTTTTCAGTTAGAGATTAAAGCAAGGAGGCAAATTTAAGCTCCTTGCATTTAGGTCAACAATAATTGCTCCCTATTCACAAGAATTGAATTTAATGAAAAAGAATATACTATTTCCATTATCTTTGAAGGATTGCTATTAAAACGTTTCACAAAGGCGTTAAAAGTAAAATAGTTTACCAGGTAAACTTGACATATGTTTTTATATAATTCGCCGATTACCACGATTTTATTTGGCCCGCCTTTTTCCATTGGTTGCAGTTTCCTTTTCGTGACTATTTGTCACAAAATTTCACTTTTTTAAAACTTAGTTATGTCAAGGCCTCTGTAACATAGAAATACTGTATTGTCTCCTATGGAAAGTGATAAAGAGTTAGTTAATTATTTATGTTTCTAATTATCGGGAATGAAATATTTTGCTTAATTAATGCATTTATTCTTCTTTTAATGATACGTGAACAAAGTCACGGGTTACAGCTAGTTTTTAATAAAAAAATAATCGAAGCTGGCAATTCTGATTTGTACAGCTAGCATCAAGTGTTCATTTTCTGTGCTGGTAATAAGTTAATCAATCGACATATGTAAGAAATTTTAAAACATTATTTTAAAAATTAAAAGTTGTTATCACTAGAAAAATAACTACATATTAGTCTGGGGATCTTGTACCTTTTGGGATGAAAATTGCTTACCACCAGAAATTCCGAAATCATATATATTATTTCTGTTGTCAACATTCCTTTTTCTATGAATTTACGAAACGCACAACAACGAATGGGGTATCATTCGAAAGGTTTTTGAACCGGCGTCTGACATAGTACACTCACATTTCGTTAAAACATAATTACTGATTAAAAATTGCAGTTAATTAAAAATTAAATCTGCATTGTTTTTAGAAATGAAATGTTTTCCCATATTTAGTGTTGTCACAAAAATAAATACCGCATTTTATCATGCTCAGCAATGATTATAAAAACAAAATGTACAGAAAAGATGAAGTATAGTTTCTCCGCAAGGGTTCATGCTATATTTATGGTTAAAAATCGAAATTGAAATGTTTAAAAGAAAAAGAAACTATTGATCAATCGAAGCAGTGGTATTTCACAAGTAACTTAGACGGTACGCTTTGTTATATTAGATTAAATTTTATTTTATATGTTTCAATTTATTTTTCTTTTGCCCGTGTTTTTCCGGAAGTGGATGACGCCATCTCCTAATGCAGTTAAAATGCGATTGCTAATCTTTTTTTCTCGCGCGTGCTTTTTGCTATCTTTCATCACTTTCTAATGTAACTCTGATGGAATAAATGAGACGATATTTTGGCTTGACTAATGTTGTTTGCAGATATTTTTTATCCTTAATTTTCCTTTAGAAGTTTAAAACTGCGTCTAAAAAATATTAGATATTTCTAAAAAATATTAGACGGCAGTGCGAAATCCTCGCACGGGACCTATGGTTCTTCTTTAGTCTCGAACTTTCTGCTATTAAGTAAGGCAAAATTTTCGCTATCTATCTATATTCTAAAGGACAAACGTGTCCGTGCGTAACGCTGACGTCATTTTGCGAATGGCAACACTGGACGATGAAATTTCGGTTTTGCGATTTTTGTTACTACATTTCTTTAAATTTCTAAATATCGCATATTTTCAATTTTTACACCGTTACATAGGAGAAAAAAAATCTACTTTGAAATGCAATTTGTTAGAAAATTGTATCGCAATTAACTCATTTATTATAGCATTTAAATTAAATCTCAAGCATGATTTAAAAAAAAAAAATCTATCTCTATCACTTGCAGACGATTACAAAATATTAACACGTTTGCACTTTAACCCTTTTTATCCTGACGGTACTTATAAGTACCACTTTAACCCTTTAACGGGCGGTGGTCACAAAAAAGGACACCTAATTTTAATTTCAAAACTGACAAACGGCACCAAGAATATTTAATTAAAATTTTCCTGCTGTTAAGTACCGGAAAATAAGCAAGTTTATATTTTCTAATGAATTCGTTTGTTATTTCTGGTGTCAGTCTATTATTTCATCATTTTACAAACAGATTTACTCCGCGCCGGAAAGGGTTAACCCCTTCGCGACGAGTGTATTTTACAGAATTTTTAATCTGTTACCACCGGTTTTTCAAATGAGAAATTTTCACCTAATTGAATCGCAAAAATGCTATGATTAGATAAAGAAAACTTTACAAAAAAAAAAAAAAAAAAAAAAAAAAAAAAAAACTGGTGGGAATAATCGAGTATTCTGAGCATCTTATAAAGTAGCCTGGAAAATTAATTCAGGATATAAAGGGTTAAACAATATAAAAAGTTCAGCATTTGTTTCCAGCTAATATTCCATAGCGAAATTAAAACTTCATTAAGCAGTAAATAAAATAGCATAAATAAAGCACAAATTTAACAGACATGTAATCGAAATAAGTGCTTAAAACCGCTGAAATTTTCATAATAAAAAACTGCTGTAGATAACGAAATATTTAGAGATTTCTTCGGCTATTAACTTCTGGCACTAGGCCAATACGAAATAACCGCTTTTAATAAATTTTCTAATTTCATTTGAATATATTATCGACATATTTCATGCAAAATGTTGTTTGGTGTTGTTAAGGGGGAATCTAAAAAACACTATTAAATGTAAATATCTATTAGAGTTTTCAATAAAAAATTAATAGTTTTCACCTATATTCCCTAACCCGTTAAGCCCGGGTTGGATGCCCTTGTTAAAGTAATGGTAGCTTGGTGGCCCGCCGTATACAAGTTGACGATCCCTATATTAGTCAGTCACAACCGCCTTCTTCCCCGGAACTTTAATTTTTTAGATTTTTTGTTTTTTGTTTCTAATCATTTTCGGTCATGACTGCCATTAAATTCTTATGTCAATAAGTCCGTAATCAGTCAACATTCACGAGTCACTGTAACAGATTTTCTGAGAAATCGTTACATGCCGAAATCAACAGAAATACAATCCCGAAAACAACTATACGTTACTTCGTCGCATTCTTTGCCGCACATTTGTCTGAAATTCTAGAAATAAACGTTCTGCCACCCTTGCCTGCATTGGCACATTCCTTTAGAGCTGCCCCCCTTCCCCTAATTGGTATTTGCTTATGCAAGCTGTTTTGACGAAGACAATGCAATATTTCATTCAATGCTTCTCATTGTTTTTGTGGTTTCGACCAGTCTTGTTTTTACGTTCTTTAATGTTCCTACAGCCGTATTTTCTTCTAAATAACCCAAAATAAAATTTTCGGTCGTCTGCAATTTTTTAACAAGAATAAATTTCTTAACTAAGTAGACTGATAAATATGTTTCATTTAATTAAAAAATACTAGTTAATATTGGTATAGTTTACACAGTAGATACTAGTTTAAATGCAATGAATATATCTCGTAACTAATTAGACTGACAAATGCGTCTTCTTTAACTAGTTAATAATAGTCTGAATGCGATTTTTCGTTCATAGTTCTTCTTACTATTTTTGTGCTTCCGATTAGTCTTCTTTTACGTTCTTTAATATTTATAATCTGTATTATCTTCCAAACACCACAAATGTAATCTTTAGTCATCTGTAATTCTTTAAAGAATGTGTTTCATAACAAAGTAGACTGATAAATAAGTTTGTTTTTTTTTCACTCAATAATACTAGTTATCACGTTCGCTACCGAGGGTGCATACGTGACGTTGCTTGGTCACTCATTTGACATTCCATTTTTAACCCAAAATTACAAATTCAGACCGGAAATTTCGAAAAAATAATGTTTATTTTATGTAAACACGAATTGTCTGTCATTAAATAAAGCAAATATTGCTATTAGTATTTTGTGGTATGAATTCGGAATTTTTGAATAAAATAAAATTGCGTCAATTTTAACCCTGTAGTGAATGTGTTAATATTAGTTTTGTACTAGTAAATACTAGTTTTAATGCAATGAACATTTTTCCTAACTAATTAGACTGACAAATTTGCCATACTTAACTAGTTGATAATAGTTTCAATGCGATGTTTCATTCTTAGTTCTTCTTATTGTTTTAGTGCTTCTGATTAATCTTCTTTTACGTTCTTTAATGTTCCTAGAGCTGCATTTTCTGCCAAACATCGCAAATGTAATTTTTAGTCGTCTGTAATTATTTAGAGAATATGTTTTACAACTAAGTAGACTGATAAATGCTTTTTTTTAACTCAATAATACTTGTTAATATTAGTTTAGTACTAGTAAATACGAATTTGAATGCAATGAACATATCTCGTAACTAATTAGATTGACAAATATGTCTACTTTAACTAGTTAATAATAGTTTGAATGCGATTTTTCATTCACAGTTCTTTTTATTGTATATGTGTTTCCAATTAGTCTTGTTTTACGTTCATTAATGTTCCTAGAGCCGCATTTTCTTCCAAATATAACAAATGACATTTTTAGTCGTCTATAAGTCTTAAAAGAATATGTTTCATAAGCAGGGCTTTACAAATTTGATAAAATCTGGTAGCTAGAAAAAAATATTAGTCGCCAGTAAAAAATATTTACCCCCCATTCTCTACCCTTTCATTGATTTAAAAAAAACACAAGAGTTTTTAAGAATTAATTGAGAAAGAATAATAACAAGCATAGTTTAGAATTATTAATTACATAGTTTAGAATATTACATAATTTAGAAAGATAATAAAAGCTATGTTTTCTAATTAAACCTATAAAAAATTATAATCACGTATATTATGTTGACAACTTATATAAACACAAAAATCAGATTTGAAACTTACAAAAAAAAAACGATATTTTTTTAGCATTGTATCCAATTTTAGATGCCACAGAGTCTAGATTGACACCATTTCTTACTGTTTTATTGAAATATCTCCTCTCCCTCATATTCTAATCACGTGACATATACTAACAGGCTATAGCCGAAAAGAACGGTGCTTTCTGTGCATGAGTTGGAAAAAGCCCTTTTAAATTTAGTTCTTCCATTAAAAGTAGGAGAGAAGAGGAAGATCACTGTTTGCCGCGCAGGAGTAGGGGTGGGGGAGATAAAAAATGTTGTTTCAGCTCATTTCTTATTTCATTTTTTTTACAAAAATCTCCGAAAATTTAAATTACTTGGTCGCCAGATCAAAAAACTCGGTAGACAGTGGCGACCTGTCGACTGCATTTGTCAAGCCTTGTTCATGAATAAATACACTGATAAATATGTTTTATTTTACTAAATAATATTAGCTAATATGAGTTTAGTACTACTTATAATAGTCTGAATGCAATGAACATATCTCGCAGCTAATTAGACTGACAAATACGTCTTCTTTGACTAGTTAATAATAGTTTGAATACGATTTTTCATTCACGGTTCTTCTTATTGTATATGTGTTTCTGATTAGTTTTGCTTTATGTTCATTAATGTTCCTAGAGCCGCATTTTCTTCTACATATAACAAATGACATTTTTAGTCGTCTCTAAGTCTTAAAAGAATATGTTTCATAACTAAATAGACTGAAAAATATGTTTTATTTAACTAAATATTATTAGTTAATATGAATTTAGTACTACTTATAATTGTCTGAATGCAATGAACATACCTCGTAACTATTTATACTGACAAATATGTCTTCTTTAAATAGTTAATAATAGTTTTAATGCGATTTTTCATTCGTAGTCTTTCTAGTGTCTGATAAAATGTTCCCGCTCTTTATTCATTCGTCTGTTCTTTCCACAGATGCTTGCGAAGAACCTTCTGCGAGTGATAGATCAGCTTGTTCCTGGTGATACATCGGATTCTGACAGTGATTATAGTTTACCAAGTAGTAATAGAGAAAGTGATTATTTATCGGATTCCTCTTCAGATGGCAAAACATATTTTCACTACTGTACGTTTTTTTTGTTTATATTTTATAATAGAAATAAGAATATAATAAAAATTAATCAAGATTCAATTTCGTTTTTATAATAATCACATTTGAAAACCATTTTTATGTAAATATCTTAGTGTGATAACCAAGTGTTTAATAATAATAATAATAAAACACCTTTTTAGAAAAACCTGCTTGTATTTTAACTCTCAAATGCATGGAAATTTGAAATATGTAATAAAAAATAAACAATTTTGGAAGCAATTTTGATTTAAAAATTGTACAGTCTGGGAGATAAGCAGAAGTACTTATCTAACCCTATGTTGCAATTACTGTGTAACACACGCGTACTACAATAAATAAACAACTGTTTCACTGTATAAATAAGATATATATACATAAAATTCGTAATTAAAATGTGATTACTCAATCAGTATACATGGTATACCTAAACTATGTTATTTACAGCAAATTATTATTTTACGTGCTTATGTTTATAATCCGGAAACTCTCATTTAGCTCCCATAAAATGCTATCAATTACACTAATTCATGTTCGAACAATAATTACCCCTTAATTTTGATAGGTCAAATGGCTCTAGAATCATAAATTATAGACGCAGTGCACCAACAATCTTACATAGAAGCTTTTATAAAGTGTTAATATCTTTATTTACTGAAACGCAAAAAGAATATAAATATACTTAATACCGGAAATGTCTAAATATGTTTTGAATGAGCTAATGATACTTGTAAACTGTAATGGATGCGTTTAGTAAAGCGTAGACGATCAGTGCTAAAAGTAATCGCAGAAAATATCTGCCGCATGCAGCTGTGGGATAGTGGACCAATTCGTTACTTACATTATAGAAACGTTGCAGAATTTATTCACGTTCTTTCTTTGTTACGAGTTTAGAATATTATAACTAAAGTGACGTTTAAGTCGGAAAGGTAACATACATTTTCTGTAATTGTAGTTACATAGTTGTATTTAAGTAGTTATACATACATAAACTAGTCGTTGGGGCGGGGGGGGGGGGGGCACCGTAATACTTACACATCATGGATATGCGTAATATAAAATATGAAAATAAAACATGTGTAAACTATTTATAAAATGCAAACTTTTATTTATAAAATAAACTTGATTGAATATTAACAGAATTTACGAACCACTGGCTTGGAAATAAATAAATAATTTTCTTCACTTACATTATAGAAACATAATTTTATTCATAATCTTTGGGTTCCATTTCGCCCTTTGGGATTAAAATTAAGTGGCATAAATAATGTTGCATTGTCCATTCAATACATCGTCGAAATCAAAGCCATTAAATAATAAGCCCAGTCAGATAGTGTTAAATTTGTTAGCGACACACTAGCGCCAAACCTCTGCTGCGGAAGGAGGACAAAACAGAAGTGGGTCGCAGAGAAACAATACGATTTATTTATATCGATATTTTATACGATTTTTATCGATGTTTTTTTTTTTTGCACTTCCTTTAAGAGCTTGCTAATTATTGGGATCTTTTACATTAAAGCTAAAACTATAATGAAGAAAAAAATGTGTAAATTTACTGGATTAATATTTCTATATAAATATAGTGGTGGCGAAGAAGTTGATTTATTTATTAAAAGTTAAATAAAAAGTAATGGAAATTTACATCACTATGCAATTAACCCTTTCCGGCACAGACAAATTATGTTCGTAAAATGTGAAATTACTGACTGACACCGGAATTTACAAACGACTTTCTTAGAAAATATGAACTCCTTATTTTAAGCTTTAAGTTTAGAAGCAAAATTTTATTAAAATATTCTTGGTGCCGAATGCAGCACTCCCAACCGCTAGATGGCGCTATTTTCAACTTGCGAAAAGTTTCCCATTTATCTGACTGGGCTTATTATTTAACGGCTTTGGTCGAAATAGCATAAATTTCGAAAAACTATTTATAAAATTATTCTGTTTTATTTTTCTGGTGTTATTCCACTTTGAACTCCATATTGTTAGAGATTGAAATCTTATTTTTCTGTGATCATTTCAATATGACTGACTTCATTGGGTTAATTATAACCTTTCAAAATCAGTACATACCTCGTATGCAGCAACTTGTCTGTTATTTTAACAATGGAATCAGCTGTCTTCTACGTCAAAAAGATTCTGTATGAAACGAATAATTTTCTTGTCAAGATTCACAAGTAAAAGTATATGTCTTTATTTTGCAAATATTAAAATAATGAAGTAAAAATACTGCAGCGATATTTCTCTTGTTACTCCTTAAAGTTACTGCCCCACCAGTGGCTGAGAGGTTGTGCTCTCGAAGCTGGTAGACGGGAGGTGCTGGGTTAGATACCAATCGCGCCCGTCGGCCTAATCGTTCGGAGTTTTCGTGGTTTTCTTCGAGCCGTGGATTTATCCATGCGTAAATACGGGTTAGGTTCCCTTAGAAAGACCCCCACGAAGGGCACTCCCCCCGGGCCTATATCCCATGTGTCGATAATTGGCCGTCAATAAATCAACCAACCAACCAACCAACCTTAAAGTTACTCTTGTTTAATGCAGAAGTTGACGAGTGTTCACGTTAGATTAAAAAAGACAGCAATTATTTATTTCCGCATCGAGAAAAAATAAATTATTGTTACTAAGTATCTAAGTATTTTTAACAAAATAAGATATTTCTCTAGGAAAACTAGTTGTTTAAAAAAAAAAACCCAGCAGTATTAAATAAAATGTTCGTGTTATGATTTTAACCCTCTAATGCCCATGGCAGCATATGCTACCATGCATATGGTTTCCAATTAAGTAGATTTTTTAAATCAGATATTCCATATTCATTCCAGAAATTTAAAATAACAATATTTGCTTCATTTAATAACAAACAGTACGTCATTAAACAATGCTAAATTTGCTATTGAAATTTTCTGGTATGAATTCAGATTTTCGGAATTTCGGAATTTATAGGCTTAAACAAGTTAGATGAATTAACAGAAATAACCCCTTAACCATTTCAGTTGCAAAGTATTTCAGTTACTAAAAACGTTAAAACGATTGAATGACACCAGGATTACGAACAAATTTATTTGAAAATTCGTAAAGGCTTTTCTTTAAAAAAAAAAAAAAATTGAAAAAATTGAAATTAAAGTGTAAAGTTATTGTCAAATCATAACAGAAAATTAAAAACAAACAAAAGAAACCGAATTATCTATAGTTTCTAGTCAGCATGAAAATTTAAACAAGTTGGAAATTGTACGTCAAACGTGACAAATGAGGTGCGTTCGTACACAAATAACCAATACAAGACAATGTAAAAAAAAAAAAATCATAGTTGTTATTTTAGTGAAAAAATGAATTATATCGTCTGTTATTATGATATGATTAATTTCCGTAATAAAATAAGTACATTTTAAGTTGGCATCTTTATATATGTTTATCTTTTGTTGACATTTATTGAAAATTACAATGGGAAACTTAAGCCTAGCTTGGAAAATTTCAGAACTTGAAATCTACATTTAGACTCTTTTTCCATTTAATATCTATTTCTCCGGAAACATCTATCTAAAAAACTGTCGTTAGATTATATGATTGCTATAATTAAACAATTTTAGTATACAAATTAGGTTTTTAAATTCAGTCATGCGGAAATAATATGACTCCATCTTAAATATCACATAATCACGATGGCAACCTAGAATCATTACCTATCATGAGACATTGTTGAATTAATTACGTATGACAGGATTTGATAGAATGAAGAATACATTTATTTATATCTTTTTAAGTTTTGATTCGATTTTCATAAAATTTGAAATAACTCGACATAACTCTGCAACGATTATATATATTAAATTTAAAACCATTCGATTGGATAGTTTTTGCGCTATTATATGCGGACAGACAGACGGACGGACCAGACGACGACTATAGGTGCTAAGTATTTATGTAATTACGAACGTACGTAAAAAAGGAGGTTTTGGAAACGTAATAGTTTGAATAAAAAGTTTATCTCATAAGAAAAATGATCGAAGTACTTTAAAAACGAAATTTACAACATAAGCAGTCATATTAACCCATTAAAGCCTACTGGTACCATATGGTACCACGATAGCTGCCCTCCATTTTGTTGCTTGTATACCAGTATATTTGAAGAGAAATATTATCTTTATCTGATGACAGACACTCCGTAATAAATGAAGACTAAACTTGCTACTTTGAAAAATTGGTATGAAATGCAATTTTTGCATTTTAAAGATAAAAATAATTCCGTCTTTGATGGGTTAATAGCAGAAAATATCTTGAATAAAAAAATTTCACTTGCAATCCTCTATTAAAATACAGTCAATTGAGGAACTCATGATCAAAAAGCTCGATTGTTCCGTTTTATTTTTATTATTATTATTATTATTTTAAAGCATATAAATCCTTTAAAAATACCAAGGCAGCAATTTGAATAGGTAGTACAGCTTTGTGTACCACATGGGATCATAATAATTTAAAACACCATAATTTTTATCCGGTTGCAGATTTAGCATAACAGGTGTCCAAATTGTTGCTAAATTTATCTCAGTTCAACACCCAACAATAAATACAAAACCGTTTATGCATAGAATGTTCGATAAACCATTCTTTTGCTTCTGTAATGCCATTAAGTGTATTATATATGATGCACCAATTTTGTGAATGGTGATCTTATAAAGTGCACCACGCCTATGACAGTGTAAAGGATAACAAATTGCTAGCTTGTTTTTTTTTTCTTCTGTTTTGTAAAGACTAATGGATATAATGTACCAGGCAAATTTATTCTCGAGATGTTTATAACTTTTTAATCCTGTTTTTCTTTTTTTTTCGCCAACATGGATGAAGCAATTTAAAATAATAATAATAAATAAAGCATTTTAAGATTGGAATTTTTTTTTATAGCCATGATAATAGCGCAATGCTTTATGAATTATAAAACAGATACATTAAAATTCCAGAGACAGCTTCCGGTAACTTTGACAATGGTAGATAATATTTTTTCGAAGATGCAGGATCAGTTTTTTTAACCATTGGGAAAATGGTTGTTGTTTTCGGTCGAGAATGGACCTCTTGATGCTCGCAATTTATTATTTTAACCGTTTTTAACGAAATTCTGTAACTTTAGATGAATTTTTCTTTGAATAGGCAATAGAAATGCATAAAATCGTTACAAAAACGTTAAAGTTACAAAAAGGATAGATGCAAACTATCAGTTATGAAAAATGCCGAATTCAAAAATTAACATCGTATGAGAAAACGTCTTACAAAGTAAAAAACGTGGTCTTCAACTTTAATTTCTTCAAAATACCTTTAGCTCAGACATCACTCTAAACAAGAGTTAAAGTTATTGTAGGAAGGACCCGATAAAATATTTTTGTTTCTGTTTTCATTAATATATTGTAAATTGGGTGCTTTCGTGTTATAGCGGCCCCCAGGGATGAATCTCCAAGCGACCAAGATTTATAGCCAAATTATAAAGCATGTACGGCATTAAAATAATATATGATATATATATAACATTTCTTGACGTATGTGGCCAAATTATAGTCATATATGATGCATATATAATGCATATATGATGTATATATATGACCTGTGTATATGATGTATATACGACACATAAGACGTAAATAATATGTGTATAACGACCTATATGGCATATATAGGAGTGTTTGGAATATATATATATATATATATATATATATATATATATATATATATATATATATATATATTTGCGTATTAGGATGCATATATAAGCTGTGTGATGATCTTGGCGAAATCATAATTGCAACCTTGGCATAATCATAATTATGGGGGCAGCTATAACACAAAAGTAAGGATTTTTTTTTCTTTTTTTAAGCTTTCGAAACATTTTCCCAGTGGTTATTGTAATTTGTAAAATTACACACACATATATATATGTATATATATATATATATATATATATATATATATATATATTAACTTTTTGAGATCAATGCAACGTCTCTGACTTCTGCCTTTGTTGCTAGCCCGTAATTATCACTATTTCACTATCTTCTGTGCATTATAAAAATTCAAGAATTAATCCTTACAGAAGCGATTAACTAACACAGAAATAATTAATTTCGGTATGATGTTTGAAAATATGTTAAATTAACTGCTTATTAAGAGCCTACACCAGTCACGCGAAAACACTCATAAGCTAATGTTAATTCAATGAAAGCGTTCTTTTCAAACATCTCGCATGCACTTTAATTTTTTTTTTTTCAAAGGATTTGCAAAGATCGATATCTAACGTTGTGAGTTTTTGCTTTTTTGATTTTGCTTGCAGTTTTTTTTTTTTAATAAGAGATACTATAATTTTTGAAAACCAGTTCCAACCGGCTCCAAAAAAGAAAGTGCTCGCATATAAAATAACTGCAACCAAAATCGAAACAGTACAAACGCACAACGTTAGATCTATATCTCAGGTATCCTATGAAAAAAAAAAATCATTTAAAAATATTTAAATGCATGCGAAATATTTGTAAAGAACGCCCCCCTAGGTTTTAAATTAGCTGGGGGCGTTTCTTCGCATGACTAGTGTAGTCTCTTAATGTTTTAAACAGTTCTCTTAAATGCACTGATAAAAATCTTTAATAACATTTTTACATTCCAATGATATCCCCTGCTTTTCAAAGATATTGCCTGATGAGGATATGATATCTGTAGTCTGTAACACTCAATCAATATGTAGTAACGATACAGATGAATTTGTGCCAAATTAATACTTAAATATTCAGTGACATAACATACTTCTTGAAATTACATGATTTGCGAGCAGTTTTGTCAAATCTGATTATTTTTATTCAGAAATTAGAAGAATACACACCAGAAAAATTTGAAAAGTACATATTTTGTTACTATTCATGGAGAGTATATTAATTTATGTCCAGACTGCTTTCTCAGTAATGTATCTCTTAACCCTTTTTATCCTGATGGTACTTATAAGTACCACTTTAACCAACGCCCCCTAAATAAGAAAGCCTTGACACTCGTCACGAAAACGTCATACCAAGCAGGCAAAACAAAGCTAAAAATTCGAACAACGTGCATGTTTCGATTTCATTGGCTCATAGAATTAATAATTATATTTTACGACTAATAGTTAATAATTCCACGAGCCATCGAAATCGAAACATGCGAGTTGTTCGAATTTTTTTCTTTGTTTTGCCTGCTTGCAGCGGCGTAGCCAGGAAGAGGGGGTCCAAATGCTCTGAATACCAGTAATAATGTAAAGTTTTCTTTGTATTCATTATCGCAGAAAGTTCTCCAGTTAGACAAGTCAAAGAAAACTTTACAAAATTAGTGGTATCCAGAGCATCTGGACCCCCAAACTGGATACGCCACTGCCTGCTTGGTATGACGTTTTCGTGATGAGTGTCAAGGCTTTCTTATCTAGGGGGCGTTGCTTTAACCCCTTCGCGACGAGCGTCTTTTACAGAATTTTTAATCTGTTACCACCGGTTTTTCAAATGAGAAATTTTCACCTAATTGAATCGAAAAATGCTATGAGTAGATAAGGAAAACTTTACAAAAAAAAATAACTGGTGGGAATAATCGAGGATTCTGAGCATCTAAAAAGTATCTGGAAAATTAATTCAGGATATAAAGGGTTAAACTAATGTATGGTCTCTGAAAGGAGCCTTTTTTATGAGATGGGTATGGGTTCGTCCCTCGGTAGGTATTCGTCTGTCATGTGGATCAAATGGAATTTTTTCTCTCTCTTTTTTTTTTTAATCGTTAAACTTTCTTTTGTCTATACTGCATTACACTTCTATTTTAAACCTTCCCTTTGTTTTTTTTTTATGTAGTTCTTTACTACAATTATATATTTTCTTACGGCTCCCCATTTGCCTTGCATTCGATTACCTTTATACTGGATATTAAATTGCTTCGCAACTAGGTGATCCATAAAGTTCACTACATTGTTCCATTGTTCCATATATGAATTTATAATTTAAAAATAACTATTAAAATTTTCTGATGAAAATTTGAAAATTCTGAATACCCGCCAGATGTGCATACACTGTTTGCGAGTTTCTAATTGGATATTTTGAACTCGAAGTTATTAGCCTTCTATTCTTATTGTAAATTTTTGGTGAAATCTCATTGCCAAAATTTTGACGGAGATTTCCTATAATCGGAAATTTTGCATTAGAATGCAATATATCATTCATGAATTTATTTTTTATTTCATTTCAACAAAGGTGAACAGGTAGTCTTTGCCCGCCTACCGCAGTTGCAATCTTCAACTTACAGTGCTATTATCATAGCTGCAAACTTTTACGCTTTTTTGTTACCACTAAAATTTAATGGACACTTTTGCAATATTTAATCAATTAATTGCGGTGATTTAATAAGATAAAATTTACGATTAAATTATAGTGGTACGAGAAAAGCGCAAAAGATGGCAGCTATGTATTATAATGCACATTATATAAATTACAGGAAGTAGCACATAAAAGAACATTGAACTATTGCAGAAATGACCGGCTATGAAACGATGTTTGAAAATATATTACTTAACCCTTTCCGGCACAAACAAATTCTGTTCGTAAAATGCAAAATTACGGACTGACACCGGAATTTACAAACGACTTTTAAAAAAAATAAGAACTCCTTGTCTTAAGCTTTCATTGTATAAGCAAAATGTTATTAAAATATTCTTGGTGTAGAATGCAAGTTTGGAATTAAAATTATGTGTGCCCGGAGTGTGTGCCGGAAAGGGTTAAACTGCATTTTAATGTTGTAAATAGATCTTCTAAATGCATCGATAAAAATCTTAAAGATTTTAAATTCCAATTGCTTCATACGCTACAGTAGCTTTCATTACAGACATTGCTTAACAAGAATGCGATAATGCACCACTCATGCTTAATGGGAAGTTTTACTTCTATGTGTGAAAATTGTCTATTTTTTTATTTTTAGCATATTTGTAATTTCTAATTGTGTAGATCAGCGTTTCCCAACCTGGGGTACGCGTACCCCTAGGGGTACGTGGTGAGCCTGCTGGGGGTACGTGAAAATAATATGGGTAATGGCGGAAATCACAAAAATGGTTCAACTGAAAACACATAAAGAAAGTTATAGTCTTGTATTACAAAGTTAGTTTCATGGGTAACTTCAATATGTTACACTCTAAATGAGGATAAAGGCCTACTAGACCTAACAATTCATTGATAATAATTAAATGTCACTAGCTCCGCCCGCTGCTAATCATATTGCATGAGTATTTATACATTGTCCCTAATCTTCGCGAAAACTGCCATCGATCATTAAACAATGTTCTTTTCCCACCTCATTTTTCTTATTGTTCCGTTTTTAATAATAATTGCAAAACCCCTAATTTACGCCAGAGCTTCTGATTGGTTTTAATATTTTATTTTAAAGTGTGTTGAAAACCAGGCCCTTCTTTTCGCTTTCGAAAAGGCGGAGTTATATCACTAACGTATATTAATTGGAAAGCTTCCTTCCTTTTAATGAGTATGTAATTTGGAGTGTTTACTTATTATTTGAGTGATTTTGTTTTGTGTTTAAAATGAATAACTTGTTGAAATCTGAAACTCTAGTACTGCAACTGCGACTGAAATTCAGCCAGATGATTCAGGAACTGCAAGTTCTTCGAAACAATCTGATTATTCAGAATTGCAAGGGAACACCTGAGTGCAGCTGTTAATAGGCCTGTTGTGATAACTAATACAACTAATACTTTAAATAAAACTCAAAACATCAGTGCTCCCTTTATGAATAGAAAATATAATAATGAATAATTCTTGAAACATGTATTTTCATTCACGGGACATGAAGATTTTAATAGTATTTGGGAGAGGAGAGGGGTGTGGGGGCGGTGTTCATGATAAATGGGGGGTACTCCGAAATGAAAAGCCTAACCAAGGGGTACGTGAAAGAAAAAAGGTTGGGAAGCGCTGGTGTAGATCGTTGGCTTAAAGTACTTTCGCCATATTTCAATTCCTTAAAATATTTTTTGCTCGTTCAACGTAACACCGATCGTTGAATTTTAACGTTATTGTACAACTTTAAACTTGTTGATCTCTAAACCAAATTTTTTAAAACTGAGTAACCATTTTTCTCGAGAACTATTCAACCGATTTCCTGCCTTTAAAAAAACAAAAGAAAGATTATCGATTTTGCTGGAGCTTATACCACCAAAAAGTATAATTTTCATTGAAGAATTATATATTTTTTTAGTTCGTAAAAGGTTGAAAAAAAAGGAGTGGGAATGACCATCATTTTGTCAAAAATTAACTTTTTTAACTAAATGGTGGTATAAGCTCAAGAGAATTCAATTCTATTTCATTATTTGGCAACTAAATTTTTTCAGAGGCTTGTGAGAAAAACGGTCTTCCGATTGGAAGTTCGCGGCGCGCGACTGCAGGTACTCCGCGTCGCACAAGGCGTATTATTCATTTGTTTGCACACAAAATTTTAATATATAAGTGAAATGTCAATAAATGTAATGCAAAAGATCCGAAGATGATATCGATTGTCTTTGTAACCGAAGCAAAATCGTAAATATCACGTGAATTTTAAATCAAAGAGTAGAACATCACCTTAATATCTTTACACATGTGCAGTGTTGCCAGTCGGCTTCTTTTTTTAATTCAGTTTTCTTGTTTGCCACCAGTTTTTTGAGAAAGTAAAATTTGCCTTATTTAATAACAGATTAAATATGGCGAAAACAAGTCGAATTATACCATGTCAATAAAGTGGTGCCAATCAAGCAATCTGGATTTTTAAAAAGTAGTCCACTGGCAACACTGCACATGTGATCAAGATAGAGATGAACTTCTATCACATTAACACGTTCGCTGCCAAGCTAAAAATGCCGAAATTTTCATTTTATTTAGAAAGTTCAAATTCACACCAGAAAATACTAATAGCAATATTTAATTTGTTTTATTACAGACATTTCGTGATTACATAAAATAAAAATTCTTCTTTTGAAATTTCCGGTGCGAATAACTAATTTTAGATTGAAGAAACGTAGATAGCACTACGAGTATACTCGTAGTTGGCAGCGAACGTGTTAATGCCGATAAAACATATAACACACTTTTTGCATTCATCTCACGTGTGAAATTCTAATTGGATGTTTAAAATTGGAAGTCATTTGAAGTCCTTTGGATTTATCTTGTAAATTTTTGCTAAAATGGCATCACGAAATTTTTGTAAGACATTTGCTGTGATATATGAGAAATCGGTATTATGATATACATGCTTCTTAGATGCATTTAATATTTTAATTTCAACTAAGATTAACAAGGGGTTTCTGACGTCTAACTTTATTAGTATCTCTAAGTTAAGGGATATTTCTACTTTTTTTTTCTTATTAATACAGTAAATAATACATACAACAGCATTCTACTTCTACTGACACAAAAATGATGAATTACGAGACGATGTTTGAAAATATATTAAATAAAGTGCACTTTAATGCTGTAAACAGCCCATTTTAGCTCTTTGATAAAAATCTTAATAAAGATTTTAAATTCTGATGACTTCACACGTTACCCATAATTTTCACTATAGATATTGCTTGATAAGAATATGATATCTGTACTCACTCACTTAATATCTTTACACGTATAATAAAGATACAGATAAACTTCTATCAAATTAATACCGATAAAAAACATATTGCATTCATCTGACTTGCAAGCTTCTAATTAGAAATTAAGAATTTGAAGTCAATAGTCCCTTGCATTCATCTTGTAAATTTTTTGGTAAAATGACATCACGAAAATTTTGTAAGGGATTTGCTGTGATCGTAAACACTTCAAATATCAGTATTATGATATACAGGTTTCTTACATGGATTTAATATTTTAATTTCAACTAACATTATTAAGAAGTTTCTGACGTCTAACTCTATTACTAGCTCCAAATTACGGCATATTTCTACTAATTCTTTTTTTTTTCAATACGGGAAGTAATAGATACAAAAGCATTCAGCTGACACACTAATGATGAATTACGAGACGATGTTTAAAAATATATTAAATAAACTGCACTTTGATGTTGTAAACAGCCAACTTAAGCATACCGATAGAAATCTTAATAAAGATTTTAAATTCCGATCACTTCACACGTTACCCATACCTTTCACTATAGATATTGCTTGATAAGAATATGATATCTGTACCACTCACTTAATATCTTTACACATATAATCAAGATACAGATGAACTTGTATCAAATTAATACCGATAAAAATCACTGGTGTCATAACACACTTTTTGCATTCATCTGACGTGCGAGCTTCTAATTGGATGTTTTGAACTTGAAGTTATTAGCCTCCTGCATTCTTCTTGTACTTAATCGTAGGGCTTCAAAAACAGAAAACGCGATGATATCTTTCAGAGATCCAATCCATAACGTGAACCTGTCATTGCAAAAGCAACTTCGTGCCTTTTTTTACACCTATCTTCTGCGGGCAATCTTTGATGTCAATGAAGCAGGGCAAGTAGCTCATAGAGTTTGATCGTTGCGTTTTTAACCTTTTTAATCTACAGATTATTATCTAGTGTTCCATGAAGAAGTGAAACGTTGCTGTCAGTTGACTTGAAATCTATTAGTGAAATATTTTTCCAGGATACCAGTAAATGGAGGCGGGTGAAGAAACTTATTCAGAAAGGGTTTTCTTCTCCCGTCTCGCGGCGGATAGCATTCACCAGTTGTAACAAAGAAAATTCCCTCAATGAAGTCAGTTACCTGTAACTTTAAAACGGGAATTAAAAAATAACAAAGTGGAATTTAAAAAGTCCTTCCGGCCTGTACAATGAGGAAAGATAGCTTCCATATTCCTTAGTTTTAACCCGGGAGCAGTCGCATGAGATACCCCAGGGTGCGTACGGTTTTGACAATTGTCACCACTAATTTTCGAAAAGTAATCTACAATTTACATTATCATAGAATTTGTAACAGTTGTCTTAGACTGAATAAGGTGACGATTATTAATTGTATTTATTGGTGACAATGTAAAAACAATTCATTATCTCGGTATGCGCGACTTCTCCCGAGTTAAAATTTTAGCTAATTTTGTTCGAAAACACGAAGCTAAAATGCGCGGAACCCGATTAAAGAAAATTCATTCCCAGCTCTCGTCAATACTGTTGAATGAGAATTTCGGAAAATTAAGTCAGCTATAACAGGTTGGCTTCGTTTATGGCAACTTAATTTTTGTCGACAAATTTGACAATCAGGTATCGCCAATTTTCACGATAAATTGACGCTAGCGGATAGGAATACATCCAATATGAATATAGCTTATATGAATGTATATCTAGCAGAAGGATTTCTTGATAACGGATTTGATTCCTGTACTTATTGAATACACAAGGCTACTACCGTTATTTCCCTATATGCTCATACTATATTCCATACTCATATACTCATATACTATATTCCAGTTATGAATATAGCTTAAATGAATTTTAATTATATGAGAGTTTGCATAATGTTTACAACAAGGAAAGAAAATTTGCCAGAAACCATTTTGAGTAAAACTCATAAATTAAACCCGTAAAGCAGTGGTGGAAAACTGGCGCAGAAGTGGAGCCTATTGACACCGCAAATATTTTGCAGTATTTTTCAGTTTAACAAAACTCTGAAATTCTGTCATTAAATAAGTCGTAAACCTCTATTACAATTTAGTGGTGTTAGTAGGCTCCACCTCTGAGCCAGTTTTCCACCACTGCGTAAAGAAATCCGGCTGTTTTTTTTTTTTTTTTTTTTTTTTTGTATCGACCAAACATTTTGACGGAAAAAACTTTTAGAGTATCTCATATTTTTGTACATTTTTTTTTTTTTAATCTCAAATATTTAAGTGGCCGACATTTTGAAACAAGATGGCGAATGAAGTTTGCCAACGAATTCGGTCGAGACCTTGGTAAGTTATATACACATGTTTCGTGACATACCAATTGGTTCATAAATAAGAGTGCTATCGCATGACAAAAATCAAATATATAGATATAGATATATATAAATCAACATTTGGAAGGCGGGTGGTTTTGGGGTTTGGGGAGTTATGATCGGTGAAAATATACCGAGCATTTCTGGACATGCTTCCCTTCGAACGGCTGCTATAAACAGTTTCTTACTTTTTGTAATGGAATCTACCTAAAACTAGTCGTTGGGGGCCACCGTAATACTTACCCATCATGGATATGCATAATGTAAAATATTAAAATAAAAATGCGTAAACTACTTATAAAATGCATTGCAATTCAAATAAAATCGTGGCTTGATGACGTCAAAAACTTTAAAGGCTTGATTACTGAATTGCTTGAAAGAGGTTTTTCCTTATAACTCCAAAAATAATAATCCTATTAACTAGCGGTTTATTGCATCTGATTAAGCGTCAAATTTCCAATTAAAATATATCTTTAAAGTGAAATTTGGATGAAATACAGGGTCATGAAAAATCGAAGAGTGTGGAAAATAGGATTCCAAATATCTCGGCAACTAATTATCCGATCGACTTCATGCTTTATGCAAAATTTATGTTTTTTTATTGTCTTTTATATTCATTTCTTAAAATAAACAATTTCGAAAATTTTTATATACCTTTTATCAGAACGAATATTTTGAGAGTCCGAAAAAAATAGTTCCGGTTAATCGAGGTTATTGAAATGAAATAGGCTTCTTCCCATTATTACATACTAAGTACATACCAAATTGCAAGTCTCTGTCTCAATTTTTTCGGGAGATAGAGCGTTTACAGACACACAGACACACACACAGACACACACACAGACGGACGGCAAAATTTTTTTTCTAAAAATATGTTTTTCGGAATCTCCAGTGTCTGAAACGTGTAAATCCGTCAAAAAAAAATTTCGATTTTCAAAACGATTACAAGACTTACCCTATACTACGTATGATGGGTAAGTAAAAGGATTGATTAATCATAATTTAATACAATTATCGGAATCTCATTTCCAGCTTCAGTAAAACGATATCCGATGCTAATGTACGACATCATTAAAAAATGTTTCTTTAAATTTTAAGAATTCTTTCGAAAATTTTACTCAAAATTTTTTTTGAAATTTATTTCCTTTTAAAAAATACTTATAATTTATCAAACAAATTTTTGAAAACGCGGTAAGTTGATATCGAATGACGACTTTCTGATGATGATGACGAAATTTTGATAATGGATTTAAGTGATAACTATTTTTTCTATAAATTAGTCTACAGTTTCGCAATGGACGAAAGAAAAATCGTTTTGCAAGGAAAAAAAATAATAATTATGAATCAGTTACAAACTACCATAATGTATAGCTGTCAAACCTTCCGGTTTTCTTCGTCAAACAGGGAAAGTGACCTAAAATGATCCCCTTAAGCAGGGGTCGCAGCGTCCTATATATTTTTTAATAATCCCCACCACTATTTTCAAAATATAATATTCACAATATCCTTCTATTGCACTTTTAAAGAAATCTACCATGAAATTTATAGATTGAAAATAGTGGTATCAAATATATAAAAAAAATATAGGACGCTGCGACCCCTGCCTTAAGGGAAAAACGTGTGTAAAATAACATAACTGTTTAAATAAAATTTTGGACCTATATTTTGCATTATAAACATATTTTAATAATATTTTAAACCCAAATTGAGTAATGAAAAAAATAGATTTTTTTTAAAAGTGTCCAAAGGATCATGTTACCCTAACCAAAGGGCAACATGATCCTTCATTTAAAAATAATTGTAAACTGTTTTTTTTTTTTTTTTTTTTTTTTTTTTTTCGGCAAAATAAAGGATATAAAAGTAAGTATGACGATGCATAGGTGTAATTCACATCTAAAAACATACTCCATTAAGTAAACCAAGTTCTATTTCTGTAACATAAAACACTGTATAACTAAAAAATATGAAAGTCAGTGCTTAATTTATAACAGATGTTATAAAACCCAATTTTTCAAAGAATTCTATTCAGACACGTAATACTGCGATCGCTTGAATATCAACATTACTTCTTCTTCACTTATCACAACTAGTTTATATGTTACCCTGTAGATAGCGCAACCTGTCTGGAAGAATACATATGTGGATCGTTTTGCCCGTTAGGATCATTTTAGGCAACATTCCCCTAAATGTATTTCTATCAAAAAAGTAAATAAATAAAATAAATAAATAAATAAATAAATAAAAATAAGGAATGTAAAACATTTAACTACTATGTAAAAAGAATGTAACTTTTTTTTTTTTTTTTTTCTGGTTCAAGGTATGTAAAATTTATATATTTTTTTTAATCGGAAAATTGGTAGCAGTGTTGCCAGATTGGGGGTTTTGTAGCTATTTTGGGGAATGTTACAGCTTTAGGGGAATTTTTCGGGGACAAATATTAGTGTGGAAATTTTTCGAAGATGTCAACCTTTAGGGGGAAAACTTGAGGAATTCTTTTATCATTTCAGGTTTCCAAGTTAAAATTTACTTTTAGTCACCTGGCAACACTGGATCACGATCCGTCGATTTGGAAATAGAAATTTTTCAATTATCAATCATTATCCTCGAGCTCGTCGTTTACAGTTTTACGTTCTTATTTATTATATATCCATTTTGTAAATCGTGTTATTTTCCTCAGGAAAGTAATTGATCAACAATAAAAATATCGTTTCGCAAGTTCATTATTGTATTTATTTATTTATATAAATGGGGAAATCTTTAAAGAAGAAGAAAAAAAAAACAAGTTGGAAATTGTACATCAAACGACAAATGAGGTCCGTTCGTACTATAACTAGTTTTATAAATATTCAGATCTCGGTGAAATAGCTGTTGCACTATGCATGAATATAAGATTTATATTATGTGCAGATTTTCATATTACATATATTAATTTTATTTTATGAAATTAACTTTCAATGCACTTTACAAACAATTAATTACAATTCTGTTACATTAAAATTATATTGTGCGCAAATATCCTATTACAAGACAATATCAAAAAATCATCCTTATTATTTCAGTGAAAAATGAATTATATCGTCTGTTATTATGATATGATTAATTTCCGTAATAAAATAAGTACATTTTATCTTTTGTTGTCAATTACTCAAAATACTAATAGGAAACTTAAGTCTAGATTTGAAAATTTCAGAGCTTGAAATCCTTATTTACTCTTTTTCCTTTTAATATCTATTTTTCCGGAAACATTTATTCAAAAAATTGTCGGTAGATTAGAGGATTGCTATAATTAAACAATTTTAGTACTATACAAATTCGGTTTTTAAATTCAGTAATACGGAAATAACATGACTCCATCTTAAATATCACGTAATCACCATGGCAACCTAGAATTATTACCTATCATGGGATATCACTGAATTAATAACGTATGATAGGATGTAATAGAATGATGAAAACTGCGCTGTTAAATGCGGACAGACGGACAGACGGGCGTACCAGACTACGACTATACGTGCTACATATTTATATAATTACGAACGCACCTAAAAAAGGCTTGATTCGCGGAAGAATTTTGAGCTTAAATTAGTTAAACATTTTTTATAGTGGTAAATTTAAAATTCAAAATTTAATGTTTCGAGTTTGAGAAACTGAATCGAGATTTTCCCGGATTGAGTTCGGACACTCAAAAGCTAATGTTAAATCAATGGCAGTGTTCATTTAATGCATTTCAGTATTTTTAACCGATTTTTTCTTCTTAATTTTCTTAATCGAAAAAAAATAAGCTAAACTCCACGGCGCTACAATACATATGGCTTCATTACCTGCGGTGGCCAATTCCGCTTTCGTAAGCATGGGCCTAAGGTGCTATACTGCATATGTCCTGATCAAGTGTTCAGCCTGACGTGGAACCCCTGGGTTTAAGTTCGCCAAGCACGCTTATTGCTCATTCTATCGACCACGAAGCGATGAAAAAGGAGTGATAACCTTGCCCAAATACGGAGGCAAACCTCCTATATGTAGGTGGCAGCGCAGTGCGCTAACCACCGAGCTACCGTACATTAAAATGCTAGCATATAAAGGTGGACAGAGGCGGCTCGGGACTCGCTCTTTTTGGGGCACTAAATACATGGCTGAAAATTTTATTCTTTTCTTACCATTATTTTTTTGAAGAAAACTTTTTGTTAGTTTAATGGCAACATAATGTACTAACAAATAAGGCAAATATTTCTTCTACAAAATAGTGGTAAGAAAAGAATAAAATTTTGCAACTATGCATTTAATGCCCCAAATAAAAGCAATCACAAACCGTCACTGAAGGTGGAAGAAACTAGAAGAAAATCTGTAATAAAGGTGTTAAGAATCGTTGCCTTACTGCCGTCCCCTCCGTCTCCCCCCTTCCCACCCCAACAAAATCGGTTGGTTGGTTGGTTATTTATGACGGCCGATTATCTGCTCTTGGGATATAGGCCCTAGGGGGGGGAGCGCCCTCCGTGGGGGTCTTTCTAAGGGATCTTAACCCGTATTTGCGGCAAGTTCGAAGAAAAACACGGAAAACTCCGAACAGTTAGGTCGACGAGCGCGACAGGAGTTTGAACCCAGCACCTCCCGTCTACCAGCTGTGAGAGCAGAACCTCTCAGCCACTGGTGGGGCCCCAACAAAATCGGACTCAGTGTGATGTTAAACGGGTCCAATTGGAGTGTCACCAAGTAAACAAAACAAAACAAAAAAATTATTAAACAACACGGAAATTGATATTGATGTAAAAATGCCTCATAAATATCGGTAATGCTTACACAAACCAAGTGACTATCTCCAGAAACCGAAGGCTGAGGCTACGTAGTGATAACAAATTGAAATTGTTTTATTTAACTATATTTGGATAAGATATTAAATAATAAAATATTTTTAAAACGTCAATTTTTCATTCAATATTATCGTAATGATGTTAACATCTTACAATTGTTTCAAGAGAGATATTTTATAGTACTTCAAAAGAATTCTAATAGGAAAAAAACCCAGTAACATTCTTTGCTACAGAAATACATTATTATTATTATATGTCCCTGAAAGCCGGCATTTCTTTTACACACGAGTGCAGAGCAAGAACGAGTCACTGTGTCACAAACCCAGTGACACACACGCACACAAATAATTACGAGGCAAAATTTTGACCGTTCCGCTGGCACCGGCGACAGCCAACACCGACCTTCTGCGACAAAAACACGTGGGTAGGGTATGATGACAGGAAGCGTGGAAAAAACGACTCATATACATAAAAAAATACTTTGTTTATTTATTTTCATTCCTTAACAATCTATCATTTTTATTGAGGGTCAAATATTTGAGATTCCCCTTGTTTTAGTTCTAGTTCCAGTTACAGTTTATTTGATTTTTCCCCAACTTTTAATCGGCGTCCAGTGAATCTGGCATTTCACCTTGTGTTGGCGCCGACTTGGCAGTTTTTTACTGGCGCCAAAGGTCTGGTTTGAGATCGTATACGGAAGTGACAGGAGTGGGTTGAAGCGAAAAGAGCGTGGTTTGCATTTGGAAAAAAAAAATGTGTTACAAAGCAGTTTAATGACGGTAAAAAGGATTGTGATGAGAGTGTTTATTTTTTTTCGGCGCGTGATATCATAAGTGGGTATAGTTTTCTAGGAGTTGCATCAATTAATAAATTTGTAGATTACATCATGTTTGTGGGTGATGGGGATTCTTTTATCTCAAAAGAAGCGTTTATGGGTCTTTTGCGGAAGATTAAATTGTTATGATAATAATATTTTTTACCTCTAAATTTGTGTTATTTTCGATAGTCAACATCGCGTTTATAAAACTTTTGCGGAATATTAAATTATTATGTTAATATCATTTGTACTTCTAATGTGGTGTTATTTTCAGTAGTCAACGTCAAATAAAAATGTGTTAAATAGCAGTTTAATGAAGGTAACAAGAACGAAAAATCATGCGTCAAGCATAGATTATGTAACACTTTCCAACGCTTCCAAAATAATTTTACAAATCATTACCGTTTAATAAACTGAAAGATAACATCTAAGTTAACAATTTGGAAAACGCATAACATATTTAAAAACGTAATTTCAGGAATTTCCAACATATACAATATTCGGAAAAATATCCGAATACTTTTATTCAGCCCGTATTGTATATGATCTATAGATTTTTATATATACTACATAGGATGTTACATTTTAGTTTAGTTAGGAAACGCGTAGCACAGTTTAAAATTCTCCTTCTGGAGTTTCTGTCAATAAACGGAAATGTGTTCGCGAACTTTTTTGCTGCCCTGTAAAGGATCTACGAATTTATACACACCAAGTAATAGACAAAAAGTGAGTTAAATTTTAAGTCGCGTTCAGCAACTTAAAACGCACTTCCAGGAATTATTATTAACAGACAGTAGAGAATTCTTTTGTGTGTCCCTGTAAATGAACGAGGACTGCTATACACACAATATTCTGTAGTAAGCCTCTTGTAATGCACCTTAGTGATATATATAAATTTCAATGCGTTTAAAATAATGAAACATTATTTAATTAAACCGCAAACGATTTTTCTCCATAGACGTAATGTAACGGAATTCTTTTGACTGTCCCTGTAAAGTAACTATAAGTGATATGCACACCCTATTCCATATTAAGCTTCTTGTAATGCACCTTTGTGATATATATCAATTACAATGTGTTTGAAATTGTGTAACATCATTAAAATAAACCGCAAATGATTTTTCCTCATAGACCGTAATGTAACGGAATTCTTTTGAGTGCCCAGGTAAAAAAAACTATAAGTGCTAGACACTTCAGTTGAAATAGGGAACATGCTATAGATGACGATAATAACATATAAAAATTGCAGGGCAATCCGAGCATATTTACGGGAGTTAGAGCACGGACAGACGGCCAGACGGCAGACGGCCATACGGCAGACAAACCGAAGTCATAAACACTTTTCAACTAGGTTGGAAAGTGTTAAAAAGGATTGCGACGAAATTGTTTATTTATTATTTTTTTTTCGGCGCGTGATATCATAAGTGGGCATAGTTATCCAGGAGTTGCATCAATTAATAAATTTGTAGATTGCATCATATTAGTGTGTGATGGGGAGGATTCTTTTATCTCAAAAGACGCGTTTATGAGTCTTGCGGAATATCAAATTATTATGTTAATATTATTTGTACTTCTAAAGTGGTGTTATTTTCAGTAGTCAACGTCAAATAAGTAATTTAAAACGTCAAATAAAAATGTGTCACAAAACAGTTTAATGAAGGTAAAAAGGATTGTGACGAGAGTGTTTTTTTTTTTTTCTTTTTCGGCGCGTGATATCATAAGTGGGTATAGTTATCCAGGAGTTGCATCAATTAATAAATTTGTAGATTGCATCATATTAGTGGGTGATGGGGAGGATTCTTTTATCCCAAAAGACGCGTTTATGAGTCTTGCGGAATATCAAATTATTATGTTAATATTATTTGTACTTCTAAAGTGGTGTTATTTTCAGTAGTCAACGTCAAATAAGTAATTCAAAACGTCAAATAAAAATGTGTCACAAAACAGTTTAATGAAGGTAAAAAGGATTGTGACGAGAGTGTTTTTTTTTTTCAGCGTGTGATATCATAAGTGGGTATAGTTTTCCAGGAGTTGCATCAATTAATAAATTTGTAGATTGCATCACGTTAGTGAGTGATGGGGAGGATTCTTTTATCCCAAAAGACGCGTTTATGAGTCTTTTGTGGAATATCAAATTATTATGTTAATATTGTTTGTACTTCTAAAGTGGTGTTATTTTTAGTAGTCAACGTCAAATAAGTAATTCAAAACGTCAAATAAACGTCAAATAAAAATGTATCACAAAACAGTTTAACGAAGGTAAAAAGGATTGGGACGAGAGTGTTTATTTATTTATTTATTTATTTTCCGCGCGTGATATCATAAGTGGATATAGTTTTCCAGAAAATGCATCAATTATGAAATTCGTAGATTACATCATTTTTGTGTGTGATGGGGAGGATTCTTTTATCTCAACCGAAGCATTTATGAGTATTTTGCAGAATATTAAATTATTATGTTAATAATATTTTTACTTCTAAAGTGGCGTTATTTTCAGTATTCAACGTCAAGTAAGTAATTCAAAACGTCAAATAAACGTCAAATAAAAATGTGTTACAAAGTACTTTAATGACGGTAAAAAGAATTGTGATGAGATCGTTTATTTATTTTTTTTCAGCACGTGATATCATAAGTAGATATCATCGATATTTTTTCACTGAAAAAATGAATTATATCGTCTATTATTATGATATAATTAATTTTCGTAATAAAATAAATGCAATTTAAGTTTGCAACATTTTATCTTTTGTTGGCATTTACTGAAAATTCCAATGGGAAACTTAAGCCTAGCTTTGAAATTTTCAGAACTTGAAATCTATATTTAGTCTCTTTTTCCATTTAATATCTATATCTCCGTAAACATATATCCAAAAACGAAACTGTCGGTAGATTATATGACTGCTATAATTAAGCAATTTTAGTATACAAATTCGGTTTCTAAATTCAGTAAAACAGAAATAATATGACTTCATCTTAAATGAAGAATCAACAATCCATGGAGAACCAATCCATGGAGAATCACCACTTATCATGGGATATCATTGAATTAATTAGGTGTGATAGGATTTAATAGAATGGAGAAAACTTTTATTAATATCTTTTTAAGTTGTGATTCGATTTTCCTAAAAATTGAAATGACTCGACAAAATTCTGCAACGATTATATACAGGGTGTAACTGAAATGCTTCAACAAACTTTGAAGGATGATTGTACTCATGAAGACGAACAAAAAATGCAATGGAACATGGGGTCGCAAATGACGTTTAATCCCTTCAGGGGCAGTGGTATGTTTATGAAAGCGCTTAATTTTAATTCCAAAACGCCATAATGGCACCAGAATTTTGCTAAAATCTTTTCCATTTAATATGTATGTGAAATATAGCCTTTTTTCTTATTTACAAACAAATTTTTTTATAAATTCCGGTGCCAGTCATTTATTTCAACATTTTAGTACTAAAAGTAGTTTGCCCCTAAAAGGCTTAACCCTTTGAGGGGCGGTGGTATATATTATATACCACCTAATTTTAATACGATTCGTACCAGAAACATTTAATTAAATTTTACTTTTTTAACTTTGACGGGAAAATGTTGAAAAATTGCTTTACCTTAATTTGAACGAAATTCTTTCCTAAATTCCGGTGAGAATTCAATGTTACAGGAACACAAGTGCTTGCCCCTGAAAGGGTTAAAGGATAAAAATAGAGAAAATGCGTCTGAAAATGGACTGGCACCGGAATTTATAAAAAAAATTGTTTGTAAATAAGAAAAAGGCTATATTTCACATAAATATTAAATGGAAAAGATTTTAGCAAAATTCTGGTGCCATTGTGGCGTTTTGGAATTAAAATTAAGTGGTTTTTTAGACATACCACTGTCCCTGAAAGGGTTAAATGTAATTTGCGACCCCGTGTTCTATTGCATTTTTTGTTCATCTTCATGAGTACTATCATCCCTCAAAGTTTGTTGAAGCATTTCAGTTACACCCTGTATATTAAATTTCAAACCATTCGGTTGGATAGTTTTTGCGCTGTTATATGCGCACAGACGACGACTATAGGTGCTACGTATTTATATAATTACGAACGCACCTAAAAATATGCATTATTGACAAATTTTATCTTAGTCCTTATCTAGCAGTTAAGATTAATAAATACGCTAAAAGTTATCGTAATGCTGGACACTTTTTACATATACAATTCCATGCATCATTTCTTTTATTATATACTTACATTAATCCATCTTATATACCTACATATGTCCTATTACGCATAATATGCATATTTACGTATACCAAATTTTAATACATACCCATAATGGATACAATAACCCCTTTTTTCTGACACACAAAAGTAATACTGTTTCCATACTGAATTTTTTAATAATGCTAATGTACAACCAGTGTTACCAAGAATTTTTATTAAAAAATTCCAAATTCACACCAGACAATATTGAATAGTAATTTTTTTAAATTTATTTCATGGCATGCTGTTCTATATGTAAAGTAATATTAACTATTCAAACTTTCTGGTGAGAATTCGAAATTTTTAAATAAAAAAATCGGATATGGGAGTACTGTCCACGACACAGCAGTTGCTGTAACAGTGATTTCATTTCAAATCGGTTGCTTAAAAATATGTTGTCAAATTGAATAACTGCATAAAAAAGTCAATTCTTAACACATATATGGCTAGAGTACTACTGCCTCTATCAATAAATTTAATAACAAATATTTTTATGAAAAATAACTTTATTTAAAAGCTAAAATATATTTAGTGTGTAAAATCAAAGCTATTTTTATTTTGTTTACTTTAACCTTTTCAGGGGCAAGCAATTGTGTTCTTGTAACGGTAAATTCCCACCGGAATTTACAAAAGAATTTAGTTCAAAATAAGGAAAAGTAATTTTTCAACCTTTTTCCCTTCAAAGTTAAAAAAGTAAAATTTAATTAAACGTTTCTGGTTCGAAAATTAGGTGGTATATAATATATACCACCGCCCCTCAAGGGGTTAAAAATTAATTTCATAAGCTATTAAATGTAATTACATCTGCGCTTACTTAAGTATCTTTTCATAATCTATTAAATATTCTTAGAATTTATAACCTAGACCTAGAATTCTTCATTTGTTTTATTGCCTAAAATTCCTCCATATTTGTTTCTATTTGACCTTTGATTAAAGAATGTGAGAAATTTCGGATATCACGTAATCGCTTCCGAATCACCAATTCTCATCACTGGAAGCACTTGCCATTTCTTTCCATTAAATGTTACTCCTAATTCAATGTCAACACCTTAGCAGGCGGAATTTGGGAACTACGCTGCGAGTCTGTGCGAAACATCACGTAAAAGTGAATGAATCATAGATATCGATAACGCCGTGCCGATTATTTATGAATCGCATATCGCTGACATACTTTTAGAAATAATTGCAATTGAATAAAAAGATTTAACTAATTGCCCTTTAGGGGAAAAAAAAGTAACATGAATTTTTAAGAGTAACCTGAAACACATAAAATATTTAGTAAATGAATAATTTCGCCTCTCAGATAAGTACGATATTTAATATCTGGAAATAAACACGAAAATATGTTGTAGATAACACACAAATATTTTGAATCAATGAAGACGATAAGTTCGTTTTCGTACGTCCTAATTAATTGATGGAATTCAGTTTGATGATTATCTGTTACTTTTCGATACCAGTTGCATCGTTAATAGAATCGATCAGATTTTCTACTGAATTATTTGGAGATTTCAGATGACGATAAACATTCTTTGTGTCTGTTCTGTATGTCCTAATCAATCGAAGGAATTCATTTTGAGATATTACATTATTAATAATAAGTATAAAAGTAAAAATAGTTGTTTTTTAAAGTTATTTTATGAGGGTTTAATATTCGTCTTAAAATCATGTTTAATATAATGTTTAGAGTGCAATGCATGTTGTGCCAAAAACATTACGTTAATTTGGCGCGGATCCCGATAATGTAAAATTAAATACTTTGAGTTACGCTTGGTAGAAATAAGCACAAACTAATGAATTTATTTTTAAAAAAAAATTTCGCTTGTTTCTTTTTTGACATCTTAATAATTAATATTAATAATTTCGCCTCTCAGATAAGTACGATATTTAATATCTGGAAATAAACACGAAAATATGCTGTAAATAACACAAAAATATTTTGAATGAATGAAAACGATAAGTTCGTTTTCGTACGTCCTAATTAATTGATGGAATTCAGTTTGATGATTGTCTGTTACTTTTCGATACCAGTTGCATCGTTAATAGAATAGATCAGATTTTCTACTGAATTATTTGGAGATTTTAGATGGCGATAAACATTCTTTGTGTCTGTTCTGTATGTCCTAATTAATCGAAGGAATTCATTTTGCGATATTACATTATAATTAAGAATAAAAGTAAAAATATTTTTAAAAAAGTTTTTTTTAAAGTTTTTTTATGATGGTTTAATGTTTCCATCATGTTTAGAGTACAATTCATGTTGTGCCAAAACCATTACGTTAATGTGGCGTGGTTCCCGATTATGTAAAACACCACACTTTGAGTTACGCTTGGTAGAAATCGTAAACTAATGAATTTATTATTTTTTTTTAAATAATTTTTGCTTTGTTTCTTTTTTGACATATCGCAACAGGAACGAAAAAGTGTAATTTAATTTTTTTATTTAGGATTTCTAAATTGTTTTCTAAACACATAATCATAATATAATATTACAGGGTTCGTACGCTGTTACCACAATTTTTAATAGATTTTTTCGCCTTATTTAAATGCAGAAAAGTATTATAAAACCCGGAATTAGACGTGGCGTCTAGAATGTCTGTTATTTAAATATTAAATAAAAAAATTCTATTAGAAAATTGTGGTAAAAAGTACGAACCCTGTATTGAACTATTAATTGATTATGTGGTAAAAAGTACGAACCCTGTATTGAACTATTAATTGATTAAAGTAAATTTATATATATATATATATATATATATATATATATATATATATATATATATATAACCATAAATGAAACATTATCATAAAACCAACTTAAACAATGAAATAATAATTAAGTATGAAATAATTAGTTGACAATGAAAGATTCCCCAACACACTTAATATGGAAACAAAAACATATTAAAAGAATAAGAAATTAAATAAAAATTGAATAAAAATTGAATAAAAATTGAATAAATGGAAATAAATGAATGAAATGAAATGAAATTTGTGGAATTTAGACAGAATTATCAAGTCCCAAATGCCTAAATACCACAAATAAAATGAAATGAGATGTTTCATCATCATATTAGCCATACATTGCTAAAAAATATGATTTTGGGACTACATCTCATAAACAATGAAGCAAACCAGTGATAAAATAAAAAATAAAATACAATATTAAAAAGGAAAGAAGCCATACTTATAACTTACAGAGAAAACATTTAATAGAGTCAGTAAGTATAAAATCCATAAAGATTAAAAAAGATACCTTGCACCTCAAGAACCAGCATGAAACTCAACCATGACTAGGGAATGAATTGCAAAGAAAAAAAAATCATTACATGTTGCCAATTTTAGAAATATAAATTGCTTTACAATGATGCCAGAAATAATGTTAGAATATTATGGATTGTACAGTAAACAGGAACATTAGTGCTGCCATCTATTGGTAAAAGTGAATATAATCTGAATCGAAAGTATTGGATGGAAATTAATGTTTAATAATTAAACCAAATTACTATCTTAAATGATACCAATTAGTTAAATAATAAATAAAAGAAATTAATTAATAAATAGAATATCGAATTATATTAAAGTAATGGATGTATTAATGAATAATTCTATGGTATATATAAGTATTAAGATGGAAAAATTAATTATTAAAGCAACTTAAAATAGTGCTGCCATCTATTGGTAAAAGTGAATATAATCTGAATAAAAAGTAATGGATGGAAATTATTGTTTAATAATTAAACCAAATTACTATCTTAATGATAGTCATTAGTTAAATAATAAATAAATGAAATTAATTAATAAATAGAATATTGAATTACATAGAAGTAATGGATGTATAAATGAATAATTCTATGTTATAAATAAGTAGTAAGATGGAAAAATTAATAATTAAAGCAACATAAAAATATATGTACCTTTAAATGACAAAAACGATTAAATAACAGTACCAAAAATGCAACATCAATTAAATTAAATTAAAATAAAATACTAAATATTTGAATTAAGATACAAATAATTTAAAATTAATATTGATTAAATATTAAAATGAATTAGTCGCAAATAATGTTCCTTCATACAAAGTTAAATAAAATATAAACACTTAATAAAATTAAAACATATTATATTAACACTGTATAAAAGTAAACATTATATTAGAAGTAAATATGATATTGTCCACCATAGGTATCAATCCAAATCATTACATCAAATACATTCTTAATATTAATGAATATAAATTCATTTAAATTAATTAAATAATGAATAAGTAAATGTAACTAAATTAATATACATATAGAAATATCACATCGCAGTCCATTATAAAATGTGTATTATCAAACAATTGTGTAAATCAAAATGCCCCCATTTTTTTAAATTAATAATATAAATTTACCATGCGTATTTTTCCATACAACTCCGCCACACACCTCCTCAATCCAACGTCTACCCACCCAACCGTTCTATAATAATAATTATATATATATATATATATATATATATATATATATATATATATAAGATTATATGATTTTTTTAAACATTTTTTAAACGCATGTGTTAATTTGGTTGTAAAGATCAAATAAGAACTAACTATATATTAAGGAATATATGAATTTTTTTGGAAGACCATGTTGTAATGCTTCATAGATAAGTTTTTTAATATTGTTGTTAATTAGTTGAGAGGAACATAAACTTTTTATTCTATAAATATGATTAAGGAGTATATTACGATATACAGAATTATGAAGACATGATTTAAAATTAGTAAATGAATTAACTTTAAATTTAAATTCTTTACGTTTATCAAATAGATCAATTATTGTTTTGATTTCTTTAAGTGTAATTTTAAGATCTAAAAAGTTAATAGTATTGTTAGGAAGGAGGTTTTCCGTTAATTCTAAATTAGTAGGATAATCAACTGGAAATATAGAAATATTAGTGAGATCAGTGGCAATTAAAATTATGTCATCAATATAACGATATAAATGTATATTACTATTAATAAAAGTACGTTCATAATGATAGTATAAGTCTGAAAGTATACTAGATGTACATCCCCCTTGTGGTATACCGACTTTCTGTAAATATAACGTGTTATCATGCATTATATTATTATTATATATAATGAAATTTATCAAAGTTTTAAAATAAACTGTATCTATATGAATTGGTAAATTAAGTGAATGATGATACTTATAAAATAATGCATTTATAATATTATGTAGATCTAATAAATCTACATTATTAAATAGATCTTTGAAATCATACGTCATTATATTGTTAACACATTTAAGATTTTTCAAAATATTGACGATTTGATAGCTATTTTTTATACATTGTGTATTATCAGTGGATGTTGTCAGTGTATAAATTTGATTGAGAATTTTTAATAGATGTTTATTGGCTATATTATTATATGTATTGCATCCTATAGTTACAGTCCTAAATTTAATTGGATTTTTATGAAATTTGGGTATAAGAACTAAATAAGGATAATTAAAGTTAGTAGAAGTAATATTTAATAATTTATAATAACTGTGAATTTTACGATTGTTTACAATTACATTTTCATTAGTTTTTTTTAAAGAATTGTTAGTAGAAATACAGGATGTAAGTAGTTGGTGATAATAAGCTTTACATATGATTGCATAATTATTAGGAGATTTGTCAATATATGTTATTACATAGTTTTGTTGTAATTTAGTAATTTGCTGGAACAAATGTTTTGTGTTAATTTTAACCATATGCGATATATTATGTTTTAAAGACGAACTTAATTTTTCAATAACCAGTATTTTCCATTGATTAAAATATTCAATAGGATTACTATATGAAATTGAAATTTTATAAATAAAAATGTCTATATCATATATAAACGGTTTTATAATAGAATTTACATTAAATTTAGAAGGAAGTCTATATTTAGTGCCATAACCCATTAGTTTTTGTAGTTTATAATCATTCACAATATTAAGATTACCAGTGAGAGTGGGGTCATTGCATTTACACTGAAAAGTACTAGCATCAGATGTATTTTTTGAAAATGCATTATAGTTAAAAATCTTTCTTCCGATTGTATTAGGATATTTAAATGTTAGAAGTATTTAGAAGTATTTAGTTATTTAGAAGTAACAACAACAATAATATGAACTCAATGAATTATTACTTTTCACGTGCAGCGATAAAGGCGATGAGTTCACGCAAGACCATGAAAAGCACGCAGCACGAGCAGTTGTTCTATAGATTTCGGAAATGTTGTTTGGTGGAATTTTTATGCAACGCTTGGCAAAGATGTTATAATTGTTATTTGTAGTGAGATAAGAATGTTTGTATCATTCAGGAATATTAGCCCATTTATATAGTTTTGTGTAAATCCGAGCTGTATTTGTTGTTGTGTTATTAAATCTGTTTATATTATATTTGAAGAATCCTTGTTGTGGCTAAAGTACTTATTATTCATCATAATCCCACATAAATATAAATAAATAAATATATATATATATTATATATATAAATATAAATAAATAAATAAATATATATATATATATATATATATATATATATATATATATATATATATATATATATATATATATATATATATATATATATATATATATATATATATATATATATATATATATATATACATACATACATACATACATATATCATTAATACATCCTTTAATGTAATTCGATTTTCTATTTATTAATTAATTAAATTTATTTATTATTTAACTAATTGGTATCAATTAAGATAGTAATTTGGTTGAATTATGTAACATTTATTTCCATCCAATTCCTTCGATTCAGGTTATTTTCACTTTTACTAATAGATGGCAGCACTAATGTTCCTGTTTATTTTATAATCTATTATATTTTAACATTATTTCTGGCATCACTGCAAAGCAATTTATATTTCTAAACAATTTATATTTCTAAAATTGGCAACATGTTATGATTTTTTATGCAATTCATTCCCCAGTCATGTTGGTTTTCATGATGGTTCATGAACTGCAAGGTATCTTATTTATATCTCTTTACATCTTTATGGATTTTATACTTAAAATCTCTATTAAATGTTCTCTCTGTAATTTATTAGTATGGCTTCTTTCCTTTTTAATATTGTATTTTATTTTTTTATTTTATCACTGATTTGATTCATTGTATTTGAGATGTAGTCCCAATATCATATTTTTTAGCAATGTATGGCTAATATGATGATGAAACATCTCATTTCATTTTATTTGTGGTATTTAGGCAATTGGGACTTGATAATTCTGTCTATATTCCACAAATTTCAATTAATTCATTTAATTCCATTTAATCAATTTTTATTTAATTTCTTATTCTTTCAATACTTTTGATTCATATTAAGTGTGTTGGGGAATCTTTCATTGTCAACTAATTATTTCATACTTAATTATTTCATTGTTTAAGTTGGTGTTATGATAATGTTTCATTTATGGTTATATATATACATATATATATATATATTCAACACTCTTCATCAAAACTATATTAAGAACTACAACTGGTTTTTAATACGAAAATATATTTTTGCTATTAAAAAGAAATTGATAGTACAATATTTAAATGTATTTCTTAGTAAATCTTACTCAAATCATTTGTCTGATATTTTCTATGATCTAATTATGACAAGAGCTAATCTTTTTAACATTAATTTAAATAAAAAACAAAAAATTCAAAACACTAATACTCAAATAATTATAACTTTTTCAAATCAAATCTTTAATAAAATTAATATTAATTCTATAATTAATGATAAAAACTGTTATTTTCCTATAAAAAATCTTCAACTTTCAAAGACATTTAAATATCCTACTACAATTGGAAGAAAGATTTTTAACTATAATGCATTTTCAAAAAATACATCTGATGCTAGTACTTTTCAGTGTAATTGCAATGACCCCACTCTAAAAAAATTCATTAATAATGATCATGCACATATAATCACTGGTAATCTTAATATTGTGAATGATTATAAACTGCAAAAACTCATGGGTTATGGTACCAAATATAGACTTCCTTCTAAATTTAATATAAATTCTATTATAAAACAGTTTATATATGATATAGACATTTTTATTTATAAAATTTCAATTTCATATAGTAAACCTATTGAATATTTTAATCAATGGAAAATACTGGTTATTGAAAAATTCAGTTCGTCTTTAAAACAAAATTGATCGAATATGGTTCAAATTAACACAAAACATTTGTTCCAGCAAATTACTAAATTACAAAAAAACTATGTAATAACATATATTGACAAATCTCCTAATAAATATGCTATCATATGTAAAGCTTATTATCACCAACTACTTACATCCTGTATTTCTACTAACAATTCTTTTAAAAAAACTAATGAAAATGTAATTGTAAACAATCGTAAAATTCACAGTTATTATAAATTATTAAATATTAATTCTACTAACTTTAATTATCCTTATTTAGTTCTTATACCCAAATTTCATAAAAATCCAATTAAATTTAGGACTGTAACTATAGGATGCAATACATATAATAATATAGCCAATAAACATCTATTAAAAATTCTCAATCAAATTTATACACTGACAACATCCACTGATAACACACATCGTATAAAAAATAGCTATCAACTCGTCAATATTTTGAAAAATCTTAAATGTGTTAACAATATAATGACATATGATTTCAAAGATCTATTTAATAATATAGATGTATTAGATCTACATAATATTATAAATGCATTATTTTATAAGTATCATCATTCACTTAATTTACCAATTCATATAGATACAGCTTATTTTAAAACTTTAACAAATTTCATTATATATAATAATTATATAATGCATGATAACACGTTATATTTACAGAAAGTCGGTATATCACAAGGGGGATGTACATCTAGTATACTTTCAGACTTATACTTGTATCATTATGAACGTACATTTATTAATAGTAATATACATTTATATCGTTATATTGATGACATTATTTTAATTGCCACTTATCACACTAATATTTTTATATTTCCAGTTGATTATCCTACTAATTTAGAATTAACGGAAAACCTCCTTTCTAACAATACTATTAACTTTTTAGATCTTAAAATTACACTAAAAGAAAGCAAAACAATAATAGATCTATTTGATAAACGTAAAGAATTTAAATTTAAAGTTAATTCATTTACTAATTTTAAATCATGTCTTCATAATTCTGTATATCGTAATATACTCCTTAATCATATTTATAGAATAAAAAGTTTATGTTCCTCTCAACTTATTAACAAAAATATTAAAAAACTTATCTATGAAGCATTACAACATGGTTTTCCAAAAAAAAATCATTTATTCCTTAATATATAGTTAGTTCCTATTTGATCTTTACAACCAAATTAATACATGCGTTTAAAAAATGTATAAAAAAATCATATAATCTTATAAATATTTACAAAAAAAAAAAATTATAATAGGAGGGTTGGGTGGGTAGACGTTGGATTGAGGAGGTGTGTGGCGGCGTTGTATGGAAAAATACGCATGGTTAATTTATATTATGTAAAAAAAAAATGGGGGCATTTTGATTTACACAATTGTTTGATAATACACATTTTATAATGGACTGCGATGTGTTATTTTTATATGTATATTCATTTCGTTAGATTTACTTATTCATTATTTAATTATTTTAAATGAATTTATATTCATTAACATTAAGAGTGTATTTGATCTAATGATTTGGATTAATACCTTTGGTGGACAATATCATATTTACTTCTGAGATAATGTTTACTTTTATACAGTGTTAATATAATATGTTTTAATTTTATTAAGTGTTTTTATTTAATTTAACTTTGTTTGAAGCAACATTATTTGTGACTTATTCATTTCAATATTTAATCAATATTAATTTTAAATTCTTTGATTCTTAATTCAAATCTTTAGTATTTTAATTTAATTTATTTTAATTGATGTTGCATTTTTAGTACAGTTATTTAATCGTTGTTGTCATTTAATGGTACATTTTTAATGTTGCATTAATTATTAATTTTTCCATATTACTACTTAATTATAACATAGTATTATCAATTTATACATCCATTACTTAGATATTATTCAACATTCTATTTATTAATTAATTTCATTTATTTATTATTTAACTAATGGCTATCATTAAGATTGTAATTTGGTTTAATTATTAAACACTAATTTCCATCCATTACTTTATATTTACTTTTACCACTAGAGGGCAGCACTATTTTAAGTTGTTTTTTATTATTAATTTTTCCATCTTAATACTTAATTTATAACATAGTATTGTTCATTAATACATCCTTTAATGTAATTCGATTTTCTATTTATTAATTAATTTCATTTATCTATTATTTAACTAATTGGTATCAATTAAGATAGTAATTTGGTTGAATTATGAAACATTTATTTCCATCCAATTCCTTCGATTCAGATTATATTCACTTTTACTAATAGATTGCAGCACTAATGTTCCTGTTTATTTTATAATCCATTATATTTTAACATTATTTCTGGCATCACTGCAAAGCAATTTATATTTCTAAACAATTTATATTTCTAAAATTGGCAACATGTTATGATTTTTTATGCAATTCATTCCCCAGTCATGTTGGTTTTCATGATGGTTCATGAACTGCAAGGTATCTTATTTATATCTCTTTTCATCTTTATGGATTTTATACTTAATGTCTCTATTAAATGTTCTCTCTGTAATTTATAAGCATGGCTTCTTTCCTTTTTAATATTGTATTTTATTTTTTATTTTATCACTGATTTGATTCATTGTATTTGAGATGTAGTCCCAATATCATATTTTTTAGCAATGTATGGCTAATATGATGATGAAACATCTCATTTCATTTTATTTGTGGTATTTAGGCAATTGGGACTTGATAATTCTGTCTAAATTCCACAAATTTCATTTCAATTAATTCATTTAATTCCATTTATTCAATTTTTATTTAATTTTTTATTCTTTCAATGTTTTTGATTCCATATTAAGTGTGTTGGGGAATCTTTCATTGTCAACTAATTATTTCATACTTAATTATTTCATTGTTTAAGTTGGTGTCATGATAATGTTTCATTTATGGTTATATATATTGTGGTAGCGTGAGACGTTGTATATATAATTAATAAATTCCATTTATCGTTTGAAACGAAAAAACTTTTTTTTTAAATTAACACATTAAAAAAAGAAAACAAAAGTAAAAATGAAAAAAATATGATTATTCATATTCATGCTGTGAAATTACAATTTCAGAAAATCCTAAAATTCTGAAGTCTCTCAAAGACAACCTCACTCTCTAGTATTCCAAATCCAACTGCCGTCTTTCGTATCCCCTCGCATTCCTTCCTCTCCGGCAAAACAGGTATTTTTCTCTCCATAAGGAAAGAAACACCCTCTGGCCTTCCTATGAGACAGCTAGCTTAATCCCATACTTATCCAGTTAGAATTTCCAACTCATATGGGCTAGATCCATTGTATCCAAAGAATGCCATTCACATTTTTTATCCACCCATTCAGATAACATATCACTCAATACAAAGCATGTATTGCAGCTTGGCTTATTTCAAAGTGAAAATGAAATTCACACTATTGATAGAATTTTTCTCAATAGAGATCAATCTGTCAGATTATCTTCATTCCAGAGAGATTATCCTTTTTCCACAAATAAGGGAGGAGTTGAAACATGTCAACTCATCACAACACCTCCCCCTAAGAAAAAATTTCTAGAAGAAATTTGGCATATATATTAATAGAATAAGCTCCTTCAATCAATTTCTAAAGAGGTCAACAAAGCACAAAGGAATTTTGAATAACACATGAAAAATCCCTATAGAAAACAAACACATTCCCATACTCAGTATTTGATAGACCACACTGTCAACAGGATTTACTATAATCCCATAACTACAATACCTAAGTATAATTCCAGGAATAATTTATACAATTGATGCCCTAAGAAACAATTTTGAAATATTTCAGATACCTATAATACCAAATACAGATTACACTTTACATGATTCTAACAAAAAAAAAATAATAAAAAGAAAGTATAAACCTATATATAACACAATGCCTAAAACAATTCTCTTAAGAAAACACTTGCTTAAAAGCTTAATTTTGGACACTTCTACAAACAAAAGAAAGCATACTAAATTATGCAATCATTAAATTAATGAAGTTTTACTATTACGAAAATATTAAGCATTAAATAATAAATAAACCCATAAAGATATTACAAAAATGAGCACTCCCAAATTTAGAATAAACTTAATTTAGAGAATTCTCCCGAAAACCAATATCTAAATTACTTCTATCAGAAAATCTTTTCGACAATAATTTTCGCCTTACAACTTCATAATCATGATTTTTCCTATCTAAATCTTGTTTGATTTTAATAAATCTTTCTTTGTGATCCGTTTTAAAAACAGAATGCTCCATTCTTTTTAACTTTGAATTTCCATATCCATTTTGTTGGCATTTAGCCCCCCAATTTTCTCTATTATTTACCTTCATCCAAGAGTTAAATTTACTGACCACAGTCATCGGTGAACTCAATTTCTTTCTAATTATATTTCTAACATGTATAAATCCCATACTACCAACAAAATACCTGGGTATATTTACATCATGCTCAGAATTCTTTTCCCGAAATTGACCTCCTTTAACTGACCTTTTATCACTATCCGTTTTAGACGCACCCTCTTTTGTATCGATCAATTTAGACCCTTTTTCCAAATACCTATTAGTCACGTCTTCCGGTGAATTTACCTCCATCTCATTAACAGACTTACTATCCCTTTCACAGATTTCATTTCCAACCATTTTTCTAAGAAATTTTTGCTCATGATCGCTAGACAATCTGAAGGTTCCCTGCCCATTTAATTCTCTCTGATTTTCCACCTGTTTACACACTGAATTTTGCTTATCCATATTTCCTAACTTTAATAATTCATAAACAGCTGGTGTTATAAGGGGCGGAGAATTTAGTTTTCTCACAACTGCAACAACCACATTTTTTTCAACATACTCTTTTTCACCTTCCATCAAAGCAACCGGCACTGACACCAAATCCGCTTTTTGTCTATTTCCGAGGGCCGGTATAAGAAAGACATTTCCCACTTTCTTAGCACTCCACGGAATGTCATTAGCATCAAAAACCGCAATTTGCGCACCTGTGTCCTTAATCGCTTTTACTTTCTTACCATTCACGCATAAATCAACCATAGGTAATTCGGTTTCCACACCTTCCTTATTATTTACACTTTTCCCATCACTAGTAACAATCCAAGCTATGCTTTTATCCTCATAATTAGATTTACTTTTTAACAATTCAGGACAATTTGGTCTGATGTGGCCCACTGCCAAACAATTATAACATTGGACTTGTCTTTGCTTTTCGAAAGCATTGTCCTTCTTAAATTGATCAAATTTCCCACACTCTTTCGTATTCTCAAATTCCGATTTTGGTTTAATTTCCTTTCTACTTTTAGAATTAAAGCTGTCTTTTTGCTTATCCTGAAAAGATTTATTTTCCCACGGTTTTCTATCCGACCTGTTAAATTCTCTTCTTATACTCTCAAATTTATCTGATTTTTCCGCGAGTTTAGAAGCAATCTTTATTTCCTCCCAATCATCAATAAATTTTTCTTTTATCTCAAAAGGGACACGTTTTTTCAATTGTTCCGTGAGCATTAGTTCTTTTAAGGATTCAAAATCTCTCACTTCTAATGACTCTAACCAATTATCCAGATAACCCCTTAACTCATAAATCAGATCTACCCATAATTCACCAGATTTTCTTTGATGAGTTTCAAATTTCTGTTTTAAGGCGCCTGTACTTAGCCTAAACCTATCTAACAAAACTTTCTTTATATGTTGAAAATCATCACATTTGTCTGACGGTTGTTTAACTATAATTTCGGCAATGTCAGAAGGTAATAAAGGAATTAATTGACTGACCAAATCTTCCTGAGAAATTTTAGCTTTCTCGGCTTGCCTTTCAAAAATCATAAAGAAAAGAGTTATATCAATTAATTTAGAATCAAAACGCGGAACTAAATCCTTTAAATTTACCTTAGGAGTTCTATGAAAATCTACATTTGATTCATTAGATGAAACACTAACAACATCCGCAGAATTTTGAATACGCATTTTTTCTAATTCAAATTGCTGCTCTTTTTCAAGTTTTTGTAATTCAAGTTGTTGTTGCTTTTCAAGTTTATCTGCCTCAAGTTGCTTTTCAAGTTTATCTAATTCAAATTTCCTAAGTTTATCTTTTTCCTCTTGCGCAATCCTATCTAATTCAATTTGCCTCTCTCTTTCTTTACGATCTTTTTCAATTTGTCTCTCTTGTTCTTTACGATCTTTTTCAATTTGTTTTTCCTGTTCTTTCCGCTCTGCCTCCTGTTCAAGAATATATTGCAAGCGAAGTTTTGCGTAACTTTCTTTATAATCCTCAGCACTAACGATAGCCTGAATTATAGCTTGATTTTTACACGTTTTTGACACACTGGTCTCAAATTCCTCTGCTAATAATAGCAAGACGTTTTTATTATATTTTACTAAATAGTCTGCCATATTTTCCCCCAAAATATAATAAATTTCAAAATATCAGATATATTCAATTTACAATAATACAATAAATACAGAAATAGAATTTTCTTCACTATACGTATAATAATGTATTCAAAAACGACACAATTTTAATATAGCAAATTATCATGCAACAGTGACGTCTTTCAAACTGAGTATATCCCCCAAAATAAATTTTATACCCAACAGTACAGCATAACATCAATTTATTTTGAAACATTAATCATAATCATCCACAGTATACCCATAAAATTAAGCCATAACTTTATTACTGTAATAACTAAAATGCATATAAACAAAACTCTTATTTCCAAAAGTTTTATACAAAATTATGATTAAAATACCCTGATTAATAATCTCAATTAATCAATAACAATTTAGTATACCCCAAGTAAATTTTAACATATACATAAGTATATAATTTTCTTAACCCAATATTATACCAAACAGATACCAGAAAATCAACAAACATAAAAATTCTAACTAAAATTTAAATACCAAATTAATAGCTTCCCTAGAATTCTTAAATTTCACATAGAGTTTTGTTCCCCAAAATTAAAATTTATACACAAAATTCAATTTAAAACAGACTTCTATAGAAGATTTCATAAAAGAGCTTACCTTCAGATGCAGATATTTCCTCCACACTGATACCAGGCTTCCAAGCACTTTTAAAGATGACACACACAGATGTTTGAAGATTTGAAGACACTAGTTTCGCTGATGAGGCACTAATTTCACCTCAGATCCGTATGTAGACAACTCAGATGGTACGCCGCATATCTTCATTCCACTGGATATATTAAGAAGCACAAACACGTATCACCAAATCTATAGTTGACTGTCCATACACTACACAGCTTTTGTCGATAAAGTTCTTTTACCAGTTCTCTGCTTGCTAGAACTCCGAGAAAAAACCACGACTCCAATTAGACTTCACGAATCCACAACTCTGCTTGTCCGTTTTCCACTGGCTCATCATCTGTTTAATCAGGTTAACATAGATCCGTAATCTAATTTATTCTAGATTACATATCCCATTTGCTGCCACCAATTAATTATATATACTATTGCTGTGGTAGCGTGAGACGTTGTATATATAATTAATAAATTCCATTTATCGTTTGAAACGAAAAAACTTTATTTTTAAATTAACACATTAAAAAAAGAAAACAAAGGTAAAAATGAAAAAAATATGATTATTCATATTCATGCTGTGAAATTACAATTTCAGAAAATCCTAAAATTCTGAAGTCTCTCAAAGACAACCTCACTCTCTAGTATTCCAAATCCAACTGCCGTCTTTCGTATCCCCTCGCATTCCTTCCTCTCCGGCAAAACAGGTATTTTTCTCTCCATAAGGAAAGAAACACCCTCTGGCCTTCCTATGAGTGACAGCTAGCTTAATCCCATACTTATCCAGTTAGAATTTCCAACTCATATGGGCTAGATCCATTGTATCCAAAGAATGCCATTCACATTTTTTATCCACCCATTCAGATAACATATCACTCAATACAAAGCATGTATTGCAGCTTGGCTTATCTCAAAGTGAAAATGAAATTCACACTATTGATAGAATTTTTCTCTATAGAGATCAATCTGTCAGATTATCTTCATTCCAGAGAGATTATCCTTTTTCCACAAATAAGGGAGGAGTTGAAACATGTCAACTCATCACAATATATATATATATATATATATATATATATATATATATATATATATATATATATATATAAATATTATAATTATATATATATACTGTATAAAAATATATTAAATACAAGTATAAAAAATATGTTAAATTATTATTCTTGAATTTTATCGAGTAAAAGTATTGCCAGTTAAAATTTTTAGGTGCGTTCTTAATTATATAAATATGTAGCACCTATAGACATCTGATTCGTCCGTCTGTCCGCATATAACAGCGCAAAAACTACCCAACCGAATGGTTTGAAATTTAATATATATAATCGAAGGGTGGCCAAATGGCCCGCCAACTGAATACCAATATTTTTTCACAGAAAATTTCATCGTAGGTTTCTACAACATTTCCGCAAAAATTTACCTCCGAAGGTAATTTCTACAAAAGTTGGAAAAAAAAAAAAAAAAAAAAAAAAAAAAAATTCTAAAAATAAAATATTTCTAAGAACATACCGGTATTTAAAAAGAAGACCATTTGGGAGCGCTGTAATCGTTGTAAAATTTTGCCCAGTCATTTCAAATTTTATGAAAATCGAATCAAAACTTAAAATATATTAATAAAAGTTTTCTTCATTCTATTACATCCTCTCATACGTAATTAATTCAATGATATCCCATGATAGGTAATGATTCTAGCTTGCCATGGTGATTACGTCCTATTTAAGAAGGAGTCATATTATTTTCGTATAACTGAATTTAAAAACCGAATTTGTGTACTATAATTGCTTAATTATAGCAATCCTATAATCTACCGACAGTTTTTTGGATAGATGTTTCCGGACAAAGATATATAATAAATAGAAAAAGAGTTTAAATATGGATTTCAAGTTCTGTAATTTTCAAAGCTAGGTATAAGTTTCCTATTGAAATTTTCAGTGAATGCCAACAAAACATAAAATGTTGCCAACTTAAAATGTATTTGTTTTATTACGGTTGCTAACCCTTTGAGGGGCAGTGGTATATATTATATACTCCCTAATTTTAATACGATTCAAACCAGAAACTTTTAATGAAATTTTACTTTTTTAAATTTTGACAAGAAAAAAGGAGATGAAAAATTTCTTTTCCTTATTTTAAACTAAATTCTTTCGTAAATACCGGTGTGAAATCGACGTTGCAGGAGCACAATTGCTTGCCCCTGAAAGGGTTAACCATGTCATAATAACAGACGATATAATTCATTTCACTGAAATAATAATGATGATTTTTTTTTTTTTTTTACATTGGCTTGTATTGGATATTTGTGCATAGTATAATTTTAATGTAACATAATTGTAATTAAGTGTTTGTAAAAGTGTATTGAAACTTAATTTCATAAAACAAAATTAATATCTATAATAATATGAAAATCTGCACATAAAATAAATTTTGTATTTATGCATTTTTGCATAACAGAGCAACAGCTATTGCACCAAGATCTGAATGTTTATAAAACTAATTATAGTACGATCGCACTTCATTTGTCACGTTTCCCGTACAATTTCCATTTTGCTTTCAGTTTGCTTGATAGTTACAATTTTTTAACTGGTAATATTGGCCTTTTTAAATCTGTCATTAATTAGGGTGAAGATTACTATTTCAAAGAAGTGGTAGGAATAAAGCAATCTGAATTAAAAAAAAAAAAAAAAAAATCAGAATACTGTTATAAAACTTCACCGTTTAAGAGGACAGTGGACATTAAAAATTAAAACCTTCAATTTTTAATGAATTCATTTGAAAATTGGCAAACTTGTTAATGGCAAGATCAAAAATTTTTTAATTCAAAATTTGGTATTAAAATAATAAAAAGTTTTAAAATTATTCACTTTTTAAAATTTTTAAATAACGAATAACTGTCCTAGTTTAAAATGTTCCATGGGCATTTCTTTTGCATAAAATATGATAATATTTCTTTACATGCATTTCTATTATGATGTACAATTTTTTTTTAGCTTCTAAGATATTTTATATTAAACCCATACATTGAAAGATATTTACTGACGCATAAACTGGATAAACTTATCTAGGAAACCAATTTAGGAAAGACTTTCAGAAGAGGGAGGAGCTTCTACTGTTTTATAACATAGATTTCACAAAAAACATACCGAATGCAATGTGTTAATTGCAACACCACTGAACATAATGACCTCTAAACAGTGTTGTTAGTTCGCTACTTTCCTTTTTATTCAGATTGCATGATAGCTACCATTTTTTTGAAATAGTACATTTTGTCTCATTTTTGACATATTTAATCTGCCATTATATAAGACGAATAATATTTTTTTTTTCAAAAAAGTGGTAGCAATCAAGCAATAAGATTTTTTACATTTTTTAATTTTTTTATTTATTTTAATCTGTTTTTTTGTATGTATAGATGGAATTTTGTAATTGATTTTAACCAATTTCCTGATGTACTAGAATTATTTAGAAAATAAATTTTAAATAAAAAAAGAAAACTGTAATATATTTTTTAAAATACGCTTTAATCAATTAATAATTTCCTATCCCTTAATGTACGATTATATACGTTGGTAAATCAGTTTAGAATTCCTTAAAAGTTAGTTTAAATATTTTATTTTTTTCTTTCCTGTGGCCCTATCTTAAAAAAGGAACAGAGCCAAAATTATATATTGGGTTGTTCGGAAAGTTATTTCCGTTTGGGAAAGTTGGTTCGCACCGGAAAATTCTATCATTTAATTATTAGAGATTAATTCCGATATCTAATAATCGACGGGCAGAATTTTCCGGTACGAATAGGTTTTCCTAAACGGAAGGAACTTTCCGAACAGTCCAATATTTTAAAATAAATTCATTTGTTTGAGCTTTGCCACGGGAAATTTCGTAGAAAAAAATTGCAGTCAAAATATCAGGCGTGGTTTTCAAAATGAACATTAAATGCATATAAAAGATTTTTTTTTTCTAATTAATTTATTTCTGTACTTATTAAAAAAGTAGCGGACTGGCAACACTACATCTAAACATTAAGAATATCGATGAAAATATAATAATAAAATTGAGATAATAAAGATAATAATTAAATTCCAGTATTTTGTAAAACAACAGGAAATACAGATTTATGTATTTATAGGAGATACTCATACTACACATTGGATAAGCTTTGGTTTTATATGAAATATTCAGACTAGATTATTTTGTATTTGTAAAGCCTTAGGCTAATGCATTTTGTCACGATAGAGCAATTATTCTGTCATCGATAAATAATTATTTTGTCAAAGATCGATCTTTCGAAAGATGGTGATCATGTTCGACAACACCTGAAATCACACGGATGGAAATTAGTAATTAATCACTTAATAAATAAGACCTTAATAAAATAAATCGACGTCTTCTGAAAGTCACTCAAACGTAATTCGGGATAAGTGGTTAAATTTTAGTATATTTTTTTAGTGAACGCAAATTCTTGCCCTGATTATAAATATTTATTGTGCAAATACTATTATAATTAGACCTATGGTTGTTTGGATACATTATAAGTAGTATTATAAAGGTTTTAATAAGAGCACATACTATTTATTCTCCATATTACCATTTTACACTCAGACATTATCTAAAAACATGGCTAAAAGTTCCATTAAAAATGTTCCATATTATCAAAAATGTAAAAAAGTTTCAAATAAAAACTATCACCACTGCACAATAGCGCTTTCACTCTGGCTAGAGCATCATCAGTTGTTAACTGTCAAGCATCTGATTCTTCAGTATATATACGACTGGGGATTGAAGAATTCCCTTTATCGGCATTCAATTCCTTCTTTTTCTCCCCCTCTTCTAACATATTTTTCCAGCGGCAATCAATGATTGCGTGAACCATATCATTGCAAATGTCTTTGGATGTATTAATTTCTACTGCTTCTCTTATTAGAGCATTATGTAGATTTTCATAGTTCGGTATTTTTTGTATTTTTAGAGTTTCAAGTTTGATCTTTTAATGTAACATAATGCTCTAATAAGAGAAACAATAGAAATTAATACATCCAAAGCCGTTTGCAATGATATGGTTCGCACAATCATTGATTGCCGCTGGAAAAAGATGTTACAAGAGGGGGAGGAAAAGAGGGAATTGAATGCCGATAAAGGGAATTCTTCAACCCCGAGTCGTACATATACTGAAGAATCAGATGTTTGAGAGTTAACAACTGATGATGCTCTAGCCAGAGTGAAAGCGCTATTGTGCAATGGTGAAGGTTTTTATTTTTTTTATATTTTTAATCATGAGGGACGTTTTTAATGGAAAATTTCAACCATGTTTTTAGATAATTTCTGAGTGTAAATTGGTAATATGGAAAATAAATAGTAAATATACAGACATTAAAAAATTAATACCTGTTTTAAGAGCACATACTTCATGAAATTTTAAACGTGTGCCTCGTTGGTAGCTCGAAGAATGTCAACTGCGATATTTTAGTTCTCGCCAAGTGTTCACTTCAACTATGGATTATTTATCAGCCAATTGGATCCTCAGGGTTCCATAGTTTGTGGGTTCCTAGAAGAAACATTTCCAGACTGTGGATAGGAAAGGGTGGACCAACACCATGGCCTCCACGCTCCTGACATTACTCCTCTGGACTTTTTCTTTTGGGGCTACATCAAGGACAGAGTCTTTGCCACACCAATTGCTGACGCTGAAGAACAAAGGCTAGGATAAAAGATGCTGCGTGTACTGTTACAGAAGACATGTTCGCGAGTACTGGGCGAGGACTAGAATACTACGTTGACATTCTCCGAGCTACCAAGTGGGCACCAGGCTGAATCATACCGCCATTTAATGACCCAGCGGATCAAAAACCAAGCTAAAACAGGTTTGCTTACCGTACTAGTGAACCGCGAGTGACAGTAACAGGGACGGCAAACACCTGCTCAGGAGGTTTCCTAATGCTGAGCTAGGTCACAATATGGCGTCTATTTTGGGCAACATAATGGATATGCGTCAGCTCCCCTTATAGGAGCCTTAGTGGGCACACATTGAAATTTCATGACGTAAGTCGTCTGATTACACATGTTATAACAGTATTTACAGCGTATCCAAACAAGGATGTGTCTATTTATAATAGTTTTCGCACAATAAATATTTATAATCAGGGTATACCCTGTATTGTGTAAATATAAGAAAGTTGATTTTGGAAGTGGGGTCAAGTCCATTTTGTGAAAAATAAACTATTTAAAGCTAAATCTTATTACAAATTTACACATACGATTTATGTTTTCAATCAATTTACAATAAATATCTTTTAGTAATAGCAGTATAAATTCGTCACTAATAATTCATTTAGTCAATGATATTTAAAATACGTTGATTTTGAAGACCACTTTGAATATTGTTTTTATGTTTCATAATATTAACAAGTACAATTAGAACTTCATCATGAATACTTAAAAAATCTTCACTATTTAACACTAAAACTACCATGAGCCGTCATTTTGACGGTTACGAAATGAATATATTCCGATTCGAACCAAAAATTTATTTTACAAATAAATTAAATATAAAACTCACAGAAATACGTTAAATGAATAAGTTAAGTAGTTTTAAATAAAATTTCTGGCAAGAAATAGTTTTAAGAAACTTGAGTAAAATTTCCGGTAGTTCTAGTTTTAAATTACGAAATACAGTTATATGCATACATAATATTATTGAATATTTTTTCTTATTTTTTACACTTTTTCCTTTAAAATTAATTTTTTTTTGTAACTTTTCTAAAGACGAATGAAATATTAAAATAAAATAAATAATAAAATAAAATAAAATATTCGTCCGAATATCCGTGCCATCAATGAAACTAGCCGGATGTACCTGTCCTAAAACTTTATTCTGTCTCATACATGTAAATGATTCAGACAGAGTTATTTTTTGAATTGTGAATTTTAGAAACAAACAAGATGTCGAAGTGTGTGTCATTGCACGAGCATCCAGTGCAAAACACAACTACACCAACTTTGATTTTCATCTTAAATTTCTGCTTCATATTATTAATCGGAGTAAATATGAGTTAATCTCAATCATATTTTGCGATAAAATCACTATTTTTCGTTGTACATCAGCTGCTTGCGAATCGCCTGGTTACCTGGATGCACCCTTCGCTGCACGAGAAGCTGAACGAACAAAAGAGAAAGTCGCACAAAAATCGCTATCACAGCGCCTCCTTCTGGGGAAATAACCCTACTTTCAACTGGGACCTAATGTCCATAGTCAAAAACATATACAGGGTGTCCTCGAGAAATATATATAGAATTGAAAAACGAAAAATAAGTGTTCAATATTTTTGAAAAACCTATTTAGGGATATCAAAGTTGCCCCACGAACTCCGCCCCCCCCCCCTGGAGGGGAAGAGAGGAAACTTTGAAATTTTAAATGATAACCCCCTTTTTATTGCAGATTCGGATTGTACGGTGAAAAATACGTAACTTTTATATTTAACAATTTCTTCAGAAAATCGTAGATGGCACTGTAATCGAGTAAAATGTAATGAGAATCGCTTTCATTGAAAAGTCTGGAAACGGTCGAATAACTTGAGAAATATGCATCACATTGAAAATCGGAATATGTATGTTCAATTATTTTTTATTTTATTTTCTACAAAATTTCTGAGTTTAATTGATTAAAAAGAATACGAAAGTTTGCAACTGTGTTCTTGCGCATGGACGGATAATTCATTAAAATATCAAAATAAATCATTATGCACATTACTAATAGATTCCTTTATCATGTGCAATAGATGTCTACAATGAAGATATTGTTTTAAAATAGTAGAAACAAAATTAAGAGACTTTTACCAACGCAGCGAGCCCTGATTTACTTCACGCGAGTATACGCATACTGTACATATTCGGTTACGCATTTTCTAAATAATGCATGTTTTAGTGAACTTCATAAATGGATATCAATTTCATTATGTTTTCAATGGTGTAATATCATTATAATGCACTTGAAACGATTTTTTCCCATTGACTCTAATGCAACGTAATACTTTCGACTTTCCCTGTAAACGAACTATAAACGCAACACACTTCAATTTCAATAGCGATTGTGTTATAGTAAACATCCATAACACATAAAAATTACGGGGCTATCCGAGTATATTTACGAGAGTTAGAGCACGGGCAGATGGGCAGACAAACACTTTTCAATAAAATTTAATTTCCATAAACACGTCTCAATTAACCTGATCCGCAGGTCGTGTTGAATCCGGGTAAAATCGGGTAACCCGTCTAGAGCATACACGTGTTGGGTTAAACCCAATCAGAAAAAAAAAAATGTGAACCCTTAACTTTACCCAAACCCTAAATATTCAAACCCGAGGCCGAAATGGAAGAAAATTAATCCATAATTTAGTACAATTACGGAAATTTACAAGTATGTCTCTGATATCAATGTTATCTTTTTCGTATGAAAATGAACATGTATACTCATTTGTACACTCATTAATATTCAAATACATAATTTTTATTTTCAATTGAAAAATATTGAGGGGATTTCCTTTTAAAAATTGGGTCAACCCGAAATAATTAAAACTCAACCCGAACCCGAAACATTTAAAGTCAAGCCAACCCGCAATGAAAAAATAGTGTCAACCCTAACCCAACCCGAACCGTGGGTCGGGTCGAGTCATGTAAATCCGGTTACCGGCCTCATGCAAGACTCTAAACCCGTCTGGATGCAGGGTCTCTAGCGGCGCACCTGTCACAAAAGGGCAGTTCAACATCATAGCACCCCAGAAACAATCTCTTATTTTCTACAGCTCGATTATAATGCCCCGCAGCCAATCACTTCCTGAGAAAACAATCAAGGAATTAGTCTTCTCCACGTGCTGGATAAAAAAGCACGTGCTGGGGAAAACCCGCGTACTGCTTTTTCATTTCAGGGTCAACATACAGACAGGAGGGAGTTCAATGGATTCGACTTTCCCCTCCCTCTGAAGAAACAGGTTGGTTAACCATCTGTTACCTCTTTCTCCTTAGATGCAGGCAGGGAGTGCAGGACTCTATTAGCAGAAGCGAGATTTGAAATCACTGGGGAGAAAAGTGTTTTTGAATAATGGTTTTCCAATCAATTGCTTTCTTTATTTTATTTTACTTTTATTTTATTTTTATTTTAATTAAGGAGATTTAAACACTTGGCCCTAAGATATTTGCTAAGCAAAGCACCATACTAATGTCACGTTCACATTATGAAAGTTAAGTCACTTAGCTGAACTTTCTTTTAACCGGACAACCCGGAATTAGGCTTCACCCATTCACATTACCAAACATTTTAAGAGATTTAACTTAGCCACAAAGATGTCAGCGCATGCGCATAAGTTGTTAAATTTGTAACTGCAGCTTCTAACTGAACATAATTATTATCAGGATAAATACAAGTAAGTGCATGTTTAAAAATGTCAGATTTATTTTCTATGAATCATTTTTGATAAATACTGAACATTAAATACATATTCATTAAAATCCATATATACTAATTAATTAAAATTTACAATTTTCATTTTATAAATAAAATGAAAAATATGCATGAAATTACATGAAAATAAAGGAGAGAATTCATGTATAACCTTAACTCATAGTTAAGGTTATACATAGTTAAGAGTTAAATTAGTTTCAGAAACTTGTTCAAATGGAAAATTTTGATTCCGGGTCGTCAGCTTAAATTAAGAAAAAAAAAATCAAGTTAAGTGACATAACTATCATAATGTGAACGCGATATTACTCGAATCTAAGACGCACTCCCCCCCCCCCCCCCCACAATTGAGCCCATTTAATTGGGCGTGCCTTACAATCGAATACAAAGATAACTCGCAATGGACAATATTCATCTTCTGTGTTCGAGGCTACAAAAATTCGTCTGCTTGGGAATAACATTCAGAATCGCGCCATTGAAATACATTGTGTTAAGATCATTTATGCATGTCTTATTTTCATATAGAGTTTTAGACCTTTTCACAGACAAGTATAGGTTATATATGAATTCTCTCCTCTATTTTAATGCAATTTCATGAATATTTTCATTTTAGTGATAAAATGAAAAATGTAAATTTTAATTAATTAGTATATATGAATTTTAATGAATATGTACTTAATGTTCAGTATTTATCAAAAATAAATCGTAGAAAATAAATCTGACATTTTTAAACATGCAGTTACTTGGCATTAAACGATGCATCAAAACGATGCATCATCCTACATCAAACGATGCAATAAGGTAAACAAACGCGCTAGCCGTAACTTTTGCACCACGTGCTTCCCACTGTGACGTCACATGACTATTATTCATACATTAATGGACAATATTCGCCCGTTGGGTTCCAGGATACAAAAAAATCGCCTGCTTAGGAATAACATTCAGAAAAACCCCATTGTAAAGTAATAGTGTTTAGATAATATACGCTTATATTTCATTTTTATACCGATTTTTAGATCTTTTCAGGAACAGATATGCGTTATACATGAATTTCTATCTCTATTTTAATGCAACTTCCTGCGCATTTTTCTTTTATTTATAAAATGAAAATTGTTAATTTTAATGAATAAGTTTATATGATTTTTTTTTTTTTTTTTTTTTTTTTTACTTTGTCCTTATCGAATAATAATTCGCACAAAATAAATCTAAAGTATTTTACGAATTTATTTACCTGTATTTATAGTGCATGAAGTGATAAAATATGTAAACAAATTCGCTAGTCGCTACTTTACGCCACGTGATTCCCACTATTACGTCAAATGCGAGTGGGATACATAGGAGGAGTTTTTAAAGTTTTGGAGCTAAAAAAAGTTTTGAAATGTAATCCTTTTAGTGAACAATATTTTCTGAATGTAAATTTACAATCATGTCATACTTGCCAACCTCCAACTATTTTCCTGTAAAATGTGGAGAAACTATATCTAGGTTATTCCATCTACATCACTAGCGCATATATGCGTGTATTTCCAGGAATTTATTTTTTATTCAGACGTTTCAAATGTATACGGGAAATTCCACAAGAAGAATTTTTATTTTAACCCATTCGCTACCAACCACGAGTATACTCGTGGTTTTTCAAGCTGAAATTACGAATTCGTACCGGAAATTTCGAAAGAAGAATTTTTATTACATGTGATCACGAAATGTCTGTAATAAAATAAATTAAATATTGCTATTAGTATTTTCTGGTATGAATTCGAACTTTCTAAATAAAATAAAATTTCGGTAATTTCAACCCGGCATTGAACGTGTTAACACGAGTAAACGCGAAACGTATGTCATTAAAAAGGATTAAAAATACTATTCAGAATTTCTGGCATGAATACGGAATTTCTGAATAAAAAAAGAAATTCCTCAAATGCACACATATTTGCGCTTATGATGCAGATGGATTAAACATGTTTCAAACCAAATAAGAACGAAAAATCCTGCGTCAAGCATAGATTATGAAACACTTGTAAAAAACTAATCCATTCATTTCAATCACTTAATATTTTCCACTCAAAGTAAAATAAATAAATAAAGAAAATGATGAAGCACGCAGATAAAAACCCAACGATAATTTTTCTCTCATCTCTTAAAACAAGTGACCTAATTTATGACTCTTAAGTTTCAAGTTTATCAAGCAATAGAGATTTATTACCTCGTTATAATCGTTCTCTTCTAATAATGTGAAATATGTTTATAATTTGTTATTTGTGATTATGCCATTATAAACTTATTACAGAACTAAAACATTTAAAAGGACAATTATTCAACGTCAATTTGTTTCAAAGAAATGATGCAACTTTACTCGTAACTTTCCAAACTTTGTGAAAATGAGTCAGTGTATTACTATCCTTCATTCTGTAAAGTCACAGGAAAAAATGTTTCCTGATGTTAAAATTAATCTAAATGTAAACCTTTTAAAATTTTAAGTAATGTAAAATATAATTTTTAAAATCAATCCAAACGTGAACTTATTTATTCAATGTGAATTGTGCATTAATATAATTTTTCTTTACAAGTCTTATTTCAGAAGTGGTACATCTACACGATTATTCAAGAAGTGTTTATAATAAATTCTCAAATAGTTGAAATATATAAACCAGTGGATATTTCATAAATTGGATAGACCTTAGAAAAGGTAAGCAATTCCTTTTCTTTCTGCATGTTGAAGACCAGAGTTAATTTTAATTTGAAGAATTTAATATTCTGATGTTACGCGCTTACCTCGTTGGCCTCGCCCCTTCAACAGTGATCATGAGCCTGATGAATATATGAACTCAGAATTTATTCTTAAGGATTAATAATTGACTCTAATTAATAAAAATAATACTCAGCTCTTATGCTAGATTAAAAATTCAAGAAAACATAATTGAATTTAATAAACTATTTAAACTAATAAAACTTTAAAAACTGTATAAACAAGTTCTCCGAGATGGCGACAATAAAGGAAATGCAAATAGTAGATAAATTAAACAATAATAATTATTCTATATGGAAGTTTAAAATTAATATGTTGTTAATTAAGGAAGATTTGTACGAACTCGTAACTCAGGAACCCCCTACACCAATTAACGAAGATTGGAGAAAAAAGGATGCAAAAGCTCGCGCTTTAATAAACCTGAGTATAGACGATACGCAAATAGTTCATGTAAAACATTTAGAAACAGCAAAACAGACATGGGATAGTTTAAAAAATATTCATGAGAGAGCCAATTTGTCCAGTAAATTGTATTTGTTACGAAAATTGTATAGTGCAAAACTTCCCGAAAATGGGAACATGCACAAACACATTACTAATATACTGGAAATAAAAGATAAGCTCTCCGCAATAGGAGAGAACATAACCGACTCGCATTTATCTGCACTTCTATTGTGCTCGTTACCTGCGAGTTATAATACTCTAATAACAGCTCTCGAAGCCCGAAATGAAATTGAATTAACTCCCGAATTCATCAAGAGCAAACTTACTGATGAATTTAATAAACGGGTAGAAAATAGTGAGCAAGTTGAAAACTCACAAAAGGTGTTTAAAACACAAAAGAAATACACTCAAGATTATAAAGGGCAAAACAAATATTGTACCTACTGTAAACAATCAAATCACACTTACAAACAATGCTGGCATCTCAAGAACAGAAACACACAGACCACTACACCTAAAACACAATACAAATACAAAAAGTACACATCGTTGTGTTTTGAAAATATAAAAGGTGATAGTAAAAATAAAATGAATGAATCAAAAACAAATGAACAGGTACAAATAAATAAAAGTGAACATAAAGATGCAGCATTCATAATTGTCAATCCCGCTAATAAAACCTGGTTAATTGACTCAGGAGCGTCTTCGCATATAGCGAACGATAGGGATATATTTACAAAATTCAACGATACTGAAAAAACTACAGTAACAATTGCTAATGGGAATACATTAAATTCTTACGGAACCGGCGAAACACAAATAATGACAAAAACATCTGATGGATGTATAAATAGAATTACACTTAAAAATGTGTTATTTGTTCCACAATTGGAATCAAATTTAATTTCCGTAAGTAAAGCCACAGAACATGGCTACAAAGTATTTTTCGAAAATGAAAAATGCATACTATCGTGCAATGGAAATATATACTTAGAAGCATTTAAGAAACATAACTTATATCAAGTTGAAACACTAGAAGAAAGTTCTCAAAATAAAATAAACATTGCACATGATTGCAGAAATAAAGATTGCCTCGAAATTTGGCATAAACGCCTTGGCCACAGAAATAATGAAAGTATAAAAGAATTAGTCAAAAATGACTTGGCCAGTGGGATAAAAATAAATAACTGTAATCATAAAACAAACTGTGAAACCTGTATAAAAACAAAGTCAACAAATGCACCGTACTCTAAATCTATCGAAAATAAAACAACAAAAGTATTAGATTTAGTACATACTGATTTATGTGGGCCTTTTAAAACACCCACAATAGGAGGAAAAAATTACTTCCTTACATTCATAGATGACAATTCTAGATTCACAGTTATTTACTTATTAAAAAGTAAAGATGAAGTTTATGAAAAAATAAAAGACTATGTACAAATGGTCAAAACCAGACAAGGAAAATATCCGACGGCGATTAGATCGGATAACGGTGGGGAATACATAGGAAATAAAACAGAAGCCTTTCTAAGGGAACATGGTATAAAACATGAATACACAGTTCCATTTTGTCCCAGCCAGAATGGCATTGCTGAGAGAAAAAACAGAAGCTTAATTGAAATGACACGAAGCCTATTATCCGAAGCAAATTTACCTCATAGGTTCTGGGGTGAAGCGATAAATACTGCTAATCACCTCCAAAATAGGCTCCCCACTAAATTGACAAATAAAACGCCATATGAAATTTGGTTCAAAAGAAAACCAAATCTCTATTATTTACGTGTATTTGGCTGTAAAGTATACACTTACATAAACAAACACAAAAGATCTAAACTAGATGACACAGCAGAAGAGGGTATCTTCATGGGCTATGATAATAATACAAAGGGATACCGCGTTTTCACTAAAAATGGTGAAATAATAATTTCCAGATCTGTAAAATTTCTGGAAGAAAAACTGAACAATTTAAACGAGAAAATTAATGATCACGAACAATTAATTGAAGATAAAAAATACATTGAAATAGAAATAGGTGACACACCCTGTACACCTGACGCGCCCAAACAATCAGAAACACATCAACCTCGTAGATCTGAAAGACAAAACAGAGGAGTACCACCTCAAAGATATACTTCCGACAATTTTATTGCTTTAGCAAATGATTGCGATACAACAGAACCTGAAAACTGGAAACAGCTTATCAAAATAAACAATCCACTAGAAAAGAAAAACTGGCTTAAAGCCACTGAAAACGAAATACAATCGTTAATGAAAAATAATACATGGGATCTAGTCGATCCTCCTCTTAATAAAAGAATCATAGGAAGTAGATGGATTTTCAAACGAAAAATTGATAGTTCAGGAAATACACAAAAATATAAAGCACGTTTTGTTGCCAAAGGTTTCAGTCAAAAATATGGGGAAGATTATCAAGAAACATTTTCACCAGTAGCACAACATTGTACCATCAAAACACTTCTTTTAGCAGCAGCTTATAATAATTTGAATGTGCGACATGTAGATATTGACACCGCTTTTCTTCATGGGAACTTAAATGAAGAAATATATATAAATCAACCTGAAGGCTATGTAAACGAACAATTTCCTGAAAAAGTTTGCAAGCTCAAAAGGGCAATCTATGGCCTCAAACAGGCCGCCAGAGCTTGGCATATTAAAATCGCTGAAACACTAGACAACTTGAACTTTATCCAAAGTACAGCAGACACATGTCTTTTCACTAGAAAAGAAAAAGATCATACATCGTATATAATAATATATGTTGATGATATACTCATCGCCAGCAAAGATGAAATAATAGAAGAAATCGTAAATTCTCTAAAACAAGAATACGAATTAAAGGATCTAGGCAATATTAGTAACTATTTAGGTACTCAAATTCAGAAATTACCTAACGGTTATTCTCTTGATCAAAAAATTAAGATTGAAAATTTAGCGAAAAAGTTCAATCTTGAAAACTCCAAACCGTGCAAAACTCCAATGGAACCAGGATATAACAAATTAAATGATGATGATAATTTAATGCCAAATAATATTAAATATCGCCAGGCACTTGGTTCATTGCTTTATATAACAACAATAACTAGACCTGACATTTCAGCAGCAGTAAACATTTTAAGCAGACGAAATGAGAATCCTCGCGAAAAAGACTGGCAAGCCGTAAAAAGAATAATAAGATATCTATATCATACTAAAGAACTAAAATTAATAATTAACACTAATGAAGAACCAATATTAAAGGTATTCGCTGATGCCGATTGGGCAGGTGATACCAAAACCCGCAGATCAACATCGGGAATATTATATATGTTGGGCAACAACCCAATTCAGTGGACGACGAAAAGGCAAAGTTGCATTGCCTTATCTTCAGCAGAGGCTGAATATGTGTCCGCAGCACATGCTAGCCAAGAAATAATTTGGTTATTGAAGTTACTTGACGATCTAGGCTTTCCACAGCAAAAACCAATCACTTTATATGAAGACAATCAAAGTACCATAAAAATGGTTGAATCAGAAAAATTCACGAAAAGATCAAAGCACATCGACGTCAAATTTAATGCCATTAAACAATATAGCGAAGAAGGCATAATTGAGTTAAGATATCTTCCAACAGAAAAAATGATAGCTGATGCACTTACCAAACCTTTACCCAAGCCTCGATTCATCGAACACAGAAATTCAATGAAAATATTAGTTAATCCCCATGAACGGATTAAGGGGGAAATTGTAAAAAACTAATCCATTCATTTCAATCACTTAATATTTTCCACTCAAAGTAAAATAAATAAATAAAGAAAATGATGAAGCACGCAGATAAAAACCCAACGATAATTTTTCTCTCATCTCTTAAAACAAGTGACCTAATTTATGACTCTTAAGTTTCAAGTTTATCAAGCAATAGAGATTTATTACCTCGTTATAATCGTTCTCTTCTAATAATGTGAAATATGTTTATAATTTGTTATTTGTGATTATGCCATTATAAACTTATTACAGAACTAAAACATTTAAAAGGACAATTATTCAACGTCAATTTGTTTCAAAGAAATGATGCAACTTTACTCGTAACTTTCCAAACTTTGTGAAAATGAGTCAGTGTATTACTATCCTTCATTCTGTAAAGTCACAGGAAAAAATGTTTCCTGATGTTAAAATTAATCTAAATGTAAACCTTTTAAAATTTTAAGTAATGTAAAATATAATTTTTAAAATCAATCCAAACGTGAACTTATTTATTCAATGTGAATTGTGCATTAATATAATTTTTCTTTACAAGTCTTATTTCAGAAGTGGTACATCTACACGATTATTCAAGAAGTGTTTATAATAAATTCTCAAATAGTTGAAATATATAAACCAGTGGATATTTCATAAATTGGATAGACCTTAGAAAAGGTAAGCAATTCCTTTTCTTTCTGCATGTTGAAGACCAGAGTTAATTTTAATTTGAAGAATTTAATATTCTGATGTTACGCGCTTACCTCGTTGGCCTCGCCCCTTCAACAACACTTTCCAACTCTTCCAGAATATTCTAATGAAACTTCACCGTTGAATAAGGTGAAAGATTATATCTAAGTAAGCAATTTGAAAACCCAATTTCAGGAATTACTATGAATAGTCTGAAAAATATGCGAAATATTTTGTGTAGCCCTGTATTTGTTCTATAGATTCGTATACATGCTGCATCATAATATTCTAAAGTTTAGTTCATATAGAAAACACATAGCACAGTTGAAAATACCAGTTCAGAAATTTCCATTAATAAACGAAAATGTACAAGTTCTAAATTTCCAACTGGACGAAAAATGTCCGGGCCAGGATTCGAACCGAATCACCTTGGCTGAAGCCGCCACGCTCTACCACTGAGCTATCCCAAGCTCAGCGAAGCGATCAGTTATTCAGCCAAGCGATCCCAGGTTCGAATCCTGGCCCGGACATTTTTCGTCCAGTTGGAAATTTAGAACTTGTATGATTACTTTACCAATTTGAAATAATTGTGTTAAAAAATAATCCAGTGTAAACGAAAATGTATTTGAGATCTTTTGTGCTACCCTGTATATGATATATAACATTTATACATACCATGTAATAGGCAGAATATTAGTTCATATGATAACTGAAAACGCACTTCCAGCAATTATTGCTCATAGACACTACTTTAAACGAATTTTTTTGAATATCCCTGTATATGAAGTATAAACGCTATACATACTTCATTTTATAATATTTATAGATTCCATGTAATAGGCAAACCATTAGTTAAAAAAACCGCATATCATAACTGAAAACGCACTTCCAGCAATTATTGTTCATAGACACTACTGTAAACGAATTTTTTTGAGTGTCTCTGTAAATGAAGTATAAACACTACATACTCATTTTCAATGCTAAACATTCCATAGTAAATCTCATTAACATATATAAAATTCATGGAGATCCGACTATATTTCTAACGCGAGTTACAGCGCGAAGAGACAGACAAAAAGACAAACCACATTCGCAAACACTTTTCAACTATGTTGGAAAGCAAAATCTGATTGGTTTGCTACGTACAGTCGTGGAAAAAAAAAACGGAACACCCCCCACTAACTCTGCAACAAATTATAGTAGAAGGACGTGACTGGTACCAAACGATTGGAAATAAAGTCTACTTTTATGTGATGTATCTAAAATTTGCTTAAGGGGCCATCTACATATTAAAACCAGCCTAAACTTTAATTTTTTCAATGACAACACCCACTTTTGACATGATATTTTAAATCTTCGGTTCAAACTATGCCTAGATACAAAATTTTAAGTCATTTGGATGATAAGTTTTTGAGTTATATACATTCAAATTTTAGAGCTTCTAATGTTAAATTACATGTTCATATTTTTATTAATATCTCCTGAAATTATAATCCTAATGTGCTAACGTTTTGTTTGGTTATAAAACTCAAAAACCCAAACATAACTACGTCAAATTTGTAATTTTTAAAATTTTATAATATGAATTATGAATTATGAAATTAATATTCGAAAAAATTATGAATTGCAACCTACAATTTTTTTTGATGGATTTATATTTATTATGTCCTGCTTTATGTGTATTCAAAATTTCAATTTTTTTTCCCAAGTAGTTTTCAAATTATGCTTAAAAAACGACAAAATGCTGCTTTAAGGGGCCGTCTATGATGTGCATTAAAGCATAGTTTGAATAGGGATGGGAGCGCTCCGACTCGAAATCCGGAATGACACCACTAAATTTTAATAGTATTTGTTACCTTATTCAAGGACAAAATTTCTGAAATTCTTTACGTTGGAGAATACTATTAAAATTTAGTGGTAAGAATCGATATTCGGGTCGGAGAGCTCTCATTCCTCTTTGAGAAAATATTATACTCATAGGCTGGGATTATAGTGACTTGATAAACTTAGAGATTAAGTCTGTCTTACACTATGCGTAAACCGTATTTCAGTGCTTCGTGATCTTACGTTAAACAACTCTGACAACGATCTGTGATTGTAGTAAGATATAAGATAGCGAGGCACCAGAACCCCAGCCTTTATTAGTATATATATATATATATATATATATATATATATATATATATATATATATATATATTTCTTTTACTTTTTCAATGTCTGCTTTAAAATTTTTCATTAAAATTACGTAAAACGTATTTGCATGAGATATATGTTTTCATTTATGGAAAATAGTTTCGCTTTTTTTTTAAAATTAATAAAGCTCATTTTTGAAAAATATGATCAGTTCTACCTTAGAAAAAACTTAATCATTTTTGTTACTTTTAAATGGATTTATAGCTTCTTTTCCAGTCTAATAAAGCTATATTGTTTATTCTGCAGTATATATGTTTGAAGTGAAGTTTATTATAAATGCATATGTGTAGAGTATTTGCTGAAACAAAATGCCCCACAATTAACTGAAGCAACGAAAGGCAAAATGATTGGCATGTGGCAAGCTGGAAGAAGTTTTCGTTATATAGCTGGACATTTTCAAGTGTCTCTTCAAACTGTTTCAACATGGATTAATAGGTAAGGTTTATATTGGTAGTTTATTGCGAAGAAAAAATTACAATATTTCTTCTATAACTTTCGTATTTAAATCTATTCGATTAAACAGTCTAATTGAAAAAAAATTACAAGTTATTTTTATGGTTTTCTGACAGGCAAGATTATTTCCTAATCGCTAGCAGTGTGCAAAAAAATCTAATAATAATAATAATAATAAAAATAATAAATGTCATATGGCAAGTTTACTTGCCAGGAGGCATTAATGAGTTAATTGTAAAATTTCAAATGAACTACCAGAATAGGTTTAATCATAGAATTATTACCCCTATTCCGAAGGAGAATAACGGATGTAAAGTTATTCAGATGTCTTTATAACATATATTTAGTTTTAGGTCTTCAAATAAATCGGAATGTAAATTCTGCGAACATATCTCAAAACAAGACCCCCGTCCACCCTCTCGCTACTAAAAAAAAGCAATGTCTGGATTTATTTTCAGACTAAAAAACAATTTATCTGCGTTTTTTTTTTTTTTTTTTTTTTTTTTTTTTTTGTTATTTTTACTTTGTTTCATTACGCTGCTTTATACTATTTTTTTTTAATTCTAAATTTTGTATCTGTCAATATTATTCACGTTTCTGCCAATAAACTAAAGAAAAGGCGCGTTAAATAGATGCAAAATCTGAGAAAAAGCATTGTAAAAGCACCTGTAAAATTCCAATAACATTTACATATTGTATTTTAATTACAAATAATCTTATGGTTTTTTAATCCCTTCGTTACGAGAGTCTATTACAGAATTTTTAATAATTTACCACCGGTTTTTCAAAACAGAAATTTTCGTCTAATTGAATTGTGGAAATGCTAAGATATAATAAGGCAAAGCTTGCAATAAAAAATAACTGGTGGGAAAAATCGAGGAATCTGAGCATCTTATGCGTCACGCATACGTGTCGCTCGTCCCCAAGGGGTTAAAATCGGATAATTCAACACTTGTAAACATTATCTTACAGCATATAACAATAACCGAAACTTATTAAGTGAGTAAAATGGTCATATCGGTAAAACATAATACATTAAAAGGTGACATTCTGCAGCATTTCAACAATCGAGTACCGAACTTCAATTTGGATACAGCCCCTTAAATATGCTCATTATAAAGTAATTAATTTCTCAGAAACTAATCGTAGGAATTTAATGAAATTTGGTATCTAGGCATAGTTTGAACTGCAGATTTCAAATATGTTGTCAAATTTGGGTCTTGCTATTGAAAAAAAACAAAGTTTGGGTGTGTTTTTATATGTATATGGCCCCCTAAGCAAATTTTATATACATCACTTAAAAGTAGACTTTATTTCCAATCGTTATGTACCAGTCACTTCCTTCTACTATAATTTGTTGCAGAGTTAGTGGGGGGTGTTCCGTTTTTTTTTTCCACGACTGTACATTATGGTACAATCTAATAATGCTTTTCTCAAATTTCTTGGTATCAATACTTTATGAAATTTAACAGAAAATTAAATTCAAGAGAGGCACATACTGTAAATTCCGGCGTTAAATGCGCAGCTGAAACAAACATATTTATAAGCAGAATTTTTTTTTTCTTATTGTCTCACGGTAATTATTTCACTTTATAAAACAAGTTGGAAATTGTACGTCAAACGTTACAAACGAGGTGCGTTCGTACGCACGTTTTAGAATTAAATTCATGATATCCCGTACGTAGAACGGGTTAAACAGCTAGTTAAGTATATATTTTATGACACTGTTCATACAAATATCTTAACTAGTTATATAAATATTCAGATATATATGTATCAGATAGTTATATAAATATTCAGATCTTGATGATTTTTAATTCTGTGAAATGAATTATATCGTCTGCAGATTCATTTCTGTATTAAAATAAGTATCTCGGTCACTTGACGATTTAACATCCATCGGAAGCTGCTATAACAAAAAAGCACCGATTTAAAAAAAAAAAATCAAATTTCTTAATAAATATTTTTATTAATATCTCCTAAAGTTTTGATTCGATTTTAATAAAATTTGAAATGTCTCGACAAAATTCTGCAAACATAATATATTTTAAATTGCAAACCATTTGGTTGGGTAGTTTTTGCGTTGTTATATGCGGACAGACAGACGGACAGACAGACAGACGGACGGACAGACGGACGGACCAAACGACGACTATAGGTGCTACGTATTTATATAATTACGAACGCACCTAATAAACTTTCAGGGTATAAATATAATTGCTTGAGCTGCGCGTTATACACCAGAATATTCCGTAAAGAATTCAAGTCCCTTTGATTACGCGGTCGAGACATATGTCCTCCCAGCAACTTTTTTAAAAATGCTATTCGCACCACTTCTTGAAAAATAATAAATGCCCAACATTTATAATTAGTGATGGGCAGAAGGAATGATTTTGATATTCGAATGAATCATTCGGGCATGCGCCAAAGTATAACTGCTAAATTTTCGATTTTTTTTAACCCATTTATTCCTAGCATCCCAATTTTGGGACGCTTTAGTAAAATGGGAAAAGGGGCATTTCACACCACTTTTTATTTTAATAGAAATTTGGTGTCTTATTTTATTGGGGAGCCTTCGGTAAAATAAGGTACCAAATTTCTATTTTAAAAAAAGTGGTATGAAATGCACTTTTTTCCCTTTTTACTAAAGCATCCACGCTAGGCATAAATGGGTTAAATCAATTTCTAAAGGAAATTGTTTTAAAAAAAAATTATTTTCATATTTTAATTGGATCTGAATTAGTGATTAAAAGCCACATAAAAAAATCTTTTTTTTTTTTTTTTTTTTTTTTTTTTTTTGTTACAGAATTTCAGGGAGTAATTAATTAGAATGAATACAAATGCTGTCAACTTTGCTTTTGTTTCGTTTAACTTTTACAAAATTTCTGGTGGCAATTGATTTTTTAAAAAGTACGAAAGTTCGCAAGTATGCTTTTGCGTATGCCCGAATGATTCATTCGAATGAAAAAGTCATTCATTATGCCCATCACTATTTATAATAGAATATTTTCAAGAGAAATCTAACACGAAGAAAATTTTTTATAAATTATGGTGCAATTCAATATAAAAATAGTCACTTGTCCTGGCCCGTAATCAAAGGGTTAATGGCTTTCAATATTATGGGAAATGTATGAAAAAAAGAAAAAAGAGAAATCTATCACTGCTATATAACTAAACCATAACTGACGTAAAAAGAAAATAAACACCTCAAGTATATCTGTGTTATATAAAATTGAAATGTCTGACAAATAAAAATAGCAAAACAAAAAAGAAAATAAGACATCAATAATAGTGGGTTCAAAAGAAACATGCGAATGACTACTTCAAATTCATTCCATAGATAGTCAACCTTGACGACTGGCGTATTTTTTAAAGGTGAACGCGCTGATATTCTATTTTGTTTTATGAAATATACTATGAGAAAAAGATTTTCCCATCTCTTTTGAGAATATGAAAACTATAGTAGATACTTTGTTTTCTTAATGGTTTTAATAATTGACAAAAAATTATATACCGGCACACCACAAAGATCGTGACTTCATGTTTAAAGAATCCTACTCTGGAGTAAAAATTTAAACTTTTAATAATGCCACTGAAAATAAGAGAAAGATTAAACACTGTTTTGGAGTGTGTGACGAATAAATTTGCTAAGTCGCTAAAAAATCCAGTTTAAGCACAGGAATAAACTGGATTTTTACAGTTCTAATGTAAAAGATTCACTCGAAAGGAGCTGGATTCAGTTGATTTTTTTTAGGGGGAGGGGGGGATATATGAAAAACAACCTTTCAAAAAAAAATTATAATTCAAAATAAGTACGCTTATTCATTTGTATTACTTCCTTCTGTCTTTACAAGAAAAAAGTATTAAAATCGTGAAAATTTTCGATTTCCGGTTTTCGACGGATTTGTACGTTTTAGAAGGTCCTGAACACGATTTGACTGTTTTTAGAAATTGTGTGTCCGTGAGCATGTCTGTATGTATGGGATACAAATTTTGTGGGCGTTTCTACCTCAAGAACTAACGCACGGCATTTAATCAACCTTTTGATTCATTTAGACCTTAACATAAATCGGAGTTTATTAGGTTTTGGTGTAAATTGCCCAACAGGTGGTGCTGCTATGCTGCATTTATCACGATTCCCGCGATAGCTCAAGAAATAATGCACGGAATTTCATCAAATTTTATATTCTGTTAGACTTTGACATAATTTAACGCCGATTAGGTTTTAATATAATATTGTTTCAATAATATTACATAATTACATATACGTTAACATAACTCCAAGGTAATTAAACAGTAGTAACTATTTAATTTTTAGTATTTAATCTATTGATCTCTAACACTACTTTATAAATGTACATATGTTTTCCAATTTTAAATATACATGACCAAAAAATTAGGTAATTTACATAAAATATTTATGCTATTTTATAATGGTGCCCCGTCAGCTATTATTATTTTTTTTTACGGTAATCAATATTAGAAAAGTAATATTATCGAAGAATATCATAAATTATATTTATGGTAGTTTTTCAGTAATGGCAAATAAAAAAGATAACTCAAAAATATTTAAACAGTACTAAATATTTATTTTTTAGTATTTAATCGATACATTTTAACACTACTTTATAAATTACACATGTCTTCCAATTCTAAATATACACGGCCACAAAAAATTAAGCCATTTATATTAAATATTTATGCGATTTTATAATGATGTTCCGACAGCTATCATTTTTTTTTTTTTTTTTTTTTTTTTTTTTTTTTTTTTTTTTTACGATAATCAATACTAGAAAAGTAATATTGTCGAAGAATATCATAAATTATATTTATGGTATTTTTTCAGTAATGGCAAATTAAAAAGATATTTAACTCGGGAGGAATCGCGCAAACCCAGATTATGAATGGTTTTTACATTGTCACCAATAAATGCAATTAATAATCGTCACTTTATTTAGTCTGAGGCAATTGTTACAAATTCTATGGTAAGGTAAATTGTAGAATACTTTTCGAAAAATAGTGGTGACAATTGTAAAAAACCATACGCACCCTGGGGTATGTCATACCCCGTGCGACTGCTCCCGGGTTAAACAGTAGTAAATATTTAATTTTTAGTATTTAATCTATACATTTTAACACTACTTTATAAATTACACATGTCTTCCAATTCTAAATATACATGGCCAATATAATTATGCCATTTATATTAAATATTTATGCGATTTTATAATGATGCCCCGACAGCTACTATTATTATTTTTTTTACGTTAACCAATACTAGAAAAGTAATATTATCGAAGAGTATCATAAATTATATTTATGGTATTTTTTCGGTAATGGCAAATAAAAAAGATAACTCAACGATATTTTAACTGTAGTAAATACTTAATTTTTAACATTTAATCCATTCATCTTTAACATTGCTTTATAAATTACACATGTTTTCCAATTCTAAATATTCATGACCAAAAAATTTATGTAATTTACATAAAATATTTATGCGATTTTATAATGATGCCCCGACAGCTATTATTTTTTTTATACGGTCATCAATATTATCGAAGCAATATTATCGAAGAATATCATAAATTATAATTATGGTGTTTTTTCAAAAAGGGTGTGTCCGGGTGAACAGAAGTTCATGCATCAAGTTCGACTTGGGAGATCATGTGGCATGTTATTTAATATAAATTAGAGGAAGAAAATAGGGATTTTTCAAAACTTATTTGTACATCAAAGTAATTGGTTTAGGGAAAAACTGCAATGAGGAAAGTTATTACGTATCAGATATCCCTTTTCTTTTTCAATATAGGAAGTGTAATTAAATGTTAGATACTTTTTATCATGGTTTGTTAAAATTATTCATCTTATTTCGATTAATTACAATGGGAAATTAGGATACGTTTGTTGTTTTTTCCTGAGCTAGCATACGTTTATCATAAGTTTCCTAATGGGGAAGGGAGGGCAAAATTAAAACTTTGTCTAATATTAGAACATGTCAAGAATGTTTTAATTATAAGATGATGTCAAGTAGAGCTGTATGAAAAATTAACGAACATGATTGAATGTAAAATGTATTAATTAACTGCTACAATAACAACAGTTATTAATTGTTTGTTACACGTTTTTTATTTATTTATTTATTTATTAAATGTTTTCTATAACCATCTATTACTAAAAGGAATATATTGTTAATGGTTTTATTAAAAAACAGAGCACCGATTGATTAATTGTAAAATATCACTTTGAAAATACTACTACCGAAAAAAGTGTAAATAATGGAATAACAATAGAAAAATGTTGAAGGGGCGAGGCCAACGAGGTAAGCGCGTAACATCAGAATATTAAATTCTTCAAATTAAAATTAACTCTGGTCTTCAACATGCAGAAAGAAAAGGAATTGCTTACCTTTTCTAAGGTCTATCCAATTTATGAAATATCCACTGGTTTATATATTTCAACTATTTGAGAATTTATTATAAACACTTCTTGAATAATCGTCTAGATGTACCACTGCTGAAATAAGACTTGTAAAAAAAAATTATATTAATGCACAATTCACATTGAATAAATAAGTTCACGTTTGGATTGATTTTAAAAATTATATTTTACATTACTTAAAATTTTAAAAGGTTTACATTTAGATTAATTTTAACATCAGGAAACATTTTTTCCTGTGACTTTACAGAATGAAGGATAGTAATACACTGACTCATTTTCACAAAGTTTGGAAAGTTACGAGTAAAGTTGCATCATTTCTTTGAAACAAATTGACGTTGAATAATTGTCCTTTTAAATGTTTTAGTTCTGTAATAAGTTTATAATGGCATAATCACAAATAACAAATTATAAACATATTTCACATTATTAGAAGAGAACGATTATAACGAGGTAATAAATCTCTATTGCTTGATAAACTTGAAACTTAAGAGTCATAAATTAGGTCACTTGTTTTAAGAGATGAGAGAAAAATTATCGTTGGGTTTTTATCTGCGTGCTTCATCATTTTCTTTATTTATTTATTTTACTTTGAGTGGAAAATATTAAGTGATTGAAATGAATGGATTAGTTTTCTACAATTTCCCCCTTAATCCGTTCATGGGGATTAACTAATATTTTCATTGAATTTCTGTGTTCGATGAATCGAGGCTTGGGTAAAGGTTTGGTAAGTGCATCAGCTATCATTTTTTCTGTTGGAAGATATCTTAACTCAATTATGCCTTCTTCGCTATATTGTTTAATGGCATTAAATTTGACGTCGATGTGCTTTGATCTTTTCGTGAATTTTTCTGATTCAACCATTTTTATGGTACTTTGATTGTCTTCATATAAAGTGATTGGTTTTTGCTGTGGAAAGCCTAGATCGTCAAGTAACTTCAATAACCAAATTATTTCTTGGCTAGCATGTGCTGCGGACACATATTCAGCCTCTGCTGAAGATAAGGCAATGCAACTTTGCCTTTTCGTCGTCCACTGAATTGGGTTGTTGCCCAACATATATAATATTCCCGATGTTGATCTACGGGTTTTGGTATCACCTGCCCAATCGGCATCAGCGAATACCTTTAATATTGGTTCTTCATTAGTGTTAATTATTAATTTTAGTTCTTTAGTATGATATAGATATCTTATTATTCTTTTTACGGCTTGCCAGTCTTTTTCGCGAGGATTCTCATTTCTTCTGCTTAAAATGTTTACTGCTGCTGAAATGTCAGGTCTCGTTATGGTTGTTATATAAAGCAATGAACCAAGTGCCTGGCGATATTTAATATTATTTGGCATTAAATTATCATCATCATTTAATTTGTTATATCCTGGTTCCATTGGAGTTTTGCACGGTTTGGAGTTTTCAAGATTGAACTTTTTCGCTAAATTTTCAATCTTAATTTTTTGATCAAGAGAATAACCGTTAGGTAATTTCTGAATTTGAGTACCTAAATAGTTACTAATATTGCCTAGATCCTTTAATTCGTATTCTTGTTTTAGAGAATTTACGATTTCTTCTATTATTTCATCTTTGCTGGCGATGAGTATATCATCAACATATATTATTATGTACGATGTATGATCTTTTTCTTTTCTAGTGAAAAGACATGTGTCTGCTGTACTTTGGATAAAGTTCAAGTTGTCTAGTGTTTCAGCGATTTTAATATGCCAAGCTCTGGCGGCCTGTTTGAGGCCATAGATTGCCTTTTTGAGCTTGCAAACTTTTTTAGGAAATTGTTCGTTTACATAGCCTTCAGGTTGATTTATATATATTTCTTCATTTAAGTTCCCATGAAGAAAAGCGGTGTCAATATCTACATGTCGCACATTCAAATTATTATAAGCTGCTGCTAAAAGAAGTGTTTTGATGGTACAATGTTGTGCTACTGGTGAAAATGTTTCTTGATAATCTTCCCTATATTTTTGACTGAAACCTTTGGCAACAAAACGTGCTTTATATTTTTGTGTATTTCCTGAACTATCAATTTTTCGTTTGAAAATCCATCTACTTCCTATGATTCTTTTATTAAGAGGAGGATCGACTAGATCCCATGTATTATTTTTCATTAACGATTGTATTTCGTTTTCAGTGGCTTTAAGCCAGTTTTTCTTTTCTAGTGGATTGTTTATTTTGATAAGCTGTTTCCAGTTTTCAGGTTCTGTTGTATCGCAATCATTTGCTAAAGCAATAAAATTGTCGGAAGTATATCTTTGAGGTGGTACTCCTCTGTTTTGTCTTTCAGATCTACGAGGTTGATGTGTTTCTGATTGTTTGGGCGCGTCAGGTGTACAGGGTGTGTCACCTATTTCTATTTCAATGTATTTTTTATCTTCAATTAATTGTTCGTGATCATTAATTTTCTCGTTTAAATTGTTCAGTTTTTCTTCCAGAAATTTTACAGATCTGGAAATTATTATTTCACCATTTTTAGTGAAAACGCGGTATCCCTTTGTATTATTATCATAGCCCATGAAGATACCCTCTTCTGCTGTGTCATCTAGTTTAGATCTTTTGTGTTTGTTTATGTAAGTGTATACTTTACAGCCAAATACACGTAAATAATAGAGATTTGGTTTTCTTTTGAACCAAATTTCATATGGCGTTTTATTTGTCAATTTAGTGGGGAGCCTATTTTGGAGGTGATTAGCAGTATTTATCGCTTCACCCCAGAACCTATGAGGTAAATTTGCTTCGGATAATAGGCTTCGTGTCATTTCAATTAAACTTCTGTTTTTTCTCTCAGCAATGCCATTCTGGCTGGGACAAAATGGAACTGTGTATTCATGTTTTATACCATGTTCCCTTAGAAAGGCTTCTGTATTATTTCCTATATATTCCCCACCGTTATCCGATCTAATCGCCGTCGGATATTTTCCTTGTCTGGTTTTGACCATTTGTACATAGTCTTTTATTTTTTCATAAACTTCATCTTTACTTTTTAATAAGTAAATAACTGTGAATCTAGAACTGTCATCTATGAATGTAAGGAAGTAATTTTTTCCTCCTATTGTGGGTGTTTTAAAAGGCCCACATAAATCAGTATGTACTAAATCTAATACTTTTGTTGTTTTATTTTCGATAGATTTAGAGTACGGTGCATTTGTTGACTTTGTTTTTATACAGGTTTCACAGTTTGTTTTATGATTACAGTTATTTATTTTTATCCCACTGGCCAAATCATTTTTGACTAATTCTTTTATACTTTCATTATTTCTGTGGCCAAGGCGTTTATGCCAAATTTCGAGGCAATCTTTATTTCTGCAATCATGTGCAATGTTTATTTTATTTTGAGAACTTTCTTCTAGTGTTTCAACTTGATATAAGTTATGTTTCTTAAATGCTTCTAAGTATATTTTTCCATTGCACGATAGTATGCATTTTTCATTTTCGAAAAATACTTTGTAGCCATGTTCTGTGGCTTTACTTACGGAAATTAAATTTGATTCCAATTGTGGAACAAATAACACATTTTTAAGTGTAATTCTATTTATACATCCATCAGATGTTTTTGTCATTATTTGTGTTTCGCCGGTTCCGTAAGAATTTAATGTATTCCCATTAGCAATTGTTACTGTAGTTTTTTCAGTATCGTTGAATTTTGTAAATATATCCCTATCGTTCGCTATATGCGAAGACGCTCCTGAGTCAATTAACCAGGTTTTATTAGCGGGATTTACAATTATGAATGCTGCATCTTTATGTTCACTTTTATTTATTTGTACCTGTTCATTTGTTTTTGATTCATTCATTTTATTTTTACTATCACCTTTTGTATTTTCAAAACACAACGATGTGTACTTTTTGTATTTGTATTGTGTTTTAGGTGTAGTGGTCTGTGTGTTTCTGTTCTTGAGATGCCAGCATTGTTTGTAAGTGTGATTTGATTGTTTACAGTAGGTACAATATTTGTTTTGCCCTTTATAATCTTGAGTGTATTTCTTTTGTGTTTTAAACACCTTTTGTGAGTTTTCAACTTGCTCACTATTTTCTACCCGTTTATTAAATTCATCAGTAAGTTTGCTCTTGATGAATTCGGGAGTTAATTCAATTTCATTTCGGGCTTCGAGAGCTGTTATTAGAGTATTATAACTCGCAGGTAACGAGCACAATAGAAGTGCAGATAAATGCGAGTCGGTTATGTTCTCTCCTATTGCGGAGAGCTTATCTTTTATTTCCAGTATATTAGTAATGTGTTTGTGCATGTTCCCATTTTCGGGAAGTTTTGCACTATACAATTTTCGTAACAAATACAATTTACTGGACAAATTGGCTCTCTCATGAATATTTTTTAAACTATCCCATGTCTGTTTTGCTGTTTCTAAATGTTTTACATGAACTATTTGCGTATCGTCTATACTCAGGTTTATTAAAGCGCGAGCTTTTGCATCCTTTTTTCTCCAATCTTCGTTAATTGGTGTAGGGGGTTCCTGAGTTACGAGTTCGTACAAATCTTCCTTAATTAACAACATATTAATTTTAAACTTCCATATAGAATAATTATTATTGTTTAATTTATCTATTATTTGCATTTCCTTTATTGTCGCCATCTCGGAGAACTTGTTTATACAGTTTTTAAAGTTTTATTAGTTTAAATAGTTTATTAAATTCAATTATGTTTTCTTGAATTTTTAATCTAGCATAAGAGCTGAGTATTATTTTTATTAATTAGAGTCAATTATTAATCCTTAAGAATAAATTCTGAGTTCATATATTCATTAGGCTCATGATCACTGTTGAAGGGGCGAGGCCAACGAGGTAAGCGCGTAACATCAGAATATTAAATTCTTCAAATTAAAATTAACTCTGGTCTTCAACATGCAGAAAGAAAAGGAATTGCTTACCTTTTCTAAGGTCTATCCAATTTATGAAATATCCACTGGTTTATATATTTCAACTATTTGAGAATTTATTATAAACACTTCTTGAATAATCGTCTAGATGTACCACTGCTGAAATAAGACTTGTAAAAAAAAATTATATTAATGCACAATTCACATTGAATAAATAAGTTCACGTTTGGATTGATTTTAAAAATTATATTTTACATTACTTAAAATTTTAAAAGGTTTACATTTAGATTAATTTTAACATCAGGAAACATTTTTTCCTGTGACTTTACAGAATGAAGGATAGTAATACACTGACTCATTTTCACAAAGTTTGGAAAGTTACGAGTAAAGTTGCATCATTTCTTTGAAACAAATTGACGTTGAATAATTGTCCTTTTAAATGTTTTAGTTCTGTAATAAGTTTATAATGGCATAATCACAAATAACAAATTATAAACATATTTCACATTATTAGAAGAGAACGATTATAACGAGGTAATAAATCTCTATTGCTTGATAAACTTGAAACTTAAGAGTCATAAATTAGGTCACTTGTTTTAAGAGATGAGAGAAAAATTATCGTTGGGTTTTTATCTGCGTGCTTCATCATTTTCTTTATTTATTTATTTTACTTTGAGTGGAAAATATTAAGTGATTGAAATGAATGGATTAGTTTTCTACAAAAAAATGCAAAAACAAAAGTGTGTATATTAAAATAAAGTGTATAATCCCTGAGTCAAAATAAGTTAAATGTTAATAAAATAAGTTACTTTGAAAATACTACTACCGAAAAAAGTGTAAATAATGGAATAACAATAGAAAAAAAGGAAAAACAAAAGTGTGTATATTAAAATAAAGTGTACAATCCCTGAGTCAAAATAAGTTAAATGTTAATAAAATAAGTTACTTTGAAAATACTACTACCGAAAAAAGTGTAAATAATGGAATAACAATAGAATAAAGGCAAAAACAAAAGTGTGTATATTAAAATAAAATGTACAATCCCTGAGTCAAAATAAGTTAAATGTTAATAAAATAAGTTACTTTGAAAATACTACTACCGAAAAAAGTGTAAATAATGGAATAACAATAGAAAAAATGCAAAAACAAAAGTGTGTATATTAAAATAAAGTGTACAATCCCTGAGTCAAAATAAGTTAAATGTTAATAAAATAAGTTACTTTGAAAATACTACTACCGAAAAAAGTGTAAATAATGGAATAACAATAGAAAAAAGCAAAAACAAAAGTGTGTATATTAAAATAAAGTGTACAATCCCTGAGTCAAAATAAGTTAAATGTTAATAAAATAAGTTAACTGTGTTAAATATCGCGAAAATAATTGGTGTTATTTAAAGGGGAAAATAATTAGTGTTATTACTGAATAGTAGACAGTTTTAAACCAAAATATATTTTGAAGGTGGACACACTAATATTTTTCCCTTAGTAATTTTTATATGAAAATTAACAAAAATGGAAATGTAAAAGGTATTCAAGAACCTTAAGAAATTTTGTTCGGATATGGATAAATATAAAGATATTTATTTCAAGAGAAAAACTACTGATATATCAATGTTCCACCTATAGCAATCGGATAGTGCATGATTGAAAATATATTACAGTGTCAGCAATTGTTAGATGATATTGTTTTCTAAACAAGCTCTTACACTCACTTGTTTTATAAAAGGGAGAAACACACACGTTTTTCCTTTTATTATTTTAAAATAAATGATCTTGAAAACTGAAAAGTGTATGAATAATTCAAGAATTGTACTAGAAATGGGGATACATACGAAGAAACTTAACCCATTAACTGCCAAAACTATGTGGGTGGAGTCTTCGATATTTTTACTGAAATTCGTTTCCCACCAAACATTCTGTAAGATAATATTTGGTAACTTTAATAGCAAAGTTTTTGTCCTTAAATAAAGTATTTTTTAACATATTAAAATAGTGGTGGTTAGGAAGGTGTTTTTTTTGTTATTATTATTATTATTATTATTATTATTATTATTATTATTATTATTATACACTTTTATTTTGAATGTTGACAACCACGAGTATGCTCGTGGTTGGCAGCGAATGGGTTAAACTAATTCATACTACTAATTCACTACTTTGATTCAAGAAAAATCTTTTTTGCATAAGCTTTTTACATTACAGCAAAAGGATAGTGTTTAAATGGAGTTATGAATAAAAAGCAGGAGACATGTAATGTAGTGTCAACCAGCTGCGAGTGAAGTAACTGATGATGTAGTCACGAGATGGTAGTTGTTATTTGTTTACATCGGATCAACAGGGTCTGATTACCGCCAGAGCAAATTCCACCAGTAAATTTAAATAGAAATGTTCACCTTTTTTAACACATTTTTCTTACAAAATTTCTGTCACAAATAAGGCAGACATTTCTAATCATTTAGACAGGTGGAAGTTAGCCCAGGTGGTATTGTAATCTCTTTTCCTGACATTGACAGGAGGATTGTTTATGTTGTTACAATATGGCGGAACCCCAATCCTGACTACCGCCGGAGCAAACTTTCACCGGTAAAATCGAATAAATATTTTTGTTCTTAATTATAACATAAATTCTGCATGAATAAGGCATTTAAATACGGAGAAGTTTTCTATTAAAAATTACTTAGGAAGTTTGACACAGCGGTAAACAGCCCCTGCGGAACCGGCTAGAATTGAAGTTTCATCATTTTCAGGATATGTCAATTACTTTATATTCATAATTCCATGGTGTTGCTCGTCCACTACTTTTTTATTTATTTATTTATTCAGATCAGGGTTTGTCAATTTGGCATCCATTTGCATTCAGAAATTTTAAATTCATTCCAGAAATTAAGACTGGTAATTTTTGCTTTCTTTAAAGATAGATTTTTTGTGATTACATAAAACAGAAATTCTTCTTTTTTGGAATTTACGGTATGAGCACGAAATTTCTGAATAAAAATGGAAGCCAAACTCGCAACCTTCATTCAGATTACCTTATTGCTACTACTTTTTTGAAATAGTAATATTCGCCTTAAATAACGGGAACATAATTATTTCAAAAATTTGGTAGCAATCAGGAAATTTGACTTTTATAAAATGTAGCGGGCTGGCAACACTGCAAATGAGCAATCCTTCTTTCAGGTATGATTAGCTGAATAATTTTTGTTTAAATTTTTAATTTTATTAATAACTTAAAATATGGGAAAAATTAATCTTTAATTTCTGTAAATATAATATGATAACATAATAAAACGTGAAGAACAATTTTTTTTGTTTTAAAAATAAATTTCAAGACTTGTATCACACTCATCGCTTTTAATTGAGTTAAAAGAATCCGAATATATTACAGATAAATTTATAATGATTGAACATATATCATCCTAAGGCTTAGGGTGGTGCATGATTCATATATGATGACTTAGGATGATGTATGGTTGATACATGATGACTCAGGATAATGTATGATTTGTATATGATGACTTAGGATGATATACGATAGAGAGAATGTAGTTTACATGTGATACATATATCTACAGCAGGCAATGTTGTTTTCGATCAGTTGGCCATAGCTTTCCCTTCTTAGACATTTGCTGTTTCTTCTCCGCAGTATATGTTGTGAAGAATTGAATTTTTACTTATTTTTTACTTACTTTCTTTTTCCTTATTAACCCTTTCCGGCACAGTTGTCCCACTCCGGGCACACCTAATTTTAATTCCAAATTTGCATTCGACACCAAGAACATTTAATAAAATTTTGTTTCTACAATGAAAGCTTAACCCTTTAGCGGGTGGTGTCCACAAAAAAGGACACCTAATTATAATTCCAAAAGTGACAAACGGCACCAAGAATATTTAATTAATTATTTTCTTTTATAAAGTACGGGTTATATAAGCTAGTTTTTATTTTGTAATGAATTCTTTTAAAAATTCTGGTGTCAGTCCATAATTTCATCATTTTAAAAACAGATTTACTCCGCGCCGGAAAGTGTTAAAATAAGGAGTTATTATTTTCTAAAAAAGTCGTTTGGAAATTCCGGTGTCAGTCACTAATTTCTCATTTTACGAACAGACTTTGTCTGTGCCGGAAAGGGTTAAAGAAAGGCCACAGAGTTCTCAAGAACTCCTGCATTTTTCCTCCTTAAGAGATTCGTCTGGTATATAATATTTTTATCACAAACTCATAGGCTCTCTAGCCAGTACTACAAAAACCTTTGATCTGACACTATAAAAATCGTAAGTCTTAATGCATTTTCAGCTTTTGACGTTACAACGACATTAAGTGTGCAGATATATGATAATTACGTCAGATATGAGATATATGATATTAAATACTATCAGAGTTGGGACCGTACAGAGACTGTTACTTCATATTTTCTGCTGTACGCATCTTTCCAGATTCTTCAGTTAAATAGAAGGCAGTCTGGCAGAGGACTATATATGCATGGGAGATATAGTCTCATGGACAGCTAGCAAGGCGTTAGCTTCGAAACTTTAAGTCCCTCAATCGCGAGACAAATAAACAGTAAAAAGCTGTTTACAGGCTAATCTTATTTTAGTCTTTCCATAACAAAGTTCTGTAATAATGTCAAAAATTATACATCTATGTGTCTGTAGGTGTGTTCGTAATAAAAAAGCATTAAAAACTAGTTATGTCTTGACATCTCTATTCCCAGTACGCTACAATGTCATGCAGGGCTCGCAGCGTTCTTAAATATTTCCAGCATTGCAACCACGATTTCAAAACAGTATTCCTTTCAGTAAATTTCAATTGGAGGTGTTAAAGGTATCTACCACGAATATTTGAGCTTTGAAATAGTGGTAGCAAATGTAGAAAAAAATTAGGAATACTGCTTGTGTGAATGACACTCATGGTTAATCAAGGATTGTCGCACTCTCGGTTGAGAAGTGCCAGGCAATAAAACTCATTCAGAAATATCAAATCATGTGCGCATTAATTTCTTACTTTTATTTACTTATGATTCGACATCAAGATCTTTAGTCTGGAAAGAATTACCTTTGCATCAAGGAATCGTGATTAGTATTTCTCACTCACTGTTCATTTTATTTATTTATTTAGCATTTCAACATCATCTGTACCACTTATTTGACTTATGATATGCCCTTTTTTTAATTTGTTACTTATTATTTTGTTTATTGGTATAATATTCAGTTCCTTTATTATTTTCATTTTTATAATTTCTGCAAAAATATATCTTTGTTATTTTTGTTCATTTATCATCAGAAGAAAAACCTCTGTTTCTCTCACCTTCTCTCTCTATATATATATATATATCGTTAAAGTGTTAGTTTCTTTCTTCAGTCGTTAACACTTTCAGGGGCAAGCACTTGTGCTCGTGCAACGTTGAGTTTCCACCGGAATTTAGGAAAGAATTTAGTTCAAAATAAGAATAAGCAATTTTTCAACTTTTTCTCGTCAAAGTTAAAAAAGTAAAATTTAATTAAAAGTTTCTGGTTTGAATCGGATTAAAATTAGGTGGTATATAATATATACCACCGCCAATCAAAGGGTTAAATAAAACGTCTAAATCCCACGAAAAATTCTCTCACAGGTCATTAAACATAACAACTTCATCAAAAACCTCATTGAGAGATAATAATAATAATAAAAATAATAATAAAGAACATTATAGGAATAAAAAAGAAATCCTCCTTGTCTAGATGCACTTTTAAATTGCCCAAATGTATCATAAATCAAAACTATAATGTTTCCTCTTTTGCAGTGATGACATGCTCAGTTATTATTGATTTATTTTGTATTTTTTTTTACTTGACTTTGATCCATTTAACTTGGTCTCAGTTTTATTTCATGTTCTAAAAGGCATTAATTGTTAAAAAAAAACACTATGGTATTGAAATTTGGTTAATTTTTGGATATAAGAATTGTATCAAATTAAAAAACAAAACAAATTATATGAACTTAAAAAAATCAGTCTTTTCCAGATGCATGCAGTATTAAATTGATCTAAAGTATCATAAATCAAAACTATAATCCCTCATATTTGCTATGATGTCAAGTGCAGTTTAATATTGATTTATTTTGTATATTTTCTTACATGATTTTGAGCTATTTAGCTTATTCTGATAGTTTCATTACATGTTCTAAAAGTCATTTATAGATAAACAAAGCTATAATATTGAAAATTGGTTAATGTTTGGATTAAAATTTGTATAAATTAAAAAACAAATTATATAAACTTAAATAATCAGTCTTTTCCAGATGCATGCAGTATTAAATTGCTTTAAAGTATCATAAATCAAAACTATAATCTGGCTTATTTTGAATTGGTTACAAGTGCAGTTTATTAATGATTTATTCTGTATTTTTTCTTACATGATTTTAATCTATTTAGCTGGTTCCGGCAGTTTCATTACATGTTCTAAGAGAAATTTATGGTTAAACAAACTATGATATTGAAAACTGGTTAATGTTTGTTAAAATGTTATTAAAATAATGAAACAAATTATAAGAAATTAAACAAATCAGTCTTTTCTAGACGCAGTCATAAATTTCTCAAAAGTATTACAAATCAAAAGTATGATAGTTCTTTTGTAGTGATGACATGTTCAGTTATTATTGATTTATTTTGTATATTTTCTTCCTTGACTTTCATGTATGTAACTTGATCAAACGGTTTCATTACATATTCTATAGGTCGCATAAAAAGTAAACTATTGTATTGAAAATGGGTTATTTTTTTTAAATTTAAGAATTATAAGTATTGAGAAGCAATTTAATGCTATGAGACTTATATCTTTATTATTTACCCACAGTCCTGGGACGGGCATTTATACTAGTTAATATAATAACAATGGAAAACATCGCATACTATATTTATTGCTACAGTGTCTTTATTCTATTTTTCTCTTTGAATTCAATCATAAAATGCAATGTTTAATCCTTAAATGCCTGCCTAGAGTATCAAATTTGCAAGACTTTTTATTTAACTTTTAATAAGTAAATCAAGTTCGTCGTAACCACTATATTTATATCGAAATATTAATCCTATAAAAATTACATAAATATGCTATTAAATAAAGTTAAAAATATATTTTATAATTTCTGGTGTCTGAATTTTTCTTTTAGATTTTTTTTAAAACCTATATTAAGGATTTGACATCAGAAATTTTAAGATATGTTTTTAACTTTATTTAATAGCATATTTATAAAACTTCGGTTACTTTAAATTAATATAAACTTTCTTCACATGGCTCTCTTAAGATGTGTTATACCATAGCTCATATACAGGGAGTGGAGTTATTTTTAACTAGGAATCCCATTGACACAATCAACAGTTTCACTGTTTAAAGATTTCTTTTTTGCATGATTAATATTTCGATATAAATATAATTGTTGCGAAGAACTTGATTTATTTATTAAAAGTTAAATAAAAAGTGTTGCAAATTTGATACTCTAGACATTTTTAAGACCATGGTCCTCCCTCTCCCTCCCCGTCCCCCGCCCACAATTTCACACCTCTTTATAATTCATCATTATAACACCTCATTCACCCTCATATAAACTTTCTTCACATGGCTCTCTTAACCCTTTCCGGCACAGTGGTTCCACTCCGGGCACACCTAATTTCAATTCCAAACTTGCATTCGGCACCAAGAATATTTTAATAAAATTTTGTTTCTATAATGAAAGCTTAAAATAAGGCGTTCATATTTTCTAAAAAAGTCGTTTGTAAATTCCGGTGTCAGTCAGCAATTTCTCATTTTACGAACAGACTTTGTCTGTGCCGAAAAGGGTTAAGATGTGTTATACCATTGCTCATATACAGGGAGTGGAGTTATTTTTAACTATAGGAATCCCATTGACACAATCAACACTTTCACTGTTTAAAGATTTCTTTGTTACAGGATTAATATTTCGATATAACTATAATGGTTGCGAAGAACTTGATTTATTTATTAAAAGTTAAATAAAAAGTGTTGCAAATTTGATACTATAGACATTTTTAAGACCATGGTCCTCCCTCTCCCTCCCCGTACCCCGCCAACAATTTCACACCTCATTACCACTTAATAACGTCACTAGAAATTTCACTGAGCTCAAAAAGAAAAATATACAATACAGAAAAAAAAATTGCCCAGATGCTCTCTAAAATTGCTGAAAGGTATCATAAATCAAAAGCATGGTATTTCTACTTTTGCTGTGATGACATGCTCAGTTTCTGTTGATAGATTTTGTATATTTTCTTCCGTAATTTTCAACTGTTTAATTTATTCTCACAGTTTCATTACATGTTCCATTAAACGGTTAATGTAAAATGGTAATATATATATATATATACAGGTTGTCCCAGCTAAGATGTTACAAGCTTCGAGGTAGGGTACACCTAGACGGCTCGGAATCGCATAGGAATTCAACTCGGGTTTTCTCATGACGGAAGTGTAAATTTATTTCGAAAAAAATCAAGATAGTGCTGGTATTAGTGGCGTGCGAACGCAATATTTTTACCAAATAATTTATTTATTAATCAAGCATTTTTTCGTTATTAAGTATGGTTAAATATGAAATAAAATTTTCGTTATTTTAAGATTTTGATGTGAATTATTAGTGTACATTTATAAGGCGAGTTTCACTGAATAATTTAAGAAAACACTCTCTCAGCATCATTATGCATATTTAGCTATGCATTATTAATTATTTACTTGACCTTTATTTTTAATATTTAATTTTTTTTTTTTAATTTTCGTATTTTTCTTATTTTACTTAATTATTTCACTTTATTATAAGCATTCATTATAATTTCGAGTGCATTATTAAATTCAAATTAGTGTTTAAGAAATATAAATAAAATAGTGACCAGAAATCCACAAAATTCTAAAATCTGCACAACCTCTGGATTTAAGCTATGTGAATTTAAGGGATATAATACAGTATGTATGCATTTATTTTAATGAGGACAGAAAATAACGTTACGTTAGAAAAAATACGCATTTTCCCTTATAAAGCTGTTACATTTCATTATTTTTCTATTTCGCTAGTACCGAGTTTGACATTCTAATCTCAGAGGAAAGCGAAATGCTTCAGTCAGTGAAAACGACGTCATAGAAAAAAGGAAACGAGTATTTTCTTTGATAAAACTAAATATTTTACTACGAATGCGTCAAAAATAATTAATTTCTAGATTTCGCCGGCACTGAGATTGGAATCTCAAGTCAAGACTGCGAAAGCGAATGTTCACATGCAAAGTTGTAACTGGCATACGTGACATCAAGTTTGGAAATATATTTATTAATAATCTATTGCAAACTAAAATATTTTTTAAATGGTGAATATGAATATATAAAAGTACTCATGTAAATTTTTCGACGGTGAAAATTACGTTATGTTTAAATTTTGTCGAAAGAAATATTATGATTGTGTCAAAGTGGCACAATTTCTGCTGATTTTTTGTTTCGTAATACCAAAGATCAAAGCCTCAATTAATAGCTTAAAAATTACTTATCTTAATTATATTTTACTGATTACTTATAGAAATAAAGTTTAATTTTTCCATAATTTAAAACCTTGAAGTTACTGGAAACAGCAGTTTGTAACTGTAGTTAAAAAATATATTTGTTTTACGAGTTGGGTTAGCTAATGTAAAATTGTTTTCATCATTTTAATGTAAAATTATTTTAAACATTTTCATTTGTCGAATTCGACGGGTTCCGACTCATGTAGGTTAAATAGAAATTGCGAAAATTATATTTCGCATATTACGTGATTTTTGATGCAAAACGTTATCTGTCAAAAGTATATTGTTCTTTTAAGATTTGGTTTCTAATTTCGGAACTGGTGAAATGAAAACGACGTCACTTTGACGAACATAGATATTTTCGGTTTATGAATTAGGTTTTTTGCTTTACAAGAAAAAAAAATATTTTTTACCAGCTAAAACCCTTTTACTTTAGCTCCTTGGTTCATTTTAACCGCTATCTTTCAAAAATAATTAATTGAAAATAGCATATGCTTTCCCTTTAAATTCAATTCTTGTGAATAGGGGTGCAATAATTGTCTGTCTAACAAGGAATGCATCTTTAAATCGCATACTCAGAATATTTTGGAAAAAATGCTGATGAAACTACTTATGTACGTTATAAAGGATTAGTCAATTTTATGTGCGGAATCCCAGTACAAAATGTGTAAAAATATAAAATACTTTCGTGTATTTGGCGCAAAAAGACGCGATTTGGTGAGCAACACTTTTTCTTAGCCAAATACAAGGGATTTTAATACATTTGGACATTCTTGTTAAATGAATGTTTAAATGCGCATTTTAATGTATATAAACTTAAACGATGAAATAGTTTATTATTATTTCTGTAAGTTTTATATACTATATACATAAGTTGCGTTTTGCTGCAGTTATTAAATTTTACACGGTTTCACCGGCTGGATAAGTTATAGTGTGTTTTAAAAATAACTGCCTGATTAACCCTTTCCGCGCAGTGGTCCCACTCCGGGCACATTTTAATTCCAAACTTGCATTCGACACCAAGAATATTTAATAAAATTTTGTTTCTAGATTAAAAGCTTAAAATAAGGATTTTTATTTACTAAAAAAGCCGTTTGTAAATTCCGGTGTCAGTCAGTAATTTCTCATTTTACGAACAGACTTTGCCTGTACCGGAAAGGTTTAAGAGTGCTTTCATTATAAATTTTCATATTGAATAACTTGTTGTTTCCATTGCAACAATACTGTTTAGAACCATAATTTAAAGCTTGAAACAATTTTAATCAATTTAAATTTTGTTCTGAACCGTATAATAAGATGGTTAAATTTCATTATATATACATATAAATGTACATAAGAAAACTGTAGTTATAAAAGTGTATTTATTTATTTTAAACTTACTTAAACTAGATCAGTATGAAGAATTGAAAAATGTTTTCTTTAAAGAATATTTATCATTAAAGCGTACTTTTTTTATTTCATTGTGTCGCCAAAAAACGATAAATCGCCAAAAAAACAAAATATCATTATTTTTTAACGACGCTATATCGAGGTTCCACAGGAAATTTTTTATAGACATACAAATCCTCAAGAGAAGAATATTCTGCATTTAAAAAAAAAATTCTGTGTATGCGCTTATGGAGACTTTCCTTGTTAGAAGCGTTATTTTAAACAATGTGCATCTAGAAGTTTTTGCACATTTAAAAGCTATGCAAACAAATTTTGGAAGTTAAATTTTATAAATAAATCTTTTGTCCCATATTTATTAGAGATTTGCATATATTTTGTATAATGAAATATAAAAAGCTTAGCTGCCAACCATCGTATGTTTTTTAATCAAGTAGTACCAGAAATGTTGTAAAAAAAAATATATATATATTTTTAACTAGTAAAATTAAATTTATAGCCACATAAAAATAAGAAACTATTTTTTTTTTTGGAAAATTTCTGAAAATAATTGGTTAAAAAAAACGAAGGTTGGCAATTATACCAGAGTTGGGAAAATTTGTAACTGCAATTATCTGTAATGTAATTACAATTTAATTGTATGTAATTAATTATTATTACAACTACTTGCCGCAAACAAATTCTTGCAGCACTGTAGCCTGAACCGTCCTCACCCCATTATTTGACGAAATTTCTGTACTTGAATGTGTGTAACTATAATTAATTACATACAATTAAATTGCAATTACATTGCAGCTAATTGCAATTACAAATTTGCCATATGCTTTTGTTCATGCTTGAATGATTCATTCGAATGACAAAATCATTCATTACGCCCAACACTATTTTAACATGTGTCAAATTAACCCCTTAATCGTCGTGCCCGAGACATTCACGGGCAGCGTAGGTTACGCCTGTTTTATTCAGATTGTTTTATTCCCACCAGTTTTTAAAAATAGTGAAATTAGCTTTATTCTCTCATTATTTTAAATGCCTGTTAAATAACATGAATATTTCTACTTAAAAAAACTGGTGGTAAACAAGCAATCTGAATTTTTAAAAAGTAGCCTACCCTTATAGGGCGCGACGATTAAGGGGTTAAACCACATTTTACGGAAAAATATGGGTAGGTTGCCAGATATATATGATATTACTATAAACACGGGAGAAATCACATAGCTGGATTTTAAAGATTTTTTTATTATGAACACAGCTATAGATACATAGATAAATAATTTTTGACAATATTACGGAACTTTTTATGGAAAGACTAAATTAAGTTTAGCCTGTCACCAGCGCATACTCAGGGTTGCCAGTTTGGCCTTTTTTTTCTATTCCAAATTTTCAAATTCACACCGGTAATTTCGAAAGAAGAATTATTACTTTGACAAATCAGAAAATTTCTCTCATTAAACAAAACAAAATTTACACCTATTAATTTCTGGTGTTAATTCAAAATTCTGAATTTAAAAAAACGGCCAACCTGGAAACCCTGCGCATACTCAGGATATGAATAGTTTTTACTTTGTCACCAATAAATATAAATAATAGTGGTCACCTCATTTAGTGGGAGACAACTATTACAAATGCTGCAATAAAATAAATTGAAGATTACTTTTTGAAAAATAGTGGTGACATTTGTAAAAACCGTACGCACCCTGAGTATGTTATACCTGACGCGACTACACTGTAAAAAAAAATCTCTCAGATTGACAGAAAAAAAAAAACTGTCAATTTTGGTGCCAATGGAAAACCGTTTAATTTACAGAAAATGTCTGTATATTTTCATTAAAACAGTTTTTTCTGTAAAAAATATTTTTTTTCCTGTAAAAATTACAAAATCCACATTTTTTTTACAGGAAAAAACTGTTTTTCTTTAAATACTCAAATCAGTTTTTTTCTGTAAAAAATACAATATTTTTCTGTCAAAACTACAGAATTTTTTTACAGTGTACTCCCGGATTAAAAGATAGGAAAAGCTAAAAGCGCAAACGGTGACAGTGATGGTATAACCTCCTTAGTAGGAAGAAGTTGTTTTAAAATACGTAAAATTATACTGAAAAAATCCGAGGTTTTCTCCTAGCTTTAAGTAAATACCGTAATTTCCAGCGTATAATCCGCGGTTCAAACAATCATGTTTCGACACAGAAATTTTATTTTATGAAATGTAACATTCCAGATCGCAGTAAATATTTGTCTCCAATTATTGAAGAAAATTTCTGGGTCGAAACATGATTGTTTGATCCGCGGATTATACGCCGGAAATTACGGTATATAGCCTCAAAAACCAAAATCTACCACTCTTTAATATTTGTTTTGGAAAGAAGCATGTAACAGCTCTATTGCTTTAATTTTACCTATCGCCCTATGTATCAAAGTGATAATTATTATTTAATCTTCTAGATAGCCCAACAACCTTTTTTCCACATTCTTCTCGTAAAGCACTCACATCCAAGACTCAATAAACATATATACTCGACGATCCCACGTGTTTAAGCTTGTATTGTAAGCCATTGTGCAGCTTATCGTAGACATTTACTATTCCATGGAAGCTCAGTGAGAAGGATGCATAAATCTCAACTGTTGCTGCATAGAATATAAATATGAAACAAGATAAACTAAGAATTTTTAATCAAAACCTCCGGAGCAAGGCGTTTTTTAAACATATGTATGATATAGAATCATTTATACATATCTTTATTCTAAATTATTAATCTTCCTAACTTAATTTTTAATAAATTAATTAATTTTCTCTTCGCTAAAATATTTCTTATTCTAAAACCTCAAATGTTACTTCCTTTTCTCATATGAAAGACTATCTTTACTAAATGCAGCATGTACGTATAAATCTATTTTAATTCCAGTGCGGTTATAACAGATGTAATATTATGTGTTCCGGACATTCATTGACAGCTGCTTGGGCGCCCAACCTTTTTCTGTCCATAAACAAATTGTGCAAGTAATGTATTTTCTCATATACAAAGTTTAACTCTTTCCTTTGACTAAAATTCCTTTCCCACCGGGTTGCCCGCATGCAAAGCCATTAAATAATAAGCCCAGTCAGATAAATGGGAAACTTTTCGCAAGTTGAAAATAGCGCCATCTAGCGGATGGGATGCTTGCATTCGGCACCAAGAATATTTTAATAAAATTTTGCTTCTAAAATTAAAGCTTAAAATAAGGAGTTCATATTTTCTGAAAAAGTCGTTTGTAAATTCCGGTGTCGTTCAGTAATTTCACATTTTACGAACAGAATTTGTCCGTGCCGGAAAGGGTTAACTGCATAGTGATGTAAATTTCCATCACTTTTTATTTAACTTTTAATAAATAAATCAACTTCTTCGCCACCACTATACTTATATCGAAATATTAATGCAGTAAATTTCCCCATTTTTGTTTTATCATTATAGTTTTAGCTTTAATGTAAAAGATCCCAATAATTAGCAAGCTTTTAAAGGAAGTGCATCGATAGCAAACAAAACATCGATACAAACGATAAAAATCGTATAAAATATCGATATAAATAAATCGTATCGTTTCTCTGCGACGCACTTCTGTTTCGCCTTCCTTCCGCAGCAGATGAAGTGGCGCTAGTGTCCCCGCTAACAAATTTAACACTCTAGATTATTTTTTAACACAATTATTTCAAATTGGTAAAGCAATCATACAAGTTGTAAATTTCCAACTGGACGAGCGATCCCAGGTTCGAATCCTGGCCTGGACATTTTTCGTCCAGTTGGAAATTTACAACTTGTATGGTTGCTTTACCAATTTGAAATAATTGTGTTAAAAAATAATCTAGTGTATTCACGTATCCAGCGTTTACTGGAGTTCCATTACCTGCGATCTTTTCTGTTGAGCTGATTAAAATATCAGACCAGATGCTTTGATCAATAAGGTTAACTGGATGAATTATGCCCTCCAGATTCGACCGGGATAGCTCAGTGGTAGAGCGTGGCGGCTTCAGCCAAGCGATCCCAGGTTCGAATCCTGGCCTGGACATTTTTCGTCCAGTTGGAAATTTACAACTTGTAAAATTTAACACTATCTGACTGGGCTTATTATTTAATGGCTTTGCCCGCATGTGTCCTCTAAAATTCACTAAAATTACGATTTCGCCAAATGTGGTAGCCTATTCATTACATCCTCCCAAAACATTTATATTAATTATCCTTAACGTACATATAAATTCTTTTGCGCGTCTGCGGTTTGTTGGCTCAATGTAATATCGAATCTTGGCGAGACAATCTACTGCCCAAAGGACAGATCACTCCTAACTCTTGGTCTGTCAACAACGGTTTTAGCCTCTAATATCAAGACCACCCCATTCTTACCATCTTATACTTACTATATATCAATAAAGAACTTCAGCTGAGATGTCTTCGTTCATTGGATATTCTTATTTCTGCCTTCCTGGATTCGAACTGTCGGTTAATTGTTTACAACGCAAATTGTACGAAAAAACGGCACAAATTATATCCGAATTCATGCGTTATGCATTAAAATATTTCAGCCCAACATCATTCATCACCACAATATGAACATAAGAAACAATATACAAATTTAACCAATAAAAAATATTTTAAATTTAAAAATAAGCTTTTACTATCTTTTTTACAAGATAGAGAGTTGAAACTGTTTATTTTTCAATTCCTGCTATTAGTTCACACTCTCCCTATCTATATTTATATATCTTGTTCAAATTTTCAATCGTTAATAAAATACTTTTTAGTCATCCAGTCAAGAGTCAAGTTCAAATACATTTTTTTAAACTTGTAGTGGATGACACTGGATGTTAATACAGCTTTTTAAAAATATTAATTCATTAATTAAATTAAATTAATTTTAGTTTTTGCATCATAAAAAGCTACTAAAATAAGGAGCAACGCTTAAGACAGCGAAATATCTAGTCATGGCGTAGTGGTCGGGACCTCCAGTTTAGTATACGGAAGATTGCTGGTTCCATTCTCATTGTGGGAAGGTTTTGTTAATTTTCACAAAACTCACTCAAAAATGCAATAAAAAAAAAATAAAAAAAAAAAATAAAGAAAAAGCAGAAATATATTTAGGTTTTATATAAGGTTGTTCTTGAGAAGTCACTTTTTTTTTTCTTCTTTTTTTTTTTTTTTTTTTTTTTGTCTGAAGTGTGATTTCCCTCTCCCCCTCCCATGAACCTCCCATTTAAGATCATTTTAAAGCACACTAACGTAAAAAAGAAATAAAAATTTTCTTATACTGAGATTTCAGGGGACTTTGTCCCCGGAATAGATTATGATAAACTTTCCAACTTTTACAGAATATGAAGAAGAAATTTAATTTTTTCATACGATGAAATGAGATACCTAAATAAGCAATTTGAAAATCGCAAAACTCAGTTATCACTAGAACCGCGAAGACGGGCGTCATTTTGACCTGTATCGGTGTCGATTCGAACCAGAAATTTGTTAATAAATTAAGTTAAATATACACCACACGAAAATAAGCTGAATATGTGAGTTAAATAGTTTTGAATATTAATTCTGGTGTGAAATATTTTTCTTATAAAACTTGAATGAATTTTCCCGCGGTTCTAGTGTAAAAATCCATTTTTAGCAATTGCTGCCCATATCCGAAGTATGTCGTACAGCCCTGTACATGATCTATCAAATTTGTACACAGCACTTAATACACTAAAAATTAGATAAAATTGCACACCACAGCAAAAAAAGCTCTTCCAGCAATTACTGATCATAATCAGTCCTTTAACCGATTTGTTTTGTGCGTCTCTGTACATGAACGATAAATCCTACACACTCCACAATCTATAGAAAATAAGTTGTATTGAACTTTAATGAGCCTTTGAAATTTCATTACGTTTAACGTGTCATAACATGTTTAAATTGCACCGCAAACGAGTTCTTCCCATAGATTATTTTATACGTTTCTGTAATTCAACTATAATTGCTATTTATTGTATACAACGGTGAAAGCATGCTGTAGTCCATCTCAGTAATGCATATTAATTTCATTATGTTTGAAATATCGTAACATCAATAAAATGCACTGCAAACGATTCTCCCCATAGACCATAATGTAATGGAATACTTTTGTATGTCCCTCTATACGAACTATTAATGCTACACACTTCATTTTCAATACCGAATATTCTATAGTAAAATTCAATAACATATAAAAATTTCATGACAATCAGAGTATATTTACGACAGTTAGAGACGGATAGACAGACGGACAGACAAACCGAATTCATAAACACTTCAACTATGTTGGAAAGTGATAAAAATGAAATATACATATAAATTTCTGACACGATGGAATCTGATAATTTCGAACGACGGATCTCCTGATTTGAAACTGGTGACGGTACCTCTGCGCTACTACTGCTTGATTATATTGCCGCAATATTTTTTCACTTATCGGTCTTAAAATTTCATTCTGATTTTCCTAATGGAATCGCTTGAAAAATGGTTTGAAAATGGTTTAAAAATGGATTACATATCTAATCCGTCGGCTCATGTGTGCGAAAATCTATACAGTGCTTTCAACAAAGGTTTATAATTATATTCGCCAAATGGGAGCTCTATAGAGAGCACGTTTGGGAGGTATCGTGTTCACTGACACACACACACACACAAAAAAAAAAAAAATAAATAAAATCATGATTACAATACTTTCATTACAATATCAGGGTTCGAACGCGTTTACCACAATTTTTTAATAGAATATTTCGCCTTATTTAAATGCAGAAAAGTATTACAAATCCTGCAATTAAAAGACGCGTTAATAATCTCTGCCATTTAAATATTAAATAGAAAAATACTATTAAAAATTGTGGAAAAGCGTACGAACTCTGAATATGCATTCGGAAAGTAAACAAGTTAGAAATTTCATGTCAAACGTAACAAATGCATAGGTGCCAAGCACTCATTAATATTCCGTAATATGCGAGTTAATTTGACCCAGTTTAACCCTTTCAGGGGCAAGCACTTGTGCTCCTGTAACGTTGAATTCCCACCGGAATTTAGGAAAGAATTTAGTTCAAAATAAGAATAAGCAATTTTTCAACTTTTTCGCGTCAACGTTAAAAAAGTAAAATTTAATTAAAAGTTTCTGGTTTGAGCCGGATTAAAATTAGGTGGTATATAATATATACCACCGCCCCTCAAAGGGTTAACAACGCTTCAAACCAGAAAAAATATTGGTTTATTTATTTATTAAATTTCAGGTTTCTATGTCGAATTGATTTAATTTCATTTCTCAAAAAAATTTCTGGTGCGAAACGTATTAAACCTGGGTCAAATTAACCCACATATTACGGAATATTAATGAGCGGTTGGCACCTATGCAAATGAGGTGAGTTCGTACTATAACTAGTTTTAAAAATATTAAGATCTTGATACAATAGCTGTTGCACTTTTATTCAAAATGCATGGATACAAAATGTATTTTATGTGCAGATTTTCATACATATTAATTTTATTTTATGAAATTAATTTTCAATATACTTTTAAAAACAATTAATTTAAATTCTGTTACATTAAAATTATTCTATGCGCAAATATCCAAGATAAGACAATGTAAAAAAAAAAAAAAAATCTTTGTTATTATTTAACTGAAAATATGAAGTATATCGTCTAATATTATGATATGATTAATTTCCGTAATAAAATAAGTACATTTTATGTTACCAACATTTTTTTTGTTGACATTTACTGAAAATTACAATGGAAAACTTAAGCCTAGCTTTGAAAATTTCAGAACTTGAAATCCATATTTAGACTCTTTTTCCATTTTTAATATCTATTTCTCCGAAAACATCTATCCAAAAAACTTTCGGTAGATTATAGGACTGCTATAATTAAACAATTTTTGTATGCAAATTTCGTTTTTAAATTCAGTAATACGAAAATAATATGACTCCATCTTAAATATGACGTAATAACCACGGCAGCCTAGAATCATTTCCTATCCTGGGATGTTATTGAATTAATTATTTATGATAGGATTTAATAGAATGGAGAAAACTTTTATTAACATTATTTGAAGTTTTGATTCGGTTTTCATATAATTTGAAGTGACTCGACAAAATTCTACAGCGATTATATGTATTAAATTTCAAACAGTTCGGTTGGGTAATTTTTGAGCTGTTGTATGCGGACAGACGGCCGGACCAGACGACGAATATAGATGCTACGGATTTATATAATTACGAACGCACCTAAAGACGGAAAAAATAGTCAGACAGATAAATAAATAAATTTTAAATTTTGGATTATGTTGAAATTGAAATATGTCGACTACCGAAAGGAGCCTTTTCCAATAATAACAGAATTTTCAAAATTAGAGAATCCGTTTAAAAGTTATTTGTGCACATACATTTAAACTAGTAAATTTGATTATGGGTCATTATGGGTCACGCTATTTTTATAAAATAAAAGGTATTATAGTAATAATCAAAGCTAATTTTGAGCGAGCATAGGTCGGTCTTCCCTGCTCGTATATATTTATAAGCAGGGGCACCACAAACGCGGAAACTTAATTTATATTATCTTTATAAACTATGTATTATTTTGTGTGTAAGTATGTAGCTAGTAATTCTAAACTATGTATGTTATTGGGTCATTCCATGGTAACTTACGTTACATTTAGAATAATTGACTTCAGTAATTTTAGTAATAGCACCAGAAAATATTCAAAATGTAAAGTTCATGTGATTTGTTAATTAAACCTATCCAAAGGCAAAATGCATGAGAATTACTTAAATTTAGTGCTATATCTTGAACTCTGGAAATTATATTTACTATGGTAACTTACGTTACACTGAAAAAAAAAAAACGTAAGTTACCATACTAAATTTAATTCCCACAGTTCAATAGATACCACTAAATTTCCGTAATTTTCATCCAAATTTCTGTTTGAATAGGATTAATTTAAAAAATCACATCAACTTTACATTTTGAAAATTTTCTGGTGCTATTACTAAAATTACTGAAGTCAATTATTCTAAATGTAACGTAAGTTACCATGGAATGACCCAATTATTTTTTCTCAATTAATTCATAAAAAACTTCTTTGATTTTTGAAAAATCAATGACGTGGGAGGAGGGGGAGGGGGGTAAATATTTTTTTTATTGGGGACTAGAATTTTTTTCTGGCAACCAGATAATATCAAACTTGTACTGCCCTGTTTATAGGCATATAATATTTCTCAAAGCTCCATTAGAAATGTCACATTATAAAACATGTTTTTATGCAACGGTTTTCGAATAAGCTGTTTATTCTTTTTTTTTAGGGGTTTATTCTTTTTTTATTATTGAGGGGGGATTTCCAGTAATTGTGCTATTTTCAGGATTCGAGTATCTCTATTGTTTGCGTTTTCTTCTGTAATTTCATTAGATTATACATTTCTTTGCACAAAAGATTTTATCCTATCTAGAATACTTACATTTCAACAACGAAATATCAGCATATGTCACAAATCATTATATAACAAATACAAATGTAAATTTCCACTTACCATGCAATTTATACGTCCAGCATATTTATAATTTTCGTTTGGAAAATCCTTTTGGTGATCATTCTACAGTAATTAAAAGAGAACCAAATAAATCCCCATCTATTTAAAAAAAAAAGTATACTAAAATCATCCGAAAATAAGCTGTTTTGCTAATAAAACATTGCTTTGCTTTAACCTTTTCAGGCACAGTGGTCCCACTCCGGGCACACCTAATTTTAATTACAAACTTGCACACGGCACGAAGAATATTTTTATAAAATTTTATTTCTATAATGAAAAGCTTAAAATAAGGAGTTCATATTTTCTAAAAAAGTCGTTTGTAAATTCCGGTGTCAGTAAGCAATTTCTCATTTTACGAACAGACTTCGTCTGTGCCGGAAAGGGTTAAAAAATTATATATATATATTCTGTTAACATAATTAGCCCCCTAAATTTTTCATAAAAGTATTTCTGAATATCTAATAATCTATAAATATGTTGGTACAGAGCCTGATTAACAACGGGGCACACTTCCACCAGTGAAAAAGAATAGATTTTTTTCACTTATTCATGGCAGTAATTTTGCATGATAATAAGATGAATTTTGCATTTAATAAGACGAAAATTTCTATTAAATTTTACTGGTGGAAGTGTGCTCCGTCGGTAATCAGGCCCTGTGTTGGTAAATAGTCTTTATAACTCTGCCAAGTTTAACTTTCCACGTTCCATAATTTTCGAAAAAAAAAAAAAAAAAAAACTTGTGAGAGACGGACAGACAGACGAGTGATCTTATAATTGTTCCGTTTTTACTTTTAAAGTACGAAACCGTAAAAATTAAAATATTCTATTGTTGTCGTGAATTCACCTGTGTACCTATTTTTGATAATTCTAGCATAGGGAAAAAATCGAGTTACAAAATTTCACCTTTACATACAAAATACCAGTAAAAGAATGTAAATAGATACAAACATTGTATATGTATAACCTCCTTTGTTGGAAGGCGATTAAAAACATTTTCTCGCTACTTGTTTTGGTAAAAAACGCAGTTCTGTTTCCGAAATTTACTTATCGCCTTGTGCATCTAGGTAATAATTATTCCTTAATCACCTAGATAACACAACAACATTTTTTTCACATTCTTCTCGTAAAGCACTCATATCCAAGTCTCAATAAACATCCATACTCAGCAATCTCAGATGTTTCAGCTTCTGGTGTAAGCCAATTCATCTTGCAGCTTATCGTAGCCATCTACCCATTCTATGGAAGTTCTGTGAGAAAGTTACATAAATCTCGACTGCTACTGCAAAAAGCAGTGAGCTTAAACCATAAAAGTGATAAAGCTCATGTTTTATGTGTTTTTCATGGCTTATAATTTCCTATCATTGGTTTTGCTGTTACGTTCTTTTTAATGTTTTCCATGCCTAATAATTTCTATTCTCAAATTACGGATTTTGGATTTTATTTGATTGATTTGTGTCGGCAATATGTCTTTAGTTTGGAATTGGTCTGCTGAATATTCTGCTAAAAAATACTAAAAACCTTTAGCAGAAATGTCGCTCTGGGCAAGATTTTCTTAGATTTCGTAGATTATCCACTTTCCATCGCTAACAGATTGCTGTTAAGAAATTTCCTTTTTCGTACAATGAAATGAGATAGCTAAATAAAACTAGTATGTTGCGGCCATCATAAAATTTCTTCTATATAAATCAAATCCTCTGCAAAAAAAATGAAATGACAATCTACGTTTTTCAGATATAGTTATCGCGGAAAACGGAGAAAAAAAACCAAAAAAAAAAAAAAAATAGAGTATAGCACATTTATTGGGCAGTCTTTCTTTCCTTGTTGGTTTTCTTTTTAATGTTTTCGATACCTAATAATTTCTATTCTAAAATTACGGATTTTAGATTTTATTTGATGGATTGTCTCGGCAATATGTTTTTAATTTGGAATTGGTCTTCTGGATATTAGACTAAAAAATACTAAAAAGCCTTAACAGAAATGATGCTCTGGGCAATATTTTCTTCAGCATTCGTATAGAGATCTGCTTGGGCCTATGTCTGGTCCGAAATGGGAGTCTCCAGCTCTACCCCTGTGCCGTGTTCGGACCAGTTTTCTTTCATTGAATTCGGCAGTGACAGCCATTACCTTTTAAAAATATAAATATAGTATTTAATTTTAGTTATATATATATACTATATACATATACTATATATATATTCCTCTTTTATACCTAGCGTCGATGCTTTAGTAAAATGGGAAAAATTGCATTTCACACCACTTTTTTTTAAATAGAAATTTGGTGTCTTATTTTATCGAGAACTCCTCGATAAAATTAGACACAAAATTTCTAATAAAAAAAAGTGGTGTGAAATACACTTTTTCCCATTTTACTAAAGCGTCCCAAAATTGGGACGCTACGCATAAATGGGTTAATGGAATTTTTAGAAAGCTCTATACAACTGTACGGAAAATAATTTTTGTGTAATTTTGCTAACCAATTTTTTTTAACAACATTATATTTTTGTTTTTTTAATCCCTTATTACATATTTTGGGCTAAATTTTGTTTCAATACTTTTATTTATTTTTTTATTTTTCAACCCTTTTACGTCGAACGTAACATGCTCGTGAGCGAGACTAACGAAAAAGACAGGCTACCGCGGTGCATTCCACTTGTCTTTTTTTACAGACCGCTAGATTGACGTGATGCTCTTTTCATACACCTGCATTGGTGCATTCGAGCATCACGTGACTCCCGCGGTCTGTAAAAAAAAATACGCGTAAAGTACCGCGGTACCCTTTCGTTTTCGTTGGTCTCGTTCGTGAGGTATACAATGATCAGAATCCTTGATTATTCCTACCAGTAATTTTTAAAAGAAATTTTTGTTTAATTTGATCAAAACTTTTCTTCAAATAAATTAGGAAAAAATTTCTATTTTGAAAACCCGATGATAGAAGATTAAAAATTCTGTAAAGAAAGCTCGTAGCGAAGTAGTTAATAATTCAATTTATTTGTAACTAAACCTGGCATCTTAACTGTGTGTTGCCGAAATCCTGGAGAATGTATTTCAAAAATGTAATATGAAAATAGTGCAATGTAGAGACATCAAGCGTAATATCTTGTTTGAATTGATATTAACTTAATAATAATGCAGATGTAGTGATAAAAGGTATTATATTAACTGTGTATTGCCGAAATGAGTCGAACATCCTGGAGAATGTATTTCAAAAGTGTAATATGAAAATATTGCGATGTAGAGACATAAAGCATAATATCTTCTTTGAGTTGATATTAACTTTATTATAATGCAGATGTAGTGATAAAAGGCATAATTTTCAGTGTGAAAGTCGTGCTTGTTAGTCATGTTAAACGTAGCAACGCTTTGCAACTGTTGTCCGTTTAAAATATTTATTTACTTACACTTACAAAAATTGTAGATTTTATAAAAAAAAATCCTGTCAGCAATACTTTCTAGTTTTATCTCCTGTAATTTATATAAGGAAATCCTGTTAAAGTGGTACAGATTGCCTTTGTGCGAAACAGAATTTATCCACGTTAGAGACATGCTAATCCTGTTAAACTGAAGTCGAGTATCTTCGCATTAAACAAAACTCCTCCATCTTATCATAAAAAGATTCCTGATCAACAGAAACAGAGTTCCTCTGACATAAAACGAAATTTTCTGTACACAGGAAGTTTGGATTTGAGAACAGCCTTATGATAAAACAAGTGGGTAAGTGTGATCGAAGATCACACAAAGGGTTTCGTTTAATATTCCTTTTAAAACACTTTATCCTTTCTTTAATCAATCCAAATAAATTTCATTTAGAGAAAAAAAAAAGTTATGTTTTTTCTAGTTTTAAAAGTTATGTTTCTATAAAGTATTAAATAAGTGTATTATATTATTATAAAGTGTTTTTATAAAGTTATTTTAAGTTATGCTTTTATAAAGTGAAAATTTACCGGTCTATTTTTTCGTTTTTTCGAATATTTGAACAGGCCCGATAGCGGACGAAACCCGCTATTATACTCTGTCATAATAATATCTGTCAAGTGGACTAAATTCGATATTAAAAAAAAAAAAATTCCAAATTAAACATGTCGTACACTTTCAAAATGTTAAAATATGCAAATATTTACATAATTGGGTTTTTATCATGATTCAACACATTCCTCAAACTCATATATTTACTATTTTCTATTACTCATATGGATACTCTCATTGTATTAGTCTCAAACATTCGAAAAATCCGTTAAACTTCTAATATGACGTCAGATTAATTTTATTTTTAATTCTCTATTGACGTGATATTAACCTGCTTTCTGTACATACACATACTCATACTCCTTGTATTATTGAGAAATGTTTAAAAAATTCCGTTTCATTACCAATATGATGTCATATTAATCTTTTTTTTTTTGAATTGATGAAACTTTTTATTTCATTTTCCTTTTTCACGTGGAAATCTTTCAATAGAAAATTAATTATTGTAGAAAAAAAATTATTGTGGATTTTTAATTGTTGGCAACAGCTAAAACAAAAAATGTTTAAATTTAATAGAAAAAAGCTGTTAGAATTTTGTTTTTTTATCTCTCTATATTAAAATTATACGATTTTTTCAAATTTTAATATTTTGAGCTTCATAGTAGATATTTAGCTATAAGTACACAAATTTTCATGCCTGTAAGTTATATAGTTTCTGAGAACGGCTCTGTGACGCGGACAGACAACGGAGCGGGAGTAATAGGGTTTCGTGAGATGAACGAAACCCTAAAAAGAGCGAATACATAATTATTTGAACAGGACCCGATAAAGCCAAAACGTGGTCCAGGCTATAGCAACTAGTCCTCCATCAGTTCCGGAAAACTGGGTAAAATAGTTTTTCTGGACCTGATGCAGGATGTAGACTGGACGTGGACAACGTTTTGTCTGTATTGGGTCCTGTTCAAATAATTCTCCGACTTGTCCTGTTAAGAGTATTCTGTTTTTTTCATATTAAGGCTGTTCTCAAATCCAAACTGCCTACTTTTTGACCCGTTTTTACTTACCCATCATACGTAGTATAGGATAAGTCTTGTAATCGTTTTGAAAATCGAAAAAAAAAATTTTGACGGATTTACACGTTTCAGGCACTGGAGATTCCGAAAAACATATTTTTAGAAAGAAAAAAATATCTTCCGTCTGTGTGTCTGTGTGTCTGTGTGTCTAGATGTCTGTGTGTCTGTAAACGCTCTATCTCCCGAAAAAATTGAGATAGAGACTTGCAATTTGGTATGTACTTAGTATGTAATAATGGGAAGAAGCCTATTTCATTTCAATAACCTCGATTAACCGGAACAATTTTTTTCGGACTCTCGAAATATTCGTTCTGATAAAAGGTATATAAAAATTTTCGAAATTGTTTATTTTAAGAAATAAACATAAAAGACAATAAAAAAACATAAATTTTGCATAAAGCATGAAGTCGATCGGATAATGAGTTGCCGAGATATTTGGAATCCTATTTTACACACTCTTCGATTTTTCATGACCCTGTATTTCATCCAAATTTCACTTTAAAGATATATTTTAATTGAAAATTGGACGCTTAATCAGATGCAATAAACCGCTAGTTAATAGGATTATTATTTTTGGAGTTATAAGGAAAAACCTCTTTCAAGCAATTCAATAATCGAGCCTTTAAAGTTTATGACGTCATCAATCCACGATTTTATTTGAATTGCAATGCATTTTATTTAATTAGATGTTGTTTCCAAACGTCTGAAATTGGCAGGTTATCTTATTCAGTAACTATGTAATACTATTCTTTTGGTAAACTCAGAAGGTCCTTGAAGCAATTTTGTGAAAGTTGGCGTTTAGAACTAAATTTTTGGACTTAACAGCGCTCGAAAGGGGAAAAACTGCCGTACTGAGACAACAATCGCTTAAAACTCAAATTGTAATTCATTTTCTTTAAATGTTATATTACGAACCACTTCAATAATCATTCCTGCAAGTTTCATGCTTTTACTCTGAAAAATGAATCATAAAATATGTCAGAAAGTTTCGCGCTTTTTCAGTTAAACCTTAACAACTTGAAACTTTCCGATACAGTCACGACTACATTTTTTCACTAAATGCATCCAATCTGCAAACATTTCTATTTAAGTGTCTAAGAATCAAATAGCGCTTTTCGTTTTCCTGTAAATGGGATACATCTTTACTTATAATCGATTGCTGAATGAGGATGATATTTCCGGGACTGACTCCGATTTAAATACCGTCTTAAATCACCAACTTCGTCATCATTTTCTGAAATATTCTTTTCCTTTACAGGAAAATGGAAACGTTACATCATTTCTTAGTGTCCAAATAAGAATACGTGGAAATTTATTACATTTAACTATAACTGTCAACTTTTACGTTTTTTTTCCCATCACTATATTTAAACAGAAAAATTTGGCTTATTTAATCTTAAATTTTCGTAATTAACCCATTTGCATCATTTGCGCATATATGCGCATATTTAAGGAATTTCTTTTTTTATTCAGCAATTAAAAATCCATACAAGAAATTTCGCAATAAGAATTTTTACTTTAAGTAATTACGAAATGTCAGTTATTAAATAAAACAAAAATTACTATTCAGATTTTCTGGCGTGAATTCGGAATTTTTGAATAAAAAGAAATTCCTTAAATGCAAGCTTCGAATGCTAATGGGTTAAAGAAGATTTTTTTTTTTTCAAAAATAGCGAAAGCTAATAAAAAGATAATATTTGGCAGCCTTGTTATAATCCGAAAGTCGCGTTTATACAGGGTTTTATTTTGTCACCATTTTTTTTTTTTTTACAAATAATAATCTCCACCTTAATTAATCGTAAATAATGGTTTCAAATTTTGCGATAAAATAAGCCGAATATTACAATTCCAAAATAATTGTGACAAATGTAAAAGAAAAAAATAAGCACGCACAATCCTATGAAGGATGGTGGCATGTTATTTTTTGTACCACTTAATTTTAATTACAAGATGCCACAATGATGCCGATATTTTGTAATTGAATTTTTCTTTTATAATGTGCCTGATAAAACGTTTTTACTTATTATCAAATATATTTGTTCGCACGTTCAGGTGTCATTCAGTCATTTCAACATTTTAGCAACAGCTTTACCCCTGGAAAGGTTAAGAGCAACAATTTCGAAATTGTACGTCAAACGTGGTAAATGAGGTGCGCTCGTACTACAACTAGTTTTATAAATATTCAGATCTTGGTGGCTTTTGCACCCTTTTGCAAAAATTTATGAATACAAAATTTATTTTATGTGCAGATTTCCATATTATAGATATTAATTTTATTTTATGAAATTAAGTTTCAATACACTTTTACAAACAATTAATTACAATGCATAAAATAGGCACATTTTAAGTTGACAACATTTTATATTTTGTTGACATTTACTGAAAATTCCAGATTTGAAAATTTCAGAACGTGAAATCCATATTTAGACTCTTTTTCGATTTAATAACAATTTTTCCGGGAACATCTATCCAAAATACAGACAGTAGATTACATGATTGTTATAACTAAACAACTTTAGTATACAAATTCGGTTTTTAAAATCAATAATACGGAAGTAATATGACTCCATCTTAAATGGGACGTAATTACCATGGCAACCTAGAATTATTATCTATCATGGGATATCATTGAAATAATTATGTATGATAAGATTTATTAGAGTGAAGAAAACTTTTATTAATATCTTTTTAAGTTTTGATTCGATTTTCATAAAATTTGAAATGACTCGATAAAATTCTGCAACGATTATATGTATTAAATTTCCAACCATTTGGTCGGGTAGTTTTTGCGCTGTTATATGCGGACAGATGGACCGACAAGATGACGACTATAGGTGCTATGTATGTACATAATTACGAACGCACCTAAACAAAAAAAACCTAAGGCAATAAAAAGTAGTTTTTCAGTTCTGAACACAGGAAATAGAGGAGCCAGACTATTAAATAACAAGGAAAAGAAAACGAAAATAGACACATAGAACTTGCTTTACTGAGTCATTAATCATCATGTCTGTCATGGATTTGTTCATCAAGCTTTATGCATTTGCTAACCATTTAATAACCTGTTGACTACTGTTATGATAAGCTTCGTAGAAGATACACAGATCACAAATCTTTTAATGGAAAATTAATGGTCGATGCTTCACTTGTTTTCCATAAAAATATTCTCTCAAATATATTGGATGATAGATTTTATGTTCCCCTTTTTCCATTACTACGAGTATAAAATTTGTAATTGTTTCCCAAAGATACCTGGAAAGGATGTAAAATTTATTCCGCTGAAAAACGAGTACACGACACAGCTGCGAAATTCGATGGTCGTTCTGCCATCTCTTTATGACTTTCAAAATTATTATTCCCGATACAAAGTTTAATTTAGGATTAATAATAAAGTGAGATTTAAAATATTAGTAGCGGAAGCAGTTCAAATTTCCTTTTTTAATTCATTTAAATTATTATATTACTTAATGCAAATTCAGTTGCAAACAGCGAAAACGCTATTTCATAATTTAATAAACCACATGATAATCTGTTTATTTCGCATATAATGCAACCAACGATCACAAATCTTTTGATAAAAATTAATAAACGACGTTTCACTTGCTTTCCATAAAAATATTCTGTCAAATATATAGGATGATAGATTTTATGTTCCCCTTTTCCAATTACTGCGAGTATAAAATTTGTAATTGTTTCCCAAAGATACCTGTAAAGGATATAAAATTTATTCCGCTTGAAAACGAGTACACGACATAACCGTGAAATTCGATGGTCATTCTGCATCTCTTTATGACTTACAAAAATGTGCCTAATAGAAAATTTAAATTACAATTAATATAAAGTGAGATTTAAAATGTTAGTAGCAGAAGTATTTCAAATTTCATTTTTGAATTCATTTGAAATATTATATTAATTAATGCAAATTCTGTTGCAAACACCAAAAACGCTACTCAATAATTTAATAAACCACTTAATAATCTGTTTATTTCGCATACAATGCAACAACCAGTGGCGGCTCGTGATAGGTTTTATTTGGGGCCCTAAATGCATGGCTGCCAAATTTATTCTTTTTTGACCACTATTTTTGAAAAGAAATATTTGCCTCATTTATTGGCAGAAAGTTCAGCCGCTATACATATAAAAGATTTCTTTTAAAAAACAATGGTACGAAAAGATTAAATTTTACAGCCATACATTTAGTACCCCAAAAATAGCGAGTTACGAGCCGCCACTGCAAACAACGATCACAAATCTTTTACTGAAAATTAATGGACGATGCTTCACTGGTTTTTCATAAAAATATTCTCTCAAATATATTGGATGATTGATTTTATGTTCTCATTTTACCAATCCTAAGAGTATGAAATTTGTAATTGTTTCTCAAAGATATACTGAAAGGGATAAAAATTTATTCTGCTTGAAAACGAGTACACAACACAGCAGCGAAATTCGATGGTCGTTCTGCCATATTTTTATGAATTTTAAAATTATTATTCTTGATATAAAGTTTAAATTAGAATTAATATGAAGTGAGATTTAAAATGTTAGTAGCGGAAGCATTTCAAACTTCATTTTTCAATTCATTTTAATTATTATATTTGGTTGTTCGGAAAGTTCCTTTCATTTGGAAAAAAACAATTAGTACCGGAAAATTCTAGCCGTCAATTATTAAACTATATCTATCGGAATTAATGTCTAATAATTAAATGAAATAATTTTCCGGTACAAACCAACTTTCCTAAACGGAAAGAACTTTCAAAATGAGGATTAATAAATGAGGATTAATATAAAGTGAGATTTAAAATATTAGTAGCGTAAACATTTAAATCTTGATTTTTGAATTCATTTTAATTATTATATTGGGTTGTTTTTAAAAAAATCCTTTCCTTTGGGAAAATCAATTTGTAACGGAAAATTCTGCCTGTCAATTGTACTGTAGCTATCGGAATTAATGTCTAATAATTAAACGATAGAATTTTCCGGTACAAACTGAATTTCCCATACGGAAAAAACTTTCCGTATAACCAAATATTTATCAATGCAAATTCAGTTGCAAACACCGAAAACGCTACTCAGTAATTTAATAAACCATATAATAATTTGTTTATTTTGAATACAGTGCAAACAACGATAACAAATCTTTTAGTAGAAAATTAATGGACGATGCTGCACTTGCTTTCCATAAAAATATTCTCTCAAATATATTGGATGATAGATTTTATGTTCCCTTTTCCATTCCTATGAGCATAAATCCGTAATTGTTTCTCAAAAATACCGGTAAAGGATGTGAAATTTATTCCGCTTGAAAACGAGTACACGATACAGCAGTGAAATTCAATGGTCGTTCTGCCATCTCTTTATGACTTACAAAAATATTGCTGAAATAATTTTTTTTATTAGAATTAATATAAAGTGAGATTTAAAATGTTAGTAGCGGAAGCGTTTCAAATTTCATTTTTGAATTCATTTTAATTATTATATTAATTAATGCAAATTCAGTTGCAGCCACCGTAAACGCTACTCAATAATTTAATAAACCACTTAATAATCTGTTTATTTCGCATAAAATGCAAACTACGATCACAAATCTTTTGATAAACTTTAAGGGACGATGCTTCACTTGCTTTCAATAAAAATATTCTCTCAAATATATTAGATGATAGATTTTATGTTCCCCTTTTCCCATTACTACGAGCATAAAAGTTGTAATTGTTTCCCAAAGATACCTGAAAAGGATGAAAATTTATTCCGCTTGATAACGAGTACACGACACAGCAACGAAATTCGATGGTCTTACTTGCATCTTTTTATGACTTTCAAAATTATTATTCTTGATATAATGTTTAAATTAGGATTAATATAAAGTGAGATTTAAAATGTTAGTAGTGGGAGCATTTCAAATTTCCTTTTTGAATTAATTTTAATTGTTATATTGGATTGTTCGGAAACAATTCGTGCCGGAAAATTCTGCCTATCAATTATTAGAGATTAGCTATCGGAAATAATGTCTAATAATTAAATGATAGAATTTTTCTGTACAAACCAACTTTAACGAACAGAAAAAACTTTCAGAACAAACCGATATTTATTAATGTAAATTCAGTTGCAAACACCGAAAACGCTACTTAATAATTTAATAAACCACTTAATAGTCTGTTTATTTCGCATACAATGGAAATAACGATCACAAATCTTTTAATGGAAAATTAATTTACGATGCTTCAGTTGCTTTCCATAAAAATATTCTGTCAAATATATTGAATGATAGATTTTATGTTTCCATTTTACCAATCCCGAGAGTATAAAATTTGTAATTATGTACCACGATGTTCCTATTTTCTCATTACAAAGACTAAGAGCATAAAATTCGTAATTGTTTCCCAACGATACCTGTAAAAGATGTAAAATTCATTCCGTTTGAAAACAAGTACAGGACAGAACAGAGAAATCCGCTGGTCTTTCTGGCATCTCTTTCTGATTTGCAAAAATATTTCCTCATACAAAATTTAAAATAGGATTAATATAAAGTGATATTTAAAATGTTATTAGCGGAAACATTTCAAATTATTTCATTTTCGAATTCATTGGATGATAGATTTTATGTTCCCATTTTCTTATTCCTAAGAGCATAAAATTTGTAATTGATTCCCAATGACAATTGGAAGGGATGTAAAATTCATTTCACTTGAAAACTAGTCGTTGGGGGCCACCGTAATACTTACCCATCATGGATATGCATAATGTAAAATATTAAAATAAAAAATGTGTAAACTACTTATAAAATGCATTGCAATTCATATAAAATCGATGCTTGATGACGTCACAAACTTTAAAGGTTCGATTACTGAATTGCTTGAAAGAAACATCCTTATAACTCCAAAAATAATAATCCTATTAACTAGCGGTTTATTGCATCTGATTAAGAGTAAAATTTCCAATTAAAATATATCTTTGAAGTGAAATTTGGATGAAATACAGGGTCAGGAAAAATCGAAGAGTGTGGTAAAATAGGATTCCAAATATCTCGGCAACTCATTATCTGATCGACTTCATGCTGTATGCAAAATGTATGTTCTTTTTTTGTCTTTTACATTCATTTCTTAAAATAACCAATTTCGAAAATTTTTATATACCTTTTATCAGAACGAATATTTCGAGAGTCCGAAAAAAATAGTTCCGGTTAATCGAGGGTATTGAAATCAAATAGACTTCTTCCCATTATTACATACTAAGTACATACCAAATTGCAAGTCTCTATCTCAATTTTTTCGGGAGATAGAGCGTTTACAGACACACAGACGCTAATTTGGAAAGTTCCCTCGATTCACGCATTTGGCGAAAAAGTCTTGGCGCGAGTAACCGGTAATGGGGTTGCACTCATGCAGGATGCGTGAAACGGGGGAATTTTTTATTTCTCCGCTAGCGTATAGCGTTACTGCATTGTAAACGCGTAAACAAACATTCTTTTTTCGATAATTTATAAGTAATTCACGTTCAAATATTTTATGAATTAATAGTTTAAATAAAATGGCTTCGCTTCTTAAATGTTTGCGAGCGTAAAATGATGCTAAAAAATATATAATCTAACAAAAAGGGTCGACTTTTACTTGGGATGAGCTTTGAATGAACAAAGTCTTACAGATGGTTTTTATTTTGAAGCTATTGTGATTTGTAATTATTGCAAGGGAGTTTTAGGACAGTGATTTGAATAATTTAACCCTCCAATGCATGGTATAGTTGATCAGCTACATCTAAGATTTTAGCTCATATATCACGTGGAGCATTTTTGTTTTTAAAATTTTTGTAAATGACCTTTTGCATTTATTTTGATGCATTCTTATTTCACCCCCCCCCCTTCCTAGCAGGGCTTAATTTCTAAGAAAAAAGACCTAATATTTTGCAGGTCTAACACCCGTAGCGTCCACCCCCACTCCCCCCTCCCATCACTCTAATTTTCATATTTATATTTTATACATTATTTTCAAAATTTAAAGCATTGTTTTTTGTTTAGAAAAACCAAAATTTTAAGTGCTTAAGCTATCAACTATTCCACTTTTTAGTTTTTACAACTTCCAAATAGAAACCTTTGCCTAATCTTAATGTTAATTAATCACAGAATTCTGCGATTAAATAAGCTCAGGATCACGATTCTGAAATAGTGTTAACACAAAAAATGAATAGTTTGCAGCTATACAGAGTAGCCCAGTGACAGAACTATCTTCAAGTGCCTGCAACACTAGTAATGTCTTCGAAAATAGTCTGCAATATGCAATATATCATATAAATATATTCTTGCTGCTGTTGTAGTGCTAATTAATTATGGCATCATAGATAGATAGATATATATACAAACTGTTTGCATCATTTACATAAATAAATTTAAAAAAAAAGTAAGACACACAAAGAGGTTTTTTATTAGGCATTAGGCAGAAAATTAGATAAAAAATGGAACTTTGGAAAATGCTTTATTTAAAAGAAGGCAATATTGTTTTATCATTTTCCAAAATTCTTGACACAACTGTGGATTTAATGCATGATACAAATGAAGTTGATGTTGATAATATTTTTTGAAGTGGTTGTAAAAACTTGTGCCATATCTATTAATGTGCTTTTTAAAATTTTTCTAACAGATTTATATCCTGCAGAAGGATTATTGAGTTCAATAAAAGCTTGCATATCTGCTATGCCTATTTCTTGTGCATTTCCATCATCTGCTCTGGTTCTTTTCTGCATTATATTGCTTATCACTGAACCCCAGCCTTCGCATGTTGCTTCAGATACTGGAATTGATAAGCAGAAACTGAAAAACTTTATAATATGAGGAACTTTTGGTTCTTTTCAGAAAAACATCGCTTTCACCTCATTTTTTTCTTTAAGTATTATTATATCAGGGATGATTTTGAGAAAAAAAAAACTGGAATTCACAGCAAAATTTCTGAAAGGCTACAGCACAGGGTGAGGGGATAAATCCCTTCGGCAATAATTATTTTTGTTGCAAGTTGGGTTAACTGTGTTTCAGGTCGATTTCAGACTGAGTGTAGATTTCTGCAATTTGGATTCGGGTTAACCCGTTTTTGCAAAAGTTAGTTCAGTATATCATTTCAGATTAAAACTATACCTATTATAATATGTTTGTGTGTACTGAGGTTTGTATAGATGTTTGTGTGTACTGAGGTTTGTATAGATGTTTGTGTGTGTGCTGTTTATAATAAAGACAGTTGCATTTTTTCCACGACCCTTTCACAAAATTCGCATTTTTTCCACGATCCTTTGACGAAATTTGCATTTTTTCTGCAATTCTTTGACAAAATTAAAGTTTTTCTTGCAATCATTTGACGAAATTTGCTTTTTCTGTGATCCCTTAATGAAATTCAAGTTTTTTCAGCGATCCTCCGATGAAATTCATGTTTTTCGTGCGGTCCTTTGACAAAATTCACGTTCCTGTGATCCTTTGATAAAATTCGTGTTTTTCCTGCGATCCTTTGATGATATTCGCGTTTTGTCTGCTGCCTTTTGACGAGATTCATGTTTTTTCAACAATTCTTCAACAAAATTCGTGTTTTTTCAGCAATCCTTTGACGAAATTTGCTTTTTCTGTGATCCTTTGACTGTATTTATGTTTTCTCTGCTGCCTTTTAACGAGATTCATGTTTTTTCAACGATCCTTTGACAAAATTCATGTTTTTTTCAGCGATTCTATGATAAAATATGCTTTTTTTCCGCGATTTATTGACAAAACACAGTCTTTCCCATTCAGTTCTACAATTTATCATATGTTATCAGTTCACCATTCTTGGGAACAAAAATATAGTAGAAAATAACAGGAAGAAAGATAGTAAATGACAATAAATACTCAAAATTTTCGCTTCATTGAATTAGCTTTGAACTGATATCACTATCAAAACATTCAGTATAGTGCAATATATACGTTTTAATTAAGATTTCTTATTAAATTCATAATATATGGGAAAGTGGAGAGAAAAGATTAGTAAAAGAAAAAGAGTTGAATGGAAAATCACAAAATTTTTAATTAATCCCATCGTTTTCGTACAGTCTTTTAAACATGTAATTTCAATGTCAGACATAAAGGCGACTCTATCCCCAGATTAAAATAATAAATAAATTAAAAGCCTAATGATAATCGAAGAACCTGAGCTAAGATGTTTAAACTGCATTATAGGTAATTAAAGTTTTTCTATTAGAGTGCCAGCCAGGTATTATGATAGGGAAAAGCGAGCTTCGCCCGCTATCAGATTGGGACATTAGATGTAATTAAGAAACATCTGTATATTTGTAATACTTTTGCGAGAATGTCGAGATGAGGGGGGATGTGGAATGACTTTTTATTAAATATCGTATTTATTCTACACAAAATTGCACTCACCACAAGGGGGCGCTTTGCTATCTCTGTTTCTATGGGCTGAATCATGACAGGATATGACTCTTTCCACTCGACATCGATAGAGCTTACTGATTTTAGTTTGGATTTTGACCACCAGGGGGTGATTTCCTATCTCTTGTTCTATGGGCTGGATCATGGCGGGGTATAGCTTTTTCGACTCGACTTACAGTAACATATGTGAGTGTGCATGGCATGCCCAGTGTATGCTGGCTAAGGTAGTGGGGCGCCCAACATTAGATTTGTTTAAAAGTAAAAAATTATTCAACACTGATTTCAGATACAATTAAGGTTGTTGACATGGGCAACGCCGGCCGGGTAAGCTAGTTATAGACCGGGAGGCGACAGCGCAGACACGGAAAACCCGATTATAGTGGTTGACTCGTAGGTTTACCATTGTGTTTTCCTGAACACAAAAGTATGAAAACATGGAGAACTGGGTGCAGGAAAACACAATGGTAAACCTACGAGTCAGCCGCTAAATTCGGATTTTAAGGTGTTTTCCACCAAGGTATGACTTGGCAGACCGATTGCGTTTTAATATGCGAATCGAGTTTTAACTAATTCTGGAATTTCAGCCGTGAACTCGATGAGGTGGTTGTCTGTGCTGCCGCCTCCCGGTCTATTACAATATAAGGGCTCAATACATTAAAACAGCTTAACCTGAGCTCTAATTAATGGAACCTACACAAATTTTACACGTGTATACATATTCATTATAAAAAGGTACTGGTAGTTTTTTATCGATGTCCTCTAAATTTAACTATAAAGTAAGTATAAAAGCCAATACAATCAACCGACTATAAACTGGGCCCTAAATTATGTATCTCACCATTTTTTTAAGTTACACATAACACGAATTCCAATTAATGCTTCCTGCACAATAATCATTTTAAAAAAAAGAGAATTTTTTGGCAATATGTGTAAAGTGTAATTAAAATATAAGGGGATAACCAGAGCCATCCTTAGCAAAAGTGAGGCCACGTGCAAGAAGTTTTGATTTTTCTCTTCCAAACTAGTTAATCCATCTCTCCCATTCCCACCAATGTTGTCAATTTAGCTGATTTTTTTTTCATGTACCAGAAATTTCGAATAGTAATTTTTGCTTTATTTAATGACAAACATTCTGTGAATAAATAAAGTGAAGAAATTCTGGTAGATATTTTAAATTAAAAAAATTCTGCTAAATTGACAACACTACTTTTTTTTTAATTTTACAGATTTTAAATTTTACGCGATGCATTTGGAGGGGGAGGATCTTCATGAGATAAGTTTGGGGGGGCAGGGGGGGAGAAGCAGGGATTTTAGGAGGATGGGTTAATTTAGGTGGTAGGTTGGAGTTATTTATTTTTAATATAGAGTATTTAATAAGTCTGAAAAGAAGTTTAAAATTAAAAAGTATAAAGGTTAAAACTATACATTTTTGGTACCAGAGGGGAGGGGGGCAAAGGGGGGAAACAATAATTTTGAGAGCAGATTTAGATTGATTTTAGATAGATAGCATTTATTGTTACAATAAAATAAGAAATAAAAAAAAAATATTTAAAAAATGATTTTTAATTTTCCTTTTTTTTGGGGTGGGGGTGGGGGGTGGGGTGGATTTTAGGGTTGGGGATTCATTTTTATTTTATTTTATTATTATTATTTTTTTAATTTGCCAAAATACGGAAGATTCTCGCCCCTTTTTTACTTTTAAATTGATGATAAAAACAGGTTTTTAAATAATTTTTAGAAAAAATCCTGATTATAAGCCCCCCTCCCAAATTTAACCTTTTTTGATTTCGAAAAAAAGGGGGGGGGGTCTTACAATCGGGATTTTACGGTATTTATTGAATTTATAAATTAATGAATGAAGGCAATATCATTTTGTTATTTTTTATTTTACTGACACTTTAAATTTTACGTTTTTTTAATTTTTTTTTTTTCGTTTAGTGTTTTGCATTCCGGATAACGGATCCTATACTGTGTAAGGAGGCTTTGTCAAATTTTCTCCCCAAATTTTAGTACGGAATAAATATAAGGCGTAACAAATTAAAAGTAATACAAGTTACATGAAAAAAAGGACTGGGTTTAAACGAAAATGTCTAATGTTAAACATAATAAGTTTTAAAAAAATGTGACTTGAAGAGCTGACATTTAAGGAATCTGATCTACAGATTTACACATTAGAAATTTAATTCAATATTTATACTGCTTCTTTATGTACATAATTTTTTTTTTTTTTTTTTGACTAAGCTTTGGGATTTGCCCGCAGTCAGCCATCAATGTTTTTTAAATCAAAACATTTTAACTTTTATTATTAAATATAAATAAAATTAGTCAATAAAATTAAAAACATGTTTATAATAATACAAAAAACTTGTAAGTATTTATAATAAAAATTACATATGTTTTATAAAAAAAATAAATATGTGTGTAAAATTAAAACATTTTTTAACTTTTATTATTAAATATAAATAAATTAGTCAATAAAATTTAATAACGTGTTTATAATAAGTAAATATGAATGAAAATTATTTTGGAAATGAGAAGCAAACAAATATGTTTTGATTTAAAATACAAGATGGCGAACTTTGGGTGAATTCCAAAGCTGTTCCTTTTTTTTTTTTTTCACAAATGTATTATCAAATACTGATGATGGAAAATAATATTTTTGCAAAAACTGTTGCAACTTTAATTTTTTTTAAATTATTATTTGAACACCGCGTGAGCTTCTCTTTTTTTACTTTTGAATAAAATGTTAATGTTAGACAGAATGTAGATAGATGTAAACATTGATTATTATATTTAGTTCTAGTTTATTATTATTTTTCATCAGGATGGCTCTGCCCCCCCCCCCCCCACCAAACAGAGCTGTATTAGCTTTTGTTTTAAGCATAGTTTTAACAATCTGGATGAAAATATGTTTTGATCAATGGTCAAAAGCATTTGTTAAATGGTAAAATTAGTGCAACATTCTGAAGGGTTTGTCAAAATAACAATTAACAATATTTAATAAAACACTTGGAAGTTTTTGCTAGTACTTTAGAGTTACACTTTAATCTTCATTACTTTTTAATTCAGCACTTTTTTTTTAAATTAAGCAATTATGTTTTAAAAATATCTTTTCAATTATAAGAAAAGAGAAAACTAAAATTATTCTGCAAAAAATAAATATTGCAATTTCTTATAATGATCATAGTAATATTTTTATGGAACAGTTTTATAAATCATTGACATAAGACATTTACTCTTTAAATATGAATATTTGTCCTCCCTGTATACAATCCTATTTAGAAGCATACTAAAAGTCCTCAATGAAAAAAAAAAAAAATAAATAACACCAGAAATCTAAATGCAATGTCTGTAATTTTTTTTTTTTTTTTTTTTTTTTTTTTTTTTTTTTTTGTAAAAGATAGGCAAAAGATTTCATCAAAATTTAACTGTTTAAAAATATCTTAGTATGCAATTCACAGTAAACAGCTATTCCTATTTATAAATAAAGCAACAATAAACACAGTTATTGTTTATTTAAACCAAATTCTATAACAGTAATGCTGAAAACAGGTATTTTTTTTTAATTATTGGTCGCCTAAATTGATTTTTTAAGTATTATTCAATGGCTGTTTAATATTTTTAAACAATTTATAATACACAATCACTAATAATTTAATTTCATGAAATATTATTATATATATATATATATATATATATATATATATTCAGTCTAATTTTAATTCTTATTTCTAAATATTAAAATCAACCAAATATACATTAAAAAGTAATCTGCGCAAGTATTTAGGGCTAACTCATGGTTAGCCCTAAATAGAAAGGATGTTAATTTATTCTTTTATAAATTGAAAGCTTATAAAGAGATAGAATTTTATTGAAAAATGAAGTACTCTAAAAAAAAAATAACTGCAGGGATATTTAGAAAGCTGGACAAAAACTGGTATTACTTAATCAATAATGTCATGAAACAAAAATTATACCTTGAATTAACGCTGAAGTAGAATGTTGATTCAATAACTCCCATTCCAAGCTTTGCAGAAAATTCCAACTGTTACATTTTCACAACCATATCCATACAGAATTAAGTGTAATTGAGCAAGTATTGTCAATGATATGATGAGCATAACAAATCATACAGCACAGACAATACCCATTCAATTAATGTGCTGGTGTTGTTAATAGTAGTGAGCAGGAGCTGTCACTGAAAAAAATAATCCATATTTTAAAAGAATGCAGAAAAATATATGAAATACAGAGTTTATTAAAAATATAACCCAAGCTTATTTTAAGAGTGACACAGGAATACTATAAAATTAATCATGCAAATTATTTTGTAGATAAATCACTTAAAAAAAGATTTACATTTACACAGTTCATGGTAGTATAATTATTATTATTATTTTGTGTGTGTGAAAGAAAATGCAGCCTTTGAACTTTTTAAAAGTTATACATGAATTTCTACAGAGAAAAATATTTTTGTTAAAATTGCAATCTTGGTAATAAGTAGAATAAAAGAAAGAAACTCTCTGAAAGTATAAATTCTAGTATAAACAAACGCGATTAGCAATTTTATTTATATATTTGGTACGACTATTTTGATCGATGTTAAAGTTCGGTAACAATATTAATTATAATAAGCCAAATATATATACATATATATACTACAGTGATAAATAATAAATATCTTAAAACTTACTTTTATCAAATTGTTACATTTTATTTCCTAAATATAAACAGAAACAGAGGAGCCAGATAAATAATACAAGCAACTAGTTTTGCAAACAACGCTAAGCTTGAAGCCACATTTGAGAGATCAGTACCATATTTTGTATTTTATCTCAAAATGCGTTTCTCGCCAAAAATTATCGCCAAAAGTGCACCAATCGAGGGAACTTTCCAAATTCGCCACACAGACACACAACACACACACACAGACACACAGACGGACGGCAAATATTTTTTTTCTAAAAATATGTTTTTCGGAATCTCCAGTGTCTGAAACGTGTAAATCCATCAAAATTTTTTTTTCGATTTTAAAAACGATTACAAGACTTACCCTATACTACGTATGATGGGTAAGTAACAAGTACACGGCACAGCAGCGAAATTCAAGGATCGTTCTCTGCCCTCTCCTTCAGAGTATCAAATATATTCCTGATGTAAAACTTAAATTAGGGTTAACCCATTAATCTGCAGTATATATACATTTAACGTCTGAATTTAAAAACCATTAAAACACCAAATAAAATAAATTAAGAAAGACTTGAGCACAGTTAAAAAATAAAAAATTTTAATTTTTATAAAAAATATGCTTAAAAACAATTAAAAATACAATTTACTGTTATTAACTAATTACAATTTTATTATCACATCCCGCTAATTTCGAATGCCAGTATTTTGAAATCGGGTTGCAACAGCTATCATGGTAGATTACTCCTCCTTGAGGGTTGGTTCACTCAGTTGTGATCGCAGACTTTGAATGAAGCTCGTTCTGTCCCTAGCGAATATTGTCTGTTTTTAAAATAACTAACTTCAGGGTTCGTACGGCTCCTGGAATTTTGCGATCAAGAAATTCTTCTGTACCAGTATTTTCTTACAGAAAATCTCTCCTTAAAAGAAGCGAAGTTTCCAGAGTTTAACATAGATATATTTTTCTATAAAGAAAATACTGGTGACACTCCTGGAAAATTCCCTGATCCGTACGAACCCTGTAACTTTAACTGTTCTTGAATTGTTCAGTCGTTTACTATGTAATGGATTTTTTGAACTGATGATGCCTCGCGTGTCGCTTGGCAAAACGTTTACAAATTGTATTTTTAATTGTTTTAAGTATATTTTTTATAAAAATGTTAAAATTTTATTTTTTAACTGTGCTTAAGTCTGTCTTAATTTATTTTATTTGGTGTTTTAATATAAAGTGAAAATTTAAATTTTAGTAACAAAAACATTTAAAATTTAATTTTCGAATTCATTGGATGATAGACTTTATGTTCTCATTTTCCCATTCCTAACAGCATAAATTTTGTAATTGATTCCTAACGATACTTGGAAAGGATGTAAAATTCATTCTGCTTGAAAACAAGTATGCGACACAACAGCGAAATTCGATGGTCGTTCTGCCATCTCTTTCTGACTTGCAAAAATATTACTTATACAAAATTTTAATTAGGATTAATATAAAGTGAGATTTAAAATGTTAATAGCGGAAACATTTTGAATCCATTGGATGATAGATATTATATTCCCATTTTCTCATTCCTATGAGTAAAAAAATTCGTATTGTTTCCCAACGATACTTGGAAAGGATGTAAAATTCATTCTGCTTGAAAACAAGTATACGACACAACAGCGAAATTCGATGGTCGTTCTGTCATCTCTTTCTGACTTGCAAAAATATTCCTTATACAAAATTTTAATTAGGATTAATATAAAGTGAGATTTAAAATGTTAGTAGCGGAAACATTTCGAATCCATTGGATGATAGATATTATATTCCTATATTCTCTTTCCTATGAGTAATTAATAAATTCTTATTGTTTCCCAACGATTCTTGGAAAGGATATAAAATTCATTCTGCTTGAAAACAAGTATGCGACACAACAGCGAAATTCGATGGTCGTTCTGCCATCTCTTTCTGACTTGCAAAAATATTCCTTATACAAAATTTTAATTAGGATTAATATAAAGTGAGATTTAAAATGTTAGTGGCGGAAACATTTTGAATCCATTGGATGATAGATATTATATTCCCATTTTCTCATTCCTATGAATAAAAAAATTCTTATTGTTTCCCAACGATACTTGGAAAGGATGTAAAATTCATTCTGCTTGAAAACAAGTATACGACACAACAGCGAAATTCGATGGTCGTTCTGACATCTCTTTCTGACTTGCAAAAATATTCCTTATACAAAATTTTAATTAGGATTAATATAAAGTGAGATTTAAAATGTTAGTGGCGGAAACATTTTGAATCCATTGGATGATAGATATTATATTCCCATTTTCTCATTCCTATGAGTAAAAAAATTCTTATTGTTTCCCAACGATACTTGGAAAGGATGTAAAATTCATTTTGCTTGAAAACAAGTATGCGACACAACAGCGAAATTCGATGGTCGTTCTGACATCTCTTTCTGACTTGCAAAAATATTCCATATACAAAATTGTAATTATTATTATTATTATTATTATTATTATTATTATTAAATCATGCTTGAAAATTATTTTCAAAACCATTAAAACTGAGTAAATTGAGAAAATGTTTTCCAACAAATTGCGTTTGAAAGAACCTTTTTTCCCCTATTCGACGGTGTAAAAATTTAAATTGTTAGAAGTTTAGAAATTAATAAAAAAATGCAGTAAAAGAAAACATTATTTGTCAATTCGTTGCTACCGTAAAAATGACGTCTGCGTTACTCACGGATATGTTTTTGCCTTACAATACAGATTAATGCAAATTCAATTACAAACATCGAAAACGCTACTCAATAATTTAATAAAAATCACTTAATAATTTGTTTATTTCGCATACGATACAAACAACGATCACGAATATTTTAATGGAAAATTAATGGAGACTAATTCATTTGCTTCCCATAAAAACATGATATCAAATCTATTTGATGATAGATTTTACTTTCCCTTTTTCTCATTCTAAAGAACATAAAATTTGTAATTGTTTCCCAACGATGCGGGAGAAGGATGTAACATTTCATGACCATTCATTCCTCTTGAAAACAACTAAAGAACACTGACCGCGAAATTCGGTGCTCGTGCTGCCATCTCTTTATGACTTACGAAAATATTTACGACAGAAAATTTAATAAAAATTAATATACACCTAATTCTGTTTTCACATGGTCATTGATTTAAAGTTTTATGACCATTGAATACCAGTATTTTTTTAGTAGCAACATCCACATTTTTTTCGCACAGATTTCTGTAATTAAATAAAGCTAAGATTACAAATAAATATACTGCTATTCAATAAACCTATAGTCATGGAAAAGCAGAATCAGTTGTAATATGAGATTTGAAATATTAGTAACGGAAGCATTTCAAATTACTAGTTCGAATTCATTTTAATGATTAAGCTTATTAATGCAACTTCATTTGTAACCTTTGCAAACACTAGTTAATACTTTAATAAACTACTTAATATGTTTATTACTGTTATGTTAAGATTCTCATTCGATACGAACAGCGATAAAGAGCTTTTAAATGGAAAATAAATAAACACTGCTTCCCTTGCTTTCCATAAAAATATTCTGTCAAATATATTGGATAATATATTTTATGTTTACCTTTTCTCTTTCCGAAAAGCATAAAATTTGTATTTTCCCCCTGTTTGTAATAACAAAGAAAAGTTTTTAAACTGTCTTCTGGAAAACAAGCAAATACAACAGACTGCGAAATTCGTTGCTATGTTGTCACCACTTTCTAACTTACGAAAATATTCATGAGAGAAAATTCAGATTAATATAAAGTGAAATTTAAAGTATTAGTAGCGGAATCGTTTCAAATTCCCTGTTCGAATTCATTTTAATGATTATGCTTATTAATGCAACTTCATTTGTAAGCTTTTCAAACACTTGTCAATACTTTAATAAACTACTCAATATGTTTATTACTGTTATGTTAACCCCTTGGGGACGAGCGACACGTATACGTGACGCAGAAGATGTTCAGAATCCTCGATTATTCCCACCAGTAACTTTTTATTGTAAACTTTGCCTTAATTAATAACAGCATTTCTGCGATTCAATTAGGCGGCAATTTCTGTTTTGAGAAACCGGTGGTAAAAGATTAAAAATTCTGTAAAGGACGCTCGTCGCGAAGGGGTTAAGCTTCTCATTCGATACGAACAACGATAAAGAACTTTTAAATGGAAAATAAATAAACATTGCTGCAATTGCTTTCCATAAAAATATTCTGTCAAATATATTGGATGATAGATTTTATGCTTGTCTTTTGCCTTTCCGAAAAGCATAAAATGTGTAATTTTTTTCACAGCAATACCTAAAAAAAAAAAAAAAAAAAAACTGTTTTTTGGAAAACAAGCGAATACAACAGACGGTGAAATTCGTTGCTACGTTGCCACCACTTTCAGATTTACGAAAATATTCATGAGAGAAAATTCAAATTAATATAATGTGAGATTTAAAGTATTAGTAGCGGAAGCATTTAAAATTTACCGTTCGAATTCATTTTAATGATTATGCTTATTAATGCAACTTTATATGTTATCAATAAAAACGTTTTACAGCAATTTAATAAACTGCTTAATCATCTGTTTATCACTCAGATAAGAACAGCGATAAACAATGCTTCACTTGCTTTCCATAAAATGATACTCTGTCAAACATACTGAATAATAGATTTTATGTTTCTCCTTTCGCATTCCGAAGAGTACAAAATTTGCAATCGTCCCCAAACGATATCTAATCTAACCTATAAACTAGACGTTGGGGGCCACCGTAATACTTACCCATCATGGATATGCAAAATGTAAAATATTAAAATAAAAATGTGTAAACTACTTATAAAATGCATTGCAATTCAAATAAAATCGTGGCTTGATGACGTCATAAACTTTAAAGGGTCGGTTACTGAATTGCTTGAAAAAGGTTTTTCCTTATAACTCCAAAAATAATAATCCTATTAACTAGCGGTATATTGCATCTGATTAAGCGTCAAATTTCCAATTAAAATATATCTTTGAAGTGAAATTTGGAGGAAATACAGGGTAATGAAAAATCGAAGAGTGTGGAAAATAGGATTCCAAATATCTCGGCAACTAATTATCCGATCGACTTCATGCTTTATGTAAAATTTATGTTTTTTTATTGTCTTTTATATTCATTTCTTAAACTAAACAATTTCGGAAATTTTTATATACCTTTTATCAGAACGAATATTTCGAGAGTCCGAAAAAAATAGTTCCGGTTGATCGAGGTTATTGAAATGAAATAGGCTTCTTCCCATTATTACATACTAAGTACATACCAAATTGCAAGTCTCTATCTCAATTTTTTCGGGAGATAGAGCGTTTACAGACACGCAGACACACAGACGCACAGACGGACGGCAAAATTTTTTTCTAAAAATATGTTTTTCGGAATCTCCAGTGTCTGAAACGTGTAAATCCGTCAATTTTTTTTTTCGATTTTCAAAACGATTACAAGACTTACCCTATACTACGTATGATGGGTAAGTAAAAGGATATAAAAGTCATTCTACTCGGTGAAAAGAAAAAGAGAGAAAGAGAGAAAATAAGACAGAGACCGACAGACCTGAAAATTGGGCGCTCGTGCTGCCATGTAACATCAATATACAAACATATTTATGAAAAAAAAGTGTAAGTTATGTGAGATTTGAAATATTGGCAACTGCAGGGTTCGTACGCCTCCTGGAATTTTGCGACCAGAAATTTTTCGGTACCAGTATTTTCTTACCGGAATCCTATCCTTCAAAGGAGGCGAAGTTTCGCGAGTTTAACATAGGTTTCTTTTTCTATAAAAAAAAAATACTGGTAACTCACCTGGAAAATTCCCTGAGCCGTACGAGCCCTGTAACTGGCATATTCAAACATTTGCGTTTGATTGGACCCTGCTTTCAATGCACTAAAATAATTTTGAGCTCTCAATGGAGGAAACAGTCGTAGACTGTTAAATAACATCGAGAAGAAGAAGAAGAAGAAGAAGAAAGAAAAGACACAGACGGACAGTTCCCAAAATTGGGCGCTCGTGCTGCCATCTAATGTCAACGTACAAACATATTTATGAAAAAAGAGTGAGGGTTATGTGAGATTTGAAATATTGTTAACTGGCATATTTAAACTTTTATGTTTGATTTGACCTTGTTTGTAATAATAACTGAAACGCGCTCCCTTTAAATAGCTTTTCAATCACTAAAATAGTTTTAAGCTATCAATTAGTGAGATTTTGGTACTTCTATTCACACAAACTGTATGCATTTGCTAACTACTCAATAATATGGTTACAACTGCTAAGCTTTACAACGGTTACTCTACTTTTAGGCTAAAAAAATGATTTAAGAACTATGTTTATTTATTTAAATATGTATTTATGTATTCAAATCTGTATTCTAAGGCACATAAAATGGCTCACTTTTTGTGACAGTATAGGAAACGGTCTCATGAAAGCAGTGTTGAATTTCGTAGGTGGCCGGGGGGGGGGGGGGGGGGGACATTCCCCCCAGGAGCATTGAAATGCCCCCCCCCTAACAAAGATTACAGATTTTATGCTTTTGAAGATTAACAAGTCCAATTCCTCCCCCCTCGGAACTCTTCAATGTCCCCCCCACCCCCCCACCCACAGAGCAATATAAATCCCTCCCGGAGAAAAGTGTCTCAGTTCAACACTGCCTGAAAGAATACCAGGCTTTTCTTTGACGGGCCCTGGGAAGACAGACACCTGTGAATGTTGTAACATTCATTCTAAAAGAAAAAAAAACTAAATGACACAGCTCGGGAAATGAGCTGCTTGTGCTATTTATGATTTACGAAAATCTTCACTGCAGAAAATTCAAATTGGAATTAACAAGTTGGAAATTGTACGTCAAACGTGACAAATGAGGAGCGAACGTACTATAACTAGTTTCATAAATATTCAGATCTTGGTACAATAGCTGTTGCACTCTTATGAAAAAATGCATGAATACAAAACGTATTTTATGTGCGGATTTTCATATTATAGATATTAATTTTATTACAAACAATTAATTACAGTTCTGTTACATGAAAATTATACTATGCTGAAATATCCAATGCAAGACAATGTAAAAAAAAAAATCTTCGTTAATATTTCACTGAAAAAATGAATTATATCGTCTGTTATTACGATATGATTAATTTCCGTAAAAAATTAATACAATTTAAGTTGGCAACATATTATCTTTTGTTGGCATTTACTGAAAATTCCATTGGGAAACTTAAGCCTAGCTTTGAAAATTTCAGAACTTCAAATCCATATTTAAACTTTTTTTTTTTTCCATTTAATATCTATTTCTCCGGAAACATCTATCCAAAAAACGGTCGATAGATTATAGGTTTGCTATAATTAAACAATTTTAGTATACAAATTCGGTTGTAAATTCAGTAATACGGAAATAATAGGACCCCATCTTAAATAGGACGTAATCACCATGGCAATCTATAATCATTACTTATCATGGGATATCATTGAATTAATTACGTAAGATAGGATGAAGAAAACTTTTATTAATATATTTTTAAGTTTTGATTCGATTTTTAAAAAATTTGAAATGACTCGACAAAATTCTGCTACGATTATATATATTACATTTCAAACCATTCGATTGGGTACTTTTTGCGCTGTTATATGCGGTCAGACGGACGGACCAAGCGTTGACTATAGGTGCTACGTATTTATATAATTAAAAACGTGCCTAAAAATGCAAAAGGTATTCAGTAATTTAATAAATAACTTAATAATATGTTCATATAATAAATTACCTAGTAATACTGCCATGTATTATAATAATAATACGACCGATAATACTGCTATGCTTCGCAACGATACGAACAGCAACCACAAGCCTTTTAAAGGAAAATGAACGAACGATGCTTCATTTGATATTAATAATATTTTGTCAAGTTTTAGGTTGATAGATTTTATGTTGATCTTTTTTCTTTCCAAAGCGCATAAAATTTTTAACTGTTTTCCGACGTTACAAAGTTTGATGTAATGTTCATTCTGGTTACAAAAGAATAATATTATTTGCTTTATTTATTTTTATTTTTATTCTCTTATTATTTATTATAGTTTAAATTAAAAATATAGTTCAACTATACAGCCGCGAAATTCGGCGGTCGTTCTGCCATCTATTTATAATTTGCAAAAGATATATATATATATATATATTTTATTCTGTTATTATTTAAATTATAGTTTAAATTTAACCTATAGTTTTAATTAAAAATATAATTTTAACTATACAGCCGGAAATTCTGCGGTCGTTCTGCCATCTCTTTATGATTTTCAAAAATGTCAATGAGAGAAAATTTAAATTCGAATTAAAATAATCTGAGGTTTGAGATATTAGCCGCGGAAGTATTTCAAATTTCATTTTCGAAAAATTATACGTATAAATTTTATTCTGCTTGAAATCAAATAAAAAACGCAATCCGAGAAATTTGTTGCTAGTGCTGCCATCTCTTGATGCTATACAATAATATACATGACAGAAAATGTAAAGTAGAATTTTTTAACATGAATAAGTGAAATATTTTTCACGTAAGCAGCTGAATTACAAATTAAATGCTCGAAATCATTTTAATGATTGTTCTTGATTTATTAAATATAATGATTAAAATACACAAAAAAGGAAAATATATAGTAAAGTTTTCAATCATGCTACTTTTTAAAATTAATTTTGAATAATAGTAATAATAATAATAATAATAATAATAATAATAATAATAATAAATGAATTAATTAATAATAATGATAATGATAGTAATAATAAATTAAATAATAATAATAATAATGTTAAATAATTAATAAATAATAAGGATAAGGATAATAATAATAATAATAATAATAATAATAATAATAATAATAAATAACGGCAATAAAATAATGAAAAGTTCTCTTTTTAGAACAAAATATCAGTTATATTTTTTAACAGGTTCAAAAGTTTAAATTTTATATCAAAGACGTTAATATTAATAATAATAATAATAATAATAATAATAATGATAAATAATAGCAATAAAATAATGAAACGTTCTCTTGTTAGAACAAAATATCAGTTATATTTTTTGACACATTCAAAAGATTAAACTTTATATCAAAGAAGTTAATAGTAATAATTATGAGAATAATAATAATAATAATAATAATAATAATAATAATATTTAAACTGCCTTACTGCCAGATATTATTTTTGCACCGGGAGAGTTAACAATAATAAATACTTCAAAAATTTTAAATTACTTTCATATTAGACAATCCATGCTTATATTCATCATTTCCATAGTTACATACAATTTTTCTGACTCTGACATGTATGCTTACACACATACCTCAGGTATAATTACATGTATTTTTATAACATACATAATTACGTACAAACACTGACTATCAATCTTTCACTCATCACATCACTTAACCCATTCGGGACCATGGGTGCATATATGCACCCTCAAAAAGAGCATACCGAATTTTTTTTAGGCACCAGTAAAAAATAAAAGTAATATTTGCTTTCTCTAATTAGAGCATTTTTGTGATAGTTTAAGTAAAGGTAGCTTTTTAAAAAAAGTGATGCCAACCGAATAAAATTTGTGTAAAAGTCGCCGGTCCCGAATGGGTTAAACGACGAATAATGAAACCTATGAATTACTATAAGATTTTTTTTTGGTTGAACTTTTGTTTTGAGAACATGCCGCAGTAAGAAAAAGTGGCGAAAGGGTTAATCCAAAAATAACTACATTTTTATAACAACATGATAACTAACAAGATAATGTATGAGATAAATTTCCTATGATGAAAAGTGATTACACATCCGCAAGTAAACCATGGGAAGATGAGAATTTAAGCACGCAAGAAGAAATGAATTACCTTACATAAAGAAGCATCTAATTTAAATAGTCAAAACATGTTTAAATAGATGTCATGGTTGGCTAAACAGAATAACAAATCAGTGCATAAATAGTTCCATCTTTACGCATAGCAACACATTAAATTTCTGCATATCAATCTAACTATCTATCTATCTATATTTTAAAGTAAAAACATGCACGTGTGTAACACTGACGTCATATTGACGGTGGAAAGGACCCGACCAATCAATTTAGCTTTTAATTTCTAAGCATAGCATATTTTAAATTTTTACTCTCTCGAATTAAAAAAAAAAAATGCACTTTCAAATTTTTTTTGAAAACTATTTCAATTTACTGATTTTAAAATAATAATAATAATAATAATTTTCCAGTATGATTTTTTTTTGTAGATCTGCGTTAGAGGTCTGCACGGGCCGAGAGTGGCCGCGGACCAGCAATATGAAGGCAAATTTTCAAATGGACCGTCAGAATAAAGAAAATTTTTTCATTTGGCCGATAAAACATTGAGCGCTTCGACCGACCCCATTTAACGAATTTAAAAGGATCAAACTAAGCTGATAAATTATGAACAATTTTCAATGGGCGTGACTGGGACGAGACTAAGTAAAAATATGCTGCACGAACCGATGCTAGCTAGACAACATCAATACAGAAATACCGGGTGGTTATAAAATAAGTATCCCTATTTGGAGCTGTCTGTAGCTTGAATGAATGACAGGAATGAAACCAAAATTGGTACACTTACTATTCGAGGAGGGGGAAGAATAATGCAACGATAAAAAAATTAATTGCAATAATCGCCGACAGATGGCGCGTTTCAGTGTGAAATGCAATGTGTAATATTGTGTGCCGTGGAGGTGTCACGAACCTCAATGACTTTACTGCATATCATAACATGTGCGAAACATCACTCCTAATGCATTACATTTCGCAGTTGAGCACGTTGTTCACAGCCTGGATTGTGTCGTCCAGCACAATGACCATGTGGAACCTGAACATGATCGCGGCACCACCATGCAAAAGAGTAACCACGTTCAGTGTGACATTTTCCAATAAATTAGGTCTGTGCCTTAATTTTTTGTTCTTGTATTACACATTATATTTCACACTTAGTAGCGCCATCTGTCGGTAATTATTGAAATTATTTTTAATTATTATTCCATTTTGCTTCCTCCTTTTCGAATAGTAAGTATACCGATTTTGGTTTCATTCGGATCATTCCTTCGAGCTACAGAATATATCTTCTAAATAGAGATATTTATATTATAACCACCCTGTATATCATGTCCAGCGTAGACAGTTCAGCATCGGACAAATACATCGTATCTGAGCCTGGGTTTAATTTTTTCGGCAGACTCGGGCAGGCCGGGATGAGGTTTACATTCTATTCTACATACTGGAGACGGCCCAGAACTGGTCTTAATTGTTCCCAGGTGGTGTCGAACAAGCAATTTGTTCTGTAAAAATACTATTATCGACAATGAACTTCTGTTAATGGAATCTTTGGTAACATACTTTAATAAATAATTGGTAAACATTTTCAAACATCTACTTTTTTTAAGTAATACAGCAACAAAAGTTATAACGTTTTTAACCATCTTAAATCTTTGATACTAAACTACATTTTTTTTTCTTTTGAATGTCTTTATTTGAATGTAATAGTCTACGAATTTGTGTTGATATTCTGTATTCTATGGTTTGCGAACATATAATAATCTAAAATATACTGTCAAATTTTCCCATAAATATGTAAGCACTATTCATTAAAAGAATCTTATGTTATGAAAATATGTAAGGAGTATGTTATGAAAAATCGAATTTTTTTTAGAAATTGAATCGGGTCGGGTCGGGCCTGATTTCATTGTTTTTTGTGCGGACCGGGTCGGGCCTATTTTCACTGATTTTTCAATGGGCCGGGCCGTGAACTACAAAGTAATGAACGGGCCGGTCCCGGTTCGAATATTTATTATTTATACCGGGTGGGGCTAAGATAGCTTCCGTTCGGGTCGAACCGGGTTCAAACCCTGAAATTCCGGCCCATGCAGACCTCTAATCTGAGTCCAAATCAATTACGGAAGATTAACCCGTTTGTACTTAAAACAATATCAATAATAAATTGCTTAAGAACGTTTCCACAAAGCCTCTCCCCCCCCCCCCCCCGGCGTTAGGGTGTGTTGTGTAAATAAATAGTTGTTTTTCGTGTTTCAGGAGATAATTTTTCAATATTTTTTATTCAGTATTAGAAGTAATATTTTTACATTGAAATTAAGCCTAATGTACACCGAAATACTAAAAGTTTATAATGTAATACACCTTTTTTTTTTTTTTTTTTTTGCTCGCGATTCACACCAATGAACGCTTGAATAGTGTTTTCCCAAACCGGCGGTGTTGTGTTATTTGGAATACCAATTAAAATGGAATACCAAATCTCATAATAGTCCATGATTAAGATTGCGCAAAGTCAAATCGTTACATTAATATAACGTTGATACTTCAGATACAGTAGTTGATACTTCAAGTTGATACTTCAGATTTGCACAAATTTGTGCAAATCTGAAGTATCAACTGAGGTATATTAGCTGACTACCTAGACATTATATTTTGATCTTGTTCTCTTCATACCATTAAATCTGTTTTTCGCCAAATTTTGTTCGTTTTCTTCATTTTTAACTCCATATTCCATATTTCCCGACTATCTCACAATACATTCAAAATGTGTTTGTTATTATAATTATTTGTTTGCAAATGATGAAATTTCGTAAAATAATTTTTGCCTATAAAAACTATTCGCAGATAGTTGAAGTTTGTATTCGGTTTTGAGGTTTTAAACAATATCGGGATGTTGTATTGCCCGAAATGTAGATAGTATTCCATTATACCCGAAGTTCCTTTATGTACACAGGCTGTCTACGCAGTTTTCGTATAATTTGTCTGGGTATGCTGGGTGATTGAGAACCACATACGACAGAAATTCATACGACGACAGGCGCATGCCAGCTAACGTGTTATAAGAATCTCTTTTATACTTCAGGTCAAAAACGGTTGATTTGATGTCGACTTATCTTTGTCAAATACTTTGGGGTTTTGTACCATAGTAAAAATATTATCTTAACCAAAAAAAAAAGCTGATCTACCAGGTGCACAGTGGAGCATTTGATACAAAATCCTGGTCAAAAAGGCAGAAATTAAAATTTTCTCAACAATTGTAAAAGCATATTTTATAATGTCTGACTAACTGGTGTGTCGATCTATGTCTATTTCGGGAATATGGTCATATCCGGCAGTTCCTAACTGCTTTGTCGATCTATGTCTATTTCGGGAGTATGGTCATATCCGGCGGTTCCTAGCCTCAGGTGAAGTGAAAGTTTCTTTGTGAGAGGACGTGCTTTTTTGTTATGTTTCAGCTTTGTTATTGTGTTTAATGTATACTTTGACATGTGCAATTAAATAAATTTTCTTTACATATAATAAAAAATAATTAAAATTGAAAATGAATTTGTTGTAAGTCTTTTTAGGTCTAATTTATTGAACTATATTTACTGAAATATATTATCTAATACAGTGAAACTTCCATTTAACGAAGTCCCATCGTTGCACTCAAATACTTCGTTATGAAGAAAATTCTTTAAATAGAATTCAAATTAAATTTATGAAACTTGTATACACATAACCCACATAAAATGAAAAGTACACATTAAATGGAAATATTTGAAAAAAATATTTTAATTCAGGCAGTCATTTTTTAATGCAAATAGGTATGAGAATAATTTAATTAGAGTAATGTAAAAAAAAAAAAAAAAAAAAAAAAAAAAAAAAAGAAAGATAAGTAAACAAAAACCGAAGCATATTTTTTCCTTTTTGCATTAAAATGTGACTAAATGAGTGTGTTTTGATTCAATGATTCTAATGTGTTCATTTTCATACAGTCCGCTGAAATAAATTCATACATTCATCGCAACGGCAACCTCTCCTTTTGAGTACTGTACACGCATGAAAGTGGAATAAACTTCGTTATATAGAATAAGTTTTTCGTAATATGGAGATTAATTTACATGTTAATGATGTTCAAAGTCAAGGTTCTGCAGAATATTTCGTTAAGTAGAAAACTTCGTTAAATAGGGACTTCGTTAAAGGGAAGTTCCACTGTATATTCAAAGCTTTTTAAAGCTGTGTCGGGTTTGTCGGACCATTTTTGAATTATAATCGTATTAGTTATAATTTTGAAAAAAAAAAAAAAATCGCATACTGTTGACATTTTTAGATATTGATATTTTCTGGGATATCTGAAAATCTATTAAAAATACTCAAAAAACCAGCATCTTTATACTATAGAGGCTCAACTTTGCTAAATACAAATACAAATAATGTATATATTATATAAATAATTAATCATTTATGTGTAATAAAATTAATCACATTTAATTAAACATTACTTGTAAATAAAACAAACCTATCAACAATTACTGTCCTCTTATAAATACTAAACAATTAAGTAAACGTTGTATTATTTCTTTATTGTTTAAATAAATGAATACCTTTATGTATATACTAGGGGGCAGGATATTTTATTCTTCCGTTCAGTTGGGCAATTATTATTTTATATATTAGTTTCAAATATCCGAATTAATGATTTTATAATTTCGTTTAGTTAAATTTTACAAAAAAATAACAAAATGATATCAATAAATAATAATTACTATTAATTCCTTTTCCTCCCTTTCTTTTGCGTTTACCTAAATGACGTCATTTGGACGAATTTATTCAAAATATTTTCAGTTTATAAATTAAATTAAATGCTGACAGACGATTGAATCCTGACGATAGAAATGTGATTTTTTTTTCACATTTTCCTGAAAAACATAATTTAATCACAATCTTGTCTTCATTATCGATTGAAATAAAAGATAAATTCAATTTCAATTTGAAAATGACGAATAAAAAGAAATCAATAATCCCTATCGGGATCCTTTTCAATTTTTTCCCCTTTTTTATCACAAAAAAAACTGAGTAATTAGTTGCCATCATTACAGAAATGTCATTAAAATTAGAAAAAATTTATCTCGAAAACTAATTCCAATTTCAAAATTCTATTACCAGTTTTGACATCCGCGGATTTTTATGAACAATTGGTATTAATTTCATCATCAAGCGTTTAATATTTTATTAAAAATAGCCCTGAAACATAATCAGTCGTTTAATCAGTCGTTTCATAAAATCGTTTCATAAATTCGTTTCATAAAATCGTTTCACAAATTCGTTTCATTAGGATTTTATATATATAGGGTAGATAACATTAATTAAGTGTATTTACTAACAGTATATCAACAGCAATGGTTTTAACATTAAAACACATGAAAAATAATTTTTGTCAGGATTTTGCCTCAAATACTGTGAGGCGTTGCCCCGTCAAAAAATAGTTCGAAAACCCAAAAACACTCTAAAAATTGCTGCACGAAACCGTTCCTCTGGTATAACACTTTCGTCTCTCGGAAAGTAAATGGAGAGGCGGACTCCGAAACGGAATTAAATTCAATACGACCCCCTCAAATGTCTGGATTTTTTTTATTTACGGCCGGTCAGTTTTTGGACAAAATTTAAAAAAGTTATCGTTACAAAAAAATAAAATAAATAAATAAATAAATAATAATAATAATAAATTTTTTGTACGATGTATATTTTGACGGCACATTTTGCATTTGTTTCCAAAAGAATCTCGTTGATTGTTGCAAGTAACATTTATTGTCATTGTTTCATGCAATTATTATTATTAAAAGCAATGTTAAAATGACATCGATATAGCTTATAACCTTTGGTTTTTGGCTAATATTAATAGAAATTACTGTCCGATTTTCACAAAATTTGCATTTTCGGAATCAGAAAAATAAACTACGTATATTACTATAAGTTTCGAATCGATATCTTCATACGTTTCTTAATATAACAAATAACGATGCTAGCTAAAGTTATATTTAGCAGTTTTGATTTTCTAATCAAATCAGTCATTGCCATCGGCAAAATAGAAATAACCGCTTTTTCGCCGTCACGTAACTTAGCGCTTTATATATATCGACGTATCTGGATTGTCGAGTTTTCGAAGGTTCAAGTTATTGAATTTCACTATATAATAACAGAAAGTTTCTGACATGAAGGAAAAAAACATGCTGTGTTTCCAACAACTAAACCGCAGAGCGTAGAGTTACCATTTTTCAAAACAATAATATTCGCCTTATTCAATGACAGGAAATATGCGATTAAATGAGATACCGACCATTATTCTGATATAGTGGTAGGACTGTGGCCCGGGGTTGAGTTGTTGAAAACCGCGGTTGTAGAAGTACAATTTTACGATATCTTATATTTGTGGAAGCTATTATTTTTTTAAATATACTTTTGTAGATATTTAAGATGTTATGACTATATACAGGGTTTGCCAAAAACATTGACCTCGGCTTTTATTCTTTAAGTATTGGTCATAGACATATATTATAAGTTACAAAGTTACATTAAAAAAAAAAAAAATGTACAGAATTGTATAAAATCGTTTAAAATTTTCAGAGGATTAAATTTGAAGAAATACAAAATTAAATTATACGGCCCCCGTACGAAAAATTTTCTAATGAGTAAAAAAATGTGTCCCATACACTAATAAGGTCATGTGCAAAATTTCAGCGTTTTATAATAAAAATTCGCAGAGATATGTTTAAACAAAGTTGGTGAGCGGTTAATCATAACTACGTCATCACAATTATTTTTTATTTATGCAATCATTGTTTTCTTTCATAATTTGTGTACGACTCTTGAAACGCGATCATCCGACATGATTTTTCCCCTTTGCGAACATATTTATATCTAGGCATTGAAAAGTGTTTTAAGTCAGCTTTTATGTGTTTTCATATGTCTGTGACCTTTTTCTGATGAAATGCTGAAATTTTGTACATGACCTTATTAGTATATGGGTCACATTTTACTCATTGGTGAAATTTTTTTGTACGGGGTCCGTATAAAAATTTAAATTTTGTATTTCTTCAAATTTAATCACCTGAAAATTTGAATCGATATCCTAAAATTCTGCATCTTTTTTTTATGTAACTTTGTAATTTATAATATACTAGCAAGCTACGCCCGCTGCGTTGGTTGGTTTCTACAAATAAACCTTGAATCAAACGAAATATATCGTTTAATTTGACCTTGTATTTGAAAGCAATCTATATATTTAACTGGAATATCCTTCCACATTACTGAAAAATGACGTGATTGCGCTAATATATTTTCTATTGTGCAGTCAAAGTTTTAGCTGTTTAGGACCAACTCTTTTATTTTGTCATTTACAGTTAAGGTATGCTAAAGAATGATAAAACTATATGCAATATACTAAAACCATCACTAAAAATTGTCGAACTTACAATGCAAACAAATTAACTAACAAAATCCATTCAGTAGAAGTTTTTTTTATAAAGGTTAATCTTTGATAATCGGGTTCATCTGATTATAGAACTTTTCCACATAATTCTAAAACTAAGAGGACGATATAAAATATACTAAAACCATCCTTATAAATTATCTACTTAACAATGCAAGTCGAAAAATAATACGCCCAGTAAAAACTTTCAAAAAGGTTAATCTTTCGGAATCGGGTTCACCTGACTATATAACCTTCTCACATAACTGTTTGACTAAGCAACGTAGAACAATATGTAGTACATTAAAACCATTCCTGAAATAGCATCTAACTAACAATACAATTCTCATCAAAATCCGTCCAGTAGAACTTTTTCAGAAGGCCAATCTTTCATAATCGGAATCAAATATTGAAAAGGCTAATGTTTTATTTAAAAAATGGTCACCCGATTTTCGAATTCCCCCCCTATAATTCTAGAACTAAGCAACGTAGAATGATATGTTATATAATAAAACTTTCCATAGAGAATTATCTAACAGTGTAGGTTCCATCGAAATCCATTCGGCAAAATCTTTTAAAAAGGCTAATATTTCATAATCGGATTGATCTGATTATAAAAATTTCCAGAATAATTCTATAACTAAGCTACGTAGAACGATATGTTATACAATAAAACCTTCCCTGAAAAATTATCTTACAGTTTAAGTTCTACGAAAATACATTCAGCAGAACTCAAGTTATAAGCAGCCGGAACGAAATTTCATATATGTAGAAGTACATAGAAGTGTACTGCCATTAATATGTTTGCATTTGAATAAAAAAAAGGTACTTTTCTGTTAGCCGGGCGCCAGTGATATATGTATATATATATATATATATATATATATATATATATATATATATATATATATATGTGTGTGTGTGTGTGTGTGTGTGTATATTCATACATATAAGTGTATACATATGTATGTATATACATGTATTTGTGTAGATGTATGTGTATATATATACATGTATATATATATATATCACTGGCGCCCAGCTAACCGAAAGTACCAAAAAAATATATATACTACAAAAATGCAGTCGTACACTTAAAAAAAAATAAAAAAAAACACCTTTTGGCTTAAAATCTCTCATCAAAACTGTTTTTCTTTTTTTCTTTTCTTTCTTCTTTTTAAAAATAAAATTAGTAACAGTTTTTTCTTTTATTTTTAAAGATGTATAGCCATTTCAATTCTTTCTGCAACAAAAAAAGACACCTTTTGGCTTAAAATAAAATTGTTTGGGGTCAAAAGTAAAATCAAAATCGCCAAAAACAAAAGATACATCGCCAAATATTGTTTCAAAATAGAAATCTTGCCCCTTGAATAATTTTTTAAGCATTTTACGAACAGTCCCAATCATGTTTAAATTAAATATTTTCGTTTTATAATATTCTCACATCAAAACTCTTTTTTTTCTTTCTCTTTCTTTTTCCTTTTTTTAAAAATAAAATTAGTAACAATTTTTCTTTTATTTTTCGACATGTACAGCCTTTTCATTTCTTTCTGCAACAGTAATGATCGCCAAAAAATTAGCAATGGTAACCTTTTCGGCCAAAATAACAGAACTTTCTATCATAATTCTATAACTAATATACATAGAACGTTGTGTTATATACTAAAACCTTCCCTGAAATATTATCTCTCGAACAGTGTAAGTTCCAACAAAATCCATTCGGCAGAACTCGAGTTATAAAGGAACGGAACGAAATTTCCGTTTGCGTTTTATATATATAGTAGATGTCTATAATCAATATCTACCCTATTAAAATCGGTACCTATCTATGTAACCTCAAAAATTCGGAAACCACAGGGTTCAGGGCTACGAAATTTGGCACACGGGTTGCTGGTAGGGGGTCCATGAACCATTGGGGCAAAAAATTCGAAATTTTTAAATAGATTTTCTTTTATTTTATGTTTTTTACGAATTTTTGCCTTTTTTTTATGTTCAACCCGTAATCGCGCGAGTTCTAACCAGTTCTAAATGTTTACTGCAATGTGATATTTACATATTACGTTCGCCACGCTGCAATACTAAGAAGCTGTTGCAGGTATTACGATAATTCTTTTACCTCACATGCAAATAATTAGAGATTATTTAATTGCGCTTAATTATTATCGTTTTTAAAAAATAAAGAAAAACATTTTATCACAAACATCAATAAAACTTTTTATTCTATTTATTCCCTTATTCCAAAGATATCGTTTTATCGTCTGCTGCCATAGCAACGTGATAAATTAAATTTCATTAAGAAAAAATGCACAGGAATAGAAAAATATTTTCTAAATCGAATAGTTGAACAACTCAACACTTTAACAAGGGAATTCTTATTTCTTATTTAGATATTTTAAAGTTGTTTGTTGTCATTTTTATTTTTAATTTTGGTTTTAGAATTAAATGCATGAACTCCCGTGCGTAGAACGTGTTAAACAGCTAGTTTAAGCAATAAAAGCCGAGGTCATTGTTTTTGGGACATCCTGTATATATCGCTAATATCCAAGAAAACTTTATATGTTTATATACATCAGTAACAATGTTACGACATAAAAATTACGCAAATAGTTCAATATCATATCCATTTTTAGGGCGTAAAGTACCTTAAATGCTTGTATAATGAAACGACGTTCGAATAAGACAAATCATTTATTATTATAGGCCTAGAGGGAAAAAAAACATTTTACCCTGATTAATAGGGGAACAAAAATAACTGTTTGTCCAACCGCTCGTAACGGACGGATCGCCTTCGCTACAAATTATAGTTATGTACCGTAACTGTAGTCTTGGTAACGTTGCACAATCAGTGATGTTATTAATATTAAGGTTTACCTTTTGACCACTGTGTCCGCTTGATGAAGCACGGTTTTCCCCTATGATAGGGAAAAAAATGGAATTTACTAAATACAAAGAATCAAAGGGTGTAAGAAAGCAAACCTTTTCACATCCACGTGTCATGTTTTTTTTTTTTTTTTTTTTTTTTTTCTTTTACGTTACCAGGACGTGTTAACAACTAAATCATTTAGTGGATCAAATAATAATGAATCGATATTACTTCGAATTTATCCTTCAGGATTTAAAAAAAATGAGTAACATACATTGTGTAACAATTTAGAATTGTTTTAATGATGTTTCTGTTGTTTTATTTTAAGGGACCGCTTTATTGAAATTCCCAGATCGAGAAATCCCCAGTTAACCTATGGGAAAACTTAAAAGTCCGATTACTCATTACCTAACATAACTATTGAAATGCGGTTTTCACCACCCGAAAGTAGACGTCAGATGCCGACTATGTGCATTTTTAAAAATTGTCTCCTCAAACTTTAAGTATTTTTAAGAAGGTGATAAAATTTCATCAAGTGGAAATTTCAAAGTTTATAGGGAATTTTTAAATATCTAAAATTTAAGTATATAATTTTTAAAAACTCACATCGTTGGCATATGGCATCCACTTTCTGATGGTGAAAACCGTATTTTGATAATTGTATTGGGTTATTCGGAAAGTTCTTTCCGTTTGGGAAAGGGCCCCACCATAGTGGCTGAGAGGTTCTGCTCTCAAAGCTGGTAGACGGGAGGTGATGGGTTCGAACCCCTGTCGCGCTCGTCGACCTAACCGTTCGGAGTTTTCCGTGGTTTTCTTCGAACCTTGACGTAAATACGGGTTAGAATCCCTTAGAAAGACCCCCATGGATCTTTTTTTTTTTTTTTTTTGACATGTCCATACATTTCCTACTATACATTTTAAAATGTAGAAATCTAAAAAGGAAACTTTTCGAATAACATTTCAAAAAAAGAACGAAAAATCATGCGTCAAGCATAGATTATGAAACACTTTCCAACATATTCCGAGTACTGTAACTCGGGCTGGACGGTATCAGAAATTTAATATAGTAATAAATAAACAAGTTAATATTGATATTGCTGATATATCGCCATACTAATTTAAAGGGGAGGATGAAGAGTAAGATTATCTAACATTGTTTAAATTATTTAATGTATCTCTCATAGAAAAAAAAAGTTTTCTTTATTGAATAACTGATATACATTCCACTTTCTCAGTTCAGAAATTTAATTTCCTAATCCACTAGAATAAGCAATAGGTTAAATTCCGATAATCTAGTGAAATTCACTGTAAAAATTTTCAATGTATATAAACCTTTTTTATAAATGGGAAAACCAGAAAAGACCAAATCTACCCAATTCGATACACTCATTTTAAGCTCAGATATAAATTCCTTCCGAATTCAAGAAACCACACGCTAGAAAGCAATATCAATACTACGCAATACCAACACTTACTCAAGCTCATGATATATCAAAAGCCGAGAGATATCGCAATATGTCTGGAGCAATCACAGCAGCCAAACAAGGAATGCGCGATTATTGTTATTCAGTAGCGAAAGTGTTATTCAGTATTTATCTGTAGCGAACAGTAGAATTGGGGCTTGCAAACATTGGATGTATTGGGATATATTGGAATATTCATTACTTTGAGATATGATAGAGAGATAATCAGCGGAGGTAGTTTTCTGTTTTGGATGAAGCAGGGCAGTGAATAAATACACAGATCTGATGATTGAGGGAAATATTGATACGGGATATTTGTCGCTGTTTTCGGTTCTCGAAATCGCGGTGGTAGTAAAACAAAACAATATTATTGTTATCGGGATATACGGGCTGAGTCAGAGTTAGCTATCGTTTTTGCGATATTTAAAATATATCAATATTTGACCGATATATTGATAAATAATTCAGCCCTAACTGTAACAAAAGTACACAGTTTATATGTATAATGTTAGTTTCATTTAAAAACGAGTTCCACAATTGAAAACGAGCTACCTGCAATTATTGTTCATAGATAGTACTGTAACAACATTCTTTTGAATGTCTCTGTAAATGAACGATATATTCTGTGCATATCCTATTCTACAGCAGTAAGCGCCTTGTAGTGCACCTCAGTGATATGTATCAATATGAATAGGTTTAAAATAGTGTAACATCATTAAAATACGCCACAAACAAATTTTCCCCATACACTGTAATGTAACGGAATTCTTCTGAGTGTCCCTGCAAAAGAACAATAAATAACACTTCATTTTCAATACTGCACATGCCATAGTAAACCCCAAAAACATATATCAATTGCACTGTAATCTGAGTATATTCACGCAAGTTAGAACACAGCCAGACGACAGAGAGACGGCAGACAGACAGACAAACCGAATTCATAAACACTTTTCGACCATGTTGGAAAATGTTAATAATGATAATTTACAAATAAATAGTATTTATTTATTTTAACAACTTTAGCGGGTAAATTGAATTTCTGAATAAGGCGACATTTTTAGTTTTGTTTCTTTAATTCTTTAAGCACCACGACGTACCTGCGTACGTCATGAACACCTGTATCTGAAATACCAGGACGTATGTGCGTACGTCCAGGTTGCCAATTTGGCCTTTTTTAAAGTCAAAATTTTAAATTCATACCAGAAAATTATAGTAGTAATTTGTATTTTATACAATGACAGACTTTTCTTGATTGTATAATTGAAATTATTCTTATAAAATTTCCGGTATGAATTTTGTGTTTTTGAATTTTTTTGTATTTTTGACGAAATTTAACATAGCTGTATTCAGCTTACTATTACTAAATTGAATTTGGTGCTTAAGGAGTTAACACTAGTCAATTTGAACATAAAATCTCTAGTCTACATAATATTTTTCAGCATTTGACTGACGTTGCTTTTACATAACATTTTCACTACTATCGCAAATACTTAAACGTATTTTTTCTCATTTTAATAGCATTAAAAGTGTGGCATAAAGTTTTCTTTGTTTTGAATTTTAAAATGGGAAAAAAGTAAGAGAAACTCAAAGACTAAAGGGGCTATTTCGCAGGCGAAATAAAATGTTTCAAAATGATAATTTACAAATGAAAAGTATTCATTTATTTTAACAACTTTAGCGGGTATAAATTGAATTTCTGAATAAAGCATTATTTTCAGTTTTGTTTCTTTAACACTAGTCTATTTGAACATAAAATCTCTAGTCTACATAATATTTTTCAGCATTCAGACTGACATTGCTTTTACATAACAATTTCACTACTATTGCAAATACTTTAACGTATTTTTTCTCACTTTAAAATCATTAAAAGTACGGCATAAAGTTTTCTTTGTTTTGAATTTTAAAATGGGAAAAAGTAAGAGAAACTCAAAGAGTAAAGAGGCTATTTCGCAGGCGAAATAAAATGTTTCAAAATGAGAGAAACTTTATTTTGAGATGACGCATATACTCGGGCATAAGTCGACGAAAAACTAAGAGAAATTCAAAGATTACAGACGCCATTTCATACGACCAAAAACTAAGAGAAATTCAAAGATTAAAGATGCTATTTCATACGCTGCAGGAAACGTTTGAAAATTAGAGAAACTTTATTTTGAAATATCGTATATACTTGCGTATAAGTCTACCCCAAAATTCGAGAAAAATAACGTGTCCCTTCCTTTAAAAAGCAGTCTTTTTTAATAATTTTCTTCACCACATTTCATTGCAGAATTCGTTATAATTTTCTACGCTTATATAGGATAAAGGCCATTATATGGAAATATTGGTGTTAAAACGGAATTACATTTTATTTCTCTCGAATTTTGTGGTCGACTTTTACGCGGATACATTATCTGTTTGAATTTTCATGAAATGTAACCTTTCACAAAAACGTAGATAATTAATTTTCCAATATTCAACTATTTTTGTACGTCATGGTTCAATAAATAGCCAGCATCAAGAAATGTCGTAACATACAGACATATATATCATCATCCATTTTTCCCTAACGGTAATCTAGAATCCCTAACGATAGGGAATTTCTGTCTTCATTTGGAAGTAAAGTTTTTATGGTACAGTTATTCATAGTCTGTTCTTTTGTAAAGGAAAGGAACTATTAAATATCTTGTAAAAACTAGGAAATGTTGCCATAAAGAAAAATTTTATTGGTATTTTAGCATGTGGCATAAAGAAAATATCATTGTTTACTATAGCTTTTACTGCTGCACCTAAGTCATGCATAAAGTTTTTATGTTTAAAACATATATTCTGGTGAGTTTTGTCTAGTTTGTATAATTTTGTTTTGTTTGATTTATGTTTTGCAATAATATTAACATGTTTACTGAAGTTGAAAACATTAAAAAATAATTAAAAGATCAAATGAAATAAAAATTATTTATAAATTTAAAAGTCTTTTTAAAATTTATACAAATTTCACAATGTGCAATTTTATTGATTTTTTATGTGTGCCGTGAAAAAAATAACATTGTTTAATACAGATTCTTTTTACTGCATATAAGTAATAATAATAAATAAAGGATTTATGGTTATAGCATATATTATAAAAAGTTTTTTTCAAATTTGAATACATATTTTTTATTTATTTATTTATTTATTGTGGTTTGTAATAATATTAGCATTTTTATCGCACTTCCAAATATTTTAGAAAATTGATAAACCATACAAACAAAAAAAATATTATATAAAATACCATAGAAAATAATAACAAATCCTTGTAAAATTAGTAAACATTTTTACCTTCAATAAATTCAAGAAATGTATACAGAATTTTCCCATTTTTACTTCTTTGTCGAATTTCTTTTATCGAATTCTATTCAAATTTCTTTAATTATATATATTACTCGCTTCTATTTAGAAAGTTTACTGTGCAGTTATAATAATTCATCGTATGCTCCTGTGTAAAGGAAAGTATTTAAAAAATTTTAGTAAAGAACAAAATAGGATCTATTAACCTTTAAATTTGATTAAAAGTAATAAAGCATAGTATTTTTCAGTTTGTTTAATTTTACGATTAGACAAAGTAAGAATTACCAATAAAATATGCTGGTACAATATATATATATATATATATTTAAGTAGTAGTAAAAATAAAACATTAATTATTTAATAAATGTCTATAATATCAGTGGATTAACACAGCTGGCAGCAAAAATAATTTGAATTAAAATAATATCTCTTTTACATAATATATTCTTGTTAAGAATATCTGAAATGCTGTGCAAGTTGAATTAATTCTGTGTAGATTTATTCATATAGTAGTATTATATTTTATTTGAATTTTAAGTAAAACTACAAGTTAGTATTGTTTTTTAAAGTTTATTTATATAAATAAATCTAATGAAGTGAGTATGTAACTAATAAAGTGGATATTTAACTAAATATTAATTATGAACTATTATAATACCAATAGATGGCGACACTTTACCTTTCAGGTAGTTGTAGATAATATTGTTAATATTATATTTAATTTAACTATAGAGGGAGCTATTGATTGTATATTAATTTTACCTTCAGGAATTAAAATTGGATGGAGTAATATATATTCACGGATATAAATTTGTTATAAGTGTATTAAAACCAGAATTATTTTGAGTGTTTTTGAATCATTTTGTGATTGGGTGTCATTTTTGGGGTTGTGTTTTTAAAAAAGTGTGCTCTCAACTTGTCTTACAAATCATTTCTCTCAACTCGACTTAGTTAACATGTATGATGCATTGCCATGTGGATGTGAATATTATGTAGACGTTGTGACATTTTAAGGATTCTGTATAATTATTGTGTGTAAAATATTTTATCTACACTTTACGCGTTCATATTTCCAATTTTATTATTTCAAAACTGTTATCTCGTGGTAATTTAGTGAGGTGTTAATTACAGTTTTTTGGATAATCGATGTGAGTGAAATATATTGTATTTTCTTAATGGTTTTTTATTTCCTATTTAAATATTTCCAAATTTTAATATTTCCAATTGTTGTCTGGTAATAATTCAGTGTACCTGGATGATTCTACTGATCTTAGCATTATGCCAGTAGAATTATGAAACACTGAATTATTATTTAAAACACATGTGGGTGCATCCAGGCTGATGAGTACATGTGCATGTGTTTTTCCATGTCCAATTCATATTTAATTCTCATGTGGTCCAATTTTCCATTGTGTATGGTTCATATTTAATTTGTTAATCCATTTGTGTTTATTTAATTGCAACTCCAATTTATAATTTTTTTTTCCCCTTTCTCTCTATTTCTTTTTTCAATATTCTTTTGGTATGAGTAAAATTTGGCCAATTACCATTGAAGCATCAGCTATGGTAATATTATGTTTGCACATGTTAATTATTAGCTATGTGGTATTCTGTATACACAGTATCATTGATTATCTCTTTGGAGATTTAAGTAGAATAGAACTTGATATGTTTTTTGAAATTCATAGATATTATAATTATATATATATATATATATATATACTAATAACAATAAAAAAAAAATAAAAATGAAATAATAAATGAAACATATCCATTCTTAAGATATTAAAACATAGATAAGACACCAACATTTTGATAATCTTTCATCATCTGACTTAATTCAAATATGTTTCAACAGAAATTTCATTTAACAATAAATTTATAAATAAGATCTAATACGTTATACATATAAGCAAGATACATTTCACTAAATTTATTTTCTGATTAAACTTCTACTTTACGAGTATTACCAACGCCCCCTAGATAAGAAAGCCGTGACACGCGTCATGAAAACGTCATACCAAGCAGGCAAAACAAAGAAAAAATTCAAACGACTTGCATGTTTCGATTTCGATGGCTCGTGGAATTATTAACTATTAGTCGTAAACAATAATTATTAATTTTATGAGCCAATGAAATCGAAACATGCAAGTTGTTCGAATTTGTTTCTTTGTTTTGCCTGCTTGGTATGATGTTTTCGTGACGCGTGTCACGGCTTTCTTACTAGGGGGCGTTGGTATTACTCATTTATTTGCTTATTTCTTATCAGGCTTCGCCAGACTCGGGGAAAATACCGAAATGCAGTGTTGCCAGTGAGCTACTTTTTTTTAATTCAGTTTTCTTGTTTGCCACCAGTTTTTTGAGAAAGTAAAATTTGTCTTATTTAATAACAGATTAAATATGGCGAAAATAAGTCGAATTATACCATTTCAATAAAGTGGTGCCAATCAAGCAATCTGAATTTTTAAAAAGTAGCCCACTGGCAGCACAGCCGAAATGTTGGAACCTATGGCGTTAAAATATACCTTACTAGTATTTTAGCAAGTTGTACAGTGTAGTTTTTATTGTGGCACAAAGTCAGGCATAAAGTGTGTATGTTCAAAGCATAAATTGTGCTGAGTGTTTTATCAGTTTGATATATTTTTTGTCTGTAATAATAATAATAATAATAATAATAATAATAATAATAATAACTTGTTTACTACAAATCATTAAATAATAATTAAACTATCAGATAACATTAAAAAAAAATCAATGCAACTAAAAAAATAGGTTTTCAGTTTTTATGAAATATGTAGCAAATACTTAAAACAATTAGACATTTTCACTGGTTTATTTAATTTGCTTCACTTCAATATATCCAAATACTCTATTTATTTAGAAATAAATATTTTCGGTTACGTATATTTATCATCTGCCGTTCTACAAAAATAAAAAGGAACTATGAACCTTTTTGTAAGATGGAGAAAAAGTAGCTTTAAAACATTGGTGAAAACTAGTTTTCGTCTTCGAACCCATATTTGCCATTGTCCTATAAATATGACAGCTAAAATAAAACTTTTAAAAGTTAGAAATAACGTTAAACTTAAAACTGTTAAAACCTTCTTAAAGTAAAAATAACATATTAATCTTAAGCCTATTTCGCAAATGTTATGAGGAAGTTTATCTAAAATACTACTTTTGTTATTTTTACTTAAAAAAGGTTTAATAAGCTGTCCTATTTATAGAACGGTCTAATACTGTTTAAACAGGAAGCCCCGCCTATGGGCTTTATGTTTGCATATTACAGTATTTAACGAAAACATTTGTTTGTTATTATAAAAGAATGTATATATACTAATGTATTGTTTCTAATTTAAGTATTTATATGCATATAATTGAAAAAATGTGAATTTTGTGTATGTGTTTTGCTGAAATAATGCAACACATGAAATGAAATGCAAAAGCACTTTCCGTGTGCACAATTACTCATGCCCAAAAGACGTAAATTAACGTTAGCTGACAGCAACGTGTTAACAAAAGTTAGTCGCTATGCTTTTTTAGCAAGATACTATACTTTGATGCTACACTGAAATCTGTCGATGAAAATACACTATTTCGTTGCATGTTGAACATAATATGAATAACAAGTCGTAATCATTAAAGCATACTTTACTTCAGAATATGCTTGAAAAGGTAACCTTACAGTCATACTTATCTAAGCTGCCACGTTAAATCAGCAGCATACCGTGACATGTTATAAAGTTAATTGGATAATGAAGCATAGTACTTTTAAATAATTTTAAAAATATAACAAGTAATCTGTACCTTTTTCCCGGCATCGTTTATAATAAAATTTCTAATTACCGCTATGAAAGTCATGTCTCTTTTAAATCAACAAAAACACAAATAATTTCTTATGAAATACGATAAAATAAATATTCTCAATATAACTTAAATCACAGAGCGAAAGTATTTAATCGATTGTAAATTTTAATGTAATTAATACAACAAATAATCAAATGATTTCTGTCGACATATGTCTTCTATCTATAATAGAAGAAAGTATTGTAATCGAATTTTTTTTCGACTTCGGGTTTTCGACGGTTTACACGTTTTAAGGGTAAGATATTCCGAAAAACGTGTTTTTACGAAATGTCTGTATGTCCGTTTGTCTGTCCTCATTGTATCATCGAAAATTGCATGAAGTTATGCTTCAAATTGAACAAATATTTTCTATGTTTTTGGCTATGGCCATGGCCAGCAGCTCCCACTTGAATTTGGAGATATTTCGACGAAAGGGAGCGCTGTGATCGCAATTTTTGTTCCATTTTCACTATTGTATCATCGAAAAGTGTATGAAATTATGCAGATAATTGAACCAAATTTTTTGTATAGGTTTTTGACTATAGCCTGCAGGTTCCTGTTGAATTTGGGGATATTGTGCCGGGAGGGGCGCTGTGATAGCCATTTAAAGATTCAATTTCTAAAAAATGTACAAAAAATTTAGAAATCCTAAAAAATATTTGCGTTAAATGTTCGGCCTTGATCCAAGGATTCTGGAGCATTTTTTGTTTTGCCATATTAAAAAATGGTTGAGATATAGCAGTTTGAAATTATAGGGTGGCTGACATTTTGAAACAATACAGCACGATTCCTTCATAAACGGGTTTAATTTATGAGTTTTAGTGAACATGGTTTCGCCAAATTTCCTTTCATTGTTGTAACCATCGTTTCAACATTTACATGCTTAACACTATATATTTATATTCGCCAACGTCAAATTCTGGCCAAGATTGGCGACAGAATTACGTTGCCATATATGAAGCCAAATTGGCTATATTTGTTTAAATTGGCGCTATTCTCATTCGAATTCAATATTGAGGAGAACTGGGAATGACTCTTCTGTAATCGGGTTCCGCTCATTTTAGCTTCGAGTATTTTCAGTAGAATTTGCTAAAATCTCAAAACAAAGCAATAGGCAGGCTATCTTTTCCTGCCGGTACAGGCCAGAAGGACTTTTCGTAGTTTAGCATAATACGTCGGCTGTTCGCATCCAGGTAACCCGACGATTCGCAAGTAGCTAACAAACAAATGACAAAAAATATGTTTTTTTTTTTTTTTTTTTTTTTTTTTTTTTTTGGCGGTGTGATAGCGAATTTTGAAGCATTAACATGTATGAGAAAGAAAAAAGTTTTGGGATTGGCTTATGCGACTAGTTTTATTTGTATGTGTAATACTATAATAGTAAAAATAAAAATTTTGTGTATGCTTTTTGAGAACTAATATAACATATAAAATGCAAAAGTATCGCAAGTAAGCAACTTATTTGCTTTAAAGTAAACAAATTTTTTGCTGAAACTGAACTTTCTTGTTGAAAGATCTTTGATGCCACAGATTTCAAAAGCATCTTCATCTTCGCTTTATTTTATTTCAACATTTCTGACATTTAACAATTTGTAAAACTTTCCAACATATTTGGAAAGGCTTTAAGAATTCGATTTTGTCTGTTTTTCTTTCTGTATGTCTGTCCATGCTCTAACTCTCTTAAATGTACTCGGATTGTCATACAATGTTTAGATTTATTCAGGTTTATTATAAAAGGTTCGGTATTTAAAAAGAAGTGTGTCGCATTTATTGTTCGTTTACAGGGATGTGCAACAAAATTCTGTTACATTTGGTCGATGGGAAAAAAATCGTTTTCGGTGCATTTTATTGATGTTACTATATTTGAAACAGAATGAGATTTATATACATCATTGAGATGGACTACAACATGCTTTCTCAGGAATATGGAATAAGTAGCATTTATAGTTAGTTTACAGGGACGCACAACATAATCCAATCTATGGTGAAAAATCGTTTGCGGTGCATTTTAAAGATGTTACGATACTTCAAACATAATGAAATCACTGAAGTGTTCGACAGCATATTTTCTATAGATTAAGGAGTGCACACAATTTATCGAGGCACACAAAAGAATTCGGTTACAGGACTAACTAAGATTGATAATTGCTTGAAGCGCGTTTTCCGCTGTGGTATGCATGTTTAAACCACTGAGCTCCATAATACAACAGAGGGGTAACTCACCGGTCCAGTTTCTGCCGTAGCCGCATCAAACTTTCAACTCGCTCAAGCAATAAATCCTGTATTTTTAAATCTATTACAGGCATTTTTTTCAAGCTTTTCCGCAAATGCTCGACAACATATTTTCTGTAGATTATGGACTGCATACCATTTATCGAGACACACAAAAGAATACGGTTACAGGACTGACTAAGATTGATAATTGCTGGAAGTGCATTTTCCGCTGTGGTATGCATGTTTAAACCACTGAGCTAAATAATACAAAAGAGGGGTTACTCACCGGTTCTCTTTCTACCGCAACCGCATCACACTTTCAATGCACGCAAGCAATGAATCCTGCATTAAAAAAAATATTAAAGGCAATTTTTTTTCAAACTTTTCCGCATACTTTTTATCACTTTTGGTTATTTCTACACCTTTTTCAAACTTTTATAAGTAATAGTTATAATATATATATATATATTAATTATATAGCTTACATAAAATTCCATTTTTAACTGACATCAAATTAAATATTTGCGATGGATTTAAATGAAATCTGTTGTTTTTTCAATAAAAAATATGTATCAGTGAAAATCGAATCACACTTTCAATGCGCGCAAGCACTGAATCCTGCATTTTTTAACACTTTCCAACCTAGTTGAAAAGTGTTTATGACTTCGGTTTGTCTGGCCGTCTGCCGTCTGGCCGTCTGCCGTCTGCCGTCTGTCCGTGCTCTAACTCCCGTAAATATGCTCGGATTGCCCTGCAATTTTTATATGTTATAATCGTTATCTATAGCATGTTCCCTATTTCAACGAAAGTGTGTAGCACTTATAGTTTTTTTACAGGGACACTAAAAAGAATTCCGTTACATTGCGGTCTATGGGGAAAAATCATTTGCGGTTTATTTAAATAATGTTTCACTATTTTAAGCGCATTGAAATTTATATATATCATTAAGGTGCATTAGAAGAAGCTTAATATGGAATAGGGTGTGCATAGCACTTATACTTACTTTACAGGGACAGTCAAAAGAATTCCGTTACATTACGTCTATGGAGAAAAATCGTCTGCGGTTTATTTAAATAATGTTTCACTATTTTAAACGCATTGAAATTTATATAAGGTTCATTACAAGAGACTTACTACAGAATATTGTGTGTATAGCAGTCATCGTTCATTTACAGGGACACACAAAAAAATTCTCTACTGTATGTTAACAATAATTCCTGGAAGTGCGTTTTAAGTTACTGAATGCGATTTTAATTTTAAATCGCTTTTTGTATATAACGTGGTGTGTATAAATTCTGTAGATCCTATACAGGAAAGCACAAAAGTTCGGGAACACATTTCCGTATTATTTAACTCCAGACGGAGAATTTTAAACTGTGCTACGTGTTTCCTAACTGAACTAAAATTTAGCATCCTATGTAGTATATATACAAATCTATAGATCCTATACAAGGCTGAATAAAAGTATTCGGATTACTTAGATGTTATCTTTTAGCTTATTAAAGAGTATGATTCGTAAAATTATTTTGGAAGCGTTGGAAAGTGTTACATAATCTATGCTTGACGCATGATTTTTCGTTCTTGTTTAAATATTACAAGCTTTTTTTTTTCAAACGTTTCCACATACTTTTTATCACTTTTGCTTATTTCTTTATCTTTTTCATATTTTTATGAGTAATAGTTTTAAAATTTTCATTTTTTTTTTTTTTTGTTTGTTTTGTTTAGATTACACAAAATTTTATTTTTAACGAATATCAAATTAAATATTTGCGATCGATTTAAATGAAATCTGTAGTTTTTCAATAAAAAATATGTATCAGTGAAAATTGCATCACACTTTCAATGCGCGCAAGCAATGAATATGACATTTTAAAAAATATTACAGGCAATTTTTTCGAACTTTTCCGCATACTTTTTATCCTTTTTGCTTATTTCTACACATTTTTCATATTTTTATGAGTAATACGTAACAACTTTTTTTTTGTTTAGCTTACATAAAATTTTATTTATAACTAATATCAAATTAATTATTTGCGAGGAATTTAAATGAAATCTGTAGTTTTTTCAATACAAAATATGTATCAGTAAAAATTGTAGCAACTTCGTCATAATTTTAAAAGATAAATCAATTTTAAAATATCCACCCCACACTTCTCTATGGAAGGAAATCTGTGTTTTGCCAAAAATTTTCCTCGAAAACTCTTTGGCATTGTATTCATGGGCGGACCTCTGGATTCAATGTATCAGAATAGGAAGATAGTCCTCCATGCTATTTTGGAGCTCAGGGGTTTAAACCTATCTATTTTTAGGGTTTCCTTCATTTAATAGAAACCCTATTCTTCTCACTCCTCTGTCTGCCTGTCTGTCAGTCACAGAGTTTGTTCTCGGAAACTGTATAAGTTAGAGACTTAAAATTTTGCTTGTTTATGGCTGAACACCTCCTGTCACACGACAAATCATAATTTTTTTTAAAAAGGTCTTAAATTACTTTAATTAAATCAATTAATTTAATGACATCCGACCATTTCTGCTATTTTCTTCGATTTTAAAACATAACCTTAATTTCAGTCTGTTTCGCGTAGGCTAGATGGTTCAGTGGTAGCGCGTTTTCTTTTTAACCCAAAGGTTCCGGATTCTATTTTCGACGACGACAGAAGTTGAATTTTTTCCCCCTAGGACTACATTTTATGTCCGATGGATGTATTTTTTTTCTTTTTAGCTAACATTAAATTATGTAATTAAATATGCTTTTCATATATACAAACATTAGCTGTTACAACTGTATAAAAAACAGTTTTTGAATATTAATTAATATTAATTAAATATGTAATATTAATTTTGAATATTAAATAATATTAATTAAATATTTAAAAAATTGCTTCCTCCTGTTATCATTTTATTATTAAATTTAAAGGTGCTCCCATCTAAGTTCTTATTGATAAAGTGTGTTGATAAATGATAAGGATTTAATAATCATAAATTAATTATTTGCATTTAATAATCATAAATTAATGATTTGGATTTATTAATTGAAGGATGAAGTGTTTTGAAAGAAATATTAAAATAAACCCTTTGTGCGATCTTCGATCACATTTAACCACTTGTTTAGTGTATTAGGTGGAGTGTATTGTGACGATTCCCTCTTCCAGATTTAATAAGTCTAATTAAATCTTCTCACTCATTTTATTTAATCTACTCACACATGGAGATCTGAAGTGTAAACCCGAAATGGGCCCCTAACTTCAGAAAAGGCCGCTTCCAGATGTTCCACATAAAATTTCGTCTGTGCACACCGCCAGATTACTTCTCGATCTCGAGCATCTGTGCTTTCTAATAAACTTAGAATTATAGCAGTTATAAATTCGCGTCGCTTGCTAAGAAGTGACGTTATAAGAACATTTATGTTCTCGTAAATTCTGGCCACTTGAATCCAGATTGCTCCATCTTTCAGAGGTACTACAGAAACCGCCATCTGTGCTCCCCGGTGAGAAAAAACACTCATGAACACTTGAGATCTTGCCGATCATATATACGAAACAGGCAGAGGCCGGAGTCAGAGTCTGTTTTGAGTTGCAGCCAAGCAACGGCCCCTAGGCTTCTCGGGCGAGAAGGCCTATGTAAACGGTCCATGTACCGATGGTTCAGACAAGCCTTTGCCGTCTAAGTGCTAGTGCTCTGCGTACTTGAATAAGAGAGCGCCTTGCTCTAAGACTTCTCTACCTTGAGAACTGTATGTTACGGCCGTCCAGTGCCGGTAGAACTATTCGTTCATCCTGACACAAAAATCCCATGAAGAATGCTCACATGCTTGCTTATGTAATTTTGTTGTGTGTACTGTGAAAGTGACGTAATTAAATCTATGTTGCCTAAAACTGTTTCTTGATTTACAATTACGCTGTGTATAAATAATTTAATGGATCGCATATAGGGCTACACGAAAGAATTCGTAGACTTTACCAAATATGAAAAAGGATTGCTTCAAATGGATTTTAACTGAGTTATGTAATTTTGTAGGTTACTTATTTAGATATGTCATTTCATTCTACGAAAAAAAGAAACTTCTTATTAATTTTACTTACCCATCATATGTAGTATAGGGTAAGTCTTGTAATCGTTTTGAAAATCGAAAAAAAAAAATTGACGGATTTACATGTTTCAGACACTGGAGATTCCGAAAAACATATTTTTAGAAAAAAATTTTGCCGTCCGTCTGTGCGTCTGTGTGTCTGCGTGTCTGTAAACGCTCTATCTCCCGAAAAAATTGAGATAGAGACTTGCAATTTGGTATGTACTTAGTATGTAATAATGGGAAGAAGCCTATTTCATTTCAATAACCTCGATCAACCGGAACTATTTTTTTCGGACTCTCGAAATATTCGTTCTGATAAAAGATAAAAATTTTCGAAATTGGTTATTTTAAGAAATGAATATAAAAGACAATAAAAGAACATAAATTTTGCATACAGCATGAAGTCGATCGGATAATGAGTTGCCGAGATATTTGGAATCCTATTTCCACACTCTTCGATTTTTTATGACCCTGTATTTCATCCAAATTTCACTTCAAAGATATATTTTAATTGGAAATTGGACGCTTAATCAGATGCAATAAACCGCTAGTTAATAGGATTATTATTTTTGGAGTTATAAGGATGTTTCTTTCAAGCAATTCAATAATCGAGCCTTTAAAGTTTGTGACGTCATCAAGCCACGATTTTATTTGAATTGCAATGCACTTTATAAGTAGTTTACACATTTTTATTTTAATATTTTACATTATGCATATCCATGATAGGTAAGTATTACGGTGGCCCCCAACGACTAGTTTACGTTAGTGTTGGAATGTGTTTAATAAGCTATGCATCATGCATGATTTTTCGTCCGTTTTTATCATATGTATATTTTTGTTAATAATAATTGTTTGTGAATAATGATTAATTCCAAAGTAATAATAAATTTATGTCTGAAACAAAATGAAAAAAAAAAGTTTGTTTTTCATCTAAAAATCAAAGATTTTAATTGAACATTTTCAATATTTTGAGAAAATTTAAAACAAAATTGCAAAAGTATTGTAAAATATTAGTCAAATTTTTAGATTTGCTCTGTAAAGATCGATGATGGAAGTCAAAAGCTACAGAAACTACTAATGATACATTTTCGTTCGAAAAAATAATGAAATTACACCCAAAGCAAAAATCAAAGATGCTTTTTACGTGTTATTATTAAACTTTGTTTGTTGTCTGGATGTCAGTCTGTCCGTTGTTGCTAGTCTTTTTTAAAATTCAGATTTCTTGATTGCGACCATTTTTTAAATAACAATATTCGACTTATTTAATGGCGGAGCAAATGAGGCGAATTATAACATTTCAAAAACTGTAGCAATCAAGCAAACAGTGGGCTTTAATTCAGTTTTCTTGATTGCTACCAGTTTTTTGAGAAAGTAAAATTCTCCTTATTTAATGACAGAATATATAAGGCGAAAACAAGACGAATTTAACCATTTCAAAAAAGTTGTGCCAATCAATTAATATGAATTTTAAAAAAGTAATCCACTGACAACGCTACAAGTAATCTGATTAAAAAGATGTAGCGGATTGACAACACTGTGTCTGCCCGATTCAAACCTTTCAATCTGTTTATGATCCACTTTCGTCAAACCTATTTATTTTAATGTTGAACACATGTCCATTGTCTATTACAATGCATTATTCATGTATTGTCAGGATAGGTTAAAAGGGCTAAAAATCGCTTTTTCCACAGGCAGAAAATATTACAGAAATAAGTCAAACAAGATTGATGCTAATATTAGTAAATATAATCACAACAATGAAATTTATTTTGAGCCAAACCATCGCCCTCCAAATAATAGCCGTACACGTTGACACAAAAATGGTGACTGTCGTAGGAGGATTATTTCCAGTGTTTGTCCAATCCCTTGAATTTGAATACCAATATTTTCTAAAAATATTCTTTTTCTCATTTAACCTCAGAAATATAAGGTGAAAAATACATTTAGAAAATACTGGTACTGAAATTCAAGGGACCGTACAAACGCTGAAAAAAATCCATCTACGACAGCTGCCATTTTTGTGTCAACGCGTAGGTCTAGTATTTAGAAAGCGGTAGTCAAACCATGCTTGGAAAAATACAGGAACAATATAATTTTAATAGGGGATTTCAGTCGTGACGTTTTGGTTGGACAAAGAAAGAACTGACTTTAAACAAACGGTTGCTATATTTTATTTATTATTTATTACAAATAGTAGAAATTTTTATAACTGAATTTAAGCTATTAAAAAACTTATTTATAAGATCTACCTATAAGATATAGTTATAAAATACAAACGAAAATATAACAACCGTTTGTTTAGAATTAAGTTTGACGTCACACTGAAAGCCTCAAGACAGTTACAACAGTGGTAAAAACAAGAGGATTGAATAATAAAAGCGTGTTACTTAAATTTTCTGAATTATATTTCTTGTTTTTATCTAAAAATCAAAATATTTTATTCAATATTTAAAATATATTAACATAGAATTTAAAACAAAATTGCAAAAATAATGTAAAATATCCTTCTCATTTTTATAGCTGCTTATTGCAGATCATTGATAGAAGACAAACGTTTCAGAAATTATTAACAATGAATTTTCGAAACGATCAAGAATAATTTTTCACCTAATTTAGATAAATAAATGACAAACTGATAAAAGGACTTATAACATGATAGTAATTTAAGAAAATTGCTCTCCTCAATTTTAATGAAATAAATGAATGTAAAATAGCAATAGCAACCAGAATATATATGAAAAAACATGAAAGTCATAAAACTGAAAAAACTTCTCGGATATCACTTTTAAATTGAAATCTTCTTATGTCACGGGATGGAAGCTGTTTAATCGAACAGCTTTCGCAGAAAGGTAAATCCAGTGTTGCCAGATTGGGTATTTTGTCTCCGTTTTGGGGAATTTTTAGCCTCTGGGGGACATTTTTGATAGCAAGTTATTAGTGGGGAAATGTTTGGGGAATATCAACATTTTGGGGGAAAAGCTTAGGGATTTTTTTCATTATTTCATGTTTTTGGGTTAAAATTTACTTTTAGTCACCTGACAACAATGGATCTGGATTCGTGGATTACACTTACTTTAAGTTCTAATATATTATGCATTTAATTATAATATCTATTTGTCTTTTCTTAATTCATATTATTTTCTTCAGAAAAGTAATTAATCACAATAAAAAGGTCGATTCGCAAGTTTGTTTTCATTTTTAGTAAATGGGAAATTTCTTTTTAAAAAGGCTCGATTTGGGGGAAAAAAATAAGCTTAAATTGGTTAAATAATTTTATAGCGGTAAATTTAAAATTTAAAATTTACTTTTGTGACTAAAAAGTGATTTGAGGACTTTTTCGGGAAAAAAAAAAAACACTGATATGGGGAAAATGTTAGAACTTTTGGGGACATTGACTTTCGACTATCTGGCAACACTGGGTAAAACATCAACACTAAAAATTGAATAAATGTCGAGCTTCAAAATGTGAAACACTTTAATCCTTTCCAGCACAGACAAATTCTGTTCGTAAAATGAGAAATTACTAACTGACACTGGAATTTACAAACGACTTTCTTAGAAAATAATAACTCCTAATTTTAACTTTCATCGTAGACACAAAATTTTATTAATATATTCTTGGTGCCGTTTGCAAGTTTGCGATTCAAATTAGGTGTGCCCAGAGTGGGGCCACTGCGCCGGAAAGGGTTAAAGTAGTGTTGACAAGTTGGGAATTTTTTTACTCAGAGTATCTACTATTTTTTTCGACTAATAATCGTTGCTTCATTCAATCACTGAATGTTTGTCATTAAATAAAGCGAAGAATACTCTTTTGAAATAGTGATAAATGCTTTGAGTAAAAAATACTGGAGTTATGGGGATAAAAGGAAATTGGTTCAAATTATCCAGTTGCCCAGTTTATTTGTATTGAATCTTTCAGGGACTAAGTAATTGTATTTCTGTAACGTTGATTTTTTGAAACATTTCATTTGAAAATATGGAGATGCAATTTTCCAATTTTTTCCCACCAAAGCTGTGAACATATATTCAAAAAATCTGGTAAAAATTTTATTAACATTAAGTGGTAAACATTTTTGATTCATTCAAATATTGTAGAACCGTACCCAAAAGCTTTGGTACCCGATAATATTTATTGGAAATGTTCTAAAAAACTAGTGCAAAAAATTTCCCTCAGCAATACTGGTATTTAAAATTCTAACCAGCAGAAGTTCAAAATATACCACAGACCTTTAACCCCTTCGCGACGAGCGTCCTTTACAGAATTTTTAATCTTTTACCACCGGTTTCTCAAAACAGAAATTTTCGCCTAATTGAATCGCAGAAATGCTGTCATTAAATAAGGCAAAGCTTGCAATAAAAAATTACTGGTGGGAATAATCGAGGATGCTGAGCATCTTACGCGTCACGTATACGTGTCGCTCGTCTCCAAGGGGTTAAGGGTTAATGAGATGGTACACTTTAAAAATTATTTTTTATTATTTAAGCTATTTCAACAAGAAACTCTTCCAAGAAATATTTTGTATCATAAATTCAATAAATGCTTGATAAAATTTTCAATACAATGAAAATTTAAACTTTTGAAGCTATTAATTGGATTTTTAAACTAAAGAAAAATTGTCAAGGTATTTAAATTTTCAAAATATTTTCTCCATTTCTTTCCATGTTATTAATTAAAAGTAATCTCTGTATTCTAAAAAAATAATTAATGCTGCTGCTGTCGTAATTAAAATAATTGTGACACTTTCAATAATTCGGCTTCTCTTGCAAAAATTATTGCATATAAAAACCAGAAAGATGGTTATTTTTATAGAGAAATGTGTAATAAGCACGTTGATAGAAACATTTTTTAAATCGAAGAATTATTGTAAGCTCTGTTTAATGTTGAAATCGATCAAGCTAGTTCGATTAAATATGTTTTATAGGATCAAAAACTATGCATAACAATTTGACAATGTCTACACTGCGACACTGATTTTCTATAAAAAATGTTTGTTGTAGTGTGCTCTAGCATCTCTTTAGGTTCATCACATCTCATTTTACTAAACACGGTGTATAGTTTGATTGCATATTTCTTTTCCATTGAAATGGTGAAGTACCAAAATTTGACTTTAGTATAGTGGCTATTTTTATGCAACTTTCGCAAAAAAACAAAAAAAACAAAAACATTATTTAATAGTAGTTTAAATTAATTAATATTAATTAATATTTCTAATAACAATTAATTAATATTTTAATTAATTAATATTAATTAATATTTCTAATAACAATTAACTTATATTTTAATATAATAATTTAATTAATTAATTAATAATTAAAAATTATTAGTTATTAATTAATTAAAAATAATTAATAATAAGGATTTAATAATTTAATTAATAATTTAATTAATTAATATTTCTAATTATATTATTTAATAAATATATTTTTTATTAACTCCTATTATTCTTTTTTCATTTCAGATTATCGCGACTACTTGGTGGCAAAGTAAGTTTTGTTTCTGAAATTATGTAGTTAGTTTTAATAAAATATGAAGAAAAAACTTCTTCAGATGTTGAATGTTCCGGCAGTTTTGAACGAACTATACCAATATACTTCGTATACCAGAAATGACACGGGAAATTGAGAAACATTTTAAAAATTATATTCTTAATAGCTTTTTTCAAAAATTAAATCTTTCTCATAAATATGATAAATGCTGTATTTGAAAAGTAATTATTTTAACAAATATAGAATTAGTCTCTTCAAAATATAGAATCAGTCTCTTCTGCTGTTTTATAGACTCACTTACGTAATAGAGATTGAATTCGGAATTTCGAGTAATAGTTGCATTTCATCGAAAATTTTTCAATGTGAATCCAATATTTATCTAATATTATTGATTTTTCACTGCAAATATTTCCGATTAATGCAGTATTGGCTCCAAATATAACCAATATTGAATTGCTTCTAGGTTAGGCATTGCAAATTAGTAAACTGTTTAAAAAATACATTGTCATTAGTCATAAAATAATTAGTAATACACAATTTATGTATTAAAACAATAAGAAACCTGCCAAACTTCTGTTTTTTTAAATGAAAAACATACTTTGAACCAAAAAATTATGTAACTATTTAATTATTAGTCATTAATAATTAATTTTTAGTCACTTAATTCCATTCACATAACTGCCAACTTTTACGCTTTTTTTGTTACCACTAAAAATTAATAGAAATTTTTGCATTATTGTATGATTTATGATTTCAGCACTTAATAAGGAAAAATTTACTATTACTTTTTAGTGGTAGGAAAAAAGCGTAAAAGTTGGCAACTATGCATTCATTATATACAATTTCTTGTTCAATATATATATATTTGACTTTAAAAATATACTGGGTGAATGGCAGCTATGCAACAACACATAACATTTATATTTTACATAACGAATGCATTCTTATTCACGACAACAAATTTTTATTGGCCAAATGTGTTGTTTCTAATTATTGTTGTTTCAGCACCACTTCTTGTAACATTTTTTTTCTTTCATTAATTAATTGCTGAAATTTTGTGATTAAATAAAGCGAAATTTTCCTGTGCAAAAATACTGGTGTCCAGTTGGAAATAAACATATTTGGACAATAAAAATTGCCAATCGGCATTCATTAACTAATTGTTAATTATTATACTTGTAATAATTAAGAAAACATGTACAAACTTGCTAAAAAATACACAAAATCTTCTTTAAACGCAAATAATTACAATTTGCTTCCATTTAAAAGATGCAATTTCAGGATGCATTTCAATTAACAATTATTTTCCTTCCCCCTTTTTCAGTCACAACTTACTCGAAATTACAAATTCTCACATCCTCGCCCTGTTGTGTCATACCATTTATATACTATAATTTTTTTAACAACGCCTTTTTAACGAAGAAAGTAGTAGCTACTCTGTTGAAAGCGATCAGAGAAGGTTTTCACATTTCCAATTCGAATCTCATGTTAGTCGTGAATCAAAAAAGGCGGAAGAAATGTAATTGTTATAGAGAAGAATCTATTTATTTCATAGAACTTTTAATTAATTTTTTAATAATTACAATTTATTAATTTGCAACTGCTATTTATATATTTTTCTCACGAAACGCCTAACAATGTCTTTGGACTTAGACGATCCTAAATTTCCACATAAGATCATGTAGAAAATGTTGTTTATAAATTGAAATGCTTTATTATGTACACATTTTGAAATAGCCAATTATTTTGTTTATTGTTTAATTTCTTAAGTACTTAGTGTGTCTAATAAATACGCGAGTTGAGCTACTAGGGCAGCAGTGAGGTAACATATACTCTCTGATTTGCTAGCGGGGGATAGACGGGTTCAATGTAGGGTCAGTAACGGCCAAGTGAAGCATAATTCTAAAAGTGAAGATTACAATCACGATTCAAGATCAGAACAACCGTCAACCCAATGCGTTAATGAAGACATTGAACGTGCGCGATCTCTTGTGCAGGCCTCAGGATGGCCTCTTTCACAAGAAGTCAAATCAAAATCTTCACCAACGCCAAAATTTTTTATTTAGATTTATCGTCCAACTATCGTAGAAACCCGCTTTCTATAGAGTTTTTTCTTGCCGTTGTTGAAATAATCTGCCACGAAAATAATTTAAAAGAAAAAAAAAACTATTTATGACGAGGGAAAAAAAACATTTATGCCTAGCGTCGATGCTTTAGTAAAATGGGAAAAGGTGCATTTCACACCACTTTTTTTTTTTAGAAATTTGGTGTTATTTTGTCGAGGACTCCTTGATAAAATGGGACACCAAATTTCTATTAAAAAAATGTGGTGTGAAATGCACTTTTTCCCATTTTACTAAAGTATCGACGCTAGGTATAAATGTGTTAAGGCCTGCTTGTACTTTCGTATCGCTAATTCACTGTCTAAATCAGTGGTTCCCAACCTCTTTTTAGCCGCGCCCCACCAAAACATCTCTAAAATGATGATGCCCCCCTCCCCCTATAACATATAATTCTTATAAAATTTTAAAAGAATTTACTCCTGATAGAGTAAAAAGCATTTAACATTGTTCCTGAAACGTGCCGAAGGTAATGGATGAATACATTATTTTTTATAATCGTCTGATACTCCTCGTAGTTTACTGGCACACGGTCGCCACGTATGCGTGATGAATAGAGTGCTCAGAATCCTTGATTAGAAAAAATACAATAATTTTGAATAAAACATTTTTGTCTTATTTAATCACAGAATTTCTACGATTAAATTATGCAACAATTTCTAATCGGAATAAAACGTGATAAAAGATTCTGTAAAGGAAGGTCGTCAAGTAATTGTTAAATGTACACTTGAATAGTTTCATGTGTAAAATTGATTTTCATGTGACATATTGCAGTGAGACTAATTCAATAAATAATCGAAAATGTTGTTTAAAATGCTAAAATACTCATAAATCAGAAAAATTATAAAGACTTTTTAAATATATAAAAGTATCTAAATATCTTTAAAAGTTTTTTTTATAATTATTCTGGTAGAATTGTATTTAAAACTTTTGAATGGATACTTTTACAAACTGAATAAAAAAATTATTTTTTTAAATTTTGTTTTTGAAATTTGAATGTGTAACTTTTATTTTCAGTCTACAACATTACTATTAGAAAAACAATTCAGAAGGTATGGGTTCACAGAAATTTCGAACCCCTTGAAAAGTTAAATTGCCCCCCTGAAAAGTCAAATTGCCCCCCTGTGGGGCGTACGCCCCCCGTTGGGAACCACTGGTCTAAATGGTCGCTAATGAAAAATTAAAAAAAATTGTGGTGACCAAAAAGATGCCGCTCCGATGCCTGCATGTAATTTTTTATAGCCGATTCATTGTACAAATGACTGCTGATGAATTAAACTTGGGGAAATGGTGTTTTTAATGTGCAAAATTTCTAAAAAACTCAAAACCAAACGATAAGAAATACTGAATTCTTCAACCACTGAAAATAATTTCATTCAAACTTCAAATTTCCTTGAAAAGGTCATCAATAATGATAAATGGTACAAAATTGGCATGCGGAGATGGTACTGGAACAATGTGAAGGCGATAAAACGTGAAACAAACGAGGCAGCTGAAAGAACTTCACTTCTGAACACTCCCAGGGATGTTTTGAACAATATAAATAGAGTTGGGACAAGCGTACTGATACAAATGAAGAGTATTTTGCAGGGAATAAAATTGATGTACACTAAATTTAGTAAAATAACATTTATTTGACTTCAACTGTCGGATTTATTGGTCAGGCAATGTACGTACGGTAACTTTGGAGAAAATGCTGAATTGTTTTATGATATGAAAGAAATAATAAAAAAAATTCTATGACATTGCGTATTTACTTAGAACTCTGAGCACATTTACAGTATTTAAGCGGTATTTACAGTATATTAAGGAGAATATTGCAGAAACCAATTGAATTCCAAATTAATAGATACATATTTTCTGAAGTTTACGAGTGGCAAAGGGTCTCTGTTATTGCGGGAACATTTTCATAAACCTCGTAAAACTATTGTTTTCGAAGAGTTCTCATGTATGCTTCTGCAACCAGTTTAATGGAAGAAAAGGGAAAGGTTTTCAGAGTCATGGGCAACTACGAGTTTTCAACGAAATTTACGTAAACTTGCCCTTTATGAAAGGGAATTCTTTTTCATCTTTTTACTCTGTAATTTATGAGGTTTTTTAATAAACAAAATTGAAACTACGATAAAAATTTGTTAAGTTTTTGATTATGGGTCGGGACATATAAGTGCCAGTGGACTATTTTTTTATTCTATTCGTACCACTTTTTGAAAAAAAAATCTCTGCGATACACTTATAATAAGATATTTTCAAACATTTATGATAAAGAAATATTTCTGTAAATTATGGTACGACTGAATATAAAAATTACTACCAGACTTAGCCCATAATCAAATCGTTAATCCAGTGGCACTTACTACCATTTTAACCAAATACTACCATTACATCCATTTTACCATATTACTTTTTATAATAGTGATGTGAGAATACTTTTCGAAAACGTAATGAGTACCACGGTTAATTCATTCATTTGTGTCAATTTAAATTACGAAACTTAAGTGGGTGCAAAGTAACTTGAAGCAATGCAAAAATAAAATTAATTCATTTTCATGTGTGTCGTAACCATAAATAAATGTATTACCATTTTCATTTTCTTGGTTAAATTTAGGTGTACAGGCTATTCAAGATGGAGACTGTATTTATATTAATGGAGCAGAGTACTTCCATTACTCCCCGGGTGGCTATGACCCAGAAAAGCAGATTATGACAGACATCGAATGCCGGGCTAAATGTGGAGATTTCTTTCTGCCATATTCCGGTATCCTGAAGCAAAAACTATGCCTCTGCGCTAAAGATAAAAAAGGTAAGGCAATTTTAGGCATTATTTGTTTAAATAAGGGATTTCCAAATTATGGCTCGCAATCTAAGACGAACCCATATATAGTGGATCCGACCTGCTTAAACTATAATTGGATAAGACTGGCCTGTTACAAGGAATGTAATACAGAATATGATATAATATTTATCAAACATGTTTAATTATTCGAATCAAGTCCTTATGCTTAGAATTTCCAAGGAACATGGCACCACTGTTTGAGATTCAAAATTCTCTATTTAATATTTAAATCGGCGAATTTATTAAATCTTTGTGCCATTTAATAAGGCGGAAAATTCTATTAAAAATTGTGATTAAACTGTACGTATCCTGACTTAATTTTATGAATGAAATTATTATACTAATAATAGTTATACTGCTTAATTTTATTTTGCTGAAAATTGTTTGAAGTTGTTGGTTACGTTCTGATTTTTGCAACTGACTTACGATTCTCATCAGTTAGTTTGGATCTGCCAGCTGTGTTTAAGTGGTCAGGTAACCTTTAAAGTGTCAAAAATTCGAAACTATTTTTATTAGCTTATAATTAAATATGATTGTTTAGGAACATTTAAAAATAAACCCCATGCAAAAATTCACTTCAGAAGAGGAGTTACCGTATATACTCGTGTATAAGCCGACCCCTAAATTCGAGATGAAAACAAGTTTAATACCAGTAATTCAGAATGGTTTTTCATACGCTTTATTTTGTCTAATTTTATTGTACATTACTAAGACGAAGAAAACTATGGTAAAATATTGGTATTAAACCTGTTTTCATCTCGAATTTAGGGATCGGCTTATACACGAGTATATACGGTATGTCTAAAACAGTCTGAGCTTTTTTTTATATGATCAAGGGGTAGTTTGATCTTTGAAATCAATTTTGTCAAAACTGCGATTTTGGCCATTGTCCGCACGATTTCTGAAAAATGCTTTGTTAGAATTTCATGAAATTTTAATTGAATGTCTTAACCATACAGATTCACAAAATGACCTATTATTATGTTTCTCAAGTAACAAGTTTAGAATTCATGACTACTTTTGGGTTAAAAAAAACTCGATATTTCGAATTTCTCTAAAAAAAAAAAAAAAAAAAAAACTTCTCAGGATCTACACATTTTATTTGTTTCATCGTAGGTCACTTTGAGAACACATTATATATGTACTCATTAAAAAAAAAATCGCTGGTTTTAGCTATTCAAATGTGAAACATCATGCGCGCAATACAAGCAAGAATAATTCTTTCGTAAAATTTTATTATATTTTAAAATAAATTTAAAAGCTTTATATGAGTGTATACATTTTTGAAGAATTTTAATTGATAAAATAAACCTTTATTAATATTTATTTTAAATTTTATAATTCAAAGTCAATCAGTTACGGAGTTACTGTAATTCTTATAGTGATCCCTTTTTCATGTATATTGTGAGTTGAAAGGTTACCTGACCCCATAACCACCAAATTTTAATTACGAAATTCAACAATGACAGCAGAATTCCAATAGATATGTTTTCCATTTATCATGTATGTGCAATACCGCTTTTTTTTTTTTTTATTATATACAAATCAATCTGTTCACAATTTCCGGTGTCAATAATTTATTTCAACATTTTAGCAATTGAACTGCTTTATCCGTTAAAGGGTTAATATGTTCGCGTCGATGTGTACCGCCGATGGCCACTGGTAAATATTTTTTTTCCCTTCGCACTTGCCGACATCCTGCATTTGTATAATTTTCATCGTCGGAAAGATATGACTGTGTACCACCTGCGGTAAACGTCGCATCCGGCGCGAACGTGTTAATAGATTTTATTTTGTAGGGAGTGTTTCCTAGTAGTTTCTAACTAGGACGATTATACTTAGAGCGTGCACAGTATGTGTTACGCCACTCTTCTCTTCTTTGATCAGTTATCTAAAACAAAGCGGTTCGTGCCCACCATATGTAAATTTTGTTCACCTACATGAGCGCCACTTTTCCTTACTGCGGCATGTTCTCAAAACAAAAGTTCAACCAAAAAAAAAAAAAAAAAATCCTATAGTAATTCATAGGTTTCATTATTCGTCGTTTAACCCATTCGGGACCGGCGACTTTTACACAAATTTTATTCGGTTGGCATCACTTTTTTTAAAAAGCTACCTTTACTAAAACTATCACAAAAATGCTCTAATTAGAGAAAGCAAATATTACTTTTATTTTTTGCTGGTGCCTAAAACATATTCTGTATGCCCTTTTTGAGGGTGCATACATGCACCCATGGTCCCGAATGTGTTAAGTCCATCCGTCTATCTAACTTTACGGAAGCGCACGTTTTAATTTCAGAGTCCACACTTCACCTAGTTGAACATCTCCGTCTCAATTAATATTTTTCAGTTTCACCTTGTTATTTTCCCACTTTAAACTTTTTTTCTTTTCAAGCACGTAAAAAGACAATCAGTCGTAAGAAGACGCTCTTTTCAACGTGCGAAATTTCTTACATTTACCTGTTGAGGCTTAACCCCTTGAGGACGAGCGACACGTATACGTGACGCATAAGGTGCTCAGATTCCTCGATTATTCCCACCAGTTACTTTTTATTGTAAACTCTGCCTTATTTAATGACAGCATTTCTGAGATTCAAATAGGTGAATATTTCTGCTTTGAAAAACCGGTGGCAAAAGATTAAAAATTCTGTAAAAGACGCTCGTCGCGAAGTGGTTAATATATAATAGCTTTGTTTTTGAGGTTGATAAAAACCACGATCACATTTATGTAACTGTTTAGCTATCAGGTGTTCTAAAATGAACTGACTAATTTTAAAATCCAGTAACTTGCAAACGGTGACAGATATTAAAAAAAAATCTTGCAGGAGAGTAATGTTAGATGTCAGGAGTTTTTTTTTTACTGCGATTCCTGATTTTAGTTTGAATTATCAGCAATAGATGGCGCTGGGAGCAATAGACATTCAATAGAGACAAAAGAAATCACCCAGCATGGATGTGAAGAAAGGAGGTTCAACACAGGGAGTGGGTCTTTCGCCAATAAAATGTTATTCAGGATCGGGCCCTAAGAACACGATTGTATTAGCTAATGAGACCCACTCCGTTACCTCCTTCCTTCGCATCAATGGTGGGTAATTTTAGTTTCAGCTTGGATTGCACTCCTATCGCTCGCAGCGACATCTATTGCTGGTAATTTGAACTAAAATCAGAATCGCAGCAAAAAAGAAAAAAAAAAACTCCTGACATCTTACATTATTCTCCTGCAAGTATTTTTTAAATATATGTCACCGTTTAGAAGTTATTGAATTTTAAAATCAGTCAGTTCATTTTAGAACACCCGGTATAAACTTCATAGATTGGAAGCTCTACTCGGTTTGAGGCTGACTCTGACTCTCTTATATACTTGCAATTGTTTAAACTGTATGAGTAGTAAACAACTTTAAAACTCCAGAAATGAGTAAATATTTATTTCTATTTTAAAATGTTATTATAGACGATTTTTTTTGAGGGGGGGGGGGGGGGGGTGTCTGAAGTAATTATTTATATCGATACTGAATTTTTTCTTAAAAATCTTCAGTGTTAACTGAAATTGTTCAAGATCTGTAAAAATTCAGTTAAAACTTTAAAACAAGTTTAATTTATTTTTTGTTAGTTTTAATAAACCATGTTGATAGGATGTATTAAGTCACCACTTGAACATTAATATGGCCCTTCGAGCAAAACATTCCGAGACCACTAGTTTAAATTATCTGAATCATTTTACTTACCCATCATACGTAGTATAGGGTAAGTCTTGTAATCGTTTTGAAAATCGAAAAATTTTTTTTGACGGATTTACACGTTTCAGACACTAGAGATTCCGAAAAACATATTTTTAGAAAAAAAATTTTGCCGTCCGTCTGTGTATCTGTGTGTCTGTGTGTGTGTCTGTAAACGCTCTATCTCCCGAAAAAATTGAGATAGAGACTTGCAATTTGGTATGCAGAGTTGCCAAGTCTCCGGCTTTTTGGACACCAGTATTTTAATACAGAAAATGTTGTTTTATGTAATCGGAACATTCGGCGATTTAAAAGAACAACATTTTCTCTAAGATAATACTGGTGTTCAAAAAGCCGGAGACTTGGCAAGTCTGGGTATGTACTTAGTATGTAATAATGGGAAGAAGCCTATTTCATTTCAATAACCTCGATTAAACGGAATTATTTTTTTCGGACTCTCGAAATATTCGTTCTGATAAAAGGTATATAAAAATTTTCGAAATTGTTTAGTTTAAGAAATGAATATAAAAGACAATAAAAAAAACATAAATTTTACATAAAGCATGAAGTCGATCAGATAATGAGTTGCCGAGATATTTGGAATCCTATTTTTCCACACTCTTCGATTTTTCATGACCCTGTATTTCATCCAAATTTCACTTTAAAGATATATTTTAATTGGAAATTTGACGCTTAATCAGATGCAATAAACCGCTAGTTAACAGGATTATTATTTTTGGAGTTATAAGGAAAAACCTCTTTCAAGCAATTCAGTAACCGAGCCTTTAAAGTTTATGACGTCATCAAGCCACGATTTTATTTGAATTGCAATGCATTTTATAAGTAGTTTACACATTTTTATTTTAATATTTTACATTATGCATATCCATGATGGGTAAGTATTACGGTGGCCCCCAACGACTAGTTTAAATTACATTAAAAAATATATACACGGTAGATTCTGGTAATTACGGATAGCGTTTAATTGAGACAAAACCTAAAGAACGAAATCGAAAAAAAAAATCATTAATTTTACTTTTGATAATTGGGGAAGCCGCTTTATCGTGCTGGAACGCTGTGTCTTAACCCCTTGAAGGGCACCGGTATATTATATATACCACTTAATTTAAATCCCAAATTGCCACAATGACACCAGAATTTTAGAATCAAATTTTGAGTTTATAAGGTACATGATAAAAAGCTTTTACTTATTTTAAATTAAATTCGTTTGTGAATCCTGGTGTCAATCAATCATTCCTATATTTTAGCTACACGAGTTCTTTGCCCTTGAAGGGATTAATTAATGTGAGTATCTACTGTACATTGTAAACATTCTATTTTTAGTTATTTAACCCTTTCACGGGCAAAGTACTTCCAGTACTAAAATGTTGAAATAAACAACTGGTACCGGAATTTATGAACAAATTAATTTAGAAATAAGAAAAAGGCTATATTTCCCATACATATTAAATGGAAAAGATTTTAGCAAAATTCTGGTGCCATTGTGCCGTTTGGGAATTAAAATTAAGTGGTTTCGTAAACATACCGCTGCGCCTGAAAGGGTTAAGAGGCTAAATATCTCATACGAAGTCAGATAACAAGAATAGAAAACGTTCAGTTGGCAACACTGGTTTGCATAATCTTGCGTAACTACAACGTTCTCCTAGTGCCGCTATATCGGGCACTAGGTTTCTTGAACCAAACATTTTGTTATTGAAAGCAAACACACAGAGCATGTTTGACAATTCCATTTAAAGTTTCCTTTTTTTATTTTCCGGTATTTAAATCTGAAAATTAGCTAGGATAATTTTATATTCTTTAAGACATACAAGCTTTATGTTCATCATGAACGAACACAAACGTATAAAAACACACGTATAAATTTCAGTTGTACAGTAGGTCAAAAACATGAACGATACTAGAAACAACATGATACAACACATTGACCGTAGTTATCTTAGAAAAAGTGTTCTCCGAGCAGGCGCTAAGCGCCACGGAATTTTTCACGTATCCGATATAACATGACAATTTTAAGCGGGAATTTTATTTTACAAAAAGTATCGTATTTTTAAGTAGCATTTATTTCATACAGTTATTAAAATTTTTGGCATGAAACATATTTATAGAACTATCTTTCTTATGCGAAGCCAACACGATTCACTTGGTGCAATGAACAAATCTAATGTGATCTAATTGATTCATACGGTGGTCAAGGACTTAAAAATAATAAAAGTTCTTTTGGAGTGCTGTCATAAAGATTCCTCTATTTCTCCAAATCTCACTTCTTAAAGTACACCAAACTAATTGATTTACCTATTATAGATTTCGTTGAATAATAAAACAAAATAGAAGATTATGTATTGTAGAATTGGTTTATCAAGAAAAATATTTTGAATGAGTTGACCATTATTGCCAAGTACCGTTTGAATTCGTAAAAAAGCAAATTTAACGGTCATGCGAAGAAAATTCTTGGAAATGGTGAACGCGGGACCGGAAATACTGTCCTTGAGCATCTCTGCAAATGTTTTTGAAAGCTCCGAAACGTTCTCAAAACTTCTGCTGTGGATTCACCATTTTGACAAAAAAGTTTCACTAGTAAAGCACGATCTTCTAAACTACACGACGTTTTCCTTGGAAAAGTCATGTGACTGACAAATGATTTATTGCGTAGTTTTATTTAACATTTTCATTGTTCGTGAGCAGACGCATAACGTTGTTGCTCAAATTTGTATATATGCAAAAATTTTATCAGAAAACGCTCGCTAGTGATCATTTTTAAAATTATATTTTTTTTGGAGTAAACTGGCCGTTCGAGCAAAACATCTCAAGACCCCCTGGTTTAAATTATCTGATTCATTTTAAAATTACATGAAAAAGTATCAGAATGGTATACGGTAGATTCCGGTAATTTGAGACAACGTTCAATTGGGACAAACTATAAAGAGCAAAAATCGAACAAAATATTATTAACTTTACTTTTGATGATTGGGGACGCCGCTTTATCGTGCTGGAGCGAATGCGTCTTAACCCTTAATTGCATAGTGATATAAATTTCCCTCACTTTTTATTTAACTTTTAATAAATAAATCAACTTCTGAGCCACCACTATATTTATATAGAAATATTAATGCAGTAAATTTCCCGCGAACTATGTTGCTGAACAAAGTTAAAAAATCTATCTTAAAATTTCTCATGTCTAATATTTAATATATGTATAAAAAAAACACAATTGTAAAAGAAAAACGCATGCAAAGAAGGGTTAACCCATTTGGGACCATGGGTGAATAAATGCACCCTCAAAAAGAGCATACAGAATTTGTTTTAGGCACCAGTAAAAAATAAAAATAATATTTGGTTTCTTTAATCAGAGTATTTTTGTGTTAGTTTAAGTAAATGTAGCTTTTTTTTTAAAAAGTGGTGCCAAACGAATAAAATTTGTCTAAAAGCCACTTGTTTCGAAGGCGTTAATTAATCCCTTTCCTGCACTAACAAATTCTGTTCGTAAAATGAAAAATTACTGACTGACACCGGAATTTACAAACGACTTTTTTCGAAAATAGGAATTCCTAATTTTAAGTCTTCATTGTAGAAACAAAATTTTATTAAAATATTCTTGGTGCCGCATGCAAGTTTGGAATTAAAATTAAGTGTTCCCTGAGTGGGACCACTGTGCCGAAAAGGGTTAACCAGAATCTACTGTACATTGATAATATATATTGTTTTTCGTAACGTTAACAAACACCCATGCTTTTTTTTACTTATTTAAGAGCCTACGCTAGTCACGCGAAAAAACGCTCAACCTAATGTTAAGTCTATGGGAAGGTTCTTGCGCGATTTCTCGCTCGCATTTTAATATTTTAAAATGTTTTTTTGCACAGGATTGCTGAGGTCGATCTCTAATGTTGTTAGTTTTTACTTTTTTTACTTTTGGTTAGTTTTTTTTATAAACGGACATTTTCAATTTTGAACCGGTTGGAACCGGTACTGAAAGTGAAAGTACCTTTATATAAAAAATCTGGAACCAAAATCGAAAAAGTAAAAACTAACAACATTAGAGATCGACTTCAGCTATCCTATGTAAAGAACATCATTTAAAAATATTGAAATGAGAACGAGAAATCGCGCAAGAACCTTCCCATAGACTTAACATTAGCTTGAGCGCATTTTCACGTGACTGATGTAGGCTCTTAACCCTTTCCGGCACAGTGGTGCCACTCCGGGCACACCTAATTTTAATTCCAAACTTGCATTCGGCACCAAGAATATTTTAATAAAATTTGTTTTTACAATGGAAGCTTAAAATAAGGAGTTCATATTTTCTAAAAGAGTCGCTTGTAAATTTCGGTGTCAGTCAGGAATTTCTCATTTTACAAACACACTTTGTCTGTGCGTGAAAGGGTTAACAGACTAATAATCTTACACGGAGTTAAAAGATAAGAACAGAAAGAACACAAAACATTCAATTAGCTACACTGGTTTATGAATAATTGAGTCATTAGTATGTTCTCCTAGAGCCGCTCACGGACACTTGGCTTCTTGAACCAATCTACAATAAGATAACAAGCACGTAAGATTGTGTTGGCAAATTTCATTTAAAGCTTCCTTTTTATTTTTTCCGGTATAAAAATCTATGAAAATTATCTAGGATAATTTTATATTTTTTCCAACCTTAATATATAAACGCTCTATTTTCATCATGAACGAACTCACACATGTATAAATACACAATGGAACTTCAATTGTACAGTAGTTCAAAAACATGAACGATACTAGAAACAATATGGTATAACACGTTGACCACCGTAATGTTAAAAGGAAGCGTTCCTTGAACCAACGCTAAGCGCCACGGAAATTTTCAAGATTCCGAAATAGGATGACAATTTCAACAGGAATTTTTATTTTAGAAAACATATCTTAATTTTTGTAGTACTTATTTCATATCGTTAACGAATTTAAATTGCAGTTATGAAACATATTTAATGAGCTTCCATGCTCGAAGCAAATACTATTCATTTGGCGCAATGAACAAATCTAACGTGAATCGTATTTCATTCATACGGGGGTCAACAAGTTAAAATTAATATAAGTTCTTTTGGAGGGCTGTCACACAAATTCCTCTATTTCTCCAAATCTCACTCCTTGATTTACAGCAAACTAATTAATTTATGTATTATTGATTTTGTTCAATAATCGAATAAAATAGAATCTTATGTATTCTAGAATTGGTTTATCAAGAAAAATATTTTTAATGAGTTAACCATTATTGCCAAGTAACGTTTCAATTCGCAAAAAAGCAAACTTAACTGTCAAGCGAAGCAAATTCTTGGAAATGGCGAACGCGAGACGGGAAATACTGTCATTGAGCATCTCTGAAAATGTTTTTCAAAGCTCAAAACGTTCTCAAAACTTTTGGTGCGGATTCACCATTATGAAAAAAAAGTTTCACCAGTAAAGCACGATCTTCTATCTAAACTATACGACATTTTCCGTGGAATAGGCATGTGAATGACAAGTGATTCATTGCGTCTTTTTATTTAACATTTTCATTGTTCGTGAGCAGACGCATAACGTGGTTGCTCAAATTTGTATATATGCCAAAATTTTATCATTAAACGCTCTCTAGTGGCCACTTTTAAAATTAAATTTTTGTGGAGTAAATTGGCCCTTCGAGCAAAATATCTCAAGACCGCTGGTTTAAATTATTTGATTCATTTTAAAATTACATGGTAAAGTATCAGAATGGTATACGGTAGATTCCGGTAATTTGAGACAACGTTCAATTGGGATAAACTGTAAAGAGCTCAAATCGAACAAAATATTATTAACTTTACTTTTGATAATTGGGGAAGCTGCTTTATCATGCTGGTACGAATGCGTGTTAATTAACCAGAATCTACTGTACATGGCTTATTGTTTTTCCTAGCGTTAAACAAAAATAGCATACCCATGCTATTTTTTAGTTATTTAAGAGATTAATAATCTTACACGAAGTCATCATATAAGCGCAGAAAGAACAAAAAACACCCAATTGGCTACACTGGTTTACGTATTCTTGAGTAATTACTATGTTCTCCTAGCGCCGCTCACGGATACTAGGCTTCTCCATCTAGCCTTTACCAGAGTAGACGACCGCAGACAGACTGTGTTTGCAAATTTAATTTAAAGCTTCCTTTTTATTTTTTCCGGTATGAAAATCTATAAACATTATCTATGATACTTTTATATTTTTAAATCTTAAAATATAAACGCTCTATTTTCACCATGAACGAACACACACATGTATAAACTCACAACGAAACTTCAATTGTACAGTAGTTCAAAAACATGAATGATTCTAGAAACAATATCATATAACACGTTGGCCGCCGTAATGTTAAAAAGAAGCGTTCCTTGCACCAACGAAAGCGCCACGGAAATTTTCAAGATTCCGATATAAGATGACAATTTCAACAAGAATTTTTATTTTAGCATTATTTTTTGTAGCATTTATTTCATATCGTTAATTAATTTAAATTGCTGTTATGAAACATATTTACTGAGCTTCCTTGCTCGAAGTTTGTACGGTTCACTTGGCGCAGTGAACAAATCTAATGTGAATCATATTTCATTCATACGGCGGTCAACGAGTTAAAATTAATGTAAGTTCTTTTGGATGGCTGTCACAAAAATTCCTCTATTTCTCCAAATCTCACTCCTTGATTTACAGCAAACTAATTAATTTATGTATTATTGATTTTGTTCAATAATCGAATAAAGTAGAATCTTATGTATTGTAGAATTGGTTTATCACGAAAAATATTTTTAAAGAGTTAACCATCATTGTCAAGTACTGTTTGAATTCGCAAAAAAGAAAATGTAACAGTCATCAGAAGAAAATTTTTGCAAATGGTGAACGCGGGACCGGAAATACGGTGCTTGAGCATCTCTGCAAATGTTTTTGAAAGCTCCGAAACGTTCTCAAAACTTCTGGTGCGGATTCACCATTATGACAAAAAAATTTCACCAGCAAAGCACGATCTTCTAAACTATACTACGTTTTCCGTGGAATAGGCATGTGACTGACAAGTGATTCATTGCGTCTTTTTATTTAACATTTTCATTGTTCGTGAGCAGACGAATAACGTTGTTGCTCAAATTTGCATATATGCCAAAATATTATCTGAAAATACTCTCTAGTGGCCACTTTAAAAAAAATTTTTTTTTTTGGAGTAAATTGGCCCTTCGAGTAAAACATATCAAGACCTCTGGTTTAAATTATTTGATTCATTTTAAAATTACCTGGAAAAGTATCAAAATGGTATACGGTAGATTCCGGTAATTTGAGACAAACTATAAAGAGCAAAAATAGAACAAAATAGTATTAACTTTGCTTCGGATAATTCGGGAAGCCGCTTTATCGTGCTGGAAGGAATACGTCTTAATTAACTAGAATCTACTATACATTGATAATATATATTGGTTTTCGTAACGTTAAACCAACTCCCATGTTTTTTTTTTAGTTATTTAAGAGACTAATAATCTCTCATGAAGTCAAAAGATAAGAGCAGAAAGAACACAAAACGTTCAATTAGATACACTGATTTAGGCATTCTTGAGTAAATAATATGTTCTCCTAGAGACGCTGACGGACACTAGGCTTCTTGAACTGATTTTGGAACGATAGGCTGTCACGTGGTATATGGGTTTGCAAACTTCATTTAAAGCTTCCTTTTTATTTTTTCCGGTAGGAAAATCTATGAAAATTATCTAGGATAATTTTATATTTCTTTCAACCTTAACATATAAACGCTCTATTTTTATCATGAACGAACTCACACATGTATAAACACACAATGCAGACTTGCCAAGTCTCCGGCTTTTTGGATACCAGTAATTTAGTACAGAAAATGTTATTTAATCGGAGCATTTTGCGATTTAAAAGAACAACATTTTCTCTAAACAATTACTGATGTAAAAAAAGCCGGAGACTTGGCAACTCTGCACAATGGAACTTCAATTGTACAGTTGTTCAAAAACATGAACGATACTAGAAACAATATGGTATAACACGTTGGCCACCGTAATGTTAAAAGGAAGCGTTCCTTGAACCAACGCTAAGCGCCACGGAAATTTTCAAGATTCCGATATACAATGACAATTTCAACAGGAATTTTTATTTTAGAAAACATATCTTAATTTTTGTAGTACTTATTTTATATCGTTAACTAATTTAAATTGCTGTTATGAAACATATTTAATGAGCTTCCTTGCTCGAAGCAAATACGATTCATTTGGCGCAGTGAACAAATCTAATGTAAATCGTATTTCATTCATACGGCGGTCAAAGAGTTAAAATTAATATATGTTCTTTTGGTTGGCTGTCACAAAAATTCCTCTATTTCTCCAAATCTCACTCCTTGATTTACAGCAAACTAATTAATTTATGTATTAATGATTTTGTTCAATAATCGGATAAAATAGAATCTTATGTATTGTAGAATTGTTTTATCAAGAAAAATATTTTTAATGAGTTAACCATTATTGTCAAGTACCGTTTGAATTCTCAAAAAAAACAAACTTAACTGTCATGCGATGCATATTCTTGGAAATGGCGAACGCGGGACGGGAAATACTGTCATTGAGCATCTCTGAAAATGTTTTTCAAAGCTCAAAACGTTCTCAAAACTTTTGGTGCGGATTCACCATTATGACAAAAAAGTTTCTCCAGTAAAGCACGATCTTCTAAACTATACGACATTTTCCGTGGAATAGGCATGTGACTCACAAATGATTCATAGCGTCTTTTTATTTCACATTTTCACTGTTCGTGAGCAGACGCATAACTTGGTTGCTCAAAATTGTATATATGCAAAAATTTTATTAGAAAACGCTCTGTAGTGGCCAATTTTAAAATTAAAAATTTTTTAGAGTAAATTGGCTCTTCGAGCAAAACATCTCAAGAGCCCTGGTTTAAATTATTTGATTCATTTTAAAATTACATGGAAAAGTATCAGAATGGTATACGGTAGATTCCGGTAATTTGAGAAAATGTTAAATTGGGACAAACTATAAAGAGCACACAAATCGAACAAAATATTATTAACTTTACTTTTGATAATTGGGAAGCCACTTTATCGTGCTGGAACGAATGCATCTTAATTAACCAGAATCTACTGTACATTGATAACATATATTATTTTTCGTAACGTTAAACCAACACCCATGCTTTTTTTTTTAGTTATTTGAGACTAACATTCGTACACGAAGTCAAAAGATAAGAGCAGAAAGAACACAAATCACTCAATTTGCTACACTGGTTTACGCATTCTTGAGTAATTACTATGATATCCTAGAGCCGCTCACGGACGCCAGGCTTCTTGAACTAATGTACATCGGTTTAATAGACACATACAATCGTGTTTACCAATTTCATTTAAAGCTTCATTTTTATTTTTTCCGGTATGGAAATCTATGAAAATTAACTAGGATACTTTTATATTTTTTTATTCCTTAAAATATAAACGCTCTATTTTTATCTTGAACGAATACACACATCTATAAACTCACATTGGAACTTCAATTGTGCAGTAGTTCAAAAGCATGAACGATACTAGAAACAATGTGATATAACACGTTGGCCGTCGTAATGTTAAAAAGAATCGTTCCTTGCACCAACGAAAGTGCAACGGAAATTTTCAAGATTCCGATATAAGATGACAATTTCAACAAAAAATTTTATTTTAGAAAAAATATCTTTTTTTTTGTAGCATTTATTTCATTTCGTTAACTAATTTAAATTGCTGTTATGAAAAATATTTAATGAGCTTCCTTGCTCGAAGCAAATACGATTCACTTGGCGCAAGGAACAAATCTAATGTGAATCGTATTTCTTTCATACGGCGAACGAGTTAAAATTAATATATGTTCTTTTGGAGGGCTGTCATAAAAATTCCTCTATTTCTCCAAATCTCACTCCTTGACAGTGGCGTAGCGTCAGAGGGGGGGGATCACGAATATTTTACTACCAGTATAATTATAAATTATATTTGGCCTTATTTAATCTTTGAACGGTATGAATTAAATAAGGCCAAATATAGTATATAAAAACTGGTAGTAAAGTGATCGTGCCCCCCCCCCTTGACGCGCCTTTGCTTTTTGATATACATCAAACTAATTAATTTATGTATTATTGATTTTGTTCAATAATAGAGCAAATAGAATCTTATATACACTATATTGCCAAAGGTGACCGATCACTTGCGATTTTGGACGTTTTGTTAACTATCTAGAAAAATACATGAGGAATTAACCTCAATCTTCAAGTGTTTAAACAGTATAGTATAGGTTATATATTTCCGCGAAGACTTTTTCACGAAACCCCATAGGGGATTGTTAAAAAATTGAAAAAGAACGAATATGTTTTGGATAACCCTGTAAAAACTAATGTAGCAAAGGCGTTTAAACTCAAGATTATTAATAAGTGGCTTATTGTAATATACTGTGTTCATTTTTATGAGGATAGCATGTATACTCGTAGAGAAATTAAGGTTTTCATAAAAACAATCCCAAATTTTGCCTAGTTTTTTTATTATAATTTGCAGAGTTCTTAATATAAAAAAACGTTTTATTCAGAAAATATGACAAACAACATTGTACATAATACTCTGCAATCAAAATTAAAAAATAATAAAAATTGGATGAAAAATGAGCAGGTTTACCAAAAAATGTTTCACTGCGCATGCGCGAATGCAATCAAAATATAATATGCATAATGTATTAGCTAAGTATATAAGAGCAACCTTTCTGAAAATCTCAAAATCATAGCTTAAAAATTCTGAAAATTATCGTCGATAGAATAAGCTCGAAATCCGTTGTTCCCAAAAGGAAGCAAAAAGATGAGGGGCTGTATCCAAATATAGTACGTGCAATATTGTGTACAATATCTTGGCACTAATCAACAGATATTTGATACAACCCCTCATCTTTTTCCTTCTTTTTGGGAACAACGCATTTCGATCTTATTCTATCGACGATAATTTTCAGAATTTTCAAGCTATGATTTTGAGACTTTCACAAAAGTTGCTCTATATACTTAGCTATTACATTATGCATATTATATTTTGATAGCATTCGCGCATGCGCAGTGAAACATTTTTTAGTAAACCTGCTCATTTTTCATCAAATTTTTATTATTTTTAAATTCTGATTGCAGAGTATTATGTACAATGTTGTTTGTCATGTTTTCTGAAAAGAACTTTTTTTATATTAAGAACTCTGCAAATTATAAGCAAAAAACTAGGCGAAACTTGGGACTGTTTTTATAAAAATCTTAATTTCTCTACGAGTATACATGCTATCCTCATACAAATGAACACAGTATATTACAATAAGCCATTTATTAATAATCTCGAGTTTGAACGCCTTTGCTGCATTAGTTTTTACAGGGTTATCCAAAAGATATTCGTTCTTTTTCAATTTGTTGACAGTTCCCTATGGGGTTTCGTGAAAAAATCTTCGCGGAAATATATAACCTATACAATACTGTTTACACACCTGCAGTATCAGGTTAATTCCTCATGTATTTTTCTAGATAGTTAACAAAACGTCTAAAATCGCAAGTGACCGGTCACCTTTGGCAATATATTGTATTGTAGAATTGGTTTATCAAGAGAAATATTTTTAACGAGTTGGCCATTATTGTCTAGTACCGTTTGAATTTGCACAAAAGCAAACTTAACAGTCATGTGAAGCAAATTCTTGGAAATGGCTACGCGGGGCGAGAAAAACGGCCCTTCAGCATCGCTGCAAAAGTATTTCAAAGCTCGCAACGTTCTCAAAACTTCTGGGTGGATTCACCATTTTGACAAAAAGTTTCACCAATAAAGTTTCACCACCACGATCTTCTAAACTACACTACATTTTCCGTGGAAAAGGCATGTGACTGACAAATGATTCATTACGTCGTTTTGTTAAACATTTTCATTGTTCGTGAGCAGACGCATAACGTGGTTGCTCAAATTTGCATATACGCCAAAATTTTATCAGAAAACACTCTCTAGTGACGCTTTTTAAAATTATATATTTTTTTTGGAGTACATTGGCCGTTCAAGCAAAATATATCAAGACCCTTGGTTTAAATTAGCTGATTCATTTAAAATTACTTGGGAAAGTATCAGAATGGTATACGGTAGATTCAGGTAATTTGAGACAACGTTCAATTGGGACATACTACAAAGAGCAAAAATCGAACAAAATATCACTAACTTTACTTTTGATAATTGGGGAAGCTGCTTTATCGTGCTGGAACGAATGCGTCTTAATTAACCAGAATCTACTGTACATTGCTAACAAATATTGTTTTTCGTAGCGTTAAACCAACCCCCATGCTTTTTTTTAGTTACTTAAGAGACTAATATTCTTACACGAAGTCAAAAGATAAGAGCAGAAAGAACACAAAACACTCAATTGGCTACACTGGTATACGCATTCTTGGGTAATTACTATGTTATCCTAGAGTCGCTCACGGACACTAGGCTTCTTGAACGGACATCTTATAAAGAATACGACAACTGACAAATCGTGTTTGCAAATTCATTTAAAGCTTCCTTTTAATTTCTTCCGGTATGAAAATCAATGAAAATTTTCTATGATACTTTTATATATTTTTTAAGCCTTAAAATATAAACGCTCTATTTTCATCGTGAACGAACACACACATGTATAAACTTGCAATGGAACTTCAATTGTACAGTAGTTCAAAAACATGAACGATACTAGAAACAATATGGTATAACACGTTGGCCGCCGTAATGTTAAAAGGAAGCGTTCCTTGAACCAACGCTAAGCACCACGGAAAATTTCAAAATTCCGATACAAGATGACAATTTCAACAGGAATTTTTATTTTAGAAAACGTATCTTATTTTTTGTAGCATTTATTTCACATCGTTAACTAATTTAAATTTCTGTTATGAAACATATTTAATGAGCTTCCTTCCTCGAAGCAAATGCGATTCACTTGGCGCAGTGAACAAATATAATGTGAATCGTATTTCATTCATACGGCGGTCAACGAGTTAAAATTAATATATGTTCTTTTGGAGGGCTGTCACAAAAATTCCACTATTTCTCCAAATCTCACTCCTTGATTTACAGCAAACTAATTAATTTATGTATTATTGATTTTGTTCAATAATCGAATAAAATAGAATCTTATGAATTGTAGAATTGGTTTATCAAGACGAAAAATTTTAATGAGTTAACCATTATTGTCAAGTACCGTTTGAATTCGCAAAAAAGCAAACTTAACACGTTGACGGACAGTAGTTACAAGTGAAGTTCGAAAATTTATACTATATATTTTTTGTAAATTTTATAATAATAGAAGTATAGTTTTACTGTTTCTGCTTAAATAAATTTAATTTTGATTAATTCAGCACCTTTAATTACGTTCACAACCACGTCAGGGTGGCTAGTGGTCAGGGAAAAATACAGTAAAAAAAGTGATAAACACCAGTATATTCTTATAGAAAAATTTATGTTGATTATTCGATCAAATAATCAATTTGAATTTTTCTATAAGAATATACTGGAAAAAATAATTTTTTTAATGTTTTTTTCCCACTAGCCACCCTGCACTTGCATACTGAAGCTGCAACTCGTATAACAGGTGGAAAACGAACTTCAACCTAAAAAAAAGTTTCCAAAAGATGACACTGGGCTTTAACTTGTACGCCGGTAAATGCACATTTGTGCTGCTATAGCCGTAGTGTCTAAAAACGACCGTTTCGTTTTGGGCGGCTATAGCCGTCATGCCACATTGTGAACTTCGCTTTGACGGCTATAGCCGCAAGTGTCCGTTAACGTGTTAACTGTCATGCGAAGCAAATTCTTGGAAATGGCAAACGCGCGACGGGAAATACTGTCATTGAGCATCTCTGAAAATGTTTTTCAAAGCTCAAAATGTTCTCAAAACTTCTGGTGCGGATTCACCATTATGACAAAAAAGTTTTACCAGTAAAGCACGGTCTTCTAAACTATACGACATTTTCCGTGGAATAGGCATGTGACTGACAAATGATTAATTGCGTCTTTTTATTTAACATTTTCATTGATTGTGAGTAGACGCATAACGTGGTTGCTCAAATTTGTATATATGCCAAAATTTTATCAGAAAACGCTCTCTAGTGGACACTTTTAAAATAAAAATTTTTTGGAGTAAATTGGCCCTTCGAGCAAAACATCTCAAGATCCCTGGTTAAAATTATCTGATTCATTTTAAGATTATATGGAAAAGTATCAGAATGGTAAACGGTAGATTCCGGTAATTTGAGACAAACTATAAAGAGCAAAAATCGAACAAAATATTATTAACTTTACTTCTGATAATTGGGGAAGCCGCTTTATCGTGCTGGAACGAATGCGTCTTAATTAACCAGATTTTACTGTACATTGATAACATATATTGTTTTTCGTAACGTTAAACCAACACCCATGTATTCTTTAGGTATTTAAGAGACTAATAATCTTTTATGAAGTCAAAAGATAAGAGCAGAAAGAACACAAAATGTTCAATTATACTCCTTTCGCTGAAACGAGATAACGAAAGTAAACAAATGCGCATGCGGATTGGCGATGCTTAAGCCTGGCGCTGTGCCAGAAGCGCCAAACTGACTGTCTGAATTGTTTGAGCTTCTGCTTTTTTTCCCAAACGGCTGTTTGTTTCTTGTCTTTCACTTTTAAAATTGACGATTTTTTTCGATTGATTTGGTATTTTATATACACAAATGGAGTGTGAAAATTCTTCTTTGAGCCCGCCTAAGAAGAGAGTAAAAAAAAAAGCTTTGAGTAAGGTGGAGAAAGATATGATTTTAAATGTATATAAAACGGAACTTGAATCGAATCCTGAACTTCCGATTTCTCATATAGGAGATAATACTGCTCGTATAACAGGCGTAGGTAAAGCTTCTGTTTTTCGAGTGTTAAGAGAGTATAAAAAATGTGGTGTGTTAAACTCGCCGAAGAAAATAAAATTACGTAAACGTGTTTTAGAAAATATAGATGATTTTGATAGGAATGCTATTAGGAGAAAAATCCACGAGTTCTTTTTGAGGAATGAATTGCCCACTATAAATAAAGTTTTGGAAGTTGTAAATGATGACCCTGATTTGCCAACCTTTAAAAGGACAACATTTTATCATCTCCTGAAAGAATTAAACTTTAGATATTCACGGAGAGGACGAGACAGTACTCTCATTCATAAAAACGAAATAATTGTGTGGCGAAAAAAAAATTTAAGGCAAATCAAATCTTTCAGAGAAGAAGGGCGCAAAATATATTATATGGATGAAACTTGGTTGAATGCAGGCCATACAGTTAGTAAAGTTTGGAAAGATACCTCAGTAAAATCATCAAAACAAGCATTTTTGTCTGGTCTTTCTTCCGGATTAAAATCTCCTTCCGGAAAAGGAAAACGGATGATAATTACCCATATTGGTAGCGATTCTGGTTTCGTGGATGGAGGGCTTGACTTATTCGAATCAAATAAAAATAAAGATTATCACGAAGACATGAATTCAGAACGTTTTAAAAGTGGTTTGGTGATATCTTATTTCGACTGGAAGATAACTGTGTGATATTAATGGACAATGCTCCTTATCATTCCCGAAAATCAGAAAAAATACCGAATACTTCGTGGAGAAAACAAAAAATTGCTGATTGGCTTTTAACAAAAAATATCCCTTTTGAGGACGGAATGTTAAAAGCGGAACTGTTGCAGTTAGTGAAGCAAAATAAAAATAAATATGACAAGTACGCTGTCGATGAAATGGCAAAAGCACAAAATAAAACTGTCTTACGATTACCCCCCTATCACTGCGAGCTTAATCCTGTTGAACTGATTTGGGCACAAATAAAGAACTTCGTTACGAAAGAAAACAAAACATTCAAAATGCCTCATGTAAAAGATATATTCTCTCAAAGTATGAGCAAAATTGGCACTGAAGAATGGAAAAGATGCATTCAACATGTAACAAATACAGTGGAAAAACAAATGTGGGATTTAGATAATGCTATAGATAATATAGTAGATTCCATGGTAATCAATCTAGATTCTAATAGTTCCGATACTTCAACTTCATCTTCTGAATGATTTATGAGGTAAGTGCGCTTCAATAATGTAAGATATAAATAGTTTTGTACTATTTTGTATTTAACAAAATTAACTCCTGATGATGGTTTATAACAATGTTGAATTCAAAAGGTTTGCCCCTGGAGGAAATTCCGTTCGGGCATTAAAATGTCCCCTCCCGGAATATTTCAGATTTTATACTTTTAATGGTCAAAAAGTATAATCCCCCCCCCCCCCCGAAACTATATAATGTCTCGCCTGGAGGCACAGAAATCCCACCAGGAAAAAATATGTCTGAATTCAACGCTGTTTAAAATAAATAGAGAATAATTTATATTTTGGCGTCTTAAACTTTTACATTTTTGTTTAAAATCTCGATGTAAGTCAGTTAGCAACTTGTGTTGTTTTCATATAGTTATCAAAATAAATGTTTAAAAAATTAACAAATCGAAGTAAAAAATAAAATTCGCCAACCTAGGGATTTGTGCCAAATGTGTGGCTCCTTGGCGATTTTTTGCAACCCGTTTGTTTACTTTCGTTATCGCCTTTCCCTGAACAGACTAGATACACTGGTTTACGCATTCTTGAGCAGTTAACATGTTCTCTTAGAGCCGCTGACGGACACTAGGCTTCTTGAACTGATAGTGGAACTGGTGGTAGTCACATAACAAAGGGGTTTGCAAATTTCATTTAAAGCTTCTATTTTATTTTTTCCGGTATAAAAAATATATGAAAATTATCTAGGATAATTTTATATTTTTTTCAGCCTTAAAATATAAAAGCTGTATTTTCATCATGAAAGAACGAACACACACGTATAAAAACACGATGGAACTTCAATTTTTCAGTAGTTAAAAAACGTGAACGACACTAGAAACAATATGGTATAACACGTTGGCCGCCGTAATGTTAAAAAGAAGCGTTCCCTGCACCAACGCAAATCCACAGGAAATTTGCAAAATTACGACATAAAATGACAATTTCAACAGGAATTTTTATACTGTAAAGCTTATCTTATTTTTGCAGTATTTATTTCATATCGATAACTAATTTAAATTGCTGTTATGAAACATGTTTAATGAGCTTCCTTGCTCTAAGCAAATACGATTCACTTGGCGCAGTGAACATCTAATGTGAATCGTATTTCATTCATACGGCGGTCAACGTGATAAAATTAATATGGGTTCCTTTGAAGGGCTATCACAAAAATTCTTCCTTTTTCTCCAAATCTCACTCCTTGAAATGTGCCAATTAGTTTTAGGCCTAATTACGGAAAATTACTCGATAGATTTAAAATTTTCGGCATGAGTAATTGTGATGATAGAACTGAAATGCAAATGGATATTCTGAAAGGCATAACTGTTGAAATGTGTGATTTAAGCACTTTTTGTGCTTAAGTACAAGTGCTTAAGTACTTTTTGTGCTTAAGTGCACTTTTTGTGCTTAGTAGCACTTTTTGTGCTACTTTGTTCCAGTGTAGTCAAGTTTTACACTGGAACAATGAAGTGCATGCTAAAATATGCTAAAAATTTAAAAACAAAAAGAAAAGAATTATCTTTGTCCGTTGACTATTTCAATTGATCACGAAAGTGCCGTAATTATGGTTGATATTATCTTATGATTAATCTTCCATAATCGACTCCATTGCCTTATGCAGCATTTCAGAAAATGTGATTTGGCACAAAAGTGTTTAATCTTTAGTATGGCTGCCAACTTCTACGCTTTTTAAAAAATTCAAATAAATATATTAGACGAAAGCTTAGTTTGTGTGCTATCGTGTCCACTAACACACATGCATACATAGCGACACCATAGGTAATCCACTAAAATGAACTCTGGAGGACTCGTAAACGGAAGGAAATCTTAATATACACGCATACATATGTACATGTATACATGCATATGAAATATACTTAAAAATAGCAAAAATGGCTTCAGGGAACATCTAAAAGTAAAAGTATAACAATATTTTCAATACAGGGTTTTTCTCATGCTTACAGTAATTTTTATAACCCCTTCGGGACGCACCACTTTTTTTTAAAAAGCTACCTTTACTTAAACTATCACAAAAATGCTCTAATTAGAGAAAGCAAATATTACTTTTATTTTTTACTGGTGCCCGAAACAAATTCTGTATGCTCTTTTTGAGGGTGCATATATGCACCCATGGTCCCGAATGTGCTAAACTGTATGTGTACGTAAAGTAAAAAGGAAGATAAGATAAGGAAATAGAATGTTTTTTAACCCCTTCAGGGGCAAAGTACTCTTGTAGCTAAAATATTGAAATGATTGATTAACACCAGGATTCACGAACGAATTTATTTTAAAATAAGTAAAAGCGTTTCCTCATGTGCCTTATAAATTCAAAATTTGGTTATAAAATTTAGGTGTCATTGTGGCATTTTGTAATTAAAATTAAGGGGTATATATAATATACCGGTGACCTTCAAGGGGTTAATTTGCTCCGGAAATAAATTTCCAACCATGGCAATTCCATCGCTTTTTTCCTACCACTATTTAAAAAAAAAGTCTGCCTTATACATTCGGCGAAAATTTAGGATTACATATGTTGATTTTTTCTTGATGAAAATAGTGGTAGGAAAAAAGCGTAAATGTTGGCAGCTATGTATTGTAAAAAATAAATATTCGTTTTTGAGATAGAAGTTTATAAAATAATGCTTGAAAATTATTTAAAAAAACTTAAGAAGTCACTAAATAGAGTTACAATTTTCAAACAAATTTCATTCGAAAGTATATTATTTTTTTCTAATCGGTGAAGTAAAAATTGAAATTATGTGATTTTTAGAAGTTATGTATGATCAATAAAAACGAAAGCCAAAGCGCAAGTCATTGTCACCTTCGACCACAACTGAAAAGTCCGTAACATAAGAAATAGGACATTGTCGTTACTAATAAAAATCCATGAATATCTTTCAATGAATGAAAAAGAGTTGAAGAGAAAACATTAAAAATATAGAAGAGGTTAATAAAAATAAAAATTGAAATATAATTCGATGCAGCATATAGTTCGATGACAATTATTTTACTTTTATATCTACATCGTTTACTGCTGTACTTGATAATACATATATATATATATATATATATATATATATATATATATATATATATATATATATATATATATATATATATATATATATATATATATATATGTATGTACATTATGTACGATAAATATGTACAATATGCAATCAATATATATATATATATATATATATGTACATTATGTACGATAAATATGTACAATATGCAATCAATATATATATATATATATATATATATAATTCAATATATATATATATATATATATATATAATTCAATATATATATATATGTGTGTGTGTGTGGGATTATGATAACCAATATGTAGTTTCAATACAAGAGAAGATTCTTCAAATATAATATAAACAAAAAGGTTTAATAAAATAACAGCATATACAACTGAAGATTCAAATACAAATATCAAACAGGATTAATATTTATGAACGTACCAACTTCCGTATTTTAATATAAACATTTGCAAGCTTCTCTGAGCATTGCGTCAAAAAATTCATCCACTGCTATGGCTCAAATCTCTGGAACAACTGCTCGTGCTAGCGAGCTTTTCTTGGTCTTGCGTGATCATCGCTTTTATCACTGCTCGTGAAAAGTAATAATTCATTGAGTTCATATTATTGTTGCTGTTACTTCTAATAATTCCCACATTTTCGGTCATCCTGACATTCTGGCGACCTCGACAGATCAATACTTCTTATCGTATAACTTTAATATTACACTATGAACTGATACAATACTATAAGACAAATAAAACAAAAATAACTAAATTAAAACTCAGGATACTTTTTCATATACACTTTACCTTTTGAATGACATGGACAATAACAATTTTCATAATCTTTTCTTCTTTGCGTATATTCGTAACCATTAAAAATACGAGGAGGGACATAGCTACATTTGGTTACACTCAATACGTTCATCATTTTTTCCCCGAGGTGCAGTTTCATATCTTTTGTAATAAAATTTATCTGTAAAATAGGGTTCTCGCTTCCTATCACTCCAAAAACAATGACTTCTTCGACGCCTGTCTTGTTTGCGGTTTTCATAAATATTATGCTTTTTTCTGTCTTCATACTGCCTATACTGTTTGTGGTATCTATGATTTATGTCAACAAACTTTTCTTTTGTATAAAATGGATTTCACTTCATTTCCGTATCGGTAACCACGTTTCTCAAAACTTTCATGAAATATTTCTTTATTTTCATTTCTTCTTTTTATATTACTTCCCGTTTTTTCTTTTCGCGTGCTCGTTGAATTATAATATTTTCCGTCTTTTGCTATTTCATTTCCATGTTTTGATTTGGGCTCGTGAGTTGAGTGACTTTTATCTGTTTTCACCGCGTGTGCTACATTTATCTTGAAATTATTTTCTGAATTATTTTTATTCATAATGCTAATCATTTCGTTTTCTGCACGTAAACTATTTTCTTTTGATACTTTTTCTTCATTGTATGAATTGGCAACATAATTTAATTTTTTATAAGAATTCTTTAAAACTTTAAGGCAACCTACTTGAAAAGTATTGCGCTCGCCAACAATTTTAATTCCTTCTTCATTAATCGCCAAATTTAGTTTACTCATCACGTCCATTCCTAGGACTAGGTCATATGCAAGAGATTTTAAAACATACAAATTTATAGAAATTGTGAAACCATCAATTCTGAATTCATAAGGGAAATAACCTAAAGGGTATACAGCGCCATTAATGCCGCACAGTGATACGTTATCGAATGATAATCTTGGCGATCCAATATTTACATAATTTTCGTAGCTTGTTAGGCTTAAATTGTATCCTGAATCGAATAAGAGATTTGTTTCTTTTCCGTTAATATTAATTGTTCTCATATAAGGGTTAGGCTTATTATGTTTAGCAGTTGTATTAACATTAACTTTCTGCACATGAAAATTGGGATATTGGCGGTGATAATTATGATGGTTTTCGGTAGAATCACGACTGAACTTTTTAGTTTGACCGTTATTTCTATTATTACACTGAGACGCTACGTGGTCTTGAGAGTTACATCTAAATCACCTATCTTCAGATATATTTCTTTTATTTTGGTATTGGGTATCAAAGAAAGATTGTGAATTTTCATTTTTTCTTATTTCGGGCTTTCTATCTTCAAAGTGGTGTGAAATTCTATTCATGGTCTTAACATTACGCCTCGCCGCATCATAATCATCTAGTTTATTTACTAATACATTTACATTTTTAATTTTTGGCAGATCATCAATAAAATGTTCTTTCATTTCTATAGGTAACTTCAGCTTAATTTGATCTGCTACGATTAATTCTTTTAAGGATTCAAAATCAGATACTTTAAGACCGTTAATACATTTTTCCAAATAATTTCTTAATTCAAATGCTAAATCGCGCTAAGTGGCTGAAGATGCTTTTTTATGGGACATTAATTTCTGCCTAAATTCTTCTGGCGTCATTTTGAAGCGTTTGAGAAGTAAATCTTTTACATAATCGTAATTGCTCGCCAATGTTTCTGGCTCTCTAGCTATAATATTGGCGATTTCTAACGGGATTAAACTTAACAAATGTGTGACCCAATTTTCTTTTATTATATTCATTCGAGAGATTTGTCTTTCAAATAGTGCTAAATAGAGACTAATATCACTTTTACCGTCAAAGTCAGGGAATTAATTTAAGCAAATCTGGTTGCTTACCTGAACCAGCTATTGCAGAATCGTCGCTCACACTTTTCAAATTGCCTTGTAGCTCCATTTTTCTCAATTCGTATTCCAATTCAACTTTCTTTTCCTCTAATTTTCTATCTGCTTCTAGTCTTCTTTCTTTCTTTTCTGCTTCTAGTCTTCTTTCTTCCTTTTCTGCTTCTAGTCTTCTTTCTTCATTTTCTACTTCTAATCTTCTTTCTTCCTTTTCTGCTTCCAGTCTTCTTTCTTCCTTTCCTGCTTCTAATCTTCTTTCTTCCTTTTCTGCTTCTAATCTTCCTTTCTCCGTTTCTTGTCTCTCAGCGGCAATGACTTCAAGTCTAACTTTAATAAAACATCAATAACTCTTGCACTCTGCGGTACAACTAAACCTAGTTCATCACATAACGTTAACAAGTCTGCTTTTCTGGCTTTATTAAGAGGTGACATCATACAACTACTTTAAACTTCAACTGAACAAAGTATTATAGTATTGTAGATCTGATTACGGAACTTTTCTTCATATAATACTTCAGAAAAACAGTTCAATTTTTTCATATTATCCCGGTACAAAACAGCTTTATATTCATATAGTACGTCAGACAAACAGCTTTATGTTCATATCCCGGCAACGAGACCCCAAAAATTATTGTGGGATTACGATAACCAATATGTAGTTTCAATACAAGAGAAGATTCTTCAAATATAATATAAACAAAAAGGTTTAATAAAATAACAGCACATACAACTGAAGATTCAAATACAAATATCAAACAGGATTAATATTTATGAACGTACCAACTTCCGTATTTTAATATAAACATTTGCAAGCTTCCCTGAGCATTGCGTCAAAAAATCCATCCACTGCTATGGCTCAAATCTATGGAACAACTGCTCGTGCTGGCGAGCTTCTCTTGGTCTTGTGTGATCATCGCTTTTATCACTGCTCGTGAAAAGTAATAATTCATTGAGTTCATATTATTGTTGCTGTTACTTCTAATAATTCCCATATATATATATATATATATATATGTAATAATAAAAAATTTCGCCATTTTTCCTTAGTTAAATTATTCCAAATTCTTACAATTCTAATTTTTTTTCCTGTTTTATTCCAATTTACTACTCTATATTCATTAAATCCTTATTCTTAATTTAGTTCTATCGTTAACTCTATTAAATTCCCTTTTATTTAATTCTAAATTGTCCAAATTTACTTAAATATAAAGCTTTTAGTTATTCTTAATTTCTATCATGATTCCCGATCATTTCTGGGTTTTAGAATGTTTTTTTGAGAGCCATTTTCATTTTTATTCCGAATATTATTTTCCCGCTCTAAAGTCACTTTACTACGAAATTAATCCACTCCTCTCTGTCCGAACTTTTTTACTAATTATCTTTCATTGGTCGTGACGTAGCATGACGCGTCTTCTTTAATTCTTCATTGGTTCAGTGCGCGTTCTACGTCATAATTTGTGTTATTGCGCGGGATAACAAAAAGCAGCTACCTGCGGCGCTCCCTGAGAATTAAGTCGTATTTTCACTTGTAAACAACGCCCTGGCTGCTCGTTTTGAGAATTTGAGATGTTCTGATACTTACCTTGATGTACTAGTGATGCAAGGCTATTATGGTTATGGTGGAAACTGCCCAAGAGAAACATTTAATAAAGGATTGAAATGGAAAACCTTGTTCGTTTTGAATTTATGGAGAAACGCCTGTGGGTTTTAAATTCTACTGTCGCTATGGCCGCGACCAGACTGCAACTAAAATGTTACGACTGCTTCTAAATACTATATCATCCATAACAACCAACGTTCTTAACTTCGTTGTGCAACCATGTGTGCTCCTTCTATAATCCACGTTACAGCAACTACAACATATGACGGTAAATCATCGAAATATAATATATATATATATATATATATATATATATGTTGATTTAGACTTCCCGGTTCGATCAATGCGGTGACAGTCGTGATTAGGTGTTGATAAACATTCACCAACTTGAATAGGGTTCCCATTTCGAACAGCACAAGATTGACCGTGTGGTAATAATTCTCAGTCCAAGCAAAGTTGAGTTGAAAATCATACTTTATTTACATTTTTATGATATCACCCTCAGAGAAATGCTCGGTGAATTAAAATTATATCGAAGAAATAGTACACTCCATTGCTACAATCGTCACTCTCCATCCTTCTCCTCTTTGAGAGATCACGATTTTATTTAGATGAATTGGCTGTAAAAACTTGGCATTAAGCACCAATCAAAAAATTGTAGAACTTCACATCACTGAATTATAAAGGGCATAAGGGAATATTAGTCGCCAATAAACTTTTCACTCTTTCCTTCAACTACCGACAGTCGTCAAATACTCTGCTGAAATCAGGCGCACATGTGGTTTTAACCAAGCTTGCGTAAGGTTACAAAACATATAACGTGACCTTCTTGTTCCAATCATAATTGTTTTAAAGGGGTTTAATTAATAATTCCGGTACATTGATTTTGATGAAAACAAACTTCCTAAGCGAAAAATTGTTCTAGAAACTTCCATAGCCTCGCTCTCAGATGATTGAAGTATAAACAAAACAAAATATCTGTTTCGAGATTGTAGTTAAAAATAGCTTCGAATTTAACAAGCAATAAAAAAAATGAATCATTGACGCAGGGAGGGGGGGAAGTATGAGAGCATTTTGAAATATTGTAATAGACATTTAATATTTAATGAAATAATGGTTTTAAAGAAATAGGGTTTTCTAGAGCCAAATAATTTAAGCGATATGACATTTTAGCATTTAAATAAAGAATTTATAGTGGTTTGATATACACGGGAATAAAAATGAATTTTAATAGTGGATTAAAAATAAAAGGATTTTATTTAAAGAATAAATTTAAGTAGTTAGCGCCATTTTTAGATTTAAATACTTTGGAATAAATATTATTAAGTGGATTAAAATCTTATACTTTTACATTTGGAGATTGATTGTTTAATTTAAGATGGGATTTTAGTTTAATTAACCGGAATTATATATGGAATATTATACACAGGAAAATTCTGTAGAATAAAAGTTAATTATGGCGAAAAATAATAAGTTTTGTATATATATATATATATATATATATGTGTGTGTGTGTGTGTGTGTGTGTGTGTGTGTGTGTGTATTTAACATATCAGAGTTAGGCAGTACCGAAAATACATGCATTTGAATTGCATTTTCAAAATACATTTGTATTTTGTATTTTAACTGTCTACTGTACGATTTTTCTTGGAAGTATACATTTTTATACTCATATTTAGAGTTAATACCACTAGTTAGAACCACTAATTTTAAATAATCATTCTTTGCTTTATTTTAACGCAAAATTATCGTATTACGTAAAGTAAATTATTGTATTTTTTAAGTACAGTCGGCCAAAAAAATAAATAAATAAATAAATAAAAATAAAAATTTTATAACAAAACAGACGCAGTGAAACGAAACTACCCATTTGACTGGGTATTATATGTACTTTGAACTTATGTTACAAAAACAAGTTTAGGAGTCCATCTACATATTAAAATTGTGACAAACTTCGAAATTTTCCACACAGACACTAATTTTGACACCATATTTTGATTTTTTCGTAAATTTTACCTCAGGATATCAAATAGGAAGTCATTCGGAGAAGAAGTTCATGAATTATGCACATTTAAATTTTGAGCTCTTAATGTTAAATTCATTTTTAAACGTCCCCACTCCACCGTATTTTTATTCTAATTTAGTTCATGCATGCAAAAGAATTTTCTAATCGATTTTTCAGCTATTTCCACATGTGCTAGATATTCAGAAATTATGTACCATTTTTTGTTCCCGATTTCAATGCAACATTTTTGTATTTTCAGAGTATAATTATCAATCAACTGAGCAGCGATGCGTAAATTAATATGAATCAATTTCAGGAGTAGATGAGCTTAGTACTTTTACATGAAGTATTAAACACAACACCTTACCATATATGAAAACTCTCAGCCGAAGTATCTTATTCCAAACTTAGTCAAACGGAAAGTCACTTTACTAACGACTCGTGGATGACTCCATGAGAGCTCAAATGTTGCCTAGATTTCCTAAAAGGGACGCGATCCCACAAAATCCGACGGTACCCACTTCTTCCGTCACATTTATACCAGCTAGATAACCAGATAAACCTAATTATCATATAATTACTCAAAATAACCGTGAAAATAAAATTCCTGAAGATTCAAACAAACTTTGCGAAAGTAAAAATTAACCGTAGAGTGCATAGTGTAGACCAAGACCTCCTTATCATAGTATCAGACCTCTCAATCAGCAAGTTGCCTTTGACCGCTATTACTTGTCCTGCTACTAGCGCCATCAATCGTCAGTAATAGTATTTACGACACGAAATCACACGAAATTTTTTCACAGCTCCATTTGTTCTATGCATTTGCTTATGAACTAGTAGTTTTCCTACCACTAAAATTTTATAGTAAATTTTATCTTATTAAATTGACAAGATCGTGTGATTACATGACGAAAAAAATTCTATTAAATTTTAGTTGTAAGAAAAAAGCGTAAGAGTTGGCAGCTATGCGGTAGCAGACCAGCTAGATTTTTCTATAGATTTTTCTATTATATTTTTGGATACCAGTTTTTTAATAGAGACAATTTTGTTTTGTTTGATCGGAGAATTCTGTGATTTAAAAGAACAAAATATTTTCTCTTAAAATATACTGGTGTTCAAAAAGCCCGAAACATGGCAACTGTGCGGTAGTATCCACCAGGCGGCGATACTTTCCGGAGAAAGTCAATTAATAAGTTGGCAATTACCGCGGACATTTTCTCCCATAGACTTTCTCCGGATTGTCAAGTCTGATCTATGATAAGGGAGTCTTGGTGTAGACAATTGGCAACACTTTCTATTTAACCCCTGGGAGACAAGCGACACGTATACGTGACGCATGCGATGTTCAGAATCCTCGATTATTCCCACCAGTTACTTTTTATTGTAAACTATGCCTTCTTTAATCAAAGCATTTTTGCGATTCAAATAGGCGAAAATTTCTATTTTGAAAAACCGGTGTCAAAAGATTAAAAATCCTGCAAAGGACGCTAGTCCAGAAGGGGTTAACTTTTAATAAATAAATCAAGTTCTATGCAACCACTATATTTATATAGGAATATTAATCCTGTAAAAATAACCATAGGTGCCAACCTCTCATTAACAACCAGTTTAACAACGCTTCAAACCAGAAAAATTATAGGATGTCTTTATTTTTTCAATTTCAGGTTTCTACGTGGAATCTATTTAATTTAATTTCTTTAAAAAATTTCTGGTACGAAACGGGTTAAACCTGGGTCAAATTAACCCGCATATTACGGAATATTAACCCCTTAATCGTCGCGCCCTATAAGTGTAGGCTACTTTTTAAAAATTCAGATTGCTTGATTACCACCAGTTTCTTTAAGTAGGAATATTCGTCTTATTTAATAGACATATAAAATAATGCGAGAATAAAGCCAATTACACTATTTTCAAAAACTGGTGGGAATCAAACAATCTGAATAAAACAGGCGTAACCTACGCTGCCCGTGAATGTCTCGGGCACGACGATTAAGGGGTTAATGAGAGGTTGGCTCCTATGAAATAACCTAAATATACTACTAAATAAATTTAAAAATCAATCTTAAAATTTCTGGTGTCGAATTCTTAATATAAGTATAAAAAAACACAATTCTAAAAGAACAATTTATGCACTGTTAGGGTTAATGACAGAAAATGGAGCTCATTCACTTACAAATCTTCAGGATACTACGATCGCACACGAACTCAAAATTGACTCGTCATATACTATTTTCTACCGCCGCATATACTAAATCTTAGACTACTTTAATAAGAAGGTAGCTAGACACTAATGCTACAAAGTGAATAATCATTTTTACTGTATTTTTCACATATGTCATGCCATTTGATATATTTTTACTTAAACAAATTAACTTTTTGAAAATCTTATCTTTTCAGTTATAGAGCACACTTCTAAGAAAAGTATATAATAAAGATATTTAGAAACGTTTAAAATTGTAGGCGAATTGTGCTTTTAAAATTCTCTTAAATTTATTTTAAAAATACATAATTTTTTTTAAATTTTTACTACATAAAGTGCATTTTTTCTTGATTAAATACTTTTTTTTTCTTAAAAAATATTTAATGATGTATCAATAATCTATTATCAAATACTGAAATTAAAAAAAATATATAGTGTACTAGATTTCCTTAAAGCTTAGACCTTAATTGCATAGTGATGTAAATTTCCATCACTGTTTATTTAACTTTTAATAAATAAATCAACTTGTTCGCCACCACTATATTTATATAGAAATATTAATCCACTAAATTTCCCGTGAACTATGTTGCTGAACAAAGTGAAAAATCTATCTTAAAATTTCTGGTGTCTAATATTTAATATATGTATAAAAAACACAATTGTAAAGGTAAAAGAAGGGTTAAACATAGAATATAATTATTTTAGATCATATTTGTTTTATAAAATGTTTTATAGCTTCAATGTTTTATTTTAGTTGAAGATGTTCCTGTTGCTCCAGCTGAAGAATGTGGGACGAATCCTGATTTACTAGTGTTTTATCGGTCAAACATTATTATAGCTGTCACTGGCCTATTAGTAAAACCTTCCGATGACGTTGTTCAAACTGCAGCTGATGTTATATTTACGGTGAACCATGAAACAGGAGATGACGTTGAGTTTACAATTGATTACGGAGATGGTAGCTATGGAGCTTTTAATTTTGTTCACGAAGCACTGGTTCATAAATATTTCGTTCCTGGTAAATATTGGATTCAGGTATCTGCAAAGCCTAACGGTGCTCCGGAGGTAATAATTTTATACTGATTGTTTTCATGTATTAAATATAATTTCAACATGATCACATAAAAGTAATAAAAAAAACTTAAAAAAAAAAACTTTTTAAATAATATAAACATAAGTAAATAACTACATTTTGAAAGAACAATGTCTTTCATCATCAGATGCAAACAAGATGTGCTATCACTTTGAAAGTAGCAGCAAGATTGAAAGGAAATGGGAAATTATTTAGCAAATAAGTCTCCTTTCTCATCAATTTCTTTATGTGTTACTCCTGCTTTCGAAGTGATAGCATGTCATGTTTGTGCCTGATGATGGAAACATCGTTCTTTCGAAACGCGTACTGCTTTACTTTTTTATGGGGTTTAAGAAGTTTTAAAATTATATTCTTCATCACACCTGTTTTTATAGTATCATGTAGTCCTATAAATGTGATTTTAACATTTTAGGTATTTCTATGTTGCGTACTCAACGAAGATTTGCCATTTTGGTGTCCTTTTGTATTCTAAAATTTCGAATTCATACCAGGAATTTTAAAAGAAGAATTTTCTCTTTATGTAATCACGCAGTGTCTGTCATTAAATGAAACAAAACTTTCTTATCGGATTTTCTGGTATAAATTTAGAATGTCTGACTAAATAAGAAAGCCAAACTGGAAACCCGATTCAATGTATTTTTTCAGCATAATTATTAGTCCTATGTTCTCTATTTTTATAAAAAGATGGCATTTCGTTTTAGAATATTATAATATTTTTCAACCAATTAATTTTTGCTTAAAAACTAATTAGATGCAACAAAATATAAAATAATAGATTTTAATGCGAATTTTTTCAACTATAATTTACTTGTGTTAGAAGTGTTAACTAGTTTAGGTCATTGTGCCTCAATGAGAAACGATTTCTCACAAGTTTGTCACATTTAGGTTAATTGTTTTGCACAATGTTCAGTTCTGTATATACTACACACTAATTTCTTATTTTTTATTAATAAGAAATTCCTGGAACGCTGCAGTTGGTTCCTGGAATTTAACATTTGTGGTAATGTTATAGTCATAGTTGCTAATGTTCCGGGTTTTTTTAAAAGTCAAATAAACATTAGTAGAACCAGAAAAAAAAATTAAAGAAAGGTTAGTTAATGTCTGCGTGGGCGTTTATAAATTTATTTTATTTTATAAAATTTTTGCCTTCAGTTGATTTGAAAATAAACGTAAGAATGTTAGGTATGTCTAATTTTATTCAATTTATAAAATGTTTTATCACACCGTTCTTGTCACTTCTGCAGGGTTCGTACGCATCAGGGGATTCAGGAAAATTTAAGTGTTTTAGTACCAGAAATGTCATAGAGTCTGGTCGCTGTATGTGAAGATAGAATTTCTTTTCCTTAAATAAGCCAAATGTTAATTTACGAAAATTCTGGTAAAAAGGGCTTGAAAGTCCTTGAAGCGTACGAACCCTGTTCTAATATTTGAGACCAATCATTACCATTGCCATAGTTGAAAATTTTCTCGAATTTTTAATATCGCTATACCTGTACAGAAATATTCCCTTTATATAATAACAGAATTCGGTTAAAACGTACTTTTCTATTTTAAAATAGTGGTATAAAAAATCGGAAGATTTACAAATACGCCTACTTCGACTTCTTCATCTATCGAAATATTAACAAAATTACTTGGAAAAATTTAACCGCGTACTCAAGAATTACGTAGCTGCCAATATATGCTTAATAGTATAATTAGACTCTTCAATTAGCAATTTATAAGATAATCTAAAGTGACTATCCCCAAAAGTCCGTCCTTTTACTTGACCATGTATTGTTGAGTGAGGGATATTAAATTTCCTATTAGCCTGCCATGATGTCAACCGACCGGTTTTAACATCCTCGACTGCTTGTTTAAATTCTAGAACTTTTTAGAAACTTCCTTTAACCCTTGGGGACGAGCGACACGTATACGTGACGCATAAGATGCTCAGAATCCTCGATTATTCCCACCAGTTATTTTTTATTGTAAGCTTTGCCTTATTTAATGACAACATTTCTGCGATTCAATTAGGCGACGTTTTCTGTTTTGAAAAACCGGTGGTAAAAGATTAAAAATTCTAAAAATTCTGTAAAGAACGCTCGTCGCGAAGGGGTTAAACATTTTACGACGGAAAGTCATTAAGTAAGTCACAAAAGATAATTAAATAATAACTTACAATGATATTCACTTCAAAACTATTTTTATTTCTCAACATATTCCTCACCAATATTTATGCACTTATATTACCGTTTTATCAGTGCCCCAACACCAGCTGCAGAACATTCTTCGGGTTGCTATCTCAGCCACATTAGGACTTCAAGTTGAACCTTTTCATCATCTGTGAACATCATCTTGCTTCCAAGGTGGTTTTTTAGTGGACTAAACAGATGAAAATCGCTTGGGGCTACATCGAAGCTGTATGGTGGATGTTGAAGAAATTGCCAACCAAACTTTTGAATTGTCTCCTGTGTTCAACTTGAAGTGCTAATGTGGCTGAGACAGCAACCCAAAGAGTGTTATGCAGCTGGTGTTGGGCACTGATAAAATGGGGATATAAGTGCATAAATATTGGTGGAGAACATGAAATTAACTTTAAGATTACAAAATAATCAGCTTAACTATTTATTTTCCTTTTTTTATAATAAGGATTAAATATATTTTTTCCGCAGCAGCTAATCAGAAGTTCTCTCTTTTTTAAATATTTTTATGTGGCATAAGATGTTTTTTTTCCGACATGCAATTATCACTTTGAAGTAATTATGTGTCTTTTGAAATATCAACAAGGTGTGCTAAATCTTTGCTAAATCATTTAATTATAGTAAATTCTGATAAAATGTTATTTTTAAATTTTAAAAGTAATTTTGCGATGTCATGAAAATATTTTTTATGTTTAAATTTATCAAGTTTAAGATTAAATATGTATTTTTTTCCCCTGCAATATTTCGTCAGAAGTTCTTTGTTTCTTTGATATTTTCATGCGGATGACATATTTTTTTATGAATGTATTATTTGCTATGATGTAAGTGATTTTCGTTTGAAATACTTGTTAACTGTAATTTAGATAAAAGTTATAGATGTTAAAGTTAAATTTTCTAATTATTACTATTTTTAATGATATATTACATCAACAGAGTGCATTGAGGTGCTTATTTTCGAGTACATTATTTTTTAATACTAATTGTAGACTTATTTAATCGCAGAATTATGCGATTTGATGAAGTAAATAAAACTATTTGGAAATAGTGGAACTGAAAAATATGCACATCTACACACCCTGATAAAATTGTAATTAAAATTTCGGGATTAAATAACGATAATCGTAAATTTTATTTATTATTATTTTTTTAATTCAAGTTTGAATTTGTTAGTTCTATAGCAATTAGCTTTAAGTTCTCTTATATTTACTATTTTTATGAGCATGACCTTTTTTCTGGTAATGTATTAATTTCTTCCAACCACCTGCTTTTCTTCGAAGCAACTACAATTAAAAATAAATTTTTCAGATGTTAAAGCTAAAATGTTTAATTATGAAAATTACTTCTAATGAAATAGTATTGTCGATTTGTAGCGTAACTTTAAAATTAGCGATCGATTATCTGAACATTTTAAATTGTTTAGGTTGATAATGAATATATTTTCTGTACAAAAAATTGACAAATATATATATATATATATATATATATATATATAATACCGTTAAATGAACGTTACAACCACAAAAAAAAAAACTATGAAATTATGAATAAAAGTAAAATAACTAATTGACAACGAAACAGATCCCCCAAACAAACTGAACATAGATACTAAAAACATAGTATTAAATTAATAATAATAAAAAAATAAAATAAAAGGCAGAAATTGAATAATGGAAATTTGTGGAATTTATGTATATATATTATAAAAATGCATTTTTTCAGCAATAAATAATATTTTTGAAATATCAGTACTATTCTTTTAAAACCTTAACCTTCCTACCCTGTTGAAATTTTACTCAACCTTGATAAAAGCATTTCACATGAGTATTAAAAAAAAACTATTTTACATACTTATTTAAGGTAGCAAGTTAGCTCTCTGTGGCTTTTATGAAGAAACAGGTTCGAAGCGAGCGAAATCAAATATGAAAACAGGTCTATTAGTCTTATTCAGGGTAGGAAACTTAACTAGCTACAAACAAATTATTAAAGATATATATGTTAACACCAGGTTGCCAGTTTGGTCATTGTATTCATTCATAATTCATAATGGTAATTCCTGAAAATGAATTTTAACTTTAGATAATTACGAAATGTCACTCATAAAAAAATGAAAAATTACTATTCGTTATGTCTAGTAAAAATTCGGAATTTCTTAATAAGAAATTAAGTCAAATAGCTATCCCTGGTTAACATTTTGTTGACTTACTGTTGCCTATGAAATTCGAGTTTAAAACAATAAAAGTCACGATCTCTCCTTAAAGTCATTGAAAAATTGGTTGCCTAAACAGGTTTTTGAGTTTGTGCATTAACTCATTACCCGATGGTGTTGCGTTAACGCAACATTCAAAATAAAAGTGTATAAAAATAAATCCTGCCGTGCCACCACTATTTCAATATATTAAAACATACTTTATTTAATGACAAAAACTTTGCTATTTAACACTTTAGCGGGCGGTGGTCTCAAAAAAGGACACCTAATTTTAATTCCAGAACTGACAAACGGCACCAAGAATATTTAATTAAAATTTTCATTTTATAAAGTAAGGGAAAATCAGCAAGTTATTCTTTTCTAAGAAAATCGTTTTTAAAATCTGGTGTTAGTCCATTATTTCATTATTTTACAAACAGATTTATTCCGCGTCGGAAAGGGTTAAGATACCGAATATTATCTTTCAGAATTTTTTGGTGGGAAACGAATTTCAGTAAAAATATTGAAGGCTCCACCCACATAGTTTTGGCGGTTAATGGGTTAAGAGCCTACACTAGTCACGGAAAGAAACGCTCAAGCTAATGTTAAGTGTATGGGAAGGTTCTTGCGCGATTTCTCGCTCGCATTTTAATATTTTTAAGTGATTTTTTTTTTTTTTTTTGCCATAGGATAGCTGAAGTCGATCTCCAACGTTGTTAGTTTTTACTTTTTCGATTTTCATTGCAGTTTTTTTTATAAGCGGGCATTTTCAATTTTGGAACCGGTTGGAACCGGTTCTGAAAGTGAAAGTACCCTTATATAATATAACTGGACCGAAAATCAAAAAAGTAAAAACTAATAACGTTGGAGATCGACTTCAGCTATCCTATGCAAAAAAAAAAAAAAAAAAAAAAAAAAAAAAAAATCATTTAAAAATATTAAAATGCGAGCGAGAAATCGCGCAAGAACCTTCCCATAGACTTAACATTAGCTTGAGCGTTTTTTTTGCGTGTCTGATGTAGGCTCTTAATATTATATTTACAATCAGTGACGACTCGTGACTGACTTTATTTTGGGCACTAAATGCATGGCTGCTAAATAAATTCTATTCCTACCACTATTATTAACAAGTTGGAAATTGTACGTCAAACGTGACAAATGAGATGCGTTCGTACTATAGCTAGTTATATAAATATTCATATATCGATGATTTTTAATTCTGCGAAATGAATTATATCGTCTGCAGATTAATTTCTGTCATAAAATAAGTATCTCGGTCGCTTGTCGATTAAACCTCGGAAGCTCCTCTAACAAGAAAGCACCGATTTTTTTTCTTTTAATTCAGATTTCTTAATAAATATTTTTATTAATATCTCCTAAAGTTTTGCTTCGATTTTTAAAAAAATTGAAATGTCTCGACAAAATTTTGCAAAGATAATATATCTTAAATTCCAAACCATTCGATTGGGTAGTTTTTGCGTTGTTATATGCGGACGGACGGACCAAGCGACGACAATAGGTGCTACGTATTTATATAATTACGAACGCACCTAAAAAGGAATACTTTATTTTATTTACTGTCAGAAAATTATGCCATTAAACAATGAAAAAATTTCTTGTAAATAATATTGCTTTGAAAATAATATGTGTTTCAAACAGGCATTTAGTGCCCCCCAAAAAGACAGTCACGAGGCGCCACTGTTTACAATATATACGTAAAATTCAATCGACAATGTGTATGTTAATATTACGATGTAATAAATTATTAACACTGTTTATTTATGTGAAATTTCTTCTAGTCTAACGAAATACAGCCAATTATATCATATAAATATATATTTTTTCTTATAAAATTTTCCGACTTTTAATACAACAAAAATTGCGTAGGTGGAACTAAGGGTTCAGTTTATGCCTATAATAAAAAACGTTTGGATTTATGATCAAGAGTATATTTCTGACCAGTTAATCAAATGTTAAGATCCTACGCTAGTCTCGCGACAAAACTCGAAAGCTAATGTTAATCCAATGGGAGCATTCTTTTCAAATTTCTCATTTGCATTTCGATATTTGAAAATGATTTTTTTTTTGTTGTTTAGTATAGATAACCTCTAATGATTTCTTTCATTTTGCATATATTGATCTATAAACTGGCCCTTTTTTAACTTTTTGAATTTTCGTTGCGAATTTTTTTTTATGAAGGTACTTTTACTTTCGAATTCGATTCAAAAATAGAAAGTTAAATAAAAATTCTGTAACAAAAATCGAAAATGTAAAAACAGGAACGGGTAAATATCGTCCACAGATGTCCTATGAAAAAAAATCAGTAAAATATACTGAAATGCAAATGAGGAATTTGAAATGAATACTCCCATAGGTTTAATATTAGCTTGAAAATGTCATCGCGTTACTACACTGTTAAAAATCTTCAGCTTTTGCTGCAGACACACTCCACCGCTTTTAGAGAAAATAGTTACTTTACTATATTATGGAGCATTTTCATTGGTCAAACTAGAGATATTCTATAAAAGCGGTGGAGTGACTAAAGCGGTGAGTGAGCAAAAGCTGGATATTTTTAAGAGCCTACGCTTGTCACGCAAAGAAGCGCTCCAGCTAATGTTAAGTCTATGGGAAGGTTATCGCGCGATTTCTCGCTCGCATTTTAATATTTTTAAATGATTTTTTTTTTTTTTGCATAGGATAGCTGAGGTCAATCTCTAACGTTGTTAATTTTTACTTTTTCGATTTTGGTTACGGTTTTTTTTATAAGCGGACATTTTCAATTTTGGAACCGGTTCTGAAAGTGAAATTATCCTTATATAAAAAAAAAACTGGAACCAAAATTGAAAAAGTAAAAACTAACAACGTTAAAGATCGACCTCAGCTATCCTATGCAAAAAATCATTTAAAAATATTAAAATGCGAGCGAGAAATCGCGTGATAACCTTCCTATAGACTTAACATTAGCTGGAGCGTTTTTTCGCGTGACTGATGTAGGCTCTTAACAGTGTAATATAAGCTCTTAAAAGTAGATTTTCTAAATATGATACATACTAATGAAATACTTATTATGTCTTATTGTTTTAGTCATACAGAGTACTGGCAAGTACTGAGGTGACAGTGGCTGATAGCATCGAAAACAAAACAGTCAACTTTAGCTGTCCCTCTGTTGTGAAACCTACTGTAGTTGTGACTTGTAATTTGACAACGATGACTGGTGGATTTGTGACTATGGAAATCGATTACGGAGATGAATCTGACAAAGTTGTGATGGGATTGCCAGGTGATTATCTTAAATTCAGCCATTATTCTTTATCAATTTATTTTCAATAAATTAATTAAAATATTTCTTCTTTCATTAATTTTCTAGCTAGTCTGTAATTTTGTCTTTTACTTTATGCTTTCTATCTAATGCAGTTATCGAGTGTCTCTGCTAACAGATGTATCGGCTAACAAAGATATTTTTAAAATACAAGGAGGAGTAAGACTTTAGAAATAGTTGTATGTAGCCAATGCCGCGTTTTTTCTTCTTTTTTATGTAGAATTTAAACATGATATAAACTAAACTAAAGTTTTTTGCTACATTTCCACGAGTAAAACTTTTCTTCGCTTATCAGCAAAAAAACAATACAAAATTGCAACAAATAAGACGCGTAAAAAAAAAATAGTAGCTTAGGTTATTTTTTTTCAAAATGAAGTATTGAAACAGTTTATTATTTTTTTCATCAGCAGGGCTCCACCTACCTGAACCTCCTATTTTTAAGATAATTGTTTTAACACATGGACGTAAAAAGTTCTTTACAGAATTTATAAACATTTTAACCGTTTTTTTAAACAGAAATTTTCGCCTACTTTATCGTAAAAATGCTCTGATTAAATAAGCAAAATTTACTATTAAAGATTACTGGTAGGAATAATCGAGGATTCTAGGCATCGCATGTGTCATGTATATGCGACGCTAATTGCGAAGAGGTTAAGAGTTTACACGAGTAACGGGAAGACACTTGAAAGCAACATTAAACATTAGCTGATGATTGGAAGAAATTTCACAAGGGAAAAATAGCGCCCTTTTGCGACTGATTGTATTATTCCATGCCGGAAACGGAAAATAATAAACGGGAATACTTACAAAAAGAAATCACAAAACATTAATCGAAACAAGGATTGGGTAACTAGGATAAGTGTGGACAGTGGCGGCTTTTGACAGGTTTTATTTGGGGACATGGCTGAAAAATTTATTATTTTCACACCATTATTTTCAAAGAATTATTTTCTTCTTTAATGGCAAAATTTTCTTCTAATATATAAGAGACAAGTTTATTTAAAAATATATTGGTAAGAAAAGTATAAATTTGCTGGATATTCATTTAGTGCCCCACATAATGCCAGTCACGAGACGCCACTGAGTGTGGACCTTAAATTGAAGTCAGGATGAATGGTAAGAGTGATTTCGAGGGCGTGGCTTTACATAAACAACGGATAATGAAATCTATGAATTAATAGTATATATATATATATATATATATATATATATATATATATATATATATGTATATATGCTTTTTTTTCGACGAATTTTTGTTTGACAACTCGCTTTAGGAGAAGAAATTGTGTATGCGGACAAATTTTTCACATAGGTATGCTCACGCTTTTAAGATCGAAGCGCTTTGCTCGCAAACTACCGTAATTTCCGGCGTATAATCCGCAGCTCAAAGAGTCGTTTTTCGACCCAGAAATTTTATTCAATAATTGTAGTTAAATATTTACAGCGATCTTTTAAGTTACATTTTATAAAATAATATTTCTGGGTCGAAAAACGACTCTTTGAGCTGCGGATTATACGCCGGAAATTACGGTAAGTTGAACCAAGAGCAGTGCTCTTTCCAAAGTTATCGTTAGCATTTTAATATTTTAAAATTAATATTTTTCCAAAGGTAATCTGAAGTCGATGTCTTAGCGGATAGTTCCCTACTTTTACGATTTTTATTGAAGTTTTGTTTTCTGAAGATGATTTTTACTTTCAGAACCAGTACCGAAAATAAAAATTCCCTGCAAAGCTACAACAACAACTGCAACTAAAATAAAAAAAGTAGCAAAGACCCAGTTAGACATCAACCTCAGATCTGCTATGCCAAAAATATAATTTAAAAATATTAAAATGCAAACGAGAGATTTCAAAAGAACACCGACATTGGTTTAAAATTAAGTTACGATTCTCTTCGGGTTGCTAACGTAGGTTCTTAACAATCAAGGAATTTCATGATAATAATAATATATTATTATTATCTCGGAAAAAATTGGCTAAGAGTTTTTATCCTTTAAGACCCACAACATAATTACCAGTGAATCATCTAATAAGTTTAAGAATTATTTTCATAATGTCTACTCTGATTTGCATATAATACTGTCAAACATGTCGTTATATCAGGGTTTGTACGCTTTTACCACAATTTTTTAATAGAAATTTTCGCCTTGATTAAATGCAAATAGTATTAAAATGTCTGGATTAAATATAGAGCCAACTAGTCAACCTAAACATCATTTGAAAAAAACAATTATTCAATGAAATGTCTTTGATTTAATTATTGTTATTTATTAAGTTTTATCCCTCTAACCCCTTGGGTACATTTGACGACTGAGACTCGCCATCAGTATTGCCCACGGATTTTTTTTTTTATTCAGAAATTTCGAATTTATATCAGAAAATTCAAAGAGTACTTCTCGCTTCTTTTTAATCAAGAAATATCTGTCAACAAATACAGAAAAAACACTATTCCAAATTTCTGGTGTTTTTTTTTTCTTCAAATAAATCAGTACCAAAGGGTTAGCAAAACTTCTGGTAATAATAGATTTAAAATTTTAAAAAAATGATAAGGTTGCGTGCTATGCAACATATTTACTAGTTTGGCCTGCTTTTTCTTTTCATAAATTCCGAATTCATACCAGAAATTACGAACAGAAATTTTTGCTTTATTTAAATGAAGATATTTCATGATTGCTTAACGCCTTAGCGGGCGGTGTCCCCAAAAAAGGACACCTAATTTTAATTCCAAAACTGACAAACGACACCAAGAATATTTAATTAATTTTTTCCTTTTATAAACTACGGGAAAATAAGCAGGTTTTTATTTTCTAATAAATTCTTTTGTAAATTCTGGTGTCAATCGATAATTTCATCAGTTTAAAAACAGACTTACTCCGCGCGGAAAAGGGTTAAAGTAAGCTTTCTTCTTTTGAAATTTTGGTTATTAATTTGGAATCTCTGAATAAAAAAGAAGGCGAAACTGGCAACCTTGCTATGTAAAATTCCAGAAACTTGCAGTTTAACTATTATAGTAAAATAATATTTTATTTTGTATCTGATAAATATTTTTTAAAACACAGATACTAATGTTCAAGCGATTGGAGTTCAGATACCGCAACATCTCACACATGAAATGTCTCCGAAGGAATCTGGTTACATGTTAATTATACCACAACACGAACCTGTAAGAACCAGAGGTCGCCTTTCTGCGGTACAGTTATGGAGTTTAGAGTCTGGAGCGATGGCTGTGATGGTAACTACTGAAGTTCTTCAATTTGACTAATTAAATAATATTATTCGATTATTAACCGTTTCATGGATACTCTGTATTTGTTGCAGGTTTCGCGCTTGAGAATATTGCGTGATTCGAACAAAAAAATTTTTTTAATACATCACTTAAAATTTTGTTTAAAATCTTAAAATTACAACTAATTTTGCTTCCTACAGCAAAACCTAAATAATAAACATAAAAATTAATCTGAAATAATTCTCCTAACCTCTCTGATACGAGCGACATGCACCAAACACTCTAAATATTCCTGTAGATTTTATAGAAAAATCCTGTCAGCAATGCTACCAATTTTCTCTTCTAATTTGTTTATAGAAATCCTGTTAATCCGGTTCAAATTTTCTCTGTATGAAACAGAATATTTCCTTGCTACGGATAAGATAATCCCGAGAAATTACAGCAGAGTTTATCCGTATGAAACTTTACTTCTCTAACAGCAATAACAGTCCTGTGCAACAGAGACAGAGATTCTCTGTAGTAAACAAATTATTTGTATTTTGCATATGAAGACATTTTTTTTTCGGACGAGATCTCTTTCCTTTTCCTTTACAGAATTTCTGGTGCAAATGGAATAAATAAAACAAAGTTCTTTGTACTAAATCACTACCAGTTTCTTTTACAGAATTTTGGTATATGCAAATTTATTTGTCAGTCAAACGTAAAAAATGTCATTACTTTAAAATTTTCCGATAAATGTCGAAAACTATATCTATTTTTAATAAGAGATTAAATGTGTAATTTACAAGAAATGGAGATATTCTGTTTAATATTCAGTAGAATATCTGTTAAAACAACAAGTATTTTTAACACTGTATATACAAGAAAAACGGAAAGTGATAGGAATGTGCCGTTTACTGCATTCTACTTAGGAAACCAGTAAATTGTCATTCGCATAGAATTTCAAATTTAGTTACGAAGTTCGCCAACAGATGGCGCTGCATGAAATCTGCTAAAACTGCAAGAAAACGCACTCTGTCAGATCTTCATTCTGTACTTCGTCGTCCTGCTGGTAGTGTGTGCTGTTCAGAGATTGTAAATTGCTGTGGAGAAGTGATTTATACTCTAGAACAGCGGATCTTTCTTGGCTTGGAATTTGACGGCCTGAATCATAGTATCGTTGAAACATGGCGCAGTTTGCAGGAAGTTTGATGTCACTAAAAGACCGAAAAGGTAAACAAGAAAGGCTCTGCTTGTTAAAATTTCAACGGACTGGGAATGTTAATGATGATCGTGCCGGTAACGTTTATCGTTCTCATGAGGTAGTTACAGAGGCAAATGTTGAAGTCGTTCAGAAAGTGATCCAACAGCGTCCTCGGGTTTCCGTTCACTGTGTTGCAGCTCAGGCTTGACTACGACGCATGTCCACGCATCATATGTATCATGCGCGACAGTCTCCACCTGTTTCCAAACAGGATTCAGACCCACCAACCCGTTAGTACTGCTGCCCTTAATGCACACAAGACATTCGCGAACGCTACGCTACAGCATATGGATGCTGGTGAAATCGATGTGGGAAACATTTGGTTATCCGGTGAAGCGTATTTTTCTTTGTACGGCTTCATCAATACGAATAATCGGATCATTTCGAGAACGGAAAATCCCATCCTCCAAAACTAATAATGGCAGTCATTTCCTACAAAGGACTGGTTGGGCCATTTTTCAGACGCCAAACGGTTACTGAATAATACCTCATTCATTGCTGTTCGTTTTTTAAATGCATAGAAAAAGGGATGTTGACAACATAAATAATATATATGATGGTTTATTAAATCTTTGAGGCACAAGTAATTGTGGTTTTGTAATGTTGAATTCACACCAGAAATTTTAAAGCATTTTATTTCAAAATATGAAAATGCAAGCTAAGGTTGTAGTTGATTATATGTTAATGAAATGGGAGTGTACTATGTCAGAAGCCAGTTAAAAAAATCTTTCGAATGATACCTCATTCAATGTTGTGCGTTTTGTAAATGCATAGAAAAAAGGATGTTGACAACAGAAATAATACATATGATTATAACCCCCAGCACAGCAATTGCTCCAACAACAGTTTTACCATGATCGGATTGTTTTTATCGTAAATTACATGATATTTTGCCAACTGTTGAAAATACTAACAAGCAAAATCCACCATTTATTTAATTCTTTGTAAATTAATGAAAACTCTTTTATTTCTAGGTTTTGAGAAAGAAATGTCCAGAAGAACAAGTGTGCCCTGTTATAAGAGATTTGCACACCTGTACCAAAGAAGAATCATTTTGTGCCCAGATACAGACGTGTACGGCTATCAAAACTACCAAATGTCCACAGTTCAATATTGTTAAAATTCCGGAACTTGAAATTGTACACATCGTGCAGATGACCATTGAAACTGGTCATCAGTATGTTGAACTGACGGACCAGCCTGAAGTTTTTCCTGGTGATATGATTGCATTTGTCACAACGATGGCTAAAGTTGCTTACAGGTGATTTACTTCAGATATTTTTTAAAGGAATTTCTTAGATATTTAATGCATACTAGTGGACCCGAGCGCAGATTTCGAACTGCAGTCTAATATATTTTTTAGCAATATCTGATATTTTTTAGATGTAGGTTTAAACTTCTAAAGAAAAATTAAGGACTAAAAATATCTGCAAACATTATTAGTCAAGCCAGAATACCATCTCATTTATTCCATCAAAGTTACAGTAAAAACTGACCGGAGATAGCAAACTCGAAACAAAATATGTATATCAATCGTATTTTAACTGAATTAGAGGGTGAACACGGAAAAAAAAAAACATGGGATAAAGAAAAATAAACTGTACATTTGAATTTAAATTTTGCTTTTTAAACATAAATGTAAAATAAACCTGTGCAGCAACATATGTCCTACTTTATCTTTATTGAAAACAAAAAAAAACTATAATCATTGTTGCGGCATTTTATTTTCGTGGCAACACTAATTTCAGGAAAACCTTTCATTTCATTTATGCAAACAATGTCGATTTAATTTTTTATTAATTGCAATTTTTAATCAAAATACATGTTTTAATGAAATGGGAGTGTACTATGTCAGAAGCCACTACAAAATCCTTTCATATGGTATCTCATTTATCGTTCTGCTTCTTTTATTTGCTTAGAAAAAGGGATGTTGACAACAGAAATAATACCGTAATTTCTGGCGTATAAGCCGCAGCTGGAAGAGTCGTTTTTCGACCCAGAAATTTTATTCAATAATTGTAGTTAAATATTTACAGCGATCTTTTAAGTTACATTTTATAAAATAATATTTCTGGGTCGAAAAACGACTCTTTGAGCTGCGGCTTATACGCCGGAAATTACGGTATATAGGATTTATAAACTGGAATGTAGTGATCAATATGAAGGTGTTTTAAACAACTTTCTTGTACCTAATGCAGTAGGAATTCAATACTAATTCCATAACACATTAGCATCTCGTTATATAATGCATGCGAAAGGGTGGGTTGAGAAAATCGCAATACAGGGTGCGTCAGAAAAATGTAAACATACACTGTTTAACGGGTTATAACTTTTTAATTTTTCTTTATTTTTAAAGTGTAATTAATTGGAAATAATGGGTGAACCAAGATCTTCTAAAAAACAACTTCTAAAAAAAGAAAATTTATTTTAAAATACTATTGTAAGTATTAAAATATAGCAGAAGTACAAAAAAAATATCGCAGAGAGTTTCAGGCAGATCTGCGTATGCGACTTACAATTCATCGAATAAAATAACTTTGAAACAAATGGATGCTCATAGTCAACGTTCCGGAACCGCAATTCAGCAAGAATGCGCTACAGCACCAAATGAACGGTTTGATGAAGTTTCTGAATCAAACAATATCAGACCACCTCTAATGCAAACCCAATCAGACCACCATTATAAGCGGTGAATTGACAGAACGTTACACTCTAAAAACGACATTTTCAAAACTGAGAAAAAAATACTAAAATTTGAGTATGTCGCATAGTCAAAATGACTCCGAATCAAAATTACTCAAGTTTGAAACACGTACCGTAATTTCCGGCGTATAATCCGCAGCTCGAAGAGTCGTTTTTCGACCCAGAAATTTTATTCAATAATTGTAGTTAAATATTTACAGCGATCTTTTAAGTTACATTTTATAAAATAATATTTCTGGGTCGAAAAACGACTCTTTGAGCTGCGGATTATACACCGGAAATTACGGTACACACTCATTTATGAAAACATGCACACTCTCAAAAATAAAACATCATGTGCTCATATTTGTGTATGTCCATGATTCAAAAATGAGTTTGAACTGTTTCTAGTCATTTTTGAGTATGTCCGTCCATGTTTCAAAAATGAGTATGAATTGACTTCTATGTGCTCAGTTTTTGAGTATGTCGATGATTCAATATTCTGAGTATTTCTGGTATTTCAGAATTGAAAGCATTGGTCGTCTTATTTAAAATAAAAAGTTTCATAACAAAATGAAAACATCGATTTACTCAGATTTGAAAGTGGAATTTTTCTGAGTGTAATAATGTTGAACATCTGTGGTAGGAGGCAAAGTTATACATTTTATGTAGATTCTTTTGAAAATTAAATATTAATAATATGTGAATAAAAACTGGATTTATAGTCATTCAAATTGTGTGTGTATACATTTTTCTGACGCACCCTGTATAACCAAGTAGCCGACCTGCTTGATTTCCCTTAAATGTTTGCAACATGTTTCTTTTATTCTCAAATCAGTTTATTTGCTTAAATCATCGCCAAATTTGGGAGTTTCAAACAGAGAGGGTAAAAACATTTTGTGATCATGTCAGTACTTCGTGTATTTTCGTTGTTATGTTATGATAGGCTCCAATTAAAGGAGGCGACAGGGGCAAACTTCAGCGGTGGCTGCAAACTTCCACCTTTAATTTTAAAATGTTACTTTTGTCTTATCTGAGAGATTAAGGTGTTATACCTTCAAGGTTCGAAAAAATGTATATTTTTGAGAAGTATTTTGAAGAAAATGAAACAAGACATTTGAGAAACTCTTTTTGCATTTTGCGTATTACACTTTAAAGGAAAAAAAAATTATTTTTGTAACGACGAAATAAAATTGGGTGTCCTGAGAAGGCCTGCTCCCCAGAGATGGTGTCATTCTGGTAGCCGTCCACGATGATCACCGTTACTCTGTCATATGTTATCTGAAATTATAAAAACCATAATGGTTTACTCCGAAAGCTTAAAACTAGGGAGTAATCGTTCGGTTTTTGGCCATGAAAAGAAACATCAGTAGATACAGCATCCTCGTTGTTTAAGAATCTCAAAAGTACATTAAATTCGGTCGCGATCACTATAACGTTAACTATCTCTAATTTCAAACTTCTTGTAATGAAAAAAAGCTGGTTTTCACGCCTCACTCCGATATACCATTGGTACTGAGCAGTAGGAAATCAATCAGGGCAATTACTGACTACGAATTTCCAGGATCCTTTTTCTCTGAATGCCAAGACAACTGACCTACTGATTATTTCCTACAGGTATACACAAAACGAAGAAAGATTAAACTTTTAGCGATTTTATTGCTAAATTTTCGATTTCTTTTAAAAATTGTGCAAAATCTTGACTTGATTTCATAATTTTCTAATAATAATTTTTTCGCCTACACAACTTTGTAAATATATTCTCATTGCTATCTTTTTCAGGAAACCATACTTGAAAGAGAGCACTGATTTTGGAGCACTTACTTTTGAAACGACTCAAGAAACTGTGATATCGCAAGAGATTTTGACAGACACCCAAAAAGTTCACTATTTCCAAGCTGTGATAAATAATCCCATTGAACTTGGAGTACAATATCTATTCTCTAAGAAAATAGGTAATTATCTTTATATTTAAAAAAAAAACTCATTATTTTTCTAGTTTGCGAGTGAGTACACTTGTAGCACACAATCCGAACTAGAGTCCTCCACAGGTCAGATTATACACGATCCTAACTAGGAAATTCTGCTTAATGTCAACCCAAACCCCGACCATGAATATGACAAAAAAAATCGTCAACCCGAAACCTGACTCGCAATCGATACACGTCGATCCGAACACAAACTGATAAAAAAAATCTATATTTTAATTCAACTATGCATAAGTAGTCTACAATAATATCTCTAATGTCATTTATATATTTTTTTTTGTATAAAAGTTAGTATATATAATATTCAATTATATATATTATTAATATTAATATTCAAATTATTTATAATATATTATTAATATTAATATTCAAATTATTTATAATATATTATTAATATTAATATTCAAATTATTTATATTCAAATTATTTATAATATATTATTAATATTAATATTCAAATTATTTATATTCAAATTATTTATAATATATTATTAATATATTCAAATATATTTTTTGATTTGAAAAATATTTAGGACTTTCTTCGAATATTTAGGACTTTCGAAAGAGTCAAAACCCACCCAGAATTTGAAATATTTAAAGTCAAACCGACCCGATCCCGACTCACAACAAGAACAATTATTTATTTACAATTTAATTATTATTATCCCTACCCAGCCAGAACCGCGGGTCGAGTCGGGTAAAATCGGTCCGACCTGACGCAAGACACTAGTTTGCAAAATGATAAAGTAAATCGGCGTACAGAAAAAAAAATTAAATGTTATTAGAAACTGAAAATATTTGTAAATTTCTAGCACGGATTGTTACACCAACTTGGTAATTTTGCATATTGCATGTTAAATGACTCACAAAAACAATTTTTGAATGTACAGTCGAACCCTGTTAACCCTCTGACTGCTTATCCCGCGATTTCCACGGGCAAGACATTTGTAGAAAAGTTTATATAATTTACAATTTTTGAAGCAATTTTGTATTAAAAATTTCACAGTTAAAGGTTGAAAATGAAAATGATAAATTTACTACATATTTCACATACAGGATGATTTGAAATATGTAATAGTATATGAGATAAATGTCGATTAGATATTGGTCGTAAGGATTTTGAAAAAAAAAAAAAGAACAATCAGAGGGTTAAGACGCTCACCGTTATTACGCGGATTTTTTCTGGACCCTTGAACATTGTCCATAAGACTAGTGCAAAAATAGACGTTTAATACACGAACGGTTATTACGAAATCTCGCTTAATACGCGGAATTTTTCTGGGCCTTTGAACATTGCCCATAAGATTAGTGCAAAAATAGTACGTTTAATACGCGAACGGCTATTACACGATACCGCTTAATACGCTATAAAGTTTTGATCCCTTGAGGCAAAAAAATTTCAATTAATACACGAATCCATAGACCAATATACTAATTTCGTTTCTCTTCTTCAGTGTTGTCCATTTAGTGAGATATTCAGATATCTACCATAATTTCTAAATAGTAATATTTGCTTTATTTAATGACAGATTAATTAAGGCGAATATCACTAATCAGAAATACTGATATATATATTTGAACGGAAAAAATCATATGGAGAACAGTTACAGAATCAACAGAAAGACAAAAGATTGATAAACTAGTTTTATAAATATCTAGTTTTATAACTAGTTTTATAGATATTCAAATCTTGGTGAAATAGCTGTTGCACTCTTATGCAAAGATGCATCATTACAAATTTTATTTTATATGCAGACTTTCATATTATAGATATTAATTTTATTTTATGAAATTAAGTTTCAATACACTGTTACAAACAATTATTTACAACTTTGTTACATTAAAATTATACTATGCGCAAATATCCAATACAAGACAATTTTAAAAAGTCATCGTTATTATTTCAGTGAAATAAATTATATCGTCGGCATTCTAATATTTTTTACCAATATCTAATATTTTTAGATGCCTGTTTAAACTTCTAAAGAAGAATCAATGTTAAAAAATATCTGCAAACAACATAAGTCAAGTCAGAATATCATCTCATTTACTCCACTAAATTTACGAAAAAAAAATTATTGAAGATAGTAAAAGACATGCGCGAGAAAAAAAAAATAATCCTTATATATTATTTCTCCTGTCAACATCTCTTTTACTCAGAAAATATGAAACGCAGAACAACGAATGAGATACCATATGAAAGGTTTTAGAACAGGCTTCTGACATAGCCCATTTAACAATTCGTTAAAACATGTTTTTGATTAAAATTTGCTGAAATTAAAAAATTAAATCGGCATTGTTTTCATGAAAGAAATGAAAGGTTTTCCTCAAATTATTGTTGCCAAAAAAATAAAATACCACATTATATAATGTTCATAGCAATTATTATAAAAAACACCGCACGGGTTTATTTTATACTTATGATTAAAAAGCGAAATTGAAATTGAAATTCTTAGATTTATATTTCTAAGTCCCATGGTTTTCCCGAAGCGGATGACGTCATCCTCTATTGCAGTCAAAATACGATTGTTAATTTTTTCTCTCTCAGTTTTTAGTCTAACTTTGATGGAATAAATTAGATGATATTCTGGCTTGACTAACAACTAAATGTTGTTTGCAGATATTTTTATCCTTGCTTTTTCTTTAGAAGTTTAAACCTGCATCTAATAAATATTACATATTGATAAAAAATGGTACTTCTCTATTATCCCGTCGACCACTTTTCATAACAAAAAACTATCGCCAAATAAACGGGAGAACGTTGCCATTGGAATATCAAAATAAATAAATAAAATATAAGAATTTAAGGACACAATTGTTATTTTAATTAATAAAATAACTACTAAATCAGTAAAACATAATGAAAAATACACGCAAATGTCGAATGTAATACAGGGTTCGTACGCCTCCTGGAATTTTGCGACCAGGAAATTCTTCGGTACCAGAATTTTCTTAAAGAAAATCTCTCCTTAAAAGAAGGCGAAGTTTCTTGAGTTTAACCTATATTTCTTTTTCTTTAAAAAAAATACTGGTAACACTCCTGGAAAATTCCCTGAACCGTACGAACCCTGTAATACCTCTAGATGACGTAACAAACACGCATAATGATTCTGACATCAAGTAAATGGGACTGCATTTTTGGCGTTTAATCTTACAGTTTGGCGGTAGTTTTTTGTTATGAAAAGCGGTCGACGGGTTAATAGAGAAGTACCTAAAAAATATTAAATTTCAGTGCGAAATCTTTGCACGGGCCCTCTGGTCGTATTTTAACTGTATTAGAGGATGACGTCATCCGCTTCGGGAAAAACACGTGACAAAGCAAAATAAACTGAATATATGTAATATACAATATAATTTAATGTAACAAAGCATACATTTTAGGCTACACGTGAAATACCACGGATTCTGTCTATCGATGTCGTCTTTTTCTTCTAAACTTTTGAATTTGAATTTTGCGTTTTAATCATAAATGTAAAATAAAACCCTGCAGAGACGTCCCACTTTATCATTTTTGTACTATTTATTATTTTTTATAATCATTGTTGAGCACGATATAATGCGGTATTTTATTTTTGGGGCAACAATGATTTGAGAAAAACTTTTCATTTCATTTATGAAACAATGCTGATTTAATTTTTAATTAACCGCAATTTTTAATCAAAAGCATGTTTTAACGAATTCGAGTGTACCATGTCGGTTAAAAAATCTTTCGAATCCATAGAGATGCAACCTCATTCATTTTTGTGCGTTTTGTAAATGAATAATAAAAGGAATGTTGACAACAAAAATAATATATACCAGTAGGCCCATGCGAGGATTTTGCACTGCAATCTAATACTTTTTAGCAATATCTAATAGATTTCAGAAGCAGGTTTAAAATTCTAAAGAAAAAGTAAAGATAAAAATATCTGCAAATAACATTTCATTTTTAGTTAAGCCAGAATATCATCTAATTTATTCCATCAAATTTACAGTATAAACTGATCCAAGATAGCCAAAGGAACGCGTGACAAGAAAATTAACAATCGTATTTTAACTGCATTAGAGGATGACGTCATCAGCTCCGGGAAAAACATGGGACAAAAAAATATAAATTTTAATATATTAATTTAGATTTTGCTTTTTAATCATAAATATAAATTAAACCAGTAAGGAGTTTTTTTTTATAATCATTGCTGCGTATCATAAGATGTCGTATTTTACTTTTCTGGCAACACTAATTCGAGGAAAACCTTTCATTTCATTTATGAAAACAATGCTGATTTAATTTTTAATTAACTGCAATTTCTAATCAAAAAACATGTTTTAGCACGTTCACTGCCAGATTAAAATTACTGGAATTTTATTTTATTTAGAAAGTTCGATTTCATACCAGAAAATACTAATATCATATTACTTTATGTAATTACAGACATTTCGTGATTATATAAAATAAAAATTCTTTTTCGAAATTTCCGGTGCGAATTCGTAATTTTAGATTGAAAAACCACGAGTATACTCATGGTTGGCAGTGAATGGGTTACCGAAATGTGAGTGTATTATGTCAGAAGGCGGTTCAAAAACGTTTTGAATGATAACTCATTCATTGTTATGTAGTTTTGTAAATGCATAGGGATGTTGACAACAAAATAATATATATCAGGGGTTCCCAAACTAAGATACGCGTACCAGTACTGGTACGCAAAGCTCTGGCTACAGGTACGCAGAAGTCCAATACTGGTACGCGGAATAAAATACAGAATGCATCATTTTATTATGGAATCAAAATCTTTATTAACATGGAAATTTTCAAAAAAAAATTTCGAATGCGATTTAGGAACTGTAAACGCTTTTTCTTTTTTTTTTTTTTTTTTTTTTTTTTTTGTTACGAGAAATGTTTGTTGCTGCAGACGTTTTGAAATTCTCACACACCGCTAATAATAAAATTATTTTTCTAGAATTAAAAACGTAATTATTAGATTTATATGAATAAAAATTTGATTTTTTAATGAAGACCTAATTTTAAAATTAATGAATGGAGTGTTTTTAATTAGCGGAAGAACTGTTTTTAAACATGCTTTATAAATTGAATTATCTGAAGGTAAAATCTGGATGTTTGGAAGTAGGAGGAGTTAAAACAAAATAAAATTTCAAGAGTAATTTATAATCCACTTTTCTCTTTGTACTAGAAGAGCTTCTAGGAGGTGTTGAAATAAAAGTTTTATTTCAAACATAATTCATAAATTAATTCATTCTGTTAATAGACATATTTTTCTTCTCTTGTTTAAAATGTGTATAGTTTCTTTTTATTTCATGGAAATCAGTTTGTAATAGTGTAAGTTTATTTAAAATGGTGATCTGAAATCAAACAAAAACTGTTGTCATATGCAGTGCAGATTTGAGGTAAAGCATCGTACATATGTATTGAGGTGGTATATACATAAATGTATAAAGAAACTTGCAAGTGTTTGCCTACTGTGAGACATTATTGTCACATTTAAAGGCATGCAGATTATTAATACAGTTGTATTCAGCCTATTTTAAATGTGCTAACTAAGCTTTGGAAAAGAAATTCGTTTCTCATTTGAGACACCCTGCCATTGTATCTCACGAGACAGGAAAGAATTTAACTCATTCAATTCTCCTGTGATGGATTACTGGAAACCACATTCAAAAGGATGAATGTAACAGAAATTTCTTTGGCGAGAATATCAGAGCAACGTTTGATATCGTCAAAGTGTGCTTGTGTTTAGCACAACATATCTCTGTGAATATGCTTCCACACCCCCCCCCCCCCTCTTCCCTTCTTTATGTGAAAAACTAATACAGGAATAAATTAAACATCGAATCTGACTTATGGCTAAAACTACCCAATATTGAGCAAGACATGAGGAAGCTGTGCTTGATAAAACAAGCCCACACTTTTTATTAGCGATAGAAGCAAATTAGTGCAATCAGCCTATTAATTAAATTAATTATTAAGCAAATTAGTGCAATACGCCAATATTATTGTAGTACTGTAGCTCTTTTCCTATATCAAAACACTGTATTTTGATATTGTATGCATTATTAAAAAGTAATGACGGTACTACAATTTTTACTTGAATGCTATTCAAGCTCCTCATGTTTGGCTCAATATTACAGTTTTAGTCATAAGCAGTCAAAGTACTAATTTAGTAATATAATAATTCAGTTTTAAATACAATAAAACCTGCTAAGACGAAAACACAAAAGATCGGAAACCTATATCATTTTAGACAGGCTCTTTTTATAGGTTTTTCTATATTAGCTTTACGTTTGTTACCTGGTGGTACGCGGAAATAGGAACTTTGATTTAGTGGTACGTCAGTATAAAAGTTTGGGAACCCCTGATATATATGATTATTATTTGTTGTTTTACAATGTTTATCATTTATTTTTCTGTAGGCATGCATGATGTGATGATGAAACTTTATAACAAATTCTCAACAACTCCGATCACCCGCAAACAAGAAGTTGATTCTCAGAGACCTTTGTCTGGTTTGAAACTGAGTGTGACTCCTCCTGATGTTTCCACCACTGAGACAGTTACCATTGAGATAAAAATTAGTGGAGGCACATTTGTCGACGTGCTATGGGATTTTGGTGATGGTCGTACCAAAAAAGAATTTTTGAGAGGTAATTTTTTTTCTGTATTTGTTAAATACATTTTATATTTTTAAGAGTACACAACAATCTTAAACCTTTGTCACTTAAGTACTGCGATTTGAATAATATTTACGCAGGTGTGAGACTGCATCATTTGAAGCATATAAACAATAATTTAAAAAAAAATTCATTAACTTCACTACTATATGATATTTGTATCTTTTGTATACACTATGTAATATTTTGTATTTGAATACAATTGTATGTTGCAGAAATGCAACGCGGTGATACAAAGAGTTGACATTTAACCCTTTGATAAAGGGGAATGGACATATGTAGCCCCAGTGATTATTTTTTAATCTATTCGTACCACTATTTGTAAAATAATTACTGTCATATGCATGTATTAGCAGTATTAGCAGTAGGCTATTTTTTTAATTCAGATTTCTTGATTGCCACCACTTTTTTGAAGTGGAAATATTCCTTATTCAAAGCCAGATTAAATAATGCGAAACAAAATTCAATAACACTATTGTAAAAAAGTGGTGGGAATAAAAAAAAAAGTAGCCTACTGGCAATGCTGGCACAATGGCATTTTCAAGAGAAATCTAACATATTTTTTTTTTTTTAAATTGTGGTACGATTGAATATAAAAACAGCCGCCGGACCTGGCCTGGAATAACAGAGCTAATGTATAAGGAGTACTAATCCAAAAAGAAAATTGTTTTTTTTTCCTACAATTTAAATTATTAACGTTTGTAGTGAGATAAAAACATGGGCGGAGCACTCTATGCACCATAGGTTTTGATGGCCTAAATGACAAATTTGAATGATGTCCTTGTTTAATGCAACGACCAGTAGTAGCATAAAAGTTATAAATATCGCGGAAGGGACATCTATGATCTATAGACTTGGTTCCTTGTCTGAACAGTCCTTCTCGGGCAGTAAAGTAATAAACATGAAATTATAAAAAAGACTAATTTAATTAAAATTAATATGGCAGGAACAGTTTGTAGTAAGACACGAGTGCCGCACTCCATGCGCCAACACCATTCTACTGAAGGAATGCCATAGAATATTGGCATTTTCCCCCGATCCCTAGTGATTTCGATTTTTCTGGTTTTACTGTATACAGGGTGTATCTGAAAAAAGTGGGCAAAACTTTACGGGGGGATAGAACGGAGCTATACGAACAAATTTCGTCATAGAATGTATGGTCGGAACGCAAGCGGTAAGAAGTTAAAAGGTAATTTTTCACTGTCGCAGTTAAATAATTAACACAAGAATGAGGGGAGTTACTTCAGAAATTTTTTTATTAACACATCGTCCTGCAAACGTTGCATCTAAAGTGTTTAGCTCATCTAAGGCAAAGTGTGCAGGCGCACCGTTGTGTTGAAACTACATTCTCGACCTGATGGGGGTTGGAATCGGACGCAGCAGCTCCGGCAACACGTCTCGTAGGAATGTGTCATACCATTTACAACGTCGCCTAGCGGCTTGCGTGTTAATAATTTTTTTTCTGAAGTAATTCTTCTCATTCTTGTGTTAATTATTTAACTGCGACAGTGGAAAACTACCTTGTAACTTCTCACCGCTTGCGTTCCGACCATACATTCTGTAACGAAATATGCTCGTATAGCTGCTTTCTATCATCACGTAAAGTTTTGCCCACTTTTTTAGATACTCCCTGTATACTTTATTTGTACGGAGTTTATAATATACTAAATCGTTCATGTGCAAGTATAACTCGCGCTCAAAGGGTTCCGTACATTACATTTATTAATTACTATTTATCAATTAACAAACTCCTACTACCCCTAATTTTTTCATAATTTTAGTTTCAGTAGATTCGGAAATAGCAGGGAAGGGACATATTTTTGCTGTACACTTTCGCCGATATCTCTGAAACTATAACACATAAAATTTAAACAAAGATATTTTTGAGTGCGGTGTTACGAGATCTTTCACACGATATTTTTTCAAGTAAATTGATTAATATCTCGGCTAATTCCCGAAACTTTTCTTGAAAACCATTATCAACTAGCCTTGTACACTTCCTACGTACACTTTCGCCGATATCTCTGAATTTATTACATTTAAAATCAAAACAAAAATATATTTGAGTTCGGTGTTACGAGGTCTTTCATACGATACCCACACACGATATTTTTTTCAAGCAAATTAATTAATATATCTACTAATTCCCAAAACCCTTTTTGAAAACCATTATCAACTATCTTTGCATACTTCCTATGTATGTACACTTTCGCAGATATCTCTGAAAATATAATACCTAAAATCAAAACAAAAATATATACGAGTTCGCTGTTACGAGATCTTTCACACGATACTTACCCACACGATATTTTTTCAAGTAAATTAATTAATATCTCGGCTAATTACCTTTTTTTGAAAACCATTATCAACTAACCTTGGATGATTTTGTGTCGATAAGTAACTTGAGCGCCACAGAACTCTCCAGCTCACCGCCCGAAAAGTAAAGTTTGTGTGTAACAAAAAATATGTGACCTAAGAAAATCGCTATATTTTCCCTGCAAGATTTAAATAAACTCCTACTGCGCCTAATTTTTTCATAATTTTAGTTTCAGTATATTGGGAAATAGAGGAGGTGGGGGACATATTTTTGCAGTTCATTTTCGACGATATCTCTACATAAATTGAAACAAATATATTTTCGAGTTTCGTTTAATATTCCTTTCAAAACACTTTATCCTTTCTTTAATAAATCCAAATAAAATTCACTTTCCAAAAAAAAAAAAAAAAAAAATCATGTTTTTTATAAAGTAAAAATTTAACGGTCTATTTTTCTCGTTTTTTCGAATATAGTTTTTTTCCGATAGCGAGTGAAGCCCGCTATTATAATCTATCATAATAATATCTGTCATGTGGCCTAAATGCGATATTAAAAAAAAATCAATTTCAAAATTAAACGTGTTGTATACAGACCTACAAAATTTTAAAATATGCCAATATTTCCATAATCGTTTATCATGATTCAATTTGTTCGTCAAACTCATATGACGTTATAATCGCTTGCTGACGTCATATCTACTTGCTTTCTCTATTACTTATATTGATACTTTCTTTGTATTATTCTCAAACATTTGAAAAAGTCCTTTAAACATCCAATATGACGTATGATTAATTTTCTTTTTAATTCACTAATGACGGCAGATTAACCTGCTTTCTGTACTTACACATACTCATACTCCTTGTATTATTGAGAAATGTTTGAAAATTTACGTTTTATTAACAATATGACTTCATATTAAACTTTTTTTTCAATTGCTGAAAATTTTTAATTCATTTTCATTTTTCACGTGGAAATCTTTCAATAGAAAATTAATTATTGTAGAAAATTTTTTACTGTGGATTTTTAATTGTTGACAACTGCTATAACGAAAAATGTTTAAATTTAAAAGGAAAACATAGGTGCCAACCTCTCATTAATATTCCGTAATATGTGGGTTAATTTGACCCAGTTTAATTCCAGTTTCAAACCAGAAAAATTATTGGGTGAATCTTTAATTATTCAATTTCAGGTTTCTACATGGAATTTATTTAAATTCATCTCTTAAGAAAATTTCTGGTGCAAAATGTGTTAAACCTAAGTCAAATTAACCCGCATATTACGGAATATTAATGAGAGGTTGGCACCTATGGGAAAAGGCTGTTAGATTTTTGTTTTTATATCTCTATATATTAAAATAATACGATTTATTCAAAATTTTATGATTTTTTGCCTGACAGTAGGTATTCAGCTGTAAGTACACAAAATTTCAAGTCTGTAATTTACACAGTTTCTGAGAAACGGCTCTGTGACGGACAGACAGAGAAGTGGGGCGAATATGGTTTTGTGAGATGAACGAAACCCTAAAAAGAAGAAAAAATTTCAAGTAACTCAATTAGCCTCCTAAATAATTTTTCATAAACATATTTGGGAATGGCTAATAATCTGAAAATATGTGGATCAATAGGATTTATAACTTTTCAGAGTTTGAACTTCCCACGTTCCATAGTTTACGAGAAAAACGAGTGATTTTATAATGATTCCGTTTTTACATTTTAAGTACGAAAACATAAAAATTATCTGTGTATTTTCTTCTGTGTATTTATTAATCACATTTTATATTTTTAAAGGTCCACATGAACCTTAAAAGTCGAAATAAAGAAAAAATTCATAAATTTCAAAATTTCGTACCTTAATCGATGATTTAAAACTGTGCACCTTTTTTATGGTAACAAAATAAAGTATACTTTATAAATAAAATATGTGAAAACAGAACATACTTATAACGGAATTCTGTCTTAAAACAAAAAAAAAAAAAATACATTGCTCCTACCTCCTACTGAAGAAATGGCATACAATATTGTCTAAGCTAAGACAGGAACCTGTCTAAAAAGGCATTTTTTTCCCGATCCCTAGCGATTCTGATTTTGCAGGTTTTACGGTAAATAATTCATTTGTATGGAGTTTATAATATAAACCTTATCTATATATTTTCTTTTGTATATTTACATAGTGTAATTATATTTTTGTGTAGTTTATGCTTTTGTGTAGTTACATTTACATTTTTAAGTGTCCACACGACTTTTAAAAGTCGAAGTAAAGCAAACATTCATATTTCGAAAATTTTGTACCTTAATGGATGATTTAAAACTAAATTTTTTGGCAACAAAATAAAGTATACTTTATAAATATAGTAAAATCTGTAAGAATGGAATGATCAGATCTATTCAGATATGTTCCGCTTTTTGTGTATCGCTCTATTCTCGGTATAAAGTGATGTTGCTGTATTTTAAAGTATATTCATTTTGAAAGCATTTAATGGTATTATCATAAAGTACTATTTAGAAAAAACCTTTGATATTGGTGAATATTAATTATCTCATTAAAGAAATAAGTTTTTTAAACCAGTATTTTTATAGAGAATTATTTTATAAATAAAATTTAATTTTTTTTTGGTTACTTGCAGTGGTTTCACTTTCTAACATATCTAGAACAACAGCTTTTTAAAGCAGTTGAAATATATATATAAAAAAATTACATGCATTTGTCTTTTATTAAAGTAAACCACTGATGGTTTTCTAGAAGCTATATCCAAGCAAGTATATACTAAACTCGGTTACAAAGGAAATATGCGCCATTTGTTTCTAGCAGTTGGACTGCGAACTTTCCCTTCGTTTGCATACTAGCCATATCACAAGTTATGTTTTCTTTTTCTTTCTTTACAAAGCATTTAAATAGTTACAACGAGTTTAAAATCCTACAGTTTACAAATTGCAATTAACAAACGTAAATATTTATCCTTCTTTTTTTGTTAAGAAAAATGTAATATGAATGTAAAGTAATATTTTGGTGAAAATTACAAATCATATTCTTGTTTGTTCTCACTTTTCTTAATTTAAAATACCCTCGGTAAGTCGTGCATCCGGATATATCGTGCTTTTTGTTCATGTTTTATATTATATGCAATATAATGAAAGATTACGGTTTTCAAATGAGTGTGCTCATGTTACACTAGTTACACAGAAAATAAAGTATTTTAACAAAATTTCCGTTTATAATGTAAAGTTGATAGAAATGCACATTTTTTCCATATAATATTAGTATAAAGCAATTTTGTGAATGAAAGTCTAAAAAATTTAGATTAGAAAGTAGGTATAATCTATATAGACAAAAATGTCATAAGTGTGATTTTTGGCTGCTGATATCTGATTTAAAAAAATCATATTATGTACATTTAAATGTTTAATAACCACCCATATATTGCAGAATAATAATTAGAAAAGAGGCACAAACTTTATTGAAAAATAAATATGATATGGCAGTTTTTTATCAGACAAAACACAAATCATAAGGGACAGAAGTTAATTTCTTTTTTTTTTAGGGTTTCGTTCATCTCACGAAACCCTATTGCTCCCGCTCCGTTGTCTGTCTGTCACAGAGCCATTCTCGAAAACTGTGTAACTTACAGAGTTGAAACTTTGTGTATAAATCAGAATATCAGCTGTGAAGAGCTGAAAATATTAAAATTTGAAAAATTCGTATTATTTTAATAAATAGAGATAAAAAACCAAAATTCTAACAGCCTTTTCTTATTAAATTTGAACTTTTTCCCTTATAGCAGATGCCAAAAATTAAAAATCCATGATGAAATTCTATCTACAATAATTAATTTTCTATCAGACGATTTTCACGTGAAAAATAAAAATGAAATAAAAAGTTTCACCAATTGAAAAAAAAAAGATTAATATGAAATAAAAATGATTGACTTCATAGTGGTAATAAAACAGAAAGATTTCTCAATAATACAAGGAGTATGAGTATGTGTGCATGTACACAAAGCAGATTAATTACACGTCATTAGAGAATTAAAAAGAAAATCTGACGTCATATCGCAAGTTTAACGGATTTTTCAAATGTTTCAGTATAATACAAAGACAGTATGAATATGAGTAATAGAGAATAGTAAATATATGAGTTTGAGGAACGTATTGAATCATGATAAAAACCCGATTATGGAAATATTCGCATATTTTAACATTTTGAAGGTGTACAACATGTTTCATTTTGAAAGTAACTGTTTTTTAAATATCGCATTTAGTCCACATGACAGATATTATTATGACAGAATATAATAGTGGGCTTCACCTGCTATCGGGTCGGTTCAGATATTCGAAAAACCGAGAAAAATAGACAGTTTTTTTTTTTCAATTTTGACACTTTACTTAGAACAGATCATGGAACAGATCAACATTTTGGAATGTTGTATGCATTATTTTTTTTAAATATCAAACGTATGATAAAATAGCTAGATATTGCTTAATCCATAAATATCGATATTTAAATTAACAACGGGGACAGTAGTGAAGGTTAATAAAGATACGCTTATCTTTTCCCCCTTCTTTTCAACCCAGAAAATCTTCATTATGAATAATCAGCAAGAAATGGTGAAATTATGAGAACAACATGTGCTCTCCTAGAAACAATACTGAAAATGACTGCATACTGCTATCTAGTGGAAATATGAGCAAATTGATATTCTGGGACAGTAGTGAAAAAAAAAGTGAGATACACAACTTTAAACCCCACAAAAGCAAATATTACACATTTCACTCATATAAAATTATATTATTATGTTCCATGAGATTCATATTTATCATAAATGCAGTGGTCGTCCAAACTTTTTTAATAATTATTGTTTGTTGATGATTTTAATGATTAAGTTATGGTTTGGGGGCAACGAACAGTAGTGACTTTTGAGATATTCAAATTCGATGTTAACAATTAAAGAAACAGATTTTCCCCGTAGAAGTAACATAATATTGTAGAACAATCACAGAGAAACATTTTAGCATTAAATGAGAATTTATATCGCAAAGAAATGCCGAGAGATATATCTGAGACTAAGAAATCACACTTACGAGATTTGGGTACATATATTCTATGAAAATTTCATTTAAAAATAGTAAATAGTTTAAGACGAAACCAAGGCTCTGATTTGGCCTATTTTTTTTTAGCACCTCTGTTTTCAAAGAACAATATTTTTCTTAGAAGATAGGCTCTTACAAATTTAATAGAAACCTATCTCGAAGGTTATTTTTGTTGCAAATACCTACCACGAATTTTTTTCTTCAGAAATACTGGTATAAAAAGAACGGACCAATGGAAGCCCTGGAATATCCTGCACGAAATTAAAAAAAATAACACTTTGTGACAAATCATTTTAAAATACACTTTTTAATCGTTGTTTACAGCACGCTTAATATATTTTTAGTCATAACGAGCATTAGTTTTTTTTTTTAATTATCAGAATACATTTCTCTTTCATATTTATGTTTTATAAAAATCATTTTTTCTAATTCTTAATCTTCAGTTCGCTAATTATATCATATATTTATCTTAACTCTGTGCGTAAGTTCAGCAAAAACTGTATAAATATCATACTGCATAACTTCTGCTTTTTTTTCAAGTTAAATAAACATATGTTAAACCAAAAGGTTATTTAATAAATGAAAGCAAATACGTACCACACAAAAACCAGATATGCATTATTGGTTTGATTTGGAAGTTTAGCCTCTGTGAAATATACATGTTCTGAGTAGGTACTCATGTTTTAAAAAATTATGGCAATGTCAAATTTAATAAGTTATACATAATGTTAATGCCAATTTTATGTAAAATTCAAAACATTTTACTATTTTAAAATAACAGCATTATTTCAAAATTTATACAAGAAAGAATGAATGATTCACAAAAATACTTAATAAAATAATTAATTAAAACGAATAATACTTATTTAAAACTAAGAGAAAAAATAATACCAGTAAAGGACTATGTATCTATAACGGGTCACCTGTTTTACAAATGATAAACAAGCTTATTATCCCTCTCAAAAGGAACTAAAGTGACCGACGATTGGTTGAAACTTGTAATATAATTACGTTTCATTTTAGATGTTTGTGAGGGGGAATGTATAAGTTTGTTTTTCATTTGTCAAACAGGTGGTCCATTGTAGATAACGGCCAGTGTTGCTAGATGAGCGAATTTTTTTAAAATTTAGATTGGTTGATTACTACCACTTCCTTTGAAATAGAAATATTCACCTTTCTATCAATTTTTTTGAAATAGTAATATTCGCATTGCTACCATTGTTTTTAACACTTTCCAACCTAGTTGAAAAGTGTTTATGACTTCGGTTGGTCTGCCTTCTGCCGTCTGCCGTCTGGCCGTCTGCCGCCTGTCCGTGCTCTAACTCCCGTAAATAGGCTCGGATTGCTCTGCAAATTTTATATGTTATAGTCGTTATCTCTAGCATGTTCCCTATTTCAATGGAAGTGTGTAGCACTTATAATTTTTTTACAGGGACACTCAAAAAATTCCGTTACATTGCGGTCTATGGGGAAAAATCATTTGCGGTTTATTTAAATAATGTTTCACTATTTTAAACGCATTGAAATTTATATATATCACTAAGGTGCATTAGAAGAAGCTTAATATGGAATAGGGTGTGCATAGCACTTATAGTTACTTTACAGGGATAGTCAAAAGAATTCCGTTACATTACGTCTATGGAGAAAAATCGTCTGCGGTTTATTTAAATAATGTTTCTCTATTTTAAACGCATTGAAATTTATATATATCACTAAGGTGCATTACAAGAGGCTTACTACAGAATAGTGTGTGTATAGCAGTCATCGTTCATTTACAGGGACACACAAAATAATTCTCTACTGTATGTTAACAATAATTCCTGGAAGTGAGTTTTAAGTTACCGAACGCGATTTTAATTTTAACTCGCTTTTTGTCTATTACGTGGTGTGTATAAATTCTGTAGATCCTATACAGGGAAGCACAAAAGTTCGCGAACACATTTCCGTATTATTTAACTCCAGACGGAGAAATTTAAACTGTGCTACGCGTTTCCTAACTGAACTAAAATTTAGCATCCTATGTAGTATATATAAAAATCTATAGATCCTATACAGAGCTGAATAAAAGTATTCGGAATACTCAGATGTTACCTTTTAGCTTATTAAACGGTATGATTTGTAAAATTATTTTGGAAGCGTTTGAAAGTGTTACATAATCTATGCTTGACGCATGATTTTTCGTTCTTGTTTGAATTAGAACTAGTCACTTAATTTAATAATATGAGAATATTACTAATTTCACGAAAGTGATAGCAATCGATCAGTCGGAGCAAAACAAATATGCCAAACTTGCAACTGCTCATGACCCATTATTGACACACTTAAGTAGTTCGACTGGCACTACAATCCCACTCTCTATACTTACTAAGTGGATCATTCTATTGATTTTGCAGGTGGGAAGAGTGTGCCAGTATTTGTGTAAAATTTTGCTCTTAGCTAGTTCGGTATGAATTTGTGGTGGCTGAGTGACATGTCGCTTGCACCAATTCTTTAGACCCAGCTTGGACCACGGCTGACTTCAGTAGCGGCCAAGAAAGTTCTTGTTTGTTAGAACGGTTGCTTAGGACGGAATTTATTACGTCAGATCATATGAACCCCTCCGTCCCAATTGGCCTAGAAAGCCGATTATCCCTCCCAAGGAGGGGGAATAAAACAAGTGCTTTCTCAGCGGATTGGGTCGACCGAAGTTCACGTGATCTGACATTATGAACTCCGTCCTAAGCCGGGAGAAACAAAAAAACAGCTGTCTTGGCTGGTACTGAACTCGGCCCTGTTCGGACATAAGGTGCGGGAAAAATTGAAAAAAAAAATAAAATAAAAACCTTTATTTTTTTGCTATACTTAATTAGGTTATAAAAATAATTTAAAACAATTTTAACAATTTATATAATGTGGTTTTTTTAATGATGCGTTATAGTGATCTCGATTTTAGAGATTTTCATATTTTTAAAGATTCTAATACAACGAGTTAGTTTAATTCACAGATGTTTTTGTTTGTTTGTTTGTTGGCATTGTTGTTTTCATGTGTGCGAAAATCTCATACAAGCGTTTTAGTGATAGCGGCTGTAAAGAATTTCGTATTTTTAGATATTCCAGTACAACGCGTTAGCTGAATACACAGATGATTTTTTGGTTTTCATGAGCACGTTATAGTGATAGCCGATTTAACAAATTTCATATTTTTCGAGATTCACATTTTTCCTATTGGCGGATTGAAAATTTAATAACATTCAGTAAAAAACGCATTATTAAACGACTGCTTTTTTTTAAATTAAGACAATTTAATTTAAAAATTAATTTAGTTTTTACTGTCCTAACGATCCTCTTCAATTCTTCTTTCATTTTGATTTTTTTTTCATTTTCTTATAAACTCCATGTTTAAATAATTAAAATATCCTACTGTACGTAATTTATTTAAAGCTTTGTAGAATACAAAGCAGGCGGTTTCGAAAGTATCTACTCACATATAAAACACGCGCAACAAATTTCTAACGTATGCGCCTGGCGTTCTCTAGGATTTCTTCCTTTCCCCACCTGCAAAATAAATGGAAGGATACACTTTGTATGGATAGAAAGTGGAACTGCAGGGCTAGTTCCATTCGTAGATTACAAGAATTTTAAAAAAGGGGACTTAAGCACCGCCCCCTGAATACTAGGCCTGCGCGCTGAAAAAAATGGCGGCTGCCGAAGGCGGAATCGTTTGTACAGTCCCTCGAACTTCAACACCAATAATATCTAAAAGTTATCTTTGACTTATTTGATCTCCGAAAAACAAGGCGAAGAAAACTTTTAGAAATTATTGGTGTAGAATTTCGAGGGACCGTTCAAACGCTGAAAAAAAAAACGGCCTGCGACAGCCGCCATTGTTGTCAGCGCTCAGGCCTAGTATTCAGGGGGCGGTGACTTAAGTTAGCATTACGTCGCTACCATGTCAAACTATCCGAATGTAAAAAAATGCATTTTTCATTACTTTTAAAAATAAACCGATTTTCACCACTAAATTTTAATAGTATTCTTCACCAGGTTTGCCATGTTGGCATCAGTTTTCATTAAGAAATTCCAAATTCATACCAGAAATTTCAATCAGATTTTTATTTGTTTTATTTAATGACAGACATTTTGTTAGAACTTAAAGTAAAAATTTTTAACTCAAAATTTCCGGTATGAATTTAGCATCTCTTAATATACCAGAGGGCCAAATTGGCAATGCTGTTCTTGAGAAAAATTGTATTAGATTTTTACTAGTCGAAAGATTCTAATAAAATTTAGTGGTGACATTCGGCCCATTTTTAAAAGTAATGAAAAAAGCATGTTTTCACATTCGATAGTTTGACATGGTCGCGTCGATATGCATTTGCCTTTTCATTACGGATAGCATTTACAAATATATCGTTATTTTAAATATTTTCTGGATTTTATTTAAAAATGTATGATTTTCCACAAAGATGCATTATTTAAAATATCCTGTATATGCACTACCTCACTGATGTATTTTTCATTCTAGTAACTCATGCCATAATTTCCTATTACTTTATCATTAATTATACTTTTATGCTGTAATATAATATTTAATTTTTCTTTTCACAGAGGTAAAGAAAGGTGGAAAGTATGAAAAAACTTACAAATATCCTCAACCTGGTGTGTACGTCATTAAAGTTAGAGCTTCTAATCCACATGCCAACTTCACACAATCGCATGTTCTGAAAGCTCAGAGACCTGTTCTACCAATATATGGAGTCACGACGAATTCACCACAAATACTTCCAAGTATGTAACCGTTTAAAAACGAATTTTAAAAAGATCTACAATTTCTATGAACGGTGTTGCTATTTTTTATTATTCAGACATACATTAATGAATAGTAATATTCGTCTGATTTAATGACAGATTAAATAAAGCGACTAATAATATTTGGAAATAGTGGTAGATTTTTAAATAAAAATAATATCCCCACTCAGTTGGTAATACTGTTCCATTATTCGAATTGCTTGCATAAAAATTTTAATTTCTTAAGCAAAGTTTTTCTCACAGTTTTGATTAACTATATTGCATGTATACGTACAGTTATGGGAGAAAAAAAGACACCACGTCTGTTAACTGTGCTGCAAACCATCGTATAAAAATGAAACTGGTACCAATAGATTATTAATAACATCTATCAGTTAATGCTGTACTTAAAATTTCTTATGAGGTTGTTCACATATAGACATTGTACTAAGCTTTTAAAAATTTAAAAACGAACACCTAATTTTGACGTCAAATTTGAATTTGAAGGTAAAATTTCTCTTCGAACACCAAACAAGACATCATACGGTGTTTAGAAATTACGCGGGTTTAACGTTTGAAACTTCTAATACTGAATTATCTTTTAAACATTGCAAAATAATGCGAGTAGTTTATTGAAGCATAGCTCAAAAAACTATTGGGTTGTTCAGAAAGTTCCTTCGGTTTGGGAAAACCGATTCGTACCGGAAAATTCTGCCCATCAGTTATTAGATATTAGAAATCGGAATTAACATCTAATAATTAAATGGATGAATTTTCCGGTACGAACCAACTTTCCGAACAACCCAATACTTGTCGGAATGAGGTGTAACTTTAAGTTTCTATGTTTGTAGTTCCTATAAATTGATTTTTTTTACAATAATATTATGGAGAATAGACACAGTTTTACCACCATATTTAATAAATTTTTTCGCCTTATTTATCACTTAAAACTATTACAAACTATGCGATGAAATAGGGAGGTTATGGATTCAGCGATTTAAAGATTAAATAGAAAATTTCTAATCTGTAAACGTGGTGCCATCCTCATTGGAAATTTTAGGAGAGTATGCACCTTGTAAAGATAGCACATGAATAATCTTTCTTTCTTGAAATAATATTTTTTAAATGTTAAACCATTTTTGACCAGCAATGTTTTAAAATGAAATTTAGCTTATGAAATAATAGAAACCCCACCCTCTTCTGGAAGTTTTCTGAGCTTTGTTTGTATATATAGCATAGTTGCCAACCCTCCGATTTTTTTGAACATCACTATTTCCTATACGAAAATTTCGTTTTAATTAATGTCATAAATTCTGTGAAAAAAATAAGACGAAGAGAAATTTTTAAAAATAGCGGTTTTCAAAAAACGGAATGGTTAGTAACTAGGTTTTTAAATAGGTTTGTGAATAGGCATGAATAAACATTTTATAGTATAAGATTGTAATGTAAAAATTTTTAGTCGACTAAATATAAACAAATATATGATGTAAATACACATTTTTTGTTATATTAGCTTGCCAACATTTTGAATCTATATATAAAAGAATGCTTAGGCGGAGCTAACGATTTAGGGCACGCCTTTAGTCAATAATGTTTAGTTTGATAAGAATGAATATACCCATGAACTGCCAACAAAGTGATAATGATGCTAAAAATCAGTGATGAGCTACACAAACTGAGAATGCTCTTTCCCCCAATTTTTTTCCGAGCCGTCATTATCGCCTTATATACTAATATTAAAATAATTCTAGAAAACTACATCAAAGATTACTACAGTAGAACCTCGATTATCCAACGTAATTGGGACGGAACCTACATTGGATAATCGAAATTTCAGGATAATCGAGAATTCATCAATAATCATCTAGTTTAATATGTAAAATCGTCATCGAACTACTATTGTGACTATTTAAACTGATAAATTCAAATTATACATGAAAATAAATTTATTTTGAAACAAAAAACTTACAATGATTTAAATGGAAGCTTCATCTGGCGTAAATTGGCCATCTTTTGCCGTGCAGCTCTGTCACGAAGTTTTCTTAAAAACATTATTTTAGGGAAATCACAGTGTTCTTGTTGTTCCAACCAAGCAAGGCCTTTTGAGAAACATTCAAAAGCAGTATTGTTACCAATCTTTACCTGGTAAACATTCTTGCCTTCATCATCATCTTCCTTTTCGTCTTCTTTTGGAGAACGCCGGATTTCTGCGATAATTTCCTCATCATTAAGCAAATGGAAGCCTGCATCTTCCACGCCACAATTCAACCAATTTGTGATTTCTTTGATACCACAGTTTTCAAAACATGGCATCGTGCTAAAAAGATTTGAGAATTCAGTAGCACCATCGATAGATGGTGCTACTGAATTTTCAAATCTGTGAAAAATAAATTATCTGTACATACAGAAAATCTGTATGTACACAGTATGGTTTCTGTGTAAATGCAGAAAATCAATGTAACATTCTCATTTGTGCCAGTTGAAAAATTTGGCAAGAGTTTTAGCCAACTTTGTTCGGAAAGGACCGCTTGCATACACAAGGGATATGAAAGTTAAAAAAACGCTGAAAAGAAAAAAAGGTCAGGAAATCGACGTCGGTGTATGAAGAGTTCCAGTTAAACGAGAACCTCGAATAATCGAGGTTCTACTGTATTTAGAAAGAGTAGTGGGAAAAACCATGTTCAGTTTAAATAAAAGTATACCTGCCAAACTTCTGATTTTTTAAAAATTGAAAATACCTATTTTGTACCATAAATTTCAGATAATAAATGAAATAAACGCCGCATTTAGAATAAAGACACTTTTTAATTAAATATTTTTTTAAATACATTTTCTGGATACATATATGTTTTTAGACTTGAAAAAACCCGATTGTTGGCAACTATGATAGTATTATTCATCTCTGTTAACACTAGAACGACCGAAAATGATAGTATTATTCATCTCTGTTAACACTAGAACGACCGAAAATTTTACTCAACTTTTATAAAACTAATTCACACCAGAATTTTTATTTAAAACTATTTAACTTATTCGTTTAACATACTTCTGAGAGATTTATATTTAATTTATTTTGAAAAGAAAATTTTGGTTTGAATTGGAATATATTCATTTGGTAGCGGTCAAAATGACCGCTCATGGTTGTTCTAGTGTTAACCCCTTTATTACAGGTCAAAACAGTCTACCACTTTTATATTCAATCGTACCGCAATTTACAAAATTTTCTCTTAGTAGTAGATTTCTTTTGAAAATATCCTAGTATTTTGTCTGGCAGATCTTATTTTCAAAACTTTGTACAAGTAGTATAAAAAATCGTCCACTGGGACGTGTATGTCCCGACCGTAGTTTAAGGGTTAAAACTACCCAAGACAGACAATAATGAGGATATATTTATATTCACTCTGGGGTCTCACGCCTTTTGAAATCTTTCCACCGCTAGTGAAAATAGATGTGGTTTCGAGTTCTCACAAATTTTTAAATATTTGTTGAAATTACAACACATCTTTGCAATATATCTAAGCCATATTTCAGACTTTGTAAAATGTAAAAATAAACACTTATAATATAATATAATAAAAAGTTCAGTTAATATTGCAATGTGTTTTTACATGGTATGTCACAATCGGCATGATAACTTAACTTAGAATGGGTATATAAACATAAAACATATGAAATATGGCTTAAATATATTACAGAAGTTTATGTAATTTGGCTTAAATATATTACAGAAGTTTATGTAATTTCAATAAGTATTTAAAAATTTATGAGAACTCGAAACCACATCGTTTTTCACTGGCGGTGGAAATATTTCAAAAGCATGAGACCTCTTAACTCAATATAATAAAATTTTATTCTTTATTTAGCACTAGAACCGCGGAGATGTTTCATTTTGACCCGTACCAAATGAAAAAAATTTGATTCGAACAAGAAATTTATTCGTAAAATAAGTTAAATATACACCGCACAAAAATTAGTTAAATAAAAAAAAGTTGAAAGTTTTAAACAAAAATTCTGGTGTGAAATATTTTTATGAAACTTGAGTAAAATTTCCCGCGGTTCTAGTGTTAGAGATATTGTTTATCTAGATTTTTTTTAGACAGACAGAGGTGCCAAGCTCTCACTAATCTTCCGTAATATGTGGATCAATTTAACCGAGATTTAATACGTTTTGCATCAGAAAATGTTTAAAAAATGAAATTTAATATATTCCATGTAAAAATCTACAGTTATAAAAAAATACTATATAAAAAAAATCCTCAAATAATTTTTCTGGTTTGAAACGTTGTTAAACTAGATCAAATTAATCCACATATTACGGAAGATTAGTGAAAGCTTGGCACCTCTGGACAGACAGTACTGTAAAAATAATATGTTATTAAATATGTATTTTACTTTTAAAGGGACATTCTATACTGATACTTTTTACAGGTTCCATTTTGTTTGAACTGACTTATCCAGCATCTGAACTGTTGCCGACCAATGCAACGGCAATATTCACATTTGGTGACAAAAAGACTTGGAAATGGAATATCCCAAAAGAAGGAGAGGGAATACAAGAATCGTTCGAACATAAATACCGAAAACCTGGAGTTTATCTTGTTAACATCCGCATATCTAACATAGTTACTTCATATACATTATTGACTGAGGTAAGTTTAAAATATTATTAGAGTTTTAAACTTTTTTAGCGACAAAGTTTCTTTTCTTTCTATTTTTTTTAAGTGGACATTGAAATCAGGGTTTCCAGTTGGAACAATTTGGACTCCATACCAGAAATTCCGCATATTTCTGATTTATTTAAGGACAAACATTTCGTGATTACATAAAGTAAATGTTATTCTTTCGGAATTTCTGGTATAAATTCGGAATTTATGAATAGAAATGTAGGTCAAACTGGCAGTCCTGATTGTAATTTATATCTTTTAACTTCAATTATTTAAATTAAATAAATCCATCTGAACTTGAGAGCAACCAATCTTCTAAAATTTAACACATTGGTGAGGGCTAAATTTCGCCTTTTACATAGGAAGACCCGCCTATGGGCATTATATTTGCATGCTACATTATTTAACAAAAATATTTTCACTGTTCCTGTTTATATTATAAATGAATATATATAATAATGGTATTACTTTTATCGAAGTATTTACATGCATAGTACCCTAACTGTAAAAATGCGAATTTTGTGTATGTTTGTTGACAAATAATGTACATGAAATGCAAAATCACTGCCCGTGGGCGGATATACTCATATCCAAAAGACGTAATAGCATAATAGTAATAGCCTAAGACGTAATAGCATAATAGTAATAAAAATAGCTGAGCAGCTCTCAGCAATGTGTTAATAAAAATTGAAATCTGGTGCTATGCTTTTGTAGCAAGATACTGCACAGATAGATACTGCATTTTAATGCTAAACTGGAACCAGTTAACGAAAATACACTATTTCGTTTCCTGTTGAAGATAAAATTAAGAACAAGTGGAAATAATTACCATTTACTTTTCATTAGAACATGCTTGGAAAGGTACCTTTACACTTTTTTTATTAATCTTATTTATTTAAGCTGCCGAATTCCATGAGATGTACCATGACACGTTATCAAACCTAACAGAAGATAATCATTTGTATACATATATTTTTATAATATAATAAATAATCTGTAAACTTTTTCCGGCATAATTTATAATAAAATTTCAAATTATCGTTATGAAAGTCATGTCTTTTTTTTAAATAAAAAAACACAAATAATTTCTTATGTAATACGATAAAATCAATATTCTCATTATAACTTAAATCACAGTGCGAAAGTATTTTCCCGATGGTAAATTTTAATGTAATTTATACATCAAATCATCAAATGAAATGATTTCTGTCGACATTTAAAAGTTATTGTTGCAAATTGTACTTGATTTACTTTTACTTTTTCGTATTAGAAGATTTTTAGAGTTTGTGCGCGTCTCTCTCTGCAAGTGTGTGTGTCGGAAGAATGGGTCCGGGGGGGGGGAAGGTTTGGAAAATACTCCTCGACACTAAAACAAGAATGTTGTTAGTCTCTATCTTAGTTTATATTGTTTGTATATTCTCATACTGCTTGCCATTCGTATATAAACTTGTACAACAGTCATTTTATTTATACCATACCAACTGCCATGAAATTTGGATATGTTTACGACATACAAAATACAAATATACACATTAAAAATACTCAGTGTATCATATGTAACTTTTTACAGGTACAAATAAACAATTTTATTAAATTATCATTTACCTTCTTTGTTAAATAGCTGATACTACTACGAAGTTCGAATGGATATAGATCACATACTGATATAGACCAAATATATATCACAATAAAACAGTGTTTCCAATTTAGCGGATTTTTGAATACAATATTTCTGAATAGCAATACTCACTTTATTTAATGATATTTCGTGAATTGGGATTGGAAATTGTGATATTCAAAAATCCGCTAAACTGACAATACTGCAGTAATATATATATATATATATATATTTAATGGAATCCTATTATACCCATTTCTTTACTGGAACGAATAAAAAATTTGAATATAATTATTATGAACTACTATGGTAAAATGGCGCGAATTACGATGACATTTCAACATGTTCCTTATATAGGCCACAGACATGTACGTTTTGTGAATGATCATTCTAATACACATAGGGAAGACTTGTAATGTTTGAGCAGATTTTTATAAAAAGGCTCATACTTTGTGTTTGACAGACTCAGTTTTTCACATATACATATATATTGTACTATGTATCATATCTTCTTACAGCGCCGTAAATCTGAAAAAGTCTAAATGTTTATTATTATTACCATTATTATACTTTATGCTGGGTCACACCTCTGCGACTTCAGGGTGTTTTAACCCTTTGAGGGGCGGTGGTATATATTATATACCACCTAATTTTAATCCGATTCAAACCAGAAACTTTTAATTACATTTTACTTTTTTAACTTTGACGAGAAAAAGTTGAAAAAATGCATATTCTTATTTTGAACTAAATTCTTTCCTAAATTCCGGTGGGAATTCAACGTTACAGGTTCACAAGTGCTTGCCCCTGAAGGGTTAATCAGGCTTCGAAACGGTCTCTTTTTTACCAACTACTATTTTTTTTCAAATTATTTTCTTGGTATATTACTACAACAATTGTAAGAAAAATCTCACCACGAAGCGGGATTTTTTCGACATTTGCAAACGAAATCTAAACCGAAAACTTCCGTAAGAAAATAGCGGTGGTCTAAAGGAAGACCGCTCCGAGGTCTGTTTTAACGCACTGAATCATATAAATATACTTCCACTAGAAACTTCATTTAATTAAATGTAAATTATTTCTGTGCGGCATTTATCTAGTACTCTTGCATTAATTAGAATATTTATGCTGGGGTCAAACCTTCCCCACTTCGGGGTGATTTAACACACTGAATCATATAAATGTATTACCACTAGAAACTTTATTTAATAAAATAAAAATTATTTTTGTACGGCATTTATCTAATACTCTTGCATTATTTAGAACCAGGGTTACGAGATGAAAATTTAAATTGCCTTACGAAAGGCAAAAAAAATATTCCTACTCTCCCTATATCGGAAACAAATGTCTTTACAAAATCCTCCGAACAAATAACTCCGTTGGAGAAAATTACAAGGTGTTCCGAAAGTCTCATTCCACTTGACTTTTTTCATTTGCCCGCTTCACACTATAGAAACTGGTTTGATGTGAATTGCTCTTTTTCGAAACGGCACAGGTCTGTGCAAACTGGCAATAATCTGATTCATTATCATAGATTATGTGAATCCATGGAATTACATTGCCGAAAACTTTCAAAAAGTTTTTACTACGTTCTGTGCAAACTAGCAATAATCTGATTCATTATCATAGATCATGTGCATCTAAGGAAATACCATTGCAGAAAACTTTCAAAACTTTTTGTGATAATGCATGTGCACACGTTACTGAACTGAGATTTTACGAACATTCACATGCGAAGTTTTTTGTATTTTCCGAAGTATAATACGGAGTTGTTTTATTTTTATTATGGGTACGAACAGTGTCGTCACCTCGCGCTTTTTAAAAATTGAGATTTCTTGATTGCCACCACTTTTTTAAGGCGAAATATTCGCCTTATTTAACTATTAATTAACAAATAGGGCACAAATAAGGAAAATTATACTACATTTTTCAAACGTGCAATCTATGTATAAGTTCTACCCAAGACCTCCTTATCATAGTATCAGACCTCTCAATCAGCAAGTTGCCTTTGACCGCTATACTTGTCCTGCTACTAGCGCCATCAATCGTCAGTAATAGTATTTACGACACGAAATCACGCGAAATTTTTTCACAGCTCCATTTGTTCTATGCATTTGCTTATGAACTAGTAGTTTTCCTACCACTAAAATTTTATAGTAAATTTTATCTTATTAAATTGACAAGATCGTGTGATTACATGACGAAAAAAGTTCTATTAAATTTTAATGGTAAGAAAAAAGCGTAAGAGTTGGCAGCTATGCGGTAGCAGACCAGCTGGATTTTTCTATAGATTTTTCTATTATATTTTTAGATACCAGTTTTTTAGTAGAGACAATTTTGTTTTGTTTGATCGGAGAATTCTGGGATTTAAAAGAACAACATTTTCTCTAAAAATATACTGGTGTTCAAAAAGCCCGAAACATGTCAACTGTGCGGTAGTATCCACCAGGCGGCGATACTTTCCGGAGAAAGTCAATTAATAAGTTGGCAATTACCGCGGACATTTTCTCCCATAGACTTTCTCCGGATTGTCAAGTCTGATCTATGATAAGGGAGTCTTGGTTCTACCTTTGCGCTCCTTATTTTGAATAGGACTTGAAATGCAAACTTCGGTTCGCCATCTTGTCTGTATGAAAATGTGCCGCGTGTCGCTGAAAGATTTTTATTATTCAAAATATTAATAACATAAAAGTGCGATTTAAGTATACTATTTTAAAAATCAAGTAATCTGAATTTTAAAAAAAAGTTTTTTAATATTTTCCAACATGTTTGAAAAGTGATTATGAATTCGATTTGTCTGTCCGAGCTCTAACTCACGTAAATATAATCAGACTGTCATGGAATATATGTATATTATTTATGGTTACTATGGCTAGTTAAAGTTTGAAAATGAAGTGTGTAGCATTTATACTTCATCTGCAGGGACACTCACAAGAATTTCATTACGTTCCGGTCTATGGAGGAAATATCGTTTGCGATGCACTTTAATAATGTTATATTATTTCAAACATTGAAATTGATACATACCTCTGAGGTGCACTACAAGAGCCTTACTTTTGAATAAGGTGTACATAGCATTCATCGTTCATTTAAAGAGACACACAAAAAAAAGTCAGTTACAGTACTGTCTATCAATAATAAATTGAATATTAAGTGCTGGCAGTGAGTTTTCAGTTGTTGTACTTGTTTTTACATGCGTTCGTAATTATATAAATACGTAGCACCTATCTATAATCGTCGTCTGGTTCGTCCGTCTCTCCGCAGTCCGTTTGTCTGTTCGTCTGTTCGTCTGTCTGTCCGTCCGTCCACATATAACAGGGCAAAAAATACCCAACCGATGTTTTGATATTTAATATATATAATCGTTGCAGACTTTTGTCGAGTCATTTCAAATTTTATGAAAACCGAATCAATACTTAAAAAGATATTGATAAAAGTTTTCTTTATTCCGTTAAATCCTATCATACGTAATCGGGTCCGTGAACGTCTGTGTGTGTGTGAGTGAGTGTGTGCGTCTGTGCACTCCCGGTTTGTACACGCAAAGGCTCCGGGACGAATCGACACATGAACGGCGGACGCGGACCGAAAAATTCGGAAAAAAGGCGCGGATGTCAAGTTTGGACCGGGTCGGGAGTCCGACCCGGACCCGGGGAGTTATTAATCGACGAAACTGTTTTAATTACCGACCGAAACCGAACTTGGAAAAGAATGCAAAACAGCAAAAAGTTCGCCTCCGACGAGGGTTGCCGGTCTCTGTCGGGCCGGGGAAGGAAAAGGCAGCGGGTTCCCAGGGTGCAATTTAAGCCCCAAACCGCAGTGCAGGTCCGACCCGTATCTCCGGAAGTCGGGGGGCCAGAAATTCGGAAGTCGTACGTACGCAACCGGGACGTCGTCAGGTTTCATAAATTCGAAAAATCATTTCCGTACGACGATTAGAACCGAAAAAATCCTTTAAAAATCGATCGATAAAAAATAATTTTTTAATTCATTCAACACGGCAGGTGAAATATACCGTAGACGGATGGGGGACAAGATATCTGCGGAGAGGCAAGGAGCAATTTCTTTTCCACATTTCATGTGACTTTTAACTGGACGCTTTCCAGCGTATTTCCGAAAATCCTCAAAAATCGTCACATCGTCTCGAAAATTTACAAACGGGAGTAAAAAAAAATCGCGAATTTTTGAAGCTAAAATTCATAAAATTCGACCAGTAACATTTAAAGATATCAATTAAAACTCATTAATGAAACTTAAAATGATTTTACTTGCATTCCAAAAAGACATCTGCTTTTTTTTTCAAACAGTCAATCCAGACAATTCGTCTCTAAATATTTTATTTTCTGAAAGAGATAAAATGGTGCATTTGCTTTTTTAATACGCTGTATAAAATTTTCTAATTATCGGATTTTCGATTCTGAAATATGTGCTTCCTTGCTCAGAGTGGGGTGACATTCCAGGGATTAAAAAAAATTTCGATTTCGGACCATAATTTTGGATTTTAGCAAGATCCCGATTTTTGTATAGGAAAAAAAAAAAAAAAGAAGCTAAGGAGGAAAAGCGGGCTTCGTCCGTTATCGAATCGGGACGGTTGCTGTAATTAAGACATATTTGTACATTTGTATTATTTTTGAGGAAACCAATTCCATTTCAACAAATTTAATATTTTTAAACGTTTGATTGTTTATATGTATAGAAAAATAACCACTATTTTCGATTAGTAAAAAGCGGGCTTCGCCCGTTATCGAATCCGGACGGTTTATGTAATTAAGACATCAGATTTTTTTTTTCCGGCAGTCTAATTCAGTTGTTTAAGGAAAAGCAGTGTCCTCGCCCCCCCCCCCCCCACATCAAGTTTTTTTATCTTAACTGTGGTCCGTTTCTATAATTCAGAAACTACGTTACGAATTTCCCCAAACTGATTCCAAACATCAGAATTAAAGTAATAAGGACCCTCTATAACATTCGCATAGAACACATTGAGCCCCCTGGGGGTGGAAGGTGTAATCAAAGGATTTTTCAGCCAACTCGGGTTCTATGGGTCACATCACGACGCGGTTTGGCTTAATCGAGTCGACATCGATAGAGGATACTAGAGCTTATCGGTTTTAGTTCGTTTTTCACCACCAGGGGGCGTTTTATTATCTCTGTTTCTATGGCCCGGATTACGACGGGGTATGGCTCATTTGAGTCGGCATCGAAAGCCTCAACGATTTCAGTTATGATCGTATAAACAGTTTGCGCCACCTGGTGGCGATGATATTGTTTACTTTTTTTACATTGCAAAGTTGCCATACGAGAAATACAATTTTCGATGATTCACCTATTATAACACATGTAGATAATAATTTTATTTATAGTTTATCATTTTTTTTATAGTATCCCGTTTCTGTTAAAAACTTCACATAATATCTTTGATAAATTTTATGACGCCTTGGTTTGTGGTTGGTTGGTTGCCAACATTGAAATTAAGCAAAGGCAAGAGACGAGAACTCCGGTAGTCTAAATAAGTTGTTTGAGGAAAAGCAGTGTCATCGCGCACCAACTAAGAAACGAATCCGGACGGTTTATGTAATTAAGACATCAGATTTTTTTTTTTTTCAGTTTTAAGTTTTTCTACAATTCACTGTCTTTGAACGAGAACTCCGGTAGTCTAAATAAGTTGTTTAAAAGCGGGCTTCGCCCGTTATCGAATCTGGACGGTTTATGTAATTAAGACATCATATTTTTTTTTTCACTTTTAAGTTTTTCTACAGCTCACTGTCTTTGAACGAGAACTCCGGTAGTCTAAATAAGTTGTTTGAGGAAAAGCAGTGTCATCGCGCCCCGCCGCCCGCTATATATTACGATTTTAAGAAGTAGGCCGCGTCCAAAAACTGCATGACGAGTATTTTACGTTTTTCTTTTAGAGTCGCAACCAGATATTATGATAAGGAAAAGCGGGCTTCGCCCGTTATGGAATCGGGACGGTTGCTGTAATTAAGACATATTTGTACATTTGTATTATTTTTGAGGAAACCAATTCCATTTCAACAAATTTAACATTTTTAAACGTTTGATTGTTTATATGTATAGAAAAATAACCACTATTTTCGATTAGTAAAAAGCGGGCTTCGCCCGTTATCGAATCGGGTTTATGTAATCGGGTTATGTATCGGTTTATGTAATTAAGACATCAGATTTTTTTTTCTTTTCCGGCAGTCTAATTCAGTTGTTTAAGGAAAAGCAGTGTCCTCGCCCCCCCCCCCCCTTCAAGTTTTTTGATCTTAACTGTGGTCCGTTTCTATAATTCAGAAACTACGTTACGCATTTCCCCCAAACTGATTCCAAACATCAGAATTAAAGTAATAAGGACACTCTATAACATTCGTACAGAACTCATTGCGCCCCCTGGTGGTGGCAGGTGTAATCAAAGGATTTTTCAGCCAACTCGGGTTGTATGGGTCACATCACGACGCGGTTTGGCTCAATCGACTCGACATCGATAGAGGATAGATACTAGAGCTCCCCAAAGCAGAATATGCTTAAAAGTGCGACGTATGTCGCAGAACAATGGCTTTCTCTGCAGAACATTTCAAATTATCATTTTCAAGAAAAATAACCATTCAATCGAAGGAAAATTGCGAAATTCGTCGCTCAATGGCTGGGGGAAAAATATCAAAATTCTTTAATCGTTCATTTAAAAAGATTGCGGGATTTATCAATGGGTCGTGAAAAAATATATCGCAGTACGATAGTCAATCATGGAGAACAAATCATGAAATTCTTCAGCCTGTTGTGCAAAAACATGCAAAATTTGATGAACAGTCACGAAAAAACATCCATGATTTTCGCCTATCGGTCGCAAGTAAAAAACACAGCAAAATTCACCAGAACATTGCTGGAAGAAACTGCGACAAAACCCACGCTTACCTTTAATTGGTTGCAAGAAAAAGCCTCAAAATTTGGCTACGGTACAGGGAAAAAATTGCAAAATTTGCAATTCGGCCGTAGTTAAAAAATCTCAAAATTAGGAAGAAATTGCGAAATTCATCGAAAATTAGAGGAAAAAATTCATGATATTCTCAAATTGGTCTCAAGAAAAAGCTACAAAAATTTGTCTATTGGTACAAGAAAAATATCGCAAAATTAAAAAATCGGTCACGGGTAAAAAAAAAAAAAATGCGAATTTGTCAGTGGATTGTTGGAAAAAATCGAAAATTCATCAATTAGTCATGAAAAAATTCAAGAACTGGCCAATCGATTGCAAAAAAGCGACAAAGTTTTCCAATCAACAAACAGAAACTATCGCAAAATTCACCAATCTGTCGTGGGTAAAATGAGAAGTCGGTCGATCGGTCGCAGAAAAAAACGTGATTCTTATCAATCGTTCGCAAGACAAAGCAAAAACAATTAGCCAATCAGTAGAAAGAAAATGTCATGGAATTCGCCAATCGGTCGCTATTAAAAATATGCGAAATTCGCCGAACAGTAACAAAAAAAATTGCAAAATTTTCCTATTGGTACAAGGAAAATTTCGCAAAATTCCCCAATCGGTTGTGAGAAAAAAAAACGCGAAATAAGTCAGTGTTAATGTGAGGAAAAATCGGAAATTCGTTGATCAGTCAATGAAAAACTCCACAATTTTTGCCAATTAGTAAAAAAAAAAAAAACGACAAAGTTTGCCGATCGGTAGAAAGTAAATATATATCGCAAAATATTGCTATTGGTCGCGGCTAAAATAATTGCGAAATCTTTTAGTGGGTCGTTGGAAAAAATTGGAAATTTGTCGATCCAATCACTCGCAAGAAAAGCAGTAAAAAATTGCCAATCCATAAAAAGAAAATGTAATGAAATTCGCCTATCAGTCGCGTGTAAAAAAAATTTTAAAACATCAGGAAAATCACTAAATTTTTCTATCAGTCGTGGAAAAAAATTCACGGTTTTTTCCAATTTCTCGCAAGAAAAAGCTGGAACATTTGCCAATCAGTCGTCGGTAAAAATAACGAGATTCGTGGTTAGTTGCATGGAAAAACTATGAATTGCGCCAGTTGGTCCAAGAAAAATATCGTAAAATTCTCCTATTGGTTTAAGTTAAAAAACCCCAAAATCGTCAGTGAATTGTTGAAAGTATCTCGAAATTCTTCAATCAGTCGCGGGAAAAAAATATTACGAAATTCGACAATTTTGTCCGAGAAAAAAACGCGAAATTTGTCAGTTGACATAGGGAAAAATCTGCAATATTGCAAAAATAGTCAATCGATTGTCGGAAGAAACCACAAAATTAATTATTCGATCAGGCAAAATCGCAAAATTTGCCATTAGTTTCTTTCGCGTTTGTATGTCAGCATTTTACCAAATGGCTTTTGCATTTCTATAAAAGATGCAATTGCACTTCTTCATATGTAAGAAAATATCCCTCTGTCTTTATTTTTTATTCCCGCAGAACATGTTTTATCAACTGAAGTTCGTTGCAGAACATTGCAAAGTATTCTGCTTTTGGGCTAGAGCTTATCGGTTTTAGTTCCTTTTTCACCACCAGGGGGCGTTTTATTATCTCTGTTTCTATGGCCCGGATTACGACGGGGTATGGCTCATTTGACTCGACATCGAAAGCCTCAACGATTTCAGTTATGATCGTATAAACAGTTTGCGCCACCTGGTGGTGGAAGGTGGAAGTAACGTATACTGCAGCGCGTGCGCAGCACGAATGCTATACGGTGCCGCAGGCAGCGGGGACCCGAACCGGAGGTTCGTTCAGTTATAGGTTTATACTATTCGACTAGAGCTTATAGGTTTTAGTTCGTTTTTCACCACCAGGGGGCGTTTACTTATCTCTGTTTCTATGGCCCGGATCACGACGGGGTATGGCTCATTCGACTCAACGGCGTCGGTAGAGGATACTACAGCTTATCGATTTTTGCTCCGACTCTCACCACCAGCGGGCGATTTCCTATCTCTGTTTCACGACGGGGTATGGCTCATTCGACTCGACATCGATAGAGCTTACCGATTTTATTTCGTTTTTTCACCACCAGGGGGCACTTTCCTATCTTCGGTTCTACGGGCATGAAAACGACGGGGTATGGCTCATTCGACTCGACATCGACAGTCTTAACGATTTCAGTTATGATCATATAAACGGATTGCGCCACCTGGTGGCGGAAGGTGGAACTAACGTATACTGCAGCGCGTGCGCAGCACGACTGCTATACGGTGCCGCAGGCAGCGGGAACCGAAATCACCCACTCGTGGACAGCCACCCGTGAGGTATAGGAACAATAAGTCCACGAGGGGAAAAATAAACGCTACCCGACACCGATAGAACCCATCCGTTCCAACCCCCACCGCAGGAGGCGCCTGTTTATTAGATTTGAAACAATGAATATAATTACATAACAATAATAAAATATAAAAGGCAGCGGGGACCCGAGGAGGAGGTTCGTTCAGTTAGAGGTTTATACTATTCTATGTGCAATTTAAGGGATTATCCGGTGCGTGCGTAGCACGACCGGTATACGGTGCCGAAGGCAGTGGGGACCAGGGTCGGAGATTCGTTCAGTTAGAGGTTTTTACTGTTCGATGTGCAAATCCTTTAAGGGATCATCCGGTGCCGAAGGCAGCGGGGACCCGGGTCGGAGGTTCGTTCGGATCGAGGGGGATGCGAACCGGAGAATAAAAAAGTTTCGAGGCACTGATGTAAATTAGGGGCCCGCTGGCGGGCGAAGCCAGCTAGTCCCTAATATTAAGAACGGTAAACGTCTGTGTGTGTTTCTTTCTGTCTGTCTGTGCACTCCCCGCTGTACACGCAAAGGCTCCGGGACAAATCGACGCACCGGCGGCGGACGCGGACCGAAAAATTCGGAAAAATAGCGCGGTGCTCAAGTTTCGATCGGGTCGGACGTCCGACCCGGACCCGGGGCGTTATTAATCGACGAAACTGTTTTAATTACCGACCGAAACCGAACTTGGAAAGGAATACAAAACAGCAAACATTTTCGCCTCCGAACAGGGTTGCCGGTCTCTCTCGGGTCGGGGAGGAAAAGGCAGCGGGTTTGCCGCGGAGCAAATTAAGCGCCCCAAACCGCAGCGGGGGTTTTGAAACCGACCCGTATCTTCGGAAGTCGGGGGGCCAGAAACTCCGAAATCGGACAGACAGATTCAGGAGAGCATTTGCTTTCATAAATTCGAAAATTCATTTCAGTACGACGATTAGAACCGAAAAAATTCTTTAAAAATCGATTGATAAAAAATATTTTTTGAATTCTTTCAGCGCTGGGAATGTCAGACAGCTGGAGACACGGCTGCGAAATGATTTTATTCTCAGCCGCCGCAGGTGTTCGGGAGGATTTTCACGTGACCGGCCTGTATTTATCGCTCAAGTGCGCTTTCGAAAAACAATGAAGTCGGGGGTCCAGAAATTCGGAAATCGAACAGACAGATTCACGAGAGCATTTGCTTTCATAAATTCGAAAAAATCATCTCAGTACGATGATTAGAACCGAAAAAATTCTTTAAAAATCGATCGATAAGAAATAATTTTTCATTTCTTTCGGCACTGCGAACGCCAGATCGCAGACACGTGGCCAGACGATCGTCGCATCGATTTTCCAGAGCCGAGGCGCATTTTCTCTGAAGGAGGTCACGTGGGTTTCAACTGGGTTTTTTCAGAGGGGCGCCCCATCTCCGAATGTAAGGGGCGCAGTAATTCCTAACTTTTACAGGGCGACTCAAAATTGTTTCTGCTTTCAGAATATCTAAAAATTATTCTCATATCTGCATTACGAGACGATATATTATTTAATTGTATAATTAATCATCATTATTTGTATAATTAAAGCAAAAGAAAGATTTCTATGACAGTGCCAGCTAGATATTATGATTTTAAGAAGTAGGCCACCCTTAAAAACTGCATTACGAGTATTTTTAGGGAAAAACGGGCTTCGCCCGTTACCGATTTTTTTTTTTTTACTTATTTTTTAGTTTTAAGTTTTTCTACAGCTCACTGTCTTTGAACTAGAACTCAGGTAGTCTAAATAAGTTGTTTAAGGAAAAGCAGTGTCATCGCCCCCCCCTTTTTTCTTTTAACTGTGGTCCGTTTCTATACTTCTTTCAGAAACTATGTTACGGATTTCCACCAAACTGATTCCAAACATCATAATTAAAGTAATCTAACGTATACTGCAGCGCGTGCGCAGCACGACTGCTATACGGTGCCGCAGGCAGCGGGGACCCGAGCCCGAGGTTCGTTCAGTTAGAGGTTTATACTATTCTATGTGCAATTTAAGGGATTATCCGGTGCCGAAGGCAGCGGGGACCAGGGTCGGAGATTCGTTCAGTTAGAGGTTTATACTATTCGATATGCAAATTAAGGGATTATCCGGTGCGTGCGTAGCACGACCGGTATACGGTGCCGAAGGCAGCGGTGACCAGGGTCGGAGGTTCGTTCGGTTAGAGGTTTGTAGTGTTGAATGTGCAAATTAAGGGATTATCTGGCGCGTGCGTAGCACGACCGGTATACGATGCCGAAGGCAGCGGGGACCCGGGTCGGAGGTTCGTCCGGTTCGAGGTTTTACAAGATTCGAGATTTTCTACAATTCGAGGCACCGATGTAAATTGGGGTCCCGCTAGCGGGCGGAGCCAGCTAGTCTATATAATAAAAGCACAAGTCATGTGACTGAGGAAAACAAATACGGGCTAACCACATCGTTTTCCATATGCCAAGCGGCCATTTTTATTGAAAATTATTTTTTCGAATAAAATTGCATAACAGTTACATTTTTAGAAACATCGTTCAAAAAAAATTGTTTGCTTGAGAGATGAGTTACATTCAAACATGTATAGATTCTGAGATAACTTCAGTGGAAATTAGGTTAACAGACGAATATCTTAATCCATTAAAGTAAATAAACAAAAGATTCATTCATCGTGAGTCATAGAAATATTAAACCATGGAGGTAATCATTCGCAAAGCAAGATCTCCATGGTGCATTTTACAGCGCTGTCTGGTGTCAAAAGAAATTCGCATCTGTTAACATGGCATACGTAACAATAAAAAAAAGGCATGCTCATTTCGCTCATAACAGACGATATAATTTATTTCACTGAAATAATAAAGATGATTTTTTTTACATTGTAAAACTAGTTATAGCACGAACGCACCTCATTTGTCATGTTTAACGTAAAATTTCCAACTTGTTAAATTTAATTAATTTTGTGCATATTACTTGCTGTATATAAATACTATAGATCCTGTACAAGGCTGCACAAAAATCTCGAGTACATTTCCATGTATTCGTATAATTTGCTCTAGGGGAATTTCCAATATTGCTATGCATTCCCTAACTGAAGAAAATTTTTAGAATACTATGTAGTATATATAAAAATATATGGATGCTATACAGGGCTGCACAAAAGAATTCGGATTTTTTTTTTTTTTTTTGTTATTGACGGTAATTGCTAGCATTAGGTTTTCACATGTGTTATGCGTATTCCCGATTACTTACTTAGACATCATGTTTCAGCATATTAAACTGTGAATTTCTGATACAATATTCTGAATGTGTTGGAAAGTGTTTCATAAATAGCGTTCCTACGCATTACCCACATTTTTTTTCATAGAATTTGTCGCATTATTTAAACTCCGAAATTTATTACAAATCCTGCAATTAAACAAGGCGGCTACAATTCCTGCTGTTTAAATATTAAATAGAAATTTTCTATTAAAAGAAAATGTGGTAAATGCGTACGAACCCTGTTAAACTATGCTTGACACATGACTTTTCTTTCTTGTTTAAAAAAAGTGTAATTTGCCTTATTTTCGCCTCGCTTAATCTACCATTAAAGTAGATGAATATTTCGACTTCAGGAAAGTGGTGGCACTCAATCAATCTGAATTTTATAAAAGATTGTTTAAAAAAAAATTCGGATTGTTTAGATTGACACCACTTTTTTTAAGTCAAAATATTCGTTTAATTTAATATTAGATTAACTAAAGCGAAATGAGGCAAATTAAACTAGGCAGTAAGTTCTAGAGGTTATTTTCAATCACTGGTCAAATAGTTTTGTTAGTTAAGTCCATTGCACTCATAAACCATTAGAAACGTAAACTGTAAGTCTTAAAACATGAAAATAAACTAAATTAAACACAGCTTTATCATTGGTTTATACCTAGAAACCGTGGTTAATCAGTGTATACTATTTATAACTTTAATTGCTTTCTCACGGTCAGTTTCCCGGTCCTTACCTTAGATAGGTTACTATGGTAACACTGCATTTGGCTGGCTGACCACTCAATTTGTTTCCATGACAACGAACGGTTGAAGTGGAGAGGTCGGTCGTGCTTCAGAAACCAATTGAAATTACATGGAGTATAGCGGAAAGCTTTCACAGAAGAACTAGTGAAGCAGTCGTCGAAAAAATGGTAATCAATAATAAACCATGGTCCATGGTGTGAAATGGATCATTATTCCAAATGAACAATTCTAATTATTCCAAAGCAGAAGGCAGATTTTTAGAGAAGCACTAGCCTAAAAACCGATGTATCCCAAAATATTACTATAAATAATGATCTGAAATTTCCCCTTTTCATGTACTACTTCTTATTGTTACTATTTTTGATTAAAAACCAATAAACCCCCTATCTAATTTTTCAGCCCTTTCGTGAGCAAAATAATGCTGTTGCTAAAGTGTTGAAATGATTGAATGTTTCCGGGATTTAAGAACAAATTGCTTTTAAAATAAACACTTAACGCAGTGATATCTCGTGTTTATTTGGAGCACTAAATGCATGGCTGCTAAAGTTATTCTTTTCTTACCACTATTATTAAAACGGAATACATTATTTTATTTACTGACAGCAAGACAATCACAAGCCGCCACTGTACTTACGTAATTTACATGCGTTTTCTTCGCCTATCGCATAACTTTTGTTTTTCAAAAATTCTGATAAGTTGTCGGCATTTGGGTATTAAAATTTAGTTGTATAAATATGTACCACCGCCCTTCAAAGGGTTAATTTAAATATTTTTAAGACAAAATCAGTACTTAAAACAATTTACTTAATATTTATAAAGCATTCAATTAAAACATATACAGATCTTATAACTTATCCTGATGAAATAATTTATTTGATTGATATTATTGAACAGAATTATTTAAACAGCTATCAAATTTTTTTAACATAACAAACCATCTTCTTTCAAAAGCGGGATTTGAACCCACGTTCTCTGTCGATGAATACAGTTTAAATCTGGCGCCTTGGAATGCGCGTCTATACCGATTTCGTCCTTACTCTAGAAATAAAGTCGTTGCGAAACTGCTTCCGCGTGTCCATTTCGATCTTAAAAATACTTTGGTGCTTTAATTTGTGGGATTTCACGCATGTTCAGGTGTGTCCATTTCGACGTTCTTTAAAAAAGGCCTTTGTGCTTTAAAATTTAGAATTACTTTTTTTTTTTTTTTTTAATCGTGCAATATTATTATTGCATGTCAAATGTATAACTATTTGCAAAAGTAGATGTATTTTTCACATTGATGGTGACAATTTACACTTTATAGTTCTTTAGGATAATAATTTCCTACTCTATGTTAATTAGCCTAGTGAGTGCTTAGCCCTTTGAGGGGCGGTGGTATATATTATATACCACCTAATTTTAATTTGATTCAAACCAGAAACTCTTAATTAAATTTTACTTTTTCAACTTTGACGGGAAATGTTGAAAAATTGCGTTTCCTTATTTTGAACTAAATTCTTTCGTAAATACCGGTGTGAATTCGACGTTACAGGAACACAATTGCTTGCCCCTAAAAGGGTTAAGAGAGGGAGGATCACAAAGATCAAAGATATGGTGTAGAAAAATTATACTATTGTTGCTTTTAAAGGTTAACGCGCCTCTGGTTCTTTTTTTTCTTTACTTACTTCTCCATACCACTGGGAACCGATACAGTCTATTTTTTTAAGTTCGCTGTGAAGAGCGCAATTTTCTGTTTTTGGAGAAAATTGCTATTTTTTCTTACAAAGTGCTACAATTGATATGCTACTTGTATTACGTACTACATCCTACTTGTATTACGTACTACCACGGAGAGTAAGAAAGAATACTTTCATCTCCTCTTGTATTACAGGACGCACTCTTGCGGCTGATAAACTAAACGTTTTTAAAGATTTCGAAAGATTAATTCTTTAGAACTAGACTACAAGTTTCGACTTAACTTTCGAATAAATGTTTCTAAAGATTAATTCTTTAGAAACGCGTTGTGTCATCTTTCTTTTATTCTTTATCTAAGATGCTTCTTTTATTGGTGTTTTGAGACAAAACTTTAGAATTTCTTATTTATGTGGTGCTATAAATACATTTATAACAAAAAACAAATCTCGCTTATATTGAAACATTAACACTAAATGTACCACGAACCGGTCATTTCAGCGGTACCAAATCAAAATATTTTGATTAGAACCAGAAATTTCGTCGTAAAATAAATAAAATAAAAATGACCGGGAAATAAGTTAAATGTAAAAGTTAAAGAATTTAAAAAAGAATTCTGGTGTGAAATATTTTTATAAAAAGTGAGTAAAATTCCCAGTATGTCTAGTTTTAAAATAGCGCAAGCGTTAACCCTTAAATGCATAGTGATGCAAATTTGCATCACTTTTTATTTAATTTTTAATAAGTAAATCGAGTTCTTTGTCACCACTATATTTATATAGAAATATTAATTCTGTAAAATTCGCGCAAATTATGCTACTAAATAAAGTTAAAAATCTAACTTAAAATTTCTGGTGTCTAATCCTCAATATAGGTATAAAAATACACAATTCCAAAAGAAAAATCCATGCATTTAAGGGTTAAATTAATAAATCGTTATTGTCGTCCGTTACAGTTGATATAGGATAAAATATTATTGCACTGGTTAGAAATTAATTATGTCATTTGTATATTTCAGGTCGAAACTGCTGTCCGTATAAGAGATCTGGCAGTGAATGTTTTATATAGCCCTATTCTTGGAAATCAAGATCAGATAGCTGGCCATGGACCCGAGAAAAATAAATTTCCAGTGGAAAGAAATGTCTCCATGCATATGAGTGTTGCAACAGGTAAAATATCATCATTGGTTTGAATTAGATCTTCAAACTGGCATAGCTGCAAACTTTCTGGATTTTTCCAGTCAAATAAATATAATTTCAACTAAAAAAATCATTTTATAAAATGTTTTTTTTTTTTTTTTTTTTTTTTTTTTTTTTTTTTGCGTGGGGTTATGTATAAAATCGTTTTATTTAATAAAAATATTGGTTTATTTCATTTGAAAAAAAAAAAATCAGAAGGTAGCAGCTTATGAAATTATGTCTTTTTTAAGTGTAAAACTAAAATTCTAAACTAATTTTGCCTTTTCTTTTTCCGATTTTAAAGAAATTAATTTTCATTAATCAGATCTAAATTTACTCTATTCAATATTAATGCTAGGATCTTAGAATACACTTGTATTTTTTGAAATTTTTATCAAACATTTAACATTTTAAGTTTTTTTTTCTTTTTCTATCTATCTTTCTTTCATTCTTGTCTTTTTGTATATTCTTCTTAGAAAATGTTTCTTTGCTTTTCGCTTGGCAAATATTTGTATAAGTGTAACTGTTTTTATATTAATTGTTAAAATCTTATTCACAGCTCGACAACTACGTTAGGATTTTTACATTTGAATTATAAAATGAAGTATATGTTTTAGAAATATTTTGCCTAGTGAAAAACAAAGAAACAACCTTTAAAAAATATTATACTAAAACAAAAGTTTAAAAAATATTTTTTGATGAAAAATTTGAAAACTAAATAATTAATATTCGACAGGGGAATTTGCGGCATGTCAGATAACGAGTCTTAACACGCTTAACCGATGAGTGAAAATTTTTACTCAGTTGAAAGAAATATTAACATTGCTTATTACTTTAATATGGCCATCGTATATGCTCTGTGGTTGGTTAATCTAACCAGGGAAAGTTTTTACTTAGTTTAAAGAAATATTGACATTGGTTATTACTTTAACTTAGCAGTCGTTTATGCGCGCTGGTTGGCCAATCGTTGAAAGTTTGTACTCATTTTAAAGAAATATTTACATTGGCTAATGTACTTTAAAGTGGTTGTCGTTTATGCATTCTGGTTGGTTAATCCATTTATTGAAATTTTTTTCACAGTTTAATGAAAGTTGACATTGGTTCTTTCTTTAACGTGGCCGTCATTTTTGCTGGCTAGTTCGTTAATCCAACAAATGAAAGTTTTTATGTAGTTTAAAAAAATATTTAAATTGGCGATTTCTTTAACGTGGTCGTCGTTTATGCTCCCTGATTGGTTAATAAGGAACATATTATAGTTTCCTTACCACAAGAAAGAGTTCCATAATTATTTTTAAATAGTCTCATTTTCATTGCCTTATTTAATCGCAAAATTTTTGTCTTAAATAAGACGAAAATTATCACTCTGAAAATGTGGTAGAAGTTTGAGCCTAGATTGTCGGGATCTGATGAGCATGGAAAAGAACTTATGGAAAAAAGAAAAGTATAGTATAATTTTTGTTCTAATTTCGTACAGTCCCATACCTCGCAAGACGTTTAGACAATTTAGACGAGTGTTGCTAAGTCCGATTACCATTTCATTCAGAAATTCAGATTTCGCACCGGAAAGTTTAAATAGTTGCTTTTACTTTACGCATTAATAGACATTCTGTGAAACAGATATATAAAAATTACTATTAAAATTTTTCTGGTCTGTATTCGAAATTTCCAAATAAAAAAAAAATTGTTAGATTTGATGACACTGGATATAACCATAATTTAAGTGCATATTTATACAACAAGACCATAACTAAATGAATGTTACATTCAATTTTAATTTGTCAAATTCATATTCGTGAGACTAAATGTAACCTAAACATGGATTTCTGTATTTTTCCTGCTTGAGCAAGTTGCACTGGAGTACCACGTTGGTCAATCAGCACATCTTTTGATTAACCCCTTGAGGCACGGTGGTATGTCTATGAAACCACTTAATTTTTAATTCCCAAAACCCTCACTGGTACCAGAATTTTAGTAAAAGAAAATACGGTTTGTTAGTTGCGTGAAATATAGCTCTTTCGTATTTACAAGAAAGTTCGTTTTCAAATTCTGGTGTCAATCATTAATTTCAATAGTTAAGCAATGGAAATGCTCTGCGCCGCAAAGGGTTAAGATCAACGCAGGTAATGTGTCTTATGTGAGCGCCATCGACTCGCGCTGATTGATCTTATGCGTTGAATTTAACGCAGTTACGCATACAATAGCTAGTAGTTTTAGATGTTTTTCTCTTTATATCAACATGAATTCAAGCTAAAACTCATGTAGAATACGGTTGCCGTTTGGTCTCTTTTTTCATTCAGAAATTCCGAATTCAGACCAGAAATTCTAAAGACTAATTTTTGCTTCATTTTATCACAGTCATTTTGTGATTACGAAAACTAAGAATTATTCTTTCCGAATACCCGGAATGAATTCGGAATTTCTAAATAAAAAAATAGGCAAACTGAACATTCAGGTTTAGAAACACCTTCGCTTAAAGCAGATTTCCGTTGCATACAGCTCAAGCTCAACTTTGCCATAATCAAAATTTACAATTAAATTTTAACTCTCGATATTGTTTTTTAAATGTACATTTCATTTAATGATTTAGGACGAAAAACTGCCCATTATCAAACGTGCGGTAGTCGTGGCAGTGGAGAAACATGCACTTATGATATCCAAGACAGATTATTTTAATATTTCTCTACCTTTTCATTTGATAAAATGTTTCTTACAAAAACTATAAAATGGTACAAATAATATTCTTTACATTATTGTTTTGAAATTTAAAATTATATTTATCGACTGAAAAATCACCCTTCCCCTGAAAGTAGATACAGGGCTACCCAATGTAGATTTTTAAATATCACTTTTTAACAAAAATCTTATTTTTTTTTTGGCAAATTTTACAAAAAGGTTGTTTTTGTTGCAAATGTTGTATAAAGTTACCTCGATAATATTGCGTAGGAAATACTGGTATTAAAAAAAAGTTGATCATTTGGAAGTCTTGTGCATATGGCAGCAGACCTATATCTTTGTTTCGCCTTCATATATAGCTGGATAAGCCCTGATAAACTCTTTAATTTTAGCCACCAGTTATATAGGACGGTCTCTGAAAAGATGCTGCTTAATGAAATACTTAGGTTTTCCCAAGAGAGAAAAACACATTTCTTGGTATTAAACCATTGATTTCATTCATAACAAAAATATAATTTATGTAATGTTATGTTATGTAAAATATAATTTTATGTAATACTCTCAATCATTTGATTAATAAAAATGAATTAATCTATTAACTGTTGATGCAGATAAGTGTTATCAATTCTATAAGGTTTAATTATCTTCATGCACGTTTAAACAAAATCAATACGAGAGGAAATCTATTCAAAATATTTTATCACATTTCATTTATTCCTAAAATAAATATCAAGGATTATGGTGTACTGAAACACAATAATGATGGAAAGGTATTAATTCTTCATAATATTCTTTATATAGGTGAAGTTGAACTTTATATTGTTCAGATGGCGAATGGTACAACAATAATGAATAGCTCTGATACAAGCTACACATCAATGTTTAGTGAAGTAAGTCAATTCTGTTTTATTTATTTATTTGCATTTAAATTAGATATACACAGAAGATTTGTTTTACTGTGATTATATTTAATGTAGTATAGAGATGAGTGCAAGAGTAATTGACTACCGAGACACAAAACTGTAGAAAACAAAATATAATGCCCGGAAATGTTAATTTTAATTGGTAGAGAATGTATACAATAATCAATTAAATGGCACTGATGCAATTTATAAGTGAAGCTAAGACTATGATTCGATATTAAAATAGATTAAATAGAAAACTTTCCAAAAATCTCCAGTAAAAACTAACGTTATTGTGAGTAAAAACGTCGTATGTTCAGAATGTTTTTATTTATTTTTTATTTCATTATTATTATTATTATTATTGTTTTGTAATTTTTGTTTCCATTTTTCACGGAATTTCTGACATCAAATAAAGCTGATATTTCTCCAAATTAATACTGGCATTCAAACAACATATTGTTTGGCAGCTATTCTGGGATCCTATGTTAACACAATTAGTGATGAGCATAATGAATGATTTTTTTCATTCGAATTCGGGCATGCGCAAAAGCAGTAGTTGGAAAACTTCGAATTTTTAAAAATCAAATTATCACCAAAATTTTTGTAAAAAAATAAAAAAATAAATAATTGCTAAATTTTGCATTTTAGCAAGTCAATTACGACCAGAAATTTCGTAGAAACAAAGAAGTTTTTTTCATTTTTATGTGGCTCTTACATTAAATCAAAATAAAATATGAAATATCTTTTCCTTTTACAAATTTTCTGGCGGTAATTGATTAAAAAATATACGAAGGTTGACAGCTATGCTTTTGCGCATGCCCGAATGATTCATTCGAATATCAATGTCATTCGTTCTCCCCATCATTAACCGCAAGGCCATAATGGGTTAATTCCTCCGGCTCATTAAATGTGTCATGCCATTCATTTATGTTTATTTTAAGTAAATAAATTTATTTTCTTCAAAAAATAACGATTTATATAAATGCTAGAGACTGGTCAATTACTGGATCATTAAAATGTCAACTGCACTAGTAATTGAAGAGAATGAACAAAGACGTTTGTTTTTCAAACTTACCTTTGAGAACCAAACTAAGCGTAAAAATTCTTGTTTTGCAATATTCAGTTACTTTTAGTCAGAAAGAAGAGATTTTTCCCGATAGGTAAACAGCTGGTTATTTACCATGTTCATATGGTCAGTTACTGATAAAAAGCATTGTCCAAGTGTTTTCACATAAACATCAAGTACAGACACACAAAGTATAGACTATTTTGAACATAAGTGGGTATAATGTTTTATATATTATAAAAATAAAGTCTTATTCTGATTAAATTCAATTTTTACAAATAAACTTATATGGATTCAATTAAACAATAAGTTAATATAAAGTTTTAAGAATACTTTCTTTGTTTAAGAGCATGTAAAATTTTAATGCAGGTTATTCATGAAGCCTTCGAGCATGCGAGGTTTCAGACCCGCATTCTAAGCCATGTAATCAGTGTTGAATTCAGACAATGTTCTCCGGGAGGGATTTTTGTAGCTCACGGGGGACATAACGGAGTTCCGGGAGGAAGACTACATTTCTAGACCATTAATAAATAGAAATCCAAAGTCGTCCGAAGGAGAATGTCCCCATCACTCGAGTCGGGCCATTCCCGGAATTCAATACTGCATTTAATTGAACATTTATCACGAATGCTTTGAACACATTGCATCCACTTCGTTTGGTTAAGTGCAACAAAATCACACTATTGACTAATAATTTTCTTCCTTTTCTTTTAATTTAGCCTGGTTACTACAACTTTACTGTATCAGCCTATAACCATGTTCAGAAAACTACAGATCCTGTTTTCTTATTCATTTATCTCATGGAGCCTGTTGAAGGTCTGATTGCAATAGATAATGTTAATGCCACGCTAGAAGAAGAGGAGGATAAAGAATTTGAGGTATGTGTTTCAACAGTTTCGACATAGTGGAAATATCTTAACGACTTCAGTTCATTTATCTATCTGTCTGTTTCTGTATGTCCATACCTAAGAAGCGTACACTTTTTAGCTCACAGGCACTGGCGTAGCGAGGGAGGGGGGGGGGGGGTGTCCAACTTCTCTGGATACCAGTAATATTGTAAAGTTTTCTTCGCCTTGATTATCGCAAAATGTTCCGCGACAACATAAGGCGTAGAAAACTTTAGAAAATTTGTGGTATCCAGAGCATCTGGATTCTGGACCCCCACCCTGGCTACGCCACTGCTCACAGGTTATCAAAGCCTGAGAGCTTATGTGCCCGCCGGTTCTGTATGTATGTATGTATGTACGTAACGCGATAACTCTTGATAGAACTAACCGTTTTACTTTAAATTTTGTTTATAGGTTCCTTGTGATAAGGCTCTTCTCTGATTAGTTTTGGAGGTTCATTGGTTAAGCATAAAGGGGGAAAAGGGGGGGCTAACCCCCCATAATTTAGATAAATAGTTTTTTCATGCACAATTATCCCATTTTCTTCAAATCTTGTATATAGGCTCATTTTGATAATGCTTTTCTGTCAATAGTTTTGGGGTTTCATTGGTTAAGTATAAAGGGGGAAAGGGTGGATAACCCCCCCTAATTTAGATAAATGAGTTTTTCATGCAGAATTATCCGATTTTCTTCAAATTTTGTATATAGGTTCATTGTGATAATGCGCTTCTCTGAATAGTTTTGGGGGTTCATTGGTTAAGTATAAAGGGGGAAAGGGGGGGCTAATCCCCCCTTAATTTGGATAAATGTGTTTTTTCATGCAGAATTATCCGATTTTCTTCAAATTTTGTATATATATTCATTGTAATTAGAGACTTCCCTGATTAGTTTAAGGGTTTCATTAGTTAACTATGAGGGGGGTAACGGGGGGATGACCCCCCTTTAATATATTGTTGATTTCTTTATTTTTCGAGGGGCTTATTTCAAATTCTTTGAAATAAGAGTATAATATACAATTAGTGTGAATAGCCTGTGAGCTCAATGCCTTCAGTTTAACTGGGCAGTTTTCTTTTTATTAATATTTCCAAGAAGTAAAGCACGAAGTTTTCAGATTAGAAATTATTTAATATGTAAATCGAAGAATTCGCAATCAACTTGTTTAATCGTAGATTTTGTAATATTTTTCTGCGATTAAAAAAGGCGATGTTAATGTCTGTATTATCTATAATAAAACTCTATCAAAAATCTATGGTAGAACAGTACGCACCCTCTTTTGTTGTCAGTTGGCGAATAAGTTCTCTAATTTTCACAGATGTGTTTCAAGTGCCACGAAGTTTAAACCCATTAGAAGGATTCGACACAGAGTATTTCCAATGAAAATGGTTTGACTAGCATGGTTGTCAGTTTGCCCTTTTTTGTACTAAAAAAAAATCAGATTCATACCAGAAATTCCGAATCGTAATTTTTACTTTATTTAATGACAGACATTTCGTAATTGCGTAAAGCAAAAATTATTCTTCCTAAATTTTTCAATAAAAAGTAGACTATACTTAAAAATCTAGTATATAGAATTACTAATTTTTTTATAGCGGTACACAAAGGTATTTGGATGCTTATCTTGTGAATAATTCCTTGCAGTTAATTTTAATAACATTTTATTATTGTAATCCAATTATAATTCATTTATGTTGTAGAAATTTATCACAGCATGGTACTTGTTAAATAACGATAGCATGTATAACTTTTATAAGTAGACACAAAAGATTTCGGATGCATTGCAGTTTATTGGTTGTAACTGATTGATATCTGTTATATCGATATTAAACTTTTCTAAGTAGAGCGATATATGTTATCCAGGTTTATAAAACTACAAGATTTATACGGTTCTACTAGAAGATAGCTCTAGAAAATACAGGTTTTCGTGAAAAATGCAGGAGGAAATGAAAGAAATCAATTGTGTCTCATATTTGTATTTTTGTGAAAATAAATTATCTAATAAGTTCTGGAAATGTTCTTATAAACACAGAGGAATACGACTTCGCTTCTTTCTAAAGGTGGATGCCAAAGGTTATCCTGTCACTATCTAAATTTCGCACCGGATGTTATCCTGTTTGTTTATTCATATATACACATCCTTTTAAGTGACCTACAGAGAAGGGTCAGGTGATATCAAATCTGAAGAATTAGATAAAGAGAAGGACAACCTCGGTTATTACTGACAAGATGGGGCTAGAAGCCACGTACTTCTTAACCCTACAGTGCATAGTGTAGCCAATTGGCAACACTTTCTATTTTATTTTTAATAAATAAATTAAGTTCTTTGCAACCACTATATTTATATAGAAATATTAATACTGTAAAAATAACATAAATATGGTACTAAATAAAGTTAAAAATCTATCTTAAAATTTCTAGTGTCGAATTCTTACTATAAGTATAAAAAACACAATTCTAAAAGAAAAATTCATGTACTGTAGGGTACAGGTATATAACATACAGGTATAACATGTAGGGCAGACCGGGGAAATGTCGTCAACTTAATACATATTTAATTTTGTAATTTTTGCTATAACGCTTTTGATATCCGTGATAGGATATAAGAATACCTTGAAACTTTACCCATCTACTACGTAAAATTCTTCTGATTAAATATAAGGGAAATATTTGTTTTCAATTTTTTTTGTGATTGTTACGAAGTGTCGGTATTTCCCTGGATACCGGAGTAATAACAACATGCCTATAGGGTAATGTCGACATGAGTTGATTATTGGGATGTAACAAGTAAAATCCCGAATAAACTTCTATTTCTTTATTCATACAATATTACTCAAACAATTACACAATGTCCAGAAGTAACAGAATCGACATTTTAATATGTAGGCTTAGGTTTATCCAAAAGTTTTAAAAACAAGCTATAAGCTTTTTTTTTCAGGAAAAATGTTAAGTCATAAGAAACTAGTGCTTAAAATTTTAGACACTAAACTTACCCTTAAATTATATTGAACCATATGCAATCACATCAATTAATGTAAGTGTAAAAGAAATATGCAAAGAATGTGTTAAAATTTTGTAAAAAACAAATTTTTGGTTTTTTTAATTCAAGTAAATAATATACTTTCTGTGCTCTAATATTTATATAATCCATAATGAAAAAGTAACAAATATAATTTTCAGATGTATCACTACTGCTGCAACTAGTCATACTACAAGTCCTATCCAGCCATTTTCTTATCTTTGTGAAAAGTGTTTTATTTTTTAATTTTCATCTAATTAATAAGCAAGTCGTCACAATTCAGTTAAAGTAATACCATAGAATTTAACAGTCTAATGATCAAGTGCCAAGAATGATTTTCTCAAAAAACAGTTTATCAGTAGAATTCGACTTTAAACGGTCATCTTGGGTGATTCTTGGAAAATGTAATTACGCAGCTACGCTTTTAACTGATCTGCCACTTTGAACTAGCTGAAACGTTTTAGCGTTTCATCACTCCATTTACCCCTCTTCGTATTTCTTTTTTCTAAATTTCGCTATCTGAAGGACAAAAATAATCAATATTTAGGCGATAAAAATCCCATTTCAAAAGTTACGGTCATGAAGAAATACCGACACCATGTCGGAATTTCTCCGTATTTCTCCGTTGAGATTTTTTCCAACAGAGCGAAAATATGCCAGGGCCTGGACTCGAAACTGGGTACTTTGGTTTGCCGTACCAACGCTCTACCTACTGAGCTATCCCGACGATATCCTGGCCGGCATATTTCACTCTTATATTTCACTCTTACAATTTTAATAAAGGAAATAAACTAATAATATTTCACTTATAAGTTTAATGGTAAAATATTTATAAACAAAAAGATAATTCATGCTCATTACAATTTCATAATTTTCAGAAAAGAAGTTAAACACTTTAACCTCTTTATGAAAGTCATAAGTTTGTCCATGTATTTTTGACTGCCTTGTCTTCAAACATTGTTTATGAACTTTTCTATAATTGATTTCCAAAATCTTTTTTAATTCGACGTGTTATATCCATTTTCTTTACCCCAAGAGAATGTGGATCGGAAAGCAAGCCGTAAAAGTACTTTTTTAAATGTTAGAAACAGTTTTGTTGTAGAAAATAAATCTTTGATAAATATGCTACACATAATAAAAGTTTCGGTAACTTGAAATGTGTTCATATTTAGGAATTTGCAAGAAAAAAAATTAATACTAATATTAATAGAATAAACTTTTAAACTTTTTTTCAAGAAAACTACGAATTGTAACACATAATTTTCTTTAACAGAAATCAATTTCTAGAAGCTTCAAATATGCGAATCCTAAATTATTCCTTATTCCACCAAGTAGCTTTTGAGTTATGGTTCACCGCCCTCTGAATACTAGGCCTGCGCGCTGATAAAAAATGGCGGCTGTCGCAGGCGGATTTTTTTTCAGCGTTTGAGCAGTCCCTCGAACTTCAACACCAATAATTTCTAAAAGTTTGCTTCGCCTAGTTTTTCTGAGATCAAGTAAGACAAAGAAAACTTTTAGATATTGTCGGTGTTGAAGTTCGAGGGACCGTAAAAACGCTGAAAAAAAATCCGCCTGCGAAAGACGCCAATTTGGTCAGCGCACAAGCCTAGTATTCAGAGGGCGGTGTATGGTTCGTAAATTACGCGCACTGCAATCTGTCTTTCAAGGATTAAAAATGAATTTAACAATAAGAGTGCCAAAATGTAAACCTCAATAATTTCTCAACTACTTGACCGACTGACTTCCAGTTTGGTATCCTAATCTAAAATTTACTGAAAAAGCCAATTACGATGTCTTCGTATTGAAAATGTCATAATTTGGTAAAATATAAATATGAAGATGACACCCCTCAGTTTATTTTTTTAAATTTAAACTGAATAAAGACATAATTTCTAGTCGAATAGCTATTTTCGTTTTTTAGTGACAATTTGGAGATGCCTTTCTTTTTAGGTCGACTGTACAAATCAGAATTGATTCGAGAAAAGAGAAAGACAATATTTGATATAAATGCAGAAAGCTTTTTTTTTTCAAATAAATCTGTGAGAAACAATAAGAGGTGCGTACACTTATTGAATTTTCCAAGGAGTGTATGCCTCTTTTTAGTGTAAGAAAATCTGTATTTAATGTTTCAATCGCAGAATTTGTAATTATCTTATTCGATCGTAGAATTTGTAATTTTTTCTGCAATTTAATAAGGTGAAAAAATCTTTTAAGAATTGCGGTAGAACTGCACGCACCCTGTAATAAGAATGTTTTTTTTTTTTTTTTTTTTGGTTAAAAATTAATTTATAAGAAAAGTTTACAGAAAACTGAAATTCAGAAATTCATATGTTTGGTTGTTCAACGCCGATGGCACCAAAACAACCGACTCAATCGCATTGTCGACCAATTGATCATCACTGGGAGGAACTATTTTTTATAAATTAAACCCAGAATAATTACATAGAATTTTTTTGAAATATTTTTAATTTAACAAAGCACGTAATAACCGTTTAAAGTTGTAACACAATTATCTAGACTGCTCGTTGTTTAAGATAACAACGAGTTAGATTAACTAAAAGTACTCTCGCGTGTGTCGAGAAATTTAGGGCGTGGGGATGATATAAATGAGACTCAAAAATTAAAAAGCTTTATTTTTTTAACTGTCTAATTAAAAACATTTATAAGAACCCAAGCGTCTTACAGTTTTACCACAATATTTTATCATAATTTTAATTGCAGAAAAATGTATCAGAGACTATACGATTAAACGAGATGATTGTGAATTGTTCGATTGATATATTTAAAAAAAATTCTAATCTAAAATACTTGTTCCAGACTCCTTGTAAATTTAGAGGAGTGGTACGTACCTTGCGTCTAAGTTTTATGTACAGTGGTAAAAAAAATAAAAAATAATCCTATGCAACAAAGCTCATATTAAACATTTGAAGTTGAGAAATAATTGTCTAGACAGCTCGTCGTTTAGGATAACAACGAATTTTGAATTAACTAGAAGTATAAACCTCTTCTCGAGAAATCAATGCAAGAGAAGCTGTCCGACTGGGAATTGTATCTACTTTTCGAATTTGAACGCATTTTTTGGAAAAGAGATCATCTACCTATTAAAGTTTGTACCAACTTCAATTTTTCAAAAGGTAACACCCAATTTAGACACTTAAGTTTAGATCTAAGCAGCCTTGAAAAATTTATCGTTTAGGTGCTTTTTCTTACATCTACACAGAAGTTAGACTACGAGGATAAAAAGTTTGAAGACGGATTTTCCTAACTGATATGATTTATATGTAGACATGTGTTACACGCATGCACCCAGTGTTTCCAGTAAGTTACTTTTTTTTAATTCAGATTCTTTCATTTCCACCAATTTTTAAAATAGCCTAACTGGTCTTATTCTCGCATTATTTAATCTGTCATTAAATAAAAAAATATTTTTACTTCAAAAAGTGGTGGCAATCGAGCAATCTGACTGAATTAAAACAAAAGTAGCCTACTGGCAACGCTGCATCCACTTTAAAAGTACTCCACGTCTGCAGTTATGTACTTCTGCTAACATCAGTAAAGTTGCTGAAAACATTCCTGAATTTTTTGGAAAAATTGGTCTTCATTGCAACCAGTAGCGATTCACAGAGGGTTCACAATCATTTTAATATCAGAATTTTAGTATACGAAATTTGATTTTATTTAGTGATGGGACGTTCTACAATTAAACATGGAGAAGTCCAGTTTACAAAATTACAGGTAGTAAAGTGATTGCGAACTAACCCCCTGACGAGCCACTACTCTATCACTTTGATTTCGTAAGCAATGGCGGCTTTCTAAGAATGACAACAGAAAATGACTGCATATTGCCATCTTTTGGAAATATGAGGAAATTCTGAAATCGGGACAGTAAGTGACAAAAAAGTGAGGGACACAACTTTAAACCCAGCAAAAACAAATATTACATATTTAAATCACATACAAATTATATTATTATGTTCCATTCATATTTATAATAAATGCATTGGTATTTAATTTTTTTAAATAATTATTGTTTATTGATAGCTTAAATGATCAAGTTATGGGCTGAGCACAGGGGACATTAGTGACATTTGAGATATTCAAATTCCATTTTAAAGAATTAAAAAAAAACAGATTTTCACATTAGAAGTAATATAATTAGAAGTAGAACAATCCCATATAAATGTTTTAACCCCTTGAGGGGCACCGGTATATATTATATACCACTTTTTAATATATAACTTTGCCACCAGTATTATTAAATAAAAATATTTAATATTGTTTTTTGCAGATTGAGACGGTAAAAATTCATTATTTAAAATTACTGATGTCAAAACATCGCTAAATTTAGCATTTTTAGACCACGTGCTTGCCCTCCAAGGGTTTAACATTAAGTGAGAATTTGTATTGCAAAGAAATACCGAGAGGTGTACTGGGAACTGCGAAATTACACTTATGAGATCTTATGAGATTTCCTCTATTTTCTCATATGCTCTAAAGGGTTAAAGTGTTTTTAAAGAAACCTCAAACATGTATGTGTAAAGTGATTCTATTTAACCCATTAAAGCCGAAATTGTTTTTCTCTTTAAAATGCAAAATTTGCATTTCATACCAATTTTTCAAAATCGCAATTTTTGTCTCCTTTCACTATGGAGTTTCTGTCTTTAGTTAAAGAGAATATTTTTCTTAAAAAATACTGGTATTCAAACAACAAAATGGATGTCAGCTATTCTGGTACCATATGGTACCGCTAGGACTTAATGGGTTAATCTTTCCAGAGTGCCTATCTAATCATATTAAATTCTTTTCAGGTATATTTAGAACGCGTCGGTACAGATACTTGCCTTTTGGTTGATTATGATGATGGCACAGTCTTGCGAGCTTTTGGAAATGGAGAAACATGTAACGATACTGCTGAGGAAGTTGTTTGGGAAGGTGAACTGGAGAATCCATTGATAATTCGACACACCTACATTTCGAAAGGCTACATCGATGCTTTTTTCAAAGCATTTAATGCTATATCTGACGTAAACACAACGCTGAGATTCTACATTACCAATCAAACGTGCAAAGCACCCGATCTGTCAATCAGAAATAGGATTGCAAGTTATTACCTTGCTCCAGAAACTTATCGGTAAGAATTTTCGTTTTTAAGAATTATTTTGTAAAATTTCTTATTATATATATTTTAAGAGAACAGTAATTTCATTATGGAAATAATAGAAATAGATTTTTCTTTAACCCCTTGGGGACGAGCGACACGAATACGTGACGCATACTGTCAATCAGAAATAGGATTGCAAGTTATTACCTTGCTCCAGAAATTTATCGGTAAGAATTTTCGTTTTTAAGAATTATTTTGTAAAATTTCTTATTATATTTTAAGAGAACAGTAATTTCATTATGGAAAGAATAGAAATAGATTTTTCTTTAACCCCTTGGGGACGAGCGACACGAATACGTGACGCATACTGTCAATCAGAAATAGGATTGCAAGTTATTACCTTGCTCCAGAAACTTATCGGTAAGAATTTTCGTTTTTAAGAATTATTTTGTAAAATTTCTTATTATATTTTAAGAGAACAGTAATTTCATTATGGAAAGAATAGAAATAGATTTTTCTTTAACCCCTTGGGGACGAGCGACACGAATACGTGACGCATAAGATGCTCAGAATCATCGATTATTCCCACCAGTTTTTTTTTTTTTTTTTTTTTGTAAAGTTTTCCTTATCATAGCATTTTTGCAATTCAATTAGGTGAAAATTTCTGATTTGAAAAACCGGTGGTTACAGATTAAAAATTCTGTAAAAGACGCTCGTCGCAAAGTGGTTAAGCAAATATTCCTCTCTTATCGACAATCTATTGTTTTACCAGTATTTTATCGAACTAAATCTCTCCTTGTTTAATCATAGAACATTCCACTGTTAGACAAGGTCAGATTTATTATACTAAAATTCTTTTACTAAAGTGAAAGTGAAACTCCTGACAACCCGCCACTGTCAATTTATATTATGTAAGGGTTTTATATGAGAATCCTTCGCTAAGGTGTCTTCGCCAGGTTTGGGAAAAAAATCGGCAAATGTGACAACCCCAACACTAAGATATATCGGCTAAATTCCGGCCTATTATAAGAATTGTCGGTAAAATAACGGTAATTGTAAAGAAAAATTCACACGATATCGTCTCAACAATAACTGTTGAATTCTCTAGCTGTAAATCAAAAGCAAACGTCACCAGTAAATCAGATTAATATCGGAAATAAATTAGTCGGCTAATACTGTTAAGTTTGTAGACGCCGATGTATAAACGTTCTTGTATTGCTCAACATTGGTGGTCTTTTCAAAATAGGTTTAACTGTTCCTCAGTCCCATTATCCAGAAATGTTCTTTTAATCTTTCTCTTGATTTTTTGGAAGCTTACCACATCATTAAAAATTCTCACTCCTTAGTCAATGACTTATCTAATACTCCTGATTTTCCAAGTATTTGGAAAGCATTAATTAAATTTCCATTTTTTTGGTTTTCTTTTGTTTCTTTCGTTCTCCGTTAGATGTCTCTAATTGTCCACTTAGTTACTTAATGCTGCTTTCTTTTCATTGGTTGCTTTTTCGCGTTCTCTACCCGCATCGGGTATATAAGCCACCACCTCTCTGTCCATTTTGCGCAATCTTGCTGTGCTTTGCTCTTTGTCGCACTGAAGATGAATCTCGCTTGTGGATTCTAAACAGCTGTTTGCGGCTTTTTAGCTCACAGGCTATCAAAGCCTGAGAGCTTATGTGCCCGCCGGTTCTGTACGTACGTATGTATGTATGTATGTACGTAACGCGATAACTCTTGATAGAACTAACCGTTTTACTTTAAATTTTGTTTATAGGTTCCTTGTGATAAGGCGCTTCCCTGATTAGTTTTGGAGGTTCATTGGTTAAGCATAAAGGGGGGAAACGGGGGGCTAACCCCCCATAATTTAGATAAATGGGTTTTTCATGCAGAATTATCCCATTTTCTTCAAATTTTGTATATAGGTTCATTTTGATAATGTGCTTCTGTCAATAGTTTTGGGGTTTCATTGGTTTAGTATAAAGGGGGAAAGGGGGGGATACCCTCCCTAATTTAGATAAATGAGTTTTTCATGCAGAAATATCCGGTTTTCTTCAAATTTTGTATATAGGTTCATTTTGATAATGTGCTTCTGTCAATAGTTTTGGGGTTCATTGGTTAAGTATAAAGGGGGAAAGGGGGGGGGTAACCCCCCCTAATTTAGATAAATGAGTTTTTCATGCAGAATTATCCGATTTTCTTCAAATTTTGTATATAGGTTCATTGTGATAATGCGCTTCTCTGAATAGTTTTGGGGGTTCATTGGTTAAGTATAAAGGGGGAAAGGGGGGATACCCCCCTAATTTAGATAAATGAGATTTTCATGCAGAATTATCCGATTTTCTTCAAATTTTGTATATAGGTTCATTTTGATAATGTGCTTCTGTCAATAGCTTTGGGGGTTCATTGGTTAAGTATAAAGGGGGAAAGGGGGGGTAATCCCCCTAATTTGGATAAATGAGTTTTTCATGCAGAATTATCCGATTTTCATTAAATTTTGTATATAGGTTCATTGTAATTAGACACTTCCCTGATTAGTTTAAGGAGTTCATTAGTTAACTATGAGGAGTTAACAGGGGGATGACCCCCCCCCTTAATATATTGTTGATTTCTTTATTTTTCGAGGGCATATTTCAAATTCTTTGAAATAAGAGTACAATATACAATGAGTGTGAATAGCTTGTGAGCTCAATGCCCTCAGTTTAACTGGGCAGTTTTCTTTTTATTTGTGTATTATTTGTGTACTTTTAATGTTGGTTTTTTGCCTTTTAATATTCTTGCAAAAAGGTTTTATTTATTAAAGGTTTATTTTTATATCTGCATTGGTTCAAATAAGGCAAACATCATTTTTAGGGTTTCGTTCATCTCACGAAATCCTATTCCTCCCGCTCCGTTGTCTGTCCACCACAGCGCCGTTCTCAGAAACTATAACTTACAGGCATGAAAATTTGTGTAGGTATAGCTGAATACCGACTATGAAGCTCAAAATATTAAAATTTGAAAAAAATCGTATTATTTTAATATATAGAGATAAAAAACCAAAAGTCTAACAGCCTTTTCCTATTAAATTTAAACATTTTTCGTTATAGCAGTTGTCACATATAGCAGTTGTTAAAAACCACAATGAACTTCATTCTACAATATTTAATTTTCTATTGAAGGATTTCCACGAAAAAATGAAAATGAAATAAAAAGTTTCACCCATTACAAAAAAAAAAGATTAATATGACGTCCTATTGGTAATAAAACGGAAATTTTGAAAGATTTCTCAATAGTACAAGGTGTATGTGTATGTGTAAATACAGAAAACAGCTTATTATGACGTCATTAGAGAATTAAAAAGAAAATTAATCTGACGTCATAACGGATTTTTCAAATACTTGAGAATAATACAAAGAGAGTATCAGTATGAGTAATAGAGAATTGTATAGATTGGATTGAATCAACAGTATTGAATCATGATGAAACTATTATGGAAATATTGGTATATTTTAACTTTTTAAAAGTCTCTATGCAACATGTTTAATTTTGTAATTGATTTTTTTTTAATATCGCACTTAGTCCACATGGCAGATATTATTATGACAGATTATAATAGCGGGCTTCGCCTGCTATCGAGCCGCTTTAGATATTCGAAAAAACGAAAAAATAGACCGGTAATTTTTTACTTTAAAAAGAACATGACTCTTTTCTTTATTGTTTCTAAATGAAATTTATTTGCATTTATTAAAGAAAGGATAAAGTGTTTTGAAAGGAATATTAAACGGAAACCTCTGTGCTATCTTCGATTACACTTACTCACTTGTTCCATATTACTGGTGCCAAAAACAATTGCTGTGTGCACCTTTTGAAGATGCATAGTAGTACATGCTCTCATGATCCCGAAGAAAGAGGTTAAGACACTTTGTTGTTATTTAATATATCTCAAACTAAAGAACATCAGGTATATTTTTCATAGCAGTCCCTGTGAATTTTAATATATAGGGTGCTTCAGTACCAAGAGTAAAAAACTAAATACGGCAAACCATGACAAACAAGTTTTGAATATGAAACCAATGTCGCAATTCTTTTATACACTGAAAAGTAACGCCTTTCAAAAATAAGTTCACTATTTGCGTGCAAAAGAAGAGATAATTTAAATCTACACAATGTTAGTCAATCGTTGTTGAATTTATGTATAACCCATGATTTTTCTTTTTTTCAGTAATTTTATAAATGATATAGTTTATTTAGATCTAGATCAGCGGATCTTAAACTCTTAGCTATCACTGACCTCAAATTCGTATTTGCTCTATCTTTGAGGACCTTTATTATTTAGGACTGAAATTACTGGTGTTTTTTAGAATATTATTTAAGTGATATATAACCTAATAGAGATATAGTAAAACTTGCTAAGACGGAATAGCTAGAGCTCGGAAAATTCAAAAGATGTCTCTCGGGTACTACATAAATAAAAAAAAACACATTGAATGTGAGTACTTCGCGTACCTCTGAAGATGCATGGAGGAGTTCTTGAGGTCCAAGGCCAATAATTTAAGAACCACTGATCTAAAATAAACAATAAAGTGAACTTTTTGCTGTCTTATAATTTTATTGTTATCTTGATTAATTTTAGATCTCAGCCTGTTGTATTGTACTCCTATACGACAATGAAATGTAACGACTCTGCTGATACTCAAAGGTATTGGAGTGGATTTAGGTTGAATGAAACTAATGGACAAGTTATTGAAGAAATCGATCTGACCCTTGTGGATTCTTATCGAAAATCTATGCTGTATCTCAAACCATTCTTCCTGAAAGGAGGTTTATATAAATTCAGATTTACGGTTAACATGACAGGTAATTACAATAATTTGTGTCTTGTAGGGGAATTGGGGACTGAGCGTTATTGGGTACTAGTGCTTTATTTTTTTATGACGCTACCCTCTTGATTAACCTATTCAATCCGGAGGTACACAAACGTGGGTCTCTGTTTTCTTCACAAAAACTAAACTATTTGATTTTTTTACATTTTTACTTTACTCCTATATAGATGCATGATTTTACTTTGAAACAAAAGCCCAAAAATGGCAGCACTGATGCTTATTTTCCCATAAAATAAATGTTATTTCCATCTGAGTTTGAAAAAGGAATTCAAAAGAGTGTGGTAAAAAAATAAGTAATTTTCATAATTGTATAACAAAAACCCTTTACAAAAAAAAAATAAAAAAAAAATAAAATAAAGTGGATTTGTAGATTATTTACTTTTTTAAAGACCTTAAATTTATTATTGCGTGAAAATAGTTTATTGATAATGAAATTAATATTATAAGGGGGCTAGTAATTTCATAACCACATTTGTAAAAGTAAATAACCAGTCCCCTAAAGTACAGCACCTAGAATACATAGTGTGGAGAACGGTTTTATCGTATTTTAATTCCAAATTTTTTATTTCAAACCCGAAATTCTGAAACAAGAATTTTTACTTTAAGAAGTCACGAAATATCTGCCATGAAGTAAGCAAAAGTACATCATAAATAATTTCTGGCATGAATGCGAAATTTTGGAATTAATAAACAGCCAAACTGGTAATGCTTTAAAAGGTGCTAAAAAATTGTAGCCGATAAACATGCAATGATGAGGTACAATAATACGGCGATCGCAGCGACATCTGCTTTAAAAATAGATTTCCCTCTAGCAAAAGTAATCATTTCACTATTGACAACATGAACATAATTTCTGTTAATAAAATTTTCTTGTACGTGTATATTTCAGATGTAGCTGATTTTGAAGTTAGTTTTTTATCATATTTGGGAATTAATCTTTTCCACTCTTCTAGCAGAGATTCATCACATATTTTGGCCATGATCAATATTATTCAAATTTTTCAAAGCTTATGAAAATCACTATCCAAGTCAAAGTAAATAGGGTATAATTAAATTATTTAAAATATTTACCACCAGCTGAAACGTTTTCTCAGTTCAATTCTTATACAATGTTTACGTTGAAAAAAGCTAGCAGACAGTGGCGTAGCCAGAGAAGGGGGGGGGGGCAAATGCTATGGAAACCAATAATATTATAAAGTTTCCTTCGCCTTCAATATCGCAGAAAATTCTCCGATTAGTTAAGGTAAAAATATTTTTATAAAATTAGTGGTGTCCAAACTATCTAGACCTTCACCCTGTCTACGCCACTGCTAGAAGATGTCGCGATGTCGCTGCGTTCGACCCGTTATCTTTTCCGCATCGTTCTACATTTATCAGATTAAGTATTTTAGTACTATTTTTGAGCCGATTTCCACACTATGTATTCTAGGCGCTGTACCCAAGGAAAAAGCATTCAGTGGTAATGAAATTGATCGTCCAGGAAGGTTCCTATGTCTCTTGTAGTTACCGTTTCATATAAGGCACTGGAGTTAATTTCCGCATTGTGGCATTAAATAACCTTGATTATGTGTTATTCTTTTTGACTTTAAACGATTGCTGACAAGTTGGTTCATCGACATTTACCTTTGTATTCACCATCGACCTTAACATCCGGTTAAGCGCAATAACCTAGGTCGAACGCCTAACTCATAATCACCATTAATCTGATGGAAACTGATCATGGCTGAAGTCCTACCAGGCTAATTGTGCTAGCTTTTGGCCAAGGTTTCCGCGCTTAACCCCAATCCCCAAGTAGTTGAAGTAGATGGTAAATACGAGCGGTAACAGCCTACACAAGTACCGCGACGGCATTTCCAAACCAATAGAACCTTTCTGTACAAATATTTCGTTTGCATTTCAATATTTTTAAATGATCCTTGGTTGGTTGGTTATGCGTACTTAAAAATGACAACTCTTTAACCCATTTTCATCAGTAGCGTGCATTTTAAGAATTTCTTTTTTGTATTAAGAAATTCCAATTTACACCAGAAATTCTGAATAGTAATTTTTGCTTTATTTAATCACAAACATTTCGTGATTACACAAAGTTAAAACTCTTCTTTCTGAATTTCTGAATGAAAACGAGACTTTTGAAATGGACGCATATATATGCTATTGATGCAAATGGGTTAAACAAATTTCAATGTTATAGGTAAAATCATTTTTTTTCTCCCTACAAGGGCGGCAAGGTTCTACCAGTAAGTATGGATTAGGGCTGGACGATATCAGAAATTTTAATATCGCAATATATCAACAAGTTAATATAGATATTGCTGATATATCGCGATACTAATTTAAAGGGAAGGGGGGGGTGGTGGTAAGATCATTTACTATTTTAAGATAAACGATATGGTATCAACAATTTAAACACAAAACCTAGTTGAATGCAATGAATAAATTTTTTTTATATTTTGCTCATAGAACATAATTTATATTTTTTATGTTTATTAAAACAAAATATTTAAAAGAAAATGAACTAATTGTTTAATAACTATTTGCATTACCATTACTTTCTTAAAGCTTTTTTTAAAGATAGTATATCTTCTATTCTTCTCATTTTATTCTGTTATATATGTATATATATATACCGGGTGATTATAATTAAAGTTACGATTTCAAAAATCGATAATTTTAAAACTACTGGTCAGAATGACTTGATATTTTAGCAGAACAATCGTGAGGCAATGGAATTTTGTTTGGCGAAGGAAAAAAAATAGTTCCAAATTGTGCCGATAGATGGCGTTGTCAGGGTAATGTCAGGGGAAAGACCAAAAATGTATTCTTGAACCCTTTCCGGCGCGGAGTAAATTTGTTTGCAAAATGATGAAATAATAGACTGACACCGGAATTTACAAACGAATCCATTAGTAAAAAAAGCTTGCTTATTTTTCTGGTTCTTATTGAAAGGAAAATTTTAATTAAATACCGGGTGATTATAATTAAAGTTACGATTTCAAAAATCGATAATTTTAATTAAAACTACTGGTCAGATTGACTTGATATTTTAGCAGAACAATCGTGAGGCAATGGAATTTTGTTTGGCGAAGGAAAAAAAAAGTTTCAAAATGTGCCCATAGTTGGCGCTGTCTGGGTTCACATTGTCTGAAGATATGCAAATTACTAATACGTGACATGCGCACCGCAGACATAGCAACCATAAAAATGCAGAGCAGCAGCTCTTTGCCTGAATGCTTCATCATGACTCTGACTATGAAGGATCGCGCTCTGCTCTTGAAGCTTTTTTATAAGAACGATGACTGTGCACTTACAGCTATTAGGAAGTTTCGGACATTAAAATCCATAAAAAAAGGTCCAATAACAACAAATGGTCTGCAAAAAATGACTGCTAAATTCGAAGAGACCGGTTCATTTGACGTTAAACGGGGTAGAGGAAGGAAACCAGTTTCAGCTGCGGCAGTGGAAGATGTGGCTGCAGCATTACAGGAACATACTGACAGTGATGCTGGAATCAGCAGTGCAAGGGGGATTGGCCGAATGCTGGATATGCCGAACAGCACGGTGCGTAAAGTCCTACGGAACGTCTTACGCTGTTATCCGTACAAGATAACTCATGTGCAGGAGTTGCTACCTGCTGACCTGGAAGCACGTCAATCTTTTGCACTACAATTTCTTGCCCGGATGGAAGTGGACAACGGATGGCCATGGAACATTCTGTGGTCTGACGAAGCCCACTTTCATTTGCAAGGTTCTGTAAATACGCAAAATTGCAGGATATGGGCGACCGAGAATCCGTCCCAGCTACAGCCATTACCTCTTCAGTCTGAAAAGGTCACTGTGTGGTGCGGAATAACGGCAGCGTTTATCGTCGGTCCATTTTTCTTCGAGGAGATCACACCTGCGGGTCCCGTTACCTGCACAGTTACTGGCAAGCGGTATGAAGCACTTTTGCGTAACCATGTTCTTCCGGCACTTCAACAGCGTCAGTGTGTGGATCGCATAATATTCATGCAAGATGGCGCTCCTCCGCACATTGCTACTACTGTGAAGCAGCTACTGAGTGATAATTTCGGAGATGATAGGATCATAAGCCGCCATTTTCCAACAACGTGGCCGCCACGTTCCCCCGACTTAAACCCGTGTGATTTCTGGCTTTGGGGGTACCTGAAGAATGTTGTTTATAGCGGGCGGATTCAGAATCTAGCCGACTTGAAGGCAAGCATCACACAACACACCCATTGCATTAGTACACATACCCTCCGATCTGTTATGGAGCATGCCGTTTTGCGCTTCCAATTAGTAGCGGAACAAGGCGGAGGGCATATTGAGCAACTTATGCCTTAATAATCAGTAAGGTGTTTGTTCCATGAAGCTCTTTTTTTTTTCATTTTTTGTCATTATCGCTGTCGTCGCTGTAAACACGTAGTCTTGTCTTTTCGCTAATAAATTTTTAGTAAGTCTCTGAACTCAATTTTTTTCCTTTTGGCAACATCATTCCTATGTTTAACCCTTTAACGAGCGGTGGTCACAAAAAAGGACACCCAATTTTAATTCTGAAACTGACAAACTGCACCAAGAATATTTAAATAAAATTTTCCTTTCATTAAGAACCAGAATATAAGCAAGTTTATTTTTACTAATGGATGCGTTTGTAAATTCCGGTGTCAGTCTATTATTTCATCATTTTGCAAACAAATTTACACCGCGCCGGAAAGGGTTCAAGAATACATTTTTGGTCTTTCCCCTGACATTACCCTGACAACGCCATCTATCGGCACAATTTGGAAATATTTTTTTCCTTCGCCAAACAAAATTCCATTGCCTCACGATTGTTCTGCTAAAATATCAAGTCATTCTGACCAGTAGTTTTAAAATCATCGATTTTTGAAATCGTAACTTTAATTATAATCACCCGGTATATATATATATATATATATTAAGTCTCATTTTCACCACTATGATATGATTAAAAAGTACAATTAATAAAATGAAATTCAAAGTTGTCTACATAAAAATGTATACAAATTTTGTTTTATAGAATTGGGGGGACTGAGTCTGATTTCGTTTATTCTGTACACAAAATGGGTCCAGCGCAAACCATCGATACATCATGATCCTTTCATCATATATCCTTCGTTTAAACTTGGCATAAAGAAATCACTCCATCCTGAAAATCTTCATTCTATCAATGATCGTTATCGATTCTTATTTTTAATTTAGCAAAGGATTGCCTTGGATGACTAAAAATATGAATTTAAAAAATTTGAAAAATATCGCGTATTTTGAGAAATTTACGATTTACTACAAAATTTAATCATGGCAACCATATAATTATTTTTTTTTGCGTTAATTATTATCTGACATTGTTTAAACTATTTAATGTATCTCTCATTGAAAAAAAAATTCATCTTTGCTGAATAACTGATAGACATCCGATTAGAAATTTAATGTCCTAATAAAATCCACTAGTATAAGCAATAAATTAAATTTTGATAATCTAGTGAAATTCAGTGTAAAAATTTTCAATGTATTTAAAGTACATTTTTTTCTGAACGGGGCAACAAAAAAAGACTGAATCTATCCAATTCGATACACCCATTTTAAGCTCAGATATAAATTCCTTCAGAATCCAAGAAACCGCACTCAATAAATAAAGCATGTTAATACTTCGCAATAATCAACGCTCAAATTTTTCGACACGATATATCGAAACCCCAGAGTTATCGCAATATGTCTGGACCAATCACTGCAGCCAAACAAGGAACGTGCGATTATTGTTATTCAGTAGCCAAAGTGTTATTCATTATTAACCTGTAACGAACAGTAGAATTTGTGGTTTTTAAAGATTGAATGTATTGGGATATATTGGAATATTCCTTACTTTGAGATATCATAGGGAGATAATCAGCGGAGGTAGTTTTCCGTTTTGGATGAAACAAGGCAGTGAATAAATAGCTAGATCGGAAGAAAAAAATATTGAAGGACATATTAGTACGGGATATTTGTCGCTGTTTTTCGGGGCTCAAAATTGCGGTGATCGCCAAAAAAAAAAAAAAAAAAAAAAAAAAAAAAAACAATATTATTGTTATTGGGATATATCGACTGAGTCAGAGTTTAGATATTGTTACTGGGATATTTAAAAAATATCAATATTTGACCGATATATTGATAAATAATCCAGCCCTAGTACGGATAGAAATTTTTTCCTTATTTATGAGAAAAATTATGCTTGAATAAGTGGAAAATTTTTATTCAAATTTACCGGTGTGAGTTTGCACCGATGATAATTCAGGCCCTGTCACTATAATTAATATTTACAATGTAACATTGTTGTTCAACACTATTAAGTTTTAGCGATTTAAATATTTTTTGGTATCTTTTCCTTTGCATTTTAAAAATGGGTTTAATTTATTTTCTCTTTATATTTCAGTTTTTATACAAAATCCACCGCTGGAACTGGTGCGATCAATTGAAACTTACGTAAAAGTTGTGCCTTCACCCGTCATTGTGAGACTGACAGAAGGAGCACAGTCACGAGTCACAAGAGGATGGGGCCAAGGTCTAATTTTAGATCCAGGTCAAAATTCTATAGACCCCGATGACGAAAACAATAAGGTATGATATACATTTTATAATTTAAATTATTAATCGCCATTTAAATTATACGAAATTACTCGATTACACAGTATATATATGCCCAAGATGGTCATAGCTGGCAGTAAAACTGATAGTGCTCAGCGTATCCTGTAACGCGATGTAATTGCGAGAATAGAGCCAAATTTTCTAACAGTGCTGTTATAAGTGATAATTAGAAGCTACTCGTCAGTTTTCCAAGCATTTCATTGGCTGTTCAAGGGAAGGTTTTTCCCTCTTTGGTTTTCCAAGAATTTCATTGGATTTTCCAGGAGATCCTAAAACAAAGAAGCACCACATGCGACAAAATTGCTCCGACAATAAAAAGTTGCTTGGTTTTCGAGCAACTATTTTGAAACCATAGGTTTAACATGGTCTCGCTCGAAATTAGCGACAACTTTGACGCCAAGTGCAGGGCTGCCACCGGCGACTACTTTGTAATTCTAACTAGCACCACTTTTTGAAAACAAAATTTTTTCACATACACTTTGACTTCGAACAACTTTTGCCACGGTGCTAGTGGCCTTATGCCACACATCCCCGGTGCATAACATTTGGGAACATATGCAAGAGAAATATACTATTTTTTTTTTTTAAATAGTGGTGCGAATAGAATATAAAATTAGTTTCCAGTGGTAGCTCTGCAAGTCTAATAACACTTTTAGATGATTAAACAAGACGGGGGACGAAGGATTCTGCGAAAAAAATAGTTACATGAATCACCGTGAGAGGATATGTGGCGGTAGTTTTTCTCGGAAGCCTCCGTCACGCGTCTTGTTTAACCATCCTACAAAATACAGATAAAAATATCTCCATAGACTTTCTTTCTACTTCCTATTCTGCCCAAACATATTTACCTCAAATGCCAAAAAGACACATACGCAGCTGAAACACTGGAAAACGCGCGCCAAGCTTTCAGACCGAAAACAATTTCTAGTTATGAGAAAGGTGAATATCAAAATATATGTTTTTTATTTTCAGAATTTTACTATAAAATGGTTCTGTCGGCGATTACCGGGCGAAATTATTAACAGGAATTTGACCGAAGACTTGCATAATGTATCGGATCCGATATATGACCGAAGTGTCCTGTACAAAGAAAGGCCGACTGGATTGCCAACACCTAGTTCCGAAGAAAGTAGCGAAGAAGACGAAAACAAAGATGGCTTGATGGAAGAACCTGATCTTGGTGGTTGCTTTGGAAAAGGACCTGGTAATATTTTAAAGTGATTTAAAAAATTGATTTTTGATTGAAAAAGTTGAAATTTGTACTCAGTGTTGTTGATCTATGATTCATTGATATGGCATTATTGCACGATAAACTTAAGTTTACCATGCAATAAATCCGACAATTGTCGGATGTGGCATCTTCTATGGTTAGTCGAACGTGTATGATCTCCTCACGCACCAATGCAACGGTTCCCCGGCATTCCGCTCAAGCGAGGCTGTAGCGTTCTGAGCAGCCGATATACCAGCGTGGTCTATTGATATCCTGAACCGAAAATCGAGCAAAATTCGCTATCATAGCGCCACTTTTAGGCCGATTTTCTCAAAAATTTTATACGAACATATTACACTACATCTAACTCAAAAATTTTGTCGAAAAATATTCAGAAATTCTTCTCTTAAACTGCAAAAATCGAGAAAATTAGTTATCGCAGCGATATCCCCATTTTCAACAAGGACCTTACGTCCATGGTCAAAAATATTTCTGTAAAGTTTGGTTCAATTCTATGCCTAACTTCGTACACTTTCTGATGATATAATAATGAAAATGAAACAAACATCGCTATCACAGCATGCCCTTCCTGCGGAAAAACTCGAAATTTATTTAGGACCTATTGGCCATAGCCAAGAACATATATATATATAATTTGGTTCAATTCTATGTATAATTTCATTCCCTTTTAGGAAATACAAGGAGGATACACACACAAACACAAAAACAGACACATAGACTCGCACACGGACAGACAGGCATTTTGTAAAAACATGTTTTCAGAATCTCTAACCTCTAAAATGTGTAAATCCGTCGAAAACGGTAAGTCGAAAAAAATTTCGATTACAATACTTTCTTCTATTACAGATAGACGAAAGTAAAAATAGAAGTACAAGACACGTTCATTCGGATTCATTGAAAATAGTACTAATGAGAAATTATAATTCTTAGTAATTACGCTTGTTATAACACTCACTATAGTGTTTTTTACATTAGTGCCATCAAGGTATTTTATATCAATTGGTTGAAAATAATTCCGTTGCACTGCGTTACGTTGATGAAAATCCCCCAGATGCAAGCTGTTTAATTGATTTTTGTACCATGTAATAAAAATTCTCCCTCTTCCCTTCCAACACACAGCCCATGAAATAATAGGGTTTTCTATTTCGGATTACAAATACCATACTTTTGGTGTATAAGCCGCGACTCAGATAAATCTGTTTCCCATCAGAAATTTTATTTAATGAAATGTAACTCAGATGTTTAACTCTAACTTGGACTTTATTTATTAATTAAAGTTTTTGTTCGAAATAGACTTATTTTATCCGCGGCTTATACACCGGAAATTAGTACGGTAATTACATTTTCCAGTTTTCTAAAATTTTAATTTTAGATATAAAGTGTTAATCTATTAAAATTAAAGGGGATTATTTTTAGATTAAAGTGGTAACAGATACAAAATTATAATTTTAGATATATTATTTATCTATTTTTTTCTATAATTATGTTATATTTTTTATTACATATAATTGCAAATTGATTTATTAGTTTTGGATGGGAAATGTAAATTTATTGATTGACTTGAAATTTCAAATTTCGGAACTTCTTTGAAATTTACATGACCTTCCATTAAGAATAGTTACAGGCCGGGTTCGGTTTCGGTTTAGTTTAATTGTGTCAGTATCCAGGGTTCGTAAGCTGTTACCACAATTTTTTAATAGAATTTTTCTATTTAATATTTAAATAGCAGTCATTGCAGACGCCACGTTTAATTGCAGGATTTGTAATCTTTTTTTGCATTTAAATAAAGCAAAATTTTTTATTATAAAATTGTGGTAAAGGTGCACGAACACTAGTTTCGGGTTGAGATTTGATTAGTGCTGGTTGGGGTCGGGTTGACTCGATTTTTCAAAAAGTCTAAAATATATTTTCAGACTGAAAAAATAACTATATTTGAGCATTAAGCGGTATCTATACTATGTTAATTTTTCAGCATAAAAGATACAATTGTTATTAGATATATAAGTGTAGATTTTTTTCCATAACTGTATAAAATTATAGAAAATTGTCTTCCATTTCGTGTTCGGCTTAAAGTGTGTTGGGTTCGAATCGGGATTAGGGTAGACAAAACATTTTTGTCCAGTTTCGGGTAGACTTAACACATGTTAAAAGTTTTTTTTTAAACATATTGGTTCAAAAGTTCGTATTGGTTCAAAAGTCATCCGCCTTTTGATGTTGCAGCGAATAGGATCATTTTTAGCGTATTGTGTGCGGCGCGCATTTTTGAACAAAAGAATTGAGAAAGAGGAAGTCCAGGAGTGTTCATTATATGAGCCTGATATAGAGGATTTTTGGTAAGCTGAAAATTGTCACTGTTACCCATGTTTGTTTAAAAACGTTGTAAAACTAAACCTGTTTTTTCTAGAAACTCTGTTTTAGAAATCGGTTTCAGGTAGAACTCGAGATTGGATCGACCGATTTGGTTGAAATTGCCTGCTTTTCTAGTATATACTATTATGTAGACCATGGCTGTCCAACCTGGCGCCCGCTATTCACTCGAAAAGATTTACAGACATATTTGCCATATTTAACGAAGATAGTCGGAGATTAAATAAGGCAAATATTTCTGTAAATATTTTCTGGTGAATAGCGGGCGCCAGGTTGGACAGCCCTGTTGTAGACCTTCGCAGACGCGTTTTTCAATAATCGAATTGTAAATATATTTTGTGCGATTTAACCGTTTAGCGGGCGGTGGTCACAAAAAAGGACACCTAATTTTATTTCCAAAACTGACAAACGGCACCAAGAATATTTAATTAAAATTGTCCTTTTAAAAAGTAAGGGAATATCAGCAAGTTATTCTTTTCTAAGGAAATCGTGTGTAAAATCTGGTGTCATTTCATTATTTCATTATTTTACAAACGGATTTATTCCGCGCCGGAAAGGGTTAAATCTGAAAACTTTTGTCTAAAATCGACAACTTGAAATTTTGAACGGCCGCCATTTACATCAGGATCGATAAATTGATAAACCCGTCCCTGAAGGTCTAGAAAATATTGTAAATTTTAGAGGGTTTTTTTTTGTTTCTTGTTACAGATTAAGCACACGATTCATCTGGTACCGTGGAATGCTTCAATTTTTCACATCCCTGTATTAAAGGCCACCAGAGGACCATTTTTCAATCACTTTCCAAAAAAAAAAAATACTTTTAAAACTTGAAGATAGGCTTTTTCATTTGCAAAAAAAAAAAAAAAAAAAAAAAAAAAATACTGTTTTTTTTTTTTTTTGCAAATTTTTTAATGTGTTACGCTAAAAAAATCGAAAAAATTGAAGAAATTTTAGGTAATTGTTTTTTTTTAAGTTATAGCATGCTTTAAAAAATTGTAGGTTTCTGTCGGATATAACCCAACTCACACACGACTCTACTCCCGAATATATTTTTGCGAAGTTACGTAAAGATCCAATGATTATAAATATCCGAAAAAGGTTTCTACTGCATTCATTTCACTTTCATTTTATGAGAGTTGCGATCTTTAAATTCTTTTTCCTCATTTTGGGATTTTCAATATATCGATATCATAAAAATGCTAAAATTTCAAAAATGTTTTTCAATTTTCTCGGAATTTTTTTTGGACGATCCCTAAGCACATTTCATAAAATTAGGATCGGCTTTTCAGCAATATAAATTGTTTATTTAAAAAAAAAAAACAATAATGTTATGTAAATAATAATTTTTTCTGTATTTTTCCGTATATCGTGAGATTTTAATTATTTTTCTTAAACTAATTAACTCTTTCGAAATCTGATTTCTAGCGTTATAGAACGAACTTGTAAGAATAGCATGCAAAATAAAGTTCAGAATTGTAGAAGAGGTAGAGTTTTAAATTTTTCTTAAAATAAAAAAAATAATAAATAAGTTGCACCACAATAATTTCATTTTTTCTTATTTATGTAACATTGTTGAGAATTGATTTGATCACATGATGCCTGTGGGTGGAGTTTATGACTATCGCTCACGCTGTTACGTAACATCCCGAACTAGCAAGAAAACTTTTTTTTTTTTAATGTAAAATTTATTTCGAAGATGGAGCTTTCTCGATGTTCACCAATGGAATTAAAATTAAGTTTATTTGATTATTAATATTTAATTGTTGTGTTAATTTTTTCTTGTTAATAAAAAGAAGAAAAGGTTTTCAAGACTTTTATCCTGAATAAAACCACAGTATTGCACCAGAACGCTTGAAATATTATTTTTTATCAAATTTTTGTTTCTAAAAAATATTCCTTAATAAAATTATTTAATAATATTTAAAAATGATACTATAAATAACTGAAATAATGAAAAAGTTCAAACGATAGTGAGTTCCTTTAATTAAGGTGTGATTTTTTTTTTCTGTTTTGTTAAAATGTTTAACACCCTCTTTTTTAGGCATGATCAACCTTACAGAAGGTTATGTGAATTGGAACACAACTGTTTTCAGAAGATCCAATGTGACTTATGAAATCATAATTAAAATAGAAATGTCTGATCGAGATCCTAGTTGGGGCGGCTTACAAATTGTCCTTTTAGAACATATACCACCAATCATAAGTGTTGAGTAAGTATACAATTTGTTTTCACAACAGGTCTAAGTTCATATCCGATTTACTTTCTGTTTTTTCTCGCATCGTAGTGCAGTAGGTAGAAAAAAATGGCAAAAATTCTTTTCATATTGGGTGACCACTAGTCATGGAATTTCTCATGGAAAATAACAGTATTTTCTTATACAAAAATTCGTGTGATTAAATAAGGCGAATTTTTCTATAAGAAAATAGTAGTATTTATCCTGAAAAATTCTCTGACTTGTGGCCGCCTTGTACATAAATCAGAACAAGATTGTCAGTTTGACCTCCTTTTATATTTAAAAATTCAGAATTTATACACGAAAATCCGAAAGAAGAATTTTTACTTTATTTAATCACGCAATTTCTATCATTAAATGAAGCAAAAAAATTTATGTACTAATCGGAATTTCTGAATAAAAAATGAGACCAAACTGATAGTTCTGAATCAGGATTTAAATATATATATATATTGCAGTTACTATTTTACTTTTTTAGCACATCGTATGCGGATGTTATTTCGCAAATGAAAGCAAAATGTATGTGTATAAAAAGTCACTCTAAATTGAAACCTGCCAGAACCAGTCAGAGGTTTTTATCATGAGTAAAAAAAATATATAGGTAGTTATGCGGCAGTTATTTCGCAAATGAGCACGAAATGTATGTCTACAAAAGTCACTGTAAATTGAAACCTGCTTAGAACCAATCAAAACTCTTGCCATAAGTATAAAACAAAATATATGAACTGCCCACCTGAATGCAGGTGAACACAAGATACAGCCCAATTTTTCCATGTCGTCATGCATAAAGAAAAAGAAAATTACATTAAATCTGATTTCGTTAAAAGGGGTATTGTTGGAAAGCTATTATTGTCATGAGGATCAAGAAAGGTGTTCATAAATGGTTGGATTCAGACGGATAATTCTCACATTCAGTGCTCGCAGCGTTCCTAAATTTTTCGACCTTTGTTACCGCTATTTTACAACAAAAATCTTTATGGTGTATTCCTTTAACACCTTCAATACAAATGTACGACAAAGTTTACACTTTTATAATAGTGGTAGAAAAGGTTGAAAATTTTAGAAACGCTGTGAAATCTGGATATTTGTCTTCATCCTCATGGCAAGAATTGTCCAACGATATCCTCTTGACAAAATCCAGAACAGTTGAAAATTTTCCCGACTTACAGCTAAAATATCTAGAATGATTTTTTAATAACAATATATTTATAGGTAAAATAAAAATTTTCGCGTAATATTCATGAACTTCATTTAATGTATGTCTCAGTTTCATAACATACATGATGTTTCATCAAATCTGTATCTAAAATTCACTTTAATACAGAGATCATACTGAGGTACATGAAAAGTTAAAGCTACAAAACTTTTCCAGTGCCATCTATACTAGCAATAAAGATATCTAAAATTGTAAAATATCGGGAGGGTAAAAAATAGAATTTTTACGTACGGGTGGGTTTTTTTAATGTTCATTTTTTATAGGTAAAATTTAAATCTATGCGGAATATATTCACAAACTTCATTTAATGTATAGCTAATACTCATAACATTCATCATAAGTTTATTTAAATCTGTGTTTAAAGTTTACTTTAATAACAGAGACTGAGGTAGATTAAATTTTATAGCTTTAAAATCCTGTATTCACAATAGAGATATTTAAAATTGTTTAATATTTGAATGGCAAATATAGAATTCTTGTTTATCTATGAGTGATTTTTAATGTTCATTTATATACATAGGAAAAATCCAATATAAACGTAATATTCACAAACTTCATTTAATGTATGCCTAATACTTATAAGATTCACCATAAATTTCTTTAAATCTGCGTCTGAAGTTCACTTTAATAACACAGATCATACGGAGGTAGATAAAAATGAATAGCTACAAAAATCGGGACTCACAATTCACAATAGAGATATTTAAAATTGTAAAATATTAGAATGGCAAAAAATAGAATTCTTGCATATCTGTGAGTGATTTTTAATGTTAATTTTTATAGGAAAAATCCATATGTAAACGTAATATTCACAAACTTCATTTAATGTATGCCTAATACTCATAACATTCATCATAAATTTCATTAAATCTGCGTCTAGAGTTCACTTTAATAACAGAGACCATACTGAGGTAGATAAAAATTAATTTAAAGCTACAAAACATCTTGACTCACTCTCACATTGAAGATATCTAAAATTGTAAAATATGAGAATGGCAAAGAAAAATAGAATTCTTATGTATCTGTGAGTTATTTTAATGTTAATGTTTTTTTCCCGCTATTATAGGTGTCAAACAGAAAAATTATGTTATCCAAATGATCCTATTGGTCAACGGATTAATCCGGTAAGGGTTGGCTTGATTGGACTGTGCAAGGAAGGATGTGACACGGAACTTTTGTACGAATGGCAAGTGTTTGGTGTTGATGCTGAAGGCAATGAAACGTATTTAGCAGAAGCCGCCGAATTCTTAGTTGGTAATTACCCCCATACTTCTAGAATTTAATGCAATTGTTTATATGAGAGCTTGCAAGTCTCCCGATTTTTCAACACATTCGAAATATCTTAACACTTATGTATTAATCACGAGTGTGACTTATGTAAAGTAAACCAGGTCTCGCAGGCGTTCCTAAAAATTTTTAACTTAGCTACCACTGTTTTAAAACGATAGCGTTATTGTAGATATCTACAGTAAACGTTAACGGCATCTATCACGAAGATATTTGATTTGAAATAGTACTTAGAAATGCAGAAAGATTTGTCTTGTGAATCCATCTAGGGCAAAGCCATTAAATAATAAGTCCAGTCAGATAAATGGGAAACTTTTCGCAAGTTGAAAATGGCGCCATCTAGCGGATGGGATGCTTGCATTCGGCACCAAGAATATTTTAATAAAATTTTGCTTCTAAAATTAAAGCTTAAAATAAGGAGTTCATATTTTCTAAAAAAGTCGTTTGTAAATTCCGGTGTCAGTCAGTAATTTCACATTTTACGAACAGAATTTGTCTGTGCCGGAAAGGGTTAATTGCATAGTGATGTAAATTTCCATCACTTTTTATTTAACTTTTAAAAAATAAATAAACTTCTTCGCCACCACTATATTTATATAGAAATATTAATCCAGTAAATATCCCCATTTTTTTTCACTATAGTTTTAGCTTTAATGTAAAAGATCCCAATAATTAGCAAGCTTTTAAAGGAAGTGCAAAAACAAAGCATCGATACAAACGATAAAAATCGTATAAAATATCGATATAAATAAATCGTATCGTTTCTCTGCGACGCACTTCTGTTTCGCCTTCCTTCCGCAGCTGATGAAGTGGCGCTAGTTATTCCGCTAACAAATTTAACACTATCTGACTGGGCTTATTATTTAATGGCTTTGATCTAGGGTGTGACTCCTAGTAAGTAAAAACATAACTTGTAAATCAATAACGAGCGTGACTCGTTATTGCAGAAGGGGCGGTGTTAAATAATAATTCTAAGTATATAACTAATTTATATAAATACAGCCACAAGGAGTTAGTACATTAATAATTTTGCCAAGAAAAATATTTTAATAAGCGTAATATTCCATTATCTGCGGCCACATTTTCATACGTACAACATTACAAGTAACCAAGAAAAACGCTGAAAACATTAAAAATTATCTATCAGTACAATTTAAACTTTTCTAATTAGCAAAAAATTAAATGAAAGATGAAAAATAGAATACCTCATTAAAATTCAAGAATTAATATTCAAATGACAAAAAACTTATTTTAGTGTAGAATGCATACCTCTCATAAGTTTTGAATAACTATTTTAAAGTTACTTATTCATTTCTTAATTAAGAAGTTGAATATTCTGGACTGTTTATTTCATTCTGCATGTTGATAATTTATTACTAGATTTTCCAGTTTATAAAATAAATTAAAATGTACGTTTCTCCTCTCTTCTCAAAAAATTCATATAATACCGCAGACATGACTAACTTCAATATGGGAAGGAGTCTTTTCAGTACATACTTCATCCGATTCATTTTCTTTGCCATCACTTTGTGTAAATTTAGTCATGCAATAAAACAGGCAATATGTTATTTATCCACGATTCTTTCGGATTCAACATCGATCCACTAAACATTGCGGACTCATTTTCAAGCGAACCACTGTATAAAAGTATCTTCACACGCAGAAAGTTTTCCAGAACGTTTTCCTTTTTGGTTGAGATTTTTGTAGCATTTACAATCATTTAGGAACTTAAGATATCTTAAACATTTTTGCAAGTTCCAACTGCGTACATTTATTTACATCTGCATAATAAATAACACTTAACTTTTATTTTAAAGTAAGATCTTTTCGTGAGGAAGACCGTGTCAAAAATCACAAGAATAGAATAAAGCATGTGGAAAGCTGATACATGTTGAAAAAAAATAATGAACTTGAGCTTACTGTTTACTTTCAAAGATCGTAGAATGTAAGAAACCAGAATTTCTACAGGTCAGAGAATTTCTGACTTTAGGTCAGAAAAATACCAGTATTTACTTAGATAAAAAAGTTGTCTTATTCAATTGCACGATTACATAAGTCGTAAACCCTGGAAACGCACTGTTTAGCTCCGAATAGAACGAATGATTGTGTGTAGTGTTGACAGGCGCCTCAAACCCTGCATATTCCAATCCGCTAAAAGAATGTAATTGGATAGTCAGATAGGTCACGGCCATATCTAAGGTGCGTCTATATGAGATTGATGACATACGGGATATAAAATTTGATTGTTTGAGACGATTTTAGACAAAAATGAATCTACATGCATTTTAGCAAGCCTGCCATTATCGCCAAGTTAATGCTAGTTAACTTGTCTCACTCGTCTGCTATAACTCGTCTAGGCGAGTATCGTCATGTTCTGAAATGTATGTTTTCCGTAGTCTGTACAAAAACGTCTGTATGAGCACAGTTTGAACATGCAGCCTGTGCGTATGTTGCCATTTTCATATAGAAACACCCAAGTTATTTCAACCCACGACAAGTTAGACAAGTAAGACAAGTTTCGTACGAGAGGGTTATTCGTATTTGGCACTACCCAGAAAGGTTTTTCCTTATTTTTCTTTTCTAAAACTCACAGGATAGCAACAAGGCACACATTTCTTTCACCCTTTTGCAATGAGTCTCTGTAATCTTGTGATTGCACAATCTCTACGAAAAAGAGAATGAATTTCTTCGAGAGGGTTTCAGTTATTTATAAAACATGCAGCAATTTTTGTACTTAAACGACAAATTCCCCCCCCCCCCCCAAAAAAAATAAAAAATAAAAATAAAAACCTAAATGAATTGGGACGAAGTCGGAATTGTTATTACTTTAATTCCTTGAAGGGCGGTAGGATGTTATATATCCCACTTAATTTTAATCCTCAAATGCGACATTTAAATCAGAATTTTGAAATATCTTATTTTCTTTTATAATGTACGTGGAAAAAAAAAATGCTTTCACTTATTTACCAATAAATTTGTTCGCAAATCCTGGTGTACTTCAATCATTTCAACATGGTAGCAATAAAAGTGCTTTGCCTCTGAAAGGATTAAACAGAACTGTTTCGTACAGTATTCCTTTAATCGGACACTTTTATACGGAAATAAACTACAACACTTTGTTTCATTGCTGATAACCCTTAAAGGGTTGGTAAGTATGCAAATATTTATTGTAACAACCACTTTTGGAAGTAATGGACTCCAACCAGTGGCGTAGCCAGGGTGGGCGTCCAAATGCTCTGAATACCACTAATTTCGTACAGCTTTTTTCGTCATCTTTAATTGCAGAAAATTCTGCTCTTAGATAAGACGTTGAATATTACTTTAAAATAGTAGTATCCAGAGCATCTGGGCACCCTCCCTGTCTACGTTACTGCCGTCATCTGACTGAAATAACTGCTTTCAATTCCATTGTTAAAATTGAGAACTAAAGTGAAAATTTCTTTTTCACAGGTGCTACTGAGAAAAAAATGGCTTTAAGTGAAGACTTTTTCAAAGAATATTATCCAACTTACGGTGATTTTATCGCCAAATTAATTGCTGAAAACGAATATGGCCTTCGTGGAGAATCAGATTTGTTCTTGCATATTAACCAGCCTGCCGAAGGTGGAAATTGCACAATTGTACCTGAAACAGGGAGAGCGTTGATTGACGTTTTTACCGTTAGCTGCTTAGGATGGTCTGACCCAGAAGGAAAAGACATTGAACATTTTGCATTTTGGAGTAAGATTTTTATTCTTTTTTTTAAAATTTTATTTGATATTGTGACCACAAAAATATTTTGAATTGTACCTGTAGGCCAAATCCGTGGGGGCGTTTCTAACAGTTTTACACATAAATTAGTTTCGCAATTAAAATATATATAGCTTAAACTTTTAAATTAAGTATTTTTATGTTTACCAAATATTTATCTATCATAATATAGCAACATCGATTTTCTGAAACATCAGCTTCATGTCTAAAAAAGAAAGTTTTCAAGTGCTGCGGGTATGACATCCATGTCACACCCCGCAGAAGAAAAGTAATATATGTATATATATATATATATATATATATATATATTAAGCATAAAAATGATGTTTTAGAAAATCGATATTTTAAAAACCATAAAAAATGAGTAAATGGCGATACTGTTTTCCAACAAATTGCGCTACAGTTTTCAAACAAGATGAATTTTTTTCTTTATTCGACGGGTAAAGATTGAAAATGTGCGATGTTTAAAAGTTAAAACCATCGCGGTGAGAGCAAAATTTAATCGTCTGGTATTGCTAACGTCAAAATGACGTCAGCGTTACGCACGGACATGTTTGTAATTTATATTGTGGATTTTATGGGCATCCTGTATTTTTCAGCTGTTGCTACTAAATTTTCATTTTTATAAACGATACTTCTAAAAAATAAATAAAACCTACAAATCATTTATGGCTTTCATTGCAATTGAATTTTCTCTAAGTTTTCATATGAAATCTCTATATTTATATCTTACGCATATTTTAGATTATTTGCTGATACGTTTTTAAGTAATGTTTAAGGAACTGCAGTTTTTTTTAACAAACACCGTATTTTAACGAAATGTTGGTACACTATGTCAAAAGCCTAATCAAAAACCTTTCGTATGATGACGCATTCCTCATTGTGCGTTTTTTATTGGCATGGAAAAAAGGAGGTTGACATCACAAATAATGTTTATGATTTTTAATAAATTGATTTTGTGAACCCTATTTCTTTATATTGCTTCATTGTGTGTTTTATTATTGCTTTATTATTATTATTATTTCTTAATTATGTTTTGAATAATGGATGTTGACATCAGAAATAATGATATGATATTTAATAAATCGATTTTATGAACCTTGTTTCTTTATATTGCTTCATTATGTGCTTTATTATTACTTTATTATTATTTCTTCATTATTATGTGCTTAGAAAAAGGGATATTGACATTAAAATAATTTATATGATTTTTAATAAATTGATTTTTGAACACTCTTGCTTTATTATGTGTTTTATTATTACTTTATTATTGCTCCATTATGTGCTTTATTTTTACTTTATTATTATTTCTTCATTATCTGCTTATAGAAAGGGATGTTGACATCGAATTAATGTATATTATTTTTAAAATATTGATTTTGTGCACCCTATTTCTTTATCCCATTAAACTGTTTTGAAAACCGTTATTCATATTTTTTTCTAATGATTTGTTTTCTATTTTCAGCCATACAGAATGATACCGGGGCCTTGATATATTTAAGTGCTGGTCCCGATGGAGAAGCCCAGTTAGTTTTACCTTACGGTTTGTTTGAATTAGGAGTTGATATAAAAGATAAAGAAGGTGCTTTAGCAAGAGTGAATATATCGACCATGATGGTAAGATATTAAATTTTGTCAGCTGTGCCAGTTTGCGTGTTTCTTGTAAGGAAATTTCAGCTATTAGAAACAGGTTAAAAAAGTCAAAAAATGACTTTGAAATCTGATCAGGAAAGCTGTCTTTATTCTTTTCCCTCAGAATCTATAAAGTTTTGAAAGCTAACTAACAATTGTTTCGACACATGCCCAACTAAATTTTATTACACTATTTTGTTTAACTTAACTTGTAAGAATTTTTCCAACTGAGTAAAAAGAGACAGGCTGGAATTCGAACCCAGGACATTAAACTTAAGCTGCCAATGCTCTTCGAACTAAGCTATCCAACTAAGCAAGGACACGTTTCACAGAGAAAACCTTTTGGGAAATACATTTGGTCTGTTATCTGAAACAGTTCAACAGAAAACCGGTAAAGAAACTCCAATAAAAATTGGATCCGTTATTAAGCTTAATTATTGTAACACAATCATACTGATTGGTAAAGCAGTCACAAGAGATGTAATTTTTCCAACTGAGACCAACTCTTTCCAAATATTGAAGTCCATGTTTTGAACCAGAAAATTTATTTTATAAAATATACCTTGTTTTCTATATGATACATATTTGATTTAATTATTTAATTAAAAGGTCTGTTCAAAGTATCTTTATCTGTCTTGCAATAAAATACAGAAGGTTGGCTGCTATAGTATAAATTGACATTAAATTTGAATATTAGGTTTCAGTTCGTCAAAATCATTATTGTTATTTATTTATTCATAAGTGAAATATTATTTTATTAAGTAGGAAATTATATTTTAATCTCATTAAAAATTATTTCTTTTTTAAAGTCCAGTTTCAATTCTCAAAATTATGGCGTTAAATACAGGTTTCCCTCGATTAGTGCGGTTAATTAATCCCGTGATATTGCCGCACTAATCGAACATACATTGAATGCGAAAAACTGCAGTAGAGCTACAGCCAACTTTCTCAAAAAATAGTAAAATAGTCAATAAAAACTCAGTAAAACAGACAATGCAATAATGTACTAAGATATTCTTTTTGATGTATTATTGATAGAAAATATATATTACAAATTGATTTGAAATTTAAAAACAAAGTTTATCTAATTCTATTGAGCTGCCATTAACATAAACACGTGAGCTAACTTAATAAGTAACAAACAGTCGCGAAACAATGAAAAATCAAATTTAATTTTAATTCTGCATTATTGCAATTCTTTAGGTTATTTATGTTAGCTTACTTACCATTAGGTTAGTAATTACCTAATGGTAATTACTTATCTAATGGTAACCTTAAAAAATAGGTTAATTTTTAAAATTTTAAGCAATTTGATTTCAAACTTATTGTAAAACAGTTTGATTATTTCAAACGTTTATAGGGTGAAACCCCCAGTTATTGACACCTAACCAGTAACTGACACTTGAGAAAAAATCTAACTCAAATAAGCATTTTGTAGTAAAATTCTGCAAAGTAATGTCATCTAGTGGTAAATTAGACACTTATTTTTATTTTGGAGTCAATTTATTCACCACTTGAGGAAATTCAATGAGAAAGAAACTTTTGAGAATACAAAAAGGGCCATTTTGAAGCAACCATCCTATTTTTTTTTTAATTAAGGAAGTGTTTTCTAATCTATTTGTAATGCGACGATCCTAAACTGTTTTCTTAAAGTTGTACTAGTAGAAATTAATTTAAAGATGTATACGCTATATTAAGTCCATGTTTTAGGGTTTATAGTTATTTAATTTAGCTTAGGGGGGGGGTGTTAGTAATTGGTTCCTAGAATTTCATTTTACCAGTCTCTGACAGAGGTGTTAGTTATTGGTTATATTATAGAAATTTAAAATCATTTATTTGAACTGTTTAAAAATGCTTAATAATAAATTAAATTTATCTTATAGTAAACACCATTAAAATTTAAGTTGTTTTACCAGTGTCTGACACCAGTTGTCAGTTACTGATTCATAAATGTCAGTTATTGGATATCTGTATTGCTAATAATGCAGTACAAAATATTACTACTATATACTCTTACTATATACTCTGCATTACTAATAATGCAGTACAGCTTACTAAATCCCACTTTTTATAATAAATATTAATGTATGTTGTTTTTATAATAAAGAATAAAAATAAATTTAAAGCTTTTTAATCTATTAAAATTAAGTGTCAGTCACTGGTTCACTTTGTGTCAGTTATTGGTGTTTAAAAATAGACATGGTGTCAGTTACTGCTGTTTTTCACCATATTTATGAATAAAATTCATTTTTATTAATAAAATATATAATTTTTCAAAATTTTACCAACAGTATTTTTTTAATATACCTGTACTATCATTTCAAAAACAAAGGTGAGTCTAAAATAGATTTAAATTTTTGTATTACTGATTTGAACAAGAAAGAATCTTTAAAGTATCAGTTACTGGGGTGTTTCACCCTATGTTTTAATTTATTTAAGCGAAAACTTATCAATTTCGAAATGCGCAGTTTTTTCTTTTTTTTTTTGTTATACATCTTGCGGTAACACACAGTTTTATTTTCTAATCCTGTGTGCAGTTACATACTTCCGCTGATGTCTATTAGTCCAGTAGAAATAGCATTTTACCTTACAAAAATTCGGGTAGTTCTGATTTTTGGATATGTTGTGAAGGTTGAACCTCTAATACAAAAGCCAAGTTTTCGACTTTCTAGACCTTGTGCGTTTTTCACAATATTGAAAAAACCAATATTTTTCGGCACTTTTTTCGATATTTCTTAAAGAACTCAATTTTAGTGCTTTTTACAGAAAAAGCACTTTCACCATTTTGTAGAGCATAAAATTCTCTACAACACGCAGTATTCATATTTGTAAATTGTCCAAATAGGGGATAAGATACGGAGCCGGGAAAATAGGGTAAAATTTGCAAAAAGTGCAAAAATCCACAAATGACGTTAGTTTTTGCTTAATAACCTACTTTTAGGGCGTTTTAGAGACAAAAGTGTCATTATAAAGTTTGTAAAGCATGAAGTAGTCTATAAGTTTCATTTATTAGATCATTAAATATCTATAATAGACTCTAAAAATCAGAATAATACAATTTATGGTTAAAACAAAAAAATACCGCCTGACAAGTCATTAATTTAAAAACGAACTTTTATTTTTGATATTGATTAAACGATGCAATTAATTAATTATAGTATGTACAATAATAGGTAACTGTTGAATAATTGAGGGGGGGGGGCGAAGTTAACTAAAAAACCTAGTCGGTAGACATAGGTGCAGGGCCAAGAATTCAAAGTCGAAAGTAAAATTAATAGCTGGGAATAATGTAAAAAAAAACTTGAAAGATAAATAAGTTATAATTTAGAAATTTTAAAAAAGAAAAATCGTCTCAGTTACCTATTATTGTAGATGCTATAATTAATTAATTGCATCGTTTAATCACAAAAATAAAAGCTCGTTTTTAAATTAATGACTTGTCAGGCGGTATTTTTTTGTTTTAACCATAAATTGTATTATTTTGATTTTTAAAGTCTATGATAGATATTTAATGATCTAATAAATGAAACTTATAGACTACTTCATGCTTTACAAACTTTATAATGACACTTTTGTCTCTAAAACGCACTAAAAGTAGGTTATTAAGCAAAACTAACGTTATTTGTGGATTTTTGCACTTTTTGCAAATTTTACCCTATTTTTCCGGCTCCGTATCTCACCCCCTATTTGGACAATTTACAAACATGAATACTGCATAATGTAGAAAATTTTATGCTCTACAAAATGGTGAAAGTGCTTTTTCTGTAAAATGCACTAAAATTGAGTTATTTAAGAAAACTCGAAAAAAGTGCCTAAAAATATTGGTTTTTTTCAATATTGTGAAAAACGCACAAGGTCTAGAAGGTCGAAAACTTGATTTTTTTATTAGAGGATCAACCTTTACAACATATCCAAAAATCAGAACTACCCGAATTTTTGCGTGGCAAGGCCGTTTTTTACGCTATTTCTACCGGCCTATATCTATCAAATTCTGTCTAAGAAATTATAATTTTTGAAAAGCTTTTTAGAATTATTTTAATCTTATTTCTTACTTTTGGCAATTTATGTAAATTTCATTATTCAAAACTCGACGCCATCTTGCTGGAAAAAAAGAATCAACCATTTCGTGCTTTGTGCACTAATCGAGGGAGCATCTAGAAAAACTTTATCGCACTAACTGAAACCGCAGTAAGCGAAGGTTACCTGTATATAGATTTTTTAAAAAATCACAGAATTTCAAAATTTATACAAAAGATTGAAATGTACAGGTGTCCGAAAAGTCTGCCCCTGATTACAAAATTTATTCATATCTGCTACACATAAAATAGACATATGAAACTGGTGCTAAAATGTTGAAAAACTAATTTTGCTGCTGCACGTTTCTGTAACGTGGCTGTAGTCTAGCAATGTCAGTGTGCAGAAAACCGCAATGTACACAAATCAGGAAAAAGCTCAGTGTGTCCTCTGGTATCACGAGACCCTTTTTGGGATTTTATGGGACTTCGCAAAAAAGACTGTCTCACTTCTTCCACTATTTCAGCTGAGGTTGATGGTTAACCAATTCTCGTGACGTGGTTCAGTTTCCTGGACACTGACACTACTACACTAAAGTCACGTTACAGAACCCTGGAACAACAACAAGAAAAAGTTAGTGTTTTCAAACATTTTGGCTCCACTTTCACATATCTATCTTTCTTATTTATAGCGGATATAAATTAATTTTGAAAGACTTTTCAGAAACCCTGTATTTTAGATTTCATATTTATTTATTTTAATTATAACTATGATCGTTGTAGTTGGAACCACCTTTTAAACAAGACTACGATGGCTTTATTAACAATCGACAACTGGAACAAGTTGAGGCTTCAGGCGATCAAGCACGCATGAATCAAGTGTCTCAAGCATTGTCATCTCTAATGAGCGTTAGACTACCGTTAGATGAAAATAGCACGTATGAAGAGGTTACTACAGGTAAGGCGTAAATAAAATATTATAGTAATACAGAGCAGTGGTTCCCAAACTTTTTGGCTCGCGGAGCCCTTTTTGGGAAGAATTTCTGAGGCGGAGCCCCTTAACCTCATGGTACTCTATGGTTTACAAATTAACGTGTTTTTTTATGTCTATGGAGTAGAGAAAGATCTGCTGGATAAGAATCTCCAAACCAGTAGTTTCCAACATGGGGCCAAGGTTCTAAGTTTGGCCCTTTTCTTGATACAAAAATTCTGAATTCATACTAGAAATTTTGAAAACCAAATTTTCTATTATTTAACCCCTTAACAGTTTTATTTAATATTACTATTATTGGACATAATAAATTAAAAATAAGGACTACAAACCACATTTTTATGTATTAAAATATCTGCTTTGTATAATCGAGATATATCTGCCAAATACAGCAAAAATTATAGTTAAAAATTTGTGGTTTATGAAAGCTTTTAGTAAAGAAGAAAACAAACTCTTCTCACCCAAGTGACGTTCGAACAATACTGTTAAGAAGTTAATGACATCCATTTTTAAAATAAAAAATATTCTTTCGGGATTTCTAGTATGAACTCGGAATTAAAGCTCAAAATGGTAACCCTGTCTGGGTCATGCATTGCATTGGGGCTTACGTGAGACTATTATTATTTATAGCGAAAACCACACACACATAGAAAAAAAGGTGAGTTGTACAGTTTTCGTTTACAAAGAGAGACTTCTGTATAATCCCAATAGGCTACTCGCGAAAAGAAAGAAAATGCGCAGGCCGAGTCACCCATGAGTAATTATATAACACGTTTTCGCTAGTCCCGCCCACCCGTAATAGAATCATGCGATTACGGATTCTTTTTTCATTCTTCTTTACGTTTCTAGTACTTCTAAACATGGAACGAAAACGAATCGCCTCTGAGCTTCTTCTTTTGAATCATTTTTAAAAAATATATTTAGAAGCAGACAATCATTTTAGTGTTGAAGTGGACGGGGAAAAATCTATAACCTGTATTTTTAGGTGGACTCTTTTGGATGTTTTATTGGAAGTATTTAGCCATTAATTATAGTTTTAAAAAAAAGATTTATTTCACCATTGTTTTGCGTCAAAATATATATACGGTTAAAAGCTACACATGTCAAAAGAACTGCAACTAGTAGAAAAACTTTACTAACAAAACGGAATATATGGGTGGGGTTACATTTATATCAGGACGGGTACTTATTGACGAAATAATTTTTTTTTAATTTTTACAGCCTTATTTCTGATAGGAAAATGTGGCATCATAACATAAGAATCTTAGCCAATGCCGAGACCAGTTAAAACTAAATTTTAAAGAGGGGTTGTTAAATGATACAAGATCTTAAAAAAATGTGTTTTCAGCAACATACATTGCTTTAAAAATTAAGTACAATTGCGTAAAACAGCATAGAAAATTTAAATAACTAAGAATTAATAAAAGTAAAATAAACAGATTAAAGAATTAAAGTTACAAAAAGAAAAAAAAGAAAACTATATACACAAGGTATACAAATATTAAATGAATCTAATGATGGGTTTATTAAATGATACAAGATGTTACAAAAAAGAGGCGTTTTAATCGACAAAAATTATTTTACTATGAAAAACAGTATAAAAAATTTAAACAAATAACATAAACAGATTAAAGAAATTAAAGTTAGATAAAAAAAAAAGAAATATATAAACACAATATACATAAATGTAAAATGAATCTAATGAGGGTATTTAAATGATACGAGATGTTATAAGAAGATGTTTTAAGCGACAAAAATTGTTTTATTATGAAAAACAGTCTAGAAAATTTAAATAACTAAAAATTAAAACAAATAAACAGATTAAAAAAATCAAAGTTGTATATATATAAAATATATATACGAGGGCAATTCGGAAAGAAACCTCCGTTTATGAATTTTAAAAAAACTAATGAAAGGATACGTTTTTTATTACTCACGTTTGAAAGGCACATTCTTCAGCTACTTCTCAGCATAATCGAAGTATTATTTAAAACAATTATCATAGCTGTAAATCAGCTTTGAAATTCCATCGTCACAGTCTTCTGCCGCCGGCCTATTCAACAGGGCTGTTCGTTCTATTCTATCCACACCACTATTTTTTTTTTTTTTTTTGTAATAAAAGGACATTTCGAAAATTAACTTCCGTCCAGGCGTGGCACTATTAGTAGTGGGCGGAGCGCAACCATTGCTAAATCAAGCAATCTGTAATTCCGTAAAATTTCAGCAATCTTAGGGAGAGTGTCGAACTACCGCGCGTTTCCTCGTTATAACGTCACAAAATGTGCGCTGCTATTGAAAATCCTGCCAAATGCGAGGTACGAGGAGTAATAAGATTTCTTTGGGCGAAAAAACTGTCAGCAGCGGACATTCATCGTGAACTGTGTGCCATATATGGGTCAAACATTATGAGTGAAGGTGTAGTGCGTCAATGGGTCAGGTTTTTCAAAGGAGGAAGAACAAGCATCCATGATGAATCGAGGAGTGGGAGGCGGTCTGTAGTGAGTGATAATCTCGTCGAACAAATTGAAGACAAAATTCGTCAGATCCGTCGATTCACAATCTCGGAACTTTTCCAAGAATTTTCGAACATTTCTCGGACTGTTTTGTACGAAATTGTCACCGAAAAATTAGGCTATCGGAAGTTCTGTGCTCGATGGGTACCAAAGATTTTCACGGAGACCCACAAAATTATTCGAATGGGCGCTGCCTTAGACTTTCTTTCCCGGTACAACACGGAAGGGGAGAAGTTTTTGAATAGAATAGTGACTGGCGACGAGACTTGGATTGGGTATGTAAATGCTGAAACAAAGCAACAGTCAATGGCATGGGGTCATACCGGTTCTCCAAACCGGCTGAGGAAAGCCCGTCAAACTTTGACATCGAGGAAGATTATGTTAACCGTGTTTTGGGATGCTCATGGTATCTTGCTGGTCGAATTCATGAAACGTGGTAAGACAATAAATTCTGAAGTTTACTGTAACACTTTGAAGAAACTGAAAAGAGCCATCCAGAACAAACGTCGCGGCCTGCTGACATCTGGAATTGTATTCTTGCACGATAACGCTCGCCCTCACAGTGTTCAGAGAACACAAAATCTTTTGCGCCAATTTGAATGGGACGTGTTTAATCATCCCCCCTACAGCCCCTACTTGGCTTCTTCTGATTTTCATCTGTTCAAGGAAATGAAGAAGTGGCTTGGAGCACAGCACTTCGCTAACGATGTGGATCTTCAAACCGCTGTGACAAGTTGGCTGAATTTGCAGACAGCTGAGTTTTATTCAGAAGGGATTGGTAAGTTGGTAAAACGGTATGACAAGTGCTTGAATGTACATGGTGACTATGTTGAAAAATAGCAGACAGCTGTACCTTTAAGATGTAAATAAAAAAATTGTTGAAAGTAGGCGTGTTTTTCATTTATACAACAAAACGAAAATTAGTTTCCGAATTGCTCTTGTAATATTTTACTTGACCCACTATTTTTTAAAACATTTTTGTAGTACATTTATCAGCAAATTATATAGAAAAATATGTTAAAATTCTTTGGATTGAAAGAGTGGTGCGAGTTGAATTTACAAATAATCGCAGTTGAATAAGCCGGCGGCAGAAGTCTGTGACGATGGAATTTCAAAGCTGATTTACCGTTATGATAATTGTTTTAATTAATACGGCAATTATGTTGAGAAGTAGCTGAAGAACGTGTCTTTCATACGTAAGTAATAAAACATGTTTCCTTTCATTAGTTGTTTTTTAATTCATAAACGGAGGTTACTTTCCGAATTGCCCTCGTATATATATATATATATACATAATATACACAAATGTAAAATGAATCTAGTGAGGGGCTTTAAATGATACAAGATCTTATAAAAAAGTCGTTTAAGCGACAAACATTGTTTTAAAAATTAAATATGAAAAATAGGATAGAAGATTTAAATAACTAAAATTTAATAAAAATAAAATAAACAGTTTAAAGAAAATTTAAATTCCAAAAATAAAAATAACACAATATACAATACATACAAATATTAAATGCCGATAGAATTTTTTTATTCTGCACAAAGTATGACGAGCAATAACGTATAAATGTTTAGTGTGAAAAATGTGGTTGAATTGTTTTACACAGGTTACTAAGCAAAAGGGAACTAAGTATAAACATATGAATATGCAGAGCTCCAAAGTACAAAACTGTTCTCCCTTTTGTTCGGCAAGCAGAGATAACAACACTGGTGTGCCTTTGCTGTTTCGATTCAAGTTGTGCTATTTTTGTAGCTTATTTTGAATCGAATTTTTAAAACACATTAAATGCAGAAACATAAAATAAAGTATTTCAAACCAAAAATATTATATAGAAAATGGTTAGATGTATAATACAAATTTTTATATGACTTCAAAAAATATATTACACTATATATAATTATTTACTATATATAATATATATATTACAGTATTTTTCAACTCAGTGATAGATGTATTTATTTTTGACACACACACGCAGAAAAATCCCTACATACTCTCGAAAAATTTTCCCATGCAACATGCTAATTTCTTTCATGTTTTGTTTATTTTCCTGGAACACCGCGGAGCCCCTGAAAAGTATAGGCGGAGCCCCAAGGGCTCCGCGGAGCACACTTTGGGAACCTCTGATACAGAGTATAAAATGTATGAAAAATAACATACAAATTTTTTTCAGATGTAATGTGTATAATTATTTTTAATTTCTAAAAATCTTCTGACCATTAGAATATTAAATATTTATTTTCTGCGTTTATGGTTACTTTTCGGATCCTCAGATCTGCACATTCCCTGACAATTATATCCCTTTGGCTGTGAGAAATAAATACTAACTTTATTTGCTAAAAAAACATTGAAAGACAAAGTTATCATTATTTTACACAGGGTAACGTTATTTCGAATTGTATAGAGACATTCGAGGCCCCTAATAAGATTCCAACTGGCACGAGACCCCGTTTGCCCGATGGTTCAACCGGCACTGTGAATGCTAAATAAATCCTGGCAATGCGTCACGTCCGCTACAATTAAGAATTATTTTCGTCAGGCAGGTCTCTGTGCTGATACTCCAGATGATGATGAAGAAAACATACCATTATCGGAATAGTTGAAAAATGCAGAACATCCAAGGAATTAGTTCTCAACAGGACACGGACTCGTACATTTCCGTGCATGATGATCTGACGACATCCGAAACACCATCCGATATAGTGAGATTGCTGCATCAGTCTCTGGATCAATCAATGAAGATAGTGAAAGTGATGATAATGAAGAGGAAATTGAAGAGGAGGTGCTAAAAGCATCTGAAGCATTGAGTGCTATAAAAAGTTTATAGCGGTTCGTTGAATTCCATGCTGACTATTCAGAGACTCTGCAAGATTCCATTATAAATATTGAAAATGTAATTTTTACTGTGTCATCTAATCAGAGAAAACAACGAAAAAAAAACAATTTGTTTTTTCTAAATAAACATGTAAGTAGCAGTAAAATGTTGTTTTACTATTTTATTAACAGAAACTCGTAAAATTTATATTTAAAATCTCTATTATTGCATGTGCTATTATGCGGATTTTTTCCACGGTATGCACTACATTTTTTCGTTATTGTATATAACGTACTTCGGTTATAACGTACCATATTTTCTGGTCCCTTGATATTGCGTTATAACCGGTGTCGACTGGTCTCGCATATTATCCAATATTGTATCGGAAATTCGGTTCAAAGCACCAAACTTTGAAAGTATTTTTGGAAGATCTTATACCTTTACCTAAATATGGGAAACAATTACACAATTTTTTTTTTTGTATTACATAACTTCTGAATAAGAACACATTCCAATTTCATGCGTTTCCGAACAAAAATGAATTAAAAAATGTGTCAGAAAGTAGCTCTTTTGGATATGAAAGCAGCCTTAAAGAAGCGTCAGGAGGAGAAATATTTTCTTCAGATAAAGAAGTCAAAGAATTTTAGTGCATTATGCTTCATACATGACCAAATTCTTTCTGTTATACAAGAACTAAAACAAAACTCCCAATCTGTGAAGAAAGTGTATAGATGTTAAAGGAAAGTATCTAGAAAATTATCGTTTGTACAATTTTGGTAAATAATCAGGGTTCGTACGCTTTTACTACAATTTTTTAAAAGAAAATTTCAATTTAATATTTAAATAGCAGAAATTGTAGACGCCTCGTTTAGCTGCAAGATTTGCAATACATTTCTGCATTTAAATAAGGCGAAAAATTCTATTAAAAATTTTTGGTACAAGCGTACGAACCATGTATAATAATGTTTCAAAAATAAGTTATTAATATAATCTCTTTCATATTTTATTCATCCTCGTATATTTTCTATTTTATGTGCTATGCATGACTTATGCATACTTGATGTATTTTCTTTTACGTTTTTAGCTGATCCTGGATTATTAGATAGAGAAGCTGAACAGAAGGCTCAAACTCGATTGAAGATGGTTAAGTCTGTAAGCAGTGTTATGAACACTGATACCCTTGGACATTTAGAACAAATTGGAAGCGCACTGACAGCAATTGCTGGTGATGGCGACGGTATTGATAATGAGGGCATGGTAATTTTTTTAAATAATTATTTATGTAATACATGGGAACGATCATTATAAATTTATAAAAAAAACATTTTGAAGTTTTTTTATGGTAGAGTTGTATAATCCAAGCAAATGTGCAGACGATCACCCTCAAATCTTACAAGAAAGGTCTTCATAAGCGCATACTCAGAAAATTTTGAAAACATTACATAATATTCTTCTCACGGAGATATGTACGTTTATAAAAAAAATTGCTGCGGAACCTCCATATAACGTCCGTAGGAAAATTATGAAAATTTCGTGTTTTTGGCGATTTATCGCTGTATTTTATTTTTTTACAGATTTTCTACTTAGATTCCACAGCTAAATGTGACTGATCCTTTATAACGTACATGAGAAGTTTCAATGGCATTTTTTTTCCAAAATATTCTAAGTACGCGGTTTAAGTAGACTTTCCTTGTTAATAGAAAAGCAATAATGGACCAATTTTGTTTATTTTATCTATGTGTTGGCCAAAACAGTACTGGCATAAAAAAAATATCCCTGCAATGGATTGTTTACAGTTTGCTACTTTTGCATCAATATTTGCAAGAAATATTTCGCCATTTCATTCCAATATTTTTAATATCAAACCAATATTTGTAAAATACTGACGTTTAACTGAAAATATTTCTGCCATAAAGCCAATATTCTTACAATAGTGGCATTTCATTGCACCTATTTACAATGTATCAGCCATTTTTGTTAATGAAATTTTAATTCGGAAATATGATTCATTTATTCATATTTAATCAGGACTGAAATTTTACGAATTTGTATTTTATTAATTATCCATGTTGTATAAAAAAAATATCTCTATAATTTATTAATAATATTTTTTGTCTTGTACATTCGACGAAGAATGCTAATTCAATGATTTCGATGAACTACCGTAATTTCCGGCGTATAATCCGCAGCTCAAAGAGTCGTTTTTCGACCCAGAAATATTATTTTATAAAATGTAACTTAAAAGATCGCTGTAAATATTTAACTACAATTATTGAATAAAATTTCTGGGTCGAAAATCGACTCTTTGAGCTGCGGATTATACGCCGGAAATTACGGTACTTGCTTCTTATTTTGTTATTTTTAATAACATTTTATTGAGTTTAAATATCTTATTACGAAGTTTAGAACAAAATTAAAGATGATTAAAAAATTTTGAAACTCAAAATTCCTTTTAAGACATATATAAAATTTACGTAAATCGTGGAACCATTGCACTTTCAAAAACAATCTACTCCTTTAAATTTTTTAACACGTTGAGTGCCATATGTACCGCCGGCGGTGCACACTTTATTTTAATTAGAGTGCCATGTGTACCGCCGGCGATGCACACTTTATTTTTATTAGAGTACCGTGTAAATTGCCGGCAGTCATATGTAAATCTATATTTAAAACATATTAATTTTGATGGCACTCCAGTAACATATATATATTACTGTTGTTCTATGGCACCTAGATGAAACATTTTTTTAATACATTTTTGAAAGTAATTTCTAATCTTATATTTCGGGTGAATTATTGAAGGAATAAAAAACATATTTTGGTTACAATACCAAATTTTATTTCATAAACATTATAATTAAACAACTGAATTCATCATTTTTACGTTTTCCATTAAAAAAAAAAACTTGGATTCATTTATATTGCTAACTTTGGTTATTACAAAAATAAAAGCAATATTTTTACCGTTATAAATTGAATAAAGAGAAAAATTCTTAAAAAAACCCCCAAAAAACAAATTACTTGCGTGACAGGTGGGGGTGCATAAAACAAATTTCTTATAAATTGTATGTACACTTGTAATAAATATCACTAAAGTTATTAGTTTACAGCTAAATACAGGGCTGCAACTGGCGACTATTTTTTAATTCTGTCTCGCACCACTTTCTTAAAATATATGTTTTTTTTTTTTTTTTTTTTTTTTTTTTTTTTTTTACATAACATGCACAATATGCGCAAGAGAAACATACTACATTTTTTTTTAATAGTGGTGCTAATAGAATATAAAAATAGTCGCCAGTTGAAGCCCTGTAAATGTAATAATGCAGGGCTTCCACTGGCAACTATTTTTATATTTTATTCGCACCACTATTAAAAAAAAATATATTGAAAAATATTTCTTTTTTGGCACATGTTGTCAAAGTATATGTAAAAAAAATTTTTTTTAAAGAAATTGGTGCGAGATAGATTAAATAAAGTAGTCGTCAGTGGCAGCCCTGTAATGTCGCCCTAAGTAAGCTTATTTCATATATGGTGGCACTCAACGTGTTAAATAGTCAACATCGTACAGTTTTTTTTATAGCTATATGTTTAAAATTTTAATACAGGATAAAAAGAGAGACATTTGCAATAGTGCGATTTAAAGTGAAAATAGATAACAAAAAGTGGTATCCACAAAGACTGTTGTGTCAAACCAATCTCACAAAAATGCGCCAACTAGCGTGCAATAAGTAAATGTCAATACAATAAGGTAAAAAGCGGTCCCTTGAACTCGTTTTTATTTTCATTTTCAAAAAATTACTTGTAACATATATATATATATATATATATATATATATATATATATATAGTCCAGAAGAAAGTGTCACATTTTATCAACCAATTTAAGCGTCAATTATTTTGCTACATATGATAGATATGATGGTACAAATAACGAAACTGCCAGTCAACTAACGCACCGGCATGGGATGTTTCCATAGCAACATCGCACAGCTTTCTGCAATGTGGAATGAATGCCAACCCTATTATTGATGTTACCCCGACGCGTAACATTATCAGTCATCGAGTTGCCATGCGTTTCACGTTGCAGCGAGATGTGTGATGTTGACATGGAAATACACCCACTGGTGCGCGAGCTGACTGACAGTTTCGTTATCTGTGCCATTTAATCCATCTCATATATATATATATATACCTAAATCATTGACGCTAAAACTGGTTACCAAAATGTGACACTGTCTCCTAGTCTAATATGATAACTGATGATTTTTAAAAGTTTTTTGTTTCTTAGTTTTTAAAGTGCTTTACATCTTCCAGGAAGCAATAATAATGCTGTTGAATAAAACTGTGCAGCTAGCTCATACCATACAAGTTGAAGCTCCCCAGCAATTATTAGATTTTTGCATGTATGCTGTAGGAACTATGGGTGGTATTGTTTCAGTAAGTATTTTAAATGCATATTATATTTCACATTTCATATTCTTGTTTACTGTATATTTCGTGTTCATTCGCATCCAGAACTCGTACCGTTCGTAAGTTTTTTCTACTTTTGCTACCACTATTTTAACTCAAATATCTTCATGGTAGATTACTTTTACACCTTCATAAAAAATCTATTACGCAGATTAGTTTGTTGAAATAGTCGTAGTAAAGGTAGGAAGTATTAGAAACGCTACGAATCCCGCGCATTATCTTTTATATTCATTATTTCTGTAAAATTTTTCGCATTTATTCATATTTTATATGTTATATTTCAACTTTCATGTAATTAATTTTACATTTGTTTTCATGGTATTAACCTGAATACATTTAAACACAATGTGCAATAACAAATGCACATTAACAATGTACAGTAACAATGTGTATTAACAAATGTTGTTTCATTAAAGTTCTTTCACTTTGTTTGATATGTACATTTCATTCTTTCAACTTCAGAGGATGACAGAACAACTTATTAGTGGTGTTGTTTTGCCTACCGATCGTCAAAAAGCATTAGACTTCGAATATGATGTGGAAATTCCTTTATATGGTGAAGAAGAAAAAGGTATTACTTAATTCGTTTTATTTTACCTTTTGAGCTTATTATTCGGAAGTATTATTTTTAAAGTTATAGTTATTGATTTCTAGTTTAAGATAAGGTCGTCTGTTAACTAATCTTTTACTAATAGCTTGCAGTAAAAAGAAATAATATGTAATTTATAAATATTAAAATCGACAAATAAGTTTGCTAAATATACACCTAATATTTGAGTTTTTATGAAGCATTTAACTACACAGTCAGTGTAAGAGGAAAGAAAATACACCTGCCTTTATTTGAAGATCGTTTAGGATAAAACCACACCAAAGGTATCATTAAATTGTGAATAATGTGTTATTTCAGAATATAAAAGCAATTTTTGAAATATAGATGATTTACATATTACAAAATTCCACCAACTTCGATTTTTCACATGGTAACATCTACTTTTGACACTTTATTTAAGACCCACATTTTGTGTGTTTTTGTTAACCCGGGAGAAGTCGCGCCGTGTATGACATACTCAGGATGCATACGGTTTTTACAATTTTCACCACTATTTTTCGGAAAGAAATCTTCAACTTACTTCATCACAGAATTTGTAACAATTGTCTCAGACTAAATAATGTGACGATTACTATTTGCATTCAGTGTTGAATTCAGACACTTTTCTCCGGGAGGGATTTCTGTGACTCCGGGGGGGGGGGGGACATTACAGTTTCTAACCAACCATTAAAAACATAAAATCTCAATTCTTCCGGAGGGGGTATTTCAATGTTCTGGGGGGATGCCTCCCCCGGGCCACCCCCTAAATTCAACACTGTTTGCATTTATTAATAACAAAATAAAAACCATTCATACCCGGATATGCGCGACTGCTCTTGGGTTAAATCTTCTTAAAATTAGAAGAGTTCAAAATCTAAGGATACTAATGTTAAATTCACGTGAAACACTTTAATTTATACCTGTCTGAAAAATCATCAGGTTTAATATTTTTTTTTTGTTTTTAGTGAGGTACATTGAATGGACCCAAACATATTCTACGCATTTTTTTTACCCAAAAGCATAATTTTATTTATGCAAATTATTAATCCTCTTTAATAAAAAGGTATGTGTTGCTGACGACTGGGATTTTCGCTAATCGTTGCCACAGATTAATCTCGGAAAATGAAACATTTGAAGTTACTGAAAAAATTAATAGTTCGAAAAGTATTTGTCAGAAAATTGTTAGACAAACTGCGTTAGAAAGGTAAAAAATTTTATTTTTCTTGATATAAATTTCAAATGGTTATGCCGTTTTCCAAATATTGAATTTCAAAAATTACCAAATTTTACAATGGATAGCGAAATCTTCACGCATAAAAAGATAATGATAACGGCTTTGTGTCCTGACGTATATATACTGACTATAGCACGAGTCACAAATTATAGTAACCTTATTATTCTGTTACAATATAAAAGTGAATTATGATGTCGCGAGTGCCTGATTTTTATTTAATTCTCGACGAGTACCATATTTATGTCCACTTCAGTGAGGCTATCAATTTCATTAAATTTGAAGTATTGTAAATTGTAACTTCATTCAAATCCAATTTGAATCCAACGGAAATGATTTTTCCCCACACCATAATGTGTGTAAACCCCATAGACACCATAATTTAACACAATTATTCATTTTTTTATGCTGACCTATTCCATAATAAAGTCTACCTAATTTGTCCTCAACAGCCCAAATTTTGTCTGACACATTAAAAATGCAATAACGCAATAGCGTTCGTATAGTTTTTAGAAATGCAGAAGAACATTCCAAGTGAAGACCTATAGGGTTTTTAAATACAAGGTCAAATTCAAAGTCAAAATTTCACTTGATTAAAGGTGCGTAAAAGAAATTGACCAGCGTAGCTTGCTAGTAATTTAATATTTAAAAATACGAATTAAGACTTCTATCACTATTTATATAAACAGAATGGCATCGTCAAAGACATTAGTGTGCACGTTTACAATTCATTCTAATCATTATTTTTTGAGTTAAAGCGAAATTTTACTTTTTGTAAGTCAAAAGCAGTGGTTCCCAACGTGGGGTATGCGCCTTTTAAAGGTCAATTCAAAAACTGTTACTAAATCATTACTTGTGAATTTCTTTTATTTATTTATTTATTTATTTTTCTTACTTTGGAAAAGCAATGTTGTAAACTAAAAATAAAAGTAATAAGTATATAATTCAAAATAAAAAAGAAAAAAATAGTTTGTTATTGATTTTGCAAAAAATTACCAATCAAAAGTGAAAATAGAATTTAAACCGGAATAATTACAAGACAAATTATTAAAATATTTTTAGATAATAATATTACAATTGTTATGATTATTCTTATTATTTTAAACTTTTATGATTACTATCGTATTTTACAAATTTTCAAACTATTTACTGAATGAGACGAGAGCTTAATAGGGCATTTAAAATCTGACATTTAATAAAGTACAGAATTAAAACAACATATTAAAAGCACAGAATAAAATTATAAAGTAGGGTAAATATTTCAGGCTTTAGACAAGCCTCTCATCAGTAAAACAATCAATCGAAACCAAACAGTTTTTCGTAATAGTTCGGGAATGTACGTCTCAATCGGACCGCATACTAAAGTTGGACACATGCCTCGTTCAGAGCGGATTTGTGTACACTTGTGAACTATCCTTCCAAATATATTCTGCTTTTACCATTATTACAGTTTGATGCAATTAACTTAACCCTACACTGCGAGATTTTTTATTTGAAGTAAATTTTTTACAGTCATAATTAGGGTTTCACATCAGAAATTTTAAAGATAATTTCTTTACTTTATTTAAGAGCAAACTTCTGCGATTATATAAGGGGAATATTTTTATCTCACTATTGCTAGTTCAGATGGTGCTTGCTGGAGACTGCATTTAAATAATTAAAAGTTAATTCATATAGACATCACAGTGTAGGGTTAATATTATCAAAATCTGGCATGCGTCAGTTTCTACTGCATGATTAACAAGTTTTGAACGTTAATTGCCAGATTTGAAAACAATTTTAGCAGTTCCACCCGAGTATGCGGTTCTGCCCTGACGTATATTTCCGAACTTTTTGAAACAACTTTTGGTCTCGATTGTTGTACTGATGAGGGGCTTGTCTAAATCTAGAAATGCCTACTCTGATTTATGATATTATTCTGTGATTTTAATACGTTGTTTTAATTCTGTATTTTATTAAATGTCTAATTTTAAATATCCTATTTTTTTAAATTTAATCATACTTAATTATATTTAAATATTTGAAACAATTTGCGGATGGCTTGCGCCCCACATTTGATATTTCAACAAAAACAGTATTTTCTATGCGTGAAATATTATTTAAAATATTGTTCTTAATTGAACATATTTGTTTTAATTAATTACTGCTGTTTTGCAGTATATTCGATGTGTTATTATATTTATATTTTTATGTTTATTTTAAGCAAGTAGTGCTTCTAGGTACGAGTAAGTGTCCCATAAATTATTGTTCGCTGTAGATTAGGGAGAACACACACATGGACATTTTATTATCATGCTTAGGACTCTAGGCATATGTCCCTCTGCAGCTGACAATAAATGCGGAAACTACATTGTAAACAAATTTACGATGAGCCAGTACATTAGCTTCCACTTAACGTCGGATTTCTACCCATGGGAACATGGTGTGCAGGACCTCTTTTTACCACCGAGAGCCAATGATGGTCCAGGGCCCCCGTGTCGGGTCCAGCCAATCTGGGCTAAGTGAAGTCACAAAAGGAAGCGTCCTTACTCAGGTTGCAGCGAATTCTTTTTCTACGCGAGGGATTGAAGCCCCCCTTCCTTAATTCTCAGTAAAGAGATCAGTTTTCTCCTAAAAAGAGAGTTTTTTAAGTTTCGAAAGAGAGCAACTACTGGATTTCAACAGTTGCACGTAGCCTCAAATAGCAACGGAGTAACTTGTTACTGAGACCGGTGTAGAATCTCTTTATACTACAGATTTAATAATCATTATTACATCTGACTGAACTTTGGTACGTGAATTTGACCGTAACAGATCTGTGACAAATTATTGTAAATTTTACTGGATTTCTAATTAGCGACTGAACGCTGATAAGAACTCATATGATTCTACAGTATTTTCACGAGTTTATTCTTAGAACAATAGATGATACATCAAGCTCTGGCGTGAAAATAACGTTCCTTAAATTAAGTCTCGTGTACTAAAAAAATGTTTGTTTATTTAATGTCGGATATTGTGTACAGCGTAGAGAAAAACTTGTTCTTAATTAATTATTTAAATTCATCGAATGATTATTAATAACGTTTATACCAGCTATGAAGGAAAATTCAGAATATATTAACCCTTTCTGGCACAGACAAAGTCTGTTCGTAAAATGAGAAATTACTGACTGACACCGGAATTTACAAACAATTTCTTTAGAAAACAAGAACTCCTTATTTTAAGCTTTCATTGTAGAGACAAAATTTTATTAAAATATTCTTGGTGCCGTTTGCAAGTTGGAATTAAAATTAGGTGTGCCCGGAGTGAGACCACTGTGCCGGAAAGGGTTAATGCATTTCAGTATATGACTAAGAATAATGCAAAAGATTTGCATAATCCAATTTTTAGATGTTTTCTTAATTTTGTGTTCTGTATATATTTATGTGTTAATAAATATTTTTTTTCTGTTAATGTTTAATCCTTTCTCTGCTTTATTTTTAATGTAGTAATCTCCTTTAATTTATGCATCGAGTGAATGGATTATCCTTCTTATCTTGTCTTTTGCAGTAGTGGGTTAATGTTAACTTTAACGTTCGTATTATTATTTAACGTTCGTAGGTATTTACATATTTATATCTAGTTCAGCTTTTTTCCAAAAAACTCGTGAAGCGACCTAAATAACCACAACGCTTTTGGCTAATTCCATACGTGAATGTAGGGTAAGTCACATAGTCGCAGACTTCTATGACTTTTTGCCACCGGTACTTAAAAAAAAAATTCTTCAGGGTACTTAATTATAGATATATGGGAATGAATAAGTGAAATTTTCGTTTACTATAATACTGGTAGTCAAACATCGTAGCCATTTACATCTCTGTGATTTACACTACATCCATGGAATTAGCCTTTTATCAAATTAATTTAATTATAATTAGATAAATTAAAATTTATTTTCATTACTTCTAATTATTCAGGAATTCTAATTAATCAGAAATTTATGTATACGATACTTATATTAATTATTTTAAACCACTGCACTGGACAAACCAGGTAAATGGGAATGGTACCAGCACTTTACATCATTGCCTCTAATTCTAATGTTGATATTTCTTTAATAGGCGTTGTAACCGGGCTATTTTGATTAGTTTGTCTAGAAATTACCCGCATAATTAAATAAAATACCCTTTTCAATTGCAATAAAATTAGCATCTTATTTCTATTTATTCATTTATTTTATTTTTTAATAGACAGTTTTTTTGATGGGACTATTCCACTAGAAGATGCACTTACTCTGGCTGTTGTTAAACATGAACGTCAAGAGGTATATTTAAAATTGCTAACATTATCATTTATATATATATATATATGTACAGGGCTTTACAAATTGATAAAATCTGGTAGACAGCAAAAAATGCTAGTCGCAGTAAAAAATATCCCACCCCCGTCTACGTTATTGATTTTGAAAAAGCATAAACTATTTTTGTTATGTATTAATTGAAAAAAAAAATAAGAAGAATAGTTTAGAATTATTCGTTACATAGTTTAGAATAGTACATAATATAGAAAAATAATGTAAACTAAGTTTTCTAATGAAACTTTACAAAATTACCGTAATTTCCGACGTATAATCCGCTGATCAAACAATCATGTTTCGAGCCGGAAATTTTATTTTATAAAATGTAACTTACTAGATCGCTGTAAATATTTGACTTCAATTATTGAATAAAATTTCTGGGTTGAGACAGAATTGTTTGATCCGCGGATTATACGCCGGAAATTACGGTATATATCTCTGAAATAGAGAAAGACATACAGTAAAGTTTGAATTTACCGACCAGCATGTTCGGAAAATGCTGATTGCTGAATGCTTCAAATGTCCGGATAATTGAGTGCTGCAACATCTGTATCTGATGAGGGGGAATTGATGAAATAGTTTTGCCAATTTTTTGCCCATTTGCTTGTCGATGTCAGTCAAATATTTCTGATTTTATTATTTTAAAATTTACATTTGATGACCTTATTTTTTTTCCAAATAAAAAAATAAAAATTAAAAATATTTTTTTGTTTGAATGTAGTTTCTAAGTTTATTTCTAAATACTGGGGGTAGAAAAAAAATACCGTTTGTGTTCATTTCTTAGGTCAATTTTTGTAAAAAAAAAAAAGACCCTCTTCCAGATTAAAAAAAAAACATGGTCGCCAGTAACGACCTGGCGACCGCATTTGTCGTTAAAAAATATATATCTGTATATGTATATTAATTTTGACTTCTTATCAATTCTATTTATTATGATAGTGTTTAATTCTTTGAGTCACCGTGACGTTTTACAGCAATTAGGACATCGATAGTTCATGGAGACAGCTGTAAAGACACTGTGTTAACATCTCTACTGACTTTTAAATTCAGACTGCTTGATAGCTACCAATATTTTGAAATAGTAATATTCGACTTATTTAGTCTCTCCTTATACCTGTCATTACATCTGCCATTGGAAAAGTGATAGCAATCAAGCGATCTTGCAGCTTGTAGCTTGCTATTAACCTTTAATATCAATGGTAGTTTTTTAAATGCAATTAACTTTTTAATCAATTAGCTATTTGACTGATGGCCCAAAATGAACACAATTATGTAATGTGTTATTAATATTGTGTGGTATAACACAGGTGTTGCTTTATAAAAACGATAAATTAAATCATTAATAATAATAATAATAATAATAATAATAATAATAATAATAATAATAATATTTTGAAAAGTTCATTTGTGTCATAAAATTAATCAGTTAAATAAATAACAACATGTATTATAAGAAAATCATTGCATCTATTTTTATTTCTATATCTTTTTAAAATAAATTTTCTAACTTTTTCGAACGTTATGAATGAATAAAATAATGAATATTGCTAAACGGGAAAAAAATGTTGAACTGGTACTTTTCACGTAATTATAATTATATGTATTGTGAAAATAAGAGCATTTAAATCTCAAAAAAGTGTTCGTTTTATAGCAATGTATTAAAATTTAAACTTCAGTAAAATAATAATAGTTCTTCACTCTCCTTTCGCCAGCTTAAAATAAGTTATTTTGCTGGCACCCATTTCACGTTGAATTTCAGATCAAAACCGAACAATACGACGATTGGCAATACCACTGATTGTGTTTTCTCTCTCTTCTGCCAACTTGCAAAGCTGGCGAAACTTTCACAACAAGCAAGCCGGAATGAGCATGAAAATTCCAGCAAACAGTCTCATGCATGCATACCGCATTATGTTTAAATTATTCAATGATATTGATTTTCTAGTTGCTGGGCTGCCACTGGCGACTATTTGTTTTATTAATTTGCATTTCTCGAAGATTAGTAGAAATTTACCACGAATATTTTAAATAGTGGTAGATTAAATAATAATAATAATAATAATAATAAACAGTCGGCAATGGCAGCCCCAATGGCAATGGTTGGAGTATTGAATGCAATTAATTTTCTTAAAAGTGTTAATATTTATCTTTATTTTCTTGGCATTTTATAGGCGGAAGGACAAATTCGAACAATCGTTGATCTTACAATAAAATTAGTGCTGGCTATGCTAAAGAATATAATAGTGGGTGAAAAGCCTATGGAGTTCATAGCACCTAGTGGTCTTGGGTTGACAATATCTATGTAAGTCTATCTTTATTATCCAAATTAATTAATCATTTACATAAATAGCCAATTATTCCTATTTAAAATACCAGTGACGTATTTAAAAGGTGAACTGTAGTTTATAATTATTATATCGAAGTATTATAATTCCAAAATACAACAAACAGTCTCAGAAACTCCCAGTTCGCCAGACAGCATCCTCTATCCTACAGATATATGCACCGCATAAATTAGAAGACGTTTTTATCAATCGGTTGATTACCCTTACTGTTTTTATATGATGATTTGTGATATCATTAGTGATTATTGGCGAAAGTATACCCATTTTCGTCCATGACTGTACATTTGCTTAAAAAGTAAATGCTTCGAATTTACAATACAATGCTGCAAAAATTGTTAAAGAAAATAGATCAAAACATACTACTATCAACTGGAACAAAACATATTCAGAGCTGTCACTGGCGACTTTTTTTTAATTCTATCTCGCACCATTTTCTCAAAACAGATTTTTTTCAGATTCGCTTTAACATCATGAGCAAGAGAAATGTATTACAAAATTTGTTTTATTAAAATAGTGGTGCGAATAGAATATAAAAATAATTGCTAGTGGCAGCCTTGATATTGATTCAGAATTATAGTTGAATCTTTTGTTGAACCTTTGCGAATTGTTTGCTATCTAAATTCTCCAGAGTTCAAGAAAATGACAAAGAAAACATTTTTTTCTAAAACAACTGTATTTCGTGTACATAATGTTACTGTTTGTTTCGTGTGTGTTCCTTAAATGATATAATTGTTTTTAAAACTGTAGTTTGGAAACATAATTAAACCTAAGTTTTTAAAAAGAGGTCGTAATCAGTGAACAAGAAAAGTAACTCACAATAGTTTGAATTGTACAATTTACGACATTTATGCAAAATGAAACATTATAACATTAACATTATCTATTTCTATGTTGATTAGATTATTTATATTTCTTAAAGTCAAAAATAATATTAAAAAAATTATCTGTCTATATGTTTGTCCGTGATAGGTTCAGAAACGTGTGCAAAACAAAAACTAATTTTTTCAGGAGCAGATGTAGAATGTTTTTGGCTACAATCGGAATTTTGTCACATTCCGATATCTAAAACAGTTTTTGAGAAAACCGGGAGAGTCAACCAATCAACCAGTCTTTCAATACTCAAAAACTCGAAAACAAATTGACCAATTTGAAGGAAACTTACAGCGATTGAAAAGTCTAATTAAGATTTATAAATGATAGTTCTGGCTACAATCTTCAGTTTGTAGCATTACCAGAAGTGCCAAGTTCCCACTAATCTTCCGTAAGATGTGGGTTAATTTGACCTAGTTTAACAACGTTTCGAACCAGAAAATTTATTTGATGAATCTTTATTTATTTAATTTCAGATTTCTATGTGGTATATATTCAAATTCATTTCTTTAAAAAAAATCTGATGTGAAACGTATTAAACCTGGGTTAACTTAACCCACATATTACGGAAGATAAGTGAGAACGTGGTACCTCTGGCATCACCATACGAGGGGGTTAGAATGACAGTGGAGTAAGTCTAAAATTTTGAAAATCGAGATAACCATATTTTCATTGAACGTATGTTAATTTCTGCTCAATGTGCCAGTCAAATAAGTTATAGTTCACTTAGGGAGTCGCTAGAGGGCAAAACAAGTTTGATCACTCAATGCAATGGCAATTCAAACAAGTTTCACAAAACCCTTCAATTCTCAAATCACTAAATTTTGACTTACTCCACTGTTATTCTAACCCCCTCATATATAAAATAGTTTTTGGGGAAACTGGGGAAAACCGGGTGAATCAATCAATAAACCAATCTTTCAATGCTCAAAAATCCGAAAAACAATTGATCAATTTGAAGGAATCTTAAGATGGCGGAAAGGTTTAATTAAGATTTATAAATGATAATTCCGGCTAAAATCTTCAATTTTTAGCATTCCCGATATCTAAAATAGTTTTTGAGAAATTCGGGTGAAAAAATCAATCTACCAATCTTTTACTGCCCAAAAAGTCGAGAAAAAATTGAACAATTTTAAGGAATCTTAAAGCGACTGAAAGGTATAATTAAGATTTATAAATGATTATAACTACACCTTTAGCTAACGACTTCTACATTTTATTTTAACCGCTTGAATCCCGCAATAGCCGAAATCATCCCAAAGCTCTGAAAGCCACAATTCCCTAGATAGCTGAAAGGATTTTCTTTCCTCTTAACCCTTCTTTGCATGAGTTTTTCTTTTACAATTGTTTTTTTATACATATATTAAATATTAGACACCAGAAATTTTAAGATAGATTTTTAACTTTGTTCAGCAACATAGTTCACGGGAAATTTACTAGATTAATATTTCTATATAAATATAGTGGTGGCGAATAAGTTGATTTATTTATTAAAAGTTAAATAAACAGTGATGGAAATTTCCATCACAATGCAAAGAAGGGTTAAATGGGTTGGGTTGATTATTGACGGCCAATTATCTACATTAGGGATATAGGCCCGGGAGGAGTGCCCTTCGTGGGGGTCTATCTAAGGGAACCTAATCCGTATTTACGCATGGATAAATCCACGGCTCGAAGAAAACCACGAAAACTCCGAACGATTAGGCCGACGGGCGCGATTGGGAACGAACCCAGCACCTCCCGTCTACCAGCTTCGAGAGCACAACCTCTCAGCCACTGGTGAGGCAGAAGGGTTAAATGGATCCGGGTGCTGTGAAGGGGGTGGTCTCTCTTAGTGGTGGATGGAGTAATGTGCTGGCATTTCTAGACAGTACAGAAAGAAAAACAAGAATTTTTTCAGTAACTGGAGCAATGATAATTAGAGGGGTACCTATCCAACACCTATCGAAATTTGAATACAGGGAGAAGGCAGTAGGGTCATTTCCACTACTTAAGTAGTAAAAAAATGGAGGAACGAGAAAAGCGAGTATTTCGGGCTATTTTGTCGGGATTCTAAGGTCATTCAGTTTTTTAAAGAGTTAAAAACTGGACTGGTAAGTCATTTTGCACCAAAAACACGGAAGATCTTTTAACACACAAATGCAAAACAACGGGTTGCTACGAAGCTAGTTATTTACAACAATTGAGACAAATTATATCCAGTTTTTTTATATATATACTTCCTATTAAATGTATCACATTTGAAAACATTTTACAGGTTCAAAGGAGGTACACTGAGTAACAGGGCCATACAACACGGTGAAGCTGTTTATGTTTTCCCTGATGTGTGTGATATTCTTTCAGATGTTGGCTGTTGGGGAAATGAAACCCTTGGAGTAATGGTAGGCATCACATTTCTTTCAGTATTAAAAGTTAATATTAATATATATATATATATATAATAAAACTAGTAAATCTGCAGATCAGGAGCCTCAACGTCAGATCTGCAAGTCATTTGTTTTTTAAATCTCATTTTTTTATATCATTTACCATCGTACAAACCGCAATTATTATTTTTTCAACTGCATGCATATTTATAAGCATATAAAATTCTTCGAATGTTCCAAAAATTAGAATCATTAAATTAAACACGGTGTTATACAATGCTATTCTGAAATTCTGATGAATTGCTTATTCTTTTAATTTTTTGAAATAAATAGGCATTCATCCCCCCGTAGTCTCATTAAATTTACATTCGTTTTGATTAAAAAAAAAGAAAAAGAAAGAAAGAAGAAAAAAGATATTTCACCAAAATAGTGCGAATTCCTTGAAATTTATTATTTTACACTCTTTGAAACATGGTTGCTAAGCAACGAATAAATTAAAGTGAAAAGTAAAAATAAATGCTTTTAAAAATTGTAAAAAATATGCAAATAAGATGTTTATATTTCCCGAACAGATACAAAAACTTTTTCAAATATTTTAAGCAATTAATTTCTAAATTCTATTAAATTTATTGGCAAAATTTTAAAACTATTGGAAATCCATATCGAAAATTTAGCATTCCTAATTTTATGTCTAAATCAATTATGCAAATTTTCCTTTTTCATTTCAGATAAAAATGAAATTTGAAAAATCTTCTGCATCCCCATAGGAAAGCATTATGACTTAAAATAAAATGTTCTATATTTTCCGAACGAATGAACCAAATGTGTCAAAAAACTATACAGCTAATTCCGGATACCTCGCCAAAATCAACCTAATCGGACCATTTTTACGGAAGTTATCGCGGAACAGACAGACAAACAGACAGAAACCAAAAACTTTTCGCGTCTCCACTGTAAGCCTCAACTGACGTTTCGGCAATTATTCAAGATATCTTTAGAGCAGCGGTTCTCAAACTTTAATGTTATACGACTCAACTAAACACTCTCAGCACGAGCTTCATTTCACGACATTTAAATTTGTAATAGCAGTAATTTTGTGTATAGTATTTTTCTCTTTATTTTTCAAGAATACTAAGATTAGGCAAATTTTACAAATAAAATCTTCTGGTACAACAAAAATAACAAGGTGGAAATTGTACGTCAAACGTGACAAATGAGGTGCGTTCGTACTATAACTAGTTTCAGCGAAATGAATTATATCGTCTGTTATTATGATATGATTAATTTCCGTAATAAAATAAAAACATTTTAAGTTGTCAACATTTTATCTTTTGTTGATGTTTACTAAAAATTCCAATGGGAAACTTAAGCCAAGCTTTGAAAATTTCAGAACTTGACATCCATATTTAGACTCTTTTTCCATTTAATATCTATTTCTCCAGAAATATACATCCAAAAAACTGTCGATAGATTTTATAATTGCTATAATTAAACAATTTTAGTATACAAATTCGGTTTTTAAATTCAGTAATACGGAAATAATAGGACTCCATCTTAAATATGACGTAATCGTCATGGAAACCTAGAATTATTACCTATCATGGGATATAATATCAAAATTAACTTGCCGCCGCTGGCGACCAGTTTGGTCTTCCTTAAATGTTTTCTAAGTATTGCAACATGCTGCGTTCATTCATAATTTTATTTATTTGCTTAATCCTTTGACAAAGCGGAAGATTCTAATAGGCAAATCAAGAAAAATGGCCGACTGGAAATAAGAAAAGATAAGTGATCTTAGTAGTAGTGATCTTTAATAGAATGCAGAAACTTCTATAATATCTTGTTTTGATTCGATAGTCATAAAATTTTAAATGACTCGGCAAAATTCAGCAACAATTGTATATATTAAATTTCAAACCATTCGGTTGGGTAGTTTTTGCGCTGTTATATGTGAACAGACGGACCAGACGACGACTATAGGTGCTACGTATTTATATAATTACAAACGCACCTAAAAACCATCCGCACTCTATATGGGACGTATACGTCCCACTAGTTCTTAAGTGGTTAAAGTTATATTCAGATGGTTGGAGGATCATGTTTGAGCTTTATTCCAACAGAGCGAAAAATGTCCCGGTCAGGACTCGAACCTGGGTACCTAAATTTTACCTTTTTTGGCTAACCACCTAATGTGTGGGGACATACTGCCTTTTTTTATAATCTTTCCTAAGAAAGAGATTAAGTTGGCACAACCCATACACACAAGGGCTGTAAAATATAATACTAATGGGAAAGTCGTGTTAAGAAAAACATTGACTACGTAAAAAAATTGCGTTTATTAATTAATGTTTCAAAAAGAATACAATTTAAAATCAATGCAATTCATGGCATTGTTTTGCACCAAGGACAGTGTCTACGTCGGTATCGAAACTTTTTTTTATTTTTAGCTTCAAACCGCCCTTTGTATAAATTTTAATAAAAGACTGCTTTTTCACAAAGGGATTTATCTATATTTTTTCATGATATATTAATTTAAAGTTTTAGCATATTGTTTTTATTATATTATTGCAGCAGATAAAATTAATTATGCATTTTTGAAGATCTTATCTATCATTTTGCAAACCCGTCAATTTATCGCCTGTAACTTTCAGTTTGGGCAGGCCTCGATTACCGTATGGGCAAACTTTCATCAGTATTTTAATATAGATATTTTCGACTTATTGGAACGTACAATTTCTGTCTTAAACAAAGAGACATTTTCTACAATAAAATACTGGTGGAAGTTTTACCCTTCGAGAATCAGGTTCTAAATTTGGGAATCGCGCTGCTCTGGAGAATGAGTGTTTATCATAAAGAATGTAAAATATAGTTTCCAGAACATTCTGATGCAGCGTATCTTTTAAACAAGTTAGCTTAACTAGATGTTAATTATATGTTCAATATTAAGTGACAATTTGTTTTTTCATTAACAGATTTACATTTAGCACCAAATTCCGTTACTTTATTTTAATTCTTATCTTATTATTTATCTGATTTTTAGGTGCGTTCGTAATTATATAAATACGTAGCACCTATAGTCGTCGACTGGTCCACTTAACGTCTGGTCCGTCTGTCCACATCAAAGCCATTAAATAATAAGCCCGGTCAGATAGTGTTAAATTTGTTAGCGACACACTAGCGCCAAACGTCTGCTGCGGAAGGAGGACAAAACAGAAGTGGGTCGCAGAGAAACGATACGATTTATTTATATCGATATTTTATACGATTTTTATCGATGTTTTGTTTTTGCACTTCCTTTAAGAGCTTGCGAATTATTGGGATCTTTTACATTAAAGCTAAAAATATAATGAAAAAAATTTTTTTTGGAAATTTACTGGATTAATATTTCTATATAAGTATAGTGGTGGCGAAGAAGTTGATTTATTTATTAAAAGTTAAATAAAAAGTGATGGAAATTTACATCACTATGAAATTAACCCTTTCCGGCACAGACAAATTATGTTCGTAAAATGTGAAATTACTGACTAACACCGGAATTTACAAACGACTTTCTTAGAAAATATGAACTCCTTATTTTAAGCTTTAATTTTAGAAGCAAAATTTTATTAAAATATTCTTGGTGCCGAATGCAGCACTCCCAACCGCTAGATGGCGCTATTTTCAACTTGCGAAAAGTTTCCCATTTATCTGACTGGGCTTATTATTTAATGGCTTTGGTCCATATATAACAGCGCAATAACTTGCCAACCGAATAGTTTGAAATTTAATATGTATAATACTTTCAGAATTTTGTTGATTCATTTCAAATTTTATGAAAATCGAATCAAAACTTAAAAAGATATTAATAAAAGTTTTCTTCATTCTATTAAATCCTATCTTACGTAATTCATTCAATGATATCCCATGATAGGTAATGATTCTAGGTTGCCATGGTGATTACGTCATATTTAAGTTGGAGTCATATTATTTCTTTTAATGAATTTAAAAACCGAATTTGTATACTAAAATTGTTTAATTATAGCAATCACATAATATACCGACAGTTTTTTGGATAGATGTTTCCGGAGATATAGATATTAAATGGAAAAAGAGTCTAAATATGGATTTCAAGTTCTGAAATTTTCAAAGCTAGGCTTAAGTTTTCCATTGGAATTATCAGTAAGTGTCAACAAAAGATAAAATGTTTCCAACTTAAAATGTACTTATTTTATTACGGAAATTAATCATACCATAATAATAGACGATATAACTCATTTCACTGAAATAATAACGATTGTTTTACATTGTCTTGTATTAAATATTTGCGCATAGTATAATTTTAATGTAACAGAATTGTAATTAATTGTTTGTAAAAGTGTACTGAAACTTAATTTCATAAAAAGTAATAATAATATCTATAATATGAAAATCTGCACAAAAAATAAATTTTGTATTAATACATTTTTGCATAAGAGTACAACAGCTATTGCACTAAGATCAGGATATTTATAAAACTAGCTATAGTACGAACGCACCTCATTTGTCATGTTTGACATACAATTTCCAGCTTGCTTTTTTTTTCAATTCGTTCTGGTGAATTAATTGCGAAATATGGTACATGTTTACTGTTGAGGTGGATTTTTAAAAGCATATATTTGAAAATTACTTTTAAAAGTAGTAAAATGTCACTAAATTGAGCTATGGTTTTCAAACTAGTATTATTCTAAATTATTTTTTTTACAATGAATGTTTTGTAATTGATGTAAAAATTTATATTATGCAATATTTAGAAGTCGTGTACAGAGGCGTCGACTTAACGGGGGTAACGGGTGCAAACCAGGCAAACTTCCAACAGTAATTTAAAAATGTTTTTTTTTCTTAATTAATCACAGTGTTTAAATAGTATGAAAATACTTTTTTTTTAATTAGTGGCAGAAGTATGCCTGACTACTTATTTCGGAACCGTGAAGTAGAGGTCTGCACGGACCCGGGCCTGGTCCAAGACCCGTACCCGGTCCGGCGCGTGCCGGACCGGCGGAGTGAAGGTGAATTTTCAAACGGGGAGGGGCGGGGCGGCAGAATTAGAACAATTTTATCAACGGGCCGGGCCGGCAAAAAAATTGAACGGGCTATCCGGGTCGATAAAAAAATTTAGCGTGCCTACCAGCCCGATATAAATATTTAAACAGAACCGATAAAATATGAGCTATTTTCAAAGAATACGGTTTTCGCGAGAATAACTGTAAATGAGCTTCAAGAGCCAAGTTAGTTTAACAACATAATACAGAAATGCACTGTAAAAATGACCAATGTTTCTTATTTCATGAAAATATGCTATAACCACGAACGAAAATATAATATAATCTTTTGAGTTATCCGAAATTTCAAATAGCATGTTACATTGTCTTTTGAATCCCCAGAAACGAATACATTTTCAAAATTTAAAGAATAATTTATAAAAACAAATTATTTTTAGCTGCCTGAATTTTTCAGAAACGTTTCCGAAGGGATTTTATAGTGTATTAATTAGTGTCCTCAGCCTGGAATACCTGTTTTTCGAATGCTATCCATTCTGAAGTAAACGTTTTCAGCCGCATAAGTTAATTTATACATGAAAGAGTAAAGAAATAATCTTAATTTTAATGTTATTGTTAACGCTGTTAATTTTGCATGTTTGTCTGTTAAACATTTTTTTTAGCATAAAAATGTTTACTTCAGAATTGATAGCATTCGAAAAACAGGTATTCCAGGCTGAGGACGCTAATTAATACACTATAAAATCCCTTCGGAAACGTTTCTGAAAAATTCGGGCAGCTAAAAATAATTTGTTTTTATAAATAATTCTTTAAATTTTGAAAATGTATTCGTTTCTGGGGATTCAAAAGACAATGTAACATGCTATTTGAAATTTCGGATAACTCAGAATATTATATTATATTTTCGTTCGTGGTTATAGCATATTTTCATGAAATAAGAAACATTGGTCATTTTTTACAGTGTGCAAGTTGTCACAATAGAAATCGACACCGAACGGTTACATTGGCTTAATATTTTTTAGCAGACTCGTGCAGGGCCTAGATGAGGCATAATTTTTTTTTCTTCATAGTCAAGCCGGGCCGGAACTGGACTTAATTGTTTTCAGGATGTGTAGGGCAGGCAATATGTTTTGTAAAAGTATTAATAGCGATAATGAACTTCTGTTAATGTAATCTTTAACAATATACCTTAAAGGTGGTTCTTAAATTCTTACTCAACAACGCGAAACACTGACTCATTTTCTGACTCATTTTTAACTGTAAAGTCATGAAATTGACAAGCCTGACTTCTGAAGGGATATGGAATCGAATAGCGTTTTCCATTTTTGAAAAATAAATTACTTGTCGATATATATAAGAGATCCTTGTCACGTGGCTTCAGATTTTCCCCCTTTCCCATGCTGTCGCTTCCGGAAATTCGATTCAAAACGCTAACTTTGACAGTATTTTCTCAAAGATATATTGCTTTTATCAAAAAAAAAAAGAATAACGCCGTTCGATTACTTAGATTCTGAATAAGAACACCTGCCAATCTTATGCGTTTCCGAAAAGAAATGAATTTAGAAATATATCAGAAAGTAGCTCCTTTGGATTTGAGAAAAGCTTTAATAAATGACAGAGAAATATTTTCATAAATCTACTTTTTATTATACAATACAGCTTCAAAAGTTATGATGTTTTAACCCTCTTTTTTTCATTTTATTCTAAACTAGATTAATTTGTTTGAATCCTTATTTAAATGTTGAAAGGCTTAGAATCTAAGTAATTATTAATGTTGCTATTGTGTATTTTCTGTCTTGCGAACACAGCGCAATTTTAAAATATACTGTAAACTTTTTCCATAAATATTATGTATGCAGTATTCTTTAAAGGAATCTTAATTATATCTTAATTATAAAAAATCTCTTTTTTTTCAAAATAATAGAAATTGCAAAAATTGTGTCGGGCCATATCGGGCCGGGCCGGGCCATGAACTGTGAAAATATAAACGGGCCGGGCTCGGGCCGAACTTTTGATTTTTGCACCGGGCCGGGCCGGGTCAAGATAGATTTCGTTCGGGCCGGGCGCGGTCCTGGAAATTCCGGCCCGTGCAGATCTCTACCGTGAAGCCGGCGCCGATGGTAGTTAAGGAGCAATAAAAGCAAAAACAGTCGTCACTACCATCGTTGTACTTTTCTAAAAATAGAAACCGTGTTTGGCAGCCGTCCAAAAGTGAACTATGAATTTATGAAGACCATAAAAAAGTCCGTAGCAGTGTTACCAGTTTCGCATCCATTTTTTTTTTAATTCTGGATTTATACCGGAAACTCCGAAGGAAGAATTTTTACTTTTTTTTATTACAAAATCATTGTCATGGTCAGTAAATGAAGCGAAAATTATTTTTCAAAATGTCCTGTATGAATTCGGTATTGCTGAATAAACAAGGAGGCTAAATTGGTAACCCTGGTCACAGGACAGGATTTTGTCACTGATAAACAATTATTTATTAATAACTCTTTGGAAATTTGAAAATTTGTACCTTAAAATTTATTAAAAAATGTTATTTATAAGATTTCTACCTATTAATTTTCTTTATTTATAAATTTGTTTGTTCTCTAATTTAATAAACAGAAATTAACTCCAATTTCAGATATAGCTCGAACTACATAGGTTACTCTTGCATGTTACATCACCCAAGAAAATATGTACTTTATTAATGTTTTCATTCTAAGTAAATGCATACCTGCCAACCTCCCACAAATCTTCCGTAAAATGTGTTTTAATTTGACCCATATTAAACACGTTTCGAACCAGATTTTTTTAAGAAATAAAACTAATTATGTTTCACGTAGAAATTGGAAAGTAAATAACTAACGATTCAACAAATAAATTTTCTGGTTTTAAATGTGGTTAACCTAAGTCAAATTAATCCAAATTTTACGGAAAAATAATTGGAGATTGGAAAGTTTACAAATGCATTTCGGTATTATTCCGGAGTTTCACTTAATTCAAATATGTTGTGTACGAGAAATTTTATTTAACGATAGATTTTAAAATAAAATGTGATAAGTATCACATAGAAATAATATATATTTCCTCAAATACATTGTCTGGTTCAAGACATGTTTGGCTTGGGTCAAACCGAAATATTGGCATCTATGGTAAACGGTATGAAAACTGCAATTGTTTATTTATAATCAAAATAATTAAAGTTAATAACAATTATCTGATGCACTAAAAAAACCTAAATAAATCAAATAACTAGTGATATAAAACTAACTCATTAAAAAATCGAACCCAATCACATCAAATTCATTAAAAAAAGAGTATTTTATTTCAGAATCACTCATGAGATGGCGCCATCGGTATGACTTTTTAGGTGCTTCCTTAGGAATGTCATCCTCGGAGGTTGCTCCGTAGGACGTTCTGGGATCTCACTCCTGAGGAAATCCTAAAAGTATCTTCCTCAGGATACCCCGATCTTGTCATTTTAGTATTAGAAGGAGTTTGAGATAACTTGGAGCTCCTTGGGAAGTATTCATACGCTTTTGTTCTATGTGAGATCTTTTGTTTAAATGCATAATTGTAAAAATATGAATTCAGTCAGGTTTTTTTTTTTTTTTTTTTTTTTTTTTTTTTTTACGAATTGATGTACCCCTTCGCGACAAGCGTCGGTCGTGTGTTGAGACGTATAGGGTGAGTACAAAACTTAATTTTTCTACCAGTATTTCCAAATAATAGTCTTTGCCTTTTTAATCCCATAATTTCTGTAATTAAATTAGAAAAAGTTCTTACTTGAAAAAACTGGTGAAAGCAGATGAAAAACTGTCCCGTGACGCTCGTTGCAAAAGGGATATTAGTATATAAAAGTAACACAGATGGACAGAGCTAACAAATTTGCGTACAATCCAGAATTTTTCCTACCATTATTTCCAAATAATAATTTTTGCCTTATTAAATTACAAAATTTCTGGAATTTAATTAGAAAAAAGATTTTTAGTGGTAAATGCTGGTACAAGAAGATTTAACATTGTGTACGGGACGCTAGTCACTAAGGGTAATATAAAAGTAACACAGGTAGGCAGATATATAGATATAAAAAGAAAAGATATATTTTAAGTCTGCCTTTAATCAAACTTTAATATAAAATATCCATTAACTTATTTGATTTTTACATTATTTTATTTAACTTAATGTTTTTCATGTAAGTACAGATGAAATTTTGTAATGGATTTTTCACTCACTTTTCTTGATATGTTAGAATTATATAAAAAAAATATATACAGACATCTGTTTTCGATGACAATACAACATTTTAATATTTTTAGAACTTAATTATAATTTAATAAAATAATTTAAAAGTATGTTCCCGTTAATTCGGAGCAAGTGATAAATCGCCAAATATCCTTTATGGTTACAACTGTATACGACTTACAACAACAATGGAGTTAATTAAGCGCCCCCCATGCTCACTAAAATATACCATCTGGTTGTGAAACTGCCACGATAAATTATTTTAAACACTAACATGTAGAAAATAAAGCATAAATAAAAAATAAAGTGTGTAATATATTTATATATTTTAAATACGCTTTTATTTTTGATTTTTTTAGGCTGTTTCATGGCCAGCTATTTTGGATTCATACGGTGATAGTGTTGATCTGCTATCTAATGACACAAAAACACTACAACTTTTAATGTTGGATGAATATTTGGATTTAATGAAGATACAAAATTCAACTGGCTGGTTCACTATCAAAGTCCCCCGAGGAAGCAAGAAAGATGGCGCTCCACCGGTGAGTTATTTCTGAAAGATCTTTTGTACTCTGTTAAAAATGTTTGTTATATTCTGACTTTACTTCTGACTGGTTGGTAGGTTGATAAACACATATTGTGCTGTCCTCTAAAAAAACCCACGCTGAAATGTTTCCTAAAACAATACCCACCCTTGTACTACACCAAATATTTTACTAAAGTCATTTTTCTTGTTTTGTTCTGTTTTTATGCACCATTTAGAATAATAAAAATAGTTAAAAATGCCTAAGGAGTGCTTATTTAATTTTAAATTAATTTAAATTAACAATTGCAGAATTCTGGCAAAACACAAGCTTCATTTTTACAGATTTTCTTTTTATAACAGAATTTTAGAATGATCTACATCATTTTTTTTTTCATGTTAAAGCATTAATATGTAAGAAAATGCTTCATTTTCAGCTGATTATGTCAGCGTGGGTTGTTTTCAGGTAACATGAGTCATTTTTTTAAAAGTGGATTTTTTTTTTTCAAATTGTCGCATAATTGGCTGCCATTTTGTAATAAAGTGATAAAATGAAAAGTGCTCAACATTAAAATCTTAGTCAGAACAAGCTGTAATTATTTAGCCATGTTCAATTTTTATAAATTCTTTATTAGACTCTATATAGAGAAAATTTCAAAAAATGTGTTTTTTTAGAGGACAGCACAATACATTCTGACTCATATATGTAATCTTGAAGGTTCGTTTCTGAGTCATTGTCAATCGAAGGACAGATAGCATAGAATAGGGTGCCTCTATAACAGTGTGGCGACACTCGCGAAATAAAATTTGATTGGTCGAGAATATTTCGGAAAAAACGAATCGTCAATCACCTTGGCGAGTCTGCCTTTATCCCCTAGCTAATGTCTGTTGACTTCTCTCAATCGTCTAGGTGGACATTGCCATGTAATGGAGTGTGTTTGCCATAGTTTGGTCAAAAACTGTAATCTGATGATCCGCCATATTCATATGTCACCATTCTCTTATAGAAGCACGCTAGCACAGAATATATTTTTACTAAATCAAAGAAATAGAGTGCCTCTATAACAGAGTGGCTACATACGTACAGTGTGTATGCTCAGATTGAAAGTTTTGTCCAAACTATAGCAATCCTGTTTTCACAAGGTGGCGAGAGATCAGGGAAAAACACAGTCAAAAAAAGAGGCAGCCACCAGTATTTTCTTTTGGAAAAATTTATATTGCTTGTTTGAACGATAAGTAAGTCGAATTTTCTTATAAGAAAATACTGGTACATACCCTTTTTTTCGACTGTGATTATCCGTGATTTGCCACCCTGTTTCATAACTTAATGGTGCTATGGATGTATCCACTTTAAAGGTTAAGACAATAAACCGGCATTAGCTAGGCGACATTGACAGGATCGCGAAGTCCAAGATAATGACAGGCTCTCAAAAAAGGATATCCAAAATCGTTTTGACCATAAAAAGTTTTTCCCCTTGTGTAGCCACTCTCCTATAAAGACGCGTTACAAAGAACCCTAAAGTATACGCAGAGATGTTGGAGGAATCGAGCCATCGCCTGCTACGTACGGGCAGTATTCATGCACGAAACGTCTAAGCAAGTGGTACAAGAGGGGAAAATGGTTAAGATCCTCTGTTTTAAATGATCATGATTTCGGGTAAAATTAATGATCAGTACGAAATCATAAAATTTCACCGACAAATTGCTGAGATTCTTTTAGGTGGAGGTCAAAGATGAAAGAAATTTTTTCAACAGAGTGAAAAGTATCCTAACCAGAACTCGAACCTGGGAGCTTGGTTTAACACGCCAATGCTCTGCCCATTGAGTTACACAGGAAATTCCGGCTTGAAAAATTAACTCACAGGCACAATTCACCTTACAGAATTCAATAAACTTCATTAGCAGGTCTGAATCTTCTGGGTAAATCAGCGGAAGCAGCATTACCGCGTTTAGCCAAAACTTCAGTTCGACTCCTGATGTGAAATATTTTTTTTAATTTGTTAGGAAAATTTTGTTCAATTATGACTTCTAATTAAAAAATATCAGCAATTTTTGGTTGAAATTAATTGACTTCGTACATTCATACATAATTATTATACATGGTTAATGGAGTTTACTAGAGTTGGAATAATGTGTTAGTACAACTCGTGTTTTCATTAGTTTAGAAAAAACAATATCTACAAATAAAAAAGAAAGTGTTATTTAATTATATTTTAATATTAAAAATCAAAATCAAATGAAGAAATGAATTTTTCCTTGTTTGTCTAAAGCTTTACAATATTTCTTCTACATCAGCATAAAAAATTTATACGATGCAAAAGCAGTTTTCTGAGTTGCTTCAGCAGATTTAAGAAATATAATGTTTTCACTAATTAACCGCGGCTATGTATAATCTGTCAGGAAAGGGTCCCACATCCTAAGTACGCCTGCATAAAATCAGAATCGGTACAAAAGAAGAATGATTTATATAGTATAACCCCTTGAAGGGCACCGATATATTATATATACCACTTAATTTTAATCACAAAATGCCACAATGACACCAGAATTTTATAATCAAATTTTGAATTTATAAGGTACATGAGGAAAAGCTTTTACTTATTTTAAAATAAATTCGTTCGTGAATCCTGGTGTCAGTCAATCATTTCAATATTTTAGCTACAAGAGTACTTTGCCCCTCAAGGGGTTAAACCATATAGGCAATATGTCGACAGGACTTACTTCGACTGGATGCAATAGCTCTCATCTTAACTTTAGGTTTTCGCATAGATATTAGCGCTAGAGCGTTGATTTCCGGAAAAACAGGCTCGACTGCCAGAGTTTATAGTTTTTCCTCTTTTGGCGAGTTTTAAGCGGTTCAAAGTGACGAGTATGTTAAAATTATATTTTAAACAAAATTTTACCTGTTCGGCAAGCTAACGAAGTGCGAAGTCTTTTTATTCGAAAAAGCTGCGAGTTCGCAGAACTGGTGATACCAATTTGTGAGGGTATTGTGTCAGATCGGAATCATCTTGATTGTCATCTTTCATCAGTTGGCAGATCATTTGCTCATTGAGCCAAGGTTCCAGGTTTGGAACCTTGGTTGGATATTTTCATTTTGTTGGGAAAAATTTTGTTCAACTTTGATTTCAACTTAAAAAAGAAACAAATAAAACCATTGCTTTGTGGAGACGTGCCAAATAATGTTAACTATTGTTCATGCTAGATTATCATATTTTTTTTCTTGCACTCAAGTACTTATTAAATATTTAAGTTATAATACATTTCAAAGTGGTTCTCATACATCTTATTTTTTAGGCATTACCAGAACCTAATTTTGTACATGCAGTTATCAAGTGGAATGAGCAAATGGTTTATCACCAGTTTGTTGTGGAGAAAGCTGATTCTGCTGTGAATATTGAAATTACTCCCATAGATCCAGAAATAGAATTGTTGGTGTTTGTAAAGCACCGAGTGAAACCCTTGTTACATTCATATGACTTCATGATCAATTTAGCTAACATAAGAGAAGAAAATGGTTAGTATTGGGCATTCAAAAACAATCTGTATAAAGTACGTTTTCGTACATTATGGTTTCTGTCTTAAAATTTATGCCAGACTACTATTACCAGCTCAACAATTCAGGTTCGTGGTATCTTCCATGAGATAAAACATATTTCAGATTAATATTGGCAATACAAGTTAGAATATGCGAGGACGTAAGTTTCAAAACTCGCCTTATCCCAAAACTCAATTTCAGGAAATCGCAAAAAACCTGTGACTGCTTCCATTGGTTTTCATTGTAAACCAAGATTTTAGAACGCCAGAAGTACATGCTAAAACTTGTTTTTCTGCGGATTGTAGTGTTTTTTCAGTGAAGATTTACCAATAGAATAGGTTGATAGAAAAAACGTAATTTTTTTAATTTTGGATAAGGCGAGTTTTGAAATTCATGTCCTCATATGTTGTTTTACACATATAACATTTTAAAAAGCAAAATTGGAAGTTTTCTACTAGCAAAAATTTCAACAAATCATATGTTAACACATCTCGTGTTTTCATTAATGTAGAAAACAATATCTACAAAAAAAAGAAAGTGTTATTTAAATATTTTTTAATATTAAAAATAAAAATTAAATGAATAAATAAATTTTTCCTTGTTTGTCTAAAGCTATACAATATTTCTTCTACATCAGCATAAAAATTTTATAAGATGCAATGGCAGTTTTCTGTTAAGAAACATAACGTTTTCACTAATTAACCGCGGCTATCTATAATCGTTCCGGAAAGGGTTCCACATCCAAAGTACGCCTGCATAAAATCCGAACCGATACAAAAGAAGAATGACTTCTGTATAAACCATATAGACAATATGTCGACAGGACTTACTTCGATTGGATGCAATAGCTCTCATATTAACATTAGGTTTACACATAGATATTAGCGCAGCTAACGAATTGTGAAATGACTTATTACTCTTTTTAAGCCTCCTCCATGTGAATAAGAAATCACTTTTGTAACACTTTAATCGTCGCGTAATTTTCGGAAAATTCGTTTAAAAATCGTCGATTTTTGTTATTGCCCCATTTTATTATACATACAATTTTGAGTTGATTAGTAAATTAGTAAAAGATGCAGAGTAATTTTTTTTTTATCAGGTGAGTAAATAATAAATATTAAATCAATTATTATTGAATAAATCAATAATTATTAAATAATAAAATCTTAACATTAGGTTTTCGCATAGATATTAGCGTCAGAGCGTTGATCTCCAGCAAAACGGTTCTCGACTGCCAGAGTTTACTTGTTTACTTGTTTTTCCTCTTTTGCGAGTTTTTTTTTTTCTTTCTTTTTTTTCAAACTAACGAACAACAAAAAAAAAGCGATTCAAAGTGACGAGTATGTTAAAATTATATTTGAGACAAAATTTTACCTGTTAGGTAAGCTAACGAATTGCGAAATGACTTATTACTTTTTTTAAGCCTCCTCCATGTGAATAAGAAATCACTTTTTTAACCCTTTAATCGTCGCGTAAGTTTCGGAAAATTCGTTCAAAAATCGTCGATTTTTGTTACTGCCCCATTTTATTATTCATACAATTTTGAGTTAATTAGTAAATTAGTAGTAAAATATACAGTGTAATTTTTTTTAAATTTAAAGTGTTCAGGGTGGGTAATTTTTTTGAAAATCACAATCTTACTTACATTTGGTCCCCCCCTTTTTTTTCCTTTTTTGTATACACAAAGAATCTTATGATTCACCTCCAGATATGTCAACACTAAAATCTTCTTCTTCACTTGAGCTACTCATCATAGAAATGTATAAAACGTTAACTCAGATGCGCTTAGATCTGAAACAAATGAAATACATACAATTTCAAATTCCTACAAATTCTTTAAAATAAGCATTCCGATTGTTAAATCAAGTTTGTAATTTCAGTGCTGCCATCTATAGAGCGCTTAAGCATTTAAAATAATCTCGGTAGCGACAAAATCAAAGACGAAACCATAATATATTAACTAAAGTTATGAGGAGTTCAGCCCGTGAGGGTCACGGGCGAGGCAAAATTTGTTTGCAAATGACTGCACAGTGCGCGATGATTAAGGGGTTTTTAAATAATTTCGCTTTTTTACAGGTGAAGGGGAAGGTATAATGATTTCAAAGTTCTTTAAGTGGGGCGTGACCAGAAAAACATCGAGAATGACTGATCTAGACAATAGTTAAACCTCTTAATTATTTTTATTATGGGGTAGGGACAACGTATGTCCCACTGATTAATTTATTTATTCTACTCATACCACTGTTTGAAAAATAGTCTCTGCCATTTACTTATATTAGAATATTTTCAAGAGATAGCTACCAAAAAGGAACTTTTTTGTGGCACGATTGAATATAAAAATAGTTGCCACTCCTGGCCCATAATAAAAGGTTAATACATTTTTCTATTGAATGAAGAAATAAATTTTATTACATAAACAATTAGAAAATAATTTTTTTGGTTGGAGAAGACTCTTAAAGGGAAAGATTATTATAGTATATCGACATTAAGATAGACAGAAAACAAATATAAGCACGTATAAGTTGGCGGTTTTTGTAATGCGCCAGCTACAGTCAGCGTCAGATAAGCGTTGGTCGTTGATGAAGCTACGATCACTGCTTTTCTAAAAATAAATATAGGTTTGTTTGTTTTTTTCGCTTATTTTGATCGGTATTTATTTATGTTGTTAAAAATTTATAATGAAAGTAAGAAAAGAAAAAAAAATTCTGCCCCCCCCCCCAAAAAAAAAAAAAAAATGTGTAAAAAAGATTACATTTCATCAAAGTTGAGAAGGTAAGTTTTTTTTTTTTTTTTTTTTTTTTTTAACTAATAAAAGATTATGATTTAATCCTGAAACTCCGATAACGGATGTCGATGATGTGAAAACTAATATTTATTAATTTATTTTAAGATTGCCAAATAAAAGAAAAAAGAGCAAAACTGAAACTCTCTTTGGCGTGAATTGCCAACTTTTAAGTTTACTTCATGTCTCACTTAATTTTGATTGAACTATAGAATTACAGTTACAGTGGAACTTTTAAAAGATTGTATATTGTCACCATCAGGGGTGCAAAAATCTAGGCGCCAATGGGCTGATTCCCACCACTAAATTTTATTAGTATTCTTCGTCAAATGTTATTACTATACTTCGCCTAAATTTCATAAGTACTCTTATTAGGCAAAGCATACTAAAAATTTAGTGGTGGGAATCGAGCCATTGGCGCCTAGATTTTTGCACCCCTGGTCACCATTATACCTTTTTAAAGTTAATTAATGTATCGAACTGCGGCTTTAAATAGCACAATATAGTGTCTTTTTGAATACTGCAACTAAATGAATAATAACAACTTAGAACTTCAGGGTGTGTATTAGTGTTACCAGAAATTTTAATAGAAATTTTCGCCATTGTTAATCGCAGAAAAGCATTACAAATTATGTAATTCACCCATACCTATTACCACATGCATGCGTGCATTTCAGGTTTGTCAGTTCGTCCACTTTTTTAATTCAGAAATTCCGAATCCATACCGGAAATTTCAAAAGAAGAATTTTTACTTTAGGTAATCACGAAATGTCTGCCATTAAATACAGCAAAAATTAGTATTCTGACTAGTGCTCCCGACGCGATACGGATTTGAGTTATACGTTTAACCGATTTGCGTATATATGTATAATACAACTGTTTGAAATACGTATACATAAAATTATATGTTTAAACGTATCCGGATACGTATAAGCGTATACCGGTTAAACGTATATTTCAAGAATACGTATATTTCAAATATACGTATTTACTTTTAATACGAATGGACGTCATCAGTCTTACGTCACTTAACAGAGAACAAACTAGAAATCAGTGGCATTACCGTAGCAATCTGTATAATATGTTTCATACATCGATTCTTGTTATTTTTCCCTATAAATATTTTAATTAATTTACGTTACTTTAAATTTTTATTGCATTAAGTGATAAAACGTTATATAAATTTGCTGGAGCAATTTAAATTGTTTTATATTTCATAAATTTGCCATTATGATTGTTATATGCCATTGTGAATGCAGTGCTCTAGCGGGTGTTTCTCAATGTCTCTGGTCCGCAGACTAGCAGGAGAAAATTCACCTTTTTTTTTTTTTTTTTTTTTTTCAACGCAATCAATAAAAACCATTTAAACGTTTATACGTTTAACTATTCTGGTAAGATCTGTAAATACGCTGTACCGTATATACTGTTTCGTATAATACGTATAACCGCCTTGACCGTATCATACGTATCTAAAATGTGTATCCCGTATAATACGTATTATACGTACAGTCGTATAAACGTTTCATAGGGAGCACTAATTCTGACTTTCTGATATCAATAAAGAATTTTTGAATAAAACCGAGGCCAAAGTGGCAAACCTGAAATGCACGTATATATGCGCTAACGATGCCAAATAGGTTAAACGAAGCTATTCAAAATTACATTACTTAGGGGTGGGGATCACTTTGAGCAGCCTGAAAATGACAATAATTAAACCAGTGCGAAAAACTCTGTAGTTTTAAAACCAATAAATGAAATACGACAAATCTTTTGTCGTATTATACGACAAATTTTGTATCATTTCACACATTCTTGTAGTTAAAACAAACACTCAAATTATATATATATTGGTATATTAATTGATTAAATGATAACGACGAAAATGGCTTTTTTAAAATATAAATACTAAAATATGCATTTTGCGCGCAAGATTTAAAAAATTCTACTGCAGATACATACATAATATTCATTTATGTTTACTTATACTACTATATGTTACACTGAACCTAAATTTAAAAGTATATTGAAATTCATTATCATAATTAATGGCTTTTATAATGATATTCACTAAATTTACCAAACATTTTAGATTTAATTTTTTAATACAAAATTTTCTATGGCAAATATCTGACTAAATTTAGGTTCAGCATAAAATTATCATGAAAATTAATTATACGCAAAATTTCAAGGTTCTATGATAATTAGTTGTCAAATGAGAGTGCGCGCAATGTAGAAAAATACAGTTTTGTGAAAAAGGGCTTCAAAGGTAACTTTATAGCATGACAGGAAATGGCTTTTTACAAGATATGTTTAGCTATAACTTCTGTTCTAGTTGGAATTCTTTTTTAATTCTTTTTGCAGTGTATTTGTAACATTTCAAGGTATCCATGCTATTTTTTTTAACATTAACCGTGATTCCCCCCCCCCCTTCTTTAAATAAAGCAAAAATTAGTATTCTGACTTTCTGATATAAATTAAGAATTTCTCAATAAAAAAAGGAAGTCAAAGAGGCAAAGCTGAAATGCACACAAATATGCGATAATGATGCCACATTGGTTAAACGAAGCTATTCAAAATTATATTCCTTAAATGTTAAACTGCAAACATCTGATTTTAATTGGTGGTGGTAGATTGCTTGGATATTTCAAGAAGTGTACGCAATTTGGAATTGTTAGCTTTATTTATTTTATTTATTTATTATTTTTTTAATTTAACAAATGATAATGAATAATGTTTATTTTCTATTTTTTAGGAACGTATGACCTCTTTTTATCAAATGAGATAATTCAAAACAGAACTGGATATTTCTATTTGGGAATTATTGAAGCTAATAGTACTGCTCAAAATGGTTCAATCCCAGATGAAATGTTGTTTGAGAGTTCATTCAATTTTACTCACGGCGAAGCAGTTCGAGATTTTTCTACTAACTATTCGGTACGAATTTATACATCCGGTTGTTACTTCTACAACTACGATCTAAGAATATGGTCTGGAGCTGGATGCTATGTAAGTAATTTTATTAATGTATAATGAAAAAAAAAAAACTAATAACATAGCGGGTGGTTATAATATAAGTATATCTATTTGGAGCTGTCTGTAGCTTGAAGGAATAACCGGAATGAAACCAAAATCGGTACACTTACTATTCGAGAAGGGGGAAGAAGAACGGAGCAATAAAAAATAATTGCAAAAATCGTCGACAGATGGCGCGTGGAATGTAATGTGTAATATTGTGTACCGTGGAGATGTCGCAAACCTCAATGACTTTATCGCATATCGCAACATGTGCGAAACACCACTCCTGATGCGTTACATTCCGCAGTTGAGCACGTCTTTCACCGCCTGGATTGTATCCTCCAGCACAATGATCATGTGGAACCTGAACATGATCGTCAACGCCATGCAAAAGCGTAACTTCATTCACTGTGACATTTTCCAATAAATTAGGTATGCCATCGGGTTTGACGCCTTAATTTTTTGTTCTTGTATTACACATTACATTTCACACTCAGTAGCGCCATCTGTCGGTGATTATTGCAATTAGTTGTTTTATTGTTCCATTCTTCTTCCCCATTCTCAAATAGTAAGTGTACCAATTTTGGTTTCATCGGATCATTTCTTCGAGCTACAGACAGCTCCAAATAGAGATACTTATATTATAACCACCCTGTAATTCTAAATTTGGATAAAATGAAAATATTACCAGTTGTCTTCAAATCCAAATAATAATAATAATAATAATAATAATAATTGTTTATAGTTTATTATATGATTTTACTATAAATTTTAGTTTTATTAATAAGTTAAACATTTGACTACGGGTCGTACGGTAATACGTCTGATAGAAACTTTATGCGTTGAATTTAACATAGTTAATCTGAGATTTAAATAATCCTTCTGCTATTGTATAAAACTACATGCATTCCGAGATGTTTAGATCATAGCTACTGACTTTCATTTTGGAAACCATCTTTATTGTAGAAAATTATATATAATTCTTTTTTTTTATTGTCAATTTAACTAGGAAGCAGTAAGAAAATGCATAGATGCAACTTTATTTTCTTTTCTAACTGAAATATACATATTTGAATTACAAATTTTATTGTAACTCTGACCGCCATTACCCTTAGCTCGTATTTGCGGTCGTTAACTTTGTCGAAAAAATAAATTATCTCTGAGAAAATAACTAAAATCTCAGTTTTTATTTTTATTTTATTTATTTATTTATTTGTATTTATTACAATACTGTAACAATGGGATTGAGATTACTACATAGATGCCAACTTTTACGCTTTTTTCTCTCTCACTATTAAATAATGGTAATCTTCGTGTTATTTAGTCATATGAAATTTTTATATATACTATATATATGTACTATAATTTAAATAAATAAATATAAGTGAATATTTTCCTAATTTAATAGCAGGAATACTACGATTTAATTTGCCCAGAAATTTTGGGCGAAATTACTGGTATGAAAACTGGTATTACCAGTACGAAATTACTGGTATGAAAAATCAAGGAATCTGAACAATCTCTACGTCATGTATGTGCGAGCGAAGTGGTTGCTTCATTAGCGTATTTATGCGCACATTTCAGGAATATATTTTTTATTCAGAAATTCCGAAAGAAGAATTTTTACTTTAAAAAATCACGAAATATCTGTGATAAAAACAGCAAAAATTACTATTCAGAATTTCTGGTATGAATTCTGAATGTCTGCATAAAAAATAAATTCTTGAAATGCTCACAAATATGCAAATGGTTTAACCCATTAAAGCCGGAATTATTTTTCTCTTTAAAATTCAAAAATTGCATTTCATACCAATTTTTCAAAGTAGCAACTTTAGTCTCCTTTTATTTCGGAGTTTCTGTCATCAAATAAAGAGATTATTGCTCTTAAAATATACTGGTATACAAACAACAAAATGGAGGGCAGCTATCCCGGTACCATATGGTACCGATAGGTTTTAATAGGTTAATAGAAATGTTTTTAAAAATGATTTCAATTATTTTTCATTTTATTTCCTCTTTAGGTTGAAAATGCCACCGCTGCACTTACACAGTGTAAATGTAACCATCTGACATCGTTTGGTGGTGGTTTCTTTGTCGCTCCAAATACAGTCGATTTCAGCTATGTTTTTGCGAATGCAGGATTTGCCGATAACGTGACTATATATATGACAATCATCAATATTATGTTGATATACTTAGGATTGTTGGCATGGGCTCGAAGGCAGGATATCAAAGATAAAGAAAAGGTTAGTCAGTTTTCATAAAATATTAAATATTGTTTACAGTCTTTTATTTAATTTAACTTAGTTTTTAACATTTTCCAACATAGTTGAAAAGTGTTTAGGATTCATATTTAATACTTGGAAATTTTTCCATAGAAAATTTCTCACGCCTTGCATTCATAATGTTCAAACACACAATTTAAGCAATTAAAATTTGAATATTATGAATGTATATTAAATATGAATTTATTTCAATTATCGATGCTGGATTTTCTTTGATTTCGTGTTTTCCCCAGGGTTGGTGGCTCACGGAAAATATTCCATCTCGTGCTGCTTGTGTAGCCTTTCAAACATGTTATAGTGAAAAAGTTCCAGGCTGAGTATCGTTCCCAAGTGGTTCAGTTGGTAGAACATCTGTGCGCTATACTGATGACCCGGGTTCGAGTCCCGGCTTGGGTACTTTTTCACTATGTTGGCTATACGCCTTTTAAGCAATTCAAATTTGAATAAAGTGTTTAGGAATTCGGTGCTTCTGTCTGTCTGCCGTCTATGCGTCCATGCTGTAACTCGCGTAAATATGCTCGGATCATCATGCATTTGATATATGTTATTAAGGCTTACTGTGACATGTTTGGAATTGAAAATGAAGTGTGTAGCACTTATAGTTTTTTTACAGGGACACTCAAAACAATTCCGTTACATTGTGGTCTATGGGGAAAAAGAATTTGCGGTTTATTTTAATGATGTTACACAATTTCAAACATATTGAAATTGATATATATCACTGAGGGGAAATACAAGAGACTAATTATAGAATGCGGTGTGCTTAGCACTTATCCCTTTACAGGGATAAACAATAGAATTCCGTCACATTACGGTGTATGAAGAAAAGTCGTTTGCAGTTTATTTTAATAATGTTTCACTATTTCAAACATATTGAAATTGATATCTATCATTTACGTGGATTACAAGAGGCTTACTACAGAATATTGTGTGTGTAGCTTTCATCGTTCATTTACAGGGACACACAAAATAATTCTGTTAAAATACTGCTTATTAATAGTAATTGCTGGGAATGTTTTTTCAGTTGCTGAACGCGTTTTTAAATTTAACTCACTTTTTGTCTATTACTTGGTGTGTATAAAATGTATAGATTGTATACAGGGCAGCACAAAAGTTCTCGAGTACATTTCTGTTTATTGTCGGAAATTGCAGAAGGGAAATTTTAAACTGTGCTACGCGTTTCCTAACTGAACTAAAATTTAATATTATATTTAGTATACATACAAATCTATAGATCATATAGAGGGTTGCACAAAAGAGCTCGGATATTTTTCTGAATATTGTTGATAATTCCTGAAATTTCATTTTTAAATATGTTATGCGTTTTCAAAATTGTTTAGTTTCTTATACCTTAATATCTTACACGTTACGGTAACGATTTTCAAAATTATTTTGAAAGTGTTGGAAAGTGTTACATAATCTATGCTTGACGCACGATTTTTCGTTCTTATTCTATATAAAGAAGCTATTTTGTAATCGATGATTAACTCACTTCCTGATAGTCTAGAATTATAAAGATTTGTGTACACAGGTGTGTTTCGGATGACAAGACAACATTTTAATAATTTTAAAACTTAATTATATATAAATAAATTATTTTTAAGGCATTTTTCCGTTTGCCGAACTCATGTGATAAATCGCCAAATAATCTTTATGGCTACAACTATTTACGTGTTACAAAAACAATGGAGTTAACCATGCGAAAAACCACTTTCGCCAAAATATACCAACTATTTGTAAAAATGCAAGAACGAAATATTTTAAACACTAAAAAGTGGAAAATAGAAATAAAAATGGAGAGTGTAATATATTTTTAAAAATACTTTAATTTATTCATGAATATTTTTCTGTGACTCTCTTCTCCATGATGTTTCTTATGTAATTTACAATCAGTTCCACTCATTGGAAGGTCTGTTTTATTGTGACAAATTATTCTAGTGAGCTGATTATTAGATTATCACTTATCTTCATTTAAGGTTTTTAATTATAAGTCAGTCAAGATTATGGTCAATGTTCATAAAAATGAAGAAAAGGTCAATGTTCATAAAATGTGAAATATTTTACACATATTTTTCTTTGCTGCATGACACTTCATACATAAATTATAATCAATCCCACCTATTGAAAGACTTGGAAGATCTACTTTTTCACGACAATTTATTGAAATGAACGGAATATTAGATTATATCGCTCGCTTGCAAGAAATATAACACAACTCAAAAATAATACATTTAACAGGAGAAGCAAAAGCCGATTCACATTTTTATATTTTTTAATGTAACATAAAACTATAACACTTAGAATTGCATGCAGTTGTAAAAGCGTACATAAAAAGGTAAAATACTTAAGAATCCAGACGTAGAAGATATAGGGAGGATTGAGTAAAATTATCTTTTCTCTCCCCCCACACACTCTTTTGCGACTTTTTGTGGTGGCAAAACGGAAGATAGCATGATCCAGTGGGCTTCCGCATATCTACACCTATGACACTTTTCCTGCGCACCTAAGACGCACCTGCCTCACCTGGCTGAGAGGGTCTGCTCTCAAAGCTGGTAGACGGGAGGTGCTGGGTTCAAACCCCTGTCGCGTTCGTCGTCTTAACTGCTCGGAGTTTTCCGTGGTTTTCTTTGAACTTTGCCTTAAATACGGGTTAGGATTCCTTAGAAAGACCCCCACGGAGAGCACTCTCCCCTAGGGCCTATATCCCACGTATAGATAATCGACCGTCATAAAATCAACCAACCTAAGACGCACCTAAGTCATATACATTAATTGAATAATATGCAAAGATTTTTTTTTTTTTTTTTTTTTTTTTTTGTGTGTGTGTGTGTGTGTGTGTAATTGTATCCCTTTTCTTACGGGTGAGCGATATAATGTATCTTTAATTATTTTTTTCATCCTCCATGTTTAGCTATATGTTTGCAAACACTAGATTTACAATTAACATGAATATATACATAAAAAAAGTAACACTCATCAATATTATGTTGATTTATTTAGATTGATGGTACGGGCACAAAATGCAGATTTATATAAAAAAAAAAAGTTTTCAGACGATGTGACATGATTTTTCATATTAATTTTTTGTGACTATGATAAGTGTTGAATTTCGAATTTTGCCTACGGGGGTGATTTAGTAGCCTCGAGTAGACTCTGCGGGGTTCCGCGGAGGTATTTACACTTTTAGACTATTAACAAACACAAAATCTCAGATCTTCCGAGTGTGTGTGTGGAAGGAGGGCAGGGCGGAAAGTCCCCCCCGGGCCACCCCTTAAATTCATCACTTGAATTCTTCACCCCTTAAATTCATCATTCGTAAGTGTTTGTAACAGCTACCTTTTACGCAGTGCAAATGTTAAACACTTGATACCATTTTGTAGTGGTTTCTTAGTTGCTCCAAAAACAGTCGATTTTGGTCGAGCGTGGTCTCTCAATCGAGGGTGCGATTGAGAGTCTGGTAACCAAACTTTGTCTTGATTAATATTTTGCAATTTCTCTTTGTGTGTTTTCTGGTTTGATTTGATTTGATTTGATAGCCTAAGAGGGACTGCTCAGGCTAGTACAAGTCTTTAGAGAATAGTGTCCCCCCCGGTCCCTTTTATTAAGGTCTTAAAAAAAAAAGAAAAAAAAATACAATCTACAGCCGAAGCTGGATCCGCCGTTAAACGTGACAAGGGGCGGGGTGTTTTCTGGTTTATTGTTTTCCTTTTCCAACATGCAAAAAGACAATCAGTTGTAAGACGAGGCTATTTTCAATTCGCTAAATTTCTTCCATTCATCAAGCGCAGGCTTCAATTCACACTTAACTTGATTAAAACTCAATTTTCATAAATAAACACTATAGTTATGTACTATGATACGGTTTTTCATGTGCTATTGTTAGAAAGTACATATTACAGCTTGATTTGAAACTTTTAAAATAAAATTTAAGCAAGTTACATGACCGTCCATTAACATTAACTTAGGAGCTAATTTAATAAGGGACAGTCAAGAATCGTTAAAAAATCGACTCTAAGTTCAATCCTGTATGATAAAGATGCTTTAATTTCATAACAATTCGGTGCTCTTTTAGTGGAAAAATGGGATAATTCATTCCGCGTTATACGCACTAATCGAAAATTCCCCTGCACTAATCCAAGAATCCTCTGAAAAAATAAAAAATTGGAAATTGTGCGTCAAACGTGACAAATGAGGTGCGTTCGTACTATAGCTAGTTATATAAATATTCAGATCTTGATAAATTTTAATTCTGTGAAATGAATTATATCGTCTGCAGATTAATTTCTGTAATAAAATAAGTATCTCGGTCGCTTGACGATTTAACATCCATCGGAAGCTCCTATAACAAAAAAGAACCTATTTTTTTTTTCTTTAATTCAAATTTCTTAATAAATATTTTTATTAATTTCCTCTCAAGTTTTGATTCGATTTTCATAAAATTTGAAATGTCTCGACAAAATTCTGCAAAGATAACATATCTTTAATTTCAAACCGTTCGTTTGGGTAGTTTTTGCGTTGTTATATGCGGACATACGGACGGACGAACAGACAGACGGAAAGACCAGACGACGACAATAGGTGCTACGTATTTATATAATTACGAACGCACCTAAAAATGACTGCGCTAACTGAAAATCACACTTATTGAAGCCGCATAAAAGCAGGAAAATCTGTATTCTTAAATGTACATCTAAAATTGTCTAGTGCTGCCATCTATTCACATAATACGAAATAAAAAATGTAGTTTTAGCACTTATTTGTGGAATATTTACAAACACCAACGATAAAATGTAGAAAATAATAATAATAATAATAACAATAATAATAATTAATTAAAAAAGATTATATGACAATATTTCTTTTCTATATACTTTGAATCTAATATTACAACATGCAGCTAAACTAATTAAATAAAATTTATGTTTAAATAATTTTCACAGCTTTAAAGTATTAAATATAATAATAAATAATAATAAGTGTTTATAAGAGATTTTTTATAATGTATAATTTTATAATGCGTTTTTTGATCTATTCGATGGTAGAAATTTTTAAATTATGTGATATTTAGAAACGAATATGCGTGTGGTACAATAAAATCGATATGGCAGACTTTTACCACTTTCGTTATGATGTCAACATTAGTAACTAGTACTGACTTGACATGTTTTGCTTTATAAAATGGATTATCAATACTGTCTGAGGCTTATCCACATCCTTTATTTGGAAATAAATGGTTGAGCTTTGAAGCATTATTTATTAAATATTTTGCAAATTCGTTTAAAAATTCATGAAATGTTATCTGTTGCAATGAACACATGCATTAAAGGATTAATCACAGTCAATATTAGATTGAAAAAATAATTCTTTATGTGTGTGACTAAAAATAATAGAAATATTTAACAGTAAATAATTCATTCTCAGTATTACAATGTAAAACAACGTAAAACAATGTTACAATCAAGACTCCCTTATCATAGATCAGACTTGACAATCCGGAGAAAGTCTATGGGAGAAAATGTCCGCGGTAATTGCCAACTTATTCATTGACTTTCTCCGGAAAGTATCGCCGCCTGGTGGATACTACCGCACAGTTGCCATGTTTCGGGCTTTTTGAACACCAGTATATTTTTAGAGAAAATGTTGTTCTTTTAAATCCCAGAATTCTCCGATCAAACAAAACAAAATTGTCTCTACTAAAAAACTGGTATCCAAAAATATAATAGAAAAATCTATAGAAAAATCTAGCCTGTCTGCTACCGCATAGCTGCCAACTCTTACGCTTTTTTCTTACCACTAAAATTTAATAGAATTTTTTTCGCCATGTAATCACACGATCTTGTCAATTTAATAAGATAAAATTTACTATAAAATTTTAGTGGTAGGAAAACTACTAGTTCATAAGCAAATGCATAGAACAAATGGAGCTGTGAAAAAAATTCGTGTGATTTCGTGTCGTAAATACTATTACTGACGATTGATGGCGCTAGAAGCAGGGAGGAAATACAATCTAATACTGGAAGCTAATACAGGAAAATCTGTATTCTTAAATGTACATCTAAAATTGTCTAGTGCTGCCATCTATTCACATAATACGAAATAAAAAATGTAGTTTTAGCACTTATTTGTGGAATATTTACAAACACCAACGATAAAATGTAGAAAATAATAATAATAATAATAACAATAATAATAATTAATTAAAAAAGATTATATGACAATATTTCTTTTCTATATACTTTGAATCTAATATTACAACATGCAGCTAAACTAATTAAATAAAATTTATGTTTAAATAATTTTCACAGCTTTAAAGTATTAAATATAATAATAAATAATAATAAGTGTTTATAAGAGATTTTTTATAATGTATAATTTTATAATGCGTTTTTTGATCTATTCGATGGTAGAAATTTTTAAATTATGTGATATTTAGAAACGAATATGCGTGTGGTACAATAAAATCGATATGGCAGACTTTTACCACTTTCGTCCTACATAGATCTCTAATGTAGGATCCCTAGACAAGTATAGCGGTCAAAGGCAACTTGCTGATTGAGAGGTCTGATACTATGATAAGGAGGTCTTGCTCAGTAGTTAATTTTTTAACATTTCTATAAGAAGTTAAATAAAAATTTGTGAAATATATGCCTCGTAGAAAAAAAAAAAATTAAAAATAAATATTGAGATAATATTTTCGTAGTAAACATGTTCTTTATTGAGTTAGCGCTTTACTGAATTAATATTGAGCAGTACCACTATTTAGTATTGTTTTACATTACCTTAATATTGAATTATTAAAATAGTAACATTTTTGTGTTTAGAACTATTCTCTAGTGCTGCCGTCTATTAGAATTACATTGAAGTAAATTATTATCTTTAATTAGTAATTATTAATTAAATATTTGTGGCAGAATTTCGTTAAAATTTCATCAAATTTTATTTTTGTGTCAAGAAAAAACCTGATTAAAGAAACAAAACTATAAAATAACAGTTATAATAAATGATATTCAGTAATTAATTAATTGAATATTTAAAAAAATAATGCAAATATTTAGCAGTAAATCATTCATTTTCAGTAGTTAACTTTTGAGCATTTCTGGAAGAAGTTAAATGATAAAAAATTACAAAATTGAATCCTCATTGCGTGTTGTACAGAAAAAAGATTCCTAAATATTAAACTAAAATTTTCAATGTAAACATGTTCTTTATTGGCTTAGTACTTTATTGAGTTAGTAATGTGCAGTAATATTATTTATTACTGCAATTCATTACCACTTTTTAGAATTTTTCTTTAAAATATAAAAGTTATTACAAAGTATTTCTGCTTAGTGCTGTCATCTATTGCAGTTAGATTCAAGTAAAGTATTACTTTTGAATAGTAATTATTAATTAAATATTTGTAGAAGAAAATTTCGTTAAATATTTATAAAATTTTACTTTCATAAGGAAAAAAAACTCACATTAAAGAAATAAACTATTAAAATTGCCGTTACAGTAAATGATATTCAGTAATTACTTGTTGAATATTTTCAGAAAAAAAAAAAGTAAATTCTTATGACAAGTGCAGCATGTGTTAAAATATTAATAACCGTAAATATTAAGTGGAAATATTTCTTGATACGTGTGATTTTTTTTTCAGTTTATAATTATTTGTTATTGTTTGTGATTTTTTATTAATATACCTATACTTTTACTTATGCGAAGATATCCGCAAACTAATGATAATCTCTTTTTATTTTGTTCATAGCATATATGAAGTAAATGTAAATGTCTATCACCTTTTCAATTTTGCTTCGCTTTTTTTTTTTTTCTGAGTACATTTTCAAGGTTCTAAAAATAAAAATGTACTCAAAAAAAAAAAAAAAAAAAAAAAAAAAAAAAAAAAAAAAAAAAAGGCTGCAAACAAAATTTAAAAAATACAAATTACATATCGACCTTAAATATCCTATGAAAATAAATAAATCATTTACATTTTTAGGGTTTCGTTCATCTCACGAAACCCTATTGCTCCCGCTCCGTTGTCTGTCTGTCACAGAGCCATTCTCGAAAACTGTGTAACTTACAGAGTTGAAACTTTCTGTATAAATCAGAATATCAGCTGCAAAGAGCTGAAAATATTAAAATTTGAAAAATTCGTATTATTTTAATAAATAGAGATAAAAAACCAAAATTCTAACAGCCTTTTCTTATTAAATTTGAACATTTTTCCTTATAGCAGATGCCAAAAATTAAAAATCCATGATGAAATTCTATCTACAATAATTAATTTTCTATCAGACGATTTCCACGTGAAAAATAAAAATGAAATAAAAAGTTTCACCAATTGAAAAAAAAAAAGATTAATATGAAATAAAAATGAATGACGTCATAGTGGTAATAAAACAGAAATATTTCTCAATAATACAAGGAGTATGAGTATGTGTGCATGTACACAAAGCAGATAAATTACACGTCATTAGAGAATTAAAAAGAAAATCTGACGTCATATCGCAAGTTTAACGGATTTTTCAAATGTTTCAGTATAATACAAAGCGAGTATGAACATGAGTAATAGAGAATAGTAAATATATGAGTTTGAGGAACGTATTGAATCATGATAAAAACCCGATTATGGATATATTCGCATATTTTAACATTTTGAAGGTGTATAACATGTTTAATTTTGAAATTAATTTTTTTTTAAATATCGCATTTAGTCCACATGACAGATATTATTATGACAGAATATAATAGTGGGCTTCACCCGCTATCGGGCCGGTTCAGATATTCGAAAAACCGAGAAAAAAAGAGTTCTTTTTTTATTTATTTTTTATTTTTTTATTTTTTATTTTTTAGAAAATGAAATTTATTTGGATTTTTTAAAGAAAGGATAAAGTGTTTTGAAAGGAATATTAAACGAAACCCTTTGTGCGAACTTGGATCACACTTACCCACTTGTTTTTAATGTAGACGAGAAAATTGAAAGGAACGCAGCTGTTGGTTTAACAATAACTGGGAAATGTGTTTGCGTTAATAACGCAGGCACTTAAATACTTTAATTTATGTTGTTATTTGTTGAGCGTTTCTTGAAAAAGAAAAAAAAAATTGTCAAATTTAATCCTTGTAACAAAAATAACAAAAATAGAATTGAATTCGACGAAAAAAAAAAAAAAAGAAAGAAAGAAAGAAAAGAAATAGAAAGAAAGAAAAAACCGTTATATTTGAAATGTTATGCTAAAACAATTCATTGTAAACCTGTTCTTTATGATTAAAATTAAAACTATCTAGTGCTGAAAGCCATTGCCATTATATAGAAATAAAGGATATTCAGTAATTATCTATTCTATTGAATATATTTAGAAATAAAAAAAAAAGTTTGAAAAAATAAATCCTTATATCATGTAGTACGCGTTAAAATGTTGAAAACCTTTGTATAGACACGTGGCTTCCCTTAATCGGTAAAAATGTGCAGAACACACGTTTCATGTTTAAAATCTATATATTTAAAACGCTAAGCGATTTGTTTCGACATATCCGTGAGAACAAACTACTGCATCAAATTACATCATACTTTTTTTAAATGAAAGATATTTGGTCACAGATTTGTTATCGTACATTCGTTTGTTCGAAAATTTAATACTTAGCCGTAATCTTAAATTAAAATTTTACTTCTGCTTATGACGTCATAAAGTCAGCAATCGGATTAACGCCCACTGTTGCGACGTACAGAGTTTATTTTCTGAACTCAATGATCGCGAGCATAAAAAATAAATATTAAAAGCCCGTGACTTTTAGGCCGAATTTTTTAATTTGTAAGTTAAAATATAGTTAAAATGTTTAAGTATTTCGGTAAAAATATTTATCCGTGTGTTTTATAAGCAAATAAAAATTCATATTTACTGTGACGTCACGGAAATATTGTCCATTGGGTTCATTTTATCATTAAGCATTATAACTTTGTTGATGCCATTTTTTTCATTACAATTAAATGCAAAATACATTTTTATTTCTATGCATGGTGCTTAAGCATAAACGTACGTGTGAAAAGTTTGTACCGGTGAAAATGACGTTATGCTTAGCTTGAAATGCATTTTAACATTGATAAAACTAAAAAGAAAAATTTATATGATTGTGTCAACATGGCGTAATATTAACTGATATTTCAATTTTTAATTTTAAAGATTAGAACTGAAGCCTTTATTGGTTGCTTCATCTTGATTGCATACCTTGATTACATGTTACCAATTACTTTTATAAATTATAGGATTAAGTTATAGCAATTATAGGATTTAAATTATTAAGATTTCCTTTTTTAATAAAAAAAATTCACAAAAGTAAAGAATTTCATCGAAAAAAAAAACTTGAAATAATGATTGTATTTTTAGCTAGAATAAACAATGTAAGGCTAATATTTTATAGGAATTATTTTGGTAGGTTTGTTATAAGTTCATTTAACAGTTCCTTATTAGCGCCAACGTCTTATTTCTTTCACTGTGAATTTTTCTTTCGATGTCAAAAAATGGTAGTCTACTTTTGGACGCCAACCAAAACACAGTGGCAATATTTAGAAATGTATAACGGTTGTGACAACAAACGGCACTATCGCTTTAGCTTTCATCGCGCTTACATCACTTCTAAATACTAAAAATTTAATTTTTTTTTTACTACATTTTACAATTTTAATTTTTACATCCTCAATTAGAAAAAAAAATTAGCTTTCGATGGAAATTTATTTGAAATCTGCCGCTTAATTTAACGACTTTTTAAATAATTTTCAAGCATGAAATATTTTTCAATTCTATCTCAACAATGACCATCCGTTTGTTTTAATAATGTAAAATAGCTCCTTGGAAAGCTTCAACAATTGAAAATAGGTATCCCTAACCTTCATGAAAAGTGAAAAAAAAAATAATAAAAACCTGATCAGATTATCCATAAGATAGAGTATTTTGGCGCTAATATAAAATCTGTCAAAAGAAAAAACAAACTATTTTTAGTTTATGATTAACATAAAATTGATATGTTGAATTCGTTGATGTATATGTTGAATCAGAATATGCTAGGAACTATTATTTATTATTTTTTTTAAGATCCATTGGATATTTAACTGTATAAGAGACCGACTGTGATGGAAAAGGAATAATCATCCTGATTATGTAAAGGGATAGAAGAAACCATACAAATAAATTACAATTGAAAACATTAAAATTTTCCCTCATCTGCATATTAATTTATTATTTTTAACAAAAATTCTTCATTTTTACATAAAAATTGATTAGCTTAAAACAATGGATATGTTTTAGAAGACATGGATTTGAAACGAACAATGAATAAAGAGGACATTTTAAAACTTTTAATTTAAACATTTAAAAACTTTTTTAACGTCGAATTTCAACGGTGCCTTTGGGCAGATGCAATACATATGCGCATAGGAGTTCATTCAATTGCATGATCACAGGTGGGGGGGGGGGGTGCTTATACTATGTTGTTTTATTTACTGAATATGAGATGAAAGTAGTAAATTTGTATGATACTTTATGATAGGACTATTTGTATGATACTTTATAGGTCTATGACCTTTTTTTCCTGTCGTGGGGAATATGGTGGTAATGTCAAACTGATTTGCATTACACATTTGTTTACGGAGTGCTCATTTGGAGTTTGCATCGGAAATAGCATTTCACTGGGGGGGGGGGGATTTTTTAAAATAAAATATTTGAAAGACTGTTTCATACGAAGCCCTACTTAAATAATTAAGAAGCTTATTTTACTGATATTGTTATAGTATTTTTTTCCGTCACGTTTTGACGGGTTCCATCTAGTTTTTGAAGTATTTTGTTATCTAAAGCATGTTGTTTGTAAGTAAAACTGTTTAGTGTTGCATACGCTATCCTTACTGAGAGAGAAATAATTGATTTCAGTGGTTCTCGTTCTTTATTAAGCATTCCCGAAATAATTTAATGTACATATCCTGAAGCTGAATCGTCGAGGGAAAGAAGAAATAAAAACTGACATTAAATAATGAAATTCATTACATATTGAATTGAAATATGTCATTAAAAATATATAAAAAATAAAAACATTATTGCAAAAGATTATTGTTTAGTGCTGCCATCTATTATAATCAATTTGAAGTAAATTCTTGCTTTTAAGTGATAATTATTAGTTAAATATTTGTGGAATAAGTTCGTTAAATATTTATAAAATTTTATTTTTATGAGAGCAATAATAATAATATTAGTAAATAAATGAATGAAAAAATACAGAAATAAAAACTTTTTAACTTTAACGAAAACATTTTAAAACTTAGTAAAACTATTTAGGATTGTCATTTATTATTTTTACTTAGAAGTAAAAGTAAATCAAATTATTTCGAGCATGTGTATAAATATTCGCAAAAACCTTTACGGTGTTAAAATTACGAAATTTACTGTATGTGCAGAAACATTCATACTGAAATATTTAAGTCCTTATTTAAAATAGATACATGTTTTAAAATATTTAATTTTAAACATATAACAGTTTCATGTAACCATAATATAGACGACATTATAAATCACAATGCACAAATAGAAAAAAATAAAAAATAAAAAAAAATAATGGAAGGTGAAATTCATACCTGTTACGATATATTATCCAGCAATGGAGTTAATAAAAAAATTGTAAAATCTCTAAGAGGATTTTCAAGCCCAAATTACTGTAGATTCCCCAATTCCAATTATAATGTCGTTTACATCAGTGGTCGCCAATCAATGGTCCACCAGCGGTCCGCGAGAAAATTTTTATGGTCCGCGGAAAAATCTAAATATTGTTTGAATTTTTTAAATGTTTTATTTATAATAAAACAAAAATAATATTCTAAGAAATTCTTACATTTATGGAAATTTAGATGGTTCGTTTTAAAATTTTAAATTATAGCTAGCATTGAAAATTACGCTAATGGATGTTATTCATCTAATTTAAAAACAGGTATTAGCTCACCGGCTATCAAAGTCTGAGAGCTAATGTGCCCGCAGTTTCTGTATGTACGTAAGTAAGTATATACCTTAAGCGATAACTCTTGATAGCAATATCTGATTTGCTTCAAATTTTGTATATAGGTTCATCGTGATAAGGCGCTTCCCTGTTTAGTTTTGGGGGTTCATTGGTTAAGTATAAAGGAGGGGGACGGGGGGGGCTAATCTCTCCATTAATTTAAATAAATGTGTTTTTCATGCAGAATTATCCGATTTGCTTCAAATTTCATATATAGATTCATTGTGATAAGGCGCTTCCGTGATTAGATTTAGAGGTTCATTGATTAAGTATAAAGGAGGGAAACGGGGTGCTAATCCCCCCTTAATTTAGCTAAATGGGTATTTCATGCAGAAATAGAATATGAGCTCAATGCCATCAGTTTAACTGGGCAGTTTTCTTTTTATTTAATTTTTGGCTCTCCATAAAAAGCGCATACCTGTTGTTAGCTGAAAAAGGAATGAAAACTGTGATTAAGTTTTTCACAACATATTTGTCCGAGAAACATTTTCATCTCTCAAAATTAATAAAATTCTGTACCACTTTCGGTTTTGAATGAAAAAAGCTCTCCCCCTAGCATCCACGTCCTTGGAATCACAAATCCATGAACTTATTTCACACATGCAGACGAATATTACACACACACAAAATAATATACTCTTTAATAAAAGCTATGTGTTGCTGACGACTGGGTTTTTCGCTAATCGTTGCCACAGGTTAATCTCGGAAAATGAAACATTTGAAGTTACAGAAAAAATTAATAGCTCGAAAAGTGTTTGTCAGAACATTGTTAGACAAACTGCGTTAGAAAGGTAAAAAATTGTATTTTTCTTGATATAAATTTCAAATCTAATGATTATGCCTTTTTCAAATATTGAATTTCAAAAATTATCAAATTTCACAATGGAGTACCATAGCGAAACCTTCACTCATAAAAAGATAATGATAACGGCAATGTGTCCTGACGTATATATATTGGCACGAGTCACAAATTATAGTAGCCTTATTATTCTGTTAAAATATAAAAGTGAATTATGATGTCGCGAGTGCATGCTGGTTTTTATTTAATTCTCGACGAGTAGCATATTTTCGTCCACCTCAGTGAGGCATATTAATTTCATTATATTTGAAGTATTGTAAATTCTAACTTCATTCAAATCCAATTTGAATCCAACGGAAATGATTTTTCCCCATAGACACCATAATGTAACACAATTATTTATTTTATTTAATGCTGACCTATTCCATAATAAAGTCTACAGAGAATTGGCCTAATTTATCCTTAACAGCCCACATTTTGTCTGACACATTAAAAATGTAATAACGCAATAGCGTTCATATCGTTTTCAGAAATGCAGAAGGACATTCCAGGTAAAGATCCATCCATAGGGTTTTAAAATACAAGGTCAAATTCAAAGTCAGTATTTCACTTGATTAAAGATGCGTTAAAAGAAATTGACAAGCGTAGCGGGCGTAGCTTGTTAGTGTGTTTTAATAATCTTTAATTATTTTGTAATGATTAAAGTAATACTGTTACAATTAAACAATCTTGAAATATTTTTGTCGTGATTCAATAAACATTTATAATTTTGATATATTAAATAGGTACATTTCATATTATCAATATGGAAGGTCTTTTATCATTATTTCCCAAGTGTATTTATGTGGACAAGATTTTGCCTTTTCTAGATATTGAACTAATAAGAAACATAAACAAAGGAACGATAGAAAGAAAAGTATACAGAAAACGATGCAGGTCAAATAATACCATCGCTTATGACAGCAGTTCTCCGTTTAAATATAAAATTGCAGCTTACAGATTCTATATAAAGCGTGCTTTCGACATTTGTACAGAACAGTACTTATATAAAGAGTTGAATAAAATTAGATATATTGCAGCAGAAAATGGTCCCCCCCCCCATTGCATAATTAAGTTAATTTATGAAGCAGAGAAGAAAATCCTTAAGGATATTATAGACAAGAGGTCTCTTAAATTATGCAAATTCGATTACATACCACAGTTATACGAAAGATTAAGATATATATTAAAGAAATTTGATATCTGTTTGGTTGCAAAACCCCCGCAAAAATTGAAGTTTTAGTTCATAATAAAATTGATCCCATACCCAATAACGACATCGCAGGAATATACTCTATCCCATTTAGTACAGAAACACAAACTGGTTTATCCTATATAGGGATGACCACCCGGAAATTTGAAGAAAGATTAAAAGAGCACATTTCTGACATTAACTTTAACCGTCCATCCACAGCTTTATCGAGATTAAATCAGCAACAGATTATAAATATTGATTTTCAAAACGCAAAAATTATAGTTCCTGCAAATAACGAGTTTACAGCTAAAATCAGAGAGTCTTTGGAGATTTTATGTAAAGGAAATCGAGTCTGTAATGATTGCTTATCTTATAATGTACCTAAAATCTAGTTTAATATTTTGAAATTATCAAGAACCCCAGCGCTGGAACTAATGGACTTTTCCTGATACACCCCTATAGAATAATAAACTGGCCCCGTTAAAACTCCGTTACATATTAGCACAGTGAAAGCGAGAAGCGACATTCGTACACTCAACTCAGTCAACAGTTCCCCACTGAAGAAGATCGCGTTCGTGATCGAAAGTCTCGGGATGTAAATGTTTGTATTTTAACGTTTTTAACATCTTTTGTCACCTTTTAAGCATGTTTTAATGTATATTTTATTGACTTTAAATACAAGAAATACAAGGTGAATATTTCATTCCACTTCAATTTCGTTTTTTTTTTTTTTTTTTTTTTTTTTAAATTCCGAAATTTTCTGTTGTATTTATGTACTTTAAAATTTCAAATTAGTGGTCCGCGGGATTTAAAACTATGAATTTAGTGGTGCGTTTTGTTCGAAAGGGTGGGGACCTCTGGTCTATATTATGGTTATACTTTTGGCAATCGAATTGATCGGCTGCATTTGCACATATAATTCTGAATGTACATCTATTAATTATACAGTGTGTCCATAATTAAACGACCCTACTTTAAAGTTGTCTACAGACAAAACTATTGGTCAGAAAGTTGTGACATTTTGTGAAGCACATAATGAAGGGATGGGAATTTGTTTAAGCAAAAAAAAAAAAAAAAAAAAAAAAAAAAAAAAAATAGTTCAAAATTTCCACACCAGATGGCGTTTTTAATGAATTACACATTTGGCCTGCATTTACGATAGTTTACATATTTTATTGCAACAAAACATGTTCCACATGACGGCCATCATTTTCAGCTACCATCTGAAATCGTAAGATAGCATGTTCCATAGTTGACCACAGTGTGTTCTGGGTGCTAAAAACATGTCGCGAAAAAAATTTTGTTCAACATGTTTTGCTGCAATAATATTTATAACCTATAATAAATGTATACTAAATGTGTAATTCATTAAAAAACGTCCTCTGGCGGTGAAATTTTGAACTCAATTTTTTTTCGCTTAAGCAAATTCCCATTCCTTTATTATGTCCTTCACAAAATTTCACAACTTTCTGACCAATAGTTTCGTCCGTAGACAACTTTAAAGTAGGGTCGTTTAATTATGAACACCCTGTATTTTTATAATTTTCACTTTGAATATTCACATAATTTTATCCAAATCCTATTTCTTATTGGTATCTTATAATATTCTTCAATTTATTACAATTGTAAGCACATTGTTCGATTATGACAATCTTATAAATATTTTATATATATTTAGCTTGGAGCCACTCCACTTCCTGATAACGATCCCGATGACAAATATATGTATGAAATGATAGTTTTTACCGGGAATAAAGATGCTGCCGCTACCGATTCTAAGGTACATATTTTCTTCTCTATTGCCATCACACAATTTCGGTGCCATTAAAATAACATGAATGTGTAGTGTTATTATTGTTTGCTTTTATCCTGATGTCCTACTGAATATTCTTTTCCGTCAAAGGTACAATTCATACTATCCGGTGATGATGATGAAACTGCTGTAAGAACACTGGAAGACAATAAACGTAAATTATTTAGAAGAAATGCTGCCGATACTTTTGTTATGACTGTACCTAGGTAAATTTAAATCTTTATAAATTCATGACATTTTTATGTGAAGTAGAGTCCTGCATGGGTCGGGTTGTACCCGGCCCGACCCCGTAATTTCTGCTTTAAGTCAACTCGAAACCAGACCAGAATCCGACCAAAAAATTTCGTCAACCCAAAACCCGACCCAAATATGACACACTTCAACCCGAAACCGACCTGAATCCTAAATATTCAAACCCGAACCCGAAATGAAAGAAAATAAATCTATGTTGTAATAAACTTATGGAAATATAGTCTACAGTTATATCTGTAACATTAATTTTATATTTTTTGTAGAAAAATGAACATATATATACACTTATTAATATTCAAATATAGTTTTTGTTCAACTGAAAATTATTCAGACTTTCTTTTTTAAAATCGGGCCACCTGAACCAGACCTGAAAGAATCAAAACTTAACCCGAATCCGACCTAAATCCTATATATTCAAACCCGAACCCAAAGTGAAAGAAAATTAATCTAAATTGTAATACAATTATAGAAAAATTGTCTAAAATTATATTTGTGACATCAATTTGATATTTTTTTGTATAAAAATGAATCATACATATACACTCATTAATATTCAAATATTTTCTTCAATTGAAAATTATTCAGTATTTTAATTTGAAAAATCGGGTCACCTGAACCAGACCTGAAAAAATCAAAACTTATCTCGAAACCGAACTGAACCAGAAGCATTTAAAGTAACCGGACCCACAATGGAAAATTTAGCGTCAATCTGACCCTAACTGAAACGAAGTACGGGACGGGCTGGGTTAAGATAACATCGGTTTACCCGGCCCAATGCAGGACTCTAATGTTGTCAAATATTTTAACATTTAAAACTATTAATTAATTCCTTATTTAAAGAGTTCAAGACACGAAAAATTGTGTTAAAAAATTATGTCTTATTTCATTGAAATTAAGTAAAAACATATGTTTAGTTAAAAAAAAGAAAACAAAAATTTATCGATATATTTTGAGTTAGAAATTAATTTTGGGTTATTGATTATCTTTCATTCCTTCACAACTATAGCTTTACTTGTCATTATTATTATTATTATTATTATTATTATTAAATAATTTATTTTAAAATAATTAATTTATAACTAGTTTTATATTGCTTATTTACAAAAAAAATAATTATTATTAACATTAAGAATTCTGCTTAGAGACGTTTTCAAATTAATCATATTCTATTCACCTTTTCTTAAAATTTTGAAATTAAAACTTTTACATTTTTTTAAAAATAAAAGACGCCTAAGCAACAATGTTGCATATTTCACGAAAATTGTCCTATTAGTGGATTTGTGTTAAAACGAAAGTAAAACCTTCAAAATACATAAATGGCAATATTTATTAGCATTATACATATTACTTTATTTCATTTTATTTAATTTATGGATTATATGGTATAATCTAAACTAATGAATTTAGACCATTATAAGTTTGAAACATACAGTGCATGATGTAGCTGATCTGATACAAACCAATTTTCTTTTGTATAAATTAAATGAACCGTTTTCTTTTAAATAAATGTATATTGCATCCATTTGTATACATGCATATTTAACTCCTGGTTGCCAGTTTGGTCTCCTTTTCCGTTTAGAAATTCCGATTTGATATCGGATATTCCGAAAGAAGAAATTTTATTTTATGTAATCACGAAATGTCTGCCATTAAATAAAGCAAAATTTACTGTTCGGAATTTCTGGTATAAATTCGGAATTTGCTTCAAAAAGGCCAAACTGGCAGCCTTCCACTACCTAACACTATAGAATGATCACAGATTGGGAAGAAAGACTGATATGATCGACTTTTCGAGTAAATGCAATCTGCGTGTATTCAATTAACTAAAATAAATGGTACATTTGAATGTTAAATTAAAACAGTTATTGTTATTCCATTAATGACTTACAATTATAGTTTTTATATAGAAAATTTTCAATATATTATCATCATGTCACCAGATTTGATGTTTTATTTCGTAAAATATATCAATTCAGTTACCTTTTGGCATTTTTTGTGTTTGTTTGTTTGTTTGTAAATTTGTAATCTTCCGTAATATGTGGGTTAATTTAACCCAGGTTTAACACGTATCGCACCCGAATTTTTTTAAAGAAATGTAATTAAATACGTTCCACATAGAAACCTGAAATTAAATAAATAAGGATTCATCCGATAATTTTTCTGGTTTGAACCGTTGTTTAAGTGGCTCAGATTAAACCACATATTACGGAAGATCAGTGGGAACTTGGCACATCTGATAGTGTTTACTTGTGTGTTTTTTAATTTCCTTATAATTTGCCAATATGGATATGTGTTCTGAATTGTTTCTATATTTTGATACTATTTTTTCCTTATAGGCCACTAGGACGGCTCAATTACTTAAGGATCTGGCACGACAATTCTGGGAATGGTAAATTCAGATCATGGCTATTGAACTTTGTTTTAATTCGTGATGTCCAGACTGGAGCTCGGTACGAGTTTGTCTGTAACAGATGGCTGGCTGTAGAGAAAGAAGATGGACTAGTAAGTAATGAAACACAAGGACTGATTATGGTCTAGGCCCTACTTTTGTCACCAAAGAAATGTAAAAAAAAAAAGCACGTGAAATACGCGAGTAAATACGTGGTATACTGTTTTATATATAATAATTAATGGAATCTTTATTGAATTAGGAAGAAATATTTTGAGTAAGGTACAGTAGAATTTTTCAAGTGAATTTTATATTTAATAGATTGCTCAAGTCTTTGTGGAAACTTTACATTTAATAAATTTAGGGAGTAAAATAATACTGAGCTTGGAATTTACTTAGTTCTTAAGGAGGGTCCCACCAAAATAATGCTTGAGTAGACCCTCAAAGTGACCTTAATCAGGGCCTGGCGGAATATAGTAGCCTCTCATTTATAAGTCGTTTCTCAAGTTCTACCACCAAGAGATTCATATAAGTGAAGGGTCATCATTTTATATCAATCAGGGATCGAACCGGGGCAACCTGGATTATCGCTTTCCGGCGCGGAATAAATCTGTTTGTAAAATAATGAAATAATAGACATACACCAGATTTTACAAACGATTTTCTTAGAAAAGAAACACTTGCTGAATTTTCCGTATTTTATAAAAGGAAAATTTTAATTAAATATTCTTGGTGCCGTTTGTCAGTTTTGGAATTAAAATTAGGTGTCCTTTTTTGTGACCACCGCCCGCTAAAGGGTTATACAACATGTTGCGAAGTATACAGAACATGGGCTAAAATCGTTCACTAAAAACTACTATTAATTATAAAATCGAAAATATGAGGCCCAGATGCATTCGGACCTGTCTTCGTCTATATGGAACCAAGTATACAGATCTCTACGTGTGACAGATTTTGTTGACCATCACCCACACACAGACAGACAAACACATAATTTTATTAATATATAGGGTAATTTCAAGAGGCGAATGCAGTATGCCCGATGCATTGGTGCCGACGGTGAATACCTTAATTTGATTTTCTTATTTTGTAAGTTGTATTTGAATTAAATGCATTATTTTTATTAGCAAATCTGCGTCTGCGTTATAATGACAAGCTTCTTCTTCTTATAATTAGCGATGTATGTAAGCTGGTGATTCAATGTAAAAAGAAATACATTTTGTGCCTTCAAATAAAAACATTTTAACATACATCATTTAGAACTAAATCGAGAATGCTCTACATTTTTGTAATTGACTGACTTTTTTCGTTCTCTCTCATAGTTTGCGACATAAGGTCAATTACTTCCAAAATTAATTCCTTTGATTTTGATTTCAGATTGACAGATTAATACCAGTTGCTGGAAAAGGAGAAGCGACGGAGTTTAATCACTTATTTCAACAGAAGACTCAAAAGAATTTGTCTGACGGGCATTTATGGTTCTCCATCTTTATGAGGCCCCCAAAAAGTCGATTTACAAGAGCTCAAAGAGTCACATGCTGTTTTGCCATGCTGTTCTTGTCCATGTTAGTTAATGCCATGTGGTACGGAAGGGTGCCTTCCAAACCCAGTGGTTCTGCATTTAGCCTTGGACCACTTTCATTAAGTCCAGAGCAGGTAAATATTTGAAAACTAGCTGTAGTCTTTATTTGAATATCTTTATGCATTGGAATAATGATATTTGCACAGGACACATGCTCAGATTCGAAGGTTTTGTCCAAACTATGACAACCCAGATTGCAGAATATGGTGATACTCGATTACATGAATTCGCTGTAAGATGAGTTATACCAGTAAACCAAACGTGTTTATCCACTTATTTCATCAGCAGACTATAAAAGAATATCTGACTGATGGATACTTATGATTCTCCATCACTATAAAGCCACCTAAAAATCGATTTATAAGAGCTTAAACAATTATATGCTGTTTTGCCATGCTTTTCTTATTCATATTAGTTAATGCCATGTGGCATTGTTGCCAACTTCTACGCTTATTTTGAATCAAATATTATTTTAGTACCAGAAATTTCTTTTAACGAACGAAATAAAGTATAAAGTACTGCATATCATTCAATAAATGCTGTATACAATTTATTAAATATATTTCTGGTTCAAAACATGGATATTTGATTTAAAAAGGCGTAGAAGTTGGCAGCCCTGATGTGGTAAGGAAAGGTGCATTCTAGGTTCTAGGAAACCCTAGAACCCAAGTTCTAGGGTAGAGGGACCGGCTCTAGAACCGACCTAGAACCGACCGGACCCCCACCCTTAGAATCGACAGGTTCTAGATTTCTTTCATTAAGTCCAAAGGACGTCCACATTTAGAAAAGTAGCTTTATCCATTATCCTTATAGCGCCGTGTTTGAAATATGACATGTGAATGCATTTTGAGCAAAATGGAATGCTTGTTATTGTCTTTGTAGTAATTTGATGTGGAAATCATATCCAAAGTCATTGTTATGTCGGTATCTCCCATTTTGAGACGAGTTGCAAATGACTAAGAACTGGCTACGGCGACTTTCAATAGAGTTTCCAAGTCACAGTGACCTGAGAGCAATTATGTGATGAATTAAATACGTCACAATTTAATCACCGCTGCGTCGGAGACATTTTTGATTAACTTGTTGCTTAAAAATAATTAGGAAACTTTTATTATTTAAATATTGAATGCTGCTGACAGTATTACAAAAGTTTTGGAAAGCATTCATTTATTTAAGTATTAATTTCTTTCAGATTGGTGTGGGTGTTATGGCAAATTTTATCGTATTTCCTCCTACATTCCTGATGATTACACTCTTTAGAAAAACTCGTTTGCGCACACTGAGGCCGTCTCGTATTACAGAGGCCATAAAAAAGCAACGTAAGTTTGTATTCCTATTGACCTTTTTTTTTGTACAGAATTTATATATAATGTGCAAGAATATTAAATTGTTTTTATATTTAATGAAATGCCAATTTGTTTTGTATAATAGCAGCAAAATTTTGTGAATAATAGTTTTCAATCCTTTTTTTCATATAGAGGCAACAAAGAAGAAAATGTCAACATTTTCTAGACCCTCATCCGCTCACTCTGGAACCACATTGATTCTGGATGACATATCTCAGGATGATGAATCTCGGAGAGAAAACCGATTTGTAGCCGTGAAGAAGAAAAAGAAGAGGTTTTTGTTTCCATGGTGGTGTCGTATTATTGCATGGATACTTGCTCTGGCAAGTATATTTGTATCGTGCTTCTTCCTCTGGGCGTATGGTGTGCAGTTTGGAGATGAAAAAACAAAGAAATGGATCACCTCGCTTTTGATCTCATTTTTCAGTTCAATATTGATTACTCAGCCAATAAAAGTAAGTTATAAATTAACAATTATCACTATTATCTGCCTGTAATTCATTGAATCCTATTTAAACTGTGTATAGCATACCAAGCTTATGACACTGACATTTTTCAATAGGTGTTCCTGGTTGCTATGTTCTTTTCTGCTATCTTTAAATCTGTTGATAAAGAAGATGAGGATGAAGAAGATGAAGAACCTCCGGAACTTGCTCCTGACGAAGAGTGGCTGCATAAAGGTAATATATTAAAACAAAACGTATTGCATGGCGTATGTGTATCTTAACTCGGGAGAAGTCGCGCATACCCAGATAATGAATGGTTTTTACATTGTCACCAATAAATACTATTAATAATCGTCAACTTATTCAGTCTAAGACAATTGTTACAAATTCTATGATAATGTAAATTGTAGATTACTTTTCGAAAATTAGTGGTGATAATTGTAAAAACCGTACGCACCCTGGGGTATGTCATACCCCATGGGACTGCTCCCGGGTTAAGGGAAAAAATTAAATTATGTGTAATAACAATGATAAGCTAAAATGCAAGAAATTTAATGTTACATTTAACCAAAATATGGATAAGGATGGTGTTTTCATGTTGATGTAATATAAGTTGCACGCTTGATATAGGATATATTAAATTGTTGACCACTAAAAAAGGTGTTTTCTATCAAAAAAAGTATATTTTTGTGGTAATTCGGTTTACCAAGTTATGATTGAAACGTACTGTCTTATGTTGGTTCAATGTTCAGCGAAAATTTTAACAGTGTAATTAACATTGTGGACGTGACGTTACATACCAGAGCTGGAAATATTTTGATCCACTAAAACGTCATTATATGCAGCCGCAAATACAGCCGACGAATTTTAGCCTCGACCCAGACTGTTCGCATAAAGTAAAACCGAAATTTTGAAATATTAGCGAATGTTGTCGGACACAGAACAGTATTTTGAACTAAATTCGAATATATTAAGTATCTACTGTTACAATTATAAATTTTTGTGGTATATCTTTCCAATAAACATTAATAACACATGCTCCTATGCTAATATTCTAAAGTAAATACCGTCAGCATAGAAATTTTAGCCTCGACCCCAGGTCGCGTGCATAAAGTCTAGAGACAAGGTTTTTAATCAATTTCTGATGCATAAAAACCGTTGACTAGTTTTAACAGCATAATACAGGGTTCGTACGGATCAGAGAATTTCCCAGGATTTCCTGGAAGAAATTCCTGGTCGCAAAATTCCAGGAGGCGTACGAACCCTGATAATAAATACGTGAGTATCTGTGATTAAAGAGATTTTCTCACTGATGGAAAAACAAACTCGTTTACGTTTTCAGGGCCTGCTTACTGTCATAATTCATGGTGAACTGTAATCATAAATAAGACAAAAAATTCTATTCGTTTTTATTTGTGGAAATTTGCACAGGCAGTAATCAGGCACTGTGCGTTTTTAAATGATACAATATTTTATTGACAGTAAAAATATAACAATATACATAAATAGCCTTTTCACTTTCTTTAACTATACATATTATCTTTTCTCACACTAGAACCTGAAACAAGAGAAGAGAAACGCAAATTATTGTATAAGCCTGCAGATATGGCTAAGATGGAGCGAGCAAAACTCGAAAGACTAAAGGAATTACAGATGACAGCTATCCTGAAAGAAATCGTATCGTATGCATTCTTCATCTGGATTCTTACTGTACTTAGTTATGGTAACAGAGATCCCAGTGCCTATTACCTAAGGCAGAATTTGAAAGATACTTTTATTCGTGAAGGTGCCGATAATCATGATTTCATGGCGGTAATTATTATTATTTTTTATATAAGTGCATTTTGTATTATATTATACTAGCTGACATGCCCGGCGTTGCCCGGACCCGTGATAATAACATAACCTTAAAAATACCTAAAATCAATGTTGAATGATTTTATATTTTTAAATGAAAATCTATCCAAACGAACTGAAAGACAGTCGTTATAGTTATTGCCGATTTAATGTCGATTTAATTTCTGACGTTTTCATATTTTAAATTTTCAATTCTAACCAAAAGTTCCTGAGGAAACCTAAATAATATAAAACCTCAACCATCTTTTCTCTTTTAATTTCAAAATAATATACAGTATGGGCCATTTTATTAGTCCTATTCGAAATAAATTGTCAAAACCTTGTTTCTAAGATGATTATATTGAAATCATATAAAAATCATGCACTCATGGCATCATAATTCACTTTTGTATTTTAACAGAATAGTAATCGACTCGTGCTATAGCCAGTATACGTCAGGGCACAATGCCGTTATCATTATCTTTTTACGCGTGAAGATTTCGCTATGGTACTCCATTGTGAAATTTGGTCATTTTTGAAATTTAATATTTGAAAAACGGCATAATCATTCGATTTGAAATTTATATCAAGAAAAATACAATTTTTTACCTTTCAAACGAAGTTTGTCTAATAATTTTCTGACAAATACTTTTCGAGCTATTAATTTTTTCAACAATTTCAAGTGTTTCATTTTCTGAGATTAATCTGTGGCAACGATTATCGAAAATCCCAGTCGTCAGCATCCCATAGCTTTTTATTAAAGAGGATTAAGATACGTTTTTTTTTTGTATAGGGGATTGGCGCTCTTGATAAAAGCATTAGTGCAATTCGAACTGAAGGATACAATGGACCAAATGTACAAATGAATCTTTTCAACATTTTCCAACAAAGATAAAAAGTGTTTATGAATTCGGTTTGTCTATTTGTCTGTTCGTGCTCTAACTTGCGCAATTATATTCAAAATGCAATGGGATTGATATATGTTATTGAGGTTTACTATGGCCTGTTCGACATTGACAATGAAGTGTGTAGAATTTACAGTTCGTTTACAGACATTCCCAAAAGAAGCCCGTTACATTGCGGTCTACAGGGAAAATCGTTTGCAGCGTACTTTAACGATGTTGCAGAGTTTCAGAAATATTGAAATTGACATATTTCACTGAGATGCACAACACGATGCTTGCTATAGAATATTCTATGGATAGCATTCATTGTTCATTTACAGGAACACATAAAATAACTCAGTTAATACTGTACATGAATAACAATTGCTGGAAGTGCGTTTTCTGTTGTGGTACGCGTTTTTAAATTTAACTAATTTTTTCCATGTTACTTGGTGTGTATAAATTCCATAAATCATATACAGGGCTGCACAGAAGACTGTGGATTTTTTTTCCTTCATTGATGGAAATCGTTGAAATTGTACTTTCAACTGAGTTATGAGTTTTACAACTTGTTTAGCGAGAGTGGGCGGGGCTAGTTGAGCTTAAGCCGAAAGGTAGGTCTCCCGCCTGGTTTGTCCTTGACCTTGTTTAGCTAGACATTATATTTTCTTTATTAAACTGTGAAGTTGTTGTTATGGTATATTGAATGTCGTTGAAAGTGTTTTATAATATATGTTGAAGCATGATTTTTCGTTCTTGTTTATTTACAAATGTTTGGTTTTTTTTTTTTTTTTTTTTTTTTTGTCACACAAAATGTTTATAGTGATATTAGATATCAGTATGTGAATTTTGCTTAAAATATCTTTAACAGTTCTGTATATATTTAAAGTTAAAATTTTAAAATCCGGAATAATTTAGCTTACTTCAACATTCTCCATGCACATTCCATTTTTACGCGCAGCTTCAACATTCTTTCACAATAATCATTTTATACACAAAAATAAAAAATACTAAAACTTTTATTTATTTCATAAATAAAGCTTTTAAAAATGAAGTATATTTGAATTCTATAAGTTTTAATTAAAAAAAATCAAAAATTTTCTTTCGTTTAATTTATTTTAAAACTTAATTACTTTTAAATAAGATTATTTTTAATAACTTATGTTTTTACAGATGTAGGGAGTATCTGTAATAAATTACGATAAAATTGGAAAACATGAAATGCACATGGAACATTTTAAAATCATAAAATCCATGACAACCTTCCATCTTTAAAAAAACAGATTTTAATGCATAATTGAGTCACAAATGCTCAATATCTTTCTAAAAGCCATTTTAACTATGAATAAAGATTTTAATATTATTTATGACGTATTTCGGAGATTCTTATGCACATGATAAATATTATAGGCAGTTTAAAAGTCAAATAATTAATGTTTTTATAATAATATTTATTCTTCATATTACCAATTTTTACAGTCAGACACTACGTAAAAACAAGGTTAAAAGTTCCATAAAAACAGTCCTTAATTATTAAATATGTTAAAATATTTCACATAAAACTGTCACCATTGCACAAAAATGCTTTCACTCTGGCTGGAGCATCCTCAGTTGTAATTTTCAAGCATCCGTCTCTTCGCTATATATCTGACTGGGCGTTGAAGAATTCCCTTTACTCGTACTCTTTTCCCTCTTCTTCCAACATCTTTTTCCAAAAGCAATCCAGCATTGCATGCACTATATCATTGCAAACGTCCACTTTCGATGTATTAATCTCTATTGCTTCCCTTATTAGAGCATTATGCAGTTTTCATAGTTCGTTATTTTTTGTATTTGTAGAGTTTCAAGTTTAATGGGGGGGGGGGGGTATATTTAATCTTGCAAGCGCTGTTGACTGTTTATTTAGTTTTATATGTCTCATGTTTTCCTTAATTCTTTCTTCAATTTTTCCTTTTGTCATTCCTATGTAGGTAACCTTTTCATTTCTGCTATTTAAACAATTGACTTTATATATTCCTGTTGTCTGTGTTTTTTTTTTCATATTTTTCTATTTCGTTTCTTATTAATGTGAAGAGGAGATTCCGTAAAAACTAAGACCTAGCGTAAATAAAACGATCAGTCCAACATATGACATTGAAAAATATATTTAAAAAAAACAGTATGAAAAAATAATCCCCCACTCAGAAATTTCTATGAATTCACCAAAAAGCTTCATACAAAAGTTAAAAGAATATGAACTACAGTATGATGACTATATGATAAGCTTGGGTGTAAAAAACCTCTATCCATCTATTAATCTGAATGAAATGACAGATTTGATCAACAATAAAATCAAAAAGTATTAGACAGAATTTAATATAAGTACACAATATAAAGTGCAATTAACATTATCCTTAACGAGAGTTATTTCAAGTTCAATAATAAAATATATAAACAAAATAAAGGAGTACCTATGGGATCCCCAATTTCTAATGTAATCGAAAACTGGAAGCTGAGAAATCTCGTAATAATCCTAAACGAACACAAAACTGAAATTAGGCTATGGTTTAGATACGTATAGTGGACGTATTTATTATCACAAATAAACATATTAACCAAGATAACTTCTTTAACGAAGTAAATTCCTATGATAAGAATATCCATTTTAAAATAGAAGAAGAAATAAATCATTCGATCAAGTACCTAGATGTAAAGTTAACTCGTGAAATAACAAAAATAAATGCTACAGTATATAGAAAATCTATAGCAAACCTAAACATAATTTCATAAAAAGCCGATACTCCGTTACCGTACAGATTAGAAGCCATGAATACATATATAAACAGAGCACTACATGTTTGTTCAACAGAAAAAGCAATGGAAGAAGAATTAAATATCATAGAAAACATAGGTTTAAACGCAGGATATTCGAGAAAAACGATACTTAAATTAATTGAAAGAGCGAAAAAGGAATTGACCGTATACAACAAGCACAGAAGAATCTTACATAGACATCCCTCATTCCATATACAAATGGTGTATCTTTGAAAATAAAACGTCAATTGGAAAAATTAAGAAAATAAGTCCCAATAACCCCCAATCCATATCCTTTTCAAATCATTAAGAAAGGAAATCGAAAAATATGAGAAAATACAGAAAGTATGAATATATAAAATCCATTGTTTAAATAGCAGAAATGAAAAGCTTACCTACATACGAATAACAAAAAGAAAAATTGAAGAAAGAATTAAGGTACACATAGGGGATATAAAACTAAATAAACAGCCAACAGCGCTTGCAAAATTAAATATAAAAACCCCCATTAAACTTAAAACTCTACTGATACAAAAAATAGCGATCTATGAAAATCTGCATAATTCTCTAATAAGGGAAGCAATAGAGATTAATACATCCAAAGTAGACGTTTGCAATGATATGGTACAAGCAATGCTGGATTGCCGCTAGAAAAAGATGTTGGAAGAAAAGGGAAAAGAGTGCGAGTAAAGGGAATTCTTCAAACCCCAGTCAGATCAATTTTTTTTCATTCCGTTGATACTGAATTTGAGACGCTAAGCAAAATGCTTCATTGAGTGAAAATGACGTCATACATAACAGTAAATGATCGTTTTCTTTGATAAAACTAAATATTTTATCACGAAAAATTCAGACTAACCAATGTAAAAACGATTTTTCATTGTAATTAATTTTGTAGGTTTATTATAAATTCAATGTAACAGATCCTTTTTAAAAATTTTCTTTCGTCGAACTTCGACGAGTTCCTCCTTGTATATTTATAAATATTTTGGCATCTAAAAAAGGTGAGACATCGTTTAAGAAGAGTACGAAGAAAAAATAAGTTAAAAATATTAATATCCTGAGGAGATATTTAAAAGGTGCAAATGCATCACAAACCCATAGGTATAGCATTAGAGAGGAGGATTTGAGATGCCACCAGCCAGGGGTGCAAAAATCTAGACGCCAATGGGCCGATTCCCACCACTAAATTTTTAGTATTCTTCGCCTAATAAGAATACTGATAAAATTTAAGTGAAGTGTACTAATAAAAATGACGAAGAATACTAATAAAATTTAGTGGTGGGAATTAACCCATTGGCGCCCAGAGTTTTGCACCTCTGCCACCAACTCAGTGTTGCCAGTGGGCTACTTTTTTTAAATTCAGTTTTCTTGAATGCCACCAATTTTTTGAGACAGTAAAATTAGCCTTATTTAATGGCAGATTAAATAAGGTGAAGACAAGGCGAATTATACCATTTCAAAAAAGTGGTGCCAATCAAGCAATTCTAATTAAATAAAAGTATCCCACTGGCAACACTGCACCAGCTTTAACTGAAAAAAGTTAATTCTACTCATCTTCGAATCTACCATCTTCTTAACGAAACTTTCATTTTATTTTATTTTTTAGATTACCTCTACAGTTGATTTTTACAAATGGACCCGTGAAATTCTCATACCAGAGCTGATTGTTGGAAAATGGTATAATGGTGAACAGCCGTTTGGTTTGCGTGGATTTTTAGATGACAGAGTGAATAGGATTATGGGTTACGGAGTGCTCAGACAAGTCAGGATAAAAGAAAGTAAGTTTTTCAGCAACAACCTGTCATTTGACACTTATCAAATGAAAATACATCATATTCGAACCGGCAATTTCTTCTCAAAATAAATCAAATATAAATATCACAGGAATAAGTTAAAAATAAACTTAAATAATTCTACAAATATTCTGGTGTGAATTTTTTTTTATAAAAATTAAATTTTAAACCTATAAAAGTGTATTAAAATTAACTGAAGCTGTTAATTCTGTTTATTTTTAACGCTTTCCAACATAGTTAAAAAGTGTTTATGACATCGGATTGTCTGTAGGTCTGTCTGGCCGTGCTATAACTCTCGTAAATATATTTATTTGTATTGCCATGCATTTCACATATGTTATTGAGGGTGTAATTGTGTTATTGAGTTGTGTGTTGTCTTTCAATAGCATGATTGCTATTGAAAATGAAGTGTGCAGCATTTATAACTCGTTTACAGGAACGCACAAAAGAATTCTGTTACATTATGATCATTGGGGAAAACTCATTTTTGGCGCCATTTGATGATGTTACAATTCTTCAAACATAATGAAATTTACATGCATCACTGAAGCGGAAACAATATTATTTCTGTTGAGTATAGAGTAAGTAGCACTTATAGCTCGTTTACAGGACGTAAAAAAATTTCCATTACATTTTGGACAATGCGGGAAATTTGTTTGCAGTATATTTTAATGATGTTACATTATTTTAAACATAAAGAAACTGATATACACCACTAAGGTGCACTAGAACATGCTCTCTATTATTGAGTGCGTAAGTTTTGTTTTATATACAGAGATACTTTCAGCCATTCGGTTACAGGACAGCCTATGAGCGATAACTGCTGGATACGTTTTTCCAGCTGGTATATCATATTTATATTTGATAAATTTTTAGTGTACTACGAGGAGTATACGTCATATACAGGACTGCACAAAAAACAATTCGCACACATTACCGGATATGGACAGTAATAGCTGAATATGGATTTTTACTGCTTTATGTGTTTTTTAAATTATTTATTTAGATACAGCATTTCATTGTATGAAAAAATAAAATTTTTTAACAATATTCCGATAGTGTTGAAAGTGTTTCATAACCTATGAGCGATAACTGATGGATACGTTTTTTCAGCTGGTATATCATATTTATATTTAATAAATTTTTAGTGTACTACGAGGAGTATAGATCATATACAGGACTGCGCAAAAAGCAATTCGGGCACATTGCCGGATATGGACAGCGATAGCTGAATATAGATTTTTATGTGTTTTTTAAATTATTTATGTAGATATATCATTTCCTTGTATGAAAAAATGATTTTTTAACAATATTCGGACAGTGTTGAAAGTGTTTCATAACCTATGTCCTTATGCATGAATTGTCATTCTTGTAATTATTTGCTTAATTATTAACAGAATTAGAAATGAACGGAATAAGGCTTAAAGTGCATAAAACTGACGTTACGAATGTGGTCTAGTTATCTAACAATACAGGTGCACTGTAAAAAAAGACAAATGTTTATTAATCAGCGAAATATAATATAACCACGAAGTAAAGTCTACAATACTTTCTGCCGAGTTACCCACAATTTCGAAAAGTGTTTTTTATTATTGGAAACCTCAGAAACCAATATTTTTTGGAGGTTTAACACTAGAACTACCATGAGCCGTCATTTTGACGGTTACAAAATGAATGTATTCCGATTCGAACCAGAAATTTCTTTTTAAAATAAATTAAATATAAAACTCACACAAATACATTAAATGAATAAGTTAAGTAGTTTTAAGTAAAATTTCTGGTGGGAAAGAGTTTTAAAAAACTTGAGTACAATTTCCGGTAGTTATAGTGTTAAAGACGAATTTAAAAAAACAAATTTTCTGTTGCTAATACTGATTTTTAGAAACGTTTCCGAGTAGTTTTTACAGTATATTAATCAGCTTTCGCCGCTCGGAATATAAGTTGTCGGATACTACCATTCTCAATTAAACATTTTCAGCTGCGTAATTTTTTGTTACAGTTAAATCTGTATATAAGTTGGCCAACAACAGTTTCAAAAAGTTTTGAGCAACAGACAGGTGGACGTTTGATTTTAGATAGGTGGCCAACATATAAAGGTTAAAAGCAAGAATGCAGCAAATCAATTTGGTTCATATTATTGTGCAATGGAATGTAAAACATATTTAAATAATGAAACAAAGAAGCAATAATTTTGTTATAGATACTAAAATTTCAACAAAACATTGATATAACCAGCACATACCAGAAAAATTTGGTTGAAAATTAGATAAATAAGTAATTTCTTTTACGTAGTTTATACGGGATCCTGAAAGACATGAACAATCATCGCAGCATACTTAACTGTATTGCAGTTGAACAATAGGAGTATTCAGTAGTCTTAAACACTATGTACAGTAGGGTGGAACGAAAATAATGGTTAATTATCTTTTTTTCAGTTAGAAATTTGCTATAGTCGGCAAAAGTTGCCTTTTAGGATTAGAATGAAAAATATAAAATTTTGTTGCTGTACTAAAATATTTTCAGGTGCCGCAAAGAGCTTCAAAAATTACTTTTCTATGAAAAAAAACAATAAAAAATGCCTTTAAAAAAAAAAAAAAAAAGTTCTTTTCTTGATTATTAAAATAAAATACATATATTTTGTAAACAGAATATTCAAAATATATTTTTGCAGAAAACTTGCACATTCTATGTATTACGAATTTTTAGATGCCATTACAGAAAGAATTATTTTGTAGAATTTAGAGATTTTCACCATATTAATTTTTATTAATTTTACAGTAACATATTCTTAGAGTACTACATTGAAATGAAAGTAATGCAATTTTTAATTATCGTATCTAAGTTAAACAAATCACACTTATTTAGAAAAAATTTAAAAGAGTGAAACCTCTTATTAACGGACACCTATATGACCAAAAAAAATGTCTGAAAAAAATGAGGTGACTGCAGGAGATTGGTTGTCAGTTATAACGAGAGGTTAATGTTCGCTGAGAAATTTTAGTTTGGCCGTAAGAGAGGGGTGACCGTATATAGGGGTGTCCGTTAAAAGAGGTTTGACTTTATATTGTTTTTAAAGGCAAAACGTTATTTTTAAGAAACATTAATTTTTCTCTAATGTCCATAGTAGTCACACTGACACATCGGATTGTTTTTTTTTTTTTTTTTTTTTTTTTTTTTTTTTTTTTTTCCCAAATCTTGGCATGATTTTTTGAAAATTTATTTTGTTTTTTATCAATGCATCTCTTGCAGAAGTGCTGCAAACTGACAAGGATGACTCGGTAACTTAATTTAACAATCCTTTTAACTGCTTGTGTGTGACATAGGGAAACATTGAAGTTGACTCTCATGATCAGGTTTTTCTGCTTGCTTTATTTACTGCTTTAGTTTGTCGTCAGCAATACACATCGTCATAGGAGGTTATGTTACTTTAACATCATGCCATTGAATCATATCAATATAATACTTGACATCAAAGTTTATATATACAGGAATTAAAAAATGTATGATACCAACTTCATTTCCAGCCCCTGCTTTTACAATTCGGCGTAATGCAAACTCTCTAATGACTTCTATCACTTGATAGCATACAATGGAATACATTTTCATGTGCAACAAAGTATGCATTGCTTTGGCTGATTGGATCAATTACATTTTTAGCAGTGTAATTGAAATAACGTAAATAGCTGACACGTTTCCACAAGTGCTTTCTCCGTAGATAGAAGATGGTTAAATTTTATGTTAACCCTTTCAAGGGCAAGCAATTGTGTTCCTGTAACGTCGAAGTCACACCGGTATTTACGAAAGAATTTAGTTAAAAATAAGGAAAAGAAATTTTTCAACTTTTTCCGTCAAAGTTAAAAAAGTAAAATTTAATTAAAAGTTTCTGGTTTGAATCAGATTAAAATTAGGTGGTATATAATATATACCACCGCCCCTCAAAGGGTTAAACCAAATAGTTGCATACACTTTCAAAATGTACTCAGTCAGTATTTGGAAATTTTGTGATGGATATTCTGTTTCCACGTACAAGATAATTATTTTGTTTGCTAAGGTAAACCATGAGGAATGACATTTTGTCTGGTTTCTTCATAGAAAAATCAGAAGAGCAACTTCTAACAGAGATTGCGTCACATTTCTAAGAAATATACTTCAATGGTCAATACTTAAATTATTCTTAAATTTTATCAATGGAATGTTATTTTCAATAGCTGAAAACTCAGTCACTGGAAGCTCATACAACTTTCCCAGTTGTTTCCTTATTTTCACTCCAAATTCATTTGGATTTTTAGTTTTTCCATCTAGGAAAGAAAATAGATGACGAACGGGTAGTTCATTTGCATGAAACAGCTAAATCAAGCACTGCAGTGGCTTTCATAACTATTTTTCCAATAAAGCAATCGCACCATTATTCAATCCAGTATTCGAGGCAGTTCCATCATATCCAATTGCAGTAATGTTTAAGTATTGGTTGTTGCCATTTTAAAATGTCATTATGTTGTCTTTTATACCTTTTCCAGTGCCAGAAATCGGTTTTACGTGTCTTGAAAATTTTGATCCAAGTTCTGGAACAAGTGATATATGTTCTTCGATAACAGTTATTTTGTAATACTTAGTTCCTTTCTTCTATTGTACAATAGTCTTGTGTTTTCTTACATAAAGAAACAATTACTTTCTGTAGCTAGTTTTACAGTTTCTTCTACATATCTTTTTCGGTTCTCATCTAATTTTCGTTCCGTCAATACATTTCTGTCATACTTCTTTCTTCATCAGTAATCAGACCAATATCCTGCAGAACGGCGCTTGAAATTGTTGCAGCAATTTTGTCTGATACTCAAGTTTGATCGCAAGTAGAAGCCACAAATCGCAATTTCATGCGCATTTGACTATGATTTTGATTACTTGAGGTTTCAGAGACACTGGACGTAGAGGCAATAAAGAAATTGGGATAGAATAGTGTTCTCTCCTGAACTTTGTTCTGTTTCTACCTTATTGTATACTATTTATGTTTCATTATTTTTGTAATTAAAAGGTATTACGCAGTAAATTTACCATGATTTCTGATTAAAAATATTTAAAACTGATTAAGTTTGATTTTAGATAGGTGGCCAACATATAAAGGTTAAAAGCAAGAATGCAGCAAATCAATTTGGTTCATATTATTGTGCAATGGAATGTAAAACATATTTAAATAATGAAACAAAGAAGCAATAATTTTGTTATAGATACTAAAATTTCAACAAAACATTGATATAACCAGCACATACCAGAAAAATTTGGTAGAAAATTAGATAAATAAGCAATTTCTTTTACGTAGTTTATACGGGATCCTGTAGGACATGAACAATCATCGCAGCATACTTAACTGTATTGCAGTTGAACAATAGGAGTATTTAGTAGTCTTAAACACGTTGATCGCATTTTTATCAAATACTATGTACAGTAAGGTGGAACGAAAATAATGGTTAATTATCTTTTTTTCAGTTAGAAATTTGCTATAGTCGGCAAAAGTTGCCTTTTAGGATTAGAATGAAAAATAAAAAATTTTGTTGCTGTACTAAAATATTTTCAGGTGCCGCAAAGAGCTTCAAAAAATACTTTTCTATGAAAAAAAACGATAAAAAATGCCTTTTTTAAAAAAAAAAAAAAGTTCTTTTCTTGATTATTAACATAAAATACATATATTTTGTAAACAGAATATTCAAAATATATTTTTGCAGAAAACTTGCACATTCTATGTATTACGAATTTTTAGATGCCATTACAGAAAGAATTATTTTGTAGAATTTAGAGATTTTCACCATATTAATTTTTATTAATTTTACAGTAACATATTCTTAGAGTACTACATTGAAATGAAAGTAATGCAATTTTTAATTATCGTATCTAAGTTAAACAAATCACACTTATTTAGAAAAAATTTAAAAGAGTGAAACCTCTTATTAACGGACACCTACATGACCAAAAAAAATGTCTGAAAAAAATGAGGTGACTGCAGGAGATTGGTTGTCAGTTATAACGAGAGGTTAATGTTCGCTGAGAAATTTTAGTTTGGCCGTAAGAGAGGGGTGACCGTATATAGGGGTGTCCGTTAAAAGAGGTTTGACTTTATATTGTTTTTAAAGGCAAAACGTTATTTTTAAGAAACATTAATTTTTCTCTAATGTCCATAGTAGTCACACTGACACATCGGATTGTTTTTTTTTTTTCCCAAATCTTGGCATGATTTTTTGAAAATTTATTTTGTTTTTTATCAATGCATCTCTTGCAGAAGTGCTGCAAACTGACAAGGATGACTCGGTAACTACACTGCTCAAAACAATTAAAGGATATTGCAGTTTTAGGTGGATTTTGTATCTGAGAAACTTTTTAGCTGATTGATACATGGTCGACAGACATAGTAGGTTATATGAGAATAAATTACACATGTTTGGCAGAAAAAATGCATTTTATTGCGCATTTGTGTTTAAAAGGAAAAAAACACAATTTGTGCATATGAGAAAAAAAGAATAAGAAAAGGTGTTTTCTTCAAAGAAAATCATTTTCAGTAGGGGGTATGGTTTCCACGGGCGGCCAGCAACATTGAACACCTTTGAGGCATGGACTCAATGAGGCTATTAATGACGAGTTGGGGTATTCTGCCCCACTCTTCCAGAAGAGCTCTTTCCAGTTCTTGGAGAGTTTGTGGGGGTTGTTGGCGGCCAGAAACTCGTCTTCCTAGAGCGTCCCAAACGTGCTCGATTGGATTCATGTCTGGAGAACACGCTGGCCATTCCATTCGAACGGTTCCTTCCTCGAAAAGGAAATCCTCCACCAGGTTTGCACGATGTGGCCTGCAGTTATCGTCCATTAAAATGCAGTTATCTCCGATTGCTGCAGCGTAAGGGACTACAATAGGTCTGAGGATCTCATCCCTATATCGGCGACCAGTCAGAGCTCCATCTCGATTGATGTAGAGGTCAGTGCGCCCGTCAATGGAGATGCCACCATACACCAACACTCCTCCACCGCCAAATCTGACACTTTCGTGCACGAACGCAGGATTATTCCTACTGCCACGGTCCCTCCAGATGAAAATACGCCTATTATCCGGATGCACAGAAAAACGGGACTTGTCAGAAAACAGAATATTGCTCCATTCATTTCTCCTCCAGTTGACATGATCGGTTGCCCACTCCCTGCGGTCGCGACGATGCCTTGATGTTAATCTAACACATACCATCGGTCGGCGAGCATACAGACCTACAGCATGGAGCCGGTTTCGGACAGTCTGAGTTAAAATCGTGGTGCCTGTAGCCGAGCGAAGGTGTTGTTGGAGAAGAGTAGCGTTCATGTTTCGGTGTCTCCGAGCTGTAACGCTAAATACCGATCTCCATTGGGCGTTGTTGCCCGTCTACGACCTTGCCCTGGTCTTCGGCCTGCACATCCACTCTCCAAAAAACGGTTCCAGATCCTGGAAATGACACTTTGTGACATTCCAATGGCTTGCGCTACTTCGGCTTGAGTTTGGCCCCCTTCTAACCTACCAACAATTCTCCAAGCTTCTGAATCTGTCAAATGACTTCGCTGAGACATCGTACTGATCGAAACAAAGCAATCACTGAATGCCGATCATCCTTGTCTTCATTCTCTTTTATCCAGTTGAAAGTCAAATTTTTTTCGCTGCCGCTGAAGCGACGTTTTTGACGTCGAACTCAAAATTTGCATACTCCACAGTTTGAAAACCAGAAAAATTTGCATTTGTGATTCTCTTCTTCTATTTTCGGCAAAAAAAATTTCGTTTATATCTTTATTTTATATAAAACTTCAAATATCCTTTAATTGTTTTGAGCAGTGTAATTTAACAATTCTTTTAACTGCTTGTGTGTGACATAGGGAAAAATTGAAGTTGACTCTCATGATCAGGTTTTTCTGCTTGCTTTATTTACTGCTTTAGTTTGTCGTCAGCAATACACATCGTCATAGGAGGTTATGTTGCTTTAACATCATGCCATTAAATCATATCAATATAATACTTGACATCAAAGTTTATATATGCAGGAATTAAAAAATGTATGATACCAACTTCATTTCCAGCCCCTGCTTTTACAATTCGGCGTAATGCAAACTCTCTAATGACTTCTACACTTGATAGCATACAATGGAATACATTTTCATGTGCAACAAAGTATGCATTGCTTTGGCTGATTGGATCAATTACATTTTTAGCAGTGTAATTGAAATAACGTAAATAGCTGACACGTTTACACAAGTGCTTTCTCCGTAGATAGAAGATGGTTAAATTTTATGTTAAACCAAATAGTTGCATACACTTTCAAAATGTACTCAGTCAGTATTTGGAAATTTTGTGATGGATATTCTGTTTCCACGTACAAGATAATTATTCTGTTTGCTAAGGTAAACCATGAGGAATGACATTTTGTCTGGTTTCTTCATAGAAAAATCAGAAGAGCAACTTCTAACAGAGATTGCGTCACATTTCTAAGAAATATACTTCAATGGTCAATACTTAAATTATTCTTAAATTTTATCAATGGAATGTTATTTTCAATAGCTGAAAACTCAGTCACTGGAAGCTCATACAACTTTCCCAGTTGTTTCCTTATTTTCACTCCAAATTCATTTGGATTTTTAGTTTTTCCATCTAGGAAAGAAAATAGATGACGAACGGGTAGTTCATTTGCATGAAACAGCTAAATCAAGCACTGCAGTGGCTTTCATAACTATTTTTCCAATAAAGCAATCGCACCATTATTCAATCCAGTATTCGAGGCAGTTCCATCATATCCAATTGCAGTAATGTTTAAGTATTGGTTGTTGCCATTTTAAAATGTCATTATGTTGTCTTTTATACCTTTTCCAGTGCCAGAAATCGGTTTTACGTGTCTTGAAAATTTTGATCCAAGTTCTGGAACAAGTGATATATGTTCTTCGATAACAGTTATTTTGTAATACTTAGTTCCTTTCTTCTATTGCACAATAGTCTTGTGTTTACTTACATAAAGAAGCAATTACTTTCTGTAGCTAGTTTTACAGTTTCTTCTACATATCTTTTTCGGTTCTCATCTAATTTTCGTTCCGTCAATACATTTCTGTCATACTTCTTTCTTCATCACTAATCAGACCAATATCCTGCAGAACGGCGCTTGGAATTGTTGCAGCAATTTTGTCTGATACTCAAGTTTGATCGCAAGTAGAAGCCACAAATCGCAATTTCATGCGCATTTGACTATGATTTTGATTACTTGAGGTTTCAGAGACACTGGACGTAGAGGCAATAAAGAAATTGGGATAGAATAGTGTTCTCTTCTGAACTTTGTTCTGTTTCTACCTCATTGTATACTATATATGTTTCATTATTTTTGTAATTAAAATGTATTACGCAGTAAATTTACCATGATTTCTGATTAAAAATATTTAAAACTAATTAAGTTTGATTTTAGATAGGTGGCCAACATATAAAGGTTAAAAGCAAGAATGCAGCAAATCAATTTGGTTCATATTATTGTGCAATGGAATGTAAAACATATTTAAATAATGAAACAAAGAAGCAATAATTTTGTTATAGATACTAAAATTTCAACAAATCATTGATATAACCAGCACATACCAGAAAAATTTGGTTGAAAATTAGATAAATAAGCAATTTCTTTTACGTAGTTTACACGGTATCCTGTAAGTCATTAACAATCATGGCAGCATGCTTAACTGTATTGCAGTTGAACAGTAGGAGTATTCAGTAGTCTTAAACACGTTGATCGCATTTTTAACAAATACTATGTACAGTCTCCAACTCAGCCCGTTTTTTAAATGCAACATTTTTTTTTAAAATCTTATTTTTAGATTTTTATTAAAAATTTTGTAAGAAACAACCTGAAAGATAATTTTTGTTGAAAAAATCTAGTACAATTTTTTTTTTACAGAAATACTGGTATTAAAAGAACGGACCAGTGGGAGCGTATCAATGGGAGAGTATGTACAATTCACTATACATATAAATAATTCGGCGGTCAACGTGTTAAAAATGTCAGCGATGACAGTTTGACAGAGGTGCTAAGCACTTACTAATCTCCTGTAATATGGGGGTTAAATTAACCCAGGTTTAATACGCTTCGCACCAGAAATTTTTTTAAGAAATGTAATTAAATATATTTCATGTAGAAATCTTAAATAAATAAAGATTCATCAAATAAATTTTCTGGTTTGAAACATTGTTAAACTGGTTCAAATTAATCTACATATTATGCAAGATTAGGGGAGCTTGGCATCCCTGCTGTATGATGAGATACTTTCAGTTTCTGTTGAATTGAGCTCAGTATTTTTATATTTCAAAATAAAGACCAATGAGTTTCTCTGTAATTTCAGACTGCTTCAGTGAAGTAAACTGCTGCAATTTTGTCACTGAAATTAAAACTTTTTTTAATCTAATTTAGGAATTCTCAGTTTCAAATGCAAAATTGATTTAATCCTTCATCAGTCATAACTTTTATCTGAACATTTTATTTTAAAGTGTAATGCAGAAAGTATTTCATCAGCAGTATATCCAATATCACTTTCATCAATTTTTAGTTCATTGTCAAATGAAGAAATGCAGGTTTCCTTTATTACAAATTCATTTTGAATATTCCTTAGTAGTAATGTTACAATGCGTTTAATTTCTTCCAAAGTTTGATTTTCACAGTTTTCTACTTTCTGCTTCCCGTTTAGGAAATCCATCCATATGAAAAAATAATTTCACAATCGTTTAAGTTGGTAAAGTTTTCCAGCCATGATTTATTCAACGTATGACATCATATACAGCCAACGATTTTGTAAAATCGAACAAATCTTTATGTTATTCGGTTTTTATTATACGAGCACATAACTATACTCTTAAGTAAATTAGATTACAGTTAGAATTCTTCTCTCCTATGGCTTCCCAAGTTTGAGAAATATAGCTACTCCTACACAGATGTTGGCGTCAACTAGAAGGTCTCTAAACTGTTCAACTGTTCAGTTAAAAACTCAGCATTAACCTGTTAACTGGGTATGACGAAATATTTCGTCATACACGAACTATTACCGCAATATTTTGAACACATTACTTCTACCAGTAAAATTTTAATAGAAATTTTCGTCTTATTAAAACGCCGTATTCATACAAAATTACTGCCATGAGTAAGGAAAAAATTCCTATTTTTTTTTTTAATGGTGGAACTGTGCCCCGTTGGTAATCAGGCATATCAGTTGAACTAAAGATTATTCCAGGGTTAACATGTTAATGTACGATAATTTTATTTCAATGAAGGAATTATACCTTCATCAAGTGGTTGTACTAAACGTGGTACATTTAGAAGCAAAAATAGTATTCTACATTACTCATATTATTCACTGAAGTGTGACTAGACATATTATCAATGCATAAAACGCTTTCTGTCTTCTCAGATTCAATTTTTGCATGTACAGATTTCATCCATTCTTAAACAGGGTTCGTACTCTTCGAGGACTTTCAAGCCCCTTTTACCAGAATTTTCGTAAAGTAATATTTGGCTTATTTAATGAAAAAAAAATTCTACCTTCAGATACAGCGACCAGTACTCTACGAATTTTCTGGTACTAAAACACTTAAAATCTCCTGAATCCCTTGATGCGTACGAACCCTGTTAATTTTTTTTTTAATGCACTCATATTGTTTTACTACTTCTTCAAATCACAGGTAATTTTTCGGGTATTTTTATTCCTTTCTCATTAAAAGCTCGAGGATTACGAAAGACTCGCCTTTCCAATTTTTAGAGGTATTACTTTATCACTTGTACTGCTACAACAGAATGTCACAGTAAGTCTTTTCTTTGAAAATTTCTCATCGAAACAGTTTTCATTTTATCAACAAAAGATTTTTGGGCAGCTGTCGATAAAAATAAATCCTTTTTCGTCTGAATTAAATTGAGTTTTTAGCTGAATATCCTTTCAAAATTTCTCTCAGTTTTGTTTTCTAATCTTCTGAAAAATTTAAATAAGTTGAATTTAATTTACCGCACACAGCATTTTATATTATTTCACACACGAAAGGTTCTAACCATCCACTATTGGCTTGAAAATCATTGATTCCCACTTCATCTGAAATTTATTTTGTTGTAGCATGTAACATGGAATTTGAGATAGTAATATTTTTTTATCGATACTTTCTAAAAAATTCTAAAACAGCAACATTACCTCTTTTATAAGGAACCAATGGAGAGTTTTCTCATTTTCTTTTCTCATTCGCAACTGTAACTTTTCCACCAAACTTCGACACTCGCCTTTCCAATTTTTAGAGGTATTAATTTATCACTTGTACTGGTACAAGAGAATGTCACAGTAAGTCTTTTCTTTTGAAATTTCTCATAGAAACATTTTTCATTTTATCAACAAAAGAGTTTTGGGCAGCTGTCGATAAAAAAAAATCTTTTTTCGTCTGAATTAAATTGAGTTTTTAGCTGAATATCCTTTCAAAATTTCTCACAGTTTTGTTTTCTAATCTTCTGAAAATTTTAAATAAGTTGAATTTAATTCACCACACACAGAATTTTATATTATTTCACACACGAAAGGGTTCAAACCATCCAGTATTGGCTTGAAAATCATTGATTCCCACTTCATCAGCAATTTCTTATGCTGTAGCATGTAACATGTGATTTGAAATAGGATTTTTTTTATCAACATTTTCAAAAAATTTCTAAAACAGCAACATTACCTCTTGATGGAGAGTTTTCTCATTTTCCTTCCTCTTTCACAACTGCAACTTTTCAACCAAACTTCGACAGCTAAATCTTTATTTTTTGAAATATTTCCAACAGTACTTTCAGTACAACATCGTATTCAGCAACTATCTTTTTTTTGACTTATTCCTTTTTTAACATTCCCTAAAATTTATTTTTAAGTGACTTCGAAAAAAGAAACTTATATTTGATGTCGTTATGTGTGTATGTATTTCACACACGAAAGGGTTCTAACCACCCAGTATTGGCTTGAAAATCATTGATTCCCACTTCATCAGCAATTTCTAATGCGATTGGAAATAGGAATTTTTTTTATCAACATTTTCAAAAAAATTCTAAAACAGCAACATTACATCTTGATGGAGAGTTTTCTCATTTTCCTTCCTCTTTCACAACTGCAACTTTTCAACCAAACTTCGACAGCTAAATCTTTATTTTTTGAAATATTTCCAACAGTACTTTCAGTACAACATCGTATTTAGCAACTATCTTTTTTTTTGACTTATTCCTTTTTTAACAATGATTGAGCTGGACCGTTACACCATCAAAACATTATTGTATAAAAATATTGTGTATAGTAAACTACACGATTTTACTGAATGGTGTATGAAAAATTTTATGTAAAATAATACTTAAAATTACATTAACCCCTTAATCGTCGCGCTCTTTAAGTGTAAGCTACTTTTTAATAATTCAGATTGCTTGATTACCACCAATTTTTTGAAGTAGAAATATTCGGTTTATTTAATAGGCAGATAAAATAATGCGAGAATAAAGCCAATTATACTATTTTAAAAAACTGGTGGGAATGAAACAATCTGAATAAAACAGGCGTAGCCTACACTGCCCGTGAATGTCTCGGGCACGACGATTAAGGGGTTAAATTGACGTTTTGGTCAACTTCTATAACCATCTTCAGAATAATATCTGTTACAATTACATTTATAGACGAAACGCTTCCATCTTGAAATATTTACATAACTAATTAACAATTAAGTAAATGTTGTAAAGTTAGTTCTCAAGTAACTCAAGTAAAGTTATTGTTATGTAAATATTTCAAGATGGAAGCGTTTCGTCTATAAATGTAATTGTAACAGATATTATTCAGAATGATGGTCATAGAAGTTGACCGAAACGTCAATTTAATGTAATTTTAAGTATTATTTTACATAAAAATTTTTCATACACCATTCAGTAAAATCGTGTAGTTTACTATACACAATATTTTTATCCTTTTTTAACATTCCCTAAAATTTATTTTTAAGTGACTTCGAAAAAAGAAACTTATATTTTATGTCGTTATGTGTGTATGTATGTGTGTATGTTTGTATGTTTTTATGTTCTCAGTTTTCTCAACAACCACTGAACGGATTTGAATGTAACTTTTACATTACAATTTTAGTACACCAGGTGAATTTTTAACCCTTTAGCGGGCGATGGTCACAAAAAAGGACACCTTATTTTAATTCCAAAACTGACAATCGGCACCAAGAATATTTAATTAAAATTTTCCTTTTATAAAGTAAGGGAAAATCAGCCAGTTCTCCTTTTCTAAGGAAATCGTTTGTAAAATCTGGTATCAGCCCATTATTTCATTATTTTACAAACAGATTTATTCCGCGCCGGAAAGAGTAAACTAAAAGGATTCGTCATATCGTGTGTAGTTGCTCTTTTTACAGAGATACATCAAATATTTTAATGTATGATTTCTACTGCGTTTCAATTCTCCATGATGGTCGATAGATTTCCTTTATAAATGTGATAGAGGTGGCATACGAGAAATAAAATTTTATTGGTCTTAAAGATTTTGCTCATAATTTCGAGCGAAGAGCAACTAGAATACGTTTAAAAATAAGAAAGTGGCGATATACAAGGAAAAATTTTGTATCGATAGGATTTTGGACGAAATAGTGAACGATAAGCACCTAGAGTGGTTTTATATATCAGATAGTGGTGACATACCAGCAATAAAATAGTATGACATACATACATGAACTTCCAATCTCTTATCCCCTCTAGGAAAAATTTTTCCCCTGTCAGTCAATCAGATTATGGAAGATTATGCGAGAATTTAAATCCCTGACCGATTACAATGTTCTTTATCTTTCAAATATATTTAAATGGTCAATGAACATTGTAAAAACAGGTGGCCAACATAAACAGGTGAAAGTCTATATTATAACAAATAGTAAAACAATGTAATTCATTTCTCTGATCAGTTAAGCAAGGTGGCTTTCATGTATTTTATATAGGGTTATTTCATAGCTGCTAACTTTTACGCTTTTTTAAATCATATAAACATGATTTAAACCAAAAAATAATAATTCAATAAAGGTAGTGCTGCTTTTATTTAATGAAATGTAGTATACTTTTCATTTTATTTATTAAGTAAAAAGTATGGTACAAATATATTTGTTTCACTTTGAAATAGCGTAGAAGTTGGTAGCTATGTTATTTGGTTCCTTATAAAGTGATCCAAATTACTCATGTGGTCAAGTTACAAAATGTCTAACTTACCATCTTTGATTATATATGCTTATTAAATAACGTTTTAGAGATAAATACAAAATCGTTATATGATGTAATTCTAACATAATATTTTTAAATAGTCAAATATTAACAAGATTTTTCTGATTACTGTTTTAAATGTAACTCAAACTTTTATAATATTTCAATCACTGGAAAATAAATTTACAGTACTATTAATCTTTAAAAAATGGAGATATTAGTACTTTCATTTTTTTTTATAATTGAAATTAATTCTTAGTAGTACATATAATTTTTTTTTCAGAAAATATATATTGATGAAAACGATGACATTAATTAATCATGATATATATATACATCGCTCGTAATTTACATTGTAGCTTAATTTTTTTTTTAATTTTCTGCCTGTACAATTATTTTTCTGTTCTTTTAATTTTAAACAGGATCTTGTAGAGTGGACAAACGTGTAACAAGCCTTACAGAAACCTGCCGATCGCACTCCAATATTCTTTTCGAAGATAAGAAAAGCTACGAACCTGGCTGGAAAAACCTGGATATGAACGATACAAATGACGAGTATCGTTATCGTTCTTCGAAGGAACTTGATGGCCTACCATTCTGGGCTATTAGAGATGTTTACGGTGGTGGAGGTTATGTCTTCCCATTAAGAGGAACACCTGAAAAGCTTAAAGAAGAAATGTTCCGTTTAGAAAAAAGTGACTGGATTGACGAAAGAACAAGAGCTGTCTTTGCTGAATTTTCTGTTTATAATGCTCAAGTAAACTTATTCGGTGTTGTGACTATGGTAGCTGAATTTTTACCTGGCGGTGGTGTTGTGCCATTTTATCGCCTTGAAGTTATACGTCTTATGAGATATCACCAAGGATTTGGAGCATTTGTTTTAGCTTGTGAGTTAGGTTACGTTATTTTTACAATATTCTTCATTGTACGAGAAACTAAGAAATTCCGCCTAGAAGGGCGGGACTACTTCAAATCTTATTGGAATTGGGCGGAGCTAATGGTAATAGGACTTTCTACTTCTGCTATAGTATTTTATTCATATAGAATGTTGATTACTCGAAAGATATTATCAACATTTGAAAAAACTCATGGGAATGGATACATAAAAATGCAGTTTGTGGCATCTGTAGATGAAGTTTTCGGTTTTCTGATGGCATTCTTGATGTTTATTGCCATTTTAAAATTTATAAAGTTATTGAGGTTTAACAAGAGGATGGGAATATTGTACAGCACATTAGCAATGTGTGCTAGAGACCTTAAATCATTCTTTGTCGTATTCTTGATCATTTATTTGGCTTTTGTGCAATTTTTCTATTTGGTATTTGGTTTTACCATGCGGGAATTTTCAACTTTCGTTACGGCTGCTGAAACAACTTTTGCTATTATGAACGGCGGTGGGTTCGATTTTGATGCCATATGCCTAGCTCAACCATTGCTTGGTCCACTTTCTTTCTTCATATTTTGCCTTGTGACAACAATTATCCTGTTGAACATCTTCGTCACTCTTATTCTCAGTGCTTTCCAGGATGTCAAAGTGGACATCGATAATCAAGCCAATGATTACGAAATTGTTGATTTTATGTGGAAGAAATTAAAAGGCTTCTTTTTCATTAATGATGATAGACCACCAGATGATGACTTTGACAATGATGTCAAACCAATCTTTGGAATCGGAAGATTAAGTTCAAATGATGAGAAGATTCAAGATTTTCCAGAGAAAGTTGATAGACTTTTGAATCACATAAATTCGTTCTATTTTGATGGTCAACTTGACCTAAATAGCAAGAAGGCATTGAAAAATCTTTACAAGAAAGATGATAATGATGATTTTGAATTTGATTTGGGAGGAAAAGGAAAATTAAAATCTGATAAATTTAATTATAATGGATGGAACCGTTAGATAACTGAAGACAAAACCTTCGATTAAAGGTAGAATCTGGCAAATAACAATAATAATATGGATTTTAATTTTAGTGCACATGATCATTATACTTATCTAATTACAATTAAATGTATTTTTAATTATTCATATATTTAGCCATTATTACTTTCTTCTTTTCTTCATTAATAGAAATGTATATAAAATACATAACTACATTTGTTGTAGGTTTATTAAAAAGATTATTATTCTTGTTTATTCAATTAGAGTTTATTTTTAGAGCTAAAACGTACGCACAGAAAAATGGATTTAAAAAAATATTTTGTTGTAGTTTATTTACAATGTACTAATTTTTTCAAAGATATAATATATTGTTAACTATGTAGTATTTATATTTTAACTGTAACTGGTACGACAGACAAATAAATTTTGCTGTTTCTTCTGTGAATATTTTTATTTGTCTAAATGTATTTTATTTTTAAGAAATTGTCACGAACATTTAATGAATACACAAACATTTAGTGTACTTCTTCAAAATCTGTCTTATGGATATTTTGAGACATTTCTCATTTCACTTTATTATTATTATTAAAAATGAAACTGACCCGTTTAATCCACACGTACAATATTCACAATATTCAAAATGTTTATTAACGGATACTTGCTTATAAAAAAAAAGAAGGAGAAGGAAGAAAGAAAAAAAAAATCTAGGAAGTAGAATGCAGAACATTACGCATAGGGCATACAGTAGAAAAACGTTTGTCTTAAAGAATGTGATGTTTTACTATCCAAAATAATAATAATAATAATTTAATAATAATAATAATAATAATAATACAAAAAGCATCATTTATGTGCCTGTTAAAACCTTTACAATGAGCGTCACGAATACGTGACGCATAAGGTGCTCAGAAACCTTGAATAATCCGACTAGCAATTTTCAATTGTACATTTTACTTTAATTAATCAGAGCATGTTTGTGCGATTAAACTAGAAAACAATTTCTATTAAAAAAAAAGAAAAGTGATATACCATTAAAAATTCGGTAAAAGACGCTCGTCGCAAGGGGAGTTAAGAGACTGCTAACAAATGACAACTCATGAACCAGAAGCATATAACTAAAACTTTAGATTTAACCACTTCGTGACGAGCGACTTTTATATTTCTTTTAATTCTGCGGCACCAGTTTTCTAAATTGTAACTTTTACAACTGAAAATCACTGAAAATCTGTGATTAGATAAGACGAAAATTGCTGTATACGGATATTCAAATTGAAAGATTTCATCATCCTTAAATGACACTTCACCTTCTTTAATTGCTGAATTTATGTCATTAAATAAGGCAAATATCACTTTTTTCCAAATAACTACTTTTCGCAAACAGCAGTGAGTAGCACTGTTTTAGATACTATCTTTAAAAATAGTACATTTATAACATATTTTGCTAATTAAAAATATTTTAATCTTTATTACAAGACGAGAAACAGAAATAAAATGAAATATACCAATTCGCTAACTCTTTGTATTTTATCGATTTTTTAGTTCTTCAAGTATGTCTATTCTGCTTTTTAATTATGTAAAAAAGAAAGAGAAGAATGTAGAAACAGCAATTTAAGCAAAATCTGGCCATTCAATGGCAAGGAAATTTGAAATATGAAAAGCAAGAATAGCTATCTAATTCTCATTTTTATCTCTCTCACGCATAGCAATCTGATATGAGAGAGTATTAACAAGCGACACCTAGCGAATGCATATGTTGCTTTTATTCCTATATCCAATATAAATTTCATTTTTTCAAAAACGTTTGCGAAATACAGCAATCGGTTGCAGAACTAGTTCTCCTTCTAGTTCTTCTAGCAGTTCTTTTCGAATATTCAGATGGAAAATTTGACTTTTTTAAAGTTTTTTTTTTTTTTTTTTTTTTTTTTCAGATCTGCACGAGAGAAGATATTTTCAAACAAGTTCTTATGGATCTAAAAGAAACATATGTCCATTTTATTTATTTATATTTCTTTTTGCTTTGTCATGAGATGTGCTAAACTAAGAAAAAAGAATCTATTCAAAAAGAACTATTTATTCGTAAGATAAGTAATAATTTTTTAATGCTTGTAAACGTTATATCAGGGTTATTTTAATATTTTGTATACATTTAAGAATTTTAAAAATTTAATATTATTTGTTCTTAAAAGGAACAGAAAGATGTCAAATTACCCAAAATGTAATTATTATTTTTTTTATAACTTATAATCCTTAAAGAAAGTCATGCAATTGGTCTGACAAGAAAATTCCCAAAATTACAATCATACAAACCATTAACATTGAGCCATAGAAACCAACGATACCTGAGAAGGCTTAACTTAAGTTCAATTATCTCGAAGCACAGTTTTCGGCGGTTTTGCCTCGGTAACTTTTGAACAAGTTAACTGTTTGAAACCCTTTATTAAAAAATAAAGGAAATTAAATTCTCTACAAATTACACTTGAAAAACAAACATTTTTTTCAACAAAAATATAATACATTTTAATGGATTTTGAATTTTTAAAAATATTAAAAATTAAAAATCAATTTTTTTGTTTGTTTTCCAGGTATAATCGAGAAATAATGCAATAAGCATTATTAAAAAGAAATGACGACTGAAAAAATATAGAACCTGTTCTTCAACGTATTGTCAAAAGTATTTGTGCAAGAGTAATTTTTTCGTACACTATTAGAACTTTGGTTAGTGTATTTTGCAATTAAAAAAAATATATGTTTTTTTTTCTATAAAACATAAATAAATAAATGCTACATGAAGTAATATTATAATATAATTACAGATTCGTAATCTATGATCAAACTTATATCAATTTTCGTCATTTAAACAATTCTGATCCCTTAACTATTTTTTTTTTACTAGTTGCTGCACAATTACATACATTATCGTAAAACCGTCCAAAAATGTTTTAAGCAACACAAGTCATTGACTGTCAACTTCACGGCAAACATTAAAAAATGGAGGCTACCTGCAAACCTCGTAGTATGTGTATTAATAAAATTAAGCCGTGTATTGTTTTTATAATATAAAATACTAATTAAAACGAAAAACCTCTTTTAAAAATAGATTTTTACTAGAACATAATTTAAAGATTCGGATTCTACGGCAATTTGCAGATTCGGATGCTACGGGAAAAAATACGTAACTTTTGTATTTAACATTTTCTTCGAAAATTGTAGATGGCGCTGTAATCGAGTAAAATGCAGTAAGAATTGCTTCCTTTGAATTGTCTGGAAACGGTCGAATAATTCGAGAAATATACATCGGATAGAAAAACGTATAAATGCGGCATAACAGAAAAGTACCGAATTAATAAACCATTTTATATCTATTATAATTACATAATACTTTTTGAATATACTTTAAAATAATTGACGCATGATAGTGTTAAGTTTTAAAATGGCGCAAAGCAAAGCATAAACTTCAGCTAAATAAAAAAAATTAAATGATCAGAGATTAATAATGAACACAGTGAATCAAAGCATGAATGTTAAAGTCGTATAAAGGAGAAACGTGTAAGTCATGATTCGGTGCAATAATACATAAATAAATAAATTTATTAAATAATTTTAAGATAATAAACAAAACTAAAACAAATAACTAAAATATTTTAAAATAATAAGCAAAACTAAAAATAACTAAATAAAATATTTTAAAAATAATAAACAAAACTAAAACAAATAACTAAATTATTTTTAAATAATAAACAAAACTAGAAATAACTAAATAAAATATTTTAAAAATAATAACCAAAACTAAAACGAATAGTTTAATATTATAAAATACACCACCCCCTTATTATATCGCATATATCGGAAGACCTGAAAAAAGCGCCATATATAAAAATGAGCGAAACCACTGAGATAATTTAAAAATTAAGAAAGATGATAAAAATAAGAAAATATCTTATATTTGTCCTAAAAATATGACTTTACTTGAATAACATAGCTGCCAACATCTACGGTTTTTTAAAGTCAAATAAACATATTTAAACTAGACTTTTAACTTAATAAATAAAATATACCGTATACTACGTTTCCTTAAATAAACGCAGCACTAATTTTATTGATTTTTTTTTTGTTGTTTTTCAAATCATGTTTATTATTATTTAAAAAAGCTTAAAAGTTGGCAGCTATGGAATAATTTAATTTTTTTAAATAAAATAACGGTACGTAATTACACATATTAATTACAATTTCTAAACTATTCGATTTTTAATTCGTATCTTGTAAGTATTTAAGCATGTTTCAAACAGAAAATAAACAAAACCCATAAGATCAATATTATTGAAATCATTGTTATATCGCAAACCAATTGCTACAAGCAAGTGGCGCATATATCATGCGACCATTTATAACACTGAGTGACAACACCTACTTTATACTTGCTTAGATATATGCAGCTACAAGATAACCAATATGAATTAACTTGGTAAAAATTTAAATTTAATTTTGTACTTACCGTATTTTTCGGCTTATAATCTGGGGCTCAAAAAATTCATTTTTGACCCAGACATTGTATTGCGAGATAAAATGCTACATTCTTGAACTTGGAATATACTTAACTCCAATTATTAAATAAAATATCTGAGTCTAAACTAAATTATTTGAGCCGCGGATTATACGCCGAAAAATACGATATTTCAATTGCTTTTAAAAGCAAGAATTTCTTGATATCTTCAATCTAGGATTAATCCCCTCAAGAGTGGTGGTATTATATTATACCACTTAATTTTAATAAAGATTTATAACATAATCTTTGATTAAAATTTAACTTTTATACCTTTCATGGAAAAAAGAAAAAGCTGAAGCGTATTATTTTATTTTATTTTATTTATTTATTTATTTATTTATTATTTTTTTTATCTTTAGAAACAAAAGTTTAAGAAATTCTGGTGTGAATTAAATATTAAAGATACACAATTACTTGCCTCTGACAGGGTTAACTAATGTATAGCAACGTGAATGTAGGTACACATAAAAAAGTCGGCCGATCCACATCTAAGTAAGTCATACAATTTAACGTGGCCAGTCATTAGACATTATCTATAGGATGGCTTTGGAAGAGCACGATTATCAATGGTGTGTGCCATGCGGACGAGGAAGGCACTGGGAATTTACAATCTTCACTGTAAACTTGCTGTAAATAAAATAATTTTTCATTGTAACGCAAATATATTTTGTTTTGAAAGTAAATAAATCCATTTGAAATCGAATGAATATTTTATAGACACCCCAAGTTGCCAGTTTGGCCTCTTTTTTATTCAGAAATTCCAAATTAACACAGGAAATTTCAAATCGTTATTTTTGCATTATTTAATGACAGACATCTCAGGATTTCAGAAAGTAAAAATTCTTATTTCTGAATTTCTGGTGTAAATTCTCAGTTTCTGAATAAAAAAGGAATCCAAACTGAAAATCCTTCCCTGAGTCGTAGGAAAGGGAGGGCTCATAGTGCACAAGCCCACAAGTCTTCCCAATTCAAAATCAAAACATTTTTTTAAACCTTAAATTCACATAAATTATTTCAAATGTAATTTTTTTCTACTAAATTTTCATTATTCCATTTTGAAATTCATTCAAATGTTAATTTTACGTTAACAACAGTTGGGATTCCTTTGAATGATTATTTTTTTGAAAATATTTAACAATTTTTAATAATCTTAATTACGAAAATTTTGATTGTTTCCAAATGACTATTTGAGCCCTCCCCTATTTTTTGAATTTCTACGTCTCTGAAACACTCTATATTTAATTATTTTACACAAAATTGCCCCCTTATCCCTGTAGAACATATAAAAAGTGCATCAATTAAAGAGGGTAAAAAATGTCCGATTTTTATTCATTAAAAAATCTGGTACTCAGATAAACAATTCTTACACTTATCTAAGTCCCATTGGTTTGTCCCACACACATCTCCAAACAGTTCTACTATTGTTGGAAGCAACTTTAGAACGCTTCTTTTGAGATGGTGGTCAGCCGGTTTGTCACATTTTGCATAATGTCTTCTCTAGACTGAATTCAGGTCCCTTTCAGAGGTATTTTTAGCTTGGAGAAAAGCCAGAAGTCACACGGAGCCATGTCGGGAGAGTAGGAAGCCTGACGAAGCACAGGGGTGTTGTGTTTGGCTAAGAAACTCTGTATAAAATATGAAGAATGCGCGGCTGCGTTAACAAGATGGAGTTGCGAATTACCGGCTGTCCACAAGTCCGGCTGTTTGCGTTTCATAGAGTCATGAAGGGAAGCATTCCTTGCTGATGGTTCTATGATCCTTCATCACCAGAGTCCTCACTTGGTCAATTACGATTTCTGGATGTTGAGAGCTTACCAGAACGCGCTTCACTTTCCACTGATGTGTGGCCAACTTTGAAGTGGTTGTGCCGCTCCTTTATCTGAGTGGTGCCCATTGCTTCGTCGCCGAAGGGCTGTTGAATCTTGCGGATTCTCTCTACTTGGGATTCGCCAAGCTTTACGTAAAATGTAATGCAATAGTGTTGTTCAAGTTTTCTATCATTTTTAAAAAAATAAAATTCGATGGCGCTCACTTACATTACCTCTGTCATCAGCAGTCTGCTAGCGACTGACAGGTTCTGAAAATTCAAGCATGCGCGTTAGGGTTGCTTACATTCGTGCACCAAACCATCTTAGCTTCATTTGATTGCGCACAAAAATTATGGTCTGATATTTTTTAACACACCTCGTATGTGATGTGGCGCTTTCCAATCAAATACATCAAAAATTCGCGAGTTAGTAGCTATGTTATTCAGATATTATGTCTATCTTTGTTTCCTGCAGTGTTGCCAGATTGGGGATTTTGTCCCCATTTTGGAGAATTTTGAGCCTCCGAGGGAATTTTTTGGGGACAAGTTACTAGTGAGGAAACGTTTGGGGAATATCAATATTTTGGGGAAAACTTGGGGATTTTTTTCATTATTTCATGTTTTGGAGTTAAAATTTACTTTTGTCACCTGACAGCACTTGATCTGGATTCGTCGATTACACGCATTTTAATTTCTAATATATTATGCATTTAATTGTAATATCTATTTATCTTTTTTTAATTCATATTATTTTCTTCAAAATAGTAATTGATCTCAGTAAAAATGGCGATTTGCAAGATCGTTTTTTAGCCACACACAGGGTGGCTTATTCTTTCAATCTCTATCATTTTTCATGTTTATGAAAAGTCACAGTAACCCATCGTTGCCACAGGTTAATCTCGGAAAATGAAACATTTGAAGTTACTTAAAAAATTAATAATTCGAAAAGTATTTGTCACAAAATTGTTTTACAAACTGCGTTAGAATGGTAAAAAATTGTATTTTTCTTGATATAAATTTCAAATCTAATGATTATGTCGTTTTTCAAATATTAGATTTAAAAAATTACAAAACTTCACAATGGAGTACCGTAGCGAAACTTTTACGCGTAAAAAGATAATGATAAAGGCATTGTGGCTCGACGTGTATTGTGTATACTGGCCGTAGCATGAGTAACGAATTATAGTAAACTTATTATTCTGTTAAAATATAAAAGTGAATTATGTATATACATTTTTAAAAAATAAAGAAAAACATTTTATCACAAACATCAACAAAAATTTTTCTTCTATTTATTCCCTTATTCCAAAGATATCGTTTTATCGTCTGCTGCCATAGCAACATGAATTAAATTTCATTAAAAAAAATTGCTCAGTGGTAGAAAAATATTTTTCTAAATCGAATGGTTATTGAACAACTCAACACTTTAACAGGGGAATTTTTATTTGTTATTTAGATATTTTAAAATTGTTTGTTGTCATTGCGTTTTTATTCTGAGTTACAGCTAGTTTATTTATTTTTTAAATAAAAGCCGTGTGTGGCAATCTATATTCGGCCTTTTAGCAGAATTTTCCCTTTTGTTTATTTTTTTCGTTTTGTAAATGGGGAATTTTTAGTTAAAAAAGGCTCGATTTGGGGAAAAATTTTTAAGCTTAAATTGGTTAAATAATTTTTTAATGGTAAATTTAAATTTTAAAATTCCTTTTCTGTGACTAAAAACTGATTTGGAGACTTTGTCGGAAGATACACTGATTTGGGGAAATTGACTTTCGAATATCTGACAATACTGGTTTCCTGTTCAGATAAATGTATAAGTAGAAGATTTTAAATATAACCACTCATCTCTGAAGATTTCAATTTCTTTTATGTATCAGAAGCATATCCAAATACCCAGGCCATAAATAACTAATTTAGTATGCTTAATAAATGAGAAAAAGACAGTAGAATTTATCGATCAGAATTGTCTTTATCAATATAAAATCCAATCTTAATAAATGTTTAAAAATGTGTTTTTCTCTAGTTTACTTTAAAGTTTTCAGTTCTAATTATCTAAAATCTAAGTTAATTATTTTAGCAAGAATAAAATGTAAGTATAGATAAAGATGATAAAAATAGTATTCAATTAAAATTTACTTAGTTCCATGCTAAAATAAAGAAAATCAAATATATAAAAAAAACTCTCCCTATTAATTTTTTGTAATACGTATTATTAATTTTACATATCTTCATCATATTACATATTTTATATGACATCTGTATCACCGTGTTTATTAATTTTAATAATAAATTTAAAATAATTTTAAGAAAATTTTTCTAAGTAAAAGTTTTAATTAAAGTAACTTTAATAGATAGTTAGTTAAAATGTTGTCTTACTTTGTCTTATGGTTATAAAATATACATGTTTATCTGCAGTAATAAAAGTTTGACGTGTCTATAATTTACTCCATCATTTCACGCCTGACTATTTTTTTTATCAAAGCATTTTCATATGAGGAAATTTTTTTGAATGAGTACATATTGATATATATTATTCATAGTTCTTTGCTGACAGATAAATGTCTTAATTAGGCCGTAATGTAATTCATCGCTAGAGGTTATTTATATTATTATTATCTTCATTATTATTTATGTGAAACGTATTCAGTCCTCCAAGCAAAATATAATTGATTTATTAGTTGTAGAAATGTGACTCCGTCCCTTTCCCGAGTAAAGATAATTCTTTGTGTATGACAAAAAAGAAAGAAAGATTTATTCAATGTTTACTCTAACAGAAACTACACCAATCGTCTACCTGTGAAGTGACAAGCGGTTTCCGAAGTAAGCAAAGAGTCCGAGGCAATCGGAGAGGTATGATTGTTTTGAAGTTATCACGTCATCCAGTCAATTTTCGATTTCTGCGAAAGATCTGAGCTGGGCATGAAGAAAAAACCCAGTAATCTGCAGGAACAAAATGTCGTGAATAAGTGGGTGTACCAATATATCCCAGAGAAGTGTCCCTCGAGTTTTCTTGACTAATTTTCATACCTGAGAGCGTTCCATTACTCCTACGTAAAATGTGGGTTAATTTGATCCAGATTAACCCTTAATTGGTATGACAGAAATATCGCATAGCTACTGTGAACGGTCTCTGAGACTGCTGAATCGAGAGATGAATAAAAGACTCGATTAACTAATAGGATACTGTTCCTGTAGTAAACTTTATGTAGAGGTCGGTTATATTTAAAATTCATCTAACCAGAAGTCTCTAGCGCTAGCACCAGGACACCAAACGAAAACAAAATTCACCAATATGTATAGTTAAACTGAAAATTGCACGTTAAATTGTGAAAATTGAAAACAGCAGCTACCGGGTGTTACAAAAATGACTGATGGATTTTAAAATTCAATAACTTGCAAACGGTGACAGATACTAAAAAAATTCTTGAAGGAGGGTTATGTATGATGTCAAGAGTTTTCTTACTGTGATTCTTCATTTTAGTTCGAATTTCAAACACTAGATGGCGCTAACAGCGATTGGCGCTCAGTCGAGACCGAAACTGAGCCCCTCAGCATTGATGCACCGCTCCCTGAATACTAGGCCAGAGAGCATACAAAAATGGCGGCCGTCGCAGGCGGATTTTTTTTCAGCGTTTGTACGGTCCCTCGAACTTTAACACCAGAGCTGCCAAGTCTCCGGCTTTTTGGATACCAGTATTTTAGTACAGAAAATGTTGTTTTCTTTGATCGGAGCATTCTGCGAATTTAAAATAACAACATTTTCTCTAAAAATATACTGGTGTACAAAAAGCCGGAGATTTGGCAACTCTGTTTAACACCATTAATATCTGAAAGTTTTCTTTGACTTATTTGATCTCAGAAAAACTAGGCAAAGAAAACTTTTAGAAGTTATTGGGGTTGAAGGTCGAGTGACCGTTCAAACGCTGAAAAAAAAATCCGCCGGTGACACCCGCCATTTTTATCAGCGCGCAAGCCTAGTATTCAGGGACGGTGCATCAATGCTGAGTGGCATCAGTTTCGGCCTCGACTGTCGCCAATTACTGTCAGCGCCATCTATTGTTTGAAATTCGAACTAAAATCAAGAATCACAGTACAAAAACTCCTGACATCCTACATAACTCTCCTGCAAGAAAATTTTAAATATCTGTCTCCGTTTGCAAGTTAATGAATTTTAAAATCCATAAGTCATTTTTGGGACACCCGGTATCTGTGAGACCGCTAACAGTAGTTAAGCGATACAAGAGCTTGATTTCCCAAGGATCACATTTTGATGAGATTTATTAGTTAGGAAATTTTAGTAAATCAGAACCATGATTAATCTAATTCAAGATGAAAGGAGTCATCGATTGCACAGATATATTTCGTTTTTTTCAATCCAGGTTCTTTGGAGCAATACAAGGCCGTCTAACCAACGCCGGTGCCAGAGAGGAGGCATGTTTACATTGTCACATTACATGTTTTTACTACACAGAGCAGGAGCTGAGTTTGTCTCAACTACCGTTACAATTTTCTCAGCTGGTATGAAGCGTTGGCGAAACTATAGTAATAAAAATTAGGCAAAAATATAGATTCTGGCGATATAATAGTGCTAGGAGATACATGTGGTTTTATCCGTTAGTATAAAGCGAATGGGATTACATTAGAGAGGAATGGGGAATTTTTAACGCCAGTCCGATTAAAACCGCATAATGGAACCCAGTGAATTTTTGAGAGAAACCGCCATAAAAGGTTACTATGTAAAAAGGGAAGATGTAAGCTAAAATTATCCTAAGCGGTTTCCGATATACCATATATGGCAAGTAAAAAGCCATGTGAATAAGAAAAAGAAGAATTAATTTTTATATGCCGTGTGAATTGACAGCAGATGATTATCCGTTAAAATATAGATGTAGAGTGCCTCTGTGAACAAAGATTTCTAACTGTTGCTAGTCGCAAGGCTTTTCTTTTCATTTTTTTAAGTAGGTGAAAATGTGGTCAGAGGATATTAGTAGATAATAAATAGGGGTTCTACGCCAGCGGCGTACGCGGCGTATGACCTCTGTGCTCTGTGAAGGTCAGCGGAAGTGGCAGGTGTGGACACCGGATGTAGTGGGTGGGGATAACAGGCATGTTGAGACAGGAAGTGAACAGGAAGTGTAGATAGGAAGTTTAACCGGAAATGTGACAGGAAGTGAATGCGATAAGGGAGAGAGGGGAGGGCTTATTTTTGTGGGGGGCTTAATTTTCTTTGTTGGTTTTAATCCTTCTAGTCGAGTGGAGTTGAGTTGTAGGAATCCTGCTATCAGAATGAATTTAGTTTGAAAGTAATATTAGCAAAATGTTCGATTTTTTTTTTTTTTTTTTTTTCACCTGAAATAAAAATTTTATTTGCTAACTAACACCTAATATAAAAATGGAAATCTTTCTGACTTTGTTTTACTTTATAAAAGTTTAACGTGAAATTTATTTTTAGACTGGAAACGCGACAGGAAATAAGATCGGAAACGGGATTAGACATGCTTTTTCCAAAAAGGGTTTTCAGGAAGCAGTAAACATGTTTTAGGAACATGTTTGGGAGCTTGTTGGAACAGGACAGGTGGTTTGTGAGACCGGAAGTAATTAAGATGAGAGAGATAAAGAAGGTGCATGATTAGACATATAGATTTTGTTCTTTGTAGAGGGTGAAATTTTGTTTTATTTTTTATTTAAAGTGTTTTCATTTTTTTTTAAATTTAATTTATTTAAAGCGTTTCAAATTATTTTTTATATATTTTTTTTGTAGTGTTTTACGTATTATTTTAATTTTTAGTGACATTAGAACCTGCAATTTCTGTATCACACATGTCTTATCTTAGGTCACCAAGGATGTGTGTGTGTTGTTATCTCTTTAAATGCGAGAGATGGTTACTTCAGACCTGCGTTGAGATATCTTTATCATAGTTTTAATGAACTGCAGGAAATTGTCTTTAGCTATTGAGTAATTCGCGAGTTTTGGTTTAATATGAATGCTATTACATCTGTTTGTTTAATTTACAAGCACATTTCTCTTACAACACTCTGTCAACAGATCACTTCAATATTCGAAATAATAATTTAGAGGGAAAATTTTTACTTTCTATACGAAATTTTATTTATAGAGATTGACGAAGATAGTATGCCTAATTCTTTCTTGTACATTTCTTGTACAACATTATATTCGAAATAGAGTTTTGTTACCAAAAATAACGTGTTTATACATTTTAAAAACGAAAGCAAAGTGATTTTCAAAAATGTAAATATAAGCTATACACCCACGCATTTTTGTTATTGAATTAAATTACAAGGTTTAATATTGTATTCAGCGTAATATTTTCTTATAAAAGCCGTTTCACAAACTTGTATACTAAAAGTAATGTGTCATTTTTAGGGGAAAAAATTAATTCAAGTCATTGAGACTAATCCTTTATGGGGGAAAAATTTGTCATACTTCTTTGTGTTACATTACATCTTCCGTTTTTTAAGTTTACAAATTTGTGGACTAACTTAAATAATCGTTTTTAGGATACTTAAACAATATATATATACTTTTTAATTATATAATTTTTTTTAATTGACTTGTAATATAGCTTTTTTTTTCTTAAAAGGGTACTGTAGAATAACTTATGTCACAAATACTACATCCTTCTTTAGTTAAATATGTTTCACTTAAGACATGACAAAGTGTCTTAGAAACATTTCATTTTGGAGTTAAGTGATTAAAGAAGAAAAATATTATTTATATAAACACAACACATAAGACCAGTGACTGAGAGGTTCTGGCTTTAAAGCTACTAGACGTTTGGGTTTAAACTTCTCTCGCGCTCGTCGACCTAACCGTTCGGAGTTTTCTTCGAACCTTGTCAATACGAGTTAGGAGCCCTTAGAATGACCCCTAGAGTGACCTATATCCCAAGCGTAGATAATCGGTTTTAACAAATAACCAACCATCCACAACACATAAGACATTTTAGATCATTACATAAGCCATTTTAGATCATTACATAAGACATTTTAGATTATTACATTTAGTTAAGAAGTGATTTGACGTGCAAAATATTATTTATAAAATCATACAATAAGAGAATTTTAAAGATTTTTTCCTTTTAAATGAACAATTTTTAGTGACTATTTAACTTATTAAAGAGAGCGGGTATTTTGTTTAGAGTTATACGATTAAAATAAATTTTTATTATATTTGACTTTATACAAGCAACATTTAAAAAAAAGAGAATGGAATCTAGTTTTATAAATTAACATATTTCAATTTTACAAATACTTCACACCCCTCTTTCCCCCCCCCCCTCTTTTGGTAGTCTTTATACACATAAGACATGAAAAGCATTTTAGAATACATCATTTAGAAATTAAGTGGTTTGATAAATAAAATATTATTTATAAAAGCAATAGATACGAGAGTAATAAGGATTTTTACTTACATATGTACGAACTTCTGATAGGTAAGACTTTCTAAATCATTGTGCAAGAATTAAGTGGTTATTGAACTTATAACATTACATGATGAAATAATCACGTGACGTATTTTTAAACCAATAAAATGTCAGTATTTTCAAACAAATAAAAAGTTAGTATTTTTACACGAGCGCCCTCTATCATTATATAAATTTCAATGAAACTAGTTCATAACAGTCTACTGTGACCTGATATCGTTGTAATAGGTTGTATTTTTCATTTAAGTTATTGTGGAACGAGTTATGAATTCTTATGTTGGTGATGTAACCAACTTGGAGTGTCAACACTCATCACCAGAGTTAAATAATCAAGAGATGGATTCTACACTTTTATCCAAAGAAGGACTCGTTTCGAATTATGAAGTGAAACTCACCTCATCAGGACTAAAGAAACAGAAGTTACCCCATGTGCGTAAGATGTGTAACACAGCATTTCCTCGAAAAGTTAACTTAGTGTTTCATATGAAAAGTCATCTAAAGGAAAAATCTTTTTGCTGTGAGGTGTGTGCTGAAGTTTTTTCACAAAAGAGTGATTTACGTAATCATCAAAAGATTCACAAATTGCCCAAATACAAGTGTAGTGATTGCAACGAGATATTTTCAAGAATGTCTGACTTATTAATACACAAGAAGACCCATAAGATTCGTAAACAATATTCATGTGCAAAGTGTTGTGAAATATTTAAGTGTGAATCGGATTTTTTACAACATTGTGATACTTTTCATAAAGTTTTACCTAACATTGCGAAATCACCCTGTTTAAAAGATTTGTTATTTGAACTTATAGTGAAGCTTATAGATTAGTTCGAACTTATAGTGAATTAAAAGACAAAATGATATGCAAAATATATAAACTAGAATTAACAGACCAAAACATACATGTACATGCTGAGAATGCCTTTTTAAAGTTGTACAACGGCTTTGAAGATTTCACAGAACGAGTGTTTAATTGGACATTATGAAAATTTTTGAAATTAGAATTGATTACAGCTCAATATGACAGGCTTATTTGATTTGTATTATTTTAAATGATTAATAAATAGTTTGATTGCGAAAAAAGTGTTTTCTTTAGCATACACTGTGTGACTTTTAAACTAATGTTGTGTATTTTGAATGTGTCAGAGAAAACAGGAGTGTGTTGACATTTTAAAAAAAAGATTTCACATAATATAAAAGTTTTACAATAAAAATTGACTTACCTAAAGTTTTTTCAAGATAGTCACGATATCCTTTCCATTACAATTATTTTAAGGAAATAGAATTTAATTTTGTTGTGAATAACACTTTGTTGTTAACATCACGTGGTTTGTCTTATCATAACTATGAGATCCTAAGATCACTTCCTATTAACATGATAACGAAGAGTAAAAAAATGACTAATGCAAGCCGATTTTCCTGCCTAAACTTGTTATCAGCTTGCATGAGTGACTCATCTTTACATGTGTGGATTTGTATGTTGAAAAAATGATTGCTATGTTTAACCCGTGTAGACGATTTTTATCCGGAAGCTGTTTGAACTACCAAATTTCAGATAGCACACATTTTACTAGAACATTTAAATATTTTAATGTCTTTTCGCCCGCAAATTGGAAACTTAGGATTATCACCTTTACATCGAGACATGGAAGGTAGAAAAATAATAACTTTACACTTAGACAATATTTTAATTTAAGAAGAATTAGACTTAACACATTGTTAGAGTTTCTTTGAAAAATATCTAGTTGGTTGTAAATTTTAGAAAATTCGACCTAACGAAATTAACACACTTAAAAATATCTAGTTGGTTATACATTTTATAAAATAAGCAACAAATAAACATTTCGATACATTGACAAAAGAAAATAATTAAGTTTAAGTAAACTTTACACTTAGACAATATTTCAAACTAAGAAAAATAATAACTTTACACTTATATAATATTTTCAACTAAGGAAAATTAATAACTTTAAAAATCAGACTTAACACATTGTTAAAGTTTTTTTAAAACAACACAACATTTTCAAAGCAGTGGAAATAGTATACCTGAAAAAAATTCAACTTAGTGGAATTTAATAGTGAAATTTTTTAACCTCACTCATTTAAAAAATAAAACTTTGTAAATTTTTTCCATTTTTAAAATAAAACTTATTTAAAAAATAAATAAGCAACTATTAAACATTTTGAATGTCTTAGACAAAGTGTGAATAAATTTGTTGAAATTATATAAAACATGAAAAATTTCATTACTTTTAAAAGAAATTTTATTTTTGGTGAAATAAACTCGAGGTATTTATTATATGTTACTTAAACTACATGAGAATTGATTGAAAATGTGTTACTTTTAATCACTCACAAGATAAGACATGATGTTACAATATACACATAGGAATGACATAGGAATTTCAGATGGGTTTTTCTCCCACACATGACGTCACTGATAACATATTTACTGATCAAGTCATAAAATCATAGTTTAGGGTAGGTTTTTAAGCACGAAGTTTAGTTGAGATTTAAGATATTTGAGAAATATAAACTACAACTTTGGCTACTTTTTGAAATTTCCCCCTACATAAGAAAAAGAACATAGAAAAATAAAATGAAAAGTCGTATTTGAATGGAATCAAATTATTATCCTTTCACTTAACAGCTGAATGCGTCGGTAATTACATCACAAAGGCACTGATAACAACTGATTGAATATATTGTGTTTCTTTTTTAAGGTTAAATTGATTTAATAATCAAGTTATTTCTTAATGATACACTTAAAAACAATAAACTTAATTAGCATTCAAAAAGCAAACGATCACATTATTGTGTAAAACAATCAAATGTTTTAAAAGTCACGAGTTAAAATTTGAAATGACTTAGAGTTTAAGTAGAATTTAGATGTGAACCTTTTAAAATGAAATAATAGTTTTTTGTATCGCCCTCTATCGGTGGGTAATAGAATTAAGAGATAATTAAAAGTTTTAACTTGAATTCGAGCCCACAACAAAAATTATTTTTCGGTTTTATAATTTAGGGTAGGTTTAACTGAGCAAGCCATGATATTTCAGTATTTATAGACGATTTAAGATATTCGATAAAGGAAATCATCTGAATTTTTAATTTAATTGAAGGGTTTACTGCTTAAAGTACTACAAAATGAGTACAACACGATGCATAGTTTTTAATTAATTATATTTTTCGAAAGATTAAATTGACTTATTGATAAACTTAGGATTTATGTTTAAAGTGAATAAATTTGACATGTTAGGTTCACTTAATAACAGAGGGTTGAATAAGTTATTTTTAATAAAAATAAAGTTTACTAAAAGTTTTTAAAGTTAAAAAAATATAGTTTTAAAAAATTTAAAGTTTACAAAAAGTTTAAAAATCTTTAAGTAAATCAAAATTAACTTTTTAATTTTAACTATTGAGAGACTATAATCTAACTGTTTATCCTTGTAACCAACTGGTGCATATCAACTATATACTCTGTATCTGCATATGCGCAGAAAAACATAGACATTTAATCTAACTTGAGTTCGACTTTAAATTATTTGCCAACTTTTAAGTTTAATTACTATACACAACTCGATTACCTTTCCCACAAAACACCTTTCAGAAACAAAACAGAAATTAACACTTACCGAAAAACACGTCCACTTTGGGTGTTAGTCTTCACTCAACTAACGTTTCTCCCTTATCTTTGCTAGGGGGCGCTGCAATCGCCGCTAGAGGCGTTAGTAGTCTTCAGGTGTGTGATAAGAATAAACTTTAAATCCAACTTACACTCGCTCAGTCATTCTTGCTTCTCTCTACCTTGCTAACAACCGTTTGCTGCTGGCTCATTGTTTGGTTGTTTAAACTTGTTGAATGACGTCATCATGTGTTTGTCTAAACTTGTCCAGTCTTGTTTTGATGCAGTACGTCTATTTAGATGAGTCATCACTCGCTTATCTTGGTTGACTTGTCCAAACTTGTTTTTGTGTGGCACGTCTATTTGGGTGAGTCATCGTTCGCTTATCTTGCTTTACTTGTTTGAACTTGTCTAGTATCCACCACCTCATGTCTTTTGTCATAGCTTGAATATACTTTACACCAATCACTTAAATATAAAAGTCTTGTCACAACTTACTTAAACTTTGATAAAAATATTAATTATTTATAAATTTCATCAAATTCTTATTTTTCTGATACATTTACTATGTAATTTTCGTTCAAAAATATGGTAAAGCCCGATTTTAAATCGAAGTCTAAGATAAATTCCCCAAATTTGTAACATTTTAACACTAATAATAAATATTGTAAGCACCCAGTACATACAAGTTTTGTAAAAATAATATTACTTATAGCTAACTCGTTATGTCCCATGATACAAAACTTCAATATAACTAAAATCAGTGTTAAACGAAAATATAATCACGTGTCTTTATATATTATTTTGAAATGCAAAGCATTATATCTAAACGAATGATATAAGGAGTAGTTAGAATAGTTCTTATATTTTTGTTAGTAAAAAATTTATACACATTATCTTACATGGTTGCAATATTCAACACACGGTTCACCATATTTAAAAACGATTCACCATGATTTAAAAACTTAGTAACATATTTTAAATTTATAAATTTAAATTAAAACATATTTTTATAAATAAACAATTATAAATACTTAAGTATTTTTAATTTAAATTTATAAATTTAAAATATGTTACTAAGTTTTTAAATCATGGTGAATCGTTTTTAAATATGGTGAACCGTGTGTTGAATATTGCAACCTTGTAAGATAATGTGTATAAATTTTTTACTAACAAAAATATAAGAACTATTCTAACTACTCCTTATATCATTCGTTTAGATATAATGCTTTGCATTTCAAAATAATATATAAAGACACGTGATTATATTTTCGTTTAACACTGATTTTAGTTATATTGAAGTTTTGTATCATGGGACATAACGAGTTAGCTATAAGTAATATTATTTTTACAAAACTTGTATGTACTGGGTGCTTACAATATTTATTATTAGTGTTAAAATGTTACAAATTTGGGGAATTTATCTTAGACTTCGATTTAAAATCGGGCTTTACCATATTTTTGAACGAAAATTACATAGTAAATGTATCAGAAAAATAAGAATTTGATGAAATTTATAAATAATTAATATTTTTATCAAAGTTTAAGTAAGTTGTGACAAGACTTTTATATTTAAGTGATTGGTGTAAAGTATATTCAAGCTATGACAAAAGACATGAGGTGGTGGATACTAGACAAGTTCAAACAAGTAAAGCAAGATAAGCGAACGATGACTCACCCAAATAGACGTGCCACACAAAAACAAGTTTGGACAAGTCAACCAAGATAAGCGAGTGATGACTCATCTAAATAGACGTACTGCATCAAAACAAGACTGGACAAGTTTAGACAAACACATGATGACGTCATTCAACAAGTTTAAACAACCAAACAATGAGCCAGCAGCAAACGGTTGTTAGCAAGGTAGAGAGAAGCAAGAATGACTGAGCGAGTGTAAGTTGGATTTAAAGTTTATTCTTATCACACACCTGAAGACTACTAACGCCTCTAGCGGCGATTGCAGCGCCCCCTAGCAAAGATAAGGGAGAAACGTTAGTTGAGTGAAGACTAACACCCAAAGTGGACGTGTTTTTCGGTAAGTGTTAATTTCTGTTTTGTTTCTGAAAGGTGTTTTGTGGGAAAGGTAATCGAGTTGTGTATAGTAATTAAACTTAAAAGTTGGCAAATAATTTAAAGTCGAACTCAAGTTAGATTAAATGTCTATGTTTTTCTGCGCATATGCAGATACAGAGTATATAGTTGATATGCACCAGTTGGTTACAAGGATAAACAGTTAGATTATAGTCTCTCAATAGTTAAAATTAAAAAGTTAATTTTGATTTACTTAAAGATTTTTAAACTTTTTGTAAACTTTAAATTTTTTAAAACTATATTTTTTTAACTTTAAAAACTTTTAGTAAACTTTATTTTTATTAAAAATAACTTATTCAACCCTCTGTTATTAAGTGAACCTAACATGTCAAATTTATTCACTTTAAACATAAATCCTAAGTTTATCAATAAGTCAATTTAATCTTTCGAAAAATATAATTAATTAAAAACTATGCATCGTGTTGTACTCATTTTGTAGTACTTTAAGCAGTAAACCCTTCAATTAAATTAAAAATTCAGATGATTTCCTTTATCGAATATCTTAAATCGTCTATAAATACTGAAATATCATGGCTTGCTCAGTTAAACCTACCCTAAATTATAAAACCGAAAAATAATTTTTGTTGTGGGCTCGAATTCAAGTTAAAACTTTTAATTATCTCTTAATTCTATTACCCACCGATAGAGGGCGATACAAAAAACTATTATTTCATTTTAAAAGGTTCACATCTAAATTCTACTTAAACTCTAAGTCATTTCAAATTTTAACTCGTGACTTTTAAAACATTTGATTGTTTTACACAATAATGTGATCGTTTGCTTTTTGAATGCTAATTAAGTTTATTGTTTTTAAGTGTATCATTAAGAAATAACTTGATTATTAAATCAATTTAACCTTAAAAAAGAAACACAATATATTCAATCAGTTGTTATCAGTGCCTTTGTGATGTAATTACCGACGCATTCAGCTGTTAAGTGAAAGGATAATAATTTGATTCCATTCAAATACGACTTTTCATTTTATTTTTCTATGTTCTTTTTCTTATGTAGGGGGAAATTTCAAAAAGTAGCCAAAGTTGTAGTTTATATTTCTCAAATATCTTAAATCTCAACTAAACTTCGTGCTTAAAAACCTACCCTAAACTATGATTTTATGACTTGATCAGTAAATATGTTATCAGTGACGTCATGTGTGGGAGAAAAACCCATCTGAAATTCCTATGTCATTCCTATGTGTATATTGTAACATCATGTCTTATCTTGTGAGTGATTAAAAGTAACACATTTTCAATCAATTCTCATGTAGTTTAAGTAACATATAATAAATACCTCGAGTTTATTTCACCAAAAATAAAATTTCTTTTAAAAGTAATGAAATTTTTCATGTTTTATATAATTTCAACAAATTTATTCACACTTTGTCTAAGACATTCAAAATGTTTAATAGTTGCTTATTTATTTTTTAAATAAGTTTTATTTTAAAAATGGAAAAAATTTACAAAGTTTTATTTTTTAAATGAGTGAGGTTAAAAAATTTCACTATTAAATTCCACTAAGTTGAATTTTTTTCAGGTATACTATTTCCACTGCTTTGAAAATGTTGTGTTGTTTTAAAAAAACTTTAACAATGTGTTAAGTCTGATTTTTAAAGTTATTAATTTTCCTTAGTTGAAAATATTATATAAGTGTAAAGTTATTATTTTTCTTAGTTTGAAATATTGTCTAAGTGTAAAGTTTACTTAAACTTAATTATTTTCTTTTGTCAATGTATCGAAATGTTTATTTGTTGCTTATTTTATAAAATGTATAACCAACTAGATATTTTTAAGTGTGTTAATTTCGTTAGGTCGAATTTTCTAAAATTTACAACCAACTAGATATTTTTCAAAGAAACTCTAACAATGTGTTAAGTCTAATTCTTCTTAAATTAAAATATTGTCTAAGTGTAAAGTTATTATTTTTCTACCTTCCATGTCTCGATGTAAAGGTGATAATCCTAAGTTTCCAATTTGCGGGCGAAAAGACATTAAAATATTTAAATGTTCTAGTAAAATGTGTGCTATCTGAAATTTGGTAGTTCAAACAGCTTCCGGATAAAAATCGTCTACACGGGTTAAACATAGCAATCATTTTTTCAACATACAAATCCACACATGTAAAGATGAGTCACTCATGCAAGCTGATAACAAGTTTAGGCAGGAAAATCGGCTTGCATTAGTCATTTTTTTACTCTTCGTTATCATGTTAATAGGAAGTGATCTTAGGATCTCATAGTTATGATAAGACAAACCACGTGATGTTAACAACAAAGTGTTATTCACAACAAAATTAAATTCTATTTCCTTAAAATAATTGTAATGGAAAGGATATCGTGACTATCTTGAAAAAACTTTAGGTAAGTCAATTTTTATTGTAAAACTTTTATATTATGTGAAATCTTTTTTTTAAAATGTCAACACACTCCTGTTTTCTCTGACACATTCAAAATACACAACATTAGTTTAAAAGTCACACAGTGTATGCTAAAGAAAACACTTTTTTCGCAATCAAACTATTTATTAATCATTTAAAATAATACAAATCAAATAAGCCTGTCATATTGAGCTGTAATCAATTCTAATTTCAAAAATTTTCATAATGTCCAATTAAACACTCGTTCTGTGAAATCTTCAAAGCCGTTGTACAACTTTAAAAAGGCATTCTCAGCATGTACATGTATGTTTTGGTCTGTTAATTCTAGTTTATATATTTTGCATATCATTTTGTCTTTTAATTCACTATAAGTTCGAACTAATCTATAAGCTTCACTATAAGTTCAAATAACAAATCTTTTAAACAGGGTGATTTCGCAATGTTAGGTAAAACTTTATGAAAAGTATCACAATGTTGTAAAAAATCCGATTCACACTTAAATATTTCACAACACTTTGCACATGAATATTGTTTACGAATCTTATGGGTCTTCTTGTGTATTAATAAGTCAGACATTCTTGAAAATATCTCGTTGCAATCACTACACTTGTATTTGGGCAATTTGTGAATCTTTTGATGATTACGTAAATCACTCTTTTGTGAAAAAACTTCAGCACACACCTCACAGCAAAAAGATTTTTCCTTTAGATGACTTTTCATATGAAACACTAAGTTAACTTTTCGAGGAAATGCTGTGTTACACATCTTACGCACATGGGGTAACTTCTGTTTCTTTAGTCCTGATGAGGTGAGTTTCACTTCATAATTCGAAACGAGTCCTTCTTTGGATAAAAGTGTAGAATCCATCTCTTGATTATTTAACTCTGGTGATGAGTGTTGACACTCCAAGTTGGTTACATCACCAACATAAGAATTCATAACTCGTTCCACAATAACTTAAATGAAAAATACAACCTATTACAACGATATCAGGTCACAGTAGACTGTTATGAACTCGTTTCATTGAAATTTATATAATGATAGAGGGCGCTCGTGTAAAAATACTAACTTTTTATTTGTTTGAAAATACTGACATTTTATTGGTTTAAAAATACGTCACGTGATTATTTCATCATGTAATGTTATAAGTTCAATAACCACTTAATTCTTGCACAATGATTTAGAAAGTCTTACCTATCAGAAGTTCGTACATATGTAAGTAAAAATCCTTATTACTCTCGTATCTATTGCTTTTATAAATAATATTTTATTTATCAAACCACTTAATTTCTAAATGATGTATTCTAAAATGCTTTTCATGTCTTATGTGTATAAAGTCTACCAAAAGAGGGGGGGGGGGGAAAGAGGGGTGTGAAGTATTTGTAAAATTGAAATATGTTAATTTATAAAACTAGATTCCATTCTCTTTTTTTTAAATGTTGCTTGTATAAAGTCAAATATAATAAAAATTTATTTTAATCGTATAACTCTAAACAAAATACCCGCTCTCTTTAATAAGTTAAATAGTCACTAAAAATTGTTCATTTAAAAGGAAAAAATCTTTAAAATTCTCTTATTGTATGATTTTATAAATAATATTTTGCACGTCAAATCACTTCTTAACTAAATGTAATAATCTAAAATGTCTTATGTAATGATCTAAAATGGCTTATGTAATGATCTAAAATGTCTTATGTGTTGTGGATGGTTGGTTATTTGTTAAAACCGATTATCTACGCTTGGGATATAGGTCACTCTAGGGGTCATTCTAAGGGCTCCTAACTCGTATTGACAAGGTTCGAAGAAAACTCCGAACGGTTAGGTCGACGAGCGCGAGAGAAGTTTAAACCCAAACGTCTAGTAGCTTTAAAACCAGAACCTCTCAGTCACTGGTCTTATGTGTTGTGTTTATATAAATAATATTTTTCTTCTTTAATCACTTAACTCCAAAATGAAATGTTTCTAAGACACTTTGTCATGTCTTAAGTGAAACATATTTAACTAAAGAAGGATGTAGTATTTGTGACATAAGTTATTCTACAGTACCCTTTTAAGAAAAAAAAAGCTATATTACAAGTCAATTAAAAAAAATTATATAATTAAAAAGTATATATATATTGTTTAAGTATCCTAAAAACGATTATTTAAGTTAGTCCACAAATTTGTAAACTTAAAAAACGGAAGATGTAATGTAACACAAAGAAGTATGACAAATTTTTCCCCCATAAAGGATTAGTCTCAATGACTTGAATTAATTTTTTCCCCTAAAAATGACACATTACTTTTAGTATACAAGTTTGTGAAACGGCTTTTATAAGAAAATATTACGCTGAATACAATATTAAACCTTGTAATTTAATTCAATAACAAAAATGCGTGGGTGTATAGCTTATATTTACATTTTTGAAAATCACTTTGCTTTCGTTTTTAAAATGTATAAACACGTTATTTTTGGTAACAAAACTCTATTTCGAATATAATGTTGTACAAGAAATGTACAAGAAAGAATTAGGCATACTATCTTCGTCAATCTCTATAAATAAAATTTCGTATAGAAAGTAAAAATTTTCCCTCTAAATTATTATTTCGAATATTGAAGTGATCTGTTGACAGAGTGTTGTAAGAGAAATGTGCTTGTAAATTAAACAAACAGATGTAATAGCATTCATATTAAACCAAAACTCGCGAATTACTCAATAGCTAAAGACAATTTCCTGCAGTTCATTAAAACTATGATAAAGATATCTCAACGCAGGTCTGAAGTAACCATCTCTCGCATTTAAAGAGATAACAACACACACACATCCTTGGTGACCTAAGATAAGACATGTGTGATACAGAAATTGCAGGTTCTAATGTCACTAAAAATTAAAATAATACGTAAAACACTACAAAAAAAATATATAAAAAATAATTTGAAACGCTTTAAATAAATTAAATTTAAAAAAAAATGAAAACACTTTAAATAAAAAATAAAACAAAATTTCACCCTCTACAAAGAACAAAATCTATATGTCTAATCATGCACCTTCTTTATCTCTCTCATCTTAATTACTTCCGGTCTCACAAACCACCTGTCCTGTTCCAACAAGCTCCCAAACATGTTCCTAAAACATGTTTACTACTTCCTGAAAACCCTTTTTGGAAAAAGCATGTCTAATCCCGTTTCCGATCTTATTTCCTGTCGCGTTTCCAGTCTAAAAATAAATTTCACGTTAAACTTTTATAAAGTAAAACAAAGTCAGAAAGATTTCCATTTTTATATTAGGTGTTAGTTAGCAAATAAAATTTTTATTTCAGGTGAAAAAAAAAAAAAAAAAAAAAAAAAATCGAACATTTTGCTAATATTACTTTCAAACTAAATTCATTCTGATAGCAGGATTCCTACAACTCAACTCCACTCGACTAAAAGGATTACCAACAAAGAAAATTAAGCCCCCCACAAAAATAAGCCCTCCCCTCTCTCCCTTATCGCATTCACTTCCTGTCACATTTCCGGTTAAACTTCCTATCTACACTTCCTGTTCACTTCCTGTCTCAACATGCCTGTTATCCCCACCCACTACATCCGGTGTCCACACCTGCCACTTCCGCTGACCTTCACAGAGCACAGAGGTCATACGCCGCGTACGCCGCTGGCGTAGAACCCCTATTTATTATCTACTGATATTAACGAGCGAAATAAAATGAGAGCTTACATTTTAAGAAAAGGAAACTGAAAATAAATAATTTGTGACCAGATAATTAAATTTCACGTTAAAAAGGAACCTTATACTTTAAAAGTGGGGGTTGGGAGCGATTTAACATAAATTGTATTGTAATATATGAAGTTAAATCTCCTTCATAGGAATCAAAATTTTTTTAAAGAAATGAAATGAAAGAGATTCCATGTAGATTTATGGAACTATAGTTAAAGCAATATATCACATGTTTGAAATGCGTTTAACATTTTCCATATTAATACTTTTTACGAAAGTTTAGTTGGAGGTTGGCATTCATTCGATTTGTTCCTTGTGGATAAATATTGACATTTTGGAAAACAACCTTTTCGTGTTTTCGGCGTATTCTGGACGTTTTGGCTTCAATGATTCGTTCAAATGGATAATTACTTACTTGTAACATTAAGAATTGAGTGTCTAACGTAGTTGCAACAGTTCATAGTAAACTAGGCCCATATCGTCCTACCAGATGTTCGCTTGCAAGTTGCAAGACTGGTGAACAAAATTCTAGAAGAAATTCGCTGGAATGTGTTACTCCACTCGCTTTATTAACCGAATGTTGCTCCTTCATATATCACCCATGGAACTATGAATAAAGTGGAATCAACATATCTTCAAAATGACGAAGCTTCAACTGTAACCGGTTCCGTAGGGCCAGATTACTGCTGGGGCAAAATTCCACAACAAAATTTCAATAAAAGTTTCCTCTTTATTTAAACACCTTATTCATGCAAAATTTCTGACATAATTAAGACAAAAATATCTATTCAATTTACTTGTACAAAGTGCCTCCAGTGATAGTGAGGCCCTGCGGTTCCGACATATTATGACAACATAAACAACCCCCCCCCCCCTCTATCAGTGAATTTGATTATCACTGTGGGAAACTTCCACCAGCAAATTTGAATAGAAATTTGAAACACCTTATTCATGCCGAAATTCTGTCATAAATAGAAGAAAAAATTCTATTTTTTTTTTTTCTGGTGGAAGTTTGTCCAGGCGTTAATCAGATTCTGATCCTATGTAAAGAAAGAAGAGCCGCTTTTTTGGGATTACATCATCACCCCTGAATACTAAATCTACGCGTTGACACAAAAATAGTGGCTGTCGTAAGCAAATTTTTTTCAGCATTTGTACGCTCCCTTGAATTTGAATATCAATAATTTCTAAAAGTGTTCTCCACCTCATTTTTCTGAGATTAAATAAGTCAACAAAAACTTTTAGAACTGGTGTACATATCCAGGGGACCATACAAATTTTTAAAATACTTTAGATACCAGTAATATTGTAAAGTTTTATTTCTCCTTGATTTTCGCAGAAAGTTGTTCGATTTGATAAGAGAAAGAAAACTTTGCAATATTAGTGGTGTCCAGAGCATCTAGACCCCCACCCTGGCTACGCCACTGTACAGCTGTCATTTTTTTAAATTAGCGCAAAGGCCTAGTATTCAAGAGGTGATGACTACATCCTCGGTTATATCACTCGCAACGGGTAGACACTACAGCATCTGTCTTCTCCTCTTGATTCATAGCTCCATTATGTCATCATTTGATTTGTTTTATCTCGAGTACTATATCAGAAATGAGGTTCAATTTTTTCTTCTAAAAAATATAAAAATTGCTTGATGGCTGGACTACTTCAAAACAACCAGGCTTCTTCCACTACGGATTTTGCTTGTTGCTTGACGGATGGACGAATGGTGATGCTTGTTGAATGAATTTACTTTGAATAAATCTTTCTTTCATTTTGACTAAAAATAATGTATTTTCTTAGCTAGAAAAAGGGAGGAGTTATATAATTACATCTAATAAAATGCTTATCGAAGAAAGAAAAGGTAAAATTAAAACCCCCAGAAATATTGTTAAATGGGTACGTAAAAATAAGAAAAATGTACCCATCTCTATTGTATTTAATTTATTTCTGAATATATGAAGTTCATCCGATCCCCCAAGACTTATAACTAAATCAAAATGCTTACTAATATAAAAAAGCTGAAATTTATTGATCAGAATGATCAGAATTATTTTTAATTAAATTATGTGGTTAAAAATTTTAAACATGGTTTAAAAAGACATTTATTTATTAAAACCTTCTATTCCGAAACCTTAAATATTCTAACAAGAATAACATAAACGCACAAAGTAAAATAAAATGAAATTTAATTAATATGTTTCCAAAATATTTAATAACTCCATACCAGATTTTAAAAAAAAACTCTTATTAATGTGAAGCTGCCTAAGTATATTAAAAAGACATTATTAAAATTTGTTAGCTCAACTCATATTAAATTAATTTGACATGGTTAAAAGAATATTATTATTTTCATTAAATTTTCTTGCATTTTTACTAAATAAAAATTTGCATCTTCAGTTTATAATTTTTTAAAGCATTGTATCAAATCTGTCATTCTTATTAAATGTAATTTCGGAATTAAATTGTGGGTGTTTAGCACGTTTTTGGCTAGCAGTGTAACATGAAATAACTTTTGTATTTCCACTGTTTTTTAGTAACAATGTACGTCTTATTTGGTGGCAAATTTCAAGATTAAATAAAAAGATTTAAAAAAAAAAAGTGGTAACAAAAATGAGCAAAAGTTGGCAGCTGTGAAAAGACGAGTATGCTCGTGAACGGTCAACAATATTTTAAACATTAAAATAAAATACAAATTTTAACCCATGATGAATAAAATACAAATTTTAAGCAATATGAATCAGGCTAAACAAAATCGCTTGATTATTATTCTATCGGTTAAAACAAGTGCCTTTTTATGTAACTGTTAGTTTTGAGTGTAAAATTTCCAATGAATACATATGCATCAACTTGTATTCCTTGTCCAGAGATCAATGTTTTAACTATGCCCAGGTGTGATCAATCCGGTTGTTTGTCACTATCTTTTTTTTCTTTTTTAAATAAAAAAGCCTTTTAGATGAGACTCGCTTGAAAACTAATAATATTTAAATGTTGTTATATTATTATTATTATTATTATTATTACAGGGCTCCCACTGGCGACTATTTTTTAATTGTATCTTGCACCACTTTCTCAAAGTCAAAATAAATATACTACAAAATTTATTTTTTCAAAATAGTGGTGCGAATGGAATATAAAAATAGTCGACAGTGTCAGTGCTATTATTATTATTATTATCATTATTATTATTATTATTATTATATTACTATTATAGGCATTATTATTATTACTATTATTATTAATATTGTTATTATTATTATTATTATTATTATTATTATTATTATTATTATTATTATTATTATTATTATAGGTATTATTATTATTATTATTATTATTATTATTTGAGGTTTATGGCTCCTTCCCCTACAGAACTTCGTCAGATATGCCCACTCTTAGAAAAATGTAAATATAAATTTACTATGATTTCTGTTTCTTTTTGCAAATTATTTTTAACTAGAGTTCTTGAATTATATAGGCCTTAATGGCTTTTCAGAACATTGATTGCTAGTATATATCTGTTCTAACGCGTGTTTAAAATAATTTCATATCGAAAAAGTTATTAGGTGTGGAGTTATTGCAATCCACATTAGGATCAAATTCTATGTAATTTGTCAGTTTCGAAGGTACCTGACACCTTAAACACAGAATGAATGTAAATGTGAGTATGGAGATATCTTAATGATCACTACTATTTCTGACATAGAGTCTTCTAACCATTACCTAGTAGAGGTCTGCTGTAATTGAGTTAAATCTAAGATACTCGGTTTTCGTCCTGCCCTAACAGTGGCTGACAAAAAAGTTCTCCTTAAAGCGCATACTCAGAATATTTAAACCAAAATACTAATGAAACTACTCACGTTCGTTATGAAGGATCAGTCAAATTTAGCTGCTGAATCCAGGCAAAAAATCTGCGAAAAAAAAAATATATATTGGGTTGTCTGGAAAATTCATTCCGTTTGGGAAAATTAATTCGCAACGGGACATTCTATAATTTAATTATTAGACATTAATTCCGATAGCTAATGTCTAATAATTAACGGGCAGAATTTTCCGGTACAAATTAATTTTCCCAAACGGAATGAATTTACGGACAACCCAATACTTTCGAGTATTTGGCGCAAAAAGACGCGATTTCGCTAGCAACACTTTTTCTCGCCAAATGCAAGCTATTTTAATGCGCTTGAAAATCCCTGAGTGTTTAAATGCGCTGAGTACTTTACGAATTTAAATTTAAATGATGAAATAGTTTATTATTTTTTCTATGAGTTAATGTAATACATGCAGTAGCGTGTTGCTGAAGTTATTTAATTTTACACGGTTTTACTAGCGGATAAGTTTCATGTATGCTTTAACGGTAACTGCAAGATTAAGAATGCTCTCATATCTCATTATATATTTCGATATTGATTACGTTGCTGTTTCAATGACAACAATACTTTTAGCTTCTTCTCTCTTCAGAATCGGGCCTTAATTTTAAGTTTGCGGAATTTTAAATCAATTAATTTGTTTTTCTGAAACCGTAGAATACGATCGTTAATTTTTTTATATACACATATAAATTCATATGGCAAATCCGTAGTTGTTATTTAGTTGTTATTTGTCCGTAGTTTTATCCGTAGTAACTATTATTTATTAAAATATTTATTTAAGTACGTATTTAAACTAGTTCAGTCTGAAGAATATATCCCCCCCCCCCTGAAACAGTATTTATCATAAAAGTGTATTTTTTATTTCATTTTGCCGCTAAGCTGTGATAAATCATGAAAAACACGATATTTTCATAATTTGTTTACGGGCGTTATATCGAGATTCCCCAGCATTTTTTTATAAACATATATATCCTCATGAGAAAAATTTTCTGTAATTTTTTCAAAAATTTCTGAATATGCTCTTATGCAGGGCTCCTAAATGGTCCGCCAACTATATACCAATATTTTTTAATAGAAAATTTCATGGTAGGTTTCTACAACACTTCCTCAAAAATTTACCTCCGTAGGTGGTTTCTGCAAAATTTGTAAGAAAAATGTAAAAAGAAAATTTTCTAAGAAAATACCAATTTTCAAAAAGCGGACCATTTTGGAGACCTGTTATGGAGACCTGTTATGGAGACCTTCCTTGTCAGAGGTTTTGTTAAAAAAGCTGGGTGGCGCTGTGTTCGAACCCATGTCGCGCTCCTTGGCCTAGTTATTCGGAGTTTTTCGTGGTTTTCTTGGAACTTGATTAAACGCTGCATAAATACTTCGGTTCCCTTGGAAAGTTCCCCATGGTGGGCAATCCCCCCCCCCCCGGTCAATCTATATCTCTCGTACATATAAGCAACCGTAACATTACAGCACCAGCATCGGTTTTCATCCAACTATAAGGCTTTATCCTACTTTCTCCTCTAAAATATAGTTACCATTCAGCTGGAAATAATGTCTATTATTAACTACTATTCATAAATTATGCTTCGGAGATCGTCTAAATACTGATAATTGTACCAAATTTCATTTTTCAAATGGTAATAGCCACTTTTGACGTTGGGATGAACTCAACTCGGAAAAAATATACAGTTTTTGCAGTTTAAAAAAAATGATAACAGAGTTAAAAAGTAAAATGTGTTATAGGTTTATCAATAATTTTGAAAAAATAAAATTAATAACGTACAGCTAATTCCTATATTTAGTTTTTGAGATATGAAAAAATATTACTTTTTGACTGTCTTAAAAGGAACTTCTCCACGTATCGTTTGCATACACATTAAAATAATAGACTCATTCATGTAGTGTTTTTTTTTTTTTGCAAAATATAGATATAAAAGAATTTAACTTTATATAAAAGAAAATTTCTTACAAATCTTCTATAAAATTTTCTTTACTGTGGATGCAAACGATAAGAGGGTAATCATATATTTTAATACGAGCAAATCTTGTGTGTGTGCGGATATATATATATATATATATATATATATATATATATATATGTATATACAAATTTTATCTTAACCCGGGAGCAGTCGCATGGGGCATGACATACCCCAAGGTGCGTACGGTTTTTACAACTATCACCACTAATTTTCGAAAAGTAATCTACAATTTACATTATCATAGAAATTATAACAATTGTCTTAGACTGAATAAGGTGACGATTATTAATTATATTTATTGGTGACAATGTAAAAACCATTCATTATCTGGGTATGCGCGACTTCTCCCGAGTTAAATACGGCTCTAACGATTTTGACGAAATTTTGTGGCACCAGAAAACCATTCGGCTAGGTCACATGTTCGAGAAAATTTCATTAATGGTTCATTTTTGGTCACCATGGATAAGGGTCAAGATAATTGTATCTAAAAAACGGTTCAAACGATTTTGACTAAATTTTGTATCTTACCATTTTCGGGCACGAGAAGACTATTGGGCTGGGTCACATGTTTGAGAACTTTTGGTTAGTGGGTCATTTTTGGGTCAACGCGGGTCAAGTTAATTTTATCTAAAAAACGGCTCCGACCATTTAGACTAAATTTTGAATCCTATGGTTTCCGGAATCGAGAAGACTGTTGGTCTAGGTCACATGTTCGAGAAAATTTGATTAGGGGGTCATTTTGGTCATGTGTTATTATGGGTCAAGCTATTTTTATCTTAAAAACGGCTCAGACGATTTGAACTAAATTTTGTATCCTACTGTTTTGGGGCACGAGAAAATCATTGGGCTGGGTCACATGCTCAAAAAAATCCTATTAGTGGGTCAAGCTACTTTTATCTAAAAAATGGCTTGGACTATTTTGACTGAATTTTATATCCTACGGGTTTCGGGCACGAGAAGACAATTGGGCTTGGTAACACGTTCGAAAAAATTTGATTAGTGGGTCATTTAAGTCCATTCATTCTACCTTAATAAAAAAGGAAACATTTCAATCGGACGATTTTTGGGAAGATTTAAATTAAAGTTTGTAAAGTGGATTTAACATTAACATCCTCAAATTTTGACTCATTAAAAGTCTAACAAGATTTTAGGAAAAAAAAACATGCATATGCAATATATTTTTAAAGGTTAATTTGATACAAGAAATTCAAATAACGTGACAAATGTGGGGGTTACCTTTTGAAAAATGAAAGTTGGCACGATTTTTAACCCGGGAGCAGTCATGTCGGGTATGACATACCCATGATGCATACGGTTTTTACAATTGTCACCGCTATTATTCTAAAAGTAATCTTCCATTTATTTTATCTCTGAGTTTGCAAACCTTGTATCCGAATCAAAAGGTGACGTTTATTGTTTGAAATTATTGGTGACATAGTAAATGCGTTCATAACCTGGTTATGCTCGTCTTCTCCCGGGTTAAATGCCTCCCAAAGCCTAATTTCTGTATAGCATTAACACTGGAACTCCCATGAGTCGTCATTTTGACGGTTCCGAAAGAATGTATTCCGATTCGAATCAGAAATTTCTTTTTACAATAAATTAAATATAAAACTCACAGAAATATGTTAAATGATTAAGTTAAGTAGTTTTAAATAAAATTTCTGTTGTAAAATATTTTTTAAAAACTTGAGTAAATTTTCCCAGTCGTTTTGTACCTTTTTTCCCCCTTACGAATATTTGCCACAAAATTAGAAGAGGTGATCACATTTTTTACCCGAATTGAACAGTATACATTCAGTTCACCAAGTATTAAGTAATTCCTCTTATACTAGTTTTTTAAAAAAGTAACATTTAGTGATCGGAATTATTATTATATTTTATGCTTTAATATATTTAATCATCGCATGTTAAATAAAGTGTTTATGTCTTGTTTTCTTTGAAGAAACTGTTATCTCTAATTATATTTTGACAAGACAAGCTAAAGCGAGAGAAAAACAAAGAGATCATATTTAATTAAGCTAGCACTTTTTATAATTGAATGTTAGAAATTTTCAAAATTTTATTAAATCTATGTTTATATGAAAAAAGCTACTTAAGTATTATTGAAAAGTTTGAACTTTATTAAAATACTCATATATTAGCTGATTCATATCATATTAATTTAACATTGTTTACCCATGTCAAAATGAATGTTATTATTCTCATTCAATTTTCTTTTAAGTTTATCGTGTAATTTAATTTTTCAAATTTATTTCAACATAATATCTTTCTTATCGATGTCAAAAACTAAATTGTGTGCGTATAAATAATAATGAAACGATATCTAATTAAAACGTTTTTTCTTTTAGTTGGAAAATAGAAGCATTGAAAAAGTTATATAAAGGTATGTTCGTTTCAGTAAAGCATATGTCTGATCAAATGAAATTATGACACACTTTTAAATTACTCAATCGATTCAAACAGTATTTTTTATTTTTTACTTTTTTCTATATCCACGAGGAGAAAATATTGTTTTCCTGTAAATTTTTTACTTCTATTTTTTGATGGATTGATATTAACCCCTTGCAGGGCGGTGATATATTTTTTATACTAACTTAACCTGTTAACTGAGTATGACGAAATATTACGTCATACACGAACTACTACTGCAGACATTTTTCGTCATGGAAATTTCACGTAATATTTTGAACACTTCCACCAGTAAAATTTAATAGAAATTTTCGTCTTATTAAAATGCCTTTGTGATGCAGAGTTACTGCCATGATTAAGAAAAAAAAGCGCCATGATTAAGAAAAAAAAGCTTATCCTTTTAATTGGTGGAAGTGTGACCCGTTGGTAATCAAGTCCAGAGGATATTGCTTATCACTACGAAGAAAAAATTCCTTATTGTGAAACGAGTTGAACATAAGTTTATTTCCTGGTAAACTGGTTAATTTTAATCAAGATTTATGCAAGAATATTTTACCAAATTTTATTTTTTTTAATTTGGCGAGGAAAAGTCGTAAAATCACATTTCCTTATTTTTAAATAAACTTTTCGAAAATTCTGATGGGAATTCGGTATTACAAAACACAATTGTATTACACTTCGAATTAGTTGGGCCTTGAAATAGATTCTAACTCCAATTTCTTTGTTTATATATGTAGTTTTAAAGTAACTCATATTAAATTAAACGAAATTTACGTTGGAAGCAAATGTTTGATGTTAGTACTTTGTATTTGTTCGTCTAAAAGGATTAATGCTTAAACATATACAGAACTTCATCCGGAAATTCAGATAATCTCCCCTACAAGAATATATTTTAAAGTCTTGGTAGATAAATTCTAGCGAACTGGTATCGTTGAAGATGAAGATCGTTCAGGCACAAACAATAAACACATTAAATTTATCTTTAATCCTTACTGCTTTCGGCTATAGCAATATTTTGAACAATTTGAAATTTCATTTATTTAAAATCCTTTTAACTTAAATCACTATCTTAAATTAACTTTTTATATTTTATTATTATATTTTTTTCAATCTTAGTCTCTTCAGACTTCTCAGCATACTGCTGGCGAAATTCCGCCTACCTATTTTCGCATTGGTCCTTATCACAATCAGTCCGCATAAATAGACCCTTTCCTACCACCCTACTCATTTCGTCTTTAGCTTTTCGAAATGTTCAGATTATGAGCACTAGGCAGAGTTGTGGAATTTTTCCTCACTTATTAGTTTCTATCATATTTTATTACTGTAGTACATATTGTATTACAGATTGACTTCTTTCATGGCTCCCTAAGATATGTTACACAATTTACTCATGTCCATCGTTGCCTGGAAATTAGGAAGCCACTCAATTCATTTATTATTGTTTATCCCATAATCGAAAAACATCTGTCAATTTTTGAATGTCGGTTATGGGTCTGGTTATGATTGTCGGTTTCGTCTTCAATCTTCCAAAATGTTCACATTGGCATTTACTAGGCAGAGCTGTAGACTTTTCCCTTACTTATTAGTTTCTATCATATTTTATTATTCTAGTACATATTATAATACTGATAGGAACTTTTTATGGCTCCCTCAGATGTGTTGCACAATTTACTCATCTCCAGGTCGTAGCCTGAAAACTAGGAAGCTTCTCGATTAATCAGCTGTTCACTGTTATTTCAACGTTTAGCTGAAATAGATAAAATATAGCACCATTAGAATAGAAGTTAAAAAGTAAATCCGTTAAAATGATAATGCATTCCAATTCTATGGTAAATTCTAAAAAATAAGTATAAATAACATATTGAAATCCCACCTAATTTTAATCCGAGTCGAACCAGAAACTTTTAATTAAATATTACATTTTTAACTTTGACGGAAAGAGTTGAAAAATTGCTTTTCCTTATTTTGAACTAAATTCTTTCGTAAATACCGTTGTGAATTCGAAGTTACAGGAACAAAATTGCTTGCCCCTGAAAGGGTTAATCATAATATAATGAGGAAAAATATTATGAACAGCACACCGAACGTACATTTAATACAATGTATGAAATTATAGGCTCAGGGCTCCCAATGGTGCGTTTTTTTAAAACCAGCATTTTTGTAGAAAGAATATTGTGGTAGGTATTTGCAACAATTGCAAGTAAAAGATGCTTCGAAGTTAGTTTCTACAAAATTTATAAAAAAGATTTGGTGTTCAAAAAACGGACCAAGTCATTGTTGCCAGTAGGCTACTTTTTTAAAATTCAGATTGCTTGATTCCCACCACTTTTTTCAAGTCGAAATATTTGACTTCTTTAACGACAGATTAAATGATGCAAGAAAAATGTTAATTACGCTATTTTAAAAAAGTGGTGGGAATCATACAATCTGAATTAAATAAAAGTAGCCTACTGGCAATACTGGACCAAGTGGGAGCCCTGAAGCTTCACTTAAATGATACACACACATAATAAAGTCTTCCAAATATCGAAAAACCAATAAAACAAATTTCTTTTATAGAAAATATAGATATGAAAGCAAATATAATAAAATTCTTGATAATAAAATTCTTTAAAATAAAACGAAGAATGTTACAATTATTAATTTCTTTTCGACATCTTTACAAACTATTTTATGAAGCAATTTCGGTCATTTTTTCCTTTAAAACAGATACCAATTCCTTAATAAAGGATACCAATGTATCTGTAAATGAAATGTTCAATAAACATTATGCCCTAAGCATTAATATGTAGAATTCTCCGAGAAAAAAAAAACCTTCAAATTTTATGTCGATGTTTTTTTGGATACGAAATAGATTTTCTTTTCCTCTATACCAGTGGTTCCCAACCTTTTTTGGCCGTGCCCCACCAAAGCATCTCTAAAATGATGATGCCCCCCTCCCCCTAAAAAATATAATTCTTATAAAAATTTAAATGAATGAGCTGATAGAGTAAAAAACATTTAACATTGATCCTGAAACATACCGAAGGTAATGGATGAATCAAATATTTTTTATAATCATCTGAAACTACTCGTAGTTTAAAGTATCGTTGGCACATAAAGGGTCACTTTTAATCTCTTCGCAACGGTCGCCACGTATGTGTGATGTATAGAGTGCTCAGACTCCTTGATTAGACCAACCAATAATTTTGAATAAAGCATTTGTCTTATTTAATCACAGAATTTCTGTGATTAAATTATACAACAATTTCTAATCAGAATAAAATGTGATAAAAGATTCTGTAAAGGAAATTCGTCAAGTAATTGTTAAATATACACTTGAGTAGTTTTATGTGTAAAATGGATTTCCATGTGACATATTGCAGTGCGACTCATTCAATAAATAGTCGAAAAAGTTGTTTAAAATTCGAAAATACTTATGAATCAGAAAAATTATAAATAATTTTTAAATATATAAAAGTATCTAAATATCTTAAATAATTTTTTCTATACTTATTCTGGTGATGTTGTATTTAAAACTTTTGAATGGAGACTTTTTAAAAAGTGAATAAAAAACTTGGTTTTTTTTCATTTTGTTTTTTTTAATTTGAATGTGTAACTTTTATTTTCAGTCTACAGCATTACTATTACAAAAACAACTCAGAGGGTATGAGTTCACAAAAATCTGGAATTGCCCCCTTGAAAAGTCAAATTGCCCCCCTGTAGGGCGTACGCCCCCCGTTGGGAACCACTGCTCTATACATATCATGAAAATAAAACTTTTTTCTCTCTTCCAATGAATGCTCTCTATAACTATATTTCACGAACTAGCAAACAACATTAGTGCTGTGCAGAAATATAATTAGGTATTATATTTTACCAGGCCATTTAATTAAAAAAATTCTTTATTGGAATATTTGTTTAAATAAAAAACACTGTTGTAAGAAATGTATAGCTAAGAAAACAAGAAAGAGGAAATGACGCAGAGATTATGAAACACTTTCACATGTTTCTATGAAAAAAATAGTTCTAATAGAAACATCTGAGACAAAACAAGAAAAAAAATTTATATGCGACGCATAGATTTTAGCATATTTTCATATATTTCGTAGAAAAATGCTATTATAAGAAAAAAAAACATCTGGTTGAAAACAAGAAACAAAATTTATATGCGACGCATAGATTATAATACACTTTTTTATATATTTCTTAGAAAAACATTGTTGTAAGAAAAAGCATTTGGAAGAAAAGAAGAGAAAATATCTTACATAATGGCAGTGTGCTACTTTAACAAAAATCTTATTGTTGATTTCTACCACTTTTTTGAAGTAGAAACATTCGACTCATTTAATGATAATTTCAATAATGCAAAAATAAGTGGAATTATACTATTTTTTAAAAGTAGTAGTAATCAAGAAATCTAAATTAAAAAAAGGAGTAGCAACACTGTATGATGCATAGGTAATACACGTAACTTCCAATTTTTGCACCTTTTCCATACCACTAAAATTTAAGAGTACAACTTACTTTATTTAACCACCAAAAGTTACAATTAAATAAGATAAATATTTACATTAAATTTTAGTGGTAACAGAAAAGCGTCTTGGCTAGAGATCCTACATAAGAGAGAGATTGGACATTGGCGAAATGTCCGCCATGTAAGTTCCAAGAAGATGGAACGCAGTAGAAAGCAATTTATTTTCTTCAGCATTTAACACTTTTAATTTTATTAAAATCATCTAAAATTCGTTTTATATACCTTCAGAGAGCCCTGCAGAACATAAATATAAGTGTATTTTCACTTTAATGAATAAGAAATGTCCGCCATTTTAGTTCAATGTCCAATCTCTCTCTTATATAGGATCTCTAGTCTTGGCAACTATGTATAAGCGCTATAAATTTAAGCGAAGAAAATATAAATCACAATTGTTTACATGCGTAACATTTTGTTGACCGGCAATTTAAGATGAAATATGTGTTTTGAAACTATATTGTCCTCACCGTCTACTTAATGTCTGTGGTATGTTGATTACCTTTCATCAAAATTATGCATTGGTTAATATTTTAAAACATATCTATTATATAAAGCGAAAACCTCTCCGAGAGTAACACGTACGTCATATCAACGATGGGGACAATCTTAAGAATAAACTGATATTTATTGCAAATAAAGTTTTATATCATCGAATAGAAGAAAAAAATATTACCGTAATTTCCGGTGCAGCTCAAATAAATCTGTTTCCGACCAGAAAGTTTATTTAATAAAATATAAACTATTTGTGCATGGAAATTATTTGACCCTTTTTAATAAATAACATGTCCGGTTCGTAACAGAATGTTTTTACCGCGGCTTATACACCGGAAAATACGGTATTTCAAATGCAATTTGTTTCCAAACTGTATCTTAATTAACTGATTTTTGGGTTTAAGAGTATGGTTTTTAGGATAATTTTCAAGCGTTAGTTTAAAAAAAAAGAAATCTATCTCTATCGGGTGAAGCCCGATTATACACGACAAACCCCTTGGCACTTTAGTCAATATAAATAATTCAGCATGTTTTTTCTGGCTAATATTTAGTAACAGAATTTAAATTTTACACAAATAATAGTAAGTAAATATATTAAACACAAGTTCAATAAATATGTAATCGAATTACGCACTTAAACACTGAAACAGTTAGAATCAAACAGATTGCTGTAAGTGGTGTAATCTTTCTCAATTTCTTTGGCTGTAAAACACCGCATTCGGCTAGCACAAAACTTTATTTGGATAACCATTTATATTTTTCATTTAAACTTCCTTTTTGATGGTATTAGTGGAAAAAAATATTAAATATATATGAACAAATCTATTAGAATTTTCAATTAAAAATGGCTTTACACAAGTCCGTCTGTTTTGTAACCCGGAAGCCCGGGTTTATTTGATACAAAATCTTTCACGATCTCAATAAAGCATTCCTAAATATTGGTTATATAAATACATTTTCTTTCTGATAAATATTTTTGCAAGGAAAAATATCACTTATGCTACGCCTAATGTGGGATATTTGAACGTCTGTGAGAATAATGTTTTTTAATTTTTAACAATAAGATAACACATATCCTGGCATTAATTAAATCCTTGGTGTTACTTATCGTTCTTCAACGTAATATTAAATTTCATACTTTCCAACTTGCTTGTAACAGCAATATCAGGAAGCTGGATCAAATGGAACTGACGGAAATCTCATATTGTCCAGCTTTTTATAAAAACTATTTATCTAAATTATTCTATATTTTTTCGGGTTTGTATTTTAAAAATCATTTTAACTGTTTCAGGAGCAAAGCACTTGTATGTCTAAAAAGTTGAAATGAATGATTTACACCGGAATCTATGAACAAATTTATTTGGAAATAAGAAAAATCTATATTTCACATACTTAATAAACGGAAATTTTTAAATCAAAATTCTTGTGCACTGTGGCATTTGAGAATTAAACTTAAGTAGTTTCATAAATTTACCACCAACCCTTGAAAGGGTTAAAACAAAAGGACAAATTATATGCATTATAATAATAAGGAACTATGTATTTAGGACTTGTCTTTAGTTCACGACTTTGGTTTTAAAACACGAGTATACTCCTGACATGACAACAAAAGTTTTAATCAAGGTAAAATTTTTGGTCCTTTATCTGCAAAAAAGTTAGAGATAGTCCAGATAATTATAATGTATTGTTTATTTACTGATATCGCCTTTTTCTGACATTTATTTTACCAGGAGCCCTTTGCATTGTAGGGGTTCTGTACTAGTGTGAAACGTGTGTGTGCCATAAGGAATGTGTTTATTGCTTCTATTATTATGCCAAGATAATGTTGTTGAACATTCTGGTTATTTGGATAACGTCACATTTCATTGTTTTTCATCCCCTGATCTAGGTTAATCCTTTCAGGAGCAAGTAATTGTTTTTCTGCAATGTTAAATTCACACGAGAATTTTCGAAAAGTTTCATTTCAAAATAAGGAAACGAAATTGTTCAACATTTTTTCGCCGAAATAATAAAAGTAAAATTTAAATATTCTGTTTTAAATTTTAATTAAAATTATGTTGCGCATACAATGTATCACCGTACTGTAAGTATTTAAACAAGTCAGATTTACTGAATTAGTGGTAACCATAATATTGCTGCAAATTACTATGATTTTTTGACACCACTATTCACGAATTGTAATCTTTGCCTTATTTAATCGCATATTTCTGTGATTAAATAAGGCGAAGATTAAAGTTTGAAAACAGAAGCAGTTGGCAGCTAAGCCTTAATTATTGCAACTTAACGCGGGAGCAGTCGCATGGGGTATGACATACCCCAGGATTCGTACGGTTTTTACAATTGTCACCACTATTTTTCGAAAAGTAATCTACAATTTACATTATCATAGAATTTGTAACAATTGTCTCAGACCGAATAAAGTGACGATTATTAATTGTATTTATTGGTGACAATGTACCAATCCATTGACCATTCATTATCTGGATATGCGCGACTTCTCCCGAGTTAAAAATAAATTATTTAATATAGACTGACGGGATTTTATTTAGGGATGCTTAAATTCTTGATTGAAAGCTTAGGAAAATCAAAGACAAGTACTGTGTTTAATTTAATTCATTGCTGCTTTATAAAAAAAACATGAAACGTATATTAATCGTAAAAAATACAGACATAATACAAACATTAAAGAATACTAACATTTCTTTACAAATCGTCGCAATCTGAATTCATAAGAAAATTTAGTCCAAACATTGAAATAGACAAATTGTTAAACTGATTTGATTAATCACTTTTAAATTATTATACTACAGTTTCCTCATTATTGAATAACAACATGTTGATAACAACATGTTAACACTAGAACGGCGGGAAAATCTTACCTACTGGAACGGAGGGAAGGGGTCATTTTGACATCACGATGAAACTACTCAAATAACAAGGATAAAACAATTTTAAATTACATTGGAAAAAATATGTAATTTACGTGTATTTCATCATTTATATTTAATTTATATTCAATATTACTTGACAATTTAGTGAATTTTTAAAGCACTGTAAATGTAACGCCGACAGGGCGATCAATTGGATCATACTACAACTACTCAAAAAACTCATTAATTTGATATAAAAATTGATTGGTTTCAGAAATTAAAACTAATGCTAACTAAAATAAAACACAATTTATAAATTAATATTTTTCATTAATATTTCATATATATATATATATATTGTCCAATATTTCAAAAACTAACAAACCTAGAATGCTGAATTGTTTTTTAAATTTATTTAGGAAAAGTCAAAAAATTTCAATTTTTTTTCCCAACCAAACAAAAGTAATCAACGGACAAAAGTGCTCAGGGGTCAACGTGACCCCTACCGCCGTTCTAGTGTTAACAGAATAGAGTTATTAGCCGAACAGTCGTCGTCATGCGATATTTTTGTTTTAAAACGTATTTTGAGGTCAGCTTGCAATGTTATACTACAATGTGTTCGTACGTGTACAAGCAAAAAAAAAAAAAAAAAAAAAAAAAACTAGTCGTTGGGGGCCAACGTAATACTTACGCATCATGGATATGCATAATATAAAATATGAAAATAAAACATGTGTAAACTATTTACAAAATGCTTTGAAATTCGAATAAAATGGTGGCTTGATGCAAAATCTGAGGCATATAAGCGACATTTTCCCTCTTACTATTATTATTATTTTTTTTTCTGTAACAGCTTTTAAAGTAATGTAATTTTATATATATTTTTTATATGTAACTAGATATTAAACATGTGTGATTTAAAATGCATTGAAACCTTTAAATAACGGACATTTCAAGTCTACAAAATTTGTTCTCTCTTCAGAGGTAAAAACATACAAATACTATACGTTTTGGGATTGATAAAGTGTTTGTCACAGAGAGGTGTCAAACATGGGAGTTTTACTTTAATTAAAAGAACTCTAATTCGTAGTAATTCTCATGGAAGATAATTATTTGAATGGGAAAATATGTGAGTTCGATAAATGGTGCAATTGGTAATAGATAAAAAACAAAAATAATATTTTTTCAGATTTAAGCTATGCTATGCAAAGTTATCAAATGCTATGAATAGGTCCCGACTATTTTCGAATAGAAATTGTCATTTTACTTAAAAACTGAATTTCTATTAAAACAAAATATACCAAAATTAACATTCAATAATCGTGGAGGATTTTTCCCCTGTGGTAATAAATCTCTGGTTCTTTTTCGTTTTCAATCTTCCGAAATGTTCCCGTTCTGAGCACTAGACAGAACTGTAGACATTTCCCCTACTTATTAGTGTCTATCTTAATTTATTATATTTTATTACTGATAGACTTATTTCATGTCTTCCTAACCAGGAAACCACGGCATTAGTGTAATAATGAAAAAAGTCTAAATAAGCAGCAATCGAAAGAGCATAGTGAAACGTGCTTTTCGACACATAAATCATTTGCCCTCATCTCCCCGTTATCGAAATATAAAGTCTTAAAATTTGCTAATTTATTGATTTAATAAGCTGTAAGGAGGAGTCTATAGGATGGAAGGAGGAGTCAATATGTTTTCAACGTAACAACATCTTCAAACTCCAGTCACTTAACCATTTCCAGTTTAGTGCGCTGCAATACTTCGATATGATTTGGTATGCTTGATACAAGTCTGGGTTAGTGAAAACTGGACCACTTCCATTTGAAACGTCCTTGCAATTTTGGAGGTGGTCCATCGTAATCATTGCAGCAGAATTAAGTTCATGAAATGTTCTTGGTGCCACTATATTCTATGCTTTAATCATTTTTTGGTTCAGTACCAAATTTGTCAATAACATATTTTTGCTGCCATCTTTCATTTTTATGTTACTATATCTAAATATTTTTTGTATTTTATATGAATCTGATTATTAAAATTTCTGAATCAGAACCACGCCTTTTCTTTCTAAAGTAAACAGATAAATTAGCAAACTTTAAGACTTTATATCTGGATAACGAGTAGACGAGGCCAAAGGATTTATGTGTTTAAAAACACATTTCACTATGCTCTTTCAATTGCTGCTTACTTAGATTTTTTTCATTATTACACTATGCTGTTGATTCCTGGTAAGGTGTTTACCAATTTACTCCAATTTACCCAATTTACTCATCTCCATGGCGTGGAGCTGCCTGAAAACTAGGAACCTTTCAACTTATTTACTGTTCATTGTTTTTTTAACTCATAATTGCATTTCCATTAATATACTAAAGTGTAGCTGAAGTAGATAAAATAAAGCATCATTAGAACACCCGTAAATAATAAATAACTTAAAATGATAGTGCATTCCAATGCTTTTTTAAGTATTTAAAAAAAGAGTAAAATAACATGTTGAATGGAGACAATTTTATCTTATGAAGTCTTTAATCATAATATGATCAAGGAAAAAAATACTGGGAATAGTTTGCGGTACGTACAATTAATAAATACAATGTATGAAATTATTTGTTTCACTTCAGTAATACACACACATGATAAAATTCTTCCAAATACTGAAAAACTAATAAAACCATTTCCTTTCACAGAAAATGTATATATGAAGACAAATACAACCTAATAATAAAATACCTGATAGTAAAACGAAGAATGATAGAATTATTAATTTCACTTTGAAATATCTGCAAACAATTTTGAGATGAGTTTTCTGTTTTTGTTTCCTTTAAAATACTTCTAAAAGATGTACCAATATATCCAAAAATTAAATATATAATAAATTTTATAGCCCTAAACATAAATATGTGGAATTCACAGCAAAAAAGAAATACTTCAAATTTTATGTGGATGACTTTTTGGAGCAACACGAAATAGATTTTATTTTCTTTTACACATATCATGAAAATAAAACTTTTTTCTCTTATGCAATGAATCCTTTCTATAAAGATATTTCACGAACAAACAAACATTAATATCGCGGAAAAACATAAATGCGTATTTAATTAAATTTCACGATTTAAAGTAAAATACATTTTCATTATTAAAATTATTCATTATTAAATCTTCATTAATTGATAAGATTTGATAAGATATTTATTTTTAAGAAAAACGCTGTGATAAGAAATTCATCTGGAAGAAAACAATAAACAAAACTCATATTTGACGCAGAGATTATGGCACAATTTCATATGCTTCTAAGAAAAACACTGCTATAAGAAAAAATGCTATGCGATTCCTGTATTGATCTGGACATGTGAGAGAAAACGAGAAAGAAAATTCCTATGCAACGCATAGATTAGAGCACACTTTCATATATTTATTAGAAAAACGTATTAAAAAAACATCTCGGAGTAAAGTAGAAAAAATATGATATCAGGGGTTTCCACTGGCGCCTATTTTTTACTTCTATCTCGCACCACTTTCAAAAAACAAAATTTTTTTACGTATACACTTTGATAATATGTGCAGGAGAAGCATACTACAAAATTATTATTTTTTTTTTAATTGGTATATCAAATAGAATATAAAAATAGTCGTCCGTGGCAGCCCTTTGATTTATGATGATTAACGTAAACCATAGTTGCCAACCTTCCAATTTTTTAAATATCAGCAAAATCTTACAAAAATTTCGCTTTATCAAATTGCAGAAATTGTATGCTTAAATAAAACAAATATTTTTACATAAAAATATTGGTATGAATAAAATCGGAAGGTTGGCAACTATAGTAAACACATACGTCGTATGACAAGTCACGTGTTGAATTCTGTATAAGGACTACGTCCTTAACCCTTAATTGCATAGTGATGTAAATTTTCATCACTTTTTATTTAACTTTTAATAAATAAATCAACTTCTTCGCCACCACTATATTTATATAGAAATATTAATACAATAAATTTCCCGTGAACAATGTTGCTGAACAAAGTTAAAAATCTATCTTAAAATTTCTGGTGTCTAATATTTAATATATGTATGAAAAAACACAATTGTAAAAGAAAAACTCATGCAAAGAATGGTTAACTCTATCGTATTAGTTATAATTTCCCAACTGGGCGCAAAATGTTCGGGCCAGGATTCTAATGTAATCACGTATTCAGCGTTTACTGGAGTTCCATTAACTGCGATTTATTATGATGAGCTCATTCAGATATCAGACTAGTTGCTATGATGAATAAGGTTAACTGGGTGAATTATGTCCTCCTGATTTTTCCGGGATGGCTTAGTTGGTACAGCACTGATAGCTTCAGCCAAGTGATCCCTGGTTTGAATCCTGGCCCGTACATTTTTCGCCCAGTTAGGGAATTACAACTCATACAATTTCTTTACCAATTTGAATAATTGTGTAAAATAATAATCTAATCCTTTTAATTGTTTTAATATAACAGGGTTATCTATCACATTTGTTACTGAAACAAAAAACGACATCTAAGCCAATTATCATACATTAAGTCTTAAACATATTTTATTCCATTAAATTCGGTGCAACGATTTTGAAAAAAGTAGGTTTTTCCAATACTATCGGTCATAATAAACAGCTTCGCCATCTCACTGAAAACGTTTGCTACATTTCATTATTTATTTATCACTCTGAAACTCACTTTCACTGAAGGTTATGTAAAAGAGTGAATTCTCGATAAGTTAAATTCGAAGGGACTGGCAAACAATTTCAAGTTATCCTAACCAGGAAACCACGCCCCAATGTAATAATGATAAAAAATGTGTAATAATGAAAAAAAAATAGCTAAATAAGCAGCAATCGAAAGAGCACAGTGAAACGTGTTTTTTGACGCATAAATCATTTGCCCTCGTCTGACCGTTATCGAGATATAAAGTCTTAACCTTTGCTAAATTATTTATTTAATTTAGAGAGAAAAGGCGTGGTTATGATCCAGAAATTTTAATAATCAAATAATATAAAATACAAAACATATTTAGATATAGTAATATAAAAATGAAAGAAGCCTGCAAAAAAAATGCTATTGACAAATATGGTACTGAACAAAAAAATGATTGAAACATAGGAATTCGTGGCACCAAGAAAATTTCATGAACTTGCACCTAGTGCAGTGTTTACAATGATCAACCTCCTGCGAAAAACAAATTGCAAAGGCGTTTCAAATGGAAGTGGCCAAGTTTGCACTAACCCAGACTTGTACCAAGCATAGCGAATCATGTCGGAGTATTGCTGTGGACTAAACTGAAAATGGACAATTGACTGGAGTTTGATGATGTTGTTACATTGAAAACGTAAAGACTCCTTCTTCCATCCTATTAAATCGCCACCCGGCAGCATAGTTGGTAGCGGAGGCGAGAGCCACGGTGAGGGCCCGGATTCGAATCCTGGGTGAGGCATAAAAGTCATTGTGTGTGTATCTTAAGTTCTGTCAATTTTCTTGTGTCTATCCCGTCCTCAAGAAGAAGATTTATGTAATTTGTCAAAGTCCTGTATGTATTTCTGTGAATAAAAAATATGGATCATTCGAGACACTAGCCTTGTAGCTTATAGATCTCAAAGCAACCTCTGTAAAAAAATGATTAAATTAAAATTAATTAAATCAATAAATTAGCAAATTTTGAGACTTATCATCTCGATAACGGGCAGACGAGGGACAATGATTCATGCGTCAAAAAACACGTTTCATTATGCTCTTTCAATTGTTACTTATTTAGATTTTTTTTCATTATTACACTAGCGGCGTGATTTCCTGGTAAGAACGGGAATGACATGGAACCTTAGTAAAACTATATATCATATTATTCTGTGCGAAATTAAAGTATCCGGGATAAAAATAATTTTTCGCATGTAGTTTTAAAATACCGGATATTACACTTTTAAATAAAAACACAGGAGGATCATTTCAAATTTTTCCGAAGTAGGGAGAGGGGGGAGGGAACGCGTGAGCCCACCAGCGGTGGAGAGGTTCCACTTTTCCGGCTGGAAGACGGGAGGTACAGTGTTAGAATCCTTAGAATTTTCTTTGGTTTTCTTCGAACCCACATGAATACCGGTTAAATTCCTTACGGAGTGAATCCCCTGGTACCTGGCTTGCCACTTTGACCTTCTTTTTTATTCATAAATTCCGAAGTCATACCGGAAATTCCGAAAGGAGAATTTTTATTTTAAGTAATCTCAAAATATTTGTCATTATAGATAAAGCAAAAAATCTATTCGGATTCTTGAATAACAAAAGAGACTGCACTGGCAAACTTTTTTGGGACTGTATTCCTCGCGTAAATAATCGACCATAATAGTCTAAGAGCTAGCAACGTCAGAAAACACGTGATTTTAGCAAGGCTCATTTTTCTATATATTCTCCCTCTCTATTGTGTAATACGCATGCGGCCGGTCTGGCTGGCGAGAGACGTTGCGTTTACATGTGGGGTGAGGGCAATGCAGGTAAAAAAGTGGCAAAATTACGTCATTTTAGCATGGACTTTGTTTATAAAACTTGTTTCTGCTAATTATTCGTGATATTAAACCATTATTGTCAGACCGTTTCAATGTTGCTAAGAGCGTGCCAGACCCTGATTTAGAGGTAAATTAAGGTGTCAAATTCACGTCATTTTAGCAAAGCTGAAATTTTAGTATGTTATACTTTGGCTATCAGATAAGCTATAATTAATTTCCCAGACCGAAATTCCGTTGCTAAATTACTGCCAGACGCCGATTTAAATCTGGCAGAGAAAGCCCCAATTAGAAGAGTTGGCGGCTTTTGTAGTGTTTTGACTATTGTCAGTATACTGCCAAGCCGTGATTGTTGCCAAAGCAATTATTGTTACTTTCTATAGAAGTATATATATATATGATTTGTCAAAAAGAGGCTTAATTTATGTAATTAATGTATCAATTAATTGTAATTCTTATTTGGCTTTGTTAAATTTTGAAAATAAAACATTTATCCCCAATTTTTCATTTTTTTTAAAAATAAACATTTATTAACAAGCCAGTATTTGCCCGGCTAGCCGGTCACTTCCGTGTGGGGCCAAGTTTCCTTCTACAGCGTTTAGCCCGGACTTCGCTGAGGAACAAGAAAGTGCATTTTACATGCAAACAAAAAACTATAAATAAAATACTTTATTTTAAACTATACGAAAATAACTAATAAGTATATCAATAAAGCACAAATAAAGATTTCGCGACATAAATAATACGTTTTTCTGCATTAGCTCCTGACAAAGACACGTTCGGCACTGCCCATGGGAATAGAAGAGCTTTCAGATAAAATATACAAAAATGAGATAGCATAAGATACATAGCGATCGATGTAAATGGGCACTGTGATATTGCTCCCATAAATTGTTAATACAGTGTTCAAAATAACGGGGTCTTGTGTGCTTCTCAGCCATATATCGTTAGCTAGCCGGTCGCTTCCGAGTGGGGCCCAGCTATCTTTTGCAGCGTACAGCGCTGACTTTGTTTGAGACCCAGAAAGTGCATTTTACATGCAAAAAGAAAAATGTAAATAAAATACTTTATTTTAAACTATATGAAAATAACTAATAAGAATATAAAAAAAACACTCAAGTAAAAATTTCGTGACAAAAATAATATTTTTTATTTTCAGGAGCCCTCTAAGGAAGTACTGCTCGGCCTTGCCCGTTATTATCTAAGGGGAAAGGAGAGCTTTTAGATAACATAAAAAAGAGATTGGCTAAGATACATGGCAGTGTGGTTTCACGCCCATAAATTGTAAATGTCATGGTCAAAATTACAATGACCTGTGTTTTTCTCACCCATATATCGTTAATACAGCGATCATTATAAAGAGGTTCAGTCATTATGCGTGCATAAATACTTAAAATGAAATTATTTTAACAGAGCCCTTTGGGTTGCATGCCTGTCGACTGATTATACGACAATCACTGTGACGCAGCCTTGTGCATACCCGAGCACATAAATATGGCGACTAGTATTGAAATTGCAAATCTTTAAATCCAAAAAATGTATTTTGAACAGAGGAGGAAATGTATTCTATTCTGTATAAAAACTTTAATCTTATTTTTAATTGAATTTAAATTTAAATTATTTTTTAATTTTACGACTAAAAGCGTAAAAACAATTTATAAAGTATGAAAATAAAAAAAAAACTTTTCCTTGGAAAAATTCACGCAAAATATCTAATAAAAAATCAGCTATAGTTGTCTTATTCGTCTAATCTTCCATGATCGGGTTCATAGCCGATGTTGGCGACAAACTCGCTTCAGCTTAAATAACTGAATTACGTGTTTAACTATTTTTTAGTAGATTTGTAATGCTAGAATTTCACGCTCGTACTTAAAACTGCAGTTGAGAAGTGGCGAAATGATCTAAAACGTTCGACCCCCGTTTAACCCCCTTGGTGTATGAATATTTAAAATCGCTGAATTATCTATAGATAATTTAAATATATTTAAATAATTTTAGTACATTTGTTATCCTTATTTTCACGCTCCTACCTATAACTTCTACTGAGTTATGGCAAAATGACTTAAGACATTCGACTTTCATTTAACTCCTTTTAGTGGCTGAATTTCTAAAATGGCTGAAATACTTGTTTAACTATTTTTTAGTAAAATTTTTATCCTGAATTTCTCGCTTCTACCTAAAACTGCTGCTGAGATATGGTGAAAAGACCAAAGGACCTAAAACGTTCGACCCTCCCCCTATTTAACCCCCTTAGTGGTTGAACTTCTAAAATAGCTGAAATACGTGTTTAACTATTTTTTAGTAGATTGGGTAACCTGAATTTCACGCCTCTACCTAAAACTGTTGCTGAGATATGGCGAAAAGGCATAATCACCTAAAACATTCGTCGACTCATTTAACCTCCTTAGTGATTGAATTATTAAAATTGCTAAAATAGATGTTTAACTATTTTTTTAGAAGATTTCTTATCCTGAATTTCTTGCTTCTACATAAAACATTTGCTGAGATATGGCGAAAAGACAAAATTACCTAAAAGTTTCGACCCCCTATTTAACTTTCTTAGGGGTGAATTTTCAAAAATCCTTTCTTAGTGGGTGCCTACATTGGGTAAGGGAATATGTCTTCCAAAATTCATTGTCCTAGGAGCAGCGGTTGAAGCTCGGCATTGATTCTGAAGCATCAGGACATGTTATTTTATAAGTATAGAGATTTATGAAATCGCCAAAGAAGCGAAAAAAGAACAAAACAAAAATTCCATGGCATAAATTGTCAACCGTTATGTTTATTTAATTTCTCCTTTAATTTTTAAGTAATATTATAATTAGGGTTTATTAATATTCGCTTTTAATTTTAAAAAATACAATATATAATATTTTCTCTTAATTTTCTGAATAAACTTATAGCGGCTAGCAAGAAATAGGCAATGTCAACTGCTACTTTTCAAGGTCAATAGGTCATTTGTGGTTTGAAATACGTTCATAGCATGTTCTCTGTGTTTTCGAAAGGAAATTTAATGCGTAGCCTAGTAATGGAAAAACGTGTGTTTCTTGTAGCGATAGTTAAGGGGAAAAATTTTTCAGTGAAGACACGTTAAATAAGTGTAACAAATATATTTATTTAAGCATTTATTTCGACAATTCATATATATATATATACTTTTATAGAAAGCAAGGATCGTTGCTTTGGCAACAATCATGGCTTGAATGTGTATTGAAAGTAGCCAAAGCACTACAAAAGCCGCCAAAACTTCTAATAGGCGCTTTTTCTGCCAGATATAAATCGGCGTCTGGCAGTAATTTAGCAACGGAATTTTGGTCTGGCAAATTAATTATGGCTTACCTGATAGCCAAAGTATAACATACTAAAATTTCAGCTTTGCTAAATTGACGTGAATTTGAGACCTTATTTTACCTCTAAATCAGGGTCTGGCACGGTCTTAGCAACATTGAAACGGTCTGGCAATAATGGTTCAATATCACGAATAGTTAGCAGAAACAAGTTTTATAAACAAAATCCACGCTAAAATGACGTAATTTTGTCACTTTTTTACCGGCATTGCCCCTCACCAACGCCCCCTAGATAAGAAAGCCTTGACACTCGTCACGAAAACGTCATACCAAGCAGGCAAAACAAAGAAAAAAATTCGAACAACTTGCATGTTTCGATTTCATTGGCTCATAGAATTAATAATTATAGTTTACGACTAATAGTTAATAATTCCACGAGCCATCGAAATCGAAACATGTGAGTTGTTCGAATTTTTTTCTTTGTTTTGCCTGCTTGGTATGACGTTTTCGTGACGAGTGTCAAGGCTTTCTTATCTAGGGGGCGTTGCCCTCACCCCACAGGTAAACGCAATGTCTCCCGCCAGCCAGACCGGCCGCATGCGTATTACACAATAGAGAGGGAGAATATATAGAAAAATGAGCCTTACTAAAATCAGGTGACGAAAACGTTGCTAGCTTTTAGACTATAATGAACACCATCTATATTTAACTGTTAACGCGGATTAATTTCGTTACTTCTTTCTTATTCTAAAACTCTCTTTCACGGGAGATTCGGTAAAAGAGTGACTCGACGGTCAGCTTAACGAAGCAAGTGTCATCCAGTTTAAGTGAAACTACTTGTGTTACTTTTCTGTGCGAAACGAAAATTTCCGGTATGGAAAAGATATTTAGCATGTAGTTTTAAAACACTGAATATTACTCTCTTAAATAATAATACAATAGAGCCATTTCAAACATTTCCTAAGGAAGGGACAGGGAAAGGGGGATTAGGAATTTATTTTGATATTGTTTTGAACAGTTGACAAGCAGTTATATTCGCACACATTTTTTAAAAATTTGCCAGAGTAATCCATAGCTACCAATCGTCTGGTGTTTTTTTGAAGCCATAAAACAAGCATGGAACCATAACAAATATTTTATTAAATTGTTTAGAAATTTGTCTTGCTCCTATTTGGAACTTATCTGATGTAGTTATTTAAATATCTATGATTAAAAATATATTTTGTTTACCACGGTAGGTATGGTAATTATTGTTGGTATCAAAGGCTGATCTTCATATTGAAACTGGGCAACTCTATCCCATCGGTAATTCATAATAATTTTTTTCTTGTAAGACTTCTAGAAAGCTTTTGCGATTATAAGTTGACGAAAACTATAGGGAAAACCTGGTCGGAAAGTGCATTCTGGGTAATGGAATTCACCACATTTGATATAGTACTTCTCATTTTGAGAATTTTACAGTCAGGGTTGCCAGTTTAGTCTCCTGTTTTATTCCGAAATTCATACAGGAAATTTCGAAAGAAGAAAATAATAAAGGAAGCCAAACTGGACATCCTGGCTACAGCAGCAAGGTTTTAGCAAACACTGTTGAAAATTATTAATTTCTGTGATTAAAGCTTTAATTAACCTATTAATTACCAAGGAATGGCGATTATTTTTATATTTAATCGTACCACAATTTACAAAAAATTTTCTTTGTGACTGATTCCTGTTGAAAGTTTTTTAGTATAAGTCAATGGCAAATATTATTTTTCAAGAAGTGGTACAAATAGAATAAAATAATAGTAGCTGAGAATACATATGTGTCGACCCCGTAATCAAAAGGTTAATACCAGAGTTGCCAAGTGTCCGGATTTTTGCACACCAGTAATCTTTTAGAGAAAATGTTGTTCTCTTAAATTGCAAAATGCTCTGATTAAATAAAACAACATTATCTGTACTAAATTACTGGTATCCAAATTGCCGGAGACTTGGCAGGTCTGTTTAATACTATTACTTATATTATCCCACAAGTTATTTTAGCTTATGTGCAATTTCTGTTTTATTTTCTAAATTTGTTTTACTTTTTTTTACTGTGGTATGATTGCAGTGTTATCATGTAGTGAAACATTTTTTATCCAAAATACCTACCACAATTTCAGAATAGCTTTACTTTAGATAAGTGCATTCATTACGTGTTAAGACGAAAAACTTCAAAACAATTAAAAACTAGTCGTTGGTAGCCACCGTAATACTTACCCATCATGGATATGCATAATGTAAAATATTAAAATAAAAATGTGTAAACTACTTATAAAATGCATTGAAATTCAAATAAAATCGTGGCTTGATGACGTCATAAACTTTAAAGGCTCGATTACTGAATTGCTTGAAAGAAATATCCTTATAACTCCAAAAATAATAATCCTATTAACTAGCGGTTTATTGCATCTGATTAAGCATCAAATTTCTAATTAAAACATATCTTTGAAGTGAAATTTGGATGAAATACAGGGTCATGAAAAATCGAAGAGTGTGGAAAAAAGGATTCCAAACATCCCGGCAACTCATTATGCGATCGACTTCATGCTTTATGCAAAATTTATGTTTTTTTATTTTCTTTTATATTCACTCCTTAAAATAAACAATTTCGAAAATTTTTATATACCTTTTATCAGAACGAATATTTCGAGAGTCCGAAAAAAATAGTTCCGGTTAATCGAGGTTATTGAAATTAAATAGGTTTCTTCCCATTATTACATGTTAAGTACATACCAAATTGCAAGTTTCTATCTCAATTTTTTCGGGAGATAGTGCGTTTACGGACACACAGACACACACACAGACGGACGGCAATTTTTTTTTTCTAAAAATATGTTTTTCGGAATCTCCAGTGTCTGAAACATGTAAATCCGTCAGAAATTTTTTTTCGATTTTCAAAACGATTACAAGACTTACCCTATACTACGTATGATGGGTAAGTAATAAGGTAAAAAAAAAGACCCCAATGATATTAGGAGGTCTAACTCATAGGATATGGTTTTTGTACTAAGCATTATGTACAGGTTTATCATAATTGAAATTCACCTTTCAGAAATATGTAGCAATAATACTAGGTTTCCAAACGAAGCAAAATTCCACTAGTATCTACAGTTAAACTGGAAGTTTCAATATACAGTGCTAAGATTGAAAAAAAAGCAACGGTCTGTGTGACCGCTAACAGCAGTTAAGGGGTAAACATATTTTTATTTATTCAGTAGACAGGAAATCGTGGCACCAAGAACATTTCATGAACTTGCATCTAGTGCAATGTTTACAATGATCAACATCCTACGAAAAACAGAATTGCAAAGGCATTTTAAAAGGAAGTTTCGGAGTTTGCACTAACCCAGACTTGTACCAAGAATAGCGAATCATGTTGGAGTATTGCAGTGCACTAAACTGGAAATGGACAAGTGACTGCAGTTTGATGATGTTCTTACATTGAAAACGGAATGGCTCCTCCTTCCATGTTATTAAATCGCCGCCCGGCAGCGTGGTTGGTAGCGGAGGCGACAGCCAAGGTGAGTGGCCAGGTTCTAATCCTGGGTGAGGCAAGGATATCATTGTGTGTGTATCTTCAGTTCTGTCATCTTCCTTGCGTCTATCCCGTCCTCAAGAAGATTTATGTAATTTGTCTAAGTTCTGTGTTAAAATGATATGTCTGTGAATAAAAAATATGGATCGTTCGAGACTACAGCCTTTTAGCTTAGATTTCTCAAATCAACCTCTGTCAAAACGTTTAAAAAAATATCCTATTAAATCAATAAATTAGCAAATTTTAAGACTTAATATCTCGGTAACGGGGAGAAGAGGGAAAATAATTCATGCGCTCGAAGACAAAACGTATACATGCCAAGCGTTCCAAGATATATGGCAGAGGTTTCCGCCGAGGTCACGCCATTGAAGGTCGTACGCCACGTAGCGGAAGGAGGGGTAACTACTAGAGGTTCAATAATTGTTGGAATATCTATGAAATAACTGCGCATGGGCAAACCAAAACGCAAACGATTATTTCATTTGCAAAACATTTCGACTGTTGTCTTATTTTTTGTTTGTTCTCCAAGTTTCTTTTAAAACATATTTCATTATTTAAATAAAATATAATTTGTTGGAAGTACATTTAAAAGTATATTCAGTTTTATTTCATAAAGTTAGTATTAAATCTTTGACATTCTGTTTTATTATCTGATGAAATTGGAAAAAAAAAGTAGGCATAAATGTATAAGCTGTTACCGATTGTTTAAAAAATACATTTTTATTTCTGAAACTTAATTTTTGAGAAACTATTTATGTGGCACTTCTCCTATACCTATTGTTTTTTATATACGCCAAGATAAGGTACCCTGCATAAATAAAAATTGTGGTTTATATTAATGGAACTTTAATGAAAATGTATTTAAAAAACCCTTCTTTTAATTTATTCTCAAAAATCCAATTTCTTAATTTATTTTTCAAATGGCCATTAATAAGGTATAGCAAATAATGTGGCAAATACGTGTTTAAAGTCGTTATATTCATTCCACATGCCTCACATGAACATATGTATTTATAGCCAATTTTTAATAACACCAATAAACTTTGTTTTGAATCTAATAAAGTGATTTATCACGAATAAAAAATAAAGCGTATTTTTTTTTTCAAAAAATAATACAATTTTTCTGTTAATTATATTTTTTTTATATTGTATTTTATATTAAAACATGTAATATTTTATTTTCTACTTTTTAGTGTTTAAAATATTTCATTGTTGCAATCTGACAACCAGGTGGCATATTTTAGAGATCGTGGTTTGATATATAATTATCTCCATTGTTGAATCTCGTATACAGTTGTAAGAATTGTATAGAATTTTTGGTGACTTATCACCTGCGCCCGAATAACATAAAAATTCCAAAAAATTAATTTATTAATTTATAATTAAGTTACAAAAATATCAAACTGTTTTACTGTCACCGAAAACATATATGTATACATAATTTTTAGGATTCTAGAATAGTTTTAAATCAATTACAAAATTCCACATTTACACACACACACACACACAAACACACACACACACACACATATATATATATATATATATTTTTTTAATTTTAATTTTAATTTTTATATTCATTTGAATATCGTTCTATTGCAACCATCAATTAGATTTCATCTAATTACAGCCCAAATTTTGGCATATCTTATATTTTCATAATTATTAAATACATTATTTTAATGCTGCCTATGCGCATATTTTGATGTATTTCTTGTATTTCATTAACATCATTTTAAGTTGCTGCATTCTTAACTTTTTGTATTTTTGCTATTGAAATAACATGTTGATTTGGCCGTTTGCATTGCTTTTGTTTGGGTCAGAAGAGTTTGGTCATTTTGCATATTGAACTATCTGGTTTGTATATTCTGTAAGGGCTTCTATTGACTACAATTTTAATTTGTAATTTGACAGGGCTCTTTGGTATCGGGATTTCAGTGTATGTGGTCAGTTTCTTATGTTTCAATGGTTAAATTTTACTTAAAGTTTTATATATATATATATATATATATATATATATATATATATATATAAATGAAGTTAAGGTAAATAAAATAGCGTAAAAAACTTTTAAGAGGCTACTTCACTCACGCGAAAACAACGCTCGCTAATGTTAATCCTATGGGACAATTATTTTATATCTCGTTTGAATTTCAATATTTTTAAACGATTTTTTTTTCATTGATAGTTCAGATTTATCTTTATGCAGACCGTTTTTTTCCTATTTTGGTTGCAGTTATTTTAATGAGGATACTTTCACTTTCGAAACCGGTTCCAAAAGTGAAAGTATCTTAAAAAAAAAAATGTAAGCATAATAAAAAAAGTATAAAAAAAAACCGGACTGCATAGAGATCAACCTCAGCTATCCAATGCATAATAATAATAATAATAAAATGTTGAAATACAAACGAGATATTATAAAATGACTGTCCCATAGGATTAACATTAGGGAGGGTGTGTTTTTGTGTGAGTGAAGTAGCCTCTTAAGTTTGGCGAGCGCAGTTGATAAATCGCTAAATGTTGTTCCCATCGTCAGCGTTTGTATTGCATTCATTTCGAAAATTTAAATAATACATTCGTTTAAAACACATACCCTTTTCACTCATTATATTTAAAATACTTTTTTTTCAATAATAAATAACAGAAACCAAAACAATTTATTTCAACACTAAATCATTGTTTCTAATTTGTACACTCACTCAAACCATAAAATTGCTACTGGCGAGAAAAAAAAATGCTATTTGCAAGATTTGCGGACATAAAATTACCAAAACATTTATTTATTTATTTTCCTTTGCTTGTAACTTTGTGATTGCATTTTGTTTCTCGATAAACTGAGCCAAACCTGGCGATTAATTGATGGTCGTCAATAAATCCGGCAAGTATTTAAAATCTAAACAAAGCAAATGATCTCAAAATGTGCAAAACTCAGAAATCCACAAAGCCCTTGGTCGCTACCTGTCCGATTTTTTGTGTATTGTATTAGCTGACTATCATAAATTCTTGTGTACGTAATGCTTATTTTATTATTATTATTATTATTTTCTTTTTTAGCAGGAAACATGAAATAGTCCGTAAACACTAAAATGCGTTTCATATTGTTTTATTATTTTAAACAGATCGAGACTGTTGCTGTGAACACGTGCCTTTTGCTATCATCGATCAGTTTTTACTGTAACTTTGATAGAATAAATTATATGATACTCTAGATTTACTAATGCTTTTTGCAGATACTTTTATCCTTGATTTTTCTTTTGAAGTTTAAACCTGCATCTAGAAAATATTAGATATTGCCAAAAAATATTAGATTGCAGTGCGAAATCCTCGCACGGTTCCGCTGGTAATTTTTATTGCTGGAAAGTATAATTACATTTTGTGAACATATGTTGCGAATCTGTGCTCTGTCAGTGAAGATCTGTATCTTGTTTACTAGATTTATTGCCAAATATTTTCGATACAGTTTGTTTTGATAGAGTTATGTATATTTAAAAAATACATTTTCACAATATCATATTAACTTCGGGTGAAAAGGAATTAGTGCTACAAAGCATTAATTCCTTTTTTCCCGAAACTAATATGGTATTTTGAATGTTTTCTTTTTTTAAATATACATATCTCTATCAAAACAAACTGCATCGAAAATATTTGGAAATAAATGTACTAAACAAGATACGCAGCTTCCCTGACTGAGTACAGATTCGCAAAATATGCTCAAGAGATGTGCAGATGGTAGATTTTGTGTCATACCGAGGCTAACGAAAAAGACAGGCTACTGCGGTGCATTCCACTTTTCTTTTTTTACGGACCGCTAGAGTGACGTGATGCTGTTTTCGTACACCTGCATTGGTGCATTCGAGCATCACGTGACTCCGGCGGTCTGTAAAAAAAGCTAAGCGTAAAACACCGCGGTAGCCTTTCTTTTTCGTTAGCCTCGGTGTCATACCTAATGACGTCATCCTAAAAGCGCGCGCATTGACATTATCCCTCCGTCCACAAGGTAGCGCAGTTGTTTCAATTTTGCGGTTCTGTTCTAGTATTAAGCCGGAACGCTTAATATGTATACGTTTTGCCCGAAGACAAGTTGCATTACACTCTTCAAATTGCTACGTATTTAGATTTTTTCATTATTACACTAGCGGCGTAGTCTTCTGGTAAGTACGGGAGTGATATTGAATCTTAATAAAACTATTTATCATATTTTTCTGCGCAAAATTAAAATTTCCGGGATGAAAAGAATTTTTCGCATGTAGTTTTAAAATATTGGATATTACACTTTTAAATAAAAATACAGGAAGAACATTTCAAACTTTTCAAAAGGAAGGGAGAGGGGGAGGGAACGCGAGGTCCCACCAGCGGTTTAGATGTTCACTTTTCAGGCTGGAAGACGGGAGGTACAGTGTTAGAATCTATAGAATTTTCTTTTGTTTTATTTTGGACATAAATAATTGGATTAAATTCCCTACGGAGTGAATCTCCTTGTACAGACTTGCCAGTTTGACCTTCTTTTTTATTCAGAAATTCCGAAGGAAGGATTTTAATTTAAGTAATCTCAAAATATCTGTCATATAGATAAAGCAAAAAATCTATTCGATTTTTGAATAAAAAAGCAGGCTGAACTGAAAACCCTGCCAGGGACTGTATTCTTTGCGTATATAATCGGCCATAACGAACACTACCAAAATTAACTGATAACGCGTATTAATTTAATTACTTCTTTCTTATTCTAAATCTCTCTTTCACGTAAGGTTCTGTAAAAGAATGACTTGACGATTATTGAACATATCGAAAGAAATCATACCGATTTAAAATAAAACTATATATCTTATTTTTCTGTGCGAAAAATAAATTTCCGGTATGAAACAGATTTTTAGCATGTAGTTTTCAAACACTGAATATTACTCTTTTAACCCTTTAACGGGCGGTGTCCACAAAAAAGGACACCTAATTTTAATTCCAAAACTGACAAACGTCACCAAGAATATTTAATTAAAATTTTCCTTTTATTAAGTACCGGAAAATAAGCAAGTTTTTATTTTCTAATAAATTCGTTTGTAATTTCTGGTGTCAGTCCATTATTTCATCTTTTTACAAACATGCTTACTCCGCGCCGGAAAGGGTTAAATAATAATACAATAGAGCCATTTCAAACTTTTCCTAAGGAAGGGAAAGGGAAGGGGGATTAGGAATTTATTTTGATCTTGTTTTGAATAGTTAACATACGCACATAGTTTTCAAAAATTTGCCATAGTAATCCATAGCTACCAATCTTCTGGTGTTTTTTTTTAAGTCATAAAACATGCATGGAACCAGAACAAATATTTTATTAAATTGTTTATAATTTTGTCTTGTTGCTACTTGGAACTTATCTGATGTAGTTATTTAAACATCTATGGTTAAAAATATGTTTTATTTGACACCAGTAGATTGGAAGGTATGATAATTATTGTTGATATCAAGGGGGATCTTCATATTGAAACTGGGCAACTCTATCCCACCGATAATTTACAATAATTTTTTCTTGTAAGATTTCTATAAAGTTTTCACGATTAATTAAGATGATGAAAACTATACCGAAAAACTGGTCGGAAAGTGCATGCTGAGATTGGGTAATACGATTCGCACCTTTGATACGTCTCATTTGAAAATTTTACAATCACAGTTGCCAGTTTAGTCTCCTTTTTTATTCAGAATTTCCGAATTCACACCAGAAATTCCGAAAAAAGAATTTTTACTTTAAGTAATCAAGAAATGGTCTGTCATTGAATAAATCAAAAATTATAGTTCGGAATTTCTGGAATGAATTCGAAATTTTTCTATAATAAAGGAGGCATAACTGGATATCCTGAAGCTTTAATTAACCTATTAATTACGGACAAGGAATGGCGATTATTTTTATATTCAATCGTACCACAATTTACAAGAAATTTTCTTTGTGTCAGATTTCTGTTGAAAGTATTTTAGTATAAGTGTATTGCAAATATCATTTTTCAAGAAGTGGTACGAATAAAATAAAACAATAGTAGCTGAGAATAGATATGTGTCGACCCCGTAATCAAAAGGTTAATGTTATTATTTCTATTATCCTACAAGTTATTTTAGCTTATGTGCAATTTCAATTTTCTTTTCAATTTTTGTTTTACTTTTTTTTTTACTGTTTGCAGTTTTGTCATGTAGTGAAACACTTTTAATCCAAAATAGCTACCACAATTTCAGAATAGCTTCACTTTAGCTAAAGGCATGCATTCCGTGTTTTAAAATTACAACGAATACTATTCGGAATAAGTGGTAGCTTTTTTCAATAAAGAAATTTCCAAATCTGGCAACATTGGATAATCGCTGCACTATGAACTTTCAAATTCCTTGGAGAGCAAAACTGTCAACCCCAATCACTTTCTAATGGCGCCCTGTATTAATACATAGCTGACTATTTTTGCACTTAAAAAATTTAGTTTCTGGGTGACAATTATTAAACTTTCTTTTAATTATCTCAAAATAATGGCATAGAGAATTGGCGGTACTTTATTAGAATAAATAAATGTTTGAAATGTATAAAATAATTAAAAGTTTGAGCATAAACCTATTTTGTACTAAACCATTTTAGGTGTAAAAATGTTAGACACTCCGGCACCTGTACGCATCCATTGGGCGATATACAGGGCACCTCGAAAACTGCTCTATCGATATTAATAAAAAACGACCAATTAAAAGATTTTTAGATCTAGAAATTGATCTGCATGGCTCGCAAAGTTTCTAGAATATTCTACTCCGCTACCAATATTATAAAACAGTAAAATTTCTGGCATACTTCTACAACAGGTGATAAAGGAATCTACCACGAAAACTTTTGTTTCAGTAAAGTGGTACCAAATGTAGAAAAAATTAGGAACATTGCAAGCCCCTGATCTGCCAGTGTCATATTTGAGAAAATATCTCTAGCTATGTTTCCTCTTCAGAGATAAATTATATAATTAAAAAGTTCTAATGTAATCTCTCATCTTTGAAGGTTTCATTTTTTATGTATTTGAAACATTCAATCCTTCAGGCAATAAATAACTAAATTAGTATACTTATTAAATGAAAAAAAAATGTAGAATTTATCGATCAGAATTATATTTTTTAATAAATTCTAATCATAATCAATCGTTAAAAAATGGGCTTTTGTCTAGTTTACTTTAAAGATTTAAGTTCTAATTATCTTCAAGTTAATTATTTTAGCAGGAATGTAAGTATACGATAATGTAAGTATCGTAAAGATGTTGAAAATGGTATTCAGTTAAAATTTCATTTGTGTTTTAAAATGAATAAAAATTTTCGTTAAAATGAAATAAATAAAATTGATCTGCATGTATCCAAATACGTAAAAAACCCCTCTCTTTATTAATTTTTGTATACGTATTGCATAAATTTAACATATTTGCATTTTTAACACGGTGTTTATCAATTTTAATAATGAATCTTAAATAATTTTATGAAGAATTATCTGAGTAAAATTTTTAATTAAAGTAACTTTGCTAGAAAAAATTAGATAAAAGTTTGGTTTGCTTTTGTTGTTTATAAAACATGCATTTATATTATATGAGTAGAATGCTAGATAAAATTCATTTTTGAAAAGCTAAAAAAATTATTACACTTAATGTACCTTATTACTTAAAATATGATAAATTTGTAAGAAAGATGTTAACCCATACTGAATTTCGTTTCCCACCAAAAATTCTGAAAGATAATATTTGTTGACTTTAATAGCAAAGTATTCGTCATTAAATAAAGTGTTTTTTACCATGTTAAAATAGTGGTGGCATGGCAGGGTTTTTTTTTTATATCATACATTTTTATTTTGAGTGTCGAGAACCACGTGTATACTCGCGGTTGGCAGCGAATGGGTTAAATTACATTAAAATTATTCAACGTCAATTACTCTAAGCACTTTCAGCTGTACACTATGCCTTCATCGGGGATAAAAATGTATTTTTATCCTTTCTCCTACATGATATATAAATACATATATATAAGTACATCTTCTTTCGGATAATCTTTTTTGCAAGGACAAATATCACCTATTTTTATGAACAATCCATAGTTGCCAACCTCCCGATATTTTTCATACCAATATTTTTATGTGGAAGTATTTGTTTTATTTAAGCATGAAATTTCTGCAAAAGCAAAAATTTTTGTAAGACTTTATTGATATTCAAAAAATTGGGAGGTTGGCAACTATACAATGCCCTAGCGTGGACTCTTTGACTTCTCTGAAAATAATCTTAGTAGTTTTTAACAATAAAATAACTCAGAATGTGGAATTAACTAAATTCTAGGCAATGTTTATTGTCTTCTTTTTGTTATTAAATTCTAGCTTCTCTAACTTGCTTTGAAAAGCATAGTTAGGAGGTAGCTTGATATAAACATAAATCATACGTCATAATATAGTTTAATTTTTTTAAAATTTTGATTTATGTATTTTCTTCCATTTTTTTCCGGTTGGTATTTTTCATATGCTTTTAATACAAAAAGAACAGTTGATATACTGTTTATTATTAATTTAACTAGTAAATATTCAGGACATGCCTTTGGTTCACGACGTTGGTTTTAAAACATGAGTATACTCCTGTCCTGACAAGCCATCAAAATTTTAATCCAGACAACAATGGATTTTTGGTTCTTTCACTGTAAAAATATGAAATAGACCAGTTAGTTAAATGTATTGTCAATTTACTGATTTTTTGATTTTTTCTGAAATTCATTTTTACCAGAGGACACCTACGTTGAAGGGGTCCAGTGAGTACTTGTGTGAAAAATTTGTGTATCATATGGGATGTGTTTATTGCTTCTAGTATTATACCAAGATAATTTTGTTCCATGTTGTGGTTATTTGAATAATTTCACACTTCATGGTTTGTCATCCCCTGAGGTAGGGCTTACCCCCTTATGGGAAAATAATTTCAGGGAATAAGGAAATGAAATTTCTCAACTTATTTTCACCAAAGTAGTAAAAGTAAAATTTAAATATACCTGAGCAAATTTTAATGGAAACAAATATGTTATATATAATATACCACTGCGCTTTTCAAAATGTTCTCTTGATTTGTTTTTTACCTCTGGGCTTGAAGTTTCCAAATGTCGTTTCAGTTTACTATGAACGACAGCTTGATTTGCAAGTTTGTTTTTGCAGACTACACAGAATGGTATTTGAGGGTCTTCTGTTTCAATTGCGATGAATCTGAATTCGATATAGTCATCTTTATACGTCCGTTTCTTTCTTTGTTTATCTTCCTTTTGTGAAGCACCAGATTTAAAATATTTATACATTATGTGTTATTTTACTTTTATTTTTTGCATTTTTAAAAATTCAGAGAAGTGTAGATCATAAGTTTTACCTTGCCTTATAATTTAACAGCAACACGCACCCCCCCCCTTTTTCGATCGAACACTCACAGTAGAAAAAAATGCGCATTGTCCAACCAAAACAAATTCCAATCGAAAATTGATAAGTCGAACGCCTGCTCCCCAAGTACAAAGAAAACTCATGGTGTAAGGCGGCGTTTAGAAGCGAAACTGAGCAAGTCGACCTGAGATGGTATAAATCTAATCTCGTGTCTTCCAATTTTTCTCGAATCATTTTGTGGTTATCGACAAAAGACAGGGACGATTCAACAAAAGACGGGGGAGTTTCCTCAACTGTCAACTGCTCCCGCTCTTGAATTCTGATATTTGGACATACTAAGAAAGTCATAAATGATGAAGGGTACAGCTTTACCACTTCAGAGAAATTGCCAAGTTAGACCGCTCTCAGTTTTCATTTTAAAAAGAAAGCACGAATCCGATGGGCGGGGACAAGGGAAGAGTGGAGCGCAGGAAACGCTAATATGGTAAAGGAGTGAACAAGGAAAATAGCACTTGATAAATAGAAAATGTCGTATCGTTGATATGACACCATGCAATTATTACAGCTATTTGTCAAAAACCATCGCTGCACATTTGACAACCTCTCACTGGTGTGCCGCGGCACACAGGTTAAGAAACACATTGTGTTTGGTTGACCCAATAGCTTAACTAATCATTGTAGTTTAATTAATAAAATTACAATAACAGTTGAACAAATAAAAGAGTGAAATTTAATGACGAAAATTATTTTTCATATTGAAATCAGTTATAATTATGAATAGCTTTTGAAAATGTGCCCTTCTCTCGGAAATTTGCTCTTTTTTTATTAGAAGTTTTCATTCCTAATTATCTCTGTCTTAAATATTCTAACAAGAATAACATTTACGCTCAGAAAAAAGGGATGAAGTGAAATTCAATTAAACATTGGTGAAGTTTGATTAATTTCCTTATTAGACAAAATAAATCAATTTAACCTGAAGCTATATAAGAAAGGTAACAAAATTCTGTTTATTAAAATATGTTTGTCAACTCACATTGCATTAATCTGTAACAGGGTTCGTACGGGTCCTGGAATTTTAAGACCAATAAATTATGCAGTACCAGTATTTTCTTATAGATAATCTCTCTTTAAATATGTTGAAATTTCGCACGTTTAAACTCGATGTATTTGTTTAGAAAAATTTACTGGTACGTCACCTGGAAAAGTAACGGTACCCGTACGAACCCTGTGTAAGTCTGAGCTTCGTGAAAAATTAATATTCATTTCCCATGAAATTTAATTTTTCATTTTACTGTAACAAATAGCCCATTCCGGATTTTGCTTTTCGGATACTGAGTCTCACATTCTAAACATTACTTTGAATCTTAAATAGTTTTACAAAATAATTTTAAGTGTTTTTCAATTAAAGAATGACACATGAAAATATTAGAACTCAATAAACTACTTGTTTCATTAAACAATTTGTTATGTATGTGTAAATTACGGTGGATGACTATTAATTGTGTAAACAATTCAAAATTGAACTATTTTTATATAGTAAAGAAAGAGTGGTCGAGCAGAGGGCGCAACGTGCTATATATTTATTTATTTATTTATTTATTTTATACTTGCTACCACTACTTTGAAAAAAAATAATCTTTGACGTATTTTTCCTATAAATATTGAATAGAAATATATACTGAAGATTTTTGTTTGGAAAATGTGGTAGAAAGCATAAACAATGCCACTGGTTGCTAAGTCTTCGGATTTTTGAATTCCAAAATTTTTGCATGGAAAATTTTGTATTTTTCATAACAAAAATCCCGATCTTAAATAAAGCAAAATTTTCTATACAAAAATACTGGTGTTCAAAAATCCGTGTTCTAACAGCTTTGGTAAAAGTTTACAATTCCACGGGTTGTTGTATTGACCACAAGAATCGGGAGCTAGGTACCGAAGTATGAAATTAATTTTTATCTTTTTCGCTATCTGTTCTTTTCGCCCATAAGTGAAGTACTTTTGACAAAAGTGTTTATTTCATGTTCTAATTCAAATGTAAAACATTTTTATAGCTGCTAATCCTCCAGTTTTTTTAAAATAAACATATTAGAAACTATAGAATTTGTTTAATAAAATATTCTTGAACAGTTGATTAGTTTGGGCATTTCGTGGGCTTCCTAGTTGACGCCAACGTTACGCCCTATCTAAAAGTATCTCTATTTTTATAGCTGCTAATCCTCCAGTTTTTTTAAATAAACATATTAGAAACTATAGAATTTGTTTAATAAAATATTCTTGAACAGTTGATTAGTTTGGGCATTTCGTGGGCTTATTAGTTAACGCCAACGTTACGCCCTATCTAAGAGTATCTCTATTTCTGATACATATGGAGACGAGAGAAGAAGTTTAACTGTAATCCAAACTACTCAATACTTTCAGGGACAGACAGACAGTAGTGGGGGGGGGGGGTCTATTACATGTGTCTACGCCAACTAGGCCGGACATTTCCGGAACAGTTAACTTATTAGGGAGAAGGAATGAAACACCCAGAGAAGTAGATTGGGGAAGTTATAGAGAAAGTTATTAGATACCTCAAAACAACTAAACATGTAAAATTCGTTATTGATAAAGAAAAACTTCGTGTACTGACGGCGTAATATGACGCAGACTGGGGAAGCGACAAAATGGATAGGAAATCGACGACAGGAAACCTATTTAAACTCGGAAACAACCTGCTGTCGTGGCTTTCGAGAAAACAAAACTGCGTCGCTCTGTCATCAGCACAGGCAGCATACATATCAGCATCTAGCGAGACACAAGATGTACAATGGTTATTATGACTTTTCACCCTTTCAGGGGCAAAGTACTTTCAGTACTAAAATGTTGAAATAAATGACTAGCACCGGAATTTACAAAAACATTTATTTGGAAATAAGAAAAAGGCTATATTTCACATACATATTAAATGGGAAAGATTTTAGCAAAATTCTGGTGGCATTGTGGCGTTTGGAAATTAAACTTAAGTGGTTTCATAAACATCTACCGCCCCTGAAAGGGTTAAAGGGTTAAATGATCTCGAACTACCTCAGGAAATACCAATAGTCGTATATGAGGACAATTTGTCCTGCATAAAATTAATCAAAAATGAAAATCATCAATCGCGCAGCAAGCATATAGACGTCAAATTTCATAACATCAGGCACTTAAAGGAAAGTGGAATCATCACATTAAACTACTGTTCGTCAAAAATGATGATCACTGACATCTTCACCAAATCGTTTTCAAAACCCCACTCCGAAACTTTGAGAAAAGGACCACAGCTTTTAACATCACCAGTTTCAGAGGGAAAGTAAGGATGTTGGAGATAATGAAGAAATGATTCTTAAAATATTCCATGCAATGCCATGAGGTATGTAACACTGTGAAATCTGCGTAGTAAATGCTCAACTTTAAGTGTTTCACAGTGTCAACAGGTGTCTCCACATTACCAGGACACGCCACATTACCAGGACAAAAAAAGTGGTTCGAACTGCTGGCACCACACAACTGAGGTGTCAGAGTTGAATTCAGTTAAGACAATGTACAACAGTTTAATCAGCAATTTTCCTTTGTAAATTTGTGAACTCTGAATATACATTTAAAAACCCCAGACGGTTGGATTGTTGGTCATGTTACCAAACAGACATAAACAATTCTCTCTTAAAAATATTATTGGAAGCGGTTTTTCGCTCCTTATCTTAACATAAATCACTAACGATAATTATAAAAAGTTTAAATGATTAATGTATATATAAACTGTGTGTAATAATTTCAGCAATTTCTTTTTTCATAAAAGTTTAATCGAAACACAGTTAAGTTAAGTCACCGCACAGTGGGGCGTTTTGATGATCTAGGTGGACAAAATTTATTTTTCCGATTATCTCGGAATTTAACAAGCGTATACTGGTAGCTGAATGTCTCTTTTGTCGTGATCCGTACGAGTTTTGTCGAAAAAACCCGATGTGTCGATTAACTACGACCGTAAAGAAGGCAGTTGATTTGAGAAACTTTCAACAGTTGCATTATTTTTCTGTAAGGTCGAAAGCAAGTCGTGACTTTTCTGTTTTATTTGAAAGCATAGGAGTTTACTGGGCATATGTCACCTGTTTGTCACACGATTTAACCTATTGTTATTTGAAAATAAGCGCCATCTTGTTTTCAAACTTCATCTTGACTTTTAATACAGTATTAAGCATTATTAAGCAATAAGCATTTTTTAAATCAAAGTGCGATTCCTAAAGTATTGAAAACTTAAGACAGCTCCTGCGAAAGTTTGCGAATCATTAAGTTATATTAACTTGAAGTGTGCGTCTGAGTGTTTAATTCACATCTTGCAAGTCAATTTTCATCACTTTTAATTATCCGATTGAGCTAAAACTTTGAATACATGTGTAGTTTCAATGACAACACAATATTATAATTTAAATAATAATAATAATAATATAAGTAATAATAATATAATAATAATAATAATAATAATAATAATAATAATAATATAAATAATTAAATGAGCCAAATATTTATCACTGTTAATAATTAAGTAAGTCAAATATTTATCACTGTTTGGTTATTTTATTACTGATACATTCGAAAACCCAGCAAAACCTAATTAAAATTCAACGCAATAATTTTGTCCACCTAGATCCTCAAAACGCCCCACTGTGCACCGGCTAAAGCACAGTAAGTCACTGGACATAATTACTGCTCCATATATTTTAATTCATCAACAACAAATTAAACAAAATAAAAATTATTTACATTCCAGCCACATGCAGTATTGAAGAAAATTAGACGTCGTCTACTATTCAGGTAAGAAATTTCTTACTTACCTCCTTTGAATATTATGAATACTGAATATTATGAATAAACTGAAAGGGGCATGAAAATATTTTTACGGAACTTACGCAATATTTATCAGCTATGTTATCGAGTGATTTTTAATTCGACGTTTATCTGTAATTTTAATGATAATTTACCTATTTATTAGTTATTTAGTTAATTTAAATCATATTTACGACCTTAAACGACGACACCATGATATTAACCCTTTCCGGCGCGGAGTAAGTCTGTTTGTAAAATAATGAAATAATGGACTGACACCAGAACTTACTGACGAATTTATTAGATAATAAAAACTTGCTTCTTTTCCATTAATGTATGGCTACTGATTGCCCTCTTTTTTATAGAGTTCTCACTTTACGCCAGTATACTCCAAATATATTCGCAATCGAATTTCTTCTGAATAACATAGTTTTTTATTTTTACTTTTTCACTCATATATCGCCTCTATCATATTTTCTTCACATTTTATCTCTCGTTCGTTAGTCCCACCCCTTTTCTCTCATCCTCAAATCAAATGTTTCTTGCTATCTCCCGTTTACGGACACACTGCGCCATCTATTGTATTTTAAATGCATTTTTCTCTCTCTTTCTTTCAGATTATTGTATTAGACCATTTTTATCGCTATTTTTTCGCATTCTTTTCCATTCTCTTACTACTTTAAATTTATTTAAACCTTTCTATCATATATTAGACTGTTTTTTAACATTTTTCTTTTACTTTATCAATACTTTAGTATATTTATACTTTTTTTTTATGGCTCCCTCATGTTTTGATATACAATTAATTATCTCCAGGGGGTTGTTTCTCGAAAACATGGAACCCCATTAATAAACTAAACTGTTCACCTGTTCACCCGGTACTTAATAAAAGGAAAATTTTAATTAAATAGTCTTAGTGCCGTTTGTCAGTTTTGGAATTAAAATTAGGTGTCCTTTTTTGTGGACACCGCCCGTTAAAGGGTTAAAAGATAAAAATCGTTGAAAGCATGTAGCTATGCAATAGTTACGCAAAGCAGATCCGTTTCAACTGACGCCATAAACACGTTTCCACCAGCCAAGGAGGATAATTAAGAAAAATATTGTAAATAAATAAATATTATTTTTTTTTCTCTTTTCCTTAATGTATAATAAATTTTATTGCATAAATTTACTGATATTTGACAATTTGGTGAGGGGGGCTTTTTCTAATTTCTTGTAATTTTTTTTAGATTAAAACTGCAACATTCTTCCATTTGTTTTTTGGGCGTTATAGTTTGGCAAATAGTTTAGGGATAGTTTTTTGTTTTAATGGAAAATGGTCATGGGATAATGCAGAAGTTCTGAACATTGTTTTCAGTAAGACGTTTTAAATATATCGTTTCCAATATGACGCAATTTTACCAAAATTTTCTTCCTATTATTAAACTTAAAAATATAGTTTGTAATTGAAGGGAAATATTATTACAGGACTGCCGACTTCTACGCATTTTTAAATCAAATATTCATGCTTCCAACCAGAAAGTATTTAATAAATTGCGTACTGAATTTTTTCAATGATGTGCAGTACTTTATACCTTATTACGTTTGTTAAGTGAAATTTTCGGTTCTAAAAGAATTATTTGATTCAAAATAAGCGTTGAAGTTGGCAACTATGTTATATTATTTACGCTGTTTTAAAATTTGCAACAATAGTTAAAGTAATTTTTCGAAATAAATGATTCTCTCATGTAATATATTTTTAAATTGAAACTGTTAGGAAATATTGTTATTTTAGCATTTTAAATATGGCGTAAATTTCCACATTTAATGCTTTGACCGCGTAATAATTAAACTATTATTTTCAAGTGTTATTTCTCTTTTTAATGTTCACGCGCAAGTTCAAATTTTGACAACTTATTTCGATTTTTCGGTAACTTTTACATCATGGTACCAAACGTAGGCCTCAGAGTGAGATAAAAGAGATTTTAAAAGAGATTAAATCAAAATTTTGACCACCGCTATTTCCTTTTGAAAATTTCCTTTTTAGATTTATCTTGAGATTGTTGTAGAAACCTACAGCGTTTTATTGCAATTGTTGTAGTAGTCTGGCACGTAAATATTTGAAAAAAAAAATAGTAGTGGCCAAAAAACAGACCATTTGGACGTCTGCAAATGTGACATCATTCGTTGTATAAGTTTAGGAATTAAGAACATTTAAAGTTGTGAACTTCTAATGTTAAATTAATTATTCATAGTTTCTAATCGAACTGCAATGCCTTTAATCTTTTTCAGCATAACTCAAATATTACTTGGCGGAATGAGATGATATGTTGGATTCGCATATTTAAAGCCTCTAGAAATCGATTTCTGATAAAATAAATTCTAGAGCAAAATTCATAATTGTCTCAATTTTTTTTTTCCAAATTAAAAAATCGTGTTTTCTCTATCAATCTATTTAATTGGTAAATCTTCATTGGAAAAACACTAGAATCCGCAAAAAACTACTTTTAGCATGTATTTCTGTCGTTCTAAAATCTTGGTTTACAATGAAAACCAATGGAAGCAGTAAATGGATTTTCACGATTTCCTCAAATTTGATTTTTTGGATAAGGCGAGTTTTGAAACTCACGTCCTCAAACATGCGAGTCAAAAGTTACAGCTCATTTTGACAAGTAGTGTTTGAGTTATGCTAAAAAAACTATCCTCGTTTCAATCTGTTTTGCATCAATTACAAATGAATTTAACACTAGAATATACAAACTTTAAACATTGATAAATCCTAAACTATTTGACCGAATGTCTTTCCATTTCATATCCTAAGGCAAAATTTACCGAAAAAGCCAAAAAAGGATGTCAATCTTAGGTGTTCGTATTGAAAGTGTCAGAATTTTGTACAGTTTTAGTATGACAGGGTGGCTAGTGGTCAGGGAAAAATACAGTAAAAAAAAAAAAATTAACTACCAGTATATTCTTATAGAAATTTTCAAATTGATTATTTGATCGAATAATCAACATAAATTTTTCTACAAGAATATACTGGTGTTTATCACTTTTTTTACTGTATTTTTCCCTGACCACTAGCCACCCTGTATGAAGACTTATTATTTTATGCTAAGCTTATTTTTTTTATGTTTATTGAAAAAAGACAAATATTCCAGTCGAATGGCTATTTCCGTTTCTTTCATTGACACTTTGGTAATTAAAATGTTTTATATACAGCGTGTCCCGGCTAAGATGTTACAAGCTTCGAGGGGAGGTAGGGTACATCTGGACGACTCGGAATCACATAGGAACGCCGGCCGGGTTGGAAGCGCCTTCCTGACCCAGTAGAGGCAATGAAAAGGCTGGATCACATAAAGGTGATCGTTGACCTTGGCAGTGCTGCCAGTGGGCTATTTATTTTAATTGAGATTTCTTGATTGGCACCACTTTTTTTAAGTGATAAAAAATTTCCCTCATTTTCACCTTGATTAATATATCTTTAAATAAGGTGAATTTTATCATTTTAAAAAAGTGGTGCCAATCAAGAAATTTGAATTAAAAAAGGGTAGCCTACTGGCCACACTGGGTATTGGTTTTCCAAGAGTGGTGCCAACGGATAAGACGGGCAGTGTTCTCGGCGCAAAGTTTCGAGAGAGTGTTAACCCTTTCAAGCGCAGCGTTCCCACGGCGAGACCACCTAATTTTAATTTCAAACTTACAAACGACTCCAAGAATATTTTAATAAAATTTTGCGTTTATAGTGAATACTTAAAAATAAAAGTGTTTACTTTCGAAGAAGTTCATTTGTAAATTCTGGTGTCAGTGAATTATTCCATCATTTTACGACCCTTTTCGTAAAATAATTCTTAAATGATCTCCCTTACTGGGTCAGGAAGGCGTTTCCGACTCGGCATTCCTATTTGATTTCGAGTCGTCTAGGTGTACCCTACATCCTCTCAAAGTTTCTAACATCTTAGCTGGGACACCTCGTATATTATTTATCGACTGCAATTCTGTTTTAATCTATTAGATTGCGCTTCTATGTACAGGGCTGCCGAAATGAAACTTTCCCACACGTGTAGCACGATGTATAGTTCATAATTACTTGAATTTAGAAAGCTGATACTTCAAGTTATATACCCGAGTTTTATCAAAAAGAAACAAGACGTAATCTATTCTGTTTAAGTTTTTCTGCCGGTGCACACTGGCTAATTTCCCCAAATTTCAAGTCAATATCCGGAAATAAAAGTTACACACATTCCATAACTTTGCCTAATTTTACATTAATATCATCAGAGAATAGAATATGTTTAGCTCATTTTTATTGAGTTAGAAAAATACATAACACTTAAAAAAAATCATTTTTCGTTGATATTCAATATTTGACGAATAAACTATCCTCATTGTTTTAAACTGTCATGCTAAAGCTTAATAGATTTTAGCGAACATTTTCGAATTTGTATGATGGTCCATATTTAAGAAAGGATATAGTAATCAGTATTGACATTAAATATAAAAGTGTATCACCAGAAAAGTTACCACAAAATAATTTAATATTTCCATGCTTGCAATATTGTTCAAATATATTTATTGGGTAACGGTTTAAAATACCCGGAATGGCTGTTCAAGTGGTAAAGGCCGAAGATTTTACTTAAGTTTTACACAAAGTTAACTTTTATAAATCTGTCACACACAATTAAAATTTTTCGTATTCTGTAGAAACAATAATTGTGAAAAAAAAATCGTTGTTTTAACTTTTTGACATGATTAATTAATATATATATATATATATATATATATATATATATATGCATTTAAGAAATGATGTTTTATTACTTTATTATTTTATTTAATAAACGCACGAAATTGCTTGAAATTTGCTCTGAGTTCTTAAAATTTCAGTCATATGATATACCATGAGCTCTTTGTTTTTTAACACTAGACCAGCCGAAGAGAATACTCAAGTTTGTAAAAATATTTTGCCACAGAATTTTAATTTTACTATTTAACTTATTTATTACATTTCTTTTACTGCGGTATAAATTTAACATATTTTATTTTAAGAAATCTTGTTCGAATATATTTATTTAGTATCGGTCAAAATAACCGCTATGGCTGTTCAAGTGTTAAATGCCAAAGTTTTATAAAAATATTTTACTCCAAAATTTTTATTTAAAGCTATTTAACTTTTCTATTTAGCTTATTTCCGTGTGGCACATATATAAACTTTTTTATGAAAAAAAAAAAAAAATCTGTTTCAAATCGAAATATTTTTATTTGGTACTTGTCATACAAACCGCCATAGCAGTTCTAGTGCTAAATGATCGATCTCCACGTATTCAATTACGCAACTCTCCATCCTCAAAATAATCTTATTTTTGTAAAAGAATTTTTAAAAAAAATCCAGATTTTTACAAGATTTTAGTAAAGTTTGCCACTATTAGTTGAATGACTCTAATATCAGCAATAAGTTTTATTTTTTTTCTAGGAGTAGCTTTTTTAATAAGAACTTTAATTTCTTAGTTCCATATCATGCATTAGTATACTTCAAACTTGCTGTATACTGCCTATTGTCTCTTTTATCGGATTTCTATTAAGCTAGAGGCAGCCACAGAGGCACCGTTTATTCAAACAAAGTTGCACAAAGTATGCAGTACCACGTCTGGTATTAATGAAAGCCTGAGATTTACTAACTACCTTCTGTCGGACACTTTGTTATTATGATTCATCCTCTCTAATTTGCTTTGAAAAGCACAGTTAGGTAGCTGGATTACAAATTTATGAGGTACAAACACACTCGTATTTCCGTTAAATCTTATTTTACTATTTACTTATACATTTTTTTCTGGTGTACGTTTTAAATATATTATTAATATAAAATTGACAAGGCATTTGCTTATGATTGATATTTATATTCATACATTTTTCAGTCTTCCGTTCAAAGAACACAACTTAGTGTTAAAGGTAGAAAAACGCTCATCATTAATATTGCACACACATGAGACTATGCACGTCAGATGCATTACTCTCTGCAGAATAAGTTATTTCTATAGCTGTCAGTGTTTGAGACATTGGAAATGCTTTAACTCAGGGGTGGCCAACCTGTTTGGGAAGAGTGCCACTATCTGAAGAAAAAAAATATGCGTGCCACTTCCAATTTTTCCAACATACTTAAAATATCAAAAGGCGATATCATGTTATTTATAAGCTGATTATGTGATTTTTACCCCAATACCACATTTTTCCCCTGTAAGTCTGAGTAATGGAGATTTAAAAAATAATATAAATAAAACAAAAATATAAACTTAGGTTTTTATTGTTAATAAACATTTTTAAAGGTTCTGCCAGATTATGTATTAAATAAAAATGAATAACTTGAAACATTTAATTATTAATAATTATTAAACAAATAGTCAGTACTTACTTAATGTGGCTTTTGAATTTTTAGCTTTTTTACTAAGTCATCTATATTAGGATTAATTTTTGAAGACGCTTACAAAATTAGGTTTTTTAGGTGCATATCAGTTAATCTTGAACGATATTTTGATTTTATTATGTTCATAATTGAAAACATTTGTTCACAAACATATGTTGATCCAAACCTACAGCAATATCTGACAGCCAGATCATGTAAATTTGGAAAATTACTTGCCGGTACAAATTTCCAATATTCAATATAATTTGGATCACTTGCAACTGAAATAAGTTCCTTATATTTGCTTTTCAGTATAGCATGGTTCTGTAGGTCAATAATTTCGATTTGGATTTCAGGTGGGTAATAATTAATTTCTTGCAGAGAAATTGAAAAGGGATTTGTGAATAGATCCACATTTTTTTTATCAGCTTGAAAATCCTCAAACCTAGCACTGAATGAATCCTGCAAAATAGATATTAAATTTTTAAACCTCTCATAGTTCGGAGAATTATTGACTTTAGTAGCTAGTTCTTTCATTAATGTGAAATGTGTTAATCTTTTTTCTCCAAAATCGAGATGAAAAAGCGACAGTTTGTTTACAAAAGAAGATATATGACCAACTAGAGTAGGAAAAATACAATATTTTCCCTGTAAACTTAAATTTAAATTATTTAAATGTTCCATAATATCAGTAAGAAAAGCTAAATCCCATAGCCAATCTGCATTCTTGAGTAGCAAGCACTCACTGGGTAATTCATTGTTTTCATCCAGATATTTTAAAACGCTCTCCTTCAACTTCCAAAATCTCGTGAGTGCACTTCCTTTGGAGAGCCAGCGAACACTACAGTGAAGGAATAACTCGCAATTAAAAAAAAAAAAAAATTAACACTTTGCTTGGCAGTTCTACCCCGCTGAAGTACTGTTGCCAATTTCTGCATGAGGAAAAATTCATTCTTCCGTTTGCCGTTTGCTGATCAAGACTGCGGGAAAAGAAATACCGTGAATTCAGACGAAACGGGGGATTTGTGGAGTAGAGTGCCTATATATTTTTAGATTAAATTCACTGCAGCGCTGTTAATGTTTTTTTATTGATGATTTCAGGAGCTTATTAGATTAATGTAGTGACTTTTTTTAAGTTTATTGCGAAGATTAACTTTGGACAGTTAATAAAGAACATTTCTATCTGGATTTCTGCCTATTATTTTTAATTAAAAAAAAATCAATAAGTCTTCGCGTGCCACTGTTAAAACTCCGCCGTGCCACACTGTGGCACGCGTGCCGCGTGTTGGCCATCCCTGCTTTAACTGATAATAGGTCAGTTTAAATGCATTTTGCATCGGAGATGGGAAAGTCGACAACCTATACTTGATATAATCTTATTAGCAATGTGTGTATTTTTTAATTGTGATATTCCATACGTCATCTTGTCAAAATAATGTATTTTCATTGTTTTGATATTTTACATTGTTCACCATCTGTTCATTGAGTATTGAAATTCGTGTTTTCAATATCCTTCCATTAAATTTCACACACACACACACACACACACATATATATATATATATATATATATATATATATATATATATCGTGTTTAACCCTTTAGCAGGCGGTGTCCACAAAAAGGATACCTAATTTTAATTCCAAAACTGACAAATTGCACCAAGAATATTTAATTTACTTTTTACTTTTATAAACTACGGACAAATAAGCAAGTTTTTATTTTCTAATAAATTCTTTTGTAAATTCTGGTGTCAGTCGATAATTTCATCATTTTAAAAACGGATTTACTCCGCGCCGGAAAGGGTTAAAATAACTTTCAATTAATTTTCATATATATATATATATAAATTTATTCAACATGATTTTTTTGTATTAATTTTTCGGAAATTATACTGTTGTGCAATTCATAACTGATTTTTCAGTCTCATCAGTAGGCAATTAAATATGACTACATTGACCTAAAAAGCACCTTAAAGAATAATTTCTAGAAGACTGTAATATTTTCAATTTCTTTGAACATATTTTGAACATTCTTTCTAGAAGAATTATAAATTAAATTTTCTGTAGCGAACAACGTTTGTTGTATCTCCTGTTTCATCAATATTCAGTAACGCAACTCCAGATTTTCACAATTAATTTCTTTTTTTCAAAGAATCGGGAAAACAGAAAAAGGGCCAAATTTTGGCCAAGATTTCGGTAAAATGCGTCTCTTTGTGGCAAATTACTTAAACTCAGCAGTGACTATATTTTTTCTAGCAGAAAATCTTTTTTTAATAACAACTTAGTTTTCTAACATTTATATCATGCATTAGTGAACTTTAAATTCTTGTTTTACATTGCCTATTTTTCTTTTCTATCGCATTTTTCATTAGCCTAGGTTGCACAGAAGCATTCAAATCTGGTTACACAAGATATACAGCACTGTCTATCGGCGACGTTTTCTAGAAGTCCTTTGTTTGTAGTGAAGACGAAGAGTGTATGTCCCGAAGTGTGCGTATGTTACCTAAATGACTTATCATTATAAACTATACAAGGTCCTAGCGAGTGCTCTTTGACTTCTGTAAAAATAAACTTAAGAAAAATTTAAATATACAAAAAATGAATTTATGGCATTCATTTAATTCTAGGCATTGCAATTGTCCTCAAACGGACTTTCCATTATAAAATTTTAACCGTAAAGCATAGCTAGGTAGTTCGATTAGCCGTAGAACTACCGCAAATTTTACTCAACCTTGATAAAAACATTTCACACTAGAATTTTTATTTAAAACTATTTAAAATTTTTATTTACTTTCATTCTCTATGGTTTATAGTTAAATTATTTTATGAAACAAATTCTGTTTCGAATAATCATTTTGAACGTAACTGTCGTATCAATTAGACACATTTTGTACGCAAAGGACTAAAATTTATAGAATGATTAGTAGACAATTTCAAGTTTTAACATTTTAATTAAGTATTTTCTTATATATTTTTACCGGTGTCAATTTGTAATATATTTTCAAGGAAAAAAAAAACATTTCCCTTCTTTCGATAATATTAATAATTTTTTCAGTTTATCGTGCAAGGAACTAACACAGCTCACCTTAAACTGCCATATGTATTGCCAGTAGCGTAGCTAAGGGGGGGCAAGGGGGGCGGCCGCCCCGGGCGCCGCTGCCAAGGGGCGCCAAATTGAGAGGGGTTTTTAACCGAAATTATCTCTCATATTTTGACAATAAATAAAAATTGTTGAGATTTTTTTTGTGTGTGAATGTTTTCTTTAGTAAAACATTTTAGTATATTCAAATAATGAAAGAAAAAGCTTCTGTAAATGTTTCTAGGGATGCGTACTTTACATGATTACGTACCTGAAAGGAGGCGCAAAATGATTAAATGGACGAGTGAGGGGCGCCCAATTGAGAGACGAATTAAACCAAAACTTGTAGGAAGCCCAAAAAGGTCTAAGCGATAGTTTTGAGCAGTGCCCTAAGAGGAAAACATTTTAAAAGGTCCTATTACTTAGCGCTTTAGATCTTCAGTTAGTCGAAATTAAGCATAGGTTATGAAATAATCATTATAATAAAATTTTAAAGAAATGCGTTAAAAGTGGGGGGAAATGTTTATAAAAGGGCCCTAGGACCCTAACAAAAATATGAGGATTGTGGCCCGATGAGAGGAATTAATATAAAACTTTAAAGTTATGCATATTGAGAGGGTGACACAATTAGGGAGATGAAAAATGCACAGTGAAAAAAAGTTCAAGGGGTCCCGGATCGGGCCCCAGGGTTTTAACTGGGATGTTGAAATGGGGGAATAACTAAATGGAGAAAACGCCCCAAAAGGTGGAAAATTGGATTGAAAGGGGGACAAGTTATTTACAATTTAGAACACAAAAACATAAAGGGGCCAAGTCTTAAAAAATTAAAAATCTGAGCCTCGGGTACATCAGGACATGCCTTGGACTACCCACACCCAAATTTTCAGACTTCTGTGGGCATTTAGATTTCGCTAGCCATCGCACACAGATAAACAACTTTCTTTTATTAGTATAGTTAATTAAGTTCTTAAAATATTAAAATGCTGTATTGTCTTCTGAAATACACCTGCGTACATAATTTTTATAATTCTAGTCTATCAGGAAGTGGGTGAAAAATCAATTAGAAAATTCCATTTTTACATTACAAAAAACAAGTTAATTGAAAAGGAAATAAATAAAAATAAATTCATGTATTATTAATGAAATCTTTGTTTATTGAGTAAAGGCACAAGTATAACAGATGAATTCCAAAGTTAAAGATAACGCTTATAGACAATTTTATAACTAAACATGTTTTATTAGATCTTCAGATATATATATTTTTAAAAGAGCAAAATTTTATAAAACAAGAGGGGAAAATTCTGCTATAAGGCAGAATATAGATTGCCACACACGGCTTTTATTTAAAAAATAAATAAACTAGCTGTAACTCAGAATAAAAACGCAATGACAAATAACAATTTTAAAATATCTAAATAACAAATAAAAATTCCCCTGTTAAAGTGTTGAGTTGTTGAATAACCATTCGATTTAGAAAAATATTTTTCTACCACTGAGCAATTTTTCTTAATGAAATTTAATTCATGTTGCTATGGCAGCAGACGATAAAACGATATCTTTGGAATAAGGGAATAAATAGAAGAAAAAATTTTGTTGATGTTTGTGATAAAATGTTTTTCTTTATGTTTTAAAAATGTATATACATAATTCACTTTTATATTTTAACAGAATAATAAGTTTACTATAATTCGTTACTCATGCTATGGCCAGTATACACGATACACGTCGAGCCACAATGCCTTTATCGTGGCCTTTATCATTATCTTTTTATGCGTAAAAGTTTCGCTACGGTACTCCATTGTGAAGTTTTGTAATTTTTGAAATCTAATACTTGAAAAACGACATAATTATTTGATTTGAAATTTATATCAAGAAAAATACAATTTTTTACCATTCTAACGCAGTTTGTAAAACAATTTTGTGATAAATACTTTTCGAGTTATTAATTTTTTAAGTAACTTCAAATGTTTCATTTTCCGAGATTAACTGTGGCAACGATGGATTGCTGTGACTTTTCATAAACATGAAAAATGATAGAGATTGAAAGAATAAGCCACCCTGTGTGTGGCTAATAAATAAAAATAAAAATTCATTAAAACTTTCAGAAAACATGCAGTCCATATCAGGGCTTAATTTCTAACAAAAAAAGAATAGGAGCCTTAATATTCTGCAGTACTAACACAAGTAGCACACCCCCTCCCCCCCCTCCTCCGCCGTCACTCCAATCTGCATATTTATATTTCATACATTATTTTTATAAATTTTAAAGCATTGTTTTTTTATTTAGCAAAATAAAAATTTTAAATACATCTATCTGCATTTATATACTTAGCTATTAACTATTCCACTTTTTAGTTATTACTACTTCCAAATAGAAACCTTTGCCTAACCTTAATGTTAATTAATTGCAGAATTCTGTGATTAAATAAGCTCAGGATTATGATTAGAAAATGGTGTTAACACAAAAAAATAAAAAAATAATAATAATAATAGTTCGCAGCTACGCAGAATTACAAAAAAGACTCTTTATTCAAGACTCTTTATTCTTATCAAAATACCATTAAAATGATTTGAAATTGAAATAAATAAAATTTTGATTTTAAGACAGATTGAGCTCGAGCCTGCCCAAAACCGAAGACTGATATAAAAATCGAGCCCGTTTCATATCCATCTCTTACGTGAGCGACGTAACTTATAAGTATTTTGATACAAAAGAGGGCAAAAGATTGGAGATGGGAGGGAAAGGAAAGGGTCATTTAGGATTCATTTTGCGGAAGTGTTACTGCGCTGGGCTCCGGAGCACAGGGTTTATGAGATCCGGTGAATTCTGGCCAATATTTAAATATTTACTAAAAATAAAGAAGTACCGGAGCTGTGCTCCGGCGCAAATTAAGCCCTGGTCCATATGCTAAACTTTTGGAGATTTAGTATATTGGAAATCAAATTCCTCGCTCCTTGTATCCGGGATTTATTATAAGTCAGATATGCTATTGCAGAGATCATTTGCATACTTTTTATGGCTAAGCCACAATATTATAAGTTTCGGGGACGCAACTGAAGTTACGCCGCTACTTTTAAACAACAAGCTCATAAAGTTTGTAAATAGTTTTTTAGATTGCTTTTCAAACCAGGATTAGCCATCATGGTTAAAAGAAAGCAAAATAGACATAAAATAACAATTAAATCTGAATGGACAAATATATATCTCTTTCTCTTTGGGCTAATCAATGTAAAAATTTTACGGTAATAAAAGTTTGCAATTAAGGTGCACATATTTAAGTTTTAAGATGCAGTTTTTATTGATATTATTAAATGGTTTTGTGAAAGTTTTATGATTTAATCAAGCAAAAAGGTAATTCTTTAAGTAAAATTCATTTTGTGTTAAAAATATTTCATTGAAAATTGTTAGGGGAACCGTCGGTAGCGTAATAAATTTTCTCCCTTTTCGAATTGTTAAATTGGTCTTCTATATTTTAGTATACGTTTTCGTCTTTTAATAATGGTAAAGAAGGATAGTTCAGCTTACCTATGAGATTTTCCTTATGCGCTGAATATTTCCACAGTAATCCAAAGTGTTTGCACTGATATTTATCTTATCGACTGATTGAAGTATTCGCTATATGGAAGTAATAAGAACTATTATTATTAGTAAGTAGAGATGCACGAAATAATAAGTAGATCCATTTTGAGTATAATATTATAATTCTTTTCTAGATATTTACATTTAAATCGCGTTTTTGGAGACTGCTTTTAGATGCTCCAATTTTACATTATATTTGAGATATATATTTACAACACATATGTACAAGAGCGTTTTAAATGCTCGGATTCATTTTAGATTCTGAAGGGAATGTCTTTAAGTTCAGTTCACACGCGCGTGATAACAGCTGTAGTTTTGAAGTAGGGAGGTCTGCAGAGTTTTTCACTTAATTGGTTTCGACAGTTTCTGGTTTTGTTCACTATGTTTTTCAGCTGCGGCACTTGAAGTACTTATTGGTAATTGGGGTCTGGTTTTTAACATGTTCTTATTTCGATCATTCGCTGCACGTGGAGATTATTCACTGCATAAAAAAGGTTTCTCCGTCACTCCCCCGTAATCTCCTGTGTGGGGAATGGTTGAAGGTTCAGTTTCTTACGGTGTTTCTCGTACACAGGTTTGGGAGTGGGTTTTGTGAGAGTGTCGGCTATCATTTCTTCACTGGGGCAGTATTGTAAATCGATTTTTCCTTCTTCTTTCATCAGTTTGATGTTGTGGAAACGTATGTCGATGTGTTTGGATCGCTTAGTATCTTTATCGTTTTCAGTCATTTTTATACAGGACATATTATCCTCAAAAATCGGTAATTTTTGTGGAATGTTGAGATCGCTAAGCAAGTTTGTTATCCAACTTAATTCTTGTGCTGCGTTGCTAGCTGAAACGTATTCAGCTTCGGCTGACGAAAGTGCAATACAATTTTGCCTTTTTGTAATCCAGTAAATCGGTGATTTTCCTAGCATGAATAGATTTCCTGATGTTGATTTACGTGTTTTCAAGTCACCTGCCCAGTCTGCATCGGCGTATGCTGTTAGGATGGGCTTGCTGTTTGCGTTAAGAGTTAAATTCAAATTTTCTGTAGTTTTAAGGTATGAAATGATTCTTTTCACTGCTGTCCAGTCCTTTTGGCGTGGTGTTTCATTTCTACGACATAATATGTTGACTGCTGCGGATATGTCAGGACGCGTGATTGTTGATATGTAAAGTAATGTGCCTGTGGCTTGTCGATATTTCGTGTTATTAGGTAAAAGATTATCATCGTCCTCAAGTCTGTTGAATCCTGCAATCATGGGTGTGTAATGAGGTTTCATGTCGTTTAAATTCAGTTTTTTCACTAGTTCCTGTATTTTATTGTTTTGATTTAGGTAATATGTATCGTTGATTTTATTAATGTTTATGCCTAGGTAATTATTCACTTCTCCTAAGTTTTTCAGTTCATATTCTTTCTTAAGTTGGTTTATTGTTTCTTCGATGTCACTGTCCTTTACTGCTATCAGGATATCATCTACATAAATGATGATGTATATCGGATTTTCTTGATTTGATTTAAAGTACAGACATGGATCATTTTTGCTCTGTAAGAAATTATTGTTTTTGAGTGTTTCCGATATTTTGGTGTACCAGGCCTTTGCGGCTTGCTTAAGACTGTAGATGGCTTTTTGAAGTTTACAAACTTTTCTTTCATCGCCGGGTTTAATATAGCCGTCTGGTTGACTCATATAAACAGTTTCAGTTAATTCACCATGCAAAAATGCTGTGGTTATGTCAACATGTTTCACGTTCAAATTTTTGTGCAATGCAGAGATGAGAAATGCACGTATTGTAGCGTGCGAAACTACAGGTGCGAAAGTTTGATCATAGTCAATACGGAATCTTTGACTATATCCTTGTGCTACTAGACGCGCTTTATAGCTTTGAATATTTCCTAAATTGTCCTTTTTTAGTTTAAAGGTCCATTTTGAACCGATAATTTTTGTTCCGGGTGGTGGATCTGTTAAAGTCCAAGTGTTATTTTTTCTTAGGCATTGGATTTCATTTTGTGTTGCTTTTATCCAATTTTGTTTATCATTAGTATTTTTCATTTTTTCGATATCTTCCCAATTTTCGGGAATGTTTTCAGATGAACTATTTATGAGACAAACATATCTGTCAGGAGGAACGCCTCTATTTGTCCTATTAGACCTTCTTGGTTCAATTGGTTGCTGTTTGGGCACGGATGGTGTCTCTTCACTGTCAAGTTTTATTTCTAAGTGATTTTCATGTCTATCCGGTAATTGTGTATTGTCATCGGATGTTTTTGTGGTGATTTGTATCTCCTCAATGTTATCTGAGTGTACATTTTCATTCTCAAGAAATTTCACCGTTCTCGCTATTATAATTTGTTTTCCTTGTGTGTGAATTCTATAACCAGTCGATCGTGTATCATAACCTACAAACGTTCCGGTTTGAGCCCTGTTATCGAATTTTCCTCTATTTACTTTATCGACGTAAAATAGCGCTTTACAACCGAATGTTCTTAAGTGTTTTAAATTCGGTTTAATTCCTTTCCATAATTCGTAAGGTGTTCTGTTGTTGTTTGCTTTGGTTGGGAGTCGGTTTTGTAAGTATGTTGCGGTGTTTATGGCTTCACCCCAAAAATGTTTGCTTAATTTTGCTTGTGATAGCATGCTTCTAGTCATATCTAATAAACTTTTATTTTTTCTCTCCGCAACTCCATTCTGGCTCGGATTATGCGGGACAGTCAATTGGTGTAAAATTCTGTTCTGTTTTAAGTATTCATCGATCTCTTGATTTACATACTCACGACCGTTATCCGATCTAATTTCCTTAGGTTTTTTACCGAACTGATTGTATATCATCGTTACGTACTCTTTTATCTTTTCAGCAACTTCGCTCTTTTTAGATAATAAATATATCGTAGTATATCGGGAATAATCATCAATAAGAGTCATAAAATATATTTTTCCGCCTAAGGTCGGTGTATCTAGAGGTCCACACACGTCACTGTGGATCAAATCCGCAATATTAGTAGCTCGATTTGTTGCTGATTTAGGATACGGCATGTTAGTTAATTTAGTTTCGATACAAGTTACGCATGTTTTATTTTGATGTTTACATTTTCCTATCTTTATTCCGTCCGCAAGTTGATTTGTTATCATTGATTTAATCGCGTCATAATCTCTGTGACCTAGTCTGCGATGCCAGAGATCTATGCATTGTTTGCTGTCACAGTTATACGTTATGTTTATATAATTTTGTGGTTCTTCCACATCGTCTATTTCCTCAATAATGTATAAGTTTTTCTCATTTTTCGCCCTAATATATATTTCTTCATCAAAGATCAAATCGCATTTATTATCGTCGAAGATTAGTTTACACCCGTTTTTAGCGGCTTTACTAACCGAAATTAGGTTCGACTCTAAGTCTGGGACATAAAGCACTTCGCGTAATTTCGTTGGTTTTTCTTTTCCTTCGGGGGTTAATGTTTTTATAAAAACTTCTCCTGAACCTAACGCTGTCAGTTTATTACCATTCGCGATCGTTACTGAAGTTTTATTATAATCAATAAATTTACTAAATAGGCTTTTATCATTACAAATGTGCGAGGTAGATCCTGAATCGAGAATCCAGTTATTTTTGCCTACTTTTTGAGTGATTAATGCTTTATTTTGCGTCTGATCATTTGCGTATTTTCTTTCGTTTGGAATTTTATTTTCTCTACGAGTTTCGTTTTTTCATAACATAATGAAGATGAGAAATTCTTTTTACTTTTGAATTGATTGTTACGAGGATTTCCGGATTGTACCGTGTTTCTGCTCTTGTAGTGCCAGCATTCGTAAGTCGAATGATTTTTCATTTTGCAGTTGTTGCAATATTTTTGTTCTCTTCTATTTTCAGTGTGTGTATATCTCCTATTTGTTTTAAATGCTCTCTCGCTGTTGTTATATCCGCTATGTGATTGTTCTGACATTTCCTGTCTACGATTATATTCATCCGTTAATTTGTTTTTGATAAAATCAGGGGTGAGCTCATTTTCTGGTCTCGCCTCCAACGCAGTTATCAAAGTATTGTAACTGGGGGGAAGAGAACACAGAAATAGCGCGGAAATATGTGAATCGCTAACATTTTCTCCAATGGCATTAAGTTTATCTATAATTTGCAAGATATTAGTGATATGTGAGATCATGTTTCCGCCCTCCGCTAATTTAGTACTGTATAATTTTCGTAACAGGTAAAGCTTACTAGATAAATTGCTTCTCTCATGTATATTTTTCAGAGCTTCCCATGTTAATTTGGCAGTTTCTAAGTTTTTTACATTTACGATTTGAGAATCATCAATGCTTAAGTTAATTAAAGCTCTAGTCTTGCGGTCTCTTTTGTGCCATGCGGGGTCGGGTGGAGCTGGTGGATCTTGTACTATAATATCGTCGAGTTCCTCTTTAATCAGGAACATCTGCATCTTGAACTTCCATGTACTATATAATTCGTAGAATTGAGTTTTTCAATAAATTGAGTATTTTCTTTTATCGCATTCATTTTTTTTCTTTTTTTTCTTTAGCGTTCTTTTATTTATTATTATATTTTAGAAATTTGTTAAATTATCGTTTTTGATACTGGGATAATATTCTTTTTTCAGAATCAGTCTCATAATCTTTGTTAGGGGAACCGTCGGTAGCGTAATAAATTTTCTCCCTTTTCGAATTGTTAAATTGGTCTTCTATATTTTAGTATACGTTTTCGTCTTTTAATAATGGTAAAGAAGGATACTTCAGCTTACCTGAGATTTTCCTTATGCGCTGAATATTTCCACAGTAATCCAAAGTGTTTGCACTGATATTTATCTTATCGACTGATTGAAGTATTCGCTATATGGAAGTAATAAGAACTATTATTATTAGTAAGTAGAGATGCACGAAATAAGAAGTAGATCCATTTTGAGTATAATATTATAATTCTTTTCTAGATATTTACATTTAAATCGCGTTTTTGGAGACTGCTTTTAGATGCTCCAATTTTACATTATATTTGAGATATATATTTACAACACATATGTACAAGAGCGTTTTAACTGCTCGGATTCATTTTAGATTCTGAAGGGAATGTCTTTAAGTTCAGTTCACACGCGCGTGATAACAGCTGTAGTTTTGAAGTAGGGAGGTCTGCAGAGTTTTTCACTTAATTGGTTTCGACAGTTTCTGGTTTTGTTCACTATGTTTTTCAGCTGCGGCACTTGAAGTACTTATTGGTTATTGGGGTCTGGTTTTTAACATGTTCTTATTTCGATCATTCGCTGCACGTGGAGATTATTCACTGCATAAAAAAGGTTTCTCCGTCAAAAATTTTTTAAAGAAAATTTCAAAATCACACTTTTGTATAATTATAAACTTTTCGCAACATTTTTCTTTCATACTTTCCTTACAAATCTACTCTATAACTGTAATGATCAAATTTTCAATTAGTTAGTTAAAATGTCATGACAAGTGTTAATTAGTTAAAATGTCATGACAAATTTTAAAATAAAATACAAAAATACCTTTTTTGCTTTTAGAAAAAAAAAAAACTATCTATATCGTATTTTTAATTTTACGAAATGCACCTTAAAAATTTCAAAAAAAAAAAAAAAAAAAGAGTCAATTGAAAAATATTTGTTGCAGTTTTATCACTTAGGATATATGAAACTCCTTGTAATTTTTAAAGAGTGTACGCACCTTGTAAATGAAACAAGGCAGCAGATTTTTTTTCTATAATCGGGTTTAATTTAGGAGTTTTCGCAAACGGGATTTCTAGCAAATAATTTACTTTCATTATTTGTAATCATTGTTGCTACCTTCATACTCTTAAAACTACATAGCTACACAGTTAAACATCTTGGTAATATAAAATAGATAAAAGTAGATAAGAATAGATAAAAGTAGGTCACCATAAATGAAAATATGTCATAAATGAAAATGTCGTCATAAATTCGCGATAGCTGACAATTTTTCAAAGTCCCCAAATATTGATGAAAATTAGGAATTTTCTATTATCGTGTTCCACGCATTTTAATTTCGTGTGTTTGAGTAAAATTCGTTTAATTCTTAAAAACAAGGAAGAGGAAAGTTACCTTTTCCTCGAGTACAAGGCGGGAGGACTTTCCTTCCGTCTTGAGGAAAAATTTAATTGTTTTTTTATTGGGGGGGGGGCGCAAAATTTCCTCCTGCCCCAGGCGCCAAAAAACGTAGCTACGCCACTGTGTATTGCACACACATCAGAAAAGGCATGTCAGATGCTTTACTATCTACAGAATTATTTATTTCTATAGGTGTTAGCAATTGCAAAATGTAAACAATTTTGCCAATTATAGGTCAGTTTTAACCCGTTAAGCACCGCTATATATATTAAACTATTTTTTTATGGAACAGTTGTTTTTTATTTATGAATAGGAAGTCTTTAAAGTATTTCTGAAGAAAAAATAAAAAAAAATTCAAATATTTAAGAAAAATAGCATGTTCCCAAAATGGGAGCAATGGCTCAAAATGGGGGTAATTTTTTTCAAAATTTTTACTTATGCCTCCGTGCATTTATGGTTGTTATTTCACTGTTCTTTAGCTATAAAAGGGGTAATATCATTCTGAAACTGATATTTTACGAATAATTCATATAAATTAGTCCAACATCTACATTTATAATAAAAATAAAACATAAAATTACCGATTCCATAAGCATTTTCATTATCCATCTCTTTATTTTTCCCATTTACATAATTTCTGTCCTACTATTTTACATGAAAATGATGGAACATTTTTTATGCAGCATTATATTATTTTTTTGAGTCTTCTAAAATTGATTTTTTAACTTTTTTTTTTTTTTTTTTTTTTTTTTGCTTAGTTTTTTCATATTCCGATTTGAAGATTCGTCTGAACTTTCATCTGAAATATCAAGTCTGCTTTTAATACTTTGTCTTTTTTAAACTCTAAATCAGATATTTCTTGATTGTCTGTTGATTTAGAATTTACGGAAAGTTCTACTTCACCAAATATAACATGGGATAAATCGTAGCATAAATTATTTTCTATTACATATGTAATAGAAAATAATTTATGCGACATACATATGAGGAAGATATCTTCCTTGTATGTTGCAATACTGCAATCAGGGGGCAAAAAAAAAAAAAAAAAAAAAAAGATTTCTGGAACAGTCGAAAAATCATCCAAATATAAAAAATTGTTCAATCATCTTCCATATAAAAAAAAATCAGAATAAAAAAATAATGTAATGATGAAAAATAAAGAGATGGATAATGAAAATGCTTATAGAACTGGTAATTACATTTTGTTTTTATATTATAAATGTAAAAGTTGGACTAATTTATTTAAAATCTTCTTTAAATATTAGTTTCAGAATGATATTATCCCTTTTATAGCTAATAAACTGAAAAATAAATACCATAAATGCACAGAGTCATATGTACAAGTTTTCAAAAACATTACCCCCATTAAGAGCCATTGCTCCCATTTTGGGAACAACTTATGCTTTCAGTAATTGTGATTGATCAATTATACATATTAATTCCGGATTGATGTTGTTTAATATAATACACTGTTATAAACATATTTTAACTAAAAAATATAATTTTTATTATAGAGGTTTTTTTTCCTTCGAGTACGGCCAAAAAGCTATTTTTCGCCTTTTTTAACTCATTTTAAAAAATAGAAAATTTTAATGAAACTTAAAAAAAAAATCAGAAGTCGTCTATTATATTCAAAATTCAAATAACACGAACTTTTTAAAAATATATAAAATACTCACTTTAGAAAAAAATCATAAAGCAATGTTCCCAAAATGGGAGCAATGGCGCTTAATGGGTTAATATATTTTGCATTCAAGAACAGAAAGTCGACAGCTCTATACGTTGAAGTTCCCTGATTGTGTATTTTAAACTCTGACATTCTGTACTTCATCAAGTCAAAATAATACACTTTCATTGTGTTAATTTTTCCGTTGTTCAATGTATGTTGTCTCAATCTGTTTACTGACTAGTAAAAATTGTTCTTTCTATGTCCAGCAATTAATTTTCATATGTTTTGGGGGGTTTTAAGTAGATTTCGTAAAAAATACTACCTATTACATTCTTCCCTATGTTGCATACCTGCTAACACCGATCTAAACTTCCGTACAATGTAGGTTAATTTAACCGAAATTAAACACGTGTCAAACCAGATTTTTTTAAAAGAAATGTATTCAAATAGGTTTCACGTCAGAACATGAAACTAAATATATATTAATTTCTAAGATATATTTTCTGGTTACAAACGCCTTTAACCTGGATCAAATTAACTAACGTTGTACGGAAGTTTTGTTGAAAGTTGGCATGTATGATATTGGAATTTAAGAAAAATTTTTGCAGATCTACGTCGATCAGGATTCCCAGAACCCAAAACCATCCCAACTTCAAAACTTTATCTATCTATCTATCTACCTATCTATATCACTTTTTATGGACACTATAACTTAAATAATTCTGCACAAGTCTCTTCCAAACTGATACATAAAATCAATGGGCATAAAATCTCGTTCAAGTTCGTTAATGGGCAAAATGAAACCAGGAGGGAAGGGAATGAGGGGCTTTTTGTGAAAACAGAAAAATCCCATAACTATTTAATTATGATACATAACGAATCCGTTTAAAGTTATTATTACTTCTGGGAAAAGGGCCGAAAATTTATGTATGACAGATTTTTGATATCATTAAAAACGGCCTCAAGGGGAATAATAGGTATTTAAGAAGAGAAAAAAATTCATAACTTCGTCAATTCAAAAGATATCAAATACGCTTAAATTTATTATAAATCCTCTTAATATTATATATAACTTTTATATTGACAAGTTTTTTAGGACCAACCCTTACAGCAAAAAAAAAAAAAAAAAAAAAAAAAAAAATCCCTGCCGCCTCCGCCTACAGACTCAGGTAGATTTTGAAGTAGGCGGTCCCAACTGCTGCGTCATATCAAAAAAGTCGTTTCTTCTGCAATTCCCAATAAACAAGCGCACCACGGTCTGCGTCTTCGAAATCTATCTGTGCATGTAGGCCGAGCCATCAGGGATTTTTTTTTTAAATAAATGTATTCTATATGGTTGCTTTGGTATTCATTTTCTCTCAAATTATAATGCTGTGGAATTTATATATGATTTCTCAGTCACAACTGTAGTGAATTAAATATGGCTTTATTGGCCTAAAATCACTTTAAATAATAATTTCTGTAAGACTGTAATACATTAGATTTGTCTGAACAAATCTTGAAAAGTCCTTCTAAAAGAATTATAAGCACGATATTCTATAGAGAACACAACTTGTGTAGTGTGTTCTATTTACTCTATTTTAAAAAAATAATAATTAGGAAAATTGAAGGATTGATATACGGAAGTTTTATTTAATACAACACACGCAAGCGAAATCTCTTAAAAATCTTGCCGAAACCTTAAAGCAGAAAGTGCACTCTTTCTACACACAACTTTCATATTTGCATATTAATGTCTTAAAATAAGTTTAGATTACATTTACTGCGGAAATAAACGCATTACAGTTTATTTTAGCTCATACAATCGTTAATCTGAATATTTTGAAAGTTAATGATTTTCATATTCAAAATAAAACACTGAAAATTAATCTTTTCTAGCTATAATTTTTATTATTTTATGTAAGACTGTGTATTCCAGAAAATGTATCAGTAGGTTTTGGTTTAACCCTTTGCACTTCAGGTGAGACATGACAAAGCTAATCACTAACAAATTTTCAGATATACACTTTTTCTATCAATATTTCAGAACAAAATCTTTATAATGTAGGCCTAGAATATTTGCTATTGCTATGTATGAGAAATAAAATTATGTATCCAAAATGGTTATCGCTATTTTCAAACAACACTCTTCAATGAGTTTAAAGCAAGGTTGATTGTTTAGCCTCTTTTTTTTTACTCAAAAATTCTAAGCTCATGCCAGATATAACGAGCAATAATTTCACATTTTTTAATGACAGATATTTCTTAATATCCTAAATTAAAAATTCTTCTTCTAAAGTTTTCTGTGTGAATTTGAATTTTTCGACACCAAACTGGCAACTCTGGTATAAAATGCAACTTTTTTCCATTCTTCTATGGTCCAATTCCGATGTTCCTGTGCCCATTGCATGCGTGCTGGCGACGACGTGCCGTCAGAGCAAGGGCGTGCTTCGGACGCCGGCTGCGTAGGCCCATACGCAGCAGTGTATGCTGCACTGTGTGTTGAGAAAAACAGTCTGGGTCGCCGCTGATGTAGCGTATGGTGATTTCGGCTGTTGTAGCTCTTGGTCACGGCGAATAATGCGTAACAATCTGTGCTCTTCTTTGGAATAAATGTGCCGCGGGCGACACACGGCTGGCCGGCGACTTGTCGTTTCACCATCCATACACCACTTTCGATAAGTGCACACTACACTGGACGTGAATAGCCCACTAAATTTTTAAAGTAAACTTTGCCTTTTTTAAATGAAGATAATCTGGGTTGCTATATAATGCCCGTCACTTTATGAAAAATCTGGTATTGAAAATCCCTGAATTCCCTGAGGCACACGAAGCCTGTAATGACTTATGAAACTAAAATAAAGTCGCCGAGCCATAACGATTTGAGCTTTATCAGAGTCTTATAAATCTGCTGCTTTTCCCATTAAGTCGCTAATCACGCTATGTTTTGAAATACAATGTATGGTCGCTTTATATACTCCGACATCAGCAGCGCACGCACCCTGGTTTTGTTTCTGGGTGAACTTATTGTTATAGATAGAGGGTTGTCATAATGTAACGGCTCTTCGATGTAGATATAAAGACATTGAATGAAATAAATTTCTCTGATATTTAAAACAATAATAGTTTTTTTTAATAATTTCATATCAATATCGTGCAAAAGAAAAGAATGGAATGACTTATTTAAGTCTAATTATTATAACCCTTTCATATAAGGAAGTATTATAAATGTGAATTTTACTTTGATAATCTTTTAGCTCTACATTTCAATTTACAAAATTTGAGCCCTAAAAGAGAAAGTTGTCCTATCGATTTTTTGTAATACAGGGTTCGTACACCACAGGGAATTTGATTACCAGATTTTTAAAAATAAAATTTGCCTTTTTTAATTAATAAAATCTGGGTTTCTATAAGGCGACCGTTACTTTATGAAAAATCTGGTATTGAAATTCCCTGAAATCCCTGAGGCACACGAAGCCTGTAATGACTTTTTAAACTAGTATAAAGTTGTTTATTTTTTTTCTGGCCATATGTGTTAATAAATAAAATCTGTGTGATTTAAAATAATTAAAATGATTTTCTTTGTAATGTCTGTTTTAGGAAATGTCTTATGCAAGATAATTATTTGATTTTTTTAAAAGTTCATTCGATAAATGATGTAATTGATAAAAGATAAAAAGAAAAAGATATAACACACACAAAGATAGATTTAGCATCAGATTTTAGCTACGAAGTAGTTGAATGCTATGAACAAGATCCGATTACCGCAGGGACAGATTTCAATAACTGTTTTCGAATAGCAATTGTCACCTTATTGAAATGCTGAATTTCTCTAATAGAAAAGGCGAAAATTACAATTCGAGAATATAGGTTGAAGCAGTAAATCAGGTTTTGGTTATTAATGTCAAGAGGTTCTAAATATGCAGAGTCTGAAATTGTGTATTTGTTGAATAATATTCTCTTCTAATAATATGAAAGCGATTTTCAGCTCATTTAAGTAAATAATCTATACTAGTTATCATCTGTACTTTGCGTGTCATTGGTCTTTGTAAATATGTGTTTCCCTGTTATTAAATTAAAAATACGTAGTAAACAGATCGGTGATCAATATTTTATATACTCAGACCTATGTTTAGGTTTATTGTTTTACGGGGAATAATCATTTCAACAATTCGTTAAAATTGCTTCAAAACTCAATTCGTGACTTAGATTATTTACTGTTATCTTTTCAACGTACCACTATGAAATAAAAAGCCAACACATGTTATTTTGAGTAACGTTAATAGTAGAAGAAAGGGAAAAGTACCAATTTATAGGGAATAACCTGCTATCAACTGATATGCATGAATTAAGCTTTAGAGCCCTTTTAAATAATGAACATTATTTTCTTTTTCTTAATAGCAAAATTTAATTTTTAAGTAATATTCTAAATCTACGATACAATATATCATATATCAAACATATATCAAACTGGAAATCATTTGGAGAAGAAAATTTGGATTTACAGTTATTTAAAATTTAAATATCTAATATTTAGCTAGCTCAAAGCCTGACTTTATGGAGACTCCAAAATCTTAATTATAACGCATAAAGAAAAAATAATAATAGATTTTTTCACCATTAGTCAGTTATTAAATAAAATACTTTGATCCATAACATCTGGAATACCACAAATGACTAATATCTTTTTTTTTTTAATGTGTACCACTATTTCCAAACAATTATAATCTACTTTAAAGATTGATATAATTCTTTCATGAAGACTATTGTTTTGAATTAGCGCCAGAAATAATTATAACAGCAACCAGAGAAATAATCGATGGTTGGTTGATTTATGACGGCCGATTATCTACACGAGGGATATAGGCCCTAGGGGGGAGTGCCCTCCCTGGGGGTCTTTTCTAAGGGATCCTAACCCGTATTTACGACAAGGTTCGAAGAAAACCACGGAAAAGTCCGAACGGTTAGGTCGACGAGCGCGGCCGGGGTTTGAACCCAGCACCTCCTGTCTACCAGCTTTGAGAGCAGAACCTCTCAGCCACTGGTGGGGCGAGAAATAATCGAAAAAAAAAACATTGTAATACAAACATATTTAAAATCATAACTATATAAAATGCAGTAATTTCGAAAAAAAAATTATATTCGTAAAAGGTATTTTATTAGGATAATAAAAGTATTTTTTAGAAGCAGTAATTTAATGACACGAAAGGAAAAGTATTTCTAAAGTATTATCAGTAGTATCATCACGAAAAAGAAAAAAATGAAATCTTTACAAAAAAATCTACAGGAGTGTTATTTTTAACACACAAAAGTAACTATAAAAGAAGCGGTATTATTGTCATTAAAAACAAAATTATAGAAATACTCGTACTTTTAACACTGGAAGAAAATAAATGGAGAAGGAATAATTTTATTATGATAAAATAATTATGGAAGGAGTGATTTTAAAAAGTGAAATAAAAATAGCAGGAGTGGTATTTTCACACACACAGAGAGACACGAAAATGTATATTTTAAAAGTAGCGATATTTTTTAATGCGAAAATACATACATATCAAAATGTTGGTATTTGTAGCACGAAAAAAAGTATTCATGCAAAAAGAACACTATATTTATTCTCCAATATAAAAAATTCTTTATGTAAAGAACAGTGTTTCTATCATTAAAATTTTTTTATTTATTCATTAAAAATTAATATATAGGTAATTAAAAATACAGGGTGTCAATAATTAAACGACCCTACTTTAAAGTTGTTTACAGACGAAACTATTGGTCAGAAAGTTGTGAAATTTTGTGAAGGACATAATGAAAGAATGGGAATTTGTTTAAGCGAAAAAAAAGTAGTTAAAAATTTCGCCACCAGATGGCGTTTTCAATGAATTACACATTTAGTATACATTTACGATAGTTCACATATTTTATTGCAACAAAACTTGTTCCATATGACGGCCATCATTTTCAGCTATCATCTGGAATCGTAAGATAGCATGTTCCACAGTTGACCGCAGTGTGTTATGGGAAATACTAAAAACATGTCGCGAAAAAAGTTTTGTTCGACATGTTTTATTGTAATAAAATTTGTAACCTATCGTAAATGTATGCTAAATGTGTAATTTATTAAAAAACGCCCTCTGGCGGCGAAATTTTGAACTAAATTTTTTTTCGCTGAAATAAATTCCCATTTTTTCATTATGTCCTTCACAAAAATTCACAACTTTCTGACTAATAGTTTCGGCTGTAGCCAACTTTAAAGTAAGGTCGTTTAATTATGGACACCCTGTATATATATATAAAAGGAACGATATTTCTCACACGCGAACAAAATCCCTATAAATAGTTTTTTATTACCTATATATTTATAATATATAAAACAAATAATGTTGTCAACTATACATAAATGACTAATTGCAATATTACGAATATTATAAATATAACTATGATTATTACAAGATATTTCAACACTATAACCACCGGAAATTTTACTCAAGTTTCTTAAAAATATTTCACACCAGAAGTTTTATTTAAAACTACTTAACTTATTCATTTAACGTATTTCTGTGAGTTTTATATTTCATTTATTTAAAAAAGAAATTTCTGTGTAGACTCGGAATACATTCATTTGGTAACCGCCAAATGACGGCTCATGGTAGTTCTAGTGTTAAATATAATCAGGTAGAAAGATTTTCGCTCAAATTTCTTCTCGTTTTTTACAACAAACCATGTGAACATATTTAAAACTGTTAAGTCTAACATAAGGAAAGTTTTCTATTGAATGCTAAATCTTGGAATGTTCTTATTCGTTATAACGAAAAATGTGTTAATCCAAGTAAAGCGTTTCTATCACCAACAGCTTTATTTAGAGTTCTCCTTATTGTTAAATTCCTTATTGATCGTTGCAGAAAAAACTGCAACGTGATCGTTATAATAAGCATAAATCAAAAACTACTTGATTAAATGAGCTGTAATTTTTTATTCGCATATTGGAGGCTTTTTGGAAATCAAACTTTATTGAAAAAGTCACGTTATAATTCATTTATTTGGAAATTAATTTAAATTTATATATGTTTTCAAAACATGTATGAAGTATTACCTACATATTTTTTTACACAAATCTATTTCCAGAATCTTTATGTAAATCAAAAATCACAGCTCATTCCGCAATGTTGTTTTGAAATATGATTTAAAAATCTACTCGTATCGCAATATGTTTTGAAACGATTAAAAATAAATTTCACGTCACTACTTCCACAATTTAAATCTACATAATTCTTAAAATGACCAAATGACCTCCCATTTGGTATACTTAGTTAAAATATTTCGAAAAAGGCAAATATAATGTCAAAATTAGAATCTCGTAGAGAAAATTTCCTAATTAATACAATTTTAGTATGAAGAGTACCTCATGCCCTTTTTAAAAAAAAATAAATTCAAAGAAGACATAATATCCAGTGTAATGGCTATATACATTTTTATTCTGTGACTATTTGCAGATTAAAATGTATTTGGGGAGTTCTATTTTTTTACCGACTGCACTTCTGTTTTAATCTACAGTAGAACTCCAATTATCCGAACTCCAACTATCCGAATCGCTGATTATCCGAATAGCTTTCAGAATTTCAGAAAAAAAAATGAAGACGGAAACGTACTGCGATTTCCAAAATAATGATTCTGTCTACGCACGCTATTGTCTTTCCCGCCGCGAAGACCCTGGGTTTCAAATTCTAAATGATGATGAACTTATTGAAAGTGTGAGAGAAGAAAGTGTTGAGGAAGAAAATGACCTTAATGTTGAAGTTGAAGCATATACGGGACAATCAGCTAGTGAAGCATTTGCCGGCCTTGAAACTGCGTTGAAGTGGAGGGAGCGTCAGCCCGAGTGTGACCACATGCAACTTCTGACTGTCAAGCGGAAGCGCGAATTGGCTCCCCGAAAACGGATGAAGAATATCAAACAGCTTACTTTGACCGAGATGTTCAGCAAGTAATGACTTTCATTTACAGTACGGTACGTACATACTGTACTAATGTACTGCACTTGTAAGTACGCTTAACATGTAATAGTGTTGCCTTTTCATTTAGTTAATTAAAAGCTCTTTTTTTAAAAAAATAATTTTTTTCTCCCATTTTCAAGAAACATACAGTAATTAATTAAAATATACCCCTTTTTTGGAAAAAAATCCAATTATCCGAATTTTTGATTATCCAAATAGGGTCCGGTCCCAATTGATTCAGATAATTGGAGTTCTACTGTATTATATTGCGTTTGTATGTACAGGACTGTCGGTTGGTTGATTGTTTGATTTATGACGGCCGATTATCTACTCAAGGGATATAGCCCTTAGGGGGGAGTGCCCTCTGTGAAGGTCTTTCTAAGAGATCCTAACCCGTATTTACGGCAAAGTTCGGAGAAAACCACGGAAAACTCCGAACGGTTAGGTCGATGAGAGCGACAGGGATTTAAACCTAGCACCTGCCGACTACCAGCTTTGAGAGCAGAACCTCTCAGCCACTGGTGGGGATACAGGACTATCAGAATTAAACTTTCCTACCTGTGTAGCACGATGTGTAGTTTATAATTTACTTTAATTTAGAAAGAAAATACTTCAAATTATGCGCTCGATATTTATCAAAAAGTAACAGTAGACCCAGTTTAATAAATAAGTTTTTCTGCCGACGTACTCTACCTAAAAGTCCCAAAAGGCAAGCCTAAACCCGAAAATAAACTCTTTTCTTAAATTTTAGATTAATGTCCTATGAACAGTATGTAAAACCATAAATCAATGTTGACAGTGGGTTACTTAAAAAAAAAAAAAAAGAAAAAAAAAAACAGTTTTCTTGATTGCCACCAGTTTTTTGATAAAGTAAAATTCGCCTTATTTTATGACAGATTAAATAAGCCGAATTATTCTATTTAAAAAAAATGTTGCCAATAAAGCATTCTGAATTTAAACAAGTTGGAAATTGTACGTCAAACGTGACAAATGAGGTGCGTTCGTACTATAGCTAGTTATATAAATATTCAGATCTTGATGATTTTTAAATCTGTGAAATGAATTATATCGTTTGCAGATTAATTTCTGTAATAAAATAAGTATCCCGATTGCTTGAGGATTAAACCTCGGAAGCTCCTATAACAAGAAAGCACCGATTTTTTTTTAAATTCAAATTTCTTAATAAATGTTTTTATTAATATTTTCTAAAGTTTTGATTCGACTTTCATAAAATTTGAAATGTCCCGACAAAATTCTGCAAAGATAATATACCTTCAATTTTAAACCATTCGGTTGGGTAGTTTTTGCGTTGTTATATGCGGACGAACGGAGAGACAGACGGACGGACCAGACAACGACAATAGGTGTAAAACGTATTTATATAATTACGAACGAACCTAAAAAGTAGCCTACTGGCAACACTGCCATAAGATGCCAATATGTCTTAATTATTCCGGAGCCTGATCCAAGGCAAACAAGGTTTCAACAGAAAATTTTATTTAATCAATTTTAAAATGAAATTTAATAAATACGTTAAGGAAAAAGACACGCTTCCATACACACACTTTTCGGTTTTAAACATGTATTCTTGGATCAGTCTCCGGAATAATTAAGAGATTAATAATTCTTCGAACTACCTGTTATTTCAGACATTATATTAATCTTTAAAACATATAGACAGGCACAATACTGTACAGTATTGAAGCTGTCTGGGCCAACAGGCGAAAATATTCTACTTTTATGAAACTTTTAGCGTGTGGACTGGTTTTATGTGTTTTTAAATATGTTTTTAAGAATGTACAGCGCCTGTCTATATGTTTTAAAGATTAAAATAATGTCTGAAATAACAGGTAGTTCGAAGAATTATTAATTAAAAAATGACATTAGAAAAGATCATAGATTGAAATACTAATTAAGAGATGTTGGCATCTAATGTAAAACTCACTTTTATTACGTTAGGGAAATTCATAACATATTTTTAGAATATGTGTTGGTGATATTGAATATTTAGCAAATTAATGATCTTCATTTTAAACTGTTATGTTAAAATTTATTTTTTAGCGAACATTTTTAATGTTTTATGATGAAAATTTTTAATGTTTCATGTTACCATGTTTCAGAAACAATATATCAATCAGTATTGACAGTAAATAAAAACAGTTTTCACAAAAACATTACCACAAAATGAATCATTTCATATTTCCATGCATATGACTCTGAAACAAATTGAAAATTTCTTCATGTTCTGTAGATATAATGATTGTGTCAAAATAATCATTATTTTAACTTTACAACATGAATAATTTGAACTGCTTTTGTGTGCTTTTAAAAAAGGCTTTTTTATTATTTAATTATTTTTTTTTTAAATAACTGCACGAAATTGCTTGAACTAAAGTTAAAAAAAAATACCACAAGAATTTTTATTTAAAATTATTTAACTTATAAATTTAATTTGTTTCGCCGTGGTAAGATTTTATCTTATTTTTAAAAGAAAATCTGGTTCGAATCGAAATATATTTATTTGGTACCGGTCAAAATACCCGCTATGGCTCTTCTCATGTTAAAGAACCGACACAGAGCTATTCAGTAACGCTTTTAGATATTCATAGTTAACTTATTTTCGAATAATAATAATAATAATAATAATAAGCAGAAAGAGGGTCGAGTTGTGGCCAAGATTTCGGTAAAATTAGCCTCTTTTGCGACGGATTACTCTCATCTCGGAAATAACTATATTACTTACTCATCATGCGTAGGGTAAGTCTTGTAATCGTTTTTAAAATCGAAAAATAAATTTTGACGGATTTACACGCTTCAGAAACTTGAGATTCCGAAAAACATATTTTTAGAAAAAAATGTGCCGTCCGTCTGTCTGTGTGTGTGTCTTTAAACGCTCTAACTCTTGAACAAATTGAGATAGAGACTTGAAATTTGGTATGTACTTAGTATGTAATAATGGGAAGAAGCTTATTGAATTTCAGTAACCTCGATTACCGTAATTTTTTTTCGGACTCTCGAGGTATTCGTTCTGATAAAAGTTACATAAAAAAATTCGAAATTGCTTATTTTAAGGAGTGAATATAAAAGACAATAAAAAAACATAAATTTTGCATAAAGAATGAAGTTGATCGGATACTTAGTTGCCGAGATATTTGTAATCCTATTTTCAACACTTTTCGATTTTTCATGGCCCTGCATTTCATCCAAATTTCAATTCAAAGATATATTTTAATTGGAAATGGGACGCTTAATCCGACGCAATAAACCTTTAGTTAATATGATTAAAATTTTTGGAGTTATAAGGATGTTTCTTTTACACAATTCAGTAAGCAAACATTTAAAATTTATGACGTCATCAAGCCACAATTTTATCCGAATTGCAATGCATTTTATAAGTAGTTTACACATGTTTTATTTTCATATTTTACATTATGCATATCCATGATGGGTAAGTATTACGGTGGCACCCAACGACTATTTTTTTCTAGTAGAAAAACTTTTTTAATAAGGACTTACTTTTCTAATAGGGTTCGTACGCTTTTACCACACTTTTTAATAGAATTTTTCTACTTAATATTTAAATAGCAAAAATTGCAGACACGTCGTTTTATTGCAGGATTTGTAATACTTTTCTGCATTTAAATTAAGCGAAAAATTTTATTAAAAAATTGCGGTAAAAGCGTACGAATCCTGTCTAACTTCCAAATCACCTATTAGTGAATTTGTAATTCATGTATTTTTACTGCCTATTTTTCTTTTTTATCGGATTTTTCATTAACCTAGGTTGCACAGAGGCACCATTTATTAAAATCAGGTTAAACAAGACACTGTCTATCGGCGACGTTTTCGAGGAGTATTTATTTGTAATTAAGAGTGCATGACCTGAAGTGTTTGTTATCGAAAACTTATCAATATGAACTATACTATGCAATGTTCTAGCGAGTAATCTTTGATTTCTGTGAAAATAATGTTTAAAATTTTTAATTATGCAAAAACTGAGGTTCATTGATTAATTAAATCCTGCGATTTTCCGTTATTGTAAGCCTTTGTTTAATTTGCCTTGACTGTTCCTTCGGTTTAAATATTGCAATTCATTTTTAAAATACAATTGACCCAAGTTTTGATAATGTGACGTATTACTGTTGACAATAAAATATTCTGTAGAAAACATACTTTGAATTTGCCTCTGCTGCCCCTCAGGGGGCAAAAACATTTGTCGAATAAGCTTACATAAATGACAACACGCATGTGATCACTTACATGTATAAATGCCAAAATCTCTTAATTATTCCGAAGTCTCATCCAAAATAAACATGTTTTCTACCGGAAATTTTATTTAATCAAAGATTTTGAAATGAAGTCTAGTAAGTGTTTTATAGAAAGAAGACACATTTTATTAAGAAATTTGAATTTTTTTTTAATCGGTGCTTTCTTATTATAGGAGCTTCCGAAGTTTAATCGTCAAACGACCGAGATACTTATTTTATTACAGAAATGAATCTGCAGACGATATAATTCATTTCACAGAATTAAAAATCATCATAATCTGAATATTTATATAACTAGCTATAGTACGAACGCACCTCATTTGTCACGTTTCACGTGCAATTTCCAACTTGTTTTCCTTGCAGAAAGTTGGTTTTAAAATTGTATATGCATTTTATTTTTTGAAACTTATAAAAATAGCCACTCGCAATATAATTTATATCTTAAAATAAATATTTATTTCAATCAATTTTCTTTCAATATTTTCTTTCATCTTTAGTACATTACACTAAAAACTTTATTTTACTTATATTTTACCCTCTCTAACTTGCTTTCTAAAGCATAGTTAGGTAGCTTGAATGGAATTTATAAGAATGTCTAAGATGCAGGTAGACGATTTTTAAAATTTAATCAAGTATTTTTTTCGTTACTCTTTCCGGTGTAAATTTTAAATATATTTTCAATACAAAAGGAAGAATACATATATGCTTTTGATTACACACTTTCCATATGAGGGGGTTAGAATGACAGTAGAATAAGTCAATATTTAGTAATTTGAGAAATGAAAAGTGTTTTCTGAAACTTGTCGTATTGCCGTTGTGAGTGGTCCAACTTGTTTTGCCCTCTAGCGACTCCTTAAGTGAACTATAACTTATTTGACTGTCGCACTGAATAGAAAATAATACATGTTCAGAGAAAATATGGTTATCCAGATTTTTCAAACTTTTGACTTAATCCACTGTCATTCTAACCTCTTCGTATGATTATATACTTTTCATAGATTTTTCAATATGTCGATTTAGGAACTAACTCAGTGCTAAATTTAGAAAGCCGTTCACCTTGAATTGACATGCATATTGCACTCACGTCCGACCAGGCATTTCAGATGAATGGCATCTATGCAGAATCTATACAGAAAAAATTACTTCTATAACTGTCTGCTTTTGGACCATTAGAAACAATTTAGCCGATTATAGATCAGTTTTAATATATTTTGTATCTGAGATGGGAATGTCGACAGCCCAGTACTTTGAAGTTCGCTGATTAGTAATGTGTGTATTTTTTAAGTCTAACATTCCACACATACATTATTTTTGTCAAGAAAATAAAAGAAAAAGCATTTGCCTTGTTTTTATTTATCTATTTTTCTCATTCTGTTCACTGACTAATGAAGATTGTGCTCTCAATGATCTGTAATTATATATATATATATATATATACCGGGTGTCCCAAAAATAACCGATAGATTTTAAAATTCAATAACTTGCGTTCAGGAGGGTTATGTGCGATGTCAGGAGTTTTCTTACGGTGACTCTTGATTGTAGTTCAAATTTCAAATAATAGATGGCGCTTACAGGGATTGGCACTCAATAGAGGCCGAAACTGACGCCACACAGCATTGATGCAACACTCCCCTCTGTACTAGGCCTGCGCGCTGACAAAAATGTCGGCTGTCGCAAGCGGATTTTTTTCAGAGTTTGTAGCTGTCCCTCGAACTTCAACACCAATAATATCTAAAAGTTTTCGTTGACTTATTTGGTCTCAGAAAAACTAGGTGAAGAAAACTTTTAGAAATTACTGGTGTTGAAGTTCGAGGGACCGTTCAAATGCTGAAAAAAAAATCCGCCTGCGTCTGCCGCCATTTTTATCAGCGCGCAGGACTAGTATTCAGGGAGCTGTGCATCAATCCCCGCCCCCTGAATACTAGGCCTGCGCGCTGAAAACAATGGCGGCTATCGCAGGTGGAATCGTTTGTACAGTCCCTCGAACTTCAACACCAATAATATCTAAAAGTTATCTTTGAGTTCTCCGAAAAACAAGGCGAAGAAAACTTTTAGAAATTATTGGTGTGGAATTTCTAGGGACCGTTCAAACGCTGAGAAAAAAAATCGGCCTGCGACAGCCGCCATTGTTGTCAGCGCTCAGGCCTAATATTCAGGGGGCGGTGCATCAATGCAGAGTGGCGTCAGTTTCGGCCTCAACTGAGCGACAATCACTATCAGCGCCATCTATTGTTTGAAATTCGAACTAAAATGAAGAATCTCAGAACAAAAACTCCTGACATCATACAAAACCTTCATGCAAGAATTGTTTTAATATCTGTCACCGTTTGCAAGTTATTGAATTTTAAAATCCATCAGTCATTTTTGGGACACCCGGTGTACATATATATAAATTTATTCAATATGATTTTTTATGTATTAATTATCTCTCAAGTTATATTGTTGTGGGGTTTACATCTGATTTCCCAGTCACATTTGTAGTCAATTAAATTTGGTTTTATTGGCCTAAATCTACTAAGAATAATTTCTAGAAGACTGTAATGTATAACAAGTACGAATTACATTTAAAAAAATCAAAAAATCCGACTGCGTAAAAAGCGAACTAGAAATTAAATATTTCTCATCAATGTAAAACTATTTTTTATATTACTTATCTTTTTTTTATTTATTTACTTGTATTGATGACTTTTAAGTTGTGTTTAATTGTTAGTTCCTATCTATAAACACTGTTTTGATGAGACCTATAGATGTCTATGAAAGTTAAAGTTACAGTTAAGCTAGAGATGCTACCTACACAACTTTCAGGTTGTGTAATATTTAAACGGAGTTTCTGACTGCAAAATAGTCTAGGAAACATTGTCTTCATCTTGAAAGACCTATCCAATGATATGCCACTCAATATGAATTTTTTTTCGTCTCTACCGCCATTTTGCATTTTACGGTCGCCATTTTGAATTTATGAAAACAAAACTTAGCCTATAACCATTGGACTGTTAAGACGAATCGATAGAAACCTCATTCATTAAAATCCACCCAACCGTTGGGATGTTTCGAGGGTATAAAAAATCCACATACCTACCCACACACATACATACATGTCGAGATACGCGTCAAACCAACGCCCCCTGGATAAGAAAGCCTTGACACGCGTCATGAAAACGTCATACAAAGCAGGCAAAACGAAGAAATAAATTAAAAAAACTTGCATGTCTCGATTTCGATGGCTCGTGAAATTATCAACTATTAGGCGTAAACAATAATTATTAATTCTATGAGCCAATGAAATCGAAACATGCAAGCTGTTCGAATTTTTTTCTTTGTTTTGCCTGCTTAGTATGACGTTTTCGTGACGCGTGTCATGGTTTTCTTATCTAGGGCGCGTTGGTCAAACACATGACCCTTCTTGGAAGTCGGGTAAAAATTAGTAACCTCGGCGTAACTCTATTTTAGATCACGCCATCTAACGAACACGAGAGAACTTTTTTCACATCCATCTAATATTTCTCTTAAGTTTCAAATAAAACCTAAATAATGTTATTTAAACATTACAAATAAAATAAAGAAACTTTTGGTATGCCATTTATTGTAGATATGAAGGAAAACTACAAAAAATGTCACTGGTTATACAAAGTAGAATATTACATTTAATAATTTCACATAGCATCGCTTTAAATAAACAGTTTTGAGATGACATTTTTAGATAACAGTCAAATGGAAAAACTATAGAAATTTTATTTAATACAAAGTATAAAACTTTATATATTGCTTGAGGTTAAAAAAAATCTACTATAATAGTATCCAAAAATAAAAAATATTAACTTTTGCTATATCTAATATAGATATGAAGACAAACATAAAATACAAAAAAATATATATCATTGGCAATAAAACGAAGAATGTTACGTTCAATAATTTCACATCAACATCATACAAATAATTAATTTTGAAATGAGATTTTGGTTTTTGCTCTTTTTCTTTACAACTCTAAACTAAAAAGAACTATTACTAAGCTAAATTAAATCTTTAATAAACTTTATAGCTCTAAGCAATAATCCATGGAATTCACAAAAAAGAGAATATTTTCCTAAGTTTATGATGATGGCATTTTGAAATAACACGAAATTGATTTTCTTTCTATTTTATTCGGATGTGGATGAGAAAAACATTTTTTGAACAATGGAATGTTTCTACAACTATTTTTCAAGATGGTAAAAATTTCATTAACATCGTGAGATAATGTAAGTAATTAATTGAAATGCTTGATTTAAAAGCAATTAAAATTGTTGTTAATAGAAAATCCTTTTTTAATGAAGAAAGCTTTTGCAAAAAAACTACTTATATGAAAGAAAATGACGCGTTCCTGTTTGCCAGTTAGATTAAAGCAAATTTATAAAAAATAAACACATAGAAAACGTAATGAAATATTCCACTAGATTTTATCCAATATTAATTTTTTTTAATTACATTCTTCTGTTTAAGTTAAATTAGTTTTTGTAGCTAAAGATGATATTTTGAAATCGATTTTTCACTCACTCCATGAAATACTAAAACAAGTTGCAAATTGTACGTCAAACGTGACAAATGAGATGCATTCGTACTATAAATAGTTTTATAAATATTCAGATATTGGTGCAATAGCTATTATGCAAAAATGCATTAATACAAAATTTATTTTATGTGCAGATTTTCATATTATACATATTAATTTTATTTTATGAAATTAAGTTTCAATACAACTTTGTAGACATTTAATTACAATTCTGTTACATTAAAATTATACTATGCGCAAATGTCCAATACAAGACAATGTAAAAAATAGCATCGTTATTATTTCACCGAAAAAATGAATTATATCGTCTGTTATCATTATATGAATAATTTTCATAATAAATTAAGTATTTTTTAAGTTGGCAACATTTTATCTTTTGTTGACATTTACAAAAAATTCTAATGGGAAACTTAAGCCTAGCTTTGAAAATTTCAGAATTTGAAATCCATATTTAGACACTTTTTCCATTTAATATCTCTTTCTCCGGAAACATCTATCCAAAAAACTGTCGGTAGATTATGTTTACAATAATTAAACAATGTTAGTACACAAATTTGGTTTTTAAATTCTGTACTACGGAAATAATATAACTCCATCTTAAATATGACGTAATCATCATGGCGCGAATATCCAATACAAGATAATGTAAAAAAAATCATCTTAATTATTTCAGTGAAATGAATTATATCATCTGCTATTATGATAAGATTAATTTCGTAATAAAATAAGTACATTTTAAGTTGGCAACATTTTATCTTTTGTTGACATTTACTAAAAATTCTAATGGGAAACTTAAGCCTAGCTTTGAAAATTTCAGAATTTGAAATCCATATTTAGACACCTTTTTCATTTAATAACTATTTATCCGGAAACGCCTATAAACGCGGTATACTGCCAACCTAAGTTTATGATGATGGCATTTTGAAATAACACGAAATTGATTTTCTTTTATTTTATTGGGATGTTGAAAACATTTTTTGATGGAACTGACAATGGAATATTTCTACAACTATTTTTCAAGAAGTTAAAAATTTCATTAACATCGGAGGAGAATGTAAGTAGTTAATTAAAATGCTTGATTTAAAAGCAATTAAAATTGTTGTTAATGGAAAATCCGTTTTTAATGAAGGAACTTTCTTTAAGAAAGCTATTTATGAGAAAGAAAATGACGTGGTCCTATTAGCCATTTATATTAAAGCACATTTATGAAAAGTAAAGCCATAGAAAAAGTAATGAAATATTCTACTAGATTTCATCCAAGATTAATTTTTTTTATTACATTCTTCTGTTTAACTAAACTTGGTTTTTGTTTGTAAAGATGGTATTTTACAATCGATTTTTCACTGACTTCCTGATTTTCTATAAATATTAAAAAATACAATACACATAGATGTGTATCCGATGACAATACAACATTTTAATAATTTTATAACTTAACTATAAGTTAATAAATTAATTCTATGGCATTAGTCAGTCGCAGGGGATAAATCGCTAAATATTCTGTATGTTTACAACTTATCAGCCAATACACACTCGTCCAAATAATCCATCTGACCTTGAAACTGCAGCAAAGAAATATTTTAAACACTAAAAAGTAGATAATCTAAATATAAAGAGTCTAATACAGTGGTTCCCAACCTTTTTTTAGCCGCGCCCCACCAAAACATCTCTAAAATGATGATGCCCCCCCCTATAACATATAATTCTTATAAAATTTTAAAAGAATTTACTCCTGATAGAGTAAAAAGCATTTAACATTGATCCTGAAACGTGCCGAAGGTAATGGATGAATCAAATATTTTTTATAATCATCTGATACTCCTCGTAAGTTACTGGCACACGGTCGCCACGTATGCGTGATGCATAGAGTGCTCAGAATCCTTGATTAGAAAAATCAATAATTTTGAATAAAACAATTTTTTTCTTATTTAATCACAGAATTTCTGCGATTAAATTACGCAACAATTTCTAATCAGAATAAAACGTGATAAAAGATTCTGTAAATGAAGGTCGTCAAGTAATTGTTAAATATACACTTGAATAGTGTCATGTGTAAAATTGATTTTTATGTGACATATTGCAGTGCGACTCATTCAATAAATAATCGAAAAAGTTGTTTAAAATTCTAAAATACTTATAAATCAGAAAAATTATAAAGAATTCTTAAATATATAAAAGTATCTAAATATCTTTAAAAGTTTTGTCTATAATTATTCTGGTAGAATTGTATTTAAAACTTTTGAATGGATACTTTTTAAAAACTGAATAAAAAACTTATTTTTTTTAAATTTTGTTTTTGAAATTTGAATGTGTAACTTTTATTTTCAGTCTACAACATTACTATTAGAAAATCAATTCAGAAGGTATGGGTTCACAGAAATTCCGAATTGTCCCCTTGAAAAGTTAAATTGCCCCCCTGAAAAGTCAAATTGCCCCCCTGTGGGGCGTACGCCCCCCGTTGGGAAACACTGGTCTAATATATTTTTTGTAATATTAATTAAATTATGACTGCACGTTAAAAAAGGCGATTTATAAAGCCTGAATTGATACTTTAAATATTGTTTTTTTTCCTTTTTCTGTTGAGATATCTTAAAAAAGAAACAGAAAAAATTAAAAATTTTGAACAATTAGAACTTTTTGAAAACAGTGAATTTTTCGTAAACGGGGACGACGCCAAATTAACGTATTGTAAAGGAATTTTTTGGAGGCAACGTTTTGGAATTAGCTATGATTTTTAAGATGGATTGTTTTTAAAATAAGGCTTTTTGAAAAACTGTTTTTACTTTTATACTTTTGTTTTACAGGCAATTTTACAGGCAGTTTTAACATTGTTTTACAGACAATAATTATTGGACTGTTTATCATCTAGGAAAAGCAAATTTTTAGAAATAAACTAACAAAAATTCTAATAAATCTAATATTTTTTTCTAGATTTTAGACAAAACTCATCTAATTCGTAATTTTTAAATAATAAACTCTGTTTAATAATTATCCGATTGTTTATCAAAACTAGTCGTTGGGGGCCACCGTAATACTTACCCATCATGGATATGCATAGTATAAAATATGAAAATAAAACATGCGTAAACTACTTATATAATGCATTGCAATTCGAATAAAATCGTGGATTGATGACGTCATAAACTTTAAATGCTCTATTACTGAATTGCGTAAAAGAAACATCCTTATAACTGCAAAGATGGTAATCATATTAACTAACGGTTTATTGCGTCGGATTACGCGTCTCATTTCCAATTAAAATATATCTTTGAATTGAAATTTGGTTGACATACAGGGTCATGAAAAATTGAAGAGTGTGGGAAATAGGATTACAAATATCTCGGCAACTCATTATCCAATCAACTTCATTCTTTATGCAAAATTTATGTTTTTATATTCACTTCTTAAAATAAGCAATTTCGAAAAATTTTATACCTTTTATCAGAACAAATATTTCGATTGTCCGAAAAAATAGTTCCGGATAATCAAGGTTAGTGAAATTCAATAACCTTCTTCCCATTATTGCATACTAAGTACATACAAAATTTCAAGTTTCTATCTCAATTTATTCGAGAGATAGAGCGTTTATAGACACACAAACTCACAAACACACAGACGGACGGCAATTTTTTTTTCAAAAAATATGTTTTCCGGAATCTTCAGTGTCTGAAACGTGTAAATCCTTGATTTTTAAAACGATTAGACGACTTACCCTATACTACGTATGATGGGTAAGTAAAAAAAAAAAAAAATGTTTAAAAGTAAATGTTTAAAAATGAAAAGAAATCTAATGGTAATTTACATTTTAGTGAAGAGTCACTCAATTGTTTTTTTTAATTAAGTTAGTTTTTTGGTATAGCAAGTATTAATTTGAAGAAGATTTGTTATCTAGAAAAAAGAAAATTGATTTGAAATAAATAATAATTATTACTTTTGAAATCGAAATTTCTTTGAGATTTTAATCAAGAGTCATATATTTAACTTATCTTCGTTTTTGTGTGTACAGATAGTATTTTGTAATAGATTTTTCATTAACTTCCTAAAATACTAAAATTATTAAAAAAAAAAAAAAAAAAAAAAAACGCACACAAGTGTGTTTCCGATGACAATACAACATTTTTAATATTTTTAGAACCTAATTATAAATTGATTAATTAATTTTACGACATTTTTTTCTGCTAGCCGACTGCAGGTGATAAATCGCGTAATAATCTTTATGGTTAGAACAGATCTATAATGACGAGTTGCGAAAACGCTGGAATTAATTCTGCACCAAACGAAGACAATCGGTTGCATAGATCAGACTTGACAATCCGGAGAAAGTCTATGGGAGAAAATGTCCGCGATAATTGCCAACTTATTATTGACTTTCTCCGGAAAGTATCGCCGCCTGGTGGATACTACCGCAGAGTTGCCAAGTCTCCGGCTTTTTGAACACCAGTATATTTTTAGAGAAAATGTTGTTCTTTTAAATCCCAGAATTCTCCGATCAAACAAAACAAAATTGTCTGTACTAAAAAACTGGTATCCAAAAAGAGAATAGAAAAATCTATAGAAAAATCTAGCAGCTCTGCTACCGGCACAGCTGCCAACTTTTACGCTTCTTCCTTACCACTAAGAATTTTTAAAGAATTTTTTTGCTTATGTAATCACACGATCTTGTCAATTTAATAAGATAAAATTTACTATAAAGTTTTAGTGGTAGGAAAAAGGCGTAAAAGTTGGCAGCTATGCTATCGTTACTAGTTCATAATCAAATGCATAGAACAAATGAAGCTGTGAAAAAATTTCGTGTTATTTCGTGTCGTAAATACTCCTATTACTGACGATTGATGGCGCTACTAGCAGGACAAGTATAGCGGTCAAAGGAAACTTGCTGATTGAGAGGTCTGATACTATGATAAGGAGTTCTTGCACCAAACCACTTCGCCAAAATTGGCGAACTGGCTGGGAAACTGCAACAAAGAAATATTTAATCACTAAAAACTATAAAATATAAAATGTGCATTTGTTAAAGATTTACATAAAATAAAATTGTATATCTGCAAAGCGAAACAATTGTAATATGCTTGCTGTTAAAAGAAATCACAATATACTATAGACCGGGAGACGGCAGCACAGTCAATCACCTCATCGAGTTCATGGCTGAAATTCCAGAATTAGTTAAAACTCGATTCGCATATTAAAACGCAATCGGTCTGCCAAGTCATATCTTGGTGGAAAACACCTTAAACCCGATTTTAGCGGTTGACTCGTAGGTTTACCATTGTGTTTTCCTGCATCCAAAAGTATTTAAACATGGAGAACTGGGTGCAGGAAAACACAATGGTAAACCTACGAGTCAACCGCTAAAATCGGTTTTTCACGTGTTTTCCACCAAGATATGACTTGGCAGACCGATTGCGTTTTAACATGCGAATCGAGTTTTACCTAATTCTGGAATTTCAGCCGTGAACTCGATGAGGTGATTGTCTGTGCTGTCGCCTCCCGGTCTACTATCATCTACACAGTAAAATCCAAACGCGCCTTTTAGTTATGCTTAAGGCATGATATTACATCATTAAACAATGATGTCATGAATTTAAAATAGAAAAATCAGACATGTGTAACAATCCGTTGCAATGCAATGTGAACAGTAATCTGTTGTATCATGCAGATGCATACTTGCACACATAAATGCGCGCGCGCATAAACACACACGGAAACACAAACACATGAAAAGAGACACCCAAGTACCAATTTGTCGCAAAAAATAAAGTGAAATTATCACTAACTGGTGAATTTCTCGAAATTTTAACTGTAATCTATATATTTAAAACGCTAAGCTTTTTCTTTCGACAATCCGTGAGAACAAACTACTGCATCAAATTACATCATTATTTTTTTTAATGAAAGATATTTGGACACAGATTTGTTATCGTGCATTCGTTTGTTCGAAAATTTAATTAATTAGCCGTAATTTTCAATTAATCTTTTACTTCTGCTAATGACGTCATAATCTGATAACGCCCACTGTTGCGAAGCATAGACTTTATTCTCTAAACTCTGTGGTTGCGACGATAAAAAATAAATATTAAAAGCACGCGGCTTTTAGGCCGAATTTTTTAATTTGCAAGTTAAATTTCGGCAAAAATATTTATCCGCGTGTTTTATAAGCGAATAAAAATTCATATTTATTGTGACGTTACGGGAATATGGCCCATAGAGTTTATTTTATCATTATAACTTTGTTGATGCCATGTTTTCATTACAATTAAATACAAAATATATTTTTATTTGTACGCATGGTGTTTAAGCATTAAAGTAACGTATTAAAGTACGTGTGAAAAGTTTGCGCCGGTGAAAATGACGTTATGCTTAGCTTGAAATGCATTTTAACATTGATAAAACTAAAGAGAAAAATGTATATGATTGTGTCAGCATGATGTAATTTTAACTGATTTTTCCATTCATAGTTATAAAGATTACAATTGGAGCCGTCATTGATTTCTTCATCTTGATTGCATACCTTGATTACATGTTACCAATTACTTTTTTTTTAAATTATAGGTTATAAAATTTCCTTTTTTAATTAAAAAATCACAAAAGTAAAGGATTTGAGGAAATTTAAAATAATTAAAAATAGTGTTATGATAGAAAAAATCATGAAATAATAATTGTATATTTAGCTAAAATAAACAATGTAAGACTAATATTTCATAGGAATTATTTTGGTAGGTTTATTATAAGTTCATTTAATAGTTCCTTATTAGCGCAAAGTCCTAATTTCTATTACTGTGAATTTCTCTTTCGATGACAAAAATGGTTTTCTACTTTTGGACGCCAGCCAAAATACAGTGGCAATTTTCAGAAATGTACAACGGTTGTGACAACAAACGCCGCTATCGCTTTAGCTTTCATCGTGCTTACATCACTTCTAAATACTACAAATTTCTATTTTTTTACTACATTTTACTACATTTTACAATTTCAATTCTTACATCATCAATTAGAAAAAAAATAGCTTTCAATTGAAATTTAATTGAAAACTGCCGCTTAATTTAATGACTTTTTAAATAATTTTCAAGCATGAAAAGTTTTTCAATTCTATCTTATCAATAACCACCAGTTTGCTTCAATAATGTAAAATAGCCCCTGGGAAAGTTGCCACAATTGAAAAGAGATTTCCCTAACCATCATAAAAAGTAAATAATAATAGTAATAATAATAAAAACAGTGATAAATCATAAGACCAGATTATCCATAAGATAGAGCATTTTGGCGCTGAACGAAAATCTGTTTAAAAAAAAAAAAAAAAAAAAAAAAAAACTATTTTCAGTTTATGTTGAAGATAAAACCGATATGTTGAATCCGTTGATGTATATGTTCCATCAAATATCAGAATATGCTAGGAATTGTATTTTTTTATTTCTTTACATTTGCCAATTGTATAAGAGGGAAAATATCCCGACTCTGATGGAAAAGGGATAATCATCCTGATTATGTATAGGAACCGAAGAAACCATACAAATAAATTACACTTGAAAACATTAAAAATCTCCATCTGCAGATTAATTTATTATTGTAAAAAAAAAATTCCATCTTTACATACAAATTGATTAGCTTAAAACAATGGATGCGTTATAGAAGATATGGATTTAAAACGAACAATGATTAAAGAGTACATCTTAAAACTTTTAATTTAAACATTTTAAAACCTTTTTTTACGTCGAATTTCGACGGTGCTTTTGGGCAGATGCAATGCACATACGCATAGGAGCTCATTCGGTTGCATTATCATAGGTGGGGGGAGGACGAGATGTGTGCTTTATTTATTATGTTCTTTTACTTATGTGAGATGAACGTTGGAATATACTATTTGTATGATACTTCATAGGTTCAGGAAATTTTCTTTCTTGCCGTGGGGAATAGGGCGGTAATGTCAAACTGATTTGCATTACACAGTTGTTTACGGATTGTTTGTTTGGAGTTTGCTTTGCATCGGAAATAGTGCTGTATTTGACTGGGGAAAAAACTTTTAAATAAAATATTTGAAAGACTGTTTCATACGCACCCCCTTCTTAAATAATAATGAAGCTTATTTTTCTGATATTGTTACAGTATTTTCTTCCGTCAAGTTTTGACGGGTTCCATCTAGTGGAAGTAACATTTACTTGATTTATCGTTAAAGCTCGACGATGGCATCTTCCAGTGTTACCAGTGGGCTGCTTTTTTATTTATGTTTCCTTGATTGCCACCAGGTTTTTGAAAAAGTAAAATTCGCCTTATTTAATGACAGATTAAATAAAACGAAAGCAAAGCGATTTATACCAATTCATGAAAGTGGTGCCAATCCAGCAATCTGAATTAAAAAAAATAGTCAACTGGCAACACTGGCATCTTCTTCTAGTTTCATTTTTTTTAACATTATGCAACATAAAGAGCAATAATATTATTAACTCAGTGCAAACTACTACCCGTATTTGGAGATGCAAATGACGAGTGGATTTTATGTTGTACGTGGCGCTGTGATAACTTCAATTGTTGGGGGAAAATGTTTTATCATACAATATACAAAAGTAATGATTAACCACGTTCTGACAGTTGAGAAATTGGCGGAAATATTATCATACTTTTGGGCATATCTTAATAAAGTTACAAAACATAAAATGCGTTAAGGGTTTATCCATAAATTTCGAAAAATAAAATTAAGATCGTACAAGAAAAAGTATGTAAACTACATATTTTTGAGAGCTTTCCTCCAAACTCAAACATAGTATCAAAAGTGGGTGATACCATTTAAAAATGACATGCTACAATTTTTAAAATGTAGACGACTCTTATTTAAAACAAAAATATTCATATTCGGAAAATAGACACAAGTTTTAGTCGGCGGTGTCTCTCGTATCTTTCTGCAACAATTTGGCTATTAAAAAAAATTGGGGTGTTCTCTCTCTTTTTTTTGGTATGCCTCTACATTAGAGATACTTTCGGACTCTTTTTTTGGAATTCGAATCCGAAAAAGTTTGTATCATCTATCCCGAGCACGCCCGAGCTCAATACCGAAAGTATGCAGTAGAAAATTGTTTCAAGATTAATTTTCTCATATGTCTTTTTACATAATAATAAATCGAAATAAGTAATAATATTATATACTACTTTAAGATAACGTTTCGCGATTTTGATGTCCCTGAAAATCTGTTTAAAATAGCACATTTGTCATTTATACCCATGCACAGACAGAAATCTGCAAAAGTCACAATCCTTATTCTTTTCAAATATCATTGAACAGCTATGGCAGAAAGGCATGTGTTCTGTTTTCCATTGTTTCTGGAAAACAACTTCAAACAGAAAGTGACGATAGACAACGGATATCCCACGGCTTCTTTATGCTACTTACACTGGCCGTGCAAGATCTTCAGAATCAGATAGAATATTTCTCCTTATATTCCATAAATAACAATGCAGTTTCATTTCGAACTGATATTAAAGGATGCTAAAACACTTTAAAAAACTTAGACTACATTCTTGTTTTTCAAATCGAGAGTCTTTTTAGGTGCGTAATTATATAAATACGTAGCACATATAGTCATTGTCTCGTCCGTCCGTCTGTCCATCTGTCCGCATATAACAGCGCAAAAACTACCTAACCGAATGGTTTAAAATTTAATATATATAATCGTTACAGAGTTTTGTCGAGTCATTTCAAATTTTGAGAAAATCGAATCAAAACTTAAAAAGTAATTAATAAATGTTTTCTTCATTGTATTAAATCCTATCATACGTAATTAATTCGATGATATCCCGTGATAGGTAATGATTCTAGGTCGCCATGGTGATTACGTTCTATTTAAGATGGAGTCATATTATTTCCGTAGTACGGAATTTAAAAACCAAATTTGTGAACCAACATTGTTTAATTAAAGCAAACGTATATCGACAGTTTTTTGGATAGATGCTTCCGGAGAAATAGATATTAAATGGAAAATGAATCTAAATATGGATTTCAAGTTGCGTAATTTTCAAAGATAGGCTTAAGTTTCCCATAGAAATTTCCAGTAAATGTCAACAAAAGATAAAATGTTGCCAACTTAAAATGTACTTATTGTATTACGGAAATTAATCTTATCATAATAACAGACGATATAATTCATTTCACTGAAATAATAAAGATAATTTTTTTACATTGTCTTGCATTGGATATTCGTGCATAGTATAATTTTAATGTAACAGAATAGTAATTAATTGTTTGTAAAAGTGTACTGAAACTTAATTTCAAAAAATAAAATTGATCATCATACTGAATTAATTCAACGATATCCCGTGATAGGTAATGATTCTAGGTTGCTATGATGATTACGTCATATTTAAGATGGAGTCATATTATTTCCGTAGTACTGAATTTAAAAACCAAATTTGTGTACTAACATTGTTTAATTATAGCAAACATAATCTACCGACAGTTTTTTGAATAGATGTTTCCGGAGAAATAGATATTAAATGGAAAATGATTTTAAATATGGATTTCAAGTTCTGAAATTTTCAACGCTAGGCTTAAGTTTCTCATTGGAATTTTCAGTCAATGTCAATAAAAGATAAAATGTTGCCAACTTAAAATGTACTTATTTTATTACGGAAATCATTCTTTTTACATTGTCTTGTATTGGATATTCGCGCATAGTATAATTTTAATATAACATAAGACTAATTAATTGTTTGTAAAAGTGTATTGATACTTAATTTCGTAAAATAAAATTAATATCTATAATATGAAAGTCTGCACATAAAATAAATTTTGTATTCATGCATTTTAGCATAATATTTCAACAGCTATTGCACCAAGATCTGAATATTTATAAAAGTAGTTATAATACGAACGCACCTCATTTGTCACATTTGACGTACAATTTCCAACTTGTTTTCATATTTCAACTTTCCAATAATTATTTTTTTTTATTTTTACGATAATCTGAACTAGAGCTGCAAAACTCCGGTTTAATCCCAATAGACTCGGTTTATTCCCCGAAGACCTGGTTTATTCCCAAAAAACCAAGTTTATTCCCAAAAATCCCCGTTTATTCCCAGGTTTAAACCGGGTTTTTTCTAGCCTTTGCAACTCTAATCTCAACTGTACATAGCATTTTCCTCTAATGATAAACATGCAAATCATGCGTTTTCTTTTTAAACGATGAATCGAAAGTCACACTTCCCATAATGAGAAAACTACAAGTCCACATAATAAGTAGAGTTCATACACAACCCAAATAATTAGCAGATTGTCCAAAAGTGGAGGTCATTACTTAATTTCCTTTTGTACCAGTATCCCTTAACCATGAGTGATAACAGGATCAAACCGCATAAATTTCCTATACACATTTTAATTATAACACTTTACATTCTACACAAAACACTTAGTCTCACACAGATATTAAATCTTTGATAACTTTCAAAGTTTACTAATAATAATTATACCTTGACACACATATCAAATTTTACCCTGTGCAGCTACATACACTCCTAAGCATTTATTTATTTACTGCTTCATGAAAACATTCAATTTACTATTTTTATTTTCATATAAGCCTCGTTCATCAATTTCTATTAAACACCCAAAGTTAAAAGGTTACATGACACCCACTCAGACAATCCAATAAAATAAATATACATGTTAATGCATACTTTTCTCATACTCTAAAAAAAAAAACAATTCTGAATTCTGAATTCTTAAGTAATAATTCTTATACAAAGATAAACAGCAAATTAAAAAAAAAATACATTACTTATAATCACACATATTCCTAATAAATTGTAGTTTTAAATCACTTCCAATATAACTTCAAGTGATTGTCTTAGTATTTCTTTCAGGTGTTATTTCACCTTGTTTAGTTAACAAAAAAAAAAAAAAAAAAAAAAAAAAATCACATACTAAGAACAAGAATTATTTAATTTGAACATACTATGCAAGACCCAATTGATAACAGATGAACCTTCATTAACATTACTCTTAGTTTAAAGAACATACATACTTCATCTCTTAACAAAAAAAAAAAAAAAAAAAAAAAATCAACTTTGAATAATCTGTTAAAAATTACATCTTATCAATGTTAGCGTTAAATATGACAATCCTACTTATACCTGGAATCAGCAAATTCATCAAAATTTACCAAACCGATTCTCATAAGCTCACACAACTATGTGATATGTCATATTCATACTACTATGGTTCCAGCATAATCCACCACATTATAAAAATAAATTGCTAAATTTATAACTTCAACAAAACTCATAGTGCTTTAAATATCATTTTAATAATAATAGAAAATGAATCTTCTAACATTACCAACATCAAATTATTCTTATTCATTACAGATCAACTGCTTAGTTTTGTTTTTATAATCTTAGTTTACTATAATTAGAAATATCTTATATTATACTAATCACAATGCTCATACAAACCAATAATTACTTATTAAATATTTTACAACTCACAAAATATGTAATATAATTCACATTAAATAACATTATTACTAATAATAACAAACAAAAAAAATTACACAACAGTATTCATAACTGAATCACCATTCCTCAAATCTTTACCAATTCTAACTTAATTTATTCCATAGATACTAAACGCGAAAGCGCATCTGCATCCTGGTTGGTGGCACCTGGTTTGTAGTTAATAACCGTATCATAACGTTGAAGAGCCAACAACCATCTTTGCAATTTTGCATTTCTCGGTGCACTTTCCGTTAAGTATTTTAATGGATTATGGTCTGTATACACGTAGACTTTCGCCCCAAATATCCAAGTTTCAAATTTCTTTAAAGCCCAAATTACCGCAAATGCCTCTCTCTCAATAGCCGCCCATCGTTTTTGCGTCTCCGACAATTTTTGGCTAGCAAAAGTAACTGGCATTATTTCCCCCTTTCGTCGTATTGGCCTAAAGATGCCCCGATCCCCACTTCTGAAGCGTCGCACGCAATCACAAATGGTTATCCGGAGTATTTAACGCGACTGCTTTGCATAATTTCAATTTTAAATTTAAAAATGCTTCCTCTTCCTTTTCCGTCCACGGTATATCATTAGGGACATTTTTCTTTGTTAATGCAGTCAATGGTATAGCAGTCTGAGCAAAATTTTGAACATATTCTCGGTAATAATTAAATAGACCCAGGGCAGATTTTAGCTGTTTTTTATTTTTAGGACTTGGAATTATATAAACTTTTATTGGGAATAGATACTTCTTTGACCAATTTTGGGGGGTCGTAGCTCTAAAGTAATGTGGGCAACCCCCTAATTTAGATTAAACAAGTTTATCCCTTGATAAGGTTGTCCAATTGGCTTTAGATTTTGTGTATTCATTTTGTAGAAATATTGACATTAATTTGAAGGGTTCTTAGGTCAAGTGTTACGATGAGGGGCGGCAACTCTCCCTAATGTAGATTAAATGTATTTTATGCTTCAATAAATTTATCTGATTGGCTTCAAATTTCATTTAATCTCTTTAGTGCAAGCATTGACAACTCTCATATTCAAGTTTTGGGGATTTGTAGGTTAAGTGGGGATTTGTTGGGGATTAAAGGGGATTTGTATGTTAATATTTAGGAATAGGGGGAGTAACCACTGTAATTTGGAATTAACATATTCTTAAATAGAGTTATCTGATTGGCTTTGAATTTGGCATAGTACCTATTTAATGGTAAGATTGGCATTCCCATTAATTTTGGGGGTTTGTAGGTCAAGTACAAGGAGGGTTTAGTCCCCTTCTACTTGACATATAGCATGTGAGCTCAATGCCAGCAGTTTAAATGGGCATACTTTTATAATTTATTATTATATAAGGTGTAATTAGTTTGGCAAAATCTTTGAACAAGCAAGATACATGATTTGGCAATTTCTTTTTTTTTTTTTTACACTCACCAACGGAAAATTCGGCAACCCCCAAATTCTACCCAATCAGAACACGTGCTTCGTACGGCAAGCTTTTTCACAAAGTAAACATCGATTTTATTCCATTTTGGGACTATTTACAAAGTTTTAGCAAGTTTTTCTTCATGATTTTTCAATTTTTACAAACTTTTAGCAATATTTTCCTCCATATTTTTGTATTTTTACAAATTTTTAGCTATTTTTTCAATTTTTGCTTAAACTTTGTAAATTGTCACAAAACAGAATAAAATCAATGTTTACTTCGTGAAAGAAATTCTCATAGGAACTGTGTAAGCAGTGAGTTCCCTGCCACAAAGCACACAGTTTATGATTGGAGAGAATCTCACGATTCGTGATTGTTCAAATGCACAAAACTCATTCAAGCAGCGGTTAGTAACTTATATATATATATGTATGCTTCGTGTACATTAACCGAAAAATAAACACTGGATACACAAAACGCACGGTGCAATAATCTCTAGAATGCATGAAATGCATCTTATCAAATAAAATCAACATAAAATCACTTGCCTTTAATTCGCATCTTTCGATTTTTTTAGGGTTTTATTCATCTCACAAAACCTTATTCGTCTCACTTCTCTGTCTGTTCTCAGAAACTGTATAAATTAGAGACTTAAAATTTTGTATATTTACAGCTGAATACCAACTGTCATGCAGAAAATCATAAAATTTAAAAAATATCTTCATTAAAGCAAGGTATTAATTAAAACCCATTCATTAATGGATAAAAATATTCAACTAAAGGGCAGAATTTATTCGAATTGTGGCCAATTTGTAAAATAATGAACATAATAATATTCCCTTTCAATTAAAAATGTATTTACACGTGACTATTAACTGATGCTTTTATGTAAGTTGAAAATTGTCACTGTTATCTATGGTTGTTTAAAAACATTGTAAAACTTTAAACCTGTTTTCTTAAAAATCTGTTTTACAGACCAGTACCAGGTAGTACTCGAGATTGGATCGACCGATTTGGTTGAAATTTTCATGCTTTTATAGTATATGCTATTTTGTGGTCCCTCACGGACGCGTTTTTCAATATTCAGATTGTAAATATTTTTTTGCACAATCTAAATCCGAAAATTTTTATGTAAAATTGTCAACTTAAAATTTGAACGGCCGCCATTTTCTTCAGGATCGAAAAATTGATAAACCCATCTGAGAAGGACTATAAAATATTGTAAATTTTAAGGGTTCTTCTTCTTCTTCTTCTTTTTTTTTTTTTTACAGATAAGCAGATCCATCTGATAATGCAGAATGTTTCACTTTTTGCTCTCCCTTGTATCAAAGGCTGCCAGAGGACCATTTTTCAACCAATTTCCAAAAAAAAAAAAAAAAAAATAAACTTTAAATATGTTCTTTGATTTGCAAAAAACATCATTATTATTACTGTATAATTGCGCTAAAAAAATGGAGAAACATTAGTTAATTTTGTTTTAAAAAAATTATAACGCCTTAAGTAAAATTTCCAAATTCCCTGACATGTCTATGATTTTCACAGTTGTGTGAGGAGATCAACTGTTTGAGTATGCTCAATGCCATGAACAAAAGAGATTTGGGTACGATGCAAAAGACAAAAATTGTTGATTGTGAAATGCAAAATTATTGCTTAAATCTAACAAGGAAGGTCTCCTTAAAACGCATATTCAAAATATTTTGAAAAAAAAAAGATAATGGAACTAATCATGTATGTTATAAAGGATTAGTCAAATTTAGCTGTGGAATACCAGTAGAATATCTGCAAAAAATAATAACTTTCAAGTATTTGACGCAAAAAGACGAGATTTGGCTAGCAATACTGTTCCTCGCCAAATGCAAGCGATTTTAATGCATATGGAAATTGCTTTTTTAAGTGAGTGTTTAAATGCGTATAGTACTTTATGAATTTAAACTTAAATGATTAAATAGGGGATTATTTATTGTATAAGCTTATTAATATATATACAAGTTATTAATATATATACAAGTTGCGTATTGCTGAAGTTATTAATTTCTACATTGTTTTGCCGGCTGGATAAGTTTTAAGTGTATTTTAGCAATTACTGCTCGATTAAGAACGCTCTCATGATACATTTCGATATTGAATAAGTCGTTTCCATGGCAACAGTGCTTTTATCTTGTTGTCTCCGGCGCTAACACTGTCTAAGTCAAATTGACAGTGCTCAGAATTGGACATTAATTTTTGTTTGAAGAATTTTTAATCAATTTAATTTTTTTTTCTAAACCGTAGAGTACATTTGTTAATTTTCTGTATGTATACATATATGTATATGACAAAACCATAGTTATAAAAATTTAAACTTACTACTAATGAAGAGTAGAAAAACTTTTTCCTAAAAGAGCATTTATCATAAAAGCATGATTAATTTTTTTTTATTCTGTCGCCAATTCGAGCGATAAATCGTCAAAACACGACATTTTCTTAATTTTTGATGGACATATCGAGGTTCCGCAGCAATTTTTTCTATAGGCGTACATATCCTCATACAAAGAATATTCTATAATTTTTTTTAAATTTCTGAGAATGCACTTATGGAGACATTCCTTGTAAGTAGCTCTGACAATTAACAATGATGAATAATCTTTTTATTTCACTGCATTCAGCAAACCAAAAGGATTGACCACCACATGTGACTGGATTTCTAAGTTCTGTAGCCATTCTGGTTTTAATTAGAAAATAATGAATCTGTAATCACAATTTTCTTTCAAAAGTGATAAAAAAGTGTTGTCAGATATTTTAATTAAAATTCCTATATAGCAGAACTTCTAGATTTTTGTTGTGCATTTGTTTCAAGAGAAGTATTCACGACATTTTCCAGCTGTTCAAATAATTAATCACGAACAACTTTCAAGTTATTTATTTAAAAATCTATAAGAGTTTATAAGTGGAGTAATAACTGATATTTAAAAATATGCTGTAAATGCAACATTGCATTTTGAGTGTTCAGAAAGTTGTGAAAGAAAATAAGGCAAAAAAAAAAAAATTCTTGATTACTTTTATTCTATTTATATACATTTTTTTTTTGTATATCATTGCTTATTTATTAAAAAAACAAAATTATGTCTGAATTGTAAAACACAATATGCAAAATAACAAATATCGAATAGTATTTCTGAAATGAAATCAAGATAAGTAAAATATAGAACATGTCTTTCATATGCTTCTGAGATATCAAAGGCATAAAAAATATTTCTGTTAGGATATATGGCAAGATAGAAGATACAACTTTTATTTGATTCAAAATTTTTGATGCATATAATATAAAACAACAGAAGAAGGGTAGGTATGTTTTGTGAGCCATAATTAAGCCATATATACATGAGGGTTATGCAGACAGTTTTTTTTAATTTATTCTTTGAATGTACAAATACATTCCGAAAAATCATATAAAATTCTTTTCTTTAAATACAAAATAAGTATATTAATACTACAAAGCATCATTCAAACCCAAAGTATATATTTGTCATTTATAAAGTTTCATTTTAAAGAAATCAGAATTTTAATTTTATTAAACTCCACAAAGTGTGAATTGTACTAAAGAATGTGAAGAATAAAAATTAAATTATTTGAAACCTTTCTCTCCAAATGAAAGAAATATCTCGCAGATCAGAATGAACACCTAAGCCAATTTCAGTGTTAATCGAGAAAACAGGTTCTATGAAATATTCATCAAGTCCAAAATATATTTTAATGTTACTTATATCATTTGTGCTGCAACTATAAGATTGAATTATTAAAGCAGTGGAGATGACAATTTTCCAATTCACCGATTCTATTGTAATTAAATTGTGATTTTTATTTAATATTTACTATCTTTAAACCATCATTAAAATTTTAAATAATTTGTATTTAAAAAAAAAAATTATTAATTATTTTTTTTAAAATTTTATTAAGGCTGTTAATTTAATTATTATGATAATATGTAATATACTAATTTATATAATTTTATGAACATACCTTTATCTCCATTCTATTCATTTTATTTTTAATGCAAGTCATTTAATGCAAGTCATTTCATGATCTTCATAAAATGTTTACTTTTTATTGGGATTGTTATTTTAATTATTTTGCTAATATTTAATATAATAATTTACCTTACTTTATAAACATAGTGGTATTTCCATTGTATTTTTATTATTAATGCAAGTCATACAAAATATTGACAGTATTATAGGCTTTATTATGCAGATTAATATAAATGCAGAATAATTGATAAAATAATTTTAGAAATGAGATAAATGATTTGAAATGTTTAATAATGGTTCAAAGATAGGAAATATTAAATGAAAAAAAAATTGAATTACAACTGAATCAGTAAGTTCGAAAACTTGTATTCTCCATCCAGATCTTGAAAACTTTCATGAAAAAACAATAAAAAAATCTACAAAAATTCCACAAAGCATTTAATAATGCTTTAAAGATGCAAAACATTAAATTAAAATTAAGTTCTCATTATAACTATAATTATAGTTCTAGTAGAAATAACAAAAAATATATCTTGCCACAGCTGGACTTGAACTCAGAACATCAGAATGGCAGCCAACTAAAGGGTCCAAGGTAAGTGTCACAGAATGTGGTGAACATTTGTGTATCGATAGAGTATAGTTTGTATATAAATATATGAAAGCCATAGAGCGCAACCAGGGGGTCTTAAGAAAAAAAGTTTCAAAGTTTATTTCAGACTTTATAATCATATAAATTTCTTCCTTTGGCAAATGGCTTTGTAATCTGGCCGGTAGCACTCTGGATTCGAAATGTTTGGGTCCGTGTTCAAATCCCCAGCTAGACTTATATTTTTGCGCAAATTTTTTTATCAATTACTTTTGAACTACAATTGAAAAAATATGTATAATCTTTGAAATTTATGAAAAATATAAATAAATATATGTTTTATATCATATAAATACTGTTTTAACTATTAAATTCTGCATGTTTAAATATTTAATGGAAAGTTAACCCTCTGCACAGAACACAGATCTCTTGGAGCGATCAATGTTTCTATTTTTGTATTTCTTTAAAAGTGTGAATTTTTCTCATTATGTATAGTTTAGTGTGTATTTTTGTATAAATAAAGAATTTGAGAAGTTACACATTGTATTTAGTCCACCATTCTTATGTGAATCTATTTCATAGGTTAGTATGAATAGATGTCCTGGCCTAAGAGACCGGTGTTCTATTTAACTAATAAAAAAAAGATGTTCCCTCCAGAGGGTTGAAGCAGTAGTAGACAAATTATATTTCTATAGACCAGAAATTTTTGCTGTTATTGTAAATTATTTATAGTTATTTAAATAAATAATCTATTATTTTCCACAATGAATTAAATTAAAATAGTCACATAAAATTATAACATGCTGTTTTAATTATTTCTTAAATTTATTTTTTTCTGTTAGTATTAATGGTATTTCAATCGTAATAGTACTTCAAAATATATTGTATTTTAAACAACTAATTTTTTAATTTTGATTTTTTGTGTTTATAATTAGAATCCATGTACTTAAAAATAAGTTCTAAAAATATATTGAATTACTAAAAATAGTTATTACATAGGCAGTAAAAAGAAAACAAAAAATCCGAGATTTAAAAAAATCATATTAAGAATTTAATAGAATATTTTTTAAAAATTCATGAAATATTTATAATATTTACATAATAAATTAAAATTAAAATAATATATTATAAATTTATATCACATACTTTAATGTATTCCATTATGAAAAATAGTACATTATTTATTTAAATAACTGTAAATACTTTAAACAGCAAAAATTTATAGAAATATAAATTGTCTACCTTTTTTTAAAACTTTCCATTAAATATTTTAACATTCAGAATTTTATAGTTAAAACTGTATTTATATGATATAAAACATATATTTAATTTATATTTTTCATAAATTTCAATGATTATACATATTTTTTCAATTGTAGTTTAAAAGTAATTGATGAACATTTTTGCTGCGAAAAATAAGTCTAGCTGAGGATTCGAACCCAGACCCAAAAATCTCGAATCTTAGAACTACTGACCAGACTACGAAACTGCTTGCCAAAGGAAGAAATGTATCCGATTATAAAGTCTGACGTAAACTTTGAGACCCTTTTCTCAAAGTCTCCGTATTGTGCTTTATGGCTTTTACACATTTATATACTAATAGTATATATTTTATATATTTATATACTCTATCGATACACAAACGTTCATCACATTCTGTGACACTGACCTCGGAACTTCTCCTTGTAAGCCATGATCAACCCACTCAGTGGCGTAGCCAGGATTTTTTTTCGGGAGGGGTCCAGATTTTTTCTTCATGTTATATATGTGTTAAAACTCGCCAAGATAAAATCACAAAAAGTGGTAAAAAATTCCGTTTTAGACAGGTTTTTGTCTAAGCAGGAGTAATTGTATGCATTCTATTCCATGCGACAAAGTAATATTTCCGTTTAAGTGAGCATTCCATTATAATCAGGTTTCGTTTCCACAAGTTTTGTTGTAATTATATAAATATACTTATTTATGTTATATGTATAGTAAAACCTGTCAAAACAGAACCCGTCCATAACATAATCCTCTCTTCAGTGAAAGCATTACATAGTCTTGATATGGATTATCATGCAATTAAAGCTGTTGAAAACCTGTCTGAAACGGGATTTTTCTCCGCTCATTTGTGATTCCGATTCCGTCTTAACAGATTTTACTGTACTTACATACAGTAAAAAATACAGTAAAACCTGTGTAGTATAAATACAGTAAAACATGTGAAAGCGGTACCTTTCTGCAACGGAATCTTGTCTTACTGCCGGATCACGCCTAAACGAACAATACATTTTACTGATGTAGTGTATCTTACAGTTTTCATTAATTACACTTCTTTAAACATAAACCTGTCTAAAATGGAACTTTTTTTCCAGTCCCTTGCGATCCCGTTTTGACAGGATTGACTGTGTGTGTGTATGTGCAATAGAAGTATTTCGGGTATTCTTAAGAATTTAGGTATATTCTTATAATTTTTTTTATTTAAAAAATAGTATGCGTAAAATAAAGTAAGACCAATCTCTATAATTGCAATTGAAAATACTACAATGGAGTTGCATTAATCTTTGCCAGTGAAAAAATTTTTACAAATACTATGATATAAAAAACTGAGCACATATTGATGAATTAAATGCACTTAAATCAAGTTTCATATAACAAATATTTGCTTGCATTAAAGTTAGGATCAAATGGTTAAATTTATAACTGCACTTTTCATGTTTTATTTCTTGTCATTGAATTGAGAACTTGCACTGTAATAGGTACAGGATAATGAGCTGTCATAATTGCCACAGCCACTCATTCCTCATGGGAGTTTCTGAGATAAGGTTTTAATCTATAAGAAAAATATCTTGCAATTTTAGCTACTGAAACTAGTAATGTAACAAACATAGGCAACAAATATATTTGAAAAATAGTTTTGTTACAATTGTCTAAAACAGCCATAATTATTTTGTGTTTTTTTGTTTCAAGTTTCGCCGTTTTTCATAACAAAGTAAATAATTCGACCTCAATAATTGTTTCCGATATCTGGTCGGCTTAAAATATGTCAAATCTTTGTAAATATTTTATTTATGATGGATTAGCACTTTTTTGGAAGTATGAGATTGTGTAAAAAATAAGGGTGGTTTCTATTTTAACTTTTCAACCAATAAAATTTAAGCGGTTGGAAACACTTTCAGAAAATACTCTTAAGTTAAGCAGCAAGCCCTCCGATTAGCTTCAATTTATGCTTTCAATTTCTTATTTTTAATAATATAATTCTCACCCACGACCTTTTCCATATTCGAAACTCTCATTGCCACCATGAAATTTCTAAAAGCAATGCTAAACAGTGCGTTCACAAGTCGTACTTTGGTCAAATGTAATGTTGAATTCAGACATTTTTTTTCGATGCTCCGGAGTGGATCCTCTCTCTGCTTTCCCTGAATTCAACTATGCAGCGTAGTTGATATAAAAGACGTTTCCGCTGTTTTTCGTACCATTTTGAATTTACAAAAAGTCGTACAAACTTTCCCATAGTTCTGTAACTCCCTTAAATATCCCTGTACAATGGCGAAAAACAAAATTATAATACTAAATAAGTAAATAAAAACATGTCCTTCAAAATCATATACAACAACGTAATATTTAATTAACAATTTATTAAAAATAGTTTGGGTTGAAAAGTTTAATAACAGGAATCTATTATTTTGTACAAACCCAGAAGAACAACAAAACATTTTAATATCCCTCTGTTCTTTCTTTAATGAATAACGATATCAGAAATAAAAGTATCAAAAGAAGGAAGAAAATTAATCTCCCGAAATATTCTCCAGGTTTCACATGAAATGTATCTGTTGGCCAACTTGACAAGGAATATGTGTGGCTGAAGAAAATTGTGTCAAAATTTTCTTTAGCAAAGGATTGTGCTCTCTTGAGCAGGTCAGGAAACTTTTAAACACCAATCTCCTTTTCCTTGCTTACTGATTGATGTAAAGTTTCATAAAGCTGAAAAATGACATAATCAGAATATTTTACAGCAAAAGACAAATCACATTCAGATATTTGCAGGTATTTTGAAAGTGGCAGTGTAATGTTGAATAAAAATTCACGAATATCTTGTCCAAGAATAAAGTTACTTTTTTAAATTCCAGCCAGCAGATTTAAAGTAAATGATAATATTGCTCGATATAAAATTATAAAATTAACCAAAATAAGCGTCGCCAAATTCTGATCAATGTGATCAAACTCTGATCAACCGGAAAAAGTTTCATTTTAGATAGGTTTCAAATCTTAGTAGGTATAAATATGTAGTGTTGTTTTAGTTGAACCTTGAACTTTTGCCGTTGAAGATAACTCTCATCTGCACAGATTTCATTGTAATGCATCTATGCTTTTCAGAAGTATACTATAGAGTGAATACGTTTAAACAGTTTTAAAGGATACCTGACAAAATCGAACTTGTCTATGACAAAAACCTGTCTTAAACGGAAAACTTTCAAAGCCCCAGTGAAAGACACAGCTTTAAATAATACTTTCTAAGACAAACACCTGTCTAAAGCGGAATTTTTTATTGGTTCTTTGCGATTCCGTCTTATCACTTTTTAATGTTGTTGTATCTATGATTCAGTAAACCGGTTCTTCGTTCGAGGTTCGGGGGGGGTCCGGACCCCCTGGACCCCCCCCTTGGCTACGCCACTGAACCCCACTGACAGTTTCTCAACTTAAGTATGTAAGTTTTTAAAAATCTATAAACCCCTTATTGAAATTCTTTGAGCCCGTAACTAAGGGGATGCTACGCTATAATATACATAAGACTGATCAAAATCAATGATTCCCAAACTTGACAGTTTCTTGTAAGACAAGGGCTCTACATATATAATAATGTCAATTTTTCAGCAATTTGGGACCCCCCTCAACCCTTACAATATCACACGTTATCATTCCTCCAACTCCCCCCCCCTCTCTAAATGATATTATTATCAATGACTAAGTCTTTTTACATACAGCTTGTTCCTTTTTTTATACTTTTGCCTACTTTTCATATCGGTATATCACACTTTTTCATACCTTTCATAACGGTATATAAATATAGATATACATCATTGACATACTTTATAACTTTAAATGAAGAGAAGTTGCCAAGTTCGTCACCAGTATGGAGTTCGCGCAACGGCATTCAATATTACCCATTGATGCCTGTAAATCAACAAATAAGTAACACAAGAAAGTAATATATTACATACGTATTTACATAATAAAACCCACAATTTTTGGCATTTATTTAAAATAACACAAAAAGAGTTGAAAATACCTTAAAAAACATAATTTTTTGACATTTTTTACAACTTAGAAATCTTCTCTTTAAAATTTTTGGGCATGAGTAGAAAAAATTTATAAAATTTCGGATCAAACTTTTTTGTCAAATCACGATTTCATCACTTCGAGCAATTATCTTGGACCAAAGTAATAACTGTTAAAGTTTTGTCTCTTGCTTATAAATATTATTTTTTGAAGTTCTAAGACCTTTTTATTTTTATTCATGAGGAATCACATAATGAAGGGAAAAAACAAATACACTTGCAGTTTTATGAAAGGCGAACCTGAAATGATGCAAAATTTAGCTGATTTATTTAACATGTTTGGCATTTTGCTAATAAATCATTTAATATAACAATTTGAAGTCCTCTTATTGGATGTAACACATGCATCCATAGACAAAATAATACAAGTAGACAACATTTTTAGGAGATACACTTATCATTTCTGACATACTTTGCACCTGCCTCATTCCACAGCAGAACTGTAAAAGCACATATGGCAAAATAGAAAAAAGGCTGAACTTTGTCTTTACATTAATTAAGAACTGTGGGTATTCCAAGATTATGAATTCAATTATTTATAAATATTTAATATGTTTCATAATATATTTTAATCTTTCACAAAAATGTAATTGTATGATATTCTAAAACATCTCAATAAACTATTTTGAAAAAAAAAAAAAAAATGAATAAAATAGAAAATTTTTCTTTGGTCAAAAATGTTAACAATATCAAGTGCCAGATCCCCTCCTCCCCATAAACTGATAATGTTATATGTATGTACAGCACCATGCTACATTCTGAGACATCCCCCCATCACCACACTTATTATCAAAGTCAGTTAGTCCATGGAGTGCCTACGCGGGGCGTAATGCCCGCATTTATCTCATATCTAAGCTGGAACGATATAAGCAGGAAATATCAGGATTGTACTTGAAAACTAGAAAGTTCTTCTCGCAGTACAGGAGCAGGCTGCGGTGGAGTGCAACTCAGGTAGGAGAGTTTTCAGGATGGAGGTACTAAACTCTATGTGCTTTGACAGTAACATGGCAGTGCCTTAAGGGATGGGGGGAAGGGAGAAAAAATAATATTAAAATTAAATTAAATTTAAAAAATCTAAAGAGTCCTGCAAATAAAAAAAATTCGTAACAATGGTACAAATAATATAGTAATAAAATTTAATAACTAACTAAATAAAATTAAAATATGAACTAGGCCTATTATCAAAATGCTTGTCTCAGTGTTTGCTACCAGAATCTGCCTAAATCTGAGGCTGCATAGGAAAGAAACTGGCAAGTATTCTAATGCATTTTCCCTAAACTAGTGTTCTGATTAGTACAATATGTTATATTATGTGGAGCAGATTTTTTTTGTTTTTTGGCAGCAAGGTTGATTTTTGCATATCTATGTGTGAATGTACGTTTTGGAGGTCTTCCAGATTGAATGCATTTCCTTCTACTACAAGGTACTTTTCGCCTGCTTATTGCTGTAGGTTGTACACCAATTGATTTAGCTGAAATGGGCCTTTTGATTCGTCTTTTAACATCAAAGCCTCTGTATTTACCAAATGTGGCCAATGCTGTTTCTAGAGCAGATTCAGTTTTAATATTTTCATAGTTTTTTATGAATTTTTTTGCTGAAGTATAAATCATATCATTATTTTCAATTTTATTTTTAATTTCATTAAAAATTGAATAAAATTTTGAAATAATTTCTTTTTTATTTTTGTTACAATCTTCATTATCTTTCCTTTCTTCTGTATTTTCATTATTATTTGCTGAAAAATCTTTTTCATCTATTTCAGGAGAAATCATAGCTGTGCTTACTTCATTATTTTCTGGCAGAAGTGAGGAATTCTTACTTTCTAACTGAGATAAACTTTCAATGGGATTTACTTTTGATATTTCTTCAACAAGTGGAGCAAACCAGTTAGAAGGAATATCCTTTGCGCCACAAGCAACATTGAGCATTTTTTTTTTTTATTTGAGGTGTAACAGGTGCAGGACATGTAAAATGGTCTATGTGGTATTTAGTACAAATAAAATATTGATGTTTACATAGCTGTCCCGATTGGCCTACTGGACACGTGCACAATCCGATTTCAGTATCAGCAAGATAGTCCCCTTTTGTAGAATTGTTATACACTCTAAATATTTTCATGGAAAGTTGTGTGGAAGACAAATTTTCTAATTCATTTGAGTTAAATAACTTTTTACTTAAATATGAAGGTGGCCGTCCATTGGCTACAGAAATTATTTTTCTACAATAAAAATTTTCAAGTTCAGATACCAAAATATCAACCAACTGCACAACAGAATATGCTTTTTTACGCTGCAAATCATGGTCTTTCAAAACACGCATAGCTGCCTCACATATATTATTTGTCTTTTGTCCACGCAAAATAAGACTTTTTCGAAAGCAGAGTGCCCATTCTTCTTTTCTTGAGTATAAATTTTCAAGGTATCTGGCTATTTTTGGATAGTCAGAAATGTATGTTTTTTTCGAAAATGTTTTTATAGGTTTCATTAAAATCATCTTCATTCTATACATATACTAACTTTTTAATATAAAAAAATATGTCTTGTCTCTTATCTAAAGGTACTTCGGACTGGGAGCTACATAAATATCGCCAAGCGGCTTGTAATATGTGAAATATGCATAAAAGTAGTGTAGCATTTGGAAACACGTGTAAAAATCTCTTCCTTTCTGATTTACTATCATCAGTCATAATTACTTGTGGTCCTAAATGCCCTCTTGACCCAAATGTATTGTCATCTAAAAATGAACTATACATTTCAAATGCCATAGTCAAAATTTCTTCTTTCTTTGAAGAAGTTATAATTACACCAATAGGGAGTCCATCACAGCAACTGTTTGTTAAGAGAAGAAATGTTTTGCATCTGAATCTGTCAACATTTCCTGTTGAATCACAAAAAAGAATTTCACCAGCTTGGGGAATCTCATTAAGAACCCTTCTCATAAATGATGTTAAAATTACAATATAAAAATTGTCATCATCAGTTACTTTGAATTTTATGAATTCTCCATTATGCTCTGTATTATATTTAGAAATAAAAGATTCCAAAGAACTTAACATGTCTTTTCCACTTGAATGTCCATATTCTGTTTTGAATATCTGATAATATAAATAATACACCCATTTAATATCTGGGCAGATTGCTCTATCGGCATTTGCAACATAATATTTATCTTTTTAAATTTCTTGCAATTCTGAATTATATAGCTGATATGCTTTAGCTGGTGTAAGTCCAGAAAGAAAGTGCTTCAAAAATGCTTCTTTCACCTCAGATGACGGTTGGCGAAACTTCAATGCTTCAGCAGAATCAGATGAATGATTATGGTTGAAGTAGATAATAACATGAGTTGGGAAATCTTTCAAATGAATATCTCTGCTTCTGTAAATATAAATAAATAAAAATTAGTTTAAAATAAATCATATTATACTTTAACACTTTTCAACTTTGTTAGAAAGTGTTAAAATAGATATAAGCCGGTATTATAAAAATATAAATTCATATATTTATCTAGATAAAAATAACTAATAAATAACACATTGATATCAGTGTAAAGTGGCTGTATATCTATAGCCTTATAAAGCAAAACTGTGTTCAAATGAAGATAGCTGGAGTTGTGAAGGTAATGTCAGTGATTACAGTAATTTGTGCCTTCACATACTAATTCTAGAGCTTCTAATTAAGTTATCGGTGTAGATCGAGGGTCATTTTATATGAATATCGGGCGTTTCAAAGGTTCGGTGTGAAAGCAAAATGCGATAAAAACAGATGTATGGGTCGGAGAGACATGCAGTTTGCAGATAAATATTCAGCTTGGTACAGGATTTTGTATGACACCAAAAAGAAAAAAATAGTTACAAGTCTTGACAATAGAGGGCGCTGTTGCTAAAAAAAGTAAGGTAATAATTTTGAAATGAAACAATTTATTTCAGCATGATTTAGAGCTGCAAATGCTCAATATGTCTATCTCCACATTCCAATAATGAGTGCAGTCGCTGTATTACTCATGTTGCAGCATATCAACGGGAATGGCTGCTATTTCCTGCCATATGGCATCCAATTGTTGCATTGTGTGAGCAATATGGAATTATCTGCAGCAGTGCCTTCTATTGTCAAGACTTTGAACTATTTTTTTTTTGTCATACAAAATCCTGTACCACGTTGAATATTTATCTGCAAACCACATGTGTCTCCGACCCATAGATCTTTTTCTTATAACATTTTACTTTTAAAACACCCGGTATATATATACAGTAGACTCCCTCAAATCCGCATAGCTTGAAACCAGAGGTTTTGCGGATTTCTAGTCACTGTTTTGTTTACATTTATTAAACAGTAATTTGAATGTAATAATACACTGTAAAGTATAATGAATGCTTACAATAAAGTAAAATATTAAAATAGTTAAGTAATGAAAATAATAAAAATTAAGAAAATTTAAAACATGTTTAAAATTTTAAAGGTAAAGGTCAAGTAAGCAATAATGCATAACTAAATAGACATAATAATGATGAGATAATTTTTTTAAAATTATTCAATCAAACTTGCCTCATAAAAGTACACTAATAATTTACATAAAAATCATAAAATAAAAAAGTTTTATTTCATGCTTAGCCAAACTGAATATGCAAAAATGTTTGTGTAATACAGAAATGTATTTGGTAAAAAGATCGCGATCAGCACTGTTTTGATTTTTTTCAGAAATAAAGTTACATTTCCTTGATGAAAAAACCTGTGTTCAGCCATATTAAGATGAATTACATATTAAAATGTGCATGGAATTATATAATAATCGATTTAAAGCTTACATCAGTGATTCGATTTATCTATTTAATCTTTTCCGAAATTCCGATATATATTGTTTTAAATCTTACATCATCAATCTGGTTTATCTATTTCATTTTTGGCAAAATTCCAGAATTCTGATCTACATTGACTTAAAGCTTACATTGGCAATCCAATTCATCTATTTATCTTCCAAAAAAATTCTGGAGTTCCAATAAATCATACTAAATCGATGGTTAGACACTAACAATGTGAGGAACAATTTTGATGTAAGCAGAAATAAATGGATCTTCAGCAAATTTCGGAATTGCCAAGCAAGAATATTAGTATTTTAATTATGTATGTTTTTTTTTTTGGGAGGGGGGGATATATCTCACTTCCTGTGGCCTGATCAATCTGAAATTTGGTGGGGTTGCATGTTTCAGCTGACCTTGCAATATTCATTGAAAAATTGTCTTGACATTTGCCTTCTTTAGAAGCTAAAAAAATATCTCTCACTCCATGATGCCTCATCAATCTGAAATTTCATGGGTTGATGTATTTCAACTGACAATACAATTGTCAATGAAAAATTATCTTCACATTTACTCTCTGCCAGTGGTGTTGTTAAAAGGGACAGCGTCTCTCACTTTTTAAAAAAAAAATTTCAAGCGTTCCTCCACTTTTTATTTTCAAGGGGATTGTAGGGCCGCGGGAGGATGCAGATTTTTTTCAAACATTTAACGGATGAGCATGCTAATCAATTAACAATTTTAAGAAATAAAGCACTGCTTTTTAATACTTTTCAAGAAAGTTGAAATGTGTTTATCACTTCGGATAGTCTGCCATGTCTGTCTATTTGTCTGTTCTCCCTCTGACTGTTGTAACTTTGTTTGAACTGTGACAAAATTTATGAATGTTTTTGAGTTTCTTTTCATTATTATCACTACTGAAAATGATATAAATTGCTCTGCATGGACTGACATTTTCAGAAATGAAATAAAGTTCTGAACTTTTCAATTAGGGACAAGCTATTTAAAACATTACAAGTAAAGAAACTTAAACATTCTTCCATTTGTTTATTTGGTGTTACTGTTTGGCGATTTTATTTTTTAAATGAAAAGTGGTCGACAGAGTAATGGAAAAGTACCGATAAATCTATTTAAGAAATTTCTACATCGCCCAGTCCTAATGGGTGCTGTATATATTTTTTACTCGTTTTTTTATAACAATGTTATAAATATATTACCTATCGTGGCATTATTTACTAGGCTTTCTGTACTTTCAACTACTATATTTTACAGGGTTCGTAAATATCGTGCTATTTTTGAAAATATCAAAAATATCTGATATTTTGATATGTATCCGATATTTTCGATATATATCCGATATTTTCAAAATAGTCAACTTACTGCTGATAATATTTTCAAGCATAATATAAATTAGAAACTAAAATATATTGCACTTAACATGAAAACTTAAACAATATACTAAAAATGCTTTTTTCCCCTTTGTCTTCTTTTATTTTTCATCCTGAACGAAATTGAAGATCAACTAATCAACAAAACAGAAACAATTTGCTTTTTATACACTTATAAAAAAAACAACTATAAGATTCAGTATCAACTATCAAGAAATAAAAAATGTATAAAACAAAAAATTAAATACAAAATATTTTTTCTTTTTAATTGAAAAAATTAAATATAAATGTAAGCTTCTTTATTTTTTATTCCCTAACATGTTGTACAATTTAAGCTGAACAACACCAAAACCAGAAATTGATTCTTTTCTAATGAACTGATTATCTAAATTAGGCAGTTTATATTTCTATATCTGTCCTGAATTAGCTATTTCCCACATAATTATTTGCCCCATATAATCTACATTTAAAAATAAAAATTCAAACAAAGCTTGGATAAGATTTTTGTTTTTTTCTTTAGCTAGAAAAGTCACTGCCAAAGACATGTTCTTTATCTACAGGATGACAGTCAATATCAGTTGAAAATTTCATTTACACTTGTTTTGATTTAAATTGCAAAAATATCTCGCACAGTGATATTTTGAAAATAAATATCAAATACTGAAGATAACATACGTCTTGATATTTTGAAAATAAATATCAAATAATATAAAAATAGTGAAAATATAAAAAATCTTGATATTTTGAAAATAAATATCGGATATATATCATGATATATATCCATTGATATATACCAACGAACCCTGTATATTTATACTATTTTCCAAAAGTTATTAAGCTAATAGAATCGCTGTAATAAGGAAGCATTTATTTCATATTACTTACTGATATTTTCTAGATAAGGCAGTCTGTTTAACATTCAAAATAAATCTCATTGGACATTTTGTGTATTTTTTATGAGGTGCTTTTTTCCATGATTTTGGTCTAGTGTTATGGTGACAATGAATAATAACCGGAAACAAATAATGATTAAATTATTAATTGTGCATCTGCAATTAAAAAACAATCAATTTTGTAATTAATCAGTGGTGTGTCAAAGGAGGGGGATGGTTGTCAAACCCTCGCGGGCAAAAACCTGTTTTATATACATATAAAATGACTTAATAATTTGTCTAGTTTTTATGGATAATCATAGTTTTAAAACCCTTCCCAGGCATAGAATCTGGCTGCACTACTAAATTAATAGTTTTAAATGAACAATTAACAATCAACGAAATGTCAATCTTGAATTTAATAGCAATTTTAGTTGCATAATTAAAAGGAATATGGCAATAAATGCATGGCAATATTCAAGAAATAAAGAAATGGAAAGGATACAAGCAGTATCTGAACTATTTCTTTATCAAAGGAAAAATATGAAAATTTTCTCTAAAGAAGAGATTTTACAGTTAATTCTATAAAAAATTGGATGGATCCCCCAAAATTTTGAATTGAACAATCAGCTTCAGTGATAAACAATAAAAGCCTGATAAACAGGTCTAACATATATGAAAAGAACTTAGACAGTGTGAAATGTTAATAAAAAATCATCAATTACTTTATGCTACACTTGGGAAGTACTTATTGGAAGATTCAGAATTTAATATTTGGTATACTTCTATATGAAAAAATACCCAAATATAAAAGAAATAATCACTGTTGGTACTCTTCTTCATATCCAAAAAGTTAGGTTTGAATACTTACCAAAAATCACAGAATAATATATATTAAAAAATAATGACATTTAACTTTTTCATAAAATTGAAACAGCAAAATTGTGTTGAATTTGGAAACTGTTAACAATTTTTTTATTCTGATATGTTGGCTTATTTTTGTTACATACTCATTTCTAATATGGGACGCTAGAACAACATTCATTTTTCAATCACACATTTATACATTTTAAGAATAACTTTTTCAAAATTTTATGTTTTGTAAGTGAAAAAAATACACCATTTTTGAAATTTAGAATTTTTTTAATATAGTGGTTGTATAAAAAAAAAAATTTGAATCTTCCAGGAAATATCCATCATGGAGATAAAAATATTCTCTTTGGATTCCCTAACTTAAGAACATTTTTGCATGTTACATTATTTAAGATCGATAAATGATATTAATATTTATTTATAGATTCTTTACATTACAACAAATATTTCTACAGTACTTTTATTGTGTATTTAACAAACCGACATGAGTATTAAGGGAAGAGTTCTATATCCTGTGCCGGTAGATTTGGCAATAAATGTTTCGATGTGGTAGTTTGCAATCTTCAGCCTTTGGGGGTTACTTTTTTAAATGATATTTTTTTCTATAGATGCAATATTATGTAAATATATTTTTTCTGCATTATATATATATATATATATATATATATATATATATTGTAATGGAAGCTGTGAACGAGATTTTTATTTTTTTTATCTTTGCCTTCAAAAATATTAAAAACAAAAAATATTTTTTAAAGTGTATAATATTTTGCATTTTTATGTGCACAACTTCTCCATTTTATGATTTTAAGTGCTATTTACATGAGGTATATCTTTCCTGAGATATCCTCAAGCTATTTTCAGTTAGTTTTTTCATTCGTTTATTAATTGTTTACAATCAACAAGACCCCTGACAATAACCATTATTTGTCACAAAAAGGCTTCTTAGGTTTATTAAATATGTTCGTATATGTATTTTCATTGCTTGTTAAACTATCGATAATGACAATAAAATTTTGTTTTGGCACTGTACTCATTTTTTTAAGATGGTGCAAAAACACAGTTTTATAAACGTGTGTTTATAAATATTTAAAAAGCATGTTTTTCTGCCATCTTGAAAAACTTGGCAAGATGCTAAAATTGTATTTTGGTGCCATTATGGATATTTTTTTTTTTTGCCAATTGTGCAAACCAGCACAGGATATGGAACTCTTCTCATTATTAATTAACCAGTTTATTTTTCACATTATACAATAAAATCTATGGTTAAACAGATAAGTTTGTACTACTACACTATGCGCACTGATAGGTATATTATAATTTTTATGATTTATATTGTTTCCAGGGGTGCAGAAAATGTCCATACCATTAAAATTTCACAAGAACACAATATTTTAGTCTGAAATTTCCCAAAAAACTTTTGTAAAGTTTTATTATGTTGTTCATCGGCGAAATTATTTTATGTGGTTGTGGGTGTTAAAAAGGACATATTAAATTAGACTTCTTCAATTATAATTTATTCAATAAAATAATTAAAACTAGGTTATAATCAAGAAACAGGTGTATGTTAATAATTGAATAATTCATATCGCTTAAAGAAAAATACAATAGGTTAACAACAGTTATATCATTGTTGCAAGGGGAAGGAGGGGAGAGTTTCTCACTCTCTCTATATAATTTAGTCTCTTTTTCTTAATAAGCTTTTTTGTTCCATTTATAAAACCTGATTTTGATAAATGATACGTGAATAGTACAGCTTTGTTTTTTTCCCTTTCCTTTCTTATTTAGTTTATACTTCATTTTTTAAATTGTCACTTAAAGAAATGGACACTAGTTGATTTTTTTGGTTGTTATTTTTAATCAATGTCAAACATTTCCCCTGCCCCCCTGAGTAGCCCAAATTTCTCAGAGACCTTGTTTGGGCATTTAAACATATTTTGCATTCCCGATTGTTTCTAATTTTTAACTAAATGCATTTAACTTTATTTTTAAAATACCAAAAAATAAACCAAAATTAATTATCTATAAATGGGTATATGCAAATGGAGGATGATTGAGAGACTGCAGTCCATCTTATAATGTTGGAAAAAAAATTTTGGTGGGGAAGGGAGAGAATCTACAGATGTTTTTTAAAATGTTTTATACAGGGTCATTCATAAATCCCTCCGGGGTTTCGAAACGTTATAGTAAAAAAACGAAGACGAATATGAAAAAAAGAAACATATGAAATTATTTCGAAACTATTCAAGTTTTACTTACATACATTACAGGTGTTCTATGTGTGAACCCTTGGTCACACGGCATACGTCCATGCGATAGTCCAGTTCCTGCCATTAACCGTTTCTTTAAATTTCCGGTACCACACATGAATTGTTTTGTCAGTTGGTCCCTGTTTTCGATATTTATTACGAAAGGCCCGTTGAACTGACACCACTGATTCAGATTTAAAGAAACGGAGTATGGCAGGAACTGGACTATCGCATGGATGTATGCCGTGTGACCAAGGGTTCACACATAGAACACCTGTAATGTATGTAAGTAAAACTTGAATAGTTTCGGAATAATTTCATATGTTTCTTTTTTTCATATTCGTCTTCGTTTTTTTACTATAACGTTTCGAAACCCCGGAGGGAATTATGAATGACCCTGTATTTTTGATGTCAATTTAAAAAAAAAATGATGTTTACAAAAAAATAATGTCTAATCAATAAAATTTCTCTTCCTATGCACAACGTTCCAATGCCTTTATCCATGTTTTAGTGAATAAACTCTTGAAAGCTGCAAGCAGTACATAGAGAATTTCATGTCTGTATATTGATTTGGTTTTAAATTACTGTGCTAACATGAATATATACGTACATAGGTCTCATCTAGATATAACTCTGAAAATAACTTGGATTGTTTCTAGGAGTTCTCTAAACATATGTCTACCAAAATCTCGAATTGGAAAACTTTCATGAAAGCAATACTTTTTCATAAACTTAGCACTTGCATGAGGAAAAATAAATAAAAATATTTAATTTCATATTATTTTTTATATTTAAAATCATACATTTTTTTGTAAAACCATATATAAATAAGCATAGCCCTTTTTTTAAAATAAAAATAAATATATGAAGGTCAGTGCCCCCCTCACCCCCCCCCACACACACAACAAAATTTCTGTATTTCCTATAATACGTACATACTAAACAGTAGTTTATTTTAGAGTTTAAAAAATATAATGTACAATTACACTTACTTTATAAACATTTCTTGAAGTGTTGTCTTTAAATGTTCTTTCTTTGTTAAAATTACTATTAGAAGAATGTTTAAATTCTTCAATCCACTTTAACGCTTCATCTTTGGTTGAAATATTTATGCGAAATCTACTTGTATAATTTCCTTTGTCATTTTCAGCATAACTGCATACTGTATATTCATAATCAACAGGTAGAATGTCCTAAATTACAATCAAAATAACTAACTTCAAAATAATATAAATATAAAATAATATACCTATAAGTATTGCTGTATAAAAATGAATATCATATTCATATTTACAACTAAAATATTATTTATTTTAATTTATATATTAACACTAGCTGACCCGCCGGTGTTGCGCAGACCCATGATAATAAATAATAATAATCTCAAGTTTTCGATATCAAGTCGAATGACCTAAACTCTGTTGAAATCGAGTCCATAGAACTAAAAAAAAGAACCAGCCCCCAGGCAGTGGAATGTTTCCCCCTGTAAATTTAATGAATTTCCTTTAACATTAATGCAACATTTAATTTACGGATGAAATTCCTACGGCTCTCTCTAAAATTAATCACTTATCTTTAACAGTTATTTTTAAAACTACAAGAGAATCTGATAATTTTTAAAGAGGCTGCACCAAGGGCATCTAGAAGGAGATTAATATTCAAAATGGTGGCAGCTGAAGTTCCAGAAATTTTTTGTAGTGCAGATAGTAGCTGGAAGTCCTAAGATGTTGTTAGAAAAAAAATATATAGGGAATTGGACGATTTTTAAGGGAGCTATAGTAGGGGGCCCAAACGAGGCCGCTGATAGTTTTGAGCAGGGCCCTAAGATGGATGTTCCTAACTGGAATGTAGAGATGAGGGAATAACTAAATAGAGAAAATTCCCCAAAACGAAAGTCAGATTAAAAGGGGGCAAGGTATTAATAATTTAGGGAACAAAAACTTCGAGAGGCCCAGGGCTTTTTTTTGTAGTAGTTGGAAGTACTAAGAAGTTGTTAAGAAAAAAAAATCTAGTGAATCAGACTATTTTTAAGGGAGCTATAGTAGGGGGCCTAAAAGAGGCCTCTGATAGTTTTGAGCAAGGCCCTAAGATGGATGTTCCTAACTGGAATGTAGAAATGGGAGAATAACTAGACAAAAGTCCCCAAAAACGAAAGTCAGATTAAAAGGGGGCAAGGTATTAATAATTTAGGGAACAAAAACTTCGAGGGGCCCAGAGGGAAGGGGCAGATCTCCCTTTTTTGTAGTAGTTGGAAATACTAAGAAGTTGTTAGAAAAAAATGTAGTGAATCAGACAATTTTTAAGGGAGCTATAGTAGGGGGCCTAAAAGGGGCCTTAGAATGTTCCTAACTGGAATGTAGAAATGATTGAAAAACTAAATAGAGAAAAGTCCCCCAAAACGAAAATCAGATTAAAAGGGGGCAATGTAATAATAATTTAGGGAACAAAAACTTCGAGGGGCCCAGGGGGGGGGGAGATCTTCTCCATTTTTTTTGTTGTTATTCATATAGTAGTTGGAAGTACTAAGAAGTTGTTAGAGAAAAAATCTAGCAAATCGGAAGATTTTTAACAGAACTATAGTAGGGGGGCCAAAAGCTGCAAGCTGATAGCTTGGAGCAGGGCCCTAAGATGAAGGGTCCTAGTTGGAAAGTAGAAATTGGGAAATAACTAAATGAAGAAAAGGCCCCCAAAACTAAGGAAATCGGAAGTTATGGAGCATGCATCTCACAATATGACATGAAAAAGAAGCATCATGCATTTATTATTATTTTTTAAACAATGATTTACATATTAAAAATATGTATCAGTAACAGAATTAGTAATACCAAATGATCGTAATATTTTACATAAAAATGTTTATTAAATTAGGTTAATTTCTATGAAAAACAAAAGCATAGTTTAATATTAAATTTATTAAAATAATATAATGCATTAAAATTTCAATTCATTTTATAAAATTTTCTCTTTTAAAATCTACATTTAAACAAAACGCACAATATAAAGGAAAATTATAGATTTTTTAAATAATTGACAGTTGTTTAGTGTTGTTGGGGGTTTTGTTTATTTGATTAGGTACTATTACCTTTTGCTAAAATTTGAATAAGTGCAAATTACCTATAACTTAAAACTGAAATGAATCCTGTCAATATGCACATTTACAAAATTATTCTCAAACTAAAATAAATTTAGAAAAAGGTAAATGGATTAAATTAAACAGAAACAATTAAAATTTACAGTTACCTGAATTCTAAGTTTTGAATTCAAAACAGTACAAGAATTAATCATTTAAAAGCACTGACAAGATTCTCAATTTGCACTACATTCAATTCCCCAACAATCAGCATTGTGAATTCAAGAATTAATATAAAGGGTAACAACAAGGAATTTTCATAGACATAATAATTTAGACTAAGTGAAAATTTTGGAATAAAGGGGATAAAATCTTTCTTTTAAAGAAAGTACAAAAAGGGGAGGTATAAAAAATGATGATATAAGTAAAACAAAATAATATTTAACAAATATTAAAAATGTAAAATTAATTCCAAGAATTCACAACACTGTAGCTGTGATCGTATAGATTATTCATGGTTTAAGAGACCATAAATAAATAATTAAATTTTGAATAAGGTAATTCATTATAATAAAACACTTCTCACAAGACTTTAAATCAAAGTATTAAAATTACTTTATATAAAAATTCAGACAGGTATGTCCTGTAATTAATTAAAGAATAGTAAAAGGTCTCAGTTACTTAAATAAAATAAGTTTGAATATTATTAATTTTAACAATTGGTAAGACAATAGTTTATTTTCACCAAGCTTAGTGCTTGAAATATTACTCAGAATTTCATATTAAGGAATACAAAAAATTTACTTTAATTTATTTATTTATTTATTTATTTTAGAATTAATATTTAAATCAATTAAAAGACATTAAGTAAAAAGATTAATATAAATCCTTGGGAGATTGATTCTCATAAGATTAAATAAGAAGTAAAATGCTGAAGAGAAAACTTTTTTCTTAAGTATTGAAGAAAATAGTAAAATAGAAAGAAAACAGAGAAGATTTATTAAGAGAAAACAGGTATTTATTAACAAATGTCATCTTAGGTAGTTTGGATATCATTCACTAAAAATATATATAGATATTATATGATCAAACAAACAATATTATTAACACAAATAATAATAATGAAAATAAGGCTTTCTCTACTCACATCCCTGCAGTGTAGTGAACACTAGATACAGACTGATGGTACATACATGATGATTCATAGGTCATCGACTTTTGGATTCAGTTTTTCTTTTGATCCACAAACTTTATTATTTTTAGTTGAATAGTCATTCACCGTATTACAATGACTCTAACCGAAATAGAGTTAATCCTATATCACTGCATATGGCATCTTAGGTAGTTTTATGGAATGTGCACTGCAAACAAGTGTAAAGGTCAGTATCCTTATATTTCATACTCTCAGCTTTTTCACACGGTAAAGCAATCGCTGATCACATTTAATTTGAGTTATTTGTTGTACGCCGTATGATGATAATAATAGACAGTTATATTTCGAACATACCTCATACTTTTTCGCTAGAACCTCATGTTCCGACTACAACTGTATATTCTCGTACACTACCTCGATCATCTCTTCGATCATAAGGAAAGCGCATGTTTACAAACAAAACAGCATAAGTTTAGTCATCGATTTAAATCATATTGTTAAGTCCAACAAAACAGTATTGTATTTCAGGGAAGTATTTTTCATCAACTATGCAAACTATTATTTCACAAAACTCGTGGTGCACGAAAACATCATGCTGAATGAGACTCGACTGAGCAACATTCTAGTATTTTTTTTTTTTAAATCGTCCTCTCACTGTCGCTACCGCTGGAGAGAATGCGTCTCTCTCTTGAAAATTTCACCAGTGCCTAACAGGCGGGGTGGGGGAAGGAACCCTTCACCCTCACACACCCAAACTATCCGCGCTTCAAAACATGACTGCCTGTACCAGCTAACTCCCCGTTCCCTTGGTAACGCGTGGACCAGGGGGTAGAAAAAAAAACTCAGCGCATATTAGATGAGTGGGGAGAGATAATAACACGTTTATTGGATGGGTTGTTACTAGGTGAAAAAATCCTAGCTTCAATTCCTGGAAATTAGCCGTCTGTTGGGTCCCACGAAAAAAAAAAAAGAAACCACGTGCACACTTGCACCTGCTATTTCGTAAACAACGATCGAAAAGCAATATGTTGATGTTATCTTCGTAACAAGCCTTCGAAATAGTTTTACGACTATCTTTTCTGAGGGTAATAAAAGTTGCGTACAATACAACTGACAAAAAGGCTTCAGCTATTCTTACGACTTCTTATAAAGGCCTTTTGTACGTTATCCAATCTGCCTGTGTGTGTTTCGAATTTACGATCCCTGAAATTACGTGAGAATTTCAAGTAAAAGTTGTTTGCGTGGAAAACTATCTCACAGTGAAAAAAGAAGATCTTGGGTGGTCTTGACTTACGGAAAAGTACAGATGTTTGGATTTTGAAAATAAGAGTTTTAATTAATAATGTTTAAGAAAAATAAGAAAAAAGAGGGGGGGGGGGTTGATTAAATATCAAAATAGAATGAGTTTATAAAAAAGAAATGTTTTAAGATATTAATGAAAATATAAATATAAAAATTTAGATTAAATTACCTCTAACAGTGAGGATAATAATCAAGAGTATGAATAGCAGCCACACAAATTAACATTTATTATTAGTCATATTTTTACTTTTACTTACATTTAAGAGAGGAAAATCGGGCGCCAGTTTTGATTTAGCGTTCAAACATTTACATTTTTCTACATCATCTACATCAAGGGCCATAATTAAAACGAAATTTAAACTATCTTTGTTAATTGTTCAATTTTGTGAGAATCATCATGAAATCGAAATTGAAAATACATTTGTAAGCTATATACATTACTATACACATTTTGTGTTCTCGAAATTTTCGAAGACCGAGAAGTGCGCCAAATCCGAAACGTCGCCAGCAGCGTCTATGACGCATGACAGATATCAGCGAATGAGAACGCAAGACGAACCGATAATGCTAAAACGTGACTATCTTTTAGAATCTCGCCTCCCGGATATCGCCTGCTACGACGGCAATCCTCGCAACCAGGTCCTCGTCGGAGTCGACTGTAAAAAATAGTTGTTCATTACTCCAAAGTCTAAAGCGCCCTCAATCGGTATTTCTAAACTGTATCTTTAAAATTTATTTTTAAAATACATTTTTTATTTAATTTTGTCATCCCTCTATCGTTTATTTTACGTGTAAGGGGTAGTAGTATCTGCCTGGTTTACAACACCAAGATCGGGAATAACTGAACTGTGTTCAGGGGGGGGGGGTCAAATTTCAACTCCTGAACACAGTTCAGGTTGCGCTACTTAACCACGCCCAACGATTCAGATTTTGAGCTCAAAATTTAAGTTTAAGTCTAAGCTTTTGAAAGCATTTAACCAGATACAAAAAATAAAGGTAAAAAATAGTTGTTCGTTACTCTATAGTCTAAAGCGCACTCTATCGACATTTTAAAAACTTTTTCTTTAAAATTTATTTTTAAGAAAATACTGACATAAAGAATAGTTTTAGCGAAAACCGCAAACGAATCGGATAATTTTTCCGTTTTTTATAATAATTTGAAATTTTGGTCCCTAAACTTTAATGGCGCCTATCTCCTTCGGAAGACGTTTGGGACCCTTAGTTTCCTATTTAAAATTGTTTGTCTTGATGTGTACTATCACCTCTTAAAGTTTTGTCCAAGAGTTTAGATTCACCCTGTACTTCAAAAGCTAACGGTTTTGTAATTAGCTATTGAACGACGATAAGAGGGTTTACCTTGAATATCATAGGTGCCAAGGATTACGAAGGAATCGCAGATCTACGATTGAATAAGGCGAATAATAATAAAAAAAAATAGTGGTATTCAAAATCCGCAACCCCAGCACCCATGTGATTACTTAGATGTTACTATTGCGTATTAAAAGTTCATATGAAATTGGTATACAATATGCAAATATCAATACACTATGAAATACGTAAACATATTGGACCCAGAGGCTATATAAAAATATAAATTTCATATCTTTTAATAAATAACTTTTTTTGGCGTAAATCTTTTTATGAAGAACCATATTTTTGCAATTGAAATTCTACTTCTAAAGCTAACGGTTTTGTAATTAGCTATTTAACGACGATAAGAAAGATTACCTTGAATATCATACATACTAAGGATTACGTATGAATCGTAGATCTACGACTGAATAAGGCGAATAATTTCTTTTTTTTAAATAGTGATATTCAAAAGCCGTAACCCCGGCACACATGTGAATACAAAAATGTTAATGTTGAGGTATTCAAAATTCATATGAAATATGTATAGAGCCCCGAACAATGTTAATTATAATAATAATGTAGAAAATATCAAATATCCTGGAGCGTTTTAAACAGGAAATATGATTTGTTTTGAACCTTTTATAATTATGAAATACCGAAAAACAGAACCTCAAAAGTCAAATAATTCGTATTTTTTTATTACTTTAATCTTGCTCATATGTGGTTGAAAAATAATTTTTAAAGCAAATAAGAAATTTTGTAAGAAGCAATAATACATTGCTTTAAGCAAATGTATTTCTTTTTTATGAACGACATTAAATTTTAGATTGCCTTACACTTTTTTCGTTTCGAGTAAATAAACTCTCATTTATTTATAAAAATGCACGAGAAATTAAAATAACTTATTTCGTGAAACATTTTTGTTTCAACATACTGAATTCAAAAATAATATGTAAAAAGCTTTGTATATTTTATACAGTTAGTTTTTTTTAATATATTTTTGTTTGCACTTAACTTTAAAATATGAATCAAATTGCGACTGAATAAAATTCTTTTTTGTTTTCATTAATATATATATATATATATATAATATTAAAAAAGATAAAATTACTTAAATATTTATATAATTTTTTTTTCTGGTTAAATAGGTGTGGTTTCAACATTTAAATTTTTGTTTGCATGAATATCTTTTTTAACGAACAGGGTTATTTAAAAATGCATATATTTATTACCAAATATTAGAGATACGCATAAGGAAGGAGAAACCGGCTGGTTTACTAGAATTTACTATTTATAGCACAAACTTGGCGAAAAAAGTTGCGTTTAATTTAAACTAAATTGTTTTTTTTTTCATTCGCCCTAAATATTCTGAAATTTGAGTGAGAAAAATATTAATTCAATTAAAATTAAAATGAATTAATGACAAATGTCTTTGTGCTGCAATTATGTATTAAAATGTATATAACTTAAGGATGATGAAGTTCACTTTCAAACATAATTACGGAAAGCTTAATATTCATTACTGAAACAACATCTAACACGCTAATCTTTATATCCTGCCTTGAGTTTTTATTTACACGTTATCCCCACAAATGTGCAAGAAATTTTACCTATTTAAATATAACATCACAGAAAAAAGCTAATTAACACTTTGCCATCCGCATGTCTCGTAAAAATACTTCTATTCGTAAAATGTTGAAATGATTGATTGACACCAGAATTTAGAAACAAATTTATTTGAAAATAAGTAAAATCTTTTCTTCATGCACTTGATAAAAGGGAATTTTTCATTCCAAAATTGTGGTGCCAATGTAGCATCTAAGGATTAAAATGAAGTTACTTTTACGTACGACACCACTGGGGTGTCTCCGGAAGGTAAAGTATTAATCAAAGTCCATTAAAAGCTTTCTGTTCTTAACCCCTTGGGGACGAGCGACATGTATACGTGACGCATAAGGTGCTCAGAATCCTCGATTATTCCCACCAGTAACTTTTTATTGTAAACTTTGCCTTATTTAATAACAGCATTTCTGAGATTCAATTAGGCGAAAATTTCTGTTTTGAAAAACCGGTGGCAAAAGACTCAAAATTCTGTAATGGACACTCGTCGCGAAGGGGTTAAGCAAATCTATTATTAAGAAATTAAAAATACCATTATTGCAGGAAAAAATAGTTTTATTTTTTAAATTTAGAAACACTTCAATTTTTAAATTATGTCAGATAATATGTTTAAAATCAAAATTAACATTAAAGCTGAAATGATTCTTTTTCTCGAAGTATCTATATAATTAAGTGCTTTATTTAGCTTTTATTTGTTTTTAAATCAAAATAATTTATTTCATTTTACTTGCATGCATGATTTTGAAAAACTGGATGAAATATGTAGTTCATTTAAACATGAGGAATATTTCATCCCAGCCATTTTTAAGACATGCTAATTTTTAAGATATCAAGAATTATGTTGCATTTTCCCATATATTGCCCATAAGTTCTTCTAAGACATACTGAAATTTGTTACACAGATGATGGAGTTAATTGTATTATCCGTTGGTATAGTTTTCATTTTTTTTTAAAATTGGGATCATATTGACTGCTTTGTGCATTCCATGTAGTGATGGGCAGAATGAATGATTTTTTTCATTCGAATGAATCATTCGGGCATGCGCAAAATCATAGTTGCCAACATTCGTATCCTTTTTAAACAATCACTACCAGGGATTTTGTAAACCAAAAAGATGTAAAAGCATAGTTGCCAAAATTCGTATTTTATTTAGTCAATTTCGTCCAGAAATTTTGAAAAGCGAAATATATTTCTCATTCTTATCTGGCTCTTTAAAAAATTGTAATTAAAATCAAAAATTTCATTTTTTTTTAAATTTCTGGTAGTAATTGAATTTAAAAAAAAATTAGAAAGAAGTTTGTCAGATATGTTTCTGCGCATGGCCGAATGATTCATTCGATAATTCCATGTAAGGAAAATTGTTGCTAAACATCTCAATATTCTATACCTTAGAATACTTGGCGAAAAAAATATATCCTTTTTAGGTGCGTTCGTAATTATATAAATACGTAGCACCTATTGTTGTCGCCTGGTCCGTCCGTCTGTCTGGCCGTCCGTCTGTCTGGCCGTCCGTCGTCTGTCTGTCCGTCCGTCCGCATATAACAACGCAAAAACTACCCATTCGAATGGTTTGAAATTTAAGATATATTATCTTTGCAGAATTTTGTCGAGTCATTTCAAATTTTATTAAAATCGAATCAAAACTTTAGGAGATATTAATAAAAATATTAAGAAATTTGAATTTTTTAAGAAAATTGGTTTTTTCTTGTTATAGGAGCTTCCGAGGTTTAATGATCAAGCGACCGAGTTACTTATTTTATTTCAGAAATTAATCTGCAGACGATATAATTCATTTCACAGAATTAAAAATTATCAATATCTGAATATTTATATAACTAGCTATAGTACGAACGCACCTCATTTGTCACGTTTGACGTACAATTTCCAACTTGCTTATTACAATGAAGGTATTTGGGATCAAGATGACTCTAACTTAAAAAAAGTATCAAAAACTGTATTATTAAAAATGGGGTGAGTATTGGTCCTTATAATTCAGTGAAGTCTGCAGGCAGAGAGCTAGAGGTCGCGTCTGTAGGCTTTCCATGTTTCGAACTCGCAGTAAAGTATTTACCACTCAGCTACTGCCTTCTCGCTAGTTCTTGAGCCGGTGATTCGCTACTATATACTGCACTCATCACCCAGGGGCAGTGGCGTAGCGTCAGGGGGGGCACGATCATTTTACTACCAGTATAATTATATACTACAGTTAGCTTTATTTAATCTTTAAACGGTATGAATTAAATAAGGCAAAATATAGTATATAAAAATACTGGTAGTAAAGTGATCCGTGCCCCCCTTGACGCTACGCCTCTGCCCAGGGGCTATTATGCGATGGGCCCAGCCTGGGTATCGGAGCTGCTCCTTCCCTTCTCGACCACTGTGTGGGAGCCTATCGCAACGGTCCAGAATCGGTAAAGGACACTGTCATGTATAGTAGTGAATGAGTACAGTAAGCTATCTTTATAGTTGAGACCACTATTTCTAAAATATATTCTTCGCAGAAATTTTTAATAGAATATTTCGTCTTATTTAAATGAAGAAAAGGTTTACATATCCTGCAATTAACCCTTTCTGGCAAAGACAAATTCTGTTCGTAAAATGAGAAATTACTGACTGACACCGGAATTTACAAACGACATTTTTAGAAAATAAGAACTCCTTATTTTAAGCTTTCATTATAGAAACAAAATTTTATTAAAATATTCTTGGTGCCGTATGCAAGTTTGGAATTAAAATTAGGTTTGCCCGGAATGGGATCACTGTGCCGGAAAGGCTTAAACAAGGCAAGTTTGGAATTAAAATTAGGTGTGCCCGGAATGGGATCACTGTGCCGGAAAGGCTTAAACAAGGCGTTCACAATTTCTGCTATTTAAATATTAAATAGAAAAATTCTATTAAAAATTTGTGGTAAAAGCGTACGAACCCTGATAGAGACTGGTTAAAAATGCACGAAAATACATTCGATAAACCTTTGTAATTTTAAAATTACCACGTTTTAACGATGCTTGCAGTTAAATATGCCCTAGGATACCGCCGACCTGAAAAAAGGGGAAAAGAAAATACTCATACTATATTATCAATAAATTATCGCAGATTCATGCAAAAGTTTTTTTAAAGACCACTGACCAGGCCCCTACCTGCCGGTCTTTTGCCCAGCTTAACTCATTTGATTCCTAGCAATGGGGTCAGATTCGCCTGATCACAGCATGGCGAAGAGCTGTATGATAAGCATCTAGCGGTCTAGATGCTTCAGTGTTTCGTGGCTTCAGTGCATCTTGTTGCCGAAGTTGCTTTTCCTTAGTTGGCCGGTTGCTAATTGATGTTTGGATGAGTCCATTCAGCACTGCACAGAGTAGCGAAGTCATGCCGGACGGATGTGTGATACTGAACTATTTCCTAATTACAAGCTGCATCACTCACCCATTCGTCATGCCATCGTTACGCGAGTTGGTCTCGTAATTTAAAACCTTGATCAGGTGACGAGACCTTCACCTGACTAGGCACCTCCAGAAACACCTCACAGGGAACTTGGAGGACTTTGCACCCACGGCGCACCGGGCGCCATTGGCGTACCTGATTTTATGCAAGAATTATCATTCGACTGGAAATTGTATCTACTTTTCAAAAGAACACATACCATTCAGTGTTGCCAGTTTGATTTTTTTGTTCAGAAATTCCGAATTCATATCAGAAATTAAGAATAATAATTTTTGTTATAATTATTGACAGACATTTTGTGATTGTATAAACAAAAAATTCTTCTTTCTGGTTTTTCGGTATGAATTAGGAATTTTTGAATTTAGAAAAAAAAAGGTCAAACTGTCAATCCTAATGTCATTGTGTACTTGAAGAGAAATGGTAATGCTGATTTGACTAGATAAAACTAATTACAAAACTTGCTGCTTTATCATACGAAAATATTGAATAAGTAGGTCAGTTAAGCATTAGCAATTATGAGCACGGCCTGAGTGCCACAGGGACAATTATCCACCGGCAATTTTGAAATGACATTATCGTCTTATTTATGTCAGAAATTGTGTGTTTAAATAAGATGACAATAACTTTAAGAAAATAGTGGTGTGACAGCAATAATCCGGACCTGATTATGAGTACGAAGTAGAGTGAATTTCCATGAATTTAACATGAGTTACAGTGACCACTTGTAGAGTAAAAGAAGCATAGCGAATAACGTAGTGTTTTTAATTATTCCAAGCCAAAATCAAATGAACGTGTATATTTATTTTAATAATCTAAAATATAAAATTCGATGTATTTCTACCCAATTAAAACTGTGGTAGAAATAGAATACTCGCCTCAAAACGTGCAACTTTTTAACGAATCCAATATTTCCTTCTTATTAACACAGAAAAAAGTAAAAGGAGATTGAAGATAGAAAATTAACTTATACAAGATTTTTTTAATTGATATGATGTAGATGACTTTTTTAAAAATTTGGAATAACAATGATATTTTCTAAAATCAGACGTATAATACGAAGCTATATTAAACTTTTTTTTTCTTCAAATAAATCAAAGCTATTTATTTCTTTTTATCTGCATACACAATTTTACAGAATAAAAAATCAATTAAAATTAAGTTCTATTACATTGCTGCTAATTTTTCCTGTAGCACTAAAATTTAACAGTAACTTTTGTGTTATAAAATAGCGAATATGTATGCTTATATAAATAAAAAAATTCTATTAAATTTTACTGGTAACTAAAAACCTGAAGTGTTGGTAGTCATGTAATTAACAGGAGAAGGTGACCTTTTGGTTACGGCGTTGGGGCACCGTATGTTCCAGCGACTATTTTTGGTATTCTGTTTGCACGACATTTTGAAAAATAATTCCTGCCATAAACTTATACGAGGATATTTTCAAGAAACATCTACCACTTTTTTTTTTTTTTTTTTTTTGTAAATTATGTACAATTGTATAGAAAAATAGTCGCCAGTTCTGACCCGTAATCAAAGGATTAAACAGTCGATTTCGTGTTATTACATGCGGAAATATTCTCAAAAAATATGTAAATGTTCTAATAAAGAAATGGGTAGCGTGAATTCTGTTAGGGCATTTTGCAGCAAAAAACTAAATACCTACGATCGTTTAGAAATAAAAATAATGTTAGATTGAAAGTTTATATATGATCGTGATCCAATACGGAAATGTTTAGATTAATTTATGCTTTTGGTGAAGGTATCGATTTTAAACTTAATGAAACTTTAACTTATTTCATTGCTTCAGCGATAGAAATAAATTTGTTTACAGTCGTAGAGTTTATACCCGAATCCTGACGTTTATCATGCTTGTTTGCAAGTTAGATAAATAGTGAAGAGTTATCAGTTGATTTTATCTCTGTAGAAAAAGATCATTAGGATGCTACACGTAGGAAATTAATTTATAAACTGCACCGGGACATGAATATTTTTAATTCATTCGAATAAAATTAACTCGCAAGCACAATTTTAGACAATAGAGAAAATTGTCTAAAATTGTTTAATTACTTTTATTTTATAGCTAAAATATGCGTAATATTAAAATACTAAATCTATAAATAAATAATTAAAACAAACGCTTTATTCGCATATGTTTACGCACCAGATTAACTAGAATTTAAAAAAAAAAAAACTTTTTATTATTATTTTTCATAATTTTGTAGTTTAATATAACTCAAAATTTAATTCTTTAGATGCTTCCATATATATATACTACCATCACAGCTGCCAACTTTTATGCTATTTTTCCATCACAATTTTTGAACACAAAAATGTGCCTTATTTAATTAAAATTTTCGACTATTAACCCCTTCAGGGGCAAAGTACTCTTCTACCTAAAATAGTGAAATGATTGATTGATACCAAAATTCACGAACGAATAAATAAGTAAAAGCTTTATTTCATGTTACCTTATAAATTCAAAATTTGATTAAAAAATTCTGGTGTTATTGTGGCATTTTGGGATTAAAATTAAGTGGTATATATAATACACCTGCGCCCTTCAAGGGGTTAATGAAAATATTTTTTTTCTGTTCAAAAATACCGGTAGGAAAAAAAAAGCGTAAAAGCTGACTATGCTTACATACTCATGTGTATTTATCTTACATTATTGAATCTTAGATACATACATACAGGATGACATTATGAATCAAACACTCTTTTTAAATTATTAATAAAATTCTTTTTTTTTATATAAATTTTGTGGTTTTAGATTGATAAACAAAAAATATAGAATATTGGCAGTATGCATATGATTCGGAAAAACAATCAGAATTAGGTAGGATTGTAGTAAAAGAATGATCCTATTTAAAAAGTCACACTATTGTCAAAATAGGACACTTATTATCATTTTTTGTTTCCCTTTTACTGCAACAAGTTTATTATAAAAAACTGCATGGCTGTATCTTTAAAAATTAAAGAAGCAGGGGTGGATTGTGTTTCGGTATTTTGTACACCACTCAATTTATATAGCAATATTTTTCTTGTTTAATCGATAAATTCTGCGATTACATACTAATAATATTGCTATATAAATTTAGTGGTGTACAAAATACCGGAACACAATCACCCCTGAAAATGATATGGGAAATTGAAAATTGGTCATTGCAAGTGAGAATGCTATACCAAATTCTTTGTTGATCTTCACGACCCTAGAACTTTGATAAAGCAAGTACGCGTCGGGAAAATCTGACTGAAGGCCTAGTGCCCGATTCCCTTCTGAGTATCCGGCTCCCGAAGTTATCGGGGGACTCTGACTCGTCCCCAAGTGTATAAGTTGTGGTCTCCCAAGAGTCTGGGATTCACCACATATCGCAACGACCTATGTCATCAATTCTTGGGAAAGTGCGGGTGGTCAGCAGGTGGCGTCGCCCCCCACCGCCCGTACCGCTTACAGGAACTCCCCTGGTCGAGCGCGTTATAAAGTCTCATGACCCGGGCAAGGCGGTTGACGTGCGTGGCGGCGCAGCTGAGCTTTATACCAAATTCGGAATACAAAATATTAAAAGAAACAAGAAACACAGACGATAATACATCTTCAGTTCAACTTAAAAATATATATATATATATATATATACGATTTTTGCAATAATATTATTGCAGAAGAACTTCAAAATATTTACAGTAGCGTTACTAGAAAAGCTCAGTGTCTTTGAAAACGTTTTATGAAGGTCTTCTTTTTATCCTACAGCGGGTCCGAGAAGTCTTTCCTTGATTACAAAATTTATTCATATCCGCTTTATATAAGATAGACAGTGGCGTAGCCAGGGAGGCGCTCCAAATGCTCTGGATACCGGTAATATTTTAAAGTTTTCTTCTCCTTCATTATCGTTGAAAGTTCTCAGATTAGATAATGTAAAGGAAACTTAAAAAAATTAGTGGTATCCAGAGCATCTAGACCCCCCCCCACTCTGGCTACGTCACTGAAGATAGACATGTGAGTCTTGTGCCAAAATGTTTGAAAACTAACCAAGTTTTTTGTGGCATGTTTCCGTAATGTAACTCCGTATTGGCTGTAGTGTAGGATTGCCAGTGTTCAGTAACCCGGACCATGTACCGAGAACTGGTCGACCATCTAACTCAGTGGAAAAGTATAAAGAAGTGAGACAGTCTTTTGTGCGAAGTCCCAAGAAATCATGCGTACGGTCTCATGTGAATTACAGATGCCAAAAGGGTCTCGTAAAACCAGAGGATACACCGAGCTTTTTTCCTGATTTGTGAACATTTCCGGTTTTCTGGACACTTACAACTGTTATACTACAGCGAAGTTACGGAAACCTGCAACGAAAGAACTTGGTTAGTTTTCCAACATTTTGGTACTAGCTCCACATGTCTGTTTTATATATGGCGGATATTAATAAATTTTGTAATTAGGGAAAGACTTTCCGGACACCATGATATATCTCTTTTAAAATTACGTTACCCTTTTTACATGATTTCTATTTGTGTAATGTTTTATTTAGTTCTATTTAGGACACAATTTTATCACACGTTTTAAGACATTTTTTGTCTATAGAACGTCAGCAATTTGTGAATGGTCACAAATTTTACTGATCGCTCAAACTAACGTATAAAAATTAATCAAAATTTAACGGGTTTTAACTTTTATTCCGTTTATTAGTAGAAATGAAAAAAAAAAGGAAAAAATGTTTTGTATTTAGAATTTTTTATAACCGATTCACACACACACACACACAAAAAAAAAAAAAAATCTGGCTTGTTTACAATCAAAATGGTTAAAATTAATTAAAATAGTATAAATATTGCAGCTATTTGTGTATCGCATTGACCTGTTTTAATTCTTTGTATCCGCGTTAATAGTTATGAATATAATGCAGATATTTTTTGGTACATTGTTATATTTCTTTGTAATATAGAACGAAACGATGTGGAAATAAAAATGTCATATTCAAGAAAAAACTGATTTTTAGTTTGTTGGATGTTTCAATTAATCATTAATAGTTATTGTTTACAATATATATATAGTGTTGTTCGGAAAGTTCTTTCTGTTTGGGAAAGTAGGTTCGTACCGGAAAATTCTGTCATTTAATTATTAGACACTACATCCGATTGCTGATGCCTAATAATGCCTCCTTTATAATGCCTCTTTTTTCATTCAGAAATTTCGAATTAGTACCAGAAATTTCAAATATAAATGTTTGCTGTATTTAATGACAGACAGTTCGTGATGACTTAAAGTAAGTTCATTTTCTCAAAATTTCTGGTATGAATTCGGCATCTCTGAATAACAGAGAAGGTCAAACTGGCAACCCAGTGACGGGCAGAATTTTCCGGTGCTAGTTAGTTTTCCCAAGCGCAAGGAACTTTCCGAACAACCCAATAACATTTTCGTTGTTAACCCATTGTATTTTTATTTAATTAAAAATACATGCATTTGAATTGATTATTTAATCTTATCTCTTGTAGTGTAATAGCAACGAAAGTCTGAAAGAAAATTTATTACTTTATCTTACTTATAATAAAATTCGAAAGCAAGAAAGTGTCTGTATTGGTTCCGGGCACGACCACTCTGGTTTGCGAATCGACCATAGTTAAACGCCATGTTAGGCTTAATGTAAAACCTGTGTAACATATCACAGCTAAATGATAATATCCTTTACTTGAAATCATGTCTGTTCAGCATATTTTTCTATAAAGCATGTATATCATATCCTATTATAATGCTTTAAGTTCTTAATTAAAAATCCAGATTAAAAATCGGAATCCCAACTATAAACAAACGAACATTGTTGCCATTCAGCATCACAAATTCAAATGATTCACAAATGAGCGACTCTTTGAAAGCTTCAAATCCGATTCTGCTGTTAAAATATTTGTAAAAGCTTATTAAAGTTTTTAAATATTTTAATTTTTTTTAAACCTTCAAAAACTATTTCATATAAAACATGAATATCAACGTTTCTGTAAACACGTTTTTTTCAGAAATAGCGGTGATTTCTTTCGTAGCGAGGATTTGAGGTGATCTATTCAGTATAGTGGCGCCATCTGCCGGTGGATTTTGAAATTTTTAATAAAATGCGAAATAACTCCACAAAATTCTGCAACTATTATATACTATATTAAATTTCAAACCATTCAATTGGGTAGTTTTTGCTCTGTTATATGTGAACAGATGGACGAACCAGACGACTATAGGTGCTACATATTTATATAATTATGAACGCACCTAATAAACCCGTGCAAAGACGTCCACTTTATCTTTTTTGTTCTAATTCTTTTTTTCTTTAATAATTGTTGAGCGCGATATACTGCTGTATTTTATTTTTGTGCCAACATTGATTTGTGTAAAACCTTTCATTTCATTTTTGAAAACAATGCAGATTTAATATTTAATTAACTGCAATTTATAATCAAAAAAGATATTTTAACGAAATGTAAGTAAACTTTGTCAGAAGCCAGTTCAAAAAACTTTGGAATGGTCAAAGAGATATTAAAGCCTTAAAATATTTTAATTTTGTTTAAAACCTTCAAAAACTATTTCATATAAAACATGTATAACAACATTTCTGTAAATAATTTTTTCTGTAAACTTTTTTTTCAGAAATAGCGGTAATTTCTGTCGTAGTGAGGCTTTGAAGTGATCAATCCAGTATATTGACGCCATCTATCGGCGGATTTTAAAATTTTGCTTCCATCGTAAATAAAATTATTCTTTATATACGTAATTAAAATATAAGGAATACATAGTACCGCGTAATTTGCATTTAATTTTGTTTATGTAATCAAACAATGAGTTATGTGGTGAATCAAGCTGTTTAGAAACTCATTGATAACACTTTTTTTCATTGATAACACAAGGTTATTTATTAATATTTAATTTGAACGTTTTGTCCAATCGTTGAACTATTTCAGAAATTTAATACTAAATATATATATATATATATATCCTCATAATTTTTATTTGTAGAAATCATTTGTCATTTTTAAAATGTACTTTTCTACAATACAGATCTTTCATTAATAAAATCTTCCTCCTGTTTGTTTGTACGAAGTATTATGAAAATGAAACGCAGATCAATAATCCGTCATTTTTGACAGGGTTATATACTAGTGTAATTATAAAATGTCTGCAATTAAATATTTTCCGGTACGAATTGGTATTCCCAAACAGAATCAATTATCCGAACAACCCAATATATAATAATGTTTGTTTCCTCACATATGATCTATAAAAGATTAATATTCATTAGAAGACAACATTTCACAAACAAGCACGCAACCTCGAAGCTTTCGTCTGTGACTATTTTAACACTTTGTATCACCGCGTTGCATGTCTGCAACATAACCAAAAACTAAGGTTACTTATACAGTGGAATTTAAAAGACGATTTTATCTATTGCTGCTGCCTCCCAACACAGCAGTTAATATAAATTGTTCGTGAAATTCTCAAAATACGGCGAAGATACCGAGTTAAATTTTCATGCCGAAATTTTATTTATCATTTGAGAAGTTTCGCATCGTTATTGCTGAAATTAACTTCGTAAATTTTGTAAAATGTAAAAGGTTGGAGATGCCCCAAAATAAAATTTTTAGAAAGGTAAGTTCGTATACTTTACAATTTTGTATAAGAAAATTGACAATATTTATGAGAAGTATATAATTTTATGTTTATTGCAGATGTGAAAAAAAGTGCCTTTTAGTCAAAATATTTTTTTTTATAGTCTAATTTTTTTTAATTTTATACATGCTTAAAATGATTACATGTGAGTAAATATTTTTCAAATCAGAGTTGTTGAGTTACAAAAGATAAAAACAGTGATAATTTGTTGTACATTTCTTTAACATAAAAAAAAAAAAAATACACTACGACAACTCGAAAAAAGTGGTAAAAAGTAGGAGGTTGCGGTTTCTGCTTAAGTTTATATGCATATCTTTGTTTCCTGCCTAGAGAAATCAAATTAAAATTCCATTAATTTAAACATTACCGTATTTTATTGGATCTATTTTATATATGTTATTAACTGATTACAAAAATAAATATGAAGACGGAAACATTGGAAATTAATTTTCGGACTCAACCTTCGTTGGTTTCGTATTCAAGAAAAAAAATCTAGTGCACTAAGTTTTTTCGGAAATATTAACTTTTTCATAGGAATTTCAGAACAATTTCAGTCAACGAATAAAGTTTCCAAAGATGTGAAAATCTAATCACAGGACACTCCGCACTGCAACAGAAAAAAAACAACTCATACGTTAGAGAAAGGAAAGCGGAAGCAATCCAGGGATGATTAATAGACACTCTCACTTCAACTGATAATCTAAATAATATTTAAGTTTTTCAAACTGTTCACGTAACGAAAGAATAATTTATAATAACTTTCTTAATAGCTCATAAACTTTATAATTTGTGTTTAACCAACTGTAGCAACAAAACTCCGAATAAAACCTAAGTATTCCCGAAAATAATTCACGGGAAAAAAGACTCAAGAAACTGTTAATTAATGAGACTCTAAATTTCATCAGAACTACTCACAATGTAACTGCTTAAACAGGGGCAAATGAAGGTCCATCATAATGTCAAATAATAGATATAACTCTTTTAATGCAACTAAGTAACGTGTATGTAATGCTAAAATGTTCAATTATAAAATCTTAAATGAAACAAAATGAAATGTGTATTTACTCCGGCTCATCTAACAGAACCAATTCAGTTTTTCAGCTAAAAAAGTAAACGATGCTTAACGTGGTATGCCTAACTAAATTTGTCATCAGAACTACTCACAATGTAACTGCTTAAACAGGGGCAAATGAAGGTCCATCATAATGTCAAATAATAGATATAACTCTTTTAATGCAACTAAGTAACGTGTATGTAATGCTAAAATGTTCAATTATAAAATCTTAAATGAAACAAAATGAAATGTGTATTTACTCCGGCTCATCTAACAGAACCAATTCAGTTTTTCAGCTAAAAAAGTAAACGATGCTTAACGTGGTATGCCTAACTAAATTTGTCATCAGAAATACTCACAATGTAACTGCTTAAACAGGGGCAAATGAAGGTCCATCATAATGTCAAATAATAGACATAACTCTTTTAATGCAACTAAGTAACGTGTATGTAATGCTAAAATGTTCAATTATAAAATCTTAAATGAAACAACCAGTGTATTTACTCCGGCTCATTTAACAAAACCAATTCAGTTTTTCAGCTAAAAAAGTAAACGATGCTTAACGTGGTATGCCTAACTAAATTTGTCATCAGAACTACTCACAATGTAACTGCTTAAACAGGGGCAAATGAAGGTCCATCATAATGTCAAATAATAGACATAACTCTTTTAATGCAACTAAGTAACGTGTATGTAATGCTAAAATGTTCAATTATAAAATCTTAAATGAAACAACCAGTGTATTTACTCCGGCTCATTTAACAGAACCAATTCAGTTTTTCAGCTAAAAAAGTAAACGATGCTTAACGTGGTATGCCTAACTAAATTTGGATTAAAAACAATAAGCCAGAACGGGTGTGCCAAATTTATACTAAGGATACTCGTATCGTATGGAATAACATTTATGGAGCTCGCCACGTCAGAAAAGATAAGTTAATCTTCTTATCTTAAAGTATTGAAGTGCTGTAAACTATTTTGCAGTTAATTTCATTCCATAAGACAGCGCCGTCGCGAAATTCCATTTAAGTTTGAACTGTTGAGGCTGTTTTCAATTTAAAAGTCACTAGTTACTGAATATTCACAAAGACATTTTCATCTTTAACCCTTTATCTATACTGACGATACTTTTAAGTACCACCAGAGAAAACTTTGTACAAAATTTCTTTAATCTGTCTAATAATGAAAGTAGGGTTTTGTTTTTATACAAAATACTTTTCTGGATCACATTCAGAAAGCACAGCAAAACAGTGAAAGCTAAATATTTTATAAAGTGGTATTTTTCTCAACCTTTTACATAAGTGTAGATCTTCCGTTTTTAAAAATTGTTATATAAAAATTTTGCAACTATAAAAACCTTTCTATTTATTGATAGGATCACAATACATTTATTTACATTGTTCCGATAAAGAATTGTGATATTTCCTTAACAGCATTTTCTGTTAATTATTCTAATTATTCTTGTAAATATTTCACAAAAAGAGATATTACTACCGCATTATTAAATCAGTTTTAATGAAAAACCTTATCTAAACTTCATATTATTATAATATAAATTTTCTAATATACCGTCAGACATCAAGGAAGATAATTATTGAAATGGAACAATTTGTTGATTCATAACTCAGTACATAAAGGGTTAAATGCACGAGATTTGAAGATTTTCTTATTCAGATAGGAAAGGGAAGAGTTTTTGAAAAAAAATTATCTAGTAAATAGCGGTTTGAACAGATTTTTAGGATATAGCAGTTAGAGAAAAATCGCCATCGGGAATCAAGTTATTATAACTTAACGTAAAAACATTTATTTTACAAAACTCTATTCGTTTACACGCAACTTAATTAATAATGCGTGTACATTTCATGCATTTCCGTGACACCAGTTTCACATGTCTATCTTATATATATAGCTTCCATTCACACTGTGAATATGCTGGGAAAAATAGTCTTTAGAAAATAGCTTTATCTAATTCATATCTTTTGTATTTATCTAATTCAGTTTGTAATTAAGTACAATTAATGCAAAGATAATTAGACCTTCATTTTCACGTAAATATAACTATGAAAAAATATCTTTAAGAAATTGCAGACAGGAAATTAATTTTTAAACTGCACCAATAGGAATTTTTATTTTTAATTTACTCGACCGGATGACTTAATAAATCTTTCATTAAAACTGCCGAAATATTTTTCAATAGCAAACTATGTATAGTTTTAAACTTTGAAACAATTTCTTATATCATAATTATTTTAATATAAAAACTATTATTTGTAAAATGATATTAATAAATTTTTATGTACACACCTAATCTGCAAAAATTTAATATTCATTACGTATAAAAACAAGATCTATTACATAAACGTCTTCCTAATAACTTCATTTAACATATAGAAAGTAAATTAAAATTATATTTTCTTAAACATGCATACATTTAAATTTCATATTTTATGTTTGATGTTAAATGATAATAGAAATAACTTAAAAAAGCCTAATGCTGAAACTTCGTTTTTCTATCTAACCCATGCTTAGTATTTATTTAAAAATACATTTAATATATCATATTCCTTCTACTAATTAATTCGGTTTTTAATTATTGATAATAAACGCAAAGATAATTGGAATTTTTCTTATGTAAATATAACAATACGACAAGTAAGAATCTTTATAAGATTTTAAACCGGAAATTAATTTGATATTTGCACCAATAACGGATTTTTAAATTTATTCAACTTAATTACCAGGATGAAGTTTAGAAAAACTTTTCTTTAAATTAAAGAGATGTTTTACAAAAGCGTATGTGTGTATATGTTGTAGAACTTTTAAAGCTTTTCTAATATAATTTTTTATTAAAAAAAATAAGTTTCATAACCTTTATGGAAAATTTTCAAAATAAGAACGTGGAAAGTAAAATTTTATATATAAGTAGATTTAAGTAACCAAAATACTTCTTTGTGCTTAATTACATTCAAATGTACATAATTAAAGGAAATAAATCTGCCTCAGCCGGTATGTTTTAAAGCTTGGTAGTCGGGTAATAGTTCCGGATAATCCACGGATATATTTTGGGCATCTTTGAACGAGTAAATTCGTTCTATTTAGGGGTACGATGTGGAAATTAAATTCTGGTATTCATAAAAATACTGATTTCTATGTATGTAAATTTTTCAATTAATGATACCTCTTTACAAAATTAATTATGCTGTTTTTTTCTCACGTAACATAGAAATGCTTATTACCAATTTCATTATAAGAACAACATCTAAAACCTAAATTTCTATAAAATAGCTTAGTTTATAGTGTAAAGAAAGCAAAATGCAATTTTATTCGTATAAGAAGTCACACATACGTCAAGATTCAGTTTTATTTTCAAGTTAAATAAATATAACATGAACCAGAAAAATTATTTAACGAATCTTTTATTCTTTTTATGGGATTATTTCTTGAGTGTTTTTATTTATTACATTTTCTAGATTTAATGATTCGAATATAATTGGAAGGTTGGCAGCAATGTGATAGCGTCTGGAACGAGTTTGATTATACCCTACCCGAACCAAAAGATTCTATACCAAGTGAATCAACAAACAAGCTGAAAAAAAATTATTTAACCCGAAACTGGACCTGAACCCGAATATTCTATATCAAATTAAACCAAACACTGAAATATATATATGTATGAGTTGAACTCGAACCCAAAAGGCAAGAAAATTATTTTATATTTCAACCCCTTCAGGGGCAAAGTACTCTTCTACCTAAAATAGTGAATGATTGTTTGACACCAAGATTCACGAACGAATTTATTTTAAATAAGTAAAAGCTTTATTTCACGTTACCTTATAAATTCAAAATTTGATTAAAAAATTCTGGTTGTAATTGTGGCATTTTGGGATTAAAATTAAGTGGTATATATAATATACCGGCGCCCTTCAAGGGGTTAATACGTCTATGGAAAAATAGTCTAAATTATAGTTCTGTTATCAATTTTATCTTTTATGTAAAAAATAATAATACATTTATACCAGCGTGCATACAGCTTTACCACACATTTTTAATGGAATATCTCACCTTATTTAATTGCAGAACAACATTACAAGATCTGAAATTAAGCAAGAGGATTGCAAAGTATGTTATTTAAATAATAAATAGAAACTTTTAAATCAGATAATGTAGTATAAGGCTCTGTATAAATTCTTAGTTAGGAATGTATACAGTTTGATATTTACTCATTAATATTCAAATGTATAGTTTATAATTTGAATCATATTCTGGAAGTCATTTGAGAAATCATGTCAACCAGAACCCTACCCGCAACTGACAAAACCCAACCGAAAACGGACCCGAACCCAAAAATATTAAAGTATACCTGACACTCAACAAATCAATTACTACCAAACATACCCTACCGGAAACGCGGGTCATGCCCGGTTTGGGTAAAACTGGTTTACCTGACCTGATACAGTACTGCACGAGGCGGTCATATATTTTATTGGTTATAATTTCTATTTAGCATTGTCTAATTAGAGAAATAAAACTAAAAAGGATAATAAGTTATGTTTTTTTATATTTAAACCTTTTACTACACTGGGATATAAATGTCCCAGTGGACTCATTTTTATTCTATCCGTACCAATTTTTGAAAAATAATCTCCATCATATACTTATACTAGAATATTTTCAAGAGAAAGCTACCGCAAAGACAATTTCTTTTGCAAATTGTGATAAGATTGAATATAAAATAATTAAACGTAATTAAAACAAAACAAAACAAGCATACTTTAATTAAAATTCACAAAAACGGTCAACTTATATTATGAAGCACAAATGTGTGCGTCGCTCAATGGTGGCGTCATAATGTTGCGGGCAACAATGCGGTGAAAATGGAAGAATGTTGCAACAATGGAGCCTTTTTTTTTTTCAATTAAACAATCATAACGTTTTTTTCTATGGGAAAAATGCATGTTTGGAGCTAGCGTTGACCCCCCCCCCCCTAAGGGATCGCGTTTAAAAAAAAATAATGTCCAATTCATGTATTACCCTCAGAAATACATATATATTCCATATTTCAAAGATCTACGTCAACAGGAAGTGGATGAAAAATGAGTCACAAGATTTGACTGCCACATACATACAGAAATATAAGTTAAAAGAAAGTATGTAAAAAATTAACTACTGCAGGGTTCGTACGCTTTTATCACAATTTTGTAATAGAATTTTTCGCCTTTTTTAAAATTCAGAAAAGTATTACAAATCCTGCAAATAAGCGAGGTATCTACAATTTCTGCTGTTTAAATATTAAATAGAAAAATTCTATTAAAAATGTATGGTAAAAACGTACGAACCCTGTATTCGCCCGTAATCAAATCTTTAAAACCAGACTATACTTCGGATTTTACTTATTAAATAATTTGGCTTTTAGTTACACAAAACAAACACAAAGCTGATTGGAATATTTCCCATGTACAGTCATTGTAGTAAAAATCGACACATCTATCTTTATTCGCAGAAAGTGTACGAAATAATTTTACCAAACGTGTCACTAGTTTCCGAATATTGTTTTCTTTCTGAATATGAACTGCATAAAATTACACTAGTTTTGACTAGAAACACGCCAGGTGAACCCAGTACGAGCAGAACTTAAAAGAATATTTTAAATTTATTCATCTCTAAACGCAAAAAGATAAATAAATAAATAAATATATATATCCATATATTTAAAGCTGTTTGCTAAAAATGTCAAATAATTCCATCGAATTTCGACCGTATACGCATGCGTCAAAAAAGGACCGGCCAATGAGGCCGAGGGTCTATTCCTGTCTCCAAACGCATTTGGGATCAAGATCAACTCCTGTTGTTTTGATGGCTTTTTCCGCGTTGCGTTAAACCTAAGAAGATATTTATATAAAAAACTGTGGAGTGTTTAGAAGGTATTTATTTTATTTATTGTTGTATTTATTGTAATTTGAATGAATACTTAGGTATCCATTTCGGATTTACTGTGTAACATGAATTTAGGTTCATTTAACGTTCGCGAAATCAAATCATTTTGTTTATATAGTACAGAAAATAATTCTTCAATCGTAAATAAAAATATAGTAGAACATGTAATACAAAATTGGACCACTTATATTCCGTTTATGATCGGATATGAATCTTATGGTGTTCCGATTGCTAATGAAAACGATTATGTAAATGTAATGTCAAAAGACAGTACGCACGGCAGTAATATTTTATTATTATTTGTTCGAAAAAAGCGAATCTGAGCGTCTGAATATCCATATATTTAAAGCTGTTTGGTAATTCTGTCAAATCAAATATTCCATCGAAATTCGACCGAATACGCATGCGTCAAAAAATCATCGGCCAATGAGGTGAGGGTCTATGACTGTCTCTACAAACGTGTTTGGGATCGTATCATCTGTTATTTTTTTCTGTTGTCACGTTGCGTTAAACCTAGGAAGATATTTATCTAGAACTCACTGTGGAGTGTTTAGAAGGTATTTATTTTATTTATTTATTTTATTTATTGTAATTGGTATGAATACTTATGTGTCCATTTCGGATTTACTGTTTAAAAATGAATTTAGGCTCATACGTTGGCGAAATCCCGATGGAAATTTTTTTTTAGATCTCTATCATTTTCTTTATATAGTACAGAAAATAATTATTCAAACGTGTAGAACACGTAATACAAAATTGGACCACTTATGGTCTGTTTATTATCGGGAATGAATCTTATGGTGTTCCGATTGATAATGAAAACGATTATGTAAATATAATGTCAAAAGACAGTACGCACGGTAGTAATATTTTTATTATTATGTGTTCGAAAAAAGCAGAATCTGAGCATCTGAATATAAGTTATAAAATAAACAGATATATATTATCTCTATTCGATTTAAAAGTTTTGTCATTACATAAGTGGGCTATTTTATTTGTTAAGAGTATGTATGCATTATATTGTTTGTATGTATACAAATCTTTAGAATGTTTTGATTTGCAAACTCTTAATATTTGAATAATGTTTACATTATATTTGTTTGTATGTATACAAACAATATATGTATACAAAGAAGTATATATGCAAACAATGTATATAATGTATCATGTAACAATATTAATATTTACATTGTATTGTTTGTATATATACAAATCTTGAATGTTTTAAATGGGCAAATTTGTAATGTTTTTTGTTATTTTTTTTAAATGTCAAAAAAAGATAAATTTTCAAACTTGGTATAAAAAACTTGAGTACTTCTCTATTATCCCATCGACCACTTTTCATAACAAAATACTATCGCCAAACTGTATGATTAAATGCCAAAAATGCAGTCCCATTTACTTGATGTCGAAAACATTATACGTGTTTTTTATATCATCAAGTGGTTTTTAATTCAACATTTGCGTGTATTTTTCATTATGTTTATTTGATTTATTAGTTATTTCATTAATTAAAATAACAATTGTATCCTTAAATTCTTATATTTTATTTATTTATTTTGATATTCCAATGACAACGTTCTCCCATTTATTTGGCGATAGTTTTTTTTTGTGAAAAGTGGTCGATGAGATAATAGAGAAGTACCAAAACTTAATTACGTATATGAGTGTATTCTTTGACAGTATTAATCATTACTCGATATTTTAAAACTGCATCATATTTGTAGAATTATATTAATTTAAACAATGCTTCTATTGAAGTGTGAAGAACCATATACCTGTATGAAGAACCATATATTTCCATAATTGTCTTCATTAGCAATCGGAACACAATAAGATTCATCCCCGATAATAAACGGGCTATAAGTGGTCCAATTTTGTATTATGTGTTCTACGATATTTTTACATACATTTGAATAATCATTTTCTGTACTATATAAACAAAATGATAGAGATCTAAAAAGACAATTTCCATCGGGATTGATTTCGCGAACGTTAAAAGAGCCTAAATTCATTTTTAAACAGTAAATCCGAAATGGACACCTAAGTATTCATACAAATTATAATAAATGAAATAAATAAATACCTTCTAAACACTCCACAGTGAGTTCTATATAAATACCTTCCTAGGTTTAACGCAAAGTGCAAGAAAAAAACAACAGGAGATGATCCCAAGCACGTTTCTAGAGACCGTAATAGACCTCACCTCATTGGTCGGTCCTACCGGAAGATTTTTTTGACGCATGCGTATTGGGTCGAATATTGTTGAAACATTTGACAAAATAAGCAAACTGCTTCCACCTAGGTATTTATACACAATACAACAAATAAAATAAATGCCTTCAAAACCCTTTTGATCATCACATCAGCGTGCAAGACAATTTTTTTACCGGAAACCGTTTGATGAATTTCATTATTTTTCCGTTATCGATTGACAATTTTTACGATTTTACTGCTAACGATTGCTGAATTTCACAATTTATCGACTATTGATTAACGAATTTCATGATTTTTTCCATGAACATTTGTCGAATTGCACAAAAAAAATTAAGAATATCGTCAAATTGTCTCGGGTAAAAAAATTTTGAATATTGTCAAATGCCATCGGGAAAAAAGTCTCTTTGTCAAATGATTTTGAAGAAAAAATCGGTAAATTCACAAAATGGTTTCGGAAAAAACTTCACCAAATGGTTTCAAAATTCTTTGAGAGATAGCGGGAAAAAAAATTTCATTTTACATTCAATCATCGCAATTGGCGAGTGTGACTAAGTTTAGCCAGTGGTGGCAATAACATCAATCACCAATTTCCAGTATTACTCGCCGATTGGTGAATGTTAATTTTGTCTTATATCACAAACTGTATTTACATATACTACTAGATATAATGATTATGAACCATGATTTTTCTGTTATTGGGCGAGATTCATGTTTTTTCAGCAATTCTTTGAGGAAATTAGTGTTTTTTCAGCGATCCTTTGAAGAATTTCGCATTTTTCTCACGATCCTTAACGAAATTCGCATTTTCCAGCAATTCTTTGATAAAATACATTTTATTCCGCAATTTTTAGACGAAATTTAGTAAAAAAGCGTGATCTTTTGGTGAAATTTCCTTTTTTCCGATTCTTTGACAAAATTTGCTTATCTTTCGCGATCCTTTTGCATAATTACGTTTTTTCTGTGGTCTTTTAACAAAAGTCATGTTTTCCCATGATCCTTTGATAAAGTAGTGTTTTTTCCTCAATCATTTGACAAAATCTGTTATTTTCCCCCCGCGAAGATTGGTTAGATGTTTTTAGTCTGCAGGTGCCCTAAAAAGTCTGTGACGACCGTTGCTGCATCGCACACATTCTTCCATGGGGCATCGAACGAAGTAAATTCAACCTAAAGAAACATTGTTTCATTCCTGACATTTCTCGAAAGAAACAACGTTCAACTTATTGACTGAATTGTAAAGGGCGAAATGTGTCAATTAGCAGAAAGTGCGCAATTTGTTCGTTCATGGAAAAAATCGTGAAATTCGTTAACCGATAGTCGATAAAATTCGAAATTCGTCAATCGATAGCGGAAGAAGTGCAAAATTGATTACTCGACACAGTGGAAAAATCGCAAAATTCATCAACTGGTTTTGGGAGAAAAAATTTTCGAATATCGTCGAATGGCTTTGAGAAAAAAATTCACAATCTGCCAATTTCGGGGATGAAATTTGCCAAATGGTTTCAAAATTTGTCGCGCGACAGCAGAGAAAAAAATCTTTTTCCATTCAATCATCGCAATGGGTGAGTGTGACTATTATGTTTGACCAGTGGTGGCAATAAAGTCCATTGCCAAATTTTCAGTATTACTCGCTGTTTGGCAAGTGCTAATTTTGTCCTATACTTCAAAACCCTTTTGATCATCACATCAGTGTGCAGGGCAATTTTTTTTACGGGAGACCATTTGATGAATTTCGTGATTTTTCCGTTATCGATTGACCAATTTTACTGCTATCGATTATTGAATTTTATAATTTATCAACTATTGATTAGCGAATTTCATGATTTTTTCCATGAACGTTTGACGAATTACGCAAAAAAAAAAAAAAAAATAAGAATATCGTTAAATTGTCTTGGGTAAAAAAAAATTTAATATTGTCAAATGCCTTCGAGAAAAAAGTTGCAAGTTGAAACGGCTGTGACCTCTTTTTCATGTTATGCATCTCCGGTGTCCATCCCCCCACTCCCCCCCAAGTGGGACACTTTTCTAAATTTTGCACACACCCCTCATGTGATATATCGATGGAAAAGTCTTTGACCATTTATTCATGTTATGCATCTCCGGGGTCCATCCCGCCCCCCCCCCTAAGGGGGGCACTTTTCAAAATTTTGTTGACACCCCTCATGTCACACATTGTTGGAAAGGTCTGTGACTGCTTAATCATATTATGCATCTCCGGTGTCCAACTCCTCACTTTGCCCCCCCCCCCCCCCCCAAAGGGTACTTTCTAAATTTTGCACATTACCCTCATGTTATATATCATTGGAAAGGTCTGTGACCACTTAATCATATTATGCATCTCCGATGTCCATCTCCCCACTTTGCCCCCCTTCCCCCCCCAAAGGGTACTTTCTAAATTTTGCACACAACCCTCATGTTATATATCATTGGAAAGGTCTGTGACCACTTAATCATATTATGCATCTCCAATGTCCATCTCCCCACTTTGCCCCCCCCCAAGGGATACTTTTCTAAATTTTGTTGACACCCCTCATGTCATATATTGTTGGAAAGGTCTGTAACTGCTTAATCATATTATGCATCTCCGATATCCATCTCCCCACTTTGCCCCCACCAAAGGGTACTTTCTAAATTTTGCACATTACCCTCATGTTATATATCATTAGAAAGGTCTGTGACCACTTAATCATATTATGCATCTCCGATGTCCAACTCCCCACTTTGCCCCCCCCGTACTTTCTAAATTTTGCACACAACCCTCATGTTATATATCATTGGAAAGGTCTGTGACCACTTAATCATATTATGCATCTCCAATGTCCATCTCCCCACTTTGACCCCCCACCCCCCTAAGTAATACTTTTCTAAATTTTGTTGACACCCCTCATGTCATATATCATTGGAAAGGTCTGTGACCACTTAATCATATTATGCATCTCCGATGCCCATCTCCCCACTTCCCCCCCCAAGGGGTACTTTCTAAATTTTGCACACAACCCTCATGTTATATATCATTGAAAAGGTCTGTGACCACTTAATCATATTATGCATATCCGGTGTCCATCTCCTCACTTTGCCCCCCCCCCAAGGGGTACTTTCTAAATTTTGCACACAACCTCATGTTATATATCATTGGAAAGGTCTGTCACCACTTAATCATATTATGCATCTCCCATGTCCATCCCCCCACTTTGACCCCCCAAGTATGTACTTTTCTAAATTTTGCACACACCCCTCATGTGATATATCGATGGAAAAGTCTGTGACCACTTAATCATATTATGCTCCCCACTATGAAATTTGTCAAGTTAAAGCAACTATAAATTTTACTTTTATGGTATTATCAAGTTGTTTGTCGTCAAATTTTGACGGGTTCCATCTAGTATATATATATATATATATATATATATATATATATATATATATATATATATATATATATATATATATATATTTAAACTGCGCGAAAGACTTATATTGAACTATTTAAATTTTTTACATGCAATGATCACAGATTTGTGTTGTGGATCATATATATATCTTTTGACTGAACTGAAAATGTGTATATTTTAGCAAAATTTATATTTCAAAAATAAAGTTAAAAGTAACTCTTATTTTCTTTTCAGAGTTTATCTCTCTATATCTCTCCCTCCCTCCCCTGCTCTCTCTATCTCTCTCCCTCCCCCCCCCCTGCAGATATATAGATATATTGATACAAAATTTCTTTAAAAAATCGGGTTTTATGCATTTAACCCTTTCCGGCACAGACAAATTCTGTTCGTAAAATGAGAAATTACTGACTGACACCGAAATTTACAAACGACTTTTTTAGAAAATAAGAACTCCTTATTTCAAGCTTCCTTTATAAAAACAATATTCTATTAAAATATTCTTGGTGCCGAATGCAAGTTTGGAATTAAAATTAGGTGTGCCCGGAGTGGGACCACTGTGCCGGAAAGGGTTAACAAAATCATTTACACAACATACTACACAATTATACCACACAAATAATACACTCTTCATTTTACTTACACACAACCTTCTCATACATGGCTAATTAACGTACTACTATCTTCCCATTTTATCTTTATGATATTTAAATTAGTTTTCATCACTTTCGAACTTTTAATTTAGATTAATTACTACTTTTTAAATTTATTTCATTTTATTCCATATTCTCCTCTTTCATAATAGATGGCAGCACCAGATTTATCATTTAACTAGTCTGTAATTTCAGTTATTCATTTTATTCCGTTATTGCTTTTATTCCTCAGTTATTCGTTGTGCAATATACACGACAGCTCATGCTGAGAGGCTGAGTTAGTTCCTTGCACGAAAAACGGAAAAATGCACGAATATAAATATAATTAAAAACACGTTTGTTCTTTTTGTATAGAAAATATATAAAAACACACCGGAAACAAATATGTAATAAAATAGTTATGTAGAACTTTAGAATTGTTGTTGTGATGATACTTTGTTTATTACGTTTAATCATGATGCCTAACTGTGTTTTTTACAGCAAGTTAGAGTGGCTAAAACATAATTAAAAGAAGCTTCTTACTCGACATGTGCAATTAATTAACAGGCATACCACTGTTAAATATTTCGATTTTTATGGGAACATGTAGGGTAGCCCGATCAGTAAATGAACACTTAAGCACATTAAAAAAAAGATTGATAATATTTTAATAAACAGTAACTTTTGGGGTCTGACAGTGCAAATACATGTGTTGGTATACAAATGATTAAAAAAATAATAAAAGGAAGTTTATATTTGCTTTGTTTGGTAGATTGTTAGGGGTGTCTTAATAAAACGCTATGCAAAAACCAAGTAAATAAACAGTTCTTACCAGCGAATGAAAGCAAAATTTTCCAGTACATGAACAGGCAGCAGTTTAAAAACACCTAAATTTGATACTATGTTATTTATTTGACAACTTGTACAAATAACTTATAACACGTTTTTACAATATTACGGGTTTTCTAAATCAAGCATGATAATTAACTAGTAGGGAGTTTTTCAAACATTATTCTATCAAAATATTTACTCGAGCATTTCTGCGCACTTTAAAACGAACTGCATAAAATTACACTATTTTTGACTAGAAACACGCATAGTGAACCCAGTGCGAGTAGTACTTAAAATAATATTTTAAATTTATTTATCTCTAAACGCAAAAAAAAAAAAAAATAATAAATAAATAAATAAATAAATAAACTACGCGAAAGATTTATCTTGAACTATTTAAATTTTTTACATGCAATGATCACAGATTTGTGTTGTGGATTATATATATATCTTGAGACTGAACTGAAAATGTGCATATTTTAGCAAAATTTATGTTTAAAAAATAAAGTTAAAAGTATCGCTTATGTTCTTTTCGGAATTTATCTCTCTCTCTCTCTCTCTCTCTCTCTCTCTCTCTCTCTATATATATATATATATATATATATATATATATATATATATATATATATATATATATATATATATATATTATTAAATATATACAAAATGCTCATCAAAATTTTTTTTCAACAACGCAAGAGTAATACTATACTTATATAAAAATGAGAATTTTTTTCTAAAACTCCGGCGACAAAGCATTTCGGCAGAACATATTCTGTAATATTTGCAGGTTTTACCTCTTAAGCAACAAAAACCTATCAAGTTTTCTAAAAAAATGTATTATGACAATAGAAATAACTTCACATACTGTATAATAATAGAAAATAAGGTTATACAAATTTTTAAATTTCATAATTTCTTCTTTTTAAAACATTATTTCTAATTCGAGGATGTTTCGTCTTATTCCATTTTTTTGTATTTAAAATTTTAGACTACTAGAAGCAAAATTTGTGCTTTGTTGGAATTTTTAATAATATTGGGGAGTTTATGTTACATGTCAAAATCTTGATATTTGAAGTATTATTATTAAAGCAGATTTATTATTGGGCCTATAAACCGGCTATATTTATCAGAATTGCATAAAAACTAGGGAATGAGTCATAAAAAATTAGTAAGTTTCATTTTTATGTATAGAATGTTTATTGCGGACGGTTTTTGAAACTGTAAAAAAAAAAGTTCAACGCGCATTTTGGAAAATGCTAATTATTCGGGAATTTAGGGACTATTAAAATTTTTTTAAAAAGAAATTTGCATACTAAAACCTAATACTAATATCTAATAATACTACGAACATTTGCTGTAATTAAAAATAAATTATTGGTAAATTAAAAGTTAATTTTGATGATATATTTAACTATTTAACCACTTAATACTCATTCCATACAATACTCTAAAGCAGGGGTTCTCAAACTTTTAGACAGGCTTACTACTACATAGAAGTTCATACTTCAGCGTACCACCAAGAAACAAGCGTAGAGATAATACAGCAAAACCTGTAAAAAGGAACCTGTCTAAAACGAAATACATCCGGTCTTTTGTGCTTCCGTTATAGAAGGGTTTTTTGTTTTTAAAAATGAATAATTACATTACTGAACTGGCACTTATATTGACTGCTTTATAATAACATTCATGTAAAAAGTAGTATCATCATTAAATTTTAATAATGCATACAATATCGAAATACAGTATTTTGGTATAGGAAAAAAGCCACAATACTTAATGACATATTGGTACAGCGCCTATAATGCATAGTGTGGAAAACGGCTATACCGTTTTTTAATTCAAAATTTTCGAATTCAAACCGGAAATTCTGAAACAAGAATTTGTACTTTACGAAGTCACGAAATATCTGCCATTAAGTAACCAAAAGAACATTATAAGGAATTTCTGGTATGAATGCGCAATTTCGAAATTTAAAAAAAGCCAAACTGGAAATGCTTTAAAAAGTGCTAAAAAATTGCAGCCGATAAAGGTGCAACGATGCGGTACAATAATAGACCGACCGCAGCAACATTTGCTTTAAAACTAGATTCAAATCTAGCAATGGTAACCGTTTCACTATTGACAAGGTGAATATAATTTCTGTTAATAAAATCTTCTCCTAAGTGTATATTTCAGATGTAACTGATTTTGAAGTTAGTTTTTTATCATATCAAGGAATTAATCTTTTCCACTGTTCTAGCAGGAATTCATCCATTGGTAAGCGAAATAGGGATAGTTTCTAGTTCGCTGTCTTGTATCGAGTACTGCAACCAGGCACCAAAGTATGCGTATCACGTTTTTTGGCCATGCTCAATATCATTCATATTTTCAAAACTTGTGAAAATCACTATCTAAGTCAAAGGAAATAGGGTATAATTTAATTATTTAAAATATTTACCACCAGCTGAAACGTTTTTACAGTTCGATTCTTATACAATGTTTGCGTTTAAAAGAGCTAGCAGACAGTGGCGTAGCCAGAGAGGGTGGTCCAAATGCTCTGGAAACCACTAATATTATAAAGTTTTCTTCGACTTCAATATCGGAGAAAATTCTCCGATTACATAAGGCAAAAATATTTTTACGAAATTAGTGGTTCCCAAACCGTCTGGACCTCCACCCTGTCTACGCCATTGCTAGAAGATGCTGCTGCGATCGACTCGTTATCTTTTCAGCATCGTTCTACATTTATCGGATTCAATTTTTTAGTACTATTTTGCAGCCGTTTTCCGCGCTATGTATTCTAGGCGCTGTAATATTGGTGCACATTGATTGACATACTCTTATAGTAGGCTGATTGCACTAATTTGTTTCTATCGCTAATGAAATGAAGGGGTGGACTTGTTTTATGAAGCACAGCTTCCTCATATCTGGCTCAATATTAGATAGCTCTATTTATAAGCCAGATTCGATGTTTAGTTTATTCCTGTATTTATTTATCATATAATGAAGGGGAAAAAAGCACATTCGCAGAGATATGTTGTGCTAAACGTACGTTGTGCTTGACGACATCAGACGGTACTCTGATATTCTCGTCATTGGAAATTCTATTACAATAAACCTTTTGAATGAGGTCTCCAGTAATCTGTCATAAGAGTTTTGAATAAGTTCATTTCTTTCCTCTGTCGTGAGATACAGTGGAAGGGTGTCGCAAATTAGAACCGAATTTCTTATCCAAAGCTTAGTTAGCCCATTTCACATAGGCTCGATACAACTGCATTAGTAATCTGCATAGCTATAAATGCGACAATAATGTCGCGCAGTAGGCAAACACTTGCAAGTTTCATCATGCATTTATGTATATACCACTTCAATACTTATTCACAATGCTTTACCTGAAATCCGCACTGCATATATCCACAGTTTCTGTTTGATTTCAGATCACCATTTTAAATAATCTTACTCTGTTAAAAACAGATTTCCATAAAATAGGAGGAAACTATAAAGCGTTTCGTACAAGAGAAGAAAAATATTTCAGTTAACAGAATTAATTAATTTATGAATTATGTTTGAAATAAAACTTTTATTCAAACACCTCCTACAAGCTGTTCTGGTACAAAGAGAACAACGGATTATAAATTACACTTGGAATTTTATTTTGTTCTAACTCCTCCTACTCTCACAAACTCGTCCTACTTTCAAGCATCCAGTCTTTGCCTCCAGATAATTCAATTTACAAAACATGTTTAAAAACAGTCCTTTCGCTAATTAAAAATACTTCATTCATTAAGTTTAAAATTAGGTCTTTATTAAAAAATTCAATTTTTATTCATATAAATCTAATAATATAATTATATTTATAATTCAGGAAAACTGATTGTATCATAAGCGGTGTGTGCGAATTTCAGCAAGTCTGCTATTAGAAATATTTCTCTAACAAAATAATAGAACAAGTGGGTAAGTGTGATCGAAGATCCCAGAAAGGGTTTCGTTTAATTTACATTTCAAAACACTCCATTCTTTCTTTAATAAATCCAAATAAATTTCCTTTTCCAAAAAAAAAAAGGCCATTTTTTTTATAAAGTAAAATTTTACCGGTCTATTTTTCTCAATTTTACGATATCTGAACCGGAGTATAATATCTGTCATATGGACTAAATGCGATATTAAACAAAATCTATTTCAAAATTAAACATGTTCTATAGAGACCTTCAAAATGTTAAAATATGCCAATATTTCTACAATCGGGTTTTTATCATGATTCAATACGTTCCTCAAACTCATATGACGTTTTAATCACTTGCTGACATCATATATACTTGCTTTCTCTATTACTCATATTGACCCTCTCTTTGTATTATTCTCAAACATTTGAAAGAGTCCGTTAAACTTCAAATATGACGTCAGATTAATTTTCTTTTTAATTTTCTAATGACGTTATATTAACCTGTGTTCTGTACTTACACATACTCATACTCTTTGTATTACTGAGAAATGTTTGAAAAATTCCGTTTTATTACCAATATGACGTCATATTAATATTTTTTTCAATTGGTGAAACTTTTTATTTCTTTTTCATTTTTCACGTGGAAATCTTTCAATAGAAAATTAATTATTGTAGAAAGAATTTTACTGTGAATTTTTAATTGTTGGCAACTGCTACAACGAAAAATGTTTAAATTTAATAGGAAAAAGCTGTTAGATTTTTGGTTTTTTATCTCTGGATATTAAAATTATAAGATTTATTAAATTTTATAATTTTCAACTTTAGTTTAGGGATATTAAATGATATGGTTAGGAGGTTTGTAATGATAGGCTAGGCATTTCATTTAATATCCCTAAACTTTGGATGAACATCTTGAAATAGTCATTGATGCCAGACCATTCTTCATAGATAATAAATTTAAAGCTGTTAGGTTTTTGTCCGTTAGGCGGTGCTTCTGCATCGTTACTGTTTGTGGTTGGTTGGAGCGATGGTTGATGGTTAACTTTGTAAATTTTTTTAAATTTGTAGACGGCTTGTCTTTCGCCTTCGAAACTTTAGAAGCAATGTAACAACTATTTCCTGAGGATGACCATCGATGTTTGCTTTTATTATAAACAAACGCTGCTTAACAGTGTGCTAAATGTTCTGGAGCAAACCTGAACGATATTCCGGATCGTGAAATTACTCAAATATTGTTGTGGTTCGTGAAAATATGGTAAATTTCGTTCCGGTTCGTGCAATTATGAAAACATATTGTTACAGTTTCTGTAAATCAATAATATTTCCGCCCCGGTTCAAGTTTATAAAAAAATGGATACAGCGTGCGGTGATGTACTTATAGGGTTCGTACGGGGTTCTGGAATTTTCAGAGAAAGTACGAGTATTTTGTTACAGAAAATTTCGTCTTATGTAATCGCGCGATTACATAAGGCGAGTTTTACTGTAAGAAAATATTGGTACTCGTCTGAAAATTTCAGGACACCGTACAAACCCTGACTTAACATGACTGTGATAAGCTACCACCCATATCCTCGGCTGTGAAGTGTTTGTGATAGTTCCTACTCCAAGTGAACGACTCAACTTGACGACTGAACTCGGCACTCATATTTCATACAGTGATCACGATCCTACATCCTAACTTTTTAAATTTTAGTGACTAAATAAATATGACTGAACATATACAATCTTTTTAATTTTAACCTTTTGATATAACGAAGATGGATGCACGCTTAATTTAGGTCTTACCGGAGACACGGAATTTGTTTACACTGCGGAATTTGTTTACTATCTGCAAAAGAGAAATTATTCGCCATTTTGATGCACGCATACGAGGTGTTTTATATGTATTGTTTATTGTGCTTTCCATAACTTTTTTTTTATTAACACTTTCCAACATAGTTGAAAAGTGTTCGGTTTTTCTGTCTGTCTGTCTGCCGTCTGTCCGTGCTCTAACTCGCTCAAATATACTCGGATTGCCCTGAAATTGATATATGTTATTAAGGTTTATTATGGAATGTTTAGCATTGAAAATGAAGTGTATAGCATTTATGGTTCTTTTACAAGGACACTCAAAATATTTCGTAAATTACGGTGTATGGCGGCTGTCCGTGTTCTAACTCGCATAAATGTACTCGGATTGCCTTGAAATTTATATATGTTATTAAGGTGTATTATGGAATGTTTGGTATTGAAAATGAAGTGTGTAGCATTTATGGTTCTTTTACAACGCCACTCAAAAGATTCCGTAAATTACAGTGTATGGGTAAAATAAGTTTGCAGCGTATTTTAATGATGTTACACTATTTTAAACATGTTCTAATTGATACATGTCACTGCGGTTACAAGGCGCTTACTGTAGAATATGGAGTGTATAGAATGTATCGTTCATTTACAGGGACACTGAAAATAATTTGGTTACATTAGTATCTATGAACAATAATTGATGGTAGCTTGTTTTCATTTGTGGTACGCGTTTTTAAATGTAACTAACTTTTTGCTTATTAATTGGTGCATATAGGTTCTATAGATCATATACAGGGCTGCTCAAAAGATCTCACATAAATTTTGGATTATTCACGGAAATTGCTGAAGGGGAATTTTTAATTGTGCTATGTATTACCTAAATGAAGTAAATTTTAACATACTGTGTATTATATATACCAATCTATAGATCATATACACTGCTGCACAAAATACTTAGATTGATTCATATATTTTGTTTGAAGATTGGTAGTAATTGCTGAAATTGTTTTTTCAAATGTGTTATGAGTTTTCTAAATTGTTTAATTAGTAAACGGTGAAGTTTTGTTACAATATTCTGAATATGTTGGAAAATGTTTTATAAGCTATGCTTGACTCATGATTTTTCGTTCTTGTTATTTAAAATCTTGAATGCATTTATAAAATTGTCTTTGTATGATCAGAAAAAACTTGTTTATAGTTTCAAAAAAGTTTTTAGTCAACAATAATTTTGAAATAAAGTTCGGGTTCGTGGATTTTTTTTCCATTTCGAGCCCTGCTGCTTATCAATTATACTAATAAATATTTCCAAATAGCTTGCATTCTGCCTGGTGCTGGAGTCGCGTGAGTGTTTTTCTCTATCATTTTTATAAGATATATTTTATAATAAATCTTAAAATTGCATTTAAAAATATGGTTTTGAAGGAACATCGCATAAATTGAAAATCATTTATTTAAAAATCTAAAATTATTTTCTCATGAACCATCTTAAAAGTTTGATAATTCGTGAAATGAAAGTTCAAACATATTTCTTTAAAAAAAGGATGGATAAAAGAAATCTGTCAAAACTTCTAAAGACCTGTCAACAATATTATAAAAATTCTTAAAGTACGGCAATACATGTTTTTTAATAAGCTGCTTCATCTTGAGACATTTTTTGTAAACTTTAAAATGACAACAAAGGGGCTGCCATGTTCTCTTCAAAATGTATCTGGCTTGGAGGAATAAGACATTAAACTTTAAATCCGGATATAGTAAATTATTCTTGAAATTTTATATATATATATCAAGGCTGCCACTAGCTACTATTTTTATATTATATGCGCACCACTTTTTTTAAAAGATAAACTTTATAGGATGATTCTCTTGCACATGTTGATAACGTGTATGTGAATGATTGTTGCTATGAGAAAGTGGTTTGAGATAGAATTAAAAAATAGTCGCCAGTGGCAGCCCTGATATATATAATATTTATATTTGTCGTTGTATAATTTATGCATATAAGAAAAATGGTCGTAATTTAGATGTGCGCATTATACACAGGTTATAAAAATGACAGGTTGAAAATTAAGGGAAAAATTACCATTGAGTTTTCTTTATTAACCCATTTGTTGCATTAGCGCTTATATGAGTCCATTTCAGGAATTTCCTTTTATTCAGGAATTCTGTAATTATACCGGAAATTCTTAAAGAAGGATTTATACTTTTTTTTTTAATCTCGAAAAGTATGTAATTAAACAAAGCAAAGAGTACTAATCAGAATTTCTTTTACATTTCTCTAATAAAAAATTCCTGACGGCTCGGCCTACAGGCACAGGTAGATTTCGAAGACGCGGACCGTGGGGAGCCTGTTCATTGGGAATTACAGAAGAAATGACCTTTTTGCCATGATGCGGCAGTTAGAACCACCCACTTTGAAATCTGCCTGTGTCAAGTCGGCAAGCCGGCATTTTGTATTTTATTTTTTTTTGGCTGTAAGGGTTGGTCCCATAAAAAACTTGTCAGAATAAAAGTTGTAGATAATATTAAGAGGATTTATAATAAATTTAAGCGGATTTGATATCTTGTGAATTGACAAAGTTATGAATTTTTTTCTTCTGAAACTCTTATTTTCCCCCCCTTAAGGCCATTTTTAATTATATAAAAAATCTGTCATACATAAATTTTCGGCCCTTTTCTATAAGTAATAATAACTTTAAACGGATTCGATACGTATCATAATTAAGAAGTTAGGGGGATTTTTCTGTTTTCACAAAAAGCCCCCCATCCCCCCCTCGGTTCGATTTTGCCCATTAACGAACTTGACCGAGATGTTATACCCCTTGATTTTATGTATCAGTTTGGTAGAGATTTGTGAAGAATTATTGAAGTTATCGTGCCCATAAAAAAGTGATATAGATAGATAAAGTTTTGAAATAGGGTGTGGTTATGGGTTCTGGGAGTCATGATCGGTATAGAAACATTTTCCAGAAATTCCAACCTAGGGGAGAATGTAATAGGTAGTATTTCTTACGAAATCTACCTAAAACAAAATTCTTGAAATGCATGCTATTGATGCAAATGTGTTAAAGGTTCTACTATGCAGGGGCTATTCAAATGCTATTCAAAATGGGTATGCTCTTTCACACCAATTATTTCTACTAATTTTTTCTAATTTGTTTTATAGAAAGATTTCACAATTAAATAAAGCTTCAAGAATTATTCTGAAAAAGTTGTGGAAAACAGCATGCCCAATGAGGGTTGGCAGTTTGGCTTCTTTTTTTTTTGCTCAGATATTCTTAATTCATACCAAATATTCCGAATTTTAATTTATGCTTTATTTCGTGACAGACATTTCGTTATTACATACAGTAAAAATTCTTCTTTCAGATTTTCCAGTATTAACTCGAAATATCTGAATAAGAAAGAGCACAAATTGGCAACACTGTGCGTAGATTGTGTAGAAGGATTCGAGGCCTATGCTATGTACAAAGTGTTTCACGAAGGACCCCCAACATTGAAAATAAATAACTCGTAAACGGTGATATATAGAAGCTTGAAACCAGTAGTATGTTTATTAAAAAACCCGCAAGAATCTGATACAGAAATCTGAAAATTTTAGTTAAAAATAGCGTCGATAGATGGCGCTTCAAGCAGAATTGTGGATCCCTATAAACAGAGCTCAGACGCGAAGAACGATCAGTCGTCAATGGTTTCGCTGTTGAAACGTGATCGCTATTAGTGTATAGTGAAAGAAATTCCGGAAGTGACACTGAAGGCTGTTGTTTACCTTCATTTTTTTGCACATTGCACATTGTTTACCGTAACAATCCTTTAACAGTCGACGAGCTGGAGGAGGCTATTTATGAAGCTTGTATGTTGATTTCCGGTGACATACAACTAAGAGTCACTGACAATTTCATTCTTCGTTTGCGACATGTCTGTTGTGTGAAAGTTGAAAATTTTGAATAGCTTTTGTGGTGATACATCCTACTTATTGTTACGCCACCTGTAGCGCCATCTATTGGTGCAATTTGTTACTAAAATTTTAAGTTTTCTGTATCAGATTTTTCGGAGTTTTTTAATAACCATACCACTGTTTGCATGCTTCTATCTATCACCGTTTCAGAGTTATTTATCTTCAAAGTTAGGGGTCCTTCGTGAAACAGCTTGTATGTACACAACGCTACATAAATGGTAAGCTTAAGGTATGTGCCTACCCTCGAAAAGCTGTTTTTGCGAAACATTTAGAAATTTGTTTTATTACTTCAAATAAAAGTTCCAAAAAGCTCCAAAAAATGCTATACTTTGGTCCAGTGATAATTAGAAGCAAGGGTCTAGCCCAAATTATAAACCTGAACTGAACTTTCTGAAACCGGCACTGATCTAAAAAAAATCACGAAAAATCTCAATTCTTAAAAGCTTTTTAAGATATCGAAATAAAATTTTGTTACAAGGTTCTGCTCATATATTGGGAAGTTATCTAGAAAAATATAGCTTGTATGTTTCTATGGTGTTATTTTTTACGGTCAACTATGTACTCGAGGCATATAGGTCGAGGGAGTCTATCCGAGGGAGTCCGTGGGAATCTTTTTAAGGGAACCTAACAAGTATTATTTACGCAAGGATAACCAATCCAAGGTTCGAAGAAATCCATGGAAAACTCCAAACGATTAAGCGGACGGGTGCGATTGGGTTCGAACCCAGCATTTCCCGTCTACAAGCTTTGAGAGCAGAACCTCTCAGCCGCTGGTAGGGCTTAGTAATTTAAGAGAAACTTTTATTGAAAAATATATAATTAAAAAAAATCATGTTGTGTATGCAAAATTTGATATATATTAGTGATTGTAAGAAGTATTGCATATCTGTTGCTTCATAACACAGGTATGTGATTTACTAATATATTGTTGAAAAAAAAAAGTGTATTTTGGTTGGACTTTGTTGTAGTAGGTTTGGCATAAACACTACTTTTTAGTAAAATTTGACTAAATCAAGGTTTGTACGCTTGTACCACATTTTTTTAATAGAATTTTTCTACTTAATATTTAAATAGCAGAAAATTGTAGACGCCTCTTTTAATTGCAGGATTTGTAATGCCTTTCTGTATTTAAATAAGGCAAAAATTCTATTAAAATTTGTGGTAACAGCGTACAAACCCTGTAAATAATGCCTATAAATTTTAAAAGCTAATAAAAATTACATTAAAATTCTATTTGAATTTACATTTATATTCCCTGTTTTAACAAAAAACACACGTGTTTCTAAAAATTTAATATTTAAAAAAAAATTCTCAGAAGGTAGACACATACATTCTTAATAGTAGTAATCGCTATCCGATTACATGAAAGGTATTAGCATGTTTATCAAGGTTCTTTATTATTATTTTCGCTACAAATCTCAAGTTGATTTCTTTCCAAAGAAAGTGTTGCTCTATATGGCAAAATATGTTTAGAATTTGAAATGTATTCTAAAATTTTCGGTGGGAATTATACACCGGAGTACGTTATACTTCGGAATATATGGTATTTAACCCATTCGAGACCATGGGTGCATATATGAACCCTCAAAAAGAGCATACGAATTTATTTTAGGCACCAGTAAAAAATAAAAGTAATATTTGCTTTCTCTTATTAGAGCATTTTTTTTTTTTTTTAATAATTTAAGTAAAGGTAGCTTTTTAAAAAAAAGTGGTGCCAAACGAATAAAATTTGTGTAAAAGCCGCCGGTCCCGAACGGGTTATTACCTTGAAAGGCGCTGGGACATATGAGAGGGTTAGAATGACAGTGAGGTAAGTCTATATATTTAGTAATTTTAGAAATGAAGGGTTTTCTGAAACTTGTGGTATTGCCGTTGCATTAAGTGTTCCAAATTGTTTTTCCCCTCTTGCAACTCCCTTCGTGAACTATGACTTATTTGATTGTCTCATTGAATAGAAAATAATATACGTTCAGAGAAAATGTGGTTATTTAAATTTTTAAAATTTTTGACTTAGTCCACTGTCATTCTAACCCACTTATATGTCGTCGCTACCATGTCAAACTATCAAATATGAAAAAATGCATTTTTCCTTACTTTTAAAAATGGGCAGATTGTCACCACTAAATTTTAATAGTATTCTTCTCGAGGGTTACCTCCTTTTTCATTCAGAAATTTTGAATTCATACCAGAAATTTCAAATAGAAAATTTTGCTTTTTTTAATGACAACCATTCCGAAAAGACAGCAAAGGAACTTTTTTCTCGAACTTTTCGGCATGAAATCGGAAATTTAAATAAAAACGAAATCCAAACCGGCAACCATATTCTTCACAAACTTAACATTATTATTTTTACTACCCGAAGAATTCTACTGAAATTTAGTGGTGACAATCGGATCATTTTTAAAAGTAATGAAAAATGCACGTTTTCATATTCGATAGTTTGATATGCTAGAGACGATATATCCCACTTAATTTTAATTCCCAAATGTCACAATGACACCGGAATTTTGGTATAAAATTTGGTTTTATATTGTACTTGATTAAAAGCTTTTAATGATTTTCAAATTTTGTTTGTAGATCTTGATGTCATTCAGTCATTTCAACATTTTAGCAACAGAATTTTTTTGCTCTTGAAAGAGTTAAAACAGAGCTTTCTGCGAAAAGTATTTTCACACCATTATTTGATAAAAGTGGTATTCGCCTTATGTAATCACAAAAATGTTGCGTCAGAATGAGATGTGGAGACGATTGAAGATTTTTTTTTTTTTTACATGAGGCTCTATTTTGTTAAGTGGTAGCTCTGAGGATCGCGGGCCGCATAGTGAGTACCGCCGACTTTCACAGAGATAAGTTACATATTTAAAAATGTTTTTAAAGTTTAAGATATTTGAAAAGTTTCTATACTTAAAAGAATACACTTTATGTAGAAAAAAAAACTTTAAGAAGATCCACATTATGTAAAAACAATTTGTAGCATAAGTAGCATACTTGCGAATATTGCACTAAACTTCCGTACAATGCAGGTTAAATTAACCGAGGTTAAACACGTTTCAAAATAGACATTGTTTTAAGAAATGCATTCATATAGATTCCACGTAATAACATGAAACTAAGTGTACGTATATATATATAGATTTTGATATATTTTCTGGTTAGAAACGTCTTTAACCTAGATCAAATTAACTCACATTGTACGAAAGTTAGTTGAAAGTTGGCAGGGATGAAGAAACCACGAAATGTCTATCGTTACATGCAAAAAATGCTATTAGGAATTTCTGGTATGAATTCGAAATTTTTGAATAAAAAATGAGGCCAAACTAGTAACCATCACGTCCGATTATTATGTAACATGAATGAAATAAAAAGCTTCAAAATTCAATAATACGTTTAATAAAAGCTACTAAGCATTGTTATTTTTTTTATAGAAATTTTAACGGTGTTGTTTTTCGTAAGAATCAGAGAAACTTTTGAGATCATCTCATGATATACCGTGAAATGTTTTGTTATTAACGTATTAATCTATTAATTACAGTTTATTAACCCCTTGGGGACGAGCGACACGTATACGTGACGCATAAGACGTTCAGAATCTTCGATTATTCCCACCAGTTATTTTTTATTGTAAGCTTTGGTTTATTTAATCTAAGCATTTCTACGATTCGATTAGGCGAAATTTCCGTTTTGGAATACTGGTGATAAAAGATTAAAAATTCTGTAAAGGACGCTCGTGGCGAAGAGGTTAATAAACGAGCAGGGAAGACCTGCAGATCACCTGCATCGTGTGCTTCGACATAGAATTATATTAGTAAATCGTGATTTTCAAACAATGTCATTAGAAAATGCACACTTTGAGTGGAAATAAACGTGTTTGTTCACAAATTTCAACGAAGTTATAAACGAAGATTTCCGAAAGTTTAAAGATACGGTCTGCGTACTGACTACGCGATTCAGTGAAAAAACAGTCGTGAATTCTAAAATAATTACGTGATTAACATTTGAGCTTCATTTACTTTCTTACCAAAGTCCTTTTAATGTTCAACCCATTTAAAGTTGATGTACACAATATTTTCTGCTCTATTTCATTCTTTTTACTGATAAGTCACCACTGGTGTACGGAATATGTCACCCGTGTATTTGTGTAATATATTTTCTTTTCTTAGTTTATTATACAGGGTGTAACTGAAATGCTTCAACAAACTTTGAGGGATGATAGTATTCATGAAGACGAACAAAAAATGCAATGGAACATGGGTTCGCAAATGACGTTTAACCCCTTCAGGGGCAGTGGTATGTTTATGAAAGCGCTTAATTTTAATTCCAAAACGCCATAATGGCACCAGAATTTTGCTAAAATCTTTTCCATTTAATATGTATGTGAAATATAGCCTTTTTCTTATTTACAAACAAATTTTTTTTTATAAATTCCGGTGCCAGTCATTTATTTCAACATTTTAGTACTAAAAGTAGTTTGCCCCTAAAAGGCTTAAAGGATAAAAATAGAGAAAATGCGTCTGAAAATGGACTGGCACCGGAATTTACAAAAAAAATTGTTTGTAAATAAGAAAAAGGCTATATTTCACATAAATATTAAATGGAAAAGATTTTAGCAAAATTCTGGTGCAATTGTGGCGTTTTGGAATTAAAATTAAGTGGTTTTTTAGACATACCACTGTCCCTGAAAGGGTTAAATGTCATTTGCGACCCCGTGTTCTATTGCATTTTTTGTTCATCTTCATGAGTACTATTATCCCTCAAAGTTTGTTGAAGCATTTCAGTTACACCCTGTATATATATATATATATATATAAATGAGATATCTATTACTTTTATACTATTACTAGACATTGGACACTATTCTTCGTTAGCAATAAAACTTGATATTTAGGGTTTAGCCCCTTGAAGGGCACCGGTATACTATATATACCACTTAATTTTAATCCCAAAATGCCACAATGACACCAGAATTTTATAATCAAATTTTGAATTTATAAGGTACATGAGAAAAAGGATTTCACTTATTTTAAAATAAATTTGTTCGTGAATCCTGGTGTCAATCAATTATTTCAATATTTTAGCTACAAGAGTACCTTACCTCTGAAGGGGTTAAAAAGCGTTGGTGCGTGGAGTACGCCACGTGTGCCATTATGTTACTACAAACTTACTAAAACGAGAAATTGCTGACTGACACCGGAATTTAAAAACGACTCTTTAAAAAAATACGAACTCCTTATCTTAAGCTTTCATTATAGAAACAAAATATTATTATAATATTCTTGGTATCGAATGCCAGTTTGGAATTAAGATTAGGTGTGCCCGGAGTGGAACCACTGCGCCGGAAAGGGTTAAATCTAATTAAAATACTTTTTTATTTTTAACAATTTCATGTTTATTGAGTTTATATTACGACTGGAAATTGCATTAAACAAGAATATCATTAAACGTTATTATTTAGATTTTAAAATCGATGGTGTATACAGTGCGACACCCGTATCTTTATGTTATTAAAAACCGACCGTGTTTTTAAAGGTTGATTATATTCTGGTAATGTTGGATGGTGTTTCCCAATTTTGTGTGATACGTTATTTTTCTTAATTTCTCAATTACGTTGAAGAAATGTAAAAAGTATTAAAAAAATGTTGAGATTAAACCATTGTTACGATAAAATGCAAATATGTCTGTAACTCAGCTTGTATGATATTCCCTATAAATCGACGAAATTGGTATTGCGATATACATTGCTATTTTCCAACACTGTTCTACTTTTCAGTTCAAACTTTTTCTCGATTTGGTTAATAAAATTTTTCGGAAAGAAATAAACTGCTAGAAAATATTTAATTAAATCAAATTGAATTTAGAGAAAAATATTTAAAATTTTCCAAAAGACATATTTGGTAATACCCGATTAAAAGTTTCCTTTGGGGATAAAATTCTTTTCTTAAATATCTTTTTTTTTTTAAACAAATTAAATATCTTAAAATCATTTTGAAGTACAATAACGAAATACTCCGTTACCCATAAAATTCAAATATGCCTGTAATTAAGATTTCAGAATATTTCCTATAAATCGATAAAATTCGTATTACGATATACATGGTTCTTTTCCAAAACTGTTGTACTTTTCAATTCAAACATTCTGTCGATTTAGTTAGTAATATAGTTCTCAAGCAAATAAAATACTAGAAAAAATTGAATTAAATCAAATTGAATTTTAGAGAAAAATATTTTTAGATTTTCCAAAAGACTTATTTGGACATGGCTGATAAAATTTTCCTTTGAGGATAAAATGTTTTTCTTGAGTATCTTTTTTATCTTTTTGAAACAAATTAAATATGTCAAAAGAATTTTGATGTTCCGTCAAAAATGAATCCCTAGAAGCTTAAAAAAGTAACTTGATTACTTTTTAAACGAGATTGCGATGAAAAAGTCATTTTCAATATTTAGAAAATATTCCATTTATCGTGCTATGTTCGATAAAAGCAATTGTATCTTTAGAGAGAATTGTTTTTTATGATAAGAATTTGTAAATGGCAACAGAATTTGTTAAGTAGAACAAGAGAATCCTTATAAAACAAACTATTTACAAATGTACTTACATTCTCATTTAACAAAATTACGATAAGAAATATCATTTCCACTGTTTTGGAAATTGTGTTTATCAATGTTTGATTGATGTTGTAGTACTTAAAAAAAACGAAATTGCAATGCGATGTGCAACATAATATATTTCTTATAGAATGGGATATGCCTAGGGTTTATTGTTCATTTATAGAGAAGTCGCCCAAAAGCATTCTATTACACAATCTAAAACACACTATTTAAAAAGAATGGAATTGAACAATTGAACAATGCTATTTTAATATAATAACATACATAAATTAATTAAGAGTTACTAAAGAAAGACATAACAAAGAATCGTGTAACAGATATTTATAGAAATTTATTTCTTTTAATGATTTATTTTACCGTAAGACATAAAAAAATAGATACATTATCGTCTTGAACGGGTAGTTTCAGGTGGGTTTTGCATTTCTATTTTTACAAAATTAAGTGGTGTGTCTAAGTTCTATAGAGTTTATATGAGGGAGTTAGAATGACAGTGAAGTAAGTCAATGTTTAGTAATTTCAGAAATGAAGGGCTTTGTGAAACTTAACGTATTGCCGTTGCATTATGTGGTACAACTTTATTTGTCCTCTGGCGACTCCCTAAGTGAACTATGACTTATTTGACCGTCACAATGATTAGAAATCAATATACGTTTAGTAAAAATATGGTTATATAGATTTTTCAAATTTTTGACTTACCCCACTGTCATTCTAACCCTCTCATATAAAGCTGAAAAAATAATTCGAATATATTTCCTCTTGTTAGCGAAAAAAAGGTGTAAAAGCGTTTTTATCTCTTATGTATATTTTCAAACGAACTACATTTTGATGTACTAAGCGACGTCTGTAACGCTTTCTATGGGGTTATACAAAAAGATTCGAATTCTTTGTAATCTATCAATAGTAACTTCCGGAAGTATGTATTTATTTGAATTGTGTGTTTTCTAGCTGTGTTATACTTCAGTATACTGTATAATGTGATCCACAGATAAAATACAGAATTTCTTAAAGGAATACGAGTGTAACGCCGTCTATGGCTGTTTATTTATTGAAATGTATTTTCCACCTGAACTAAATTTGAGTACATTATGAGATGGATGCTCATATATCGTCCATATAAAAGGCCACATCGTTTATGTACAGATATCACATATTTTGCAGTGACTTTTTACATTTTTAATTAAAAGAAAATTTTTTGATATAAAATGGGAAAAATAGTTTCCTTAGATGCACACTAATATTGCTGCAAAAATAATTTCTTAAGCATTCGCAAATTATGATTATAATCAAGCTATTTAAGCGACTAGTTAGTTCGCTTAGATATATCTCTTTTATTCGCTCCAAAAAAGATCAAGTTTCTTAACAATATTTTGGAAGCGTTGGAAAATGAGCACAATTTATAAGGAATGCATAATTTTCTTTTTTGTTTATTTTTTGTCGCGCATTTGTCTTTTGAAAGCAATAAATACTTTTGTTAGTTGAAACTCACACATACGAAATAGGTTTCAGTTTTTATAGTTATCGGTGAACGGCGTATGTGTAAATAGTAGTTAAATTGTGCAAATTGTAGTCGACTATACTGTGTTTCCGTTCAAATTTGTGAACTTAACATTCTTTTTAGCTGCAACGACCTGTATCATTCACTACGAACATTTCTATCATCGTCGTGAAAAGTGTTTTGTCCATTAAATATGATAAATGTATCCCAAATTGTATGGCATGCCGATATTATAACAATTTTGGCAACGAACAGCAGTATTACTTTCGCGGTAATAATTCATACATCACTTCGAAATATCGCTTTTTTTTTTTTTTTTTTTTTTTTTTTTTTTCAGTTATATAGAATATACTTTCGAAAGAAATTTTTGTGAAATTTGTAGTTCAATTTTTTTACTTTCAATGACTTTTTAAATAATTTTTAAGTACGATTTTTTTAAGTATCTCAACATCGAGCATTTGTGTGCTAAAATAATATAAAATAATTACTGTTGCGATTACACAAATTGGTAATAGATTACCTAGAACAAAGTAAAATGAAAAATAAGTACTTTCTTTCGTTATTTATTTTTGATTACATCCGTAAGTGGCTCTGCTTCCGAGCTTTGCCATTGCCATCATGTCAAAATTTCATTTAAAGTATTAATGAATAACATTAAAGTTTTGAAAAACACATCTGCTACAAATGACATTTGCTAAAATATGCCATTTGATTTTTATTCTAGTTACAGACGATTAACCGGAAGGTACTTTGACACTAAACTGAAATCTGTCAACGAAAACATGGATTTACATTTTAAGTTAAAAATTAAATTATTATAATATCATGTAAAATTGAAATGCATAAATAATTGCATCAGAGTATTTTCGGAATTGTGTTTTATAATATAGTCACACTTAAGTTAGTATTATGCCAACAATTTGAATAATAAATTTATGTTACAGGGAAGTCGGGTTATTCACACATGATTTATCGAGGGTTCACTGATTTAAACAAACAATTTCCAGTTTCAACTGAAATTTTCAGACTAATCAATAATGTCTACAGGCGAAAACAAGTTGGAAATAGTACGTCAAACGTGACAAACGAGGTGCGTTCGTACTATAGCTAGTTATATAAATATTCAGATCTTGATGATTTTTTATTCTGCGAAATGAATTATATCGTCTGCAGATTAATTTCTGTCATAAAATAAGTATCTCGGTCGCTTGACGATTCAACCTCGGAAGCTCCTATAACAAGAAAGTACCGATTTAAAAAAAAATCAGATTTCTTAATAAATGTTTTTATTAATATCTCCTAAAGTTTTGACTCGATTTTTATAAAATTTGAAATGTCTCGACAAAATTCTGCAAATATAATATATCTTAAATTTAAAACCATTCGGTTGGGTAGTTTTTGCGTTGTTATATGCAGACGGACGGACAGACAGACGGACAGACAGACGGACGGACCAAGCGACGACAATAGGTGCTACGTATTTATATAATTACGAACGCACCTAAAAAGACTAAAAGCAACTGTATACTCATATTAGATTGACGTTTGAGAAAAGAAACCCATTTTCTAAGAGATTTATTATAAAGTGATTGATAAAATTTTCTTTTGCGAACGAAATCCCTTTCTTATGCATTGCTAATTCGTATTTTGGAAATTAAATATGACAAGAGAATCCATATAAAATAATCCATATAAAATAAACGACAGACAAATGTACTTGGAAACTTGTTAAACAAAATTTACGATTTATAAGAAAATAAGATATATGCTTTTGCCTTTTATAAAGCTTCATAAATAAAGCAGTATCACAATTTGTAAGAATTAATTTTGTCAAGTGGATTCGTGCGAGGATTTCGCACTGTAATTTATTTTATTTTATTTTATTTATTTATTTATTTATTTATTTTTATTAAGATCTAATATTTTTTAGATGCAGGTTGAAACTTTTAAAGAAAATTTAAGTATAAAAATAACTGTAATAACATTAGTCAAGCCAGAATATCATCTCATTTATTATATCAAATTTACAATATAAACTAATCGAAGATCACAAAAGGCATGCGCGAGAAAAAAAAAATAACAATCTTATTCTAACTGCATTAGAGGAAGACGTGATCTACTTCGAGAAAAACATGGGACAAATCAAAATAAATTGAATACATTTAAAATACAATTTAATTTAAATTTAACAAAGCATACATTTATGGCTACACGTGAAGTACATTAGCTTCGATGGATGGATGGTGTGTTTTTCTTCTAAACATTCCAATTTCAATTTTCCTTTTTGATCATAAATATAGAGTGATTCATAAATAAGTATACAACTTCCAGATGCTGTAAAACAGGAACAGTTTAAGGCATGTTTCCCAAATGCAAGCCGTAAAGTAGGTATAGTCATAAAGTTTTTTCTCCTCTGTTGTAAGAAGTGACATAGGCGATAGCTAGCGTGTCACGCGAATATTAGTAGAAATGTAGTAATGAACGCGAGTATTAGTAGCCTGCAGTGGAGAAGGCATTTTGTGTTCTTGAATAACGCAAAACGAAATCTGTCGTCTGAAACGTCACCATTATGCAATGGCATTTTCGAACACGATTTGGAAAAGAAACTCTAACCAGAAAATGATGGTTTTAAATTTATGATGGTTTAAAAAATCTATGTGTGCGTCATTAGTTACATGACACGAACCAAACTGGTAATCCATTTCACTTTACTTCGCACAAACAGCCTATTTTATTTTTATTTTTATTTTTCTAAATTTTTAAACTAATCATAAATGGATTTTCTGGTTAGAGGTCCTTTTTCTAAATCGTGTTCGAAAATGCCGTTACACAATGGTGGCAGATTCCGTTTTGCTCCATTCAAGAACAGAAAATGCCTTCTCCACTGCAGACGCAGCCATTTCTACTGGTATTCGTATGACACGCTAGCTATTGCCCAAGACCTCCTTATCATAGTATCAGACCTCTAAATCAGCAAGTTGCCTTTGACCGCTATACTTGTCCTGCTACTAGCGCCATCAATCGTCAATAATAGTATTTACGACACGAAATCACACGAAATTTTTTCACAGCTCCATTTGTTCTATGCATTTGCTTATGAACTAGTAGTTTTCCTACCACTAAAATTTTATAGTAAATTTTATCTTATTAAATTGACAATATCGTGTGATTACATGACGAAAAAAATTCTATTAAATTTTAGTGGTAAGAAAAAAGCGTAAGAGTTGGCAGCTATGCGGTAGCAGACCAGCTAGATTTTTCTATAAATTTTTGTATTATATTTTTGGATACCAGTTTTTTTAGTAGAGACAATTTTGTTTTGTTTGATAGGATAATTCTGGGATTTAAAAGAACAACATTTTCTCTAAAAATATACTGGTGTTCAAAAAGCCCGAAACATGGCAACTGTGCGGTAGTATCCACCAGGCGGCGATACTTTCCGGAGAAAGTCAATGAATAAGTTGGCAATTACCGCGGACATTTTCTCCCATAGACTTTCTCCGGATTGTCAAGTCTGATCTATGATAAGGGAGTCTTGGCTTATGTCATTTCTTACAGCAGCGGAGAAAAAACTTTATGAGTACACCTACCCAGTGTTGCCAGTGGGATACTTTTTTTTAATTCAGTTTTCTGGATTCCAACCAGTTTTTTAAGAAAGTAAAATTCACCTTATTTAATGACAGATAAAATAAGGCGAAAACAAGGAGAATTAGACTACTTCAAAAAAGTGGTGCCAATGAAGCAATCTGAATTTTAAAACAGTAGTCCACTGGCAACACTGCACCTACCTTACGGCTTGTATTTGGGGAACGTGCCTTAAACGGTTCCGGTTTTACAGCATGTGGAAGTTGTATACTTACTTATAAATCACACTGTATAAAATAAAGGCACACACTTTATCTTTGTTGTACTATTCATTTTTTTATAATCATTGCTGATCATGATATAATGCTGTGCTTTACTTTTGTGGCAACACGGATTTGAGAAAATCTTTCACTATATTTCTTTCAATTACTTTAGGAAAATAATACTGATTTAATTTTTAATTAACTTAATTAACAAAAAACATGTTTTAACGAAATGTTAGTGTACCATGTCAGAAGCCGGTGGGAAAACCTTTCCAATGATACCTCATTCATTTTTGTGCGTTTTTTAAATGCATAGAAAAAGGATGTTGACAATAACATAAATAATATATAAATAATATCTATGATCTTTGTATTAAGGTGGCAACAATATTTCCTAAAAACGAAAAAATGCATTTTTAGGACCATAAAACGCTAAAAATTCATAGAATTCAAAGTATCTTAACTCGGTGTGTTTTGGTTGTAAATATGGCGTTTTTACAGTCTTTCTTGTTTGAATATTGAGAAATCTTGTCTAAATATTACAGACACCAGGGACCATATAGACAGGGGTGCACAACGCTAGACGCCAATGGTCTGATTCCCACCACTAAATTTTATTAATCTACTTCGCTTAAATTTTATCAGTATTCTTATTAGACGAAGAATGCTAAAAATTTTGTGGTGGAAACGGCCCATTGGCGCCTAGATTTTTGCAGCTTTGCAAATAGATATTTAAATTTTGTAACTTTTAAAAAATGAACGTTTTGATATAAATGGCTTTCGCATTGGCTATACAAGTATTTACTTTTTTTATTTTCCCTTAAATTTAACAGAAAAATTTGTGTTTAATAATCGACAAAATTTTTATTGAAAAAAGCAAAAAATTCAATTAAATTTTAGTGGTAACATAAAAGCTATCGCGAAGAACGATATTTCAATCATTTTTGTTAATTGATTTGGCATCTTACTGCTAAATGTACCATTTTAGGAATTAGACAGAAATAAGATGGTACACCTTATACGTACGTTTCCGTAGATTATGTTTTAAATTAATGTCGCTTATATATTGTTTAAATGTGTCATCAATTTTAGAATAAGAGTATACAATATTTTGTTTTATATATTTTAAGATCCCAAATAAATCTTTCAAGAATTAAAACTGACTTGCTTGAAAATGTTACCATATCGAGAACTAAATCCTGATAAAAGCTGAAATATGGAAACTGCTTGAAATTGGATAGTAAGTTTTTTATTCGACAATATATATTACAGAAAAAGGTCATAAAATATAAAGAAGTATAGGCAATACTATTATGTATTCAACAGGGAAATCTACCTTATCTAATAAAAAATTTTAAAGGATTATATCTTGTGGAGTTTATGTACTCAAATACTTTTGTTTATTAAAATTTGAATATACCATACTTATAAATTCAAGACTTTTTAAAACATTCATAGCTTGCAAACTGGATGAATAGACTTGTGGTTGCCTTATTTATTTATACTGAAGACTAGAGCAATTTCATTGTGTAGTAGTTTAAACAATATATATATATATATATATATATATATATATATATACAGGGATCTGTTTAGGAAAAAACCGGGTCCTTTAAAGGACTCTTCACAAAATTTTTCATTTCAAAAAAGGACCCTTCCCAAAATTATTTTCCCTAAAACAGGACCCTTCACAAAATTCTTTGTCTTAAAAATAGGTTTTTCACAAAAATTTTCCATCTTTAAACCAAACATTTCACAAATTAATCATTTAAAAGTAAAATCTGACCTGTCACTTTTGCATATATAAAGAAAAAATATGTATTTTATATCCGTATATCTTCTTAAAAATGCATAAAGTAGAACCTGAATATAACGACCATTTCAAATTCACAAAACTATGATTAGATTTTTCAGAAATATAAAAAGCTGTTCACAATTTCACAAAAACAGGACCCTGTGAAAAAAGTCTGGACAGGCCCCTGATATATATATATATATATATATATATATATATATATATATATATATATACCAGTGGACCCGTGCGAATATTTTGCACTGTAATCTAATATTTTTAGTAATATCTAATATTTTTTAGATGCTTTTTTAATCTTCTAAAGAAAAATAAGGATAAAGATCTCTGCTAACAACAATAGTAAAGCGCAAGAATATCATCTCATTTATTCCATCAAAGTTACTGTAAAAATTCATTAAAGATAGCAAAAAGCACAAGAGAAAAATGAACAATCGTATTTTAACTTCTTTAGAGGATGACGTCATCTGCTTTGAGAAAAATGGGGGATAAAGCCAAATTAATTGAATACATAATTATATCCAATATAATTTAATATAACAAAGTGTGCATTTTAGGCTACACGGTGAGTCTATCTTTTTGTACTATTTTTAGATGCGTTCGTAATTATATAAATACGTAGCACCTATAGTCGTCGTTTGGTCCGTCCGTCTGTCCGTCCGTCTGTCTGTCTGTCTGTCCGCATATAACAACACAAAAACTACCCAACCAAATGGTTTGCAATTTAAAATATATTATCTTTGCAGAATTTTGTCGAGACATTTCAAATTTTATTAAAATCGAATCAAAACTTTAGGAGATATTAATAAAAATATTTATTAAGAAATTTGAATTTTTTTTTTTTAAATCGGTGCTTTTTTGTTATAGGAGCTTCCGATGGATGTTAAATCGTCAAGCGACCGAGATACTTATTTTATGACAGAAATTAATCTGCAGACGATATAATTCATTTCACAGAATTAAAAATCATCAAGATCTGAATATTTATATAACTAGCTGATACATATATATCTGAATATTTATATAACTAGTTAAGATATTTGTATGAACAGTGTCATAAAATATATACTTAACTAGCTGTTTAACCCGTTCTACGCACGGGATATCATGAATTTAATTCTAAAACGTGCGTACGAACGCACCTCGTTTGTAACGTTTGACGTACAATTTCCAACTTGTTTTTATAACCATTGTTGAGTACGATATAATGGGGTATTTTATTTTTCTGTAAAAATGATTTGTGAAAAACCTTTCATTTAACAATGCTGATTTAATTTTTAGTTAACTGCAAATTTTAATAAAAAAAACATGTTTTAACGAAATGTGAGTGTACTGTGAGCCGCTTCAAAAAGAAAAGAAAGTACAGAAAAAGAAAGAAAGCAGAAAGTACAGAAACCGCTTCAAAAACCTTTCAAATGGTAAAATTCATTGTTTTGCGTTTTGTAAATGCATAGAAAAAGGGATGTTGACAATAGAAATAATATATATGATATTTATTTATTGAAAATACACCTAGGCCTTTTTCTTATAATAACTTTATTTTCGTCTTTATTGATTTTTAATGGGTTAGTAAATGAAACGAAAGGTATTAATTTAGAGTTAATTTTTAATCTGAAACTTATTAAAATCTAAAAAGGCAGCGTAAATAGATTATTCTTCATTAGCGTACCAAGACTGACCCTAAAGCCCTCTCTGGCTACGCTACTGTCTGCTAGCTCTTTTCAATGCAAACATTGTATAAGAATTGAACTCAGAAAACGTTTCAGCTGGTGGTAAATATTTTAATTAAATAAATTATACCCTATTTCCTTTGACTTGGATAATGATTTTCATAAGCTTTGAAAATATGAATGATATTGATCATGGCCAAAAAAACGTGATACGCATTCTTTTGTGCCTGGTTGCAGTACTCGATACAAGACAGCAAACTGGAAACTATCCCTATTTAGAATACCAAAGGATGAATCTCTGCTAGAAGAGTGGAAAAGATTAATTTCTTGATATGATGAAAAACTAATTTGAAAATCAGTTACATCTGAAATATACACTTACAAGAAGATTTTATTAACAGAAATTATGTTCATGTTGTCAATAGTGAAACGGTTACTTTTGCTGGAGGTAAATCTATTTTTAAAGCAGATGTCGCTGCGATCGCCCTATTATTAATTGTACCGCATTGTTGCACGTTTATCGGCTACAATTTTTTAGCACTTTTTAAAGCATTACCAGTTTGGATTTTTTTTTAATTCCGAAATTTCGCATTCATACCAGAAATTCTCTATAATGATCTTTTGCCTACATAATGACAGATATTTCGTGACTTCTTAAAGTAAAAATTCTTGTTTCAGAATTTCCGGTTTGAATTCGAAGATTTTTAATTAAAAAACGGTAAAACCGTTTTGCACACTATGGGTTCTGTAGTCGAGGTATGCGGCATCCGTTCTTTAAGGGCTAAAAAGTTCTTTCTTTTCAATATTATTTCTAAATAAAAATTTTAAATAATGATATCATTATAATCATATCGTTAGGCCATTGGTTAAATATAATTTATAGTAAACACTTTCATCTTAACAGTTTAAAAAGAATCTGCATAATAGCTTAAAATATTTGTATGCAATGATTTAAAAATAACGGAGAAAGAATCTCTCTCAGGAATTATATCTCTATCTTATAGTTCAAAATAACAATATCTTGTCTTTGCAACAAAAACAAATTTAATATCCCCTTTGTAATATAAAATATCCTCACAAAAGAAACTTAAAATAATGATCTTGAAGACTTTGAAAAAGGATTTGCTTAATATTTTTTAACGTTTGTTAAAAAAATGTCATGATCCTTATTTTTGTATATTCTTTAATTGTAAATGTTTTTAGATAATCATTATAATGAAAGAATGTCAAAGTTTTTCGAGTGCAGTGTAAAAGATTTGTTCTATTCAGCATTTTATTTTAAAACGTTTTCTTTTAAAAGGTTTTTCTCAAATAAAATATAAAGACTCAACAAAAATCGTTTTACGAACAAAATTAAGTTTTTTTTTTTTTTTTTTTTAATTTAATTATGTATTGATAAAAGAAGTCGGCTCTTATACAGAAAGTCATTCAGAAATATTCAGCTGAATTGTAGCTCTGCATTCTGTTCTTACGAAAAAAATTATAAAACTGTACGAAGTATACATAAAACTTATACAGGGTGTCCCAGCTAAGATGTTACAAACTTCGAGGGGAGATAGGGTACACCTGGACGACTCGGAATCAGATAGGAATGCCGGGTCGGAAACGTCTTCTGACGTAGTAAGAGCATTGAAAAGGCTGGATCACACAAAGATGATACTTGGCCCCGGAGTTACGAGAGTGGTGCCATAGTGGATAAGACACGAAAAGGTTTGCTGCTTTCGGGGAAATCCATGACACTCCTGGAATGTTTGCGGATGTTCTAACTTCCATGCAGCGAAGATGTGAGGTCTGCATCACATGCGGCGTCGTCAATTCAAACAGCTCTTTGGATATGAGTTGTACTTCCCTTTTGTTAACCCCTTAGCGACGAGCGTCCTTTACGGAATTTTTAATCTTTTACCACCGGTTTTTTAAAGCAGAAATTTTCGCCTATATGAATTGCAGAAATGGTACCATTAAATAAGGCAAAGCTTACACACACAAAAAAAATAATAACTGGTGGGAATAATCGAGGATTCTGAGCATCTCATGCGTCACGTATACGTGTCGCTCGTCCCCAAGGGGTTAATTTTGTTATGTGTTTATGAATGGTGAGTAATAACTTTTTTTTCTCATGTTTGGTGTCGTTTCCTTTCCTTGTATTTTATGTCTAAAAAATGTGAAATGAAGCTTCGAAACAAGCACGCTTGAAACACCCGTGCCTGCCCTTTACCGCGTCAGGATGGCGTTTCTGACCCGGCATTGCTATATAATTCCGAGATGTCTGCGTGTATCCTACTTCCCCTCCAAGTTTGTAACATCTCAACTGGAACACCCTGTATATGTAGCGAAAAAGTAAAAGGAGAGTACGGTTATACGGTCTCTACAATAAAAGAGTCCCTTTTATTATTTTGCACCATATATATTATGCTTAGAATTCGGTTCATTTTCAGACTTTATTATGCATGAAACAATACATACTTGCCAACCTCCGGCATTTTTTAAATCAAAAGAAAATATTTTAACTCCTTCAAGGGCGATGGTTCATTTCTAGACAACTTAATTTTAATCCCTAAATGCCACATTGGCACCTAAATTTAGGAATGAAAATTTTTCTTTTTCAACCTATTATTAAAGTCTATTGGTACAATATTGTACCAGAATAGCTTCCAATCATTTTGCTGTTTGGTACCAGTATTTTTCAAGAGATATATTAGCTTTATTTAGTGATAGAAATTCCCCAATAAAATGGCACCAAAGTTGCTATAGTGAAAAATTTATGCGAAATGCAATTTTTGCATTTTAACACTAGAACTACCGGAAATTTTACTCAAGGTTTTTAAAACTATTTCACTCAAGAAATTTTATTTAAAATTACTTAACTTATTTCCATTTAACGTATTTCTGTGAGTTTTATATTTAATTTATTTTAAAAAGAAATTTCTGGTTCGAATCGGAATATATTCATTTGGTAACCGTCAAAATGATGGCTCATGGTAGTTCTAGTTTTAGACAGAAAAATAATTCCGTCCTTGTTGAGTTAAATTCAAGAAGAACTTTTACTTATTTTCGAATAAATTTGTCCGTAAATTCTGGTCTCATAGACTACTCGATCATTTTTCGAATAGCCCCTGGAAGGGTTAAAATAGTTAATTTATTTAATTAAATGTGCCTCTGTTCTGTGCAGCAGTAATTTGAAATTTTCTTAATTTCTTTCATGAAATAAATTTCTGGTTCGAAGTGTATTTTTTTTTATTCAAAAAAGTCGGAGGGTGGCATGTAGCATAATGGTACCTTAAGCCTTTGTATCACCGTCTTGTAAGTATGCAACATACCCAAGAGTCAATGTTATTTATATACTTTATACTTTAAAAGATTATTTCATTTATTGTTGCTATCTTTAAACACAGCCGTTAATATAAACTAGCTGTTTCACCCTTTCTACGCACGGGAGTTCATGAATTTAATTCTAAAACCAAATTTAAAAGTAAAAACCAGTACAGCCAAACTAATGTTTATGAATATAAAAATATGTTATGTCTATTAAAAATCAGCAATTACACAACCAAAATTCCGTAGTAAAAGTAGTAACGTAAAAAATTCACATCAAAAACACATAATAATAATCGAATTTGGAACGAAATTTAGCATAAAAACGCAATGACAACAAACAATTTTAAAATATATAAATAAGAAATAAGAACTCGTCTGTTAAAGTGTTGAGTTGTTCAATAACTATTCGATTTAGAAAAATATTTTTCTACTACTGTGCATTTATTTTTTAATGAAATTTAATGTATCATGTTGCAGACGATAAAACGATATATTTGGAATAAGAGAATAAATCGAAAAAGTTTTGCTGACGGTTTATAATAAAATGTTTTTCTTTATTTTTTTAAAAAAGGTAATAATTATGCGCAATTAAATAATTACCCCCGAGGAGGCGCGCAGTCAACTGCTCAACAAAAAATCACTAACTCTGACTGTTGGTATGCATCAACTGAATACTGGCTTTGTACTTTTATTAGGAACATAAATTTAATTTTTACGAAAACTGTTATTCTAAAATAGCGGTATTATCTATATGAAACAGTGATTAAACGTTGCGGGTGAAGCTAAAAATGTTAAATGTAATTAGTTCTGTTGAAATCAGAGCAGTAGATTTGGATTTATTAATAAGGATGGTTAATTAATGAAAAAGCCGCCGCCAGGAGACGCGCGGTCAAGTAAAATAAATGTAATATTTAACAAAAAGTCATTTACCCACATCCTTCCCCATCCCCGCAAATGTAACAATGGATTTATTAATAAGGAGGGGCAATTAATGAAAAAGCGGCCGCCAGGTGGCGCACGGTCAAGTAAAATAAATGTGATATTTAATAAAAAGTCGTTTACTCCCCTCTCCATCCCCACAAATTTAACAAATAATCTGCTAAATAAAGTTTTCTGTATTAATAATCTCTATCGTACTAATATATGTCATGTAAAAAAGCCCTTAAACTCAGCTAATTATCATTCATTAAATCGATAAAATCCTTTAAAATTAAGTTCTTAGCATTTGGCAATGGTTAATAATTAAGTTGATTGTTTACATGTCATATAATCTCTAATCCATTGAATTTAAACACTCGACTCGCAACTGCAATGATCCCTACTTGATTTATTTAATGACTTCTGCGGAGATTTTATACAACCAACCAACCAAAGATAGAAAAGCGCATTTTTGATGAGATCTCTTTGTGGATGGATTTTAATTAATATTTAATCTACAAAAATCTATTTAAAATTTTCGAATTTTTTTCCCAATTGTTCATGGGCCCCCTACCAGCAACACGTGTGCAAAATTCCCGAGCCCGGCTCATAGTAGTTTCCGAGTTTTTGAGGTTACATAGATATGCGAACGGATTTTAATAGTATAGACTAGCTGTTTAACCCGTTCTACGCACGGGAGTTCATGAATTTAATTGTAAAATGTGAATAAAATGAATTTAATTCCCCTGTTAAAGTGTTGAGTTGTTCAATAACTATACGATTTAGAAACAAAAAAATTACTACTGCGCACTTTTTTTAATGAAACTTAATTTATGTTGCTATGGCAATAGACGATAAAGCGATATCTTTGGAATAAGGGAATAAATAGAATTAAAATGTTGTTAATGTTTGTGATAAAATGTGTTTCTTTATTAAAAAATAAATGAAATAAATGAAATAATGAAGTACAATTAAATAATCTCTAATTATTTGCATGCGAGGTAAACAAATTATCGTAATACCCGCTACAACTTCTTAGTATTGCAGCGTGGCGTCCATAATATGTATATCTCACATTGCAGTAAACATTTAGAACTGGTTAGAGCTCGCGCGATTACGGGTTGACATAAAAAAAGGGCAAAAATTCGTCATAAACATTAAAATATATATATATATCTACCCTATATATATAAAATCCTAATGAAACGAATTTGTGAAACGATTTTATGAAACGAATTTATGAAACGATTTTATGAAACGACTGATTATGTTTCAGGGCTATTTTTAATAAAATATTAAACGCTTGATGGTGAAATTAATACCAATTGTCCATAAAAATCCGCGGATGTCAAAACTGGTAATAGAATTTTGAAATTGGAATTAGTTTTGAGATATTAATTTTTTTCTAATTTTAATGACATTTCTGTAATGATGGCAACTAATTACTCAGTTTTTTTGTGACAAAAAAGGGAAAAAAATTGAAAAGGATCTTGATAGGGATAATTGATTTCTTTTTATTCGTCATTTTCAAATTGAAATTGAATTTATCTTTTATTTCAATCGATAATGAAGACAAGATTGTGATTAAATTATGTTTTTCAGGAAAATTTGAAAAAAAAAAATCACATTTCTATCGTCAGGATTCAATCGTCTGTCAGCATTTAATTTAATTTATAAACTGAAAATATTTTGAATAAATTCGTCCAAATGACGTCATTTATGTAAACGCAAAAGAAAGAGGGGAAAAGGGAATTAATAGTAATTATTATTTATTGATATCATTTTGTTATTTTTTTGTAAAATTTAATTAAACGAATTTATAAAATCACTAATTCGGTAATAATAAAATAATAATTGCCCAACTGAACGGAAGGAGAATAAAATATCCTGCTTGGTTTTTTCCGCCAAGCTTTTCAAAAAAGCGCCAAGACCCCACCCCTATAATAGGAAAGCACCAAATGTTCATTGGGTTTGTTTTCATAACTTTTGGCAACAAATCTATGTATATTAACGAATCTATCCCTTTTTAAAGCTCAAATTACGCCAAACCTAAAAGCAAAGGATCCTATACTGGAAAAGTACCCGATTTTCTTATGGACAATATTCAAGTGACATAACATGGTGTAAAATTATCGCGGATAGCAAATTTGTTTAAATATCTCATCAATTGTTGCCGAATAAATGCAGGCATGCATGCACAAAATATTTAATTAATTTTGTATGATAAATAATTATTAGAAAATTCGTATATACATATTAATTAAAATAAATTATTTACATATTTAAAACAAGTAATATAAATTTTTTTAAGTCAATTCCTACTTTTTAATCATAAATATATAAAATAAACCCGTGCAGCATGAATGTCAAACGTTATCTTTATTGAACATTATTTTATAATCATCGTTGCGGTATTTTATTTCTGTGGCATCACTCATTTGAGATAAATCTTTCATTTCATTTATGAAAACAATGGGAGGAATTTTTTTCTCCTATTTAAAACTAAAATTAATTAATTAAATTTAATTAATGAATTAATATTTGAAAAAACTGTATTAACATAAAGTGTCCACTACAAGTTAAAAAAAATTATTTGAACTTGAGTGGATGAATAGAACATATTTTATTAACGATTGAAAATTTGAACAAGATATATATAGAGAGAGTGTGAGCTAATAGTAGGAATTTAATAACTTGAAAATATGCATGATGGTGCACTAAAATAGAAAGAAAATTAAAACCTGTTACTGAAAATGTCTATAACATAGTACTTTTCAATACTGTGGTTCTTAATGTTATTCACAAGCAGATGGAATTTTTCTCATCCTTAAACGCAAAGGAAGAATAGAATACAGATCGTTGTTATAAAAGTCCGAGAGGTAGCCACAATTTAAACCTAACCATTTTATACAAGCTGGTTTTCAAGTTGTAATTGATTTTACTTATCAATCCCGAAAACAATCGTCAGTTGTCGCAACAGCTGTGTATGAGGCCATGATAATAAAAAAATGCCCCATTAAAACGTTAAAAGCATGGCAACCCAATTACAGATTTACCAATATTTTTAAAATAAAGCACGCTGTCATGTTTTTAGAGGCCTCGAAGTCTGAGCGGGGGTTGGTGAGCGTAGCTCGCAGGGGGTAGGCCCCCTAGTATATATATATTTAAAATTTTCAAATTTTTTGCCTCAATCGTTCATGGGCTCCCTACCAGCAAACAGTGTGCCAAATTTCGTAGCCCTGTGGTTTTCCGAGTTTTTGAGGTTAGATAGATAGATACGCGCACGGATTTTAATAGGGTAGATATTACTCTAGCTGACCCGCCCGGCGTTGCCCGGGCCCGTGTAATAAACTTAAATCTCTTAAAAAACGAAACTCTGTCCCGGATCTCCGATGCGTTTGGGACCGTATACCGGGCATGCTCATACGCTCCGGAAAATCTTTTATTTCCACCTTCCACCTTCCATCGCCAGGGGAGCATTCTGTTCTAAACAAACCTCTTTCCGAACGAACATCTGACACAGGTTCCCGTTGCTTACGAACCGTAATAGTAGACGTGCTACAAAAGTGGTTTGGAGAAGATGGGAACATTATTAGCCGAGTTATTGAAATAAGGCACATTTAGAGAAAATAACCTTGAGGGGGGTGCCGGGGGGAGGGGATGTTCAAGTGTCCTTCAGAAAATGACTAATTAGGAGGACCACTATGCATCTTTAAAAAATTGTTCGTTTGGTTAAGCTATGAACTTAATTACAAATTTGGCTTAAACTATTATTCGGAAATAGTGGTAACTACTACTCATAAATTTACTTTCATGTTATAGAGGATGGCTATTAAGTTAATTATAAGGTTTGTAATCAGTTGCGTTCAAATCGGAAAGATAGTTGCTGAGTTATGGAAACGGGGCATAGTTAGAGAAAAAACCTTGAAGGAGGTGCCGGGGAAGAGCGGATGTTCAAGTTCATTTCAGTAAATAAATAAATAAATAATTAGGAGGACCACTATGCATATTTAAAAAATTGTTCGTTTGGTTAAGCTAGGAACTTAATTAGAAATTTGTCTTGATTGTTATTCGGAAATAATGGTACCCGCTACTCACAAACTTATTTTAATGATATAGACGTTGATTATTAAGTTAAATATGATGTTTGGAATCAGTTGCGCTGAAATTAGAAAATTAATTGCAGAGATAGGGAAACAGGGTACAGTTAGACAAAAAGCCTTGAGGAGGGGGGTCCGAGGGAGGGGCCCGGAGGGGGCGGATGGTCAAGTGATAAATTAAAAGAGCCACTATATGCATCTTTAAAGATTGATTCATTTGGTTAAGCTAGGAACTTAATTTGAAATTTGGCTTAGATTATTATTCGGAAATACTGGTAACTTTTTTCTAGAAGTACACCCTGAAGCTGTGAATGCTGATTTTTGTGATAATTTAGCAAAATGGAACGGTTTGGAGAAGTTCGGAACATAATTATCTGAGTTCTGGAAATAAAGCACAGTTAGAGAAAAAAAATCTTGAGGGAGGGGCGAGGAGCCGTGCGGTCAAGTGCTCAACAACAAATCATCAACTTTGTCTGTTGGTGTGCATCAACTGAATACGGGATCTGTACTTTAATTAGGAACATAAATTTAATTTTTACGAAAGCTGTTATTCTAAAATGGCGGTATTATCTATATGAAAACAGCGATTAAACCTTACGGGTGAAACTAAAAATGTTAAATTTGTTAAATGTAATTAGTTCTGTTAAAATCAGAGCATTAGATTTGAATTTATTAATAAGGAGGGTCAATTAATGAAAAGCCGCCGCCAGGTGGCGCGCGATCAAGTAAAATAAATGTGATAGTTAATAAAAAGTCGTTTACACCCACCCATCCCGATCCTCGCAAATTTAACAAATAATCTGTTAAATGAAGTTTTCTGTATTAATAATCTCTATCACTAGCCGTCACTGGCGACCAGTTTGGTCTCCATAAATGTATGTTAAACATTGCAACACGTTACATTTATTCATAATTTAATTTCCCCTTAATCCTTCGCCAAATCGGAAGATTTTAATAGACAAATCATGAACTTTTGCGATCATGGTAACATTTCCCATATTTTTTGGGCACAGGTGTCACATACGCATGTTGGCGCGATTTCCCCCATCCCTTCCTCCCGTCAATTTGGCGAAAACTTTGTTATGGAAATTGTTGTTTATTTAATTTTTATTTTTTATTTTAATTCTATAAATTTATTTTTGATATGTATATCAATATTTATTTACATCAAACTATCATTTATTTCTTTTTATTTCCTTTTTTAATTATGAGTATTTTTGTTAGCCGGGAGCAGATGATAAATCGCCAAATATTGTTCCCATCTCTATCATTCATACTACATTAATTTAATTTTAAATCATAAACCTGTCACTCATTTCATTTAAAATACTCAACTTTATTGTGTTATTTTAATTTGATTCCATATTATTTACCATTTCTAAATATGGGTATTTTTGCTAGCCGGGAGCAGATGATAAATCGCCAAATATTATTCCCATCACCATCATTCATACTACATTAATTTAATCCTTATATATTATTTCTCCTGTCAACATCCCTTTTACTCAGAAAATATGAAACGCAGAACAACGAATGAGATACCATATGAAAGGTTTTAGAACAGGCTTCTGACATAGCCCACTTAACAATTCGTTAAAACATGTTTTTGATTCAAATTTGCTGAAATTAAAAAATTAAATCGGCATTGTTTTCATGAAAGAAATGAAAGGTTTTCCTGAAATTATTGTTGCCAAAAAAATAAAATACCACATTATAGGATGCTCATAGCAATTATTATAAAAAACACCGCACGGGTTTATTTTATACTTATCATTAAAAAGCGAAATTGAAATTGAAATGTTTAGATTTATATTTCTAAGTCCCATGGTCTTCCCGAAGCAGATGACGTCATCCTCTAATGCAGTCAAAATACGATTGTTAATTTTTTTTTCCTCGCGTGTGCCTTTAGGAATCTTGGATCTGTTTTTAGTCTAACTTTGATGGAATAAATTAGATGACATTCTGGCTTGACTAACAACTAAATGTTGTTTGCAGATATTTTTATCCTTGCTTTTTCTTTAGAAGTTTAAAACTGCATTGAATAAATATTACATACTGATAAAAAATGATACTTCTCTATTATCCTGTCGACCACTTTTCATAACAAAAAAACTATCGCCATATAAACGGGAGAACGTTGCCATTGGAATATCAAAAAATAAATAAAATATAAGAATTTAAGGACACAATTGTTATTTTAATTAATAAAATAACGGTACTTACGTATTATCCGTGCCAGTTTTAAGCCAACTGCGCCAAGCATGAAGCCAATATTACTAATTATAGTAACCCTTATATATTTTTTTTCTTGCTACATGGTACATACCTGGAAATAATCTATAATATTATTCTTTCTTATTTACTATCCTATTTACCATTTATTAATTTTACTAAAATAATGTTATTTACTATTTTTAACAATGTTATAAATTTAATAAACATATATTACATTTTATTTATTTTATATTAATTACCATTTTTAACTATGTTATTTGATAATGTTAAATTTACTGCGTTTGAAAACATGATTGACAACGATAAACAAGATTGGTACTTGACAACCATTTTTGGCGATCAATCTCCTGGCACGGATAATACGTAAGTACCAAAATAACTATTAAATCAGTAAAACATAATGAAAAATACACGCAAATGTCGAATGTAATACCACTAGATGACGTAACAAACACGCATAATGATTCTGACATCAAGTAAATGGGACTGCATTTTTGGCGTTTAATCTTACAGTTTGGCGGTAGTTTTTTGTTATGAAAAGTGGTCGACGGGTTAATAGAGAAGTGCCTAAAAAATATTACATTTCAGTGCGAAACCTTCGCACGGGCCCTCTGGTTTTAAATTATAAACCTGTCACTCATTTCATTTAAAATACTTAACTTTAATCTAAAATGCTTATATTACATAAATTTAAAATACATGCCGTTCACGCTTTTCATTTAAAATAGAAAATAAATAAATAAATAAGAAATAATATCATAAATCAGAACATTTGATTTCAAAATCAAAGTATCGTTTCTAATTTGTACACGCGAAAACAGCTGTATTAGCGATTTTAAAAATGCTAAAAATCTGATTTATTAAATGATTACATGAGTTCAATTTACGTCAAGAAAAGATCCGGAAGGAAGTATGGTTGTATAGCACATAATTATGGTAAACTTTGATTGTCTCACAGGGGCGAATTATTTTTTTGACGCGAGGCAGCGGTCCAAAAATTCATTCGCGGAGAACTTGCTTTGCGAATGATTACCTCCATGGTTTAATATTTTAAATGTTCACGACGAATCAATCTTTTTTTTGTTTACTTTCATGAATAGAGAATTTGAACTGCGAACTTTATTTCGCCTGAAGTTATTGCAGAATATATACATAATTGAACGTAAGTCATCTCTCAAATATTAATTTATTTTGAATGATCTTTCTTAAAATGTAACTTTTATGCAGTTTTATTCGAAAAATAATTTTGAATAAAAATGGCCGCCTGGCATATGGAAAAGTGAAACGGCCATCCCGGAACTGTTGATGACAGTCACATGACTTACGCTTTTATTTTAGAAGATAATAATTTTGAATAAAAATGGCCGCCTGGCATATGGAAAAGTGAAACGGCCATCCCGGAACTGTTGATGACAGTCACATGACTTACGCTTTTATTTTAGAAGATAATACTAATATATGTCATGTAAAAAAACCCTTAAACCCAGCTAATTATCATTCATTAAGTCGATAAAATCTTTTAAAATTAAGTTTTTAGCATTTGGCAACGGTCAATAATTAAGTTTATTGTCTACATGTCATATAATCTCTGATCCATCGATTTTAAACACTGAACTCGGAATTGCAGTGATCCTTACCTTGATTTATTTAATGACTTCTGCGGAGATTTTATACAACCAACCAACCGAAAATAAAAAAGCGTATTTTTGATGAGATCTCTTTGTGGATGGATTTTAATTAATATTTAATCTATCAAGAATATATTTAAAATTTTCGAATTTTTTGCACCAATTGTTCATGGGCCCCCTAACAGCTACACGTGTGCAAAATTTCGAAGCCCTGCGCCCTGTGGTTTTCGAGTTTTTGAGGTTACATAGATACGCGAACGGTTTTTAATAACACTAGGGAATCGAAACCGGGCTTCCCGGGTTACAGAAAATAGGCAAAAACCATTTTTTTATTATTCTAATAGCTTTTTCATACTTATTATATATATATATTAAACTGATTCATTAACATCGTAAAAAAGAATATTTATAAAAATAATATCAATAATAATTTCAAATAAAATTTCGAAATTTAATAAAGCGATACTTTTCTATTAGCCGCAATCCAGGAGTTAACGGTCCAACATTTCCCGGTTTTTTTTACTCTGAGAATTTCAACTGTTTAAGCGCATAGTTTGAGAACATGTCTGTTAAATTTGCATTTTATTTATATTATATTATTATTTTTATTTATATTTTGATGAAGTTTTATTTTCGTTCTGTAAAATTAGCCGCGAATAAATGCGAAACTTCTTATCCTGTTTTAAATGCAAACGGCTTAATCTTTCGCAATCGGACTGCACGTAATAGAGATAGATTTAACAATATTTCATGCTTAGAAATTATATTAAAAGTCATAAAAAAATCAGTAAATTCAAACGCACTTTTCACAGTGTTTGCATTTTTTACTATTCGACGGAGTAGAAATTGAAATTGTGCTATATGTAGAAGTTTTAAAAGATGCAGTGAAAGCGAAATTTATTACCCAGTTCGATGCTACCATCAAAGTCACTTCAGCAATAATCAGACATGTGTTGGTTTATAATATACATTATTATTAACATTAAACCTTATCTTGACAACATCATGTATGTGTGACATCATCCCTTGACATGGACCCGATTACGCAAGATCAGCATCAAAATTTAATAAAAGAATTTTTTTCTATCTGTTTGAATCTAGGCAAAATCTGTCTAAAGTCGCTCGCAAATACAACTACTATTACACCAAATTGGGAATCATTGTTTTTTATGTCTTTAAGCGTACGGTCTATACATTCAAATACTAATTTACTCATCATGGGTGCTTTATCCTAGACGATTAACTTCGTTTCTCTTATTAATTCAGTAAGGTCAGAATGTTCATTAATAGCACACGTAGATGTTTCGTTCAAATTCAGCGTTATTTGAATCTTGAATGTGCTATTCTACCTTGATCTAATAACAAAGCTGGGATTCCAAAAGATGAAACAGATAACGCAACCATATTATATAATTTTACCATTTTAAAAATTGCATTAAGTAAAAATGTTTTGCCAGTCCTGATGCGTCAATAAAAAAACCCTTAGAATTTTCCTTTAAAACAGTAAGCGAAACTTCAACATAAACTGATTTTTGATCCTGATAAACCTGACGCAAACGATAAATGGCCAAATATTATTTGAATCACATTGAAAACTATTTTACATTGAAAAATATTTTTATGTATCACAAACATCCCTTTGATTTTTGAATTAAATAACTTCGATTTATGAAATTATCGCTCATCAAAACGTTTATTATTATTATTATTATCATTTTGTATTTTTTGTGAAATCAGTATAGTTTTTTCTTTTACTTTTCAAGGTGTCTGTATTAATTTCTAACTAATAATAGCCATTTCAATTCTTTAATTAACGATAATATCCGCCCGACAAAATAGAAAAAAAAAAATGCCAATGGCAACCATTAAACTCAAAAAAAGTAAAAAATATGAATTTTTTAAATATTTTTTTTTATTTTATAAGCCATAATAAATCAATCAATTAAGATACAATTTTCAAACTAATTGCATTTAAAAGTAGATTTCTTTCCTATATAAAGGTGTAAAAATTAAAAATGTGAGATGTTTAGAATTTAAAAAAATTGCAATAGTAAAAATTACAAAACCGAAATTTCATCGTCAACTGTTGCCATTCGCAAAATGACGTCAGCGTTACGCACGGACACGTTTGTCCTTTATAATATGGATAGATTGTTTCTGGCATTCTCAACAGACGGCGATAACGAGTTAATTTTTCCATACCAAAGTTTTATTGATCATTTGAGCAGTTTCACATCATTATTGCTAAAATAAACTTCATAAATTTGTAAAATTAAAAAAGCTCGTGTCGTCCAAACACAGATTTTTTTTTTACAAAGGTAAGTTTGTATACTTTACAGTTTTGTATTAGAAAATTGACAATTTTTGAGAAATGTGTAATTTTTTGTTTGTTTCGGATATGAAAATAGCACCATTTAGTAAATATTTTTTCATTTGTATGCCTATTTTTAAAATTTTTTTTCATGCTTAAAATGATGTTTTCCAACATAAGAGTAAATAATTTTCAAATCGAAGTTGTTGAATTACAGAAGGTTAATCTATTGCTAGTGTTGCCAAAAATGCCTAACTTTGTACTCAGAAATTTTGAATTATCACCAACAAATTTGAATAATTATTTGTTTTTGTTTTTTAATGAATATTCCGTGAAAAAAAAAAAAAGAAACATTGTTAAAATTTTTCTGGTATTAATTTGCAATTTCTGGGAGAAGAAAAAAAAAAAAACCAGATTTGGCAATACTTGTTGATGACGGCTTCTTTTCGCTTTTTAAGCAAGGATATGCTCAATACTCCATTGTTGAACCTTTTGATTGCGGGGTAAGATAGGCGACTATTTTTATATTAAATCGTAGCACAATTCACAAAAACTTCTTTGTGCTAGATATCTCTTGAAAGTATCCATAAATTTATTGCAGAGATTATTTTTGAAAAAGTAGAACGAATAATAAAAAAAAAAAATCGTTCGGACATTAGGTGTCTCAACCCAGTAATTGAAAGATTTCCTATGTTCATGTTTATATTACAAAAGAATATACGTATTAATGATACTGGTTTCTACGCGAAGCATATATACAGGGTGATTATAATTAAAGTCCCACATTCAAAATGCTCTATAAAAGGAACCACTGGTCAGAATGACTTCAAATTTGAATTGAATATACTGGAAGAAGGGGTAAATGGTATTTTATAAAAAAGAAAAAGTACCAAAGTGTATCCATAGATGGCGCTATAAGCGGCATCTTCCAGATTTCACTTCAAAACTACCCGTTTCTTGCAATTTCTGAATCATATTCTCCAGGCCCTTGGCAGACATCGGACCACATCCTTTTTTCATACCCTTTTGTGACCGAAATTTCTTTAAAGCTGGAAGCGTACAGTCGCCGTTCTTGTAAATGAGCTTCACCAGCAGAGCGTGATCCTTCATTGAGAGACTCATGACAAGCTGCTCATATGCAATATTACGGAACTACCCGTTTGTTGCAATTTCTGAATCATATTTTCCAGGCCCTTGGCATACATCGGACCACATCCTTTTTTCATACCCTTTAGTGACCGAAATTTCTTTAAAGCTGGAAGCGTACAGTCGCCGTTCTTGTAAATGAGCTTCCCCAGCAGAGCGTGATCCTTCATTGAGAGACTCATGACAAGCTGCTCATATGCAATATTACGGAAACGCCACATATCCCGCGTTTTTATGTGTGTTTTTATATGCAATGTGTCGTGTATGAGTGTCTTTTAATTTGCATAATATGCCACTTACAGCGCCATCTATTGTTACACTTTAGAATTTTTTTCTTATGCCATATCGTTTCCCCGTTCTTCCAGTATATTCAGTTCAAATTTGAAGTCATCCTGACCAGTGATTCTTTTTTTACAGCAAAAAACGCGAATTCGCGCCTGCCGTCATCAATGTCTTATTAGTGTTTTTTGCGTGCACTTTATTAGAAATATTAAATTGAACAAGGTTCAACGTTTAACTTAAATCTTTTGAGACCTTTTGTTTTCATTTTCATAGGCATTTCCTCTTGGTATTTGCGTTTTTCCTTATCATTTATTTGAAATTGTGTCGTTTATACGTAATCATCATAAATGGAAATATAATTAAATAAAATCACAGTTATATTCAATGGTTGGAGTATCATAGTTGAGATTATTTCCAACAGAGCGAAAATATGCCGGGACCAGGATTCGAACCTGGGTACTTTGGTTTGCCCTACCAATGCTCTCCCTACTGAGCTATCCCGACGATATCCTGGACTGGCATATTTCACACTTATTTGTTGGACAAGGCTGCGAATTTCATTTATACGAGCTATAACTATAGCATCTACATGATGAATCTTGAATTGATTCATTAATTCAAGATTCATCAGGATATCCAGGATATCGTCGGGATAGCTCAGTAGGGAGAGCGTTGGTACGGCAAACCAAAGTACCCAGGTTCGAGTCCTGGTCCCGGCATATTTTCGCTCTGTTGGAAATAATCTTAACTATGATACTCCAACCATTGGATATAATTTACCTAGTTGAATATACTTTTCTCTGTTCATTATGAAAATCGCAGTTTTTTGAGTGCATTGTTCAAGAAAATGTTTATTCAGAAGAACTCCGAAGGATTTTGTTTAAAATGTTTTCTTTAAAATGTTTTTTTTAAACAATATATTAACATTAGGCAAAGATCGAGTTTTATGCAGTCAATTTGGATCATTTCTAAAATATATGAATGAAAAATTGCAGGCAAGAGTGATTTGGATAAAATTTATGTAATTGTGCATATAACTTGGTATCTTATTTGATCGTTTGGTTTAGGTATATTATTTGGTTTCTTGTTTTGAGCAGATATATCAAATGCTAAAATTTAGGTTGTTTAATTTTTAAGAAATTTTCGTAATAATTTCACAAGGACAGACACATATAAACTTCCTCAAAATAAAATTAAAGAGTGAAGGCTTTTTTTGAAATAATAATGGAAGTTTTAAGGTATGAGAGTTACTTTGTAAAACTTACTGAAGTGTTTTGTTTTTGCATTAAGTTACATAATCTATAAGTTATAATCTTCCTGACATGAACAAATATTTATAAAGGAATCTGCTTGCTAACATTAATTTCAAGGACGATTAAAACACTAGGAAAACTTTAAAGAATGTTTTTCTTTTGCCATTTCACCTATATATATATATTTGCTTTACTGAAGTATCCTCTAGGCATTATATTTTATCTACTTGAATATATGAACTATTCGAATAAGAAAATAACGTCTTTAGAGCATTAAAGTAAGTTATAACTAATAGAAATATACTTCATTTGACCAGTTTTAACAAAAACTTTTAAATAAATTAAAATCTGTGTACGCATTGCTATAAAAATCAAAAGATTATCCCTCAGGTACTTTAAAACTATTTTAAAATTTAAAATAACAACGTTTCTTTTCAACAATAATCAATGCTGTAATTTTTTGTTATGTATAAGAAGATATGTTTATAAAAGTAACCTTAGCTATATGCTCTTAAAATCTTTGAAATAGATGTTTTGCTGAAGTTTTTTAATCCATGAAAATTTCTTGGAGGCGCACATTTTTTAATAGAGAATGTCCCTTTTTAGGTACTTATTTCACATGGAAGAATAATTAAAGTTTATCAAGTGCATCCCATTAGAGTTATTTAAATTATCAGTCACACATACCTAAGATCTCTTTAACCGTTTGAGTGCTATGAAGCGCGATAGCGTCGCAATGTATCTGCGGATCAAACAAATTTTGTTTCAACCCAGAAATTTTATTCAATAATTGAAATCATTTAATTTTTATTCAACAGTCGAAGTATTTACAGCGATCTAGTGAGTTACATTTTATAAGATAAAATTTCTGGGTTGAAACACAATTTGTTTGATCCGCAGATACATTGCGGTGCTATCGCGCTTCATAGCACTCAAACGGTTAAGGAATATTTTTGAGTAAGATTGCTAATTAACTCTTAAATGCCTAGAGTATCAAATTTGCAACCCTTTTTATTTAACTTTTAATAAATAAATCAAGTTCTTCGCAACCACTATATTTATATCGAAATATTAATTCTGTAATAATCACATAAATATGCTACTAAATAAAGTTAAAAATATATCTTAAAATTTCTGGTGTCTAATCCTTAACCCTTAAATGCATAACTGTTTCTTTTAGAATTGATTTTTTTTATTTAACTTTAATTTTTCACTAAATCACAGAGTGAAATTATCCTCTTATAAGCGCCCATCTTAGAATCGCCCATATATCAAATTTGGTTCAATTATATTCATAACTTCATGCACTTTTCGATGATTTAACACTAGAAAACCGGAAATTTTATTCAAGTTTTATAAAACTAATTCGCACCAGAATATTTATTTAAAATTATTTAACTTATTCATTTAACATATTTCTGAGAGATTTATATTTAATTTATTTTAAAAAGAAATTTCTGGTTTGAATCGCAATATATTCATTTAGCAGCGGTCAAAATGACCGCTCTTGGTCTTTCTAGTGTTAAAAGAAAAACTAGTCGTTGGGGGCCACCGTAATACTTACCCATCATGGATATGCATAATGTAAAATATTAAAATAAAAATGTGTAAACTACTTATAAAATGCATTGCAATTCAAATCGTGGCTTGATGACGTCACAAACTTTAAAAGCTCGATTACTGAATTGCTTGAAAGAGGTTTTTCCTTATAACTCCAAAAATAATAATCCTATTAACTAGCGGTTTATTGCATCTGATTAAGCGTCAAATTTCCAATTGAAATATATCTTTGAAGTGAAATTTAGATGAAATACAGGGTCATGAAAAATCGAAGAGTGTGGAAAATAGGATTCCAAATATCTCGGCAACTCATTATCCGATCGACTTCAGGCTTTATGCAAAATTTATGTTTTTTTATTCTCTTTTATATTCATTTCTTAAAATAAACCATTTCGAAAAATTTTATACACCTTTTATCAGAACGAATATTTCGAGAGTCCGAAAAAAATAGTTCCGGTTAATCGAGGTTATTGAAATTAAATAGGCTTCTTCCCATTATTACATACTAAGTACATACCAAATTGCAAGTCTCTATCTCAATTTTTTCGGGAGATAGAGCGTTTACAGACACACAGACACACACACAGACACACAGACGGACGGCAAATTTTTTTTTCTAAAAATATGTTTTTCGGAATCTCCAGTGTCTGAAACGTGTAAATCCGTCAAAAATTTTTTTTCGATTTTCAAAACGATTACAAGAGTTACCCTATACTACGTATGATGGGTAAGTAATAACACAAAAACAGCTGTCACTTCGACCTCTTCCGGGAGAATACTCTCAATTTCAACTAGGATCTAACGGCTATATTAAAAAACATATATCTAAAGTCTGTTTAAATTCTATGCATAACTTCGTACACGAACAGACAATTTGTAAAAACGTGCTTTTCGGGATCTCTAAAACCCTAAAACGTGTAAATCGCTCGAAAAAAATTTTGATGACAATACATTCCTTTATTATAGATAGAAGAAAGTAACTAAATGAAAAATGATATTTTATAAACAGATCAGAACTCATTTCTAAATTTTATTATACAGATGTATTTAAAACCACAATTAATCGAAGTTTTATACGATCAATTTAGAAACATTATACTGAACGACGCCCTTAACTCTAATCTTTTGAATATTTTTTTTTAATGCAAAAAGAATGTCTAATTTTAAGTACATACAGATTTCTCCTAACGTTCCAACTTTCTCTTGCTGGAAAAAATATTGAAAGTTATTAGGAGTTATTGAGTGCAATGTATAACAAATATTCTATTGAATAATGCTTTATAAATTCTTGGTACGTACATCATACAGAAAATAAAGAACATTGTCCTGAACAACGCCCTTAATTCTAATCTTATGAGTATTCATTTAATGCAAAAAGAATGTCTAATTTTATGTAATATATACAGATTTCGCCTAAAGTTCCAACTTGGTCTTGCTTGAACAAATATTGAAAGTTATTAGGAGTTATTGAGTGCAATGTATAACAAATATTCTATTGAATAATGCTTTGTAAATTCTTGGTACGTACATCATACAGAAAATAAAGAACATTGTCCTGAACAACGCCCTTAATTCTAATCTTATGAGTATTCATTTAATGCAAAAAGAATGTCTAATTTTATGTAATATATACAGATTTCGCCTAAAGTTCCAACTTGGTCTTGCTTGAACAAATATTGAAAGTTATTAGGAGTTATTGAGTGCAATGTATAACAAATATTCTATTGAATAATGCTTTGTAAATTCTTGGTATGTACATCATACAGAAAATAAAGAACATTGTCCTGAACAACGCCCTTAATTCTAATCTTATGAGTATTCATTTAATGCAAAAATAATGTCTAATTTTATGTAATATATACAGATTTCGCCTAAAGTTCCAACTTGGTCTTGCTTGAACAAATATTGAAAGTTATTAGGAGTTATTGAGTACAATGTATAACAAATATTCTATTGAATAATGCTTTGTAAATTCTTGATACGTACATCATACAGAAAGTAAAAAGCGTTTATTTGTTACTGAATAAAAACAATTGATATCCAAGAAAAAGTTATTTACAATATACTATAACATATACGAACAGACAGAGATAACATGCTTCATAAATTGCTAAAAGGTATTAAATAAAATCCATAAAAACAGTAAAAGTTTTTATATATAAACTGTCCGTATTGTGCTGAGTTAAACATTGGTATGGTTATGGAAATAATCAACAAAGTAAAAAAAAAAAATAATAAAAAAATATCAGGAGTAATCTCAGTTAGAGCATGAGAAACGCCAATGATGCGTTTCCAATCAGTGTATTACAGATCGTGCTACTGTAGAATATTATCATTTGTCTTCCTAAAGGTTTCAGTAAAGACAAAACACGTTGACACGTAGACACGTGTACCGAGTGTCCCAAAAATGACTGATGGATTTTAAAATTCAATAACTTCCAAACGGTGGCAGATATTTAAAAATTCTTGCAGAAGGGTTATATGTATGATGTCAGGAGTTTTGTTACTGTGATTCTTGATTTTAGTTCGAATTTCAAGCAATAGATGGCGCTGACAGCAATTGGCGTTCAGTCGAGTCCGAAACTGACGCTACTCAACACTGATGCACCGCCCCCGGAATACTAGAGGGCGGTTGTCGCAGGCTGATATTTTTTTCAGCGTTTCAACGGTCCCTCGAATTTTAAAACCAATAATATCTAAAAGTTTTCTTTGACTTATTTGATCTCAGAAAAATTAGGCGAAGAAAACTTTTAGAAATTATTGGTGTTGAAGTTGGAGGGACTGTTCAAACGCTGAAAATAATCCGCCTACGACAGCCACCATCTTATATTCAGCGGGCGGTGCACCAATGCTGAGTGGCATCAGTGTCGGCCTCGACTGAACGCCAATTGCTGTCAGCGCCCTCTATTGTTTGAAATTCGAACTAAAATCAAGAATCACGGTAAAAAAAACTCCTGACATCATACATACCCCCCCCCCCTGAGTATGTATATAATCTTCTTTTAATCTTTAATCTTCTTCTTTTAATCTTTCTTCTTTTAATCTTTATATGTATATTTAATCTTCATAATCTTCTTTTATTTAAATCTTTTATCATACCCCCCCCCCCCTGCAAGAGTTTTTTAAATATCTGTCACCGTTTGCCAGTTACTGAATTTTAAAATCCATCAGTCATTTTTGGGACACCCGTTATATAGAATATTTTTCAATGTTGTTGTTGTACCCTATCTCCCTTTAATGCTTGTAGCAATGAAGTTATTGCGTGATTCTGTTTTTGATCACTTTAAACTGTCTTTCTTCTAAAAACTGTTTCATTTAAAGAAAAGATGAAAGTCATGTGAAGTCGTTGGATATCTTAGGCTGAATACTAGGCCTGCGCTCTGACAAAAAATGGCGGCTTTCGCAGGCGGATTGTTTTAAGCTTTTGTACAGTCTCCTGAATTTTCACACCAGTAATTTCTAAAAGTTTTCTTTGACTTCTTTGATTTCAGAAAAAGAAAGCAAAGAAAACTTTCAGAAATTATTGGTGTTTAAATTCGAGGGGCCGTGCTAAAAAAATTCGCCTACGAATGGTCTCCAGAGCTGCCAAGTCTCCGGCTTTTTGGATACCAGTATTTTAATACGGAAAATCTTCTTTTATTTAATCGGCGTATTCTGAGATTTAAAATAACAACATTTTTTTCGAATAAAATACTGGTATGCAAAAAGCCGGAGACTTGGCATCTCTGGGTCTCCATTTTTGTGTGATCGAGCAGGTCTGGTATTCAGGGGGCGGTGGTATTATGGTCGGTGGCTCAGTGGCACGTTTGCTCTTTCTTCATTAAACATCATAACCAATTTCTCACTGAAGATTCATTTACTGCATTCCCCTATAACTTGTTTGAAGTGTCTGTAAATCTCAATTACATGAAAATGCCGAAGCTATAAAAAATACAAGTTGGAAATTGTAAGTCAAACGTGACAAATGAGGTGCGTTCGTACTGTTATTAAATCAGTGAAATAAATTATATTGTTTGTTATTATGATATGATAAAGTTCCGTAATAAAATAAATACATTTTAAGTTGGCAAGATTTTATTATTTGTTGATATTTACTGAAAAGTCCAATGGGTAACTTAAGCCTAGCTTTGAAAACTTGAAATCCCTATTTAGACTCTTTTTTTTCATTTAATACCAATTTCTCCGGAAACATCTATCCAGAAACTGCCGGGAGTCTATATGATTATTATAATGAAACAATTTTAGTATACAAATTCGGTTTTTAAATTCAGTAATACGGAAATAATAAGACTTCATCTTAAATATCACGTAATCACTGTGGTAACCTAGATTCATTACCTATAATGGGATATCGCTGAATTAATTATCTTATGACAGGATTTAATTAAGTGAAGAAAACTTTTCTTAATATTTTTGTAAGTTTTGATTCGATTTTCATAAAATTGGAAATGACTCGACTAAATTCTGCAACGATTATGTATATTAAATTTCAAACCATTCAGTTAGGGTAGTTTTTTCTCTATTATATACGGAGAGACAGACAGCGGGATAGACGGGATAGACGACGACTATAGGTGCTACGTATTTATATAATTACGAACGCACCTAAAAAAACCTTCGAAAACAAAATTCCTCAACTGATTTTACACTTTGCGGGATTTTCTATTGTTTCCAAGATTTTTTAAGGTAATGTTATCAACACAAACGTAGCCTCAGAACATTGATCTTTTTTTAACACTCTCCAACCTAGTTGAAAAGTGTTTATGACTTCGGTTTGTCTGGCCGTCTGCCGTCTGTCCGTGCTCTAACTCCCGTAAATATGCTCGGATTGCCCTGCAATTTTTATATGTTATAATCGTTATCTATAGCATGTTCCCTATTTCAATGGAAGTGTGTAGCACTTATAGTGTTTTTACAGGGACACTCAAAATAATTCCGTTACATTGCGGTCTATGGGGAAAAATCATTTGAAGTTTATTTAAATAATGTTTCACTATTTTAAACGCATTGAAATTTATATATATCACTAAGGTGCATTAGAAGAAGCTTAATATGGAATAGGGTGTGCATAGCACTTATACTTACTTTACAGGGACAGTCAAAAGAATTCCGTTACATTACGTCTATGGAGAAAAATCGTCTGCGGTTTATTTAAATAATGTTTCCCTATTTTAAACGCATTGAAATTTATATAAGGTTCATTACAAGAGACTTACTACAGAATATTGTGTGTATAGCAGTCATCGTTCATTTACAGGGACACACAAAAGAATTCTCTACAGTATGTTAACAATAATTCCTGGAACTGCGTTTTAAGTTACTGAACGCGATTTTAATTTTAAATCGCTTTTTGTATATTACGTGGCGTGTATAAATTCTGTAGATCCTATACAGGGAAGCACAAAAGTTCGGGAACACATTTCCGTATTATTTAACTCCAGACGGAGAATTTTAAACTGTGCTACGTGTTTCCTAACTGAACTAAAATTTAGCATCCTATGTAGTATATATACAAATCTATAGATCCTATACAGGGCTGAATAAAAGTATTCGGATTACTTAGATGTTATCTTTTAGCTTATTAACCCTTTGAGGGGCGGTGGTATATATTATATACCACCTAATTTTAATCCGATTCAAACCAGAAACTTTTAATTAAATTTTACTTTTTTAACTTTGACGAGAAAAAGTTGAAAAATTGCTTATTCTTATTTTGAACTAAATTATTTCCTAATTTCCGGTGGGAATTCAACGTTACAGTAGCACAAGTGCTTGCCCCTGAAAGGGTTAAAGAGTATGATTCGTAAAATTATTTTGGAAGCGTTGGAAAGTGATACATAATCTATGCTTGGCGCATGATTTTTCGTTCTTGTTTTCAGATTAATTGAAAGAGGGGTATTCAACCAGAACAGTACACAAAATATTTCAGGGGAACAATGTGCGGTGCATTGCGCAAACGTTATTGATTTTCTAAGTGACCTACGCAAAAAAGAAATATTCTATTAACGGAATTTTTCTTAAATTATAAACCATAATTTATTTTCTAATAAAAGCTTAAAAAATGTTTTAAAAATTTGCATCAAACAAAAATTTTGTTACGTTTTATCTAGAAATTTTATGAAGCATACCTGAAAGCATGAATCTAACCAGTTAGAAAATCACAACTTTAGACTATTACTTAAAATAGAAAGAATAGAAATATGCTTACTCTTAACAGTTTTCAATAGAAACTCGGGAAATAAATCAAAATGTTTAAAACATCGATTGATAAAGTTCTGTAAAAAGGTATCCCTCATTAAATTTAAAACTGTTCCACAGTTTAAAATAACAATATTGTTTTCTTTTAAACAAAACAAATTATTCTTTTATAAAATGATATACTTATAAAAGAAACTTTAAACAAATGATTCTTAAGGATTTCGAAGAATCATTTTGCACATATTCTTTCATATATATATTATTTTTTCATTTTTACGATCACTTCTTCTAGGTTTTATGTTTTTTACATAGTCTTAAACGAAAAGTCCCGTTTTTTAGATAATCATATTACACGAAAGAATATTTAAAAAGAGGAACATTTTGATGAACAGTTCTCTAAAAGATTCTGTTTTATAAAGATAATTTTTAAAATAATGTTTTTAAAATAAAAATATAAAAACTAAAATTAATAATGTTTTAACCCTTTATTTGCCAAATTATGAATAAAAAATTACTCCGCCTCAATAATTATCTTCCTTAATATATGAAGATATACTAGAAAATTTATATAGAAATATTATGGAATTTAGATAGGTTTTTCATCAAAACTGATTTAATAAATCGGTAGTTATAGTTATTTTTGTAAAATAGTTACTAAAATACAGTAACCTCTCCCTTATACGCGATACACGGAAAATATTTTTCAGCACCAGTTTTTTTAAGGTAATTTTCGCCTTATTAAATCGCAGAATTTATAAATCGAATTTTACTGTTTTAAAATTATTTAAAATTACTGAACATCGCGTATAAGTGAGAGGTCACTGTAATTATATTAATTAACAGAAATTACTGTTGTCTCGCATTTCTTATAAAAACAATGTAAATATTTTTTTTAAATTTTTAACAAAATTATTATAATTTGAAAATAAATCATATGAATTGTAGTTTTCCAACTGACCAGGGAATTGCAAGAAGTGTCCGTCGCCGAGGTATCGTTGGTAAGATTTCGTTGTGGGGAGTAAAAAACCCAATGGAACTACCATTCGGAAATGAGCCGATTTCGAGAAATCCGACAATTAATATCACACAATTTATTGATTTATTTTTGCTGGTATTTATGAGAAACAATGAAAGAGCAGTAAATCAAAAAAGTCCTTGGTTATATAGAATAATTGGTACAGTCTATAATGTCAGATACCAACTCCTCGTCCGATCCTGCGGGATGAAAAGAGGACATGGGTAGTGTCTAGTGGGGTAGGTCCTTTTGCGCTCAACCATGGCGAATTTTAACAGTACCTGTTGTACGTGTTTCAGGCACACTTGTTCAGAGAAATCAGCACGTGCCCTTGACACATTATGTGGGAAATCGGGCCCAGTTCTGAAGACGTAGTCGGTGAAACTTTAGGCTGTAATGCTATTGACGACAAATCCATCATTGCCATATTTTTTCGTGGTCACTTACTGTCACATTTTGCGAAGTCCTCTGTGTGTAGAGATGCTATCAACGTCGAAAAACAAATCAGTCGCAAAATCTTTGACACTGCGAAACTTTTGATTAACCCGGGAGCAGTCGCATGGGGTATGACATACCCCAGAGTGCGTACCGTTTTTACAATTGTCACCACTATTTTTCAAAAAGTAATCTACAATTTACATTATAATAGAATTTGTAACAATTGTCTTAGACTGAATAAGGTGACGATTATTAATTGTATTTATTGGTGTCAATGTAAAAACCATTCATTATCTGGGTATGCGCGACTTCTCCCGGGTTAAGAATGAATTTTATAAATCTATGGATATAATAATAACTGCAGACGTAGACGATAATGAACTAGAAGATGATCCTGCATACGAACTCCTTATGAAAAAATAAAATAAATAAAAGATTTGGAGGTTTGTTTGAAAATAATGAAAGAAACAATTTAGGCATATGATAAGGCGAAAAGGAAACAAGTTAAAAGCAGCCAAGAATCAGTCCAAGAAAGCGACAAACCACATGGTGATTATGCGGTGGCGACGGTATTTGAAGAAAGGTGGTAATGCATTGTAAAATCAGAATGAAATTATTTGTTATATGTGGGCTGAATTTGTAAAATACCGTCGAGAATACAGGGTCACTGTTCATGATAGAGACCTCCAGATTGTTGGCTTAGTGTTACTTATCACTCAAGAACCAAAGGTGACATCGGGCCCTCAAGTGCGAAAAAATGCGTTATGACATCGTATTCTCCAAATCTGGGAAGAGCAACAAACGACTGACGGAAAAAAACTTCAAAAAATTTAAAAGAGTCCACAGGCAACGAATAGACCCTCCTACATTTGGACCAGTGGTCAGGGCAGAGACATAAAGCTCATGAAAGAGAAATTGAGAGGGAATGTACAGCCTACATTCTTTCCTTCCAATAAGACAAACTACCTGCAGCCACTCGATGTGGCTGCACGTGATGTTCAGATATTCTACGTGTACAAACATGTAATCTAACGCATAATATTCTTAAAGTCGAAGCTTGTGTGGGAGTGAGGACTTAAGAACTAGGGAAGCTCTATTTAAAAAGGTATCACCTAGTCCACAAACAAATAATCAGCCCTCTATTTGACGCCATGAGACAGTATACTTTCCAAGAGGCGCTAATAATGAGATCTATCCCATCCTTCAAGCTAGGAAAGAACATATGCTTCAACATACCAGTGAAGGTCTGCAACAAGTGCGATTGGTGGCTATTTTTAAAATGTTGTTTCTGTCAATTTCCATTGTGTTTTGCATGATTCTATACACCACAGCCATCAGTGAACACTACAAATGTCCAGCATCAACAAACGCACACGCTACACACAAAAGAATACATTTACAGGCATTAATTTATCTTGATTTCTTTTCACATTTCTGTTTGCATACTTAATTTCCAAACGTAAGTAACATAACTAAGTTAACAGGAAGCCATTTAACAGCACAAATTATAAATGTAACGACAAAACAAATGTAACAGCATAAAGACATTTGTAATAAATAAATAGATAAATAAACAAATTGTGGGCATAAATTGTTAGATATCTTGAAAACGGCTCATTTCCAAAGTTTAGTTCCATTGAGTTTTTTACTTCCCATGACGAGATCTTACCAAAGATACCACTGTCGTCAAAATCAGCGACTAACACATCTTGAAGTTTCCTAGTGAGTGAAAAAGTATCCATGTCAGGATTCGAACCAGGGACCTTTTGGTTTAAGGTACTAATACTCTACCAACTGAGCTATCCTGGACAAATCTGGTGAACACATTTCACCCATCTAACCTTATTCATATTAGCATCTGGACTATTATATGAAACAGTCATTGAATCATTGCAACATTTTAGCAACAAAAGTACTTTGTCCTTGAAATTGTTAAGAAGAGTACACAGAAAAAAATATGCTAAAAATATTAATTTCCTGAGGAGATTTTTTAAAATAAACTAATGCATTTTACGCTTATAGGTTTAACAATAGCGAGAGGAATTGGGAAGATGACTGGCAGACAGTTTTAATAGTTTTAGGGAAATCGATACTACAAGGTTATTTAAGACTGTATACTGTTCGCCTTATGCTTTTAAAATTCACTTACATGTTTAAGCAATCTACATATCTATTTTCAAGTCTGAGTTTGTCTAAAGAAACTATGATGAAATGCAAAGTTTAGCAATGTTTTGTAGAATATTTTCATGGTTTTTATGCCTTTAAAATGTGAATTCCAATTAACTCATTCTTAGTTTGCATTCAAGTCCTATAAACAGTCTCCATACCAAATGTCAAGTTTTTAATCCCAATAATTCCTAATGAATCAATTACTGAGTTGCGCATAGATTATGTAATTTTAAAAAATCATAAAAAATCAATTTAAAATTATCAATGACAAACATATTTAAAAGGTAGAAATATCTTTAATTTGAGTTTAGAAGCTACTCTTTAATTTAGTAAATTATTGATATCATTTCAGATTTTTTGAGAGGTTTACTAAATTCGTAACTGAAAACTTTCATAGTTTTACGATGGGTAAGAATATAATACTGGCTGTAAAAAAACGGACCAGTGAGAGCCCTGTTCTAGCCTTAATAGTTTCAGCTAAATCGATACTAAAAGATTATTTCATATAGTTTACTGTTCGATTCCAGCTTTTAAAATTCATTTGGAGCACGTGCATGTTTAAGTTAATCTACATACCAATTTTCAAGTCTCAGTATGTCTAACGAAACTATGATGAAACGCAACTTTTAGCAATGTTTTGTAGAATATTTTCATGTATTTTATTCCTTTAAAATGTGAATTCCATTTAACTAAACGCATTCTTAATTAGCATTCGAGTCTTATAAACGGTCTCCCTACTAAATGTCGAGTTTTCAATCCCAATAATTCCAAAGAAATACCTGATGAATCAATTACTGAGTTGCACATGGGTTATGTATGTATAAGTTATATTAAAAAATCATAAAAAATAAATTTTAAATTATCAATGACAAAAATATTTAAAGAGTAGAAATATCTTTAATTTGAGTTTAGAAGCTTCTCTTTAATTTATCAAATTAGTGACATCATTTCAGATATTTGAAAAGTTTTCTAAATTCCTAACAAAAAACTTTCATACTCTTACGATGGGAAAGAATATATTTGTATGTAAATAGTTTCTTTTTTCCGTTCATAAAGCTTTTAATAAACTTTCTAGAAATAAAAATATAGTCGTAGTTTTATGCAGTTATAATAATTATTTAAATTTTCTTCACAGTAGGAATCACAAATTTTAGTTTGTCGGATTTACGTTTGACGTCACAGGTGACGCAAACATTGTTTTTACAAATATTTCCGAAACTAATGAAGGTAATCCAACAGTTTTTAGAACAACATTTTCCTAGTAATTTGTATCAAAAATCTAAATTTGTTTCAACAAAATAAATAATTCGAAATGTTATGTAATGTTATTATGATCATAAAACTATGTAAAAGAATGGTTTTATGTGCATATTTAAATATTAATGTTCGAAATCAGTAAATGACATATCAGTCCATATACAATAAATACACAGTCGTACAGTCGTAGGGGAAAAAATTAACACCCCACTAACTCTTCAACAAATTTTCGTAGAAGAATGATACTGGTACCAAACGATTGGAAATGAAGTGTACTTTTAAATGATGTATATAAAATTTGCTTAGGAGTAATCTACATCTCAAAACCAGCCCAAACTTTGTTTTTGCAAAGGCAACACACAATTTTGACAAGATATTTTAAATCTTCGGTTCAAACTATGCCTAGATACAAAATTTTAAGTCATTTGGGTGATATGTTTTCGAATTATAAACATTCAAAATTTAGAGCTTCTAATGTTAAATTACATTTTCATATTTTTATTAATATCTCCTGAAATTATAAACCTCGTGTGCTAATTTTTTATTTGGTTATAATTCTAAAAAGAACAGAACATAAATACGTTGAATTTGTATTTTTTCATAATTTTATAATATAAATTATGAATTATGAAATTAATATTCTGAAAACATATGAATTACAACCTACAATTTTTTTGATGGATTTATATTTATTATCCCTGCTTTATGTGCATTTAAAGTTTAAATTTTTCGAAAATAAATCGTAAAAAACAACAAGATGCTGGTTTAAGGGGCCGGGACTGATTATGATGTGGAGAAAAGTATAATTTGAAAAAATATTTGACTCATTTTATTGTTAATTAGAATAAAATTTTAATAAGATTTTTTTTTCTTTTCTTTTTTTTTAACTTTTTGTGTGTCAGATTTTAAATTTTTTATTAAAATTCCATAAATCGTAATTGCATGAAACATAATTTTACGTCAGTTATGTAAATTAGTTCCGCTTTTATTGTTAAATTTTAACAAAGCTCCTCTTAAAAAAATGCACAGTAGTACTACCTTAGAAAAAAAAATCTTACTCAATATTTTTGTAATCTTTATTTGAATTTCTAGCTTCTTCTCCAGTCTAATAAAACTACATATTTTATTTTTTCTGCGGTATATATGTTTGAAGTAAAGTTTCTTATAAATGCATATGTGTTGTGTATTTGCTGAAAAAGTTTCAAAATATGGTCGAATTAAGATTTATATTCATACTGAAAAGCAATTTGTCTGGGGTTTTCTACATCGTTACCTTATACCGCTATATACTATTTTTTATTCTAAATTTTGTATTCGCCGACATACTTCACATATAAATTTAGAAAAGAGTGAATAAAATAAATTCAAAATCTGAGAAAAATCATTATAAAAATACCTATAAAATCCAATTACATTCACATATTCGAAAACTATTTTAATCACAGATAACAGTATATATTTTTAAATCGGAAAATTTAACTCTTGTAAACATCATAGAATGAATATTGAAAAGGATTTTACCGTATACAAGTATAACAATAGCCGAAACATATTAAGTAAGTAAAATAGTCATATTGGCAAGAAATAATGCATTAACAAAACCGACTTAGTCATTCTGTGACATTTCAACAATCGAGCTCCGAACATCAATTTGGATACATCCCCTAAAATATGCTCATTTTAAAATAATTAATTTATCTGAAACTGATCGTAGTAATTCCATAAAATTTAGTATCTAGGCATAGTGTTAACTGAAGATTTAAAATGTCTTGTCAAAATTATGTCTTGCCATTGAAAAAAAATAAAGTTTGTGTTTGCTTTGATATGTAGATGGCCCCTTAAGTAACTTTTATATACTTCCTTTAAAAGTAGACTTTATTTCCAATTGTTTCGTACCAATAACTTTCTTCTACAGTAATTTGTTTCAGAGTTGGTAGGGGTTTTCAGTTTTTTTTCCACGACTGTACCTGTTTTACCTTTCTGATATAATTAATTATATATAGTAGTGTCATGACTGCATCTCATTACATTTAAGTAAACGTTTTTAAATATAAATAGCGCCATACTTTATTAAAGCGATAAGAATTTTTAAATTTATTTCACAATAGGAATCACAAAATTTACCATGTCGTATTAAAACCTGACGCCATTGTCAACCACTCTGATGACGTAGGCTCCGGTGTTATATATATGTCGTAGGCTAATTGGGAAATCCGGCTGTTTGCAAACAGCCTAGGGTCTTTGCAAAGAGCCGGTCTAATTGGAGAATCACTTCCTTTATCCCAATCAGCCTGATGTTTTTCAGACTTATTGCAAAGAGCCTAGACAGCATTAGGCTAATTGGAATATGGTCATTTATTTTTCAATCAGCTTGACATTTTTTAGACTCATTGCAAATAGCCTTACATAGCGTTAGGCTAATTGAAAAATGACCATGCCTATTTAGAAAATGACCAGTTCTTTGTCAAAATATGGTGTTGTACTGAACTCGAACCTGAAAATTCCACTCGAAGTCGACCCGAACCAGAAAACTAAAGTTAACCTAAAATCCGACACGAACCCGACAAAAAAAAATCGAACTGTAACTAGATCCGAACCCGACAAAATAAATTCCTTCATGTCGCAACGCGACCCGAACCTCATTCGATGTTAACCCAACCCGAACAAGACATAAAAATTCCATCGAACCGTAACCAGATCCGAACCCGATAAAATAAATTCCTCCGTGTCGCAAATCGACCCGAACCCGAAAATAATAGTTAACCCGAAACTCAACCCGACCCAGGAAAAAAATTCCATTGAACCGTAACCCGATCCGAACTCGAAAAATAAATTTCGTCGTCAAGCAGCCCGAACCGAAATTGAAAATTTAAATTGACCCGAACCTGAAAATTTAATTTAACCCGAAACCTAACCCAAACTGAAAATTTAGTTAACCCGATCCCGACAAAAAAATCCATTGAACCGTAACCCGATCCGAATCCGACAAAATAAATTCCTTCGTGTCACAACCCGATCCAAACCAGAAAATTCAAGTTAACCCGAAACCCGACCCAAACCCGATAAAAAAATCTATCGAACCGTAACCCGATCCGAACCCGACAAATTAAATTTCGTAGTCACGCAACCCGATCCGAAACTGAAATTTTAAGTTAACCCCAAAACCGATTTGAACCTGAAAATTTAGTTTAACCAGAAACATAATCCAAACCTGAAAATTAACGTTAACTCGAAACACAAAGTCGAAACGCAACCCGACCCGAAATTGAAAATTGAAGTTAACCCAAAACCCGAACCCGTCAAAAATTTCATCGAACCGTAACCCGACAAAATAAATTCCTTCGTGTCATAACCCAGTCCAAACCAAAAAAATTCAAGTTAACCCGAAACCAGACTAGAACCCGATAAAAAAATCCATCGAAACGTAAACCGATTCGAACCCGACAAAATAAATTCCTTCGTTTCTGGTTTAGATCGGGTTGTGACACGAAGGAATTTATTTTGTCGGGTTCGGATCGGGTTACGTTCGATGGATTTTTTGACGGGTTTAGGTTTCGGGTTAACTTTAATTTTCAGTTTGGGTTAGGTTTCGGGTTAAATTAAATTTTCAGGTTCGGGTCGGTTTTGGGTTAACTTAAATTTTCTGTTTCGGTTCGGGTTGCTTGACGACGAAATTTATTTTTCGGGTTCGGATCTGTTAACGGTTCGATGGAACTTTTTACCTGGTTCGGGTTGAGTTTCAGATTAACTATTATTTTCGGGATCGGGTCGGCTTGTGACATGAAGGAATTTATTTTATCGGGTTCGGATCTGTTACGGTTCGGTGAAATTTTTAATGTCTTGTTCGGGTTGGGTTACTGGTTAACATGGTTTTTAGTTTCGGGTCGTCTTGCGACATAAAAGAATTTATTTTTTCGAGCTCAGATCGGGTTACGGTTCGATATTTTTTTTGTCGGGTTTGTTTCGGATTTCGGTTTAATTTTAGTTTTCTGGTTCGGGTCGGGTTCGACTCGAAGGAACTTATTTTGTCTTTTTAGGATCGGGTTACGGTCCGATGGAATTTTTCTGTCGGGTTCGGGTCGACTTCGAATGGAATTTTCAAGTTCGAGTTGGGTACAACACCATATTTTGACAAAGAACTGGTCATTTTCTAAATAGGCATGGTCATTTTTCAATTAGCCTAACGCTATCTAGGCTCTTTGCAATGAGTCTAAAAAATGTCAGGCTGATTGAAAAATAAATGACCATATTCCAATTAGCCTAACGCTGTCTAGTCTCTTTGCAATAAGCCTGAAAAACATCAGGCTGATTGGGATAAATGAAATGATTCTCCAATTAGACCGGCTCTTTGCAAAGAGCCTAGGCTGTTTTCAAAGAGCCGGATTTCCCAATTAGCCTACGACATATATATACCTCAGACTAATGAAAGTTATAATTTTTTTTTAGAAAACTAATTTCTTTACAAAATTTCATGTTTCATAAAATAAATGATTGAAATTGTTATATAATAATGTTGTGCTTATATGACTATTAGATAAAAGAATGAATGAATATGCTTTTTCAAATATTAATATTCAAAATATAAAGTATGAGACAAAATGGTAAATAAACAATAATTTATAAGAATGTGTTATACTTTTACGTCGTTAGCGCTCATCCACCTATTTTCTTTATAGTTACAAAAATTCAAAACCCAGAGTTATAAATTTTCTACAGCAATTAATTTTAATTGAAAGATTTCCACATGAAAAATGAAATAAAAATTTTCAAGAATTAAAACAATATGAATATGACGTCATATGTAAAACGGAAAATTGATCGCAGACATTAATTTTCAATTGAAAAATGTACACGTGAATAATGAATATTAAATAAAAATGTTCAAGGATTAAAAAACAGGTGAATATGACGTCGCATTTGAAACGAAAAATTGAAATATTTTTTACCTAAACGTGGAGCATGAATATCAGTTACGTACAGAAGAGATTGTTTGTCAAAAAAAAAAAAAAAAAAAAAAAAAAGCCCTAATAAACATGAAAAGAAGGTTAATAAGAATTATAAACAGAGGGAATATATAAAGTAATCCAATGATTAGTTTTACATATAAAAGAGCACATTTTTTTAATGTTACCTCAATATTAATAAATAAATCATTATTTTTCTAAAGATATGCACACAAAAATAAAACACTCAAACTATTATGTCATATAATAAATTAGGTGTGCCACATTGCTCTGCAGGAAATTCAAAATTGTTGTATAAATTCTATAAGTCTAAAACTACAAAAGAAAGAAGGGCTTTATTTTATATCTTATCTATCTATTTTCTAAAATAAATGAAAAATAAAGGATTGTGCTTTTTTAAATATTTGAAAACAAGCAAGCAGTTGAAATTATTTTCTCTTATAGATTTATATCTAGCTCAGTCCGTAACTAAATGTGTCATCTAATCCTATTACCATGCATAAATGTCACAATTTGTGCGAAAATCATTGTTCTAAAATTTGGTGAGGTGCTAAATGGAAACAGTGCATTACATCATTTTAAAATTGTATAAACATGATAAATAAACCCTGAGATGATAAAAGCAGAGAAAGTTAACATAACAGAACACTATGAAAAAATATATTGATGAAATGCTTCTATTAGTTTCTTGTACTAAATTTCTTATAATATGAAATTACAAGGTGTCCAGGAACTACATGTATATAAACTTTCACGGAATCCAAAGCCCATTAAACAGTAATTTTTATAAAATAATTTAACATTGCAATTATTTTACTTAATCAAATGTACGGGGAATCTTATTCCAATCCAAAACATGAATTTTGACCGGAACAATAAAAAAGCCATTTTAACGATATTTTTTTTTTTACATCTTTACACTGATTTGCTCAAAAAGTAAATGTAACACTAAATTGATCGAAATGTTCACTCACCATATCAAAACAGCACTCATGAACCCTTTCAGGCATACAGTATTTTTGTTGTTAAAATGTTGAAATTATTGATTGACACCAGGATTTAAGAATAAATTTATATGGAAAATAGAAAACCTTTTCTCACTTACACTATAAAAGGCAATTTTTTTTTTTCAAATTTCTGGTGCTGTTGTAGCATTTGGGGATAAAAATTAAGTGGGACAAAATTTAACCCACCATGCCGAAAAAGGTTAATCCATTCGCTGCCAACCACGACTATACTCGTAGTTTTTCAATCTAAAATTACGAATGTACCGGAAATTGAGAAGAATTTTGTATTTTATGTAATCGCGAAATGTCTGTAATTAAATAAAGTAAATATTGCTATTAGTATTTTCTGGTATGAATTTGAACTTTCTAAATAAAATAAAACTCCTGTAATTTTAACCCGGCAGTGGACGCGCGAAATCACTTCGCGTTACATCATTATATTTTATTCAAAGGAAGATAAGTCTCCACAAAAAAGTTGTCCATTCTAGATATACAAATTTCTGAAAGTTAATAACTAAATTAATGTTAGGAAGTAAATTTAATATCATACATTTAAAATATAAATATATACAAAAGTAAGAAGAAGGAAAATTTAATAAATGCGTGTCAGAATAGTATATTAAAAGAAACAGCATGAAATGGAGAATAGGTTTCTATAAAAAATAAATAAAAGTCATAGTTCGTGCTTTAGTAAAAAATAATAATAATTATGAAATATTTCTAAATAGTTGTGTTGAAATAAAAGGTATTAAAAAAGAATATTTAGCTAAATAGAATCACGTGAACAAAATATTTCTATGAAGAAAAAAGGGTACTTTTCTATTATCCCGTCGACCACTTTTCATAGCAAAAAACTATCGCCAAACTGTAACGCAAAATAAACGGGAGAACGTTGCCATTGGAATATAAAATAAATAAATAAATAAAATATAAGAATTTAAGGATACAATTGTTATTTTAATTAATGAAATAACTAATAAATCAGTAAAACATAATGAAAAATACACTCAAATGTCGAATTAAAAACCACTTGATGGAACAAACACGCGTAATGCTTCTGACATCAAGTAAATGGGACTGCATTTTTGGCGTTTAATTTTACAGTTTGACTATAGTTTTTTGTTATGAAAAGTGGTCGAGGAAATAATACAGAAGTACCGAAAAAAGATACATAAATTATGCGTTATTAAAAACCTATAACTGCTAAACTCCGCATAGCATAAAAGTAATATCCAAGAGTGTACCTTTTATAATCTAAAAATCAACTTAATACTCTATAAAGTAAATTAAAAATTGATTAATTCGAGGGAAAGTTTAAAAGGTTTGCGATTCTCTGGTAAGGGAAGTTACAGATGGATTAGTACTTTAAGATTTTTCTACATATTTGTTACTTCTCACTATATCAGCATTAGACGCTGCAGTTAGTTCTACAATGATCTGATCTGAGCTTCAGAACACCTAATAATCTCCTATATCATAACAGGTGAAATCGTATAATCTAATTTTTTTAAAGCATAGGAAAAATGTAACCCTTTATAGGAGAATGTTCGGATAAATAAGCACATACAACCACTATCATCCTTGGACCGTCCTACAGTGATCTTACATTTCATGTATATGCCATTTCTGTGACATATAACCAGAGGCAGGAATGCAACAATCTAGGCGAAAAAGGGCCGATTCCCACCACTAAATTTTTAGTATTCTTCGCCTTATAAGAATACTGATAAAATTTAGACGAAGTATACTAATGAAATTAGACGAAGAATACTATTATAATTTAGTGTTGGGAATCAGCCCATTGGCACCTAGATTTTTCCACCCCTATCCAGAGGAAATGAAAAAGTTCTTCCGGCCTGTACCGGGAGGAAAAGATTGCTTTCCTATATCTTCGTTTTAAAATTTTAGCTAATGTTACACGAAAACAGCAAGTTAAAATGCAAAGAAACGTTTACAAAAGATTCGTTAATACTGAATTTGAATAAGAAATTCGCCAAATTATTGAGCAATAGCCAAATTGGCTTCATTTATAAAGACTTATTTTGGTCGCCAAATTTGGCGATATTTCGCCAAATGTCGCCAATTTTGGCGAGAATTTGGCGCTAACGGATATGAATATATAGTTTTATGCGTATGATTGGGAAAATTATTACAACAATGAAAGAAAATAATTTGCGAGTAATCGCGTTAATGTGCTGTTTTGTTTCAAAATGTCAGCCACCCTAGAATTTCAAACTGCTCTATTTCAGACATTTTTTAAGATAGAGGTAAACCCAAAAATGCTCTTGAATCCTCGTATCAAGGCCTAACACTTAATTATAAAATAAATTTGAATTTTTTACTTTTTTGTATATTAATTTTAGTTTTAAATTTTTAAGTGGCCGCCATCTTGAAACAAAATGGCGGGCCAAGCTGGCCAACGAACTCGGTCGAGACATTGGTAAGCTTAATACACACAATTAGTTTCGTAAAAATTGATTTATAAATACGAGCGTTATCGTATGACATAGGTCAGATATATATATATATATATATATATATATATGGATAATATGGATATATCTATTGTGACATTTTCCCATATCCCAGCTGAGTTACTTTACTATGGACCGCAGGAGTTGTCGGGCCGAACCTAAGGAAGCGATCCATCTCCTACGCTGAATGGTTTGGACATTAGGGAAACAATACTGGAGACTGGCTGGCACCTACCCGACGGTAACGAATTATTGATTCTACTTGTGAGGTCGCAGATGGAGAGATTCCCAGAGACTATCGGACGCCAAGGGAAGTCCTTTAAAATCTGCGAATGGGAACCAGATATCGACAACGATAGGCTGCCGTAAGTTTGAGAGGCCGGGATGAACCTCCCCCCGCCCCCCTTTTTTCGGAGGCTAGAGAAAGAAGAGGAGAGGAGAGAAGATGGTTCTTCGGAGGCAAAAGGGTAGGACGTGACCCTGAAAAAGCAGAGTCTTGCAGTGAAGCGAGAGCGAAGTGAAACGGAGGGAGGACAGACGGCCCTGTCTGGTGTAGAGACCTAGAGGAGAAAGGAGAGACTTAAAGACTATCGCATGGTTTATAATCACCGCATCTCACGCACTCCTTAATTTATGTTAATACCGAAATCTATCGGAGGAATGTTTTGTAAGTTGATGTTACAAATAAAAGAAATATTTCTTTTAAAAATCAGCTATTGTAATTACTCCGGTTAGCCACAGCTACCAGTTCGAATTCTATAAATCCCGCCGGAGTTTTTACAGATGGTGGCAGCTTCAAGGGATTTAAAGTGGTGAAAGAAACGTGCGTGACAAAGTTTGATAAATTCGGGGCAGAGTAGGACAACTCGCCGAATTTCTTCAGAATCTACACCAGCCGTTGGGAACCTGAATCTACATACCGAATCGGGGCAGAGCAGGACAACTCGCCGAATTCGTACAGAATCCTGTGATAGAGAGACAGATTCCGCTGAATCGAGGAAGATCCACCGACCCCAAAGAGACCCGAGCTGATCTGAAACTGCATCCGCTGAACCAGCAACCAGAAGCATCCGAACTTTGCTGACAGTGTGGAGAGAAAAGAAAGCAGAATCACCGCCGAGAATCACAGAGCTATACCCAGGTGAGCACTTGTTTTATTCTCAGTGGAGGCTTTGTGTGTATATTTTTAATTTTGGACAGGAAGCAATTTTTCTTTAATTATTTGTGTTCGGTAATATAAGTAAAAATTTTAAATATTAATTACCAACAGATGTTTTTGTGTGTTGAAGGTAAATTAAAAGTGTAACAAACTTTAAATTCATCTTGGTTCTAGTAATTGAAAAATTCTTTTAATCTTTTTAATTAAAATTTTTTTTTGTTTGGTGAAAAGCAAATTATGTTAATTGTATTTTTCGGCCGAAATTTTTAAGGTGCTCTCTTATTTTGAAGATTGCTAAGGAATTAAATTTTGAATTTAAAGAAGTTGTAAGACTAAGTTGAAGTCTGTTAGTAATTCAGTTAAGTTAAGTAAGATATATGTTTTTTTGGCAAATTGTAGCCTATATGTGGAATTGGTTTGCTTGTAATTCAAAATTTCATGAATATTGATTGTATTTTGTGTCGAGCAGAAACTACTGTATTTATTTTTATGTTGTTTTGGGGGTGGAAAACAATTGTGTATTTTTTTTTATTGCATTTATGTGCGGGAAATTGGAATTAAATTGTGTTAGAATTTAAAATTAGTGATTATGGCAGGCATATCAGGATTTCGAAAATGCGATCTGCAAACCCTTGCGATAGAATTTGAAGTAGAGGTTTTGTCAAATGATACAATTCCTAAATTGGTTAAAAAGATAACGGAGGCCCCTGATTATGATGAGACTATGGCGTTAAACCAATTAAAGTTGATTGAAGAAGACCGTGTAGAGAGATCGAAATTGGAAAAAGATAAAATTGAGAAAGAACATGAGCTCGCGAGAATTAGGGCGGAACGGGAAAATGATACTTTAACGTTATCATCTAGTCAAATAGAAAGGGAACCTAAAATTCTGTTAAAAAATGTGTTACCTAAATTTGAAATGGGAAAATCGGAGATTTCCTTATATCTCAACTTATTTGAGAGACAGGCATTAAAAGCGCAATTAGATAAGTCGCAATGGGTAACAAATTTGCTAGGTTTACTTCCTATAGAATTGACAGAAGTTATTCTTAGAGAACCACCAGACGAAACGGACAATTTTGATTTTGTGAAGGGAAAATTACTCGAAAGGTTTAAAATTAGTGCAGAAGACTTCAGAATCAAATTCGTAACAACACCACGGTCCGAAGAAAAAAATTGGAAAGATTTTTCGTATGAAATTACGAATTATTTCGACCAATGGTTAAGCGGTATTCAGGTGTCCGAATTTAGTCAACTTAGGGACCTGATAATTACTGACCAGATCAAACGGAAAGTGCCCTCTGAAATTAGACAACATTTCATAGATTCCTGGAGTGATTTAATTACGCCCGGGGAATTAACCCAAAAACTAGATCATTATGAGGCGGTTAGAAGAACAGAGATGAAACAGTCCCCGCCTAGATATCCAAATAACGGCAAACAGGTTGAGGGAAACAGATTGGTTGATAGACCAGAGACAGAACCCCAAAACGCGGAAATGAAAAGAAATTGGAGGGAGAGGGAAGATAAAAAAGATAGAGAGGTAATTGTTGATAAGCGAAAAGACAGGTCTTGTTTCCATTGTGGTAGTTTTTCTCATATCCGCAAATTTTGCCCCAAACTAAAATGGAGTAGTGAAATACCTGAAGTGGTTAATCAGTTGGCTGACCTCGATGAGTTAAACGAAATGTTCCAGCCCTATTTAACAAAAGGGATTATAAATGGGAAAGAAATGAAAATTTTTAGAGACACTGCTACGTCGCTAGATTTAATTAGTGCCAACCAGGTGACCCGAGAACAATACACAGGGAGAGTCGTGTGGGTAAAGCAACCGTTACAAAATGATTTAAAATGTCTACCCCTCGCAGAAATAGAGCTTAATCTGTGTGATTTAGGAAAAAGAGTTAGGACTTACGCAGGTATTGTCGATGCAGACATAGAAATGGATTATTATTTAATGGGAAGCAAAACACAAAATTTGCTAGCCAGAATGAAACCGAAACCGCCTGTTAGCTTTGGGAGTGCAGCACCGAAAAAAAGGCACAGGAGTGACCGCCCAATTCCCCCCAACCCCACGAACCGCTTAGTTTCGGCTTATCAAAAGAATGAAGTGAGAAAACCGGACAGGAAGGAAAAGAAAGGCTTTGTTCCCTTCCCCCTTAGCCAACGTGCAGGAGTAACGCATTGTGAATCTTCCATTAAAACGAAATTCACGACGACCCCGATCCGCGCGACACCCAAAGCAAGGATGAAGGAAGAGGGTTATAAAGAAAGAGCGAGGGTGTTTTATTTAAGGAATGAAATCCGGGAAAGTAAGCATGGGAAAAAAAATAAAGACACAGTCTTAAAACGAAAGGAAGATTTTAGGTTTAAATCTTCGCGACAGAAAACAACAAAAGGGGTAAACAGTTATTGTGCGTTAGGAAGGAAGCGAAAAACGGTTTTCAGTTCTGATTGTTTAGAAACCCCAGGATACATATCGCCGCATAACGAAATAAAAGGCAGCGAGGTTAAACAGTCGAAAAACGACGCCGGAAATGATTTCCGACTAATTAGAGATTGTGGAAAAAGGCAGGATATTCGCAGATCGTTAGGTTATCGGCCAGGTATACCAAATTCCACATGTAGACTGTTTAAGTAGAATGGAATAAATAACATTCCACTCAGTAATTTTGTATATAGTTTTTTTAATTTTGTAATTGAAATAATTGTGTATTTGAATCATACAATGAATATTGAAATTTAATTTAACGATGTGAGTCTGTAGAGTGTATTGTAAACTTGTGAATAATAATGTTTAAGGTAAGCCTCTATTGAGAATTAACATGTGTTGGGTATGGATGGAAGGCTAGCGCACCAGTAATGATGTAAGATTTTCCAAATGCTTGAAAAATCTCAACTGCTGGAGGGGGTAATGCTGTGACATTTTCCCATATCCCAGCTGAGTTACTTTACTATGGACCGCAGGAGTTGTCGGGCCGAACCTAAGGAAGCGATCCATCTCCTACGCTGAATGGTTTGGACATTAGGGAAACAATACTGGAGACTGGCTGGCACCTACCCGACGGTAACGAATTATTGATTCTACTTGTGAGGTCGCAGATGGAGAGATTCCCAGAGACTATCGGACGCCAAGGGAAGTCCTTTAAAATCTGCGAATGGGAACCAGATATCGACAACGATAGGCTGCCGTAAGTTTGAGAGGCCGGGATGAACCTCCCCCCGCCCCCCTTTTTTCGGAGGCTAGAGAAAGAAGAGGAGAGGAGAGAAGATGGTTCTTCGGAGGCAAAAGGGTAGGACGTGACCCTGAAAAAGCAGAGTCTTGCAGTGAAGCGAGAGCGAAGTGAAACGGAGGGAGGACAGACGGCCCTGTCTGGTGTAGAGACCTAGAGGAGAAAGGAGAGACTTAAAGACTATCGCATGGTTTATAATCACCGCATCTCACGCACTCCTTAATTTATGTTAATACCGAAATCTATCGGAGGAATGTTTTGTAAGTTGATGTTACAAATAAAAGAAATATTTCTTTTAAAAATCAGCTATTGTAATTACTCCGGTTAGCCACAGCTACCAGTTTGAATTCTATAAATCCCGCCGGAGTTTTTACACTATATATATAAATCAACATTTGAACGGAGGTTGGTTTTGGGGTCTGAGGGTCATGATCGGTGAAAATATATCGAAATTTTCCGGAACTGCTTTCCTCCGAACGGCTGCAATAGGTAGCTTTATACATTTTTGTATTGAAAGTTACCTAAAACATATTATATTCTCCCTGGGACAGACGAGATTCTTTACTCGGACAAAGATGTATCCAGATAACCAGATGATATCCACAGGAGGTTGCCCCCAGATACAGATTTTGACATCCATATAATATGCCAAATCTGGCAGATTTTTTTATCCAGAAATTCCGAATTTTCATCAAAAAGTTTCGATAGTTAATTTTGTATTATTTATTCCGTGAATATAATAAAATAAAATAACCATTAAAAACTTTCTGCTATAATTTCGGAGTTTTTGAATAAAAAATCAAATCTGCCTTTGTCAACACTGATCCTGTATTTGTCTACAGGACAATTTCAATCATCCCCAAACATCAGGTATCCTGAATATGATGTTCTCTGGATTTATTTAATAAGCGAGTTTGGGAAGCAGCTTGGTAAGTACTTCAAAATAACCTATCCACAAAATCATCTCGGCCAATTTTGCACAGTGAACTGGTGCAATGTCCTGATGTTACGGAAAAACATGGAATTAAAAATGTTATTATGAAATGTTATTATGTTATTATAAAATTATATATGTTATATATATGTTATATTATATATGTTATTATAAAAATGTGAGTATAATTCCAAACATTTATATATATCTATCCAAGCTCCTTCCCTGGGAAACTCAAAACATTCCAACCTCCTCTCATAATTAATAATCGTGAAGACTCATTAAATTTATTTCCTTAGCAGCCCCAATCCACTTTGTGTTTGAAAAAAAAAAAAAAAAAAAAAAAAAAAAGTGAAAATGTGCAATAATAATTGAAGGAATCAGAAGAACGAAACTGTGGTTTGTTAACACGTTGACGGACACTAGGAACACGTGAAGTTCGAAAATTGACACTATATGTTTTTGTAATTTTTAGTATATTAGAAGTATAGTTTTACTCTTTCTGTTTAAATAAACTTAATTTTGATTAATTCAGCACATTTAATTAGGTTGCACTACCCTTCACAACCACGTCAGGGTGGCTAGTGGTCAGGGAAAAATACAGTAAAAAAAAGTGACAAATACCACTATATTCTTATAGAAAAATTTATCTTCATTATTCGATCAAATAATTATTCATTCAATTAATAATTTGAATTTTTCTATAAGAATATACTGGTATATATAATTTTTTTACGGTTTTTTTCCCTGACCACTAGCCACCCTGCACGTGCATACTGAAGCTGCAACTCGTATAACAGGTGGAAAACGAACTTCACCCTAAAAAATTGTTTCCAAAACATGACACTGGTCTTCTACTTGTACGCCAGTAGATGCACATTTGTGCTGCTATAGCCGTACTGTCTAAAAACGACCGGTTCGTTTTGGGCGGCTATAGCCGTCATGCCACATAGTGAACTTCGCTTTGACGGCTATAGACGCAAGTGTCCATCAACGTGTTAAACATTTCATCGCTTACCGATGCACATGGGTACCTTTCGAACTTTTCGGATGATTATTTCACACCAAATTTTATGAGAATCCTCAAGCCTTTAAAAAAATTATCATATTCAAAAATCAAATTTCTTAATAGAATATTTAAAAAAAAATTTCAGGCACATTTATGGCTAGTTTTAGTTTAAGGATGTAAAGAAAATGTAAAAATTTAACTAAATGCAATTATATAAATGTGGTTAAAAGCTTAACATAACAAAATAAAAATGGAAATGTTTAGAATTTTGTAGCCTAAAGTAGAAAAAATCATCATGTTCAAAGATACAATTTAGGAACGGAATATATTAAATTTTATACAGACAGATTTAGGCTTAGTTTCAGTATATTAATTCAAACGAAATGTAAATATATAAATATATAATGAACAGAGGAAAGTATATTCAACTAGGTAAATTATATCCAATGGTATCATAGTTGAGATTTTTTCCAGCATATATTTCCCAACGTATATTTTCACTCTGTTGGACAAAATCTCAATTATGATACTCCAACCATTAGATATATAAATATACTTTAAAACTTTTCATAACAAAGTAAAAACAACAATTGTTTAGGATCTTCTCCCGAAAAAAAATATCATCATAAATTTTTTCAATAAATTTTTCTAATTTTTCTAATTTTTTTTTTTTTTTTTTTTTTTTTTTTTTTTTTTGCACATTTGTGACTAGTTCCAGTTCATTAAGTAAAGTCAACTTATAAATTCAAATATTCTGAAACATAAAAACGTGTCTTTATAATTTGTCATAGCAAAGTAACATGCAAATGTGTACTATCCTTTCACCAAGAAAAAGTTTCATTATGTTCAAACATCAAAATTTCTCAATAAAATATTTTAAATTTCATAGTAATTATTTTCAGTTCATTAACTTAAGCAAACATAAATTTCAAACAAATGTAAAATGTTCTTGCAATCTTTAAAATTTGTCACAACAAAGTAAAAATATAAAAGTCGAATATTATTAAAGTAACAAGAAGTTTGTAGAAAATTATAATGAGAAGGAGCCAATTATCTTACACTTTGTTTTGAAGAATTCTGAACAAAAGTTTTATTGCTTATAAAATAAGTTTTACGAAATGTACACTTGTTAGAGATCTACATTGACTTTCCTGATTCTTCTTGAAAATTCTCAAAGAAGAAATTTTTTTCTGTCTAAAAAAGTTTGATCTTTGAAGTAACAAGAAATATGAGTTTTTTCCCATGTATAATTGTCTTGCATAATCAATTAAGCTAAGCTTTTTTAAATTATTGTAATAAAGAGAGAGAAAAATATAGATTATTTAGAATGAATTAAACCATAGCGTATTGAATTTTATTTAATATTAATCTTTATATATAATATATTATAATATGCTAATAATATAATAATACTAATATATATATATATATATATATATATATATAATGTATTATAATATGCTAATAATATAATAATACTAATATCTCTCTATGTTACACTAATATCTCTCCACCGCAGCCGCAGCTGCTGTCAATCAAGATTTTGTGCCTTGAAGTCTGGACTAATATCCAGAAAACTATTGCATATAAAAATTTAAAAATTGGTAGTTTTATAAAGAAATGTTCGATAAACACGCTAAAGCAGACAGTTTTTAAATCGAAGAATTAATTTAAAAGATATTTAATATTAAAGTTGGTCAAAATAGTTTTCTTAAAAAGGTTTTATAAGAACAAAAACTGTGCACAGGAATCTACCAAAAATTTATAAGGATATAGTTGATGAGATTGCGGTGTGCAGACTGCAATTATTTTAATTTGAGTAATTTTTTGAGGTTATATTTTAATTTTTTACTCAAAATTTTCATTATTTTTATAAAGATTTATTTTATATTTCATAAAATCCATTATTTGAATTGTTATCAATTTGTAAAACTGCGCACATAATAATATTCCCTTTCAATTAAGAGATGTATTTACATGTGACTATTACAAACAGAAATAAAGCTTTAAAATAATAATTAAATGATCCCGTGTTAAAAGCAGTAAATGTAGAAAATTACGTAATAAATAATATACTTGCGTGTGAATATTAAAAAGCGAAATAATAGACGCTTTCAGTCGTGACGTCAATCATGACGTCTGAAACTGACCATAAACAAACGGTTGCTATGTTGTATTTTCTATTATATTTTATGTATGTAGCTATATCTTATAGCTATATCTCACGGTAATGTGTTTCAATACATTATATGCAGCGGTAACATTTTTTACGATTTATATTGAATAAGAAATGAAACATAGCAACCGTTTGTTTGGAGTATCCAACCAAAACGTCATCACTGACGTCACACTGAAAGCGTCTATTAAATAATTACGCGTTTTCAAAGCATTAAGTAGGGAAACTTACGTCATATTTAAAATGCCGGGGCTAACGCAGAGGGCTACCGTGGTTGAAAGTCACGTGACAGTCGCGGTCTCACTGAAAACGTACTTTGACGCGCAGCTGTCACAAAGGAATTCCATTTTTTTTATTTTCGTGTGTGTTTAAAAACCAATTGTTCCAACGTTCCAACCTTTATTAATAAATACAAACGCAATTTTCATTGCGATTCTTTTCTTTTCTTTTAATTGTGTTAAGAGGTTTTATTAAGTAGTTTCATCAATTAATATAAAGGACGAGATACTTAGGATAATCTATCGAATGTAAGTATTAACCATTTTTCCGTTTTGATGTAATATGCATAACATTTAATTGTGCAATGTTATATACTTTTAATCGTTGTAAATATGATAATTTAGTTAGCAGAATGCCAGTAACTTTACTTATATGAAATAAAACAGCAGAGTAAAATTGTAAGATTATTATTGATTATATATTTTTTTCTAAGGGCAGCTTCGGTGGGAGGACATTACAATGTTTCGGGATAATTTTTCATATCTAGACCATTAATAAATCTAAAATATGAAGTCATTTGTAGGGAATGTTACTCCTTGAATTCACCACTGCGTTACTGATCTTGGCGATGTATTTATTTATTTATTTATTTTTTTTTTTTTTAATGAAAAACACCTATGCATTATACGATAATGTTTGTTTTGTATTGTTTAAATATAAGTAAAGCTAATTTATTTTAAATGAATATGTATTTACTTGCACTATTTATTCTTAAAGTTTTTCGCTTATTGATATAAACAAGTCGAAATTTTTAATAAGTTCAGATTATTTTTAAAGATTTAATATTCAGAATACCACACGTGTAATATTATTACGGATTAATATTAAGAATACTATACATATGATACTTTGCATTTTGGTTCCTTTAAACAATTCATGATTTTTTAAATGTATATATGAATGAAATGTTATTTTAATTTATTTATTAACAAATTGAATACAATTCCACTAATAAATGTGTTAATCTTTTTTTAATTTAGTTTATAATAAAATAATAAATCAATAAATTGAGATTTTGACTGAAGCACAAAGAACAAATTGCCAGATATTATTTCAAACTTTTACATTTGTACCATATATTTTCAATTATGTTGTGTATGAATTTCTAACAATCAAACTTTGTTTTACAAGGAAATCCGGCATGCTTAATTCTATATATGCTTATCATTTATGCCATAATTTCTGTTTAAAGTATTGCCATATTTTCCTATATTTGTCTTTGTGTATATATCATTACTCAGGACTGATATAGTTCAAAAGTGTTTATGATTTCGGTTTGTCTGTCTGTCTGTCTGCCGTCTGACTGAACAAGAACTTTTGATGTAAAAAATTGCATGCACATACCTTTAAAATTAGTTCTGAATTATTAATATTATTAATATATGTCTACGTTAATATTTATTATTAACAGAACGTAAAAAGCTCTCTTATACAGTTTTTCATACCATTTAAATTCATATTGAATAATTGAAAATAGCGACATTAATGTCATTTTTTAGATAAAAAAATATGTTAACAACTGTGAAAAAATTCCATCCCAAAATAAATACATCTAACTAAAGCAATACGCCGGCAGAGAACATGTCAAGAGACTAATATGGATTTAAATCCTACAAACGATTTTTTTTAAAGTAATTCTCAAAGCTCCTTATAATTTTCTATAAACTTCAATACATAACTAAGTTTTTATAATAATGCTTCTCTAAATATTTTGGAGTGCTACACAACTAATATTATTACGATTACATTTTGTTTATGATCAGTTAGATTTATTGGTATTTGGTTGTAAAATAAATATGTTTTCTTCCCCAGAAAATGACCTTTTCCCAAATTCTATAGAAGGGAAGAACTCCCCCCTCCCATTTACCTTTCCAGCCTTCAAAAAAGTGAAAGCGCATCCCTTCCCTTTTCCTTTTGTTCACCACTCTCTCAAATAAAGCAGGTAGAAGAATGGATTCTCCCTCCAGGAAGGGGGAATAAAAATGGAATGAACAGGAATTTAGATAGAGTATTTCCTAGGGGTAGGGTTGTGAGCAGTAAAGGTTAATAGGCGAGCTGTTCTTTCCCCAACCGTCTTGATTCTTCTTAATTCTGTTCCCAGCTTTATCCACTACTCAAAAAAGTTGAGGCTTGCGAAGTAAAGTCAAATTTGCACTGAAAAATTAAGACTTTTGCTTCTCGTTTTAATATATTATATGCTCAGAAATAAATATTGAGCATATTTCACATTTCACATATGTTTTTTAAATACTTAAACTAAAATTCTGAAAATTTTATATATTATATAAAGTGTGTGTTCAAAGACCGTGTATAATTTCCATGCAAAAATATTGATATTAGGGTATAAAAGTCCCCCCCCCACCTTTTTTCTCTCTCTCTTATTTTTCGACAATCGTATTTTTTTCTCAATAACTTAAATTGTTCTACAGCTTTGAAATTTTTATATGCTAAATAAATCATAGTATCTAGTATGTGTTAGTTTTTTTTTTTTATATTTACAGTAACTTCTAGGGTACAGAGAGCTAGGTACAGTTGTATATACTTACATATATATATATTTCACTTTTGACATTATAACTGTTTATAAATTATTTTATTTAATATACTTAAAATTATGATAGTATTTTGAACTTTTTATAAGATTTAATCACAATTCCTCTGGTAGGAAAAAATTATTGAAAAAAATATTAATTTTTATATATTTTGTGTGTTAAAATTATTTTATTTATTCTCTGAGATAAGTATTGAGCACATTTCATTTTGTTTTAAATATTTATTTTTCTACTAAATCTTTAAATTTTTTTATATATATTGTATAAAATATATATCCCATGACCGTCTATAATTTTGGTGGAGAAATATTGATATTTATGGTATAAAATACCTGTTTGAAAATTTAAAAAAAAATAATCGACAATTTTTTTTTCCAAAATCGTCAATTGTGCTTCAATTTTGAAATGTTAAATAAATTATATTTCCGTAGTTTGTGTTATATTTTGGTGTATTCACAATGATTTGTAGGATATAAAGGGTTCAATTATTTGTTTTTCAGTTTTAACAACTTTATACCTGGTTACAAATTATTTTAATTAGTACTTAAAATTATCCCAGTGTTTTGAAATATATGTAAAATTTGATAATCATGATTGTACTGCTTGGGGGCAGTAACGAATTTTATCAAATTAAAAAACAACTCGGGTATAATAGTAATCTAAAATATATTATGTCAATTGGTTTGCTTAGCTCAGCTGAGACCGGGAGCGTCACGTGACTACTCTAAATTGAAGAAGCGCGGTAGCCCGTCTTTCTCGTTAGCCCCGTAAAACGCTCAAATAACAATATTTCGAAACAAATTTCAATTAAAAAATATATTTACACGATAAATTAATTTATTTCGAAAAATCTTTTATCTATATTTTTCATTATGTTTTACTGATTTATTAATTATTTCATTAATTAAAATAACAATTGCATCCTTAAACGGCAGTGACATGATACTAAAAAAAGAAAAAGCATTGAAGAACGTTGCGATGAACAGTTACATACAATAGGTTAGTTTCAACTGACGTCACAAATATTTATGGCACAGATGTCATATACGCTCCACGTTGGCGCGATTTTTTCACCCGCCAATTTGGCGAAAACTTTGTTTTTGAATATTAGTTACGAATAACATGCAATTTTTTAATCTATATATATAAAAGAAAGTCCTTTCTGGCTAGATGATCAAAGCACAGCCAAAACTACTGAACCTACAAAGACGAAACTTGCAGGAAAAATACTTCTTAGTATGTAGAGACGCACTAAGACGGGATTTTCAAAAACTCCACCCCTAAGGGGGGTAAAAAGGGGAACAAACTTTAAAAAAATTCCTTAAAAATCGGGTATTATAGATACGTGACAAATGATAACATATTTTAATGTATTTTTGTATGCTCAATCGAATGGTATCAATTAAATACTCATAAGTCAAATAGTTCGTGAGATACTGCACATTTGTCTAATTAGGCGAAGTCTTTGACGTCAAAATCTAACAATTCTAACAATACAAGTGAGAATTTCTTAAAATACATCCGTTACTATGGCAATGGGAGAAATTCAAATTAAATCTTTTTGTTATTTAATTCTTTTGTTTATTTTTATGGTATATTATTCTTACGGATATGTATGTAATTGTGTATTATTATTAATTCTACAAAAGCCACGATTTAAAATAAAACGTGATTGCAAAAATAAAGTTTTGAAGGTCTGTTTAGTATTATATATTGCTTCTTTATTTGTTTTCAGTCTTCAGCCATATTTCCCCTTTTTTGGGGTAGTTAGTTATTCATACGATTTCGGGCTAATTTTCCGCAATCAGATACCTCCTCGCCAATTGGCGTTTCAGCTACAATGTTGGGTACTTCTCTGTTATCCCTTCGACCACTTTTCATAACAAAAAACTATCGCCAAACTGTAACGCCAAATAAACGTGAGAACGTTGCCATTGGAATATCAAAATAAATAAATAAAATATAAGAATTTAAGGACACAATTGTTATTTTAATTAATGAAATAACTAATAAATCAGTAAAACATAATGAAAAATACACGCAAATGTCGAATTAAAAACCACTTGATGACGTAACAAACACGTATAATGCTTCTGACATCAAGTAAATGGAACTGCACTTTTAGCGTTTAATGTTACAATTTGGCGATAGTTTTTTATTCTGAAAAGTGGTCGACGGGATAATATAGAAGTACCCTATGAGGAAAAGCATCGTTTACGTTTGAAGCGAAACCTTCATGATGAATCCTATTACAGAAAATCATATCATCATCTACTATGAGTATAAACCTCATGTTCATATTTTAATCCGATTATTCATGATATTTTGTTAGGTTATAAACTGTTAGTTAAGTAATGTTTTTTGAAAGGTTTTAGAGAATAGCTATTCTACGTTAGTCTGTTATAGAGATACAGAGGACAGCTCTAAAATAAGTGAACCCGATTATTAAAGAGTACCTTTACAAAAAACTGCTATTGAACAAATTTTGATGGAAGTGACTTTTCAGGTATGGTTAATGACCCTATAATATATCATTCTATGTTGCTTAGTGATAGAGATAATGGGAAAGTGATTGGGAAAGGTGAGTGCAATTATGAAAGATATCTATATATATAAATGAAAGTCCTGACTGGATAGATAATCAACGCGCAGCCCAAATTACTGAACCTACAAACACGAAACTTGGAAGAAAAATACTTCTTAGTATGTAGAGGCGCACTAAGACGGAATTTTCAAAAACTCCACCCCTAAGGGGGGGGGGAGGGTAAAAAATGGAACAAACTTTTAAAAGATTCCTTAAAAATCGAGTATGACAGTTAAGTGAAAAAAGATAACATAATTTAATGTAATTTTGTATGCTGAATCGAATGGTACAAAGTACATCCTTCTAAGTCTCATAATTCGTGATATATTGCATATTTTTATAAATTTGGCGCCAAAACCTCAAAATTCTAACATTACAAATGATAATTTCTAAACATACACGCGTTATTATAGCAATGGAAGAAATTCAAACTGTCGATAAAACACGAGGGACTTCTTTTCATTGTTAGAAGATAATGTGGCGAAATCTGTTCCCGCAAACTGTTAACTATATATATATAAATGAAAGTCCTGACTACATAGATGATCAACGCGCAGCCCAAACTACTGAACCTACAAACACGAAACTTGGAGGAAAAATACTTCTTAGTATGTAGAGGCGCACTAAGACGGAATTTTCAAAAACTCCACCCCTAAGGGGGGGGGGAGGGTAAAAAATTGAACAAACTTTTAAAAGATTCCTTAAAAATCGAGTATGACAGTTAAGTGAAAAAAGATAACATAATTTAATGTAATTTTGTATGCTGAATCGAATGGTACAAAGTACATCCTTCTAAGTCTCATAATTCGTGATATATTGCATATTTTTATAAATTTGGCGCCAAAACCTCAAAATTCTAACATTACAAATGATAATTTCTAAACATACACGCGTTATTATAGCAATGGAAGAAATTCAAACTGTCGATAAAACACGAGGGACTTCTTTTCATTGTTAGAAGATAATGTGGCTAAATCTGTTCCCGCAAACTGTTAACTATATATATATAAATGAAAGTCCTGACTACATAGATGATCAACGCGCAGCCCAAACTACTGAACCTACAAACACGAAACTTGGAGGAAAAATACTTCTTAGTATGTAGAGGCGCACTAAGACGGAATTTTCAAAAACTCCACCCCTAAGGGGGGGGGGAGGGTAAAAAATTGAACAAACTTTTAAAAGATTCCTTAAAAATCGAGTATGACAGTTAAGTGAAAAAAGATAACATAATTTAATGTAATTTTGTATGCTGAATCGAATGGTACAAAGTACATCCTTCTAAGTCTCATAATTCGTGATATATTGCATATTTTTATAAATTTGGCGCCAAAACCTCAAAATTCTAACATTACAAATGATAATTTCTAAACATACACGCGTTATTATAGCAATGGAAGAAATTCAAACTGTCGATAAAACACGAGGGACTTCTTTTCATTGTTAGAAGATAATGTGGCGAAATCTGTTCCCGCAAACTGTTAACTATATATATATAAATGAAAGTCCTGACTACATAGATGATCAACGCGCAGCCCAAACTACTGAACCTACAAACACGAAACTTGGAGGAAAAATACTTCTTAGTATGTAGAGGCGCACTAAGAAGCGATTTACAAAAACTTCACCCCTGAGGAGGGTGAACAAGAACGAAAAATCATGCGTCAAGCATAGATTATGTAACACTTTCCAACTCTTCCAAAATAATTTTACAAATCATATCGTTTAATAAGCTAAAAGATAACATCTAAGTAAAAAAATTGGAAAACGCATAACATATTTAAAAACATAATTTCAGGAATTTCCAACATATACAATATTCGGAAAAATATCCGAATACGTTTATTCAGCCCTGTATAGGATCTATAGATTTGTATATATACTAAATAGGATGCTAAATTTTAGTTCAGTTAGGAAACGCGTTTAAAACACAGTTTAAAATTCTCCGTCTGGCGTTTCTGTCAATAAACGGAAATGTGTTCGCGAACTTTTGTGCTTCCCTGTATAGGATCTACAGAATTTATACACACCACGTAATAGACAAAAAGCGAGTTAAAATTAAAATCGCGTTCAGTAACTTAAAGAGCATTTCCAGGAATTATTGTTAACAGAGAGTAAAGAATTCTTTTGTGTGTCCCTGTAAATGAACAATGACTGCTATACACACACTATTCTGTAGTAAGCCTCTTGTACTGCACCTTAGTGATATATATAAATTTTAATGCGTTTAAAATAGTGAGACATTATTTAAATAAACCGCAGACGATTTTTCACCATAGACGTAATGTAACTGAATTCTTTTGACTGTCCCTGTAAAGTAACTATAAGTGTTATGCACACCCTATTCCATATTAAGCTTCTTCTAACGCGCGTTAGTGATATATATATAAATTTCAATGAGTTTAAAATAGTAAAACATTATTTAAATAAACCGCAATTGATTTTTCCCCATAGACCGCAATGTAACGGAATTCTTTTGAGTGTCACTGTAAAAACTATAAGTGCTATACACTTACGTTGAAATAGGGAACATGCTATAGATAACGACAATAACATATAAAAATTGCAGAGCAATCCGAACATATTTACGGGAGTTAGAGCGCGGCCAGACGGCAGACGGACATACGGCAGTCATAACTGAAGTCATAAACACTTTTCAACTAGGTTGGAAAGGTGTTAAAAATGGAACAAATTTTAAAAAAAATTCCTTAAAAATCGGGTAATTATAGTTTGTAACAACAGCAATCATAACATATTTTAATGTATTTTTGTAAGCTGAATCGAATGGTGTAAAGTACATTCTTCTAAGTTCATGAGATAATGCATATTTTTTAACGATTATCGTATAATAGTTCTACGTTGTCTAATTATAGAACTAGGGGGATAATTTCTATAATCAGTTGAACCCATGAAACATTAGCCTTTTTAAAAAATACTGCAGAATGGATTTTGATTGAACTTGCATTAATAATTCTCCAGGGGTAATTGTAGTATATTGCATATTGTTACATAGCTCTTTAGCAAATCATACTGTAAATGATTAAATAAAGAAGTTGGTCTTTATTTAATGCAAAAATGCAAATTTTATGCAAAAAACAGAAAATATAACAGAGGAATGGCGTCTATTTCGTTTTACAACATTGCGAAGCACAATCAAGGTAAAGGTTCATATTGCTTTAAAACGCAATATGATCAAATTCACGGGTATATTCCGTTTGGAGAAACCGACCAGCGTAGCGGGCAAAGCCTGCTAATTCAATATAAAAATAAAATAACGTAATAAATGAAATAGCTTCTATTATTTTAAAGAAGGAAATAAAAATAAATAAATGATAGTTCGATATAAATAAATATTGATATACATAATAAAAAACATTTATAGAATTCAAATAAAAAATAAAAGTAAATAAACACCAATTTTGTTTTCACCAAATTCGCGGGGGGGGGGGGGGGAAATCGCGCCAACGTGGTGCGTATATGACATCTGTGCCACATTTATTCACTAGCCGAGAGGGGTAATTAAGAAAAATAATGTAAATAAATATCCACGATTATTTTTTTTCTGTTTTCATTAATATATTGTAAATTTTATTGTTTAAACTTACTGATAGTTGACACTTTGCGGAGTGGGTTTTTTCCTGAATTTCTTGAATTTTATTTATTTGTTTTTATTTTATTTTATTTTATTTATTTATTTACAAAGTTTCTATAGCATCGTTTTAAAATTATACGATGCAGCGACATTGTTTACTTAACCATTTTACACAAGTTAATTTTTAAATGTTTAATCGACCTTATTTAATCAATTTGGAAAACAGTTGTTAGATGTTTCGACAGCAGTTGATTCGATCTCAAAATCCTCCAGTCAAAGGAAAATGAATGGAAATCCGGTTGCAGCAGATCGCCACTGGTCATTTAATTATAATACAACCTTCTGTAATCATTTTACAGTTGATTAAATCAGATTGTTTTTAAATCATTCGGTTTCAGAACGGGGGTTGGCGAGCGTAGCTCGTAGGGGGCAGAGCCCCCTAGTATTTATATATAATGTAATAATATTAATATATTTATATATAATATACAAATATGTTAATCTTTTATTTAATCTATCAAATATTAAAAATTACCATACCCTTTTAATCTGTTTGAAATGTCATTCTCACCAAGTGACAAATTAAAACAACAGAGAAAAACGCGTCAAGCGTAGATTATGAAACACTTTCCAATGCATTCAGAATTCGGCAACAAAAACCGTTTAACCCCTTGGGGACGAGCGACACATATACGTGACGTATAAGATGTTCAGAATCCTCGATTATTCCCACCAGTTAATTTTTATTGTAAGCTTTGCCTTATTTAATGATAGCATTTCTGCGATTCAATTCGTCGAAAATTTCCATTTTGAAAAACCGGTGGTAAAAGATTAAAAATTCTGTAAAGGACTCTCGCCGCGAAGGGGTTAATAATGTGAAAGATCATACCTAAGTAAAAAAAAAAATAAAAGTCAAACCGTTTAATGTTGTGAAAGATCATACCAAAGTAAACAAATTCAAAGTCAAACCGTTTAATAATGCGAAAGATCATACCTAAGTAAACAAAGTCAAAGTCAAACCGTTTAATAATGTGAAAAGTCATACCTATGTAAACAAAGTCAAAGTCAAACCGGGCGGGGAGACCTAAGTAAACAATTTGGAAAACACATAATACATGTGAAAACCCAGTTTTAGCAATTACCACCTATATTCGGAAAAATATGCGATTTTTTTGTGCAGCCCTGTATATATCCTATAGATTTGTATATATATATTGGTACATATTAAGCTAAAATTTAGTTCAGATAGGAGTAGTTGAAAATTTGTCTTCAGCAATTTTCTTCAATAAATGTAAATGTACTCAAAAACTTTTATGCCGCTTACGAGGTTGTATATAATCTATGGAATTTACGCACACCAAGTACTGTTGAAAAAATTAGTTAAATATAAAAGCGCATACCACAATTGAAAATGCGCATCCAGCTTTTATTGCTGATAGACAGTACCAACCATTTTTTTTTATTTCGTGAACGATGAATGCTATGCACAATATTCTATAGTAAGCATTTGGTAGTGCATCTCAGTGATGTGTATTAATTTCAATTTGTTTGAAATAGTGTAACATCTTTAAAATAGATTGCGAACGATTTTTCCCATAGGCCATATTATAATGGAATTATTTTGTGTGTTTCTGTAAACAAACTATAAATGTTACGCACTTCATTTTCAATACCGAGCGTGCCATAATAAACATAAATAAGATATATCAATTACATGGCATTCCGATAATATTTTCGTGAGTTACAGCACATTTAGACAGATGGTCATACAAACCGAATTTATAAACATGTTTGAACTATATTGGAAAGTGTTAAGAAAGCCAAGTCAATCATTTTTTTAAATGCCTTTAACAAGCAAATAAAATAGTGGTAGTCGTCTAGGCGGCTTGCGGGACTCATGCAGCACTCGAGCTCATTTTATGTGGCCTCGCAAATGAGTACAGTTTATAGGATTTTAAATTATAAAGATTATCAGTGATAAATCTTGCTACTCAATCTGTCTCCATCAGTTTTTTCGTAAGGTTTTCATAACCTTTCTATTGCGATTGATGCAAATGTTTTGTCGTATTTTAATACTTTTAACACACGGAAAATTCTCGTAACTGATAATTTTAGCTATCAGGAACAATGTAACAACGGAACAATGTAGATAGCTGATTGGAACATCTAGTTGCGTGGCAACTTTACCTGCAATGTATAGGTAAGCGACCTGCGAGGAAAATGGGGAACCGTGAAAAAAATAATTAGTTAATATGTAGTAAACTACATAAAAAATAAAAGTAATAAAAGTATTTAATATAGTTTAGAAATATAGAAGTTTAAAAATAAACAATAAAAAATTTCCATTAGATCTAAGAAAATGGCAGACAAAATCTACCGAGGGTCAAACCAATCTCATAAAAATACTCCTTAAAGAGAACATTCATTTAAGTTTAAAGGTTACAAAAAAAATTTAAATTAAGAATTGTGAAAGACATTAGAGAAGACTAAATACATATATTTTTTCTTTTTCTTTTTTTAACCTATCAGTTCGAAGCAAGATAGTTAATAAATTATGAGATATTAATATTTTACCGGTATTAAAGGTATTAAAGTTAGGTATTAAAATACGACAGGACTTTTGATCAACCTAATAATTTGTAAAAACTTCCCTGAAAACTCAGAAAAAATTACAAGATATTGCTGATGGATTACACGCTAAGTTTTAAAAGCAAAATTTGCTCCTGCAGACGATATCGTCATCCGCGAGAAACGTGACACAACTCAAAAATACGACATTTCACAAGGGAGTCAAAAGAAAAATTTCATGTCGTTACTACAAAACGAAACTATAGCTCTTAGCTTTGCATTCAGTTGCCACGGTGTGCATAAAACCCTTAATAATGAAGCCGTAGGAGGTATTTGGAAGATTGAGTAAATTTATCTCCCTCAATTTGCCTCCCTTTTTTAAAAAAAAGTAGCATATAGCGTAATCTAGTGGTTTTCCGGATAACTACATTTTATGACACTTTTCCTGTAGCAAGATGTACTTATGTCAGACATATTAGAACAATAATACTCACCAGGAAACCGCGCTGTTAGTATAATCTCTCTATATTAAAAAAAGTAACCAACGCCGCCGCAGCCGCAGCTGCTGTCAATAAAGATTTTGTGTCTCGTAGTCTTTCTGGACTAATATCCAGAAAACTATTACATATAAAAATTTAAAAATTGGTAGTTTTATAAAGAAATTTTCAATAAACAGGCTGAAGCAAACAGTTTTTAAATCGAAGAATTATTTTAACACGTTGACGGACAGTAGGAAATAGTGAAGTTCGAAAATTGACACTATATGTTTTTGTAATTTTTAGAATATTAGAAGTATAGTTTCTCTTTCTGCTTAAATAAACTTAATTTTGATTAATTCAGAACCTTTAATTAGGTCGCACTACCCCCTTCACAAGCACGTCAGGGTGGCTAGTGGTCAAGGAAAAATACAGTTAAAAAAAGTGATAAACACCAGTATATTCTTGTAGAAAAATTTATGTTGATTATTCGATGAAACAATCAATTTGAATTTTTCTATAAGAATATACTGGTAATTATCATTTTTTTTACTGTATTTTTCCCTTACCACAAGCCACCCTGCACGTGTATACTGAAGCTGCAACTCGTATAACAGGTGGGAAACGAACTTCAACCTAAAAAATTGTTTCCAAAACATGACCCTGGGCTTCTACTTGTACGCCGGTAACTGCACATTTGTGCTGCTATAGCCGTAGTGTCTAAAAACGACCGTTTCGTTTTGGGCGGCTATAGCCGTCGTGCCACATTGTGAACATCGCTTTGACCGCTATAGCCGCAACTGTCTGTCAACGTGTTAAGATATAATTAAAATCAAAGTTGGTCAAAACAGTTTTCTGAAAAAAGTTTTATAGGAACGAAAACTATGCACAGGAATTTAACCATAATTTGTAAGGACATAGTTGACAAGTTTGCGGTGTGCAGACTGCATTTTTTTTTTTAATTTGAGTAATTTTTTGCGGTTTGATTTCAATTTTTAATTTAAAATTTTCACTATTTTTAAGAAGATTTATTTCATATTTCATAAAATGCATTATTTGAATTGTTGCCAATTTGTAAAATAGCGATATAAAAATATTCGCTTTCAATTAGGAAATTTATTTGCACGTGACTATTTAAAACAGAAATAAAACTTTAAAATAATAATTAATTGATCACGTGAGTAGATATTTAATAGCGGTTCTACATCAGTGGTGGAGATGGTGGTGACCTCTGAAGGTGAAGTTCAAGGTTACCGGAAGTGGCAGGTGTGGACACCGGAAGTGGTAGTTGGGGATAACAGGCATGTTGGATCAGGTTTGTAAGACAGGAAGTGATCCCGGAAACGCGAAAGGAAGTTTAACCGGAAACGCGACAGGAAGTGGGTGCGATAAGGGAGAGAGGGGGAGGGCTTATTTTTGTGGGGGCTTATGCTAACCTGAAATAAAAATGGAATTATTTCTTACTTTATAAAAATTTAACATAAAATGTATCTTTTTTTTTTTTTTTTAAACCTGAAATAAAAATTATTTTTGCTAACTAACAAATGAGATAAAAATGGAAATCTTTCTGACTTTGTTTTACTTTATAAAAGTTTTACGTGAAATTTATTTTAAGACTGGAAACACGACAGGAAATAAGATCGGAAACGGGATTAGACATGCTTTTTCCAAAAAGGGTTTTCAGGAAACAGTAAACATGTTTTGGGAACATGTTTGGGAGCTTGTTGGAACAGGAAGGTAGTTTAAAAGACCGGAAGTGATTAAGGTGTAAGAGATAAGGAAGTAGGAATATACACGTAGATTTTGTTCTTTGTAGAGGGTGAAATTTTATTTTATTTTTTATTTAAAGTGTTTTCATTTTTTATTAATTTAATTTATTTAAAGCGTTTCAAATTATTTTTATATTATTTTTTTTGTAGTGTTTTACGTATTATTTTAATTTTTAGTGACATTAGAACCTGCAATGTTCTGTATCACACATGTCTTATCTTAGGTTACCAAGGATGTGTGTGTGTTGTTGTCTCTTTAAATGCCAGAGATGGGGACTTCAGACCTGCGTTGAGATATCTTTATCATAGTTTTAATGAACTGCAGGAAATTGTCTTTAGCTATTGAGTAATTCGCGAGTTTTGGTTTAATATGAATGCTATTACATCTGTTTGTTTAATTTACAAGCACATTTCTCTTACAACATTCTGTCAACAGATCATTTCCATATTCGAAATAATAATTTAGAAGGAAAATTTTTATATGAAAATACTATGAAATGTCATTTATAGAGATTGACAAAAATAGCATGCTTGATTCTTTCTTGTATTAACCTTATAATCATTTATTTTAGAAATATAGGTTTATAGTTTTGTTACGAAAAATAACGTGTTTACATATTTTAAAAACGAAAGCAAAGTGATTTTTACAAATGTAACTATAAGCTATACACCCACGCATTTGTGTTATTGAATTAAATTACAATGCTTAATATTGAATTCACCGTACTATTTTCCTGCAAAAGCCGTTTCATAAACTTGTGTACTGAAATTAATGTGGCATTTTTAGGGAAAAAATTAATTCAAGTCTTTGAGACTAATCTTTCAACGGAAAAAAAGATATTAAACTTTAAATCCAACTTACACTCGCTCAGTCATTCTTGCTTCTCTCTACCTTGCTAACAACCGTTTGCTGCTGACTCATTGTTTGGTTGTTTAAACTTGTTGAATGACGTCATCATGTGTTTGTCTAAACTTGTCCAGTCTTGTTTTTATGCAGTACGTCTATTTAGATGAGTCATCACTCGCTTATCTTAGTTGACTTGTCCAAACTTGTTTTTGTGTGACACGTCTATTTGGGTGAGTCATCGTTCGCTTATCTTGCTTTACTTGTTTGAACTTGTCTAGTGTCCACCACCTCATGTCTTTTGTCATAGCTTGAGTATACTTTACACCAATCACTTAAATATAAAAGTCTTGTCACAACTTACTTAAACTCTGATAAAAATATTAATTATTTATAAATTTCATCAAATTCTTATTTTTCTGATACATTTACTATGTAATTTTCGTTCAAAAATATGGTAAAGCCCGATTTTAAATCGAAGTCTAAGATAAATTCCCCAAATTTGTAACATTTTAACACTAATAATAAATACTGTAAGCACCCAGTACATACAAGTTTTGTAAAAATAATATTACTTATAGCTAACTCGTTCAGTCCCATGATACGAAACTTCAATATAGCTAAAATCAGTGTTAAACGAAAGTCTAATCACGTGTCTTTATATATTATTTTGAAATGTAAAGCATTATATCTAAACGAATGATATAAGGAGTAGTTAGAATAGTTCTTGTATTTTTATTAGTAAAAAATGTATACACATTATCTTACAAGGTTGGAATATTCAACACACGGTTCACCATATTTAAAAACGATTCACCATCATTTAAAAACTTAGTAACATATTTTTAATTTATAAATTTAAATTAAAACATATTTTTATAAATAAACAATTATAAATACTCAAGTATTTTTAATTTAAATTTATAAATTTAAAATTTGTTTAAAACAACCAAACAATGAGTCAGCAGCAAACGGTTGTTAGCAAGGTAGAGATAAGCAAGAATGACTGAGCGAGTGTAAGTTGGATTTAAAGTTTATTCTTATCACACACCTGAAGACTGCTAGCGCCTCTAACGGCGATTGCAGCGCCCCCTTGCAAAGATAAGGGAGAAACGTTAGTTGAGTGAAAGCAAGCACAAGAAGTTGACGTGTTTTTCGGTAAGTATTAATTTCTGTTTTGTTTCTGAAAGGTGTTTTGTGGGAAAGGTAATGGAGTTGTGTATAGTAATTAAACTTAACAGTTGGCAAATAATTTAAAGTCGAACTCAAGCTAGATTAAATGTCTATGTTTTTCTGCGCATATGCAGATACAGAGTATATAGTTGATATGCACCAGTTGGTTGCAAGGATAAACAGTCAGATCATAATCTCTCAATAGTTAAAAGTAAAAAGTTAATTTTGATTAACTTAAAGATTTTTAAACATTTTTGTAAACTTTTAATTTTTAAAACTATATTTTTGTTAACTTTTTAAACTTTTTAACGTAATTTACATTTTTGTAAACTGTTAATTTTTAAAACTATATTTTTGTTAACTTTTTAAACTTTTTAACGTAATTTACATTTTTTTTAAACTTTAAAAACTTTTTTGTAAACTTTATTTTATTTTATTTTATTTTATTATTTTTTTTTTGTGTTAACTAACAATCTTTTCAAAACTTTTTTCTAACGTGAATATTTCCATTCAGTAGTTTAATCTTTTTGCAAGAGTTGAAATTTTTGAATTGGAATATAAAAAAACAAGTTATATTACATCTTTTCACTCAAAAGTTCTACTAGATGAAAAACTAATAAGTTCACACACAGATACTTTGTAGAAATAAACACACACAGATATTTAACAAAACAAATAATTTATTTTGTCTTAAACAATTTATTATAAACAGTTTGTTCATGAAGCTTATGTAAAAAGCGTTCACTAACACTATAAACTCCGTTCAAAAACGTTGAAATAACGTAATCGAAATCGATGAGCATTAACAAAGCTTCACCTAGTTGATTAAATTTTTCCTTATTATTAAATGCGAAGCATGAGTGAAGGCTTTGACATGCATGTCGAAAAATACATCCAGCACATTCATACAACTGGTTAAGTATTGCTACCATATTATTCTCGATACACGTATTAAGTTTAGACCATAACACAGGTTCTTTTTCTGCCGATCTGTTACTCACCACACATTTCTGTTTAATGAGAAAGGGTAATAGTTTTGTGTACATATGTTGTAAAAGTACAGTATTTAAGTGTGAGGTACTTTCTTTTAATTTTTCCATTTGTTGTTCGTTTAAGTCAACATGAGAAAAATTCTTCATATTTTTAATTCGCATCATCGAATCTTGATTTAACACTAAAATCGTGTTATTAGAAACAAAGGATGCACTTTTGTATCTTAAATTAAATGCAAGGATTTTATATTGAAACTCATACCAGCTATGAATATCCATATTAACTCCGTTTTTGGTTGGGATTTCTTCATTAGTAGATACATTGCGTTTAAATTCTCGTATATGTATAGAATATTGTTTATTTTTTAACTTCAAAGTTAAGTAGAAACAGTCACTTAGTTCTTTGTGAAACACATTGGAATTGTATAATTTGTCACTTTTAGTGGTAAATGTAGGTGTAGTGATGCTTTGTATTTCACCACTTGCTTGCGAAAGGCTGTTTGCTTGTAGCTCGTTCATCTCATGTTTAACAGTAGTCTGTAAGATATTATTCGTAGGTTCTTGAAAGGGTTCATCCTTTAGCGAGGTGAAGGGAGTAGAACAATCTAAATTTTCAAAATTCATGTCTTTGAAAAATGTATTTAAATAGTCCTGGGCAAAAACTGACTCTTGATGTGGATTCTCGAAAGATGCTGCATCGTAACCACCGGTAAAGTTTGAAAAATTCATAGCGATCTCAGGTTTCACATCTGGTAAGTTCTTAGTAGAGGAGATATCACGTGATATAGTTACACAGTCATTGTCCATTTTAGAAAGTTTTAATCTTGGGTCTTTTAACTCCTTCTCACAAGTATTTGATTTTTCCATAGCTTTTTCTAAGCGTGGACGCTTTGAAGGTGGAAACACTTCTTCGTGGGATCGCATATTCATTTCATAAAATATTTTTATACAATTTAATCTGCTTCACTAACTGATGTAATCTCGATAAAAGTCAGCAGAACACTGTATGTGTTTCATAAAAACGTCTGCTTATCTAGATTTTAAAAACAGTCATGGTTATAGTTAATCATTTAATTTATATGTAGGTTAAATATAAAAATTTACTTATCTAGGATAAACTCAGTGACGGTTTAAGTTAAACATTTTCTTAACTAGGTTAAAAACATTGATGTTGACTGTTGAGAGAAAATTATCAAAACATGCAGTGTCATTGTTTAAACGAAGAGAAAAATTCAACTTTCTTATCAATAAGTAAGATTAATACCTATTCAAAGGAAAACCCATCGATGATTCATAACGTCACGTCTTACTTTGTTAGTGATTAAAAGTATCATAGATTTAAAATAACACATTTCCAATCATTTCTCTTGTAGTTTAAGTAACATATAATAAATACATCACATTTATTTCATCATGTTTTACACAATTTCAACAAATTCATTCCCATTTTGCCTAAGACATTCAAAATGTTAAACAGTAGTTTATGTTGCATTGTCAAACTGTTCAAAGTAATTTACATCAACTATAAGAAAAAACCACTATACTTATTCATATTAAAACTATTTATTAATCATTTAAAGTAATACAAATCAAATAAGCCTGTCATATTGAGCTGTAATCAATTCTAATTTCAAAATTTTTTGTAATGTCCAATTAAACACACGTTCTGTGAAATCTTCAAAGCCGTTGTACAGCTTAAGAAAGGCATTCTCAACATGCACGTGTATGTTTTGTTCTGTTAATTCCAGTTCACTTTTGGAAAGGAAAAAGGGGGTTGCTCTCTCTAAGTCACCATCCTGTGATTCACGATATACATCCACTTTAACGGCTGCATACCATTTTATTGACTTTTTCATTTGCAATTGATAATTTAATTCGTTTAAAACATCCGATCGAACACTGTTAAAAAATGAACGAAAGTCTTTTTGATTCATCTCATTGGACACAATGATAGTTTTAGTACAATTATTTCGCACATCATGTTGTCTTTTAAAATGTTTCACTTTTTCAAATAACAAATCAGGTGATTTCTTCACATTAGGTAAAACTTTATGTAAAGTATCACAATGTTGTACTAAATCTGAATCACAATCAAACATTTCGCTACACTTTGTACATGAATGTTGTTTTCCTGACTTGTGAGTCTTCTTATGTTTCAATAAGTCACCCATTCTTGAAAATATCTCGTTGCAATCACTACACTTGTATTGTTTGGGCGATTTGTAAATCTTTTGATGATTACGTAAATCACTCTTTTGTGAAAAAACTTCAGCACACACCTCACAACGAAAAGACTTTTCCTTTAAATGACATTTCATGTGAAACATTAAGTTAACTTTTCGAGGAAATGCTTTGTTACACGTCTTACACACATGGGGTAACTTCTGTTTCTTTAGTCCTGATGAGGTGGGTTTCACTTCATAAGTCGAAACGAGTCCTTCTTTGGATAAAAGTGTAGAATCCATCTCTTGATTATTTAACTTTGGTTATGAGTGTTGACACTCCAAGGTCACATCACCAACACAAGAATCCATAATAACTTAAATGAAAACTAACTTTAAAAAAAAAACACAAGCTATTACAACGATTTCAGGGTACAGTATAATGTTATGAACTCGTTTCAGTGAAATTTATATAATGATAGAGGGCGCTCGTGTAAAAAATACTAACATTTTATTGGTTTAAAATGACACATGAGTATTTTATCATACAATGTTATGAGTTCAATAATCACTTAATTCTTGCACAATGATTGAGAAAGTCTTACCTATCAGAAGTTCGTACATTTGTAAGTAAAAATCCTTATTACTTTCGTGTCTATTGCTTTTATAAATAATATTTTACTTATCAAGTCGCTTAATTTCTAAATGATGTATTCTAAAACGCCTTTTATATCTTATGTGTATAAAATCTACCAAAATAGGGGAAAAAGAAGGGGGGCGTGAAGTATTTGTAAAATTGAATTACGTTAATTTATAAAAACTAGATTCCATTCCCTTTTTTTAAAATGTTGGTTGTATAAAGTCAAATGTATTGAAAATTTATTTTAATCGTATAACTCTAAACAAAATACCCGCTCTCTTTAATAAATTAAATAGTCACTAAAAATTGTTCATTTAAAAGGAAAAAATCTTTAAAATTCTCTTATTGTATGTTTTTATAAATAATATTTTGCACGTCAAATAATTTCTTGACTAAATGGAATCTTCTAAAATCTCTTATGTGTTGTGACTGGTTGGTTAAATATAGGGTTGATTATCTGCGTTAGGGATAAGTGTCTCCGTGTAGGTCTTTCTCAGGTGTTCTTACCCATATTGACAAGTTTCGAAGAAAACTTCGAACGGTTGAGGTCGACGACCGTGAGAGAGGTTTAAACCTAACACCTTCCATCTATCAGCTTTGAGAGTAGAACCTCTCAGCCGCTAGTCTTATGTGTTGTGTTTTTATAAATAATATTTTTCTTGTTTAATCACTTAACTCCAAAATGAAATGTTTCTAAGACACTTTGTCATGTCTTAAGTGAAACATATTTAACTAAAGAAGGATGTAGTATTTGTGACATAAGTTATTCTACAGTACCATTTTAATAAAAAGAAAAAGAAAAAAAAGAGAAGCTATTAAAAGTTAATTAAAAAAACATATAATTAAAAAAATATATTGTTTAATTAGCATAAAAACGATTATTTAAGTTACTCCACAAATTTGTAAACTTAAAAAACGGAAGATATAATGTAAGAGAAAGTATGACAAATCTTTTTTTCCGTTGAAAGATTAGTCTCAAAGACTTGAATTAATTTTTTCCCTAAAAAGGCCACATTAATTTCAGTACACAAGTTTGTGAAACGGCTTTTGCAGGAAAATAGTACGGTGAATTCAATATTAAGCATTGTAATTTAATTCAATAACACAAATGCGTGGGTGTATAGCTTATAGTTACATTTGTAAAAATCACTTTGCTTTCGTTTTTAAAATATGTAAACACGTTATTTTTCGTAACAAAACTATAAACCTATATTTCTAAAATAAATGATTATAAGGTTAATACAAGAAAGAATCAAGCATGCTATTTTTGTCAATCTCTATAAATTACATTTCATAGTATTTTCATATAAAAATTTTCCGTCTAAATTATTATTTCGTATATGGAAATGATCTGTTGACAGAATGTTGTAAGAGAAATGTGCTTGTAAATTAAACAAACACATGTAATAGCATTCATATTAAACCAAAACTCGCGAATTACTCAATAGCTAAAGAAAATTTCCTGCAGTTCATTAAAACTATGATAAAGATATCTCAACGCAGGTCTGAAGTCCCCATGTCTGGCATTTAAAGAGATAACAACACACACACATCCTTGGTAACCTAAGATAAGACATGTGTGATACAGAACATTGCAGGTTCTAATGTCACTAAAAATTAAAATAATACGTAAAACACTACAAAAAAAATAATATAAAAAATAATTTGAAACGCTTTAAATAAATTAAATAAAAAAAAATGAAAACACTTTAAATAAAAAATAAAATAACATTTCACCCTCTACAAAGAACAAAATCTACGTGTATATTCCTACTTTCCTTATCTCTTACACCTTAATCACTTCCGGTCTTTTAAACTACCTTCCTGTTCCAACAAGCTCCCAAACATGTTCCCAAAACATGTTTACTGTTTCCTGAAAACCCTTTTTGGAAAAAGCATGTCTAATCCCGTTTCCGATCTTATTTCCTGTGGCGTTTCCAGTCTTAAAATAAATTTCACGTAAAACTTTTATAAAGTAAAACAAAGTCAGATAGATTTCCATTTTTATCTCATTTGATAGTTAGCAAAAATAATTTTTATTTCAGGTTTAAAAAAAAAAAAGATACATTTTATGTTAAATTTTTATAAAGTAAGAAATAATTCCATTTTTATTTCAGGTTAGCATAAGCCCCCACAAAAATAAGCCCTCCCCCTCTCTCCCTTATCGCACCCACTTCCTTTCGCGTTTCCGGAATCACTTCCTGTCTTACAAACCTGATCCAACATGCCTGTTATCCCCACCTACCACTTCCGGTGTCCACACCTGCCACTTCCGGTAACCTTGAACTTCACCTTCAGAGGTCACCACCATCTCCACCACTGATGTAGAACCGCTATTTAATATCTACTCACGTGATAAAAGCAGTAAACGTAGAAAATTACGTAATAAAAAATATACTTGCGCGTGAATATTAAAACGAGAAATAATTAAATTATTAGGCGTTTTCAAAGCATTAAGTACGGAAACTTACGTCATATTTAAAATGCTCAAATATCAATATTTCCAAACAATTTCAATTACAAATTATATTTATACGAGAGATTAATTTGTTTCGACAAATCTTTTACCTGTTATTGCAAATTTTAAAACAACGTAAAGGATATTTCTTCTCGATTAAAAACTATATTTTGACGTGTAATAATTACCTTTAAAATACCGAAATAACTAATAAATTGTTACAATATCATTAACAATATGGTACTTCTCCTTTATCCCGACGACCACTTTTCCTAACAAAAAACCAACGCCAAACTGTAGGATTTAACACCAAAAATGCATGAATATGGCGTCACACTCACTTGACGACAGAGGCAATACATGTGTTTGTTATAGCATTAAGTGGTTTTTAATTCGATATATACATATATTTTTCATTATGTTTCACTGATATATTAATTATTTCATTAATTATAATAACAATTGCATCCTTAAACGGCAGTGTCATGATATTAAAAAAGAAAAGGCATTGAAAAATGTTGCGATGAACAGTTACATACAATAGATCAGTTTCAACTAACGTCACAAACATTTATTCACCAGCCGAGAGAGATAATTAAGAAAAATAATGTAAATAAATATCCAAGACTATTTTTTTCTGTTTTCATTAATATATTGTAAATTTTATTGTTTAAACTTACTGATAGTTGACGCTTTGGTGAGGGGAGGGGGGGTACGAATTTCTTGTATTTTAGTTATTTGTTTGTTTGTTTATTTATTTTATTTATTTTATTTTTATTTTTTGAGATTCCTATGGCAAAATTCGACATAAATGCTGTATACGCACCATGTTGGCGCGATTTTTTTCAACCGCCAACTTTGTTTTTCAATATTAGTTTCAAATAGCATGCAATAATAACACGTGATTCTTTATTTTAATATAAAAATAAAGCAACGTAATAAATGAAATAGCTTCTATTATTTTAAAAAAGAAAATAAATAAATGATAGTTTTATATAAATAAATATTGATATACATAATAAAAATAATTTATAGAATTAAAATAAAAAAGAAAACAAAACAATCAACAATTTATTCAAAAACAAAGTTATCGCCAAATTGGCGGTTGGAAAAAATCGCTCCAACGGGGTGTGTATATGACACCTGTGCCCAAAATTCTTCTATTTGTTTATTTGGCACATTTTGGCGATAGTTTTTATGAAAATTAAACGACGGGATAATGGAGAAGTATCAAAAAGACAAATAAACCTTGAATTAAAAATCCCTCGATGAAATAACTAATACGTGTAACGCATCTGATGCCAACTGAATGCAACGCGACGCCACGATCATGCACGTTTGGTGTTAAATGATATATTCTGGTGACAGTTCGTTTCTTTTTATAAAAAAGTAGTGGACGGGATAATTAAGAAGTAACCAATTTTTTATAGCATCTTTATAAAATTCTCCAATGCAGCGCCATTGTTTACTTAACCAGTTCACACAAGTTGACTTTTAAATGTTTAATTCATCTTATTTAAACAAGGAGGGAAACAGTTGTTAGCTGTTTCGAGAGCAGTTGATTCGACCTCAAAATCCCTCAGTCAAAGGAAAGTGAATGGAAACCTGGTTACAGCAGATCGCCTCTGGTTGTTTAATTATAGTACAATCTTCCGTAATCGTTTTAGAGTTGATCAAATCAGAGTGTTTTTAAATCATTCGGTGTCAGAACGGGGTTGGAGAGCGTAGCTCGTAGGGGGCAGAGCCCCCTAGTAATGAAAAAAAAATCTAAATAAGCAGAAATCGAAAGAGCACAGTGAACCGTGTTTTTGACGCATAAAACATTTGCCCTTGCGTCTCCGTTACCGAGATACAGGGTGTATCTGAAATGCTTCAACAAACTTAGAGGGATGATAGTACTCATGAAGACGAACAAAAAATGCAATGGAACATGGGGTCGCAAATGACGTTTAACCCTTTCAGGGGCAGTGGTATGTTTATGAAACCACTTAATTTTAATTCCAAAACGCCACATTGGCACCAGAATTTTGCTAAAATCTTTTCCATTTAATATGTATGTGAAATATAGCCTTTTTCTTATTTACAAACAAATTTTTTTGTAAATTCCGGTGCCAGTCATTTATTTCAACATTTTAGTACTAAAAGTACTTTGCCCCTGAAAGGCTTAAAGGATGAAAATCGAGAAAATGCGTCTGAAAATGGACTGGCACCGGAATTTACAAAAAAAAAAAAAAAAATTGTAAATAAGAAATAGGCTATACTTCACATACATATTAAATGGAAAAGATTTTAGCAAAGTTCTGGTGCCATTGTGGCGTTTTGGAATTAAAATTAAGTGGTTTCATAAACATACCACTGCCCCTGAAAGGGTTAAACGTCATTTGCGACCCCATGTTCTATTGCATTTTTTGTTCGTCTTCATGAGTACTATCATCCCTCTAAGTTTGTTGAAGCATTTCAGATACACCCTGTATAATGCCTTAGCCCCTTGAGGACAAGCGACACGTATAAGTGTCGCATAAGATGCTCAGAATCCTTGATTATTCCCACCAGTTACTTTTTATTGTAAACTTTGCCTTATTTAATGCTAGCATTTCTGCGATTCAATTAGGCGAAAATTTCTGTTTTGAAAAACCGGTGGCAAAAGATTAAAAATTCTGAAAAGGATGCTCGTCGTGAAGGGGTTAAAATTTGCTAATTTATTGATTTAATAGGATAGAAGGAAGAGTCGATAGCATGGAAGGTGGAGCCATTACGTATTCAACGTAATGGCATCATCAAACTCTAGTCACTTGTCCATTTCCCGTTTACTGCTAATAATGCCGCAATAATCCAACATGATTCGGTATGCTTGGCAATTGAACGGCTTAGTGAATGAACAATTAGTAAATATTTTAATAGAATACGGTATTAAGAACTCCCCACTAGTTAATTATCATGCTGGATTTAAAAAACCCGTAATTTAGTAAAAATGTGTTATAAGTTATTTGTACAACTTGTAAAATAGCCATAGTATGAAACTTAAGTCTTTTTAAATTGCTGGCTGTTCATCCACTGGAAAATTAGGCGTTCCTTCACTGGTAAGAACTCTTCATTTACTTGGCTTCTGCATACCTTTTTCTAAGACACCCCAAACAACATCCCAAACGAATCAAATATAAATTTCCTTTTATTATTTTTTTAATAATTTGTATACCAACACATGTATTTGCACTGTCAAATACCAAAAGGTACTGTTTACTAAAATATTATCAATCTTTTCTTAAAAAACCGTGCTTAAGTGTTCCCTTACTGGTCGGACTACCCTACATGCTCCTCTAAAAATCGAAATTTTTAAGAGTTGTATGCCCGTTAATTTTTTGTAAATGTTTCTTTTATTATGTTTTAGCCTGTCTAACTTGCTGTAAAAAGCACAGTTAGGCATCATAATTAAACACCAACAAGAAATCGTGACCATAGCACATATTTAAAGAAATATTAATTTATATTTAATCATGTTTTTTCCTGTGTCTGTTTTAATATATTTTCTATAGAAAAAGAATAAACATGTACTTTTAATTATATTTATATATAATTCGTACATTTTTCAATATTTCGAGCAAGGAACTAACTCAGCCTCTCACTATGCTCTGTCGTGTATATTGCACTTGCACACACATCAGGCCAATGTCAGATGCATGAATCCCGATAGAATAATTTATTTCAGTAGATATTGTTTGGAACATTGAAACAATTTGAGTCGATGATAAATCAGTTTTAATCTATTTTGCATCTGACAAGGAAACCACGTCGTTAGTGTAATAATGAAAAAATTCTAATTAAGCAGCAATCGAAAGAGCATAGTGCACCGAGGTTTTGACGCATATATCATTTGAACTCGTCTCCCCGTTATCAAGATATAATGTCTTAAAATTTGCTATTTTATTCATTTAATACAGCTATACTCAACATGCGGCCCGCGGTCCGCGGTCCGGTGACCTTTTGTGTGCGGCTCGAGGAACATAATCATTAATCCATATTTATTATAATAATTGGCTAAGGGCATACAAAGCATTTAAGATCACCAATTAATTTTTCAGCAGAGGTGAAATTACGCTGTAAATTAATGAAATACAAAAGATGTGAATTATCACTTTACTAAACAGCGTATAACCATTAGAGTGAAAAAATATCCAGAACGGGGTTCGATCCCGGATCACTTGGTATAGCGCACCAAGTGCTTTACTAATTAAGCTATCCAGACGACATCCAATCTAGCATTCTCTCAATCTTATATGGCAAGGCTACAACCACGCAGCACAAGATGGAAGTCAATCATGAGCACAACACCGTTGGCATGCATGAGACGAATTAAACCCAGTATCGGTGAAAATTTATACACTAACTAATTTTTCAGCAGAGCTGAAATTACGCTGTAATTCAATGAAATACAAAGGATGTGAATTATCACTTTACTAAACAGCGTATAACCATTAGAGTGAAAAAATATCCAGACCGGGGATCTATCCCGAATCCCTTGGTATAGCGCACCAAGTGCTTTACCAATTAAGCTATCCAGACAACATCCAATCTAGCATTCTCTCACTGTTATATGGCTACATACAACCACGCAGCACAAGACAGAGAGTCAATAATGAGCACAACACCATTGGCAAGTAGGGTATAAACACCGATAGTAGGCCACTTCGGCGTCGGCGTAAGTGGTGGTGGTGGTGGTGGTGGCGTACTGTGGAGCTGTGCGCGGTGGCGTTGGCGTAAGTGGTGGTGGTGGTGGTGTCGGCGTAAGTGGCGGCGTAGGGTAGTGGCGTAGATAAGACAAGGGGGGCCGGAGGTGGTGGCGATACGAGCATTGGGCGATAGGGATGTTTGATAAGGATGTTTGATAAGGGGATTATTTTAATTAATTTTAATTGGGGAACTTAGAAAATTTCGCGCAATTTTTTTTCAACTATTGTAGGGTGGGGTGTTTGTAATTATTTTTCGAACTGTGGTTTGTGAATTGCATTTAAAAATATGAATTAAAATTTTAATTAATTTTAATTGGGGAACTTAGAAAATTCGGACGCATTTTTTTTTTCGCGGAGTATTGGTGGACGACGTGAATGTCAAGGGATTTATTTGTGCGAATTAGAAATTTAATTAATTTTAATTTTAATTAATTTTAATTGGGGAACTTAGAAATTTTCCGAAGCAAAAAAAAAAATTTTTCAACGAGATTATGCAGTTTGATTATGAGTGTATGCAGTAGAAGTGAATGATTAATTAATTAAAAATACTAATTAAAAATAGTAATTAATTAATTTTAATTGCAGAACTTAACAATTTTCGCGAGATTTTTTTTTCAACGAGAGTAGGGTATTCGATATACATGTTAGAGGAGAATTTTAAAAGTCAATAATGGTTTAATTAAAAATGGTGATTAATTTTAATTGGGGAACATGGACATTTTTCGAAGCAAATATTTTTTCAACGAGAGTAGGCTATTTGTTATACATGTTAGAGTATATTACAGGTGAATTTTAAAAGTCAATGATTTAATTAAAAAGGGTCATTAATTCATTTTAATTGGAGAACTTAAGAAATTTTGGCGAGATTTTTTTCCCTCAACGAGAGTACGCAGTTTGAATGTGCAGTAGAATGGTAGATGCTAGTAATTAAAAAGGGTCATTAATTAATTTTAATTGGCGGACTTTTAGCATGCAAAAATAGTTAAAAGTTATAGGGAAGCCTTCGAATGGAATGATTATACGTTTTGGGGACCCTTCAAAAGAAACTGGAAACAGTTATAGATATTGAACCCTTCACAAAAAATTGGACAGATCCCCCTTTTAATAAAAAGGGATCCTTCACAAAAAATCCAATGAATTCAAATTATGCATAAATACTAGAACCCTTCATACATTCAGTTCATTGATCCTTTTTCCCCCTTCGAAGTGTGAACTCGCATTAGACTATAGGAACCCTTCATAAAATAATTTATACATGCCGTATTCGAAAAAAAAAACCCTTCATAAAATATTGTATGAGTCCCCTGTTTGAATAAAAAAGCCCCATCACAAAAAATTGAAAAGTGTGTTAGAGGAATCTTATGATATAAGAAAATAATTAATATTTTTATAACTGAGCCCTCCTCCACCCGCTATATATATTTGATATAGCGCCCCAGTATTTTTGCAGCAAGTTTTTTTTTTTTTCAAGAGTGTATGAAAACTATTATTCTCATACGAAAAATTCGCACTTAGGCGAAAAAATGTAACTTATGAAGAAAAAAAAAAAAATTTTTTAACTGGGCCCTCCACCGCCCGATATATTTCTTATAGCGCCCCAGTTTTTGTGAAGAATTTAACAGCAAGCTCTTTTTTAATTTAATATTTCATATATGAAAACTATTATTCTCATATGAAAAATTCGCACGTAGGCGAAAGAAATGCAACTTATGAAGTAAATATTAATTATTATTTTTTACTAAAATCATTCAGAATTAATAGTATGTAATTTTTTATATGTGAAAATTAAATTCTCTAACCTTTCCATGCTACACAAGTCCAGGCAGGCTTTCTTATTGCTATAGTCATCGGAGGTAATCCCCAACCCTGTTTGAATAAAAAGGCTCCTTCACAAAAATCCAATTATGCATAAGATCCCTTCCTAAAATCAGGTAATTTATAACTTACCCCTTTTTTTTCAATTCAAGTTAGGCTAGAAGTACAACTTACACATCGATATGTACAAAATATAGAAATCCTTCGAAAGAAACTTTGAAAAGTTTAGATATTAAGCTACCCTCACAAAATAATAAAACCGTATTCGAATCCCAGCGCCTTTCACAAAATAAATCCAATAGATTCATGTTACATTACGGTAATAGTAATACGAGAGAGGCATTGACCTTTCATAAAAATGCAAGGTCCACTGTTTGAATGGAAAGGCCCCCCTTCACAATATACCCTTTAAAAATATTATGATTCCACAGATATTTTAGGAAATAGACTGATATTTTCAAATGAGTACGTATTCATGCGTGTGAAAATAAGTTTTACACGAATGCCTTTTTAGTTTAACGTGTAAAATATAGATTTTAGAAAAAAGATTCTTGTTTTACGAAATTTTTCATACAAATCTGTAAAATAGGGTAGAGCGTTTCATGAAAAATAATTGAATTTCGAGTGATTATGCTTTAAAAAATATATTTTAGCATTGAAATTAAGAAAAAAAGACGGCTATCCCTTTCCCCCTCAATAGACGGATTGCTGAATCACAATGAGTCATATTAGCAGATAAGCGAAGATCTTGCTTTGACTTGATTCCTTTCTTAGATTATGAATCACTCACGATAAGAAATACCTGACACATTTTTTGTAGGCAAATGTACGAAATTAGCTATATAGTATTCCACTTATTAATCTGTTAAGTTTTAAAATGCTTCAATGAAAAATAATAACTAAGAAATAAAATTAAAAATGTTCATTAATTAATTTTAATTGGTGAACTTAAACATTTTTGGACCAAACAGACGGGTTTTAAGGAAATCGATACATGTTATGGTAATAAATACAGGGTCCAGTATGAATTATACTACACTATATTTAACAGCTACCCCGTTCCTTTTTTACCCAGAGAGCTTGCTAACTTCGATAGAAGTTAGGCTTCACACACTTAAAAAATATATAGAGTGATATAAAAAGAAGAAATTTCAACGTATATATGTATATATATATATATATATATATATATATATATATAATAGAATATTATGAAAAATCATGCATAGTGGTATAATTTATGAATCACTTTCCAAAATTATTGCAATATTATGTGAACTAAATATAATTTTACAATCTAATGTAAGTCAGATTTTACTTTCAAATGTTTAAATTTATGAATGGAGTGGTAACATGCTTGTGAAAGGTCTATTTTTAAGACGAAACAGTGTGTGAAGGGCCCTGTTTTAAGGTTAAAAGTTTCGTGAAGGGCCTTGTTTTAAAGTTTCGTGAAGGGGTCTGTTTAAAGGACACTGTTTTGAAATGACTTAAGAACGGACAATTTATTCCTAAACATATTCACAACTACAACTTTGTATACATTATGAAAATACATGATTATATTTATACATTATGCCATAGTTTTTGAAATATTTTTCCAAAGTTAGATTCATACAATAAAGCGAGATTGATACCGTTAATGTATACGAATTCCTTCATGTTACCCTCTATAGCTTCAACTCGATTCGTTGTATATGCTTCAATGAAAAATAATAACTAAGAAATAAACTTAAAAAGAAGTAATTAAAAAGTAACATTAAGAATTTTTGAGATAAGAGATTGGTTTTAATTAAATAGGTTAATGAATCTAATTCGATACAAGTCTTGCTAAAATAGAAATTATACTAAAAATACAGAATCCCCTATAATATATATGAATTACACTGCACTAAATTTAATAGCACCCTCCCCTATTTTCATATAAAATTGCTTTAATATATAATTTAGGCTAACAATATACACTTCATAAAATACATAGTGACCACAAGAAGGATAGGAATTCAATATGTACTACTACTTATGCAAAATATAATTTCTCTTATCGCATAAAATATATTAACAAGTCCTGTAAAAATATATTGACAAGACATGAATTATTAATACATGATTTAAAAACATATTGGTTATACAAAACATATATATAGAATAATATATATAAAAATTTATCGTTACCTAAAAATTTCAAGCATGATTTACTAGACTTCACCCAAATTCAACTATATTCTTCATCACGTGGTTCGATGACATCACTGATCGCGAAAACATTCTAGATAAGAACAAATTTCAATTCATTTCTTCTAAAGCAAGTATACGAGTTGGTTCTAAGGTCTAGGTATGTAGATATATAGTAGATTAGAAGTAATATATTTTTAAAGTACTTTTTATTATATGTTAAAAGAAATGGTTATTTTATTTTTACGTAGGTAGACAAAATTAAAAATTAAAATATTAAATTTAATCTTTAGTAATATAAAGACTTACACCTACAGAAACGCATACATCCTTTTAGTTATATTCATGCAGACTTTAAGATATATCATATATGTTCTTTCTTTTACCATGACACATATGGATTTTTTTAAATGTATGCCACATGACTATCTAAAGCGAGATTGATACTTAAAACCATTAATATATGCAAATTCTTTCGTATAGCCCTGTATAGATGCTACTCACCATATATGTATACATATGGTGATATATATACTAAAATCTGTTACATTTTAAAATGCTTTATTGAATATTCAATGAAAAATAATAACTAAGAAATATTAATTAAGAGATATGCTAATGTTCGGACATAACATTTTTGGGTAAACACATATGTTTTAATTAAATATGTTAATGAATCTAATTCGATACAAGTCTTGTTAAAACAGAGATTATAGTGAAAATGCAGAGTCCCATATAAAACACATTAATTATACTGCATTAATGTGTTACACCCTCTATATTATCACAGAAATAACTTCGATGAAATTTAGACTATCAATACACACTTAAAAAATATATACAGAGTGCCCAGAAAAAGGGTACGAATGAATGAAAAATTTTAACAGAAATTATAAAATAGGATCTACAGTAAGTGACAATAAATAAATATGAAGGGAAAATCATGCGTCATGGTATACTTTATGAAACACTTTCCAATGCTATAGGACTATCGTTAAGAATTTGAAAAACTATTGAAATAAGTGAATTAGATTTAATAATTCATACTGGAAATGTATTCAAAAAATTACAGCTTTCGTTTCTTCCTTTTTTTCACTTAGATATAATTATAAGGCTTCTTTTACAATAAAGACCTGACTGCTGTGGAGAGATTTGAAAACTAGTATTTTTTTGAATCGGCATATATATATATATGTTAGGTTTGCTATACTAGAGGTATCTAAACTTTGCATATATGACTTTCATTATAACTTTATATAGAATACTTAACATACCATATGCAAACACACAATATTTATAAGGATATAGAACAATATCATGATTTCTTTAACTTCTCTAAGTATTCAAAATCCAATCGTCTAAACCGCACAAGTTTCGAACCCACAAACATATAATCAGACTTGTCATTTTATAGCCACCATGCGAACTACTAGGCTGAGTGAGCCCCCGCTTATTTTTTAGCCACCACGCTAACCACAGGGCTAAATGAGCCCCCGCTTATTTTATAATCACCTCGCTAACTACTGGGCTGAGTGAGCCCCAGGCTATTTTATACCCACCACGCTAACTGCTGGGGCTTAGTGATCCCCCGTTTATTTTATAGCCACCACGCTAACCACAGGGCTAAGTGAGCCTCCGCTTATTTTATAATCCTCTATGATTTTCAGAATTTTCAAAGAAGTTCACACTTAAGTCACAATGTGACCTCTCTGAATGGTGGCAATTTGGTCACAGATGTGCTGTGACAATTGTGACTCGCAGTAACGTCACAGTGACGTCACTGTGACCATGCATGCTATGCGGGTAACTACTGGGCTGAGTGACCCGTAGGCTATTTTATACTCACCACGCTAACTACTGGGCTTAGTGAATATATGGTTATATATATATATATACAGGGTGATTCATAAAAGATGGGCAGAACTTTAAGGGGTTATAGTACACTTAAAGACAAATAATATTAAATAGGAGACTAAGGGTCCCAGACGTATTCCCAAGGAGATAGGGGGCATTAAAGTTTAGGGTCCGAAATTTCAAATGATTATAAAACATGGAAAAATTGGTCGATTCGTTTGCGGTTTTTGCAAAAAATTTTCTTTATGCCAGTATTTTCTTGAAATAAAATTTTAAAGTTCAATTTCAAAAAATGCCGATAGGGGGCGCTTTAGACTTTGGAGTAACAAACAACTATTTTTTAACGTTATTTTTTGTATTTCTTTAAATGATTTCGAAAGCTTAGACTTAAACTTAAATTTTGATCTAAAAATCTGAGTCCTAACGAGTAGTTAAGTAGCGTAAACTGAAATTTGAAATTTGAAACCCTTCTCCCCCCAGAACAAAAATCAGTTATTCCCGATCTTTGTGTCGTAGATTAGGCTCTAACTACTGCCGCGTTTTGCTAAAATTATTCTTTATGTCAGTATTTTCTTGAAAATAAATTTTAAAGAAAATTTTCAAAAAATTCCGATAGAGGGCGCTTTAGACTTTGGAGTAACGAACAACTATTTTATACCGTTATTTTTTGTGTCTCATTAAATGCTTTCTAAATCTTAGACTTAAACTTAAATTTTAAGCTCAAAATCTGAATCGCTGAGCGTGGTTCAGTAGCGAGGGGAGGGGGTTCAAATTTCAACTTCTGAACATAGTTCAGTTTGCACTACTTAACCATGCCCAACGATTCTGTGCTGTGATACGAGGCAAAAATACAACTTTCGTCAAGGACTGCATAGTCGGAATTCACTCATAAAGGCACTGGCACAGTTGGAAACGTCGCTCATGCAAACGTTAAAGCTCCATTCCTGACGCTAGTCACCGGGTGAAGAAGGAAACAGAAAGTATGCAAATGTCAAATGGGGAAGAAGAAGAACACGTATTCAAAATTTCGACACGATTCAGGCATAAAAACCACTGAACGGTGAGTCAAGTGTAAGTCGCTGTAGTAATGAATCGGAAGATGGTGCCCTTCACGAATAAGGAAAAGGCTGAGATGCATTTAATTTACGGAGCGGCAGATGGAAATGGTGCAGAGGCACAACGAATGTACGGAGAGCGATTTCCTAACAGGCGGTTGCCTAACCGCAAAACTTTCGAGCGCTTGCACAGACAGTTGTGTGAGACGGGATCATTTCTCGCTTCCCGGTCGAATGCAGGTCGTGCAAAAAAGGACGAATCAGTAGTTGTTGCAGAAGCCATTCTGGATGTAGTAGCGGCGCAGCCAAGTACAAGTACACGAACAGTGGCTAGCCAGGTGGATACCTCACAGTCCACGACTTGGAGGGTACTGAAGGATGAACATTTGCTCCCGTTTCATGTGCAACGAGTCCAGAAACTGTCTCCAGGGGATTATCCAAATCGTATTGAATTCGCCCGCTGGTTTCTGCAGCAGAACGCGCTAAATCCACATTTTGGACGAACTGTGCTTTTCACCGATGAATGTACCTTCACACGTGAAGGTACATTTAACACACACAATGCACATGTATGGGCGGATGTCAATCCACATGCTACGTATCCACATGCTCATCAGAGACGCTTTTCCATCAATGTTTGGGCAGGAATCCTCGGAGACCACCTAATCGGACCGTACCTTCTTCCTGAACGCCTCAACGGTAAAACATACCTCACATTTCTGCAACATGTGCTGCCAGACCTGTTAAACGTTGTTCCTCCACGCATCCGGCGGGTCATGTGGTTCCAGCACGATGGAGCGCCAGCCCATTACGTACGAGACGTCCGCAACTATCTGGACATCACATTTCCGAACAGATGGATTGGTCGAGGTGGTCCTGTTGCTTGGCCTGCTCGCTCGCCAGATCTTTCACCCCTCGATTTCTTTTTTTGGGGACGATTGAAGGCTCTTATGTATGAGACACCCATTGAATCCCCCGAGGAACTGGTCGCCAGACTTTCCGCCGCTGTAGGGGAAGTGCTCGAAAAGCCTGATGTTTTCGCGAATGTTCGCCGTTCCATTCGTCGCCGTTGTTCTGCGTGCATAACCTCTGGTGGTCACAATTTTGAACATTTATTGTGATTACATGTTAATAAATATGCTTTGGTAACATAATCCTAATTTGTGTCTTTTTACCTCGTATCACAGCACACAATGTGTGGACATGGTAAACTGAACTGTGCTCAGGAGTAGAAATTTCAAACCCCTCTCCCCAGAAACTTAACCACGTCTAACGATTCAGATTTTGGGCTGAAAATTTAAGTCTAAGCTTTAGAAAGCATTTAATGAGACACAAAAAATAACGGTATAAAATAGTTGTTCGTTACTCCAAAGTCTAAAGCGCCCTCTATCGGAATTTTTTGAAAATTTTCTTTAAAATTTATTTTCAAGAAAATACTGACATAAAGAATAATTTTAGCAAAACGCGGCAGCAGTTAGAGCCTAATCTACGACACAAAGATCGGGAATAACTGATTTTTGTTCTGGGGGGAGAAGGGTTTCAAATTTCAAATTTCAGTTTACGCTACTTAACTACTCGTTAGGACTCAGATTTTTAGATCAAAATTTAAGTTTAAGTCTAAGCTTTCGAAATCATTTAAAGAAATACAAAAAATAACGTTAAAAAATAGTTGTTTGTTACTCCAAAGTCTAAAGCGCCCCCTATCGGCATTTTTTGAAATTGAACTTTAAAATTTTATTTCAAGAAAATACTGGCATAAAGAAAATTTTTTGCAAAAACCGCAAACGAATCGACCAATTTTTCCATGTTTTATAATCATTTGAAATTTCGGACCCTAAACTTTAATGCCCCCTATCTCCTTGGGAATACGTCTGGGACCCTTAGTCTCCTATTTAATATTATTTGTCTTTAAGTGTACTATAACCCCTTAAAGTTCTGCCCATCTTTTATGAATCACCCTGTATATATATATATATATATATATATATATATATATATATATATATATATATATATATATATATATATATATATACTAAAATCTGTTTAGTTTGAAAATGCTTCATTAAGTATTCAATGGAAAATAATAACTAAGAAATTTTAATTAGGAGATATGCGGACTTATAAAATTTTGAGGCAAACAGATGGGTTTTAATTAAATATGTTAATGAATCTAATTCGGTACACGTCTTGTTAAAGTAGGATGTATATGTATGTATATACATACGTGTGTGTGTGTACATACAGATGTATACATATCCATATGTACATACATGTGTATGAGCGTATGTCTAATATTATAGGACAAAGCAAGTATATTTAACTCTTTCGCATTATGTATATGTATGTGCATGCACACATATATGTACATACATATGCATGTGTGATGTTATAAAGCAAAGCGATTTTATTTATCTCTGTCTGTATATATATATATTTATATATATATCCACAAGTCAGACAGAATGTTTTTATATATACATATATGTATGTATACACGTTTAACTATCGAAAACATAGCCTCGACCATACAATTATTTATCGTAATAACCACTTGTTTACCCCATTAATAAACCAACTAACCAACTAACCGACTGCTTTACCAAGAAAAAATTGCTTACCCTATCAAGCACATATTCACTATCTGCGCATGTGCGGAAATTAATAAGAAACTAGACTAAAGATATGTTTAAACGAAAATAAAACTGTGACTAATCAAACAGGATATGTCCTAACTTGGTTTAGACTATTTCCTGTTTGATTAGTCACAGTTTTATTTTCGTTTAAACATATCTTTAATCTAGTTTCTTATTAATTTCCGCAAATGCGCAGATAGTGAATATGCGCTTGATAGGGTAAGCAATTTTTTCTTGGTAAAGCAGTTGGTTAGTTGGTTAGTTGGTTTATTAATGGGGTAAACAAGTGGTTACTACGATAAATAATTGTATGGTCGAGGCTATGTTTTCAATAGTTAAACGTGTATACATACATATATGTATATATAAAAACATTCTGTCTGACTTGTGGATATATATATAAATATATATATATACAGACAGAGAAAAATAAAATCGCTTTGCTTTATAACATCACACATGCATATGTATGTACATATATGTGTGCATGCACATACATATACATAATGCGAAAGAGTTAAATATATTTGCTTTGTCCTATAATATTAGACATACGCTCATACACATGTATGTACATATGGATATGTATACATCTGTATGTACACACACACACGTATGTATATACATACATATACATCCTACTTTAACAAGACGTGTACCGAATTAGATTCATTAACATATTTAATTAAAACCCATCTGTTTGCCTCAAAATTTTATAAGTCCGCATATCTCCTAATTAAAATTTCTTAGTTATTATTTTCCATTGAATACTTAATTTAGTATATATATATATATATATATATATATATATATATATAACCATATATTCACTAAGCCCAGTAGTTAGCGTGGTGAGTATAAAATAGCCTAGGGGTCACTCAGCCCAGTAGTTACCCGCATAGCATGCATGGTCACAGTGACGTCACTGTGACGTTACTGCGAGTCACAATTGTCACGGCACATCTGTGACCAAAATGCCACCATTCAGAGAGGTCACATTGTGACTTAAGTGTGAACTTCTTTGAAAATTCTAAAAATCATACAGGACTATTTCAAAACATGTTATTTATAGTTAAAAATACTTTTCTACAATTGTTAAATTTTTGTGACGTCACAGTGACGTCATTGAAAGTCACGCATGTTACGTTATACCTGTTACTAAAATATACTACCATATAGGGAACTCACACTGTGACAAAAATGTGAATTTAAAAAATATTTGAAAATGAGAAGAAACATTTTACTTAGTGCCATCTTTCTTCATTTGATACATTGAGCCATTGACCATAGTAATTTTTGTTGCCCCTTGTAAATTAATTTATAGTCACTTATTCCTTTATCTAGCTAAAAAAATGATCTGCATGTATGTATATAATTTTTTGTAACTATGCAATTGTAGATTATCATACAAAGGTAATTAGATATGAAAACTAGAAAACGTTTTTAATTTTATAATTTATTTTTTAATTTAAAAAAAGTTTTATTTTCTATGAAAAATTAATAATTTGTGTTAAAACAATTTCAAACAATTGTATCATTTATAAATTACTTCTACTATTGATAAAGGCTGAAAAATAACATAGTGGAGGGAGGTGCTTGTTCATTGCGAAGTGCCATTAAAATGTGAAGTTACAATGTGGTCAAAATGTAAATACAGATAATGGGATATACTGAGAAAATTAAAGTTTATTTTTTGTATGCAAGTGCTTTATTTAAATTGTTATGTACCTTTATGGATGAAGTAGATTATGAATATCATAAACGTATAAAATAAGTAATTTGCTCCCCTTAGAAGTATAAAACTATTTCATTTTATCTCCAGAAATTTCCATATAATTTTTTTAGCTATTCAAGCCTTATTTAAAAAAATACAATCAATTCTCTCGGCATTATTTAATTTAAAAATTACATTTAGTAAACCTGGCATAAAAAAAATAAAACAAAGGGAATTATTTCAGTGAATTGCACATCTGTTAACAGGAAGTTGATTTTTTTTTCTTTTATGATTGCTAAGAAAATTGACCAGCTGCTCAATATTTGTAAAATGAACTCGTCCGATTTATCGTCTGCGGTGAAGCTATTTTGAAAAGCGGTTGGTTTCATTCGAAGGGTTTATTTATTAAGTCAAAGAGTTGCAAGGATAATTCTCGATTCGTTTCATGTTTTTTTTTTTTTTTTAGTGCTACTGCAGACCACTAAACAGTAAAACACGACATTTAATTGTTGGAACAGAACATGCAAGAGATATTCTCTAGAAAAACTGTCGTTTTATCGGATTTAAGAATTCAGATTAAAATATAAGTCCGAAAATGCTTACAATTGCGTTGGCGGTTATGATATGTATTCGTCAATGCTATTGTAATGTTTTTGTACTTAATTTACTTGAAAAACACTTGTATTCCTCGGATTACTTCCATGATGCCATAAAGAATTACGTTTGCTAAAAAAAAGGTATGTAAAAATGTTATTTTTTCAATCTAAAGAACACCAACAGCAAAGCTTGAAATTTTTTTGTTGTTATGGATACTAATAAGAATTTAAATATTAATTAAATGTTAACTATTTGATATTAATATTAGATTTATTATTTTTTAATTGTATCATATAAATTATCTGTATTGTTAAAACAATTCAAAATATCAGTAATGTTCACTAAACTGCATTCTAAAACTCATACAGTAGATCTCAAATCCGATTGTACGGTATACTATGTATTATAGTATCAGAATCACAGAAAATGTTACTGTGGTTCTTGCCCCGGAATCAAACATCAAGCCAGATAGATATCAAGTCATTGGCGTCATCATATATTACTATCGATGAATCGTAAATTATTAGAAAATTGTACAACTTCTTCACATCCGATGCTAAATAGAGTGGCTGCGGTGCCGTGCGTTATCAACAAAAAATGATCGGTGTTTCCAAAAAATAATCTATTGCAAAACTTATTATTTAAAAAAGATAGCAGTTTCATAAATATATATATATTTTTTAAATAGATTAAGTTTTTTTTTTTTTTTTTTTTTTTTTTTTTTTTTTTTTTTTTTTTTTAATTTACAAAACATTTTTCTTAATTTTTATAGTTATCATTTATAGATAAAGTAATACCAGTCAAATACTGGAGTAAACGTAATTAAAACACATATAGTATTTAAAATAGAGGTCCCATGCATGATTTATAGCATGATGTCAAGATATGTCAACATTACGTGCATAAAAATAATCAATATTGATAAAATAATAAAATAATTATTCAGTTTAGGTAATTTTTCCAGTTGTGTTACCGAATTTCTTTACCGTAAAAATTTATATTTAAGTTCTGCATTTAGTATTCTATCAAAAACTATATATTTGTAAAAAAAATTATATAATATTTTCTGCGTTTATGATCTTAAGTTTTAAATTTCATTTGCTTCGAAAAATGTTTTACTGCTTGGTACAATGTTTATTATTTATAATTATCTCACAATAGATAGATCTATTATTTAAATGGATTCCTAACATAGATATTTCACAATGCTTATTTTAAAATCCATATTTATATTTCATTAAAGTTGTTCTCAAATCCAAAATAGCTAATTTCTGACATATTTCTGAATTCATTTTTATTCGAAAATACAAGAAATTGGCAGGTGTTCTTATTCAGAATATATTTAATCGAATGGCGTTTTCCATTTTTTGGTAACGGAAGAAGATGTTTCAGAAAACACTATCAAAGTCGGTGTTTTGAACCGAATTTCCGACGCGCAGCGTGAGAAACGGGAAAAACGTGACCGAAATTGATCTTAAGTATTTCATTTATCTAAAAATGGAAAACGCTATTCATTCCAAATCGCTTTAATAATGAGGCATGCAAGTGCCATACGTTTAAAAATTTGTTCATAAATGTGTCAGAAAGTTTCGTGATACTGAGAGAGGGGAAATATCGCAAAGTATACACATTCACAAGACTTCAATAACATAACAGCAAAATAGCATAGTTTTAATTATTGTCAATATTTTTTGTGGTTAAATAAAACAGATGGAAGTAGAAGTTAATTTAAAAAGTTGTTATTTGCACAATAGAATTTCATATTATTGACATATTTAGTTTTATTATAATTTTTAATACATTCATCTATTATTTTTAATTTAGTATGCGTTTTTTACATTTATAATTTTCTTGCTTAACGGCTACATTAGCCGGTATCCCAATCAGATGCAAAGTTTTAATTTGAATACGAATTGCATTAATAAAAATTATTGCTGATCCAATCCTTATCGTCGATCGTATCCGGATTTGGTAAAATCTTGTTATCCGAATCTATGCGAAATCATTTATCCGGTTCGGTCGGGTTGTGGGCCTACAGATTTTTTTGTTTTTGTTGTTGTTGTTGGGTTAGGGTAATAATATGGGTTGAATCGAAATATAATTTCAGTCAACCATATCATTCATGTTCAAGTCGACATTCAACCATGTTCAAGAAGTATATAACCGGATTCGTGCATGACTCATCCGCGTATGCAAGATTCTATTCCGAACAAGACTTACAGTAAAAACATTACACCCGACTCGGTCAGATCGGGTTCACGAAAATCAGATCACCCGACCACTAATACAAATCTATTCTGCAGCCAAACAAATCCAAAAAGATCGATCCGAACTTTCTGGATTGGATTCGGGTAAAATCTGGTCACCCGACACGGTGCAGTGTCGTCACAAACTTGCAGCATAAAAAAATGTCGATCCGAACAATCCGGATAGGATTCGGGTAAAATCTGGTCACCCTATCCGATGCAGATTCGTCACATTTTTCACATTGAAGTCGCACGGTGACTTCACAAAGTAGTCACATTGTGAGGTCACAGAAAGCCTTGAAAACGGCCATAACGACCTCACATTTATGTCACAGTGACTTCACATCGACGTCACTTGACGTCACGACGACGGTCACAAAGTCACAGTGTGACTTCACACTGACGTCACCATGCCTTACGGGTAGCGAGGTGATTATAAAATAAGCGGAGGCTCACTTAGCCCTGTGGTTAGCGTGGTGGCAATAAAATAAACGGGGGCTCACTAAGCCCCAGCAGTTAGCGTGGGAGGTTATAAAATAGCCTGGGGCTCACTCAGCCCAGTAGTTAGCGTGGTGATTATAAAATATGCGGGGGCTCATTTAGCCCTGTGGTTAACGTGGTGACTAAAAAATAAGTGGGGGCTCACTCAGCCCAGTAGTTCGCATGGTGGCTATAAAATGACAAGTCTGATTATATGTTTGTGCGTTCGAAACTTGTGCGGTTTAGACGATGGATATTGAATACTTAGAGAAGTTAAAGAAATCATGATATTGTTCTATATCCTTATAAATATTGTGTGTTTGTATATGGTAAGTTAAGTATTCTATATAAAGTTATAATGAAAGTCATATATGCAAAGCTTAGATACCTCTAGTATAGCAAACCCAACATATATATTTATATATGCCAATTGAATAAAATACTACTTTTCAAATCTTTCCACAGCAGTCAGGTCTTTATTGTAAAAGAAGCCTTATAATTATATCTAAGTGAAAAAAAGAAAGAAACGAAAGCTGTAATTTTTTTAATACATTTCCAGTATGAATTATTAAATCTAATTCACTTATTTCAATAGTTTTTCAAATTCTTAACGATAGTCCTATAGCATTGGAAAGTGTTTCATAAAGTATACCATGACGCATGATTTTCCCTTCATATTTATTTATTGTCACTTACTGTAGATCCTATTTTATAATTTCTGTTAAAATTTTTCATTCATTCGTACCCTTTTTCTGGGCACTCTGTATACATTTTTAAAGTGTGTATTGTTCGTCTAGATTTCATCGAAGTTATTTCTGTGATAATATAGAGGGTGTAACACATTAATGCATTATAATTAATGTGTATTATATGGGATTCTGCATTTTCACTATAATCTCTGTTTTAACAAGACTTGTATCGAATTAGATTCATTAGCATATTTAATTAAAACCTATGTGTTTACCCAAAAATTTTATGTCCGAAGATTAGCATATCTCTTAATTAATATTTCTTAGTTATTATTTTTCATTGAATATTCAATAAAGCATTTTAAAACTTAACAGATTTTAGTATATATATCACCATATGTATACATATATGGTGAGTAGCATCTATACAGGGCTATACGAAAGAATTTGCATATATTAATGGTTTTAAGTATCAATCTCGCTTTAGATAGTCATGTGGCATACATTTAAAAAAATCCATATGTGTCATGGTAAAAGAAAGAACATATATGATATATCTTAAAGTCTGCATGAATATAAATAAACGGATGTATGCGTTTCTGTAGGTGTAAGTCTTTATATTACTAAAGATTAAATTTAATATTTTATGTTTTAATTTTGTCTACCCTACGTAAAAATAAAATAACCATTTCTTTTAACATATAATAAAAAGTACTTTAAAAATATATTACTTCTAACCTACTATACATCTACATACCTAGACCTTAGAACCAACTCGTATACTTGCTTTAGAAGAAATGAATTGAAATGTGTTCTTATCAGTGAATCTTATCTAGAATGTTATCACGATCAGTGATGTCATCGAACCACGTGATGAAGAATATAGTTGAATTTGGGTGAAGTCTAGTAAATCATGCTTGAAATTTTTAGGTAACGATAAATTTTTATACATATTTCTATATATATGTTTTGTATAACCAATATGTTTTTAAATCATGTATTAATAGTTCATGTCTTGTCAATATATTTTTACAGGACTTGTTAATATATTTTATGCGATAAGAGAAATTATATTTTGCATAATTAGTGGTACATATTGAATTCCTATCCTTCTTGTGGTCACTATGTATTTTATGAAGTGTACATTGTTAGCCTAAATTATATATTAAAGCCATTTTATATGAAAATAGGGGAGGGTTCTATTATATTTAGTGCAGTGTAATTCATATATATTATAGGGGATTCTGTATTTTTAGAATAATTTCTATTTTAGCAAGACTTGTATCGAATTAGATTCATTAACCTATTTAATTAAAACCAATCTCTTATCTCAAAAATTCTTAATGCTACTTTTTAATTACTACTTTTTAATTTTATTTCTTAGTTATTATTTTTCATTGAAGCATATACAACTAATCGAGTTGAAGCTATAGAGGGTAACATGAAGGAATTCATATACATTAACGGTATCAATCTCGCTTTATTGTATGAATCTAACTTTGGAAAAATATTTCAAAAACTATGGCATAATGTATAAATATAATCATGTATTTTCATAATGTATACAAAGTTGTAGTTGTGAATATGTTTAGGAATAAATTGTCCGTTCTTAAGTCATTTCAAAACAGTGTCCTTTAAACAGACCCCTTCACGAAACTTTAAAACAGGGTCCTTCACGAAACTTTTAACCTTAAAAAAGGGCCCTTCACACACTGTTTCGTCTTAAAAATAGACCTTTCACAAGCATGTTACCACTCCATTCATAAATTTAAACATTTGAAAGTAAAATCTGACTTACATTAGATTGTAAAATTATATTTAGTTCACATAATATTGCAATAATTTTGGAAAGTGATTCATAAATTATACCACTATGCATGATTTTTCATAATTTACTATTATATATATATATATATATATATATATATATATACGTTGAAATTCTTCTTTTTATATCACTCTATATTTTTTTGAAGTGTGTATATTGTGTGTGTGAAGCCTAACTTCTATCGAAGGGGGGCTCTGTGGGTAAAAGAAGGGAGGGGGTAGCTATTAAATATAGTGTAGTATAATTCATACTGGACCCTGTATTTTTTACCATAACATGCATCGATTTCCTTAAAACCCGTCTGTTTGGTCCAAAAATGTTTAAGTTCACCAATTAAAATTAATTAATGAACATTTTTAATTTTATTTCTTAGTTATTATTTTTCATTGAAGCATTTTAAAACTTAACAGATTAATAAGTGGAATACTATATAGCTAATTTCGTACATTTGCCTACAAAAAATGTGTCAGGTATTTCTTATCGGGAGTGATTCATAATCTAAAAAAGGAATCAAGTCAAAGCAAGATCTTCGCTTATCTGCTAATATGACTCATTGTGTTTCAGCTATCCGTCTATTGAGGGGAAATGGGGTAGCCGTCTTTTTTTCTTAATTTCAATGCTAAAATATATTTTTTAAAGCATAATCACTCGAAATTCAATTATTTTTCATGAAACGCTCTACCCTATTTTACAGATTTGTATGAAAAATTTGGTAAAACATGAATCTTTTTTCTAAAATCTATATTTTACACGTTAAACTAAAAAGGCATTCGTGTAAAACCTAATTTCACATCGCATGAATACGTACTCATTTGAAAATATCAGTCTATTTCTTAAAATATCTGTGGAATCATAATATTTTTACAGGGTATATTGTGAAGGGGGCGTTTACATTCAAACAGCGGACCTTGCATTTTTATGAAAGGTCAATGCCTCTCTCGTATTCCTACTACCGTAATGTAACATGAATCTATTTGATTTATTTTGTGAAAGGCGCTGGAATTCGAATAGGGTTTTATTATTTTGTGAAGGTAGCTTAATATCTATAACTTTTCAAAGTTTCTTTCGAAGGATTTCTATATTTTGTACATATCGATGTGTAAGTTGTACTTTTAGCCTAACTTGAATTGAAAAAAAAGGGTCAGGTATAAATTACCTGATATTAAGAAGGGTTCTTATGCATAATTGGATTTTTGTGAAGGAGCATTTTTATTCAAACAGGGTTGGGGATTACCTCCGATGACTATAGCAATAAGAAAGCCTGCCTGGACTTGTGTAGCATGGAAAGGTTAGAGAATTTAATTTTCACATATAAAAAATTAGATACTATTAATTCTGAATGATTTTAATAAAAAATAATAGTTATTATTTACTTCATAATTTGCATTTCTTTCGCCTACGTGCGAATTTTTCATATGAGAATAATAGTTTTCATATATGAAATATTGAATTAAAAAACAGCTTGCTGTTAAATTCTTCACAAAAACTGGGGCGCTATAAGAAATATATCGGGCGGTGAAGGGCCCAGTTAAAAAAAAAAAATTCTTCATAAGTTGCATTTTTTCGCCTAAGTGCGAATTTTTCGTATGAGAATAATAGTTTTCATACACTCTTGAAAAAAAAAGAGCTTGCTGCAAACATACTGGGGAGCTATATCAAATATATATAGCGGGTGGAGGAGGGCTCAGTTAAAAAAATATTAATTATTTTCTTATATCATAAGATTCCTCTAACACACTTTTAGTGACACACTTTTAGTTAACACATTTTTTGTGATGGGGCCTTTTTATTCAAACAGGGGGACTCCTACAATATTTTGTGAAGGTTTTTTTTTCGAATACGGCATGTATAAATTATTTTATGATGGGGTCCTATAGTCTAATGCGAGTTCACACTTCGAAGGGGGAAAAAGGATCAATGAACTGAATGTATGAAGGGTTCTAGTATTTATGCATAATTTGAATTCATTGGATTTTTTGTGAAGGATCCCTTTTTATTAAAAGGGGGATCTGTCTAATTTTTTGGAAGGGTTCAATATCTATAACTGTTTCACTTTCTTTTGAAGGGTCCCCAAAACGTATAATCATTCCATTCGAAGGCTTCCCTATAACTTTTAACTATTTTTGCATGCTAAAAGTCCGCCAATTAAAATTAATTAATGACCCTTTTTAATTACTAGCATCTACCATTCTACTGCACATTCAAACTGCGTACTCTCGTTGAGGGAAAAAAATCTCGCCAAAATTTCTTAAGTTCTCCAATTAAATTTATTAAATGACCCTTTTTAATTAAATCATTATTGACTTTTAAAATTCACCTGTTATATACTCTAACATGTATAACAAATAGCCTACTCTCGTTGAAAAAATATTTGCTTCGAAAAATGTCTAAGTTCCCCAATTAAAATTAATCACCATTTTTAATTAAACCATTATTGACTTTTAAAATTCTCCTCTAACATGTATATCGAATACCCTACTCTCGTTGAAAAAAAAATCTCGCGAAAATTGTTAAGTTCTGCAATTAAAATTAATTAATTACTATTTTTAATTAATATTTTTAATTAATTAATCATTCACTTCTACTGCATACCCTCATAATCAAACTGCATACTCTCGTTGAAAAAAAAATTTTTGCTTCGAAAAATTTCTAAGTTCCCCAATTAAAATTAATTAAAATAAAAATTAATTAAATTTCTAATTCGCACAAATAAATCCCTTGACATTCACGTCGTCCACGAATTCTCCGCGAAAAAAAAAAAATGCGTCCGAATTTTCTAAGTTCCCCAATTAAAATTATTTAAAATTTTAATTGATATTTTTAAATGCAATTCACAAACCACAGTTCGAAAAATAATTACAAACACCCCACCCTACAATAGTTGAAAAAAATTGCTTCGAAATTTTCTAAGTTCCCCAATTAAAATTAATTAAAAGAATCCCCTTATCAAACATCCTTATCAAACATCCCTATCGCCCAATGCTCTTATCGCAACCACCTCCGGCGCCCCTTATCTTATCTACGCCACCACCCTACGCCGCCACTTACGCCGTCGCCACCACCACCACCACTTACGCCGACGCCACGGCGCACAGCTCCACAGTACGCCACCACCACCACCACCACCACCACTTACGCCGACGCCGAAGTGGCCTACTATCGGTGTTTATACCCTACTTTGGCATGCATGAGACAAATTAAACCCAGTATCGGTGAATAGTTATACACTAATTAATTTTTCAGCAGAGCTGAAATTACGCTGTAAGTTAATGAAATACAAAGGATTTGAATTATCACTTTAATTAGTGTATAAATATTCCCCTATACTGGGATTAACTTGTCTCATGCATGCCAACGGTGTTGTTCTCATGATTGACTTTCAATCTTGTGCTGCGTGGTTGTAGTCTTGCCATATGAAATGAGAGAATGCTAGACTGGATGTCACCTGGATAGCTTAATTGGTAAAGCACTTGGTGCGCTATACAAAGAGATCCGGGATCGAACCACGGCCTGGACATTTTTTAACTCTAATGGTTGTACACTGTTTAGTAAAGTGATAATTCACATCCTTTGTATTTCATTAATTCTCAGCGTAATTTCAGCTCTGCTGAAAAATTAATTAATGTATAAATATTCACGGATACTGGGTTTAATTTGTCTGATGCATGCCAACGGTGTTGTGCTCATGATTGACTTTCCATCTTGTACTGCGTGGTTGTAGCCTTGCCATATAAGATTGAGAGAATGCTAAACTGGATGTCGTCTGGATAGCTTAATTGGTAAAGCAATCGGTGCGCTGTACCAAGGTATCCGGGATCGAATCCCGGTCTGGACATTTTTTCACTCTAATGGTTGTACGCTGTTTAGTAAAGTGATATTTCGCATCCTTTGTATGTATTTAAGATCTTCACAGACGTTTTATATAGTTTCACAGGAAGACAAAATATGTCCTGTTATTTCTAATTAATTTAAAATTATGTTAAAACATCTTAAATACCATTTTCTTAGTCAAAAGTTCTTTTTTTATGTAGCCCTGTTTGTGTGTATACATTTCTGAATCCTCAACACAAATCAATATTATTCTAAATTGGTTAAATTTGCACTATATATTTCTACAATTAAAAAATAAATAAATAAGAAGTTTTTGCATTGAGCAAAAGACTGATAGATAGATATATTAGAGAAAATCTCCCTTTTTTTTCTTTAGAAATTGTATATTCTGTATTGTTATATTATTTCGTTTTATGGTTATGGTCCTCTATATAGCTAATATTTCTTTTTAGAGTTGAATATTTGTCGAGAAAATCATTGCCAACAAACAATTTGTACACCATTATTTCTAAATAACAAACTTCGCGACCTGTTTCTACGACATTTGTAATAAAAATATACTACAAAGTTTATTGTTTGGAAATAGTGGTGTTAAAATTTTTTGTAACATTTCTTCCACGACAAACGTTCAACCTTATTGATAATACTAACTTTGTTATATTGCTTTGCTATACTACTTATGTTATCTTACTATTTTATTTACCCATTTTTAAATGTGTTGCGGCCCGCCAAACGTCCCAAACCTTTGTTTGTGACCCTCGAGAAAAAAAGGTTGAGCATGGCTGAAATAGGATGGAAGGATGAGACATTACGTTTCAATAAAACAACATCATCAAACTTCAGTCACTTGTCTATTTCCAGTTTAATGCCACGCAATACTCTGACATGATTCGGTATGTTTGGAACAAGTCTGAGTTTGTGCAAACTGGGCCACATTCATTTGAAACGCCCTTGCAATTTTGTTTCTCGAAGGAGGTGGACCATTGTAATCGTTGTACTAGAATTAAGTTCATGAAACATTTGATTCCACTATTTTCTATGCTTCAATAATTTTTTGGTTCAGTGTCGTATTTGACAATAGCAATTTTTTTTCTTTCCCCTTTCTTTTTTATATTACTATATCTAAATATGAGGGCATTTCGAAAAGTAAAGGTACAATGGCTCACATTCCTTAAAAAAACATTTATTTAGAAAGCGTAAGTTACATCTTATTAACTGGATTATTTATTATTTTTCGACATAATCACACCCGTTATCCAAACATTTGTTAAGTTGGGGCACAAGCTTTTGTATCCCACAGTCATAGAAGGTTTCCGCCTGTTGTCGGAACCACATTTGAACTTCATCTTTGATCTCATCGTCGTCGTGGAATGATTTTCCTCCAAGATGTGACTTCTTTCAATTTGAGACGTCTATTCGCCCGAATTGCTTCCTCCGTTCTCTGAAGAAGGGCATCAGAGATCATAGATGGCCGAACTGTTCTTTGTTCATCATGAACATCTGTCCTACCTTCAGAGAAATGACGACACCATTTCGTTACATTTTGTCGATTCATAATGTTCCCATAAACGGAAACAATTTCTTTGTGAATATCCGCTGGTCGCTGACCTCTTGCATGAAGAAAACGTATGACGGAGCGCACTTCGCATTTGGCGGGATTCTGAATCGGCGGAACCATTTTAAACACGACCTACTCCAACGAGAATCAACGTTGAAATGCCGAACGACCGCGAGGAGAAAGCTAACGGTTCAAGGTTAACACCTGTGTTGCCAACTTGCTTGCCAAAACTTTTCTTTTCCTCCGGCGTACGGTGTATCTTTACTTTTCGAAATGCCCTCTTATGTTTTGTATTTTATATTAATCTGATTATTAAAATTTCTGAATCAGAACCATACCTTTTTTTCCTAAATTAAACAAATAAATTAGCAAACTTTAAGGTTTTATATCTAGTGAACGAGGAGACGAGAGCAATTGATTCATATGTTTTGCATTTTATATTAATTTGATTATTAAAATTTCTGAATCAGAACCACGCTTTTTCTCAGTAAATTAAACAAATAAAAATTTAAAAAAGGAAATGGTTCATGAACTTTTTCTACTGCTTTCAAAACACTTTTTAATAATAACCCATGATATTTTAAAATAAAAGCAACGTTAAAAGTTTATTCCCAAGATTTATTATAGCCATAACCGATCGCATGTGATATCTATTATAATATAACAAGATAAACTATGCAAAATTTCCGCTTACTTAAGTTTTTCGATATTGGTCAGGAATATATTTCTCAACGTTACTATAATATAAATGTTAATTTGAAATCTTAAATCCGTACTTTGAAACATTACAGAACATTACAGAAGAGGGGGAAACTTCTATTGTTTTAAAACCCATATTTTACAAAACACATTGTCGATAATGAAAAAGTTTTCCTTCTATATATAAAAAAAAGTAATGGTTTAAAAATGGACCAATGAAAATCTGCGTAGATATACCGGGTTATTCTCATCGCTTTTTTACTAGGGACTTTTTTGAGGAGCGATTACTTTTTTTAGCCATCCTACGGATTCGAAAATCATACCACCAGACGCTAAATCTAACAAGCTTTTAGAAATTGAAAAAATTATCATGGTCGGACAATAAAAACTCAAAAAATCTTTAAAAATCGAGTAAAAAATCTTTTATTGAAAAAGTCGTTTTTTTTATATTGTTGTCAATTTCTAAATACGCGCACATGATTATATTTTATCTCAAATAAAAAATGTATTTGCGCGAGACTATTAAAAGTAATAATGAAAGTTTAAAATAATCATTAAATGATCACGTGTTGAAAGCAGGAAATAAAGAAAATTACGTCATAAAAATCATGTTTACACATGAATATTAAAAATAAAAAAGATGAATTAAATGCAAAACCATTATAACCAGTTAAATGAAAAAGCATTATAACCTGATTATAGAAGATAGTCGCCGTTTGTGATATCATCATCATCCAGAGTTGCCAAGTCTCCGGCTTTTTCATACCAGTATTATCTTACAGAAAATGTTGTTTTTATAAATCGCAGAAAGTTCCGATTACATAAAACTACATTTTCTGTACTAAAATACTGGTGTTCAAAAAGCAGGAGACTTGGCAGCTCTGATCATCATCTTTTTAAAACAGGATACATTGCATTTACCAGGTTTTAAGAGGCTGTGAAATCAGAACTGGGGTTGGTGAGCGTAGCGAGCAGGGGGCAGAGCCCCCTAGTATTTATAAATAAAAAATCATAAATTTCAATTTTCCAATTGAACACTGTTCCAAATCTCCAGCAAACTGTCTCGTTATTCAACTGTTTTTATAGAAAATGGTTACATAACCGTAATTTATCTCGATTCCGACCAATGAGAACGCTTCATAATATAGTCAAGTAACCATTTTTTATAAAAACAGTCGAATGACTGGACAGTTTTCTGCAAACTTTTAACAGCGAACTATTCTATACAAAATACAATCACTGTGATTGATTTTTATTCGTTGAAAGCAATTTATGATGTGTTTTGAACATAAAATATTTCCCTTCTGTCATCACACCCATCTTTGAGGTTTCTAAAATATATTAAGAATTGCCAAAATATGACAAATATTGATTACATCATAAAACATATGAAATTAATATCTATATATTTAAAACGCTAAGCGATTTCTTTCGACAATCCGTCAGAACAAACTACTGCATCAAATTACACCATTCTTTTTTTAAATGAAAGATATTTGGACACAGATTTGTTATCGTGCATTCGTTTGTTCGAAAATTTAATTAATTAGCTGTAATTTTCAATTAAACATTTACTTCTGCTTATGACGTCATAAGTCGGCAACTCCCACTTTTGAGGGCATAGAGTTTATTCCCTGAACTCTGTGTGTCACCAATCTTTTGACATTAGCTAATAACAACTAGGTAATATTTTAACATTGTAGTATAAATTCTTTAAAAAAAAAACTTAATTAGCTAGAATATAATCTTAATAAAATATCTAAACGTAAACATATCAATATGAATAACAAATCTCACGTAAAATGCTGCAATTTAAATGATTCCAATTGAAACAAGATTTGGAGACTTATCCTTGACGCCCAGCTAACATAAAAGTACCTATTTTATTTTATTTATTTACACACATATTCAAATTTATTATAAAAGACCAGGTTGCCATACAAAGCAAAAATCGTCATTTAGGCGCCAAAAAATAACCCAGGTGCGTCTGCGATATTGTACTGATTTAATCAAAATTATTTTGGTTGCACCGCATATTGCAAAATTAATTAAATCCATGATTATTGCTTCTTTCTCAGATTAAAAATAAGAAAATTGGTACTTCTCTATTATCCCGTCGACCACTTTTCATAACAAAAAACTATCGCCAAACTGTAACGCCAAATAAACGGGAGAACGTTGCCATTGAAATATCAAAATAAATAAATAAATAAAATACATGAATTTATGGACACAATTGTTATTTTAATTAATGAAATAACTAATCTCATCAAAAAGTCACCTGTAAAAAATGCAGCCAAGTCTCGTAACTCATTTACCGTAAAAAGTACTGAGATCGTATAAAGCCAAGTTTAACTATCTTATTAACTCTGAAATTTTCATTCACAAAATCACTCCTAGTCTCTACATCTTTAGTTAATTATTATTTTGTGACTTGGCAATTACTTAGCACGAGAATGTGATGTATATAGTTAGTCTTAATCAAATAATACTATAACATATTAAGGTGTAATAACTTCCCTGTGCGTATATAATTTGCTTTAGTTAAATTATCCCATCCCATCCCATAACATAGTAAGGTGTAATAACTTCCCTGTTCTGCGTAATTGCCAAGTCACAAAATAATAATTAACTAAAGATGTAGAGACTAGGAGTGATTTTGTGAATGAAAATTTCAGAGTTAATAAGATAGTTAAACTTGGCTTTATACGATCTCAGTACTTTTTACGGTAAATGAGTTACGAGACTTGGCTGCATTTTTTACAGGTGACTTTTTGATGAGATTTCACTTCTTTTTGTAAGTAACCCTCCTTTTCTTGATTTTGGGTTCTTTTTGGAGATCATCCACTGATTTTCGCTAAGCCCACACTCTGTCCCTATTATTTACAGGTATCAAAAAATTGAAGCTTTAGTTTCGTTTGCAAAGTACTGTAGATAAAAAGAGATTTCAGGTTCCTAGGCAAGCACTAAATTATGGGAGGGGGAGCGCCAAAAGTACTCTCAATTGCTTCCAGGATAGGCGCTATGCATCTGAGATATAACTCGCAGCCCTAGATACTTGATATTTAACATAAAAGAACTTTTTAGTATAAAAAGAAAGCCAAAATTAAAATTTCCGGAAATTTCCAATAAATCAAACTATATTCCTTTTACACTAGATTAATTTTAACACAATTATTTTAAATTGGTAAATAAATCATACGAGAAGTAATTTTCCAACTGGACGAAAAATGTCCGGGCCAGGATTCGAACCTGGGATCGCTTGGCTGAAGCCGCCACGCTCTACCACTGAGCTATCCCGGTTGAATCTGGAGGGCACAATTCATCCAGTTAACCTTATTGATCAGAGAATCTGGTCTGATATTTTAATCAGCTCAACAGAAAATATCGCAGGTAAAGGAACTCCAGAAAACGCTGGATACGTGATTACACTAGATTAATTTTAACACAATTATTTCAAATTGGTAAATAAATCATACGAGATCAAGCCAGTAATGTCGGGAGGGTAGGGGGAGCTGTGAAAATTTTTGTGGGGCTAACATCATTTAACAATCCATATTTCATATGTGAAGTAAATAGAGTACAACATGTGAAAGAAAACAAACCTGTCTATAAAGAAATCGCCTATATCATAGCCAGTCTATAGCGGAACTTTTCTATAACGAAATTCGTAAACGAAAGAAAAGAAAACCATAATTTCTCGTATGATTTATTTACCAATTTGAAATAATTGTGTTAAAATTAATCTAGTGTAATCACGTATCCAGCGTTTTCTGGAGTTCCTTTACCTGCGATCTTTTCTGTTGAGCTGATTAAAATATCAGACCAGATTCTCTGATAAATAAGGTTAACTGGATGAATTATGCCCTCCAGATTCGACCGGGATAGCTCAGTGGTAGAGCGTGGCGGCTTCAGCCAAGCGATCCCAGGTTCGAATCCTGGCCCGGACATTTTTCGTCCAGTTGGAAAATTACTTCTCGTATATTCCTTTTTTCGATGGTTTTTTTTTTCGTTTTTTTTTTTAGACTTTTTTTTATTATTTACGGATTTTTTAATTTTTCCTTACTTTGTGTACAAAACCCTGCCTTTCTGCCAAATGTCAATCTTCTAGGACTACAAAATCGAATTATTTTCAAATTTTCGACTTTTTATGAATTTATTGATTTTTCGATTTTAATTCTAAGTTACCTGATTGTCATGCCAATATAGTAATTCTTTGATCCGTCTTCTTAGGATCATTTAGGTTCAATTTAGAGATAAATAAAGTGAATCTTAGAGTCACCATGATTTTATTTAGAAAGAACTATCAAGCCATAACCAGCCAGTAATGTCGGGAGGGTAGGGGGAGCTGTGAAAATTTTTGTGGGGCTAACATCATTTAACAATCCATATTTCATATGTGAAGTAAATAGAGTACAACATGTGAAAGAAAACAAACCTGTCTATAAAGAAATCGCCTATATCGTAGCCAGTCTATAGCGGAACTTTTCTATAACGAAATTCGTAAACGAAAGAAAAGAAAACCATAATCCGGGGGAAATAACATAAAACAATTAGGGGCGTTGTACTAGCTAATAGGACAATTATCTTATAACTAATGTTTCTAGCAGTACAAAATCAAATTGTTTTCGAATTTTCGATTTCTTAAACATATTTCGATTTTTCGATTTTATTTTCGAATTTTTTAATTGTTCCTTTTATTGAATAGTAAATACTACCTTTACACCAAGTTTTAAGTTTCTAAGACTACAAGATAAAAATATTTTCAATTTTTGATTTTTTCGCATTTTTTTTTTTTTATAATTTTCTGGATTTTATAATTCTTTCTTATTTTGTATCCTTTATTACAAATTTTAAGTTTCCAGAGCTACAAAATCGAATTATTTTAAAATTTCCGATCTTTTTATTTTATTTTCGAATTTTATTGCGTTTTTATTTTAACTTATTCTGAATCCTAAACACTATCTTTACCGCGAATTTTAAGTTTCTAAGGCCAAAAGATCAAATTATTTAAATTTTTTTCAAATTTTTTCGACTTTTTCGAATTTGATTTTTTTTCGAGTTTTCTGGATTTTTTAATTTTTCCTTATTTTGCATCCTAAATACTACCTTTATTCCGAATTCCAAGTTTCTAGCGCAACAAAATTGGATTATTTGAAATTTTTCGATTTTTTTCGATTTTTCGATTTTATTTTCAATTTTTTTTTGTGTGTTTTTGATGTTTTCTTTTTCTGAATTCTAAACACTACCTTCACACCAAAATTTAAGTTTTTAAGACTACAAGATCGTGTTATTTTCAAATTTCAATTTTGTTCGATTTTTTTGAATTTTCGAATGTTTTTTTTTTTTTAATTTTCCGGATTTTATATTTTTTCCTTTCTTTGTATCCGAAATGCTAGCTTTATTCCAAATTTTCAGTTTCTGTGGCTGTGGGATATACCCAATCTTTTTGATGACGCGAGAGTGAGTGAGTGTGTGAGTGACAAAAAATCGAAACTTTGAGTTCATATATCGTCTGCACTAATTTATGGGTATTTTTGAATTATCCATATTTTTTAATTTTTCCTTGTTTAGTATCTAATATTACCTTTATTCCAAATTTCAAGTTTCCAGCGCTATGAAATCGAATTATTTTCAAATTTTCCTTATTTTTCGATTTTTCCGATGTTTTCGATTTTTTTGTTTTATTTTCGAATTTTATTTGGCTTTTAATTTTAACTTATTCTGAATCCTAAACACTATCTTTACTGCGAATTTTAAGTTTCTAAGGCTAAAAGATCAAATTATTTTAATTTTTTCAATTTTTTTCGAATTTTTCGAATTTTTGAATTTGTTTTTTTCGAATTTTCCGGAATTTTTAATTTTTCCTTATTTTCCATCCTAAATACTACCTTTATTCCGAATTCCAAGTTTCTAGCGCAACAAAATCGGATTATTTGATTTTTTTCGATTTTCGATTTTTTCAATTTTGCTTTCGATTTTTTTGGTGTTTTTGATGTTTTCTTTTTCTGGATGATAAACACTACCTTCACACCGAATCTTAAGTTCCTAAGACTACAAGATCGTATTATTTTCAATTTTCAATTTTGATGGAATTTGTTGAATTTTCGAATGTTTTTTTTTTTCGAATTTTCCGGATTTTATAATTTTTCCTTTCTTTGTATCCTAGACACTACCTTTTTTCCAAATGTCAAGTTTCTAGAGCTACGGGATCTACCTAATCTTTTTGATGACGCCTGAACGAGTGAGTGAGTGAGTGACAAAAAATCGAATGTTTGAGTTCATATATCGTCTGAACTAGAAAAGATAGCAAGTTTTAATTTTAAATTTTGGTCGGTCCTATGTGCCAAATACTCTAGAAAAACGAAGTTTCAAATTTTTGGAATACTCCAGCGCGGAGATATGAGGGGGTCAAAAGTGCCCTGAGTTGCTTCCAGAAAAGTATGCTTACGGCTGCCCTCTCTCGACTTGGCGAAGGCACAACTTCTGCCGTGCCTCCAGCTCTAAAACAAACTATCCCCATCCTGTGGGATTTGTTTTTCAATGTTTTACTTTATTTAATGCAAAACATAGATTGGATCCGACAACTCATAAAAAAGTCCTCCGGCCTGTACCGGCAGGAAAAGGTAGCTTTCCTATATCTTCGTTTTAAAATTTTAGCTGTTACTCGAAAACAGCAAGTTAAAATGCAAAGAAACCGTTTACAAAAGATTCGTTTACACTGAATTTGAATAAGAAATTCGCCAAATTATTGAGCTATAGCCAAGTTGGCTTCATTTATGAAGACTTATTTTTGTCGCCAAATTTTGCGAGATTTCGCCAATTGTCGCCAAGTTTGGCGAGAATTTGGCGCTAATGGATATGAATATATAGTTTTATGCGTATGATTGGGAAAATGATTACAACAATGAAAGAAAATAATTTGCGAGAAATTGCGTTCACTAAAACTTATAAATTTATATTAAAATCATTAGAATTACAGACATTACAATACACTTTCATAAAACATTAAAAACATTAAAATTGGACGTTTCGGATTTACATGGAAAATCCCTCTTCAACAACAACATTTCACTTAGCGTAAATCATAGTTCAAAAATATCAACAAATAGAAAATGCAACGTATCAAAATTTCGAAGTTAAAGTTACAGTTATAATAACACGGAGTATTCATTCGGGATTGCACCTGCTTGACCATTATTGACCATAAATTTATCGTTGGTTTTTTGTAATGTGCTGTTTTGTTTCAAAATGTCAGCCACCCTAGAATTTCAAACTGCTCTATCTCAGCCAATTTTTAAGATAGAGGTAAAACAAAAAATGCTCTGGAATCCTTGTATCAAGTCCTAACACCTAATTAAAAAATAAACTTGATTTTTTAACTTTTTTGTATATTTATTTTAGTTTTAAAATTTTCCGTGGCCGCCATCTTGAAAGAAGATGGCGGACCAAGCTGGCCAACGAACTCGGTCGAGGCATTGGTGAGCTTAATACACACAATTAGTTTCATCCAAATTAATTTATAAATACGAGCGTTATCGTATCAAATTATTTTCATTTTTTCAATTTTTTTCGAATTTTTTTATTTTTTTTTCGAATTTTCTGGATTTTTTTAATTTTCCTTTTTCTGTATCCTAAATACTACCTTTATTCCTAATTTGAATTTTCTAGCGCAACAAAATCGGATTGTCTTCAAATTTTCGGTTTTTTTTCAATTTCTTCGATTTTTTCAATTTTGCTTTCGATTTTTTTGGTGTTTTTGATGTTTTCTTTTTCTGGATGTTAAACACTACCTTCACACCAAATCTTAAGTTTCCAAGACTACAAGATCGTATTATTTTCAATTTTCAATTTTGATGGAATTTGTTGAATTTTCGAATGTTTTTTTTTCGAATTTTCTGGATTTTATAATTTTTCCTTTCTTTGTATCCTAAACACTACCTTTTTTCCAAATGTCAAGTTTCTGGGGCTACGGGATCTACCCAATCTTTTTGATGACGCGTGAACGAGTGAGTAAGAAGTGACAAAAAATCGAATGTTTGAGTTCATATATCGCCTGAACTGGAAAAGACAGAAAGTTGTAATTTTAAATTTTGGTCCTGTGGGCCAAATACTCTCTATAATTGAAGTTTAAAATTTTTGGGATACTCCAGCGCGGAGATATGGGGGGGTCAAAAGTGCCCTGAGTTGCTTCCAGAAAAGTATGCTTACGGCTGTCCTCTCTCGACTTGGCGGAGGCACTGCCGTGCCTCCAGATAAATCAGTAAAACATAAGGAAAATAGACGCAAATCTCGAATTAAAAACCACTTGATGACGTAACAAACACGTATAATGCTTCTGACATCAAGTAAATCGCACTTCATTTTCGGCGTTTAATTTTACAGTTTGGCGATAGTTTTTTGTTATGAAAAGTGGTCGACCGGATAATAGAAAAGTACCAGAAAATTTAATGTTTAACGAAATTCAATTATTTGATCGATCGCAAATTTTGGTTCTTTTCCATTATACCGGCACCATGCCATACATGTAAATATATGCTTGGCGACAATGGTGTCCGTACAATGGAAAAGGACTCATTAGCACTTTCCAACCTAGTTGAAAAGTGCTTATAACTTCGGTTTGTCTGGCCGTCTGGCCGTCTGTCCGTGCTTCAACTCCCGTAAATATGCTCGGATTGCTCTGCAATTTTTATATGTTACTGTCGTTATCTATGGCACGTTCCCTATTTCAACTGAAGTGTGTAGCACTTATAGTTTTCTTACAGGGACACTCAAAAGAATTCCGTTACATTGCGGTCTATGGGGAAAAATCATTTGCGGTTTATTTTAAAAATGTTTCACTATTGTAAACGCATTGAAATTTATATAGATCACTAAGATGCATTAGAAGAAGCTTAATATGGAATAGTAGGTGTATAGCACTTAGAGTTACTTTACAGGGACAGTCAAAATAATTCCGTTACATTACGTCTATGGAGAAAAATCGTCTGCGGCTTATTTAAATAATGTTCCACTATTTTAAACGCATTGAAGTTTATATATATTACTAAGGTGCATTACAAGAGGCTTACTACAGAATAGTGTGTGTATAGCAGTCATCGTTCATTTACAGGGACACACAAAAGAATTCTCTACTGTCTGTTAACAATAATTCCTGGAAGTGCGTTTTAAGTTACTAAACGCGATTTTAATCGTAACTAGCTTTTTGTCTATTACGTGGTGTGTATAAATTCTGTAGATCCTATACAGGGCAGCACAAAAGTTCGCGAACACATTTCCGTTTATTGACAGAAACTCCAGAAGGAGAATTTAAACGGTGCTACGCGTTTCCTAACTAAACTAAAATTTAGCATCCTATGTATATATACAAATCTATAGATCATATACAGGGCTACATAAAAGTATTCGGATATTTTTCCGAATATTGTATATATTGAAAATTCCTGAAATTACGTTTTTAAATATGTTATGCGTTTTCCAAATTGTTTACTTAGATGTCATCTTTCAGCTTATTAAACGGTAATGATTTGTAAAATTATTTTAGAAGCGTTGGAAAGTGCTACATAATCTATGCTTGACGCATGATTTTTCGTTCTTGTTTTTTTCTTAGTTCGGGCTATACCAAAAACAAACATTTTACGGGTAACAAAAAAATCGCCGAAAATGGCTGCTTCATCAGCTGTTATGACAGCAAAGTTGGATAAAATCTAATAACCTGAATTTTACAATGTTTATGCGAAACACCACAGAGAACGCAAGCTATTTTTATATAAGTAGGGTATATTTAAACGAGAACTAACAACCTATAATAAGCGAACTAATAACCTTCAATAATATAATGCATGAAAAGTAAACAAATAAGTGATTCAGCAAATCATAAAAATATGTATTTCTTAATATAACTGTAGAATACAGAAAAATATTCATTATCCCGTCGAAATTCCGTGCATTATCCCGTCGTCCCATTAAGAAAAAAAAAACTATATGCAAATTAGGTACTTTTCGGTTAGCCGGCGCCAGTAATATATATATATATATATATATATATATATACATAATAATAAACTCCAATGGAAAATTACTTGCAGAATCATTATCACAAAAGCAACCAAAATCTATAAACCACATAAATTCAATACTAGAAAAACAAAACTATATACATTATATATATTTGTATATATGTATGTATATACTATATATATATATACATATATACTTCATTGGCGCCCTGCTAACCAAAAAGTACCTCAAATAATTCGCCAAACTGTAGCGCCCAGTAAACAAACGGAAGAATGTTGCCATTAAATCTCAAAAAAAGAAAAATATTAATAATAAAAAAAATTTTTAAGAAAAGCCCCATTTACTAAAGTATCATTTATCAGAAACTTTTAACAATAAAATTTACAATATATTATTGAAAACAGAATCAAAAATAATCTTGGATATTTATTTATTTACATTATTTCTCTTAATTATGGAAAAGGAATTATCATCCTGATAATGTAAAGGAATGAAGAAACCATACAAATATATTACACTTGAAAACATTAAAAATCTCCTTTATCTGCAGATTGATTTATTATTGTAAAAAAAAATTATTCATCTTTACATAAAAATTGATTAGCTTAAAACAATGGATGCGTTTCAGAAGATATGGATTTGAAACGAACAATGATTAAAGAAGACACTTTAAAATTTTTGATCAAAACATTTTAAAACTTTTTTTAACGTCGAATTTCGACGGTGCGTTTGGGGAGATGTAATGCACATGCGCATAGGAGCTCATTCGGTTGCATTATCACTAGGGGGGGATGTGTGCCTTATTTAACATGTTCTTTTATTGACTGAATATGAGATGAACGTAGGGATATGCTATTTGTATGATACTTCATAGGTTCAGGAAATTTTTTTCTTGCCGTGAGGAATAGGGCGGTAATGTCAAACTGATTTCCATTTTGTTTACGGATTGTTTGTTTGGAGTTTGCATCGGAAATAATAACGTAATTCACTGGGGGATTTTTTTTAAAATAAAATATTTGAAAGATTGTTTCATAAGCACCCCTACTTATGTAATAAAGAAGCTTATTTTACTAATATTGTTATTGTAATTTTTTCCGTCAAGTTTTGACGGGTACCATCTAGTTTTTATTTATTTTATGAAAAATAATCGTCGTGATTTTACAAAATTGTGTAGTGTTGTTAAGAAAGAGTTTTATGCTTCAACAGAAAATTTTGCCTTATTTAACCATTGAAATCTGCGATTTAATGCACAGATTAAATATAACACGCCCATATGATATATCCATAAATATTGCAAAATTGAAATATACATATTTTTTTACATTTTATTTTTTATTTACAAAAATAATTACAGAGGCTGTACTGCGTGTTTATATTAATTTGAAATACTTAATATAAAAAATAATAATTGATTAATAATGTTAGAAAAAAATAGAAGTAACAAGTTATTGCTACTAGAATATATTATTCAAAAATTATCTTGCTTTAATTTCTTATAAAGTCTTTACAATAGACAAAATGACGAAATGGACAAAAAAAATCCTACGAATAAAGCAAATTATTCAAATAAAGTTGGGATGAAAAATTAACATAAATCGTAATCCTTAAACGTTCCCTTTCGGATTCTTTATTTATGCAACTTTTTCTTAAACACTTTCGTGTCAGAAATGTTATTTGAAACAAATATCAGAAATTTAGTAATGCATTAGTTTGCGATAAAAACTACCCCTCATATCATCTTCCAGTTAAAGAAAGTGGAAGAAGCGGGAAAAGGGGTTAGATCTGGATTTTCTTTCTTCTTGAAGTATTTTCAAGTAAAACCAAATAAATAATCCATCTGATTTATTCTTGTTAGTAAAGCCCGTATTACGTGCATAAGGAGAATTCGTTATAATTATACCCGTAATGAAGTATACTACTATGTATAATGTATGTAAAATAGAAAAATGAAAAGATCAGCTAAAAATTTAAACACTCTGATCCTATAAAGAAATTTTATTCTATAGCTTTTAAGTATTAGTCATAACAATAGTTGTTCTTCGAATGTCCATTTCTACCAAATTACGCAAATTGGTATTTTATTCCATTTTTTCCCCTTTATTCAAGGATTATTATTATTATTATTATTATTATTATTATTATTATTATATTTCTTATCGCAAATAATTTTAATAGAGGTTTATTACAGCAGTCAAGGACTAGCTGAGAATAATAACGGCGATGTCGCGTAAAAATGTGTAAAATTTGTTTAAAGCATACCCATGGCTTTTAACATATTTTCTGATTTTGTTTTATCAGAAATTGCTCTTTAGTGAACAATAAATTTGAAAAATAGAAGCAGGGTTCGTACGCATCAGGAGATTAGGGAGATTTTATGTGTTTTAGTACCAGAAATTTCGTAGAGTACTGGTTGCTATATCTGAAGATAGCATTTTTTTTTCATGAAATAAGCCAAATATTGCTTTACGAAAATTCTGGTAAATGGTGCTTGAAAGTCCTTGAAGCGTACGAACCCTGAGAAGGCTATCAGTATTAATTTATGGATTATACGCCAGAAACTAATTAATATGTTTCTGTTACATCTGTACTCAACCCTCGCTGTTGTTTATACTTAAACTCCGCCCATAATCTTTTTATGACATGTATTCCTTCAGAATAAAAGTATCAGTGCAGAAAAACTAGCTATATAAAGTAGGCGGAGCATCGACTCTGCGGTACAATTTCAATACAGATGTAAATTGTATTAATGTTATTTAAGAAAAATGTCTAATTTTTGAATATTGCAAAAAAGATTCTTTTCTTAAAAATCATTGCACTGTATTTCATGAATTTAAAATATGTTTTAGGGATACTAAATAATTATAATTTGGTAGTTTAAAAAAAATTCTTTCAGTGAAAAACTGTGCCAAAAAACGATGACACATATTCTAAATAAAGAGAAAATTGCCCAGTTAAACTGAGGGCATTGAGCTCACAGGCTATCCACACTAATTGTATATTAAACTGTTGAAGCGCCTTATTACAATGAACTTATATACAAAATTTGAAGCAAATCTCATAATTCTGCATGAAAAACCCACTTATCTAAATTAAAGGGGGGGATTAGACCCCCTTTCCCCGTTTATACTTAACCAATGAACCCCCAAAACTAATCAGGAAAGCACCGTATCACAATGAATCTATATACAAAATTTGAAAAAATTCGGATAATTCTGCATGAAAAATCCATTTATCTAAATGAAGGGGGGTATTAGCCCCCTTTTCCCCTTTTTTACTTAACCAATGAACCCCCAAGACTAATCAGGGAAGTGCCTTATCACAATGAACCTATATACAAAATTTGAAGAAATTAGGATAATTCTGCATGAAAAACCGATTTATCTAAATTAATGGGGTATTAGCCCCCCTTTTCCCCTTTATACTTAACCAATGAACCCCCAAGACTAATCAGGGAAGCGCCTTATCACAAGGAACCTATAAACAAAATTTATAACAAAACGGTTAGTTCTATCAAGAGTTATCGCGTTACGTACATACGTACAGTCGTGGAAAAAAAAACGGAACACCCCCACTAACTCTGCAACAAATTATAGTAGAAGGAAGTGACTGGTACCAAACGATTGGAAATAAAGTCTACTTTTAAGTGATGTATCTAAAATTTGCTTAAGGGGACATCTACATATTAAAACCAGCCTAAACTTTAATTTTTTCAATGGCAACACCCACTTTTGACATAATATTTTAAATCTTCGGTTCAAACTATGCCTAGATACAAAATTTTAAGTCATTTGGATGATAAGTTTTTGAGTTATAAACATTCAAATTTTAGAGCTTCAAATGTTAAATTACATTTTCATATTTTTATTAATATCTCCTGAAATTATAATCCTAATGTGCTAACGTTTTGTTTGGTTATAAAACTCAAAAACCCAAACATAACTACGTCAAATTTGTAATTTTTAAAATTTTATAATATGAATTATGAATTATGAAATTAATATTCGAAAAAATTATGAATTGCAACCTACAATTTTTTTGATGGATTTATATTTATCATGTCCTGCTTTATGTGTATTCAAAATTTCAATTTTTTTTCCAAGTAGTTTTCAAATTATGCTTAAAAAACGACAAAATGCTGCTTTAAGGGGTCGTCTATGATGTGCATTAAAGCATAGTTTGAATAGAGATGGGAGAGCTCCGACTCGAAATCCCGATTGACACCACTAAATTTTAATAGTATTTGTTACCTTATTCAAGGACAAAATTTCTGAAATTCTTTACGTTGGAGAGAATACTATTAAAATTTAGTGGTAAGAATCGATACTCGGGTCGGAGAGCTCTCATTCCTCTTTGAGAAAATATTATACTCATAGGCTGGGATTATAGTGACTTGATAAACTTAGAGATTAAGTCTGTCTTACACTATAAACAATGCGTAAACCGTATTTCAATGCTTCGTGATCTTACGTTAAACAACTCTGACAACGACCTGCGATTGTAGTAAGATATAAGATAGCGAGGCACCAGAACCCCAGCCTTTATTAGTATATATATATATATTTCTTTTACTTTTTCAATGTCTGCTTTAAAATTTTTCATTAAAATTACGTAAAGCGTATTTGCATGAGATATATGTTTTCATTTATGGAAAATAGTTTCGCTTTTATTTTTAAATTAATAAAGCTCATTTTTGAAAAATATGATCAGTTCTACCTTAGAAAAAACTTAATCATTTTTGTTACCTTTAAATGGATTTATAGCTTCTTTTCCAGTCTAATAAAGCTATATTGTTTTTTCTGCAGTATATATGTTTGAAGGGAAGTTTATTATAAATGCATATGTGTAGAGTATTTGCTGAAACAAAATGGCCCCACAATTAACTGAAGCAACGAAAGGCCAAATGATTGGCATGTGGCAAGCTGGAAGAAGTTTTCGTTATATAGCTGGGCATTTTCAAGTGTCTCTTCAAACTGTTTCAACATGGATTAATAGGTAAGGTTTATATTGGGAGTTTATTGCAAAGAAAAAATTACAATATTTCTTCTATAACTTTCGTATTTAAATCTATTCGATTAAACAGGCTTATTGAAAAAAAATTACAAGTTATTTTTATGGTTTTCTGATAGGCAAGATTATTTCCCAATCGCTAGCAGTGTGCAAGAAAATCTAATAATAATAATAATAAAAAATAATAAATGTCATATGGCAAGTTTTCTTGCCAGGAGGCATTAGTGAATTAATTGTAAAATTTCAAATGAACTACCAGAATAGGTTTAATCATAGAATTATTACCCCTATTCCGAAGAAGAATAACGGATGTAAAGTTATTCAGATGTCTTTATAACATATATTTAGTTTTAGGTCTTCAAATAAATCGGAATGTAAATTCTGCGAACATATCTCAAAACAAGACACCCCTTCCCCTCTCGCTACTAAAAAAAAGCAATGTCTGGATTTATTTTCAGACTAGAAAACAATTTATCTGCGTTTTTTTTGTTATTTTTACTTTGTTTCATTACGCTGCTTTATACTATTTTTTTTAATTCTAAATTTTGTATCTGTCAATATTATTCACGTTTCTGCCAATAAACTAAAGAAAAGGCGAGTTAAATAGATGCAAAATCTGAGAAAAAGCATTATAAAAGCACCTGTAAAATTCCAATAACATTTACATATTCTAAGACTATTTTAATTACAAATAATCTTATGGTTTTTTAATCCCTTCGTGACGAGCGTCTATTACAGAATTTTAATAATTTACCATCGGTTTTTCAAAACAGAAATTTTCGTCTAATTGAATTGTGGAAATGCTAAGATATAATAAGGCAAAGCTTGCAATAAAAAATAACTTGTGGGGAAAATCGAGGAGTCTGAGCATCTTATGCGTCACGCATACGTGTCGCTCGTCCCCAAGGGGTTAAAATCGGACAATTCAACACTTGTAAACATCATCTTACAGCATATAACAATAACCGAAACTTATTAAGTGAGTAAAATGGTCATATCGGTAAAACATAATACATTAAAAGGTGACATTCTGCAGCATTTCAACAATCGAGTACCGAACTTCAATTTGGATACAGCCCCTTAAATATGCTCATTATAAAGTAATTAATTTCTCAGAAACTAATCGTAGGAATTTAATGAAATTTGGTATCTAGGCATAGTTTGAACTGCAGATTTCAAATATGTTGTCAAATTTGGGTCTTGCTATTGAAAAAAAACAAAGTTTGGGTGTGTTTTTATATGTATATGGCCCCCTAAGCAAATTTTATATACATCACTTAAAAGTAGACTTTATTTCCAATCGTTTGGTACCAGTCACTTCCTTCTACTATAATTTGTTGCAGAGTTAGTGGGGGGGTGTTCCGTTTTTTTTTTCCACGACTGTACATACATACAGAACGGGCGGGTACATTAGCTCTCAAGCTTTGATAGCCTGTGAGCTAAAAAGTTAAAAACATACCCATACTTCCTTCTGTGAAAGCAATGTTTTTTTTTTTTTTTTTTTTTTTTTTTTAACACATATTTGCGTGTGTTAAATATTCCTTACGGTTGATCATGGTTATTTATTTAGCATATTTATTTAGCTTCAAGTTGTGCGTTGGGTATCACACGTAAATATTTACAAATATATATATAAAAAATACTAAAAAAAGGAAAAAAAAGGATGGATTTAGCGCGGAGCAACACATTATCTCGATTTTCTCCCTACAAACTTTGCTGTTTTTTCTCTTTATGTATTTTTCCAATATATTTGTAAACATTTATGTGGATAAAATCACTTTTGTTGCTGCCATGCGCTATTTCTTTTTACATGTTTATTGTCATATAACACAGTGCCAGCCAATTAAAATACCGTATTCTACTCCAGTCACGTGGTTTGAGAATCTACAGAAATCTAGACAATTTTACTTTGATAGTCTAGGGAAAAAACTAAAATCTATCTGAGAACGCTTCGATGTCTTCTTTCGATGTCTGACCGAAAATGCCTCAAAATATGTGCCAAATATATATATGGAATAATATAAAACAAGATGGTACACGTTAAGATTTGACGATAAATAACGTGAAAATTCCTTTAGAAATACGCTTTTATTTTTAATTAGTTGCTTTTAAAATGATTAGGTATCGAAAATTTGATGAATTGTTATATTGTGTAAGAGATTCCTATAGATAGAAGACGGTAAATGGTGTTGTCAGTCCAGCCTACTCAACTAATGAAGTGAAATAATTTTAAGCTTGTAATTTACATCCTATTATTCTTGAATTAATTTAGGAAGAATTTAACTAAAAATATTAATTGAATGATTTATTTTTACGTACGACAGTCTCTTTCTTTTTTTTTTTTTAAATATCAATATTTAGCATTTTCTTTCCTTTTTTCGCTCACAGGCTATCAAAGCCTGAGAGCTTATGTGCCCGCCGGTTCTGTATGTACGTACGTACGTATGTATGTATGTATGTATGTATGTATGTATGTATGTACGTAACGCGATAACTCTTGATAGAACTAACCGTTTTACTTTAAATTTTGTTTATAGGTTCCTTGTGATAAGGCGCTTCCCTGATTAGTTTTGAAGGTTCATTGATTAAGTATAAAGGGGGGAAACGGGGGCTAACCCCCTATAATTTAGATAAATGGGTTTTTCATGCAGAATTATCCCATTTTCTTCAAATTTTGTATATATATTCATTTTTTTTTATAATGCGCTTCTGTCAATAGTTTTGGGGGGGGGTCATTGGTTAAGTATAAAGGGGGAAAGGGGGACCACCCCACCCTAATTTAGATAAATGAGTTTTTCATGCAGAATTATCCGATTTTCTTCAAATTTTGTATATAGGTTCATTGTGATAATGCGCTTCTCTGAATAGTTTTGGGGGTTCATTGGTTAAGTATAAAGGGGGGAAAGGGGGGACTAATCCCCCCTTAATTTAGATAAATGGGTTTTTCATGCAGAATTATACCATTTTCTTCAAATTTTGTATATAGGTTCATTTTTTTGATAATGCGCTTCTGTCAATAGTTTTGGGGGGTCATTGGTTAAATATAAAGGGGAAAGGGGGGGGATACCCCCCTAATTTAGATAAATGAGTTTTTCATGCAGAATTATCCGATTTTCTTCAAATTTTGTATATAGGTTCATTGTGATAATGCGCTTCTCTGAATAGTTTTGGGGGTTCATTGGTAAAGTATAAAGGAGGAAAGGGGGGACTAATCCCCCTTAATTTAGATAAATAGGTTTTTCATGCAGAATTATCCCATTTTCTTCAAATTTTGTATATAGGTTCATTTTGATAATGCGTTTCTGTCAATAGTTTTGGGGGTTCATTGGTTAAGTATAAAGGGGGAAAGGGGGAGATAACCCCCCTAATTTAGATAAATGAGTTTTTCATGCAGAATTATCCGATTTTCTTCAAATTTTGTATGTAGGTTCATTGTGATAATGCGCTTCTCTGAATAGTTTTGGGGGTTCATTGGTTAAGTATAAAGGGGGAAAGGGGGGCTAATCCCCCCTTAATTTAGATAAATAGGTTTTTCATGCAGAATTATCCGATTTTCTTCAAATTTTGTATATATATTCATTGTAATTAGAGACTTCCCTGATTAGCTTAAGGGGTTCATTAGTTAACTATGAGGGGGGTAACGGGGGGATGACCCCCCCTTAATATATTGTTGATTTCTTTATTTTTCGAGGGGCATATTACAAATTCTTTGAAATAAGTGTATAATAGACAATTAGTGTGAATAGCCTGTGAGCTCAATGCCCTCAGTTTAACTGGGCAGTTTTCTTTTTATTTTTTACTTGAGTTGAGATTTCGGAAGTGATTGAATGTCACCAGAATTTACAATCAAATTTATTCGAAAAGAAGTAAAAGCCGTTTCTTAAAGTACATTATACAAGAAAAGTTTTATTCCAAAATTCCGTTGGGAATGTGACATTTATGGATTCAAAATATATTTTAAAAATAAAACGCAGAACTTCTCAGATGACCTAATATTTAAAAAGTATTTACGCTAAAATATCTTGCATTTGTATTCTTCAGAAGAATTGCGGAAATAGGATTCAAAGACAATCTCATGTGAAAAATTTCTTATTCTGAAATAAATATCTGTAAAGAGATTTTAGCAGGAAATTTTAAAGAATATAAATTGATCCATTCTTTTCTTTCTTCACTCCAAATATTTCTTCATAAACTCTTTTCATATTTTAAAGATAAATTTATTTATAACTTGATCCCTAATTTTTAAGCGATAACGTTACTTATTGATTTCAATCTGTGGAGTTACGTCGTGTAATTGATTGTTAAAGAAGAGTTTTTAGTATTTGGTGAGTACTGCGCTACGTTTATAGCATATAAACATGGACAACCAATCTCAGCCCCTCCCCCCCCCAAAAAAAAAAATAAAAATAGTCCGATGTGCCAATTCCAAAACATTCTTTTATCTCATACATGTTAATACTTCCAAATTTGCTATCATAACGCCAATAAAATCAGTATATTTCGTCATTCGGTTGTACGTCAGCTGCATATGAATCGCCCGATTACTCCGATGCGAAGTACCCACTACACGAGCAGTTGATATACAACACAACTACCAAAATCGAGAAATTCGCACAAAAGTCACTATCACAGCGCAATCTGTTCGTGGCTCTAAAGTCATCCAAGTTCTATATAAGCGTTACCTATGGGGGTGCCAATCCAGATGCAAGTCTCTCATCTGGAATTGGTTCAAAATTAGGAGACTAGTTTCTGTGTTATATGGATGATGCTAGCTATATAGAAATAAAAAGCTGCTCACCAGGCGTTTGGGCCAAACCAACAACCAACAACCACTATCACAGCGTCCCCTTCCGATGGAATAGTCTCAAATTCAACTGGACATGCTGGTTTCTAGCCATGTCTTGGCTATAGCCAAACATATAAATGAAATTTGGTTCAGTTATATGCATAACTTAAGACACAATTCGATGATACAATAATGAAAATGAAACAAAAATCGCTATGACAGTGCCCTCTTCCAGGGGAATATCCCGAAGTTCAACGCATAATTTCCCTGTCCACCACAGACAGACGATTGCGATTATCACGGTTTCTGATTGGTTGTTAAACCAAAGGATTCTTAAGTCATTTCCGGTTGATCTTGCTTTCTTATATAATATATATTAATTTCTATATAGTCTAATTAATTACTAAATGTAATATAATAAATAATATAACATATAATATTAATATATTTATTTAATATATATATAATTAATATAGTAATTATATATATATATATATATATAATTAATATATAATATAATATAACATAATAAATATAATTAATTTCTATGAAATCTAATAATATCTATTAATTTCTTATATAATATCTTCTTATATTTTCATAATCCTCTCAAATACCTGAAATGATTTAAGAAACGTTCGTTTTTACAACCAATCAGAAAGCGTAACAATCCCAATCGTCGTCGATCGGCGGTGGAGACGGAAATTATGCAAGTTCAACTGCGTCCTGCTGGACATAGTCAAAAACCTATAAATGGAATTTAGTTCAATTCCATGCATATCTCCATACAGTTTTTGAGGAGACAATGAGGAGTAACACACAGACAGACATATTGTAAAAACATGTTTCCCGGAATCTCTGAACCCTAAAACGTGTAAATCCGTCGAAAACCGGAAGTCGAAAAAAAATTTCGATTACAATATTTTCTTCTATTATGGATAGAAGAAAGTAATAACCACTACCAACTTTTTCATCAGCTCAATAAATTTACTCAGTTTTAGGTTTCGGAATAATGGAAAATACCTCAGAGTTGTCACTATTATTTTAATTTATTTTAAACCGGTTTATTTATTCCATCCATTAAAGGCTTTTGTATGTAAGTATGTATGTGTACTATATTTACAGGGTAAGCAAGTAAGATGTATCAAAGTAATCGAATAAATAAATAAGTAAATTAATTAATTAATAAAAGGATATGTATATAAATAGGGAATATGGATATAAATAGTTAGAAGTGTATTCAATATGAAAGAATTTCATAATTAAAAAGTATTTATTAATTTTAAGCATTCTGACGCGTAAATAAACACGACAATAAGGTTGCCCTTATATACATTTTATCTATTAATAATTCTTGTGTGTATGTATGTGATATTATATGTGCAATTAAGTATAATATTTTATATGTAAATATATAAGTAAAAAAAAATTATGTAGATGTGGACATAATGCATTAAATATCGAGTTTATTCAAAATGAAGGAATTAATAATTAAATATCGAGTTCATTCAAAACGAAGGAATTAATAATTGAATATCGAGTTTATTCAAAACGAAGGAATTAATAATTAAATACCCAGTTTATTCAAAACGAAGGGATTAATAATTAAATACCGAGTTTATTCAAAACGAAGGAATTAATAATTAAATATCGAGTTTATTCAAAACGAAGGAATTAATAATTAAATACCGAGTTTATTCAAAACGAAGGAATTAATAATTAAATATCGAGTTTATTCAAAACGAAGGAATTAATAATTAAATATAGAGTTTATTTAAAACGAAGGAATTAATAATTAAATATCGAGTTTATTCAAAACGAAGGAATTAATTTTTAAATATCGAGTTTATTCAAAACGAAGAAATTAATTTTTAAATATCGAGTTTATTCAAAACGAAGAAATTAATTTTTAAATATCGAGTTTATTCAAAACGATTGAATTAATAATTTAAAAAATATTTATTAATTTTAAATACTCTGACGTGTAAATAAACAAGACAATCGGGCTGCTCTTATATACATGTTATCCATTAATATTTTTGGTGTGTATATGTTACATTATATATGCAATTAAATATGAAGCGTCTACCGGGTGTGCCATAAGTTCGTTAAACCTCTAAAATTTATTAAAAAGAAACAAGTGATGCTAAAAAATTGCGTGTTGCAGGAATGGGATTAGAGAGAGGTCACACTTTTTTAAAAATAACAATTAAAATTCTTCATTAGATGCAAGCAGTATGCTATCGTTGCCAGACCAAGAGCTTTTGTATAAACAATTTTACAAGAACAGGAAATCAGCAACTGGCGCATTGCGAAAATTTCGCACGGCAAAATGAATGAAGAAGAGAGCAGAGCCTGATTCATGTGCTGGGATACAGAAGCTTGTCAGACGCTTCGCAGAAATGGGTATTTTACTGTAAGTCTAATTTGCATACATCTGCTTCATATTATGCATGCCAGCGCCCTCTATAGGTCACTTTTTAAACTAAACTTTTTTTTGTTATTAAAAATAATCCGATCACATTCCTGCACACACTGACAAGCCAATGGCATCTCAGGTACATCCAAAACCATCCTAAGAATTGGCTCACAGATATCCTCACACGCCAACTTCTTAAGAGGAAACTAAAAAAAATATATAACCATCTAACTTACCTGTAAAATTTAACTTATGGAGCTTGTCTGTCGGCTCTGTCGCGCGTAAAGCTCTAGCAGAGAATCACGCGCATGCCGCGAGGACGTTTCTCCGGCGCACCCAAAAGCTTCCACGATTCTGCATCACACACTCTACTGATGCCAAGCGCTGCACAGTGTCGCGAGGGAAAACCGGTTTTCCGGCAGTGAAGGACCACTAATGTAAAGCCTGGATCAGTTTCTGTTACTTGCTTGCGATTGGAGAGGTTCTAGCAGGGCTGGCCGTAGGCCGATTTTCTTTCATTCTTGTATTTATGTAATTGCCGCCCATTGTCGCGTTTTCTGGCGGCTTCAGCTACGGCTGAACTCTGTACATTTTTTAAGCTCTTAATAAAGGGACCGGGAGGAATATTATGCTCTACAGACTCGGTGTCCTTGTCTGAGTAGTCCCTTTTAGGCAATCAAATCAAATCAAATTTTTTAGCACCATTTGTTTCTTTTTAATGATTTAAAGTTTTAACGAACTTATGGCGGACCTGGTATGTAAGTACTAGTATGTAAATAGGGAAAAAATATGTAGATATAGACATAATACATTAAGTATGGAGTATAGTCCAAGTGAAAGAATTTAGAAATGAAAAAGTATTTATTAATTTTAAATACTCTGACGCATAAATAAACAAGACAATAAGGCATATCTTAGTTATTCAGTGTATTATTTGCATTTTTTATTTTTACGCAATTTTTGTTTTGTGAATATTATTTCTTTTTCTGGTGTTTGAATCAGCAAAATGCAAATACAATCAACATACATTTTATTTACATTTTGTAACGGAAATCAGAAAATTTAAAATCATATAAAATGCATAACACAACTCACTAAAGCATTTCACTTTACCCCCAACAGATATTTCACTTTACATTTCACATCTATCTGACATCGATCTGATATTATTTTATTTTCGGTCTATTGACTCTACATAAGTCGTTAGACTTTTCTGAATATTACTAAAAACACACGCAATAAGTCTGGAAATACTAACTTGAATGTATATTTTATGCATGCATTAAATGGCATGATTTATTCCTGATTTCCGATATTTTTACCAATTCATGCACTTTCTCCCCCATCTTATTATTTCTAAAATCTTTTATATTTCTGCATTCGTCAGAAGAATTGAAGAAATAGGATTAGTTAAAGTAATCCTTCTGTGAAGAATTTCTTATTCAAAAATAAATAGCTTTAAGAAGATTTAAGCACGAAATGGAGATAGAAATTTTTAAAGAATAAGTGGTTCATTCAATTGTGTTTCTTTTTTCTGAAACATTGTTTCTTAATACTTTATACTATTTTAATATACATCAATTTAAAATGTATTTTTAACACTTTCCAACATAGTTGAAAATTGTTTATGAATTCTGTTTGTCTGTCTTTTGTCTGTCTTCTGACGTCTGTCAGTGCTCTAACCAGGGCTGTAGCTAGAAGTAAACAATAGGGGGTGCTCAAGAAAATGTAGGGGGTGCTCAAGAAAATCTAAGGGGGGGGGGGTCATACTATTTCTCTCTCTCTGACACATGCACGCACAAACACAGATATATATGATCAAAGTATTATATAGAAAGGTAAATTAGTGCATATTGATAGTGTAGGCACTATGTTTCTTTTTAAATTGTTTATAATAACTTTATCTGATGCTAAGAAAAGTAAAAGCTGCAGACAGGGATGTAATACCTTCGGAATTATTTTAAGGAATACCGTATACCCTCTTCTCAAAAACACTATAGAATATACTTTTTAGGGTATACCCTCTGCCTAAAGCGTATGCCCTCTGTTTTTTTTACTGTTACATCACTGGCTGCAGAATGAAAATTTTCAATGTATAATTATACTAGTGAAATAATAAGTGATGATGTCAAAAAGTAAATAAAAAGCTGTTTCAGCTAGCTGTTTCAAAAGAGTTGCAACCTTTAATTTTTTTTCTGAATATTGCCTGCCCTTCAGGATTCTAAAGTTATGTTATTATATGATAAAAAACATTAGAATAATCAAGGGTGTATTTTGCATTTTAAAATTATTTTTGTGTCTAGTCAAAAGTTAAAACCACCTGTATTTAAGTTGGCTATAACTCATTAGAATAACTTTGTTTTATGCTAATAATAGAAAACTCTGCTAAATGAAAAATTTCAGTATATAACTAATGCAAAAGTCAATGTTTGCATCAGTAAAAGGTTGCTAATTCTGAGTATGTGCAGATCGGATTCGCGCCTGTTGAAGCACTTATTTGCAGTTTTTAAACAAATACTACAATTAAGTATTTATGCAAAACTGTAAAGAGCCCCCAAAACTAAGTTCAATTTTTGAACAGTTTCATTTGGATTTTTGAAACAGAATTTCATTTGGCGGCCTTGGCAACTTTCCAAGGTGGGGGGGGGGGGCTCAAAATTTTTCAAGGGGGGCTGAGCCCCCCCTGGTACCCCCCTAGCTACGGCCCTGTCTCTAACTCACGTAAATATACTCGTATTACCAAGTAATTGATGTATGTTAGTAAGATTGACTATAAAATGTTCGGTATTGAAAATGAAGTGCGCAGAAGGTATAGTTCGTTGACAATACGGCTACTCTGACATACATGTTATCCATTAATCTTTTTGGTGTGTATGTATATATGTATGTTACATTATATATGCAATTAAACCTAATATTATCTATGTAAGTATATAAGTAAAAAAAAGTATGTTGATATGGTCATAATATATTAAGCATGGAGTAAATTCCAAATGAAGTAATTTAAAAATTAAAAAGTTTTTTTTAAATTTTAAGTACTCTGACGCGTAAATAGGGCAGATTCTATTTATTCATTACATTATTTATCTTTTTTTAATATTTTTATGCAATTTTTGTTTTGTAAATATTATTTCTTTTTCTTCTATTTGAATCATCAAAATGGATATGCAATACCAAATATATTTTATTTGCATTTTGTAACTGAATTCAGAAAAATTAAAGTAATATACAATACATAACACAACTCACTTAAGCATTTCACTTTACCCCCAAACAGATATTTCATTTTATATTTCAGATCTATCTGACATTGATCTGATATTATTTTATTTTCCCTCTGTTGTTTGTACGTAAGTGGTTAGAATTTTCTGAATATTGATAAAATCACACGCCACAAATCTGGACATGTTAACTTCAATGGACATTTTATACTCGCATTAAGTGGTATGATTTATTCGTGATTTCCGATATTTTAGAAAACTCATGTGCTATATCCCCCATCTTATTATTTCAAAATAATGTACATTAAAATCTTTTATGTTTCTGTATTCGTCAGAAGAAGTGAAGGAATAGGATTAGTTAAAGTAATCCTTCTGCGAAGAATTTCTTATTCAAAAATAAATAGCTTTAAGGAGATTTAAGCACGAAATGGATATAGAAATTTTTAAAGAATAAGTGGTTCATTCAACCGTGTTTCTTTTTTCTGAAATATTGTTTCTTAATTCCTTATATTATTTTTATAAGCATCTATTTAAAATGCATTTTTTAAATTTGGACATGAATTTTAAGTGCATTAAAAAGTATTTATAATTTTTTAAAATAAAAAGTATTTGGCAATTTTAAGTACTCTGACGCGTAAATAAACAAGACAATAAGACATATTGATTGTATTATTTGCCTTTTTTATGCATTTTTTTTGTAAGTATTATTTTTTTTATGAATCAGCAAAGTGTTTAATATAATACGTTATAATTTTTCTTTTGGCATTTTGGAACTGGAATCAGAAAAATTTTAATCATATACAATTCATAACACAACTAACTCACGCATTGCACTGTTCTCCCGTAAATATTTCATTTTATATTTTACATCTATCTGACATTGATCTGATATCGTCTTATTTTTCCTCTATTTTTTCTATATAAGTAGTTAGACTTTTCTGAATATTGTTAAAAACACACACAACAAATCTGGAAATGTTAACTTTAAGGGACATTTTATACACGCATTAAGGGGCACGATTTATTCGTGATTTCCGATATTTTGCTTATTCATGAGCTCCTTCATATTATTATTTCAAAATGATGTACGCTGAAATCTTTTATATTTGTGTATTCGTCAGCAGAATTGAAGAAAAAGGATTAGTTAAAGTAATCATTCTGCGAAGAATTTTTTATTAAAAATATATAGCTTTAAGGAGATTTAAGAACAAAATGGAAATAGAATATTTTTAAAAATAAGTGCTTCGTTCGACTGTGTTTCTTTTCTTTTTGTTTTTTGAAATATTGTTTCTTAATACCTTATGCTGTTTTAATATGCCTATATTTAAAATATATTTTAACTCTTTCCAATATAGTCGAAAAGTGTTTATGAATTCGGTTTGTTTGTCCGCCGTCTGTCTGCTGTGTGTCTGCCGTCTGTCTACTGTGTGTTTGCCGTTTGTCTGCTGTGTGTTTGCCGTCTGCCGTCTGTCCGTGTCCAAACACGCCTAAATATACTCAGATTGCCATGCATTTGATATTTGTTAGTGAGATTGACTATGAGATGCTTGGTATTGAAAACAAAATGTGTATCATTTATAGTTCGTTTACAGGTTATTCTCAAAAGTATTCCGTTACATTACGATATATGTTGAAAAATCGTTTGAGGTGTATTTTAATGATGTTACACTAATTCAAACTGTTTGAAATTGATAAATAGCACTGAGGTACACGACAAGATGGTTACTGTAGAATATGGTGTGCATAGGAATCATCGTTCATCTACAAGGAGACACAAAATAATTCGGTTACAGTACAGTATATGAACAATAAGTGCTGGAAGTGCGTTTTCTGTTGTGGTATGCGTTTATAAATTTAAGTAATTTTTTGCATGTTACATCGTATGTATAAATTCTGGATATTATATACAAGGCTGTACAATATATAAGTATGTATTTCCGTTTTTGTTGGAAATTGCTGAAGAAGAATTTTCAACTGTGCTATGCGTTTGCTAACAAAACTAAATTTTTGCATGCTATGTAGTATATATAAATATCTATTGACTATATATAGTTCTTCACAAAATATTTCGGATATTTTTCGACTATTGATGATAATTGGCGAAAGTGGGTTTTCAAATGTGTTATGTGTTTTCCAAATTGTTTAATTAGACAGGTCGGGGCTAGTTCTGCTTAAGCCAAAAGATAGGCTTCCCCACCCGGTTTGACATCGACCTTGTATTATTAGACATAATCTTTCTGAAGGAGAAGTTCGTACAACGCGATGTCTCAAAAGTACTTGAAAAAGGATAAGATAAAATTTCTTTTACCTTTTCTGAAGGTGCTTGCAACTGCGAAATATCCAATTAAATATTTAATCCCATACTTATTTTGTCATGGCGCACACTTCTTGTTATCCTTATCGGTATCATCAGTTGTTGATCATATCTGTTCCATTTAGGATATCACTGAAAGGCTAAATAATTTAATTAAACTCTAACCACAAATAATTCGGACTTCTGTACTTTTAACACATTCTTGAATATATTTTTATAACGTGGACAATAATAACAATTACATGTTACATTTAAATTTAGGTTTAAATGCTAAAGTATTATATAATATATTAACGTCTTTGAGCTTAAAAGGAGGTTTTCTGGATTACATTTTGTTACAGGACTAACGATTTAAAGTCATGAGTTTATAGTTCAGAGTTTTTCATTTACGTCATTTTTACATCAGTGGAAATTACATATGTTTCACAAGATTTCTCCGTCAGAATGTAATCGGACTATTAATGTTCTTTATTTCCTGCTACAATTATTGTTCCAATATCTTTAACATATTTCACATAATAACAGTTTATCAATTTAGAATAGTTTTTGATCATTTACTTGAAGTGGAGTGGCTATTAATTTTAATTTGTTATTCACTAGGCGTTGAAGGAATAGTTGATCACTCGACGCTATATCTTCTCTTTAGATGATCAAGGTCTTTTTATTTTCCCCATTGCAGGAGGAAATGAGATTAGGTTTTTTTTTTTTTTTGTATTTAAATTCTCGAATGAGGTTAATATTTCTAACACTTTCACCTTATTAAACTGTAAAAATTTATTACAGTATTCTGAATGTGTTGGAGAGTGTTTCATAATCTATGCTTGACGCATGATTTTTCGTTTTTGTTAAATTTTGACATACATTTTAATTGCATTACATCATTTCCAACTCAGTGAAATTAGATTATAGACTATTTTATTGAGATATACCACGGTACAGCGCCTAGAATACATAGTGTGGAAACCGGCAAATGGTGTAATGCTTTAAAAAGTGCTAAAAAGTTGTAGCCTATAAATGTGCAACGGTGCTCCTACGAAGCCTACGATAATGTTGCAACCAGAGACAAAAAAAATGCGTATCACGTTTTTTAGCCATGCTTTCATAATTTAAAAAAAAACTTATAAAAATCACTAAGTCAGAGGAGAAAATGATATAATTTAAGTATTTAAAATACTTACCACCAGCCGAAACATTCTAATACAATGTCAAGAGCTAGCAGATGGCGCTGCGAACCCATCCTAATATTTTCAGCAACGTTGTACATTTATTAGATACAATTTTTTAGTACTATTTTGTAGCCGGTTTCCACACTATGTATTCTAGGCGCTGTAACCACGGTATATTGCTTAATGAAAATTTTACTCTTAGCGTTCATAGCTCTTTTATGTCGAAACACCAAATAACGCACATTACCATCTATAACTATCTATATATTGAAAACGCTAAGCGATTTCTTTCGACAATCCGTTAGAACAAACTACTGCATCAAATTACACCATTCTTTTTTTAAATGAAAGATATTAGGACACAGATTTGTTATCGTGCATTCGTTTGTTCGAAAATTTAATTAATTAGCTGTAATTTTCAATTAAACTTTTACTTCTGCTTATGACGTCATAAAGTTGACAACTCCCACTTTTGAGGGCATAGAGTTTTTTCCCTGAACCCTGTGGTTCGCCAATCTTTTGACATTAACTAATATCAACCAGGTAATATTTTAACATTGTAGTATAAAATCTTAAAAAAAAAAAACTTAATTAGCTAGAATATAATCATAATAAAATATCTAAACGTAAACATATCAATATGAATAACAAATCTCACGTAAAATGTTGCAATTTAAATGATTTCAATTGAAACAAGATTTGGAGAGTTATCCTTGACGCCCAGCTAACATAAAAGTACCTATTTTATTTTATTTATTTACACACATATTCAAATTTATTATAAAACACCAGGTTGCCATACAAAGCAAAAATCGTCATTTAGGTGCCAAAAAATAACCCAGGTGCGTCTGCGATATCTGTACTGATTTAATCAAAATTATTTTGGTTGCACCGCATATTGCAAAATTAATTAAATCCATGATTATTGTTTATTTCTCAGATTAAAAATAAGAAAATTGGTACTTCTCTATTATCCCGTCGACCACTTTTCATAACAAAAAACTATCGCCAAACTGTAACGCCAAATAAACGGGAGAACGTTGCCATTGGAATAAATAAATAAATAAATAAAATACATGAATTTAAGGACACAATTGTTATTTTAATTAATGAAATAACTAATAAATCAGTAAAACATAATGAAAAATAGACGCAAATCTCGAATTAAAAACCACTTGATGACGTAAAAAACACGTATAATGCTTCTGACATCAAGTAAATCGGACTGTATTTTTGGCGTTTAATTTTACAGTTTGGCGATAATTTTTTGTTATTAAAAGTGGTCGACCGGATAATAGAAAAGTACCAGAAAATTTAATGTTTAAATAAAATTAAATAATTTGACAGATCGCAAATTGTGGTTCTTTTCCCTTATACCGACACCATGCCATACATGTAAACATATGCTTGGCGACAATGGTGTCCGTATAATGGAAAAGTACTCAATTTTTTCTTAGTTCGGGCTATACCAAAAACAAACATTTTACAGGTAACAAAAAAAATCGCCGAAAATGGCTGCTTCATCAGCTTTTATGACAGCAAAGTTGGATAAAATCTAATAATCTGAATTTTACAACGTTTATGCGAAACACCACAGAGAACACACGCTATTTTTATATAAATAGGGTATATTTAAACGAATAAGAGAACTAACAACCTTCAATAATATAATGCATGAAAAAGTAAACAACTAAGTGATTCAGCAAATCATAAAAATATGTATTTCTTAATATAACTATAAAATACAGAAAAATATTCTGGTACCATAAAAAATATTCATTATCCCGTCGAAATTCCGTGCATTATCCGGTCGAAATTCCGTGCATTATCCCGTCGTCCGATTAAGAAAAAAAACTATATGCAAATTAGGTACTTTTCGGTTAGCCGGCGCCAATAAAGTATATATATATATATATATATATATATATATACATTATAACAAACTCCAATGGAAAATTACTTGCAGAATCATTATCACAAAAGCCAACCAAAATCTATAAACCACATAAATTCAATACTAGAAAAACAAAACTATATACATTATATATATTTGTATCTATGTATGTATATACTAAATATACATATATATATATATATATATATATATATATATATATATATATATATATATATATATATATATATATATATATATATATATACTTCATTGGCGCCCTGCTAATCGAAAAGTACCTCAAATAATTCGCCAAACTGTAGCGCCCAATAAACAAACGGAAGAATGTTGCCATTAAACCTCAAAAAAAGAATAATAATAATAATAATAATAATAATAATAATAATTAAGAAAAGCCCCATTTACTAAAGTATCATTTATCAGTAACTTTTAACAATAAAATTTACAATATATTAATGAAAACAGAATCAAAAATAATCTTGGATATTTATTTATTTATATTATTTCTCTTAATTATGGAAAAGGAATAATCATCCTGATTATGTAAAGGAATGAAGAAACCATACAAATAAATTACACTTGAAAACACTAAAAATCTTCTTTTTCTGTAGATTGATTTATTATTGTAAAAAAAATTCTTCATTTTTACATAAAAATTGATTAGCTTAAAACGATAGATGCGTTTCAGAAGATATGGATTTAAAACGAACAATGATTAAAGAAGACATTTTAAAAATTTTGATCAAAACATTTTAAAACTTTTTTTAACGTCGAATTTCGACGGTGCGTTTGGGGAGAAGCAATGCACATGCGCATAGGAGCTCATTCGGTTGCATTATCACAGGGGGGGGATGTGTGCCTTATTTAATATGTTCTTTTATTGACTGAATATGAGATGAACGTAGGGATATGCTATTTGTATGATACTTCATAGGTTCAGGAAATTTTCTTTCTTGCCGTAGGGAATAGGGCGGTAATGTCAAACTGATTTCCATTTTGTTTACGGATTGTTTGTTTGGAGTTTGCATCGGAAATAATAACGTAATTCACTGGGGGAAATTTTTTTTTAAATAAAATATTTGAAAAATTGTTTCATAAGAGAAGCTTATTTTACTAATATTGCTATTGTAATTTTTTCCGTCAAGTTTTGACGGGTACCATCTAGTGTATTATTACAGTCTGGAAAAAAAAAAAAATGGCACAATAAGAATTTGAATTTTGAGCTGTTATATTTCAAATATTAATTAAATAAATAAAATAAAACACATTTTTTCGGATAAAGTTAGGCGATTCATACGGCTGTGGTTATTCAATAGTTGTGGAATACACATTCACATTTTAATAAAGAAAAACATATGAAAATAAATGAACAGTCGCAATTTCGAAAGGCTATTCGTTTACTTTCTGTAGAATTCTCAGGAAAATCAAATCAGATATTCTTATTAAATATTAATTAATTAAAATATGCTTTCACATGAAATATAATGAAGAATTAAAGGTTGAAATACATATTTAAGAAAACTGTATTCATAAAAATTTCTCGGAATTTAACTATCCCGCCCTTTTTTTAATTAAAATAATTATACGATTTGACATCAAATTATACATTTCTTTTATGTAATTATTGCCACTATCTCGTTATGCTATTCACCGTATATAAGCGTTTCCAACTTTGATAAAGTTCCAAGTTTATACAATTGATTTTTGCCCTTACAATGACTGAAGATTTCCCTATTACAGCATTATCTGTTGAATTTAAATCTGAACAGTTTTCAGGTCATGTTAATGATGAAGTTACAATTAGTTCTTCATAAAAATTAAAAATATCTATATATTGACAAATATTCTGATTCGCAGCAGACGATTAATCTCTATCTAAAATCAAAATTCAGACGTCCTATAGTAAAAAGCATTATCGTCTTGTATGACTTTCTGAGTGAGTGCGAAAACTTTGAATATGATGGGTTATGCACGTTGTTTTATGATGTTTGTTTGAGTAATTAATGATCATCTCAGGGTAAATATTTGACCGTCCCCATAATAAATTATGTAATACCATATTATAAAAAATGAGAATGCACGGCGGTTTTAAGAATCCAATTTTTACTATATCTTTCATTTTTTCTATGTCTAACGTACTGATTTCCACCAAAGCAAACTAGTTGTTAGGTGTCACCGTAATTTTTACCCATCATGGATATGCATAATATAAAATATGAAAATAAAACATGTGCAAACTATTCATGAAATGCATTGCAATTCGAATAAAACCGTGACTTGATGACTTCATAAACTTAAAATGCTCTATTACTGAATTGCGTAAAAGAAATATCCTCATAACTCCAAAAATAATGATCATATTAACTAACAGTTTACTTCGTCGGATTAAGCGCCTCATTTCCAATTAAAATAGATCTTTGAATTGCAATTTGAATGAAATACAGAGTCACGAAAAATCGAAGAGAGTGGCAAAATAGGATTCCAAATATCTCGGCAACTCATTATTCGATCAACTTCATTCTTTATGCAAAATTTATGTTTTTTTATTGTCTTTCATATTCACTTCTTAAAATAAACAAATTCGAAAATTTTTATGTACCTTTTGTCCGAACGAATATTTCAAGAGTCCGAAAAAAATAGTTCCGGATAATCGAAGCTACTGAAATTCAATAAGCTTCTTTCCATTATTACATACTAAGTACATACCAAATTTCAAGTCTCTATCTTACTTTGTTCGGGCGATAGAGCGTTTACAGTTACAGACACACAGACAAACGGACGGCAATTTTTTTTTCTAAAAATATGTTTTTCGCAATCTCCAGTAACCGAAACGTGTAAATCTGTCAAAAAAAATCCAATTTTAAAAAGATTGCAAGATTTAACCTATACTACGTATGATGGGTAAGTAAAATGGTTAAATTATGAAAATATTCCTTAACACCAATCGCCAATAGAGAAATTAAAAGAAGTTCTTTAAAATATTTTGCTAATTCCGGTCTCTTTTATTAATTTTCTTTGTCTGTACTGGATTTTTAGTGTTCCATACCTCCAAAGGCAAAAACAGAACTCTTATAATCTGGCTATGTTGTGCATCTGCCTGTCAAGACTGTTTTTCTCAGGAACGACTGATGGTATTACATTTAACCCCTTGAAGGGCAAGCACATGGTTTAAAAATGCTAAATTTTACGATGTTTCGACACCAGTAAATTTTAATAATGAATTTTTACCTTCTCAATCTGCAAACAATAATACTAAATATTTTTATTTAATAATACTGGTGGCAAAGTTATGTATTAAAGAGTGGTATATATTATATACCGGTGCCCCTCAAGGGGTTAAATTAATGTCAAATAGTAAGGTTTCTGGTCCCGTTCATGTATAAAAATTTCGAGCTTCTAATTAAATGTAATAAAAAGTTAGGCCTTAAACGAAGGTTTCTGAAAATCCGGATTATGGAAAATCACGTAATAATTGGACGTAGAAGTATAAATTACTGATTTTCTGATTTTGTCCTTTACATGTGCTGTAAGACAATTCCTTCCTTGTTAAAAATTTCAAAGTTCTAGGTCAACAGGAAAAAAATCTATAGGTTTTGAGGGTAATACCTATAGGATACTTCCCGTTGACTTAGAATCTTGAAATTTGTCACAAAGGCAGGTCTTATAGCACATATAAAAGAAAAAATTCAAAAATCATTAATTAGTATTTCTATATTGATTCTTTATGTGGCAAACAGTGAATTTCCATAATCGGGAATACCAATTATGAAAACGTCACATAATAAATCAACACGAATTATTGTTAAAATTACTGGTAGCAACTGATAATACATGCCCCAGGTGATAGCGCCTAAGTGGCGCTACTATCTGGGACATACTGACTTCCATTTTTGAGACAAATACGATAGGCATTTAGTATTAAGGAGATAGTGATAATACTCGCACTTTACCGGACTTTTTAAAAAATATATATAATACATCTATAATCAATTGGTTCCTCAGTAGTTCCATTTCTGAAATCGAGTAAAATCTCCAAGTTTTACATCATTTTTTAAAAGATTCATCGTCTTTAAAGGTAAGAGATAATTGCTATTTGTTTTCTTAGTATACGAAAAATAATACATACCTGTAAATTTTGTGGACTATAATGACTGCATGAATGTATCAGGAAGTAGCAACTTTAAATTTGAGAAAAGTAACGAAAATTACTTGTCATATAATTCAGGGTGACCCAAAAAAAGTTTTATTTATGTATTTATTTATTTTAATTTTGCGACTAAATCGTGCGTTTGTCTACACATAGAAGATTTATCTGTCACGTGTTTGATACAGTGTAGTCATGGTCGGATAAGCACGCACAAAATACCATTAATACAGTTTTGCCTTTAATATACTTTTTTCTCTCTCAGATGTGGTTGTTTAACTGAAATTTATTTTTTTTCTAAGAAATTATTAGAATAATTAATATTATTTTAGGAATAAAAATGGTTTTTAATTTTGTAAATTGCGGCATTTTTCAAAAACGTTGAACTGAATTCTATAAATTCAAAACAATGTTGAAGAATCAAAAAATATATATTGAGAGAGCATTTTTTTTATAAGTATTCACCAGGGGTTTTATATAATTTGTTTGCATAATTTTTATCTCAAGATTCGGTTATTAGGTGCGTTCGTAATTATATAAATACGTAGCACCTATAGTCGTCGTTTGGTCCGTCCGTCTGTCCGTCCGTCTGTCTGTCTGTCCGTCCGTCTGTCTGTCCGTCCGCATATAACAACGCAAAAACTACCCAACCAAATGGTTTGCAATTTAAAATATATTATCTTTGCAGAATTTTGTCGAGACATTTCAAATTTTATTAAAATCGAATCAAAACTTTAGGAGATATTAATAAAAATATTTATTAAGAAATTTGATTTTTTTTTTTTAAATCGGTGCTTTTTTGTTAGAGGAGCTTCCGATGGATGTTAAATCGTCAAGCGACCGAGATACTTATTTTATTACAGAAATTAATCTGCAGACGATATAATTCATTTCACAGAATTAAAAATCATCAAGATCTGAATATTTATATAACTAGCTGATACATATATATCTGAATATTTATATAACTAGTTAAGATATTTGTATGAACAGTGTCATAAAATATATACTTAACTAGCTGTTTAGCCCGTTCTACGCATGGGATATCATGAATTTAATTCTAAAACGTGCGTACGAACGCACCTCGTTTGTAACGTTTGACGTACAATTTCCAACTTGTTTGTATTTACATAAATATTTAGAAATAATCTATATATTAAAAAAAATAAATAAATAAAAATAAAACATAATGAGAGGAGGAATGCAAAATTGGAGGCGGGACTACTCAGGTCGTAAATTTGAAGCTGAAAAAATCTGCCCTAGGAGATTACAATTTTTGTGTAGTAAATTTTTATTACTTTTTACATTTACAGTTGATAGATATTTATCACATGTTAATGTTACTGAGGTTTGTAGACTCTCCGTAGGGCTAGAACCTGAGAGAAATACTCAGATATAGCCTCTCAGAAAAATGCAGATCGAACATATTTACGATGTAAAATGAAATTAAATTAAATCACAAATTAATACCCTTGCTCTTTATTAAACCTGGAACAGTACAAATTAATATGAAAACACTTAATGAAAAAAACAAAAACATTTACACCGTAAATAATTCAAAGTTAAATTATTTATATAAATTATACAAATTCAGTGAAATAAAAAGAAAGCATGTTGCACTAACTAAATCATGTTAAGTCATCTGCCTCATTGAGAGCAGATGATTATAATTAAAATCAAGATCACGGAGTAAAGAGTAACTTAACCCTTTCCGGCACAGTGGTCCCACTCCGGGCACACCTAATTTTAATTCCAAACTTGCATTCGACACCAAGAATATTTTAATAACATTTTGTTTGTATAATGAAAGTTTAAAATAAGGAGTTCGCATTTTTCTAAAAAAGTCGTTTGTAAATTCCGGTGTCAGGCAGCAATTTATCATTTTACGAGCAGACTTTGTCTGTGCCGGAAAGGGTTAACTGGAGGTGAAATGTTTACGTTGAAATGTCTACCGCCAAAAATGCAACCCTAAAGTCGGCCCAAATGACTGGCGGCTTGCTTTGAAAACTTCTCCCCGTCCAATGAATCCATCCTGCCTTTCTATTCTTTCTCTTTACTCTATGAATCAAGATACTTGGAATGTACGATACTTAGAACACATGCACGTACATTCTCCGGCATGTCTCTGTCATTGCTGTGTAAGAAACGAAAAAATTGGACGCTTATATGAGGTTCATCCAAAACCTTTTTGTTTTGACAATGTATTACGCCCAATGAGGTTGTCCCTGTCAGTGTTGTGTAAGAAACGAAAAAATTGGACGCTTATATGAGGTTCATCCAAAACCTTTTTGTTCTGACAATGTATTACGCCCAATGAGGTTGTCCCTGTCAGTGTTGTGTAAGAAACGAAAAAATTGGACGCTTATATGCGGTTCATCCAAAACCTTTTTGTTCTGACAATGTATTACGCCCAATGAGGTTGTCCCTGTCAGTGTTGTGTAAGAAACGAAAAAATTGGACGCTTATATGAGGTTCATCCAAAACCTTTTTGTCCTGACAATGTATTACGCCCAATGAGGTTTTGTGGGGGTGAGGAATTGAATCAAAAGAACTTACAATTCAGTGATTTGAGAAGTATTACCTGGCTCTCCCTTCCAGTGTCAAAGAGCTTTAAACTCCTTGATAAATAGTGTATACTGCTAAAATATGAGATTAGGGAAGTGTACTTTAGTGTTCCTGTCAGAAAGATAAATAGTAGCATATGGTTTTCGGAAAAGAGAAATGGAATTTCTGGACATTGAATGAATGCGATTAAATGCTGTTTATGTGATAATACGATATTCTTTTACAGGAGTAATTAGTGTGCAGATACAAAAAAAAAATTGTACTTGTAAGGAATAAGAATAACTTTTGAAATAAAAATAAAAATAACTAGTTTGCTTAGAATGTGAAATTGAATGCATATTTTGAATTAAGTTAAGTATATACAGGGCAAGAAGCAGCATTTTGGAAAATATTAGGGAGGAACTATATCTTATTATAAATACCCAGGTAGAACAGCAATATCAGCCCGATATTGCTGGCTTAATCGGACTTCATCGGCCCGATATTGCCCAATATCGGGCAATCTTGGCGTGGATCGGAGAAGACCGGTCAAGTTTTACCGATATTGGCCGATATTGATCAATGTTGGCCGATGTTGAATCTGTAATATTACCATTTCTCTAACGTTCGACATTTAAATTTTTAACTTATATATAGTTCTTTTTTAGCAAGGTAGAAGACAGAAAACAATTTTAACAACACTTTAAGTTCTGTAAACCTATGGGGAAAAACTCATATTGGCGACATCATCGGCCGACATTGATCGAGATCGGGCAGACTGGGAAGTGCATGATGACAACTGCAATTCAACCAATCAGAGACAAGCATCCTTTCCTTCAGCTCAGTGCTTCAGTCTTGTTTGTGATTAAAACATGGCCGCCGATGTACGCTAGTTGTGTGTGAAAATTATAAACATCCAACTGTTTTTACTCTCTAATAGGTATGTATTCCTATTACTTATAATCTGTACTGTTTTTTGAACATTTGAAGATATAATTTTAGGCATTTGATGAAATAGCTTTAATTTAAACGTATTTTTTTTAATCTGTTTAAGCGTAACCCTAATTGGTATACATCGTTTAATGTTTTTGTTATTATTATTTTTTTATTGATTGTCTTGATTCTAATGAACGATTTTTTAAATTTTACCATAGAAATAGAATGCGTATAGGTATGCTATTGAAATTGGTATTTTCTATCGCAAATATTTTGTGCCTTTGTATAGGATGCAGCTTACATTATTTACTTTTAAATTTCTTCCTAAAACCATTTTTCAAGGCAATCACAGTGAAATGTATTTTTAAAAATATTTTAAATTTCTCGGTTTAATAAGTTTTACAGATTTTGTTTGATTCACGATTTTCTGTGTCTGGTCTTTCATATTATCATTTATGTTTTAAAATTGCATTTTAAAGTTTAAGATAAATAAATTACTGTTCTTCAGATGCCTTTTTTAATCATAAAACATACTTTCTACATTTAAAAAATTATTTCTGAAATATACATGCGGATTAATTTTCTTTTTATTTTAAAAATCAACATTCAATCTTCCAACTTTCTCTTTTATTCTTGTAAAATGTAACATTCCTTCATCGCATACATGTTAAAGTTATATATATGATATAAAAATTCTTTACTTCATATGAGATATGAGGTTTTGTTACAAAAGCGATAAAGCATTTTTTGTTGCTGCAGTATACTAAAACATTAATATACAAACACAGCTGCCAACACCTTCCCATTACTTACAAGTCAAACATTTTTAATAAGGATTATAACTTAATAAATTTATTATCAAGTAGTAATAATTATTACTTAATAACAATTAAATCAAATACTAACAAATAAAAACAAAAGAACTCATTTTATAATTTTGTCTTACATTATAAAATACTTCATAAATGTTTTGTGCTTATTTGACTTGGGAGGAGGGGGGGGGGGACTGGGCAAAATAAAATCTAGTTTTTGCATTAACATGTATTCATAATATTTCATCCTAAACATACGTTTAAAAATTTTCTGTTGATTTTTAACCATTTATCTTTTTTTTTCCAGAATCTTAATTGTACCATGGTCTTTGTCATCTACCAACCTCTTGTGGACAAAAAGTGTCATTGAGTCTTCAGAATTTTTATCCTACTATGGTCTTCATGACATCTAATTAAATTTTGACATCATGCTCTACCGTAAGTATGCATGTCTTGTGATTTTTTTATTCTGATTGTCTTAACAATGAAAATGACTGGTCCAAAGTATGTTTATTTGACTTAAAAAAAAAACAAAAAAAAACAGAAATTTGGCAGGTATATTATTGTAGAATTATAGTGAATAGTATATATTACAATAATTATCCTTTTGATACTGGAAAAGTGTTAAAAGAAGAAAATTATATTTGTAGTGAGAGATTCGAGAAATCTTCACTTTTTAGAATGGTCAAATTGAAACATTGTAACATATCAATTGTAAATATTAGATTTTTTATGGGACAGTTTCTTTAGAGATCCCTTTTTAAAGATTTTTGTTGATCCTAATGTTGTCCTATGTAATATACAAGTATGAAAGTTCTTAGTTTTTTCACTGAAATCATTTTTTTTATGTCACTTTGGCTGTTTCGGAGACAGATGCAATATTAAAAGGATAAAATAAAAAAAATAATGCCCTGAAAATTTAGAGAAGAGGGAGGGGAGGGGATAGATAAAATTTTAATGGTGTACAAATTCTGTGCTTTTAAATTTTCCTTGTAACATATGCAACATTTAAAATATAAAACTAATAACATAAGTTTAAAAACTGATTTTAAAATGTGTAACAAAATAATTAATATGTGTGCGCAGTTTTTTGTTCTAGTGTTCCCAGTTTCTGCGAATATTCTTTCAAATGCAAAATGAAGCTTGGGGGGTACTAAAATAAGAAATAGAAACAGTTTAAAAAAAAGCATTTCTTTAAAAAGTGCTAAACTAATATATATAATTTTTTAACTATTTTGTGCTCATAATGCATGCACATCATGCAAATTTTGTGATATTATCTCCGCTTTTGTTTTAGAGTGTTTTCTTCCCGCAAAGTTTGCTTCTGTTTGAGTAGCTATCCTAATATAGTGCAAAAATTTTAGCATGAGGATGTGTTTGAACTCATAATATAACATGAATAACAGAAAATAGTTGTGAATAAAAACAGCAGTCGTTTTAATTTTAATGTTTTTTAACTTTAATTGCATATTTATTTTACATCTACCTAAATCAATTACATTGCGTAATTTTCACAGATATTTATGTCTGCATGTTATATTGCAATAATAACATTTTCATGCCTGTATATAATATATATGGTAAGTTTGAAAACTTATGGTGATCATGAATCTGCATAACTTAGAAATTTAAACTTTTCAAATCCTATTTAATTTCTGTATGAAATAAATATGCCACACTTATAGCATAAAAAGGCGTCTTAATCCCACCTAAAATTTAAACTTTGCATTATTTAATAATGGAATGATGCTCGCAAGCTAATGTTAAACCAGGGGAGTTTTGTTTAGAAATTTCGCGTTTGCATTTTAATATTTTGAAATGATTTTTTTACATAAAATATCTGAGGTTGATGTCTATCAGAGTTTCTTTGTAGTTTTCTGATTTTGGTTGATTTTTTTTTCTTTGAAGACACTTTTAGTTTTTATCACTTAAGATATTTCAAAATTATTGATTTTGCTTATTTATTTTTTTAGAACATAATATTTTTCCCAACAGACTGTTCATCACTTATTAGTCTTGAATCAGTAAGTTTAGACTTAGATTCAGAATGAAGACAGTCAAAAAGATAAAATTAATAAATTGTTAATTTTATTAAACATTAAATTGATTTGCAGAAAGTTTTTGACCCAATATTTATGTGCGCAGAAAGTTTTTGGTTTTATATAAGTCTGCTGATTGATGAATTTTTCTATTTTTTACATGAATGATTGAAGAATTTTGCAGGTTTTTTTTTATGATGTTAGGCTGACAAACTTTGCACTTTTGTGGTGATCGACTGATGAATTTTGTACTTTTTTACTAAGACTGAATGATAAATTTCATTGAAATTGAGAATTTGAAATGTTCTGTACAGAAGCCCATTGTTCTGCGACATACACAACACTTTTAACCATATTCTGCTTTTGGTAAAAACTACTTTCTAGGGAACATTTATATTATTTTTGACGTCACTTCTGGCAACAACTAATATATCAATCTATGAAAAGTGAAACAGATGAAGAAATGAATGTCTGGTGGATATCCCCGGGTTTGATTGCTCTCTGAAGATCACAAGTGTGTAGTTTTATTGTGTATCAAACGACTACCATGAGTGATCTTCTGCAAGCACGTAAAATTTTATGTTCCTCTATGCCAGCGCTTCCCAACCTTTTTTCTTTCACTTACCCCTTTCTTAGGCTTTCCATTTCGGCGTACCCCCATTTCTCATAAGCATTCCCCTCCCTCTCCACTCAACCATATTACGCAAACATGCTTTTTTTCCTTTAGTAATCTTCTTATCACAACCAAATAATAAATCGTCACAAATTACATTGTCATTCCTAACTTTTTATTTTTTAACTTGCATTTTAAAATTAATATTTTGTTTTTTTATAATATTGGCTAAACACTAAAAAAAATTAATATAGCATTAAAATAAATTTTAACTATGTTAAGATGATTATTGATAACAACTTTGTTTCATTATATACAAATAATAAAAATGACTTTTCATACTCTCAGTGGGAACCTTGAGCTTGTTTCATAGAACTGAGTTTCTTAAAATCGGGTTCAAACAAAGTCAGAATCTCAAGAGAATCTCAAGTCAGGAGCAACGTCAAGCTTATTGAGATATTTGTTTTTAATATACGCATAAGACGAAAATGCTCTTTGGACTAGCTCGGTATTTGTGAAAGGCAACATGTGTTTTATAGCCTTATCAATGAGTTTTTGGTATTCTGCTTTTACTGCTATCCAAAAAAGCAACAATATTTCATTGTTGAAATCAGATTATAAATAAGAATCAGTCGAAAGTTCGATCAATTTTTCTTTTTCAGAAACTGATAAATTTTCATGCTTGTTTAAAGAATATATCGTTAAATAGGTTTGAAATCCAGTTAATTTCACAACTTTGCTTCAGAAAATATTGTCTGAACGACGTTTTAAGTCCTGTTAAGTGAGCCATTATACTAGACTTTACTTCTTCTGATAAGAAATTGTAAAGTGCTTGAAAAACTTCTGGCTGGTGTTTCCTCATGCATGATTCCCAAAAATTTAATTTTTTAATCCTAGACTCGGTCTTGTCAGATACCTTAAAAAGGGTTATGAACTTTTCTGTAATCCTAAATTAAGTTTATTTATTTCTGAAAAAAATGTCAGATAAGTATGCAAGCATTTGAAGCCATTCTTTTTCATGAAATTTAGTGCTTAGCACTTAGCTCGAAAGGATGATCTTAAAAAAAACTTTAACTTCATGCCTCAGTTCAAATAATTTTTCAAGTACTTTTTCAAGTACTTTTTCACGTGAAAGCCACCTCACCTGTATGTGCAAAAACAATGTAGTATGCAGGCTGCCCATCTTTTCACACAAAGATTCATAGTCTTGAGTTTGTTGAATCGGCCTTAATAAAATTAACAACTTTGGCAGTTTGATGAAGAATATCCTTCAATGCGTCTGGCAGGGGTTTTGTCGCTAGACCCTGTGTCTGTGTATACAGCAACGGTTCCAAGGTACATGAGGGGCAATTTCTTTGATTAGATCGCGTAAGCCTATATAACACCCGAGATTTTCCATCATCAGTGCAAACCTTACAGCAATTGGCCCAATAAAAATCTTTTTCACAGAAATAAGTGAGAATGGCATTAAATATATCTTTTCCTGTACATCTTTCTGTGAGAGGATAGAAGAGTAGCAAATGTTCTTCAAGCACATTATCATTCAAACATCTTGCAATAACAAGCAAAATTAAAAGATTGGAGATATACGTACTCTCATCCACCTGAATTGAAAAGTAGGGACTCTTTTTTTATTCTTTGAATTAGTCTAGATTCAATATCGGCAGACATGTCACTAACTGTTTCAGAAAGGAATATTTAAAAATTGTTTCACATGTTCTTCACCAAACATACATTCGACAGCATCTTTGATGCAAAGATATATCAAATCTTCAGCAATTGTATGATTTTTACCACTTTTAGCAATAGGATAGCATATTCTGTACGATGCTTCAACAGCATTCTCATTAGCTTTGTTTGTAAAAAACACGTAAGATGCTATATTAGGGCCGCTTTATAATCGCTGAAAGAAACTGACATCCATTTGTTTATAAATTGAGTGTTTTGTCTCTAAATGGTGCATTAATAAAGAGGGTTTCATGCTACCACTGGACAATATCTCTCCACAAACAACGCGTACTGGTTTTGGAAAATCTTTCGCTCCCGTGAATGAAAATCCATATTTCAAGTACTCATTATTATATTTTCTTTCCTTTAATTGGACACTGATACTTTCAGTTTTATAAAGTATTAGGTTTACCACTTACCAGAACAAGCCTATTAACAGCTGCACTCATGTTGTCTTGCACTCCTAAATAATCGGATTGCTTCAAAGTACTTGCAGTTCCTGACTCACCAGGTTGAATTTCAATCGCAGTTGCAGTTCTCTTAAGAATTCCGGAATTCAACAAATTATCCATTTCAAAAACAAAATAAAATAACTCATCTAAAAATAAACATTTCAAATTAAACCCTCATTAAAATGAGGGAATCTTTTTTATTAAAATACGTTAGTGATATAACTCCGCCTATTCGAAAACGAAAATAACGACCAGCTTTTCAACACATTTTAATAAAAGACATTAAAACCAGAAGCTCTGACTGACGTAATTTAGGCTCTATGCAATTATTATTAAAAACCGAAGAACAAAAAAAAGTGGTGAGAAAAGAACATGCTATAATTATTAATTGAAGTTTTCGGGAAGATGGGGAAAAATATATAAGTATTCATGCAATATGCTTAACAGTGGGCGGAGTAGTGACATTACATTATCAATGAATTATTAGGTTTAGTGGGCTTTTTCTTTTTTTTTAAAATGTAACATATTTGATTTACACATGAGACTAACTTTCTAAACCAAAACTATCAATTTTCTTTACGTGTTTTCAGTTAAACCATTTTTGTGATTTCCGCCATTACCGATGTTATTTTCACGTACCCCCAGCAGCCCCGCCCCGTACCCCAGGTTGAGAACCGCTGCTCTATGCTATCTGCTACTTTTTTAAAATATTTTGGATTGAAATTATTCCTTGAAGATCTACAATCTATTGATAGAATAGGAGTATCGCTTCTGTGCCGAAAAAGAAGAAAATGAAGTAAGTTTATTGAAGTAACGTCAAAAATAATATCGATGTGGAAACAAACTTTTTATATATATATATGCTAAATTATTTAGCTAATCATTACTTAGCTAAATTACGTTGTCCTAAAAATAGCATGTTAGTTTCGATTAGTCTGTGGTTTTAAGATAGTGAAAATCAAATTTTGATAGTTGCATTCCGAATTTATGCTGTGGCTCATCGGTAAACATTTCCTTTTTTAAAAATACTTCTGCAAATTAATTAATTTTAGGTACTTTGTTGTTGTAGTGCCCCTATTACACACACTTAATAAGTGTCATTTATACTATAAACACACTAAGCTAAACAAAACTATTTTGATTATCATTCATACATTAAAATTAAAAAAATTATGTTTCTAACTCTGGTTTTCATGATGAAAACCAAATTTTGATAATTGCATTCTGAACTATCCTGTGTTTCATTGGTAACCATTTCATTTTTATAAAAGTTTTGCTGAAAATTAAGTAATTTTAGGTACTTTTTTGTTCTTATTCACTATAATTTCTTTATATCTCTGTAAATAATTATTGTATGTTCAGAATATTGGCTTCATATTATGCAGAAAAATCTAGAATCAGTAAGTTCAGACTCTGATTCAGAGTGAAGACAGTCAAAAAGATAAAATATATTAACACACGTTTGGCTAAATATTTCGGGTGAAAAAAAATAATTTTCAAGCTATAATTTTTTACTATTAAATTCAAATCTAGCAGTTACATTACATATTTTGTAGATAAAAAGGAGAATAAGAAGCATAGTATAAGTAGTAATAAGTTATTAATTTTCATGATGAAAATTCACTTGGACAAATTTTGATTTTTGCTCATTCTACTTTTCTAGTGAGTGTGAAAATGAATTTTGATAAAGCAAAAACAACTGTTAACTCCAACCACATTGAAAAAGTCCTGTGAGATCTGCCTATTGGGATGGAAACTGTTTTCAAAGGAAAAGAAGGAGAACATAGGAACGAGAAATAGATGATTTGGAGAAAATTTGCTTGTAATATGATAATATAAATAGTAATAGTTTGTGAATAAAAAAAAAGTTTAATTTGATATGTTGTGATTTCAAATAAATGCAGCGGCTGTACCCTGCAATGGTCTGTAATTTTTTGCCATGTTTTATTTATCTTATTCACCACAGCAGGTCATTTAGTGATCAGAAGACATTAAGGGGGATTGTTCAATGATTCAAACACACCTGAAGCTTGTTAAAGCTATGGGCAGGTTCTTTTCTAATTTCCTGTTTAATTTTGAATATTTTTAAGTGATTTTTTTTTCATTGGATAGTTGAGATTGACTTCAGCTATCTTATGCAAAAAAAAAAAAAATGTTTAAAAATATTCAAATTTAAACGAGAAATTAGAAAAGAACCTGCCCATAGGTTTAACATTAGCGAGCAGGTGTTTTCGTGTCAGTAAAGACTCCCCTTAAGCCTAACGCCAATCATTCTCCAGAAAAGAATTGCAGAGGGAAAGTTGCCATATAAGGTAAGGGCAAAGTGTCTTGCTTTGCCACCTGGCTCAAATGACTCAATTTTTAGGAAGTTTTATTTATTTATAATAATTGAGTTTTGTTTTAGCACTTTTAAAACTAGTGTTCCATGTCTGAGATATTTTAATAGAATACTATTTATAAAATAAATTTACAAATCTTTAAAATCATTAAAAATTAATTTTAAAGGCTTTGTGAAACAATTAATAAAATCCAATTAAAGTTGGTGTTTTAGTAAAACATACATAAATTATTGTGATATTTGAAAGCTAAGCGTTTTTAAAATTTCTATTTCAAATACATTAATTGTACATAATTTCGAGAAAAGAATAGCTTTCGTGACTTTGTTTAATGCCTTTGTAAAATATAATTGACAGTTTAAATGGTCATTCCAGTTGCACTTTCTATTTGAAATTGCCATTAAAAAGTAATTTTAATTAAAACTTATTAAAATTTAATGAAAAATATAATGATATTCACTGAATAATATAGAATTCCAGCCGAGTGTTTATCCCCTAGTTGTATACAGGAGTCTCTGATTCAGAATGAAGAGAGTCCTAAATATAAGATATAATTTTTTTTTCAAAGAAAAAATTTGAAACTAATAAATTTTTGTATTGATTTTTGATAATCTTTAATATAAAGTAATTCAATTTTAAAAGTTATACAACAGGTGGATTTTTGCATAAGTAATTTAACGAATTGTTTTCAACTAAATTTTGCCAGAATATTACTTTTTTTTTCAAAGTTTATATAAATACAATTAAATAAATCTGAAGATCTATATTTATGATAAGAGCAGAAAAGAATAAATCCCTACAGCTACATGTTATTTTATCTTAAATTTTTAATAATGATTAAATATTTCTATTGATTATGTGAAAAAATGGTAATATCGCAAAAAAAAAAAAAAAAAAAAAAAAAAAAAAAAAAATGCTGTATGTTACAATTTTCAATCTTACCACTTCCACAAATTCAAATTATTACTATGGATATAATATGATTTTTTTATTTTTAATGAGAAAAGTAACATTTAATTATCTTTTTTACATTTTAATGTTTTCACATAGAACACTGAAACTGAATAAAAGAAAAAAAAACATCACAATGTAGCTATTATAAAATTTTGAATAAATTATTTTATTAATATTAAATTTAATAAAATGCTTTTTTAGTATTCTTTCATTCATAATCTTTAATATTACAATTATATCTAATGGATATAATAATAAAAACTGAGGCCTTTAACAAAACAGTTAATCCATGTGGCATTTCAGATGCTTATATATACATGGATTAGCTAATTAAAAACTGGACTCACTAATATAAAATGGTAATTTTGTTTTCCTAATGAAAAGAGATATTGATTTCTAATATTTTGCTACGACAGGTAATCAATATCTCCCTAGATGAGAAAAAAAAAGATTTGCCATTTTATAGTGCTGAATCCAGTTTTGGCCAATCACCGACGTTCACCTATATCGGTCGGTCCGGTATTCACCGATATAGGTCGGTCTGGGGTTCACCGATATAGGTCGGTCCGGGGTTCACCGATATCGGCCGGTCCGGCGTTCACCGATATCGGTCAATATTGGGTCCCGATATAGGCCGATATTGGCAAAAAAGCTAGCCATGCAATATCGGCCGGTCCGGTGTTTACCGATATTGGCCGATATTGCTGTGCTACCTGGGTATTTGGACTATTTCACGAAATTTTGGGAAAAATTATTGCAAATTAAGAGCATATACATTGGTACTTTGGTAGGTATACATCTGAAAAAATATACTCGCAAACAATTGTTATTCTATATGTATGATACTAATATATATATATATTAAGAAAGAAAAAAAACAATAATCAATTCGATTAAAGTCTATAGTCATACACCTTTGCTTTAGTAATACGTTATTTATTTATCGTTGCGGAAAAATAAGAATTTGGACATTAAAAAAATAAAGTATTTTAAAATTTTAAACATATTTCAACAGTAATGCGGGTGGGGGGGGGGGGGTAATGGACATGTTGGGGTTTAGATGATTGTTTATTTATCGTTATTTCAAAGTAAAAAATAGAGCAGAGTAATTTTTAAATATACGTGCATTTTAAATTCTCACTCGTCCACTCATAAATATGAGAGGGTGGAGAATTTAGAAGATTGGCTAATTATTTTTACTGCAAGGTAAGAAATGGGTTAAATTTTCTCTATAAATTAAAGTTTTTTAAAGATTTTAAGTTTTGTATGCTGCTGGGAAAAGGGTGGGGTGTGGGGCAGAAAATCGGAAATTTGGTGAAGAGTTTTAAATATTTTAAACTTTGTGAGCTGGACGGGACAAAGAAGAAATAAACATTTCGGGGATGCAAGGGGAGGGGGCAATTTAGATGATTATTTGTGAACGAAATTAAGAAGGAGGGCAAAATTTCTTAAACTAAAATTAAAGCTTTATAGAATTTTATTTTTATGTGGTGTAAATAAAAAAGTGTGGGGGGGAGGGTCTGATAAACTTCTAAGAAAAGTGGAATACCGCCGAAATGCAGGTACTCTCATCCATGCAAGTGATTGTTATTTATTTTAATTGAAGATGAATACATTTATCAAAAAATGAATGCCGAAATTTTCACCAAATTTTCTTTTTCTTTTAAATATTCACGAGAAAATGCATTTTTTAACTGAAAGGAAATATTATTATTCGCGCTATTTTAAAATTGGCAAGAACAGGTAAAAAGACTTTTCGAAATATGAAATAAATCTCTCGGGTAAATAAATTTTTTAAATGAAACTGTTTGCAAATATTATTTATTATTTGGGCATTTTAACCCTTCTTTGCATGAGTTTTTCTTTTACAATTGTATTACAATTCTTTTACAATTGTCCATGAAATGTTCTTGGTGTCACGAATTCCTATGTTTCAATCATTTTTTTGTTCAGTACCATATTTGTCACTAGCATTTTTTTGGCAGGCTTCTTTCATTTTTATATTACTATATCTAAATATGTTTTGTATTTTATATTATTTGATTATTAAAATTTCTGGATCATAACCACGCCTTTTCTCTCTAAATTAAATAAATAAATTAGCAAACGTTAAGACTTTATATCTCGATAACGGTCCGACGAGGGCAAATGATTTATGCGTCAAAAAACGCGTTTCACTGTGCTCTTTCGATTGCTGCTTATTTAGCTATTTTTTTTCATTATTACACATTTTTTATCATTATTACATTGGGGCGTGGTTTCCTGGTTAGGATAACTTGAAATTTTTTGCCAGTCCCTTCGAATTCAACTTATCGAGAATTCACTCTTTTACATAACCTTCAGTGAAAGTGAGTTTCAGAGTGAGAAATAAATAATGAAATGTAGCAAACGTTTTCAGTGAGATGGCGAAGCTGTTTATTATGACCGATAATATTGGAAAAACCTACTTTTTTCAAAATCGTTGCACCGAATTTAATGGAATAAAATATGTTTAAGACTTAATGTATGATAATTGGCTTAGATGCCGTTTTTTGTTTCAGTAACAAATGTGACAGATAACCCTGTTATATTAAAACAATTAAAAGGATTAGATTATTATTTAACACAATTATTCAAATTGGTAAAAAAATTGTATGAGTTGTAATTCCCTAACTGGGCGAAAAATGTACGGGCCAGGATTCAAAGCAGGGATCACTTGGCTGAAGCTATCAGTGCTGTACCAACTAAGCCATCCCGGAAAAATCAGGAGGACATAATTCACCCAGTTAACCTTATTCATCATAGCAACTAGTCTGATATCTGAATGAGCTCATCATAATAAATCGCAGTTAATGGAACTCCAGTAAACGCTGAATACGTGATTACATTAGAATCCTGGCCCGAACATTTTGCGCTCAGTTGGGAAATTATAACTAATACGATAGAGTTAACCCTTCTTTGCATGAGTTTTTCTTTTACAATTGTGTTTTTTCATACATATATTAAATATTGGACACCAGAAATTTTAAGATAGATTTTTAACTTTGTTCAGCAACATAGTTCGCGAGAAATTAACTGGATTAATATTTCTATATAAATATAGTGGTGGCGAAGAAGTTGATTTATTTATTAAAAGTTAAATAAACAGTGATGGAAATTTACATCACTATGCAATTAAGGGTTAAATATGACGAAATTTGCCCCATTTACTGCTTTAACACATAATAATTTAATTATTAATTATTATTTTTTTTTAATATTCACGTGTAAATACATTTTTAAGACGAAATTTTCCCTATTTCCTGCTTTTAACATGTGTCCATTTAATTATTATTTTTAAAGTTTTTTTTTCCCGTTTATAATATTTACGTGCAAACACATTTTTAATTGAAAGGAAATATTATTTGTGCAGTTTCATGTTTTGGCAACAATATAAAACAAGTATTTTCTAAATATGAAATAAATCTCTACTGAAATAATGAAAATTTGAATAAAAAAGAAAAAAAATACTAAAAAGAACAGCGTGATTTAAAAAAAATAATTGCCCACTACTCACCGCAAGCATGTCAAGTATGTCCCTGCAAAATGTGATTAAATTGCTCTGTATAGTTTTTGTGTCTCTACAACTTTTTAAACGGAACTATTTTGACTGAGTACTACATTAAATAGCTCTTAAAATCTCGTTGATTCGGAAACTGTCTGCTTCAGCGTGTTTATCGAACATTTCTCTAAAAAACTACAGATTTTCATATTTTTATAGGCAATAGTTTTCTTAATTTTAGCCGAGAAAGACCACTGCTTTCAAAAAATTTATTTACAGCGGTAGCGTCGACAGTGTTGGTCAAATTTCTTTAGAATAGAGATATACAGGGTGTCCCAAAAGTCTCCGTACAACTTTTAAAAAATTTACAAAAAAAAAAAAAATAATAATAGACCTACTGCAAAAATAATTACAACAGTACATAGAATAACTTTAAAAGTTTTTTGTCTATTCATAGATGGCGCTGCACAGGTAAAAGAATTTTCAAGAAAGTCATTCATTCAAAATGGTTGATCCCGTGAAGAAAGCGCAATGCGTCGCGTGGTTCATCGAAACGAAATATGATACTCAAACGCCGAACGAAAGTGAACAGTCTCGTGGAATTGAAACGAAATCTGATACTCAAACGCCGAACGAAAGTGAACAGTCTCATGGAATTGAAACAAAAGATCCAAACAGTTGTAACTACTGTTGGTGTTAGCATGCTGAAACGCACGTGAATGAAATTGGAATATCGACTTGATATTCTCCGTGCAAGGAAAGGATCTCATGTAGAAGTATACTAAGGTAGTAGAAAAAAACTTTTTAAGATACTCTATGTACTGTTGTAACTATTTTTGATGTAGGCCTATTATTTTTTTGTTTTGTTATAAATTTTTGAAGTTGTACGGAGACTTTTGGAACACCCTGTATTTTATTTCCTCTGAATGCGTAATCCGGACAAATTATACTAAAATCAATGTATAAATAATTATTCAACATATGCTGACATAACATATGTGGTGTATGTATATTTAGATGAATTTTCCGTTTTTAAGCATGTAATGCAAATTGTTTTATGTATTTTCAACATAAAGATATCAGTGACAATATATTCTAAGGATGTCAAAAAAATTATTATTATTTTTATTTTCCAGAATTTGTAGAAAAAGACACAAGGAGCACCAAAGAAGAATTTTGGGGCGGAGATTCCCAGTTCCATTGATAAAACAGTGGCGCAGCAGTTGGGCGATTGTCGCCACTAAATTTTAACAATATTCTTTGACTTCGAAAATCTCAAATTTTTTCCCCTTAAATAAGACGAATAATTGCCGAAACGTCAGTGAAAGCTCACAGGGTAGACGCGAAAAACTTTTGGTTTCCGTCTGTTTGTCTGTCTGTTAAGTGATAACTGCCATAAAAATCATCCTAGTAAGTGGATTTTGGTGGATATGTTGGTGAGGTACCCGGAATTAGCTATATAGTTTTTAGTTACATTTGGTTCATTCTTTCGAAAAATATAGATCATTTCTTTTTAGGTCATAATACTTTCCTATGGGAATGCAGACGATTTTCAAAATTCATTTTTAACTGACATGAAAATTGCATATTTGAATAATGGATTTAAACGTAAAATTACGGATACTAAATTTTCGATATCGAGGTCTTAATTATATGCAATAGCTTTGAAAATTTGCCGATACATTTATTAGAATTTAGAAACTAATTGCTTAAATTATTGGAAAATTTTTTGCAACTGTTCGGGAAATATAAAACATTTCATTTCACTATTTTTTACAAATTTGAAAATGCATTTCTTTTTCTTTCCTCTTTATTTTATTAGTTGCTTAGCAACCCTATTTCAAAGAATATCAAAATGAGAAATGCATTTTTTTATCTAAAAAATTACAAGAATAAGAAGTTTATAAGAATTTCAGAATATCATTGCATGAATCGTGTTTAATTTAACGCTTCTAATTTCTGAAACCTTCGAAATATTTTATATGCCTATAAATATATATGTAATAAAAAAAAATTGTGAATTGTAAGATGCTAAATAATATGAAGAAACAATGACTGACAGAGCTGACGTTGCGGCTCTTGATCTGCAGATTTACTAGTATTAGTAAAATTTAGGGGTGTAAATTGATTGTCTGGAGCGCCACTGTTCCATCACTGCAGTTCCGAAAATTTGAACCTAAACGAAATCCCGACTGACAGGGGTGCGGAAAAATCAAATCGGAGATTGTGGTAGACTTTTTTGGTTCCAGGATCGCTTAGCTAGAGATATTACAAGACCTAATCATCACCGTTGGCACAACTTGCCGATAATTTTCTATCAGGAGGTGCTATCGAGCCAAATATAAAAAATAATAGGCTCTGCACAGTAATAATTCTATTTTCCCCAAATATTTCCATACTTTTAAAGACTTTCTTTGTTAGACATGCCTCGATTTAATTACATTAGATTGTAATCCAATGAAATTTAATTCAACATATTAGATAAAATTACGCGAAATGAATTTTTGCTTTCCGTTTTCGAATTTAAATGAAATATAATCATTAAATAGCCTCACAAAAACATACATATAAAAAAATTCAAATCTGTCCTTTCTGTGACTAATTTCAGTTTTGCGCCAAAAAAACATGTTTTATAATTACTCTGATGTTATGATTAATATTTTGTTATTGGATCCAAAGCCGTATGCTGAATTATGAAATTTTTTGGCAAATGTGATTTGGCGCAAGAGCGGTTTTAAATTATTTAATGGTATTTACATTAAAGTTTATGAACATTGTAGCCATGATGGTGACGTTTGGAAGTGGATAATGTTGCGGACACAATTGAACGTAGTATATAAAGAAACAAATTGGAAATTGTACGTCAAACGTGACAAATGAGGTGCGTTCGTAATATAACTAGTTTCAGTGAAATGAATTATATCGTCTGTTATTACGATATGATTAATTTTCGTAATAAAATAAGTACATTTTAAGTTGCAAACATTTTATCATTTGTTGACATTTACTGAAAATTCCAATGGGAAACTTCAGCCTAGCATTGAAAATTTCAGAACTTGAAATCCATATTTAGAGTTTTTTTCCATTTAATATCTATTTCTCAGGTAACATCGAATCAAAAAACTGTCGGTAGATTATAGGATTGCTATAATTAAACAATTTTAGTACACAAGTTCGGTTTTTAAATTCAGTAATACGGAAATAATATGACTCCATTTTAAATAGGACGTAATCACCATGGCAACCTAGTATATCACTACCTATCATGTGATATCATTGAATTAATTACGTATGATAGGAATTAACACAATAATACATCTTGGTCGCTTGACGATTAATCCTCGGAAGCTACTATAACAAAGAAGTACCAATTTTTTTAAAAATGAAATTACTTAATAAATATTTTTATTAATATCTTTTTAAGTGTTGTTTCGATTTTCATAAAATTTGAAATGACTCGACAACATTCTGCAAAGATTATGTATATTAAATTTCAAATCATTTGGTTGAATAGTTTTTGAGCTGTTATATGCGGAGAGACGGACTAACCAGACGACGACTATAGGTGATACGTATTTATATAATTACGAACGCATCTAAAAAAGGGAATAATTTGGTTTTATTTTTTTTTATTTTCCTCTAAGAAATGAATTGTCAATTGCGGTAATGCTCGTCTTGAATGTATATTTTATTCATAAATTTAGTGGCATGATTTGTTCACGATTTTCTATTTTTCTGCAAGCTTGTTAATATTTCACAAAACATATAAGCTAAAATCTCTTACATTTGTATTCATCAGAAGAATCGAAGAAATGGGATTATTTAAAGTAATTCTTATGTGAATAATTTCTTATTCAAAAATAAATGTCTGCAAGAAGATTTAAGTATAATTCGAGAATAGATATTTTAAAAAGTACTGGCTCGTTCATTTTTTCTTCTCCATTCAAAATACTTTTTTAATAATACCCCATGATAATTTAATATTGAAATATAGCTAAAACTTCAATCCCAGATTTGTTATTAACCCTTTCCGGCACAGTGGTCCCACTCCGGGCACACCTAATTTTAATTCCAAACTTGCAAACGACACCAAGAATATTTTAATAAAATTTTGTTTCTATAATGAAAGCTTAAAATAAGGCGTTCTTATTTTCTAAAAAAGTCGTTTGTAAATTCCGGTGTCAGTCAGTAATTTCTCATTTTACGAACATAATTTGCCTGTGCTGGAAATGGTTAACAGAATTGATCGCATGTGATATCCATTATAATAAAACTAGATAACCCATGCAAATTTTCAGCGTCCTTAAGGTTATTGGAAATGCGCATCAAAATATTTCACAATATATACGCTAAAATCTCTTTCATTTGTATTCGTCAGCAGAATCGAAGAAATGGGATTATTTAAAGTAATTCTTATGTGAATAATTTCTTATTTAAAAATAAATCTCTGCAAGAAGATTTAAGTATGATTCGAGAATAGACATTTTAAAAAGTAATGGTTCATTCATTTTTTCATCTCCATTCAAAATACTTTTTTAATAATACCCCATGATAATTTAATATGGAAATAAAGCTAAAACTTCAATCCCAGATTTGTTGTTACCAGAATTGATCGCATGTGATATTTATTATAATAAAACTAGATGACTCATGCAAAATTTTCGCTTCCTTCGGGTTTTTGGAAATGCTCAGGAACATATTTCTCAAAGTTATATATAAGTATTAATTTGAAAAATTAAACCAATATTTAGTAAAAGTGGCGGCTCGTGAATAAATATTTTTGAGGCACTAAATATATAGCTGAAAGATTTATTCTTTTCGTACCATTATTTTTTAAAAGAAATTTATTGTTTGTTTAATGGCAGAACAATAAGTTAATGAGCAAGATAGTTGCGTACCTAAGATAGTTGCGTACCAACTGAACTTCCAGGTTATAGGTAATCGACTTGGGAATCAAATAAGGAGCCATGAGAAATTAAAATAGTTAAGAATATTATAAAGAAATGGAAGTTAAACAATAAAAAATTAAATAAAAAAAATCTTTAGATCCAAGTCTATTTCGTCTGTCATCTGACAGACGAAACCTATCGAGGATCGAAACCATCTAAAAAAAAAAGACCCTTTACAGAGACCATATATTTAGTTTAAAAGTACAGTCTCTGTTAAGGGTGTATTTAAATCCAAACTGCTTATTTTGAGAGACATTTTTAAATTCATTTTTGCTCTAAAATGCATCCAATTGGCAGGTTCTCTTATTCAGAAACTTTATAATGTCCGAAATTGGTCGATTTTTTTTTTTTTTATAAAGGCCGAATATATTTTTTTAAAATGCTGTCAAAGTGGACATTTTGAACCGTATTTCCCGAAGCGATAGCGCTCGAAACAAAAAAAAAATATCGTACTGTGAAAATAATTGTTTGTAAATCAATTTCTAATTAATTGAATGCAAAATAAAAACACAAGTCCCTTATAAATCTCTCCATAAATCACGCCGCCAAGTTTCATGTTTTTACTGTTAAAAAGGAATCTGAAAATGTGTCTCAAAATTTTGAATTTTTGAGCGTGTAAAAATAATTTTTTTGTAATACCGCTTTAAAGAGTTATTTTTCTTTTTTGAAATGGTTTCTACCCTCAGTAGGTTTCGTCTGTCATCTTAAACTTTCTGTCAATACATAAGATGAATTTCTTTTTTAAAAAATAGTGGTAAGAAGAATAAATTTGGCAGACATGCACTTAGTGCCGCCACTGCTTTGAAACACAACAGAACCTCTTAAAAGTGATAGAAAAAATAATTATCCATATTATCTACTACTGTAAGATAAAACACGACTTATTATATAATCTTTGTGAAAATGTCTTAATTAAAAGTAAAAAATTCTAAATTTCAATTTGCCAATTGAATTAATTTATGTAAAATGCATTCATTGAGATTGATTTACATTCATTGAAAATAATTTATGAAGTGTATTTAATATAAAATACCGTATATACTCGTGTATAAGCCAATCCCAAAATTCCTGATGAAAACATGTTTAATACCAGTATTTTACAATAATGTTCTTCGTCTTATATAATTCACAATTAAATGAGATAAAGCAGGGCGTAGAAAATTATTCTGAATTACTGGTGTTAAACTTGTTTGCATCTCGGTTTTGGGGGTCAGCTTATACACGAGTATATACGGTATTTATCATATCATACTCTCCCCCCCATCTCTTCGATGTTTTCAAAAATATATTAAGAATTGCCAAAATATGATAAATGTTAATTACATGATTGAAATATTTGAAATGAATGTTTTACTCAGCAGTGTTAATGTCAATTGAAATTTTTGTAGTGACAAATTAAAAATATTTTTAATGAATTTTTGAGTGTTGTAATAAAAATAAAAATTATAATATAATATAACTTTAGAATATATTAAAACATTTGGCGACTGTATGTTTTTGTAAAATCTGGGTTTTAACCCTTAACCAGAGCTGCCAAGTCTCCGGCTTTTTGGATACCAGTATTTTAGTACAGAAAATGTTGTTTTGCTTCATCGGAATATTCTGTGATTTAAAAGAACAACATTTTCTCAAAGAAAATACTGGTGTTTCAAAAAGCCGGAGAATTGGCAACTCTGCCTTAACTGCTATTATTGGTCTCACACAGAGCTGTTTTTTTTTTTCAATTTACACAGTTTAACTTGTAATTTCAAGTTTAACTACACTCCTCTCCAAAAAGTTAAGGGGCAGTAACCGGATGCTTTCACTTTTTACACGGTTTGTGAAATATCTACTGAAATTTTTGAAGAATAATCCTTGCACTTCGAGGATAAGCACATGTTTGACTTCAAGAACATTAGAAACAGTATACTGCAATTAAAAATTAATATGTTGAATATTTGATGAGATATGGGCATTTGTATGAAATAATTTTTAACTGCGCATGCGCGAACTATAAGATTTTTCTTTTATTATTTGGTAGTAAATTCTATAGAGTAACTCATATAAAAAGACCAGTCAAATATCGTGAAAATTCAGAAATATATCAGCAATATAATGAGCTAATTGTCAAATTGGAGGGGAAAATCCCTTTTATGTCAATTTGTAACGCAGAAAGCCCCTCCCAGAAAAAGTGGACTCTTCCGGAGAGATTCGCAGCGCATCACGTGATCTGAAACGAGACGTTTTGATCAGTTGATGCGTGAGCTTGGCCGAGAGAAGTTCATTTTCGAAGTGTGGTTATGTAAATAAAAAATTCTTATATCGTGCGTGTTTTTTTTGTTCTCCGCGAATGTAAACGTAAAGTGTCAGCCTTATATATACGTCTAATGTGCCGTCATATATCAACAATACAGTGAGCTAATTGACAATTTGGGGGGGAGGGGGGCTGAATTACTTATTATCCAATTGGATTTTCTCCGCAATTTCACAATTAGTTCACTGTACTGCCGATATCTTTCTGACTTTTCACGATATTTGACTATAATAATTATTATTAGAAACTTCTGTCCCTTAAAATAAGGAAAAGATTTCCTTAAAAAAATAATGGTGAGTAATGGGTAAATTTTTCATCCATGCATTTAGTGTCCCGAAAAGAGTCACGAGCCGCCACTGGTAGCAATTATAATTTGTTTACAGGAACACTCAAAAGTACTCTGTTACATTTAGGTTAATGGGGAACCTTCATTTGAGGTACATTTTAATGATGTTACACTGTTTAAAACATAAGGGAATTTATATGCATCACTAAGTTGTTATATATTATAGAGTAAGTAGCATTTACAGTTCGTTTACAGGTACGCAAAAAAGTACAGGGTGTCCCAAAAGTCTCCGTACAACTTCAAAAATTTATTACAAAAAAATAATAATAATAGGTCTACAGCAAAAATAATTACAACAGTACATAGAGTATTTTTCTACTACCTTAGTATACTTGTACATGAGATCCTTTCGTTGCACGAAGAATATCAAGTCGATATTCCAATTCTATCCACGTGAGTTTCAGCATGCTAACATCAACAGTAGTTGCAACTGTCTGATGAAATCTGAACAAAAGTTAATATTCTCATGGAATTAAAACAAAAGATCCAAACAGCAGTAGCTACTGTTGATGTTAGAATGAACGTTCGTGGATTGAATTGGAATATCGTCTTGATATTCTTCGTGCTACGAAAGGATCTCATGTTGAAGTTTACTAAGGAAGTAGAAAAAAAAACTTTTTAAGTTACTCTATGCACTGTGTAATTATTTTTGCTGTAGGCCTATTTTTTTTTTTTTTTCTTGTAATAAATTTTTGATGTTTGGAGACTTTTGGGACAACCTGTATTCCATTGCATTAATATCTATGCGAAAAATCGGGTACAGTGTATTTTAATGATATTGATATACATTACTGATGTACACTAGAGCATGTTTTCTGTAGATTTATTGTGTGTGTAGAATATTCCGTTTGTTTACAGAGACACTCAAAAGATTTCGATTACAGAACTGACTATAAGCATGAGCAATAATTTCAGGATTTCTTTTTAAAGCTGTGATATGCATTTAAAATGGTTATTTTTAGAGTATTATGAGGTGTGTATTTCATATGCAGGGTTGCACGATATAGAATTCGCACACATTAGCGACTATGTACAGCAATGCATGAAAATGAATTTTTACTGCGCTGTGGTTATTTTTTAATGTTTATTTAGACATCTCACTTCATTTTATGAACGAAAATTACATTTCTTAACTATATTGTGACTGTTGGAAAATGTTTTATAATCTATGCCGTGGTGCATGATTTTTATTTTTTGTATTTTTACTTTCTTCTATCTTTACACACTGCAAAAAATAATTGTTGATTTTACAGTATAAAACTGGCACCCCAGCTGCCAGTATTATACCGTAAAATTAACAGTATTAAACAGTAAAATAAGCAGTAATACGCTGCGTGCAAGCAGTAATACGCTACCGCGCATGCGCGGTAGCGTATTACTGCTTGCACGCAGCGTATTACTGCTTATTTTACTGTTTAATACTGTTAATTTTACGGTATAATACTGGCAGCTGGGGTGCCAGTTTTATACTGTAAAATCAACAATTATTTTTTGCAGTGCAAGAATAAACTGTTGCATTCATGAAACTTTTCGACTTCCAGTTTTCGACTGATTTATACGTTTTAGAGGGTCCTGAACATGATTTGACTGTTTTTAGAAAATGTCTGTCTGTGAGTCTGTGAGTCTGTCTGTCTGTCTGTATGTGACAAAAATTTTGTGGGCGCTCTTTTTTAAGAACAGATGCACGGAATTTAATAAAACTTTAGATTCAGTTAGTACCTGATATAAATTGGTGCTGATTACGTTTTAGTATAAATTACCCAACAGGTGACGCTGCTATGCTACATTTTTGAAGATTTTCATACTAGCCTCAAGAACTAATGCACATAATTTCAACAAACTTCAGATTCTGTTAGACCTTGACATAAATAGATACTAGTTACGTGTTGGTGAAAACAGATCAACAGGTGGCGCTGCTATTCTACTTTATTCATGATTTTCAGGATAGCTATATCTCAAGAGCTACTGAACAGAATTTCATCAAACTTCAGATTCAGTTAGGCGTTGATATATGTTGTTGTTAATTAGGTTTTGGTGTAAATTTCCCAAGAGATGGCTCTGCTATGCTTCATTTTTCTGGATTTACACGATTTTAGCAATAGTTCATAAATCAAGAACTAATACACGGAATTTAATAAAACTTTAGATTCAGTTAGACTTTGACATAAATTGGTGCTGATTCGTCTTTAGTATATGCGAAACTTGTATGAGATAGAACAAAGTGTTGGGATTGGCATATCCGACTAGTTTTGCTAGAGAGAATTAGAATAAGTCATTATTGCTTTGGTAAAAACAAAATAAAGAAATGGCAGGTAAGTAAATTGCATTCGAAGATTAATATGCTTTCTGGGCTTAGATATGAATGAGTCAAACTCACTTTTATTCAACGTGACTTAAAGTCAAAAGTTTATAAATTAACTCTTTCTAAAAAAGACAGTGGAAAGTATTTATCACAATTAACTTTCATACCCAAATGCCAAATTCGTAGTAAATTTTTTGAATAACATACGTGACAAAACGAACTTAATTACTTTCAAACTAATTTGTTATTAAATTCCTATGACACTCAATTATTTCAACATTCTACAAACAGACTTAATTTGCCTTAGAAAGGGTTAATTTATCTTCAGTCGCTGTCGCTGAAAGATTTCTTCTGAAAATCTTATTTTTCTTATAATAAATTTTTCCTGAAATAGATTATTTTAAAACTCTATAATTTTCAGTATTATTTTTCTTTTTTTCTCGCATCAGTGTTTTCTAGAAATGAATTATTTCGAGCGTTATGTATTTAAATTAGAAATGAGATTATTGAAAACGATTACCCCCCCCCCACACACACACACACACACGCATACTTGTATTTAGGATTGAATGCATCTCAAGAAAAAATAAAAATTACACAATATATAAAAGTTAATGATGATTGACAAATTAAGACATGATGTTTTGATAATACAAATTATTTATTTTCCCCCCAACGTTCTTGTATTAAATAGATATATTTACAAAATAATAAAAAAAACTCTACAATTATCAGTTTTTTTCTAGCTTTATTTCTCAAGTGTCATTTTCTATAAGTAGATTCTTTTCGAGCGTTTAAAAATAAATCAGAAATGACACAATAGGAAGAGATTTATCCCACTTAAATTTAAGCTTGGGTGAATTTAAAAATGAGCAGATATCACAAAATAGACAATAGGCATAATATAATAAAGGGTGATAGGTTACGTCCCCGATCTAGAAAAAAAAAAATCACTACCGATCGTTATAAAAAATTGTTTTTTGAATAAATTGTTAAAAAACTGTATATTCTCCAGTTTTTCTCGTTTAATTTCTCGAAGGTCGTCTGCTGTTTTTTTTTCTCATGAGTTCTTAAAAATTCAATAAGAAATGGCGCAAAAGATAAGGGTTTATTCAAACTTGAATGAATGTCAAATATGAAATTAAACAGATAATAGGCCAAACATTAATACAGTTTGACATATAACGAAATGATGTTTTGATGAATTATACAAGTAATTTTTTTCCCTTTAAATTCATGAAATAAATATTTCCTTGGATAAATTAAATTAAAGAAAAATAGTTTCGAAGGTCGTCTGCTACAAACAATTTCTTTTAATGTTGTGACATTTTCCCATATCCCAGCTGAGTTACTTTACTATGGACCGCAGGTTTACTATGGCCGAACCTAAAGAAGCGATCCATCTCCTACGCTGAATGGTTTGGACATTAGGGAAACAATACTGGAGACTGGCTGGCACCTACCCGACGGTAACGAATTATTGATTCTACTTGTGAGGTCGCAGTTGGAGAGGGTTCCCAGAGACTATCGGACGCCAAGGGAAGTCCTTTAAAATCTGCGAATGGGAACCAGATATCCACAACGATAGGCTGCCGTAAGTTTAAGAGGCCGGGATGAACCTTCCCCCCGCCCCCCTTTTTTCTGAGGCTGGAGGAAGAAGAGAAGACGAGGAGGAGATGGTTTTTGGGAGGCAAAAGGGTAGGACGAGACCCTGAAAAGCCGAGTATTGCAGAGAAGCGAGCTGCGCAGGGAAAGCCGAAGGAGATAGACGCCCGGAGCTGTGAGAGGAAAATTCGGAGGAACTTTCCGTCTCGATTCTCGAAGGACACCCGGTTTCAATAGTATCAACGAATACCGAGAACAGAAATTAAGTTTAGAAAGAGACTGTCTAGTGTAGAGACCTAAGGAGAAATTAGAGGACTTTATGGAACTTGTTTATAATCACCTGCACCCACGCATTTCATCTTATCATATTTTGTTCTATTTTATTTAAATAATAAAACCTGTAGGAGGAATGCTCTGTACTTCGAGGTACGAATAAAGAAACATTTTTTCTACAAATCAACTTGAGTAATTACTCCGGTTAGCCACAGCTACCAGTTCGTATTCTAAAAATCCCGCCGGAGTTTTTACAGATATGGTGGCAGCTTCATGGGATTTAAAGTGGTGAAAGAAACGTGCGTGACAAAGTTTTATAAATTCGGGGCAGAGTAGGACAACTCGCCGAATTATCTTCAGAATCTACACCAGCCGTTGGGAACCTGAATCTACATACCGAATCGGGGCAGAGCAGGATAACTCGCCGAATTCGTACAGAATCCTGTGATAGAGAGACAGATTCCGCTGAATCGAGGAAGATCCACCGACCCCAAAGTGACCCGCCAAAGCCAGGGCAGAGACCCGAGAGGATCTGAAACTGCATCCGCTGAACCAGGAACCAGAAGTATCCGAACTTTGCTGACAGTGTGTACAGAAAAGAAAGCAGAATCACCGCCGAGAATCGCAGACAGAGCTATACCCAGGTGAGCACTTGTTTTATTCTCAGTGGAGGCTTTGTGTGTATATTTTTAATTTGGTCAGGAAGCAATTTTTCTTTAATTATTTGTGTTCGGTAATATAAGTAAAAATCTTAAATATTAATTACCAACAGATGTTTTTGTGTGTTGAAGGTAAATTAAAAGTGTAACAAACTTTAAATTCATCTTGTTTCTAGTAATTGAAAAATTCTTTTAATCTTTTTAATTAAAAATTTTTTGTTTGGTGAAAAGCAAATTATGTTAATTGTATTTTTCGGCCGAAATTTTTAATGTGCTCTCTTATTTTGAAGATTGCTAAGGAATTAAATTTTGAATTTAAAGAAGTTGTAAGATTAAGTTGAAGTCTGTTAGTAATTCAGTTAAGTTAAATTAAGATATATGTTTTTTTGGCAAGTTGTAGCCTATATGTGGAATTGGTTTGCTTGTAATTCAAAATTTTAAAAATCTGTGACCTGCGGTCAAAATTTCATGAATTTATGTTTTTTGGTGTATTTTATTTGTTTGTAATTATTGTTTATATTGTGTGGTGGGGTCAAAATTCTGAATTTTTACAGTGCATTTATGTATGAAATAGAGTAGGGTAAATTATTGTGCCAGGATTTCAAAATTGTAAATATGGCGAATTTAGCAACGTTCAGGAGATGTGATTTGCAGTCTTTAGCTGCGGAATTAGAAATAGAAGTCTTACCTAAAGATACGATTCCGAAATTAGTAAAAAAAATAACGGAGGCGCCTTACTATGAAGAACAAATGGCCCTAAGCCAGTTGAAAATTTTTGAGGAGGATCGGCTAGAGAAGGCTCGTCTTGATAAAGACAAGGCCGATAAAGAATTCGAATTGGCTAAAATCAGAGCAGAACGTGAAAGTGATACAATTACATTATCTTCTAGCCAGATAGAGAAAGAACAAAAAATTATCTTAAAAAATGTTTTACCGAAATTTGAATTAGGAAAAACAGAAATTTCTTTATATTTGGACTTGTTTGAGCGACAAGCTTCGAGAGCCCAAATCGAGAAAAGTCAATGGGTTACAAATTTGATGGGGATGATACTTTTGAGTTATCAGAAGTAATCTTGAGAGAACCTACAGAGCAGGCAGATAATTTCGAATTTGTAAAGAGAAAATTATTGGAAAAATTCCGAATTAGCGCGGAAGATTTTAGAATTAAATTCGTGACGACGAATAGGGCTTCAGAAAAGAGCTGGAAAGAATTTGCTTACGAAATAACTAATTATTTCGACCAGTGGTTAGAAGGGATTCAGGTGACAGAATTTAGTCAACTGAGAGATCTGATAATATTCGACCAGATCAAGCGAAAAGTCCCTAGTGAAATGAGACAACATTTCATAGATTCCTGGAGTAATTTAATTACGCCTTTAGTTTTAACCCAGAAATTAGATCATTATGAGTCCGTCAGGAGAATCACGGTAAAAAGACAGCCCCTCCCTCCGAAAAACCTAATTAATGAAAGGCCGTTAGAAAAAAATAAGTTCCCCGGAAAGGCGAAGGTGGAGCCCAAAAGGGCAGAGCCGACAAGAAATTGGCGTGATAAAAATGACCAAAAAAATAGAGACGAGGTGTTTGACAGGAGAAGAGACAGGTCGTGTTACATCTGTCATTCTACGACGCATTTACGCTACTCCTGTCCAGAGTTAAGAAAGAAAAAAGATGAAACCGAAAGCGTGAGTCAGTTAACTGATACAGATGAATTTGACGAAATTTTCAAACCCTATCTAAGCGTGGGAGTTGTAAATGGGAGAAAAATGAAGGTATTTCGGGACACAGGATCGCCTTTAGATTTGATCAGTGCAAATGACATAAATACAGAACAATACACGGGAGAGGTAGTCTGGGTTAAACAACCCCTAGGGAACGAACTTAAATGTCTTCCTCTGGTAGAAATACAACTGAATCTGACCGACGTAGGCGAGTTTACAACCAAGGCTGCAGTCGTAGAGAAAAACACGAAAATGTCGCATTATTTATTGGGAAATAGAACTCAAGTGTTAATCGATAAAATTAAAACAAAACCCAGTCTTGTCAACGCCGTCCTTACGCGACAGCAAGCGCGTCAGGCGATCAATTCGGGACCGGAAACCAAAACCGCCCCTTTCTTTGAGAGTATTTCGGAAAAAGAGGAGGAAAAAGGGCATACGCTCCCGGCAGCGGAAAATATCGCGGAGAAAACCCCGAGGCAGAAATAGAAGAAGAAGAGCTGATTCTCCCCCCTTGTTCCGAAGAAAGAAAATCATCCCCTAGTTTAGCTAAACTGACCCCGGAAGGATTGGGGGCTGCTCAAGAAGCAGATAGCTCCTTAGAATGGATTAGAGAAAGGGCTGCGGCGAAAAAGTCCAATTTTGACGTGAGAAACGGGATTATTGTTAGGAAAATAAAAGACCACCACGGGACGGAAAGAGAGCAAATCGTACTCCCGTTGGAATATAGACGCGAATTACTGGCTTTGTGTCATGAAGAAATAGGAGGTCATCTCGGGATTACGAAAACTAAAGATAAGATTTTGAGACATTATTTCTGGCCTAACGTAATAAAAGACATAGAAAATTACGTGAGTTCTTGCGATCCTTGTCAAAGGGTGGGTAGAGCAGGTGACCAAAAGAAGGCACCATTAAAGCTGGTCCCTATTATAACGACAATTTTCACGAGGGTCTCGGTGGACACTGTGGGTCCCTTACCCCTCTCCGAAAACGGAAACAAATTTATGCTCACGGCCCTGTGCACTTCATCGAAATACCCAGACGCTGTACCTATAAGAGACATACGTTCAGTAACGGTGATTGATGCGCTAATGTTGGTTTTCAGTCGTTTAGGATTCGCCAGAGAGGTACAGTGTGATCTTGGCCGCTCTTTTGTTAGCGATTTAACGACCGAATTTTTAGAAAAATTTGGCGTTAAAGTGGTCCATTCTAGTGTGCATCACCCCCAATCTCAACCGGTAGAGCGTTGGCACCGCACAGTAAAAAGATTATTGAAGGTATTATGCATTGAATCGGGAAATTCTTGGGAAAAAAACTCTGCCTTATGCGCTGCTAGCCTTGCGCACAGTTACTCACGAGTCAACAGGTTTCAGTCCTTCGGAGTTGGTTCACGGGAAAAATCTGAGAACCCCGGAAGCCTTATTATACGAGAAATGGAGAGGTGAGGGCGAGGAAGAGAATCTGGTTACCGAATACGTGTTCGATCTTATTAATCGAATGAAGAGATGTCAGGAATTGGCGATCGAAAAAATGAGTTTGGCTCGAGACGATCGTAAACGGTATTACGATAAAAGCGCGGTCGAGCGAACATTCAAAGCAGGGGACAAAGTGTTAGTGTTGGCACTATCGAAACCTAACAAATTGGCAGTGAACTGGATAGGACCAGGGACAATAGAAAAACAAATTTCAGAGACAAATTATGTAGTTAACGTACCCGGTAGGAGGGCTCAGTCGCAGGTATACCATGTAAATTTACTTAAACCTTACTTACAAAGAGAGCAGGTGAGGAATTTGATAATTGACGAAAGTGTCCAGAGCAATGCGAGCGAAGACGAATTTGAAATTCCCCAATTAAATACGAGTCCGGAAGAATACGATTTTCAGAATGTAATTATCGAAAGTAATTTGAGGAAATTGTGTTCACCTGAACAATTGTCCGAATTATCTGAGCTGTTAGGCAAAAACCGGAATATATTTTCAAATGATCCTGGGAAAACAGATATGATAATTCATGACATTGAGTTAACGAGCGACACTCCGGTGCGCCTAAGACCTTATCGCACCTCCCCTCGCCAAACAGAAATCTTGAAGGCGGAAATAAAGCGAATGTTGGAGTTGGGAGTGATTGTTGAAGGCGAGTCAGATTTTGCATCGCCCCTGATACTGGTGGAATCAGCGGGGCGCGACCCAAGGCCCTGCATCGATTACCGTAAACTGAATGCGATAACTAAACCGGAGATATTCCCTTTACCAAATATCGAAGAGCGGGTGGAGAAGGTAGCTGCAGCAAAATTCATAACCATACTCGATCTCACTAAAGGCTATTGGCAGATACCGATGACCCCCCGGGCCCAACGGGTGGCTGCATTCATTACGAACTTTGGTTCATTTTTACCGGTAACCATGCCTTTCGGGCTTATAGGAGCTAGCTATCCATTTTCTAAGTTTATGAGCAAATTATTACGAGGATTAGAAGATTTCTGTCTCCCTTATTTAGACGACATGGCCATTTTTTTCGAATTCGTGGAGTGACAGTTTAAAGCATCTCGAGATAGTACTGGGAAGAATAAAGGAAGCTATAGTTAAAGTCAAATTGTCTAAGTGTAGGTTCGCGCAGAAATCTGTAAAATATTTAGGGCATGTGGTAGGTGAAGGGAGGCGTTCTCCCGCCGAGTCTAAAATACAAGCTATTACCGATTTCCCCCCGCCGAAGACGAAAACCGAAATACGCAGGCTGTTAGGAATGTCTGGCTATTATTCCCGCTACATCCGTAACTACGCTACCTTAGTAGAACCCTTGACAAACGCACTGAAAGGGAAAGAAAGGAAGGGAAAAGTGACGTGGAATGCAGAAATGGAAGATGCGTTCGCGCAATTAAAACGTAAATTGACTGAGAATCCGGTATTATTTTCCCTTGATTACAGTCGAGAATTCATAATCCAAACTGATGCTTCGGACAAAGGTGTAGGCGTGGTGTTGGCCCAACGAGTCGATGGTGAAGAACACCCGGTAATTTATCTCAGTAGGAAATTCTCACCCCCGGAACAAAATTTCAGCACGTCCGAAAAAGAATGTGCGGCTATAATTTTCGCAATAAAGAAGTTGCGTCACTATATAGATGGGCAACAGTTTCTCATCGAAACCGATCATAGCCCACTCACTTGGTTGAAAATCAACGCTGGAAATAATCCTCGATTAATGAGATGGTCACTAATCTTGCAAGGTTACCACTATCGGATGAGGCACCGCCCAGGCAGCCAAATTCCACATGTAGACTGTCTAAGTAGAATGGAATAAATAATATTCCACTCAGTAATTTTGTATATAGGTTTTTATTTTTTGTAACTGAAATAATTGTGTATTTGAATCATGCAATGAATATTGAAATTTAATTTAACGATGTGAGTCTGTAGAGTGTATTGTAAACTAGTGAATAATAATGTTTAAGGTAAGCCTCTATTGAGAATTAACATGTGTGTTGGGTATGGATGGAAGGCTAGCGCACCAGTAATGATGTAAGATTTTCCAAATGCTTGAAAAATCTCAACTGCTGGAGGGGGTAACATGGGGGGGAATGCTGTGACATTTTCCCATATCCCAGCTGAGTTACTTTACTATGGACCGCAGGAGTTGTCGGGCCGAACCTAAAGAAGCGATCCATCTCCTACGCTGAATGGTTTGGACATTAGGGAAACAATACTGGAGACTGGCTGGCACCTACCCGACGGTAACGAATTATTGATTCTACTTGTGAGGTCGCAGTTGGAGAGGGTTCCCAGAGACTATCGGACGCCAAGGGAAGTCCTTTAAAATCTGCGAATGGGAACCAGATATCCACAACGATAGGCTGCCGTAAGTTTAAGAGGCCGGGATGAACCTTCCCCCCGCCCCCCTTTTTTCTGAGGCTGGAGGAAGAAGAGAAGACGAGGAGGAGATGGTTTTTGGGAGGCAAAAGGGTAGGACGAGACCCTGAAAAGCCGAGTATTGCAGAGAAGCGAGCTGCGCAGGGGAAGACGAAGGAGATAGACGCCCGGAGCTGTGAGAGGAAAATTCGGAGGAACTTTCCGTCTCGATTCTCGAAGGACACCCGGTCCTGTTTCAATAGTATCAACGAATACCGAGAACAGAAATTAAGTTTAGAAAGAGACTGTCTAGTGTATCCTAAAGAGAAATTAGAGGACTTTATGGAACTTGCTTATAATCACCTGCACCCACGCATTTCATCTTATCATATTTTGTTCTATTTTATTTAAATAATAAAACCTGTAGGAGGAATGCTCTGTACTTCGAGGTACGAATAAAGAAACATTTTTTCTACAAATCAACTTGAGTAATTACTCCGGTTAGCCACAGCTACCAGTTCGTATTCTAAAAATCCCGCCGGAGTTTTTACAATGTCAAAAAATTGAATAAGAAATTGACACAAGAGAAAAAAGATTTATCCCATTTGAATTTAGATGGCGTGAATCTGAAGATGAGATTGAACTGATGCTTAAACAATAGGCGAAAGTTAATGAAGTGTCACACGCTAAAAAATGACGTATTGGTAAATTACAAATATAGAGGCACGGCAGTTCCTCCGCCAAGTCAAGAAAGCACATCCGTAAGCATCTTTTTTTGGAAGCTACTCAGGACACTTTTAATTCCCCCCCCCCCCCCCCGTATCTTTGCGCTGGAATTTCACAAAAATTTGAAACTTCGTTTATCTAGAGTACGTTGGAAATGGACAAAATTGTCAAATTTCATGTTTCTATCTTTTCTAGTTCAGAAGATATATGAACTCCAAGTTTTCTTTTTTTTTTTATTTTACCCTAACTCACTCACCGATCCTCAAAAATATAAGGTACATCCCCTAGCCCTAGAAACGTGGAATTTGGAATAAAGGTAGTGTTTTTAGGATACAAAATAATAATTTAAAAAAAATCCTCAAAATTTGAAAAAAAAAAAAATCGAAAAAGATTGTAAAATTAAAAATAATTTGATCTTGCAGTTTTAGAAACTTAAAACTTGGTGTAAAAGTAGTGTTTCGGATTAAAAAAAAAAAACGAAAAATTAAAAAATTCGGAAATAAAATCGAAAAATTAAAAAATTCGGAAGTAAAATCGAAAAATAAAAAAAAATCGAAAAATCGAAAAATTTGTAAAAAGTCAAAAGTTTGTAAGTGATTTGATTTTGTAGTCCAAAAATTTGAAATTTGGCATAGGGTTTAGGATACAAAGAAAAAAAAATGAAAAAATCCGAAATTTCGGAAAAAAGAAAAAAAAATCGAAAAAAATAGGAAAATCGAAAATCGTTCGAATTGTGGGAATTTTCCGGAATTTTTAATTTTTGCCTTTCTTTGTATCCTAAATAGTATTTTTATGCCAAATATCAAGTATCTAGGGTTGCGAGTAATGCTTCAGATCGGTAGCACTTATCCTGTAAGCAATTGAGAGTACTTTTTTCTACCCCTCGATAACTTAGTTCTTGCCTAGTAACCCAAAACTTTTTTTTATCTAGAGGACTTTGCAAACGGAGGTAAAGCTCCAAATTTTGGTCCCTTCAAATAATAGTGACAGGATGTGAGGCTTGGCGAAAACCAGTGGATGATGTCCAAAAAGATCCCAAAGTCAAGTAAAGGAGGATTACTTAAAAAAAGAAGTGAAATACCATCGCAACTCATTAATGCCGGTTGGTACGAAAAGTTACCATTTAAGTAATACGAAACTTTTAAATATGTAGACCAGTATCTTAATAAAGAAAAATTCATATTATCTAATGTGAAACTATCAGAGATTCAATCAGTTAAAATAACAATATGGGAAAACTGGTGTCAACTGGTATCGAAGTATTAAAAGAAGTGTAAAATAAGTCGTCGTTAATGGGTTAAACATCACATATAAAATACACACACACACAAGTATATAATACACACAGGTATAATAACTTGTTCCCTAGATAGATAATTTAAGAACACTGCAATACTGCAACCTTCAATTTTTATATGCTTTATTTCTTAAAGGTCGTCTGCCATAAAAACATTTTTTCGACTGCTTAAAAAATAAATGAAAGTGACACAGAATAAAAGAGTTTACCCCGATATTAATTTATTTTTGAGCGAATCTACGGAATAAACGAAGATCATACACTAGCAAAAGTTAATGAAGTGTGACATGTTACGTTATGATATTTTGATAAATTACGAAAAAATATTTTTTTTCCCTTAAAATTCTTATAACGAATTGTTCTTTAGAAACATTTGCAAAAACGACTTAATGTTGAACTTTTCCTTTAACTTCTGGAAAGTCGTCTGCTAAAAATGACATTTTTGAGTGCTTTAAAAAAGAAAGAAAGGAATAATGCAATGTGTAAGTGTTATCTCATTTGAATTTATGCTAGGTTGAATCTAAAGAATGAAAAAACTTCATACAATGCACGAAAATTAATGAAGTTTGACACGTTGCAATATGAAAGCTTGATAAACTATAAAAATACTTTTTTCACTTAATAGTCTTATAATAAATTGTTCTTTAGGTGAAAATTGAATAATTCTACAATGTTCAGTTTTAATGCTTAATTACTCACACTTCAACTATAAATGCATTTTTACTTTATTCTATCTTTACAAGAAGAAAGTATTGGATTCATGAAAATTTTCGACTTCCGGTTTTCGACGGATTTATACGTTTTAGAAGGTCCTGAACACGATTTGACTATTTTTAGAAAATGTCTGTCTGTGACTCTGTCTGTGAGTCTGTCTGTGACTCTGTCTGTATGTGACAAAAATTTTGTGGGCGCTCTATCTCAAGAACTAATGCTCGGAATTTAATAAAACTTTAGATTCGGTTAGTCCCTGATATAAATTGGTGCTGATTACCTTTTGGTAAAAATCGCCCGGCAGGTGGCGCTGCTATGCAGCATTTTTCGCGATTTCCGCAATAGCTCTATCTCAAGAACTAATGGTCGGAATTTAATAAAACTTTAGATTCACTTAGTTCCTGATATAAATTGGTGCTGATTACCTTTTAGTAAAAATCGCCCGGCAGGTGGCGCTGCTATGCAGCATTTTTCGCGATTTCCGCAATAGCTCTATCTCAAGAACTAATGGTCGGAATTTAATAAAACTTTAGATTCAGTTAGTCCCTGATATAAATTGGTGTTGGTTAGGTTTTGGTAAAAATCACCCGGCAGGTGGCGCTGCCATGCAGCATTTTTCGCGATTTCCGCAATAGCTCTATCTCAAGAACTAATGCTCGGAATTTAATAAAACTTTAGATTCAGTTAGTCCCTGATATAAACTGGTGCTGATTAGTTTTTGGTAAAAATTGCCCAGCAGGTGGCGCTGCTATGCAGTATTTTGCAGGATTTACACGATTTTAGCGATAGTTATATCTCAAGAAATATTGCACGGAATTTAATAAAACTTGAGTTTCAGTTAGACCTTTTCGATAAATTGGTGCTGATTCTTTTTAGTGTATGCGAAACCTTTGTGAGATAGAAGAAAGTTTTGGGATTGACACATCCGACTAGTTTGTAGTGCTTAAGAAATCAACCAGGAGTAACACACTAGCAAAAAACATATTCCATTTGAATTTAGTTTGGATGAATTTTAAGAATGAAGAAACATTAGACAACAAGCAAAAGTTAATGAAGTGTGACATGTTACGATATGATGTTTTGACAAATTTAAAAATGCAATATCCTTTTCACTTACTATTGTAATAAATATTTCGTTCTGGAAAATAATAAAAAAATCTTCAAATTAAAACTTTTACTCCCCTAATTTCTCGAATGTCATCTTCTTTTAAAGGGATTTTAAGAGTGCTTAAAAATTAAATAAAAAATGACATAATTGTTTATTTTAACATAAGATTCACCCTTTTTGATATTAGGTTTGTATGAAACCGGGATTCCGCAATAAGGAAATAAATGAAACGTGTCATGGCACGACATTATTATTTTGTCTGATTGGGAAAAAAGTACTTTCCACTAGGGAGAAGTAGAGTAACTCATGATTGATTTGAAAGTTAAATAAACAGTGAGGGTTCAAATACATTTCGTTTACGCATAGATGAATAGGTTCACTGGGATTAAAGCTGAATGAATGAAAGTGCTTTTATTTATTATGACATTAAATATTTTTCTAAGCTAATATTTAATGCCAATATTTAAATAACTTTTAATATTACGATCTGTAATAAAAGAAAGTTTTCTCCGAAAATAGTGTATTATTTAAACGTAGAAATTAAAAATTAGCGTAATGCTATTTTAAAACAATAATGATACACTGGAATCATAAGAAAATCGGTCCAGATTTCAGTTACATGAACAGGCACGTATAAATATATTACGTAAAAGTACTGTTGTTTTAAAGAAAAATACTGCTACCATAGTGAATTTTTCCGGGAAAGTATCAGTATTTTCTAATAAAAAAATTCGCCTTATTTAACCACGCGATTAACGAGTGGTATATTTTCATGACAGTATTCGCTTATATACTTTACTAGTGGACCCGTGTGCAGTGGCGTAGCGTCAGGGGGGGGGGGGCGTTTTTTCAGGGCTTCAGGGGGGAACCTTTTTTTTATACCAGTATAATTATATACTACATTTGGCCTTATTTAATATTTGAACGGTATGAATTAAACAAAGCCAAATATAGTACAGTAAAACCTCTAAATAACGGATACCTCGGGAGCGCAGAAATTGTCCGCTATTCGGAGGTGTCCGCTATTGAGAAATCTGCAGAGATTCCCAAAATCGCTAAGAAATGCTTAACGTTTCATTAATTGGCTTTTATGTGTCTGAGAACTTCTATTATGTGATTAATGAGAAATTAAAATTACTTTTATACGCAATAAAACTGAAATGAAATTGTACATACACTTTTCCACTGTTCATTATATTCTTATGGAAAAAATCTGTTACAAAAGTTTGCTTTTACTTGCGATTACATGTAGTTAGTTCTTCTATCTGACGTTTTAATGTTATCAGTAGTTTCAATCCTTCTAAATCAACTTTTTTTTTTTTTTCAAAAAGAAAAAAAAACTTGTTTAACTGCTCACTGTATTTTGCCGCTTCTTGGAAATTCTCGGTCATTCTTCGATATTGCAGGAAACATCCCCTGGTTTCAGTGTCTGATTCATATCACTAATAGAGTGAACTTTTGGCGAAGATTCTGAAGGAATATAATTGCCTACGTCAACTGATTCGTAAAGTAAACCAATTCATAATTATAGAATCGATTTCAATGGAATCAGTATACCTCAATTTCACATTTTTGGTGTTAGAGTTAGAGTTAGTGATCCACAAATTCCTTATTTCTTCTATATTTCGCCCAACTTGTGTTTTACTAATTTTAAAACATTCGGCAAGTATCCGTAAACTCAAGTTCTGTGTGTCAGATTCACTTACACTTACAATTTGAATTTTTTTTCTTTTAAAGTTAATCGCTTTCGTTTTGAGGTCATTCTAGAAACATTAATCACAAACAAGACACTAAATTAGAACTCAATATATTCAGAAAACGATACAAATCAAACAGTAATCGATGCAAAATTCATAGGATATGGGGGAATTCCCCAGGCCACTGGGGATTTTCCTGAGACTGCCCCCTACTCCGTGGTCACAAAATTTGTGACACATTGCCGTGGTAAATTTCAAGACTTTTTACTTTTTTTTCCATTTTCTTTCTCGTTAAAATAATCATTTTTCATCCTTGATCGCCAAAACTACTGTCCGCTATTCAGAAGTTAAACATACAAAAATTTAGATTTTGGGAGTGGGCATTTGAAAAGTGTCCGTTAAATAGAGGTGTCCGCTATTCGGGAGTGTCCGTTATGGAGGTTTTACTGTATATAAAAATACTGGTGGTAAAGTGATCCTGCTCCCCCTTGACGCTACGCCTCTGTCCGTGTGAGGATTTCGCACTGCAGTCACATATTTTTTAGATGATGGTTTATACTTCTAAAGAACAATTAAGGATAAAAATATCAGCAAACAACATTAGTCAACCCAGAATATCATCTCATTTATTCCATCAAAGTTACACTAAAAATTGATCTAAGATAGCAGAGAAACAAAAATAACAATCCCATTTTAATTGCATGAGATCACGCGATTCGCTTCTGGAAAAAACTTGGGACGAAGAAAAATATATTAAATACATATAAAATACAGTTTAATATAACAAAGCACACCTTTTAGGCTACACGTGAATTACTACTGCTGCGCTCGATCGATGGTGTATTTTCTTCTAAACATTTCCATTTTCATTTTCTTTTTTAATCATGAATATAATGTAACCTCGTGCGCAAGTCTCCCACTTTATCTTTGTTGTACAATTTACTTTGTTTTAATCATTGTTGACCATGATATAATGCGGTATTTTGTTTTTGTGGCAGCGCTAATTTGAAAAAAAAAAATATTTCATTTCATTTATGAAAACAATGCCGGTTTAATTTTTAATTAACTGCACTGCAATTTTTAATAAAAAAATGTGTTTTAACGTAATGTAAGTGTACTATGTCAGAAGCCGGTTTAAAAGCCTTTTGAATAATACCTCATTCGTTGTTGAGCGTTTCGTAAATTCATACAAAAAGGGATGTTGACGATAAAATAATGTATACGATTATTTTATCGGAATCTTACTGATTGATGAAAAAATGACACAAGTATAAAAATACGTGGGACTAAATGGAATCACAACACAAGATAAGAATTAAATGGCATCACAACACAAGATAAGAATTAAATGGCTTATGTCGATCGTTAGCATACATATATTAGGCTTCTGTGAATCTAAACATTGAACAGGTATTCTGCAACAAGGACGTTAATTAAACGTAGTATTGCTCGCCATGTTTATTGTGATAAATTACAAAAATAATTTGACACTGTGAGTGCCCGGGTTCGAATCCTGGGTGAGTCATGGATGTAAATGTGTGTGTGCCTTCAGTGCTGTCTACTTCCTAGTGTCTATCCCGTCTTCAAGCAGAAGATTTATGTAATTTGTCAAAGTTCTGTATGTATTTCTATGAATGAAAAATATGGATTGTTCGAGACAACAGCCTTGTAGCTTATAAGTCTCAAAGCAATCTCCGTCAAGTGTCAAAAATGTACAAAAATAATTTCTTTACATTTACGAGAATTAGTGTAAAACCTTATTGCTTTTGATACGAAGTGATCCCGAATTCATGGCACAAAATTTAAGGGTTGCTACAGGTGACTGTAACAATCATTTGTTGTATAGGAAACCAGGGTCTGAAGTCCATTTATTTAGTCAAAATTACAGGGCGTTTTCGTTCATAACTTTAACAGTAGTGAAAATAGGTTAAAGAAATCCTTGCAACATACTTATGATTCATACAAAGATGAATCTGTTGCGAATTTTGCAAAAATATCTTCACTACTGTTAAAGTTATCAACTAAAACGCGACTGCGGATTGGAGTGAAAAGTTCTGTAATTTTGACTAAAGAAATGGACTTCAGACCCTGGTTTCCTTACAATAAATAATTGTTACAGTGCCCTGTTCCAACCCTTAACGTTTGTACCTTGAATTCGGGATAACCCTGTATATTGAATGGAGTCAGAAATAATGTAGCATAAGTGCAATTCTTTTATGAAGGTGGTATATGGTTGAATGACTTTGGAGTTTTGCATGTCATCGCGATGTCCCGAATTCTAACATTTGTACGTGAATGAGCTATTTATTCTTTTGTCTATTTAAATTTCGAAGAAATGCGTGTGTCTCCTGTTGTTTTACAAGTAAGAATCACGATTTGGAAAAGGAAAACAGGAAAAAAAACCATTCGATGCAATTAAAGATAACTTTTATTACATATTTAACAACAGCTGGAAAGAACGAGTTATGCTCGTTTAAATTTAGTTTTGTGTTCAACTCGATATAACAATAAATTCTCTGTACAACGTATAACAATCACTTCTATGTACACTGATCGGTTGAATTCTCTTTTTGAGAACGTTCTATGAATGCTGATTGGTTGAATCTTTTATTTCGGCTCCTACTGGAAATTTTTAGAAAATTCCTTCAGATTGTAAAAGCAAATTTATTGCCAAATATTGCCAAAATATGGCGAAAAGTCGCAATCTTTGCGGCATTCTTTCATTTGGCGCGAAGCATGTGTTTTTACACTGGTGTTCTTAAAAGTCGATTTTCTCGCCAACGTCACCAACATCTCGCCAAATATCACCAAATTCAGTGAAGTGTTGCCAGCCTTGCGACTTTGCTTACTTCCAATTGCTCAAAAACTTAATAACTGTTTCAACCTTCATTTTCATTGAAATGCATTGTCACAAGGTGATCCCAAAACGATCCACTAATAGAATTTTCCAGAACATGTGACCTAGTCCAATGGCCTTCTCGCAACCCAAAATAGTAAGATATAAACCTGTGGTTATTGTCAAAATCGTTTATCGCCGTTTTTAGATAAAATTAGCTTGGCCCTACTAATGACCCACTATTCGAAAGTTCTCGAACATGTGACCCAGCCCATTAGTCTTCTCGTGTCTGAAAATGGTTGGATACAAAATTTATTCAAAATCGTTTGAACCGTTTTTTAGATACCATTACATCGACCATAACAACCAAAAATGACCCAAAATGACCCATTAATCGAATTTTCTCGAGCCTTCTTTAAAACCTTCTGGTACCCTAAAATGGTAGGATACAGAATTTCGTCAAAATCGTTACTGCCGTTTTAAACATTAAACTTGTATATATATATATATATACACACATAGAAACAAGATTTGTTCGTATTATAATATATGAAAAATTTTATGGGTAACATGTTTTTCCCCCTTGTATATTTCCTGCATATTTGGGTGAAGTTAATGAAACGTGATATGCCACAACATGACTCTTTCGATAAATTGATAATTTCTTTCTCGCTGAAGAGAATTAAAGTATCATTGTCTTAGAAATGAAATAAACAGTAAGTAGCGTAAATAAGCTTTGTTTACTTTTAGATTGATATGTTCACTGGGATTGGAAATCATCCAAGTGATTTTTACTTTTCGTGACTTATTGTTAGATATTTTCATTTTATTACTTATCATTTAATCATGAAATTGACAGCAGAAGAAAATGTTATGTTTTTTCATGTATTTAATTTTATGTCTTGATAGATTTAAGACGCAAATGTTTATCAATTAGCGGTAAATGTTTAAGTGCAGTTGTTTAAATAACAATGATCGTAATATCAGGATATATCAAACACCATTTATGTATAAAAAGAAGTGATATACAGCTGAGTACTTTAAGCATTTTAATATTTTAGTTTTAAACAAAAATAACCTATACTATATATCTAAGTTTTTCTTTAGTTTCATCTAGAAATCATTTTGAAGTACAACAAAACAATGTAAGGTGAAACTGTAAATATGAAAAATATGATGAAATGTCTTCAACAGCGTATTTCTATAACTTCTCAATTACTCATGATAACTATGTTTGATTAAAATTTGCTTAAGACATTAGTATCATTACCGTGTATTTCAAGATTGCGGGAATTTCTTTTTTATTCAGAAATTCCGAATTCATACCAGAAAATCTGAGTAGTCACATTTTTGCTTTATTTAATGGTAGATGTTTCGTGATTATATAAAGTAAAAAAAAAAAAAAAAACAATCTTTTGGAATTTGGATCAGAGTTGCTAATTTGGCCACCTTTTTTATTCAGACATTTAGAATTGATAGCGGAAGTTCCAAAAGAAGAATTTTTATTTTATGGAATCACGAAAAGTCTGTCATGTAATAAAGCAAAAGTTACTGTTCCAAATTTCTAGTATGAATTCAAAATAAAAAAGGAGGCAAAACTGGCAACCCTCGTATGCATTCGGAATTTCTGAATAAAAAAAGAAATAATGTAGGTTAACTACATTGCTGGCCATCCAAAATGCAACACCGTGAAGGAATGCAAATAACAGAATGATATTTATTGAACAAATACATTATAATGGGAGGGACAAGTTATTACATTTTCAGAAAATTTGGAGTTATAGTTCTTGAGAAAACACTACCCAGAGTTGGCAGCCCTGGCTGCAATAACAGTATTTATCTGCCTTGGCATGGAGTCGAATAGAGATTGGATGTCATGTAAGGGTACAGCAGTCCATACACCTTCAACACTATGCCACAGTTCATCAACCCTAATGACTGTCGAGTGGTGGCGTGCCAGTCGCTCAGCAGCCATTGACAAGACATTTTCAATTGGTGAGAAATTAGGAGAACGTGCTGTGACCAGGGCATTGAACATGTTTTGTATCAAGGAATGCCAGGATAGTACTGGCAACATGCGGTCGTGCATTGTATGTTGAAACGTAGTGTTCCGGAGACATAGAAGATATAGCAAAACTACGGGACGTAACACATCAGAAATGTAACGGCTGCTGTTGAAATTGCCGAGAATGCGAACAAGAGGTTACCGATACGTGTATCCAATGGCACCTCATACCGTCACTCCAGGTGATATGCCAGTATGACGATGTCGAATGCAAGCTGGTAATGTACGTTTTCCACGATGCTGCCAAACACGGATGCGGGCATCAAGATGCTATATATGACGCAGGAATGGCGTCTCACGTCGTCTTTTCAGATAAATCCAGGCTCTGTTTGCATCATGAAGGCCGCATCCATGTTTGGTGGCATCCTTGAGAATTCACTTTGCCAGCTTGCATTCGACATCATCATAGAGGTCCATAACTAGCAGTGATGATGAGGGGTGCCATTGAATACACGTCTCGATAACTTCTTGTTCCCATTACCGACAATATGAACAGCAACCGTTACACTTCTGAGGTGTTACTGCCCGTGGTTCTGCCCTAGCTTCGAGGACTCTGGAACTCTACTTCTCAGCAGTACAATGCACGAACGCATGTTGCTCGTACTATCCTTACCTTCCTTGATACAGAACATGTTCGATTGTTGCCCTCACCGGCACGTTCTCCTGATTTCTCACCAATTGAAAATGACCTGTCAGTGGCTTCTGAGCGACTGGCCCGTCACCACTCGCCCGTCACTACGGTCGATGATGAGGGGTTGTATCCAAATATAGTAGTACGTGAAATATTGTGTACGCTATCTTGGCACTAATCAACAGATATTTGATACAACCCCTCATCTTTTTGCTTTTTGGGAACAACGGATTTCGAACTTATTCTATCGACGATAATTTTCAGAATTTTCAAGCTATGATTTTGAGACGTGCACAAAAGTTGCTCTATATACTTAGCTAATACATTATACATATTATATTTTGATTGCATTCGCGCATGCGCAGTGAAACATGTTTTAGTAAAAATGCTCATTTTTCATTTAATTTTTATTATTTTTTTATTCTGATTGCACAGTTATATGTACAATGTTATTTGTCATATTTTCTGAAAATAACTTTTTTTTATTTTAAGAACTCTGCAAATTATAAGCAAAAAACTAGTCGAAATTTGGGATTGTTTTTATAAAAACCTTAATTTCTCTACGAGTATACATGGTATCCTCATACAAATGAACACAGTATATTACAATAAGCCACTTATTAATAATCTCGAGTTTGAACGCCTTTGCTACATTAGGTTTTACAGGGTCATCCAAAAGATATTCGTTCTTTTTCAATTTGTTGACAGTCCCCTATGGGGTTTCGTGAAAAAATCTTCGCGGAAATATATAACCTATACTATACTGTTTACACACCTGCAGTTTCAGGTTAATTCTTCATGTATTTTTCTAGATAGTTAACAAAACGTCTAAAATCGCAAGTGACCAATCACCTTTGGCAATATAGTGTACTTACCCATTATGGATATGCATACTATAAAATATGAAAATAAAACATGTGTAAACTATTTATAAAATGCATTACAATTAGATAAAAATCGTGACTTGATGACGTCATGAGTTTTAAATGTTCTATGACTGAAGTGCGCAAAAGACACATCCTTATAACTCTAAAAATGATAATCATATTAACTAACGGTTTATTGCGTCGGATTAAGCGTCTCATTTGCAATTAAAATACGTGTTTGAATTGCAATTTGGATGAAATACAGGGTCATGAAAAATCGAAGAGTGTGGTAAACAGGATTGCAAATATCTCGGAAACAAATTATCCGATGGACTTCATTCTTTATGCAAAATTTATGTTTTTTATTGTCTTATATATTCACTCCTTAAAATAAACAATTTCGAAAATTTTTATATAACTTTTATCAGAACGAATATTTCGAGAGTCCGAAAAAAATAGCTCCGGATAATCGAGGTTACTGAAATTCAATAAGCTTCATCCAATTGTTACATACTAAGTGTATACCAAATTTCAAGTCTCTATCTCAATTTGTTCGGGAGATAGAGTGTCTACAGATACACAGACAGACGGACGGACGATTTTTTTTCTAAAAATATGTTTTTTGAATCTCCAGTGTCTGAAACGTGTAAATCCGTCAATTTTTTTTTCGATTTTTAAAACAATTACAAGACTTACCCTATACTACGTATGATGGGTAAGTAATAATTACGCTTTTTGAAGTATTAACATGTATGAGATAAAATAATATTTTGGGATTGGCACATATTCGACAAGTTTATAATTCTAGCCTATGAGAAAGAGATTGAAAAATCGATTACAAATATCCTCTTTAGAAAAATGAACCAAGTTAAGTCAAATGAAAGAGTGTAAAAAAATTCTTGAACTAATGTTGTAGTTTAATGGTGAAATTCTATAGAAAATTATTTTCGCCATATCCGTTAAACATAGCCACTAACATTTGCAGTAACATTTCCTTAGTTACACTAAAGCAAAATGTAATTCTTACATAACTCCCATTGAAAACTATAGTGGCATGTGAGAAAACAAGGCGCTTCACTAAGAGACAATAAAACAAACGATTCATCCCAATCGAAGTTAAACTTGGATGATTCTGGAGAATTAACAAGAACGAAAAATCATGCGTCAAGCATAGATTATGTAGCACTTTCCAACGCTTCCAAAATAATTTTATAAAACATACCGTTTAATAAGCTAAAAGATAACATCTAAGTAAACAATTTGGAAAACGCATAACATATTTAAAAACATAATTTCAGGAATTTCCAACAGATACAATATTCGGAAAAATATCCGAATACTTTTATTCAGCCCTGTATATGATCTATAGATTTGTATATGCTAGGATGATAAATTTTAGTTTAGTTAGGAAACGCGTAGCACAGTTTAAAATTATCTTTCTGGAGTTTCTGTCAATAAACGGAAATGTGTTCGCGAACTTTTGTGCTGCCCTGTATAGGATCTACAGAATTTATACACACCACGTAATAGATAAAAAGCGAGTTAAAATTAAAATCGCGTTTAGTAACTTAAAACGCACTTCCAGGAATTAGTGTTAACAGACAGTAGAGAATTCTTTTGTGTGTCCCTGTAAATGAACGATGACTGCTATACACACACTATTCTGTAGTAAGCCTCTTGTAATGCACCTTAGATATATATATATAAATTTCAATGCGTTTAAAATAGTGAAACATTATTTAAATAAACCGCAGAGGATTTTTCTCCATAGACGTCATGTAACGGAATTCTTTTGACTGTCCCTGTAAAGTAACTATAAGTGCTATGCACACCCTATTCCATATTAAGCTTCTTCTAATGCACCTTAGTGATATATATAAATTTCAATGCGTTTAAAATACTGAAATATTATTTAAATAAACCGCAAATGATTTTTCCCCATAGACCTCAATGTAACGGAATTCTTTTGAGTGTCCCTGTAATAAAACTATAAGTGCTACACACTTCCGTTGAAATAGGGAACATGCTATAGATAACGACAATAACATATAAAAATTGCAGAGCAATCCGAGCATATTTACGGGAGTTAGAGCACGGACAGACGGCCAGACGGCAGACGGCCAGACAAACCGAAGTCATAAGCACTTTTCAACTAGGTTGGAAAGTGCTAAAAACGGTTTCATAATAGCGAAGTTAATGAAATGTGACACACTAAACAAATGATTATTTTGATGAATTGCAAAAATAATTTCTTTTGTTCTCTTCGGAGGAGGACGAGACAAAACCTTTTTTTGTTTTGGATCAAATTAAAGCATGTAGTTCTCTAATTACTTTATGTTAAGTTTAAGAATAGTGTGTTAACAGAGATTAGTTGTAGTTTATGGAGATATTCTATAGAAAATGAATTTCAACATATCTGTCAGACATAGTTTCGCATAATTGCACCTAAGCAAAATATGATTTTTACACAACTCCTATTGAAAACCATAGTGGCATATGTGCGACAACAGGGCGTTTCACTGGAGACATTATAACAAAAGATTTACCCCAATAGAATTTAAACTTGGATGAATCTGGAGAATGAAAAACGGCTTCATAATTGGGAAGTTAATGAAATGTGACACACACCAAACAACTGATCATTTTGATTAATTTCAAAAAGAATTCTTTTGTTCTCAGAGCGAGGCAAAAGCTTTATTGTTTTGAATCAAAATGAAGCACGAGTTCTCTAATTACTTTATGTTGAGTTTGAGATTAGTGTGTTAAAATAGATTAGAAATATATTAATGAAAGTGATTTTTTACTTAACCTTTAATTGATTTTATTGTGTTATTTTGGGTCCACGTATTTTTGTACTAATGTAATTTCTTCATCAATCGGTAAGATTCAGATAAAAATAATAAAGTATACAAGTGATACTTATTGATTTATTAAATTATTCAGTACAGTCATGTAAAAATACAAGTGTTTTTATAAAAAATAATTTTACTTGTTATTTTTTTCTAACCTATAATACAATACAGTTGCGCACAAAAATTTCACGACGCGGATTAACAAGACATAACAAAACTTTATTTTATTAATTAACTCAACAATTAGTTTATTGTAATGAAAAACTCTGCTCTCTGAAACCTGCATGTTGTCTATGAGAAATGGAATTTTCCGACGTTAGAATTTTTTAGCTTATGAAAAGAAGATTTGGACGCAAAATTTTAAATAGTATACAAGTATTGGGTTCGGACGACAGAATATATTTTGGGCTTGGGTAGACTCGGATTTCCAATCCTCCCAACTGGGCAAACTCGGTTTCCGATAAAGTATCCCGAACTCATCTTTAATACGTGGGGTTCTGACATTCATCCTGACAGGGTTAGAAGTTTTATTAACCATCGATATTTGGTTGTCGATAATTAAAAAAATGCTTGAACTGTTGTTGTAGTTTATGGAGAAATTGTATAGAAAATGAATTTCTCCATATCTGTTAAACATAGTTTTGCAAAGTTACACTAAAGCAAAATGTGATTTTTACACAACTCCTATTGAAAACCATAGTTGCATACATGTGAAACCAGGGCGCATCAACTACAGATAATAAAACAGAAAATTTATCCCATTTGAATTTAAACTTGGATGAATCTGAAGAAGGAAAAACGGTTTCATAATAGCGAAGTTAATGAAATGTGACACAGCAACAACTGATTATTTTGATAAATTGTAAAAATAATTTATTTTGTTCTCCTTGGAGGAGATCAAGACAAAAGTTTTATAGCTTTGAATAAAAATGAAGCCCGAGTTCTCTAATTACTTTATGTTAAGTTTAAGATTAGTGTGTTAATATAAATTAGAAATATTCGAATGAAAGTTTTTTTTACTTAAATCTTAATTAGTTTTACGGTGTTATTTTGGCTTCAGATATTTTTCTACCAATTTCTTCATCAATCAGTAAGATTCGGATAAAAATAATAAAGTATATGAGTGATATACTTATTGATTTATTCAACTGTCCAACATAGTCATGTAAAAATACAATTGTTTTATAAAAATTTATTTTATTTGTTTTCTTTTTATAAGTTATAATACAAGCTGGGAGCGAAATCACACCATGACGCCAGTTGTTCACAAAAATTTCACGACGCGGGTTAACAAAACAAACTTTAAGAGGACATAACAATACTTTATTTTATTAATTTACCCAACAATTAGTTTACTGTCATGAAAAACTCTGTTCTCTGAAACCTGTATGTTATCTATGAGAAATAGAATTTTGCGACGTTAGAATGTTATATCTTATCAGAAAAAGTTTCGGATATAAATTTTTAAATAAAATACAAGTACGTGGTTAGGACGACAGAAAATATTTTGTGTTCGGGCAGATTCGGATTTCAAATCTTCCGATTCGGGCGGGATCAGGCTCAAGGTAAGGTGCCAGAACTCATCTCTAATGCGTGGGGTTCTGACATCCATCCTGACGGGGTTTAAAGTTTTATTAAACGTCGATATTTGGTTGTCGATGATTAAAAAAATGCTTGAACTGTTGTTCTAGTTCAAATCTTCCAATACGGGCGGACTCGGGCTCCAAAAAGTACCCCGAACTCATCTCTAATATGCGGGATTCTGACATCCCTCCTTACGGGGTTAGACGTTTTATTAACCATCGATATTTGGTTGTCGATGATAAAAAAATGCTTGAACTGTTGTTGTAGTTTATGCAGAAATTCTACAGGCAATGAATTTCAACATATCTTGCGGACATAGTTTCGCATAGTTACACTTAAGAAAAATATGACTTTTACATAAATCCTATTGAAAGCCATAGTGATATATGTATGTATATAAACCAGGGCGCATCACTAGAGAAAATAAAAACAAACGAACAAAAAGATTTATCCCATTCAAATTTAAACTTGGATGAATCTGTAGAATGAAAAACGGTAATAGGAAAGTTAATGAAATGTGACACACCAAACAACTGATTGTTTTGATGAATTGCAAAAAGAATTTCTTTTGTTCTCTTGGAAGGAGAACGAGACAAAAGGTTTATTGTTTTGAATTAAAATGAAGCGCGAGTTCTTTTAATGCTTTATGTTAAATTTAAGATTAGTGTGTTAAATATATGAATGAAAGAGATATTTTACTAGTCTTCAATCAGCAAGATTAAGATAAAAATAATAAAGTATATAAGTGACATACTTATTGATTTATTCAACTTACAAATACAATCATGGAAAATTCAATTATTTTTACAAAAATTGATTTTATTTGTTTTTTATAAGCTACAATACTAGCTGGGAACGAAAAGTATTACCCCCTCAATACTAGGCTTGAGCGCTGACACAAAAATGGCGGCTGTCGTAGGCGGATTTTTGTAAGCATTTGTACATTTCCCGGAATTTAAGCATCAGTAATTTCTAGAAGTTTTCTTTGGTTTATGTGATCTGAGAAAGATAAGCCGAAGAAAACTTTTAAAAATTATTGGTGTTCAAATTTGAGGGACTGTACAAATGCTGGAAGAAATTCGCCCACGACAGCCGCCATTTTTCTGTTAGGGTGCAGGCCTAGTATTCAGGGGGCGGTGACAAAAGGACACCATGACGTAAGTTGCGCAGAAAAATTCCACGACGCCATTTAACGGTTAACAATACATACAAATCTTCATTTTAATAATTAATTCTAAAATTAGTTTACTGTAATGGAAAACCACTGTTCTCTGAATCCTGCATGCTGTCTATAAGAAATGAAATTTTCTGATATTAAAATTTTATAACTTAGGGTGAGTTTAGGGCATAGAATTTCAATATTTAACATAAATTAAGAGTTAAGTGTAATGCGGGAAATTATACTTATTTCTTACACTAATACTTGTATAATACTTATCACGTCCTTGTTATTGCATAAATATCTGAAATAAATACTTCCTTTACCAATAAAAGGAATTATATTTATTATTATGGGCAAGTTTAATGTTGAGAAATATGATATATATATATATGTACTTCAAGATGCAGCTACATATAAGAATTTCATGTTACACATAGCTGTTGAAATGCATTTCCATATCTTAATTTTGAGTAAACATTCAACGATATATACGACATATTTAACTGTTTTCCATTTTCAGTAACTTATAAATGTGTGAGATATTTTCTTAGATATAATAGTTTCATAATAATAAGTGAAATATTTTGTGTTATATACACTAAATTAAGCAGCAAAAGTAGTAGAAATAACTTATGACAACGAATTTGCGCTCGGATGCATATGATGAAGGAACATATAGATAAACGTGTATCCAGATGGTACTGAGGTATAATACTTAACATGACTATTTTGATAAACAGCTGAAATAATTATTTTCCAATGCAAAGATTCCGAGTTACTATTATTTCTCTAGTTGCACGTATAAAATAGAAGAGTACAAAATATAATTTACTAAACCAAGATTAAGATACTTACAAGAGTTACATTTTAAACATAACTTTAAACATAACTTTTAAATATTTTGTGTTATAATACAAAGTTACATAGTAGCTCTAGTAGAAATATTTTATTACAGTTATTATTTATTTTTGATGCATATGTTGGATGAAGAAATATAGCTTATATTTAGATAGTGGTGAAGCATAAGTTACGGGGCATGATTATTTTGGTAAATTACTGAAATATATTTTTTGTTTCAGTGAAAAGAGTTAGAATTATTATTATTGCTTTTTTACCTTGTGTAAAATTATTTTTTTTATAAATCTTGTGTATTTTGACATGCATCAAACAAATGTATTGGTAATGAAATCTGATCATTAAGGTTAACTGGGTGAATTAGTTCAGCCATATTCGTCCGGGATTGCTCAGTTTGTAGAGCATTGACATCTGCAGCCAAGGGATCCCGGGTTTGAATCCTGGCACGGACTTTTTCGTCCAGTTGGGAAGATTACATATCAAATGAAATCTGTCTTCGACTCATTTTTCTATAAATTACTATAAAAATTGCAATAAAAGAAATTTTGATGAAATATTTATAGTTTGTTCTATATATATGCCATAAATATAACTAGTCTATATTTATGAAACACAAAACAACGTCAAGACAAGAAAAATAATTATTTGTGTAAATAAAATTTAGCATATGTTACCTTTTACAGAAGTGCCTAGCTTCCACTAATCATCCGTAATATGAACGTTAATTTGACCCAGGTTTAATATGTTTCGCACCAGAATTTTTTTTAAGAAATGAAATGAAATTAACTCTGTGTAGAAACTTGAATTTACATAAATAAAGATTCATCAAATAAATTTTCTGGTTCTAAATAATGTTAAACTGTGCCAAATTAATCCACATATTACGGAAGATCAGTCTCGGCTTTTATATTTACCGGCAGATCTGCTCGACGTTGCCATGGAATACCTTAAATATAAGATACAAATGAGTCTAGTGCTGGGACTGCGTAGTCTACTGTCCCACTGCGTTTGGCATTGTACTGAGCGCACTTTGTTACCAAAGCATCTGATTTCGCTGTCGACGCTGGATTAAAAGTTGCCCCGTTTTTTTTTTTTTTTTTTTTTTTTTTTTTCTGAGCTCAGAAACTTCGCATCCAGTTAATTTCTGTTAAAATTTTAAAAATTCAGTATATTAATATTATTTTAATTATTCTTGAATGTTTCCTCCATACATGGATTTAAAATATAACTTTAGAATTATAACGATTGAATATCAAAATCTTTTAATAAAAAACAAAGAGCCGAAAAATAAACTTTTATTAAATAATATAACTAGTAAATACCGGGTGTCCGAGAAAGATTGGACTGATTTGAAAAAATCATAACTCTAAAAATAATTGAGTAAATGCAATTATTTTTTTTTCAAAGTACTCTTCAAATATCCAAGATTTGTTAGTTGTAGTTGTTTTAAAGTCGTAACATTCAGACGATGCGCAGAATCGATGATATGTAAATGCAAATCGCACCACACATTCGCAATTTCTTCGATGATTCCGGGGTAGAAAGCGTATAAGTCTAAAACATTGGAGTTATGGGAAAAATGCCAATTAGAAAGTTCTCCAACAGCTTCGATTTAGTAGAAAAGGATCCACTATGTACACAAATAACCTAAGCAAAAAGTTAATATTGCGAATGTGAGGTGCGATTTGCATTTTACGATCATCGATTCTGCGCATCGTTTGAATGTCACGATTTTAAAACAGCTACATCTAACAAATCTCGGATATTTGACGAGTACTTTGAAAAAAAATTGCATTTACTCAATTATTTTTAGAGTTATGATTCTTTCAAATCAGTCCAACCTTTTTCGGACACCCGGTATAACTTTATTTATTTCAAAATTGAGATGCATATCAATCATAGCTGGTACATACATTTTTGTATCTTAATTTTGTGTTATATATTAAATCTCATATATAGCATATTTAACAATTTAACATCGAAATTGACATATACGTGCCCAAATACGTTTTTCTATTTCTACATACTTTTACATACTTTCGACATACTTTTTACATATTTTCTTTTAACTTACATTTCTGTATTTATGTGGCAGTCAAATCTTGATATATATTTTTCACACACTTCCTGTTGACGTAGAGTTTTGAAATTTGGAATATATATGTCTTCCTAAGGGCAATACATGAATTCAATATTTTTTTCAAAAAGTTCGATCCCTAAGGGGGGGGGGCAATGTCGGCCCAAAACTTGCATTTTCCCCATAGAAATAAAGTTACGATTGTTTAATTGAAAAAATAGCTTCATTGTTGCCCGCATCATTATGAAGTCAGAATTTAGTGACGCAACACATATGTGCTTTAGAATATAAGTGACTTTTTTGTGAATTTTAATGTGTTTTTAAAAAAAAGATTTTACATTTAATTATTATTATAATGATCAAAAATAAAGGTGGCTGTTCGGCCTCTTGTTTTGTTCAGAAATTCCATATTCATACCGGGAATTTTGAGAGAGGAATTTTTACTTTAACTAATCACAAAATGCCTATTGTTAATAAAGCAAATATTACTATTTGAAATTTCTAGTATGAATTTGGAATTTCAGAATATAAAAGCAGGCCGAACTGGCAAATTGTTGCTATTTAAGCAACCATATATGTGTAATGTAAGCTAAAACGCTTTTCGATGCAATGCAGAATATCTTGTTACGTCTGATAATTATTTTTGCTAATCGCACTGGACAAACTGCACATTTGTAATTCTAAGTTGAGTTATGCACAGTGCTGAATCGCTGTGCAAAGTACTAATGCAACTCAAACGAAACTTGTTAGCGGCACATCCAATTATTCTAGCAATAAACATTCCGTTCTTAAAAAAAATCCATTTCTTTATGTAGATTGCAGTAAAAACCGTATCGTACTACTGTTTATATTTTTCGAATTATAGATTTTTCTTTCTTAACACGTTGACGGACACTTGCGGCTATAGCCGTCAAAGCGAAGTTCACTATGTGGCATGACGGCAATATCCGTCCAAAACGAAACGGTCATTTTTAGACACTACGGCTATAGCAGCACAAATGTTCATTTACCGGCGTACAAGTAGAAGCCCAGTGTCATGTTTTGGAAATAATGTTTTAGGTTGAAGTTCGTTTGCCACCTGTTATACGAGTTGCAGCTTCAGTATGCACGTGCAGGGTGACTAGTTGTAAGGGAAAAATACAGTAAAAAAAATGATAATTACTAGTATATTCTTATAAAAAAACTCAAATTGATTATTTGATCAAATAATCAACATAAATTTTTCTATAAGAATATACTGGTGTTTATCACTTTTTTTACTGTATTTTTCCCTGACTGCTAGCCACCCTGACGTGGTTGTGAAGGGAATAGTGCAACCTATAAAAGTGCTGAATTAATCAAAATTAAGTTTATTTAAGCAGAAAGAATAAAACTATACTTCTAATATTCAAAAAATTACAAAAAACATATAGTGTCAATTTTCGAGCTATTTTCGTTCCTACTGTCCGTCAATGTCTTAATTTTCGATATTTTTCTTAACTAAAAGAGTCTTATAATCATCCAACTAACAAGTGAATTATTTTGTGTAATAAATACAAATTTAAGCATTTACTCTAGTAGAGATAATTTAGGACAATTGAATTCGAGCTCGAATGCATCTAATGAATGAACACAGATAATTGTATATCTTGATGGTAGTAAAGTATGATATAAGATGAAATGTTTATTTTGATAAAATACTGAAGTAATTCATTTTCTTATGAAAACAGTTAGAAATATTATTATAGCTGTTGTTGCAAATGTAGCATCGCGAAATATGAAATGTAAATTCGTTAAATGCGAGATACAAGGAATGAATTTTAAACATACCTGGATTAATGGTGAATGAATTTTCTTATTTTAATTTTCTGATGTATTGAATTATATTAAACACCTTTAAAAAGTTGTCATTGTTAACGCTTTTGTTACACTATACAGTGAGCAAAAAAAGTATTTACACGCCAGATGAATTTGTTGCATCACATAATGAATTACGAATAAAAATATAAAAAAATATTTACAAAACAAACTAACATATTTATTATTTGACTTGATATTTACATTAACAAATATGAAAATATAAAAAAGCTACATTTGTGATGCCAAAAAAGTATTTTCACACTAGCAGTTAGAATAAAAATATAGTAAATATTTAAAAGGAAAAAACAGTACTTGTATTTAGTATGCATGCCTTTTACTTCCATTACAGAGTGTAATCGCCTGGGAATTAATTAGGTCAATTTGTGACATGTTTCGCTGCTGATATTTAGCCATTCTTCCTTAAGAGCCTACGCTAGTCACGCGAAGAAACGCTCAAGCTAATGTTAAGTCTATGGGAAGGTTCTTGCGCGATTTCTCGCACGCATTTTAATATTTTTAAATGATGTTTTTTGTATAGGATAGCTGAGGTCGATCTCTAACGTTGTTAGTTTTTACTTTTTTGATTTTGGTTACAGTTTGTTTTATAAGCGGACATTTTCAATTTTGGAACCTGTTAGAACCGGTTCTGAAAGTGAAAATACCCTTATACAAAAAAACTGGAACCAAAATCGGAAAAGTAAAAACTAACGACCTCAGCTATCCTATGCAAAAAACATCATTTAAAAATATTGAAATGCGAGCGAGAAATCGTGCAAGAACCTTCCCATAGACTTAACACTAGCTTGCGCGTTTTTTCGCATGACTGATGTAGGCTCTTAAGAGCTTGCTTAAGATCAGCTTTGTTAGAAATTGTCTTTTTTTCTGTACATACGTATCCAAATTATGTCACAAATTTTCAATAGGATTGATGCCTGATGATTCTGGTGGCGTTGGCAATCGATTTTTTACATTATACAGCAACCATAACCTCGTAATGTTCTCCGTTTTATTGGAATCTTGCTGATCTAATTTATCTTGCTGAAAATAATCTGAATTAGCAATTCCCAATTTCAGAGCACTATTAAATAAAGTATCTCGCATAATAATATTATATTGTGTGACATTTATATTGTCTTCAATAAAGGCAATTTCACCAACTCCTATTAAAAGATTTGCAACTCCAAATCATTATACGACCACTGCCATGTTTTACAGTTAGTTACAAGTTTTTTATTTGAAGGGTCTTATTTGGATTTCACAAGAAGTTTTCTTTCCATCTGAGCCGTAAATATTAAAATTACCTTCATCGGAAAAAATAACATTTTTCCAATGTCTGCCGGCATAAGCATTAGATAAAGCAATTCTTTTCAGCCTATTTGTTTCACTAATAAATGTATTTTATTTTATTAAGGGCTCTTTCTCGAATATTTCATCAGAAAGGATATTTTTAATAGTTTGTGGTGCAATTATTGGTCCCAAAGTTGAAACGACATCAACAGCCAATTTTCAAGCACTTATAAAGCAGGTTTTTGTAGGTTGCTTTATGATGGCCCTCCTTTGCTTTCTTGGACGCTCAGTCCGTAGCTTACTTGTTGTCGTACCAGTCTCTTTCTTCTTTATTACATAACGATCACTAGAAAATTTTAATTTAACTCTTTACCTATTTCTCGGTAACTTAATCCAGAATCGTGAAGAGTTATAATCTTCTCACGGATGGCTACAGAAATCTCACACGTCTTTGGCGCCATGGCAACAGAAACTGTCAGAATCCCAATTTCAGATATTATATTATGTGACTTGAAAGTAAGTACGGGACTAGTGTAATGCGGGACGGATGTGCTAAAAATTTGCATATACATCATGTTTAATTGCTTTTTAAACTGTCAATATTTCATCTGCAAAATTTTTGGCATGAGAAAATGTTGTTTTCTTTTTACAAATGAGTATTATTATTATTTTTTAGGTAAAAGGTTGGTTATTTGTGTATGTTTATTATTTAAAGTAAAAAAGTCCTTCCGGTCTGTACCGGGAGGAAAAGGTAGCTTTCCTATATCTTCGTTTAAAATTTTAGCTAAAGTTACTCGAAAACAGCAAGATAAAATGCAAAGAAACCGTTTACAAAAGATGCGTTAATACTGAATTTGAATAAGAAATTCGCCAAATTATTGAGCTATAACCAAGTTGGCTTCATTTAAGAAGACTTATTTTGGTCTGGCGCTAACGGATGTGAAAAAAAAATCTTATGCGTAAGATTGGGAAAATGATTACAACAATGAAAGAAAATAATTTGCAAGAAATCGCGTTCACTAAAACTCATAAATTATTCGTTGGTTTTTTGTAATGTGTTGTCCTGTTTCAAAATGTCAGCCACCGTAGAATTGCAAACTGCTCTATCTCAGCCATTTCTTAAGAAAGAGGTAAAACAAAAAATGCTCTGGAATCCTTGCATCAAGGCCTAACACTTGATTAAAAAATAAATTTGAATTTTTAACTATTTTGTCTATTTATTTTAGTTTTAAAATTTTCAGTGGCCGCCATCTTGAAACAAGATGGCGGACCAAGTTGGCGAACGAACTCGGTCGAGGCGCTGCTGAGTTTAATACACACAATTAGTTTCATCCAATTTAATTTATAAATACGAGCGTTATCGTATGACATAGGTCATATATATATATATATATATATATGGATATATCTATCTATATATATATATATATATATATATATATGGATATATCTATATATATAAATCAACATTTGAACGGAGGGTGGTTTTGGGGGTCTGGGGTCATGATCGGTGAAAATATATCGAAATTTTCCGGAATTGCTTTCCTCCGAACGGCTACAATAGGTAGCTTTATACTTTTTAGCTCACAGGCTATCAAAGCCTGAGAGCTTATGTGCCCGCCGGTTCTGTATGTATGTATGTACGTAACGCGATAACTCTTGATAGAACTAACCGTTTTACTTTAAATTTTGTTTATACGTTCCTTGTGATAAGGCGCTTCCCTGATTAGTTTTGGAGGTTCATTGGTTAAGCATAAAGGGGGGAAACGGGGGTCTAACCCCCCATAATTTATATAAATGGGTTTTTCATGCAGAATTATCCCATTTTCTTCAAATTTTGTATATAGGTTCATTTTGATAATGCGCTTCTGTCAATAGTTTTGGGGGTTCATTGGTTAAGTATAAAGGGGGAAAGGGGGAGATAACCCCTCCTAATTCAGAAAAATGAGTTTTTCATGCAGAATTATCCGATTTTCTTCAAATTTTGTATATAGGTTCATTGTGATAATGCGCTTCTCTGAATAGTTTTGGGGGTTCATTGGTTAAGTATAAAGGGGGAAAGGGGGGGGCTAATCCCTCCTTAATTTAGATAAATGGGTTTTTCATGCAGAATTACCCCATTTTCTTCAAATTTTGTATATAGGTTCATTTTGATAATGCGCTTCTGTCAATAGTTTTGGGGGTTCATTGGTTAAGTATAAAGGGGGAAAGGGGGGATAACCTCCCCTAATTTAGATAAATGAGTTTTTCATGCAGAATTATCCGATTTTCTTAAAATTTTGTATATAGGTTCATTGTGATAATGCGCTTCTCTGAATAGTTTTGAGGGTTCATTGGTTAAGTATAAAGGGGGAAATGGGGGCTAATCCCCCCTTAATTTAAATAAATGGGTTTTTCATGCAGAATTATCCGATTTTCTTCAAATTTTGTATATGTATATTCATTGTAATTTGAGACTTCCCTGATTAGTTTAAGGGGTTCATTAGTTAGCTATGAGGGGGGGGGGTAACGTGGGGATGATCCCCCCCCCCTTAATATATTGTTGATTTCTTTATTTTTCGAGGGGCATATTTCAAATTCTTTGAAATAAGAGTATAATATACAATTAGTGTGAATAGCCTGTGAGCTCATTGCCCTCAGTTTAACTCGGCAGTTTTCTTTTTTATTTGTATTGAAAGCTACCTAAAACTTGGTTGCCTCAGAGCTTTTAAAACTGTTGAATAACGAGAAACTTTTTTAATTAGCATTTAAAATATTTTTATACTGTACTTGAAAACAAACTTTTAACATTTTGGGACAAAAAAAAATCTAAACGTAGTTATTTAAAATGGGAAGATTGAACTTTGTGCCTTTATATTAAAGAATAAAGGAGCAACGTTAAAATAGCACAAACGAAATACATGTGAAAATGACAGACAGCCGTCTTGGAGCTTCTTTAGCTCCATCATCAGCGCCAAGTTTAAAAATAGATAGAAGTGTTTAAACCATGTCAATATGCAAGCGTATCCGCTCGCAGCCAAGGTGAAATGAAGATGACTGTTGAAAAACAAACAGCAAAGCCAGGAGTCCCTGCGTGTTAGAGGAGACTAATCAGAAGCTCTTCCGAGAGTGATAAAATGTATTATAAGTCAAACTAAGTGGACTCTTAAGATCCGCTTGGAGAACATAAAACCACTGTTAAAAATTGTGTCAATAAACGCCCCACTACTGATAGCCATTACTGGTCTAATCATCACAATTCAATTTTTCCAGAGGTTGAATAATTCTGCCATCGATTTAAGATCTTGAGTTTTGCGAAGCTTATCATGTATGGAAGAATTCAATCAATTTGGATAATGATATGTCCAGTATACCAAATTTTTCAAACGTCTGGCTCATTTTCCTTTAATTTACTCGCTTCACTTCTACCTAGAGTTGCAAAGGCTAGAAAAATCTCAGTTTAAACCTGGGAATAAACCAGGTCTTTTGGCAATAAACCTGGGAATAAACCGGGTCTATTGGAAATAAACCTGGGAATAAACCAATTTTTTGCAACTCTACTTCTAAAAGTTGCAAAAAATTGGTTTATTCCCAGGTTTATTTCCAATAGACCCGGTTTATTTCCAGGTTTATTGCCAAAAGACCTGGTTTATTCCCAAAAAACCCGGTTTATTCCCAGGTTTAAACCGAGTTTTTTCTAGCCTTTGCAACTCTACTTCTACCCCTTTTTCACTTCTCTGCTTAAACTTGTCCAGACTGGCTGAGAGCTTCTGATTGGTCACGCGGGGACTTCTGACTTCGCTGTTTGTTTTTCAACACTCATCGCCATTTCACCGTAGCCGCTATCGGAGAAGCTTGCATACTGAGATGGTTTAAACACTTGCATCAATTTTTAACATTGGCACTGATGATTAGAAGCTCTAAAACGGTTCTCTGCCATTTTCACATGTATCTCATTTGAGCTATTTTAACGTTGTTAATTTATTCTGAAAACGTTAGTAGCTTACTAAGTTAATTTTATCCATATTGTACTGGTTTTCTATGAATTTCGTATCCTTTTGTGAAAGTTAAAGCACATTAGGAGAGTAATGTAAAATTATGTGAAGAAAGTCTTAAAAATAACATCCATCTATTTAAAGCAGTTTGGTAATTTTGTCAAATTTCCATCGAATTTCGACCGAGTACGCATGCGTCAAAAAAGGACCGGCCAATGAGGCGAGGGTCTATTCCTGTCTCCAAACGTATTTGGGATCAAGATGAAATCAACTCCTGTTGTTTTAATGGCTTCTTCCACATTGCGCTAAACCTAGGAAGATATTTATATAAAAATCTGTGGAGTGTTTAGAAGGTATTTATTTTATTTATTGTTCTATTTATTGTAATTTGTATGAATACTTAGGTATCCATTTCGGATTTACTGTGTAACATGAATTTAGGTTCATTTAACGTTCGCGAAATCAAATCATTTTGTTTATATAGTACAGAAAATAATTATTCAATCGTAAATAAAAATATAGTAGAACATGTAATACAAAATTGGACCACTTATATTCCGTTTATGATCGGGTATGAATCTTATGGTGTTCTGATTGCTAATGAAAACTATTATGTAAATATAATGTCAAAAGACAGTACGCACGGTAGTAATATTTTTATTATTATGTGTTCGAAAAAAGCGAATCTGAGCGTCTGAATATAAATTATAAAATATTATTTCTGTATTTGGCAACTAAATATTTAATAAATATGCAGGAATGTGACTAGCTTTATGTGAATGTATAATATATATATAAGTCTGAACTTTAGCATTATTTTTTAACAGAAATATATTATCTCTATTCGATTTAAAAGTTTTGTCATTACATAAGTGTGCTATTTTATTTGTAAAGAGTATGTATGCATTATATTGTTTGTATGTATACAAATCTTTAGAATGTTTTGATTTGCAAACTCTTAATATTTGAATAATGTTTACATTATATTTGTTTGTATGTATACAAACAATATATGTATACAAAGAAGTATATTGTTATGAATTTTGTATATACTTGTAAATATTCCATTTGTTTAAATTTATTTTATTTTATTATTGTGAAAATTGCAGTATTAATGTATTTCCTATTGAGCATCATATAACTCAATGCTAAAGGCCTCAGGTGCTTTGTAAGAAAAACAACCTTACACCCTCATCGTTTTTACAATAGAGTTCTATGGGAATATCGCCAAGGAATGGGTTTATCGCCAAGTTGGCGATGGTTTTGGCGACTTATTTTTGTCGCCAAATTTGGCGATATATCGCCAAATGTCGCCAAGTTGGCGACGGATTTGGCGACTTTTTGTGCAACCCCCCCCTTATACATTTACATTGGGATCCTTTCACGTTTGGAGTACTCTATCGAGAGTTGGAGGACCTTCTGGTAATTTCTAGCATCTGAAGGCTCTGGAATAATCTGGAATGATCTCTGAAACCTATATAAGGACCTCCATCAGTTCAGTTAGTTAGTTAGTTGTCTGTCAACTGCGATTGAATTCATACGAGAGGCTTTGCATTGAGAACTGTGTTACTCTGATCGATTTTGTCGTTGATACGTCGTATTGAACGCATTGTTTCTGTGTGCAATTTTGCTGCGCTTTTATCGGATTTGAAGATTACTGATTATCTTGTAATTTTCAGAAGATATTTGTGAAAGTATTGCACTGTTTATAGTGAATAAAGCCTTTTTATTGTTCTTATATATTGGCATCAGTCCTTTCGAACCCCGAGCTCACAACAATTGGTGTCAGGAGTGGGGTTGAATGCCGATTACCAGAGCAATGGAGGCGCAACTGACTAAATTATTGGAGAAATTAGGAGAGATGGATGAGAAAATGACTGCGAATCAGGCTGAAATGAAGAAGGATATGTCAGTGATGGATGAGAAAATGACTGCCAACCTTGGCGAGTTGAAAGATGAAATGAAGAAGGAAATGACAGCGAACCAGGCTGAAATGAAGAAGGATATGTCAGTGATGGATGAGAAAATGACTGCCAACCTTGGCGATTTAAAAGATGAAATGAAGAAGGATATGTCAACCAACCTTGGTCAGTTGAAAGACTTAATAGAGGATAAAATAACATCTTTAAATGACAGAATTGACTCCGTGGAAAACAAATTTGAAGGAAGATTTCAAGAAATGGAAGAAAATGTTCAAATGACAGCCAAAACCGTAGAAGAAAGAGTAGAAGAAAAAGTTCAAAAGATCGCCAAGACCGTTGAAGAAAGCATAGAGAATGTAAAAAAAGATTTGGAAAAAGTCAAGAAACAGAAGATAACTGCCGGAAACTATTCCGAAGAAATCAAGTATCCAGATATGCTTCCTCGGGCCTTTATTAAGCTCTCGACCTATGACGGAAAATCCTCATGGCCAGTTTTTAAGACACAATTTGAGATCGTAGCGGACGCCAATGGGTGGGATTCCCAGACAAAGGCTTGCCAGTTAGCTGCTTCTCTACGAGCTGATGCTGCCGACGTCCTACAGACTTTGCCTGCAAATGAACCGCTGGATTTTGAAACGCTCGTCAGTGCCTTAGAATTACGCTTTGGCGAGAAATGCATGAAGGAATATAGCAGACTCCAGCTCAAATCTCGACAGCAGAAATCCACTGAATCCCTGCAAGAGCTTGCTACGGATGTCGAGAGACTTTCACATCTTGCTTATCCTGACTGTCCGACTGAAATTAGAGAAAGCTTGGCTCTGCAGCATTTTATTGATGGTGTGCGTGACTCTGAGATCCAGAAACAACTCCGGATTGCAGATCTCAGTGACTTAAAAGGGGCTTTAGTTTATGCCCTGAAATTCGAGGCAGCCCAGCAAGCTACAAGGAAAGATCGACACTTTGTGCGAGTAGCCAACATGCCTGAGACGTCGGATAGAGCTGTGGAGCATTTACAGCAGCAGGTGAAGGACATGATGAGGCAGATGAACTCCTTGATGGACAACAAAACTGGCAGAAAGATCAAGTGCTGGAAATGCGGTGGAGAAGGCCATATTCAAAGAAACTGCCTAAAACGACCCAGCACAGAAGGTAATAGCTCCCCACGAACGGCGGAGCAGGAAAACTAATTAATGGCCATCTCGCGGGGCGGAGGTTGCCAGATTTCGAGAAGCCCCATTATCAAGTGTGTCAAATTTCTGCAAGAAGTTGCGGCGAGAACGGAGTTTTTATAATCGGGCGTGTGAATGATTTGCCCTGTAATATGATCATCGATACAGGAGCCAATGTGACCATCGTTCGGAAAGATCTAGCTCTGCGGCTAAAAGAAAAACTCCTCTGGACTCCGCCTCGTGTTATCCTTCAAACCGTGACCGGGGATAAGATTGACATACATGGAAGAATGAAATTGAAAATAAAGTTTGGGAACGCCGCTTACCATCATACAGTCTATGTGGCCGATATTTCAGACCCTTTTATACTCGGACTGGACTTTTTAAAAGAGCATGGATTTACACTGGATTTTAAGAAGAATGAGTTACGCTCTGCTCAAGAAGATGTCACTATTTTCAAACTTGGAAATGAGTCCGGGTCTATTCAACGGATCACAGCCAAGGCAGATGTTGTCATCCCTCCTCGGACCGAAATGATGATACCTGGATTAACTGAGAACGAAAGTAGTTTTCAATGTGGCTTGGTTGGATATCCTGAGAAGAGCCCAAAAGGAGTGCTAATAGCATCAGCGCTGGTAGATATGGCGAGAGATGTGATACCTGTGAGGATTGCGAATGTAAGTGAAAAGTCTAGAATTATCCAGAAGGGGGAAGTGCTTGCTACCTGTGCTCCAGTCACCTGTGTTTGCAAAGACCCGAGCTTGACGTTGTGGGAGCCGCCTACAAGTTTAACACCTGAAATTGGACGAAATGAGAATTTATCTCCTGAGCAGAGACATGCCGCAGAAAGACTGTTCCAGGAATTTACGGATGTGTTTTCACAAAACGAGAATGATATAGGTCGCACTTCTCTGACGCGTCATAGAATTGATACTGCCGACCATCCACCGATTAAACAGCATCCAAGACGGTTGCCGTTTGCAAAACAAGAAGAGGTTTCTAAGCTCTTACGAGAGATGCAGGATAGTGACATCATCGAACCGTCATCAAGTCCGTGGGCCTCTCCCATAGTGTTGGTCCGGAAGAAAGATGGCTCCACAAGATTTTGTGTGGATTATCGTAAACTTAACGATATCACGAAGAAGGACAGCTATCCTCTACCAAGGATAGACGACACGCTAGATACTCTTTCAGGACATAAATGGTTTTCCACGCTGGATTTGAAGAGTGGATATTGGCAAGTAGAGATCCATCCTGATGACAAAGAGAAGACCGCATTTCCTACTGGACAAGGACTTTGGCAATTTAAAGTTATGCCGTTCGGGCTCTGCAATGCTCCAGCAACGTTCGAGCGCCTCATGGAGACAGTGTTAAAAGGCCTGACTTTTGAAGCTTGTCTCATCTACCTAGACGACGTCATCATTGGTGGCCGCACGTTTGAAGAACATCTAGAAAATATTCGAAAAGTGTTAACGAAGCTAAGAGCGGCGAATTTAAAGCTGAACCCTTTGAAATGCAAGTTCTTCCAACGGGAAGTAAATTATCTAGGACACATCATCTCAGCTGAAGGTGTTCGAACAGATCCTGAAAAAGTGTCTGCAGTAAAGCACTGGAAACGTCCGGAAAATGTCCATCAGTTGCGAAGCTTTCTGGGACTATGCACTTATTACAGAAAGTTTGTCCAGGGGTTCTCCAACATCGCAAGACCATTGCATAGGCTCACTGAAAGCAAGCAGAAGTTTCTATGGACACAAGAATGCGATAATTCCTTCCAGCGGCTGAAAGAAGCTCTCACATCCTCTCCAGTCCTTACCTATCCGCACCCCGAGAAACAATTCATTGTGGACACGGATGCCAGCCATGAAAGTG